>CM053153.1:44085000-46585000 GCA_028571685.1 Heterohyrax brucei
TGATAATGTGTAAGTTTGGCTCCAAAAAAAAGCAGGTACAATAATGGCAGACACGGCCCAAAGGGACATAAATGTTAAGCCAAGTTCCCAAACCCAAGAGCACTCTCTGTACTCCTTGTTTCCAAACACACAGCCCGTCCGAGGATGGTGACTGTACGCTCAGGCCACACCAAAGGCTGCTGCATGTCTGCCAATTTAATAGTGATACTGCAGACCTAAAGACAGCAGTTACTGATGAAACCTTCCCAACGCCCTCACGGACCACATCAAGTTCAGGGCTGTGTGCAGAGGCAGTCCTTGAATGGGGCAACTGCAGACCAAACACGCCTGCCTGGCACCAGTGAGTGTGTGGGCTTTGGTGAGGATGCTAGAGAAACGCCACACATTTTGAACTTTTCGACCAGGTCTCAGAATTGAACCTAGCGGGATTCTGTGGGGAATTTAGAGGCTCCTTCTAATCGTTAGACTCATCAGCAGTCTGGCTCTCATTATGGCCATCTTGAAGTAAAAAATAAAATTCCCCACATACACAGTTTCCTTGCAAATATAGACCAGTCTTGGGCTATTAAACATAATGTTTTAGCAGTTGTGGTCGATGCGGGAAGAGCCTTCCCACCCAGGAATTCTTGAGTCTGTCCCCTTTCTCACCAGCCTCAGGGTACCACACAACTTGCTGCCTGGTGCCAGCACTGCAAATCAGTTACAGGAGCTGTGGTCCATCCAAGACAATGTTTTTTTCGCTCAAGAGGGAGGAAACCTCTCCTCCAGTGCCAGTCCTTATTGAGAGTTAATGAGTCCTAACCACAATGTAAAAGAGAAATACCAATCTCAATAGCAAATAAATGTGGTGTTTCAGGGTGCACCCAGCTGGCCCAGACACTGCCAAAAGCTTTACAGAGTTCCAGGCAAGATGCAAGATGGTCTCCATGTTCCAGGAAAGAATCTTCTACCCGGGGTGCTGGCAAGTGCAGAACCAAAAATGAGCCCAAAGCCACTTGACACATTGGAGCTGCTGGTACCCAGACACGAACCAGTCCTTTCAGTGTGCATGCATCCCGCCCTCTGATGCTTTCCCTTCATGGTTCTAATTTGCAAACCAGCCTCAGCAATCTTTGAGGCTTGGGGTCTGCTCCCTTGGTCCAAAGGGCCTCACCTAAACCTGCTAAATGCAAAACACAAATGAGGAGATGAAATCAGCTCAGGAATTCTTGCTTCAGGAACCTGAATCTTGTGTGGTTTGTCTGATGGTAGGCTAATTCCGTAATTATCACATACCTGTAGCTAACAAAGGAGCCCTGGTGGCACAGTGGTTATGCATTTAGCTACTAGCCAAAAGGTTGATGGTTCAAACCCATCACTTGCTCCATGAGAGAAAGATGTGACACTCTGCTTCCCTACAGATGTATAGCCTTGGAAACCCTATGGGGCAGTTCTTCTCTGTCTTATAGGGTCATGGGGAATCAGAAGTCACAACAGTTTTGGGTTTTTTTTCTGAGTAGCTTAGCAGATATGAAATTACTCAAACAATGGATCACTTATTATTTTCAATGTAATGTGTTCAAAGTTGTTAGAAATATAAAAGTGAATCAGATATGAAGACCAGCCCTTCAGGAGCTCTCCAGTCCGAGACATGATACTCATCGTCTGTTGACCACTGATCGTGTGTGTGCCAGCTGGGGCAGTCTGATTCAGTGGTAAAATTCTCCCTTTCCATGCAGGAGAGCTGAGTTCGGTTCCTAGCTAACACGTCTCACGTGCAGCACCACCCATTGGTCCACAGAGGTTCGCATGTTGCCGTGATGCTGCACGGTCACTGTGAGCCGGAACCAACTTGACAGCACTTAACAACAACATGATGCGGAAGAGGTTTCAGCAGAGCTTTCAGACTAATATGAACTACAAAAAAAAGGCCTGCCGGTGGACTTCCAAAAAGCAGCCAGAGTCACAGTGCTGCGATCCCTAACTGGTCATGGGGGTGACACAGGGCCAGGCAGCACATCATTTCAGTGCACAGGGGCCCCGTGAGTCAGGGTCCAACTTGTCAACGTTTAATTCTAACTGTGCCAGGCACTGTGATAAGCCTTTCACTTATGTTGCTCACTTAACCCCTACAATTTCTCTGCCAGGAAGGTCATTATCCTCACTTTACAGGTCAGAACACCAACATGAAGGGCAGGACTAGGTTAAGGCACAAGAGTTGCTTTGAGGTGGAAAATTAAAAAAAGTACTCCCTCTCAGAGTCATGTGAGGACCTGGAAGTGAAGACCTTCTTCAACGTCTTGCCTTAGCTGCTTAGCTGCATCCTGGCCCTGGCAAGAGGAGGCAAGTGACAACACTGTCTCTCAGTTGACAAGCGGTAGGGCTGGGATTTGAATGTGAGTCATCTAACTCTGTCACCCACAGTCTTACCACTTAGTGCAAAAGCATCTCCAAAGCACAATAGATTGTCAAAAGGGCCTTAAGATTATTATGTGACCAGAAATTCTAGATGTATACCCAAGAGACTGGAAAGGAGGGACTCAGATACTTGTACACCAATGTTCATTGCAGCATTATTCACAAAAACCAAGTGGGAGAAACAACTCAAGTGCCCATCATCAAATGGATGGCTTAACAAAATGTGGGCTATCCATACAGTGCGATGTTATTCAGCTGTAAGAGAAATGAAGTTCTGATCCATGCTACCACCTGGAGGAACCGGCAACCACTATGCCAAGTGAGATAAGAAAGACATAAAAGGACAAATAATACATGACCCTACTTATATTAGTAGAGACAGAAGTTTATTAGTGACTATCAGGGACTGGAGGAAGGAGAAAGTAGGAGTTATTGTTAAAGAGACACTGAGTTTCTGTTTCGGGTGACATAAAACTTTCAGAAATGGGTAGGGCTAATGGCAGCCACAACACAACGAAAGTATCGTCACTGAATTCTGCACTTAAAATGGTTAAGATGGTACACTTTCTGTTATATTTATTTTCACCATGTTAAAATTTATTTTAAAGAAATACCTTGAGAGACTTGAACAAAGGTCTTGGAAGCATGGAGGAAAGAGTGGTCACTTTTGACTAGGGACAGTCTTCAACGGAATTAGAGCTTAAGTTCATCTTTGAATCACAGAATTTGTACATGGGAGAAAGCAAAGAAATAGCTCAGGGAAGGTAATGATAGCAAAGACTTCATTTCTGAGAGTGCAGCATGGGGGTAAGGACTTAATCAGTGTCCTCAAAAACTCTTCTACCAGCATTGAATGAATTTCTCCTGTATCTTCTCTAGTTATTCACTACTGATATTAGATGGTATATTGAATGTTCACTAAATGATACTGGATTCAAGTTTTGAGTTCACGGCCTATCACATCCTACTAGAAATGACACAGGATGGCATTAGATGGAGTCAGGCCTCTGGACAGTGGCATCTGAGAGGGCTTTGGGCAACAGCTGTGCCCAAGAGAAAGGTGCATTGGACTCACCACAGCCTGGCCCTACAGAGGTTGAATTGGAAGATGTGGAGAGAGTCCAGTAGATAGGAGTGGGAGGTGAAGGTAAGAGTCACGCGAAGGTTATAAGCCAATTGATGTCACTGGAAAGAAGGAATCATCAGACTGCATAGTTAACAGAGGAAGAAGAGAGATGTAAATATCAGAGTGAGGAAATCCTTTAGCAAGAAAACAGAAGATGCCACAAGAGAGGCAGAGCCTCAGAGAAGGATTGGCCCACAGAGCTTCTGTGGTTTACAGAGGTGTCAACTCATAGCCTGTCTCAGGGAAACACAGACATGTGAAGTTCGTTTCTCTTGGTTCATGAGTATATTGGTTTCCAAGGGCTGACATAATGAATTACCACAAACTGGGTGACTTACAACAACAGAATGTATTCTTTCACAGTTCTGAAAGCCAGAAGTCCAAGTTCAGGGTGTCAACAGGGCAATAATACTCTCTCTGAAAGCTCTAGAAATCCTCTCTTGCCTCTTCTAGCTTCTGGTGGCCCCAGGCGTTTCTTGGCTCTTGTTAGCCTAGCTCTAATCTCTGCTTCAGTCTTCACATGGACACCCTCCTTCTGGGTCTGTCTCTATGTGTCCTTTCTCTTTTTATAAGGACACGAATCCTAGTGGATTAGACCGCACCCTACTTCAATCTGACCTCCTGTTAACAAATTACATCTGCAAAGATCTTGTTTCCAAATAAGATCACATTTCAGGTATTGGGTAGGGGGTAGCATCTTGACAGAATCTGAGGTCACAATCCAACCCCCAAAATGGGCATGAATACAATAACAGCCAACTTGTTTTCTTGAACTGTCTAGAGACACTGTCTATTCCTGGCCACTGAAATTGCTTAACTTTCCCAGGGTTCATGGAGTTTCCTAACATTAGCTAAGAGCGGCTACTGACACCACAAAGGGAAATGGTGAATCCAGTGGAGAAATTCTTCGTGAAAACCAGGAAGGTGTTCTCCAAAATATTCAAGTTACAGGGCAGAACTGTTCAAACAGAGCCTTCAGCAGGACTGCCAGATAAAAGAGGGACAAAAAAATTATTAGAAATGCCTGGTTGAACCAAGGTTTCATCTTAAGGCGTATTGTTATTACTTTTTCTCCAAAGGTAAAGCAATCCTGGTGTGTGACAAAGAAAGGGGTGCTGGGGGAGCAGAGGGCATAGTATGAACCCTTTCCTATGTGGAGAGGAAGGTGGACCACTTCTGGTCACACAGACAGGAAGTAGCCGGTGAGCTCAACAGCTAAAATCAGTTGTTGTCCCGTCCAATCTGGCTCATGGTGACCCCTGTGTGTCAGAGTAGTACTGTCTTCTACAGGGTTTCCAGTGGCTGATGTCCCAGAAGTAGATGGGCCATCTTTCCTTTTGAGATGCCGCTGGATGCATTGGACCCTCCAGTCCTTCTGGGAGGACTTAAACTGCCAACTGTTGGATTAATAGCTGAGCATGTTAACCACGGGTACCACCCAGGGACTCCTAACGGTGCAAGAGCCCCAAAACATCTCATTCTTCAACTGTTATCCACCAGCCAGTACAAATCTGACCAGGTGGGTTTCATAGCAAAGAACTCGGAAAAATGAACCAGGTTAAGGTGGCGGAGTGGCGAGGGGGAAAACATCTCTAAGAAGCACACTTCACTCCCACCTGAGACCCTCACCGCACCCCCAGGCCAAGTCAAGAAGCTCAAGCAACAAGACTGGGCTCCCTCCCACTCCCCCACCCACCCCTTGCCACCAGCTCTCTCTTCAGGCATAAGGTTTGGGCTTCATAACAGAGACTTGTACTCAGTGACCATCTCCCTTTGCAGTGCGGAGGTCTCCGGGTTTCTGCCCAGGAGCCTGACTGACATCCCAGGCATGAGCAAGGATGGCCCCTCTTCCCAACGGCTGCTGGGAAAGCAGGATTCTTGGGAGAAGAGAAACCCGTGGCCTGGGGCGCAGCTGCTCTCCTCGCTTCTAAAGCAAACCACCTGTTTCCTGCCCAGGCGGAGGCCTCAAGCCCTTCCAAGGTCTCTGCAAAGAAGAAACGTGTCCAAACCACTGCTGAGGAATGACAGCTTTGGCACTTTCCCCGGGTCTATTTGTTGTTCACTAAGGAGCTCTATGGAATACAGACTCATTTTCCACTGAAACAAGGGAAAGTAAAGCAGCCCCAAATAAAAATAGATTCCTCAGTGTTTCCTGTTTACTCAGCGGTGTGTAGTGAGGCTCAGCCAAGGGGCTCCACTGGACAGCCGGGCAGAAAGCACATCTCAGAAAAAGAAAACTGAAAAGTGATGTTTTTTTCTTCCATGTTTCTATTTTCCTTCCTTTTATTCCAAGTAGATTTATTCCGAGGATGTGTTAGGTTAATTCAGGGTTCCTGGGTGGTACAAACAGTTGAGTACCCCAATCTAGACTGGTGGCTGGTGGTGTGAAAGTCATGGGGCTCTACTTCCAAATGATCACCCCAAAAAACCTGCTGCCCTCAAGTCCATTCCAACTGATAGTGACCCCAGAGGCAGAGTAGAACAGCCACATAGAGTTTCCAAGGAACGTCTGGTGGATTGGAACTACCGACCTCTTGATTAATACCTGTCACTCTTAACCACGACTCCACCAGGGCTGCTGAATGGTCACAGCCTTTGAGAACCCCGTGGAGTTAGTTCTCCCACGCATGGGTCAAGTCACCCGGAGTCGGAATGGAGTTAGCAACAGCTGGTTTGGTTTGTTGGTTACGAGTTAATTCACAAATCTCTGTTCTAGCCTAGGCAGAGGTAAAGGAGCCCTGGTGATGAGACGGTGAGGTGCATGGCACTGGTGGAACGGTCGGTGGCTTGTGATCTGGTGCTGAGAAGATCACAGCCTACTGAAACCCTACGGGGCAGTTCTGCTCACGCATGAGTCAGAATCAACTTCCCGGCACCTAATAATGACACTGAGGGGGAGGAAAGCTTGCTGGATGCTTATCCACTCAGATGACTCTGCTTTCCCATTTAGAAAAAGAGCTAATCAGCTCTGGTTGGCTGGTCCTCGGAGGGAAGACGTACAAAGAGTAGGTAATGCAAGCGTAAAAAGGCCGCAGAAACAGAGGACAAGAGGCCTGGCACAAAGACACCGTGTTCTCTTTCAGAGTAATGTGCTCCTAAGGACAGAGTCAACCATTAAGACCCAGGTGACAGGACAGAAGGCTTATCCAAGCAGATGGAATAGAGAGCGGGGGCCCCAGACAGCGGGCCTAACAATGCGCCAGCTACCTGAAGTCCTTCTTAAAACCACAGAGAAGTCAAACGTGTTTGGTGGAAAGGTCTAGCTGATAAACAAGCCATTCCTGGGTGGGCTCAAGATGACAGGTTGCTGCTCCAGTTTGGTAGTTGGCCGCACACACAGACCACGTGCAGAGCATGGCTTCGCCATCCAAAAGCAACGAGCATAGCCTCGCTTTCCTGACTGACTTTTGCACCACAACAATAAAATTAATAATGGAAAAAACATTTCTCTCACAGCCAGGGACAGTCTCAGTGAGCAGAGCCTTGGATCTTACAATCTATCAACAGAAATTGCTGAGAGCAAACCCAGACTTGTTAACTGATTTTTTATGAATGAGTGAAACAGTAAAGCAGATTTATTTAATTTCTGTAATTTAAAAAAATTGACAATTACATAAATATCTTTCTAAAACCATCAGGATGAAAACCATCCTGTTCTGGAAAGGAAGAGAAATGAAGGGAAGTTAGAAAAAAAAGCCAAACCAATGTGCTACTGCAGGGACTTCTGTCCCCTTGGCTCCCAGCGTCTCAGCGCAGTCCTGTGACCGATGACTCAACCATGGCGTGAAGCTTGCTGGGAAAGGGGCCCTCTGCTTCCACGGTGAAAGCTAAAAAGGCAGGACTTCCTGGCTCCCAACCCCTGGCCAGTGGTACCCTTTCCCAGGACAGTGAGTCTAGAGTATCAGTCAGTTTCATTGTTTTGTTGTTTTTTTTTAACACCAGCAGAGGTGGCACCCAACGCCCTGTTGTAACACTACCACTGACACTCCCTAGTGTGGGTCTGAGACCAACCTCACCTCCAGGTCCAGCCACTGGGTTCCCTTGGTTCCAAGCCTAAACCTCCAGTTTTCTCCCCTGACAAACAAACAGCACAAATCAACAGGGAGCCAGCTGCACAGGCAACACTTTGATCAGCATTGTCAACCCCCTGTGTGACCACTGAGTACCTGGGCAGTGCAAGCGGTTAATGTGCTTAGCTCTCAACAGAAGGTTGGAGGCTTGCATCCACCTAGAGGAATCTCGGTGCCAGGGCCTAGCAACCTACCTCTGAAATTCAGTCACTGCAAACCTATGGAGCGCTGTCCGCCTCCTACACACACGGGTCACCGTGAGCTGGAATCTCGTCGAAGGCAGTTAGTGTGGCTTGACCACTGCCCTTCAGACAGCTTAACCTCAGTATGTCTGAAAGGCAACCTATTGCCTTTCTTTTCTCCTCTTTTTCCATTCCTGTTACCAAGTAAGTTCTTTTAAGGGCACCAAAGTCCTCCGTGTGGCTCAACTGGACCTCAGGGTGATATCCAACTCTTCTTTGGGCCAACAGGTCACAGACAGCCCACCTCCCTTCCATCTCCCCACAAGCTCCGGTTTTCGTGTTCCCCGAGCAGCAGCTCCCTCATTTTACATCCTCATTATCTCCAGCCCAGAAAACTGCCAAGCTTCGCAGCTAGTCTACCTGTTGTCTCTGATCTGCTCATGCAGAGTCACGTGCACGCAGTGAGCTGGAGGAGAGGAGAGTGATGGACAGGTAGAGAAAGGCTCTGTTCATACACTGCCATGTCCCTGCTTTGCTGACGCTACAGACAGCTGCTAGCAGTCGGTTTCAACTCTTAACAACCCATGTGTTTCAGAGTACTACTACGCTCCATAGGCTTCTCAAGGCTGTGGCCTTTCAGAAGCAGATCTCTAGGGCTTTCTTGCAACACACCTCCAGGTGGGTTTGAACTTCCAATCTTTGTTAGTAGCCAAGTGCTTAACCATTTGCACAGCCCAGGAGCTGACCCTCCCTGCCATGCTCTCAGTTGGAATCTATCTGTCCATCAAAGTTCAGATTTAAGTGCAGGTGATGATTTGGGGGGGCACAGCTTTTATGTTATTCAACCTTGAACTACAGGTATTCCATGCTCCTCTGCTGTTGAAATACAGTTCTTTGGGTCTCTACTGGCCCAGGATTTGTCACCACATACATTGCTGTCACCTTTATCTCTCACTGGGTTATGGATTATCGACTCTTAAATGGTCATTCTTCAGAAAAGCACAAGTCAAAAGACCCAACACAATGGTGTTGTTCTCAGACATATCTCTATGACCTATTTGTCTCCAAGGCCGCCTCCTCCCTTCTTAGCTCACTCCTCTCTAGCCTCCTTGCTGTTACTAGAACACACCAAGCATTCTCCTACCTCAGGGCCTTTGCACTGACTGTTCTCTCTTGTCAAGCCAATTCTGTTACCTTCTTTAACTCTTGACTCACATGTCACCTTCTCAAAGTGGACTCCTCTGACAACTTTATTTAATGTTACAGTTCACCTCCACTCAGCTTGCTTAATCCCCATCACCCTTATTACCTCTCTTTCTCTCCATTGCACAGATTACCTTATAAAATACAGTACTGTGTATGTGTTTATGATGTCTGTCATTCATTGTCTCCTATGCATCCCCAGCCTGCGTACTATGAGCTCCAGGAAGACAAGGACCTTTGTTTTATGCTCACAGGCACACCCCAGGCACCTACAATTACACCTGGTATGTGGTGGACGTTCAGTAAACACTTGTTGCATAAATAGATCTCTGTATTCTGTATACACACAGCTATGACAGTCACCAGGTTCCCAAAACATGCTTTTTCCATTTTTTTAAGCATAACTGCCTGGTTGCTTGGCTGCTCTTCTCTGTGCTGCCATGGAAACCAACAGCCCAGGGACATACTGTTTTTCATCAAGTCAGGCAGCGCCCATCTCACCCCACTAATGCACGGTCCCTATGCCCTCCACCCCCTGGAGACAGGCTGCAGTGGTCCTCAGCTGGAAGTAACCAGGAAGCAAATGGCCCCAGGATCAGTCCCCCTCCACCTCTGGGGCCAGGATTTCCCCAGAGCCTCGGGCCATGAGCGGGGGCAGCTCCCTGATCGGCTCTCCCCTGACTACCTTATGCCCACACAGACCACACATTCTGTTCTCTAGAGATTCGCAAGTCAAAATGTTCCTATTGCCTCCCTCATTTTGTTTCCCTCTCTCTGTCTCCCAAAATAGCAGGAGAATAGCTTATGGAGTGCCTTGTGTGGACGAGACACCATATTACCCCAATCTTTGCATTATCTATCTGCATGATGTCTGTAACATACAAGGAGCCCTGGTGGTGCAACATTTAAGTGCTCACTGCTAACCAAAAGGTTGGTGGCTCGAGCTTACCCGGCAGGAGAAAGGCCTACTGACCTGCTTCTGTAAAAGTTAGAGGCTAGGAAACTCTCCAGGCAGTTCTACTGTGTTATATGGGGTAGCTATGAGTCAGAATCAACTTAACAACAACACATAATATATTGACACAGTACATTATATCATCTGTATTAGCTATCTCCTTTATAAAAAAGGAAAAATGAAACCTGTTTCCATCTAGTCACTTCCAACTCGTAATGACTCTAGAGGACCAAGTAGAACTGCTCCATAGACTTTCCAAGGAGTGCTTGGTGGATCTGAGCTGCTGGTTAGCTGGCTGGTTAGCTGGCTTAGTACTTAACCACCAGGGTTTCCGTCTCCTTTATAGGACCACATATATTATCTCCAGCCTCACAACACTGCAAAGTAGCAGTTCATAGTTCAGGAGCCCTAGTGACCCTTTGGTTAAGAGATTAGCTGCTAATGAAAAGACCAGTAGTTTGAATCCACCAGCTGCTCCTTGGAAACCCCGAGGGGTGGCTCTGCTCTGTCCTATAGGGTCCCTATGAGTCGGAAGCCACTCAGTGGCAGCAGATTTGGGGTTTTCATGGTTGAGAAGAGTGAGACTCAGGGAGCTGAATCTGCCTTGCCTCGGGTCAGTGTCAGTTGCCGAGGTGAATTTGAATCCAGGCACCCAAATGTGTGACCTGCTCTTACTCCACACTGCTGCTGCCTTCGCTGTTCTCCACCGTAATTCTCTCAGATCCTGAGTACGAAGAAAGGGGCTAGAGGGCAAGTGGGGGGGTGTAGAAACCATCAAAGAAACTTGGTAATGTGTGCATCACACACACACACACCCCAGACCTACAGCACAGCCTAGAGAAAGTTCTAACTCCAGGGTAAATTTCTGAAGACAACTGAGATGTCTCTGGAGGTCTTTTAAAAAAATAACAACTGGAAGATAATCCCATTATTCTGGAATGACGTAGGTGTGGTCGTGCCTGAAAGCAGACATGAGTTGACCCCTAATAGTCCTGTTTAGCTTCGTGACTGTGATAGACCATTACTGGACAGGCAGACGGACTGCTCCAGAAGCATTACTAAATCTGTTTTCAATAACGTCGCCATCCTAGGAACAAACCGTGACCCACTGCTGTCATAAAGCCTCATCATCGCTGGAGAGAGCGCTTGAGGAGGTCACGGAGGGTGGAGGTGATGAAGTGGGGATGGCCTGTTTGTTCTCCAGGACGGGGCTTCGTGAGTCACGCATCAGCTCAGCAAGGGGTGGAGGGCTTGAAGATCTCTCTCAGATGAGGTCCAAGGGGTAAAGATGGAAGCAATGGCACGGAGACCTTGTCAGAGTAGCAAGGATAACGGCCTGGCTCGAGAATTGCTGAGGAAACAAAGAGAGCATGTCAGCACATACACAAGATGTATAAAGTGCAGACCTCAGGCACGCAAAGGGGATATTCCCAGTAAGTCTAAGATTATCAGGATCTTCTCCCTTCTGTGTCCAGGGTTCACTGGCTCATTTGCTCCCTCATTTATCAATTGCACCAACAATGTGCTAGGAACACAGTGGCCCAGCCCTCCTGGCTGATGGAGGAAGTGGCCCTCCCATCCAACTTTTACAATTCAACATAATTTATGCTCTCATGGAGATACCTTCAAGGCCCAACAAGAACACAGAAAAACTGTCACAGTGGAGATACTTGGAGGGCTTCCCAGAGAAGGTGTCAGTTTGCATACCTGTGAAGGGAGGCTTCCCAGCCACGGGCAGTCAGAGAAACAGGCAGAAACAGGATGGGCTTCTTTCACTGTCAGCAGCAGTCCACAGCCAGGTCTTTTGACCTCCAGCACCCTGGCAGCACATACCATAGACCTTTAGGGCTGACACAGATTCCTGAGGCTGGTGTGACTGCGCTGCACACAGCTGGGAAAAAACAAAGCTACCATGACCATTTACTGACACAAAGCCGTGGGCTGACCACAGGCTGGTGGCTTTGTACTCTGTCTCAGGTTGTCCAGGAAGAAAGACCTGAGCAATGTGCTTGCCAGACTCCTGGGTGAGTAGCTTACCTGTGGGAAAGCCTTCCAACGGCTCAATTCCAGCTTCTCTGGCTGAATGTAAAAGCAATTTCTTCTCACTGTAAGACTTGTAACAGTTACTGTATAACAGCTATTTGTAAAGTCATAATGAGTCAACAGCAGGCAGGCTGCAAAGTCTTTCCGCTAGTTCGTCCCATATCTTATATAACTCATTCTCTGGACCCAAAACCCAAAACCCAAAACCCAAATATAGCAACATCGCTTGTTTGCACTTGGTGTTGCTCTTAGATATTGCTGTTTATTGTTATCAAGTCAACCCCAAATCTTAGCGGCCTCATATGACAGAATAGAACTGCCCCATAGGGTTTTCCTGGCTACAGTCTTTATAGGAACAGATCACTCAGTCTTTCTTCCTTGGAGCTGCTGGGTGGGTTTGAACCTCCAACCTTTTGATTAGCAGTGAAGCTCTTAACAGACACCCTACCGAGGCTCCTTATCAGACATTAATCTTCCCAAACTATGGTCATTTCACAGCTAAAAGGTACAAACTGAACTAAAGAAAAGGATTTCCCTCTTTTCATGAGGGAAATCCAGGTTGGATTCCCAGCCAAAGCACCTCCTGCACCTCCTGTTGGTGGACTTTTGTGTGCTGTCTTGATGCTGACCAGAGCTTCCAGACCCAACAGACTAGGAAGAAAGGCATGGTGACCTACTTCCAAAACTCAGCTAATGAGAGCCCAGTGGCTCACAGCATTCTGATCCTCAGTCAAGCGTGGGATTGGTGTGGGACGGAGCAGCATTCTGTGCCATTGTTCACGGGGTCGCCAGGAGTTGGGGGCTGACTGCACAGCAGCTAACAATAGCAACGGTGACAACATTGGGGCTTGGAGACTTGAAACTGAGCAACCAAGCTGCTCACTGCCCCAGGAAGGCTTGCGTAAAGCCTCAGTTAGAATTAGAGCTTCCAGAGGGATGTCACCCACTTCATGTTATTTTAGTATCTTGGGTCTCAGTTTCTTATCTCAAAAATGGGGCTAATAATGACAACCTGGGGTATTCTGGGAGATTAAATTAGTAAGGTTATCTGATGCCAAAGCCAAGGTTATCTGATGGGATTTGAATATTTCAAAGACTGAAGGTGACACTTCTTTGCGGAGCTTAAAATATTTGGGCCAATTATAGTCATAAACGTGTCTTCCAAGAAAATGAGGTTTTTACACTGAGGAGACACTGTGTGATAAAAGCTATGCTAATTGCTCTGCACAATTACCTGGTTCTATGCTCATCACATCCCAGCAGAGCAGAGAAGCTTCATGGCTAACAGCATGAGCTCAGAAACCAACTGCCTGTCAGAGGCTGATGTTCTTAGGTTGACACATATCTTGTTGTCATGGAGTCAATTCCCACTCCCATAGACCCTACAGGACAGAGTAGAACTGCCCCATAATGTTTCCGGGGAGCACCTAGAGACTTTGTGATTAGCAGCTGTAGCACTTATCCCCACTAGACCACCAGGGTTTCCACCTTCACATACAAAAAAAGCAAAAACCTAATGATTGCCATGGAGTTGATTTCAACTAACAGTGACCCTACAGGACAGAGTAGAATTGCCCCGTAGAGTTGCCAAGGTAGATTCAAAGTCTCGACCTTTGGGACAGCAGCTGTAGTTTTGATCACTACACCACAGGGTTTCTATTTTGACACACAGTACAAACAAAACCCACCACCATCAAGTTGATTCCGACTCATAGTGACCCTATAGACAGAGTAGAACTGCCCCACAGGGTTTCCAAGGAGCCCCTGGCAGATGTGAACTGCCAGCGTTTTGGTTAGCAGCCGTAGTGCCTAACCACTATGCAACCAGGGTGCACACCTTGGCATAGAGTGCACACTATGCTATAAGTGGGAAACCCTGGTGGTGTGGTACATTAACTGCTATGTCAGGTGCCCAAAAGGTCAGCAGTTCAAATCCTCCAAGCACTCCTTGAGAAGTCTATGGGGCAGCTCTATTCTGACCTCTAGGATAGCCATGACTTGAACCTGACTCAACGGCAGTGGGTTTTGGGGGGATGATATAAGTGGGCCAAAGGTGGCATCTGTGTATTGGTCCCAAGTTGTGTACTTCCTCACAGCAAACTGAAGCCTGTTAGCTCAAAAAGGACCACTGACACCAAACTCAAATTTGTACACATTCAGTTGTTTTAGGGCTTTTTTAGCAACACACAACCTGCCTAAACCCTGGTGGCATAGTGATTTAGGGGTACGCCTTTTAACCAAAAGGTTAACAAATCCACCGGTGCTGCTTGGAAACTTGTGACTTGATGGCACTGGGTTTGGGGTTTTTTGGTAGAGTCTGCCTGTTTTACATACCCTGCAAAGCTGCTCCCATCACTTGCTAGCCCCAGGCAAGATAAAGCCCTGTAGTAACCAGCTGCCTTCAGAGCTCTCTGACACAGAGGCATCCCTACCTGGTTGCAAAAGGACATGGCAGAGGATATATCAACTTTCTGCTCACTTCACTTTCCCTGTGATCCTATGCCCTCTTCCCTTCTAGTGACTCTGACACACCTTCCACCGTGGGGCACCACGCTCTGCCTTCCCTGTCAATGCTGCAGCCTTGTGGTCCATATCTCCTGAACTCCTGGAAACTTGTTATAAGCACTCAGCACAGGCCCTTTACCTGGGGCTCCACCTTACAGATAAGGAAGCTGAACCTAGACGCCTGATTCAGGGGTAAACTGAGCTGCAGATCCAGGCTCCCTGCCTGCAGGGCTCCATGCACACGAGTGTGCTGGTGTGCACACACTCACAGAGAAGCACACACACATTCCTCTGACAGGATTTTTCACCTCCCCCCCTGTTTTATAGCTACTCAGTTGCTGTTTGTTCTGTCTTGCCAGACTGGAAGCACCCTGCAGGCAGACACCAAATGATGACATCAGTCTGAGTGCCCAAAGAGGTGCAAAGCCCACAGCACTTACTCCATGGACGTTTATCAAATTGAATTGAAGTGTTAGGGCAACAAGCAGAGCTCCCAGGGCTTATAACCATCTCCTGAACAGGATCAGGAAGGGGTCCAGTGAAAGAACCTCTTTGCGGTTTTAGCACTCTTCCCAGACCGCCCCTTCTAGGGACATAAAGATCGATCAATACAGAGGACTTAACACGGCTCTTTTTCTCTTTTTTCCTTTTCAGACACATCTGTTGTTATAGTTAATCCAAATATTTTATTTCTCTCAAAGATATGTCACCTCTAGTCTCTGTAATGTCAAAATGTCATCGGGTAACCTCCCTGAAGTCGCTTTTAACCTCCGTTTATCAGCCATCAACACCTACACGTTGCTGGCACCACAAAGCCGCCTTGCTGCTGCAGAAGGTGTCGTCAGCCCCCTCGCCCCGCCTCTCCTGTTTCTATATATGTGCAAAAGAGTCATGAGAAATAAAACAATTGTCTCTAGTGCCAGAGCTAAATCTTGCAAAGATTACATCTCGCCCGCTGTCTCTATAAACCACCCAAGATCTGCTTGTCTTCAGAATGCCACTATCCTCAAAAACAGAGAACATTATCATTGCTTTTTCTCCCTATTCTTGCAACTGTCTCCCACAACACAATTTTTTTTCCAATCCAAAGCATAGTACTCTGCTAAGTAACAGTGAAAAAAAAATCCTCTTTAAGAAATGTAGCTGTTTAGTTTCCCATCATATAGATTATTTCACACACACGATTTTTGATTTGAGGTTTTGTCTTTGGACCTGTGGTTTCCTGTAGGTTCTGTGCCTCTATAGGTTGTTTAATATTTATGATCTGCTTTGGAGCATGGCTTATAGGTGTGTATGTTTGTGAGTTGTTGTTAGCCATTGTGAGTTGTTGTGAGCCGTTTCGACTCATAGCTACCCCATGTTGCAGAGTAGAATTGCCCCTAAGGTTTTCTAGGCTGTAATCTTTCAGGAAGCAGATTGCCAGATCTTTCCCCTACAAAGCCACTGTGTGGAATTGAACCCTTAATGGTTCAGTTTGCAGCCATTGCACCACTAGGGCTCATGAGTATGTGTATATGTAGGTGTGGTTGACCAAAATCCCATTGCAGTCCAGTCAATTCCCACTCAGAGAGCCTACGAGACCGAGTAGACCTGCCCCACGGAGTTTCCAAGGAGTCCCTGGTGGATTTGAACTCTGTCCTTTCCACTGGCAGCTGTAGCTGTTAACCACTATGCCACCAGGGTCCCCGGGTACGGATTAGTGCTTCCCAGATACACATGTAGGGTCCCTGGGTAGTGCAAACTGTTGATGTTCTGAGCTGCTACCAAAAGAATGGAGGCTCAAGTCCACCCAGAGGTCCCTCAGAAGAAAGGCCTGGAAGTATATTTCTGAATAATGAGCCTTTCAAAACCCTGCGGAGCACCACTCTCCTCTGACATGGCATGGACTCTCCATGAATCTAAGTCAGCGGGGCACCTGGCTTTTGGTTTTTAAATATGTGCGCACTCTTTACCTTTCCCATATGCCCTTCCAGTGGTGTCAAGACAATGGCTCAGTGTTGGGGCATTGAACTGTGAACAGAAGTGCCCTCTAGGCTGGGGCAGTTCAGTGGCCACAAGTATCTGTAGCGGCAGCCTTGAAGAGCCATAGTCCACATGAAGTAGCTTCATGATGACAGAAGGCTATTCAACCCACGTGACACTGTGACATGAGTGAGGAATAACCTCTGAGCTTCTTGAACCATTGAGGCTTCGCAGTTTAGCTATTGTTGCAGTTAGGGGTGCCTCATCTGTAAAATAATGCAGGTCATGCCAACTGCATGAGGTTGGACAGAATGAGACAACAGCCATTAAAAATCATGTGTGCATTCTCTTTCAATTTAATTGAACAGATGCTGAACGAGTGCTCTCTACTTGTGTGGCGCTGTGTTGGGTGCTAGGAACGCAAACTCACAGGTCCCACCCTCAGGGACACTTTAGTCTAGCAGGGGACTACCTTATCATGGAACATAATGCAGCCAACACGTGTCTGTCAGCTTGTCCTGCTGTGGTGTCTTGAGTACGGCTGTGATGCCAGAAGCTATGCCGCCCATATTTCAAATACCAGGGTCACCCATCGTGGACAGGTTTCAGCAGTGTTTCTAGAATAAGATCTGGCAATCTACACATGAAAATTAGCCAACGAAAACCTCACGGATCACAGCAGAACATCGTGTCACCAGCTTGCTTTGGAGATGTTATCAGCAGAGATCAATTACTGTAAGAGGACATCGCGTTGGGTGCAGTGCAGGGCTGGTGAGGGCTGGGAGGACGCTAGGTGAGCTGCACTGGCCCAACACCCAGAGCAATGAACTGAAGCACGATGGCCTTCATAACAATAATCCAGGAACAGGCAATATTTCATTCTGTCACATGTAAGGTCATAGTGAGTGGACTTCAAGGCAGCTGTTTATCTACACAATAAAGAAGAGGAAGCGATTCGTTCTGGAGACGAAAAGTGCCACAGAAAACATCAAATGGGCAGTGTTGTTCAAGAATTAATAAGAGCTTGCAGGTTCAGGGACTGGCTATGACGGGGCAGGGAAGGGGGCCTTGCTTGACAGTGAGGAGCCATTCAGTGGTTGGTAGACTATTCATCGAAGGCAGAGGACTCCGACTTCACTTTCTATTAGCCAGGTGCCACTTCCAGCGAGGAGGGGTTTGTTGAGGGTCCTGGAAGGCAGAAAAGTCTCTTTTGTTGTTGGTAGGGGAAAAATTCAAGTTTTATTATTATTTCAAGGCCACAGAAAACCGCCCTGGTTTGTTCGTGTTAGTTGGGAAGCACGCATCTGTGTCCTTGGTGTGCTTCCTCAGCCAGACCGTGAGCTCCGGGGGACAGCGCAGGGGCCAAGCCTGACGTACGTGGCGCCGCATTCCCCAGCACCGGGCCTGATTCACAGCGAGATCTCTACAAACGCCTGCGGAATCCAAAGGAACATGAGCGTCACCCGGTTCCCTGGGCTGCAGCACTGAACAAACAAAACCGAATGGCCTCCGGGGCTGGCCTTGCTGATTTCCCGAAATAGCTCCGTCGGTCGGCGTCGGTCCTAAGCCACGCGGAGGCTGGGAGGGCCTGTGTCGGTCCACGTCGCCACCCAGTGGCCATTCCAGGAGGCTGCACCGTCTCTAACTGCAAAGAGGAAGCCCTCTCTTGGCTTCCAAAGACTGCACCCTCATCCCCACAGTTTGGGGAGAAAATAAAGAATCGGGAATAAGTCGTCCTCAGCCCTGATCCTTTCCATCTCTAGCGTCTCTGGGCGTGGGCAGGCGCTGCTTTGACTGTGATTATTTTAGCCTGGATACCCCAAGCCTCGAGGAATCCCCGGGTGGCTCGAAGTGTTAAACGCTGGACTGCTGGCTAAGATGTCAGAGATTCAAGCCCACCTAATGGCACCTGTAAAGACAACCCCCCGCAATCTGCTGCCACAAGGCCACAGCCTTGTGGAGCAAGGCTACTCTGCACATGTGGGGTCACCATGAGTAAACCACTATTCGATGACAACAACCACCTTAAACTCCTATCTGCCAAGCATCCTTTGTGAGAACACACAGCGAGACAAAGACTGGGAGTGGTAAACCCTCACTAACCAGCATGCTGGTTAAGGATACTGAAGGTCTAGGTTTGATCCCAACTCCAACACTTCCTAGCAGTGTGACCTTAGGCTGTCACCCTCCCTCACGGAGCCTCAATTTTCCTGTCTGTAAAATGAGGATGATAGAACTCTCATTGCATAGATTGCAGTGAGGGGTAAAAGACATAATCCACATAAAATGAGTGAATGCCCAGTGACTAGCATGTAGCAAGCACTCGAAAGACAGAAATTCAAAGCTCCTGCACCTCAGTTACTGCATCTGAGCTTTCCTTTAAGATGCTGAGGTGGCTATTTCTATTTCCATTTTATTCACAAGAGCCCTGTGAATTGCAGAGGTTAAGTGACTTGCTAAGGTCTTTCATCCAGGGAATGGCTGGACTTGAAGCCGAGACTTCTCATTCTTTTTCTTTTCTTTTCTTTTCTTTTCTTCTTATTGTGACTAAGTGAAAGTATACAGTCCAAATCAGTTTTGCATGCCCACCTAGCTGCGGCTTCTTCTGTTTTCTCCCCCTGGTGAAAGCACACTCTTCCTTTTCACTCTATATATCTAGTATCCTCTTAACAAGCACTTGTTCTCTCCCCTACCTTGTTCTCTCCCATCTAGACAGAGACCAGTAGGACAGCCTCCTGTAATTGCATAGAGCCATAAAGTATACACACCGTAGGGTTACACTGTGTCCCCAAGTCCAGACCATTCTTGTCTGAAGGCTTGACCTCAGTATGGATTTCTGGTCAGGGGCAGCAGCAGGTCTAGGGACCACGTTCTCAGGGGATCCTCCAGGCTGTCAGACCATCAGTTCTGGTCTTTTGGTAGAGTTCTTGGGCTGCATCCCTCTTTGTCTTGTGTTGCCTCAGGGACTCTATGCTGTGTTCCCCTGTCATGGCTGTCTTTGATGATGGCTGGGCACCATCTGGTTCTTCCGGTCTTATGTTGATGCGATCTCCCATTCACATGGGTCATTCTGTCTCCCGGGCTTTTCTTCCTCTTAACTTTACTTTTCTTGGTCATCATCTGTTCCAGATGAGTTGGGACCATTTGGTGTACCTTAGATGGCAGCTTGCTAGCTTTTAAGACCCCAGTCATTACTCACCAATGTAGGTTACAGAAGACTCCCATAGCGATTGAGTAGGTATGTCAGCCAGCCTTGATGTCTCCTGAAAACATGGTCCCCAGACCCCCATCCCTGCAATACTGGGTAGAGTTTAGAAACCTTTCAGTTTATGGGGAAGTCCAGTTAAGTTAATCTACTCTCAAGACTTCTCATTCTTGCCTGCACAGCAGGCAGTTCTTAAAAGATAGAAATACTGAAGGAAAAATTTTTAAGGAAAAGATGCAAAGATTAGAAGAGAAGAAGAACTTGAATCCAGCCTAGCACGCCACGCTCTTTCTCTGTGAATTGTGATCCTCTTTCTGAAAAACATTTTTCTCTAGAAGTTGCTCAGGAGGCCTGGTTCTGCTCTTATCTACAGCTGGGTGAATGGGTGACTTGAAATGCATGACTTCCAATCTCTGGGGCTCAATTTCCTCCTCCACAAAATAAAGAAGTGAGACAAAGTGCCTGCTCAGGGGTGTTGCTGTACCCCACAGCCAGTGGCTGTCAGATGCCCTGGGAGACACTGCGCTCTGCCATCATCCTTCAGAGAAGTGTCACCATTTGCCCTCAGATACCTCCAGTCAGAGAAAGAAAGGACACAGAACTGTGCCCTGAGGGGTGACAGATGGAAAGAATAATTCTTTGACTCAATCACATGAGCAGGATTAATGTTAATCCCCAGTTGGGACTGAATAACCATGCTCAAAAAGGCCCCGCATGAGGGGCCAGGAGGGCGTCAGGCTCAGAGCTGTGCAAGCTGGGGATCCAGGGCCAGTGATTTATGGGCAAGATTAAAAGAATGCAATGAGCGGAGACCTTGAAGATGGACCCTGGGCAGGGCAGGAAGAGAGGCAGCTGCTTCACGGGGACCCCTCTGAGCCCAGGGAGAGGCCGCTACGAGGCATGCCCCCTCCTTTCTGGGAGAGAGAGGGGTTGATTTGTTTTTTAATTGTTTTGCTTTTGGCTGATGTTTTAAATATGAGCAGGCCAATTGGGAGATGTAATCACGGGCCTTTCATACACGCCTAACAATGGCAAGATGAATGGCTTAGGGTGGTGCTTGAGTCGTAAATAAGAGTGGCAAATCCAGGCGAAATTAAAGAGAGAAAAGCAAAGGAAATAAATTTATTGGGACTCCAGGGCCATCTTTCCTGGGAAACCATCAAGATGAGAAAGACTTGATTTCTATGCCAGACTGAGAGCTAAAACCGTCAATAGGCTTCACGTGGCACCAAAACAACATGTCGTCGTGGACTCTGAACTCCTTGAGGACAAGTCCACGTCTGATTTTTGTCTCTTCTTTCAGTGCACAGCACAGAACAACAGGCCTCTGATGGCCCGAATGAACGAATAAGAGGCACAGCGTGGCATATAGTCATGAGCTCAGACTCAGAAATCAGCCCACTTAGGCTCAACCCTGAATGTCCCGTACTAGCAAATTATTAAACTTCTCTAAACCTCCACTTCCTCGTCTATCAAGTGGAAGGAAATCGTGGGGTGGTGGTGACTGCCAAGTAGCATGCTTGCATAAAGGTCCTGTAGGCAGACAGCATCCAGTCAGTGTCCACTATTGATTATTACTGATGGCTAGAGAGTAACCATGCGTTGGCACAGACTCAACGGCAGTGTGTTGGGTTTGCTTTTGTGAGTGTGGAGCTCTGGAAACCCTGGTTGTGTAGTGGTTACGTACTACATCTGCTAACTAAAAGGTCAGCAGTTCAGTTCTGCCAGGTGCTCCTTGGAAACTGTATGGGCAGTTCTACCCTGTCCTGTTGGGTCGCTGTGAGTTGGAATTGACTCCACAGCAGTGAGTTCAGCTTGTTGGGTGCTGAGCCCTGGTGCCACAGCGATTAAGAGCTATGGCTGCTAACCCGAAGGTCTGAAGGTCTGCAGCTTGAATCCACCGGCTGCACCACTTTCTCCTTGAAAACCATATGGGGAAGTTCTACTCTGACCGACGGGGTTACTACGAGTCAGATTTGACTCAGTGGCAACAGGTGTTTTCATTTTTCTTTTTTTAAATGACTGTATGAAGTACTTGGAAACTTTAAAAGTCACTCCACATTCCAAACTGGTAGAACTAATTTTTTTTTTTTTTCACCCTTAAGGGAGACACAGCTGAAAAAACAGAGATGACTATGATGAGGGACATCTAGTACTGGGGGTTCCCCTCGTCTTAGCTGTCCCCTGCTTCCGGCTTGACTCTATGATCACCTGCTGGGGCTCATATATCTTAGCTGTCCTGTCCTTCCAGTTTGACTCTGTGGTCACCCACTTGGTTACGCATACCTTAGCTGCCTGCTACTTTCACCTTGACTCTGTGGTCACCCACTGAAGTTCCACACACCTTAGCTGTCCTTTTCTTCCAGGTTGGCTCTATGGTCACCCACAGGAGGGGTAGGAACTCTGCTTCCCCCTCACCACTCCTCTCAGACTTGGGGAATATGGCAAAAGTCTAGCCCATACCCACCCTTATGCCCTGCTCTGGGTAAGGTGGGGAGGGGCAGAGCCAGGTGACTTGAGTGACTTTGGGCCATAGAAACCCAAAACACAAGACCCCAGACTTCTTCCACCCCCTCCTGGAGGCCGGCTTCCCTTGGCTGCCACTTCCTTCCCCATGCCATACCTCGGCAGGCTGGGCTGCACCTGGATGAGCAATAAGCTTTCTGGGGAGCTAAATTTAGCCCCAGTGAGAAGCAATTCCCTTTTTTCCCCTCACCACATCCCTTCTCTATCTGAATTAGAATACTACAGCCACAACAGGCTGAAAAAAAAGACTCTTAAAGGAATTTTATGGGCTGAGATATCTAAGGGTGTGCATGAAATCCCAAATTCTAGGAGAATCTTCTAAGAACACACTTCTTTTGGTCATGGAGCCTCCCCTCCTGTCCTCCTTCTCAGCCTGGCGGGGGTGTCTTTGAGGGCTCCAGCCTCCCTCCTCTCCTGTCACAGTAGTCCAGGCTCCTGGGGCCAGAGCCAGCTGGCTGGGTCTTTTTCCCCTCGTGATGGTGGGTGTCTCCAAAGACACCCCAGCCAAAGCTCCGAGGGCAAAGTATTGAAAATGCCCTCTGGAAGGCTATTGAGGCTTGCGTGGCATGATAGGAGTGGACAGAAATGACATGGGGGCCTCCAAGATGCTGAACGAAACCAAATGCAAAGAGACACTCTGGTTCTCTCTGTGACTGCGGGCCCCGTCTCTCAGCCCCAGTGTCAGCAAGACAAGACGTGGATCTCAGACACATCCCTTCCAGCACCTAACATGCCATGCTTGCTGGAATTCATGTTAGCCCGGGTCACTACAGCGTGAGGCCTTCAGAGCCATAGGGCGTTGTTAAGTACCTGTAAGTTACCTAAAGGGACATGGGCAAGATGTTGACAGAAAGACAGATTCCTGAGAATATTTAGCAACCAAAACCACAGCCTCACTGTTAAACTAAAACTAGTTGCTGCTGAGTTAACTTCAACTGCTGGTGACACTATGTGTTTCATGGTAGAACCTGCTCTGTGGGGTTTTCATGGCTGTGACCTTTCAGAAGCAGATGACCAGGCCTTTGTTCTGAAGCCTCTCTGGGTGGGTTCAAACTACCGTTCTCTTAGGTAGTAGCAGATGAGCATTTAACCAAGTGTGCCACCCCTGGACTTCACACAGGTCAGCTGAGTCCTGCTGCCATCAAGTCAATTCCTAACTCGTAGGGACCCGGCAGGACACAGGAGACTGCCCCAGAGGGCTCCTGAGGCTACACTGTTTAGAGAAGCAGACTGCTACATCTTCCTCCCGCAGAGCAGCTGGTAGGTTCCAACAACTGACCTTTCAGTCAGCAGCTGACAGTTTAATCATTGCACCAAACCTACTGCCATCAAGTCGATTCCAACTCACAATGACCTTATAGGACAGAGTAGAACTGCCCCATACAGTTTCCAGGGAATGCCTGGTGGATTCAAACTGCCAGCCTCCTGATTAGCAGCTGTAGCACTTAAACACTACACCACCAGGATTGCCTATCGCCCCAAGGTGGCTCCTTATTGTTAAGCTGCTGCTGTTACTGTTAGATGCCTTTGAGATGGTTTCAACTCCTAGCAACCCCAGGTACAATGCAACAAAACACTGTCGGGTCCTGCACCATCCTCACAGTCCTCGTTGTTTCAGCCCATTATTGCAGCCACTGTGTCAGTCCATCCCACGGAGGATCTTCCTCGTTTTCACTGACCCTCCGCAAGTAGAATGCCCTTCTCCAGGGAACGGTCCTTCCCAACAACACATCCAAAGACCCCATTAACTCATAATACCCCAGAAGTGTAACATTCAAATTTGCAAAAAGTCAACAGCAAAGTACTGGAATCTCATAAGTCGGGAAAAAAAACCCTAAGAATATTATCTCTCTTGGTGATTCTCAAACAGGATCCCATGGATGGATTGTGTTGGAACACAGAAGGAGCTTAGTAAAAACGATACAACAGGGCTACACCACAAACCTAGTCCAGTTTGACTCCCTGGAGGCTGATGCTCGAGATTTTGGGCTGCCAGCAAGCTCTGCAGTTCCCACTGATGAGAACCAGGCTTGGCATTGCTCCGCAAACTTGCCAATGATCTCGATAAAATCAGGTGTTATTTCAGGAGCTCTGAGATGGGCCTGAAATCTTGCATTTCCAACAAGCCCCCAGGTGATGCCACTGATCCAAGGCCCACACTAAGCAGAAGACTAGTCTCTAAGCTCTTCCATTTTAAAGGTAGGGAAACCAAGACAGAAAGCAAGCTGCAGGCCTGGAGATGCCAAGAGAGGAACTGCCGAGTCTGGAAAAGAAAAAAAGATGAGGTGAGTGGGAGATGAACAGAAGAGAATCTGCAAGCTAGTTGGGCAAAAATAAGGCTAAAGCCAGACCCAGAGCAGGCAGAAACCCCCCACTCTGCTGTTTTCTTACCCAAAAACAGTCTTGGGGTTTGTTTCCTAATGATTGTTGCTGAAATACAAAGGGAAATATACAGAATTGTAGTGAGCAATGCCCACAAAAGGAAGAAAGCCCTCTGCCCCTGGTCTTACAGTTGGCTGGGTAGCTGGAGCATAACTAACCCAGACTTTGGCCAGATGACTTTTAGGGTCTACATGCTAACTTTTGATGCTTATTCCAAGGGCACCCTGGCACCTCTCTTCGACATACGAGCATGCCAACACACATACAAACACACACAGAGCCTGGCTCTTCTAAAGCTGTAACTAGCCACCCTGTCCCCTGAGGGCGCTGTGTGGGACATCCTTTGTCCTGCCTCTCATTCATTCAGCCTACATTTTGCTCAGTCTTGCTGCTGCAGCAATCTGCTGAAAACAGGGGAAACCCAAAAGTATTCACCTTAGCTAGAGCTCTTGTTTTCTGCCCCTGGGACTTTTCTGATAGCCACACATGGGACACACTTCAGAGCAAGCAAGCTCAGCCACTCCAGCACAGGAACAAACCTAGAGCTGCAAGAAGTTAACACTCCCTGGGCCACCCTTGATCAACAGGAATGAGAGCTAGTAAGCAGGTGTCACTCTCCTGAGCCTCCCAAGGGCAATTCAGGGGTGTAATAACCACAGACTTCCTCAGAACGTGCCAGGGGCACTGAGCCCCAGTCACAGGGTTGGTAAGCAGCTCAACAATGCAGGATTGGATCAGCTTTCGCTCCTGCCCCTGGGCATCTTCCCACTCTCCTCAACTTCTTTTCCCAAAGGTCAGTTACCAAAGCACTCAACCCGCCTGGAAGCAGTCTTTGCTTTGGGGGGAAACAAGCTAACTCCTGCACGGTGAGGTGGTGGCTGGGCCCTGCAGAGCAAAGGAGGAGCAAGGTAGAGACTTTAAAGAAGACCCACAGTGCACCCAGAATGTTCAAGGCACTCCCCAGAGCCAGCAGCTCCTGCCCGGGGCTCATGCAGCTGTGCACAGCTGAAAACAAATTATGCCTTGTCCAAAAAATAACATAAGGTCCTCTGTGAGCTATTGGAAATGAGAAGGAAAGTTAAAGAGATGTTTGTTTAGCCTGGGGAACTGAAAGCAAAAAGATTATCGTAACAACTGACTCCATACGGCTAGAGGAATAGTACCCACTGTCAACTGAGGAAAGAACAGGGGAGAGAGACTTAGGCTGGAACTGACGGAGCAGTTTCTGGGAAGGTCATTTGGCACATCAGTGCTGCCAAGATGGTGAGTGGCATCTCTTGGTAAAGGAATGAGCACCATGTCATCAGAGTCACTCAGCTCATCATCAGAGGCACTTAGCTGTGATGGAGAGGGCAACTTTCTGGGTCTAAGGTGCATGGGATTCATTTCTTAGATAACAGCTTTGGTTTTTTTTCTCTACCCAAACCAAACTGATTGTCACTGAGTCAATGCCAACTCACAGCGACCCTATAGGACAGAGTAGAACTGCCTCATAGAGTTTCCAAGGAGCTCCTGGTGGATTTGAACTCCTGACCTTTTAGTTAGCAGCTGTAGCACTTAACCTCTACGTCACCAGGGTTTCCTCTTTAAAAATTACTAGGTTGCTTCAAGCTAGATATTGGTAGTATTGATCTGTCCCAAAACAGAGAATGTTCATTGGTCTGTGGCCTCTTGGAAGCCCTTGTGGCATAGTGGTTACCAAGTGCTAAGCTACTAACCAAAAGGTCAGCAATTCAAATGCATCTGGTGCTCCTTGGAAACTCTATGAGGCAGTTCTACTCAGTCCTGTAGGTTCTTTATGAGTCAGAATCACCTTAACAGCAATCAGTTTGGCTTTTGGTTCTGTGTCCTCATAAACTCCCCCATACAATGACACACACAACTGGATTGTTTTTCTTCTTGTGCTTGCCAGACCACTGGTTTTTTCATTAGGTCTTGGCACCACCTAGTGGCACATTTGTCCATTGCAAAGCATAAGGGGGCTGAAGTAGTCAAGATTGCTGTTTCAGCACACTCGACATTGTACATTCAATTAATTACATTCATCCATCAATTCAACAAAAACTATATACAAATTATGGGTTAATTTGTTCTAGAAGGAGCACACTGGGATGAGCTAGAATCTAGAAGTAATCAAGAAAGACATGGTCTCGCTTTCATGAGGATCACAGTCTAAACAGACAGAGAATCACCAAACAACAGAAGAATTATTGCACATTGTGACATCCTGAAGAAAGACACTCATTATGTGATAGTCATATAGGCAGGAAGAGGGTATGTGAAATAGGGCAAGCAGGGAAGGCCTCTCCAAGAAACACCAACTCCAACTTGCAGGGACGGGATGAGAGGGAACGGACAGTCCTGCAGAAAGTATTGAGGCAGAGGGGGAGTGAACGTTCCCCGAAGACAGAGACCAGCTCATGCAAAGCCCAGGAGGCCCAGTGGCTGTTCAAGGAACTGAATGACCAGTGTGTTCAGAGTTCAGAGGGATATCATGGGTTTGCAGGAAAGATGCTGACAAGCAATTTTTCTGCAACTAGGAGAATTCAACATTTGTGAACATTTCCTTAAGTGAAAGCACATAGTTATTAGGGTGGGTTCTTTCACAACAGTACCTTTTGTAAACAGAGAAATGTAATTACATAAACTTGGTCATTTTTCCACATCCAGAGGCCCCTAACCAGGCACTTCAGTGACAGCTATGTTAAAACAGCCTGCATCTTCACCTGCCCTGCACGCTTCTACCATGGTAGGTTTCTGCATCCTTGACTAATTGCATTGGAAATCTAATTTTAAAACTCTGGAACAGTGGTTCTCAACCTTGGCTGCAAGTCACCCTGAGGGCTCTTAAGAATCCCAATGCGCAGGCCACGTCCTAGACCCATTGTATCAGCATCCCGGGTGGTCTCTGGAGCCCTGCTGTTTAAGCGGTTACGGACTATGACTCCTAACCAAAAGGTTGGCAGTTCAAATCCACCAGGTCTTCCTGGAAACCCTATGGGGCAGTTCTGCTCTGTCCTATAGGGCCGTCATGAGTCAGAATTGACTCGTGGAAATGGTTTTGGGCTTGAAGACCCTGGGCACCAGTATGGTGAACGCTGTGCAGCCAAGATTGAGAACTGCTGGTCTGGAAGGATACTCACCAAAATGGGAGAAGGTGACCTCCTTTTATGCTCATAAGTAGTGAAGCTTACTCCAATAATGAGCCAGACTAGGCCCTTCTTCCTCAAGTGGAAGCCCCGCTTGGGGCCCCCCGGCCATCATCATGATCCTTTTATTGAATTCTCATCAATTGCTTCATAAAGCAGTCAACAGACCCTCCTGAAGTGACATTGTAGATAGACACTTCATACTGGCAAACAGGCCTGCTGAAGGCACTGGAAGGTAAGGTTCCCCCTGCCTTGCTACTTAATGGCACTTGCCCTACGTGCAGAAGGTCCACAGAGCCACAGTAGGAGTACAGGAGAGGTTCTCAGCCCAAACGTGCATCAGAATAGCACTGAAGAATCCCAGTGTTTGGGTTCCATCCCAGAGATTGATTCATGGGTGTCTCTCCCAACCGCTGTTTCCAAGGACTGCCAATGAAGTTCATGGACTGTACTAGAAAAAGGTGCTACACACCTCATCGCTGAAGATCACTAAGGTCACCTTCAAGGTACTCCCCTTGGGAAGCTATGTACTGATGCTAGCACCCAGTCCACCCTTCAAAGCAATTTTGGAACTCCTTTTCTGGAATGGCCATCAGAGCTGTCATCGTATCACTCTTGACGTCCTGAATCTCATCAAAATATCCTCAAGATTTCCTTTATCTTTGCGTAGAGTCATTGAGGGGCAGATCAGGTGAGTAGGGAGGGTGTTCTAAGTTACTTGTTTACTGGCTAAAAACTCCCTCATAGACAACTGTACAATTAAATCTGTAAAGTTGCCAACACAGAAATCCTGGTGGTGTAATGGTTAATTGCTATGTCAGCTAACCAAAAGTTCGGCCATTGCAATCCAAAGTTCGGCAGTTCAAATCTGCCAGGCACTCCTTGGAAACTCTTACAGAGCAGTTCTAATCTGCCCTATAGGGTCACTATGAGTCAGAATCGACTGGATGGCACTGGGTTTGGTTTCGGTTTTTTTTGCCTCCTTACCATGGTGCACAGCAACATCAGTGTATAGCTTCCCAAGGGGAATACTTGGAAGGTGACTGTAGTGATGTTCGGCAATAAAGCAAGAAGACTTAGAGGAATTAACTTCGCAGTCTGGTCAGAACTTGTATAATGTACAGCTAGGACAAAGACCGCTGTTATTAAAGAAAACACTGCCTGTGTGCCTTTGTCCTCTGAGGAGCACTAAAGTTGCTGGAATTGCTGTTTAGCTGGCCTTATTGCTTGAAGTGACCCACAATTGATAATCTATTACTTTCTATCATCTGCTAAGCAGCCCAGTCCCGCACCTAGCTTCTATATGCCTCAAATAGGAGGCCAACCAATAGAGCAGGTAACACCGTAACAGGGTCCATGCAATCAATTGCCCACCTCACATGGGTGGGGTAGATCCACTGGCTGGGAAGAAAGAACCCACCTAGACATGGGCATCCAAGACAGAAACACTCCGTTCAGTACCTGATGGACCAGTTACCCATCTCCTTCCAATTTCCAATAAAAGGGTATTCACATTAGGGTACACAGTAATCAGTACGTAAGGAACTGGCAGGTTGGATTTCAGCTGCTCGTCTATACCATAGGCTTTTAAGCTAAGCAATTACCAGTGCCATTCTTCTTAAAAGAAACTATCCCCACACAACTAAAACTAAAAGTGTATGTACCAGAAAGATTGGAGTAGTTGTACCTGGAGGGGTAGCATTATTTCCAGTGGCCGTTGAGTCAGTCCCCAAGTAGGGTCAACGCCATGTGCATGAGAATGAAATGTTGCCTGGTCCTGTACATCCCGTGACTGGTTGTGGATCAGACAATCAGGATTCCCAGTGTTTTCACTGGCTGATTTTCAAAAGTACATCACCAGGCCCTTCTTCGTAGTCTTAGTCTGAAAACAGCTGAAACCCATACAGCATCATAGCAACTAGCAAGCTCCCACTGACCAGTGCCAGCTGTGCATGAAGTGCACTGGCCTGGAATTGAACCCAGGTATCCTGCTTGGATGGTAAGAATTCTGCCACTGTACCACCACTGCTCCCTAGGGATGTGCCACAGTAATCTTGTGCTGCTATAACAAAAACACCGCAAGTGGATGGCTTTAACAAACAGCAATTTATTTTCTCACAGAAAAGTAGGCTAGAAGTCCACCAGGCTACCGGCTCTAGGAGAAGTCTCTCTGTTGGCTCTGGAGGAAGGTCTTGGTCATCAATCTTCTCCAGGAATGGTTGCTGCTGAGGTACAGGGACCCCAAGTCAAAGGATGCGCTCTGCACTCCACACCGCTTCTTCCCTGATGGTATGAGGTCCCCAACTCTGTGCTTGCTTCCCTCAAGGCACAGTACAATCTTACAGATTGAGTTCTGCCTCATTCACTAACACTATCCCACCCATCAACAGCACAGAGGCAAGATTTACAGCACACAGGAAAATCATACAATACTGGGAATCTCAGCCCAGCTACAGTGATGCATACATGGGGGGCACAATTCAATCCATGACAGTATGTCCACCCCCCTTCAAAAAACACAAGGAGGTCTGTGCAAGATGGCATCTTTCTCTCCTGTAGATATCTGCAGAGCCTTGACTTACTAACACTCATTGCAATTCTAAAATTGGAAGATACAATACATAGGTTTTTTTTTTTTTAATTTAGCCCTGAAACATTTTTTTCAGGAGACATTCCCAGAGATTAGTTCTCCAAGGAACACAGTTTAGGAGACAGTAGTCTCTCCCCTCAGCATCCAGTTCTTTGACTTAGTACAAACAAATATTTAGGAACGTTCCCTGTCCCATGTAACAAGGGCCAGGTGCCATAAGCGGAGGTGACTACGAGACAGCTTAGGCACCTGTCATGACTCAGGCCCAGACAACAAATGAAGAATGGTCCAACAGATACAATGGACCACCAGGTGATATTTGATTTGAATTCATTCTGTTTACAGATACCACTTACACTTTTTTCAGTCTTATTTGGCTTGGACACAAATAATTCAGAGGCATGGTAACACAAAAAACAACCTGAAATTTCTCAGACTAGTGTTAACACTCTCTAGCTTTCCACAACTCATCTTCCCTAAAGACATTCACTGCCAAAAGATACTGAAAACCCCAACACATTCACATGAAATAACGCCAGAGTGTACATTTAATTTTTTTAATCTCAAATTATATTTTTCTGGTTTCAACGCTATTCTAGCCCTGCTAGTTTATGACAGGAAAATAAGGGACCATGGGTCGGAGTGAAACATACACTGCAACTAAAGTTGCCAGGCTACTTAGAGGCTCTGCACATGAAAACAAAAACAAAAAACAATGCTGGCCTTAGTCTCCCTAGACATGAGACTTTTCTTTTATACCCTGCTCAAAATCTCAGGTTAGCAATGTGATTCACTAGCGTTTAAACACAGCCTGTCATTTTAGCTCTCATCCTGCAGAGGTAGACACGACACCCTACAGCCACATTTCCAAAGGGTGCTCCTAAGAACATTCGTCCTGCAAAGGGTTCCTTGCAAAAAAAAAAAAAGTATGGAATCAGAAAGATTCACAAACTACTACACACCATTATCTACTTCCTGGAGACATACAATGCACATCATCACAGGTAATGTGAGGCTGTTACACACCCTTGAGCTGGTCCCAGCTCACAGTAACCTTGTGTACAACATAACAAACATTGCCTTGCGTTGTGCCATCCTCGCAACTGTTATGCTTGAACCCACAGTTGCAGTCAGTGTATCGATCCATCTCACTGAGGGTCTTAACTCTTTTCTACCAATCTCATAGTTTACCAACATGATGGCCTTCTACAATAAGTTCTAAAAGTTGTTTAATCAAGAAATACTCAGGTTTCTCATGCCAGAGCTTCCCAAATCAATCTGACCTGAATTCTTTTCTGTAGGAAACACATTTCATAAAATATATGGGAAATACTTTGCAGAGCCAAAAAGCACAGAAAAAATTAAGCAACTCCTAGAGTCGTGTACTGGTCAATAACAAAGAAGATAACAGGTCACAAAGTCATAGACTCCTAACCCCTATTCCAGCCCAACAATTTTGCCATAAAACCGAGCTGCCTGAAAGCAGGCAGCAATAGATTTCCTATGATTTCATTCTTTCTGACATAAGGTATCAGACATGCTGATTGCAGTTCAAAACTGAACACTGCCCATGCAGGGGCCCATATTTCATGTAGTGACCAGATGTTTATAGTCACCTCCTCTCCAGTAACAAATAAATCACTGTCACTTATCATGACTACAAGATTTTCCAAATAGTCCTGACAGTCCTTCGAGCCTAATAAAAAAAGGGGAAGGAAAGAGAAAACCCAGAGCTTCCAATTGTTTTCAGCAAAAATTACACAGACCAAAAAATCCTGAGGCAAATGCATTAGCTCCACGTGCCAAAAATTTAGAAGACTTACAGCAAAGACAGGCAAAGATGGAAATCAATGAGATTATCAGAATGATGTAAACATTTCATCTGTTTGCATAATACATCTTTTTTATTCTTGTTTCCAAGGAATTTCACATAATATTCTGAAACAGAAGTGACAGTGAAAACGAAATCCTCCAAGTGTGGATGGAAGCGGCAAACTAAGTGCTCCACAGCAGATTACCCCGCTAGGACAGAAGACGGCACTCACACCTCACACCTCAACTGTAATTCTCGCAAATCGATACTGCGGGGAGGCAGGAGGCCTCAGTAACACCAAGCCCCTCTCACCTGCCGGCTGCCTCAACAGCATATCCAGCAGGCCTGTCAGACTAACAAACCCCAGGGCTTCTCCACAGCCAACCGCCATGGAAAAGTCCCCCTGAGTGACGAACCCCAGAAGAACCCTGGAACAGTGCGAAGTCACAGCAGGGAGAGGGCCTGACCACAAGCCCAGGGTCAAGGCTTCGTGCCCTGTGGTAGGTTCCTCCCCCGGCAGGCCCTGGGGAGTAGCAGTCCCTCGTCGTCGCTGTCTCTTCTCCTTCTTCCTCTTCTCTTTCTGTTTCAAGACCTTGCTCTTAAACGGGTCACCGTGTTTGGATTCCTGAGGCCCACAGTAGAGCCGATTCTGACCGAGGTGAACGAGGTCCTCCGTGGCCGGGACACAGATCATGGTGTGCGGCTCCGGGCTGCCCCTGCGGAGCAGGGACAGGCTGACCCACACCAGGGCCCTGGGAAAGTGGTCCAAGACGGACAGACAGGCCTCTCGGGTCAGGTCTTGCTGGTCCCTGCCGGGGGCTTGTCGGGCTGCCTGGCTGCCCCCAGAGCTAGGCCGACACCAGGCTGACAGCTGCTTCAGTAACTTTCTCTCCCTACATGGAATTGAAGACAGGTGTTTGAGGATATTTCATCAAAAAAAAAAAAAAAAGATTAGGCACCACTAGTGTTATATTTATATTTTTTTAAATAAGTTATGTGGGAAAGCTTCAAAACTGTAATTTTCTAAAAATTGAAAATAACACACATGAATACATCTTAGTAATCTTTTTCTTTTTTCACACCTACTATTCTGAAACCAATGGACTAAAGGCTTAAGAAGTTGAAGGCAGAGAAAAATAAGACATTGCGATTAGAACCCAGTGCTGTAACACAGTCAAGAGGAGCTGATATTCTGATGAGCAAAAAACTCTAAGTGTTACACATAAAGGCCCACTGAGAAAGAAACACATGGAATTATAAAGACTATAAATAAGTATGAGACAAAGAGAGTCAGGCATGTTTTAAACCTATCAGCCTGCAGCAGTGTTTAGAGTTGACACACTTTTACCTGGAGACTTCTGTGACATCACAATATTACATTGGATGGGGCACTAATCTACCACGAATTCAGACACTTCAAAAGGAACTAGAAGAAATCTAGTTCAGCGATTCAAAGCAAAGAATGCTTGCTCAGACACTGTTCATTACCTAAGGCCATCCTGTGACAGCCGTACATTGTCAGCAAAGGCTAAATCACACAGACCACAGCCTGCTGGGGACAAAAAAGCTGCCGTAGTTAAGGGATATTCACTACAATATTCTGGACCATTCCATTGGTTAGCATCATGCCCCCAACCAAATTTTGTTAAGCTCTTTTCCTGGGCTCCCTATGAAACAAGGCTTTTCTTTCCAGAAGTCCATAAACTCACTTGGGCTTTGCACAAAGGAAATCAATAATTTTTACATCCTTTTCAGTGTTACAAGAAACTATCCAAAATTTACCCAGACATCCCATAACCTTACCTAACAACGCAGAGGGGACCACCAGTGGCAGTAGCATGGTTCTCAGCTGCATCTTGGTCTCTGAGCTGCTCAGTGTCTGCCCGGCCTTGACACTCTGTGTCCATTGCCTCTTCTGGTTCTCTGGGCTCAGTTATGGACCGCTGAAGAGTGTTCTCAGGCGTGGTGGCACAAGACACTTTGTGTCTCTTTGTGTTGCTCTGCTCACCATTTGGAGATGAAGCTGCAAAAGATTCTTCTTGGGCCTGGACTCTTGATGCCCAGTCCTGAGTCAACTGCACCCAGGGACAGCAGAAAGGGGCCAAAGTGCCAAGCTTAACATAGTTGGGCCGTTTTGCAGGAGGGCGTCTAATGAGAAACAAAGACAAGACCCAACTGTGAACAATCTAAGACTGGAGAATTAAGCAGCCCCACATGGCCATGCTCGACTTCAGGGCACGCCATTCCTGAAAGACTGCAAGTAAATGGTGGCCTTCGGGCTGTGCAGTGGCGTCTCTACATTTACAAGGTTCAAAAGCCAAAAGGTACAGAAGGAGTCACAACCGAGTTAGTCTGTCTCTTCACCTCAAGTGGCCCAGTTACTCTCCAGAGAATACCGTCATTCCAGGACCTCTGACAAGCAAATACGTAAATCTTTATTTCTCATTTTATACAATGGCAGCACACTACGCACAGTATTTTTTTACTGGCATCATTTTTCTCAGTAAACATCTTACAGATCTTATCAGTACATCAAGGGCTTCCTCATTCTGTTTTAAAAGGATGTCTATCACCGTGATTACATCTTCCTTTACTTGGACTGCTCTCTACTGAAGGACATCTTGGCAACTTTTAAGCTTTTGCTTCCACAGACAATGCTGTGATGAATAACCTTAAACCTTTTTCACATGTGCAAGTAAATTCAGAGGATAAATTCTGGGGTTGGTTGTTCCAACAACCAGCACTGGCCTCATTAACAGAGTTCTCACAATCACACCATGAAGCAGGTTCTCTCTAAACTGAGGTCCACGAGGTCAGTCACACAGCTGGGTGATGAGCTAAGACAGGCAGTGAGATCTCACAAACTGCCACGTCACCCACCCATTGCCACCGACTCAATGTCAACTCATCACAACCTCACACGGTGTCCAGGGCTCGAAGTCTCTAGCGGACTGCCACAGCTTTCTCCCGGGGAGCCACTGGTGGTTTCGAGCCATCAACCTTGTGGTTAGTAGCCAACTGCTTTAATCACTGTGCCACCAGGGCTTCTTACCATATTACAGTGCTCCTTAAAAACACGTATGTGAATATTTTTATAATCTTGCAATCAGAAAAGACTTACCAGGCAGAACACTGACATCTCAAATCACACAGGAAAAGCAATGTTAAAGAGGGTATTAAAATCGAAGATCACAAAGCAAAGGAAACAGGGAAAAATGACTGCAGTACATGTGAACCAAACCCCAAATAAACTAACTGCCATCAAGTTGCCTCAGCCCCTACATAAATCATCCTTCTAATATCCTGGCCTATCCATCCCTTGATGGTATTTTCATTTCAGATCTGTTATTTCACCAAAACATGGTAGCCAACATGAGTAAACACTTTCTCTCCTCTCCCTAAAAATGCGGTGTCTTACCTTTTGTACTTTTCAAGAAGACTCTTAGCTTGCTCTTCAGCAAACTGAATCCCAGCATGGCAGTCTGGGAAATCACCTGGGATGTTAGGTGATCGTTTATACTGAGAATGCACTAAGCTTTCTTTTAATCCTCCAACTCTGGAGCCTCGATAAATCTAAAAGAAATATCAAAAAAGATACTGTTAATTTACCTACTTTAAGCAAAACTGCTTAATTAATTTGCACAGGGAAAATGGAAAACACATGTCCACCAAAAAAAGGATAACATACTGAGGGATGATTCTGCCATACCGTAGTAAAAATGAGAGAGACAGAGCTTTATCAATCAACACGGAAAATCTAGACACTGAGGGAACACATAAGTGGCCAAAGGGTACAGAAGCAAAATACTCAGTTGAAAAACACACCCAACACAGTCATTCTGTTTTTGAATACAAGTATACTTAACAAAGCTATAAAAATAGGCACAATAGTGACCAAGACCAAAATCAGGCAAGGGATGATTTTAGGAGGGAGGGAAGGCAACAGGATTTGAGAGTGGCTACACAGGGCACTTCAAGTGAATCCGGTAATATTTTATTTTTAAGCTGGGTGGAAGGTGAAGGGTACACAGATACTCATTTTATCACTATCTACAGTTTGGGATTTTTAAAATCGTACTTCAGATGAAGATTTACAGAACAAACTCACTTCTCATTGAACAGTTAGTACATATACTGTTTTATGACATTGGTTAACAACTCCATGACATGTCAACATTCTCCCTTTTCAACCTTAGGTTTCCCATTACCAGCTTTCCTGTCCCCTCCTGCTTTCTAGTCCTTGCCCCTGGGCTGGTGTTTCCCTGTCTTATTTTGTTTTATAGGCCTGGTTAATCTTTGACTGAAGGGTGAACTTCAGGAGTGACTTTATTAATTAGCTAAAAGGGTGTCCAGTCTCCGTCAGAAGAATAAGTCTGGTCTTTATTTGAGTTAGAATTCTGTTCCATCATTTTCTCCAGCCCTATCTGGGATCCACTATTATGACCCCTGTCTGGGCAGTCACTGGTGGCAGCCAAGCACCATCCGGTTGTACTGGACTCAGTCTGACTGAGGCTGTGGGAGTTGTGGTCCATTATTCTTCTGGACTAATCTTTCCCTTGTATCTTTAGTGTTCTTCTTCCTCCCTTGCTCCTGAAGGAGTGAGACCGGTGGAGAATTCTAGATGGGCACTCACAGGCTTTTAGGACCCCAAACACTGCTCACCCAAGTAGAATGTACAACATTTTCTTTATAAACTATATTACACTAAGCTACATGTTCCCTGAGACCATGCTTCAGTATCTATAGCTTTTATGTACTTCAAACATTTCATAAGGTAAAAAAATTAAGCAGAATTATTTCCACACTTAAATGAGTAAATGAATTTCTCTTGCACTAGGAATAACTGCTAAAAATTACCTAACTGAATCTAACAAATTCTTAAGTGCCTTTTATAATTATAGTATCAAAGTGACACTCAAACATGAAAAAAATTCAATTTTAATAAAACTTTTTGCTACAGTAAAGTAGGAGTACATGGTTAGCATGTATTCTACACATGTACAAAAGTCTATGTTTAACCTGTAAAAAATTTTTTCAAGTAAAAAACCTTGACATTTTGTTGCCTCTACTATTCAAGTATCAGATCACTTTAAAAACCTCAAAAATTCAAAATACATCAGCACAATTCTTACAGAGGAAAAACTGGTTCCAAGAACTAGATGCATGAAGTATCTTGTGTCCAGAACTATCCTCTAAGGGCAGAAAAGTACCACTCAACTTTGAAGCTGTACATAGGTCTCAACATTTTTCAGCACTTAGTATTTACTAGGAATGCATTTTACATGCTCTAACTATTAGTCAGAATCAAAAAATAACTTACAAATGGAATCCAGAAAGCCATGCCCCAGCCCTTTGGAAGGAGGACATCCCAGCCACTTCCCCATCCCCGTCGGTCGTCACCAGTCACTTTCCCTGGCTGTTGAATCAAAAGTATAGGTATCTTGGATTCCTGAGGACCTAAAACAAGCTGTGACCCAGGCACCAGAAATTCACTTCTCATCCGGTTTAAATCCTAAAGTGGAAGAAAATAATTCAAGACAAACAACCCGAGTTTTCTGGAAGATTGTAGTCCCCCAATAAGCAGGTTTTAAAAGTTAAATGCCATTCTAAAAGGGGAAAAAAAAAGCATTCTGAACAAATGAATGTGAATTTTAAATAGAAGGTACCCCACCTAGGGTAAAGCTTTTCCTCTCTGCAAGTGCCAAATTATTTTGAAAAATCTGTTCCTGGTTCTCTTTTAGCTGATATTTTAAACCTAAACTGGAATATTAGCAACTAGCCTACAGGTCTCTTCCTTTCTTACCTCTCACGTTTCAACCAGTTACCAAGTATTGTCAGTTTTACCTTCCAGAAGTATATATTAAGCCCCATCCCCTTTATCCCAGGTCCAGTCTCTCACTGCCAAAATTCAGGCCCCTGTCACATCATGCCTGGACTATTTCAAGGGCTCCTGATGACATCCGCCTACTTGTCTTCTCTCAGTCTCCACCTCTTCCCCTTCTCATCCCCAGGCTCATCTACTCACCATACCTGCTACCAGAGTGAAATCACATCAAGTCATCGCTCTATTTAAAATCTGTATGAGGGATGAAACCTAAATCCTTAAAAGAACTCAGAAACACAAACCAAATCCACTGCTGTTGAGTCAACTCTGACTTACAGTGACCCAAGAGTACAGAAGGTACCCTAGCATTTCCAGTGAGTGCCTAGTGGATCTGAACTGCTGGCCTTTGGGTGTTATTGTTGTTGCTAGGTCCCAGTGAGTTGGCTCTGACTCATAGCGACCCCACGCACAAGAGAACAAAGCACTGTCTGGTCCTACGTCTTGTCCACAATCATTTTTATGCTTAAGTCCACTGTTGCAGCCACTGTGTCAATTCATCTTGTTGAGGGTCTTCCTCTTTTTGCTCACCCTCCACTCTACCAAGCATGATGTCCTTCTACAGGGAGTGACCCCTCCTGACAACATGTCCAAAGTACGTAAGATGCAGTCTCGCCATTTTTGCTTCCAAGGAGCACTCTGGTTAGACTTCTTCCAGAACAGACGTTTGTTCTTTTGTCAGCCCATGCTACATTCAATACTCTTCTCCAACATCACAATTCAAAGACATCCATTCTTCTGTCTCCCCTGTTCATCGTCCAGCTTTCGCATGCATATGGTGTGACTGAAAATGCCATGACTTGGGTCAGGTGCCTTTCAGTCTTCAAAGTGACATCTTTACTTTTCACTACTTTAAATAGATCCTCTGCAGCAGACTTTCCCATTGCAATGTGTCTTCTGATTTCTTGACTGCTGCTTCCATGGGCATTGATTGTGGAACCAAGTAAACTGAAATCCTTGACAACTTCAATCCTTTCTCCATTTATCACGACACTGCTTACTGGTCCAGCTGTGAGGATTTTTGCTCTCTTGATGTTGAGGTGTGACCCATACTGAAGGCTGTGGTCTTTGATATTCATCAGTAAGTGCTTCAAATCTTCACATCCAGCAAGTAAGGTGGTGTCATCTACATAACACAGGTTGTTACTGAGTCATCCTCCAACGCTGATGCCTCATTCTTCTTCATAAAATCCAACTTCTCGGATTATTTGCTCAGCATAGAGCTTGAAAAGGTATGGTGAAAGGATACAGCCCTGATGCACACCTTTCCTGACTTTAAACCATGCAGTGTCCCCTTGCTCTGTTTGCACAGCTGCCTCTTGATCCATGTATAGACTCCTCATAAGCATAGCTAGATGTTCTGGAATTCCCATAACCTTTTGGTTAACAGCCACTTAACCACTATGTCACTGGAGTTTACTGTAACTCCTGCTCCACCACAGCCTTGCCCCTGCTCCAGAGAAGTCTGCTTAACTCTGAGCAGTTCCTCCACCTAGGAAGCTTCCCCCAGTTCTCCTAGTCTGGGCTCAGAACCTCTTCCTTAGGCTTCCTTGGTTCCTATACCTTTGACTATACCCTATTCATCTAACCCATCATCTATTACAGTGCTTGGCCCTTGGCCCATGAAGAGAGAGACCACTTAAAAAAAAAGACAAACATGTATTTACACTATCATTTCAAGGAGAAGTCTAACACTTTCCACAGAGTCTACCCTAAAAAGAGGAGACAGAAATATCTTAGTGTGTATCATCAGGAAGGAATTAATAATTTTTTCAAAGATAAAGTCTATGGGATTCTATACAGTATGAAATAACCCTTCACAGTTTCTAGAATTGTCACTTGTTATTCATGACCTTACCAATAATCCCTACACCATTAGTTACCTGATCTGAGATTTTATTCTCTGTGACACTCTTACAGATAGCTTGGTTCCAGATAAAGCTATGGGTACACTCCACAGGCACACCCTCCAGAAGCAGCTGTCTAACTTTCTCATTATCTAAGAGGGAAAAGAAATATCCTTCAAACCACATGCTTTACATCAATGAAATCAAACTCTAACAGTTGCCAGTAAACGATTTGTTACACAAGAAAGTATTTTACAGGCATTTACTTAATTTTTCTAGAAAAAGACATTTGATAAGAAAGTTGTTTTTAAAGATGGTTTCGTAATTTGCGAACCAGCAAAAGCTCTGAACATTTTTACTGTCAACACTTATTTCTAGTGTATAAAAGCATGTAAACATCACATTAAACTGCCTAAAATTCCAAATTCCAGATAATCAAATTCTAGAATCACTGCAGATGTGAGCAGTGCCTACAAACTGCTAAGACAGGCCAAGCCAGGTTTCAGCTATTGGCTATAGTGCTTTCTCTACCATCCTTGGCCTAGCAGCAGGCAGCCAACAGTTATTATCCTTTTCTTCTGCCTCATAGTACAAATCTGATAATTGTTTTCAACTTAACTATATATTTAGTCCTCTCAGTGAATCATACATCAGTCCGTTCAAATGAGCTTCATTTCTGTGAAACATCATTTCATGTCTTTAATAAGCCACATTACACCTTAAAGTACTCTAACTGAGAAAGCGAAGGAACTATTTTCAGTTATAAGCATATCTATTAACAGGAAAGACATCCCACATTCCAAATTTCATTTTGTTGGACTGAAGAATGAAAAAAAAAAAATCAAACAAACAAACAAAATACTCTCAGCCAATTTGTGAGCTTTGGCAATGGTTCTAAGATGCCAACGCAGAAAGGTCACTCAAAGTCACATACCTGCATGGATCTGATGGCTGTAAAAAAATAAGTTGGAAGCCTGAGGAAGCATGGACCAAAGTGTGACAGATTCGGGGGAAAAATGAAGTTAAAGAAAATTAAATTGATGGCAACTTCTGAGACGCAAGCTCCTTAAAGTAGCAACAGCAAGAGGCATCACACAAATAGACGTATGCACACCTAAGCCCACTGCAGCATTATTCACAATAGCAAAAAGACAGAAACAACGTAAGTGCCCATCAACAGATGAATTGATAAATAAATAATAGCAGGTACACAGGGTGGAATATTACACAAGAAAGAACAATGATGAATCTGCAAAACATCTCACAACACAGATGAATCTGGAAGGCTGAGTGACACATAAGTCAATCACAAAAGGACAAATACTGTATGAGACCACTATCATAAAAACTCAAGACAAGGTTTACACACAGAAAGACACCACTTCTGAGGGTTATGAGGGAAGAGAGGACACCATGCTTGATACGGTAGAGGCTAAGCAAAAAACAGGAAGACCCTCAACAACACATACGAACACCGTGGATGCCACAGCAGGTGCCAACACAGCAATGCCTGTGAGGGTGGTCCAGGGCCGACAGGCTTTCACTCTGCTGTACACGGGGCCACCATGAGTCGCTGGTGACTCAACGGCACCTGACCATATTTAACTCACACTCAAATGCCAAATGACCAAATAAACATTTTAAAATCATCTGAGAACAGGCACCTTCACTTCAGGTCCTTCAGGTGCCCTCTCTTCAGAGCATTCTCATTCCCAGAACACAAAAGAAGACAGTTTGTCCTCCATACCAGCCAAGCCCTTCTCCTTTTTTTCTTTTCCCTTTCATTACTTGACCTAGCTCATCAAAATATCTTTCTGTCCTCAGCTTGGGGTCCTCATCCTGGAACTGCTATGGTTACCAGTACTACTGTCACACAATGTTAACTCCACTTACCTGCCTATGTAGTTCGCCTGCCAAATACTTCTTCAGAGGAATGACTCACACCAAGGGTTAATGAAAGACCAAGCAGTGACTAACACGATGACAAGCTCTGACTGTAAATTAAATTGTGCTTTTCAAGATACGAGGTCCCACAATGACGTCCATGAACTTAAGTGCTTAAGTGCTACCTACATCATTACTGAAGGTCACTACGATCACATTCCAAGTACTCCCCTTGGGGAGCTATCCACCGATGCAGCACCGAACCCACCCTTCAAAGCAACTTCGGAACTCCTTCTGGAATGGCCAGTGCACATGGTGGCAAAGTGGCAAGTTTGCAAACTTAATTATATAGTTGTCTGTGAGGGAGTTTTTAACTAGTAAATAAATAACTGTACCGGCACACCCTCCCTACTCACCTCATCTGGCCCCCAGTGACTTTTTTCCTTACCCAGAGACAAAGGAAATACTGAAAGGAAGACATTTGGATGACATTCACGACATCAAGGGTAATACGATGACAGCCCTAATGGCCATTCCAGAAAAAGAGCTCCAAAACTGAAGGGTAGACTAGCAACCAGCATCAGTACATTGCTTCCCAAGGGGAGTACTCTGAAGGTGATTACAGCGATAATTCAGTGTTGAAGTATGTAGCACTTTTTCTAGGATGAGTTTGCAAACTTAACTTGCAGTCCTCACAGACTTTTTCTGGGAAGTGATTCAGAGTAAGATAAAAAAGCCTAAAAGTGCTTAACCCATAGCTGTCCATTCTAAAAAAGGATTTGAGGCAGCAAGGAAAGCTAAGTAGACTTCAAGTACAGCGTTACTGTCAGCCTAGCAGTCAATAGTGGTTGGATGTAGTCTAAGAAAAGCAGACATTGCAACTTCTATGCTTGCACCAAACCATAATGTCATTAAAAAATCAAAATAAAAAAGAGGCAACTACTCATTAAATCTTAGGCCTCATAATTACTGACTTCCAGAGAGCCTCCCACTCCTCTCTCATCTGATCCATCTTTTATGTGAAGTTCTGAGAGGAACTTATTACTCACTTAATGCGCTATCTAGCTACATGCGGAGGGGCAAACGATTATGACAGCACTACTACACACAACTGTATTTTTACGGTGAAACCTCACAAGCCTAATTTTAATGATCCTGCCAATGAAATGTATTTAAATGCCAGTAAACACAGCTAGACAGTAATCACTGCAAATCTCAGGAAAAACTAAAATTTTAGCCAACTCCTACCCAGCTTGCTTTGCCACCCTAACCCAACATCTCTAGGCCACTCTGTCTAAACCAAGACATCTCAGACCTTAGCACCTGTGATGGCCTTGCCAGGATTCGAACCTGGATCATCTGTATGGTCAGACAGAGGCTTCCACTGAGCACAAGACCAGCTGCAGGTGCAGATCCCTTCCTCACAATTAACATCCTGAAATGCCAGTCATTTGTGGAGAACCTGGTTTGCAGAGATACAGGTTTTACTAGATACTAAATATAGAGGATTAATTTAAAAACAGAACTTAGCAATCAGGTTACATGTTTTCCAGCTAGAAAATACTTTCATACACACTAGACCTCCATCATAATCATCTTGCAATGCAGACAATAAAGGCTGCCTGCATTTTTTACAGAAGAAGTTTTATTAAACAGAAGTCAGTGACATTCTTTCATGGAAATGCTCAAAACAATAAGGAAAATCAGGGGTTCTTTCAAGAACTTTACCTTGGCATTTTTCTGGATCGGGCACAGCTTTGCACCTTTTTTGAGGCAAATTTACTCGAGGATCCCCAACAGTCAACCCCAGAATTGTACCTGCTGGAATTTCTGCTGGTGACGTCACTCCTTTAACAACCACCAAGGAAAAAAAAAAGCTTTCAGAAAGTGATTCATATTACACATTTGCTTGCAATAAATCTTTTGTATTTTCTAGTGACACTTTTTTCTTCATATTTAAAAACCAGTATTCGCTTCTTTTGCCGGTGGTACCTCATCAACATTAAGAGTCAAGAGTTTCTACAAAAACCAGGAAACTAACATAAAACAGGATATTTTACAATAGGAACGCGTATGCTTCTGTCAGGGTAACTAAAGCAGCTACAGACACGATGCCACCACATACAGGTTAGCACAGATTTTAGTTCCGCACCTAGTGCATGAATTTATCTCTATCAAATGCCAGCTCCTTAGAAGACTAACATTGCATTTGTGTTTCATAAACTGTATGAACTGTTTATCCTCTTCACTGAGTTCAGGGACTTCTCATAGTTGCTTCTCTTGCTGTGTTATAAGAAAAAGCTGCAAGTTAACAAGCACCACTACACACAGGTGGAGTCCCTGGGTGGTGCAAATGCCTAAGAGTTACGCTGCTGAATGAAATGCTGGAGCTTTGAGTCCACCCAGAGGCACCAGGGAAGAAAGGCCAGGCAATCTACTTCCAGAAAATCAGCAACCGAAAGTGGGATCGGAACTGACTGCCCAGCAGCTGGTACTGGTATGACACATGTAGCTAGCCCAACCACAAGATGCTCCTTTAACCCACTTCCCTCCCTCCCTTGTGCAAGCCAGTATTCCCTTTGTGTACCTCCCAATAATGAAAAAATGGCTTCTTGTCTGTGGTGAAGGGAAACGTTCTCAGGATTCTTACAGGTTTCAATCCACCAAGAGTGAGGTGTCTTCTCTGTATCCTCTCCCTCCTGAAAAAGAACAGCTCCTGTTAACCAGACTAATAATCAATCAGTCTTTTAATAATTTTGTTACGGTTGTAATACTAGCCCCATATCTAATGAGTGTGTGTGTGTTATGGAGAAACCAGAGATGATGCCGTTACATTTATTATGGCAATTAAGACCAAACTAACTACTCTTCTAATCAGAGGCAAACCAAAAAAGCCAAAGCCACCGCTGTTGAGTTGATGCTGACTCACTGTGATCCTACAGACAGAGAGCAAAACAGCCCCATAGGGTTCCCAAGACTATAATCTTGGTAGTAGCAGACTGCCACATCTTTCTCCCACAGGGTCCCCGGTGGGTTCAAGAGCTGATTTTTCTGTTAGCAGGTAAGTGCTTAACCGCTGTGCCACGAGGTCTTCTTAACTAAGGAAAGGCCACAGTATTATACATCTCTCAAAATTCTACATACTTAAAAATAGCAATATTGGTTCCTATAAAAACTCAAAATATGCTCACATACACCATTGTATTTGACCTTGGCAAGTGTGTGCTGAGAATGTGAACTACACTAATACAGGAAAGTTCCTGAACCCAGAGTGGGTGGTTCCTAATCCAATCCCTTGGTCTGTACCCTCTAGACCTGCAGTATCCCATATGGTAGCTATCAGCCACACACAGCGATTCAAACCTAATTTGTTACTTAACCAAAATGAAATGAAGGACAAATTGAGTTCCTCAGTCACCCCACCACATTTTAAGTAATGGACAACATAAAGACATGCAGACAGCTGGCAGGTGCTGCTGCACCAAAGTGTTCTTAACCTTCTTAGGGTTCACAGACCTGTACGACCAGCCCTGGGCAATATGAATGGCACACATACAAAAAGATCTGCATAGTACTTGAGGGATTTTTTTTCCCTCAAAACCAGAGAAAACCAGTGAGTGGCCTCCTCGGTACCAAGCCACAGATCAAAGGATTAGATCCTTCAGCGGGAACTGACTCAACAACAAGAGGTTTGGATTTTGGGGAGTTTTGGTATTACATGCACAAGCAGAAAGAGTAGTCCATATTTCAATAAGAACAGTTCAGTTTACTTATCACACCCACTTTGATCTGTTCTGCTCTTCTAGAAGTAGAAGATAAGGAAGTCTTTGACAACAAGTACAACCGGGGTATAAACATAAATAAGCCATGGCCCCAAATGTTACTAAATTATATATTAAAACCCACTGCTGTCAAGTCAACTGACCATAACACAGATCTGCCCCATAGGGTATAATCTTTACAGAAACCCATTACCAAATCTTTCTCCTGCAGAGCAGCTGGTGGGTTCAAACCACTGACCTTTCGGTTAGTGGAGCACTTAGCCACGGCACCACCAGGGCTACTTAATGACACATTACCCACTGCTGTCAATTCTGACTCATACTGACCCCACAGAGTTTCCAAGGCTATAAATCTTTAAGGAAACAGACTACCAAATCTTTATCTAGCAGAGCCACTGGTGGGGTTTTGAACCGCAGACCTTTCGGCAGTCAAATGCTCCTAACTATGCATGAGGCTTCACAAATTTGCTGGACTGATGTGACGAGAATGCAACATCAGTCACACTGACTCTTACAGTGTGGACAGAAGCAACTTTTAGCGCCTCAGTCAGGACAGAATGTGAGAGTGGACCAATCAGCCGGTATCTGTTCATCTCCATCGTCAAATCACTGAAAGAGAGAAAAGGAAATTTTCACCACATACAACATCTGTGACATTGGCAAAAACAGTGAAGTCTTTACTAAAAATGTTCAGCAGGTTCATGGCAATCCAACCACTACCTCACTACAATGCCTGTGGCTGGTGACACCCAAGAACATGGTTGGTGTGGATCTCTAGTTCCATCGCCAATAAGTTTTTTTACTGGTTTAGCATTTTCTCCATCATCTTTCCGTTTTCTTTTCTTGCCAACTTTCTCATCGGGCAGTTCAGTTTGGCTTTTTTCTTGGGGTGGTGACGGAAGAAGGTCAGGAGTGCAGACAGTTGACTGGACAAGTTCCATACACTGGCACACTGCCTTTATTTCTTCTAAGATCTCCTAAGGATACATTTCAAAATTCACTTTTAAATTGCAAAATTTAAACACAGTATATATTTAAATTGCACAAAAAAGGGGGGGAGGGGACACTGCCATTGAATCAATTCCAACTCGTAGATAGCAACCCTATAAGACAAACTGCAATTGTCCCATAGGGTTTTCAAGTAGTGGCTGGTGGATTCAAACTGCAACCTTTTTGGTTAGCAGCCAAGCTCTTTACCACTGTGACATCAGGATTTAGTGTATGTTACTTTTTCTCCCTTTTAAAAATTCACATCTTTAACCCCACCAAGGTTGGCCATTATCCAGAAAATACAAAACATCAAATGCTGGAAAGGCTGTGGAGAGACTGGCACTCTCCTACACTGCTGCTGGGATTGCAAAATGGTACAACCTCTTCAGAAAGCAATTTGGCTCTTCCTTAAAAAGCTGGAAGTAGATACACCATTTGACCTAGTAATCCCACTGCTCAGAGTATACCCTTCAGAATCAAGAGCAGTCACACAAACAGATACATGCCCACAAATGTTTACTGCAGCACAGTCCACAATTGCAAAAAGATGGACTCAACCCAGACGTCCAACAACGGATGAATGGATAAACAAACTAAGGTACTCAATGGAACATCATGCAATGATAAAGAACAATGATTTTAGGAAGCATCTCATAACCTGGTTTCAATTGGAAGATATTATGCTGAGTGAAATCAGTCGGTGGCACAAGGAAAAATACTGTATAAGACTTCTACTATAAGGAGTTAAAAATAAGACTCATGCACAGAAGAAGACTCTTTGAAGGCTGCAAGTGTGGGGAGGGAGGGAGAGGGCTGGTCATAGATTAGACAGCTGACAGAAATCTGGTTGGATGAAAGCAGTGACAGTACACACTAGAAAGACAATCAACTTAACTGGACTTCAACATAAACTGAAAACTCTTCTAATTTTAACCCAATATTGCAAGTATAGGGTAGCTGAGGTAGGGCCTGGGGACCATGCTCTCAGGGGACATCAAACCCAATTGGCATAACTAGCCTGTTGCTAAGAGAGCCTTCTGCACCCCATATAGGTGAGTTGCATTTGGAGTCTTAAAAGCTGGTAGGGTGCCATCTCAGGAACACCAAACAGTCCCAACTCAGCTGGAACAGATGATCACCAAGAACAACAAAGACACGAGGGAAAAAGAGCCCAGGATACAGAAGGACCCATGTGAATGGGTGACTGTACCAACATGTGCCCAGAAGAACCAGATGGTGCCCAGCCACCACCAAAGACAGCCATGACTGGGCACATAACATTAAGTCCCAGTGATAACATGAGAAAAAGAGAGGTGCACCTCAAGACCTCCACTAAAAGACTGCAACTGATGGTCCAGCGGCCTGGGGGCTCCCCTGGGAACATGGTCCCTAGACCTGCTGCTGCCCCTGACCAGAAAACATTACTGAGGTCAACTCTTCAGACGGACATGGAACGGACTTGGGGTCCCACAGTGACCTTACGGTGTACATACCTTATGGTTCTATGTATCTATAGGAAGCTGTCCTACTAGTCCCTTACCAGAAGGGAAAGGAGAGGGTGGATAGGGCAGGACATTGTTAGGAGGATAACAACATATACAGAATGGAAAGGAGGCGAGCGCTGTCACTGGGCCAGGAGAGCAGAAGGAGCTACAGACAGGCAGGCAAGCAAATTTAATTTGGATTATATACTTTCACTTAACTGCAATAAAATTCAAAAAAAATTCACACCTTTATATCTTCACAGATAATAGATTAAATTCACATCTTTTAAAGCTTTCTCAGTTTTTCTGAGTAGCTCATAGCAAATGAAACAAAACAGTACTCTTAAGTGTCAAACATTATAAAACACAACCCTGGTGACCAAATTTTTTTAAAAACATGTGAAAAGAAAACTGTAGAAAGTTTGTAGCTTAAAAGTAGTATGTCCAACAAGGGAAGCTAAGCTACATGCAGTATTTTAAAAAATCATCAGAATTACTCAAAACAGCTTCTCATCACCAAGCAGGTTAATAAGCACCTAAACCAACCCAAAACCAAATCCACTGCCATCCAGTCTATGCGGACTCACAGCGACCCTACGGGACAGAACAGAACTGTTCCGTAGAGTTTCTGATGAGTGCCTGGCAGATTTGAACTGCCAACCTTTTGGTTAAGCCATAGCGCTTAACCTTTATGTCACTAGGGTTTCAAAGCAGTCAGGCGGAGTGGAGGCATTACATTGCAAACCATTTACTTAACAGGTTGGTTTTCATCCATTTACTTAAAGCCGACCAAAAAGTGAGAGGTCAAGATGTGCTTCATATAATATTTATACAACTTTCCCCCCTATATTCCAATATCAAATTATCAGCCAAATTTTTATACTATTAAATTTCTAGAGCATCAACTTGAACAGTAACTAAGAAGGCAGGAACACAATGATGAGAAAAAGGCAGGAACACGATGACAAGAAACTCAGGTGGATACCTGTTTCAGGGTAGGATGGAGCCAGATCCACAGCTGCCTGCTCTCCGAGGCATCACTGGGGCTCCTCTTGGACTTCCAAATAAACGTGACAGGCCCAAGCACTTCTTGGGGGTACCGATTTGCCCGGTAAAGCATCAGACTACCTTGACGCTTTCCAGATAAACAATGAACTGCTGCAAAAGTCAGTCCTGACAACAACAAAAGCAAAACTCCATGATTTCAAGTGCTGAGACTGCACTGTTACTTCTTTATGGCCATGCTGTGACTTACTGTGTCACCCTGGAATCCCTGGTGGCGTAGTGGTTAAGTGCTATGTCTGCTAACCAAAAGGTCTGCAGTTCGAATCCACCAGGCACTCCTGGGAAACTCTGTGGGGCAGTTCTACTCTGTTCTATAGGGTCGCTCTAAGTCAGAATCGACTCGCTGCTGTGTCACACAGAGGGCTCAAGGTTTGTTTTTGACCACTGCCTACATCAAAACCTGATGCACAATAGGGTCTCAACAAATATTTATTGAATAAATGATTTAATGAAAGTTTCAGGTTTCTTCCTACCTAACTTCATGAGAAAAATGGTTCTCTTACTTTACACCTGAGGATGCTATAAATGGTTTAAAAGCCACCCCACTTGTCCTTAACTTAATTCGGGACAGGGACTGTGTCATATGTTTTTATGTATATTTAAATGTCAAGATGCTTAGGGCAGACACTCATTCACGAAATGAAATAAATATTCACAGACTAAAACAGATCTCAGCTTTCAAATACGCTTACCTGTTTCTACGCTACACATTTGAGAGAGCACTTTTAGTATTTCTTCTTCTTTGCCCTTCAACTCCAAACAACAGTAGTAGGATAAATCCTGTACAGAGGAGGAAAGAAACTCAAACAGCTGGAAGTTCACACAGGCTCCAGAGAAGCCTCTAGAGATCCGACAGGGATGAGTGCCGACGCCACGGTTTCTAAGTCAAAATCTGAAACCTGCCAATTCCTTCTTCCATTAACAAATATTCTTTAACCAGTGGAAACCAAAATGAAACCGTTATTCACAATTTTCCTTTAAAGTGGGATTTACAGTGTCTTACTCTTCACGAAGACAGGTTCTAAGATGGGTGTAAAAACCTCTTCTAAGTAAAGGATTATCCCCCTCAGAATCTAAGATTAAAAAAAAATAAAATACAACTATAACGTAACAGATTAATTGTGTTCTCTAAAAAATCTGTAGCAATTTGGCTATGCCCTAATTCCTGGTATTGAGTGATACTCCTCCGTGTTAGAATTCCTGTCTCTATGATGTGAAGGAGAGTAGATGGGCTGCAGGCCTGCTGGTAGAGCAAAACTCAACATGTAGGTTTGTTTTGTGCCTTGAGGCTGTCTCTTGAGATATAAAGGTGAGAAGCCAGTATTTGGGGACTTTATACCACCAAAAAGCAGTGTCGAGAGATGAGTGGGTCTTTTGGAAAGGACCAGGGTCCCCGTGCCTCAGAAGCTCCAACCCAGGAGAAGACTGAAGAAAAGGACCTTCCTCCAGTGCTGGCACAGAAAGCCTTCGCCTGAAGCTGACACCCTAAATTTGTTTGGACATTTAGCTTACTGAACTGTGACAAAGAAAATTTCTCTTTTTCACAACCATCTACTTAGGGCATTTCTGTTGGAGTAGTACCAGATAACTAAAACACTGTTGTTGTTAGGTGCGGCTGAGTCGATTCTGACTCATAGCAATCCTATGCACAACAGAACCAAACACTGCCCCGTCTTGCACCACGTCCCCAGTCAATTTTATGCATAAGCTCACTGATGCAGCCACTGTGACAATCCATCTCATGGACGGTCTTTCTCTTTTCTGCTGACCCTCCACTCTACCAAGCATGATATGTACTATATGCATGCAAAAGCTGGACAATGAACTAAAACACAGAATAACCAAAACGACAATAAAATTCTCCAAAATCATTCTAAGGTTGCTCACTTTGGGTAGCTCACCTGAAGGCTCAGCATTCCTGAACTCCAAAGCCTAAACAGACACAAGACTACAAAAATTCATTTGTCCCATTTCCTTGGCTGCTACTGTATGTACCTTTCACTAAGTAACAATACACAAGGAAAAATGAGTTTAAAGACAGTAAAACCAACCAATTTAAATACACAAAAAGAGATCAGACTGAGTTAGTAGAGGAATCATGACCAAAAGTGTGAAAAGTATAGGTCCTTTTCTGCAAAGAGTAGATTTCTAAATGAGTCAGAATCAACTCAATAGCACTACTAGGTTTTTTGTTTTTGTTTTTTTTTTTGGTACTGAAAGAGACAAGAATTCAGTTTCACTAGTTTAATGAAATAAATACCAGTAATAGACTTCTGAAGGAGCCCTGTAGCTCACCAGTGAAGTGCTCACCAAGTGGCTGTTTGAACGCACCCATCAACTCCTTAGGACAAAGACTCAGTGATCTCCTTTAGTGAAGACTGCAGCCAAGAAAACTCTATTAGCACAGTTCTACTCTATCACACGGGGTTGCTATGAGTTGAAATCGACTTGACAGCATCTAACAACCCATTGCCATCGAGTCAATTCCAATTCATAATGATCCTATAGGACAGAGCAGAACTGCCCCATAGTTTCCAAGGAGCACTTGGTGGATTTGAACTGTTGACCCTTTGGTTAGCAGACACAGCACTTACCCACTCCATCACCAGGGTTTCCTACCAAATAAAAACCAAATCCACAGCCACTGAATTGATTCCAACTCATAGTGACCCTATAGAACAGAACAGAACTGCTTCACAGAGTTTCCAACGACCACCTGGTTGATTTGAACTGCTGACCTTTTGGTTAGCTGATGTAGCACTTAACCACGACACCACCAGGATTTTCAGGTTCCCTACAGGACACTCAAAAACTATCCTCTCAAAGAGTTTAAAACATCTTTGTCAGCATCTCACCACACCCAGGACAGTTTTCTGAATACTGTTAGGGCACACAGTAAAGCCAAAGCACTGCTGTCAAGTCGATTCTGACTCACAGCACCCCTGCAGGACCGAAGAGAACTGCTCCCAGAGGTTTCCACAGCTGAACATCTTTACAGAAGAAGACTGTCCCATCTTCTTCCACGGAGCAGCTGGTGGGTGACAATCACCAATCTCCTGGTTGGCAGCTGACTGCTTTGACTGCTGCCCCACCAAGACTCCCTATTCAATGAATCAATGTTGAATCATCGGACACATAGCTAACAAGACACTGAATGATCTGGTTCCTCCTTATTCCTCCAGCCTAACGACACTGGTATGTTCTTGGTCCAACTCTCATCATCCCTGCTGCACACAGCGTCCTTTACTTCTCATTCACCAAGCTTCCTTCTGCCTCCCCTACACCTATGTTTTCTTATTCCTTAAACCTCAGCTCCAACATCACTTCCATGGGAAGCTGTTCTCGCTCCTATCATAAATGCTCATGATGCGTATTTTTCCTCTGTAATCAAATATTTGGCCAATAGTTTGACTAATGTCAGTCTCCCCACTAACTCAGACTGCTTTATCTCCAGCAATCAAAGTGATGTGCGCTGAGCAACAATTTTAAAATGAGCAACTTCACAGATAGGGCTTTGGTATACCCAAGAACTATTTTAAAAGCTTAGATGATTTTACGAAAATAATGCATGCCTTCTGTGTTTGCTTGCCAGCCGCATCCTGCCCCCAACCCCGCTGCCAAAAGTACTCCCCCAGAAGTATTTTCATAAGCATGCTATGCTAATTTTTTTTCTAACAGCAACAGCTGGAAAATGATCAGTGTGACAGCACTTATGAGGGTGCCTTATGGGGGGGAGCAGCAAACAAACACAGGCCACCCCGCTATCTGTGTAAAACATGGCCCACTCAAGATGACCTAAACAAAAACAAGGCAAAAAAACTGGAACGCATACCTGAAGGAGGCAACGGCTGCTCATGGCGCGATAGCAGGCTCGGTAGCTCTTGACCGTCGGCCTCTCCCCGAGGCAATAACCCCACTTCTTGACCATGTGAAATCGTTTGGCGTGCCAGATATGAGTTTCTAGCCATATGTTCTTCTTCTGCCGACGGTTAAACTCCAGCACCTGGTTTTTGTGACATCTGCGAGCTTTATGGCATTTATTTTTTGAATGTTCTTTTTTCTGATGTACTGCTTTCTCTGCCTGGGTTTTCAAGAGAATGCAGATTCCAGTTTGTAAGTATCTAACAAGCTCAAGACAACTAATTTTAGATGAAGTAGAGTACCTTACAGACCTCCAGCTTAAAAAAAAAAAAAAAAAAAAGGAGCCAAACCTGTTGTTGTCAACTCCAACTCACAGAGGCCCTATCAACACTTAATAGCTTAATACAGCAGCCCACTTAGGCTACGTCAATGAGAACACGGGAGGCTACAGAAAGACGGAAGGTTTTAAGAGCTGGGCAAACCTAGCAAAGAATCTCAGAGTTCTATCATTTTCTAACTAAGCAAGCGTTATAGATTACGAAGATTACTGTCTTTCTAAAATATTCAGCATAGTAACACAAGTTTAATAAGTAAGTATTAACCAATTAATAACCTACCCAGCAGCTCCTTGAAAGAAAGATTCGGAAGTCTGCTTCTGAAAAGATGAGTCAAAAAAACCCTGACACCTCGTCACATGGGGACGCTGGGAGTTGAAACTGACTCAATTGCCCCCAATAATAACATTAGACAGCGAAAGGGTGAATCAAATGCTAGTTTTGTTTGTTTTTAACCTCTGTTACACTAACTAAAGCCAAAACTATGGACACATTACAAAAGTGAGGCAAACGCACATATTTCATTTCAGTTAGGATACTTGACAGACAAGGGCTAACAAAAGGGAACATACCCTCTTACATCAAATCTAGGAAGTATAACTCATTGTTAGTTTTTACTCTTACTGTCTTCTATAACCAGGCTAAACATTTGTGGTCAAAAATTCTTTTCCATTAATTTCTGAACCCTTAAGGGTAACGGTTAGCACCTAACCCTCTTGAACACTGTCACAACCACCCAGCACAATACCTGGTACACAGAGGGCACTCAACACATTTTGAATGAATTAATAAATACAACAGGTAGCCCAGACAGCCTTAGAATGGTCAAGTTGAGAGTTTTGGTAAAGTCTAAAACAATTAGACTTTTACAAAAATGACTCCACAAGTTCTAGCATTCAACCTGTAAAGATTCAAAAGGAAAATACTACACACCAATGCTGATTTTCTACCTTCCAGGACCAAGCTGGCCACACTTCTAAAACACAGAGCTAAAAGAGCTTGACTGGTAAGGGGGAAGTCAGAATTTTATTCGAAGTTTGGTGGGGAACATCAACTATATGATGCCATTAAAAGGGAGGGGTTCACATCTTGATCAAAGATTCTGTAGAAGAATACTGATCAAAACGGAAAACACACAAAACAGAATTTCAGTTCTTAGGACATCAAGACTTTCTGGAGCCATGGAGGCTGCCTGACCCTGGAAACTATTCTATTGACATATCTTTAAACATTAAACCAAAAATATCCCCTCGTCTGATAGGGACTGAAGAAACCCTGAGAATACGCCCCTTAGACACCCTTTAGGCTCAGTAATGAAGTCACTCCCGAGGTTCACCCTTCAGCCAAAGATTGGAAAGGTCCATCAAACAAAATGAGACTACAGTGGCACACCAGTCCAAGGGCAAGGACCAGAAGACAGAATGGGCCAGGAAAGCTGGTGATAGGGAACCCACGGGTTGAGGAGTGTTGACTTATTGTGCAGTTGTTAACTAATGTTTTAAAACAGTACATGTACTATGTAATGTTAAACTAGTCTGTCCTGTAAACTTTCATCTCCAGTACAATAAAAAAAAAATGTTAAAAAAGAAAAAAAAAGCAAAAATATCCCATCAAGTCTTCTGAAAACCAAATAATAGTTGAGCTTAACTAGCAGAGAACATCCTCCATCCTGGGAATAGTGCTTTTTTAGGAACTCTCTACACGGCACTGAACTGACAGTATGAATTCAAAAGAATCAGATGGAAAATGTAGGAGATAGTGAGTTTATATTAACTGGGGAGGAACAATGTGGAAAAGGATGAGACTGGTTGCATAACTTGAAGAACATAATCAATGTCACTGAACTGTACACACTGAAACTGAGGAACTCGTCTATGTTCTACTGTGTTTGTTCTCAACAATAACACAATAAAATAGATTATTTTTAAAAAAAGTGGTGTGGAGTTTTCAAAATTCCATGTTTAAAGGCCACTCTATTAAACAATTACCTGCTAATTTGGTGAGCTAGGGGAGCAAGCGGAGAAATGAAGGATTAAACTAAAATAGATATAAAAAATGAGCCACTTTGGTATTTTGTTCACTTTGCTTTTAATAAATTCTATCAGGCCCCTATGTCTCAATGTTTTTTAGGAACCACTACCCTAAAAATTCACACTACATGAAACCTATACCTCTTTCTGGGCGATCTCACGTAAGCGTCGAGGGAGGCGTTTGACATTGTGACTCATGGCTCTTCGTCTCATGTGTCGTGGCAGAGTCTGGAAAACCATGGAATTAGAAGACTTCTGGGTCACTGCTCTCAACATAGCACTGATTTCAGCAGCTCGGGCCTGAGCAAACGTAGAAGCTGTCGAAAGGAAGCAGTACTTTTGTTAAAAACAGTAAGTCTCGAGTCAGTACTTTTTCTGCTCGATTCCACAAAGAAGACAGACTTGACGTACACAAGCTTTTAACTGACCCATGTCTCTAAGTGACAGTTTTGTTTCATGCAATTATGAAATGATTCTTCAACCTTCCCCTTTTTCAAGTTTTCTCCAAGAATTCAGTTTTATTTCTCCAACCAGAAAAATAACTTTTTCAGTTTACAAAGTTCTTCGAAGCTGGGGGCTACGTGCAACATAGAACACACAATATACGCATGTGCAGTGGAGGCACAGCCACTGTTAAGTGCAGGTTTACACAGGGAAACAAAAGACAAAATTTTAACAATTGTTTTGATTCCAAGTGATTTTTATCCTTATTATCTGCTGCTTTTTCCAAATTATGCGGCCATTCTTACTATTGGGTTTCTTTGTTGACAAACGCTTTTTGGTTTTGAGTTTTAAGAGCAGACAGGGTGCTGGAGAACGTTAAGTGAATTCCTCCAGGAAAGGCATAAAGAGAGGACAGAAGGCGCCTCTAAGGCGGCAGAGTACAGGGTCTATGCAGTGATGGGGTGATGGTGAAGGCAACAGGGGGCAGTTAGGCCTGAAAGGGCCTGAAGCCAGGTATTTTAAAAGGTCTTATATGCCTTTACAGTGTATTAAGTTTCAGTTCCATATCTGGAGAATGCCAGGCTGAGGAGTCTGAACAGCACTTTATGTTGTTGGAAAGGGAGAAGCTGAAAAGATTTTAATATCAGAGAGAACGGTTCAGAAACAGGGAAGTGTAAGAAGATACACAAAATTGAAGAGGGAGCCATCAGGCCACAGAAGCTCTAGCCACAGTCCAGGCCACAGATGAGAATGGCCCGCAGAGGAGAGATGGGGACGGGGGCAGAGCCAGGACACTGCAGTGGGCAAACTACTGGCACGCCTGGCTGCCCTAGAAACAAAGGGCACACGATATAATCAAAGCTCATTTCTTTATAAACACCTACCAGTTATATACTTGGGAATCTCCTGAGAAGTGCCCTCGGGGCCTGCTTTCCACCCTCCCTTTTTTCTAAACATCACTTTGGAGGAAGACGGCTCACTGACATCAGGGTCAGGCTGTGAATGATGAGTCACTTTGTTTTTTTGCTGTTGTGAAATTCCAGAATGAAAATCTAGAATATTTCCAAAAAAGAAAACAGGAAGAAATATGTCATTCTTATCAGAAAGAATTATAGTGGAGAACAAACACTGTTTGGCTGTCAACACAGATCAATCATGTTTTTAATCCTACAACAACTCTGTAAGATAGCTAAAGGGTCTTCCAATAAGGATGTTCTGTTTTTGACAGCTCAGAGCAGTGATATTTGTGAAGCTATAGTGGCCATATTTGTCATGTTTTTTGGTTAGTCTTAACAAATAGCCATGAAAGTTTACACAATTCCATGATGCGTAATTATTAAAGTTTCTTGTCAAAATGACCATTTCATTCATCAGACATTCCACGTGTTACGTGACATTTACAATGCACATAATCATCCTGCTGAAAGAACAATTCGACATTTAATTCAAAAATTTGAGACAGCTGGATCTGCTGCCAATCCGATAATGCGTGTGTGGCAACAAACGGCATGTTCCAATAAAAATGCTGCCACCACTCATCACAGTGTACATGAGAATCCATTCCAATCAATTTCTCATCAAGCACAAGAACTGGGCCTTTTGCCAACCACCAACTGGTGGATTTTGCATCTAGACTTGAAGCTTCACCCTTATAAAATTGTTTTAACTCAACAACTGAAGTCCAACGACCATAGATTGCATGGTACATTTGCGGACTGAGCTCTGGAGCAATTGGAAGTTGACCCTACTTTGGGCCAGAAAAACCATCTTGTGTAACGAGGTCCATTTTTGGACAAATGGTCTTGTTAAGAAACAAAACTGGCACATTTGGAGTAATGAGAATCCAGTGGTGATTCAAGAGCACCCATCTCATCCCCAAAAGTTACCATTTGGTGTGGATTTGGGCCCAGCAGAATCACTGGCCCTTATGTTTTTCCAAGATGAATGAGGAAAGGCTGTGACTGTCACTGGCAAAAGATATCAGGCTATGATAACTGATTATTTCTGGCCCCATTTGGAAGGTGCCACAGTGGCCATTTACCTAAAGTTCTTTTCCACACATAATGCCATCAAATGTACTTCAAAATAATAAAACAAAACTATCATTAACACAACTTGTTTATTCAAGTTCAAAGACAGGACACCCTTATTGGAAGACCCTTTAATATCATCCCCCTAAAAAGGAGGACCTCAGGCAGGGAGGTAAATTAACGTGCCCAAGGTCACATAACAAGTAGGCAGCATACACGGTACTAACATCATATGACATACTAAAGAGCCTCAAATATAACAGACAAAAGGGAAATTTTTTCCACATAAAACCAAAAAAACCAAACCCACTACTGCTGAGTCAATTCTAACTCATAGTGATCCTACAGGGCAGAACAAAACTGTCCCTAAGGTTTTCAAGGAGTACAAGGTAGATTCAAACTGCTAACATTTTGGTAAGCAGCTGGACTCTTAACCACTATGCCACCAGAGTTTCCTTCTTCCTATATACCAACAAATAAACAAACCCATTGATATCAAGTCAAATCTGACCCACAGCAACCCTATAGGACACAGTAGAACTGCTTCACAGAGTTTCCAAGGAGCACTTGGTGGGTTCAAACTGCTGACCTTGTTAGCAGCCACAACATTTAACCCCTACCCCACCAGGTATTTTCTTCCACTTGCAGCATGTTAATTTAAAATCCAATATCCTTTAAGCACCATATAATTTTTGTATATTTAATATTTTACCATGATTCTCGCATACACTGGAGAATGACTACGCTAAATTAAAGAAATAAAAGCCAATTCTCTACACAAATGTCTTGCCATTCAAAGTATTTTACCCTTAATATCAAATCTCTATGTGTGATACAGACATCAAGCATATCTTTTAGAAAATACAGCACTTGAATAACTGATATTAATATAGAGTTAAAATACACCAGCTACAATTGGTATCTATTTTTATTTCACCCCATTTACTCTTTAGAGAAGGAAGCCTGGTTGCACAGTGGTTAAAATCCTTGACTGCTAACCAAAAAGGTCAGTAGCTCAAACCCAAAAGTTGCTCTGCTGGAGAAAGATGTGGCAGTCTGCTTCTATAAAGACTACAGCCCTGGAGACCCTACAACCCCTTGTCATTGAGTCGATTCTGACTCACAGTGACCCTACAGGACAGAGCAGAACTGCTCTGTAAGATTTCCAGGCTATAAGTCTTTATGGAAGCAGACAGCCACATCAGTCTCCCCTGGAGTGGCTGCTGGGTTCAAACCGCCAACCTTTGGGTTAGCAGCCAAGCACTAGCCCACTGTGCCACCAGAGCTCACGGAGCAGCTCTACTCTGTTGTATAAGATCAGTATGAGCCAGCTTCCGCTCAGCAGCAATAGGCTTTTTTTTTTTTTAAATCTCTTTAGATAATGACCTTCAAAAGTAGCTGGCAAAAGCAATTTGATCTACTTGGGAATGGAAGCAGTACTGTGCGCATCTCACCTTGCTTTGGAGTTTGGGCAAGTCTTCCACCTCCATGATGTGGCTTTCCACCTCTGTTAGCCGCAAAGCCAGAAAACAAAGTCACATTGGTGGGCTGGTTTCTCATTTTCTTAGCATGCTTTCTCTCTTTTGCATTAGACATATCTGGAAAGGAAGTAATACACTTAATACAGGAAAAAAATGTTCATTAAAAATTAAAATTATTATCAGTAGAATGATAAGAATGTTATCACAGTACTGATTTACAGCAGGGATTCATAACTAGGGAGTTCTCCACGTTTACACCAAAAACTGATCCAGAAGTAAAAGAACAATTCTATAGATGGGAGAGACCAGACTAGTACATTCCAGTCTACAATGCCAAATAATCAAACTGTACACAAATTGGTGATGCTGCACAAAGCTGCTGGAAGAACAAACAATGAGATGGGAGAGAACATCATGCCAGTGGTTAAAAAAAAAAAAATTAAATTAGCTGAAACATTTTATCTTGATTCTGAAACAAGAGCCACCTAAATCCATGGAAGGCAAAACACATAATTCCAAAATGATAACCTCTGTAAAAACTGACGATAAATTATTGATCTTTTCATTTTTATTACTGACATGAGGCCAGTGACATCTTCAGAATATAACAGCGAAAGATAATGGTTTTGATTCGATGTAAGAAGATGTAGGGCAAAAACCTAATAGGGCTTAATCAGTTAACTCAGGAGTTCTCAACTCTTTCAAACTAAGACCCCTACCTTCACTGAACAATCTGAAACACTTTTCTATTTGGAAATGAAATTCATTAATAACTATAACCTATTACACACAAAACTTGAATCAATGTATGTCCTAACTGCAAAGGAGAACTAAAAACTAATTTTGACAAAATAATATACATTTCCATATGTAGATATTTTACAACTATACTAGATGACATGAAAAAGAATAGAGATATTGTGAACCCATGGAGATAATACAAAACAACACAGGCACCAGCTCAGGCACTGGTCTAAGTCAATAAAGCTAGCTAAGGGTCCCAGGAATCTGGACACCACAGTCATTAACTCTCCTTGAGGCTGTACAGAGGTCTGATGGGTCCTGCAAGGAGAGGACACTAGAGTACAGGAAAGCTTGGGGCAGCAGCTATTCATGAAGCTGTCCTCAAAGTACTTTAATATTTAAATACTAGTCTTACTTGACTCTATACACAGAACTACCATGAATGCAAGAGATCAAATACACGTGTGCTGCACTACTGCCTCAAAAAGAAGTTGGCACTGCTCCTGGTGACATAATTTTCCAAACCGGTGTACAATTCTTGGTACATCACAGTAACTTTGGGATGATCACCATTTACCATTTACTTCCATGCAAACTTCCAAAATTCAGGGTCTGCGGCACTCCCACTGAGAGGCAATGAAATTACCTTATCATCAATCACTTACTTCTTTTCCAATAAAATTTCACAAAACATTAAGAGTGACCAGACTGTGTGGTGTAGTATTTAAGAGTACCTGATGGATTTGAACCGCTGACCTTTGGGTTAGCAGCCATAGCTCTTAACTACTTAACCAGGGTTTCCCCAGGGTTGCTACGAGTTGGAATCCACTCGAAGGCAAGGGTGTATTAAGTAGCTGGAATTCTGCAAATGCAGTTGGCTAGTCAAGCCCATGATTCCCACCAATGTTCACTAAGAACCCTTCAAAATGTGATTACACAGGAAACACAGGGGGCACTGAGTTCATGTTATGGAAGAGGAATAATTCAGAAAAAGAGGGTGAGAATGGTTACAGAGCTTGAAGGATAGACTCTATGCCACTGAGTCCAACACACACAAATGGTTGAATAGGTGTAACTTTACTGTGTGCACTCTCAATAACAATAACAAAATGAAAAAGAACATTCAAAATAATTTTACAAAACAATTAGTTCATCTAGCGTTACCTGCTTGAATCAGAACTTAACCCAGCACAGTATTAGCAAGACAGAACACTATGCTAGGAGCCCTGGCTGTGCTCAGACTAGAACGGGCTTCGGACAGGCTGGGACTCGGGGTAACCCCAGGAGGTCACATCTCTTTAGCTTTAGGTTCCAAACTAAAAATTCAGCAGACTGAACCAGCAGTAATCCTTGGCAAGAGAGATGGCAAGACAGAAGGACTGCAAAATCTGAGGATTCAGCCTAAAATCATTTTAAGAAACCTTAACTCTTACTGTAAACATTCAAGTGATTTTTACAACTATTGTTAAGTCATAGTTTGCATTTCTTTCATACTTATTCACTATTCTTTAAACACAAAAAGGATGGAAGATAATATATAACAATATACTAAATTTTGAAGCATCCAGACAAAAAAATCTTCATGCAGTCCAGTGGGCTGACTCCTAGCAACCCGACAGGCCAAGGAGAGCCACTCCAAAGGGTTTCCACGGTGCAGATGATGGATTCTGAAGGATGACCTTCTGCTTAGCAGCTGAGTTCTTCATCGCTGTGCCACCAGAACTCGATATACATACAGCACAGTGAAAAACTGGGTAAGGTTTAGAAAAGTGTGAGTCAGCAGGTAAAGTCAATGAGAAAACTGGGTTTCCGTCCACTGGAGTCTGGATAGATGGGGGAAAGCATTCAAGATCTACTGTGTCAATTCAGGAGGACACCGGCAAGGAGGCCAGACTCGAAAGGGTTTCTTTTAATTCCACACCAAAGTCCTAAATCAATGAAAAAGGTCTGAGGAAGCGAGAGCCCAAATTTTAGCAGCACGCAGGACAAAATGAGAGGAAATAAAAGAGATTTTTCTTATGTTTAGAAAGCAGACCAGGATTTTGTCTTTTTCTCTGTGATACCGCGAAACGGAATGCGCGTGGCATGCCTAGGAGGCACCGAGTATTAACAAGGTCAAAAGTATTTATACCAAGTACCATCCTTCCTTAAACCAGAATGACTGAATGTCTGCCAAGGGATCATCTCTGGGAGCATCAGCTGGACCAGGATCGGTATCCTCCTTTTTGAAATCGCATGCTAATCACTAGGTTTTTGTGCAGATCCAGGGGAATCGTGCAAAGACCTTGTGAAGCCTACAGAGCACTCAGGAAAGGAAAAGGGGACACGCGAGAAGAGGGAAGGCGGCCAACGCCCAGATCTCAGGGTGGTCTTCTGGAAGGTCCACTTTATTCCCTTAGGGTGGCAGGAGAGAGGGTGTAAACCCATTCCCACAGCTGCACCGAGACACGGTAACGCGGCGTCCCCAGGGCAGGGCCGGGTGGAGGGGCGGGACTGAGAAGAGAGGCCCGGGCGCAGACTACAAGGGGAGAAAAGGGGGCCTTATGGGCAGCAGCGCATGCTCACTCTAACCCCGGGAACCTGCAGACACCAAGCCCTCAAGACCTACCTGCCTGATACCCTGAGAAAGGGGCCCTGGGTTCCCCGGGTCTGAATGACAAGCCTTGCGACTGAGCTCGCCGCAACGAAACTCCGGGCCAGCGGCCTGGCGGGCGCGTGCGTCTCTTCCGCCACTTCCTCCACGTGGCCTGGAGTCGCGCCGGGACTACAACTCCCAGAATGCCAAGCGACGCCTTCAGACAGAGGCAGCGCGCTCGCCTGCTTAGTGTGGTGAGAAGCCAGCGGGGCTCGTACGGGTGCTTGCTCTTTCCAGGTACCACTGAACACAAGGGTTAACCATGGCGTCCTTGATCCGAAAGGTGATCAGTACTGCGAAAGCCCCAGGGCCCATTGGTGCCTACAGGTAACGTGGCGGGTCCGGGGTGTGCGAGGTGGGGGCTACAGGCTGGGGTCACTCCGAGTCGGAACTCGAGCAGCATTTAGGAAACCTGGGGGCCAGCCTCATCGAACACATGACGAAACTGAGCTCCGGAAGCGGGCACAGCCGGTTGGAGCCCCTCAGCACTCGGAGACTCACAGCCAGCTGGGAGACTTAGTGGAACAGGGAGTCGGTATTGCCCCAGCCTCTGGCTGTCTCGCGCCACAGCCTACCCTGTCCCTCTGGATGTAGTCTAACCCTAATTTTTGTTTCTCTTTATTTATTTTTAACACTTTATTGAAGTGCAGTTGTCATATGAAATTCACTGTTTCAAGTCGACAACTCAGTTATTGACTGTAGTAACAAAATTGTGCAACTGTCACCGCAAATTCCAGAACATGTTCATTACCACAGAAAAGGAGCTCCGTAGTCCACGGGCACTCCTCTTTCCGTCCTTCCCCCTCCTCTGGCAACCACTTACCTACTTTTGGTCTCTATGGATTTGCCTAGACTGGACATTGCATATAAATGGATCTGTTAGTTAGCTAATGCTGTTATAATAGAAATACCACTAGTGGGTGGCTTTGACAAACAGAAATTTCTTCTCTTACAGTCTAGGAGGCTAGAAGGTTGAATTCAAGGTGCCGCCTCCAGGGGAAGGCTTTCTTCTCTGTGTCGGCTGAGGTCCTTGTAGTCAACGTCGCCCTGTTTTATGAGCTTATCAGTGCGGGGACCCGGGGTCAAAACGACCCACTGCACTCAGGCACTTCTTTGTTTGAATTATGAGGTCTCACTCTTCTTTGATTCTCTTAAAAGAGATTGACTCAAAATACTGCCTAACCCTGTAGATAGAGTCCTGCCTCGTTAATATAACTGCCTCTAATCCTGCCAGTTGGATCCGACTCGACGGCACTTGGCTGGCTTGGCAGTCCTGCCTCATCATAAAGGTTAAGATTTGCAACACATAGGAAAGTTATATCAGAGCACAAAACGGAGGACAGTCACACAATACTGGGAATCATGGACTAGCCAAGTTGACACACATTTACGGGGTGGGTTGGGGGACACAGTTCAATCCGTGACAATGGAGTGAAACAGTATGTAGTCTTTTTTGAATGATTTCTTTCACACAACGTAACATTTGGTTTGAGTTTGGTGTTACAGTGGTTAAAGCCCCTGACTGCAAAAACTGCAATTGAAACCCACCAGCCACTCTATGGGGCAAAGATATGGCAGTCTGCTTCTGTAAAGATTTACAGCTCTGAAAACTGTATGGGGAAACTCCTTTTGATTTTAAGGAGTGAATCTGATCAGTGACAAATGTGGGTGTCTTTTCACAACAGTGTTTAGCAAATAGGAAGTTGTTATGTGCTTTCCTGTTGATTCTGACTTAGCATGACCCTGTAGGACCACAGTAGAGCTGCTCCACATGGTTTCCTAGGCCATGGTCTTTACAGGATCAGATCCTTAGTCTGCTCTCCAACTGAGCCTGCTGTGATTTCCAACTGCCAACCTTTTGGTTTGCAGCCCAGTGCTTACCCAGTGCACCTCCAGGGCTCTCGTGTGTCTTTTTTACTGTGTGTCTAGAGTTGCATTGTGATGCTTATAAATTCATTGCCTGCACTCACTTCCCACTAATAAAATCACATACAAGCCACCATGAAGATTATTACATATACTAACCAAAAAAAAAAAAAAAACCCAAACCTATTGATATCGAGACAATTCCAACTCATAGAGACCCTGCAGGACAGAGTAGGACTGCCCTGTAGAGTTTCCTAGGAGTGCCTGGCAGATTTGAGCTGCCAACCTTTTGGTAAGCAGATGCAGCAGTCAACCACTGTGCCACCAGGGTTTCCGTGTATACTAAACATATGCATATACTTATACATAGCTAAATATATGTACATAGCCAGAAAGTCTCACCTGCGTGTGATTATTTCCACTTGTCAAAAGTGCTGTTAAATGAGAGGAAATAAAAAGCTTTTCTTAACCTCTATTTAGGAGGGGACAGGGATCTTGTCTTTTTCTCTGTGGTATGCACAGCATCTAACAGAGTGCCTTGCATAAAGTTGCTACTCAGTGCATGTATGTAGAATGAATGGATGTATGGATAAATAAATGCATCTGGTATGGCTATAATGTATATATTTAACAAGACAAGACTTATACCATGTACTTTCTGACATGGCCTTGCCTGTCTCTGTATTTCCGTTATCAACTTCAATACCTTATACATAGTATATGCTTAGTAAAAAGTGTATACAGTAACTATTATCCAAATGAAATGCTGCTGATTTTCAGTAGTTTACTTTGACAAATAAATCACTCTCCAATTCCAGTTATACCCTAATAGAATCAATTGGACATTTTAAAAAAACTGTTTGGAAACAAGATATATGACTGACTAGTTGCTGTGTGCATGGAGTTTGTAGCAAGTGCATTTTTTTTAAATCCTGGGTCTTGTGCAGGAAAAGATTCAGATGTTTTGAACTTTGAGTCCCTGGCACTGAGATGCATGAGGCGTTGTCACTAAGTAACCAGTGAGCTCAGCACACTGTTTGGCACCATTGCAGGACAGAACCTTGAGAAATTTCAACTCCCCATCACTATTACACCACTTGCCCAGCATCTCATTGGAATTGTGAAGTGAGAGTGAGAGACCCTGTGATGTAGTAGGATTCTGATGCTCAGAAAGTGCTGATTTGAAATGATCCAATTACTTTTTTAAATCTAACACCTCCCCCCCAAAAAACCATTGCCGTCAAGTCAGTTCCAACTCATAGTGACCCTATAGGACAGATAGAACTGCCCCATAGAGTTTCCAGGGAGCAAGTGGTGGATTCAAACTGCTGTCATTTGTTTAGCAGACCTAACACTTAACTACTCCGCCACAGTGGCTCCGCATCCTTGCCCGTGATTATCATTGATGTCTTATTATCTGTAGTAGTAGTTTATTGCACTTGATGTCCTTTTTTCTAATGAATGTTTTAAAGTGTTGAAAAGCAAAGCTGTCTGCTTGAAGACTAAGGTGCCCCTGACCCAAGCCACAGTGTTTTCAGTCTCCTCAGATGCATGCCAAAGCTGGACAAACAATAAGGAAGAATTGACACCGCTGAATTATGTGTTGGCGAAGAATATTGACTATGCCATGGACTGGCAAAAGACCAAACAAATCTGTCTTGGAAGAAGTACAGCCAGAAAGCTTCTTAGAAGTGAAGATAGTAAGACTGTGTCTTACATACTTTGAACATGTTATCAGGAGGGACCAGTCCTTGGAGAAGGACATTGTGCTTGGCAAAGCAAGGGATCAGCAAGAAAGAAAAAGACCAACAGCAAGATGATTGACAGTGGCTACAGCAATGGACTCAGGCATAACAACAGTTCTGAGGATAGTGCAGAACTGGGCAGTATTTTGTTGTGTTGTGCCTGGAGTCACTGTGAGTCTGCACAGACTGGTCAGCACCTAAAAGCAACCACAACAATGCCTAATGATGTTGAGCATCTTTCATGTGTCCTTGGCTAGTCTTGTATCTCTTGTCATTTAATTTATCTGTTCACATCATTGTCCTTTATGTTTTACAAGTATTTTACCCCAATCTATGACTTTGCTTTTTACTTTCTTAAAGGTATCTTTTAGCAAAAGTTTTAAATTTTAGTTAAGTCCAATTTATCAAGTTTTGTGGGTTTGGTTTTTTTTTTTTTTTTTTTGGTTTTTGGGGTTTTTTTTTTGGTCTTTTACAGTTTGGGGGTGTGTTTGTGTGTGTGTGTGTCCTACCTCAGAAATCTTCTGGCATTGAATTTTATGTTTTTTATTTGACACTCGATTTCTGTCATTGCAGTCAAGCTGTGTTAATCGACAGGACTCTCTATATTTCGGGACAGCTAGGTATAGACCCTGTAAGTGGACAGCTCGTGCAAGGAGGAGTGATAGAAGAAGCTAAACAAGTAAGTCATTTTCTACATATGAGTTGCCCTTTATTTGGGGGAAGTGTTGAGAATTCACTTGGCTGATTGGTTTCATAGAAATTACTAGATAAATGTGTTTTAGCTACAAAGTACTCGATTAAGACCGTTGAGAGTAAAAAAATTGGTGAATCATTTAAGAACCAAAAAAGGATTCCTCCTCTTTATGACTAAGGTGACCTTAAACCTGAATTGTCAAAACTGGGTAACATCTTATCACTTCCACACAGGCTGGGAAATTTTCTTTTCAGAGCCACTGACCTGCAGAAACAAAACCAAACAAAAAAAATTAGCAGCATGGGGCTATAAGTCAGCATTTGTCAGTACGAGAAAAATATCAAAGGTTACACACAGTGTGTTTTTTTAAAATATGAATGAGGAATATAATTCTGTCAAATAAATAGCCAAAGGTAGACATACCCAAAGACAGAAAACAACCTAAATGTCCATCCATAATAAGCTAGTTGAGTGAATTATTCTAGAGCCATTGGGGACAGAATGGGTGTAGAAAGACCTCTAAGATAAATTGTCCCATGGTAAAACCAAGATGCAGAACACCACATACAGATGCTACTGTGTATGTGTCTGTGTGCTTAAAGATACATACACTGATAATGGTATAAGCATTGTGTGTCTCTGGAAACACAGAAGCTAGAAACAGTGATTGCCTCTGAGGAGGGAGAGTGTGGACAAGAGACATCTTTCATTGCAAGTGCTCTTGTAGCTTGTGAATTTTTTGCCATGTATGTTAAGGAGAGGGTTTAAAAAAACGTTTTTCCAAAGGCCATATATCAAAGATGTATACAATTTAGAAATCCTCTTTTAGAAGATGTTTTAGTCAGCTAGGGCTGCTCTAACAGAAATACCACAGAGTGGATGGCTTTAACACAGGAAGGTTTACTCTTACACAATCCGGTAGGTTGCAAGTCCATATTCAGGGTGACCGCTCCAGGGGAAGGCTTTCCCCTTGTCAGCTCTGGAGGAAAGTCCGGTATTGCATCAATCTTTGTCCAGGGAGTGTCTTAGCACAAGAACCTCTGGTCTCAAGGACGCTCTCTTCTCCCGGTGCTGCTTGCTTGATAGTAGCGAGGTTCTCCATTGTCCTTTGTTTCTCTTTTCCTTCTATCTCTTGCAAGTTGAAAGCATTAAGGGTGGGGCAAGCCATACTCCAGGGAAACTCCCCCTACAGCAAAGCAATGAAGTAATCCTATGCAGGAATTTACAGCCCCACCCCAATCCTTCAACATACAGTTTAGCAAAACCACACAATGGACGACAGTCCCAAGATACTGGGAACCATATCCCAGCCACGTGGCTACACATATTTTTGGGGGGATACTATTCAACCCATGACAGAAGGAGAATCTGAGAAACACTACTTTAATAGAAAACATTTTGTAAATGCCTAGTAACCTGTCCTTGAATTAGTCTAGAGGGAGGAACCCCAGCAATTGTTTCTTTCTCAGCTTAGTGGACACTGGTCACAAAGTGCTAGGTCAGCACTCAGAAAGAGACTCTACCCAGTCCTTTTCCTCACCAAAGGAGAAACAGGCTTCTCACTAAGTTTCAGAAAGATTCATTACATCAAAGGAATGCCAGGGAACAACTCATTTGTAGAGAGGCAGCCCAGAAAGAATACTCAGATTATTCCTGCAATATAAGCTGTTTAAGGAGGCATCAGGAAAGATGATTAACTGAAATGAATTAAAACTTTTATGTAGTATCAGTGCCTTGAAATGTTGTTATCTTGATTCCCAGGCCCTTATAAACCTTGGTGAAATTCTGAAAGCTGCGGGCTGTGACTATACTAATGGTGAGTTACTTGATGTTATTTCATGTTTTTATTTGATATTTCTTTGGTCTTTTAGAAGAACACATGGAATCCAGTGACATGTTACGCTCTATTTTTCAATTCCATGTTATTACTCCTCAAGTGTTCTTTTCATGATCTGGCAGATGACACTTTTAGTTTTGTTTTGCTTCTTATTTCAGTCCCATATTAATCAAGACAGTCCCAGAACCATACACTGTTTTTCTAAGTAATACTTTGGATCAGACCGCATGGCCAACCCTAGTGACAATGTCTGTATCTTCCAGTGGTGAAAACAACTGTGTTCCTGGCTGACATCAATGACTTCACCACTGTCAATGCAATCTACAGTCAGTGTAAGTAATTTGGTCTCAGTCCTGTTTCTCATTTTTAAAAAAAAGTGTTAATATCAATGAGTGCCTATTATGAATTAAGAGTCATCAAAGATCCTAAAGAAGTTATCATAATTTGCCCTAAAAGAGCTGTCTGATGGAAGCATGCCAAGCCAAGTGCCGTCTAGTCGGATAGCATATATATATGTCTCTGAAAAAGATCTGAGACATTTCTGTTGCATTCCCTCAGATAATACATTGTAACTCAACAAATCCATTTTCCTAAAGCTTAACTTGGTTTCACACTTCTTAGGACTTTTAAGCCCTCCTTTTAATATTTTCACACATAAAACAAAATCAAAGTGTCCAGGTATGTGAATATTTTCATTTGTTTTCCAGAAAGGAAAGTCATTTAGAAAAGTATTAAATGTAAGAATCATATGGCAAAATATTTCATCAAGCAAATCTGCAATATGAGTTCCTTTTTATTCTGTTGCTTAAGAAGGAAAGCCTGGTGATGCAGTGGTTAAGTGCTACAGCTGCTAACTAAAAGGTCAGCAGTTCAAATTTACTAAACATTCTTTGGAAACTCTATGGGGCAGTTCTACTCTGTCCTGTAGGTAGGGTCTCTGAGTTTGAGTCAACTCAACAGCAACAGGTGTGGCTTTGGTTTATATCTATGAACTCAGTAGTCTATAAAGCACTTAACGGAATCTTGACTATGCATTGTTGAGTAACAATACCATTGTTTCTAAAAACTAAAGTGAAATTTTTTTTAATTCAGTTTTCAAGAGTAGTTACCCTGCTAGAGCTGCTTACCAAGTTGCTGCTTTGCCCAAAGTAAGTATACTTTAAAAGGCCTAAGGGAAGTAGTTTTTATTTCCTACATGAACTAAGCACTATGGAAACAACTTTTTAAAAAGAAATTTTACCTGCTTTCCAGAAGCTTAAAGTCTAAAATGAAATAGCCAATATTAATGCATGGGGAAAAATTAATATACTTTATAAGGCAGCATATACAGCCATAACACAATCAGAGTGCCTAAATTGTGAGAACTATAGAGTAGCTGCTATATTATAGTAATGTTACTTAGGGACTATAGATTTGAGCCAGATTTGTGAGGTCTGCAGTGAAAAAAAAAAATTCTTGGCTATCATATAACAAAAAATCAAGGTCTTCCACTGGAAAGGAGCCCTGGCTGTGCAGTGCTAAGGGCTTGGCTGCTAACCAGTTCAGTTTGAATTTACCAGCTGCTCCTTGGAAACCCTATGGGGCAGTTCTGCTCTGTTGCATTGGTTCACTAGAAGTCGAAATCAACTCAACAGTAGTGAGTTCGGATGTTGGTTCCATTAGAGAAATAAATCTCAAACCAGTGGCATATTTCTCAGCATTCTTTTGTTTTTGATGTTTTTAACTGGAAGCTCTTTTTCTGTGACTCTTAGCAGCACAATATTCCTGTGCAAAGAAACAGCTTTTAGGGACTTCCATTTATAATTTTCTGCCAAAGAAAATTGATCTTCTAAGAGTGGCATTTTTATTTCTTTAATTGGTTGTTATTTGGAATAATAAATATCAAACTTATTAGGGTGTTGGGTATAGTAGAAAGAGTTCTAGGCTTAGTATCAGAAGACATTGCATTGAATCACTGTCATTTAGCTTTGTGACCTGGGATGAGTTAAGTAATCTCTCTAAGATTCAATGATTAGAAGCCATGGTGGCACGGTTGTTAAGTGCTAAGCTGCTAACTGGAAGGTCAGCAGTTCAAACCCACCAGCTGCTCCTGAAGACAGATGTGGCTGTCTGCTTTCATCAAGATTGCAGCCTTGGGAACCCTGTGGGGCAGTCTTGCCCTTTCCTATAGGGTGGCTGTGAGTCAGAGTCGACTCAATGGCAGTGGGATTGGTTTTTTTGTTTTTAAGCTTTTCTAATCTCTGGATTGGTGGAGGGGGGCTACTTGTTTTAGGGGGCTGCTTTGAGAATCATATGAGGTAACATAAGCAAACATGTCTAGCATAGTATCTGGCCCATCATAGATTTTAGCAAGCATTTCCTCTTTGTTTGCTTCTTTGAAAAGTTTAATGATAATGTTGTTTGGCTGTTGGTTGCATGTTTCTAGGAGGCATTATGGAACACTCCTAATTTGTAAAAACTGATCTTGTGGTAAGCGGGACATGATGGCCCAAGATGGCGCCCAGGGCCAGAACAGCACCCCAACCACACCCTTGTTTACCAGACCTAGGGCTTTCATGGCGCATGCCTGTGGGCAGTGGCTTCCCGCTAGCCTATCGTGGGCCTCCATCTTGGGAGAGCATGGCACATGAGGATTGGAGGAATCTAGGGTATAAACTGAGCAAGCACCAGGAAAGGAGGGAGAAGAATAATAGGAGAATAAGAAGGATAAGAATAAAGTCAGCAACCAGTAAGGCGGCTCGTATCCGTGTGTCCTGTCTTCTTTCCGCCGGCGGACAGTTAGGCAGCGACATGATCTAAACATGGTTTCATTATTTTCCTTACAGGGAGGCCGTATTGAGATTGAAGCAGTAGCTGTCCAAGGACCATTTTCACCAGCATTACTATAAATGGGGCCAGTATCATTTAGTCTGGAATTGTCATAATATTTTAAAATTAACATCTTAATTTTAACAACTATGATCAAAGAGTAAGTTTGACTAAAATGTCTGAAGCTTATGATGGAAATTCCGTGCAATGGGGAATTGCAGTGAATTGATGATTAGATGATGAATCCAGTTGTTGATGTTATAAATGACTTTTATGTACACTCACGTCACTGAATGTGGACTAAGTTTCCCTCACCTATGGAGTTACTCAAATAAATGAAAGTATAGGGAAACTATGTGGAAATGATAGTTAACTTGGAAATCATAGAGCTCACCTCATCTAAACCCTACTAATTTTTAGTGATGTGAAAGATGTTCTCATGTCAAACAGGTGATTGTGCTTCTACTTGAGTAAAATTATTCAAGTTGAATCCTGAAGCAATCAAGAAAAGAGTGGACCAAAATTTTCTAGAATAGGTAATATTTTTCTAATGAAAATAAAATAGACATGCAAGTTTCTCTTGGTGTCATTCCATTCATTTTTTTAAACAGCTAGTGTGATGTATTATCTTATTGATAATATGGATTAAAGCCATTTAATGATGACTAAGAGGAAGATCTGACACAGAAGACCCCTTAAAAGCAAAGATACCACTTTGAGGACTAGGGCACACCTGACCCGAGCCATGGTAGTTTTAGCTGCCTCATATGCAAGAAAAAGCTGGACAGTGTGTAAGAGAGGCCAAAGAAGAGTTGATGCTTAACTTTAAATTACAGTGTTGGTAAAGAGTATTGAATGTACCATGGAGTTCTAGAAGGACAAACACTTCTGTCTTGGAAGAAGTACAGCCAGAATGTTCTTTAGAAGCAACAATGGCCGGACTTCATCTCATGTACGTTGGACATGTTATGGGGGCCACTTGAAAAGACATCATGTTTGCTAAAGTAGAGGGTTGGCAAAACAGAAGAAGACCCTCAATGAGATGGGGTGGTGCGGGTTCTGTAACCACAGAACTGGGAGGTGTTTCCCTCTGTTATACATGGGCTCGCTGTGAGTCAGAGCACATTCAGAAGCAACAAACAACAGCAACAAGAGATGGAGCAGCTCTCAAAGCGTGACTTCTTGTCACTACCTCTAGTTATATACAGCATAATCTCAATAAACTCTTTCCTATGTAGATTTCTGGTAACGTTGAGTGTAAGTTTTAAGAGACCTAAAGTTTCAAAAGTTTTGGCTGGCACACATCTTTTCTTTCTGACCTTATTTTTGTCTGCTGTTTCAGTCAGCTGCTGCTGCTCTGACAGAAATACAAGTGGAAAATTTTAACAAAGAAAAGTTTGTTCTTACACAGTGCAGTAGGCTGTAAGTCTGAATTCAGGATTTCTGCTCCAGGGGAAGGCTTTCCTTCTGTTGGCTCTGGAGGAAAGTCCTTGTATTGCATCAGTCTTTGGCCAGGGAACGTTTTGGTACAGAAACCTCAGGTCTGAAGGATGTGCTCTTCTCTCAGTGCTGCTTTCTTAATGGTGTGAGGTTCCCAACCCTCTGCTTGCTTCCCTTTCCTTTTATAGGATAAAAGGATAAAAGTGCAAGCCACACTCTGGGGAAGCTCCAATGAAGCAGGGAGGTGACCTTAGGAAGGGATTTCCAGTCCCACCCTGATCCTCTCTAACACAATCCAGTCTGTTAACTGCAGGCAGAGATTAGGATTTACAGCATATGAAAATCATATAATGGAGGGCAGTCACAGAATACAGAGAATCCTGGCCCAGCCAAATTACTACACATATTTATGAGGGGAAACAATTCAATCCATGACATCCATTGTTTAAAGACACAAAGAACAAATTCCTTAAGCCCCACATTGCCCCTCAATGGTCTTTTTCTCTGAACTTAACTGCTCACTGTCCTGTGCAACCGTCTGGATGCCTTTTTCACACAACTTTGTTTCTTTTGACTTTTGTCCCATTTTGTCCCATTACCTTTCACCTTTAACCTAGTCAAAGAAGCGTTTGTTGAGGTGCTTTTTTATTTTATAAAATTTACCAACTCATAGATGAGACACCTCTTTCTACTTTTAGTAATAAAATGCCTTCAGTTGCAAATGAGAAAAACTCAAACTAGTGTTAAAACATGAAACGGGAGTCCAGAACACAGCTGGCGGTAGCCATGTTTGGTACTAATGGCTAGTGACTGTCTCCATGGGGAGAGACAGCTTCCTGCAGGACCAGACACACAAGCTACCCAGGCACTAGCCTCAGCAGAAAGGCATCTTCACGTTAGCTCTGGCAGGAGTCTCAAGGAAGCCTCTGGTCGGTCCAGCACAGGTTAGGGGGTCCATACCTAAGTCAAGCACCAAACACAAACTGTTGTTTCACTCAATCATAATAATAAAAAAATTAAAATATATTTTAAAAAATCCTGTTGCTCTTGAGCTGATGCTAACTCATAGCAACCCTACAGAAGTGACTAGAACTGCCCCACAGGGTTTTCAAGGAGCAGCTGGTGGGTTTGAACTGATGACCTTTGATTAGCTGCTGAACTCCTAACCACTATGCCCTGAGAGCTCCCTAAGAGGCATAACCCACTGCTGTCAAGTGGATTCCGACTCAGCAACCCTGTAACTACAGATAAATCATGACTTCAGACTCAAACCCTAGAATGGAAGACCTGGAAAAATGGTGTTTGTACCTAATTAAATAGTGGCTAGGCTGGGAATTTGAGTCTTCTATCCACACTGAAAATAAATCAGTATATTTTGTTGAGTCACCAGATTTTTTGGAAAGGAACACTTAAACTACATGTTGGCCTTTCAGACATACAGAAGTAGCACTGTCTTTGAAGTATATTATTAAATAAGTGACATTAAAGGAGTCCCATGTTTTTTGCTGTTGTCTTGTTCCTAATCTTGACAGTGGGTCTGAAGTTATTTTGTACATTTCTGAGATGACAATTCAGAGTAAGAAAAATACACAAAGGCTTTCACTTTATTAATCCTGATAGCATATTTACTCAATCAAAATTATACATGTTGAATCAGCAGTGCAAAACAATTTTATAAAAATTTGGCCATGTTTGCCCTTACAGCCAATTATATTTAGGTCTGAGGAAATTATCATGATTATATAAAACAAAAGAACATTCATCATTAAATATTTATAGAATACTGTCATTTTTACCAAAATTTTTTTTTAATAACTCTAATATCCAGATGGAAACCATGGTGGCATCGTGGTTAAGTGCTATGGCTGCTAACCGAAAGATTGGCAGTTCAGATCCACCAGTTGGTCCTTGGAAACTGTATGGGGCAGTTCTACTCTGTCCTATAGGGTCATTTATAAGTAGGAATCGACTGAACAGCAATGGAGTTTTTGTTGTTTTCTGAATATCCAGATAACTTGAATCCAATCTACAGGGATCTACTCAGTAATGACTAATTGAAATCAATTATTAGTTTGTTTTCCATGATGATTGGAAAAGTCAGCTTTGGACCCTATGCCACCCTAGTGAGGTGGGGGAGCTGAACTCCCTCCTAAGCCCAAAGCCACTGGACAACAATACTGCTGCTATGGAAACCCTCTTTTCTTGTAACTGAATAACATTCTTCAAAGGGTTTGAAGCCAGGTCCATGTAATTCAATATAACATACATTATTTCTCACATTTACATGATAGCAAGAATGAGGTTTTGCTACAGTTACTTTCATTAAGGAGAAATTTCATCATAATATAGTTTATCAAGAGAATTTTCTATGTTCTACTTTAGTGAGTAGCATCTGAGGTCTTACAAGCGTGTGAGTGGCCACCTAAGATACTCCACTGCTGTCACCCCACGGAGGCAAGGGAGACTGAAGACAGCTACAGACACTAGGGAAAGATTAGCCCAAAGGACTAATGGACCACAGCTGCCGTGGCCTCTACCGCACTGATTCTGGCACAACTAGATGGTTCCCAGCTACCACCACTAACTGCTCTGACAGGGATCACAACAGAAGTTCCCAGACAGAGCTGGAGAAAGATACAGAATAAAATTCTAACTCACAAAAGACCAGATTTACTGGCCTGACAGAGACTAGGGAAGCTGCCAGAGTATGGCCCCGAGACACCCCATGGATTCACTAATGTGGTCACTCCTGAGGTTCACTCTTCAGCCGAAGGTTAGACAGGCCCATGAAACAGAATGAGACTAAAGGGGTACACCAGCCCAGGGACAAGGACTGGAAAGCAGGAGGGGATAGTAAAGCCGGTGAAGGGGAACCCAAGGTCAAGAAAGGGGAGCATTGACATGTGTCATGGATTGAATTGTGTTCCCTAAAAAATATATGTAGAAATTTGGTTGGGTCATGATTCCTGCTATTGTGTATGCTGTAAACCCTATCTCTATGATGTTAATGAGGGAGAATGGGCAGCAGTTGTGTTGATATGGCATGACTCTATGTGTAAGATTGTTTTGTGCCTTGAGGCAGTCTCTTGAGACAGAAAGAAAAGAAGCTAGCAGAGAGATTTGGGGACTTCGTACAACCAAGAAAGCACTGGGGGAAGAAGAGCAAGTTCTTTGGAAAGAACCAGGGTCCCTGCAACTCAAAAACTTCCAATTCAAGGAAAGATTGATGACAAGAACATTCCTCCAGATCCAGGAAAGAAAGCCTTCCCCCAGAGCAGACACACTGAATTTGGACTGTTTGCCTATTGGGCTGTGATAAAATAAAATTTCTCTTTTTAAAGCCATCCACTGTTGTATTTCTGTTAAAACAGTACCAAATGACTAAGACAACATCCCATGGGGTCAATAACCAGTGTCATGAGATAGTATGCATACTGTTTCATTAGAAGCTCATTTGTTCTGTAAACCTTCACCTAAAAGAAAAATTTCAGAGCTGTATTTTACACGGAAAAGAAAAAAACTGAAGTGAATTTCAAAACAAAATGAGTATCCCGACTTGTTTCCTCAGAACTATTTCTCAGTGATCTGGCAAGGCTCAAGAACCCTCAGTTCACCATTGTAGATGAAAGGGGCATGTTTATCAATGTCACCACCACATCAGAAATGATAGATTAATATGATATAGATTGGCATCTTTTCTATCTTCACTAGAAATGAAAGCGTGGCTTTGATGTCTGGAGACTTCTTTCACTTCATTAGTCACAGAAATGACATGGTTGTTAGCTTTCAACATATTGCTTAGATGTCTTCCAATGTGTTTGCTGGCTGGTGTCACTAAGGCAAAGCTGAAAGCGTCTAATTTAACTTTATATGAATTAGTAATGCCAGGGAGTTCCCTGACTTGTTGATAGTCACAAGAACTGAAAAAGTACACACCTGTTGGAGGCTCTGTGGAATTATACACACCAATTGCTCTCTGCAGCTAACACTTGGAGATTATAACCAAACACTCTTTAACATTATAAACACCGTGGAGGTTAGGTGCTGACACAGTGTTAGATTCAGTGATGTAAGAAAATACTTTCAATTTTTAAGACATAGCCACACCTTCCTATTTGGTGCCGGGGACAAGAAGAGTGGAGAAGGGCCATCCCCCCTTTGCTTTACAAATGTGTGTGGGCTACAGGAATGGCTTTATGATGTTCATGTTGCTGGTCTTTGTGAAACAGAATTCAGAATTGGGTCACCAGCTATCCTTACAAAACTATGGGATGTTTGCAATCTCCAACAAGCAATTAATTGTATTTTCCCAAAAAGTGCATATGTAAATCCTACTATGGTTATTTGGCCATGACCATACAACATTCTTTGATTAACGAGTTAAATATGGGGGAAAAAATTGTCTTTAAAAGTAATTCTAGGGGGTAGAATCAAGATGGTGGACGAAACACAGGTTTCCGTAAGTCCCTCTGGAAACCAAGACCTGACTTGATAACTAAACTGAGCCTTCTGGACACCTAGTGAGCCATAGGACATGGCATATGGCTGTTAATATGGACTTCATACCACTGAACAGAAAACTTCCTCTCTTTCACCAACCCCTGCTTTTAAAAAGTGATGTCTTTCACAGACTGAGGTAACTTACCATTTTAACTTTTTTTCTCTGTCTTAGCAGGCGGGCAGAGCTGGGGCTTGACTAGCAGCTAATCTGAGATGCATTGCTGGTGGGATTGGCAGGTGAAATTTCTACACTTTGAGAGCCCAGCTTTGGACTGTGTGCATCTCAGCACCTTTGGCTGCTCTTTCCGCCTCTGCCAGTGAGTAGCCTGTACCAAGGCAGGCAGGGAGCTTGGGTGGGACGCCATCTTGTTCCACTGGTAGGTGTATTACCTATACAGAGGCCTTAGCTGGACCTAATTCCTAGGCTGAGAGGCAGTGCCTGCCCAGAGGAGAGTGCTTTTCCAGCAGAAAAGCAGTCTTCTACCCAGTGTTGCCTACCGCTGGGACCTGGCAGCAGAGGCCAGCAGGGCAGTAGCCTTTCTGTATTTTAACTAGTTTATAATATCTGGGGTTGAATACAAAGGTCCTTACTCTGCTGGGAAGAGGGACCTGTACACCTGAAAACCTGATTGACTTTGGAAATTGTCAGATATCTTTTACCTTTCATTTTAAGACGGCCTAGAGAAACAACTGTGGTCCATCCTCACAGCATCTCTCCCAGCCTTTATGGACTCACATGATAGCCAAAAAGCAAAACAAACTCTGGATAAAAGCATAACGAAGAAATCACCCATGGCTTCAGTAGGCCCCAAAAGAATAAACCAAAGAACTTCCCAGATGTAGAAACCTTTATGAAACTATCAGAAGGTGAATACAAAAGGATTATATAGAGAGCCCTCCTAGACCTTAGACAAAATGCAGCAGAGCAAAATGAAAAATTAAGCAAGCTGTTCAATCTCATGGAACACCAGTACTCTGAAATGCAACAGATCAAGAAGAAAATCAAAGACATAGAACCTTCAATTCAAAGCCAAGAAAACATAATGGAACAAATGAAAAAAAGACTTTCTGACTTGGAAGACAGAGCTACTGACTCCAGCATCTATGAGGAGAAATCAGAGGAAAGAAACAAGAAAAATGAAGAAGGATTAGGAAACAGAGTCCCATGTGGGACTCTGTTAAGAGGAATAATCTACGGTTAATTGGAGTTCCCAAACAGGGCAAGACACCTGAGAACACAGAAAGTATTGTGGCTGAGCTGCTGACAGAAAACTTCCCAGAAATTATGAAAGAAGAGAATATAGATATCCAAGATGCTTATTGAATGCCACTCAATATAATCTCAAAAGAAAGACTCCAAGACATATTATAACCAGCTTAACAAAATGAAAGATAAGCAGAAACTCTTAAAGGCAGCAAAACTCAAAGCAAGCTAACATTGGAAACCCTGTAGACTTTTGTTGGATTTCTCAGCAGAAACAATGCTGGCACAGAGACAGTGGCATGATACAGTCAAAGCCTTAAAGGAGCATAACTTCCAACCAAGATTATATGTCCTGCAAAACTATCTTTCAAATATGAAAATGAAATTAAGACCTTCACAGATAAACAGAAACTCAGAGACTTTGTGCCGGGAGCCGGTCCCAACACTTTGTAGGGTCCCGCACGGAGGGAGGGAGAGGCGCGGCGGGAAATGAATCAAGGAGACAGAAAAGACTTTTCTGGTTTAAGGCAGCCCGACCCAGAGAGCAAGAGAGAAGGCTGTCTGTCTTTATTGTTTTTATAGTAAGAGTGACGTGAATTTTACCCTGCCCACTGACCACACAATCTATTGGCTAGTTCAAAACCAAAACCTCGTGGTTGGCAAATTTGAAACCAAAATCCTCGTGGTCTTGAGGTGATGTAATTTTTTACTCTGCCACATGAGCTATTAATTAACTGAAACCTGGTGATCCTTTTAACTGTCAAAGCTTTTTAGATAATGGCCTAAGGATGCCTCGAGCTCAATCAGCCCTACTTATACCTCAAGGTTAAAAGGTTCACGAGGAAGGGTCTAAAGTTTATGATCTCTATTTGTTCCTACTTTGCTCTTTATTTTATCTCCTCCTGCGGGGATAGTAAACATCTACCATCCCCCACCCTATGTCCTTCTCAAGCTGTTCTAAAGAAGATAATTCCTTTCACATGGGTGGGGATGTGCAGTTGGGGGAAGTCAGCAGAGGTTGGGCTGGCCTTGCTGCTCTCAAGCTGGCTGTGTTAGAAATCATTCCTCTGAGCTCTTTCTCCAGAGATTCCTGTACAGGTTTTCCCAATATTATTTCATAAACCAAGGGGGTAGTAAAGGGCCCCTCTCAGAAGGCATCTCCCCTGATCCTTGTGCCAGGAGAGGAGGGGGTATCTTTTTGAAGAAAATTTGATTAGGAAGCCAAATAATATCAAGGACAGTAGGCTAAAAAACATATCACAGGTGAGATGCTTCAGCCCGTCATTTGCAGGAGCTCGTGACTTTGTCTACAAGGCTGATGGCGGACCTCCGCAACTTTGTAAAAACCAAACCAAATGAAAGCTACAAGAAACACTGAAAGAATCTCTTGGCTTAGAAGAACAAAACCACTAACTTTATATTTTAGAAGAAAATACATCACAGAAACCTACTCAGTCAGGGAAGGCTCCAAACTGAATCAAAGCTATAATAGTGAATGAAACGATACAGTGATCATATCATGAAAACTTTGGTGTCATCATATTAAAAAGAGGGATGTACTACAGTCATTAAATAGTCCTCCCAGATGGAGAGGAAGTTGACAAGACTGGTAGTAATCAAAATCAGATTTATACACAGTTTATTCAGAGGGAACATAGGGGCAGCTGTAAAGCACAATAAAGATGCAACATATCAAATCAAGAAATGTAATACAGGAGTCTCAACAACCACAGAACCAACCTTGAAAAAGGTGGAAAATCAACTCACAAAGAAGAATGTCACAGAACAGATTAGTAAGAACAGACAAAACATCAACACAAAAATAAACATATCACAATGACAGCACTAAACACATACCTACAATAACTACATTGACTATGAATGGACTGAACATCCCAGTAAAGAGACATCGAGTGACATCTTGGATCAAAAGACATGAACCATCCATATGTTGCCCACAAGAAACTCACCTCACACTTAAAGACAATAACAAACTGAAAATTAAAGGGTGGAAGAATATATACGAAGTTAACAATACACAAAGAAGAGCAGGTGTGGCAATTGTAATCTCAGATAAAATATATTTTAATGTAAAATCTACCATCATGGACAAGGATGGATTCTATTTATTGCTGAAAGGTTCAATACACAAGCAGGACTTAACAATATTAAATATTTATGCACCTAGCATTAGAGCACCTAAATACATCTAAATAAATAGAAACACTGACTACACTCAAAAACGAGATAGATCACTCCACAATAGTAGTGGGAGACTTCAACACTCTACTCTCAATACTGGACAGATCATCTAGAAAGAAGCTCAATAAAGACGTAGAAGACCTTATTGCCACAATTAACCAACTATCCATCATTGGACAATGACACCTTCTTCTCCAGTGATAAAGAACAACAATGATTTTAGGAAACATCTCATAACATGGTTTCAATTGGAGGACATTATGCTGAATGAAAGTGGTCAGTGACAAAAGGACAAATATTGTATGAGACCCCTATGATAAGAACTTAAAAATAGACTCATGCATAGAAGAAAAGATTCTTTGACAGCTGCAAGGGTAAGGAAGGATGGAGGGTGGGGGGAGGGTTTAGATTAGACAGTTTATAGAAATTTGGTTGAGTGAAATCTGTGACAGCACATAATAGAAAGAAGATCAATATTAACTGGACTTTGATGTAACATGATTACTTCTCTTATCTTAACCTAATATTGCAAGGACAGAGTAGCTGGGGTGGGGGACTGGGGGCCATGCTCTCAGGGAAAATCAAGGCCAGTTGGCACAACTACCATTTTGCTAAGAGAGCCCTCTGCACCCCACATTGGTGAGTGGCATCTAGGGTATTAAAAGCTGCCAAGTTGCCATCTGAAGGTACAGAAAATGGTTGCAACTCTTCAGGAACAGATGATCACCAAGGACCAAAACAACATAGGAGAAAGAAAACCCAGAAGACAGTGAGACTCATGTGAGTGGGTGACTACATCAACTTGTGACTGGAAGAACTGGATGGTGCCCGGCCACCACGAGTGATAGCCATGATGGAGCTCACAAAGCTGAGTTTCACTGGCAACACAAGAATAAAAAGGGGTGCACCCTGAGGTCTCTATTAAAAGACCACAATTTATGGTCTATGGGCCTCAGGGTTCCCCTGGGAGCATGGACCCCGGCCCTGATGCTGCCTTGTCCATAAATCATAATGGAGGTCAACTCTCGGACAGGAATGGATTGGACTTGGCAACACAGAGTGACCATATCATGTGTGCACTTTATGATTCTATGCATCCACAGGATGTTGTCCTACTGCCTTCTTACTGAAGGCAGGGGAAAGGGTGGAGAGGAGGGGATAGGTGATTGCTGGGAGGATAAGACATGTATAGAGCAGAGAGGAAGAATGTGCTGTCACTGGGCAGGGAGAGCAGCTGGAACTGCATATAGGTGGGCATGCAAATTTAAATGGGAATGTCCGTTTTCATTCAATCATAATGAAAAAATAAAAATAAAGTAATTCTAAATTCAAGGTCAAATTTGAATTAAGCATTTTGTTAAGTAATGTGGTGTTTTGACTGCTCAAAGCTGTTAGCTGTGTCACAACTCTTAACTCCAAAGTCTAAATGGAAAAAGCAGTTAGGTCACAGATTAACTACACATTTCCCATTCTGTGGGTCCCAGAGGTGGCTGAGTACACAGCATCTCTGGCCAAAGATTTTGGAGTCTGGTCTGGGTATTGCTCAGATTTGCAACTTAACGCCTTCTGCTGGGAAATGCATATGTTCATTCCCTACTGGAAATTTCAGCTGAGAAATGTCTGGTTCTGCCATTTCCCTGTCAATTAGGTATATAAAATAGTGATATTATCTTAATTAATACAACTCAGAGTGGGCAACAAAGTGGCTGTAGAGAACCCCCGGGACAGAAAATCCAGCCCCAATGGAAGTTTTTCTTCGAACTCATAAAAAAAATCCATCCCTTTTAGCGTCTGGGGACTTAGAATGCATTTTGCTATGTTAAGTCTACCGATCTTAGGGAGAAGAAAAAATCCCAACACAGGAAACAGTAGATTAATGGTTTTCACATGCTCATTTCATGACATAAGTGCTCCATAAAACACAGTGTATGTTTTAAAATGTACATACGTAGATATACACATAAACCCCAAACCCACTGCTGAGGAGTTAGTTCCAACTCCTAGTAATCCTACAGGATTTCCAAGCCTGTAAATATGTATGAAAGCAGACTGCCAAATCTTCTTCCTGTGGAACGGCTGGTGAATTTGAATGACCAAACTTACGGTTAGCAGTTGAGGACTACTTTAACCACTGCACAACCTGGCCTCCTTGAAATATACACATCACATACACATAGAACCTGAGATATACATTAGCCTTTTTCTTTGCAATTAATATATGCAAGAAACTTTATTATCTTTTGGTAGAAGAACTAAAGGATACAGAGAACTTCACTGCCCATTTTATACATTTTTTATCATTTCAGTTTTACTACAGGTATTTAGTACATTCATTTTGCTAAAAACAAACAAAAAACCTAATAAACAGATTATTCATATGGAGTAACTGTGGGATATTCAAATTTTCTTCTTTACAGCTTCTTAATAAAAAAAATAAGAGTATGTAAAAGAATAAAAGACAAAGTTTCTAATTAGAGGTTAAACTCAAAAGTGTAGAAAATTATCAGAAGTTTACATAAATTTCCAAAATTTTCTGAGAATAAATTACTTTAATCAGTAATTGGAAATGATAGGATACATAAACAATTCAGAAGGCTTTTACATTGGAAATGTAGAATGTTTTTTGAGAAAGTTCTTTTAAGAATGAAATCTGAATAGATCTCTTTAACATACGTTAGAGATGTCTTTGAAAAGATAATCTAGCCACTGGAAAATGGGCCAGTGTGCCTTTAAATGAACTTCTGTTCCTGTTTCCTACTACCTCAATGCTAAAGGCCAATTCCATTTTTTAAGGTGACCATTAATATTTTACACAAAGTCCAGACATTTTCTACTTACTCTCTGTATAAAAATATCTTTGTGTCAGGAAAAGAACTTTTGGATAGAAAAATGTAGACTAGAAAATAAATTATTTCTGTTCCTGATTTAGTTATACAACTTTATGACCAAAAAAAAAAAATTGCTGTTTTGGGTACTACTCTAAATGTACAGTGTATCATTCAGCTTGAGCTGCCTTGGCATGAAAAATGAATTTTCTTCAAATTCCAAAAAAGAACTACAATAGTTGTTTTAGTTAGCTAGTGCTCCTGTAACAGAAATATCACAGAGTGGATGGCTTTAACACAGGAAAGTTTATTTTCACACAGTCTGTTCAGCTACAAGTCCAAATTCAGGATGTCTGTTTCAGGGAAAGGCTTTCCCCCTTGTTGGCTCTGGAGGAAAGTCCAGTATTGTACCAATCTTTGTCCAGGGAGTGTCTTGGTGCAGGAACCTCAGGTCTGAAGGACACGCTCTTCTCCAATGCTGCTGTCTTGATGGGGTGAGGTTCCCAATTCTCTGCCTGCTTTCCCTTCCTTTTATCTCTTGTAGAATGAAAGGATTAAGGGTGGGGCAAGCCATACTCCAGGGAAACTCCTTGTACAGTGGACAGGAAGGTGATCTTATAAAGAGATTTACAGTCCCACCCTAATACTTGAACATACAGCCTAGGAAAGTCACACAATGGAGGACCATCATAGACTACAGGGAATCATGGCCCAGGCACATGCTTATTAATATTTTGGGGGGGGAAACAATTTGATCCATGACATCCCACCCTTTGGCACCCCAAAAATTACATCATTGAAACATGTAACACATTCACCCCATTTTAGTAAAATCATGTCTATCTCATACGACAGAAGTCTTAAATCAGTTCTAAGTCCAAAATTCAAAAATTCCTTTTCATCTATGAAACCTAGAATACAAGCTCTCTGCCTCCCAAGCTACAATGGTAGAACAGGCCCAAGTTAGACATTCCACTACAAATGGGAGAAATTGCAGGGAAGGAAGGCATTAACAGGCAACGGGAAAGTCAGCAGAACTCATTATGTTAGCCCTCAAAGCTTTGAAAATACTCTTACGTTTTCTGAGACATTTTTCATAATGGCCCTGTCCTCCAGACTCTAGGTATTGGCCATACTCTCTGGATTTTGAGTGGAGACCCCCAGCCTTGTATTACAACTCTGTCTTTAAGGTCCACTTGGACAGAAACTCTGTCCCATCGGCTTTAGGTGCACCCTAAGACCAACTGAGTGGCAATTTCCCCCTTACAAACACAGGACGCCATGGTTCCACCCTGAGGTGATCGCCAAACCTTTTGAGACTGAGGCAGCTCAGTTTTTCACACTGTTTGTCTCTTTAGCTTTTGTTCCCTATGGCCGCATGGCCCAAGCCTCGGACCCACATTTGCCCTGTCAGGCAAATGTTGTTCCAAAGCTCTGTAGCTTCACTGATTCAAGTGCCCAGAGGCACCCCACTCTTGCTGGAAAGTGTCCTGCACAAAGGCACTCAGCTCTCTTGCTCCGTGGGTCAGCCAGGCTAGCTCTATCAATTCAAGTGCCTGAAGGCACCCTTTTCTGTGACGAAAACTCTGTGCACAGGCACTTAGCTCTCTTGCTCCATGGGTCAGCTCCAGTGCTGCCTCTGGTTCTGCTGCAGCTGCTGCTGGTGGTGCTGCTGCCGGTGCTCTGCTGTGTGAGTCTCAGAATCTGCACCTTCTTCAGTGTTAACAGTTCTCCTTGGTTTCTTCTGAATTTTCTATCCAGTCAGTTTCAAAATGGCTTCCATATTTTAGGTATTTGTTGGAGCAGCACCCCACTCCTGATATCAAATTCTGTTTTAGTCAGCTAGGGCTGCTCTAACACAAATACCACAGAGTGGATGGCTTGAACAAAGGAAGGTTTATTCTTACACAGTCTGTTAGGTTACAACTCCAAATTCAGGATGCCCGCTCCAGGGCAAGGCTTCCCCCCTTGTCAGCTCTGGAAGAAAGTCTGGTATTGTATCAGTCTTGGCACAGGAATCTCAGGTCTGAAGGACACGCTCTTCTCCCAGTGTTGCTTTCTTGATGAGGTGAAGTTCCCAATTCTCTGCCTGCTTCCCTTTCATCTTTTGTTGAATGAAAGGATTAAGGGTGGGGCAAGCCACACTCCAGGGAAACTCCCTGTACAGTGGAGCAGGAAGGTGATCTTACAAAGGGATTTACAGTCCCACCCTAATCCTTTAACATACAGCATAGGAAAGTCACAAAATGGAGGACCATCATAGACTACAGGGAATCATGGCCCAGGCGCATGGCTACACATATTTTTGAGGGGGACACAATTCAATTCATGACAGTAGTGTTGCACAAATTCACATTTTAAAGTGTTTTCTTTTTTCAGCCCTGAAATGGAACACAACACAACACAACAGAGTCCCTGATGCAGCATGAGAAACAGGGGTGTACAGATCTAGAACTCTATTAAAAGACCAGATTTGATGGTCCAACAGTTCAAAGGGTCCCCTGATCCCCTGAGAAAATGGCCACCAGACTTGCTGCTAGCCCAGAGCTGAAACCAGTACTAATGCCAACACTTCAGACAAATAATGGACTGGACTTGGGGACACAGAGTGATGCATGTGATGTGTGTACTTTATGGTTTAATATATGTATGAGGCTGTCCTACTGGCTTCTTTTCAGAGGGGAAAGGAGAGGGTGGAGAGGAGGGGACAAGTGTTAGTTGGGTGCATAGTGGAAGTAGAGTGAAAAAGAAGATGCTGTCACAGAGTGAGAAGAGCACATAGAGTTATAAAGAGGTAGGTACTTGGGGTTTTACATGGGGAATTGACTGGGATTGTAAACTTTCATGTAATCACTATATATATATTTTTTAAGTTTTAAAAAATGTTCTATTTTTTAAAGAACTAAACTTAGATACGAACCCTTGGTGTTTGTTTTTCATTTGTTTGTTAAAGAATTATTTATTGAGCACCTACTGTGTTCCATTAAAGGAGCTAAATGCCTGAGTCCAGAGGTACATAAAGCATGGTCCTTGCTCTCAAAGAACTCACAGTCCAGTTTCTTTGCTTTGCAGAAGGGATGATACCATCTACTAAAGCAACATCTCTTGTGGTCTTCCTCAATGCTTTAGAAACATAATCCAATATTAAAATAGGAATAAAGATGATATATTCTTCTCTGTATACTATCTCCTGGTAATTACTTGTAGGTCATCTTAGTATTCACTTTAATATAGAAGCTAAAGTAAAATATTCTAGATAATTCCTTTGAACAGTCACCTAAAAATACATACTTACAAATAAGATAAAGAGAGCCAATATGTCCAGAATATTCTATCCTGACATGCATAACATAGGCCACTAAATGGTGGGCAAGTTGGCTGTTATTATTTTTCATATGCAATTATTTACCAAAATCCACTGGCAACTTTGAAATAATTCTTGAAAAGTGACTATCTGCAGTGCATCATTTTAACATTAATGAAATATTACAAATACTTTTTATAGTCTTGCTTCCTTAGCTCCTTTCTACCTCTAAAGCCAAATAATAAATGGTAGTCATACAAAAAAGAACAGAGCCCGAGAAACAGATTCCACATGGGCACCATACCTAACCTTAAACCATTGTTGGCTGTTGCTTCTGAAATACATTTAAAAATCAATTAACTTAGGACTTTTTTAATATTCATCAAAAGAATAACACCAATGTGAATACCTTACATAATTGTAAAAGCAACAGCTAATCTAAAATGGAACATGGAAAATGTGTAGCCTTTAATTGTGAAAAAATGACTCTCTTCCAAAAGCACCAGCATTTGCTTTCCTTTGGAAGGGATTGTGTTAACCTATTTAAGGTACCACAATGTGAAGGACAAATAAAGATCTTTGGTTGTAGATGGACTTAAGGAAAGAAATTGCATAACATACTTACTAAGGTTTCTTTCAACTCTAAATTCTGTGATAGAACAGAAGTTCTATTGTTGTTATTCCTTTGTATTCCACTGTAGTTCAGACTGTGTGACTTCACTATTGTTGAGTTGCCTACACCTTGCTAACTCATTTCTCCAGGCACTTGTACCTCTAAGTTTATACTTCTTAAGCTCTTATTTTCTATATTGAATGAGCACCTGTCACAATGAAGAGCATTCCCTGGCACTCTCAAATAATCACACAGCTTAGTTTTCTTTGGCTCTGAATAATGTAGATTTAAATGTGTAGCTATTCTAAGTAGCAAAGAAAACTGTTCATGACTCAGAAGTTTTATGAAGCAAAGTACATAGGAACATAATTACATTACGCCTAGTTCCAATATTTTATCTAGAACCGTGCTCCTTGTATAAAGCATGTTGAAAGGTAAGCTCTACAGCTATGAGGTTCACTGCCACTTTTTTTGTCCTCTCCATCATAAAACGCTGTATCTGTTCACCTTTCCATCACTACCTATGTGGCTTCCTAAGGGTCCACAGCTACTCCCATTTCTTCTTCTTTTGTTTCAGTCTCTTCATTTACTCTGTCATTCTCCACCTCAGCTTCAACTTTTTCTCCAGTCTGACCTGGAAAAGCAACCAAAGGAGACATTAGGAGCCACTCATTTACCAGGAACAATGATGCACCCACAGTTTGTTTCCAGTGAGGACTGTTCTTGCTCTCTAGAACTAAACAGTAAGTTTCTCTGGTGATGTCATGAAAGGTGAGGAATGGGATGGCTGTGATAATTCCCTGGTTCTCCCAGATCCCCTGAATGGCCTCTGTCAAGTACTTACCCTCTCTGAGTTGAGTCATGGCATTCTCTTACATAAAACTAGGATCCACAATGACCCAAGAAAGGGCAGTAGAACATACTACAAACAGAAAGTTGCATTTATATCTAAAGCAAAAAGTGGGCGAGGGATGCCCAGTGAGCTTCTGGTTTGACCACTATGATGGTTAAAGAAAACAACAGCTAAGAATTTAAAGACTGCCAGCATTGGACAGTCTGGATATTGCACATACAGATCTGCATCCTTGAGAAGTTAGTTTTGGCAACACTGGCTCCTGTTCTCATATGGAAACCATCACCTGTGCCCAAGCAACAGCTGTCTCTTTGTCAGAGCTGTGCTCTCCTGCCCATTGTGGTCCCCCAGGGTGCTCTACGGCATTACACGTGCCCCTCACTTCACTCATTTTTATTATCCTAGTCCCGAAAGAAAGCCCCTGGGTGACATGAACAGTTAAGCACTTGACTACTAGCCCAAAGGCTGGTGGTTCACACCCACACACAGGAGACTCAGAAGACAGGTCTGGTGATCTTCTGAAAGGTCACAGCCTTGAAAACTCTATGGAGCAGTTCTACTCTGTACACTTGGGGTTGTCATGTATTGGAGTCAACTTGATGGCATATGGTTAATCCCTAAAGACTTTTGAATTTGTCACCCCTGGTCTAAAAAACATATTTTTAGCAGCTTCTCCCTTAGTTGTGTCCAGAGTACATTTTACATATCTTTATTTAAAAAATAAAAAAAAAAATTTACCTTGAAAAAAACTTAAAAAAAAAAACTTACCTCAATAGATTGAAGTCACTTTACATTCTGTCTGACTTACTAAACTGTGAGCCCCTTAACAGCAGGAGCCATCTCTTATCATTCTGCACCCCCAGCACCTAGCATGTGTTTAGGTGCTCAAAGAGAGTTCGTGGATTAAAGAATTGAGAAACAGACGAGAAGCTTAATTATACTGTTCCATAAGCTAAAATTTACCAAAATATAAATCACGCTCCCAAAGAAAACATTATTCTTTTATTATAAATCCTACAAAGAGTAGTAGAAATTCCATTTGTTTTGTGCCAGTAAGATATATTTAACAATAAAAAATACTGTATGCAAGACATAATTTATTTTTTCTGCTTGTCATGAAGAGAAAAAGACTGTAGGAGAAACCTGGTTTCAACTGGAAGACATTATGTTGAGTGAAAGTAGTCAGCGACAAAAGGACAAATACTGTATGAGACCTCTACGATAAGATCTCAAAAACAGACTTGTGTATAGAAGAAAAGACTCTTTGACAGCTGCAAGGGAGGGGAGGGAGGGAGGGGGAGGAGGGGAGGGTTTAGTTTAGATAGTTACTAGAAATCTAGTTGGGAGAAAGCGGTGACAGCACACATTAGGAACAAGAACAACATTAAGTGGACTTCAGCATAACTTGAGTACTCCTTCCATCTTAACTCAATACTGCAAGGATAGAGTAGCTGGGGCAGGGGGCGGGGGATCATGCTCTTAGGCGAATTCCAGGCCAATTGGCACAACTAGCGTTTTGCTAAGAGAGCTCTCTGCACCCTACATTGGTGAGTGGTGTCTGGGGTCTTAAAAGCTGCCAAGCTGCCATCCGAGGACACAGCAAATGGTCCCAACTCAACAGGAACGATGCTCACTGAGGACCAAAATGACATGCGGTAAAGACAACCGAGAAGACGGAGAGACCTACAAGAGTGGGTGCTTACATCGACTTGGGACCAGAAGAACCAGATGGTGCCCGGCCACCACCAGTGATAGCCACGATGGAGCTCACAGAGAGAAGTCTCACTGGCAACACAAGAATAAAGAGGTGCATCATGAGATCTCCACTAAAAGACCTCAATTGATGGTCCAGCGGTTTTGGGGTTACTCTGAGAGCATGGCCCCCAGCCCTGATGCTGCCGTTTCCCATAAATTATAACAAAGGTCCACTCTTTGGACAGGAATGGAATGGACTTGGCAAGGCAGAGTGACCATATATTAGAAGCGCTTTATGGTTCTATACATCTATAGGATATCATCTTGCTGACCTCTGGCTGGAGGAAGGGGAGTGGACAGACAGGAGGGGAAAGGACACTGTTGGGAGGATGAGACATGTATGGAGCAGAGAGGAATAGTGTGCTGTCACCGGACAGGGAGAGCAGTGGAAGCTGCATATAGGGGGGCATGTAAATTTATATGTGAATGTACATTTTCACTCAGTTATGTTAAATAAAAAATAAAAAAAAAAAAGACTGTAGGAGAGTCAAGAAATAAACCCACACATCCATTATCAACTGATTTTGAACAAGAGTACTGAAAACATTCATTCAATGAGAAAAAAAGAGTCTCTTCAATAACTGGATTTCAACATGAGGAAAAATGAAACAGGATGCATGTCTCACACTGTATACAAAAACAAAATCAAAATGGATTAAGTACCTAAATGTGAAAACTAAAACCATCAAATTCTTAGAAGAATAAGAAGAGACAATACCATCAGGCCCAGCTTTCAACAATGGATTATCTATCATAGCAACAAAACTACAAACAATAAAGACTAAATAAATAAATGGGACCCTATAAAAATTAAAAACTTTTGTTTATCAAAAAGAGTTTAACAAAAAAGTGAAAAGACAAACTACAGACTTAGAGATTATCTTCAGAAACCACATATCTGATAACCTCTCTCTCTCGTGTTAACAATTTAACAACAAAAAGACAAATAACCCAATCATAAAATGGGCAAAGACTCAAATAGACATTTCACCAAAGAGGATATTCAAATGGCCACCAAACACATGAAAAGATGCTTGGTGTTTTAACCATCACAGAGATGCATACCCAAACCACTATGAAACACCATTTCATCCCATTAGGATAGCTAAGATATTTAAAAAAAAAAAAAAAAAACTTACAGGTAGAAAATAAATGTTGGCAAGCATATGGGAAAACTGGAACCCTAGCCATTGCTGGTGGGAATATAAAATGGCATAGCCCTTGTGGAAAACAGTGTAGTGGGTCTTCAAAAAACTAAAAATGGAACTACCATAAACCAAAAGAGAAGAAACCCACTGCGGTCAAGTTGATTCCGACTCATAGTGAGCCTATAGCACGAAGCAGAACTGCCTTATAGAGTTGCCAAGTAGTGCCTGCCAGATCATAACTGCCAACCTTCTGGTTAGCAGCTGTAGCACTTAACCACCATGTCACCAGTGTTTCCAAGCAAGTACCAAAAAGACTTGAAAGCAGAAACTCAAAAAAGATTTGTACACTGATGTTCACTGCAGCACTATTCACAATACCCCAACAGTGGAAACAACCTAACTGCCATTAACAGAAGAACGAATAAACAAAGTGTGATGCATATGTACAAAGGAATACTACTCAGCCAGTAGGAGAAAAGAAGTCTCCACACATGCTACAGTATGGCTGAAGAAGATAATGCTGAGCAAAATAAGCCCATCACAAGAGGACAAATATGGGATGACTTCGTGTGTATTAAAAGATCAAATCTACTGTCATCAAGTCAATTCTGACTCACAGCGACCCTATAGGACAGAGTAGAACAGCCCCATACGGTTTCCAGGAAGCACCTGGTGGATTTGAACTGTCAACCTTTTGGTTAGCAGCTGTAATACTTAACCACTATGCCACTAGGGTTTCCATAAAAAACAAGAAGAGGCAAATATATAGACACCAAAGTTCATTAGTGGTCACTCAGGGCAAGCAGGAGTGACAAAAGGCAGCTTGATAGTTATGAAAAGTTACATTGATTAAGAGTAGGGATGCACAGCCAATTATTATAATTGCTGTCAAAGAGTTGTAGTCCTGTAATAAGTTGATTGGTAAAGGTTGTATGATAAGTATATTTACAACACTGACCAAAAAAAAAAAAAAAAAAGAGTAGCTGCTGAGGCTGCTTATAAAGACTGACAATTAAGTTTGTGAACTCATCCTAGAAAAAGCGTTATATAACTCATTGCTGAATATTACTATGGTCACCTTCAAAGTACTCCCCTTGGAAATCTACGTACCAGCATCAGCATCTAGTCGACTCTTCAAAGCAATTTGGAATTCTTTTTCTGGAATGGCCATCAAAGCTGTCGTCATATTATCCTTGATGTCCTGAATGTCATCAAAATGTCTTCCTTTCAACATTTCCTTGATCTTTGAGTAAAGAAAAAAGCCACTAAGGGCCAGATCAGCTGAGTGGGGAGAGTGTTCTAATACAGTCATTTGTTAACTGGCTAAAAACTACCCCACAGACAACTATACAATTAAGTTTGCAAACTTGCCACCATGCACAATGGCCATTCCAGAAAGAGTTCCAAAACTGGTCTGAAGGATGGACTAGGTGCTGGTGTCAGTGCATAGCCTCTGAAGGGGAGTACTTCAAAGGTGACCACAGTGATATTCAGCAGTGAGGTATGTAGCATTTAGAACAATTAAGTTTGAGGACTTAGTTGTCAGATCTCATATGTACAACCAAACACCTTGTGGGATTTTGTTCCTTGGTTTGGGGGTTTGGATTTTGTTCCTTGGTTTGGGGGTTTGGGGTCACAGTTTCACAGGACTTCCCAGTTCATTTGCCCTAATAATGTGTTTGGCACTTTGGCTCTGTGCTACCTCCTAGTTTGTTGCATAGAGTCTGGGATCTTGAAAGCCTACGGTCAGCCTTTTAAGACACAGCAATTGGCCCCTATTCACCTGGAGCAAGACAGGAAGAAGGAGAGTCATGAACAGGAAGAGGATATGGAATGTGTGGCTAATTTTCTCTATGAGCAACTGTCTCAATTTCTATGAGACCAGAAGAACTGGATGATGCTCCATTAGTGAACATTTTGATTAAAGATTTAACGGAAGAATCCAGAACAAAAGAGGGAAAATGCAAACAATTTGAAATTTTCAGGGCACTGTGGAGGGTGAATGGATTCATGAAACTATTGCCTTGAGATAATCTTTAAACTTTAAAACAAAAATATCCCCTGAAGTCATCTTAAAACAGAACAATAAACCAAACCAAACCAAACTCATTGTCTTCATGTTGATTCTGACTCATAGCAACCCTAGAAGACAGAGCAGAACTACCCCACCTCATTTCCTAGGGGTGGCTGGTAGATTTGAACTGACAACCTTCGGGTTAGAAGCTCTTAACCACCATGCTGCCAAAGAAGTCTAGCCTAACTAGTAATAAAGGTACACCTTGAGCATTGCTCCCTTTTAAGAACTACATACGTGGGCATCGAAAAGACAACAGGAAATCAAAAGATTATACAGGAATCACAGGGAGCAATGAGTTTAAGTTAATGAGAAAGGAACAATTTGGAAAAGAGAGATGAGAATGTTTTCAGAACTTGAAGAACATAATTAATGTCACTAAATTGCACATGTAGAAACTGCTGGATTGGTATATCCTTGCTGTGTATATTCTCAACAACAATAAAATTTATAAGACAAAAGACTACAGGAGGGTAGAAATCAGACTGACAGTGCTTTCCTAAGGATAAGATTAACAAAGATAAAAATTAAACTTTAAAATCTGTTATTTGTGCATTGTTTCACTGAAAGGGCAACTCTTCTGTGAGACATTTATTCACTTTGACTTCGGTATGCTCTTTTGAAGGAACTGAGAAGAACTCAGAAATGTTAACATGTTGCCTTCAATATCTGATTCTATTCAGCAATCAAACTCTAAGTTAGAAATCTAGATACACAGACCATGCTTTAGAAAATTTTTGCTGGAACGCTGAAGAGTGCTCATTTCTCATGAATGGGAAACTCTTTTGGTTTTGGTCAAATGAACTCAACTACCTAACAGAGGGAGTCCAGTGACTGTGGGATGGCCACTCCATCCCCAGAGCTGCTCCTGTGGCAATCATTTTTACCTTCAATGTGTTGGTCCTCTTCATTAACGTGAATTTCCCTGACTGTTTCCTCATCTGCCTCTGCCTCCGTGATTCCCGCTGGATGCTCCATGTTTCCATCTGTTCCCTCTGGTTGGATCTGTTCCATGCTTCCAGGAACTTCGGGATTTTTATGGAGGGTATCATTCTCTACAGCTGTATCCACAAGCTGACATCTATCTAATATTTCTGATATTTCATTCTCTTTAGGAATTGTTTGTAGAAGTCGAGACTGCTTGTCTTCTCCCTCTTCTTGAAGTTGTTGCACTTCACCTGTTTCTTCAAGCTGATGTCCCTCCAATATTTCTGAAGATCCATGGTCTTTGGGAACTGTTTCTGGAATCAGGGGCTGGTCATCCTTGTCTGCTGTTTCTTGGACTTGTAGCTCTTCAGCTGTTTCCAGAGGATGAATTTTCTCAGATGCTGCGAGAGGTTTCATCTCTCTGGTAGTCTGTGGATTCTCAGTACCTTCCACTGTTCCGGGAAAGGCCTTCTCTCCTACTTTCTTCAAAGGCTGACCCTTGGTTTCTGCTCCTAAACGTTCAGTCTCAGCATTTCCTTTCCAAGGCTGAGCTGCTGTCACTTCTTCCACATCTTTCTTCTCATCTTCTGTTTCTGGGGAATCATCTTTGCCGCTTGGTTGAGGTGATCCAGAGTCCTGAGGTCCCTCTAGAAGCTGGGTCTTGTCTATGCATCCTGGCTGATCTGCTAATTCCTTTCCTGTGAATCCTGGCTGATCAGCTACAGCCTCTCTTGCGGAGGTCTGTGGATGTTCACAGAGGGATTTAACACCATTAGCTGTACCCGTTGCTGAGATCTCAAGCTTTTCCAATGGAGGAAGGTTTTCCCTTTGAGTGCATCCAGATAAAGTGGATTCGTTTCCCATTTTACATGGTTTAGGTTGGACAATGCAGGATTCATTGTCTTCTGTAGTTGGAAAACACTCATTTGAAGTGACTTTTTGATCATTCATTTAAAAAGGAAAAGAAAAGAGAAAACACAAATTATTGTTCGGTTTGCATTTTTTTTTACTTTCCTCCTTACGTAAGCCTGTATTTTAAAGAGTCACCCACTGATGAAATGTAAGTTAAGACAAGTATACTGGGTCTCCTGGTTCATTTCCCCTCTCTGCAGGCAACCGCTTCAGTGCTTTTAGCTGTTTTGGGGGGATGTTTTTCTTTATTTCTAAACAAATTCTTACCTGATGATTTTTCAGTTTGGGGTATTGTAATTAATTCTCACTATGGAAGCCAAGGAAACCCTGGTGGTGTATTGGTTAAGTGCTACGGCTGCCAAAAGGTCAGACATTGGAATCCACCAGTTGCTCCTTGGAAACTCTCTGGGGCTGTTCTTCTGTGTCCTATAAGGTCGCTATGAGTCAGAATTGACCTGATGCCAGGGAGTTGATTTGGAAGACAAGGATTCGGCTCTTTTTCTACCTACGTCTAACCTCTCGCCCTTTCCTGTCATCATGCATTCACATTTCCCTCCAAGTTAGTGACTGAAAATACTGTCCTATAAGGTCACTGTTATGGATTGAATCATGTCCCCCAAAATGTATATCAGCATGGCTAGGCTAGGATTCCCAATATTGTGTGGGGGCCCACTGTTTTGTCATCTGACATGATTTTCCCATGTGTTGTAAATCCCACCTCTGTGATATTAATGGGGTGATATTAGCAGCATTTATGTTAATGAGGCAAGACTCCATCTAAAAGATTAGATTGTGTCAGCAGGCGATATTAGTGGCAGTTATGTTAACGACTGTGTCTTACACCATTCTCTTGAGCAGCTCCTGTCCAGAAGCCAGATAAGAGGGCAGAAGGAGACAGGAGTTGGTAAAATGGACATGCAGAACACAGTGGGAAGGAGGAGCGTGCTGTCACAACATGGAGAGACCAGCTAGTGTTAGCAGTGTATGTGTAAGTTTTTGTATGACAAATTGACTTGGATTGTAAACTTTCACGTAAAGCACAATGAAATACTGAAATAAAAAAAATTACACCTAAAGAAGTCAGGCTGAAAATGCTACTCACTGTATGATTCTAACTATATGAGTCTAACAACTAAGTCCATGAACATAATTGTTCTAAAGTGGGTTAAGCATCTGGCTGCTAACCAAAAAGTTAGCAGTTTGAATCGACCAGCTATTTCTTGGAAACCTTATGGGGCCGCTCTACTCTGTTCTGTAGGGTCACTATGAGTTGAAACTGACTCAGGCCAGTGGCAGCAGGTTTGGTTGGTTTGGAAGGCAACTTAGTGAAAACAATTTCTCAGGTCTATATAGAAATTCATTATGACAAGACAATTCATTTAGAGATCACACAAAGGAAGTTCTGCTAAGAATTGCCACAGGGAGGGAACAAGGAAATGTGTTGATGTTCTAATTACAGAGGTCTGCCAAATTATTTTGACCAGCAAAATAGTTATGACAGTGATTAATACTGTCAGTTAAATGAGAAAATTTTTATCCTGCTGTGTCAGGTGTAGATGTATTCTAAAGGCAAGACTTTTCTAGAGTAGAAAGTAGTAAGTGGAAAAACAAATGTGTTGACACACCCAAAACATAGCCACCAAACTTATATTTAAAAAAATATACTATCAGTCTAAGTCAAGTGTTTTATTCCCCAAACAAAAAACTTTGCAAAAGTTTATTTCTTTACAAATCGTGTCAAAAACTTCCAAGCAATCCATTAAGGTTTTGCTACAGCTAGAACATTTATGCAAATGATTTCGGAGTTAATTTTCCTTCTTATGTGCTTTCTCTAATGTTATCAGGACACTTGAAATACTCAAATGTCCTCAACACGTAATTGTTAAAAACACAACCTGAAAACAGTCACTCAAGCTGGGAAATATTACCAAAAAATGTCATTATCTCTAATCCTCTTCCTGGTGTAGTTCAAAGCAGACAAAACATCTTTGTAATGATTACTACCAGAACTAAAGAAAATTCTAGAAGAGCAGCTATTCATATTAATTGACTGCACTCTCTGAATTGAATTTTGAAATGAATGTATTCTGGAGGTAACTGGAGAAGGTCAGTAGTTCAAATCGACCAGGTGCTGCTTGGAAACTCTATGGGGTAGTTCTACTCTGTTCTATAGGGTCACTGTGAGTCAAAATCAACTTGACAGCAACAGGTTTGATTTTTTGGTGTCAATAGCCTGGTGACATAGTGGTTAAGCATTCAGCTCTTAGCCAAAAGGTCAGCAGTTCCCCAGGGCTCTAACCTACACCTGGGTGTCAATTTCAATTCCACCATTTAGTTAACTGTGCAACCTAGACAAGTTGCTGACTTCTCTGGACCTCAGTTTCATAACCTGTATGATGGGGATGATACACTTGCCTTGTAGGACTTTTAGGAGAATTGAGTAAGTGACAATGTGCGTAAATTGCCCGATATGCTTTCTGACAAGAGAAGCTACTCGGTAAACAAAGACTATGTAGAGGTGTCCAGCTAAAGGGGTGACAGGGAGCAGAGTTTCAGCTTTTGTGGGCCTACAAGGCAGCCCATCCAGTAGGAAAATTTTTCTCTGGTTTCCTGTGGATTAGCGGTGGCCTTGTCAATAAATTATAGCTAAATTAGGAGCTGACAGAATCAACTGCAGTATTAAAGGGTCGATACCTCCTTGGCACTACACATCGCCAGTGTTGGCCTGTAATGCTGTGTTGTTGCCATAACTTTTAAAACATGACTACTGATAGGTAATAGTGCAGTATTGATAATGTTAGTAATAATTTGACCAGACTTGACTGGCCATTAACAAAGACCACTGATAGGCTTTATATTGTTTCTTTCTGTTTAATGACTTCACTTCATTTCTTCTTCAGTTTCTATTACATGTCAGTTCTAGGCCAGGCACAGGCGTTACAGCGGTCAACAAGAAAGATCTGGTCCCAGTTCTCCTGGAGTTTGTTTGCTGTCTGCAGGGAAATTCAAACAATAGCTACTTACCTGGTAACATAGGATACCCTGGTAGCATAGTGGTTAAGAGTAATGGCTGCCAACCAAAAAGCCAGCAGTTCAAATCCACCAAGCACTCCTTGGAAACTCTATGGGGAACTTTTACTCTGTTCTACAGGGTCACTGAGTCAGAATCAACTCGAAGGCAATGGGTTTGGTTTGGTTTTGTATCTCACTGAGACCCTGGGTGACACAAATGGCTAGGTGCTCAGCTGCTAAATGAAAGGTTGAAGATTTGAGTCCACCCACAGGTGCTTCAGAAGAAAGGCCTGGTAATCCCAAAAAATCAGCCACTGAAAACCTTGTGGAGCACAGTTCTCTGACACACATAGGTCAGAGATGCTGAGTCAGAATTAACTTGATGGCAACCGGTACATCATTAAACATATTTTGGTGTCTCTGTGCTGTCTCATACCCAAGGATCTTCACGTAGACTGTCCCTCATGGTTTTCTGAATCCCCAACATGCCTCCTTGAGGTGGAGGAAGGTACTACACAGTTTCTTCTAGAACTCTGCCTTGAAAAGCAGTGAGTTCTTCTGCCCATGGATACCATGCTATGTCTAATCTGTATTGCTATGTGATAAGTACTGTGCTAAGTTCATTGTTGTTTAAATATTTGTCTATTTTATGAACCCTATGTCTTATCAAATCACACACAGCTCTGGTCCTAATCCCTTGGGCTCATTATCTCTCGGAATTCTGCTCTAAGTTGATCCAGGCACAAATTTGTTGTGACAGCTGAACTAACAAAAACTTTGTTGTAAGCAGTGTTGTGATAGGCACACAAAGAAACAAAACACCAGGCAACATTACAGAAAGGATTAGATCTGGAGCTAACATACCTGAAACTCACATTATGATGGAAGCATTTCAACTCAGTTCATTACCCTAAACAGAAATGAAAAGATTCTACTCAGTAAGGAAAAAAAACAAACTTGAAGTCAGTATTTCCTGCCCCACAAGAATAACACACCAGACATCCCAAGGACCTCACTAGCCTGTGGCCTGGGGTTTCTATACAATCAATGAGGAAATGGGGTTCTGGTATTTGCTCTTGGTACTGCTGTGTCTAGGTTCCTGTGTTTTTGAGCTTGGGGAGCAAGACTGCAGCATGAATCACTTCCAAGGGAGGAATCCACTCATCTTCCTTCTCATTCTCTTCCTCCTCAGTTTGACTTTTTGATTTATAGAGATGAGTATGCTGACTTAGCGATCAATCAAAGACCTGAGCTGATCTAAATGACCATGACTTGAGGGAGGGAGATTTTTCTCAAGTTTCCTTCTTTCAGAACTGAGTGAGTTTGCTAAGCCTCCACTTCGGCTAGGTCAGAAATGAGAGGTCTTCTGATTTCTCCATTTGAAATTAAGGTTAATACTTGCTCTTCTTTGCACAGGAAGAGCACGACTACCACAAAGCAGAACTGCGAGCAGGGGCTACGCCAACATGGGCAGCTGTCCTCCCAGTTCAGCCACTGTGCCTGTGCTTGGCTTAGTCAGGATACAGAACGTACAGGTCCACAGCCAAGAGCAGGGGTCTGTGCTCGAGAAGGAAGTAACAGGGGTGGCATTTCACCTTCCATGCAGAAGATCCAGGTAACTCCCAGCCAACACATCTCATGAGCGGCCACCACAAGTAGAGGCTTCCCTGTTGCTGTGACTCTCAGCAGCTTTCAAGGAAGATTCCAGACTACGGTGGGCTAGGAAGAAAAGCCTGGTGGTCTACTTCTGAAAATCAGTCAATGAGAACGTAGGATCACAAAGATCTGTCTGCTCTGTAAGCAATCATGGGGATGGCACAGGAACTAGCAGTGGTTTGTTCCCCTGTGCACAGGGTCATAGGAGCATGGTTGACCAGGGCCTGACTCTAAGGCAGCTAGCAACAACATGTTGTATGTATCAGATAAAATCAGGACAGTCTGCAAAGTGTGGAATGTTCTCATTCTGCATAGATACTCTCACGCATTGCCACCAAGTTGATTCTCATAGAGACCCTATAGGACAGAGTAGAACCGTCCCATAGAGTTTCCAAGGAGTGCCTGGTGGATTTGAACTGCTGATCTTTTAGTTAGCAGCTCTGGCCCTTAAACACTATGCTACCGGGTTTTCTTAACTTTGTTTATTTTTTAAATTAATTTTTTTTAGTTGTGTTTTAAGTTAAAGTCTAAAATTCGAGTCAGTTTCTCATACAAAAACTTACACACACTTTGTTATGTGACCCTAGCTGCTCTCTCCACCCCATAACAGTACATTCCTCCTTTCCACCCTGTATTTCCCATGTACATCCACAAGCTCCTGCCCCCTCTGTCTTCTCATCTTGCCTCTGGACAAGAGTGTGCTCCTTTCAATTGCTAAACTGTGAAATCAAGTTCATTCTGTGTTTCTCCACGTATATTATCAGATAATTGGCCTTATTTTGCTGTCTACTTTGAATTATACCAGCATAGCCACAAACTTTATTGTAGGTAAATGAAATGCAGCTTTGGGATTTGAACTGCCGATGTTTTGGTTAGCAACTCTGGCACTTAACCACTATGCCAGATACACACGACCCAAAATATGAGGTCTGTCAGTTAAGTCTGCAAACTTACTTGTTCTAAGAGCTACATACCACATTCCTGAATATCACTATGGTCACCTTGGAAATACTCTGTCTGGAAAGCTACACACCAACACCAATGCCTAGTCCACTCTTCAAAGTAATTTTGGAACTCTTTCAGGAAAGGTCATTGAGCATGGGGTCAAGGAGGCAGGTTCGCACTTAATTGTATAGTTGTCTGTGAAGGAGATTTTAGCTAGTAAATAACTGTATTGGAACACCCTCCCTAAAAAGCCAAGCCAAGTGCCATCAAGTTGGATTTGATATAACCCCCAGTGACTTTTTTTCTTACCTGAAGATAAAGGAAATCATGAAAGGGAGACATTTTGATGACTTTCAGGACATCAAGAGTAATACAATGACAGCTCTGATGGCCATTCCAGAAAGAGTTCCAAAATTGCTTTGAAGGGTGGACTAGGTGCTGGCACTGGTGCACAGCTTTCCAAGGGGAGGACTTCGATGGTGACTGTAGTGACATTCAGCAGTGAGGTAGGTAGGTAGCACTTTTTCTAGGATGAGTTCATGAACTTAATTATCATGCCTTGTAGCTACACAGGACCCAAACCTACTGCCTGCCATTGAGTCTTAGCCCCAGAACACTTAACTGCTGGGCTAACAGGGCTCATAGATGGGACAGGGATATCATTTTCCCTGTCTTTAACTACTGATGTTCCTTCTATATTAACCTTATTTACTGCACATCTGGAGAGTTCACTTATGTACACTGACCTGATGTAACTTGCTTGCCTCAAAGTAAATTGAAGCCATGAAGATCTGAATGTCAGGAGGCACTTTGAATAAAGAGCAGTATCAGGACTTGAGGGTGTGTCTTATCTGAGAAGCCAGGAAGAGGCTGGGAACGGACTGTTGAGGGCGGTAGACCGAGAAAGGATGGTGACCTGTCCTCTAATGTACAGCAACAGTCACCACAGCTGCCCAGACCAGTAATTCTGGGAGCCCTATGACCCCTCCAGCCCCTCCATGGGGAAGAAAGGGATGTTCGCTGAACTTGCCCCTAGGAGACAGGCTGCCCTGTCTTGTCTCTGCCTATTCTAATGCCCATTCTTTGTTTCTGAGTACACTGTCACTGCCTGGCTTATTTACCCCACCTTCTTCAGAAAGCATAATTCCCACAGGTTTCTGTTGTTAAAAAAAAACACTATGTGTGTGTTTCAATCTCTTCCCTTACAGGGCAAAAGTTGGACATCATTGAATACGTACAAAACAATGAACTTGGGGATCTGAAGGCAATAGCCAAAAAAGAGTCCAAAGAATGTGGGCAACAGCAACCAACCTGAGAGACATAAATAAGCTTCAGGGGTACTCCTGGTCCTTTCAGGAAAGCAACATACACTCAGATAATTACATTCTAGTATTATGCTTTAAAAAAATGCATTATCCAGTGATACCTATATTTATACACAAGATGCAAAGTGTGACCAACTTTGGTGTTTTTTTTTAAAAAAATCATTTTTGGTGAAACTCTCAATAATCCCTCACAGTACCGAGCTTTTTAAAAACTCAATGCTGTAAAACATTAACACAGAAGAGAAACTGTACACAGGAGGTGTGATGTGTGGAAGCATTACAGAACTGTGACGTTACAGGACACAAGGATGCTTTGTTTTACTCTGTTTACCTTTGCCTGCATGACTAAGAGATCCTCTCCACCCCTAACATTCTCTTCCAGCCTCCTCAAGGCCAGTGTTATTTTTCATTTTCTGTTCTTTGTTATGCCCTGATTGCTAGTCCACCTCTGCTACTCTTATCCCCCTTTACTGTCTCAGCAAGTCTTTGTTGCATTTTTCCTATGTATAAAATCATACTAAGGGTTACTGACAAAACCTGATGGAATCAGCAGTTATACAAAGAAGGTGAGCTTTGAAGACACATACAATGTGTGCTTAACCCCCCAGCTCTATCACTTACTAGCTCTGACACCACGTGCAAATTATTTAGCTTCATGAAGCTTCAGTTTTCCAGCTGTATGTGGTGACATCAAGATTTCCATTTCAAGCCTATTGTGGGGATTAAATGAGACCATGGACTGAAGTACCTGAAACCAAGTGGGCAGTCTCTACTTTGTCTTTGATTTCTGCTCCATGACAACGTTTTGATATGGTTGCACTAATGTTTGAAAATCTTCAGATTTAGAAAAAGATTTGTTTATCTTATTGCTGATGACAGTGTAAATTGGTACAACCCTTATGGAAGGCATTTAAGTAGTTATCTATTGAAATTATAAATGCATCTATTCTTTGTCCTAGTAATGCCACTTCTGGGAAACTATTCCATGGATACGCTTGTATACACTCAAAGTGACATATGTACAAAGGAATTTACCACAGCCCTACTTGCAACAGGAAAAGATAGAAGACAAATCACGTGTCCCTCAATAGGGGACTGATTAAGCCATTCCATGCAATGATTGAAAACCCCGGTTGCACAGCGGTTAAGAGCTACAACTGCTAACCAAAAGGTCAGCACTTCAAATCCGTCTAGTGCTCCTTGGAAACCTTGTATGGCAGTTCCCCTCTGTCTGCTGTGGTCTCTATGAGTCAGAATCAACTTGACAAAAAGAAGTGGGTTTGGCTGGTTTTATACAAAGATTATGATGTAGGTGTAAAAAAGGACAAAGAAACTATATGTCAATATGGAAAGAAGTCCATTTTGTCACATGAAAAAAAACAAGGTGGAAGTTGCATGACGTGATGAACACAATGTCACTGAATTGTACATGTGAAGAATGTTGAAATGTCCAGTGTCGCATTACATACTTATTTACTACAATAACAAATAATCACTTTTTTAAAAAAGCTGAGTAAAACAATGTGGAGAACAGTATGGTACACTAGATTTTCTGATAAAAGTGGAGAGGGAAATAAGAATTCTGTAATGTTGAAGGAATTCTGAAAGAATACACAAATCTAATGAAGTATTTACATGAGTGTAGTTGGAAGTAGACAGAGGTAGGGATAGGCTGGGAGGAGTACTGTGCATTAAAAATAATATTTTCAAAAGTTTGAACCTGCATAAGAGCTGGGCTGCTAACCAACAAGTTAGCAGTTCAAATCCATCAGCCATTTCTTGGAAATCCTATGTGGCAGTTTTACTGTTGTTTAGGGTCACTGTGAATCGGAAATCAACTCGACAGCAAAAGGTACCATTACGGAACAGTTCAAACAAAGATCTACAGAATGGGGAGAACGCAGAACAGAACTTCAAAATGTCATGGAGTTAATACTTTCTGGAGCCATGGAGGCTGGACAAACTGGTGAAACTATTGCCCTAAAATAATCTTTAAACCTTAAACCAAAAATATCCCCTGAAGTTTTCTTACAACCAAACAATGGCTTAGCTTAACTAGTGAAAAATACAAGGTCCGACAAGTCAGCGAACTGAATTGTTCTAAGTGCTACATACCTCGTTGCCGACATCACTACAGTCACCTCTGAAGTACTCTCCTTGGCAAGCTATGCACCGATGCTAGCGCCTAGGGCACTCTTCAAAGCAGTCTTGGAACTCTTTCTGGAATAGCCCTTGTGCATGGTGGCACAGTGGCAAGTTTGTGAACTTAATTGCATAGCTGTCTGTGAGGGAGTTTTTAGCAAGTAAACAAATAAGCGTATTGGAACACCCCATCTACTGACTGGATCTGGCCTCCAATGACTTTTTTTCTTTACCAGAAGAAAAAGGAAATCTTGAAAGGAAGACATTTTGATGACACTCAGGACATCAAGAACAACGAGATGACAGCTCTGATTGCCATATCAGAAAGAGATTCAAAATTGCTTTGAAGCATGGACTAGGCACTGGTGTCAGTGCATAGATTCCCAAGGGGAGTACTTCAAAGGTGACCATAGTGCCATTCATTTAGCAATGAGGCATGTAGCACTTTTTCTAGGATGAGTTCACAAACTTAATTGGCAGACCTCGTATTATCTGAAAATCTTCAGTTTTAGAAAGAGATTTATTTGTCTTATTGCTGATGATAATGTACATTTGATACGATCCTTATGGAAGGCATTCAGGTAGTTATCTATCAAAATTATAAATGCATCTATCCTTCGTCCCAGTAATGCCAGTTGTGGGAACTTATTCTATAAATATACTTGCATACACTCAAAACGATATATGTACAAAGGAATTACCTACAGCCCTGCTTGCAGGAGAACACAGGAAGCAAATCAAGTGTCCCACAGTAGGGGACTGATTAAACCATTCCATGTGATGGTTGCAATGAGTCAGAATCCTTTCCATGGCATGTAACAACAATACAACATACAATGTTTAGACACACCAGTGATACAGTGGTTAAGAGCTATAGCGGCTAACCAAAAGGTCGTTAATTTGAATCTACCAGCCACTCTTTGGAAACTCTGTGGGGCAGTTCTCCTTTGTCCTATAAGGTTGCTATGGGTCAGAATTGAACTCAAGAGCAGTGGTTTTGGTTGGCTGTATACAATGATTATCACATAGGTCTAAAAAAGGAGGAAAATTCTCTCTGTAAGTCAATATGGAAAGTTCTCCATTTGGGTAAGGTTGTACAACACAATGAACACAATGTCACCGAATTGTACACACGAAGAATATTGAAACAGCAAATGTTGTGTTACATATTTATTCACTACAATAACAATTAAAGCATCACTTAAAAAAAAGAAAAGGTGGGTAAAACAAGGTGGAGAACAGCATAGTACACTACATTTTCAAATGAAAAAGGGAGATGGAAATAAGAATTTTGTAATGCATAAAGAAGACTTGGAGGAATACACAAATCTATGAGTGTAGTCGAAACTAGGCAGATGGGAGGAGCACTTTTTATTGTGCACTTAAAAAAATGTTTTCAAAAGTTTAAACCTCCATAAGAGCTGGGCTGCTAACCAAAAAGTCAGTAGTTGGAATCTACCAGCCATATGTTGGAAACTCTTTGTGGCGGTTCTACTGTCCTGTAGGGTCACTATTAGTTGGAAATCAACTTGATGGCAACAAGAACCATTACTGAACATTTTGATCAAAGATTCTATAAAGAATCCTGAATCCTGGGAGAGAATGTAGAACAGAGTTTCAAAATGTCATGGAATTTATACTTTCTGGAGCCATGGAAGTTGGGTGAAGCTTTGAAAGTATGGCCCTAATATAATCGTTAAATCTTAAACCAAAACTACTCTCTTAAGTTTTTTTTATAACCAAACAATATTTTAATGTAACTAGTAAGAAATATCTGTCTTGAGTACTATGTCTTTTAAGATCTAGCTCCATGGAATCAAACTAACAGCAACTCAAAAGAATTGACAGGAATATCAGGGAGCAGTGTGTTTACATAAATGAGGGAGGAGTAACTCAGAAAAGGAGGGGAGAAGGGCAGCATAACTCAAAGAACAATCAGTTTCACTAAATCAGATATGCAGAATCTTGAATTTATGTATGTTTGTGCTGTGTATATTCTCAGGAACAAAAGGTAAAATAAAATAAATTATTACAAAAGATTTTTTTTAAAAAGTTTGAACCTATCAAAAAGTGAAGTGGAAAATGGCTGGTTCTTGCTTTGAGTTTATGCTCTTCTTATAGTTCATTTTACTTAGCTGTGGGTAATAGCTAACCAGCAAAGACTGAGCACTCAGAATGCTGGGCTTCAGAGGAGATACAAAGATACTTAAGGCTCTGTCCTGAGACCAGTAGTGTTTAAAATGGGGGGGGAAAAAAGAAATAGTAACCAAAAAAGCCGATTCAAATTAATTTTAACGTTAATGATGTTCGTTCTCCAATTACAAAGTCACCTAGGATTGAAATTGCCACTGTGTGAAAAGATCGTTTGAGGACCAGAGGTATCTCACAGCACAAAGGACAATTCACATAACTGCCTGAAATCTAAGCCTCCTCTTACCGCCTAGGCAGCTAGTGAGAGTTCACGTTAGAGCATGTGGAAACATACACATTAACCTAGCAATGGCTTTGTCAATAATTACCATCCATTTACTTTGTCTACATTGGTGTTTAAACTGTAAAATCTCAGGAAAGAAAATTCTTCTAGAAACAGATTGTATCCACGTTGGAGAAGAGTGAAGCAGTAATTAACCATGTCAGCCACTGAACGGGAGCCCTAGGAGGAGGGCTCAGATGCAAAGGCCTAAAGCCCTCTTTTTTTTTTTTTCCTGTGAACTAAAAAAATGTTACAGTCTATATCATGTTGCCATATAACACCCAGAACTTTCACCTCTATTCTCTTCTTGCTGCTTCCCCTTCTCCCCAAAGCCCATGAAGTCAACAAACAGAGGTGTTCAGATGCCATTAGATCTTAGGAGACTGGAAGAACAGAAATCACCCCATTATTTAGAGTTTGCCTACACAGACACCCCAAACCAAAACCCACTGCCACTGAGTTGACTCCAACTCACAGCAACCCTATGGGTAAAAGTTAGAACTGCCCCACAGGGTTTCCAAGGAGTGCCTGGGTGATTTGAACTCTGGACCTTCTGGTTAAGAGATGAAGCACCTAACCACTACACCACCAGAGTTTCCATCTGCAGACACAAGAAATTCTAAGTTCAGTCTCTCCAACTAGCCTTTCACATTTCAGTGCAATTAGTAGAAAATCTAGGTGCAGCCAGTGTGTACCAGGCACTGTTCTACACTTGGCCTAGCCCTGGATAATTATTTACAACCAGAGGCCACTCTCTGGCTCTGTCGCTCCACCACCTCCCCTCCAACAACTACCTCCACCCCCAATCTTCTATAAAAGAGAAAAAATAAATACCTCCACAAAGACATGGATCCACATTGGAAACACTATGCTGAGTGAATTAAGTCAGGCACAAAAGGACAAATACTGTAAGATGCCACTTATGTGAAATATCTACACAATTACATAGAGGCTAAAGTGCATTACTGATTACCAGGGGCAGGTGGAAGGGGCAAATGGGAAGCTATTGCTTATGAGTACTGAGTTTCCATTAAACATGACAAAAAAAAAAAAGAAATGGATAGTGGTAACGGTTGTACATTATGGCAAATGTACCTAAGGTCACCAGATAACATACTTAAAATGGTTGCAAAGCAAATGCTTTGTTTTATATATGTGTGTGTTATATAGATTTATGTACCATAGTGAAATTTAAAAAAAAAACTATCTTCATATTTTAGTATTACAGGACTTTAGGGCTATAAAAGATCTCAGAGATCATCCAGTCCAGTTCTACCACTGTGTGATGATTTTGCCTGCAGGCCAATGCTGCAGCATGTATGAGAGTTCCCAAGGCAGTTAAGAAGATCTTGTAAGGCAGAACTCCCAACACAAATTCATTCTACACGACTCATGTAGTTTTGCTTTAGCCCATACACTTCTCAGATTGATACTGCAATTTTTTAAAAAATCTATTATATGAAGATCATTAATAATTCAGCAAAATGTAACCAACATATGGGAGGTCTGAGATTTCATTTCAAAGGACAGAAAGACTCTGTTTCTATCTATATCTTTATGCTAGGACACTGGAAATTTCTCTACAACTCTCTGTGTATTCTACACAATGTACCTCTATGATTATATGTCCTGGAATCAGACAAAAACAAAAAACCAAACTGGTTGCCATGAAGTTGATTCTAACTCATGGTGACCCCAGATGTGTCAGAGTAGAGCTGTGCTCCAAAGTGTTTCTAACTCTCAGCAGTAGATTGCCAGGCCTTTCTTTTGAGTAGATGTGAGTAGATGTGTGTCTCTGGGTAGATGTGAAAGCCAAACTTTGGGTCAGCCATGCTTTTAACCATTTGTACCACTCAGGGACTCCTTGGAACCATACCATTTGGGCTCAAAACCTGAGTCTCACTCTTAAAAGCCCTGTGACCTTGTTTACCTTACCAAGTTGTTTACCTTTACCTATAATCATTGAATACTTAGCCATAGCAATGTTATAAGGATTAAATGAGTCAATTCATTCAACAAATAATTACTTACAGCCTTTTATGTGTCAAGCATTGTTAGGCACTGGGACACAGCAAGGAAACGTATGTAAAAGGCACTTAATAAACCTAGATTGTTTTAATCCAAAAGCACACACACACAGGCTTGGGGTCCTGTAAGGATTTAAAGAAGTCTAAGCTGCAGAAACAGGAATAAATTATTTATCAGGCCCCTGACATCATGGAGTTGAAATGTTGAGGAACATACAATAATATCCAATTACAAGATAGTACTGTCTGATCAGAAGCAAAATACATCCATTCATTCATTATGTGTATTGAGCAATTTCTGCAGCATATTAATAAATTTTCTACACACTAAGGCTAGCTGTCAAGGGTTTTAACTTTTATCCCAGAGCAACATCCATAAAAACTGAACATTAGTTAAGGATACAAAAAGTAAATGACTGTAAATAGCAGGGACAGGTAATGATGTGGGTGACACAATATTTTTTTTAAATAAGGTTGGCTATTATTTTCCTAGAGAGTTTACAACTCTGTTCCAGCTGTTGGATACTTTTGCTCACCTCCAGAGTCCCTGAAATGTATGGTTTTTAATTTTTTTGTATAAGCTTTTAAATCAATAACGATGATTTTCTGCTGTGCTTTGTAAACCTTGACACAGGATACCTGGCACACAGCAGGGGATAAGAGAAGCCAGGATCAAGTGACGCATCTTCTTCAAGCATCAGGTTTTATGCTGAAACCAGCAGGGTATATTATGGAATAGAATGCAAAATCCGCTTGATTTCATAAAATAAAACACAGAACATCAAGGCAGTTATTCCTTGCACTGGTTTCTTTGGCACACAGAGGCTCCCTCTACTCCAGGAGAAAGATTGGAAAACACAGTACCTTAGAAGTGCTTTTTTTCTGTTTTTCCACATTGTTGTCAATGGCAGGGCTTTTTTTTTTTTTTTTTAATTACAGTTTGTTACCCTTGTTGCCTATTTTCAAACTGTTTATCACTTTCTTTTACCTATCAATGCTAGAAATAAGTTATGGCATACCATGAGAATAAACACAACGTTTCTCACAGTGGCTGAGCCTTGAAACAGCATTCATGAAAACCCTTTGGTCTCTATTCCAAATCTGGGGGAAAACGTTTCTGTTACTAGAACTAATGACCACGATGCTAAAAGAGAACCTGTGAAAAGAAATTAACTGGAGTATAAAATTCTCTCAAAAGTTAGCTTTGGAGAAGACTGTGAACTCGCCTGGAGGCATTTACTTAACTTTCAGAGTTTCCTCCAAAATGTTAGTCATTCAAAATGCAAGAGGTCAGCTGTAAAACCCAGTCATTCTTTAGTCGGTTAACCTGCTTTTAATCTTTTCGGGTACTTACTGCTGTCAGAAATCATCTTAATCACTTGTTCAACTTTTTATGACCTGCTCTTCCTTCCCTTCCCTCGATGGTGGGGCCACCTGTTACCTTCTTCATCTAGCCAAGCGCCTAGCATTTAGTAGGCGCTCAAAATACATTGTCTGTACAGTACAATGAAATACATTGAATTCAGTGGTAACTGCTTTTGTATAAATACATATTTGTCAAGGAATGATAAAGCCAAGACAAGGAAAGGGTAGCTGGGATCTTCAAAAGTGCAGAACCTATCTGATCCACTGAGTGCCCGTCTGTGCTGTCCGCAAAACCCCAAACCCACTGCGGTGGAGTCGATGCTGATTTACAGAGATCTATTAAAACAGAGTAAATCTGCCTGTAGGGTTTTTCCAAGGATCAACTAGTGGATTTGAACCTTAGCAGCCGAGGTCTTCCATTTCCAAACGCTGACCCGAGGGGGAGAGGAAGTCTCGTTAGAGAAGCGGGAATCATGTGTCTACTTAAGATCACAAACGAATGGTTCCCAGTGAATTTGCTACTTTGTAATCTGTATTTTGTGGGTTTAGGGACTGAATACACGAAACTACTCATCCGTATAGGAACGGTCCAGAATTTAAAGGCGATTTCCTGCAGTCAAATCCGCAGACCCCACAGCTTCAGTCCGGGCCGTCAGCCTCGCCAGAGGGCAGCTTGGACAGGGGAGCGCACCCCCTCCACCGCACCCTTGGCGACCGCAGCGCGGCGCCCCATTTCTGGAGAGAGCCGCCCTACGCTCAGTGTTAGACTCCCCATCCTTCGGGGGTGGGGGGGAATCTGCCCCCTGCCGGGAGGGACACGCACGACTCGCACCCTTTGAATCCCTGGGAGAGAAAGGGAACCCGAATCCCGGGGCCAGGGCTGGTATGGGCTCCTGCTCACCGCTCCGAATCCTGCTGCTGTCGCCAGCCTTGTTCAGGGTACTACTGGAGCAGCCCATCGCGGCGCCGCGGTTCCGGGCAGGAGGACGACCTGGATGAGCAAGCGCGCCACCTGTCCCAGCCGGGGCGAGTGTTCGCCGGCCAGCCGGGATCGCGGCCAGCCGGGCCGGAGCCACCCAAGTTCCTCCAACTCCCCACCTGGTTCAGACCGGCGCAGGGCGCAAGCGCGCAGCGCGGAGCCGGGGTGGGGGGTTGCACCTGGAGGGAAAAGGTGGCTGGAGGGCAAGGAAGCAGAAGAGGAAGGAGACAGATCAAAGGAGTAACGCCGCAACGCGTAGGGTATGGTATGGTATGGTAAAGGCAGGAAGGAAAACAAGGCACCTGAATCAGAGGTAGGGCTGTCAGAGGTTAAGAGCTGGCGGAATCACCTGAATCACCGCTAAATAGCTGGGGCGAAGGGAGGAGGCAATTGGGGCTAGAGATTATTGACTGGTGCCTAGATTTGCGATGACAGTTTAATTCTTTTATGCAACAGCAGTATGATTATCACAAAGAGGTTTAGCATCGGTACTACGCCATTACCTAGTCCACCGTCCATATTCAACTTTTGTCCCAGTTGTCCTTGTAATTAGTATGGATAGATAGTCATCATCTGCTATCAGGGGGTTCCAAGACCTCTGTAAATTTTGCCATGTATGCTCAAATCCCTCATAGAAAATGGTATAGTATTTGCATACAACCTACAACATACTCCCGTATACTTTAATAAATCATATCTAGATTATGTATAACACCAAATACAATGTAGCCAGCCAGCCAAAAATACAATGTAAGTGCTATATAAATAGTTGTTATATTGTATTATCTAGGGAATAATGACAAGGAAAAATGTCTATATATGTTCACTACACACACCACCATCGTAGGCCTAACAACACAGTACATGTCAGACACAGTGTCATGGATTGAATTGTGTCCCCCCAAAAATCTGTATAGAAATTTGGCTGAGCTGTGATTACCAGTATTATGCGATTGCCCACCATGTTGCAATTTTCTTACGCTGTATGTAAATCATAACTTCTGCCTATAGTTAATAGACTGGATTTATGTTAAAAGAGAATTAGAATGGGACTGTAAAACCTTCCTAAAATCACCTCTCTGTTCCAAGGTAAAGAGAGTTTTCCTGAAGTGTGGGTTGCGCCACCTTTTATCACTTCATCCTACAAGAGATAAAAGGAAAGGGAAGCAAGCAGAGAGTTGGAAACCTCACACCATCAAGACAACAGCACTGAGAGAAGAGGGCATCCTTCAGACCTCAGGTTCCTGGGCCAAGATGCTCCCTGACCAAAGACTGATATAACACAAGGAATTTCCTCCAGAGTCAACAAAGAGAAAACCTTTTCCCTGGAGCAGACACCCTGAATTTTGACTTACAGACTACTGGACTGTGTAAGAATAAACTTTTCTTTTTTAAAGCTATCCACTCCTGGTATGTTCTGTTAGATCAGTCCCAGACAACTGAAACACATGGAATTGTACAATGTCAAACAAAGACTGCTGGAGAGAGACTGAGGATCCAAGAACTGGCAGGAGGCTACAGCAGGGTATGACCACACATCATTTCATTCATGTGAATTCAGCTTAGAACTCACACAAAACAAATGCAAGGTTTGCCTTTTGGAAATTTCTGTAATTTCCCCCTGCAAATATTTTCAATCAGCAGTTGATTTTCTATAAAATAATATTTTGCTATGGTTAAGTGAAAGTTTACGAATGACGTCAATTTGCTGCGTCAAACCCGGCAGTAGACTTCCATGACTCCATCTGCTATTCTAGCCTTGTGACAGCACACTTGCCCCTTCCAATGTGTGCTTCCCATCTTCATTCAACCTAGTCCTGTCCCCTCCTCTCCACCCTCCCCCCCCTCATTACTACTGGGTAGCTACTCTGCAGCCTGATGTCTTATGGACCAGTCCAATTTTTGTCTAAAGAGTTGTCTTCAGTTTAAGCTCTAGGGTAGGAGCAAGACCAAAGCGGCACTCTCAGGTGAACTTCCAGAGTGTCAGACCATCAAGTCTGGTCTTCTGACAGAATTCTAGCTCTGCATCCCTATTTTTCTCCCTCTATGTCAGAGAGTCTGGCATTGTATTGCCTCTCAAGACAAACATTCGAGATGGTCAGGCACCATCTAGTTCTTCTGATCTCATGCTAGTATAGACTCTGGATCATTTGGCCACTTCTGTCTCCTGGGCTCACATTTTCTTCCTGTCTTTGATGTCCTTTGTTCTCATCTATTCCAGTTGGATTGGGACCAACTGATGCTCCTTCAGTGACAGCTTGCTAGCTTTTAAGACCCAAGATGCCACTCACTGAATTGGGATGCAGACCTTTTTCCTAAAAACACAAAAGAAAAAGCTTAGTTGTTCCAACTGACCTAGATGTTACCTGGAGAGCACGGTTCCCAGAATGCTGATCCTGCTAAGGCTAGGGCCTTAGAAATGTTAGGCTGAAATCTTTTAGCTCTTAATATAATTCAGCAGTGTTGGTCTCTCTTTTGTGTGTGCTGTGATTCCCTTCACTTAACTCAGTTCCTGTTCTTACCTGATTTGTCCTGTGCAGTCAAGCCAATGGAACACACTCCAAGTCAGAAAGAGGAAGAAGGTTTAGTAGGAGGTATGATACCACCAGAGACTTTATAGCAATGCAGGCTGTTCTCCATGGAGTCTCAAAAGACAATTTTTACATCAGAGTTTGTATATCATTTTGGCAATGAATACTTCATGTTTTTAAGCATGTAGGCCATTGATAATTGTATATATCACAAGAAACTCTTCATTAAACTACAGATATATATTTCAATTACTTGGACTCTAATTTTCATGTTTGTAACAGGCAAAGAAAAAAGTTATATAAAAATTCCTCAGCTAGGGGAACTAGCCTGTCAAATCTACTCTGAGATAAGGAGCAAGAAAGAAAGTTGCATATACACAAAATGCCAGGCAACTTTTCTAGCTACTGTCTCGCAGGCTGGAGGTCATTTCTCAGGAGAGCAAAGCATAGGAGGGAGACCAAAGAGCTGAGGGGGCTCTGTGCCCTTTCAAAAGAGGCCAGTGCAGAGGCCAGAGCAGCTAGTGCAGTAAAAAAAACACAGATTAGAGTATCATTATGGCACTAGTTATATGAAGTTCTCAACTGCCCATTTTGAAAAGAAGAAAATATGTCACAAGGTATTAGGCTTACACTATCTAGTTCCACTACCTAATACCTAATTTCTGCATATCCATCTCCCCCCACCCTGTAACCAACAGTGATTATATTCTTCTGTGCTTAGTCTATTTCATGAAGCCTCATAAAAATGGTTTCATATAGTATTTGTCCTTCTGTGACTGACGGATTTCACTTAGCATGGCATATTTCAGATGACTCCATGTTGTCAGGTGTTTCCAAAAATCATCATTGTTCTTTATTCCACTCTGTGAATACACTGTAGTTTATCCATTCTTCTGCTGAGGGGCCCTAGGTTGATTCTGTCTTTTTGCTTTTGTGGGCAGTGCTACAATGAACATTGGAGTGCCTGTATCTGTTTGTGTAGCAACTCTTATTTCTCTGGGATATATTCCAAGCAGTGGGATTGCTGGATCACATGGTATTTGTATCTCTAACTTTTTAAGAAATTGTCAAACTGTTTTCCAGAGTGGTTGTACCATTTTGTATTACCTCTAGCAGTGTAGAAGGGTTTCAGTCTCTCCATAGCCTCTCCAACATTTGTAGTTTTGTGGTTTTTGGACTAATGACAACCTTGTTGGGGTGACATGACATCTCATTGTAGTTTTGATTTGGATTTCTCATGTGTTAGCTACTTGGATATTTTCTTGGTTGACATGCTTGTTCATACCCTTTGCCCACCTTTTGACTGGGTTATGTTTTTCTTGCTGAGGTTTTGAAGTATTCTGTAGATTATGGAGACAAGGTACTGATCAGATTCTTAGTTGGCAACTTTCTTTTCTCAGCCTGTCACTGACCTTTTTACTCTCCTGATGAAGCCTTTGGATGAGCATGTTTTGACTTTTAGAAGTTTTCATTTATTTTTTCTTCTGTTGCTTGTACATTATTTGTGGTATTTTGTAGTTTGTTTATGCTATTCATTAGGGCTCCCAATGTTGTCCCTATTTTTTCTTCCAAGATCCTATTGTTTTAGGTTTACTATTTACGTCTGTGATCCATTTTTGATTTAGTTTTTGTGCATGGTGTGAGATGTGGGTCTGTTTCTTTTTTATCAGCAGTTGATTTAATCTGTGAATGTGGAACCCTCGGTTACAGAGGGCTGACTGTACACACACACACACATATCATACAACAGTTGGAACTCAACTACTGGGGACATGGAACAAAGGTCTGGAGATATACTTCCATAAAAATTATAGCTAAGAAAACCCTATGGAGCAGCTCTACCCTATAACACATGGGGTTGCCATAAATTGGAACGGACTCCATTACAGTAGGTTTGCTTGCTTGTTTTTTGGCACACATATACATATGCATATGTGTATTTCAAGATTCAGTCTAGGATCACATATTGCATTTAGTTAGCATGCTTCTTTATTTTCCCTGAATTTAGAGTAGCTGACCAGTCTTTGTCTTCTGACCTTGACTTTGTTAAAAAAAACAAGCCATTTATTTTGTATTAACATTCCTAAGTTTAGGTTTGTGTGATGTTTCTTCAAGATTGTACTCAGGTCATGCAGTTTTGGCTGTAGTATACATGTACGATACTGTGTTTCTCAGTGCTTCCTACCAAGAAGCACATTATGTCCCTTTGCCCCATTTTTGGTGATGCTGACTTTGATCATTTAATGAGGGAACTGCCTGCCAGGTTTTTCCATTGCAGCTACTATTTTACTCTCTGTAATGAACAAGTAATTTATGAGGTATACTTTGATACCAAGTAAGTATTTTGTTTCTCATCAAACTTAGATCTGCTAGTTTTTGGTTTTTTAATGTACACTGGATAGTTTACTGAGCAAATTAGTTTCTCATTAAACAATTAAGACACATATTGCCCTGTGACATCAGTTGCCAACCCTGTGACCTGTCAGTATTCTCCACTTCTCCACCTTGGGTTCCCCATTACTGGCTTTCCTGTCCTCTCCTGCCTTTCTTTCTTGCCCCTGGGCTGATGTGCACACTGAGTCTCATTTTAAGCACCTATCTAATCTCTAGCTCATGGAAACACTGGTCACATGGTTGTTAAGTACTATGGCTGCTAACCAAAAGGTCAGCAGTTCAAATCTACCAGGCAGTCCTTGGAAACCTTGTAAGGCCGTTCTCCTCTGTCCTATATAGGGTTGCTCTTAGTTGCAATCAACTCTATGTGAGTGTTTTATTTTTTTATTCTTTAGCTGAAGGGAGAATCTCAGGAGTGTGTTCAGTACTAAGTGGGCGTCCAGGCAATCTGCCAGTTTTAGTATGCACTGATACTCCTGCTGGAGTTATTTTCTAATTATTTTACCATACTCTATCTGTATTGGTTGGCATTCTACTTCTAAGGAAGAGCTTTCAATTTTTCTTCACTTATTACTCCTTAATTTTTATGCTAAATTTGCATAACATTTGATCAGTAGGGTTCTCTCTTTCGATAGGCTTTTGTGTCTTGACACGTCTCCCTTGTCATTCTTGGAGCATTCATTTCCTCACTTTCTGGTATATCTTATATTGATAACTTTATACTGTTGCTCCATTGCAATCTAACACCAAATACCATGGTGCATTCCACCTTACCCTTTTCCATATTTTTAGTATCCTTCTCCATGTGTGAGAAACCAGCTTCTATTATTTCCAATATATTTAGTCTTTTAGTCAGTCCTAGAATATACAGAAAAACCTGTTGCCATTGAGTGGCTTAGTGCTACACCTGATAACCAAAAGGTAAGCAGTTAGAATCTACCAGGTGCTCCTTGGAAACTCTTTGGGTAGTTCTGCTTTGTCCCATACAGTGACTGTGAGCCAGAATCGAGTTGGCAAAGATGTTTTGTTTTCTTGTTTTTGTAAGACACACAGAAAATAGTTTCAAAATTGCTCACTTACACCATTGCAAAAAACAAACCTACAAATTAGACTTTAATATTTGCTTACGGTTCTTTTTGTCTTTTGACTAAGGTATTGTCAAACTTGGCTTGGCTGACATTGTCAAACTATCATTCGAAAGTTATTTGGGTATGGTTCCCTCCCATCCCAATCAGTACATGTCTTAGCTACTTGTTCTGCTGTAACAAAAATACTACAGGTGGATGGTTTTAACAAGGAGAAATTTATTCTCTCACAGTCTAGTAGGCAAGAAGTCCTAATCCAGGGCACCACCTCTGGAGAAAGCTTTCTCCCTGTGGGCTCTTTCTCTCTTGCAGCTCCACGTCAACAATCTTCCCTGTGGAGGGCATTCTCTGTGCAGGAACTCCAGGTCCAAAGGATGCGCTGTGCTCCTGACTCTGCTTTCTGCTGACATCCTTTCATTTAATTTCTTGTATGATAAAAGGTGGTACAGACCATACTCCAGGAAAACTATACATTGGATCAGGGATGAGACCTGAGCAGAGGTGTTACATCCCACCCTAATCCCCTTCAGCATAATCTAATCTTGCCTCACTAACCACTGTTGTTGTTAGGTGCCGCTGAGTCACTGCTGACGCACAGAAGCTGCATGCACAGCAGAATGAAACACTGCTTGGTCCTGCACCATGCCCACAATCATCTTTATGCTTAAGCCCACTGTTGCAGCCACTGTATCAATCCATCTTGTCTTTCTATTTTTTGCGATCCTCTACTTTACCAAGCATGACTCCCTTTTCCAGGGAGTGATCTCTCTTGACAACATGTCCAAAATATGTAAGACGAACTCTAGTCCTTCTTGCTTCCAAGAAGCACTCTGATTGTACTTCTTCCAGGACAGATTTGTTCCTTTGGCGGTCCGTGGTACATTCAATATTCTTCACCAACACAATTCAAAGGCATCAATTCTTTTTCTGTCTTCCTTATTCATTGTCCAGCTTTTGCATGTACATGATGCAACTGAAAATAGCATAGCTTAGATCAGACACATCTTAGTCTTCAAGGTGACATCATTAACCATGGGCAGAGATTATGATTTGCAACATAGAAGAAAGCTATAGCAATCGTAAAATGGAGGACAATCACAAAATACCTGGAATCATGGCTTAACCAAGTGGACACGTATTTTTAGGGAACGCAGTTCAATCCATGACCCAAACCCAGTGCCAGAATGGCATTTAAAACACACTTATTTAAAATATGGTAACCCTAGAGGTATAGTGGTTAAGTGCTTTGGCTGCTAATGAAAATGCCAAATCCAGTTCAATCTACCAGGCACTCCTTAGAAACTCTGAGGCAGTTCTCTGACGTAGAGCATTGCTGTGAGCTGGAATCAACTTGATGGCAATTTGGTGGGGTTTTCTTTTTGTATTTAAAATACTTAGGTTTGTTTCTGTTTGAATTCAAAGCTTGACATTTCCCTCATCTTTGTTTATATTGTAGTAAAATATATATAACAAAACTTTTATTTTAATGACTTTTAAGTGCACAATCCAGTGACAGTGACATTCACCATGCAGTGCTGCCATCACCACTATCCATTTCTAAATTTCACATCATCCAGAACAAAAATGCAGTAGCCCTTCAGCAACAACTCCTCTCACAATAACTTAGCATTTTTGCACTCATATTCATAATTTTACTGTAATTTTTTGTACTGTCTGTTAGATAAAAAACAAAAGAAACTAATTGTCATGGAGTTGATTTCATAGACACCTTATAGGACAGACTAGAACTGGCTCATTGTCTCCAAAGAGTGGCTGGTGAACTTGAATTGCTGATCTTGTGGTTAGCAGCGGATCACGTATCTGCTGGTGCCACCAGGGCTCCTAGATAACACTGCTTCATAAAAATAAGTTGTAAGTTTTTCCTTATTTTCTATACTTACACAAGTTATGCAGCATTAGAGCAAATGAACTTTTGAAGGTTTGCTTCCCATGAAACCATCTAAGCCTGGTGCTTTCATGTAGGACAGTTCCTTGATTAAACTTTCTCTAGGGAAACTGTACTGTTCAATTTTTTTTCCTTTAAATGGGTAAATATCTACAAACTGTATTTTTCTAGGAAATTATCCAAGTTGTCACTTCTTATATACTTTTGACATTTTCCAATCATGTTTATAATCATAGATTCTAATAATAAAAGTAGCTAGACACCATTCCGGGAGCCCTAGTGGTACAGACGATAAAGCTGTTGGCTACCAACCAAAAAGTCAGCAGTTGTAACACACTAGGCACTCTGTGGGAGAAACATGCTGCATCTGCTTCTGTAAAGATTTACAGACTTGGAAACCCTATGGAGGAGTTCTGCTCTGTCCTATAAGGTCACAATCAGAATCCACTGGATGGCAGTGAGTTTGCTTTGGTTGGCTACTCTTACAAGCACTTTTACAAATTAGTCCTCATAAATAACTCTACAGAGAAGATGGAATTTTTATGACCTTTTTATTACAGATGAGAAAATAGAAGTACAGTGGTTAAGGTAGTAACTTAATAATTTAGTCTAACGATTTTACTTCACAGCAGATGTGGATTTTTCAAGGATATGTGGCTAGTTCCTGATGCAGTTGTGCGGGAGTTAGGTCTTCTGGCTCCAGTGTAGGTTCTTCATAGACATCCATCTATTTCTTTCTGTCATGAGGTATGGAAAAGATGGTGGTGTAGTGGTGAAATGCTACACCTGCTAACCATAAAGATCAGCAGTTCAAATCTTCCAGGTGCTCTTTGGAAACTATGTAGTTCCCCTCTGTCTTACAGTCACTATGAGTCAAAATCAACTGACAGGTGGGTCATGGGATACTCCACTATGATCTTTACCAAATGGTTAGATCTTCTGCTGTCCTCTTTTTTCCTTTAATTCAATACAGCTGTTTATAACCTTATGAAGCCAGGGAATGAACATGTTAGTATGAAGGCCTTTCAGTCTAAATAAAAGGAGTACAGGAGACATATTTTAATTACTGTGGCGGGAGAAAGGGTAGAGATGAAACAGGGAATTTTTATTTTCTCTTTACCTCTAAGGATTCAGAGCCTTTTAAGTCAGCGCACATGTTCCATTTGCTGAGAGACCACCAACATTCACTGAGTTTACAGTTAAAGGGGAATTACTTGGATTCATTGTCTTCTCCTCTCCACACTGCACGTGTGAGCATGCTCAGTGACCCAGTTGACTGCTAAGAATGTGAAGGCTGAGTCAGACAAATTGAGTTCCAAATTCCTAACAGCCTGTTTCCTAATCTGGCATTGACTAAGTTATAGTTGATGATAATGAATGTGATAGTTTTAACTGTCTGACAAGGGGATGTGCCAGAGCATTGAACCAAGGAATAACAGATGAACTTCTATTTGCCCCAGCAGGGCATGTAGCCTGTTGCCTTTAATTTTCTCAGCAAGTAAAAAGCATGAACAATAAACTCAGGTGCCTATACAGTTCTCAGAAACAGCAATGTTGGTGCAGCAAAAGAAAGAAGCGGGAAGACTTGTTAATTCTGTCCTATCACATTCACTTGTTGGTATTCTTTCAAAATAATTCTGAAATGCTAGACTAGCACCCAGAGGAGGGGGTGGGGTGGGGAAGGTTGCATTGCAAAGTCATTTCTCAAAGCATATACATTTATTGGCTTTCTATTGATTTTCAAGTTTACACAAAGTTGAAAGAGCAGTATAATATTATATATGGCTCCTTTTGTGCTACAACAGCAGTACAGCTGTGACAGGGACCACATAATCTGAAAACCCTGAAATATCATTTGGCTCTTTACAGAGTTTCCCAACTTCTACTCTAATAAATAAAAGGCCTTCCACTAAGGGTATCCCTACCTTTGAACTAGAATAAAACAAGTTGTATAAATCATAGTTTTAATTGTTTTATTATTTTGAAGTACATTTTATGACATTGTGTGTGGAAAAGAACTTTGAGTAAATGGCCACCACGGCACCTTCCAAATGCAGCCAAGAATAATCAGTTATCGTAGCCTGGTATTTTTCCCCAATGACAGTCAGCCTCTCCTGATTTATCTTGGGAAAAGAAAGGGCCAGTGATTCCACCTGATCGAAATCCACCCCAAACAATAACTTTTGGGGGATGAAGTGAACATTCTTGAATCTCCACTGGATTGTCATTGCCACATGCAACTATTCTGTTTATTAACACAACCATTCATCCAAAAATGGGCCTCGTCACTGACAATGATTTTTCTGCCAAAGGCAGGGTCAACCTCTAATTGCTCCAGAGCCCAGCCAGCAAACATACAGTACAATCAATGGTTGTTAAGACTCCAGTTCATGAGTTAAACCAATTTTGTAAGGGTAGAGCTTCAAGTCCAGATGCCGTATCTGTCATGTTGTGGTCTATGCAAGGCCTAGCTCTTGTGCTTGACGAGAAACTGATTGGGGTGGATTCTCAAATACACGCTGACGAACAGTGGTGATGTTCTCATTGGAGCGTGCAGCTTGTTGCCATACAGGCATTGTCTGATTGGCAACAGACCCAGTTGTCTCAAATTTTTTGATTAACCCTCAAACTGTTTTCTCAGTAGGACAATTCATAAATTTCACATAATGCAAGGAATGTTTGGTGAATGAACACCCATCCTGATAATAAACTAATAATTTCTATGCATCATAGAATTGTGTTACTGTTTCACGGCTGTTCGCTAAGACTAATTAGAAAAATGTGGTAAGTATGGCTGCTATAGCTTCACAAATATCGCTGCCGTGAGCTGTCAAAAATAGGACATCCTTATTGGAAGACTCTTTACAAGTCGGTTAATACTTGCCAGAGCTTCAGGAGCCAAAGGACTTATCTGTCATTTTCACATGGCAAATGTGGGTGTGACTCTAAGTAAAGAACCATTTCTTCCTCCACAGTATAGGTTTTTGATGTTGTGATCTATGTTACAAGATGTGGGTGGACGGCTGCCGTGGGGAAGTTTACGGCAGGGAGGACTGGGATCCAGGAAAACTAACACTCACTGTATGACTATTTTATGCAGGGCACTGTGCTAGGCACTTTACAAACCATTACATTTACTGTGATCCTCACAACACTGTAAGGTAGATGTCATTATTCCTGTTTTATTGTTGAAGTCAGAAAACTCACCCAAGGTCATGCAGGTACTAAATAGAAAAATCAAGTTTTAAGCCCAGAAGAAAAGACTCTTTGATGGATACATGGGTGGGGAGTGAGGGAGAGGGTTGGTCATAGATTAGTTGATAGCAATTTGGTTAGGTGATAGCAGTGACAGCACATAGTAGAGAGTGGATCAACTTACTGGACTTCACCACAGACTGAAAGGTTTTCTAAACTCAACTTAATACTTCAGAGGACACAGTAATAGGGAAAGGGCTCTGGGGATCATGTGTTCAGGGGACATCATGGCCAACTGGCATAATTAGTCAATTGCTAAGTTTTCTGCACCCTGTATTGGTGGGTGGCATCTGGGGTCTTAAAGCTAGCAGGCTGCCATCTGAGGTACACCAAATGGTCTCAACCCATTTGGAACAGATGATGACTAAGAACAAAAAAGATATGAGGAAAAAAAAGAGTCCAGGAGACAGAAGGACCCACAGGAATGGAAGACTGTATCAACATGAGATCAGCAGAAACTAGATGGTGCCTGGGGGACACAATGTAGAGTTCCTGAGACAATATGAGAAAAAGAGGTATGTAGCCCAAGAACTCTACTAAATGACCCAAACTGATGGTCTAGCAGCCTGGAGGATCCCCTGGGAGCAAGGTCCCTAGACCTGCTGCTGTCCCTGACAAGAAACCAGTTATAAGGTCAACTCTTCGGACAAGAATGGACTGGACTTATAGGGACACAGTGTGACCACATGGTGTGCATACTTATGGTCCTATGCATTTATAGGAGGCTGTCCTACTGGTTTCTTTCTAGATGGGAGAAAATGGGGGTGGGGAACAGATGCTTGTTTAGAGGATACTATATAAACAGAGTGAAAAAAAGGACTATGCTGTCACTGTGTGGGGAAATTAGATGGAGCTGCAGATAGTGGTCATGCAAAATTGATTTGGATTGTATACTTTTACTTAATCGCAATTTAAAAAAAAAAAAAGATATGAGCTCACACCTGTCTCCAAAGAGATAGGAGTGGAGTCAGCTAAAATGCCTTGGAAGAATTCCCACACTTTCTGTGGTTATCATTCACATGCAAAATGAGTGCTCTGAGCTTCTCCGGCTTCTAGTACACAGTAAGACAACTGAGACACAGCAACCAGCCATGGTCTTGGAAGACATAAATAATACTGCAATACAAAATATACTTGTTCACAAGTCTTTGACCAGATGTGTAAACATCTCTGTATCACAGATTCCAAAAAGCTGAATGCTGGAACAAGTGTGTCCAACACAGAGTCAAGTCACTGCCCTCTAGTCAATTCCAACTTACAGCGATCCTACAGGGCAGAGGAGAACTGTCCCATAGAGTCTACAAGGAGTACTGAACTGCCAACCTTTTGGTTAGCAGATGTAGCACTTAATGACTATGACACCAGGGTTATAGTGTTTTCCGACCCTGTTCCAGCAGTTAAGTGTTATGTCTGCTAACCAAAAGGTCAGCAGTTTGAATCTGCCAGATGCTCCTTGGAAACTCTACAGAGCAGTTCTACTGTCCTATAGGGTCATTATGAGTTGGAATTGACTTGACAGCAGTGTGTTTGAGTTGGTTTTTGGTTATTCCAACCTCCAAACCTATTCTCCAGAGGAAACCATTGTGACCTTGTTTACACATATACAAAAGGCTTATGTGGGTATGTGCACCTTATGTTTTGATGGACCCTGCTAATCTGTCCTTCAAGGTTTCCTATTTCACCATCAGAATTTATAGCTAATTTTCCCAGTAGCAATTTAATTTTAGTGCCTTTAATTTTCTTAAGTTTCATTGGCACTGGAATCACTGATCAGCCTGATCCTTTCAGTGATAAAAACTGAGGGAACTTCTCCCAAGCGTTCTTCTGTAATTTAAATAAAATTGGGGGGAAAAGACTAGAATACAAAGTAAAATTTTACATGTAAAATTTCTTAAAATTCAACTCTTCCAAATTATGACATTCATATCTTCTATGATTCATTTAAAAATTTTTTTCTCATTTTTCCCCTCATCATATGTGCTATATTACAGTCAAACTCTACCAGCCGTTCCATGTCCTCTTAGGTTTGCTTCTGCAATTCTCTGGCTGGAGTGCATTTCTCTTAATTTCAGTTAATCTTTGAGTCAAGAGGACTTAACTTCCAACCACAGCCTTCTTTACTATCTGCGTAAACTTCAGGAAACTATTTAACCAGTTTTCTCTCTAGTTTTATCCCCTACAAAATAAGGATGATATTAGTCAAGGTTTGTGAAAAGAACATAATACCTATATAAAAGTTAATTATTCTTAATATTATTCTCCTTAAAAGGTTCAGACAACCAACAGGCTCTTCAAGAACACGTACCATGTTCCATATATACTTAGTGACTATAGTGATGGAGTTCCTTGGTGGTATCACCAGTTAAGTGCTTGGATGCCAATCAAAAGGCTCATAGTTCAAATCCACCAGTTACCTTAATCATTACCGTTTTGTCATTTCTTCTCTCTTTTTTAGTATAGTGATGATATATATGCCACAGAAATTTGTTAGTTATCTTATAATTAATAAACAAACAGGTTACATCTGCCTCCAGACATCTGACTGCAGAGTCTCTGAAGGCCTCTTACAGGACCAGGGCTTAGCACAGGACCTGGCACAACGTACTATCTATGGAATTAATAAATATGTTATATGTGTCATTATGACTTCCTATTTACCCATGGCAGTAAAAGATATACTAGGTTGTCTTTTTCAAGCTCTGTGTTCCTGACAAAACCCTTGAGGGTAAAATGTCTATCATAATTTAGTGTCAAGTGCTTAACAAGAACATTTGATAATACAAAAAAATGCATACCTGAATGTCTAATGTTAATGGTAACTTTAAATATTTCTAAATTATATGATCCCATTATATATATGGATTCAATTATATATGATTCCAAGGAATCACAATGGAAAGTATGCTTAAGTAAATGATTCAGCTGTTCTTATAATTAGATGATGATCATAAATCAAATGTTAATATTGATCAGCAAAGAAAAACAAAGAGCACAGGATAAAAAGCTAAGGGACTGGTCTTACAGTCTTTACTGAACAGCATGGTCACAACATCTCTAGACCTGTTTCTTCAACTTACATGAGTGATGTATTAGTTCGAAAATTACTAAAAAAAAAAAAAAAAAGCTTAGTATAGACTCATTTTGACAGAGGAGGGAAAACATTATTTGGATCTACACAGTGTTATTTACGCCTAAACTTAAAGCAAGTTTGGTTGGTTAATTTCACAATAAAGTGCTGCATACACTGGACTACGACTTCTCTGAGGGGGTCTAAGGTGATCTTAAGAGACCTGCGTTATAGGCCTAATTCCAACGATTCACTGGTGTAAACGTGAGAATAAAAACATTGATTACCGCACATGTTTCTTGTGACTATTAAATAAATACAGGAAAATAGTACAACACAGCTGTTCTTAGCATACATTAGTTACATTTATCTGCTTACTTATTTTGGTTCTCCATTTCTCATTCTTCTCCAGGACAAGATGACAGTAGAGAAACCACAGGTCAGACTGCTTACCTACTGGTCTGGTTATACAGTGTGGGGAGAGTGGGGTGTGCTTTGGGCGCCCGTTTCGCATGATCTGTCATAGGGCATTTATACAAAGGTCTAACGTTCACAGAAAATCTTAAAAATCGGACCTGTCTGTTCAAATCCTGCTTACGAGCTCACACTGAAAACAACTACAAGAGGCGAATGTGAGGAGTCGGCTCAGGGCGTAACCGTTCTCCGAGGGACCTGTAACTCGGGTGAGCACGGAGGAGTGGGCGCAGCTGCTTCTACTCGGCAGGACTGACCAACCAGGGAAACCCGACAGAATGCTGCCAAAGTCTTTCCAAGAGCCGCGACTTCTGTCTAGGATAAGACCAGCTGCATCACGGGTCCGCGCTCGTAGTAGTGGCCGCTTCTTTTCACCGTCCCTTTCATCGCACCCACAGCCAGTTTCTGCAATCCCTGCCCGGTCTGCGTTTCCTCGGTGCTTACGTCCACAGCTCGAAGCAGCAGAGCAACAGACTGAAAAGAGGCTGAAAGCGAGACTCGTACCCTGCCTAGAGCACCGCCACCATCTCTACTCGCGGTAACAGAAGCTACCAGCCAACAGCCTCCGCTTTCTCCGCCCCTTCCGCTTGCGAAAATGTCCGCTTCCGTCCCGACGTCTTCGCTAAGATGTGTGGAGCTTTGCATTGTGGGAGTTCTCTCCTTTCTCCCTCCCCGGCCATCTTGGTGGGTGCTGCTGGTGAGTGGGCTCCACAATACGTAGTTTAAGCAGTGTAGGAAACGTTGCAAGTGCCGTTTTTTTGTTCCGGATCCTAAAGTTCCTGTATCGTCCTCTGTATTCTAGGTTGGGGCCATCCCGCACCTAAGGCAGGAAGATGGTGGCTGCAAAGAAGACGGTGAGTGAGCCGGGCCGGGGCCGGAGGTGGATTCACGTGGGGAGATGAGGCACGGCCGGGGCGATCAGATCTGGGCCCACCAGGGAGACGTCGTGTCCGCTGGCATTTGGAGGGCCCCGGAGGGAACCGGACAGTTCCTCTGGATGACTTGAGACCTTCGACTTCGGAGGTTTTATTAGGGGCTCAGGCTTCCGGACAGGTGGATCCACTTGAGGTGCTTGCAGACGAGGTCTTCAGATTCGTGTTAAATGTTTGCTTTGTAGAAAAAGTCGCTGGAGTCGATCAACTCCAGGCTCCAACTCGTTATGAAGAGTGGAAAATACGTTCTGGGGTATAAGCAGACTCTGAAGATGATCAGGCAAGGCAAAGCGAAACTGGTCATCCTCGCCAACAACTGTCCAGCCTTGAGGTAAACGAAGGAATATGAGTGTAATCTCCTTTCCCGCGGCAAATTTATCGTGATCGTATATCCAGGAGTGTAAATTTGTAATCTGGGTAGCGTGATACAGAAGGTTTTGCGTAAAACGTGTTTCATAAATGACCACTTGGAGAGTAGTTGTTCAAGTTACTGTTTCAGTGTTCAGATCGTGATTCTTCCTCTTTATCCATTTGCTCTCCTGACTTGAGCTTATCTTGGCAAAAACGTGGTGGCAGAAGGGGTAAAGACCACAGAATGTTAGTTTGAAGGAAAGCTCGGAACTTCAACAGAATTTGTTTTTCCCTGTATTTTGTATCATTTTTAGGGGCGATTTTGTGTTTGTGGATATTGTAAATAAGCTAAATAAACTTGGATATTGCAGGATGTAAGCCATGTAATTTTGCCTCCTATTCCCATTGATTTTTCTGTGGTAATGCATAATCTGCTTTTAGCGTTTTACATCAGGTGTCTGCCAAGCCTCAAGTGCCCTTCTATATAGCAGTGCTTCTGGGGTTTCTCAGACATGAATGTGAATATGAATCATAATTGGTGATCTTGTCAAAATGCAGATTCTGATTCAGTGGGCCATCGGAAGGGGCCTTGGATTATGCATTTCTAACAAGCCCCTTGCAAACATGTCTGTAGATCAGTGGAGTCAATTTAGTGGCATGGTTTTATAGAACTCCTCTCAGATTCTTAAAACCACTAGTATCTGTGTGCACTCAGTTGACACAAATTAATACTCTGTCTGGTGTGAAGTGTTTGAATAATTAATCATGTCAGATTCTTGTGTGTGATTACGGATCCTCCCCTTATTCCAAGCCTGGAAGAAATTATGTACCCTCATTTATGTAGTGTAGATACTGTTTTATTCATAGTCTGTGTTCATAGATACTTGCTGGTTGCTGAGAAACAGACTGTATTTTATAAGGGGTCCAAGAAAAGATTGACTTGTATTTGTCAGTGTGTATGTTGTTTTTAAAAGTGATGCATAGTTTAATGTTTAAGGCTTCACCAACATTAAAACTAAAAAGAGAGGAAGTAGTATTCTATCAGGCAGTTGGTATGGCATTTATTTGCCTTTTTTTGATTCCCAAAGGAAATCTGAAATAGAGTACTACGCCATGTTGGCCAAAACTGGCGTCCATCACTACAGTGGCAATAATATTGAATTGGGCACAGCATGTGGGAAATACTACAGAGTATGCACCCTGGCTATCATTGACCCAGGTATGTGTTTTTTTAACTCCTAGACTAATGTTGGGTTCCTTTCTAATGTCATACAGGTATTTGGCAATATTGCTGTATTAATCTCTTAGGCCTTTGGCATTCAGATAGTGAGAATTTTGGTAGCAAGAGGGTATCCTGTAGTTTATTTCAGAGAATTCATGAATCTATCAGTATGTTATGATTGGCTTTAATTATTAAAATTGCTTTTTAAAAACTCCAAGAGCATGAATTTCATTTGATGAAGCAACTATAAGTAATGACTGGAATTCATAGTTTGTAAGTTTGTGTCAAATGGGGGAAATGGATTTAGTTTATGTACTTCCAACCTTGCACAGCAAAGAATACAGAAATTGTAGGTTGTCAGAATTAAAAATTGTGCTTATAATAGAAAGGTATGTGTTTGAAGACTAGGAATTTGGGAAAAGCTAGAACTATAAAGTGGTAAATTTGTTAGATGAAATAAGTTAAGGAAAGTAATTCTTGCTGTCTGGAAACAGGCAGGTAAAATTAAGTAGAGAAAAATAGTACAAATATATGCATATTTTGAATTTATGAAGTTTTACTTAATTCGTAATACTCTGCGAATATTCTCGCTGTCTTGATTTTGTGATAATCAGGGCAGGCTAAACATTCGCTATAGTAAGACCATGCATGTGTCCCCAGGCCCGGGTCTTTTCCTAGGTCTGGTTTTATAAATGCTGGTGATAAAACAAGTCTGTTTTACTACATGACCATCTTATGTAGGAAATGGCTGAGACACTGTGTGTCTTTGTTCAAGCTTCAGAGAAATGACGGTATAGCTAGTCAAAAAACCTGCAAATAACCAGTGCTGATTTGCAGAGTTAGGCTTAAGAAAGGCGTAAACAAAAAAGGGAGATTTTGTAATTCCAAGTTGCCACTGAATGTAAAATTCCTGTGTTTTGTTTTATTTTCTAGGTGACTCTGATATTATTAGGAGCATGCCAGAACAGACTGGTGAAAAATAAATCATGTAATTTTTTTCTTTAATAAAACTGGCCCAGAGCACGTGTTTTAAAAACCATGTATCTGTTTCGGTTATTTTCCTTTTTATCTTGCTGTTTCAGTGTTCTTTCCTGAAGATAGTATTAGAAAGGATGAGGCAGCTAGATATGGTGGAAGGACTGTTGGGCTAAGAGTTGTATACTCTGGTGTCAGTTTTCCTGTTTTTTAAAGGGAGTACACCAAGTTCCGTTCAAAAAGTAGATTTTCAAGAGATTTAATTTTTCGTGATTTCTATCTCAGAACACTGTTGTCATTTTGTATTTGACTATGCTTGTGAGGGAGCAATACCCAAAATACAGTCAATCTTGGTCCAGGTGAAGTCTACAAATCTGTGTGGCAAAGAGGATTAAATCTATTTCCCCACCCCCACAGTGCTAGCATAAACTAAAGAAAACGTCTAGTAAATGAAGGAGGAACTTACGTATGTGCTGGTAGAGGTAAAAGAAATGTACCTGGACATCTTCAAGATAACCCTAGATTTTAAATCACTGTTACAGTCAGGATTGCCTGAAATGTGTTTTGTAGAATTTTAGTGCTAAAACAGTCATTGTACAATGTGTTCAGTGTCTCATGGAACCCTTTCTTACATCTGATGGTATTCTTTGGAACATTCAGAGAAATTAATTTGAGGAAAAACAATGATTTAGTTACATTTAAAATTCATTTTCTTGATAAACAGTTGAGTTGGTGTGTGTGTACACACACTGGTTGAGTATATCCTCAGTCCTGTATGTTGGGCTAATAGAAGTCACAAAAATAAAAAACAAAAAAAATGTCTTGTATATTAGAATTGATCTTTTGTAGGTAGTATTTGGTGGTAGATGGGCGAGACAAAAATGAAGATACTTTCTAAATACGGTCTAGACTAGGCAACATTTAATGTAAGCAAACCTAGTATTTTGAGTTGGAAGATGCTACCTTTTTTTTAATAATACTGTGTTTATGCTGAAAGTTTACACAGCAAGATTTAGAGTCTGCTTTGACAAATTGCACAGAGATGGGTCAATGACAGTTACAGTTTCCACATGGTGGTGTCAACATTCTGACTGTTCTGGTGGTTCCATTTCCACACCTCCAGTCCTCTCCCCTTCTCATGTTTGCTTTGGAGTAAATGTACCCTTGAATTCACAGGTTTTTTGTTTTTTAAGTAGAGCACTGATTCAATAGGTAATAACCTTTATTTGTGTGTCACTCTGATAATAAAAGACTCATATAGTTCTGGTTCAGGGAGGCATCTGTTCTGAAGTGGTCCAGTTAGTCTGGGCATTTTTAAGTGTGAGAGTTTTGTTTTGCATTTTTCCCCAACTCTAACCAGAATCCTCTGTTATGCCTCTGGTTAGATTGTTCAGTGGTGGTGGCCGTATACCACCTAGTTCTTCTGGTCTGGTTAGCTGAAGTTGTAGTTCATGTAGGCTGTTAGCCCTGTAGACTTGTTTCTTTGATTTTGGTTACTGTCTCATTCATGTCCCTGATGAGTACAGACCAGTAACTTAGGTGACTGTTCCCCTGGCTTTTAAGACCCTAGATGGTACATCCAGGTAGCATGTGAAATTTGTGAGCATCCTGGTGGTATAGTTGTTAAAAGCACAGCTGCTAATCAGAAGGTCTGCAGTTTGAATCCATCAGTTGTTTCTTGGAAATCCTATGGGGCAGTTCTCTGTCCTGTAGGGTCACTGAATGGGAACCAATTTGATGGCACCTAAAAACAAGCGATTGAGTTGTCCTGGGAGACAAGGGTCCTAAGATACTGCATGTAGAAAATGTATCTTGAAAGGTGTTTGGTTATGTCTGAGGAGTATCTGTAGTTGGTCTTCATTGACTTATATGTGCCTTCCTGCTGTATTTACATATACATGTAGATAATTCTATCTCTTCTCACATACTGTATAACACCTGTACTTTATACGAGGTTTGCCAATTAAGTTCACAAACTCATGTTAGAAGAAGTGCTGTATACCTACCTCATTGCCTGAGTATCACAGTGGTCACCAGAGATGAGAGCACCTAGTCCACCCTTAAACGCAGTTTTGGAACTTTTTCTGGAATGGCCATCAGAGCTGTCAATGTATTAACCTTTGATGTCCTGAGTGTCATGAAAAGATCTTCCTTTCAAGATTTCCTTTTTCTTCCAGTAAAAAAAAAAAGTTATTAGGGGCTAGATACGGTAAGTAGGTAGGGTGTTGAGATACAGTTACTTGTTTACAGACTAAAAACAGACAGTGCCGAGTGAGCTGGTGCATTATTGTGATGCCAGAGCCCTGAGTTGTTGGCAAAACGTTCAAGTCATTTTTGTCTTAACTGTTTTCACTCAACCTATTCAGCACTTCCAAATAGTAAACTTGGTTAACTCTGTGTCCAGTTGGTACAAATTCATAATTAACAACAATCCTTCTGATATCAGAAAAGGTGAGCGACATCGCTGACTCTTGGTTTGGACTGATGGAACTTTTTTGGTTGTGGAGAATTCGCTGACTTCCACTGTACACTTTGATGCTTTGTTTCAGGGTTGTAATGGTACACACCCATGTTTCATCACCAGTAGTAACACGGCCTAAAACATCCTGCTGTCTCAAAAGGTCTTGCCAAACTTTGACTCTCCTTTGCTTTTGTTCATTAGTGAGCTCCTTTGTTTGGGACCATTTTTGCACACAGCTTTCTCATGCCAAAATTGTCAGTTAAGATTTTCCTGTGTATCAGTGTTTACTTCATCTGCTTTGCTTCTCCCAGTCAGTGGACAACTTTGACACACAATTCCATGAATTTTTCATGGAATTTTTCATCAGTTGCCCTTATTGGCGGTCCTGACCTCTCTTCATCAGTGACGCTTTTCCCTTAGAAAAATGTTTAACTGCTGGTTTCTTCATGGTATTATCTCTGTTATCTTGGATTAACGTGTTCCTGATCTCACTTCCACTCTTGTCAAGTTTAACAAAGTTTGTTGCTCTAATTCAAATTCCAATGTTCTCACAATGGCACACAAAAACATGCCAGCAACAAAAATGAATGCTGCTGAGCAAGACATTGCCACAGATCAACACAAACAGCTGTGAGACATTTACCAAAGTTGCAGAACCTTACTAAGTTGTTAGTACATCGCTGCCAACGGAAGTACACGGTGGCAGGTTCGCAAACTTACTTGTCAGACCTCATGTGCATTTACACATCTTGATGTTATTCTCGCCTTGTGTTTTGTTCTGTTTTAGTCATTGCTCCCTTATATATGTTAAAGTCTTTGGTACAGGCATCGTGTCAGTGACGACATTTACTTGGTACATGCTGTACTAATTACACTCATAGTCTGTGCCACTTTTCCCATCATCAGAAAAATGGACCGTACGAGGATTCTACTTACTAGCTGTGTAGCACCCATGGGTGGGTCATATCCCTGGTTTAACAGGTGAGTGTTCATTCAAGGTAACATTGATTTTAGTTTGTATCTGAAGTTAATCTGAGGATGTGGATATAATTCAGAGAGTGGGTATTACTGATGAGAAGTTGTTTTTATACTGGGCAGTTAGTATTTCTTAGTTTGTGGATACTACTGACATTTTATGATGTGACAGTTCTTTGTTGTGAAGGGCTGTGGCTTACTGCAAGGTAGTCCTCATTGCTGGATTGCCTTCCATGTAACACCCATAGTGCCATCCCTGCATTTCAGGAGTGGCACGTCTTCTGATTGAGAACCACTGAAGTTATATGAAAAAGTCTTAAAGTCCTGAAGTCTTGTTTGCATATTCAAAGACTAGTAGGCTCAGAGTCTTCCAGTGTTTTTTATCATAGTTAGACTGTTAGTCTGTAATACTGTTGGCCTATTTTCGTAATGTTTTTAGTTTCTTGGTTAAAGAATTTTGTGTGCTTATTATCCAATGATGAATTATCCATCCCATCCTCATAAATGGACTTTTCCAAGTATTTGAGTTTTTTTCTCTAGGTTGATGAGTTGCAGTTTCATAAAGGGTTGATGGTGACCTGAAGAATGTAACCCTGCATGGATGTCAGTTTTTCTTTGGCGTTAACTTTTGACTGCACACATTTTGGAATGGTTTTTAGAATATTTGTGATTTTAGGGCCTTGAGACCCTGGTAGCATAGTGGTTAAGTACCAGGGCTGCTAACCAAAAGGTTGGCAGTTCAGGTCTGCCATGTACTCCTTGGAAACTATGGGCTAGTCCTACTCTGTCCTATGGGGTAGCTATGACTCAGAATCGACTTGATGGCAGTGGGTTTGGTTTCAGGAGCCCTGGTGGCACAATGGTTAAGCACTTGGCTGCTGAGAGGTTGGCAGTTTGAATCCACCAACATTCCATGGGAAAAGGATGTGGCAGTATACTTCTGTAAAGATTACAGCCTTAGAAATCCTGTGGGGCATTTCTATTTTTATTGTGACCTCTAGGATTGCTATGAGTCAGAATTTTCTTGATGGCAATGAGTTTGGGTTATTTTTGTTAGGTTGTGATAATATGCTATAAAATTATTTGACTTTTAATTACATTTTCCATATGTGTTTTTTTGTGTGCTCACCATAGTTTTCAATGAGGGGAAAAGAACCCAAAAAACTAAATTCGTTGTTGTTGAGTAGATTTTGACTAATGACAGAGTAGAACCACCCCATATGGTTTCTGAGGAGCACCTGGTGGATTTGAACTGCTGACCTTTTGGTTAGCAGCTGTAGCGCTTAACCACTACACAGGAAAAGGAGTAAAGGAGTTTCAAGGTAGTAGGTAGGAAAGATGCACTGTGGCCTGAGATAGCTGTGATGAAGTGCCATTCAAGTTTTGGCCAGGTTTAAAAACTACAATGCCACTGTTCAGGAAGATGAAGGAAGGCCTGAGGTAGGACTTCTGTATATTCTTCTCTGAATGTAAGGAGAGTAATGTGTTGGGCTGGGTAGCTCTGATATGCAGGGTGTTTCTGACAGCAGGTATTGGACTTACTCCATACTTAATATGGAATGCTTGCTAAGCCTGGAGATAGGAAGATGACCCTAAGAAGAGGTTGGTATTGTGGAATGTATTGGGAATTGCCATCAGTATAGTTTGGTGACAGGAACAAAAGGGCTACAGAGAAGAAACCAAACTTTAGGCTGTTCCTGAATATGAATAGCTACAGTAATAAGATTTGACCATTGGAAAGAACATACTGTTCATGGAAAACAGTTCTCTGATCTTTCTTGCTACTCTTGTTTTCTGTGCTCCATCAGTGGCAGCTGTCTAGATTTTCTGCTCCTGCGACTCGATGGCACTTGGCTGGCTGCCTGCAGTGGCATCTTGTTTTTTCCCTCTTTCCCTTTGCCAGGTTTATCTCTGTTTGTTCTGATGGCAAGCTCAGCATCCTTTTGTGCGCAAGATTAGGTGTCAGAGTTACCATAGAACCTTAGAATAATGGATCCCATCAGCGTCATTAAAGTAGAGAGAACGGACTTTTACTAGAATGAACAATGATTTTAGGGTTTAAACATTTACTTAATTCTCTTACTGATGTGCTCAGAGGTATCTGAGTCCAGAATTTATCTTGTTGATAGTGGGTTTTGAACATCATATGCATTTACTACTAGTTTGCTTTAAAACATTAGGGGTGGGACTCTGCCAAACTACCTTCCTTAGGTAAACTGAGCAAAGAATTGATTCTCTCCCTTCATTCACTCAGCAGACACTTAAAGCACCATCTTTGTGTCACATAGCCAAAATTTCGTATTTTCTGAGCATTTAAAATATTTCAAATACTTGACTAAGCAGTGTATGTATTAATCTATTTAATCCTCTTGACAACCTAATGAGGTACTGTTAACCCCATCTTATAAATCAAGAAGGCATGGTAAAGTCACATAAATGATGAAACTGAAGTGTAAAACCTTTATGTCAGAGATGTACAAGTGGCAGAAATAGGGAGAAGGAACTGGTGCCAATTTTAGACAATCCTCAAATCTGTAAATTTTGATGGATGTTTTTGGAGACCCTTCGTTTGTTGTGAAGATGCTTTTCCCAAGTTGGAAAAAGCTTAGGTACAATGACTGTAGGCCCTTTCTGAGCCACTGGAGGGAGCCTGGACATAATGGAAAGTAGAATTGTCTCCCACTGAAAGCATGCCAGCAAAAGTAACGGCAACCCAAATCAGTGCTTTAAATACTTCCTAAAGGAAACAGGGAGACACCTAGGTTGGATGGATGATGGGAATAAAATATAAATTCAGTTTTTCTTAATTACAAGTTTTGTACCTAGACAAAGCATCAGATGATTTTCAGATAAAATTGAGGCCTAAGAGATGTTCTTTTCCACTATCACTCTACCTTTCAGGAGGTATCCTGCTAGAAACAACATCTTCAAATATTCAGACATAGCTAGAGGCTTATACAAGGTGCTTGTTGTAAATCATCATTCGCACCCCCTTGGGTATCTTTGTGTCTTGTTGTAGTGTGTCTTGCTATTTAAAGTGCTTCCTTGAGTTCAGTCTGCCATTCCTGTATTACTATGTTTTCTAGGTCGTGAACTCATTGTGCCATTCATGTATTAATATATTTTTAAGGTTTACTTGTTTTAAGGACACACCTTTAATGATAGAGTTGAAGTCCCCATTGACCCTGTGTTCTCACTTCCTTTTCCAGGAACAGCTACTGTTTTAGTGTATATCCTTAGAGACGTTTCTTGTACTTATTTAGGTATCTCTGAATGATTTCTAGCAGTGTTTGTATTTTAAAAAAGTTTTGCAGAAACAGTAATGTTGGCCATTCTCTGTCATTGTGTGCTGTCAAGTCAATTACTAATCATAGTGACCCTAAAGTACATAATAAACCTGCTCCATAGGGTTTCCAAGGAGTGACTGGTGGATTCCAACCACAGATCCTTTCGTTAGATGCCTGAGCTCAACTATTTATCTTTGTTTATGAGTTCTACCATGTACACATGTAGATTTAATGTCTTCTTTTAAATGTAGGCTATTTCTGTGTTATGGAGTGCACCATAGTTTTATCAGTTCTGATGACGATTAAGTTGTTTCTAATTTGTTGCTTTTACACACTCTAGTAACATACAGATACCCTTCTCAAGTCTTCTAGGTCGAGCTCTGTAAGTGCAGCTCTTAGTTGCAAGGTTGGATGTATTTTCATTTTTAGTAGGTACCATTAAATTGTTCTGCAAAGAGATTACCAGTTTCCATGTTGTTTGGTAAATGTGGTATACTAGTCAAATATACTAATTTTTGCTAACCTAATGGGTTATACCCAAAAAACCTCACTGCTATGAAGTTGATTCTGACTCAGCAGCAGCTTAGAAGGACAGTAGAGCTGCCCTTTGGGTTTCCAAGGCTGTAATCTTTATGGAAGCAGACGGCTGCATTTGCTCCCCGTGAAGCTGGTGGGTTCAAACCTTCAGCGTTTTAGTTAGCAGCTGCATGCTTAACCACTGTGTCAGCAGGTCTCCTGATGGTGATGAGTGACACTGTATTAACTGATGTTTTCCTGAATACCAGTGAGAGTCTACTTCTTTTTGTACATGTATAAGCGATTTCTCATGTGTGTGTATCTTGCTAAGAATTTTGTACAGAACATCATTCTCTGAAGTGTGAATTTTAATACTGCATAAAAAAATCCAACTTGTTATACAAGTACATTTGTCTTACAATTTTATGCATACATCCATATACATATGTCAAGGTAAAGTCCAATACAAAAAAGAGCATGTCCTGTGGCCAGTGTTCTACAGAAGTAGGACTATGCAAACTTTATTTTGTAGTCAAATGAGATTGTAAGATTAATGCATGAAGGGGCAGAAGCAAATCATGTCCACAGTATATTACCAGTACCTTGCATAGCTTATTTACTCTCATGTGGTAAACTCAGAAATCTGAAAGTTTTTTTTCTAAATTACACAAAGTCTACTTTTTGTGTTTGTTTTGTATCAGATCAGCTTCTTCAGTACTTCACAACATTGGTAGCCTGAGCTTCGGGGCTCCGAGCTGCTTCTGTTGTTAAGACTTGAAATGACGACATGTACAGATGGATAGAGCGTTTCCAATGTTCATCTATATTTCAGGCGATTTTCCAGGGCTTCCATTCTCTGTGTCATTTCTTCTAGTAAATCTCAAATTAAGGAAGAATTGGAATTGCCTAGTTTTATTTACATCCAAATGCAAGTTGATTGATCTGCATAAAAGTCTGACTGTCTTGAAAAAGGATAAGGCTTTGTCTTTTTGTTTCATTCAAGTTATTTACAAACCCAACTTGTAAATTTAGATTAACTCATTTGACATCAAACTAACAGAGTTTAGGTTAAGTACTTTTTAACATTATCAAAAGTCAGCTCAGTTTGAACTTTCCTGTGTTTCCTAATTTTTTAATTTCACTGCACACCTCCAGTGCTTGTTTATCAGTTTCTTATCCCTCAGAGTGCACCCAGGAGCCAGCACTAAGGTTGGGAGTGTGGTGAAGAGAAGGAAAGGGTTAGGCCTGGAAAAGTGACACGAAGTCTAAAGGGAGATGGCACCAGATGATGCCAGAGGGCGTGGATCCATGCTGCTATGCATTTCTTAAGTCTCTTATGAAGTGCCTTTGTGAAGCAGAGATGACCTTCACAGATGTGAGTGGGAGAGGGAAATGAGAGGGGTGCTTGAGTAAGCGTCTGTTTTCTTCCCTGTAAGTTTGAATACCCTCACCTGCCCCCTTGGTAGCAGAGTAAAAGCCCAAATTTTTCATGTGGTTGGTTGGCTAGGAAAGGTTATTTTACTTTATTAAATAAATAAAGCAAATCCCATTGCCATCAAGTCAATTCTGACTTAGAGCAACCCTGTAGGACAAAGTAGAACTGCCCCACAGGATTTCCAAGGCTGTGATCTTGAGAGAAACAGATGGCCCCATCTTTCTCCCATGGAGCAGCTGGTAGAGTCAAACCATCCATCTTTCAGTTAGTAGCCAACTACTTAACCACTTTGCTGCCAGGGCTCCTTTATTTTACTTAGGGGAACATATTTCTGGCCTTTAGAAAGGAACTGATATGTGCTGCTGTTCCTCCTTATGTAAACCCAGTGGCACAAAGGAGGTTCAGAAAGAAACTGTTTGTTTCCCTATAGACTAGTTAATACACACTGAGACAGATACTAGCCAGCTTTAGTAATTCCAAGTGCAGTTCAGTTGGCAGGGTATTTGGTGTGTAAAAGCACTGAATCCTTATTTTCTCCATTATCCCTTTTATTTGTAATATTGTTGTAATGAATCACTGGATCCTCCTGTTCCCTCAGTAGAATGTTTTCATCTTTTAGAGTGCTGCCATAAAAGATCTCTGCTGCCAAAGAAATAACAAAAACAGTCCTCTAGAAACTACACACAAAGTCCAAATGTAAGTACTGTGCTGCTTGGAGCTAAAGGAAAGGCTTGGCACTTAGAATGAATTTGCAGACTCTTCATTCTGCAGCATCTTTTGTCTGTATAAACAATACCTTTGATGCACTTTGGACCTGGTGCCTATCCTCACAGAAGAAAAAACAGAACCCAGACTTCTTGCTGTCAAGTCAATTCCAACTCAGCAACCCTATGGGACAAACGGGTGGAAATGCCCCATGGAGTTTCCAAAGAGCAGCTGGTGGATTCAGACTGCCAACCACTTGGTTAGCAGCCATAGCACTTAACCACTGTGCCACCAGGGTTTCCCTTCCCAGCAGAGAAAGCGTTAAGTAAGTCTCTTTTTTTGTCTACTTTACATGCTGACTGTTTCCAGCTGAGGAGCATATTACTAACCCCCTATAACAGGTGGCAACTAAGTGTGTGACCCTTGACACTAAATTGTGCCCTTCGCTCTCAAATGGCTGCTTTTTTTTTTTTTAAGTAAAAACCATTTCCTGTTGACTTTACAGACATTACTGTTTTTTACATACCCACATGATGTTGTCTGTGATAGTATTTTCTGCATTCCCTACAGAAGCAGAACATTAGGAAAGGATATAGCGCTGTGTTAATTTTCTTACTTCTTCATTTGCAAGGTTCTGGAACATTATAAGGTTTTCACATTTACATTGATCATGCTTTTCTTCCAAAGGGATTCCTGAGAAAGCAGATGGAAAATGTTCACCTTTGTAATCCACCACACTTCCCACATGCATAATAACAGGAGTGAATCAGCCTACAGAGGAAACCATAATGAAAGAAACGTTCAACTCTTTCCATGCAGGCAGTTCCCATAAATACCAGGAAAGGACTGTGTATGCGTCCAGCCCTGGAAGTGGACTTGACTGTGGATTAGGGGAGAAGGCTACTCCGTTTCTTTTAGTTTATTTTTTTAGCTCTCATTTTACTTGCTTCTCTTTTCCTCTACCCTATTTCTTGGTCATCTTTACCTGTCTTCCTTTATGCTAAGTTTGCTGACAGGCTGAAAGGCTGGTGTCAAGTTACTTTACTTGGAATTACCTGCAGCTTTTGTTGACTGGGAAAGTTTTTGTGTAGACCGTGAAAGACTGTCTTCAAACAGGTATCTGTGTTGCACTGCAAAATTAGAACAGGAAAGTAGGTCTTGGATATTTATGGTGACTGGCTCAGATTCTGTAAAGAGAAGGAAAACTGAAGTCAAACCGGCCTAATAGTGTTATCATAAAGCAGCCATCTAGGTTATAAGGTACGTGTATTTCTGGCACTTGGTACATAGTTTTACTTTGGGAAATACTGTGGCAAACAAGATTGTCAGCAGAGATGCTAGTTATCAAATATGGCTGAAAGCATAAAGTAACCATTTGCTATATGATCCCATTTCAAAAAAGCCCTAGTTAACGTAAATTTACTTCTACTTTTTTACAGCTTTTGTCTGGAGGGAAGCCATAGTAGAAGCATTAAAGGTACTGAAAAAAGCTTTTTAAAATTTACCTGTTGGCTGGTGGACTCTCTTTGGCATTTCCCTTGCTGGGGAGTCCTGACTTCCATCTGAGTCTTCCAGAGCTGAGAGGAAAAATGACCAAAAGGAGTGACAGCTGTCCACATGCATATGTCCTTTAGGAAGCTGGTGCAGGCTAACTCCTCACCTCCTTGCATAATCCAGAGTGTGTCGGCTTGGTATGGCACCACCAAAGAGTCAAAAACACTACTGCTTATGGCACTAGTCCAAGATCACTTGAGGGCAGTTCTCTGCAGTAAGAGAAGCTTGGACCCCTAAGTGAGTCTTCGTTTTTATAAATGCCCCCAGAAATGTCATTATCTACAAGGTAGTGCAGGAAAGAAGCTGTGCAGTGGCCTCAGTTCCACTAGAGGCATTTCAGCTGGAAGACAAACCATGATCTACTCACATCAGAAAGCTGAAAGGCCTTCCCTCTCCACTTCTCTTCGTTTTAGTCTTTCCTTCTAGAGGGGTAAGATGTGTGACTTACGAATTTACTGGTGATTGAACCTGGGACATGAGTGAAAGGAAAAATGGGGCTTTGGGCAGAACTGCTGTATGTAAGCAAGCTGGGGACAATAGTAAACTGGAGAAGAGAGAAGCAAGCAGAGTTTGTGTTCACAACAAAAGCTAACTTCTGAAGGGCAGCATGTTTTGTAAGGAGAAGTACTCCATGTAGGGCTGGGTGAGGCATTTTACGTTTCTAACATGGGCTTGCAAAGACTGACCACCCCTTTCCACACTAGTTGCAAAGCAAACAAAAAGCCAAACTCATTGCCTTTGAGTTGCTTCTGGCTGACAATGATCCTGTAGGGCAAGGAATTGTCTCATAGGGTTTCCAAAGAGCGGCTGGTGGATTCCAGATGCTGATTTTGTGGTTACTAGCTGAATGCTTAACCTCTATACCACAGGGCTCCAGTTGCAAGCATACCCTAAAACTGTGTATCCCACCCAAGTTGAATCGATTCCAAGTCATAGTGACCCTACAGACAGAGTTTCCAAGGAGGGCTTGGCAATTTGAATTGGTAACCTTCTGGTTAGCGGCTGTTGGCACTTAACCACTGCACTACCAGGACTTCCAAAGTGTGCATCAGCTTTCCTTGTAGATATGATTTTTTAAAGTTAAATTATTTCTGTAGGGCTTATGTGAGGACTAAGTATGCTGATGTGGCCAGACATAACATGGTTTCTGGGAATTCACTGAACTGTCCATTTAGGACGTGTACATTCCTGTATGTACAGTATAATTTAATAAAATGTTATTTAAACAAACAAGCTTATCACAGTGCTTGGCACTGAGCAAGTGCTCAAGCATTGTTAGCTGTTACTTTTAGTTTTCTTTCTTTTCCAATCCTCTTTTTGTGCCTCGTGTTTTCAGCTATCACTGACCTGACCCACCAAACAGGCACTTTCTTGAGCACTTGGAAGGAATGGGTTGAGAATTTCTTGTCAAAGGTTCATGCTGCCCTTCTGGCTATGGTGTCTCCTAGGCGTAAACTGTAGTACCTTCACATATGCCTTTCTTTAGTTTTTCACTTAGCTCGCTCATTGTGCTGAAGTCTTCTGCATAGAAGAGATGCTTTTCTGTGGGCTCAGAGGCAATCTCCCGTAGTTCTTCCTCAATGGCTTTCCCGACCCCAACAGCATACATAGTTACACCTAAGGTGCAGAGCAAATTAAGGACAAGGCATTAGAGTCGTGGTTCCAGAGCCTGGAAGTTGTGTGCTTGCACCCAAAGCCAGCTAGATGTTGAAAGGCGTGATTTGAGGAGTCCATGTCTACTTCCCTTTTTATTTTCCACCATTTTTTATTTCGTCTCTTTGTGCAAAACAAGAGAGAATGATGGGAGGCCCCTAGGGTTGCTGGGGAGCTAAACCACCAATCTGTTGCTTAGTTATGGGCAGAGTCATTTAGTCTTCAACTTTTCCCTGAATTAGCTTTCAGAGTAAGTGGAAAAGATCACTAATCTTACAGCTTATTGCATGGGAATCCTTTCTGGAAGAACTCTAAGAAGACAGGTCTATTTATGGTTTCTATTAGTTTCTACTGCTCTAAGATACAGGACAGGAACCGTAAGTTGGCCTGGGACCAAATGAGGCTGCATTCTGCCCTCACCTTTTGGAAAGACACGCTTTGTGAGGAGGTGCTAAGCTGAAAAGGACAATCTGCATCCCACTGGAAATCCCCAAAGTCAGGAAAAAGCATCAATCAGATCCAAGTATCAACTGGAGACTTCAAAAGTGATATGAGGTTGCTTCAAAGCCTTTTCCCAAACAAAATCAGGCTTTTGTCCGTATACTAATTTGAAAGTAAAACACCCTAAGAACTCAAGTTCTGCTTGATTTCCAACATTTTTTTTCGGCACTGACATCTTATTCTGGTTAGTTCATTAGATTTTTAAAAATACATGAAAAAGAGAATCTTTAAGCCAAGGGGCAAGAGTTAATGTCTTATTCTGAGTGTAAAAAGTTAATAACAGTTTCAGCATAGTTGTCTGGGAGCCCAGTGACTTTATACACGACTTCCTTAAAAGGATAACTACTATTTTAAGACAGTGTTAGCTACATATAGGAGCAGTTAAGTTTATTAGAGGATATAATTTCATATAAATCTGGTTGATTCAAGAACCCAGTAAACATCTGCTTCTCCTACTACCTGCCTTTGAGCCATGTGTGGAAGTTTGAATGGAGGAAAGTGTCAAGTGGATTGATCTTCATGAGACAAATAAAAAGGCCAACCATGGTCTCTGGAAGCTAGGAAACTTGCTCCAGTGCTGCAGATCAGACAGGTTCATGGTCTTGACCTAACTCTAGCAAGCTGGTCTGGACTAGAAAGAAGTAGAGGAACTGTATGTGCACAGCCAGTTTTATAGTCCAGCCAGATGACTCAGGGCCGGAAACTTTCTGTGGCTGCCACTTTCTTGGACTAGGGAAAAAGGGGTGAGTAGGGAGGTGAGTAATACCAATAAAATGGGCTTCTTCAGCGAAGAGCGTGATGTAATGTCAGTGCGGGAGCCAGTCTTTCTGTGATGTGGTATGGACTTCTCCAGTGGGGTAGCTGGGACTTCCGTTCCTTTGTTCATTCATTCACTCAGCAAGTCTTTGTCAGGCACTTACTTTGTGCCAGGCTTTATTCTCTATCTGAAGGCTGCTGTGCTTTCAGAGGACTCACTTGAAGTATTTTTTTTTGTTTTTTAAAATTATCAGTAGAATTTCCCACCATGAATGATTCTAAAGCAGTGAGACCAGTGTTTGGGGACTGTTGGGAGTGTATTTACCTGGGGTCAATAGCATGAGCAGGGTTGAGTCTCTCCCTTCGCACTCACACACTGGCTAGCAAATCAGATGATTACCCAGGTATGGTCCACAGGAAAGTCTGCAAGACTTTCTCCTCTTTTCTGTTTAATTCCTGTGGGGTCCTGTCAAGGCCTCTAGGTGGCAGTTTAGTAAAGGTATACATAAGGGTGATTAACAGAGTGCTCAAGATTCTTCCCCTGCTGGCCAGCAGTAGCCCCTGAGTAAGTTTAAGAAATGAGACCAATGAGTGATACGAAAACACCTTCACCCCATATTACCGTTGGCCTTGGCTTTACTGGCCCACTCGGAGACGTCATCTTGAGCCCGTCCATCGGTGAACACGATGACCACTCTAGGCACTCGCATGGAGAGAGGCCTGGCCCCTTCTAGTTGAGTAAAACTTCTCTCAAACATGTGTTTCAGGGCCAGCCCTGTCATAGAGCCTTTGCCCATGTATTTCATGTGGGCTACGGCTTTTTTCATGTCTCTGGACGAGCTGAAGTTTTTCAGGGTGAACTCTGTGCGAACCTGTGTTGAATACTGGAGCAGCCCAACTCGAGCAGCTTTGGGGGAAACTGCCAGGGAATCTATGATTCCAGTGACAAACTGCTTCACAATCTCAAAATTCTCTTCTCCAAGGCTTTTGGATCCATCAATCACAAAGACCAAGTCAACTGGGCCTTCAGTACATCCTACAGAAAAAAAGGGGGATTTAAGATGGTAAATAATAAAGATGCCTATGCATAAGACTAAAAGAAAAGCATGCTTCAGTTGGAGGCATAACCACTTTGAGGAAGCACCTTCCTTCTTTGGGTAATACACAGGACAGCTAAGAGAGGCCAGGGGCGGGTCATGAAGGAACTGTACTTTTCACTTTTGCCTGTATGTTTGGCTTGTCAAAGTGGTAAAAGTGTGTTTCACAAACAAAAATACACAGCAAATGTGCAAATTGTCTAGGAAGCCAAGTGTACCCTTTACTGTGGTTACTGACAGCCAAGTCTCAGAGGGACGATATGCAGAGTATACTACAGGGCCTGAAAATCTTTTAGATAAAAGACTCCTGTGACTTTACTCCACGAGAACAACATGATCCCGGTGTTGGCATCTGGCAGAAAAGAGGCTTTTACAATTCAGTTCAGCCATCATATTTTCCAAGGAGCTTCCCTAGTAACCCAGCTCATATTAGTTACTCTGTGTGCCCTGAGCACTACTGATTTCTTAAGCAAGAATTTATTTAAGGCGTACCTGCTTCATGCAAGGTAGTGGGCACAGCAGGCTTGCCACAGTGACCAGGGCAAATCGCCAGCACCAAGTTGCTCACAGTCGAGTGACTATGTAGTACTCCCTCCACAATGCACAGCAATTTAGTTACATGTGTCTGATAAGCTTCCAACAGATCATGGCCTTGAACACCCAATGGAGCTGTTCTATCCGGTACGCAGCGGGTCACCTAGAACCTTCAGACAGAGCATGGCACTGCAAGTACTTAAATTTAGGACTTCTCATCTCCAAAACTCTTGAGGGAATAAATTACTTTGTTTTAAGCCACCTGGTCTGTGGTAATTTCTATGGCAGCTCTAGAAAACTAATACAGTAACCAGCTGTACAAATCACTCTGCACTATACTGTTTCCACCTAAAATACTTGGAAGATAATTTTAGTAATGTCTAGTGCTGCTTGTTTTAATAGCTACACAGGATTCTATTGTATAGATGTACCATAATCTATGTAACCAATCTGAGACATTTTGCTTGTTCCAGTTTTTGCTGCTGCTGCCCATAATGCCACACAAAAATATCATTGTTGTGTGGTTGTGTGCGTACGTACACACATCTGTAGGATAAACTAGAGGTAGAACTGCATTGGATGCCAAATTGCCTTCCTGAGGGTTATGCCAACAAACACCTACTGATAGTTTATAATTGTCTATTACAACCTACCTCGACGGCACTTGGCTGGCTATTACAACCTACCATTGCCAAGGAGTCACCAAACTTTTGATCTCTGATAACTGGAAGGTTAAAAAATGTAGCTTTAGTTTCTTATTCTACATTCCCTTCCTCGTTGTTTTGTTTTCCTTTTTACCCTTCATGGTTTCTGTGCGTCATATAGGAGTCTTCTCTACTCAGAGAGTATAAAATCATTCTCTCAAGATTCCTTCGGCTACTTTTGTGGTTTTACATTTTTGTGTTGAAACCCTTAATCCATCTCTCTCTTCCTAAAGAGTGAAGCCCCAAATGAAATATAATTCTCCAACACGGAGTACAGCACAATCCTTAACTCCCTCATTCCAGATAGCCTTAGTCAGCTGAAGATGACTCGGGCCTTTTCACTGATAACAATCTTACTGTCAACTAAAACCAATCGTTTTTGCCGCAGGTGCCACAGTTAAGCTCTCTCATCCCCATTTTGTACGTAGGCACACTCTTATGTTTACAGGAGAAATGGGAGGATTTGTTCCCTGAAAACACACCAAAAAGTAGTTGCTCCAAAACAAAATCAGAGGCCCAAGATCAGATCACTTACTCTTGCACCGTCTTCCATCCTCAGCCAGAACAAACCCCTGTGAGCATCTGCAGATGTATGAGTTGCCATTGTTAACGCACGCATGCTCGCAGCCGTGGTGGGTTGATTTGCAGATATCTTTCCCTGAAGAAAATGTAGGGAGCCGAACAACCCCATCAGTGTAGAAATGAGCTGGACTAGATAGTCATATATGAGATCTTCCATGAGAGATCATGGATGTAATTTGTTTTTAAAAATATATGTCTGTTCCAACATCCTTTATAACATTTCCTTTCATAGTCTAATACTCAGGCCATGATAAGGGGAAAACTGTTCAGTATATTTTGGCCTTCGGCTTTCCTAAAGCTGCTGATCTTTTTTCCACAGACATCTGAAACAGTGGCGTCCCTAGGGTTGGTGTCATTCAGTGCGGTAATTCATGGTGTTACCCCCTCAACCACAAGCCACCTCCCATAGCAGACCACATGGAATCCATAGTATTTTTTTTTGTACTAATGTTGTGCATAAATTGTAATGCCTGTATGTCACTCCTTCTTTTCCTTTCATTACTACTTCATTCTCAAAGAAGTTACTGATACAGATACCTAAATATTAATCACCACAATATTGTAGCCAAAACACCAGAATATTTGACAAAATCAGCAGCTGTAAAACCTCAGCTGCAACAAAAATAACATCCTGAACTTGCAGTTTGGGCAGACAAATCCATGTGACAGAAGCATCAGTGTAGGCCAGTAACAATGATAGCCTGACCAGATTGCGTTAGAAGGTTCAAAAAATAAATTAACATAGAGTTTTAGCCGTGTAGGTAGATGAATACCTGTCAGCTATGCTTATGAAAAATGTTTTTGTTGTTAAAACTAGCCACAGAGATGTTTTCATAAAAAATGTTAATTTCTGCTGAAACATGGCACAAAAATTTTACAGACAGTCATTTTGGTGTCATCCTCTCTAATAGCGTCACCACTGCCTGTGCACCCCTGGCACCTCCCTAGAGACACTGCTGCCCAAACACTCCAGGACATACTGTCTAGTGAACATTACTCAGGTGCTCGGTGCTCGGAACTCTTCAGAGTAGTTATAGCCCTTCAGCCTTCAGAGCACCCTCTCAGAGGAGGAAGGCCTGGCGCACAAGGGAAGAAACAGACCCGCAGGAACTTTCACTGAGTTGGCCAAGGTCGTCTGGCAAGCCGAGGACACAGCCGAGGCACAAGGTCGCCCGAGTGTCGGGTGTGTGCTCTTCCCTCCTCTGCACCACCAAGGCCTACGTTCTTTCTGTCATGAGCTCTCTAAAAGAAGATGCCTCCTCCCAAATTGGAAGCAACGACAACAGTCCATCTGGGAAATGAGAACTGTGGAAGGTGATTTAGCACTCAAATTCCAGAAGCTGAAGTTGTGCCTTGAGCAATAAATAGGATGAATGAATAAACTGTGTGTGTGTGTGTACATGCATATGGAAATAAAAGCATGAACAAACTGCTTAGGGTGATATAATGGGCAGAGCCGTTGACATGGTCTCCACAGAAGGGATGATCCGGTGTGAAGGCAAAATGAAAATTGCTTTTTTTTTTTTTAAATTTTGTTGTGTTTTAGGTGAAAGTTTACACAGTAAATTAGGTTCCCATTTGACAATCTCTATACGTATTATTCAATGAAAACACAGAATTATGCAGGGGATGCTATAGGGTACCATGGCCAGCCCTGGTGCCAGCTGTCCAAACAGAACTCCTGGCTGAAGGTAAGAGACTGTCTTCTTGGTAGAAGAATGAGGATAGTGAATCCCATGCAACCCAGCTTTGCTGACACGTGGAGTGCCCTGTTATCTCAAAGAAGCTGGTGAACACATGTCCCAAATCAGCCTCAAAAGCAAATGGATCTATTTTGCCTTAATTGCAAAAGGGCCACTTGACCAGCCAAAGCAGCGTAAGACCAAGACAAGCAAACAGTGTCAAAACCTCCAAAATGCAGGGATGAAGAGCTCAGACTCTTCCAGAGGAGAAAACCCTTACCCTATGTTCTAAGGTGTACCCACTGAGCTGGTATGCCAGCATCTGTCTTCCTTTGGGTAACACATATCTTTTATCAGAAACCAATTATTATCCGAGTTGCCTTCCAACTAAATTCTCAGATTCTGTTCTGAGTGACGTAGAGAGGCAAATACTAGAATGGATACAAAAATTAAACCCACAGAAAATCACTTCAGCTGTTGTGTCTCTTTCTACCCCTACTTATAAGGTCTGCCAAAAGAAAAAGCTTTGTAATTATCCTTCTTCAGACCTTGTAGAATGCTGGCAGAGACTCTAATTCAGTCCCATGACTAGCCAGGTCCTGTGCTAGGCTATTAGGGATCTGCACACAGAAGAGCCAGCCACACCGCCCACCAAATGACACCAGTTGCTGTTGAGTTGCTCTGACTCATGGCAGCTGCACGTGTTTCAGAGCAGAACTGCACTCCGTAGGGTTTTCAATGGCTGTGATCTTTCAGAAGCAGATCAGTAGACCTTTTTTCTGAGGCCCTTAACTGGATGGCTTTGAACTACCAACCTTCTGGTTAGTAGCTGCGCACTTAACTCTCTGTGCAGGGACTCTGCCACTGAGAGAAAATGAAAAGAAGCAAAGAGCCTGACAATTCCAGCACCTCAACGGAGAAAATCCTCCAGATCTAGGCATTGACTGATCTAATCCCAAGCAAAGACTTGCAAAGCATACAAAGTAGCATCTTCTGTGTGTGACACCAATAATAAGCCAATAAGGGAAGGTTTTAAAGATTAAGTGAAGTTCGAGAACCATGTGGGCCCTACAGATGGAGGTGACTTACTTCTGCAGTGCTTCCCGTCATCCATCAGCCGGAATCCCTCCAGGCATTTGCAAATGTAGGAGTTGTCACTGTTCACACAAATGTGTTCACAGCCATGGTCTATGGCTTGGCAGACATCTTTCCCTGAGGGCAAGGCAGCAAGTCAAAAACCGTTTTAGCAACACAGATTTTATATGGGCTTCCTCTTGAAGGGTCCATCCGTTTTAGCCACCAGACTCTAGTGCCACATGAGTTCAGCGACATGGGGCAAAAAAGTAAAATTAGGGATGAAGTAGCTCTAATTCGGGCTAACTCTTTAAGCCCTGCTCACTGTTGTCAGCATCATCATTTGCTACTAACTTCAGTATCTTATAAAAGTGCCACCCACCATCAGCCTTCTGCTATCAAAATGGAAATACTATCGAGAGGCTTGAACATCAATTCAGATTAGCAGAACTGAAGTCTAATTTTGGCATTGTCCCTGACATATTAATATATGACTGAGGAGAATCCCTTAATCTCTTGAGGTCTTTGCTTTCCTGTCTGTAGTAATTCCAGTTACCCATGTTCTCTTGAAATAGTGTCAACAGGAGTTACCCTTGGCAATGGGGTTTGAGAAGCTTGAGGAAAAGATGACGGGGAGGCATGACAGTCATTTGCTCAGGGCTACACACTCCCCTTTGATTACATAGAGATGTCTCTTGAGTTTCTCACTGCTGAGCACTGTAAGGCTGCTGTGGAAGGCAGTTTGTCTTGGCCCCTTCTAAGAGGTTTTCTTTATGAAACACAAGAGTGGCTTCACTTGAGAGTGGTCTCCGTGAGGGTTTGTACCACTAAAATATTATTAAAGATAAATAAAGACATGCAGAGAAGTTAAGCAACGTTCTCAGCAAGTACATGACAAAGTTAGACTTTGGATTTCAGACTATATATCTCTGCAAGAACACACTGCTAAAACCACATTGCTTGGTACAGCACACACATTTATCAGCTTCAGTTGTGACTGGTATTCACTCATTTGCTTGGTTTTATTTTTCCTTTTTTAAACAGACTTCATTTACAGAAAAATTAAGGCAGTACAGAGAAGTTCCATGTACTCCATCCTAGCTTCCTGTATTATTAACATCTTAGTATGATACATTTGATATCATTAATGAACCAATATTCCTACTTATTAACATCTAACATCATACTTACTTAGATTTCTTCACTTTTTACCTAATGTCCTTTTTTGTTTTTAAATTTGCTCCTAGATTCTATCCAGGATCACACACAATATACACATTTTTTTTATTGCACTTTAGATGAAGGTTTACAGAGCAAATTAGTTTCTCATTAAATAATGAATACACATTGTTTCATGATGTTGGTTGTCAACTCCATGATGTGACATCAGTCTCCCTTTCTTGACCTTGGGTTCTCCGTTACCAGCTTTCCTGTCCCCTCCCTCCTGCCTTCTCGTCCTTGCCCCTGGTGTGGTTTGTCCATTTAGCCTCACTGTGTTTGATGGGCATGTCTGACCTTTAGTTGAAGGGTGAACCTCAGGAGTGACTTTAGTACTGAGTTGAAAGGATGTCTGAGCGCCATACTCTAGGAGTTTCTCAAATTTCTGACAGACCAATAAGTCTGGTCTTTTTTTTTTTTGAGGATCACACACAACATTTAGTTGTCATGTAGATTTTGAGAGTAACTGATTTACTCTTGTAAGGAGCCCAGGGGCACACCGGTTAAGCATTCTGCTGCTAAAGGTTAGTGGTTGGAACCCACCAACTGTCCAAGGGAGAAACATGGAGCAGTCTGCTACTATAAAGATGATAGTGTAAGGGTTACAATCATGGAAAGCCCATGGGGCAGTTCTGTGAGTCAGACTGGACTGGAGGGCAGTGAGGCTTCTGCACCTGGTCTCAGGATGGTGGATTTCATGCAGCGCTAAGACAGGAATGTGAGCCAAGGCCAATAAAAACTTACTTCTGCAGGTTTTCCCATCTTCTTGGAGGACATACCCTTCAAAGCACTGGCACGTGAAAGAGGCTCCGCTGCTCACACATGAGTGTTCACAGTCATGGTCCCCTGAAGCACAGGAGTCTAATGCTGAGAAACAAATTGATATTAAATAGAGAAAAATGATTCACACATTAGTGATTTATTCTACCTTTAAAAAACATTCAGACTCCTTAAATTAAAGCAGCACCTTACCCCATATTACACATTTCAGAATAAGAAGAAAAGTCTATCAGCAAAAATTCTTAATATATAAAGATCACATACAAATAAAACAATGTAAGGAACCCCATAGAGGGGAAAAAAAAAAAGAAAAAAGATGCAAGCAGATAATTTATAGAGAGATAGAAATAGCCTATTAGGAAAAAAAGTTCAACTTCATTGGTCAGCATATAACTGTAATATCAAGTTATCTACATAGCTACTTAATTATGTGTGTGTGTGTTTTATACTTGCATAACATTCATTTATTCAGTCATTCAACAAATATTTACCCAGTCCCCACCAAGAACTCTTCTGTGCTCTGGAAATACAACAGTCGTTTCTGCTTTCTCACATTTGGGAGGGTGGTGAGTGGAAACAGTATACAAAGCAACACATCAAATGTCAGGTGGGAAAAAGTCCTACGGAGAAAATCAAAGGCACTCTGCAGCCAGATAAGGCAACACCAGAGCCGAGCCCCGAAGAAATAGGGAAAGAACTCTACTGGCAAGAAAGAACCCAAAGGTCCGAGGGAAACCTGTTACTGTGGAGCCACTTCCAACTCACGGCAACACCATGTGTTACAGAGTAGAATAGAGTTCCAGAGAGTTTTCTTGGCTGTAATCTATGAAAACAGATTGCCACGTGCTTCTTCCATGGCACCATTGGGGGGGGGTCAAACTACCCACCTTTGATATGATTTTTTATTGTGCTTTAAATTTAAAATTCTAGTTTCTCATACAAAAACTTACATAGATGTTATGCAACCCTAACTACTCTCTCGACACTGACAGCACACTCCTCCCCTCCACCCTTTATTTCCCACGTTCAGTCAGCCAGCTCCTGTCCCTTTCTACCTTCTCATCTAATCTACAGATAGGAGCTGCCCAGTTAGTCTGCATCGGCTTAAGCCAAGTACTCTCTTCACCGGTATCATTTTATGGCTTAGAGACCAATTCAGTCTTTGTCTGAGAAGCTGGCATTGGGAATGTCTTCAGTTCTGGGCTGACAGAGAGTCCAGGGCCAACCTTTCAGATTATCAGTGGCACAGATGGTTATATGCCACCCAGGAACCTCAAGAAAGATCAGCATTTCCAAGCTCCCGAGGCAAGAATGTGCTTAGCATGTGTTAGGAAGGAGGCCACGGTGATGGAGCCACCAGAAGTGGGGCAGAGATGAGGTCGGTGAGGTCGGCAGGGCCAGGTTATATGGGAATCATAGCAGTGGGAAGAGGAATCTGCGTGGCAAGAGGAGCCACTGGAGGGTTCTGAGCAGTGGGTGAAGTGATCTTACTTAAATTTAAGTTAAGCGGTTTGGTCTGCATTGCCTGCACAGAGAGCTGCAGGCCACCTGCTACAACAGTCCTGCAGGCTGGGAGCAGGGTGGTGAGATGGAGTCAGACAGAGGTGGACAGTGCCCTTTTCTACTCATACACATATGGAGAGTTAATCATCTTAGATTGAGCATAGTTTCTACAATGGCTATACAATGAAGATAATTTGAAGGTTGTTGTGGTTAGTGTCATGGAGTCAATTCCAATTCACAGCAATCCTGTAGGACAGAAGAGAACATCCCCATAGGATTTCCAAGGCTGTAATCTTTACGGGAACAGAGCGCCAGGTCTTTCTCACACTGAACTGCTGAGTGGGTTGAAACTGCCAACCTTTCTGTTAGCAGCTCAGTGCTTAACCACTACACCACCAGGGCTCCTGGATTATGACTGCCCTTCGAAGGCAGGGCCCGACTGTAAGATTTCCTGGTGGATTCTCTCTAGATGACAGAAAAGTCGGGGTGACTGAGCTTGATGGCTTGTACAACTAGAAGAACAGCATTGCCACAGAGTGCCTTCTGTGGGTGCCGAAAGTTCGTGAACCCTTGAAAACCAGGTGGATAATTTAAAAGCCTGATACTGAGGGCAGGTAGACAGTGACATTTTCTAAGAATCACACATACTGAGGAGAGTTAATCATTTTAGTTTATGTCGAGTTTCTACAATGGATATGCACTGAAGTTATTAAACAAAGGCTCCAAAACTCATAACTCCATTTACAATTGGGCATAAACCATGTACTCTTTCTTCTGAAGCTTCTTTGCATTTTTTTTCTTTTTTTGAAGGGAGTCCTCAGAACCACTCCATGGATTCGTTAACGCAGCTGCTGTTACTCTCATTTACAAGCTACAAACTAGGGAAACTAAGGTTTGGAAAAGTTAGTAGCTTGCCAAGACCAAATGCTAATAAGCTATACAACCAGACTAAAAATGCTACATTTTGACAACCAAGTCCACGTTTCCTTCAACTACACTGCATTGCTATAGTCTAAAGTGAGCTTTCCAACATGAAGGAAATACTGTCTCTCTCCCAACAGGCAGAAGTGCTGCCAAAATCTTTGAAAAATAGGAAAGTATTATGTTAACTGAAACCATAACTGCAGGAGAGTCAAGGCCGAGTCTGACCCTCCAGCTTGCTTTGAACATTATTTACCTCTCTAGGCCCACCCTGGACTCATTATTAATGCAGAACATTTCCTGATGGCTTCGTGTAGCTCCTCACGTACAGTGAGAACAGTAAGTATGACTGAGTGATCCCTGATACACACGGCTGGCGGGCCGAGGAGGTAAGCTTTCTGTTGTTGTTGTTTCCTGCATGAATTTATAATCAGGCCACCCTACTTTTCAAGGTAATGAAATAGCTCTAATACTTTTCAGGCTGGCCTTGGCAAACGGTAAGTGAGGCAGGCCTGTCTCAGGGCACCTTCCTCCCCGGAGCTTCCACCGGCCCGGCCCTGCTCTCTCTGGCTGAGGCCCTGCTCTCTCATCTTGAAGGGCCGCCGCCAGTCTTCCCCTTACGAACTCTGGAGGACCGCCGACTCCCTGGCTTTCACAAGCCACGGTGGTCTGAGCCCGCACCTGGCTGACAGGTGCTGCTTCCAGTTGGCAGGGAGCCTGCGGAACTGAGGCCCGGTCAGCACACACCGGTCAGCACACACGGCCAGGTTTTTGCCCTTAGCTGTAGTTACCCTGGGAGCTCAGGCCAGTCTCTGGGTCCTCTTGAGCCGCTGAACGAATAGCAGTGTGGAATTTGTGTTGTGTGCGTGCTTTAAAAGCATATGGAGAGTTTTGACTTTTAACCTTTGCCCTCAGGATCCCCTCAGAGTATCTTAGTAAGAGAGAACAGAGCAGTGGTGGGCTCTTGACCTCAGATGGGCATCAGAATTGCCTGCAGAGATTTTTTTTCAAGGGAAAACATGCACAGGATTCCAACTTTGAACAAATGAAAGGATATTCTGTCCCTATAGAAGAGAATCTGTCAGATATACCAGAAGTCACAAAATCTGCTCAGACCCAGCAACTCCACTGCTGGAATTCTCTCGCAGAGCCTCTTGTCCCATACACAGAGACACATTTCCAAGATACTCATTGCTGCATGGTTTGTAATACCAAAAAAGTGGGAAACAACCCAAAGATCTGCAGTAGACAGGATGAGTAAACATTCTACACAATGAAACACTACACAGCTGTAAAAAGAAAGGAATTTTCTATGTAAGGATATGAAGAGATGGCCAGGAAATACTGTTGGAAAAATAATTGTCAGGGGAGAAGGTACACAAAACAGGATACATAACATACCGTTTTTATAAATTAATTTTTTTATTGTGTTTTAAGTGAAACTCTACAGTTTGAGTTAGTTTCTTGTACAAAAACTTACCTATGCTTTGTTATGTGATCCTAGCTGCTCTCCCCGCTCTGTGGCAGCATACTTGTCCCTTCCACCTGAAATTTCCTATGTCTGTTCACCCAGCTCATGTTTTCTTCTTTCTCCTCAACTACCCTCTGGACACAAGCTTCCCAGTTAGTCTCCTGTATGTGCTCCAGCCAAGAAACACACTTGTCACCAGTATCCTTTCATGTCTTATGGATCAGGTCAGTCTTTGTCAGAGGATTTGGCTTCTGGAATGGTTTCAGTTCCAGGCTAATAGAGTCCTAGGTTCACGTCTCCCAAGGACCGTCTAGTATGTCAGACCATCAACTCTGGTCTTTTTGGTAGAGTTCAAGTTCTGTACCCCATATTTCTCAAAAAGTCCCTGAAAGGGACTTTTTGTTGAGTTCTCTGTAAGTGGAGTCATTGGAAACTATTTTTTGTGCATAAGGGGAGAAAATAAGAAAGCATACTGGTTGCCATGTATTGAATTATGTCCCCCCCCAAAATATGTGTAGCAATTTAGCTGGGCTGTCATTTCCAGTATTGGTGGTTATTCTCTATTTTCTGATTATAACTTTTGTATTTGTTGTGAAGTCTAATCTCTGCCTGTGGTTAATACGGCAAGACTGTAATAACCTTGCTAAGGTTACATCCTGGGTCCCTTCGCCAGGGTTTGTCTCTCACCACCTTTTATCTCTCAGGAAAGGGAAGAGAGATGTGAGTTGAGAACTTCCTACCACCAAGAAAGAAGTACTGGGAGCACAGCTCTTCCTTTGGGCCCAGGTTCCTGTGCAAAGAAGCTTCTAGTCCAGGAGAAGACTGATGAGAAGAACCTTCCTCCAGAGCTGACAGACAGTGAGAAAGCCTTCCCCTGCAGCTAACACCCTGAATTTGGACTTGTAGCCTACTGGACCATGAGAGAATCAACGTCTCTTTGTTAAAGTCATCCAGCTGTGGTATTTCTGTTATAGCAGCACTAGATAACCAAGACACTGGTGTTTTCCTATACTCACATGAAGAAATACCAAAAGGACAAATAAGAAACAATTTCTATGCTGTATTTTCAATTGCCTCATGTGCATGAAAAAGCTGGGCAATGGATTAGTAAGACTAAAGAAGGGTTGGTGTCCTGAATTATGATGCTGGAAAAGAATAGTGATTATGCCATGGAATGCCAGGAGATGCAACAAGTCTGTCTTGGCAGAACAACAGCTAGATTGCAGGGAGAGCTAATAGGGTCCAGTAACAATGTGTGTATGAATTTCTGTATAAGAAATGGACATGAATGGTAAACTTCCTCTTAAGGCACAGAAAAAGAACGAAAAATAAGTAGAGGTAGAATGCTCCTCAAAAACAAGGGTAGCGAGACTTAATCTCAGGTACTTTGGATATGTTATTAGAGGGACCTGGAGATGGACATCATGCTTGATCAAGTGGAGAGTCAGCAAAAAAGACCCTCAAAAGGCACCACCACAGAGGCTGCAAGAGTGGGCTCATAGAAACGATTGTGAGGATGGCAGAGGACTGGGCAGTGTTTCATTCTGTCGTATACAGAGTTGCTATGAGTTGAAATGGACTCAGTGGTACCTAACAATAACATAAATTACCTACTGCTGTGTAACAAGCTGCCCCCCAATTCAGCAGTCTACAACAAGTGTTTATTATCTCACATGGTTTCTGTGGGTCTGGATTTGAGGAGCAGCTTAGATTTGTGGTTCTGGCTCAGGGCCTCTCATGAGGCTGCAGTTAAGCTATTAGCTGGGGCTGTAGTCATCTCAAGGCTAGACTGGAGCCGGAGAATCGGGTTCCAGGCTTATTCACGTATTTACCAGCAGCTCTCCGTTTCTTGCTGGCTATTGGCTAGAGGATTCAGCTCCTCACCACTCGGATCTTGCCATGCAACTGCTCACAACATGGCATGTGGCTGCCCCGAAAAGTTAGAGAAAAAAATGCATTGCAAGCAAGAGAGCACTTACAACTGAAGTCACAGTTATCTTTGTAACTAAACCTGAGAAGTGATATACCATCGTTCTTGCCATAGGCTACTGGTCATACAGACCAACAGAGAAGGAAGGGACTTCACACGTGTGTGAGTACCAAGAGACGGGGGGCACTGGGCACCACCTTAGAGGCTGGCTGCCACAGTAGCTACCTAAAGGAGGTGGAGATAGATAACAGGATGGAAGGGGAAGACTTCTTGATATACGCTTTTTTGTATTATTTTGATTTTGAATCATTAACCTTTTTGCCTATTTAAAAAAAATAAAATTTAAATAAAAATGAATTCTCACAGGCAACAAAGGCTTTGCAGTTGAAACTAAGCCTCTCACCTCTGACATACACAGGGCTGGATGGGCTGGATTACTCAGCCCGCAAGGCACACATCGGGCACTTGTGCTTCCTTAGTCATCTGTAGTGAACCAGCCTAGCAAATACGCACCGGCAGGCCTCTGCGTACCTTGCTTACTGGTTAGCCCACCCTTGAGACACCATATATCATTGTTGTTGAAGGCTGTACCATGTAAGCCATTTAAACGGCCTCTTAGTTGGTGAACAGTCAGGTAGTTTCTAGCACTTTGCCATTATAGACAGTACTGCAATGACTATTCTTGTGCATGTATTTTTGCCTACAACATGAAGGCATACGTACAGGATAAATATTTAGAAGTGGAATTGCCTAAAGAGTATACATATTTGCCAGCTGATAAAGCTTTCCAAATTGTCTTCCGAAGAGGTTATATCAGTCTACATTTTCACCAACAAAGTGGGACAGTCCCTGTTTCATCTTCTAATTCAGGCACCTGGTGCTGCTGGGCCTTCCCCACAGATGATTTTGATGAACTAGCAGGGGTGAGGCCCTAGTAGTAGGTCCAGACCTTATATTCAGAGACTTCCCAAACGTCTCCATGGGTCTGCCTCTTCACCTTCCTGAGCCCAGCACCGCCACTTTCTTTCAGGCTGCTGCATCACCTACAGACCAATCGCCACACACCCACTTGGACCTGCTCCAACCTGTCCTCCCTCCTGCAGCCTGAACCCTCTTCCAAAAGGCCAGTCTGCTCAGTGGCATCACAAAGGAGGTTAAAGGGGTGCTGCCAGAGGTGGTGACACCAAAATGACTATAAAATTTTTGTGCGGTGTTTCAGCAAAATTTATTATTTTTCACTAATATGTCTCTGTAGTTCGTTACAACAAAAGTACTTTTCATAAGCACAGCTTACATGTATTAATCTGTCTACAAGGCTAAAACACTCTGCTAATTTAATTACCTTTTTGAACCTTTGAAGTTGGAATTGACCTGACAGCAAATGGGTTTGACTAATGTGCTCTGGTCAGAGCTATCACTATTACCAAAATACGATGCTCAGATCACGTGGTTTCACCCACATGAGATACAAGCATGCAGTGTTGTTTTCCTTGCTACCAGTGTTTTTTTGGGAAACTCTCGGGGTGAAGTGGTTAAGTGCTATGGCTGCTAACCACAGGGTTGGCAGTTCAAATCCTCTAGGTGTTCCTTGGAACAGGTCTACCCTGTTCTGCCATGAGTCAGAATTGACTCCACTGCAATGGGATTGTTTTGTTTTTTTGGTGTCTTTATAGTCGCTGATTTTGTCAAATTTTCTGGGGTTTTTAGTTACAGTATTGTGGTCATTATGATTTATGAACCTAGATCACTAACTTTTTTGTGAATGAAGTAGCAATTAAAGGAAAAGGGTGATATACAGGAATTATGATTTATGAAGAACATTAGTACAAAACAATTACCCAGGATACAGTATGGTCTGGTACATGCAGGTGGAGGCCCACGAGGGGAGTGTCATCAGGAATTACCACACTGGGTGACAACAACCCTGGTGATCCTACTGAATCTGCTCGCATCACTCTCTCCCGCAGTCTGAAATCCTTTACTGCTTTCTGAGGCTCTTCCTTTAAGAAACAAAAGCTTGAACAAGGTTCACAAGCCTTACCCCAGCCTCATCATCACCCCCTGCCCTCCCCCAGGCTCTCAGCACCTTCTTTCAGTACCTTCCCCTTGCCAGGCAGCCTCCCACCAGAACACTTGAACAGCTGTTTCCTCTCTGGAAGGCTCCTTCCTTCTCTACCATCTCCTCCCCTGAGCTAACCCTGCCTCTTCCTCCACCTCTCCAGCTTGTCTCTGGAAATCTTCCCCGACTCCCTGTCACAGGGCATCAAAGCATGGAGTATCTGCCCTTTGTGGCACACATCATAGTTGCGATCAAACATTTATTTATGTGGTATTTCTAATTCGTGTCTGCCTTCTCATTGGGCCATGATCTCCAAGTGGCCACTAACTATGTTTGTCCATCTCCTCTGCACTTTTTAGCACCTAACATAAGGCCTAGCACATAACCGTCTCCCTGTAAATACCCGGTGAATAAAAAAAGCATTTACTCAGTTTTCTACTCTAAAAACTGAGGGTAGTTAGATCCAACTTTACAGGGCTTGTGTGAGGATGTTTTTAATGAGAATCTTGTGGATCTAGGCAGCAGCTGGGCTCCCTCACACACTCCCACCCTCTAGCCTTGAGAAATGTACAGTCACATTTGTTCAGCAAAAATGTCCAATTTCCTGGCTAACGGATACAAGAGGAAATGCTTATGATCATTAGCCATTAGAAAAATGCAAATCAAAACTACAATATAATACTGTCTCACCCCAACAAAGCCAGCATTAATCCAAAAACCAAAAAGTAATAAATGTTAGAAAGCCTGTGGAGAGACTGGAACACTTACACACTGCTGGTGGGAATGTAAAATGGTATAACTGCTTTGGAAATTGACTTGGCACTTTCTTAAAAAGCTAGAAATAGAAATAACATACAATCCAGCAATCCTACTTCTTGGAATATGAGATCCTAGAGAAATAAGAGCTGCCACACATCAACCCAGATGCTCAACAATAGAGGAATAGATAGGTAAACTATGGTATATATACTCAATGGAACAATATGCAATGGAACTCAATGCAACGATAAAGAACAACAATGATTTCAGGAAACATCTCATAACCTGGTTTCAACTGGAGGACATTATGTTGAGTGAAAGTAGTCAGTGACAGAAGGAGAAATATTGTATGAGACCCCTACGATAAAAACTTAAAATCAGACTCATACATAGAAGGAAAGACTCTTTGAAGCTGCAAGGGTGGGGAGAGTGGGAGGGCAAGGGGGGCAGGGTTTAGATAATTGTTAGAAATTTGGTTGGGCGAAATCGGTAACAGCACACATTAGTAAGAAGATCAATATTAAAGGGACTTCAGCACAACTTGTGTACTCCTCCCATCTTAACCCAATACTGCAAGGACACAGCAGCTGGGGTGGGGGGCCATGGACCATGCTCTTACTGGAAATCAAGGCCAACTGGCACAACTAGTGTTTTGCTAATGAGGACTCTCCACACTTCACACTGGTGAGTGGCGTCTGGGGTCTTAAAAGCTGCCAAGCTGCCATCTGAGGGTACAGTAAATGGTCCCAACTCAGCAGGAATGGATGATCACTGAGGTTCATAGGACATGGGGGAAAGAGAACCCAGAAGACAGACACATCCACGTGAGTGGGTGTCTACATCGACTTGTGACTGGAGGAACCAGATGGTGCCTGGCCACCACCAGTGATAGCTGTGATGGAGCTCACAAAGTTGAGTCTCATTGGCAACACAAGAATAAAAAGGGGTACACCCTGAGATCTCCACTAAAAGACTACAACTGATAGTCCAGGGGCCTCGGAGTTCCCCTGGGAACATGGCCCCTGGCTCTGATGCTGCCCCTGTCCACAAATCATAATGAAGGTCAGCTCTTCGGACAGCAATGGATTGGAACTGGCGATGCAGAATTACCATATTTTGTGGGTACTTTATGGTTCTACGCATCCACAGGATGTTATCCTGCTAACCTCATACTGGAAGAAGAGGAGTCACTGGAGAGGAGGAGATAGGAGACTGTTGGGAGGACAGGACATGTATGGAGCAGAGAAAAGTGTGCTGTCACTGGGCAGGGAGAGCAGTGGAAGCTGCATATAGATAAGCATGCAAATTTATATGGGGATGTACATTTTCATTCAATCATAATAATAAAAAAAAAGAGCTGCCACACAAATAGATAAATTCACACCAATGTTCGTTGCAGTGCTGTCCACAAGAGCAAAAAGATGGAGTCAACCTAGGTACCCATCAGCAGATGAATGCAGAAACAAACTATGGTATATTCACACAATGGAATTATTATGCAATGATAAAGGAACAACAATGAATTTAGGAAACATTTCATAACATGGAGGAATCTGGAAAGCATTATGTTGAGAGAAATTAGCCTGGAAGCCAACTCTTCAGACAAAGACTGAACTGGTATTATAAGACATAAAATGATACTGGTGAAGAATGTGCTCCTTGGTTTACGCAAATGCATCATATTAACTGGGCAGCTCAGAGATGAGATGAGAAGGCAGAGGGGGACAGAAGTTGGCCGAATAGACATGGGAAATGCAGGATAGAAAGGAGGAGTGTGCTGTCACACAGTGGGACAGAAAGGAGGTGTGTGCTGTCACAGGGTGGGACAGAAAGGAGTGTGCTGTCACAGGTGGTAGGGCAAATAAAGTCACATCTCAAAGTGTGTGTAAGTTTTCATATGAGAAACTGACTCGAATTGTGAACTTTCACTTAACATAAATAAATAAAAAACCTATTGCCTATAAGGTCACCATGAGTTGGAAACAAAGCGATGGCAGTGGGTTTGGATTTTTTGATTCATTGCTATTAAAAAAAAGGCCAATGTCTGCATGTCCTGGACCCTGTGGGCCACTCATAAATCAAAGAATGACAAGCAGTAAATTGAAGAGTGCCAAGGGCATACGGGAGTTAACTTCCAATGACCACAGGTCTAACTGCTATCTACTAAGTCTGCGACTTATTTAGCATCAGTTTTTCTTTTGAGCCAAGGTTAATCCCAACAGGCAAGTGCTTCAATAGTTCCCTAACAGGCAAAGACAGCCCCCATCCCTGACTTGCTACTATGGGATGCCTCAGGCACCTCGGGGAGGCATTCATTCATTTAGCAAGTAAAGACTGAGAATTGACTCTCTGCCAGGTAGTATCCTTATTTTGGGGTGATCAATTGGTCCAACCCTTCATTTCAGAATTGAGGAAGCTGACTGTCAAAGAGGAGAAGTGACTTTCTCAAGACCTTTCACCTGCACAGGGGAACTGTCTTAGGTGTGCTATGGCAGAGGTGAGCGTAGACGGCAAATATATCACCTCAGTATTCTCTACTCCTTTGCACATCTGCCATTTACCATAGCTCAGCAGTCTGCTCAGACAACCAGTTAGATTTTCAGAAGACAAATCAAGCAGTCTTTCCAAGTAGTTTGGTATGATTGTAATGGTTATAGGCAATCTGTACTGCCTGCTTCTTCAGGCTCCTCTCCCATCAGTAGCCCTCTCAGACTCAATACATTAAGCACCCCTAGGTTACAAACATCTAGCTTATAGACAACTAATATTTGGCCTTTACTGTTAAGTAAATTTGCCCTCATTTACAAATGACTGAACCAATACTTACTTGCATAAAGTTCTCATCACCATCACCTTCCTTTGCTTTCTGCACCTGTAGCTTTTAATCACTGAAAAGGTTTCAAAGTCTTCTTTCTTTTTTTAAAAAATTGTAATTGCAATTAAATGAAAGTTTACAATCCAAGTCAGTTTTCCATACTTGCCTCTCTGCTCTCCTCTCCCTGTGACAGAACACTCCTCTTTTTCACTCTTTACTTCAGTATCCACTCAACCAACACCTGTCTCCTCCTCTCCACTCTCCTCACCCCTCTAGAAACCAGTATGACAGTCGTATATGTATAAAACCATAAAGTACACATACCACTCGCATCACTCTGTGTGCCTGAGTCCAGCACATTCTTTACCTGAAGTGTTGGCTTCAGCACTGGTTTCAGGTCTGGGCTAGCAGCAAGTCTAGGGGCCATGTTCTCAGTGGCCCCTTCAGGCTGTTGGACCACCAATTCTGGTCTTTCAGTAGAGTTCTTGATCTGCACACCTCTTTTTCTCTTGCTATGTCAGGGACTCTACATTGTGTCCTCTGTCAGGGCTGTCTTTGGTGGTGGCCAGGCACCAACTGGTTCTTTTGGTGTCATGCTGATGTAGTCTCCCAATCACATGGGTCCTTCTGTCTCCTGGGCTCATTCTTCCTTGTGTCTTTGATATTCTTGGTTTTCATCTGTTCCAGGTAGATTGGGACCAATTGATGTTCAAGTCCTTTCTTGCACTAAACCAAACCCACTGCCCCACAGAGTTTCCAAGGAACACCTGGTGGATTTGAACTGTTGACCTTTTGGTAAGCAGGTAAGCTCTTAACCACTGTATCACCAGGGTTCCTTACTTGCACTAAAGTAAGCTTACCTTAGAACCACAGCAGCTGTCCTGACTTACCCACACTTTTGTTAAAGACAAACTCAGGAATGAATCTCAGCCTTGGTCACAACCCAGTGACTACCCGTATACCTGGTTTCTTGCAGTTGACTCTCTGGATCCTGGGCTTGCACGTGCTATTTTGTTACGTGGAACACTCTACCCGCCTCTGGCTAGATCATGCCACTCAATCTTTAGGTCTCAGGTTAAACACCTCTTTCGCTCGGAGCCTTTCTCTAGAGTAGGAGAGGGTCTCCCTTCACATGCTCCTGTGGCACTCCTTCCCAGATTACAACCACAATAACTGGTTGTTACTTCATTAATGTAGAAACTCTAAACTCTGTCAGGGGAGAACTTGACTCTGTGGGAACCCATCAGGGTCACTAGCACCCAGTACAACCTGCCCAGAACAATGCAAGTACACAGGTAAGTACTTGTAGAGAATTAGAATAAATGAAGAGCTTAAGAAGGAAGTATCTAGAACCAAATCCAGAAGAGAAAGTAAAGGCAGGACTAGAAATCGTCACTTAAATGAAATGGGTGAAGGGGATATGAGAAATCTCTGAATGCAGGAAGAAAATATTTTCTCTCTAAAAGAAGGGTCCTCTTCCAGTTGCACTTAAACAGTCAAGTTCATATATTTAATTAATTCCCCACTGTGAACGGTGGGACACCCCGGTGGCATAGTGGTTAAGTGCTACATCTGCTAACCAAAAGGTCAGCAGCTCAAATCCACCAGGAGCTCCTTGGGAACCCTATGGGGCAGTTCTCTTCTGTCCTATAGGGTTACTATGAGTTGAAATAAACTCGACAGCAATGGATTTGGAGGTTGCTTTGGGTAGTAAACAGTGAGCCTGCAGTGTGTGATCAGAATGATGAGTTTCAGGATCCAGCACAGGTTTGGGGGCCTAGTACCCCTGCGTATAGATACAGCCAGTTACCACATATGGATTCTGGATCTGGTGAGTCACGTACATCTGTGGTGAAGCAACAGTAGAGTTATGTGTTCTGTGGACTCACACCTGGCCCATGATGACAGACAGTGATCCAGTATCTGAGACTCCATGGAGGTTATTAAAACCCTGGCCTCAGAGGGAGAAAGCCACAGTGGTCGCCTGCCAGGAGTGTAACTGAAGCCCAAGAGAATGAATTATACTTCCTGACCGGTTTTATTTTACTAGTCAGGAAATGCTGTAATTCTTTCTCTGGTTTTTATAATAAAGCTAAGCAGCCAAATGCTTAACTCTGTACAGTATAAGGCTTTTCTCAGACAAACCAAGAACGAGCTGGATTGGGACACGTACTTTTCGGTGATATTTTACACTGGGCAAGAGATTCTAGAGTCAGAGGACCCAGGTTCTAGTCCTGGCTCTGCTACAGACCCCAGGGACATCTTGGGGCACTAGTTTCCTCCTCGTGCCTGTTTCCCACAAAAGAACGGGAAGATGTCTAAGCATCCTCCCCTTCCACTGACTATAACAGAATACACAAGAGTGAAGGCTGCCTTCTCCCCTCACTCCCCAAGCTTGCCTAGCCCTACGTCAGCCAGGAGGCTGAGCTGGTGGACCTAGGCCCTATTAAGCCTTCACAGATTCCTCTGTAGTAGCTTACGAGGAGTGGCCCAAACTGGGACCCCCCCCAGCTTTCTGCACCTTCCCCATAGCCTGTGACTCAGCTGCCTGTCAGCATTCTTGGGTTCCTGAGCCTCATGCCCTTCCAGTGTGGCCCATCTCTGGTCCTTCCAAGGGGAACAGGCCCCTTAGCAGAAGGTGTCTCCATGCAGCAGTGCGAGATGCTATATTAGCCCTCTTCTCATTGAGGGACAGTCTAGGGAAAGGTGGTAAGACAGGATTCTAACAACAGTACCTAAGGTGTGTTCTGCTGCTAGCTGCCACTGAGTCGGCCCCTGTTGTGGGACACTGTGAACAACAGACAAAACGTTGGCTGGCCCTATGCCATCCTGATGATCGGTTGTGAACCAGATGCTGTAATCCATAGGATTTTCACTGACTCATTTTTCAGAGCAGGCTGTCACCTTTTCTTCCTACTCTGCCCGAGTCTGGATGCTCCACTGAAAGCTGTCAAGCATCACACCCATGTGTAAACCTCCACTGCCAGACACAAAGAGGCTGCATGTCTGGGGCACCAGCTGGCAACCAGACCCAGGTCTCCCACAAGAAAGGTGAGAATTCTACCACTGAGCCACCTCTGTCTTGCCTACGAACTTTACAGATTCACCAAGCACAGTGCCACACAGCGACCCTGAGAGAGTGAGAAGTGATCATTCCTAGCCTATGAGGAGAAATCAGATCCAGAGAGGGCCAATTCCCTCATGGGGATGGGGGAGGGGAAGAACAAGCTTTCAACGGTCTTTGGGCCCTCACTTCAGTACTCTCTGCCCCTGTGTTTCTCAGCACCCTACATGGGATGAGGTGCTCTGCCCAGGGAGGGCTGGGTAGACACCCTGTCGGGGTTAGGGACAGTAGCTGCATCAGATGGGGAAGGAGAGCTTCCATGGGCTGGCTCTCCAGTCGCATGAGTAGGGGAGGGCACTGTAAGTAGAGACAGGACAGGTCGGAAGGCACAGGGCCTGCTCAGAGGTGTTATGGATTGAATTGTGCCCTCTCCCCAAATTCATGTTGAAGTCCAAACTTCTGGTACTAATGAATATGACCTTGTCTGGAAATAGGGTCTTTGAAGATGGTACGAGCTATGCTCACCTGAGGTGTCGACAGAGTAGGGCATTCCAAAACCAATCTGATAGGGGTTCTTAGATAAGAAGCACAGAAACAGAAACATGGATGAAGGTGAGCCATATGAAAACGCATCTACAGACCAAGTGTCATGTGTTGAATTGTGTCCTCCAATTTGGCGGGGGCATGATTTCCAGTAATGTGTGATTGTCCACCATCATGTCACGATGTGATCTTCCTACGTGTTATAAATCCTGCCTCTAGGATGTTTATGATGAGAAATGGGTGGCAGTTGTGTTGATCAGGCAGGACTCAATCTACGGTATTGGACCATGTTTTGAGTCAGTATTTTCTGGGATACAAAAAAGCGAGCAGAGAGACACGGGGACCTCATACCATCAAGAAAGCAGTGCTGGGAGCAGAGCGCATCCTTTAGACCAGGTTTCTCATGCAGAGAAGCACCTAATCCAGAGGACGATTATTGAGAAGGACCTTCCTCTAGAGCCAACGGAGAGAGAAGACCCTCCCCTGGAGATGATGCCCCGAATTTGGACATTCAGGCTACTTTACTGTGAGGAAATAAATTTCTGTTTGCTAAAGCCACCTACTTGTGATATTTTTGTTACAGCAGCACTAGATGACTAAGACACCAAGGAAGGTCTGGGGCTACCAGAAGCTAGGGAGACACAAAAGGATCTTCTCCTAGAGCCTTCAGAGACAGCACACTCTGCTGACACCCAGAAGTCAGACTGCTAGACTCCCTCCCCTCCAGTCTGTGTACCTAACTCTCAGGAGCAGCCGTAACCTCTGTTCTTAGGAGCCACCCCTTTTGTTACAGCAGCTCTGGGAAGCTCCTACAAAGCAGTCACCAGTTTGGCTGAAAGGCAGGGAATTGCAGGCAGATCTGGGGTGAGGCAAAAGAGGTGAAAGGAGTTCTACACTGCCAACCGCAGGACTGTGATCTGCAAATTTATCTTGGGAGACAGTGGAGAGACACTGAAGATTTCTGAGCTGTGCTTGGTGCTGTAAGAAATAAAGACAGGTGGTCTCTCTCCATTCCCTCTATCATTGATTCAACTCTATTGTGCATCTCCCCAGCAACTCCGTCTCCGGCCTCCAGTGCTCACAGGCCAGTGGGCTGCCCCATCGTATCTGGCCCGTGGAGTCCTTTATGGTGCTGGATGCACTTCTACAGAGTCTACTGCAGGGAAGTTTCCAGGAGCGTGAGAGGGAGGAGGTTCTCTGCTGTAGCTGATAGAAGAGGCTACCCAGCTTCCCTCCCTCACCTCCAGTCTGTGTATCTAACCCCAAGAAGGAAGGAAGGCCCTCCCTGGGAAAAGCCAGGCAATCACAGGCAGAAGCTTAGCGAGGGCAATGAGCACCCAGATCCAGCCTCTACATTTGGGGGTTGACAGAGGGTGGCTGGGGGCGGGGGACATGGGTATGGATATGAGTGTGATTCCACTGCCTGCCGCCTTGGACTTCTGCCAGTGGCAATGCTACACCTGGTTCCCCCCTCACTATGCCTCTGATCACAAGTTGGGGGCAGGAAGAGAAGAAGAAAGGAAGGATGACCATCATTCCAGAGCCCAAGTGGAGCTGGATGTGCCTGCAGACGCTGGGGTTCACAGCGCCAATTTCATTCCAGGGTCCTGAGAACAAAGAAGTGGGCTCCATACTTTAGCCAACCTTCCTGAAGGTGAGTGAGGGGCTCTTTAGACCACCTGCGTCAATCCCTCTAGGTACCAAGTTCCTTTATGAAAGGCCTAGGAATCCCTTATGTGCCGAGCCAGGCCTGGCTGGCCCCCAGCCGGCTTCCACATCTACAGCCAGCAGGCTTTACAAAGAACGTGAGGTCACATCATTTGGCTCTTTGCCATCTGGCATAAGACAGGGGAACACACATCCCAAGCCCTGTGGCTGGACTGAAAACCTAGGCTATTATTATAGGTCAGGGCAGCCAGGCTGAATCACCCTGAGGCAGACAGAAAGTCCTCAATTTGTGGAATAACTCAACTCATATTTATCAGCTAGTGGGAGAAAATGTGTCTCTCATGTAGCGTTTCCCCAGGATAATTCTAACTCATCTGAGTATCTCACAAGCTGTCATATAGACATAACCATATATAAATATATACATCTCAAAACTGCATTGTTGGATAAGTTTACTCATAGGGGTAACGTGACTGTGCCATTAGTCACAAACACACTATAAATAAGAAAATGGGGAACATGTACAAGTGTCACTGGCATTACCCAGATGTGGCATAAGAGCGCACAGAGGCTAGTTGAACTAGATGCCCGTCAAATGGATTTGACTCACAGCGACCCTATGTGTGTCAGAATAGAGCTACGCTCCCTAGAGTCTTCAAGGGCCAACCTAGAAGCAAGTTGTCAGGCTGTTTTCCAAAGCACCTCTGGGTGGTCTTGAACTGTCAATCTTTCAGTTAGCAGCTAGGCATGCTAACTGTTGGCATCACCCAGGGACTCTGTGATACAGAGCCGCCATTTATTTGGAATTTGCCCATGAGAATTTCTTGGAAGTCATTCAGTCATTTTATACTCAGCGCTGGGTTATCCACAGTTACAGAGAGGAGAGGGCAAGAGCACAAGCAATCTAAGCTGATGGAGAATTAAAACAAACCAACAGAAACACCTGCCTCTAGCTTTGGCACACAGTCAAACATAGGTGTGGTTCGACACACTCACGTTTCTCGCTATACCCCAGTGCTCAGACCCTCCCTGCACTGGCTGCAGCAGAGCCTGGGAGGTGGGGAGGTGGGGAGCCACAAGCAAACCAAAAAATGGATAAAGCATTTGCCACGATTCAATAATCCATCCCAAACTGGGGAAATGTTTTCTCACATGTTCCCAATTAGGGAGGCACCCCCAGCCACGCAGTCAGCTCACCTGCCACGTGAATGGAGGCTACCAAATGGTGCAAAAGTGAGGGTGTGGCCACAGTGGTATCAGCGGTCCTATAAGCAGAAGGATCAGCAGGATGGGGAAGGTAAATATAGCCCTTTGCGTCAAATTCTGATCTCATTTCTTACAATGGTTATTTTTCAACTCTTTATCTTGGTTCACTTGGAAAGAGGACTGCAGGGCAGCAAACACAGCATTGTTGAGTGAAGGAGAGAGGAGGTCTGGGAGCAGCTTTTATTAATAGAATTGGGAGCTGGAATCAGCTGCTAGGAAACACTGAGGAGACGTCACTGCCAACCTCATTATCTGTAGCCAGGTGATCAGTCAGGCAGGAAGGAGGAAAAAGCAGTTCTCAGGTTCTTTGCCTTCTCTCAGCCTGAGTGTGAACTCACTTCTTATTAGATACCCTTAGGCTGTTAATCAGAACTTGAGCTTCCTCATCCGTAATATGTAGAGTCCATGGGGTTGCTGGGATGTGATAATACATCAGAATGCTTAACCCAGTGAATGCTCAGTGGTCAGTAACTGTTGTTAGGGGCCCTGGAGATATTTTCAACACAGAGGACACTTATGTGGCCGAGTAGAATTGCTCTATAGGGTTTTCCAGGCTGTAATCTTACAGGGGAAACCTTGGTAGCATAGTAGATAAGTGCTACAGCTCTAACCAAAAAAGCTTGGTGATTCAAATCCAACAGACACTCTTGGAAACCTGATGGGGCAGTTCTTCTCTGTCCCATAGAGTCACTGTGAGTCAGAATTGACTTGACAGTAGGTTTGGGTTTTTTTTTTTTTAATCTTTGCCAGATCAGATTGCTAGGTCTTTCTCCCATGGAGTTGCTGGGTAGGCTGCAATCACTAGTCTTTTGGTTAGCAGCCAAGTGCTTAACTGCTGTACCACCATGGCCCCTTGGCCAGTAAGTACACCACACTATTACTGCCTCATCAGAGAGACTCTGACTGATGGCGACCCCATGTGTGCAGAGAAGAACCCCTCCACAGGGTTTTCAAGGCCATGACCTTTTGGAAGCAGACCACCAGGCCTGTCTTCTGAAGCCCCTGCAGCTAGACTCAAACCGATACCCTTTAGGCCGGTAGTCACTCACTTCACCGTTTGTCTCCCCAACACACAAAGCTGGCTGACTGCCATTTTACCCAGGTTGGGGATGCCTGGGGGAAAAGCAGACAGGCTTCCCGCTGTTAACTGTAAGGTCTAACCCATCAGCCCACTCCCCAGGAGCAAGATGTGGCAGCCTGCTCCTGTGAGGATTACAGCCTTGGAAACCCCGTAGGCAGTTCTACCCTGTCCCATAAGGTTGCTAAGAGTCAGAATCCAGTCCGTTGCAATGGGTTTGGTTTAGTTTGGGTTTAGTGCAGTGAGAGCTAAAAAAACACCTTTGTCCAGCTTCCCAATGACAGCAAGCCACACTGTGGAAATGGGCAAAGCTGTTTCCAGGAGTGTAGGAAGGAAGCTTGGGGGCACCGCGAGAAGTAGCTGCCAGGGCCCAAATCACCTTGCACACCTAGGCACGCCTCCATACACCGGGTGCACGCGGCCCACGGCACGCCCGCGCCGGGGCCTGTGTACTGCGGGCCTCTGACACTCACTTGCACAGGTTCTCCCATCACTGCGGAGCACATGTCCCTTGGGACACTGACAGGCAAAGGACGTGTCTGTGTTGACGCAGGAATACTCGCAACCGTGGTCGCTCAGCAAGCAGTAATCCACCCCTGAAAAATCAAACAGCGAGTACGGGCACAGGTGGGCACACAGGCTTCGGCAGGGAGGACAGCAGGCTACTGAACACGGACTGAAGTGACATCACGCTGACTCCCCCATCCGCCTTTGAACTCATGCATTCCCAGGGGGCACCCCTACAACTGCCTTGCAGAGAGAAAAGCGGGCGGGGGGAGGCAAGGAAAGGGGAGCGTTTTCTGTTCTACTCTTGCTACAAACGTTTCCCTAGGAAGGTGGCTTCCCAAGAGCGAGGAGACGAGGACTCACTGGAACAGGTTTTGAGGTCGTCGTTGATGAGGAAACCTTCCGAACACTGACAGACGAAGGACTCCTCCGTGTTCACGCACAGCTGCTCACAGCCGTGGTCGTTCTCTGCGCAGTGGTCCACCCCTGCAGCGGTCACAGGCAGGACAGCCTAAAGCGAGGCCGCGCCAGCAGCACCCCGCCCCCGCGACCAAATCCCTGGCCGCGGAGTTGACTCTGATGCTTGGGACCCCAGCGTTACAGAGAAGACCTGCACTCCCCGGGGTTTTCTCAGGCCAGCCTTTACCTTAGGGGTGGGGCGCAAACCTTTGAGATACCCCGGAGCCTGGGACATCGGGACAGCAGTGAATTAACAAAACCTCTTTGGTTAAGCTCCTCAGGGACTACGTCACCTCGCTGGCATCAAACCACGCCACGTGGAAGGCTGCATTCCACGCAGCCCATTACGATCTTTGGAAAATCAGTCTCCCTTTGTTTTGATTCCCACTTCGGTTTCTGAAGCATAAAGCACCAAGGACTTTTTTCGCAGTCTCTGAGCAAGTGCTATTTTCATTTCACAGGGAGAAAACTAGAGCTAGGGAAGGTCAGGCTGCTTGCCCAGAGCCACACAGCTGATAAGTGCAGTGCTTAAGAATGAAGGAAGGCTGTAGCCTCAAAGGAAAAAACCGGCTGGCATCCAGTTGATTCTGACTCTTGGCGACCCCGACCCTATGGGTGTCAGAGTAGAACGGGACTCCTCAAGGTTTTCTGCGGCTGATTTGTCAGAAGTAGATCACCAAGCATGTCTTCCAAGGGGCCTCTAGAACCACTGGAAAGCACAGCATCAAACTACTGCCGCGCAAATCCCATCTCTACCATTGCCCAGCCACCAGAGGCTGGCCCAGTCAATTCCTGACCAGAGAAACGAGAATGGTGGTGTTTTCTTACAGGATTGTGGTGAGAATTCGATGAGCTGATACACGCAAAGCTGTCAGAAGAGTACCCGGCACGTGGTAACCACTCAGTGAGTCTTTACTGTTATTAAATAGTGCTGGGTAAGAATTAGTGGTATAGTTTCATTTCTATTTGGAAATGAGAGAAGCGTTTTATTTTGTTTTCCTTTTCCCATAACCAAGACTTCTAATTTCAGAAGATAAACTGAAAGCCTGGGTCTGCATGTGTGGCCAACCCTGGCACAGAATGGCTGCACAGCTGTCTCCACTGGGCAGCGAGGCTGAAGGCTAGTGACCGCACAGCTGCAGTAAGTGGCTCCCACAGAAAGCTCTGCAGGCGACCTCCCAGATTTCCTTGATGGAGACAGTGCACCCACAGAGACTGGGGAGACACTGGAGACCTTGTACAGGGCCACCACGTGGGCCACTTCACTCCCAACCAGCTTGGGATTGGTGTCTTCTGAAACAGGCCTCGGCTGGATGTCCCTACTGCCAACACTTGCAGGATCTCAGGAGCCAAATGTTGGTGTTGACATTCTGGTTACACTGCATGCTGGCGCTGTGACTCTGGGAAAGTTACTTAATCTGTCTGGGCCATCGTCCTCCATCTTTAGATAGGGATAAGAACAGAGTGGTCGTGGGGCTGTTGTGATGATCCAGAGCCAGGGAATGCAAACCGCTCACAGCGCGCACAGACCAAGTCCCCTGTCCGAGCTTGCTGTCACCCTGGCCTGGGGCTCCCTGAGCCCTCGAGGGTAGTGCAATATCCTGGCTTTCCATGGGATATCCAGACAGAAAAGGCTTGGTTTATACTTTCTTAAAGCCAACTGGAGTCTCAGGGTGTCAACATGCTCGGCTTCTCACTTTGGGGGGTTGAGTCCACCCAAAGGCACCTCAGAACAAGGCTTGGTGGTCTGCTTTTCAAAGAAGCAGCTCCTGCAAACCCATGGAGCACGGATCTACTCTGACACATATGCAGTCACCAGGAGACCGAATCAACTCTGTGGCAACTGGTTTTCCCAGCTGACAAGAGGATTCTTCTTGTTTGGGCCCCACTCTGAGCATCTCTGGGCTCCCTCAAGTCATGCTAGGAAGGACGGGCAGGCCACAGCACCCCCAGGGGCCAGGTGGGCTCAGTCAGGTCATGCTCAGCCTGCCCCGCCCAACACCTGCCAGAGTCCCATGCTCCAGGAAGAAGGTAGGGTGTCACCTGGTCAAATGGAAGGCCTCCTGCTCTCTACTGTCTTCTTGAAGGACTCAGAGACTTCTAACACTGCAGGGGGCTGACTGACTTTTACACTCACTTTCTAGTTCAAAAGTTCTTTGACCTCTAAGATCAGTCCTTAGAAAGCCCGATTGAGGCACTTGTTCCCTCTGAAGACAGAAGGGACCAAGTTTTCCTAAGGGCATCTCTGTCCCTAATACTTCATCTGTGAAGCCTCCCCTCCTGGTGGTTTAGGGGCCAGCTGCTCAACAGCTGTGCTGTTCTCATTCACAATCTATCTCTGTCTCCGAAGCTGGAGCAGATGTGCGGCTTGCTGGGTGGAAGCCACACAAAGGCCTCCCTCTGCGTCACCAAGGCCTCCTTCCAGAGTGGCAGGGTCACAGGGGAGCCACTGCCGCACTCGTGGGCTCCAACCCCTGCTGGCCCAGGGCAGAGGAGACTGCGTCTCATGAAGAAGGACAGAACCTTCCAGCTGGCAGAGCCTGCAAGTTTCCATGTGTTTCCACCACCAAACGGAGCTTTGTTGTGCTCTGTCAAAAGGAAACAAAGAACAGGCTCCACAGAAAGCCCCACACTTCTCGGCTCTGCCCTCTGGTCAGCTTTGTGGTAGCACAAGTCCTTCCCAAGGTCTGTCCCTTCTGGCCTCTTGTGCCAACTCGGGGTGATGTGAGGCTGGGGTCTGCTCACTTCCCCAGCTCCACAGCATCACTGAATTCTCCCCGCTGACTGGATGCTCCCCTGGTGCCAGGCACAGTGTTGAGAGACAGGCCCCTGTTCCTTTCCATAACCCTATTACTATCTTCACTACTTTTTTAAAAACAGATAGGAAATCCAAGCTTGGAGAAATTAAATAACTTGCCTGAGATATGTGACAGAGTTGAGACTTGAATTCAGGCTTGTGTGACTCTGAGCCGATGCTTAGTGGCAAATAACTGTATCAGTTAATATTTAGTGAGTGCATATGACATGCCTACCAGCACTATTTTATATGTATTTATCTAAGTGTTTTGTATGTATTGATTCTTTTAATCCTTACAATCCAACCTGCAAGCCGTTGTTGTTGCTGAGATGTTGAATCACGGAGGCCCCGTGTGTACAGGGTAGAGCAGTACCAAAAGGTTTTCCTGGCTGTGGCCTCTTAGATATAGAGCACCAGACCTGTCTTCCAAGGCACCTCTGGATGGGTTGAACCACTGGTCTTTCAGCTACTGATCAGTCAAGTGCTTAACTATTTACATCACCCCATGAGATACGTATTATTTATAGTCCCATTTTATGGATGATGAAACTGAGGCCAAGAAAGGTTAAGTTCATTGAACCATCCAGTTCACAGGAGACCCAAGAGTCTCAGAAGTGACCAGCTACCAAGGAGCCCTGGAGACCCGTGGGAGCCCACCACCCCAGCGTTGTCCGCCCCTGGGGGACACTCACGGCTGCAGGTTTTGCCATTGGGGTCCAGTGTATAGCCCCGGCGGCACTGGCAATAGTAGCCCTCCTCCGTGTTGACACATTCGTGCTCACAGCCTGGTCTGTTCAGCGCACAGAAGTTGATCCCTGAGGAGAGAAAGGGTAGACTTTTCATCTATCAGGGGTGGTGTGCTCAAGCCCTCGGTATCTCCCAGCACCGGTGGAGAGAGCTGGTGGGTGCCTGTCTGCAGAGGGCACTCTGCATGGGCCACTCCTTGATTTATTCACCAACTAAGGGCCCTGAGCTGGACGTGAAGGTGGGCTGAGGGGGGTGAAATGGCAGCGAGAGAGAATGATGTGTAGGACTGGCTGAGGCCGAGGCCCTAGTTCACTGGGCTCCCGCTGCAGTGGGGAGGCAGACACGGAACCAGGCAGTCATAAGGCAGAGACACGATACAAAACAGAGTCAGAGGGCAAGCCCCAACTGAACCCTGGAATCAGGGCATCTTCCTGGAGAAGGAGATGGCCAGCTTGAGGCCTTGAAAAGAAGGGGGAGTCAGATAGCTAAGCATGCAGGGAAATAAGAGGGAGCATGGGGTTGTAAAATGGTCCAGCCTCTTTGGAAAGCAATCTGATGCTTCCTTTAAAAGATGGATAAAGATATACCATTTGACCCAGTAATTCCACTACTTGGAATATATCTTACAGAATCAAGGCCTTTCACACCAACGGACACATGCACCAGAATGTTTATCGCAGAACAGTCCACGATAGCAAAAAGATGCAATCAACCCAGATGCCCAACAACAGAAGAACGGATAGGTAAACTATGGTACATATACTCAATGGAGCACTACGCAATGATAAAGAATAACGATGATTCCAGGAAACACCTCCTAACCTGGTTTCAAGTGGAAGACATTATGTTGAGTGAAAGTAGTCAGCGACAAAAGGACAAATATTGTATGAGATCTCTACGATAAGATCTCAAAAACAGCCTTGTGTATAGAAGAAAAGACTCTTTGACAGCTGCAAGGGAGGGGAGGGAGGAAGGGTGGCGGGGGGAGGGTTTAGATTAGATAGTTGCTAGGTATCTGGTTGGGAGAAATCGGTGACAGCACACATTAGAAACAAGAACAACATTAAGTGGATTTCAGCATAACTTGAGTGCTCCTTCCATCTTAACCCAATATTGCAAGGATAGAGTAGCTGGGGCAGGGGGCAGGGGACCACGCTCTTAAGCGAAATTGAGGCCAATTGGCACAACTAGCATTTTGCTAAGAGGGCCTCTGCACCCCACATTGGTGAGTGGCATCTAGGGTCTTAAAAGCTGCTAAGCTGCCATTTGAGGGCACAGCAAATGGTCCCAACTCAGCAGGAACAGATGCTCCTTGAGGACCAAAATGACATGGGGTAAAGACAACCCAGAAGATGAAGAGACCCACATGAGTGGGTGCCTACATCGACCTGGGACTGGAAGAACCAGATGGTGCCCGGCCACCACCAGTGATAGCCGCAAAGGAGCTCACAAAGTTGAATCTCACTGGCAACACAAGAATAAAAAGGGATGCATCCTGAGATCTCCACTAAAAGACCTCAGTTGACGGTCCAGCGGTTTTGGGGTTGGGGTTCCCCTGGGAGCATGGCCCCCGGCCCTGATGCTGCCCTTGACCATAAATCATAATGAAGGTCCACTCTTCAGACACGAATGGATTTGACTTGGCGATGCAGAGTGACCATATATTGGATGCACTTTATGGTTCTATGCATCTATAGGATATAATCCTGCTGACCTCTGGCTGGAGGAAGGAGAGTGGGTGGAGAGCAGGGGAAAGGAGACTGTTGCGGGGATGAGACATGTATGAAGCAGAGAGGAATAGTGTGTTGTCACCGGACAGGGAGAGCAGTGGAAGCTGCCTAGAGGTGGGCATTTAAATTTATACGGGAATGTACATTTTCACTCAGTCATATTAAATAAAAAATAAATAAATATGAGGGAGCAGACTGTGAGGAGCAGCAAAGGCCTCTGGATGAAATCCAGAGAGTGCATTTGGGGACGCTGAGAAGAGCTGGAATGTAAGAATTCACACGTGGCCAGGGAGGTGAAGAGAGCCCTGCAGAACCTTGCAAGCCTATGAGAGTGCAGGCAAGAGGCTGGAGGGCTGGGGTGAGGTGGGCGTATTTGTAGAGACAGCATGGCCTGAGTTGTGCCTTTAGGAATGCTTTGCAGAGAAAGAGGACAGGCACGAGCGTGTCAGTCACTGAGGCATTTTGCAAGACACAGAGCTAACAGCTCCTGCTTTCTGGGAAATCACTGGAAAGAAAACTGATGCCTGAAGTATACCTCTGGAGCCTTCCCTCTGACAGCCAAAGAGACCGCAGCTCCCAGCCCTCCCCCTTCCAGGAGAGATGGAGATGCTGAGAAGACTCAGTTGGTCTCTGCCTTGAGTTAGTCTGATGACCAGAGCCCAAAGCTGGCATCTCCAGTGACATCCAACAGTTACACTGGACAATAAACAAAAGCTGATCTTGCAAAATGTCCAGTTGTTTCGGAGATCCAGAAAGTCGCAGTTACATTAAGAAGGGCTCCAAATTCCGAACTGTGTTCTGAGTGAGATAATGAGGGTTCCACACCACCAAACTGCAAATAGTTCAAAAGACAGGTTTCTGATGCTGCCCTGGGTTGCTGCAGTTTTGTTCCATGGTTAGAGGAACCCCTGTCGAAGCCACGCTCCTGCCAGCAAACGGAAACTGCATCATTACCAGTAGCCAATTAGCAATTTCATTTCCTGGTAGAAAATGCTAAAACCACAAGATCCCACAATGAGGCTAGTGCTGGAGAAAAGGTCACCACCACTAATCTTGCTGGCTGGGCTGAATTAGTTTAACAGCAAGACATTGTTCTTTTTCTGGATATGTTGCCTTGTCAACAACCATTACCTATGTCTTCCTGGTAATCGAATCCTGACCCCCAGGGAACGAATCATAGTAGGTCTAAGCCAGCTTGACAACCATATTCTTCTTTGCTAGTGATTGGTTTTAAGGGTGATAATATGCCCTAAATCCTGACCAATGCGACATAAGTTTCTTAGGACCCCTAGTACAGATTTTCCTCCCTGAAAAGACAGAGGAATATGAGGAGAAGTATCTTTTCCTGCCCTCTTCTCTTTCTGTCTTTGAATCTAATAGTGTGAAGGTGTGATATCTGGATCCGCAGCAGCTGTCTTATAGCCATGAGGCAACAAGCATGAGGATGCAAAGTCAACATGCTGAAGATGGCAGAGTAAATGTACAGAAAGAGTCTGGGTTCTTGGTAACACTGAGCCAACTCTGGGACCCTGGAACCAGGAAAAAGTAATGTTCTCATGACTTAAGATCTTTTTATTGTGTTTTCCCTTTTGTACAGCCAAAAAGTATCCCAACTGATACACGGGAAATAATCTGAAACCATAAAATAATGAACTGAGAATGTACACATTTTATCCTGTCTCTTTCCAGAAAGTCTTCTGTTAAGGAAGTCTTCTCCTGGAGCCAGCACCCTGAATTTGAACTATGGACTATGTGAGAATACATTTCTCTTTGTTAAAGCCATCCACTTTGGGTATTCCTGTTAGAGCAGAACTAGATGCCTAAGACACTCATCAGCAACCTCACTTGTGCAGGGCAAAACAGTGCCCAGGCACAAAGAAAGAAGAGCTTTGATCAGGAAAAATAAGCCTGGCAATAAAACACTGGCTGCAAGCAAACAAGCGGGCACAGAATACAAAAGGGCCAGGGGTCTGGTTAGCACAGGGTCTTCAGGAATCACTTCCCTACCCATCAGTAAGCCAGACTCATAGGGGTGAGCCTGGGCTACCTGGAGAAAGGGGACATTTCTTCAGCACACTGTTTCAGTTGTCTTTAGGGAAGGTTTATACCCCAAATAATTAAACTAAAAAAGCATTTAGGTTCTTAGTGAGGTTCTTATTCAGCTATCTGGCAAGAAGCTATTTGAAATACCCCTTTTCTGGATGGTTCCATCTAGCAGAGGTTTGACAGTAGTTCTTTGCTTTCTTGAGACACTTGAATCATGTTCTTCATGTGCTTGTTAATTAGTCACTCCTTTATTGATTTATTCAGCAACTATGTACCCCATATTTGGTTAGGTCTCCTCTCAAAGTCATAAGAACCAGAATGTCCAGGAAACCCCTCCAAGCTCAGATGGTGGAACTGTGAGATAACAGTTTTCATGAGTTTCAGCTCTGTATAGAACTCTACACGAAACCCACAGAACAAGAACCAACTGGGACTGTCGACTTGACTCTGATTGGTAGCAGAATGGAACTGCACCACGGGGTCTCCTAGGCTGAAATTTTTATGGGAGGAGATTGCCAGGTCTTTGCTCCCACAAAGCTGGTAGTTAGTTCAAATTGCTGACCCTTCATTTAGTAGCTGAGTGCTTAACAACTGCAACACCAGGGCTCCTTAGTGAGAGGGTAGGACATCAAAAACAAAGTATTAGTAACCCTAGGCAGTAAGCTATAAGGCTACCTGGGCAACGCCGATAGTAAGATTCAGAATAATTGGATGAGGCAACAAAATGTTCAAGCAGGAAGTCTTATTTCTTCAGTTTAGGAAATCCAAGTCCAGAGGAGTGAAGTGGCACGTCCAAGACTACATGGCTTATACTGGGACAGGCAGTATAAAATAAGTGGCTGCATCTTGTACATAACCCGTACCATTTTGTTTCTTAATTCTGTCTCCAAGCATGAGGCCATTGTTTCCCTCAGTGTCTCTCAAGGTTCAGGACCAATCTGCTCTCTTTAAAAACCAAACCAGAACCACTGCTGTCAAGTTGATTCTGACTCATAGAGACCCTATAGACAGGAGGAGAACTGCCCCATAGAGTTTCCAAGGGGCACCTGATGAACTTGAACCGCGAACCTCACTGTTAGCAGCTGTGGCACTTAACCACTGTGTCACCACAGTTTCCATTCTCTTTAGGACTATGGAAAAACAAGTGATAATAATCTAAAAATCTTAAAAGAAAGACGAAGGAATCTGCCAGGAATGTGTAGGATGGGCCCAAACACCAATGAAGACATCAACATATCCGGGATGTGACCACTGTGACCACCTGAAGACTAACATTCCACAGATTCCATGGACTCTTAAAAACCTCATCCCCTTCTCCTATAAAACCTCCAGCTAGTCTCCATTTTGGGGAGACAGACTTCAGAAGAATCCATCCCCTCTGTCTCCTTATGTACTGGGACACAATAAAGCATCTTATTTCTCATCTCACCCATCTCAAAGATTGGCTGTATGTGGCAGGCGGCGCAAACTCCGCTTAGGTTTCTGGTAACAACATGAGTGACCTTGCCAAGGCTGGACCTCGTGTTTTCCTGCTCATTCCAACCTGTGTTTGCCTACACCTGCTTTTCCAGGTGTAGGATCTCCACCTTGAGGGAACACCAACCAGCCAGCAGGAGTGGAAGGAGCAATCCTGGAGCCCTGCACTCTGAGTCATGCCCACATCTGATTCAGCGCTGGAACCCCACCTAGACAGCCAGGCCAGACCTAGTTTCTGGGCTTTGCACCTCCACCTTCATAATTTATGCTCTAAGTCAGTCAGTGACAGCACTTTTCAGTAGTAGAAACGGAGCCTGGAGGCGGAGGAAGAAAAGTCTTGGCCAAGGGTTTTTTTCTACAGTAACACCCTACCTTGAACATCTTTTTCCAGCTTAGCTGAAGAACATCACATGCCTTTGAAAAAGAGGTTTTGTATTAGATTTGAAAAGAGCCCCCATTCATCAACCTCTATTAACTGTAAACGATTGTACCCTGAACTCTAGATTTGTACATCAAATCACTCAGGAGACCTCAGACTCCTAATAACAAACTCCAGATTTGAAATCCAGTGTCTTTGCTTCCACAGAATGCTGCAGAAACTGGCAGACAGTGAGCGCCTGCCTCCGCACACATTTCTCTGCCATAATCCACCACGCACAGACATTAAGTCTGGGGAGCTCTTGGAGGCTGACCTCAGGAGTTAAGAGGGCTGGGTTCGCAGTGAAGACAATGGAAAAATGTGAACGATGAAGTAGTGTGTTGGGAGAAGGGCTGATGAGGACACCACGTTTTAGGAAAAAAATGCTGTTTTTCTTGGATGGAAAATTAGGACACCTGGCTAAAGAGGAAGCAGAGCTATAACCACTGAATATATATGAATGAGCAAACAGACCCATCTGCAAGCAGATGACGGATAATCAAACTGCTCCCAAGGGGTCACTTTCTCACCCCCTCTCTCCTGTCCTCAGCCTCCCTCCTCCCTTGATAATGGTGTGCTCGCTGCCTTGAATTCTTCACTCCTCCCTGTGTCTCTCTAGGCACGGTGTGGAGAGAGAGAGGCAGAGGTTGAGAGAATCACAGGGATCTAGTAGAAGCTTAAAAGAAATTCTCTCCGCTGATGGCCGAGTGCCTCATTGCTTTTTCCCTCCATTAGTAACAGAGAGTGAGACTTGGACCCACAAGGAGGGTCTGAACTGAACCACATCTAATTATCCTCTTTTTCACATAAGAGCTTTCAGTCCCCAGATGAACCTACCCATGAGTGATTTTCCTTGGTTGCAGTCTACCACTACTACACACCCCTCTGGAAAGATGTAAACAGCACAGAGGAGAGGCTAGGCTGGAGGCGTAGCCCTCCAACACAGTTATGCACGTATGAGCCAATGGAATATACCCCATCTAATTGTTTTCCCATTCTGAATGCTCTCAACTAACATTCCCATTGAAAGCTTGCGTTTTTCAGGGTTGGTATTCAGGCAAGGCAATGGGAATTACTTTTTATAAGTGAGGTTGTTTCAAAATATGGGCTCTGCAGCCTTCTGCCACCAGACAAGTTTTGATAGGTATTAGAAACAGTGCAGAAGTTAATATGTGCCACTAGCAGAATAGGACTCATTTGAATTCAGTGACAGAGCCTATAAGGTTGTTCAAAAGAGATACATGGTTAAACCTCAGTCTCAGTACACGTATTGCCAGGAGGGAGTAGGTGAAGAAGCATAGAGGAAAATACATCCCAGAACAGGAGATCCAGAGAATTCTGTGAATGACATGGTTGGGAGAAGTCAAACAATTCATTGTGAACAATTGTGTACTGACTACAGAAATATTTGAAAAACTTCACAATTTGCATGTGTTGAAAAAGCCATCTTTCTAACAGGACTCAGTAATTCAAATAACAGAGATGATTCTCTGGGATGATGAATCTCTCTTACTCATTTAACAAGTATTGGGCTGTACCTATTCTGGCATAGTGGTTAAGTGCTATGGCTGCTAACCAAAAGGTTGGCAGTTCAAATCTGCCAGGTGCTTCTTGGAAACTCTACGGTGCAGTTCTATTCTGTCTTATAAGGTCACTATGAGTCGGAGTCAACTCAGTAGCAGTGGGTTTGGTTGGTTTTTCTATTCCACGTGGTCCAGCACTATGAGGTACTGAGGGTTCAGCAGTGCGCAAAACTCAAAAATCTCTCTCTTTATGAAGCTTCTGTTCTAGTGATCTCTCAGGAACGGTCTGGTCTGAAGAAATCCTGTTTGGTGTCCATGCTCTGGAGCCCTAGGCAAGCACCTTGATGTGCCATATGACAGGCATGGTGCATTATTAATATCATACAGGTGACACCTCATGCCCCTTAAAGGCTGCTAGTATGCCCTACAGTCTCTTCTTCTTCCTTCATTTCCTCCCTCTTGAAAGCCATAAAATGTCCAGTGTTATAGAATTGGAAGAAATCAGCCCCTTTTACCAACTGGCTCTGGGATCAGCCATTTCTTTCCCAAATCCCAAACGCACAGTGTGGGGTGAGGAGGAAAGAGGGTGCACCCTCCTTTCAGATAGGTAGGAGTTTCATCTTGGGCTCTGACTTGGCTACATGAGCCCAATGGTCAGATTCAGGCTTTTTAATCTGCAAAAATCATTATCCTCATCATAGGAGCAATAAGCCAAAGGGTAAAATAAAGTCAGATTAGTAAACACAAATGCTAGGCAAAAGTGTGTCTTGTTTACGATTTCAAATGAAATGAAAAGTACCTATACCGGGGCATTTAGTGGAAGAAGCCCTCCTCCATCACCCAGCATGACTTACTCCTGCAGGTTTTCTTATCTGGATTCAGCATAAACCCTTTCAGGCAATGGCAGGAGTATGAATCGCCTGTGTTAACACACTCATGCTGACATCCGTGATTGGCTGAGGCACAGTAGTCTATCTCTGGAAAGAATGAAAAATAATAATAATGAGGAATAAAATAATAAGTCTGACAAGGGAAATTTTCAGTCTTAACATTTATGAAACAGGTAAAAGCCCCATAACCTTAAAAAACACTGCCACAGATAAATCTCTCCATAAAGTTATTTTCATGTTTGGGATGTGGCCTTCACTGTACCCCCACCCCAACCCCTGAGTAAGAAAATCTTCTTGACGTGTTACAAAATGCATATACAACGGAAGACCTGGGTGAACCTCGAAAACATTATGCTGAGTGAAACAAGGCATACAGAAAAGGGTAAATAGTATATGGTACATGTATATGAAATACCTAGGCAAATGCAGAGAGACAAAAGTTTATTGGCAGTTAAAGCAGCCAAGAGGGAGAAGAGTCACTGCTAAAGGGTGCTAAGTTTCTGTTTAAACCAAAACCAAACCCACTGTCATCAAGTAGATTCCAACTCACGGTGACCTTATAGGACCGAGTAGAATTGTCCCCTAGAGTTTCGAGGAGCACTTGGCAGATTTGAGCTGCTGACCTTTTGGTTAACAATCATAGCATTTAACCACTGCACCACCAGGGTTCCCAGTTTCTGCTTGGGGTGATGACAAACTTGGAAATGGGTAGCAGTGATAGTGGCAGAACAGTGCAAAATGTAATTAACGCCACCAGATTGTACACTTAAAAATGGCTACAGCTGCAAGTGTTTTATCATATGTATTTTAACACAGTAAAATTTAAAAATGCTTATGCAACAAATGAGTTTGAGAATATGCTTTCCTTCTCTTGGTTCATCTAAGGTCTACTAAAATGGAAGTGTGACTGGGTAGTGTTTGTCATATTCTAGCCTGGGAAGAGAGAGTTTAGTTAACTGCTTTATGGTTTTTGCTGTGTTTTAATTAAGACTGGAAACCCTGGTGATGTAGTGGTTAAGTGTTGTGTCTGCTAACCAAAACGTCAGCAGTTCAAATCTGCCCGGTACTCCTTGGAATCTATGGAGCAGTCCTACTTTGTCCTATAGAGTCACTATGAGTCGGAATCCACTAGATGGCGCTGGACTTGGTTTCGGGTTGGTTAATTAAGACTAACAAACTTTCTCAAAGTCAAATTCCAAACCATTTAAACCCTTCACACACCAAACCAAGCAATAGGATGCAACATAATTTCTTAGGAAAAATAGCCCTAGGAGCAAAATCCATGAATTTCAAAGTTCAAGGCACATCACTTGTTACCTCACTGAGCTCAGCTGCACATCAGCTGGCTCTTTCACCTCCAGTTTCACAGTCACAGAATGTGCTTTCCAAGTATACATTAACTGAGATCAAAGGTTGTTCCAACTCAGTGGAGACCAAAGCTAGTTGTCATCTAGCTCTCTTCAGCACATGGTGACCTCATGTACAACTGGACAAAACGTTGCCCAGTACTGCACCATCTCCACCAGAGTTGGTTCTCTGGAGCCCACTGTTGCAGCTCTTGTGTATTTTGATTGCCTTCCAATCCCAGGGGCTCATCTTCCAGCACTCTGTTGGACAACAGTCTGTGGAGATCCCACAGGCCTTCCACTGGCTAATTTTGAGCATTGGATCGCCCGTCTTTGCTTTCTAGTCTGTCTTACTCTGCAAGCTCTTCTGAAACCTGTCCACTAGGGATGACTCTGGTGGCATATGTCTGCTAACCAAAAGGTTGGCAGTTGCCAGGTGCTCCTTGGAAACTATGGGGCAATACTACTCTGACCTATTGGGTTGCTATGAGTTGGAATCGATCCAATGGCAGTGTGGTATTTTTTGGTTTCCAGCATCATAGCAACATGAAAGCCACCACGGTCTGAGAAACTGACAAATGGTTGGTGAGTAGTTGTTTTTAGATATTGTCAAATTTTCCTGTACAAGTGTTTTACTACTTTACATTCACACGAGCAATAAATGAGACTCCTAAAAGAATTTTTTAACTGGAAGAAAAAATACATGGAAGTAGCTAAGAGATAACTTTGGGGGGAGGGATAAAAAAGGGACTTAAAAGTATTAAAATGAATTACACTATTTCTAAATAAATGACAAGGAGCCCTGGTGACATAATGGTTAAGTGTTTGGCCTCTAATCGAAGGTTGGAAGTTCAAACCTACCAGCACCTCCTCAGGATAAAAGACCTGTGAATCTGTGTCCACAAAGATTACAGTCTAGGACAAATGAAGCAGTTCTACTCTGTCACACAGGGTCGTGCTGAGTCAGAATCAGCTTGACAGCACACAAGAACAACAACAAAGAAAGCACCCTATTACTGATTCAAGAACAGAAACGCCAAACAACAGAACAGGACAGGCAATCCTAGTCTATACAAGGGCTTCATTTATAATCAAGTTTGAAAGCATCGTAATTCAATGACGGGAAGGTGAATTATTCAATAAGGTGCTTGGGGAAAACTGTCTAGTTGCAAAAATGTAGTACTCTCATTTCTTGGCTTCAAGTGAGATAATCTTCAGATTGATCATAAAGTTACATAATAAGCACAAAACTAAAAGAAATAGAGGTGACTGGGGATAGGAAAAAACCCTTCTATGAATAGAAACAATGGAAGAAATACTGAAGAATAGCCTACAGATTTTTTTAATGTATTTTATTTTGAAAACACATAAAAAAGAAACTTAATTTTAAAATGTTAAATTTAGTTTAGTTTTAACTTATAAACTTTACAAATTTAAATAGACTATAGGCTTTTATTGCCTGGAGGTTAAAAATTTCAGAAATATTAAGGATTTTGACTATAATAAATAAATGGTAAATAATAAAAATGATTTTCTATAAACAATGACCCAAAGAATTACATACTGTATTATTTTAAGAACTCATACATTTATAAGAGATTATAAAGCTAAACAACTATTAAATATTTTATCAGCCATATACTGAACATGCATCATCTCACTCAATTCTCAAGACAATTTGATAAGGTAAGAATTAAGAGACTTGCTCAAGTCACACCAAAATCTAGTCAAATTTAGATCAAACTGTTTCTGACTCTGAAACCCCATGCTAACAACAAGTAGTTTCTGATCTACAACAGGATTCTGTTTCAACAACTCAGACAACTCTGACAATCATAACAACTCTCCTGTAAGTCAGTTGTGACATAAGCAGAATCTCTCTCTCTTTTTTTTTTTTTTGGTTTTCATCACCATTGTCTTCATTATCAGTATCTTTACAAATCCAGTCTTCATTTGTTTTTGGGAGTTGTAAACATCACATATAAACTTACAGATAACGGTAGCATCAGCAAATGAGATGCAACACTGTATGTAATACAAATTACTAATACAAGATGTTCAAAAAAGGACAGTTGTCATGGATTGAATTGTGTCCCTCCAAAAATATATGTAGCCATGTGGCTGGGCCATGATTCCCAATATTTGTGATTGTCCTACATTTTGTGATTTTCCTGTGCTGTGTGTTAAAGGATTAGGGTGGGACTGTAAATCAACTCATAGAATTATCTCCTTGCTCCACTGTAAAGGGAGTTTCCCTAGAGTATGGCTTGTCCCACCCTTAATCCTTTCATCCTGCCAGAGATAAAAGGAAAGGGAAGCAAGCAGAGAACCGGGAACCTCACACCATCAAGCAAGCTGCACTGGGAGAAGAACACATCCTTCAGACCTGAGGTTCCTGTGCCAAGATGCTCCCTGAACAAAGACTGGTGCCATACCAGACTTTCCTCCAGAGCCGACAAGGGAGAAAGCCTTTCCCTGGAATGGACATCCTGAATTTAGACTCGAAGCCTACCAGACTGTGTAAGAATAAACTTTCTATGGTGTTTCTGTTAGAGCAGCACTAGATGACTAAAGCAACGAACATTAAGGGCAGTTTGTCATAACTTAAATACATCGTAAGTCAGGGACTACCGGTAATTAGGTTGCACAGCTAAGATTCCAACAGCAAAGGAGTCAAGGACCTAGGCATGGAAAGACAAGTCATAGAAGAAGAAACAGAAATGTCTAACAATTACATAAGGAACCCTGATGATGCAGTAGGTGACGCTCACCTGCAATCCAAACAGCTGGCTGTTTGAATCCACCAGGTGCTACTTGGAAACTCTATCAGGCAGTTCTACTCTGTCCTGTAGGATTGCTGTGAGTCAGAATTGACTTGACAGCAATGGGTTTGGTTTGTTTTTATAACATGAAAAATGTTAGCCCCAAAATTGCCCAAAAACTTTAAAGAAGAGAAAAATGAAAAGAAAAACCAAAACTGTTAACTTAACTGTTGATTCCGTTAATAAAGACTCTCTGAATATCTCCCAAGGGCCTGGCACTGAGGATGATTAGGGAGCAATGAAGGTTTTGCCTTTAGAACCATTGTGTTGTTACTGTCTGCCTTTCCTTCCTCAGTGGGTTCGAACTCCCAATCTTTTGGTTACAAGCTGAATGCAGATGGTGTGCGCCACTAGGGATCCTAAGGGACTTCACATGGATCCCTTATAATCTCTTATTATTATCGGGGATTATTTATTAATCAAATAATCACGCCAATAAAGACAAAAAAGAAACATAAATTGTGATGATTAATGAAGAAAAGACTATCAAAGACAGGATTAAAAAAGTAATGAGAAAAAACTTTCGACTAGCAAATTAGCAAGAACTGTAAACGCCCTCCCCCATTGGCAGTGCAACACAAAACAGCACAGTTTTTGAAAAGTAATCTTAGAATATGCATTAAAGGCCTTAAAAATGTTAATAGACTTTTCTGCTTTGTGATCAGAAACACATACCAGGACGTGTATCACAATACAAATGAAAAACAGTCAAAAAATATCTGTTGAAGAAATATAACATGGACCCATGAGAGACTATTATGCAGATAGTAAAATGTTTTTGATAAAGTTTAAATGGCATGTGAAAATGCTCATTATTTGATGTTATACAGCATGAGCTCAATTCTGTAAAAGCATAACCATATGTACATAAAACAAAGATGGGAATAATGTGTGCCAAATGGGTATTAACTATGGTTATCTCCAGGCAATGGTACTACAGATCATTTTCATTTTATTCTTTAGAGTTGTCTTACTACCCAGTTTCATACAATGAGCACATTACTTTGGTAATTCAATAAATACACACATTCCATAATTGTGAAACTAGTTGCCACGGAAAACGGTGGAAATATAGAAAAAAGAACTGTGTGAGAGGCAGCCAGTGACACAGAGAAGAACATAATCAGAGAACATTGCTGGCAACCACATGCATAGCTTCAGATGTCTATATCCAAAATATAAAATACAGGCAATAAATGAAGTGAGTTTGTAATCTCACTACAGGGCAGCAGCCACGAGCTCATCACACCACTGAACTTTGGGGAGATGGGAACCGAATGCACAGCTGTGCTGAGGACAGGCTATATACTCTACATGAGTGGTTTTCTAACTTTTAAGCCTCTAAACACTTTGTTCAAACGAAATTTTACTTAGAAAGACTAACAAACCAAACAGTTCAAAGCAGAATTCCTTTTACTGATACAGTGCAGTGAATTCCTTAATGTAGTTCTTCTAGCCACACATTGTCTTGCAACTCTCACAGAATAATTGGCTGAGACTATGCAAATAAAGTGTTCGTGGCCCACCAAAGGGAGGAAACAGTTGCTAAGAATGCAAATAAAGTGCATGGAACATTTGTGGGAGGATGCAACTGTGCAAATACGGTGTATGGAACCCTAACAAGAGGATTGGTCAGTTTTGTCATACCACTAGGCTTAAAGGGAGCCTGTCCTAAAAGCAGAGAGGGGAAACCTCTCTACTACCAGGAAGAGCTGAGGATAGAGCATGCCTTTAGGAAGCAAAGTCCCTGTGCTGAGAACCTCCTGGAGACCTAGATCCTGGAGACAGTAACATCAAAGAAGGCACCAGATGAAGAGATGCCATGGCAAACATGACAGAGAAATGGCAGTAGCAGAACTGTGAGACCATCACAAGAAAACAGAACGGGCTTCCTGGCCCAGTGTGTGTGTCCACGGTTGAATTAATCAGTAAGCAGGTGTGCTTGGCTAAATTATGGTTATTTACTAATGTGTGCACAGATTCATATGGATTTTTCCACATCTTAGAATGTGGTGAAAAACAGGTGAAACTGTGCATTACAGGTTAGCAAGTAAGCATAAGTAAGCCTGTGTATACTTTGTTTATATTGAATAATCCATCCCTGGGTGTGATGACCCAAGCCCTGAGTGCCTTTGGGCAGGAGGCCTGCTGGAGCAGTGGGGTGCCTCAGGGCACAGAGCCTCCAGCCTCCTGAGCATTGTGGAGAGCTAAGGGCCTTCAGCCCAAGGCTTGCTGGCAGAGTGGAGTGCCTCTGGGCGTTTACTAGCAGGGCAAAGAAGCTTTGTAACACTTGCCTGAGCAGAGAAAAGGCTGAGGGGCCAAGAAGCTCCCCTGACTGAAGAACTATACTGAATCTTCCTGACCTTCAATTGTAACCTGTGACTTCCTGTCTTAGTCAGCTAGTACTGCTATAACAGAATACCACAATCTGTGACTTTAAAAAGAGAAATTTATTTTCTCACAGAAAGCAGACTGAAAGTCCAAATTCAAGGCATCAGCTCCAGGGAAAGGGTGATGTTTGAACAACATAATGGGCATACAAAAGTCAGTGTCACGGAACATTCATTAACACTGAATATTCCAACATTAATGTTAGAATCCCAATCCTTATTCCTGGGGATGTAGTCCCTTTTGGAAATAACACTTTACTTATGTTAATGATGTCATATCATGGGTTATACAAAGAGCAGATCAGACACAGAAGCAAATTCAAAAGCGGGTAATACATATGCCATAGGAAGCTCTCCAAGGAGCTGAAGAACACCAGACTGCAGAAGCAGAGACAAGGGTCTTCCCTTACTGCTGATGAGAGCAAGAGCGAGAGAGACAGACAGAGAGAGATGTCCCCCAGTGCCCGTGCCCTGAATTTGGACTTCTAGCCTCCTAAACAGTGAGAAAGTAAATTTCTGCCCTTTAAAGCCCTCTTCTTGTGGTATTTCCGTTACAGCAGTGACAGGAAACTGTGACAGGACAATTTGACTGTTAGTTTGGTCCTAATTTTTTTGTTTGTTTTAACAAGGAAGAATGCACATTGGGGAAATGCAAACAGAGACAGCACTGGAGGCCAGCTTTTTTGCCTAGGAAGATAAATTTTAAAAAGTTAGAAAGAAAGGGGAAAAAAACAGAACATCTTTCTATGGTCAGGCAAGGAAGCATATTTCAAAAGACTTGGGAAGCAATAGAAAGTCAGATTTTATTATCCATTACAAATCATTCCAGTAGGGGAGATGACGGAAAACATAACACGTGAGCCACCCTGGCTGTGGAGGAAGCTCACGGGTAGACCTGGGCTTTACCAGGGCAGGCACCAAATACGGAAGGGAACAGATTCACAGGGAAAAACAGAGAGCAATGTAGCCTATAAAAATCGTGTCAAAGCAGCTAAAACTCTACAAACTAAGGGCAGCAAAAGACATTTCTCTGTTTCCTCAGGGGCTGCTTTAAATCGCTGATGGAAAGAACACAAAGCGCCTCAATTATTTTTCAAGGAGAATAATTTTCAGGTCGGAAAGCCAGAGAATGACGGGGTAGTAAAAGTCCAGATGGGCGTGGGCAAGGGGCATACGAAGCGATTTTCATTTATTAATTTATTAAATACAGAACGCTTCATGAATCTGCGTGTCATCCCGGCGCAGGGGCCATGCTAACCTTGTCCGTATCGTTCCAATTTTAGCATATGTGCTGCCGAAGCGAGCACTGAAGCGATGTCTCAAAGAGCTGCAAATGATGCCTGCGGACGACGTGAACACCCCTTCATTCTGTCTGGCCAGCATACGTTTTCTTTTCACTGAGTTTAGGTGTTGACATGGATCGACTTACATTCCCCTAAACATGTGTGTATCCGTTTGTCTGGGCCATGATTCACAGTATTCCATGATTGTCCACCATTTTGTGATTCCATGGAATTTTCCTATGTGTTATAAATTCTATCCCTGTGATTTAATCGGATGGATTAGTGGCAGCTATACTGAGGGTGTCTGCAACATTGAAGAGTGTCTTAATCCAGCCTCTCTTGAGACATAAAAGAGTGAGGTGAACAGAGAAACACAGGGACCTCGTACCACCAAGAGAGCAGCACCAGGAGCAGAGCACATGCACTGAACCTGAGGTCCCTGCACCGAGATGCTCCCAGACCAAGGGAAGACGGATGCGTCACAAGGACCTCCCTCCAGAGCCCACAGACAGAAAGCCTTCCCCGGGAGCCAGCACCCTGAATTCAGACTTCTAGCCCACTGGACTGTGAGAGAATGAACTTTTTGTAAAAGCCTTCCACTTGCAATATTTCTGTTACAGCAGCACTAGCTGACTCAGACAAGGGTCTTCAAAGGTAAGGCAAGTGTGCTCCAGTTGGATGCCACCCCTGTCACTCCTTATTGCAATGATTCTCAAACTTCATCTTGCAGCCATATCACCTGCAGGTGCAGCTTGCTGCTGCCCTCCTTGACGAGTTTCTGGTTTACCAGGTCTGGAGCAGGGCTCTAGAAGTTGCACTTCTAGCAAGTTCCCAGGTGGTGCTGCTGTTGCTAGCCCTGGAGCCACACTTTGAGAACCAATACCCTACCGACTACACCTGGCTGCACCGAACGTTCACTTTACTCACCTGATCTCTTTGGACTGTACAATCCTCTAGGTCATATCTGCGAGTTAGCAACCCCTTAGAAGGGTACTGTCTTGGCACAGATAAATCCTATCCCTGAGAGAACTTGCCAATGCAACTGTGGAACCTAGTTAATGATTTCTGAGGAAGACCGAAGAAGTAAGAGATGGATTTAGGTGACCAACTGTCCCAGCTTGCCTGGCACTGAAAGAGTTCTCAAAACACTGGACTTTCAGTGCTAAATCCAGCCAAGTCCCAGGGAAACAGGAATGAGTTCGTCACCCTAGGTAGACCCTGGGAATGGAAGGGCTAAGTACAAAAAGAAGATGGTCCCTGCAGTCTCCAGAGTAGTGAGCTAGGTATCAATTATTCATGAGGATCCATGCCCTCCCCCAATTACAAATGACAGAATGAATACAGAAGTCTCAAATAGGGAACTTGCTTTTATTGTTTTTTAAATATAAGTATTAATGCAGCAGAGAGAGCCCATTAATACACTTTGCTGAAAACTTTGCTACAGCCTTCACATTGTTGTTATTTGCTGGCAGGTGCTGTCAAGTTGATTGTGACTCACAGTGACTGTCATGGATTGAAATAGGTCCCCCCCAAAATGTGTGTAACTATTTGGCTGGGCCATCCTTCCCTGTGTTTGTGATTGTCCTTCATTCAGTGCTTTTCCTGTGCTATAAATCCTAATCTCGGCTTGTGGTTAGTAGAGTGCATTATGTTAGTGAGGATTAGGATGGGAGTGAAACACACTTCCTAAGGCTACCTCCCTGCTCCAGTGCACAGGGAGTTTCCCTGGAGTATGGCTTGCACCACCTTTTGTCTTTTATCATACGAGAGATAAAAGGAAAAGAAAGCAGATACCTGGGAACCTTGTACCATCAAGAAAGAAGTACCAGGAGTAGAGTGCATCCTGAGATTCTGGTGCCAAGATGTGACACAAAGGGAAATCCTTCCCCTGGAGCAGACACCCTGAATTCAGACTTGTAGACTACTGGACTGTGTAAGAATAAACTTTTCTTTCTTAAAGCCATCCACTCGTGACATTTCTGTTAGGGCAGTACCAGATGACTGCAACAGTGACTCCATGTAAAACGGAATGGAACGTTGCCCTGTCCGGTGCCATTCTCGCAGTCATTACATCTTAGAGCCCAGAGTTGTAGCCACTGTGTTAGCCCATCTCATCAAGGGTCTTCCTCTTTTTGGCTAATCCTCTACTTTACAAAAAATGGTGTCCCCTGGGACTGCTCCCTCCTGATAAAATGTCCAAAGTACATGAGATGAGGTCCTGCCATCCTTGCTTCTAATGAGCATTCTGTCTGTACTTCTTCCAGGACAGATTTGTTCATTCTTCCGGCAGTCCATGGTATATTCAGTGTTCTTCACCAATACTGTAATTCAAAGGTGTCCATTCTTCTTCGGTCTTCCTTATTCATAGTCCAGCTTTCACATGCATATGAAATGACTGAAAACACTATGGCTCAGGTCAGGTGCACCTCAGTCCTCAAAGTGACATCTTAGCTTTTTAATGCTTTAAAAATGTTTTCTGTAGCACCTTTTCCCAGTGCAGTATGTTGTCTGATTTTCTGAGTGCTGCTTCCATGAGTATTGATTGCGGATCCAAGTAAAATGAAATTGACAACTTTAATATTTTTTTCATTTATCATGATCCAGTTGATAAATGGAGAAAATACTGAAGTTGGTCTAATTGTAAGAATTTTTTGTTTCTTTATGTTGAATACTCTGGGGGTCAGTTCTACCCTGGCCTCTAGGGTTGCCATGAGTCGGATCTGACTTGACGGCATTTGGCTTGGCTTTGGCTATGTTGAGATGTAATCCATACTTTGAAGGTTACTGTAGCGACATTCACCAATGAAGTATGTAGCACTTCTTCTAGGATGAGTTAGTAAACTGAATTGCCAGACCTCGTATTCATTCAGCACTTCATTGTTGTGTGATGTGAATTCTGACTCATAGAAAACTTACAGAACAGAGCAGAACCACCCCATAGGGTTTCCAAGGAGCAGCTGATGGATTTGAACTGCTGACCTTTGGATTAGCAGCTGTAGCTCTTAACGACTGGCCCACCAATAGACACATGCAAAAGTCAGCGTCTATAATTGACTTTACTCATCATTACAGGTATTAGGAAGGTTAGATCAAGTACTATACTTGAAACCCAGTCTCTTTGATACCAGTGACATGAATCCCTTTACAGTGGACTGAAGTCCTCCAATTATCTTTGAATAGTCACTGAACATCTAAGAGTGTTCTTATGTCTAGTTTAGCAGTAACGGTTTCAAATTAGATTTCAAAAAGTCTGAATTGATAGTACATCCTAACCTTCTCCCTCTAAAAAAATATTCAGATAAACTTGAATTGGTTGCTTAAGGTAAGAAATTATAAAAGTTGTGCTTTTGTGAATACTCCTTCCATATTTTAAATTATATTATTTGTTCAGGAACATAAAGCTCAATTATGTACATTCTGGTTAAATCATACATTAACAATGCTTGCAGAATCCACCAGCCACACTGCAGGAAAAAAATGTGGCAGTCTGCCCTCATAAAGATTACAGACTTTGGAAGCCCTACAAGGCAGTTCTACTGTATACTATAGAGTCTCTATACATTGGAGCCAACTCGACAGCAATGGGTTTGGTATGGGTTTTGGATATTACATTGACCACCATTTTTAGACAATAATTAAACACTTGCTAATTGGATTAGCTTTCAGATACAATTTTGATTAAAAACAGAGTTAGGGATGACTGAAATTTAACAAGCTGACTGTCTTTTATTTATTGCAAGATTATGAGAAGCGGAAAATATTCCCAAACTTCCTCAACATTAAAGCAGCAGCAAGGCTGACGTGACTGAACCAGATGTGACACCTCATTAACTTCCAGCAGGATGCTGGCCTTGATTCTCAGCTTGTACCTCCCTTCCAGGCTTCTGCACTTATATTATAGCTGGTTCGTATTTCTCCATTCTTGATTTTGTCCCTGTCACAGGCCCGGAGCACTCCCAAGTGTCTCAGTTCTTTCGCCTGGGCTTTTGCCTTATTTCTGACTCTCATAACTTCCCAAGTACTCTGTCTATCGCTTTTCTTGTTCCAGCCCCCTCCCAAGGTCTGGCTCTTCTGGCCTTCCTTCAAGCATGGTGAGAAGGGGACCCTTGTTCAAAGGGACACACTTCCCAGATAGTGACTGCCCAGACCCTTCAGCTTTCCCAGAACTCTTCTCTAACCAAGTGTTAGGACGGCCCACTTCTTGGTCTTGAGTCTGACAGGGCCCAGAGACAGCTGAACTCCTGGGCTATTTGCCTAATGGGTGAGACCTCCCAGCTGGATGCATCTCTCCCCTGATTCCCCGCCAAACCTCCTCTCTCACTCACCCTACACTGCATATCTAGTTCCAGAGTCTGAGTGCACGGCTCAGATCTCTTTGCTGCACCATTCTGGGATGCATAATTCTCCATGTCCCAGGGAATTCTGGGATAGGAGGCATGCTGAGCCCCAGTATGGGGGCTGGTGCAGATCTGGGAATTGGGCTGGCGTAGGAGTGGAAATCAAGTGTCCTAGCCATGGAAGAAGTCCTTTAGAGGCAGGAAACAGAATGGTACTGGTATGGGTTTTACTGTCAGTTTCGTCCTGGTGAGACAACGGCCCTAACCATTTTTGATCAGCTGGTTTCCTCCTTCCTGTAGCTCCTGCAGTAGGTTTGTCTGTATCATGCTGTGGGCCTATGGTCATATAATGCTTTCCACTGTGGCCAGGCAGCTTGGTGTGGGTCTGGCTTGTGTTGCCTACCGTCTTCCAGTATGAAGGCTAGGGACAAGTCTTCAATGTTTTATGCACCTTTAAATTCAACCCCAGGAAGGAGCTCAGTGGAGTCCCTCAGTAGTGCAAGGTTAACACACACTAAGCTGACAGGTGGGAAATTCAAGTCCATCCAGAGACCTCTTGGAAGAAAGTCCTGGTGATCTAGTTTTAAAAATCAGCCATCAAAAGCCTTACAGAGCACAGTTTTACACTGACTCACATAGGGTTGCCATGAGTTGGAATTCACGTGATGATAACTGATATATGTGCAACAAATAGTTAACTAAAGCTTTCTGCAAGAACTTACTCAGCACCAGGCAATTTGCAAAGAAGTATATGTAAATTACCTCATTTAGTTCTTGAGATGACACTATCAAGTAGGCAATATTATCAACCCTTATTACAATGAAGGAAACTGAAGTTAAAATAACTGGCCCAAGCTCATCCAGCTTACGAAGAAGAGTGGCAGCTCCTGGGCAGCATAGGGCCTCTGCCTTTGATGGGGAATACTTACTCATCAGCCAAACAACCAAACCTCCCCAGCCCTCACCGTAACCCAGGCTGCTATTCTATAATTCAGAATATTCAGAAGGGAAGGAAGATACGAAATAGAGCAGTTCGTTCATTCATTCATTTATTTTCTCAGTAACCAAATACCAAGCATCAACTGTATGCTGGCTATGTGTCAGAAATGAAGATCTAAAAGGCGCTGGTCTGTTATCTTTGCACATATCTTTCCCTTTTCTAGAACTACTCTATCTCAACCTTCTTCACCTGGTGAATGATGCGTCAACTTCAACACTCAAACAAAGTATCTTCTCCAAAAAGGACCTTTCCTTATTCATGTCTTATTCATTTCTGTTGACCCATGGTAGGTGATCCATAAACCCATTTTTGTCTTAACGTGCCCCCTTTCAGATGAATTAATTCCTGTTTTCTCATTGATGTATGTTTCAGGGATGTCTTACTTATTCTAAATTCCTACTAAGCTTTGCTCTTTAAAAATTCTGGGCCTTAGAAACAAGTTTGTTTCAAGAGAACCTTAATAATCTACACACAATCCCTTAAGTGCTCTAAAGTTTATATTTAAAAGAATGCTTTGGAATCTTTTGCAAAACTAGTGATCATCTTTACATTATAAATTTTTATTTTCTGATACTAGGAAGAGTCAAAAATGTATTTTGACTTTTAAGTACAGTTCAAATTCAATAGGAAAAAAAAGAGAGAAAGAACTCAAATGGAACTAAAATAGTTCAATCCAAAGAAGATCAGTTCTCTGCAGACTACCCTCCACCTACCACATCCTACCCAGAAGCCACCACATTCAAATCTTCTCAGCTCAGCGATTTTCCTGCGCCTATGTGGAGGTGGAGCTGAAGCCCACAAGCCACAAAGCTTCCAGGAAAATATTTCTTTAACCCTGTTAATGCTGATCAGTCCAGCTGATTGGTTTAACATAAAGTAAGGTGGTCTGGTGGTCGACACACTCAGTAGACTCTAGAGAACATCCCACTCATGATCTCCAGATATAAGAAATGCAGACACTGGCCAGCTAAGAAAGGCTTAACAAAGAGGGCAGTAGGAGGTATTAGACCTCTACCACATAGTCACATGTTAACACAAGCTTAGTCCTTGGGTGATGCAAATGATTACGTGTTTGGCTGGCTACTAACTGAGAGGTTGGAAGTTCAAATCTATCCAGAGATGTCTTGGAAGAAAACCCACTGCCAGTGAGTTGATTCAGACTCATAGCAACCCTATAGGACAGAGCAGAACTGTCCCATAGAGTTTTCAAGGAGCATCTGGTGGATTCAAACTGCTGACCCTTTGGTTGGCAGCCATAGCACTTAACCACTATACCACCTTGCAAGAAAGGCCTGGCAATCTACTTCTAAATGGTCATAGTCATGGAAACCCTTGGGGCGCATAGTTTCACTCGTGGAGCTGCCACGAGTTGGATGACCTTGATGGGAACAGGTTATAATCTATGCTTGGGAGATTTCCACAGCCACTGTCCCCATATTAATAGCATCTCTCTTTTTCTTTTTTTAAATCACTTACTTGTGCATGTTTTTTCATCTGGGTTAAGAGCAAATCCTTCACGGCACTGGCAAACATAGGAGTCATCAGCATTTACACACTCATGTTCGCATCCGTGGTCTTCTGAAGCACAGTAGTCCACAGCTGTAGAGAGTAAACACATTCAGAGTTGAAGAGAACTATAAACAGATGTAAAGAGAACGGCTGAGTGGAGGCATGACAAATAGAAAAATGGGTGTTTGTTGTTGCCCAGTGACAAGTATGGATAAATAAATAGGAATACAAAGCCTCTCCTGGCAAAGAAAAGAAAAATGAGGGGTCCAGATCAGGCAATTCATATCAGAAGATAAACCAAAGAACATACGTACAGTTGTATTTAAATATTAAATGCAAATCAAAACTATCACAAGGCATACTTCACCTGTTAAACTGGCAAAAACAAAGACAAGATAAAACATAATGCTGGCAAGAAAGCATGAACAGAGAGTTATTAACAGTGGGTGCCATTACAATTCCTTTGGGAAGACAGTCTGACAATATTCACATTGAAAACGGGATCCAAAGAAATAACTGAAAAGAAGAAAAAAAAATTATACACAATAAGCTATTTATAGTAGCATTATTTGCTGTGGCAAAACCAGAAAATCTTGAAAATAAGATGAGCACTTGGTAATGGGGAAAGGTGGTAAGGAGGCTGGAGAGGAGAGAGGTAGGTGCTAAGAGTGGGTGCACATCAGAAGGGGCCCCATGGGCTGCTGCAAGGACTCTGGCTTTTGCTCAGAGTGAGCTGGGAACCATCAGAGGGTTGCGAACAGAAGAACATACAAAGGGTGAGGGGAGGGGGGAAGACCAGGTGGGAGGTGCTACAGTTACCCCTGCCTGGGGGTAAGTGAGGGGATGGCAGTGGAGGGGTCTGTGAGACACAAAGGGTTTTCTGGGTACAGGCCAAAGATGGGGCCATTGGGATTCTTACTGGATTATGAAAAGGTGATAAGAGGCTAGAGAAAAAGAAGAATTAAGGCTGACTCTAGGGACATAAAGCCAAAGTCACTGCCATCGAGTCAATTCAGACTCACAGCGGCCCTACAGGACAGAGTAGAAGTGCCCTATACAGTTCCCAAGGAGCGCCCTGGTAGACTTGAACTGCCTTTTAGGTCACCACCTGGTTCAGTGCCACATCTGGTAACCTAAAAGTTCAGCAGTCACACCCATCAGGTGCTCCTTAGAAACTTAAGGAGCAGTTCTGCTCTGTCTTATAGGTCACTGTGAACTGGAATCAATTCCATAGCAGTGGGTTTGGATTTTTTTGGAAACACTGGTTGTGCAGTGGTTAAGTGCTATGTCTGCTAACCAAAAGGCCGGCAGTTCAAATCTTCCAGGCACTCCTTGGAAACTCTATGGACAGTTCTACTCTGTCCTATAGGCTCTCTGTGAACCGGAACTGACTCGACAGCAGTGGGTTTGTGTTTTCGGTTTTTTTTTTTTTTGGTTTTCTGGGAATGTAGTTCTGAGCACTTGGAAGGACACCCCAACCGTAACCTGTTACCACAGAGCCAATTTTCAGTCCTAGAATGCTGTAATCTCTGTGGAAGTAGACTGCACATCTTTCTCCTGTGCAGTGGCTGGTGGGTTCAAACTGACGATCTTTTGGTTAGCAGCCAGGTGCTTTATCCACTCTTCTACGAATGCTCACTGCTCGAAGGATGGAGGCCTATTAAGTGAAAGGGGGTGTGGGGGGGGGTGGAGCAGGTTGTGTGCAGAAAGATCAGCGTTTTGTTTGGCGCATTAGGCCACAGTTACTATTAGAATTATGATGATATAATTGTAAATAGGAATGCAAATAAAATTGAGTGAACAAAGTAGATCTCAAAATTGCACGTTCACAGGTAAACTATAATGCAGGACACAGCAACATTTTGTTGTTACACATCAGCTAGAGCCAACTAGATGGCAAGTAACAACAGCAACGACAATCTCTCTCTAAGGAAAAGCCTGGAAATGAAAAATAAAAATTAACGTTGTGTTAGGATTGTGGATGATTTCTTTCCTTAAAAAAAGGTTTTCTTCTATAATATTTTAGAATATTTCACTAGCAAAAAATGAAATACTAACAAGGAAACGGAATCTGCAAAACTAACATGCATACAATTAAAAAAAAAAACATACATGGAGGAAACAATAATACAATGTAGTCACCAAAGAATTCAAAGGAACAAACTGAAGACCTTTAAAAGGCAATACACTGTGTTGTGTTTATACTTCTGCTCCCAGGTTTTGTTAAGTTTTTGTCTGAAGTATCATTTTTGTAGCTTCTCTTTCCCACAGTGCTCTAACAAAGCCTTATGGTGGCAATCAAGTGTTTGCTTAGCCTCAGGGTCTTGACGGACTCTTCCTTCATCACGGGACATTAGCCAGCTGCTGGAGTTTAGTTACAACATATATAATGCGCTAGCACCAAATCTTCCTCAAAGTAATTTCTCACCTTTCAAAAACCAATGGATCATTAAAGAAATTAATACTGACACTAGTGGCATTGGGATCAAAGAGTACTAAGCCCTGGCACATGCCCTAGTCTGAGTGTCCCAGGAATTGGCCATCCTGTGGTCCACAGTGTCTTGTATGAGTGGTCAGCACTTCCTATCTGAACCTCCCCACGCTCGCCATCCTGAAATTTCTACCTACTGGCCCTCTTGAAAATCTCCCAGTCCCTGATTTGGGTGTTTTCCTCTATATACTTTATACCTTCAATCAGCCAGGCCTACCTCTGGTCACCTACTTCTTAGTGTCTCCTCCAAAGAAAGACATTGCTGATTCAATTTCAAAGCTCCCAGACATAAGCAGTGCCACACTGTGTAGGCAGTTCACTGCACCTAAAAGGCAAAAACCTAGCATCCACTTTTCTCTTGAACTTTTCTCTTTCTCGTCATGCTGTATAATATCTGAACCCAGCCATCTCTGTCCCTCAGAGGACACTTAAATATGCTCACCCCAATACAGAGACTGGGAAGAGGTTGGAGGTCTTGCACAGCCTTCAACATCTAAGCCCCATACTCCAAACTAGGCTTTTCCAGAATGCTCGAGAATACTGTATCCAGTGTTAGCTCAAGTGTTTAAAAAGTGGTATAGAAGAAGCTCTTTTAACTAACCTGTATGTAACCACCTCTTGGTTGACTTGTGTTTTTCATTACTACTGAAAATTGTGACTGATGTCTAGAGTATGCTAAGTGGCCAAGGCTGGGCAAGTACTTGTCCTGGAAGATACCTGTTTACTTCTCCCATGGACTGAGTTGTACATTTATTGATTCTCAAAGTGAGACCCACGAACCTCCTAAAAATTTAATGCTTATGCTCATCAAAAGCCTCACCAAAAGAGTAAAAAGAGAACCTACAGACTGGGACAAAAAATATCTAAATTAACTTGAAAACTTTACCTCAACAACAAAAAGAACTAACCAAAAAATTGGCAAAGGCCATGAATAAACACTTTACCAGAGAATACATTCAGGTGGCTAACAAACCATGAAGGAATGCTCGCAATCATTAGCCATTACCAAAACCAAACCTTTTAGTGGACTCTGACTCATCTCTGCAGAGAGACGCAAGTCAAAACTAGAATGGGACACCATCTCACTCAGGCAATAACGTCATTGATTTGAAAACAACAGAAAACAACAAATGATGGCAAGGTTGTAGGGACAGTGGAAATTTTATACACTGCTGGGTGAATGCAAAATGGCAAACCACTATGGAAGTTAGCATGGCACTTCCTTAAAATGACAGAAATACCATATAATGCAGTGATCCCACTCCTAGGTATACAGCCTATGGAAACAGCAGACATATGCACACCCATGTTCACTGCAGCACTCTTCCCTGTAGTAAAAATGTGGAAACAGCCTAAATGCCCATCAACAAATGAATGGAGAAACAAATTGTGGTACATCATATAATGGAATACTACACAACATTAAAGAATAATGATAAATCTATATCTTACAACATAAACCTGTTGGAAGACATTAAGCTGAGTGAAATAAGTCAGTTACAAAGGGACAAAATCACATGAGACCACTATTATAAAAAGTCAAGAATAGGTTTACACACAGAAAAAAATATTCTTCGATGGTTACCAGAGATGGAAGTGGGAGGGAGGGAGAATAACTAAATAAATAGCAGATACGTGTTAACTCTGGTGACGGAAAAGGCACTACACAATACGGGGGATGTCAGGACCATGAGACCAAGGCGAAAGATGACACCGAGAGGTATGCAAGAATAAAGGGTAAATACTATAACACATACAATCCTGCAACAAAAATAATAACAATAATTTGTAACAGGATACATAAGTAGACATGTGTGTATGTGTGTGTGTGTGTATATATATATATATATGTTAAATACGTATCTGAGGTTTACAGGAGTATACCTGTGTGCATACATAGGTATGGCTGTGGATACCTCTACATACATACTTGCTTGTGCTATATATATATTCATGTATATAACAGACCACATAAGAGGTACAGTTAGGAAACTTCTTAGACATAACCAAACGCTTCACAGGACTGAGCTACTGGGTTTGATGGCTAAGGACCATACCTAAGGGGCCACCTACATCCATTGGAATAGCATAGTTCATAAAGATAATGTTCTAAATCCTAGGAGCACTATCCGGGGTCTTAAAAGCTAGTGAGCAGTCATCCAAGACACAACTATTAGTCTCTTCAAACCTGAAGCAAAAGAGTGAGAAGAAAACCCAAACACAAGGAAGCAATCAGTCCAAAGGGCTAATGGCTCACACAAACCACAGCCTTCTCTAGCCTGAGACCAGAAGAACTAGATGGTGCCAGGCTTCCACTACTATCCACTCTGACCAGGAACACAACAGAAGGTCCTGGTTACAATGAGTGAAAGATGTAGAACAAAATTTAAATTCATGAAAAAGGCCAGTCAGACCGGAAGAACTGTTCCCCTAAGGCATCCTGCAAACATGGAACTGAAACCCCTCCCAAAAGCTATCTTTCAGCCAAATAATAGCCAAAAACAAAACCAAAAAACCAAGCCCAGTGCTGTCGAGTTGATTCTGACTCATAGTGACTCCACAGAACAGAGTAGAACTGGCCCATAGTTTCCAAAGAGCACCTGGCGGATTTGAACTGCTAACCAAGGTTAGCAGACACAGCACTTAACCACTACACCACCAGGGTTTCCAATAAAAACCCACTGTCGTTGAGTCAGGTCCAACTCATAGTGACGCTATACGTCAGAGGAGAAGTGCCCCATAGAGTTTCCACAGGAGCATCTGGTGGATTTGAACTGCCAACCTTTTGGTTAGCAGATGTAGCACTTAAAGGGTTTCCAATAGACAAGCCTCAAAAGTAAATAAAAACACTGTGAAGACTGTGATCCATGGAACAATCCACTATGAAAGATCAAAGGGCAAACATTTTCCCAAAAGCAAAGATAAGAAGTCAGGGAAGGGGAGGGAAACTAGAGAAACTACAACAGAGAACCCAGCATGGAAACAGCGGGAGTGCTGACAGATTGTAGGGATTGCATCCAATGTCATGAAACAACTGTGTATGAATTGCAGAATAGAAAACTAGGTTGCTGCATATACTTTCACCTAAAGCACAATACTTTTTTTTTTAAAGAGTAAAGTTCATGAACAAGCTACATCAACTCTACTTGACAACTTACTAGAAATGCAAATTCTTGGTCCCTACCACTAATTTACAGAGCCCTCGTGATACAGAGTTGCTCGCCATGAGTCAGAGTCAACTCGATGGCAGTGGGTTTGGTTTTTTTTGGTTTGGTTGGTGGTAGAATGGTTAAGAGCTTGGCTACTAACCAAAAGGCTGGCAATTTGAACCCACCAGCTGCTATGTGGGAGAAAGATGTGGCAGTCTGTCTTTTGTAAAGAAGACAGCTTTGGAAATCCCATGGGGGCCATTCTACTTCATCCAATAAAGCTGCTAGGAGTCGGAATTGACTAGAGAGCAATAGGTACCACTGACTTACTGAACTCTGGGTGTGGGGTCCAGCAGTGTGTGTTTTAACGGTCTCTCTAAGTGATTTAGATGCCTGCCAAAATTTGAGAGTCACTGTTGTGAAGGGTCAAAATTGCTCGTTTTGAAGCACATGTGGCATTTACATGTTACTGTAAATACAATTAAATGTTATGAACAATGATAAAATATAAATATCTAAAAAACCTTTTTTTTTTAAATAAAAAAAACTAAGTTGAATGCTTTGGAAAAATTCAGTTAAGGCCATATGCTAGCTAAAATTGCTGTAGAACAAGTCATGGATGAAAGAAGCATAAACAATTGGGGAAAATTTCATAAAAATTTACAAGATTCTGCCCTTGGATTGTTTTATAGAAGTCTCAAAGTTTTGTTCCAATTTAAAGGCCCCAAAACTAAAAACCATAGATAACATAAGTATAGTTTATGCAGGAAAGATTTGGAAAATCATATTTTTTCAAATCAAAATAAAATTACTGATTTTTACTAAATGTACATTGGAGTGTTTTAAATAAAAACAAAATGGGTAGGATGGGTTTGGACATGTAGTTTTTTATGATTCCCATCTTTAAATGACTTTTTCCATTAATCAGCCAACCACATGGCCAGTCTCACTGGATAAACTGGTGTCTTTAAACTGTGGTTCTCATTTTGCTTCTGTTCTTTGTGTGCATAGCTCTCCAGAGGAACTGAATGGGAGAGGGGTAATGGAAAGGCAGGACTCGGGGATTCCTGGGTCCCAAGACCCTGGCCTTTAAAACTAGCAGGTGACATTAGCTAAAAGGTTTCTAAAGTCAATCCAACATTTCAAAGGACAGAGTACCAGGAACAGGGGTCTGGGGACCATGTCCTCAGGGGTCAATTGGCATAACTAGTCTTTTGCTAAGAGAGTCTTCTGCATGCCATATTGGTGAGTGGTGTCTGGGGTCTTAAAGCCAGTAAGCTGTCATCTCAGGAACATCAATTGGTCCCAACCCACCTGAAACAGAAGACAACTGGGAACATCAAAGACACGAGGAAAAACAAGCCCAGGAGATAGAAGGACCCATACGACTGGGAGACGACATTAGCATAAAACCGTAACAACCAGATGGTGCCTGGCCACCACCACAGAAAGCCCTGACAGGGAACACAGCTTACAGTCCCTGACGCAGCACAAGAAAAAGAGGTGTACAGATCAAGCACTCTATTAAAAGACCAGAACTGATGCTCCCACAGCCTGGAGGGTCCTCTGAGAACATGGCCCCTAGACTTCAGACAACGACTGGACTGGACTTGGGGACACAGAGTGCACGTGTTGTTCATACTTTATGGCTTTATACATATGTATATACGTGTATATACAGCTGTACTACTGGTTTCTTTCTAGCGGGTTGAGAAGAGAGTGGAGAGGAAGGGACAAGTGTTGGTTGAGTGCATTCTGGAAGTAAAGAGCGAAAAGCAGGAGTGTGCTGTCTCAGCGTGAAGAGAGCAGATAGACTTGCAGAGAGGTAGGTATGCAAAATTGACTTGGACTGTACACTTTCACTTAACCACAATAAAAACATTAAAACAAAAAACTAACAAGTGTCATATCCCACCTTGACTTAAGAACCATCCGCAGGTTAGCTGCCAGGCGGCTGGAGACTGCAGAGTAAGCCCACAGGGCAGGGACTAGACTTGAGCGAGCCTGTGTCCAAGTACCTAACAGGCTTTTAATGTCAGAGGCGCCATCACAGCAACGATTGTGAGCATGGTACAGGAGTGAGCAGTGTTTCATTCTGTTGTACACTGGGTCTCTAGGAGTTAGAACTGACTTGATGGCACCTGACAACAACAGCTAGTTGATCAGAATCTTCTGGAGCAGTGGTTAATGGACTAATGTGCTCAGCTGCTAACCAAAAGGTTGGCAGTTCAAGTCCACCCAGAGGTGCTTCAAAAGAAAGGCTTGGTGATTCGCTGCTGAAAACTCAGCTACTGAAAACCCCAGAGAGCACAGTTCTACTCTGACACACTTGGAATTGCTGTGAGTTGGAATCAGCTCAATGGCAACTGACAAGCTAGTCCATTCAGCTCTGACATTCTCTGTTGCATGTTTTGAATTCTTGGCATAACTTCCTTATTTGCAAAACTATTCTCATAAAAAGGGAGGTCAAAGTTAGAGGCAGATTTACGAAGCTGATTTATACTTATAACTTAGCAATGTGTCTATTGTTTCAACAAATTCCATTCTCTGTAGGTTTTTTCTAAAATTTCTACACTCTCCCTCACAAATGGAAAGAGTGATTTCTGCCTAGATATCATTCTTTGGCCCTCTTGATCACAGAGTAAAGATCTCAGAATCTGAAGCCCATCTTGCCACATTTAGTTTCTGCCCAACTTGTGAGAAATCACTTTAACTATCTCCCAGCATAAACGATGTGCCAGACAGTAAAACGTAAGACTGACAGTTTCTGATTTACAACCAAGGTTAAATCCAAGGTTTTCTCAATAGGGACCAGTCTGCAAGGAAGAGCATTAGCAGAAACATGATATTTTTTAAAAACAACGTTTCGATTTTGAAGTTTGTTGATGGCAGAGTAAGGAAACATCAAATTGGTCATTGAGGGGAATGGTAGAATCAGTTGACTTGCTGAGTCCATATTCCCATAAAACTCACTGCTGTCAGGTCAATTCTGACTCATAATGACCCTGGAGGATAGGGTAGAACCGGCCCATAGAGTTTCCAAGGCTGTCATCTTTACAGAAGCAGACTACCACATCTTTGTCCCAAAGAGTTGCTGGTGGGTTTAAACTTTGACCTTTTGGTTTGCAGCTGGGTGCTTCACCACTACACCACGAGGGTATCTTGAGCACACAGTAGGCACACACGCAAAGTCAGGCTCACAGTCCAGGCATGAGAGGATTTCTAGATGCAGGATGTAAAGACTCAGAGAAAGACCTCCTATCAATCTTGACAACAAGAGGGGAGAAATCCAGTACTTAACATCTGAGGGGGCAATCGTGTTTCAAATATGAGCAGCTGGCTGATGAATTAAAAATGTGACCTCTGAATACAAGAGTCAATCTCTCATCCCTCTTCCCAGCTTAACTCCCCAGCCGAGGGTAACCGACACAGCAGAACGGGGAGGAGGTTTTGAAGGCAGCGCTGACGCCTGCTCAATCCTCATGCCCTGTACCTCTGTTGTTACGGGTACAGACTACAACAAGATTCTAAAAATCCACCATACAGCTGACATACTAACCAAGGCAGGAGTTCACAAGCAGACCAAAAAAATCATAAAGGATAAAGAAATCTGACTCAACTAATGTTTATTAGTTGCCTGATGAGTATGAGGCATTGTAATGGCCATAATAGTATTAGCAAACACATAGCACAGTTCCAAACACTTTAGGGAGTCACTGGGTGGTAGAAATGGTTAACACCCTCTGAAAGGTTGGGGGCTCAAATCCACCCATAGATGCCTCAGAAGAAAGGCCTGGCAATCTGTTTCAGAAAAATCAGCCATTAAAACCCTATGGGGCACAGTTCTACTCTGACATACACGGGGACCCCAGAGTTGGAGTTCAAGTCACAACTGTTTTGTTCTTTGAAAACACTTTATACATGCTAACTCATTTAATCCTCACAAAAACTCTTTGTCATGGATTGAACTGTGTCCCTCATAAAATATGTGTAGCTATTTGGCTGGGCTATGATTCCCAGTATTGTGTGACTGCCCTCCACTGTGTGATTTTCCTATACTGTAAATCCTAAACTCTGCCTGTGGTTAATAGATTGGATTATGTTAAAGAGCATGGGGTGGTGGGCGTGGGGGCTGTAACACCCTTCCCTGCTCCAACGTAAAAGGAGCCTCCTTGTAGTGTGGCTTCGTACCACCTTTTACCCTAAAAGAGATAAAAGGAAAGGGAAGCCAGCAGAGAGCTGGGGACCTCGTACCATCAAGAAAGCAGCAGGAGAGCAGAGTGCGTCCTTCAGAACTGAGGTTTCTGTGCCAAGATGCTCTCGGACCAAAGAGTGACTGAAGCAACACAAGGACCTTCCTTCAGAGCCAACAGAGAGACAGTGCATTGCCCTGGAGGTGGCACCCTGAATTCAAACTTCCAGCCGACTGGACTGTGTGGAAATAAACTTCTCTTTATTAAAGCCATCCACTGTCGTATTTCTGTCAGAGCAGTACCAGATGACTCAGACACTCTTTGAGACAGGATTATTACTACCCACAATTTACAGATAAAGTAACTGAAGCCAAGAGGTTAAGAGAGTTATAAAATGTAACAACAGGACCTACCTTACAGGGTTGTTATAAAATATTTCAAACAGTGCCTGGAACTCAGTAACACTCAATAAATGAAGTCTGTATTTTTATTACAGCACAGCCGTAACCAAGTCGGGCCAAGTTCAGGGGTAAGGGGATATTTAAGTCCCACTCATTTTGGCACAGTCATTAACTAAGCATTTACTATGTGCTAAACCCTGGGTCCTAATGATAATCAAGTACCACAAGTATTATGGATTGAATTGTGTCCTACCAAAATACACGTTGTAAATCCTAACCTCTATGCCTGTGGTTATAATCCCACTTGAGAATGGATTGTCTTTGTTACGTTAACAAAACAGGATTAGTGTAGAATATCTCTTATATCAATCTCTTTTGAGATATAAAAGGGATTAAACAGACAAGCCAAAGAAGCAGAGATGCTGGAAGTGAGATGCTGAGCCACATGAAGATTACCCAGCAGCAGAAGCTCAAAGGGACAAGGACCTTCATCCAGAGCCAACAGAGACAGAAAGCCTTCCCCTAGAACTGGCACCCTTTATTCAGACTTCAAGCTTCTTAAACTGTGTGAAAATAAATTTCTGCTTGTTAAAACCATTCACTCGTGGTATTTCTGTTATAGCAGTACTAAACAACTAAGACAGAATTTGGCTCTGAGAAGTGAGAGGGCTGTTCCAACAGATACCTAAACTGTGGAAGTAGTTCTGAAACTGGGTAACAAATAGAGGCTGAAAGAGTTTTAAGGTGCCTAATAGTACAGACCTGCAACCCTATAGGGCAGACTAGAGGTGTTCCATATATTTTCCAAGGAGCAGCCGGTGGATTCAAACTGCTGAGCTTTTGGTTAGAAGTGGAAGCTCTTAACCACCACATCATCAGGGTTTCTAATAGTAAAAGCCTAAGGCTGTCATGAAGAGATTTTGGGCAGAACCATGAACATCAGAGGCAGCTCCAGTGAGGGCTCTGAAGTGAAGAAGTGAGGACAGCCTCAGGGAAAGTTTCCATTAGAGGATACAGGTGGTGCCAACAAAAGAATGTTGCTAGAAATGTGGATGTTAAATGTGCTTCTGTTGAGATTTTTAAAAGGATGAGCATGTTGCTAGATAACAAAGGAAGGGTGATGCTTTTTATGCAGTGACAAAGAATTTTCTTAATTATATTGAAATGTTTGGTGGAAGGCAAGCTTATGTAAGCCATGAACTCGGATATCTGGTTGAGATTTCTAAGAAAGATCTTAAAGGCACTGCATGGTTTCCTCATGCTGCTTTAGAGTAAAATCCAAGAAGAGAGAGACTTCAAAATGAACTATGCAAGATGAAAACTAAACTTAAAGATTTTTACAATAATGTTGTACAAACTAAGGACGTGTCTCCTGGAATGTTCACCAAGAATGCAGCCACACAATCTTTTGTGAAAGAGATTAGCCCTGTGACTGATGAATCTAAGCATCTTCCACAGCAGAAAACCCATCAGCTTAGACCGAAAGGGAGAAAGAAAGGAAAGAATGATGTGTGTGTCTTGGAATTCTATAGGCAGGTAAGAGGCCAAAGAAGCTACATCTGTTGTCCTCCAGGAAAAGAAAAAGAGCATCCCTGGAGCAGTTCAGAGATCAGCAGAACTGTTGGGAGGAGCATAGGATGCAGAACTGCCTCAGTTTCAAAGGGTGGGGCCACGACCTCTGGGGTCTCAAAGAGTGGGTCCGTGGCTTCCTAGATTTCAAAGAGTTGGATCTTTATCAACTGAGTTCCGTAACATGGGGCTGCCATATTCGTTTTGACCAAGAGAGTGGGACTGCTGCCCAAAGTTGAGGGTTGGGACTGCTCTGCTGGGTCTGAGGGTGTGCGGTTGCTACTCAGAGGGACTAGAGAAGGAAAATGGGACCACTCAAGACCAGGAGTCAGAGTTGCCGTCCCAGTGGGTCTGGAAGGTGGAGCTGCAGCTTGGGGCTAGGAGGCCTCTGCCTAAAATTCCCATACCGGGATCCACACACCCTGAACCTAGAGGGTGGAGCCATCGCCCAGAATCTGGAGGGCGGGGGCCACTGCCTAGATGGGGAGCAGGATTATTTTTAAGCCTTCAGAGCTAATGTAATTTGTTCTACTAGTTTTTGGACTTGTTTGGTGCCTGTTATCCCATCTTCTCCTCCAATTTCTCCCATTTGTAGTGGAAATGTCTGCCTTCTGCTTGTTCTACTATTGTACTTTGTAAGCAGATAACTTGTATTCTAGATTTCACAGATATTCACACAAGCACCAAAGCTATGGAGAAATACAAGGCACTGGATAAAAACCAGCTGAGCAAGTACAGCAGAAAAATTCACCTTAAAGACATTTGAGAATGATACAAATGGTCTCTGAAAAATACACTGTCTTGGATGGAAATTAGCATAGCTTTAACGGCAGCTGATGAATTACAAATACAGGGCCTCAATTAAGGTGAAACAAAGACAGTTAGCTGTTAACCCCCCTTGATCACCTGACTGTGGAAATAGATTCAGCGCTATAGTGAATTGAACAGATAGGGAGACAGGACTCTAACAGTTGAATTTAAGGCTTCAATAACTCAAAAGAGGGAACAGTCTCAAGTCAGTGACTAAGAACTGAATTTTCATGAAGATCAGAGTCACGATTCCGGGATGAGTTCATGAAACGGAACTACTGCTGGGGTAGCAGCCACGCTGAACAAGCACTGTATCAACCCCTGGTAGACGGACACGGCTCACTTTACCAAACTCCTTTAGGTGAATAGTTTAAACTTGCTTTCTCACCACTCACTCTCTACTCCTTAAAATCTGCCCTTTACCCTAGCCAAGCCAAGTGCCCTTTACCCTACTGCTCCCAAATATTCATATCCCTGTGTCTCTGATGCCTAGCAGAGCAACTGGTGGAAAGCAATAAAATGTTTGCTGAGCTGACTCAATGACTCAGCCCAGTGGTTTTTTTCCTAAATTCTGTTCCCTCTGTCCTCTTTGGAACATGACATTGATATGGACTCGGTCTAGAAATTCTCTTCCCCATGAGAACTCTTCTAATTCATATTGTCTCTCTTCGGTCACTCCCTCCTGGGGCTGTTCCTTCACAAGTATTTTTCCTGCCCCCAATTCTCTCTTCTGATACCACATGTGCCTACAGCCCAAGGTTCAGTCCTCCATTCTCTTCTAATTTCTTATTTCCCTATGATGCTGATAATAATAATGATGAGAATAAGTGCCTAACATGTATTAGGAACTCTACACAATATCGTATTTAATTCCCAGAACAACACTATGATGTAGGTAGTAGTATACCACATTATGGATGAGATAACTGAGACTCTTTGTTGGTGGAAGGACAAATGAGACTACGCAAGTTTAAAGTGCTTTCTTGCCAAAGTGGGGTGCCACACACATGTTAAAGATTTGCTGGTCCACTCAGCAGGTGTGAGAAGAGTCATTATCTGTCGTGAAGAAATCAATGCCAACCTCATTCCTCCCGCCTCTCACCTGGTCACGCAATGTGGAGTTTCCCAAGTGGTAAGCCATGGTTGTGGATTGAAGTGTGTTTCCCTAAAAATGTGTATATCAATTTGGCAGATCCACGAACCGCAGTAATATGTGATTGCCTACTATTTTGTCATCTGATGTAATTTTCCTTTGTGTTGTAAATCCTGCCTCTTTCTTGTTAAGAGGATAGTGCCAGTATAGAATAAAAAGGAGCAGTGTGTTGTCACTGGCAAGGAGAGCAGAAAGAGCTGCAGATAGGTGGCCATGCAAATTTAATTTGGATAGTATACTTCCACTTAATCACACACACAAACAAATCCTGCCTCTGACATTAACGAGGGGGAATGAGCAGCAGTTGTGTTGAGCAAGCAGGACTCAATGTACAGGATTGGATCGTGTTTTGAGCTGCTTTTCTTTGGGGGTATAAAAGACAGAAGTGAGCAGAGAAAGAGGGGACCTTATACCACTAATAAAGCAGCAGTGGGTGCAGAGCACATCTTTTGCACCCAGGGTTTCTGCACAGAGAAGCTCCTAGTTCAGGGGAAGATTGATGAGCAGGAACTTCTTGCAGAGCCAGTAACGAGAAAAAGCCTTTTCCTGAAGCTGATGCCCTGAATTTGGATTTTAGCCCATTTGACTTTGAGGAAATAAATTTCTCTTTGTTAAAGTCATCTACTTGTGGTACATCTATTACAGCAGCACTAGAAAACTAAGACAGCCACTCAGTTGACTGTAAATTGGTGCCTGAAGTTCTGAGTACTGTCCTTGGACCTCTTGCATTTGAACTCACTATTGGTTTTCTTTATCAGGTAAAGCTGGTCTCTTTCATCTGGCTGTCAATTGGGTCTGTCTTTGAGCTGCTGGTACAATACTAGGGAGGAAAGCCTCTTTTATCTTTGAGGTGACACTTAGTACCTGCCCAACAGGTATATGTGAATTTCACATATAACACAAGGGCAATATCAAAGTCAGCTGTCTTAACTATATCCTCCAAACATGAAAATCCACCCAGTCCTTTCTAAGTGATACAGTAACAGACAATTATATTTCTGTAGATGATCATAAATATGTTTTTCACTGAAGACTGAGAACAAGAAAATGCTGATCTCAACTATAAATGAAATCTTGAAAGGTCAAAATCTAACTATGAGGCCAAAGAATGGAGCACTTTGTTGAAACCCAAAGGAAAATAATTCTATACATGAGAGGCACATGTTGAGCCTCCCCCTCCCTCCTTAGGATGCTTAACTTGTCCTTCTCCAAGCAAGTCAGGGGGGCATACTCACCCACACATCGCTTCCCGTCCTCAGCCAGGACGTAGCCACCGTAGCACTGGCAGACGAAGGAGCCTGGCACATTGACACAGAGCTGCTCACAGGCATGGTCCTCCACGGCACATAGATCCTGGACTGTGACAAGGGTGGCACCATGAGAAAGTAACTCTGAAAAAGACGGCACTATGACTCTATGGCACTGATTAAAATGACTCTTAAATTCACAATATCCAAAAGGCGCCTGGAAACAACCCGAATGCCCATCAACAACTGAATGACCAAACAAAATGCAGTCCATCCAAAAACCAGTTATGACTGAATTAACGCTGACTCTTCGCTACCCATGTGTATCACAGTAGAATTGTGCTCATTGGGGTTTTCAGTGCCTGGTTTTTTGGAGGTAGATCAATGGGTCTTAGTGTCACCTCGGACAATGTCTTTGGGTGGCCTCAAAAGGCCAATCTTCTGGTTTGCCGCCATGCGCATTAATCACTTGTGCCAACCAGGGACTCTGTTTGTATGGTGAGTATCGTTCAGCTGTACAGGAAATGAAACTGATACACCAATCCAGACTTAAAAGGCCAAATACTGTATTGTCCCACACATGAAATGTCTAGAATAGACAAACGCATAGACACATAAAGTGGATTAGTGGTTATCAGTGGCTGGGAGAAGGGAGAGATTGAGAATTATTGCCTAAAGGTACTAATTTTCTGCTTGGGGTAATGAAAAAGTTTTGGAAATACATAGTGGTAATGCTTGCGCAATATTGTGAATATAATTAATGTCATTGAACTGTACACTTAAAAATGGTTTTATGTTATATGTATAATAACAAAAAACAAAAATAATTCTTAAACACTGTATTAATATAGGATCTTAATAGAAAATTTGGAAAAAATACCAGTAATCCCACTCTCTGTGATCTTACCACCCAGAGGTGACCACTGTTAATGTCTTGCTGAGTTTTCCTTCCAGGTAAATTTCTCTATATGCATTAAAACATACTTTTCAAACCTGGAATTACACATGTCTATTAAATGCATTAAATAATTTTTAATTAACATCAGTTTGTATTCTGTCATGTCAAAAACAAAACCAAACCTGTTGCTGTTGAGTCAATTTTGAATCATAGAGACCCTACAGGACAGAGAACTACACTGTAGAGTTTCCAGGGTCCACCTGGTGAATTTGAACTGCTGACCTTTTGGTTAACAGCCTTAGCACTTAACCACTATGCCACCACGGTCTTCCATTTCAAAGAAAGTGCTCTGGAAATACCTGGTTGATTCTTGAGACCTGTAAGGGATCGCTAGTGGGCATTTGCACTTGTTTGCATCACACTGTTCTCCTCCTTTGGGAATTTGAAGTGCTCCATAAATATACTCTCACTAATCCACACTAAGACAATTTGGCACTGTCTGACATTTTGCAGAAGGGGAAGCTGAGGGACAGTACAGTTAAAAGAAACACTACTCCACCCAAAGCATGGCAGGTCTGATTTGCTCCTAATTCTAGGTCTGTATCACTCCTTCTGGACACATTTTCCTCATTCCACCTATCTCCTGGAGAGTCTTTGAAAAATCTTTTTTTGTTCTCTATTTATTCACCCCAGTGAATAAACGGGGAAGGGGGAAGCCAAAGGAGGTTAGGTAGAGATAATGATTACTGTATGTTCACAAAGTGCTGAGTCCTGGCTTTTTGTTCAAAGGCAGTGTAGGGAGGCGTTCACAGGAACAGATCCACTGCAATGCAACTAAATCAGAGGGTGAAAAAGACGAAAGGCATTTTCAGTCCATCACTGATTCAGTCTTTCCATAAACAAGGCTGATGTTTCCGCTAAGGGGATGGCTTAGATCCTGTGAAACTTAACTGGCTCTCCCAAGAATTTCTAACATTAAAATGGTAGCACATCAGAAAGCATCAAAGGGACTGAATATCCTAAAGAGAATTTTCTGTGATTAAAAACTACCACTATGACATTTACAACAAAAACTCAGCTAACCCCTGGACTCTCTGCAAACCCAGAACTAAAAACATCTCCAAAGCCAACTCTTCAGATAAAGACTAGATTGGACTATAAGACATGAAATGATACTTATGAAGAATGCGCTTCTTAGTTCAAGTAGATACGGAGACTAAATGGGAAGCTTCTCTCCAGAGATGAGAAATTTATTTCCTCATGGTAAAGTAAGGTAAAAGTCCAAATTCGGAGTGTCAGCTTCAGGGAAAGACTTTCTCTCTATGCTGGGTCTGGAGGAAGGACATCCAACATCTGGAACAAGCTGCCACCCACCATCACAGTCCCACTCTGGAGGGGAGAAAAGGGCTGTTCTGCCTGGGTCCTCCCCCCATCTCTGCTCCAGGTGCTGCTCTGTCTTCTCCCTGTGTCCAGCAAGAACTCTGTCCAACAGTGGTTGTGAAGGAATGGTGGTAGGACCAGTGATTTTTATTCTTTTATTTTCAATTGTCTATTTTTAAGCTTCTAACAAGAGCTCATATGCCCTTTATGATAATGAGAAAATATCAACACATTACAAAAGAGCCTTTTTTTCAGTTTTAACTTTTTTATTGTGATTAAGTGAAAGTATACAGTCCAAGTCAATTTTGCATGCCCACCTATCTGCAGCTCCATCTGCTCTCCTCACCCTGTAAAAGCCCACTCCTCCTTTTCACTCTTCTGGTATCCTCTTGACCCTCCTCTTCACCCTCTCTTCTCCCATTAGAAACAAACCAGTAGGACAGTCTCCTATAAATGTATAAAATTATCCAGTACACACACAACATGCTCACACTGTGTCCCTGAGTCCACTCCATTCTTGTCTGAAGAGTTGGCCTCAGTACTGGTTTCAGGTCTGGGCCAGCAGCAAGTGTAGGGGCCACATTCCCAGGGGACCCTCCAGGCTGTTGGACCATCACTTCTGGTCTTTTAGTAGAGTTCTTATGCTACATCAGGGTGGCCAGGCACCATCTGGCTCTTCTGGTCTCATGCTGACGCAATCTCCCAAGCATATGTGTCCTTCCATCTCCTGGGCTAATTTTTCCTGGTATCTTCAGTGTTTTCAGTTGTCGTCTGTTCAAGATGTGTTGGGACCACTTAGTGTTCCTCAGATGGCAGCTTGCTAGCTTTTACGGCCCCAGACGCCACTTACCAAAGTGGGGTACAGAAGACTCTCTTAGCAAAAGGCTAGTTGTGCCAGTTGACCTCAATGTCCCCTGATAATATGATTCCCAGTCCCCTGTTCCTGCTACTCTATCTTTTGAAATGTTGGATTGAGTTTAGAAAACCTTTCAGTTTATGGTGTAGTCCCGTTATGCCGATCTCCCCTCTACTGTGTGCTGTCACTCCCTTCACCTAACCGAATTCCTGTCTAACTGTCCCATCTATGGACACCCCCTCCCTTCCTCCTCACCCTTGTAGCTGTCAGAGAGTCCTTTCTTCTGTACATAAGGCTATTTTTATGTCCTTATAGCCAAGGTCTCAAATAATGCTTGTCCTTTTGCAGCTGTCTGATTTCACTCAGCATAATGTCTTCCAGTGGAAACCAGGTTATGAGATGCTTCCTAAAATCACCTTTGTTCCCTATCATTGCATAGTGTTCCATTGTGTATATGTACCATAGTTGGTTTATCCACTCATCTATTGATGGGCACCTAGTTTGACTCCATCTTTTTGCCACTGTGGACAGTACTTCAATAAACGTTCACGTGCATGTATCTACTCGTGTGCATGTATCTGTTCGTGTGACCATCTTTATTTCTGTAAGATATATTCCAAGAAGTGGGACTGCTGAATCATATGGTGTTTCTATTGCTGGCTTTTAAAGAAAACACCAAGTTGCTTTCCCAAGAGGTTGTACTATTTTGCATTCCTACCAGCAGTGTAGGAGAGTTCCAATCTCTCTGCAGCCTCTCTAGCATTTGTTGTTTTGTGTTTTTTGGCTCATTGCCAACTTTGTTGGGGTAAGATGCTATCTCACTGTAGTTTTGATTTCGATTTCTCTACTAGCTAATTATCATGAGCATTTCTTCATGTGTCTACAAAAGAACCATTTTTAAAGAAGCATTTCAAAAGCAATCAACAGGACTTCGAAGCAATCATCTATTTTTACAAAGGCTTCTCTAACAGTGTAGGTGCTTGTTAGGTGCCATCAAGGTGTCTCTGACTCATGGTGACCTTATGCAAAAGAGGACACAATGTTGCCCAGTCCAGTGCCATCTACATGATTATTGGTATGTCTGAGTCCACTGCTGAAGCCACTGTCTCAATCCATCTCATTCATGGTTTCTCTCCTTTTCAATGACTTGGTGCTATCCTTTTCTAATAACATCTTTCCTGTTGACATGCCCAAAGTAAGCAAGACAAAGTCTCACCCTCCTTGCTTCTAACGAGCATTCTGGTTATATTTCTTCTAAGATTGATTTGTTTGCTCTTCTAGTTTATTCTATGGTGTATTCAATATTCTTCTCCGGCACCATAATTCAAATATAGTGTGTGCAGAGAAAGGCAATGAAACAACTACCCCTGTCAGCATAGGGCTGGGACACCAGCAGTAAAGGTTGTGGCCCTATCTACAGAAACCACAGCATCCAATCGTAGCTGCCCATTTGAACCATCTGGGGAAATTCTGAAAATCCTGATGCTCAGGTACCATGCTCCTCTCCTTGCACTCCCTGTCTCATTAAATCAGACTGGCTAGGGGTGGGATATAGGCCAAAGTGTTTCTTAAATCTCCCTAGGGGACTTCAATATGCAGCCAGTTTTAAGGAATCAACTGAGCTAACTGGATAAAAAGTCCTTTCAATCCCCCAAAGGTCAAGTTCCCCAAATGACAGTCAGTCTTCCCCTTTACAATGGAGAGCACCCAGGCTTGGTTTTCATACAAATCTCAGAGTGAATGCTACCATGTCACTCTCTCAGAGTGTCTTAAAGGACCCCAGATGGTACGTGAGGGCTCAGAGAGTAGGAACACAATGGATTATTACTCAAGTTGCAAACAACTGTCCCGCAAGCAGCATGCTTGCCAGTTGGCTTTATGTGTACTGTCCTTTCAAATTGTTTTTAGAATGTTGGAGATTTATGACCACTAGTGATTTGCACTACCCCAGGGAAACCATTGAAGGATTATTACAATTAAACAAAGAAAAGAAATACAGACTGGGTTCTGACGAAGCAACTATGTTGTTTATCTGGCAGCAGGCACTTCCATTTGAAACAAATACAGATGTTTTTAGATGATTCCTTTTGCTGCTGAAAAACAGAGCTTCTTTCTCTCATAGCCTGGGAGGGTTTCATTGAAGAGTGACACATTCCTGGAGGATGGGAGAAAGACTAGATTCAGGGTTCCCATTACCCCTGGCACAACTTGCTGCCTTTTCTACCTGATGAGTCCTCATGCATTGCTGAAGACTTTGGTCAAATGTGACTTCCTCCAGGAAGCCTTCTCCAAGTGGGCTGAGATTAAAAGCACCTTCCTTTGGGTTCCAGTAGCCACATACATACGGCTCCTTCACTTCAGCATTTACCTCACAGCACTGGAAGGATCTGGTCACATGTCTGCTGGCTCTACCAGAGTGTATGCTGGTCTGGCTCGGTTTCGATTCCTCAAGAGGCTAGCCAGTGTCCCAGGGCATGCAGTTGGTGCCCCATAAATGTTCACTTGCTGAATGAATAAATAGCAAAGGTCTATACATCCAGTCTTCCAACAACGATGTTCCTAGAATCCTAAAAATACCCTTTTCCATCAGAAACAGGACCTTTGGACTTTGGAGCAGACCTGGGATGACTTCATTTAAGAAATCTCTGTGAGATTTAATGTTGATGTTGATACAGTTGTTGTCAGGTGCTGTCAAGTCAGTTCTTCCTCACAGTGACCCCATGTACAACTGGGCATTTCTAGTTCGGAGCCACACACACAACTGCTTTTATACTTCAGAGCATTGTTGCAGCAACTGTGTCAGTCCACCTTGTTGAGGGCCTTCCTCTTTTTGGCTGACCCTCCACTCTTTCAAGCATGATGTCCTTTTCCAGGATTGATCCCTCCTGACAACATGTCCAAAGTATGTGCGACACTGTCTCACTATCTTCGCTTCCAAGGAGCACTCTTGTTGTACTTCTTCCAGAATAGATCTGTTTGTTCTTTAGGCAGTCCATGGTATGTTCAATATTCTTCTCCAAAACCACAATTCCAAGGCATCAATTCTTCTATCTTCCTTATTCATTCTCCAGCTTTCGTATCCATATGATGCAACTGAAAATTCCATGGCTTGGGTCAGGCACACCTTAGTCTTCAAGGCGACATCTTTACTTTTCAATATTTTAAAGAGGTCTTTTGCAGCAGATTTTCCCAATGCAATGTGTCTTTTGATTTTTTGACTGTTGCTTTCATGGCTGTTGATTGTGGAACCAAGTAAAATGAAATCCTTGACAATCTGAACGATCGTCAGTCCTTTCTCCAGTTTTCATGATGTTGCTTACTAGTCCAGTTGTGAGGATTCCTGTTTTCTTGATGTTGAGGTGCAATCCATACTGAAGGCTTTTGATCATCATCAGTCAATGTCTCAAATCCTCTTGACTTCCAGCAAGCACAATTTTGTCATCCGCATAACACAGGTTGTTGCTGAGTCTTCCTCCAATCCTGATGCCTCGTCCTTCTTCATATAATCCAGCTCTCAGATTATCTGCTCGGCATACAGATTGAAAAGGTATGGTGAAAGGATACAACCCTGACTGATGTACACGTTTCCTAACTTTAAACCATGCAGTGGTTAAAGGAAACCCTGGTGGCAGAGTGGTTAAGACTTATAGCAGCTAACCAAAAGGTTGGAAGTTCAAATCTGCCATGTGCTCCTTTCAAACTCTCTGGGGCAGTTCTACTCTGTTTGCAGGGTCATTATGAGTTGGAATCAACTCAGTGGCAGTGGGTTTTGGTTTTTAATTTTTATACAGAGGGTAAATAAATGGATAAAACATCTACCTGTAGAGTTAAATGAGATAGAACAGATACTCAGATAGGCAAAGCACCTGACACACAGTAGCTTTCTCCTTCCCTTGCTAGCTGCTATGGAGTTCACCCCACCTTGTGGGGATCCCATTTACAGGATCAAATTATTTTGATCCATGGGGTTCTCACTGGCTGATTTTCAAATACAGATGGCCAGGCCTTTCTTCCTAGTCTGTCTCAGTCTGGAGGCACCACTGAAACCTGTTCAGCATCACAGCAACACGTAATCCTCCCCTGACACATGGATGGTGGCTGTGCATGACTGCATTGGTCAGAACTGAAACTGGCTGGATCTTCTGCATGGAAAGTGAGAATTCTACCACTGAACCACCATTGCTCTCTCCTTTGCTAGACTCTGGAAGAAGAGTGGTCTTGGCAGTACTGGCCACTTAATGCCGGTGGAGAAGTGAGCCCCAACCAAATTTTTGCCTACATCTCAATTCCAACAAAGATCATTTCACCTTATAAGTTACCCACGAAAACTGCAAACTGTAGTAAATTCAAATGATAGCAGCAGCCACAGGTCTTGGGCTAAGTTTTGGCTTGTGAGTCCTCCGTTACATTCATCTGTTACAGCCAAGTACGCAGTTCTGAATTTTAGGTCCAAAGGGCTCTCTACACACTCAGGCAATGCCTTGCCAGAGGGCAATCTTGAGCACGGGCTGAAGTCAGCAACGTTCACTTGCTTCTCTTAGTTCATGGAGGATTTTAGGAGTGACCTTAACTGCGTCTGCTCAGGCTTCCCAGGAGAAATAAATTCATGAGGATTTCATAGCCAAAAGCTCCAAAGCTGCACCTAACCCATCCATAATGTTTCCCCAGAGGCTTGCAGGCACCCTAGATTTAAATGCCTGTCTTCTTTTATGGCCTCCAAATCCTGGCATGCTGTCTCATCCCAGGGAACTTGGAACACTTCCACTTGGTTACACTGGACAAGGGGAACACAGGACAAAGACGGCGGCTGCTGAGGCTGACATCATCCTAGGCTGAATCAAAGGGTTTCTACTGAGGTTTCGGAATCTTAGACAAGCCACACTACGTGCTGTTGGCACCACCACAGGTTCAGCTCTTCTGTGGATTTAAAGATGCTCCCCTCTGCTTCAGCTCCTGCTGTTACTTAACACAAGATGAAGGAGTCTTGGGGGCACAGACGCTTGACTGCTAACTGAAAGGCTGGCGATTCAGACCCACCAGCTGCTCTGCAAGAGAAAGATGTGGTAGTCTGTTCTCGTAAAGATTTCAGCCTTGGAAATCCTGAGATGTAGACATTGGGGATTCTTTCTCCCAGAAGATACAGGAGAGGTGTTATTAGGCCTGTTCTTTCACTCCCCCAAGAAACCATGGGCTCTCCCTTTCCAGCTGCTCCTACCCAAAAGCTCAGCTCAGTCAGGGCTCCCCAAATGCTGGGAAAACCCAGCTCTGTGCTTTGGGGTCTCTCCCCCTTCTTTCTTTGTGCCTAAAAGCACTAATCTTATTTTGACAGTGGCAGTTTGAATTTAGACATTCAACAGTAACTCTGAGTCATCAGCCTATAATTCTAAACTGAAGAAACACAAAGCCCCGTTGTCACCAAGGGAAGACTTGTCCTTTTAGGCAACCCTCAGCTGTGCCTTATCTCCTTTTTCCCCTGTCAGTTTAGTTCTTTCCAATCAAGCCTTTAATTACACTCACAGTATTTTTTGTGGGGGGAAACCCTGATGGGTAGTGGTTAAGTGCTACAGCCACTAACCAAAAGGTCAGCAATTCAAATCTGCTAGACACTCCTTGGAAACTCTGTGAGGCAGGGAGGGTTGGTTTTCAGGAAGGGATCCCCAGAACGAAGCAACAAGACCTAAGAAAATCTTACTGAATGAGGTTGATCACAGTAATAAATGAAGGTGAATTAATGCCCTACTCTCATAGAGTGCTTTTGCAAATAGTTGTCATATTACCATGATCTTATTATGAACTCACTCCTGAGTGGACTCTCCCAGGGAGTGAGTTGGTTTAGAACGCCCCTCGGTCGGTGACTCTCACACTTGAAAGTACATCAGAATCACTTGTGTTAAAATATACATTCCACACCCGGAATTTCTGATTCAGTGGATCTGGGATGGGGCCTGGGAATGTACATTTCTAACCAGCTCCCAGGGGAAGCAGAAGCTGTTGTCTGGGGAACAACACTTTGAGAACCCCTTGTCTAGGTGCTTATAAAAATTGGAAAGCAGAGGTGAAGCTGTACAGGGTTCAAGATTCTTTTGCCCTGATGTGTAACCATCCTTTCACAACTACCATTTCTCCACTCACATTTGGTCAGCTCAGTCTCTCATGGGCTCTACTCAGCCCACACTTCCTAAACTCTGCACCCTGCACTGCCAGACAGGAGCAATCTCCATGTAATGGTCCCAAAGATCCAGGCCCAGCAGCCAGGGTTACGAGATCACTCACCGAAGCCACTCCCACAATGCAGGTCACCTCCCGCTCTTGGCCATCTTTGCAGTGTCTTGGGCTCATGCTGTCTCCTGGGAAGCTAAAGGCAGCCACTTTGTTTGTAGGTGCTTGTCATGGATTGAATTGTGTGCCCCCAAAAATGTATGTGTTGATTTGATTTGGCTATGAGTCCCAATATAGTGCCTTTCCTCTCATGTGTTGTGAATCCTGCCTCTGTGAGATTGATGATGGAGAATGGGCAACAGTTGTGTTAGTGAGGCAGGCCTCAAGCTACAAGCCTGTGAGTTATAAGGGAGAGAAGTGAGGCGAGGAAGTTGGGAACCTCATACCACCAAGAAAGAAGCACTGAGAGCAGAGCACGCCCTTTGGACCTGAGGTTCTTGTGGTGAGATGCTCTCACTGGATTTGGACTCAGCCTACCAGATTATGATAAATTCTCTTACTGAACGGACTTACAAATTATAAATGGATTTGTAGCTTACTGGACTGTGTCAATAAAGCTTCTCCTTGCAAAGCCTTCCACTCTTGGTATTTTCTGTTAGAACAGCACCAGGTGACAAGGACAGCGCTGTTTGCTTACTGTTCCTCTCTTGCTCCATTCTCTGACTGTGGTCTGCCCCAAAGCCCAGGTCCTAAATTTCCCTTTCTTCCACCAAAATGTCAGCCATTTTCAGATTCCATCACCACCACCAAGCAAATCTAGCCCAGACCTCTTCACTGAACTCTAATCCTCCATCTCCAGCTATAACCGGCTGCCATGTGGGCTCCCTTCTGGACACATAAGTTTTCTTCTCAAAAGTAGGTTTCCCTTTAAGAGAACCCGGAAGACAGAAAGACCCACATGAATAGGTGACTACATCAACATTCAACCAGAAGAACCAGATGATACCTGGCCACAACCAGTGACAGCTATGATGGGGCTCACAAAGTTGAGTCCCAGTGGCAGTATGAAAATAAGAAGGGGTGCACCCTGAGAACTCCATAAAAGACCAAAATTGATGGTCCAAAGGCCTGGGGGTTACCCTGGGAGAATGGCCCCTAGTCCTGATGCTGCCCCTGAACATAATCATTACTGAGGTCAACTCCTCGAACAGGAATGGATTGGACTCAGCAACCCAGAGTGACCATATTGCGTGTGCATTTTACAGTTCTATGCATCTATAGGATGTCATCCTACTGGCCTCTTACTAGAGGGGAGTGGAGAGGGTGAAGAAGAGGGGACAGGAGATTGTTAAGAGGATATGACTTACATAGAACAGAAAGGAGGAGTATGCTGTCACCAAGCAAGGAGAGCAGTAGGAGCTGCACATAGGCAGACATGAGAATTTAAGGCGGCTGCACACTTTCACTCAACCACAATAAATTAAAAAACAAAAAAGCAGGTTTCCCCTTTAAAGGCATCTGTCAATGAAAATTCTACTCCCCTACCTAGCCCCAGCTTCACCTATCGAGACCATAAACTCTTCCTTCTGGGTGAGGTTATTGCTGTGGTCTCCTCATTAATCCTGCGAACATAAATACACGCACTGAACTGTCTGAACTGATCAGCGTTCTAGACAGATGCATCCTTACATATTCTGCTCTGCATGTAGAGGGCACGTGGAAGCCAAGATCAGAGAGTTTCTTGGATCTCAAGCATGTAAGAGAAACATTCATTTTCTCCCACTACCTAGAAGAGTAGGAAGAGATGAATCAATAAATATTGACTGGATGAGTGAGTTAATGGTAATTTTGCTCCCACTCTAACCAGACCCAATTTACTATAACACGGTCTTGCCCTTGATACCCTCTGCTGGCTCTCCCCACTCATCAAAGGAAACTGTTGAAACTCATCTTGAGAACCAAATTGCTCCATGATTTGTACCAGTTTATGTGTCTTCCCTTAACTCCCCAAACAAACCACCCCAGACAGGCAGGCTGGTCTAGTCAGAATTCCATAAAGACAACAATCCCCTGCGTTTCTCTTTCTAGAAAATACTTCCTAATCCACAGTCGTTCTTGATTAGCCCACGGAACCCCAGTGGCACAACAGTTAAGAATTCAGCTCAAACCAAAAGGTCACAGGTAGCAACTCATCAGCGGCTCCGTAGGAGAAAAGATCTATCAATCTGCTCTCGTAAAGACTGCAGCCTAAGAAACTCTATGGGGCAGTTCTACTCTGTCACCTGGGTCACTAGGAGTTAGAATCTGCACCCAACAATAGCGACAACCTTTTCTCTGATTGCTTCTCTGATAGTACCACCTACCCTCTGAAGCCTCGTTCTGACGATTCCAACTTGACACCATCAAGTTGGTTCCAGCTCATAGGGATGCTACAGGACAGAGTAGAACTGCCCCACTGAGTTTCCAAGGAGCACCTGGTGGATCTGAACTGCCAACCTCTTGGTTAGCACTATGCCAGCAGGGTTTCCTCTTATGTATATATCTATGTTAAAACCTGTAGCCATTTTAGGGCTATTACAAAAAAAATAAAGCTTCTCTGAACATTTGTGTACAAATCTTTGGGTGGATATATATACTTTTGTTGTGGACTGAGTTGCATCCACCAAGAATGCGTGTGATTGTCCACCGTTTTGTCCTCTGATGTGATTTTCCTATGTATTATAAATCTTACCTCTATAATGTTAATGAGACAGGATTAAAAGCAGTTATATTAATGAGGCAGGACTCAGTCTACAAGATTAGGTTGTGTATTAAGTCAATCTATTTTGAGATATAAGAGAGAGAAGAAACAAGCAGAGACAGGAAAACCTCATACCACCAAGAAAGTTAACTCCAGAGGCAGAGTGTGCCCTTTGGACCTGGAGTTCCTGTACTCAGAAGCTCTTAGATCAGCAGAAGATTGATGACAAGGACCTTCCTCTAGACCTAACAGACAGAGGAAGCTTTCCCCTAGAGCTGGTGCCCAGAATTTAGACTTCTAGCCTCCCAAACTGTGACAGCATAAACTCCTGTTTTGCTGAAGCCTTTTATTTATGGCGTGTCCATACAGCAGCACCAGGTGACTAAGACAATTTTCACTTGTCTTAGGTAAGTATCTAGAACAGATCATAGATACACATTTAACTTTGTAAAAAACTCCAAAACTGTCTTCCAAAGCATTACCATGTTGCATTCCCACCAGCAGTGTGTGACAGTTCCAGTTACTAACCTGGGCTACACTGCATATGGGTCAACCTTTTTAATTTTATCCATTCCGGTGAGTATGGAGTGGTACCTCAAGGTGATTTTACTATGCATTGCCCTAATAACTAATAACGTCGAGCATTTTTTTCATGTTTCTTTGCTATCCCTATATTTTTGTGTATATATATATATGTGTATTTGTCTTATGTACTTTGGACATGTTATTAGGAAAGATCAATCCCTGCAAAGCATATCATGCTTGGTAGAGTGGAGTTCAGTGAAAAAGAGGAAGACCCTAGACGAGACGGGCTGGTGCAATGGCCGCAGCATTGGGCTTAAGCGTAGAAATGATTGTGCACATGGAGCAGGACAGGGCAGTGTTTTGTTCTGTCGTTCACAGGGTCGCTGAGTCAGAGCCAACTCGATAGCACCTAACAACAACAACAACAACATACATACATATATATATATATATATATATATATATATTTGGTTTAGCATCTGTCCATTCTTCCTGGATTGTCTGTCTTCCTGGGGATCCCCAGGGTGGTGCAAGCAGTTAACATGCTTGGCTGCTAACCAAAAGGTTGGAGGCTTGGGTTCATCCAGGGGCACCTCAGAAGAAAGACCAGGCAGTCTACTTCTGAAAAACCAGCTACTGAAAACCCTATGGAGCACAGTTCTATTCAGTATTACACTGGAGATTCTAACTGGTGCCAAACCCAACCCTATTAAGATTCTTCCTGTATCTTTGCAGGAAACCATTTCATCTGTCACCCTGGTGGCACAGTGGTTAAATGCTATGTCTGCTAACCAAAGGTTCAGAAGTTCAGTTTTGCAGGTGTCCTTGGAAACTATAGGAAGCAGTTCTACTGTGTCTGCAGCATTGCTACAAGTCAGAATCGACTTGAGGGCAGTGTGCTTGGTTTGATATTGTAATTGCTGTCACTAGTGCTGATGAGGAAGCCTCGGCGGCATAGCAGTTACATTCTATGTCTGCTAACCAAAAAACTGGATCCATCAAGCACTCCTTGGAAACTCCATGAGGCAGTTCTACTCTGTCCTATAAGATCACTATGAGTTAGAACAGATTCAATGGCAGTGGTTTATAGGGGATTTGTTTGTCTGTCTGTTTTAAAGACACTCCTTATCAGGTTGAGGCAGTTCCATTTTATTCCTATGTTGCTGAGAGTTTTTATGCAAATGAATGTTGGATATCATGCAATGCTTTTTTGTATGCACTGACATGATCATAGGTTCTCTTCTTTTTTTCATCTGTTGATATGGTAAATTACATCGATTGTTTTCTGAATGTTAAACCAACTTTGCCTTTTTGAAGTAAATGGCACTTGGTCTTAATATATTCACTTTTCTGTATTGTTGGAAGCTATTTGCTAAAATTTAGTGAAGAATTTTTGTGTCGGAATTCACAGGGAATGTTGGTTCTAGTTTCTTTTTCTTTCCAACAATGTGATTGTTGTTCAAGATCATGGTCCTTGGTTTAAAGTCTACTAGGAAAGCTATGAAATCACTTATATAGCTTGGAAAAAGTAATGTCCAGAATATATTTAAAGAACAAAGCCACTAAATGCATTGAGTTCTTGAGAGAAGAAAAAAACTAGAAAGTTGAACAAGAAAGTTTGCTTTTTTTTTGGCCAGATGGAGTCTTCTTTTTTTAAATGTTGCATTTTCATTAACTTCCAGATAGATTAAATGTTCCAGAAAGGAGGAAAGAGGAGGGAAAAATCCTTGTTAAAAAAAAAAGAAAAAGTGATGATATGAAATTCCAGTTAGTGAGAAAGGAGTTCAAGGGAAAGGCGCAGTAAGGAGAAACAGGCCAGGGAAGACGGGCACATGTCCTGAAGGGTTTCCCCACATTCACTGATGGAGAAAGGGAAGGACATAAATACCTGCTGCACTCTATGGGTTAGGCACCACGCTGAGACTTTTCAGAGGAGAGGTGATCCACAGTATTAACCCCCAGCGCATTCTGAATTACCCACATAAGTAGACTTAAAAGGTAAGAATATTTAGTGACCTTGATCTACCACTTGAACGGACAGGCACATTTTAAGATAGTGACTGACTGATGTCCTCTCAAAAGAGGGTTAAAAGATGCCCCCCCAAAACCCTAATCCAGGCCACCAAAAGATGTGTTTATGCTTTCTGTGAAAAAGAGTGGGAAGGAAGAGGGGGAGACATGAGAAATAACACTCCTCAATAACTGAAGGACTCTTTCTTTGGAAAAAGAAAGTTTTCAGAACATGGTTTCAGATGGCAGAAATAGGACCAACAATGGTAATTTTCAAGAGCATAATTTTAGCTTGGTCACTAATACAGGCAGTCTGGAGGTGGGATCCAGTGCTTTGTAAAGACCTGGTTTTCCAACACAGTCACCCATCTGGGACACCAGGAGGGGACAGAATTCCTGGGTGTGAGGAAGAAGGAACTCCAAGTCTGATAGTTGAGATCGACTTTCACTCGAAGGACCTATACATCAGCTGTGTCTGCTGCCTCTCTCCACATAAACAAGATACAAACACACAGTGTGTGGGAGCCCTGGTGGTGTGACAGTTAAGTGCTTAGCTGCTGAAAGGTAGACAGTTCAAACCCACCAGCTGCTCTGTGGGAGAAAGTGTGGGAGTTGGATTCTCTAAAGGTTAGAGCCTTGGAAACCCTGAGGGGCAGTCCCTCTCTGGCCTAGAGGGTCACTGTGAGTCATAGTCAACTCAATGGCAATGTCGGTTTGGTTTTTTTCGGCTTATGGGGTGCGTGCGTGTGTGTGTGTGTGTGTGTGTGTGTGTGTGAAGACACTCACTGAGAAACCCTCCCAGAATCATTTTTCTGCAATGACAGTATCACAGCAGCTGGCAGTAGAATGACAATCATTTGAATGCTGTTAGCTGCCACTGAGTTGGCTACAACTCATGGTGACTTCATGTATAACAGAGTGAAACACTGCTCAGTCCACCCCATCCACACAACTGTTGGTATGTTGCAACTACTGTGTCAGTCCAAGTAGGGAGTGAGCTCACAGGCTTGGGTTTCCCTCATTTGTGCCGACTCTCTACCAAGCATGCTGTCCTTCCTGATGTGTCCAAAGCAAGCCAAAACTTCCAAGGAACATTCTGGCTGTATGTCCTCCAAAACTGATATATCCCTTCTCCTAGAGAATTAACTCAGAGAGATGGCCCTAGAACAAAGAGGCCATGGACTCTGCCTGTTCTCCAGGGCTTGGAAGAGCTTCCCTCATCGCGAGGTTGCCCTGCTGCCATCTGGGAACCCTCAACGATCATGAAAGTGCATCAAATGTTGGTTAACAGGAACACGGAGTCACATGTAGCAGGATTTGGATTTTGGTTTCGTTGCATTGGTAGCCATGTGACCTTGAGTAAATTGTCTTTTGGTACTTTATTTTCCTTATCTATAAAATAAGAATGATAAAACCTACTACAAGGGCTTGTCGTGAGAATTAAATGAGATCACTAATGTCAAGCTTTTAGGAGATAGCCTGGTTACATGGCAAGCATGGAGGGAGTGCCCACACTAGGCTGACGACCGACCACGTGGGATGCAGTAACTTTTGGTTGTAATTATTACATTTATTTATTCCCATACAAGAATGTGAGCTTCATCAGAGCAGGAACACTGCTGTTTTATTCACTATTTTATTTCCACTACTTTGCATACTGCCTGGCACATTTTATATGCTCAAAAAATATGTACCACATGAAAAAATACATGAACACATGAGTGAGTGAAACAATGAATGATAAGCATGCCCTGGGGAGAAGGAGGTACTTCAGGGGAGGATTGGAAATTCACATTCTGCTTCATCCAGGGATTATCCAACTGCACCCAACACAAAATGAAGAACCAAACGTGTTGCTGTTGAGTCAATTCTGACTCATAGCAACCCTACAGAATAGAGTAGAACTGCCTCATAGGGATTCCAAGGAGTGGCTGATAGATTTGAACCGCTAACTTTTTAGTTAGCAGTTAAGCTCTTCACCATGGCACCACCAGGGTCCCAAGAGAAGAAAAAAGTAGAACAGACTCATAACAAAACAAGAGTTTGAAGAAGTAACAAAATAACAAAAACAAACCAAAAACTCCCAACAACAAAAAAAATCCTTGGCTGAGACAGCTTCATTAGAGAACTACTGGCTGTGTCTCACTCCTCTCCAGCCTGCTGTGAGTCTCTCTGGGTGTGAGCAGGGCTAAGCCCCTACTAGTAGCTTCAAGATGTGAGTTTATAACACAGTCTTCCCTTGGCATAACTTTTAATGTTGAACTGCCTTGCATGTCTTGAGTGAATCCTATTTGTCTTTTTATACGATGTTGAATTCTTCTGGCTAGAATTTTTTAAAAGTATTTTATTGTGTTTTTGGAGAAAGTTTATACAGTAAATTAGGTTCCTCCACTGCCTACAATTTTGTTCAGAATTTTTGCATCTATATTCACAAGAGAAACCTTGGTGGTGTAGTGGTTAAATGCTACAGCTGCTAATCAAACGGCTGGCGGATTGAATCCACAAGGTGATCCTTGGAAACTCTATGGAGCAGTTCCACTCTGCCCTATAGGGTCGTTATGAGTCAAAATTGACTCAACAGCAGTGGGTTTGGTTTTATGTATATTCATGAGTGATACTAGTCTGTAATTTTCTTTTTTTGTGTGGTATCTTTGCCTGGCTTTGATATTAGGGTTATGATGGCTTCACAGAATCAGTTCAGGACTATGATTTCCTTTTTTGTGTTCTGAAATAGCTTGAGTAGTACCACTGTGAGCTCTTCTCTGAATGCTTGGTAGACTTCTCCTATGAAGCTGTCCAGGCCAGGAATTCTGTCTGCTTTTGTTTTTTTATTACCTCTTCAGTCTCTTTTCTTGTTATCAGTCTGTTCAGATTTGCTGTCTCATTCTGTGTTAGTTTAGATAGGTAGTGTGTTTCTAGAAATTTGTCCATTTCCTCTAGGTTCTCAAATTTGTTAAAAGTACAGTTTTTCATAGCACTGTGTTATGATCCTTTTCATTTTGGATTCAATTGTAATGCCCCTCATCTCATTTCCCATTTGGGTTATTTGACTCCTCTCCTGTTTTTCTTTCATCAGTTTGCTGGCACAAATTTTCACTGTCCAGCAGACTGAGACAAGGGCTAACAAGGACCTATCTATGAGACAGGTACTAATTTGTTACCACCCTTCCCATTTTAAAGTTGAAGGAATAGAGAGTCCAGGAGTTTACATAACCAGCTCAGGGCCAAACAGCCACAGCGATAATGTCAGGATCCAATTCTAGGTCTGTAGATTATAAAGTTTCTGTTTTCACAGTGCCACTGGTAGAGCAGTATCGGGAAAGCAAGCACAACAGTTGTTAGGATTACCCTTCTTTCTGAGGAAGAGAACTCATTACCACTGGAACTATCTTAAGCTAAGGCTGGTGCTGAAGGTAAAGAGACCTCAACTGCTTTGGCGTACACAGAGAGGCTTGATCAGATGGGACACAGAGTCCCTTCTTCAGCCTCTTCCCCTCCTCCTCGAGCTCCAAGCCCTTCCCACAGATCTCCTGACTGACTGAAACCAAACCAAAAAACCGACTGCCGACTCATAGTGACCTACAGGACAGAGCAGAATGGCTCCACAGTTTCCAAAGAATGTCTGATAGATTCACCCTGCTGACGTTTTGGTTAACAGACATATCTCTTAACCACTGCACCACCAGGGTTTCCTCACTGCCTGAAGCGATTCTCAAAGTGGGGCAGCAAACTCTATCAGAAGTTCATTGCAAGTGCGGGTGCCTGAGCCCTAACCCGGACCAGTGGGCTCAGAGTCTCTCAGAGTAGGTTCCAGAAATCTGCTTTGGAGTGATTCTTAGTTACTGAAGTCGAGAAGCACAGTTTTGGCTCCGTGCCTCTCCTCCACCTGGCCTCTTGCCCTCTACCTCGGATCAGTCCAAGGCCCAAGCAGTTTCTCCTTCAAAGGGAGTCAAGGCCAGAGCAGCGTTGGAGAGAAGCCCAGAGCCTGTGTGTGGGCCCAGGTGAGGGTCGGCATACCCTGGTATGCGTGGAAGGCCTGGCTCAGGAATTCAGGCAAGACTTATATTTGTTCATCCCCAAATTCCTCTGGCTGGTGGATTTGAACTTCCAGACTCCTGGTTAGCAGCTGAGCTCTTAAACAGAAGGGCCTACAGAAAATGAACATTAGCACATACGCAGATATCACGGAAGGAAGAAACTCTGGACATGAGACAAGGCGAGGAATTCCTTTTTCTCCAGAGAAGGAGAACATTGGAAGAGAGTTGGCAAGGTGGCGGGAGGCAGAGGAAGAAATGGGCCAAAGGATCCTCTCAGGGTGGCAGAGGTTCTGGAAGGGTCAGGGAAAAAGGGTTGAGAGGGAAAGGTCCTAGAGAAGCCAGAGGGAGGGCCAAAAGAGCTGTGGGTGTTGTTTGCTGAACAGTGTGAGATGACCCTGCCTGACTCCTCCAGCTTTTCCATTAACCCTATTCAATTTATGAGTATTTCGTGTAAATTATTATTGTTGTGGAAACTAAAGAAGAGTCAGCGCTTGCAGCGGAAGGTTAGGATGATTCAGGCCTGAGCTGCATGCAGCAACCTGGTTGGAGTCCCAGAACACAAAGCCCCCTGAGATTCAGTCTCCACAGGGCTTTGGGCTTCCACAGACCACAAAACTAGAAGGGGTCAAACAGATGTTTCCTAAATTTGCAGGGTAGGGAGGACTCCAGCAAACAACTACCGACCTTGAAACTGAAAAGTGAGAGGAAAAAGAAAAATGTGGTTTGGCTCTATGAATATGATACTAATTACAGTCATTTGTGCAAACTGCTTTTCATTAATGCTTAATCGCTTAACATGTGGTATAATAGTAATTATACACTGCATGACCTAAGCATCAGACTGGCTGAGTTTTACTGGCCTCTGTGTGGGCCCGTCTTCCTCAGATCTAGGTTCTTATTAGGCTGCCTGTCTGTAAGCTAATACAGTGGCTTCAACCAACTTTAGAAAAAGATTAGGGCATAATACTCAGCATATAGGTATCTCTATCCTCTAATAGGTAGATTACCTCATGCTATTGTCTAAACTTTGAGGCTTGGCCAAAAAAGAGAATGTGAATTCTATTAGCACTTTATATCTGCTTAAAACCAAAAACCAAACCCACTGCTACTGAGTCAATTCCAATTCATAGCGACCCTATAGAACAGAGTAGAACTGCTCTACAGAGTTTCCAAGGGGCGCTTGGTGGATTTGAACCACCGAGCTTCTGCATAGGAGCTGGGCTATTAATCACTGCCCCACAAGGGCTCCCGTTTTCATTTAAGAGACCTACGACGTGCCCCTCACCAAAGCAACTACATCTTTGCATTTCTCTAAAACAGAACTTGAGTAATTGTTCCAGCCAAGCCAAGTGCCGTCGAGTCGGATCTGACTGATGGCGACCCAATGTGATGTTAACAATGCATTCAAAATCCATACTTGCGGAGAGAATAAGATACAGAAACAATTCTACAGGGTACAATTAATGAAAGGAACCCTAGTGGTGAAAAGGAAACCCTGGTTGCCTAGTATGATTAACCAAAAGATTGGCAGTTCAAATCCTCCAGATGCTCCTTTGAAACTCTCTGGGGCAGTTGTAGGGCCCTATGGGGCCACTATGTGTTGGAACTGACTTGACAGCAATAAGTCTGATTTGTTTTTTGACTGGGGGCGGTGAAAACATTTACACACTTGGCTGCTAACCCAAAGACTGGTGGTTCAAATCTACCCAGCAGCTCTGCAAGAGAAAGACCTGGCAATATGCTCCTGTAAAGATTATAGCCAACAAAACCCTATCGGGGCAGTTCTACTCTGCTCGCTCAGGGTCAGTAAGAGTCAAAAAACAGCTCGGCAGCACACAACAACAACAGTTAACAAAGGCAGTGTATGTAATGACTCTATAGCAAGTCCCCCTGAAGAACAAGCTTGAACACAAAGGCCAACAGCCTATACATTCAAGCAGGCTATTTCTGAGAAGGTGCCTCTGATGACCTTTCAAATGCTTTCTGATGGTCTACTGCTCTGTGCCCAGCTCTGGCTTGGGTGCTGTGAGGGCAGAGTATGGGTGGGATAGGAAGAAAGAAAACACACAAGTCACTTGTCTTTGTCTCTGTCCTCAGGAAGACCGTAACTGGGTTAGGTAATGGGGCTTAGACAAATCAAATGATCCTAGATAAAAGAAGGGGTCCATCCCTAGAGAAGGACATCACACTCGGTTGGGTCTCAAGGAGGTGGAGCGGTACAGTGGCTGCAGCAGCGGGCCCAAACAGCAGTGACTGGGGAAGGTGGTGCAGGACTCAGCAACATTCATACTCTGGTACATAAGGTTGCTGGGAGTCAGAAGCAACTCGATGGCCCCTAACAACAGATAAAAGAAGAGAGAGCACAAGAGGACAGCAGCACAGACACCCCAGCACAGCAATCTTACTTCTGCAAGTGGTTTGATCCGAGTTCAGGATGTATCCTTGTTTACACCTGCAGACGTATGAGCCGGGGGTATTGATGCAGAAGTGGGCACAGTTATGCTCCAAGACGCTGCACATGTGGACCGCTGAAAGGGAAGACACAGGAGGTTAGGTGAACAGTGACATTATCTCTAAATTCATCCCACCCACCATTTAATTACAGCCTACTCATTAAAGGAAGCTCCTTAGGTGGCGCAAATGTAGTGGTGCAATGGGTAACGTGATCAACTGCTAACCAGATCGATTAGGTTTGAAACCACCAGCAGCTCCATGGGAGAATAAAACATGTGGCAGTCTGCTTCCATAAAGAGTTATATCCTTGGAAAACCTATGGAGTCCCTAAGAGTTGGAACCAACTTGACAGCAGTTAGCCACGTTAAGGTTGGTGGTTCAAACCCACCCAGTGCTTCCAGTACGGTCAAGAAAAACGCTATGGGACCCAGCTCCACTCTGCAACACACAGGGTCAACGTAAGTCAGAACCACTCAATACCAAGTAACAGTGACAACGTCCTGTGGAAGATAGGGCCCCAAGAGACACAAGCAACAGTCCCCACCCTTCAGGGCTTTTCCAGTCTGTAGATGGACAAGACAAGTCCATATAAATGCCACCAGTAAGATACAGATGAAAGGTTATGTCAGTTTAAAGGGAAATGGTGTTAGGCTGAACCACATGAATTGCCAACACCCAACTACTTTTGATCTGCAAAACAGAAATTTCACACAGTTCAACCCAGTAATAACCATTTGGTGGGGCAGGGGGTCAGAAACTCAGCCAACATCAGAGGGAAACTCAGCTCAAGTGCAGATCTTCAGCAGCAGCTATGTGGTAGGAGCAAAAGCTTTAGTTAAACAAGGATGCACTGAGCAATCAGCAGTTTCTCAGAAACAGAAATCCATAAGACCAATGTAATTTTTTTTTTAATGTGCAAAAGCAAACAAACATTTTTGGAGTGAAAAAATGTATCTGAGCATTCCATGTTTCCAGGATTTTTATCTCTCAATTTCAAAATATTCCTACATTTCTTTTCTCAAGAACACTCCACTTTCCGCTACATCAATTCTAGCATAAATCTGCCTGGAGCTCATAAAAATTCTCACTCTTTTCTTGCATCTTAATTTATGACTTTAGTCAGTATAATACAACTTGAACATATTTAAAATTAAAAACAGCAATATAAACAGAGTACAAGTTATGCAAGTGTTCTCATAAACACAAAAGACGTCTATATGTAGAAGCATATTTTTATAAAATCAGAGTAAAAAGGGCTCTCAAAGACTACGAGCAACCCTATTACTTCACTGCTTAGGAAAGCACATCTCGATGGATGGTATGTCTCAGACATACGTCTTTTTGTAAGACGTATGGTGGACAACAAATGAAGCAGGAGAGGAACACTTGATTTCATAACATCACAATCTAGAAGCACTGTTCTGGGTTCAGAGAGGCCTTAAACTGGTTGCACAGTGGTTGAGCACTTGGCTGCTGGCTGGAAGTTTTGCGGTTGGAAGCTACCGACTATCCCACAAGAGAACGACACAGCAGCTACAGTTTGCATCTGTAAATATTACAGCATTGGAAACCCTATGGTCAGTTCTACTCTGTAGTGTAGTCACTATGAGTCAGGATCATTCTGTGGCAATGAGTTTTTGCTTTTTCTCTAAGCTAAGGAGCCCTGGTGGTACCACGGTTTAGTGTTCAGCTGCTAGCTGAAAGGCTGGCTGGCCATTCAGCCTCGCCTGCTGCACCGGGGGTAAAAGATGTGGCAGTCTGCTCAGTGCTAAGATTTACAACCTTGGAAATTCTGTGGGAGCAGCTCCACTCTATCCTATAGGGTCCATTGGAATCAACTGTACAGCAACGAGTTTGTTTTAAAAGCTAGTTCAAGTTGAGTTTCTGTTACTTTCTACCTAAAAAATCCCAAGCATTTTTACTAAAATAGCATGCAGTTCTTTCAAGTGTAAAATTCTAAGCAAGAATATCAGTGATTCTAAGAACATCTGGCACCCAAGACCTTGCTCTCCTATGGGCTGACCTGGCCTCGACTCACACGTCCTGTCCTGTGTGATGTGACTGGAAGAGAGACAGCAGTCCTGCCTCCCCCAGGGCTGCCTGAGATGACCCCCTTTAGTCTCATTTCCCAGAAGGCCTCCTGGGGCTTTGTGTTGGGGAAGGACTAGAACTCAGCAGACTAAGTCATAGGGAGGGATGGATGTTTTGTTTAGGAAATACAGACATAATTTTTTTTAATGAATTCCTGAATGTCTAAAAGAGTGATTAATGTGTGTTCTTAAGAGGAATAATTACTGAGTACATAAAATCAACTTCCACTGGAACTGCTCTGGCCTCCCCACCTAACAACAAAGCCTCAGGGTGGGTGCAATAAGTGATGAAGGGTACGTCTTAGGAACACTATTAGCTCAACCATTCCCACAGAGTCCATTCTGACTCATAGCAACCCTATATACGGTTTCCAAGGCTGTAAATCTTTATGGAAGCAGACTGTCACAACTTTCTCCCGAAAACCAGCTGGGGGATTTGAACTGCTGACCTTCTGGTTAGCAGCTGAGCACTTAAGCACTGTGCGACCAGGCCTTCTCAGGAACACTACTAGGGCCTTAAATTGTGCCTAGCCTGGATGGGATGGGGTTGTTAGCAGAGAAACCGTCAGGCCCCAGGCTCCAGAATACCACGCTAAGCTGATAGAGCAGGCCTGTTGCTGTTCAGTGGGTTCTGACTCATAGCGACCTTAAAGGAGAAGGAGAATCTGTAAAGCAGCAGACCACCACATTTCTCTCCCATGCAGCAGCTGGCACAAGGCAGCCACCAAGAAAGTAATTAGAAGCAGTCCTACCCAGCATATACTGAATCACCTGATAGCTCAACAAGGACACATTTTTTCTGCCCCTAAATGCAGTCTCTCCCTCAGTGGTGACCAGAGCTCAGGATATGTGGGTTTTGGTTATCTTGTGGACAGGGCCCTGATTCATAGACACCTGGCTTTCAAGTTTGTTTGCTGGTTCAAGGACATGTGTGACCTCAGTGGTTTATCCTTGCTGTGGCTGTCAGAGCCCTAGCTCAGGGTGGGGGAAGTCATTGCCCAAAGCCACAGCTGGCCCAGGGTCACAGCTACCCAGCCACAGAAGGCCAAACCAGGACTCACCCAGGATAGTCTGGTCCCAAAAAGGAAAAAACCACACCTGCTGCCATCAAGTTGATTCCAACTCATACCAGCCCTAAAAGACAGAGTGGAACTGCTCCATAGTGTTTCCAGGGAGGGCTGATGGATTGGAACTGTTGCCACCTTTCAACTGCAGCTGAGCTCTTAACCACTCCAGAGCCCAGTGTTGTTCTCATGTACTGTCAAAGTTGTGGCCTTGTACAACAGCAAAAAGATGCAATCAACCCAGATGCCCAACAACAGAGGAATAGGTAAACTGTGGTATACATACTCAGTGTAACACTACGCAATGATAAAGAACAACGATGACTTTAGGAAATATCTCATAACCTGGCTTCATTCGGAGGACATTATGTTGAGTGAAAGTACTCAGCAACAAAAGGACAAATATTGTATAAGACCCCTACGGTAAGAACTTAAAAACAGACTCATGCATACAAGAAAAGACTGTTTGATGGCTGCAAGAGTGGGGAGGGAGGGAGGGTGAGGGGGGAAGGTTTACATTAGATAGCTGATAGAAACTTGGTTGGGTGAAATCTGTGACAGCACACGTTAGAAAGAAGATCAATAGTAACTGGACTTCAACATAACGCGATTACGCCTCCCATCTTAATCCAATATTCTAAGGACTCAGTAGCTGGAGCGGGGGGCTGCTGGGAGCTATTCTGTCAGGGGAAACCGAGGCCAATCACAACTAGCATTTTGCTAAGAGTGCCCTCTACACCCCACATCGGTGAGTGGCATCTGGGGTCTTAAAAGCTGCCATCTGCGGGTACAGCAAATGATCCCAACTTAGCACGAACAGATGACCACCAAGGACTGCCTATAGATTTATATATAGGTTCCCCATTAGCACAACTAAGTGTTCTGAAATTCTCCTTTGTCTCAATGTTGTTCATAATTCTGTTATAATCCACACAGTAGAATGCCCTCAGATAAACAATAAAACACAGACACACATCGTTCCAGTATTCTCTGCTTTCAGCCAAGATCCATCTGAAATCAGCAATGATAATCCCAGTTCCATGTCCTCTTTTGAATCTGGTTTGAATTTCTGGGAGTTCCCTGTCTAGGTACCAGTGCAGCTGCTTTTGAATGCTCTTTATAAAAATTTTACTTGCAGGTGATGTTAACGACATTCTTTGATAACTTCTGCATTTGGTTGGACCACTTTTCTTTGGAATAGGCCTAAATATAGATCTTTTGAGTCAGTTGGCCAGCTAGCTGTTCTCCAAATTCCTTTGCATAGATGAGTGAGCACTTCCCCAGCGCTGCGTCTGTTTGTTGAAACACCTCATTTGGTATTCCATCAATTCCTGCTGCCTTGTTTTTCACCAGTGCCATCAGTGCAGCTAGGACTTCTTCCTTCTACTGTTGGTTCCTGATTGTATGCTACCTCCTAAAATGGGTGAACATCAACCAATCTTCTTTTGTATGGTGACTCTGTATTTCTCCCACCTTCTTTTGCTGCTCCCTAGGTCATTTAATATTTTCTCTGTAGAATCCTTCAGTATTGCAATGTGAGGTTTGAATTTTTTCTTCACTTCAGATTGAAAAATGCCAAGTACGTTTTTCCGTTCTGGCTTTCTAACTCCAGGTATTTGTACATGTCATTGTAAGACCTTACTCTGTGCATGCAGAATCTCCATATTACAGATGGGGCAACTGAGGCTCAGGGAGCACAAAAGATTTGCTCAGCATCATACATTTGGTAGCGGGAATACAGTAGAGTCTGCTCTTGCTCACTCTACAAAGGCTTCCTTCAGTTTTATCTATTTCAGGTGAATACCTACCAATCATATGCAGATTTATATAAGAGGTCCTCGTGAGAAAACGGTTTGCTGTATAGGGGAAATTTATAAGTCCTGAAGTGGTGAGGAGTGAAATGAGCGACAGAATTGCAATCAGAACTCCATGAGTTCCTGGCCATTTGTTGTTGGATAGTTCATGTAAAAAGTTGACTATAAAAAGGGGATGATAGTATTGTGTGGCCTGCCTCCCCCATCTCCATGAAGATCATGTGATAGGGTGAGAGAAAGTGCTTCATGAATGTAGTTACTGCAGTCTGTACTGCACAGCTGATAAAGAGCAGAGGCTAGCAATGTACAGAGAGAGCAGCTGAGTCTCCTGCAGAAGTCTGGGGTATCCACAGGAGATTCATTTCTCTGGCTACACAAACAAATGGGTAATACCTGTGTTTTCTTAGGGCTTCCAAATTACAGCAAAAATCATGGAGACAAAAAAAATCTAAATTGTCTTTTAATTTCATTGCCATGGCATAAGGCACGCTGAGAAGCTTCCTCCACAGACAAGTCCTCATTTAATAATTTGGGTGGGTTAGCCCTGTTCTGTAGCTCAGCCTCACTGTCAGCAATTGCTGTCTAGCGCATTCTAAAACCTCGGTGACTCATGTGTGTCACAGTAGAATTGCGGTTTTTCAGAAGCAGATCACTGAGATTTGAACAGCTGTCCTTTCTGTCAGCAGCTATTGGCATTATCCATTTGCCCCACCCAGGGACTCTGTTGCTTTATCATGTCCTTCTTCCGTTTGTTGACAGTTCCAGGGTGCTTATAACATACCTCCTCCATTACCATTTTCCAGTGCAAATGAATAAACCATCAAAACTCTTACTGATCCCATCTTTTTTTGAATATTCCAACAAGGGGGACCATAAATTCTGCAGAAGTCTTTTAGGATCGTAAACCTTAAAAAAGTTTAATGTATCCTACTGATTGAAGTTTTCCAGTCGACTTAGCCACAGCATCCCACAATAACAGCCCCTCCACAGCTCCAGAGAAAATAGCACTTCTGAACATTTTCCGAGTGACATTGCAGAGAAAAGTTTGCTTTCCTTCATGGCATTGATTTTTTAAGTAAACCTTTTGATTTAAGAGTTAAGAAAGAACAGGTTCTTTGCTTTTTGAGGTGGCCTTCAGTTCTCAGGGGAGATTTTTCTAAAACTCATTAGAAGAACACTATTCTTCTTTCTCCCGAAGGCTTTTGTCTGGGAGTCTAGAGTTGGTGGCCCTTTGAGAACGAGCCCTCAGAGCCATCAGAGGGCCAGGTTCCTGCTCCTGGGGAGCTAGTAAGGAGTCACATTTCAAGTTCACCCTTTACTGCAGGAAAATAAAAGTCCTTTTAAAAATAGATATATTTCCTTTTGTTTCTCCTGTCAAAACATGGCAGCTGGAGGGCACAGGAGCCTGCAAGCATTAGGCGAGACAGGATTGGACACTGTTTACAAGGTGAGGATGGATGGTTCTCATTTTCAGAGAACACAATGGAACCTGAGGCATTGGTGGCTCCATGGAAGAATTCTCGCCTCCCACGCTGGAGGCATGGGTTCAACTCCCAGCCAGAGTACCTTATGTGTAGCCACCATCTACATTTATGATGCTGAAGAGGTTTCAGCAGAGCTTCCAGACTGAGACGAACTAAAAGTTCTGGTGATAATACTTCCAAAAACCAGCCAGTGAAAACCCTACAGATCACAAGAATTCAACCCCCTAAAGAGCGTCCAAATGGTGCAGGACTGGGCAGCACTTTATTTCAATCTGCATGGGGTCCCCAGGATGGGGAGGATGGCAACAGGACAGCAGAGCCTGGCTTGGCAACCTGTAATCCTACTGGGATTATACCGATTAGACAGACAAGAAAGTGGAGGCACCGAGAGTCTGAAAATATTTTCTTGCTGTAGAAGAAAGGGCAAGAAAGCAGTTGTGTAAGTAGGAAGTTGATCTGCTGAGAAAAGCTGTGACATGAGCTAGGACTGGAGATAACTGAGAGAAATCTGGAAAGAAAGGAAGAGAGAGGCCTTGTAGAGGACAAGGTTAGCAAAAAGAAGGGGAAGAAACTCCTTAAAAGAGAAGAATGTGACTCGAGGAACTGCAGAGCCACCTTTTTGCAGGAGTATGAGGAGGTGGCACCTGCAACTTAACAGGTTAACAGAAAGGCACTGGGATCACATATTGGTCCTCCCCAGTCACTCTTTTTTGGTTTAGAAACCATCCACCATCATGGAGCAAAAATGCCTCTGCTTCCTGATATCCCACACTGTCCAAGGAGAAATTATATTTTTTATGCCCTCTTATATGTACCTTGGAAACCATGGTGGTGTAGTGGTTAAGTGCTACGGCTGCTAAGTAAAAGGTTGGCAGTTCAAATCCGCCAGGCACTCCTTGGAAATTCTATGTATTATTTCTTCTCTGTCATACAGGGTAGCTATGACTCAACATTGACTTGACGGCACTGGATTTTTTTTTATATGTACCTTGGAAACACTGGTGGCATAGTGCTTAAGTACTACGGCTACTAACCAAAAGGTTGTCAATTCAAATCCACCAGGCACTCCTTGAACACTCTATGAGGGAGCTCTACTCTGACTTACAGGGTCACTATGAGTTGGAATCGACTCAGTGGCAGTGGGTTTGAGTCTTTTTTGGTTTATATGCATCTCTCCCCACTCCGGCACATGGAATTCCCACTCAGGGAAGGCCAGGGCAGCTCAACGTGCTAGAGAAAGACTTCAGCTCTCATATTCATTCCGCTGCTTGAGTTTAAGTGTCCCTTCCTCAGGGAAATTTCCCTGAGCACCTTGCCTAGATGCAGTCCATCATGTCCTGCATGCTTCTCCCATGACACTGATCACATCAGCATCACTTCTTTGTTCGGGCAATTATATGTTTAATATGCTTGGCCAGAGTGTAAGCCCTAGGAAAACTACATGTCTATCTTGGTTTTTGCCAGCACAGTGCCTGAGACATGGTCACATCAAAGAGACACTTGAGAATGAATGAATGAATCCTAAAGATATCTCTAGAAGAGCCACAGAGGACCAGGACTTACTGCACAACTTCTTCTGGAACACTGAGGTCAGGGACTCCATCTGGCTAAAGTTGGCCACCAGGAAGACATGGTCTTTGTGGGGCTCACTCCCAATGGCCTTCAGCGTATTGAAGTCCACTTGGCCCACACCAATGGCGAAGATCAGGATGCCTGTGTCCCGTGCTTTTGCAGCCACCTCGGCGACTGAGTCCTGAGGCCTCCCGTCTGTCACAATCATTATGACCCGAGGCACATTCTCCCTCAGGGGCCGTGCACCCTCTGCTTCTGAGAATGCAATGTTGAGGGCATACTGCAGAGCCAGCCCCGTCATGGTGCCTGTAGACAGATGCCTCATTCTTTTGACAGCGCGTTCCACCTCAGACTTCCTCTTGAAGGTCTTCAGGGAGAATTCATTCTTGACGGTGCTGCCGTACTGGAGTAGGCCCACGCGGGTAACATCGGGCCCAATGTCTAAGAATTGCAAGATGTCCAGGATGAACTCCTTCACTTTTGCATGGTCGTAGGTGTTGACGCTGCGGGAGCTGTCAATGATGAAGACCAAGTCGGCTCGCTTGTTCTCACAGGAGCTGTCTGGGGAAAAAGGAGAGTTACAGACATTAGAAGCATGTGGAGAATAACTGGCATCTCTCATGAGGGAGACCCAGGTTCAGTTCTCAGAAAATGCACCTCACGCACAGCAACTACGTGTCTGTCATGGTAGCTTTTGTGTTACTATGATGTTGAACAGGTTTCAGTGGAGCTTCCCGACTAAGATGGACTAGGACGAAAGGCCTGGTGATCTACTTCTGGAAATTAGCCAATAAAAATCCTATGGATCACGATGACTGATCTGCCACTGATCATGGGCATGAAGCAGGATTAGACAAGGTTTTGCTCCACTGGGCACAGGGTCACCTTGAATTGGGGCTGATTGCCGAGCAATAAAAAATAAAATATTTTTTATTCCAATCATGTGTTCACCCAACTAAAAACTGCACTGGGAGCTTTCAAGAAACTAAAGTGTTCATTTATTTTGCAATAAGAAATATCATTTGTACCCAATACTCATCCATCCTACACATATATTCCCTGAGCAGGAAAGAAAGACCAATGAAGCTGGAGGTTTGAGAGTTGATTACCAGCCCCAGAATTTCCAGTAACATTTAGTCTCCTTATTTACTGCTTGGCACAAAAGGTTAACTGGATACTGTAGGGACCATAAAAGAAGTTTAGGACAGAGACCAACATCAAGGGTCTACAATCTACCTAATGGAACAACGAAAGAATATTGTAGTTTTGCAAACAATAAACCCATGTAAACACTGCACCCACATGTATAATGTGTGGTATACTACACATGGAAAAATTGTATAGGGGGGAAGGGGAAGTTGTACAGTTGGCCCAAAACCATATAATGTGAGCGTTATTTGCATAAAAGAGGGTAACTAATATGAAAATTTGTGGTCCCGACAATAAATACACAGAAAAGACAGATATACATGGACTGGGACCAAGGAAATGGGATGTGTGGTGTCTGGACTGGAGAAAATGAACACAAGGAAAGGGAAATATTAGAAAAATTCCCAGAGAGAATGAATATGGTGGATAAGAGAGTAAATAATAAGATCTTGGAATTGCTTGGGGTTGCATGCAGATGTTGAGTTGGAGTGACAACCAGAAGTCAGTTATAAACAGTTTTTGAATTCAAACACAGAAATTTATAGATGGTGTCACAGATGATTGGAGGACCACCTTAGTAACATATCATGTCATTTACCGCTCTTATAGAAAGGTATGTAATAAAAAGTCAGTGGAATCCGGCAGTGGTCTGCAAGGCGGATCATCCAGACCATCAGTCAGGGGTTGCACTGATTTGGTTGAGATGGGGACTCAGGTCTCAACCAGTGAGACACCTGAGCAAATGGAGACAGGACCCCCCTGAGAATCATTTCAACCCACACAAGAAACATTTCAATAAGAGACACAGAAAAAAGGTAAATCTAAGTCTCTGCCTCACTACCATGACTGTATTTAACCCGTAAGCAGCTAGAAGAGAAGGCTTTAGAAAACCCGAGTCTATAAGTGGAGCCCAGGCCTTACAGAGTCTGGGAAAATGATGACACTGGGGGAGATGAGAAGCCTTCTGCCTCAGTGGATGGATGCTGGGATCCTGTATGAATTTCTGCTGCTCCGAGCTACTGCATCCAACTGGGGCCACTCCCTCCTCTCCATCCCCATCCCAGACTTAGTAGCTAAATCAGGATTTGACACAGATTAGAAAAGGGATCCCAAAGACTTGCCCTAACTCCCAATCACCACAGCTGCAAGAAAGATGGAGAAAGCCAAAAATTTAACAGCAAGCCCAGTCATAAAAACACGAAGTGGGAAAGGCCCATGATGAGGTCACCTTATCCAGGCTGGTTTGCCAAGCCTGTGACTCGGCCCTGAGTGCCATGAAGGCATACACACTTCGTCTAACTCAGCCTGCAGTTCTAATGCTATGAGGGGAGGACACACTCCTAAAAGCCAGTACCCTAGCACGACAGTAACCACTTACACACAACATGGGAAGGGTAGGCGAATTTAACATTAGTTGCCCCAGACAGAACCCCCAAATCTTGCCTTTGGGGATCCAGAAACGAGATCAATATAAAACTGACATTCGGAAGGTGTTTTAAAATCACTTTTCCCCAGCACTTTTATCACTGTGGTCACATATGATTTTCAGAACATGTGCTTTAGAAAAGAGTTACAATGATTATATTCATTATAAAGATGGAAAAATGGAGGTGCAGTCTGAAAATATTTCATGGTTTAGAAAAGCAAACAAACATGGACACAGCACTAACACCCACCTCACTGAGTAGTTGTGAGAATTTAGTGAAGTAATTCAGAGAAGGAGCACAGCCCTGGACCTGGCACATGGGAACAATGGGACGCGCAGTAGCTTCGTAATCAGGCTCTCCTCCACCTGCCATCAGTCCTTCCTCTCTCCTCCCTGCACTCTGGCAGGAGGACCTCGGTGTGTAGCTCTGCAGCTGGTGCCGTACACTGGCACCTGCCCCGGGAGGCCAGTTACCAGTTGCCAGAGAATCAACTCTGACTCACAAGGACCTGCCATGTGTGTCAGAGTAGAATACACTTTGTAGGAGCTCCAGTGGTTAATTTTTCAGAAGTGGGTTGGCAGACTCTTCTTCCGAGGCACCTTTGGGGTGGACTTGAATCTTCAACCTTTCTCTTAGCAGCCGAGCCCAGTAACTGCTTGCCTGGCCATAGGAGGAAGCACGTGGAAATTCAGCACATTCTGAGCCCTCGGAGCTGCATCTGTCCTCAGAGGCTCCTGGAGGTGGTGCCTTCTTCTGATTTTCACAAAGGGTACTATGATCTATCACAGTGCCCTGGGTAGCAACAGGCCCGAGGAAGCAGCAAGCACCAGGCCCCAGGCCAGGCCCTCTCAAGCAGCCTACCCACTCCATCCATTATGCCTGCATTTCCTGCCGGGAGGGCATGGCCCCAGATCTCCACCTGCTGAAGAGAACGAGCACCGGACTGAGATGCTGCTGTGGTGGAAGAGACAAATGAAAGGTTCTTCAGCAGGTACAAGTCCTGAGTGACACAGTTAACACGCTCAGCTGCTAACCAGAGGGCTGAGGGTTCAAGCCTACCTGAAAGTGCTTCAGAAGAATGGTCTGGTGATCCACATCCAAAAGATCATCCACTGAAAAGCCTACAAAGCATGGTTCTCCTCTGACACACACGAAGTCACCATGAGCCATGACTGGCTTGGGCCGGGTTAGGTTTAGGCTGGGTTAGGTTTGGGTTGGGTTTTACTTAGAAAGGAGGGAGGTAGAGAACAGATAGGCGCCCTGAGAACTCTGTCTTTGGGAATCTTTGGGAGTAGACGGGTGCTCCCTGGACTGGGGTATGTGGATGGGTGCTCCTTGGACTGGGGTATGTGTCTGTGGATCTTAGTGATGGGGTGGACGTCCCTCCAAACAGCCAAGCACACCAGTGATTAAAAGGCAATATAGGGGAAGCACAGGGAAGTAAGTGCTGAACTGGATAAGTTGCAGTCAAGACAAATGTTTCCACACCTTGTGGCAGCTTATGAAAACACCACAAAGTTCCCAACTGTTGAAGGTTCCAAATGAGCTGTCACTGCGAGTTAAGAACACTAAGTCCTGGCAACCTAAGTAGCTGAGTTTTCTCCAAGTCATCTCCTCAGGCCCCTTGAGGACTCTGAACTACAGTCTGGCTGCTTTGTTAGAAGGACTAATTCAGCGGTTCCCATACTTGAGCATGTACCTGAATTTCCTGGAGAACTTTTAAAAACAAAGACCAGTGACTGACACCTCCAGACTCATTAGCCCTGGAGACCTGGAAATTGTCATTTTTAACAAGTTCCCTGGAGAAGCTGATGTTGCTAATTCAGGAACCACACTCCAGAACCAGCAGTTCCAGGAGTAGAACTATCTCTTGGAGAACAGTTTTGGTTAAGCCCTTGGCTGTTAATTGAAAGATTGTTGGTTTGAATCTCCTCACTTACAGGCACCTCAGAAGAAAGGCCTGGCAATCTGCTTTCAGAAAAGTCACAGCCGTGAAAACCATATGGAGTACAGTTACTCTGTAATACGTGGAGGCACCATGAATCAGTGGCAACTGGTACTGGTACTGGTACTGGTACTGGTACTCTTACTGGTACTGGAGAAAGCTGGCCCCATTATTTCACTGTCAGCTCCCCGAGTGTGGGACACTAGTCTCACTCCTCTTGCAGACATGCTATTGGAAACACAGTAGGTCTTTAATGAATAGTTGTTGAATCAAACCAACTTCAGGTAGAAGGTGCTGAGTTGGGGATCGGTGGCAGTTCAAGGAGGTGGTACAAACCACTGAATCAAACAGTTCTAGACCAGGTCTGGAAACTGGTAACAGAATCCTATATTCTAGAATCGAAATTCATTTTGTAAGGAAGCCACAACCACTTTTGAACTTTTAGTTCACGAAGTCATAGACCAACATGCTTTAGAGCTGGAGGGGTCTAATCAGACTCCACATTATTCCTTTTAAGGAAGATGAAACTGAGGCTTGAAAAGTTGTCCCAACAGACCTCTGGAAGGTCACTGCCTCATAGTGGTCAGATCTGGGGTGAGAAGGGTGCCTTTTCCACCGCCCCACAGCTAGATGTCCTAGAAAATTATCACCACACCTGGTGTTACAGCTGTCAACAATTTGGAGCACTCTGAGCGGCAAACAGCCTGTCAACTTTGCACATGTGGACTGCTGGGAGATGTCCAGCAGGCCTACAGAGTCTTGCTCACACCTTCCACAAGACCGCCTCTCCTCTGTGTGCATTCCTTCGCTTTGATGAATGGCATCCCTGTCTCCATGGCCAGGGAGAAGAACCCACAATGACCTTCTTTCAGGTGCCCACAACACCAATTTTTAGCAGCAGTTGAAAGAGCATTTGTGAGCATATTATAAAATGTCATCCTTCTAACCACAAAGTGACAGTTTGCACTCTGTCAGCATCACTTCATACTGTCAGAATAACTCCAAAGCCTGTGCATGGGACAAACTAAGGTCTCCTACCTTTTGGAAAAGGTGAACGTGAGCCAGGACAGTCTTAAACAACATTCTCATCCATGTGGGATTGCAGTGTGCAACTCAGAACTATTTCCTTCTCTCAGGGGCTTCAGCCTTGTGGCTAATTAGCCTCTCTGCTCTGCTAAATCCAATTACAGTCATGTAATCACACAGTAAATATCTGGTGCCATCTGCCTGGCGAAGTCAGGGCATGCTTAGAGAAGGGAGTGATGTGAATCTCCACGGTGAGGTTAAAACAATCTCCTGTGGAGGCTGAAAGGGGGCTCTCTGAGATCCTTACTGAAAAAGGAATCCAGTGGTCTCAGTGCAAGCCCAGCCTTTCTGTCTAGGCGGTCTTAAGCTGTTCCTTTAAACTGTTTGACTCTCAGTCTCTTCCTCCTGAAAATGGGGAAAATAATAGAGGGTTGTTTTGAGGCTCCAAAGAGGCTAGAATCACAATTGATAGCTAAATACTCATTAATAACAGACAGAACCCTGGTGGTACACTGGTTAAGCCTTTGGCTGCTAACTAAAAAGTTTGCAGTTCAAATCCATTAGTCACTCTTTGGAAACCTTATGGGACAGTTCTACTTTGTCCTGTAAGAGAGTTGCGAGTCAGAATCAACTGGATGCAAACGATGTTTTTGTTTTGTTCTGTTTTGTTTAGTTTTTAATAATATAGCTTAATTGTTTTTCACATCATCTTAGAAAATAAGTACCACTACTCTCCCCATTTCACAGGTGAGGACAATGAGTCTAAAGAAGTTAGATAACTTGCTAGTGGTCTCATAGCTAGGAAGTGGAGGAGCTGGAATTTGAACCTACCTGTCTGACTGGTACATTTGAGTGTAGCCCACATTCTTTTCTAATGTTTTTTATTGTGATTATGCAAAAGTTTACAATCCAAGTCAATTTGCCATGTGAAACCCCAAGCACCCGCGTCTTTGCAACTCTATCTGCTCTCCTCACCCTGTGACAGCACACTCTTCTTTCCCACTCTGTGCTTCCAGTATCCACTCAACTCACACTTGTCCCCTCTTCACCCTCTCCTCTCCCCTCTAGAAAGAAACAAGTTAGACAGCCTCATATGTATAGTAAACCATAAAGTGCACACACCACCTGCATCACTGTGTGTCCTTTCGTCCAGTCCAATCTTTGTCAAATGTGTTGTGCAGCTGACATTGTTAACCATCAAGCTATGTGCATCACACATAGGAGAGATTTTGTCTTTCTAAACCCACCATTCCCAGTTACCCACAAAGCACCAAGACAGCAGTGGCTCTCTGGGGTCAGTTCTTTCCTTGCCTGGAATCAGGGCCTGAAAACAATGGCCCAAACTTGCCTGGCTGCTGCCAAGTGCTTCTCCCTTACTAAATGCCAATTTGTATTTCTTTTTTTTCCTAATTTAATAAAACGACGAAAACAGATGCTGACCTCCCTGAATGGCAGTGATCCAGCAAATGGGGCTTAGTCATTCAGATTCTCACTTACCTCACAAGCGCTTATGAAGGCCTCAGTAGGAGCAAGGCCCTGTGGAAGACCAAAGGAGGGGACAGCTGTGGTGGAGAGATGGGGGCTTACCAGTCTTTGAGGGACCAAGGAATAGGAGAAACACAGTCCTAACAATAAGTGAATGCCCCGGGTGCGGCGAGGAAGGAGGTCTGTCAGGGCACTGAGCTGAGCTGGAGAGAGCTGACCTGAGGGGCCAAATGTCTAGGCAGCTGATTAAGGCTACAAGTAGAAGTTACAGTCAAGCCTTCATAGCTTCCTGTAACACTAGCCAGAGAAAGTCAGAGAAGACGCCAGCTCCCCCTTGTTCCATATTTCTCCAGAAACAGCACCTGGGTGAGGGCCAGGTAGGTCATCATAGACAGAGGGATGTGTTGCTGAGAGAGCCCCAAATAAAAGTCTCCCTCCGTTTTAGGGACCCTGGAGCTTGGGGGTATTGGGGAGTGAGAGGGAGGAAGTCGAGTTGAAAATTACTGAGTATGACTCAGAGCTGGGGAGAGCGTCTTCACAGACAAGGAGCTTCTGCAAAGGCTCTTGAGGAAGGTCTTTCTCTAAGGTCCCCGATAAAGCGACCTCTATATGGAAGTTCCTGGACTAGGAATACAGATACATGAAAGTGGGTTGACTCTCTGGCTACAACTCTCTTCAGAGAAGGCAATGCACTTGCTGTGCAAGACGTCTGGCTGAGGAGGGCAGCTTCCCCCGTGAGGCCTGCCAGGTAAAGTCTGTGCTCAGGCCTGAAGATTCGCACCTAGGTTTCTCATCCAGTGCCAGACACCTCAAAATGGATTTCAGAAAATGAGATGCTTCATACCAACTCCCAGGAAGTTTCCACCAACAGATGGTTCGTGGGCACACAGAAAGAGAACCATGAAAAATGTAACGACAGATCTGAAAGAATGTGACAGTTTCTAGGACAGCAGGAAAGTAGGTGAATGGGAGAATTAGAGCATGATTTCCAGGCAGCATTGAAGGCCTTCCTGAGGCTGATAGAAGCCCTGGTGATGCAGTGGTTAAGAGTTCTGCTGCAAACCAAAAGGTCAGCAGCTCGAATCCACCAGCAGCTCCGTAGAAACTCTATGGGGCAGTTCTGCTCTGTTCTATAGGGTTGCTAAGAGTTGGAATTCACTTGAGGACAATGAGTTTGTTTTTTGGCTTAGAGGCTGGTAATTACGAAATTTAAGCGAGGGGAGTCAATACGATAGTGCGTTTTGCCCTGGCCACCTTCAGGTGCAGAGAAAAGCATCGAGGTGTTGAATTTAACCAGGGCTGTCAGTTAACAGAGAGAATGACAAATCAAGGGGGAAAATGGTTATAATGACTTCTTATGGAATTAAAAGGAAACCCTACTGATGTAGTGGTTATGAATTTGGCTCCTAACCAAAAAATCAGCATTTCAAATCCACCAGGTGCTCTCATTGGGCAGTTCTACTCTGTCCTAAAAGGTCACTATGAGTTGGAATCCACTCATGGCAATGGTTTTTTGGTTTCTTTTTTTTTTTGGTTAAGGAATTAAGGTTGGGGGAAGTAGGGAAAAGACGAAACAAAGGGGCAAAGCATAGTGAAAAGGAAGCAGAATTAAAAGATTAAAAGTCCAAATAAAGTCAAACAACTGTTAGCGCTGGAATAGCAGAAAGAAACCACGATGCTAATACAGGAAGATTGTCATTGTTGCTGAGCTGCTTTTGACTCATAGCAACCCCACGCGACAGAATAAAGCTACCCCCTAGAGTTTTCTTGGCTTGTAATCTTTACTGGGCCAGATCACCAGGTGTTTCTCCCAAGCAGCCACCTCTGGGTTCAAGCTGTTAGCCTTTGGGTTAGCAGTCAAGCTCTTCGCCATTATGACACTAGGATGTTAGCTGACGTCAAACTGGCATCCAACTCATGGTGACCTCATGTATAACAGGTAGTAATGCTGCCTGGTCCTGTGCTATCCCCAGGATTGATTATGGATCAGACCATTGGGATCCATAGGTTTGGCTGGTTTTCTAGACCACCAAGTCTTTCTTCCTCATCAGTCTTAGCCTATCAGCTCTGCTGAAAGCCGCTCACAGCAGCATAAGAGCCTTCACTGACAGATGCATGTGTGTGAGGTGCACGGATCAGGAACTGAGGCTGGCTGTCTGGCACAGAAGGCAAAAATTCTACCAATAGGAGGTATTAAATTAAGGTTTGGAAGGAATTACAGTGACTGGTAATCACAGGGTCAAGGTTATGACCAGAAAAGCAAATGGCTAAAATATGATTGAGCACAAGAATATTCAAGACAAAAAAGTCAAAACTGTCGAGGGATCATTGAAGCAGACAGCTGAGAGGTACTGTGAGTCAGCAGTGAAGGAGCTCTTTGCCACTCAAAACCGAGAAAGAACCGAAAAGTGGGACACGTGGTATCACAGACTCCAGTTCAAACAGCACCCTCACCAGAGTAGATCATCTATTTGTATTTCTGAGGTGGTGCCAAGTGAGGACGTTTTTTAAATTTGTGTTTTCTTCATTGTGTTTTAAATGAAAATTTACAATGCCTGTCAGTTTCTCATACAACAAATTATGTGCCCTTTGCCATGTGACTTGAGCTATTCTTCCCACACTGTGACAGTACACGCCTTCTCTCTGCCCTGTTTTCACCACTCCTGTCCACCTTGGTCTTCTTATCTCACCTCCAGACAGAATCTGCCCAGTTAGTCTCCTGTATCTACCCAAGCAAAGACGCACATTCTTTACCGGTATTATTTTATGTCTTATAGACCAGTTCAATCTTCGTCCGGGGAGGTGGATTCTGGCATGACTTCTGTCCGGGGGGCATGTCCTCCAGGCACCTGGCAGTCTTTGGTAGTGGCTGGATAACACCTAGTTCTTCTGGCCTCGTGATGACGTAGTCTCTGGGTTACATGGTCCTTTCCATCTGCTGAGCTTACACCTTCTTGGTGTCTTTGATGTTCTTTCTCCTTTGCTCTAGGTAGGTTGAGACCAATTAATGTTTCTTAGATGACTGTTTGCTAACTTTTAAGACCCCAGAAGCTTCTCATCAAAGTGAAAACATTTTAACAAACTTTCTTATGCCAATTGATTGAGACGTCCCATGAAACTACAGGCCTGAAGCCGCAACCTTGCTACTCTGTCCCTCGAAGTATTTGGTTTTATTTAGACTCCAAGTAAGAATTTCTATGTTTAAAAAATGAAACATGTAAAGATCATTAGTGTTGTATTTTGTGATTTTACATGAATAAAGGTAGTTGGAAGGAAGGGAAAAAAACTGAATTCATCAAACTTTATGATGAGAAGAATGTTGGAAAAAATGGCAGTGAGCCAAGAGCAAACATTGCTCTTATAGCTAGAAGACGACCAGAAGGTATTTTTAACTACTTCAGAGTGCCCAGAAAGACTATGAAATATGACTAAAATTTCACGAAAGGACAGGGAGAAAAACTAGTTCACCAAGAGTTGCAAAGGGATATTAGGGAGGGAAATTTAAGCTGTTTTATGATTATAGAGAGAGAGAGAACCACGACCATTATGAGCCTGCATAAGTTTAAGAAGAAAAAAATTATGCCAAATTGGTTTTCTATTTGAGATGCAACAGATCAGGAGGATCTGGGGAAATGTATAGTTAGGGAATATCTGGTGATCAGCAAGGCACACGGTGACTCCAACGACAGAAGTGCTGATCTGCATACGTAGAATAGCTAGGTAAAACCAGTCATTCAACATATGTTTAGTACCTACCGTGTCTCAGATTTTGAGAATCTAATGAAGGCAAAGTTTCCCGATCGTGAAAGACAATCATACAGACGAGTAACAGGCTACAGTGAAATAGGTAGACTTGAGAGATTACTAGAATATGTTGTTGTTGACAAATATATCAAGCCAACCTAGAAGAAGGGCTCTAGTAAGACGCCAAAGGGCTCTACCTAAATATTTTTTTCAATGCCTTCTTAGATAAAAGCATAAAAGGAACGTTAGGGAATGATCCACTGTGGCTAAGAGCACTCTCTCTGCATCTCTCTCTCTCACACACACAGACACACACGCACAGAGTATGATGGAGGGAGAATCACTGTTTCTTGGTACAGGTACACTAGCTCTAGGACAGGCTCGGCAGTGTCCTCTTTTGCCCCTGGCAGACATTACTAATCAATTCTGGCTCTTTTCTACTCAGCTTGGACTCAGCTTTAGGATCCTTGCATCACTGCACTCCAGATACCTACTGACAGAGTTGGCACATGAAATGGAATCATACTGCAAGCCTGGTTTTACAGTCTGGTGTTCTGCAATGAAGTCTGAAAAACTCTGTTTTATCCATTCCTAAGAAACGGAATCCATATGACTTAACTAATCACACTTGTGACTCATTGTCCGATTTTGAATATAAATGATGACTTTTCAATGAGAAATAAAAAGAGCGAACAGTCAAGACTGGCATTGTCAACCAATGATCTTCTGAAGGATAAAACCACATGTGACGTGGGACTGGTAAATGGGTGAGGCTCACAGCAAAAGAAATAGAAAGATCATAAGGAATAGTTTCTTCAAAACATAAAATTCGTAAGTATCATCCATTATAACAATATAAAACTAGGACATCAGAGCACAGGGAAGATGCACCCTGTGAAGCAGTTGACTTATGTGAATTGCACTATACGGCCTCACCAACGAAAGAGAGACAGACAAAAAGTGAAGACTAATGTGGAGGCCAGAGCAGCGTTCCCAGCCACAACTGAGCTCAAAAAGCACCTGCCCACAGAAGTGTGAGGTGTGGTCCCTGCTCTTCCCTCCTATAGTTTCAGCCCCCATCCATGTGTCTTGTGGGGTGCACGTGGCTTGTGGTTGACTACCAACTGGCAGGTTGGTGATTTGGACCTATACAGGGGTGCTGCCAGAGAAAAGCTTGCTGATCTGCTTCCCTAAAGATTAGAGCTCAGGAAACCCTACCGAGCTCAGGCCTACTCTGAAACACATCAGTCACCATGAATCAAAATCAACTCAAGGCCAATACATTTGTTTGTTGGCTGGTGCCTCCAGGGTAAGGTGACTAGCATTCAGGCAGTTTAGGGATATTTCAGAAGTAATGTTGACTAGCTTTGATTTTCACCCCAGTGTAACTTTAGAACCAAACCTCCACTTAACCCACAGCTCTCCTATATTTGGGGCACTTGACTACAGCAAAGGCTAGAAAGATCACAGGCAATTCTTCCCTCTCCAATTCCTTATTAGTCATCAGCTGCTGTATGACCTTGAGTCAGACTCAACTGCACAGTTGACAGACTATGACTTTTTTGGAATCAGTCATGGTCTACCCACATTTTCTTAAGGGGCTGCTTGGGGACTCTGAAAACTGAACTGCATTGTATTAGGGAGACACCCTTGGCTTTTTAATAGGAATCTGGGTCATATTTTGGAGTCATTAATGAACAATTTCCACTTGGTAAGATTTTCCAAGTGTTTTTCCAAAGTCTAGGGGGCACTTGTGGTTCTCTTGACTACAAACAAAGCTGGTAAGAATGGCTACTAAGTTGAGTAATAGAATCAGAACCAGAAAGGATTTCAGAGGGCTGGAATAAAAAGCTGAAACTAACGGGATGAAATTTAACTGGTATAGAGGTCAAATTCTGCATGTAGCGTTCCAAAACCAGCCCCAGGAAAAGAGACATCCGGACTGCTAGTAGGTCACATGACAAAATCAGTGCCAGGATGGTAAATTGAAGGCTTGCACATATTATCACTTACACCCCCTACGGCTCCCCTGTGTAGACACCTGTAATCAACTCTAGCCTCAGAACAAAGCTCAGTCACAGGATTCCTCTTGACACAGCACCCCAAGCTCTCATCACCTGCAGATGGGAGGGGACTTGCCAAAAGAAACCAACTTGCCATCGCTTATTGATCATTCTTATCAGATGGCTCTCAAACATGACATCCCAGTCATTTATCTCATCAATGGCCTTTCCTGGTCTGGGAAGGTAAAGAGATCTCTCAACAGAATAAAATTTAGTCTTCTCTTTATACCAGAACATTCCCATGGTTGAAGATTTTTATGAGATTCATTGATCTGAGTCACAATAGCTAGATTTGGCAGAGCTATGTTCCCAGTACGAGGTTCATTTGTAGTTCAGTGGTAGAATTCTTGCCTTCCATGTGGGAGATACGAGTTTGATTCCCGGCCAGTACACTTTGGCACAGCTAAAAGCTATCTGTCATTGGAGGCTTACATGTTATTGTGATGCTGCATGGGGTTCAACAGAGCTTCCAGACTAAGACAGACTAGAAAGAAAAGGGCTGGTGATTTACTTTTGAAAATCAGCCAATGACGAGGCAGAGCCAAGAGGGCAGAGTAGTCAGACACTTACTGTGATCTTTCTTACAACAAAGACTCACTTCCCCTGAAAGTAAATTGACTATACATGACTTTCTAGGAACCCTGAACATCAACGGCAAAGTTGAGGAACTGAATGGAGTGGCAGGGGGAGGGAGAGATGACTCAGAAGCATCGAGGAGTTCCAGACCTGACCTGACAGGAACCAGCATTCTGCAGGCTAGATCCACTGGCATGAGTGCTGTGAGGCAAGCAGTGGTGTTAGGGACACATTTTTCACATTGAGAGAGACTGTGCCATGAAAGTCCATTCATGCCTCCAGAATCAATGGAAGGTGGGACTTGACAGACATAAGACAAGTAACTTGCATCTAACCTATCACACATGGAACAAAAAACTCCCTTAAATAAACTTCTTTCCCATTAATCTGTTCCCTCCCCATTCTGCACTGGGTCCAAGTTGGTTCCATAGACTGATGCATCCCCTGGGCTGGATGCAGGACCCCTTACACACCCTGAACCACTCTCTCAGCCTTGAAGAAGGAACAAATTGACAAACAGGAAAAAACAAGCTGCTGGCTCCCTCAAGCTGGAGACTCAGGGCGGAAACATTCCTTTGCCTAGGCACAGGCATGAGGGATACATGGACCCTGGCTGCCTTTCACCCCTGCATAGACCTGTGTGGGCCCACTACCACAGTGTAGGTCTTCATTAGCACAGTACAACAGGGTATCTACCTGAAACCCAATTTTACTGTATCAGTAGCTATATGGTGGAGAGGTAGCTTAACGACATTTGACCCTTCACTGCCTATGAAGCAGGGTCCTTACCTACCCACAACAGGGACCTGAGGACTGGTGGCTCCACCCATGCCACCTAGCCACCCACAACAAGGCTCCAAGAATAAGTCGTGCCTCCCTGTCCTTATAGCCAATAGCATTGGCCATCCACCGTCTCATTGCAAAACCTACCCACCTACACATTCTAGAGAACAAGGACAAGCTTTCCTCAGACACTCAGGGCAGCTGTGAGCCATCTGCTTTGCTCAGCACATGACCCCTGACTGCAGCCAGATAACTGTGACTACACCAATCACCCTGCCCATCTAAGACTGTAGATGAGAACCTGCAACACACAGTTGGTGAACAGCTACCTGGATACCTGAGCTGAATCCACGTTAAGAAAAGCAGACACTTGGGCTCGCATACCTAGTAACAACTCTAATTACATTTTACAGGACAGTAGAGCTAAAGGTTCCAATAACCCAAAAAGCTCACATGACCAGCCTACTCTAGCATATCAAAACAAAAAGCTAGGACACACTAAGCAAACATTAAAAGTACCTCATGAAAACACCTGGCAGCTCCTGATTCAACATCTGGAGAGCCTTACTGGCCAAAAGAAATCAACAATCAGAAAGTGAGCAAATTCCTGGTCATCAGAGAGGAGAGTACACACAGCCTGGAGACCACAGTCATCATGAAATGTTGAGAAGAACCACACTAAAGAGACAGATCTTAATGCTGTGTCAAGAGACTCATTTACTTTGGGATCAGGTTTCGCCCATTGCCTTGTTTAGAATCTGCATTGCCTCAAGAAACAGGAACAAACTGAACCCCTATTAAATTGCATATGGGACACCCTTCCAGGCTGCCTCAGTACAGCTTTCCCCACAGGGAGAAAATGACCTTAAAGATCAGAATTCACCAGTTTTCTCTCCCCAGGTCTTCACTCCCCCTCTCAGATAAAAACCTGGAGAAAGGGGCCTGAAGAACAGCTGGAAGAGGAGTGGACTGGCCAGTGGGAAATCCTCCCGACCACCCTTATTGCCTTGAAATTGCTTAGACTGAAAGCTTGGACACATTATACTTACGTGAAGCCCTACGGTTCAGCAGACATGGACACTAACACCCCCTTGACAGATCCCGACCACAAGCAGTGAACCACTATTTCTAGAAGGGAAACCAAGATAAAGTTCAAGAGATGTCTTCCAGAATCCCCTCACTTCCTTGGACTCAACTTAGTTCTAGGACTTTCATAAGACATTGTCCCTCTCCAGCAAAATGAAAACGTATGGACTTACCTTGCCTGAAATGTAATGAATGTATCTGACTTCTGTCCAGTGGGAAGTACTTATGTTGAACAAATTTTTACCTCATTTTTAACTGGTGTATGCACCTCTCTGGAATTGATTAGAAATCTTCCCTTGTTTGGACACGTTCGGAGGAACATCACGTATGGGGATATCTGTAACCGCGGACCAGTTAAGAAAGAAAAGGACAAAGAAATGTTCTTGATCCAGTGTGAAACTGTCACCCCTAGTGAAAACTGTGTCAAATTTTCAGGGTGCCCTTCCTTCTGTTGCAATCTTAATAACCCCATTCTCAGACGAAAAAGAAGCATAACAATGTCCTACGCTAATGGACACATTAAGTTACCGAAATGATGTTTCTTGCTGTGAGGAAGTTGAGCCTTTTAATATGTCCCTGCATTTTATGGGAGGGACCTTCCTCCTTGGGAAGGCTCATCCCGTTCTTGCCCCAGATTAAGGACATCTGACCTAATCACAGCCAGTCTACAATCCGAGATTTTATCCTAGAAACTAACGCTATAAATCAAAGCAGCTATTTTCATTTAAAACCTACTTCATAGATATGAAATTGATGATTAAGAGTAGAGAATGTTAGTGGATAAAGGTCACCTTGACTGCTAAACTGAATCAACAGACTTGCCTCCAGGATAGTAGATCAATTATTTCAAACCTTCAGGGAGGCGATGATATTTTCGGGTAATTTACATTGTTTGATAAAATATAAAGGAATCTTGTGATCTCCTGTTCTACTGTGACACGGTTTGACATTTTCTAGATGCAAATCCCTTCGTAACCTGGCTATAAAAGCTGCTGGAATTTTAACTCAAGTGGGACAGTCTTGGAGAAAATATTCTTACCGTTCCCCAGATTCACATGCTTGTCTGTTAATAAAGCATACTTGAACCTTTTTCCCCGTCTTTGAGTTTGGCTGCAGCGACAGGCAGAATGAACTCGCTTTTGGTTCGGCAACACTGTGGGGATATAAGCATTTGGGAGACATGGTCCTTGGCCTCAGGGGGTTTATAGTCTAGGAAGTCAATGAGACAAGCATGTAGATGATTGCTGAACAAGTATACAGATGACTACGGAATGAGGCAGGGCAAGATCAATTATTATCCAAGAAGTGTAATATTTGTTTAACTAGAACAGCCCAACCCCTAGTTATGAAGAATAGACCCTGGAGATTATACTTCTGAATGAGGGGGCGTGAACCTCATGAAGCTATATAGCAGACACACCTCTGTCTCTTGACCACCACTACCTGGCTGTCAGTTGGTCATACTGTGGTGTCACACATGTGGCTGTGATGCTGGAAACTATGCCACTGATATTTCAAATACCAGCAAGGTTACCCATGGTGGAGACTTTTCAGCAGAACTTCCAGACTAAGACTAGGAAGAAAGGCCTGGCAATCTACTTTCAAAAATTAGCCAATGAAAACCTCATGGATCACAAAAGAAGACTCTTCAGTGTAGTGCTGGAAGATAATCCCCTTACATTAAAAGACACTCAGAATATACTATTGCCCCAACAATCGACTCAGGCATGCCAAGCATCTTGAAGATAGTACAGGATACAATGTTTTGTTCTGCTGTGAGGTTACCATGACTCTGAGCTGATTCAGTGGCAGGCTAATAACAACACCGTCTTAGCCGACTGCTAAGAATAACAGCAACAGTGCAGCCAGATGGAGACCATTCCCAAGGTCTTCCCTTATATACTCCTTGCTTTCAATGCCTCAGTTGAGAAAAAAGAAGGTAAAAACGACCGGAGGAAATGAAGGTTGTGTCTGGCCAGGATCTCTGTTCTGCCAGAGCCCCTCGGACTTTCTTCTCTCTGTTCTGCACTTTTTAATCTCACAAACTGCGTAAAAAGCATGGAAGGTGACATGTACTTCATGCTTCCCTCAAGAACTCTGGAGAGTATGGTTTGGGTGTCAACCTTTATTAAGCTTCTTTCTGACGTTTGCAAGTAGAACCACAGTTCACAGGCAAAAAATTGAAATTTTAGGATTGTCAGTTTTGCTCTGCCAACACTTTAGCTACCTCTTTCTTACCATGAAGAGCAGTTTGAGAGCAGAGAGGAGTGTGCTGGGAAAAACACATGCAGAATGGGTTCTATCCACCCATGAAGACACACACTGGGAAAATTTTCTAACAAGTTATATGCTTGGCGATTTAAAAAGAACCTTCTGGTAAACGAGCCTGCATCTTTGGATAGCTTCAGTGTTCCACAAAGCAACGACATTTCTGAGGGATCCAGGATTGATGCCAGCACACACCTCAGTTCTCCCGGCTGACTGTCATAAATTCCTTTAGGAACACAGCTCTCTAAGGCCTGCCGAGGGTATGCGCCAACGAGCCAACAAAATAGGAGAGAGAGAGAGATGAGGCGAAAAAAAAAAACGCCACATCACACACCAGTCTCCTCTAGTGACTGTTAGTTACATGAGCTGAAAGAAAAGAGAAATCATATATAAGGCTCAGCAACTGTGGTTTCCAGGACCCTGGACAATTTTCTTTCTCGGGGAGCCAAAGAGAAAGCTCCCCTATCTGGCCCTGGAGAAAACAGTTTCCAATGAACTGAATTTCTTTGCAGGGGAAACCAGTTTACTGAAGCTTCTTTTTAAAAAAGCCCCTCACATCTTCTCTCAGAGCTTGCCCTACAAACAAGCTCTCTTTTAACTGATAAAGGGAAGTACAAATAAGCTCTAAAATAGTCCATGGGTTTTAAATATACATATACTTTTTAATACGAGCTGATCATATATACAGAACAAGGTTTCTATTCACTATCAGATCCTCTCTCATCATCTTGCTTCCTTTCTTTTGCAAATTCAGAAATGATTCATATCTTAAAATTGTCAGCTCCACCTCCCTCCCTGCCCTCAGCCTGCCACACCCCACCCCACCCCCAAAAAAGACAGCACAGAGAGTACTGGGAAACAAGGGGGTGATTTCTTCTCTCAGCAGAAGAATAAAAAAAGCAGTGCAGGTAGCTTTAAAAACAAACTGACATTCGACCCATGGGAGTTTTTAACTTAATAAACTAAGCAGTTGCCTCATCTGCTTTCTCAGAGTTCAGCAAATGGAAGTTAGGAGAAGAGGAACGAGAGCTGGGAGTGGCACTGTCCCTGTTGGTGCCCTCAAATCCTCTGTCACCTAGCCATCACCTTGGGCTCTTGCTACTGATTTCAAACACACGGAAACAGAAAGATGGAACTGAGCTTGCCCAGTCCTCCTCACAAATCCTACCTCAAGGCATATGCCAAGTTTGATTTTTTTAAAAATGGGGTCCCCAGGAGTGACGGAAATATTTGGGAAGAGTTAGTAGTCACGGTTGACTGTGATGAACATATTTAATATCCCTGAACAGTACATGTGAAGACTATTGAAATGACAAATGTTTTGTTATCTATATAACAGGGCCAACTATATTCTCCTCCCCTGAAAATTCCAAATAGGTATTCCTCCCACCCTTCTGCTCCACGGTGACTCCCTTAGGTGCCTAGATTTATTCTCAAGTCTTTTGGAAATATCTTCTAACTCCACTTTGATACAATGCTTCATGTTTCTATTCTTAGCTCTGATTAGGTTTCCACTCCCTAAAACACACCACAACAGTGTATTACACAACAGGACAACTCTTGAGGAGTACTGAGCTCCTTTATCATCGGTGGCGCTTACGGCAACTCTCAGTAGTCAACTCCATTATGCTTAACACCCACTGTTACGGTTGCCATGGAAGCCAAAAATAACATTTCAGGAATCCCTCATAAGCCTTGGTGATTCCAGTTTCTAGGCTACTTTACAAATAGCCTTTGTTTCAGCTGATCATTCAGCTGAAGATATGTTAATAAAACAGCGAGTTTAATGAACTGAAATGGTGTTTCCTACAGACTGGATAATCACAAAGCCCTTAGAATACACAAATTTTAAAGTTAGAAAACCAAATCAAACCCACTGCTGACGAGTGACCCTATAGGACAGACTGGAACTGCCCCATAGAGTTTCCGGGGAGCATCTGGTGGATTTAAACTGCTGACCTTTTGGTTAGCAGTCATAACTCTTAACCACTATGCCACTAAGGTTTCCAAATTTAAAAAGGAACCATAAATACCAGATTCAATTTCCTCATTGCACAAATGGAAAAGTTATATGGCTCTCCTGAGGTCACACAGTGTCATGATAGTGGGACCCCCTGACTCTCAGCTCTGTGCACATTCACGCCACACACATTCTTCACCTTGAGGGAGTTACCTGATCTCTAGTTTTCAGTTTCCTTTTGTGCAAGATAAGGATATTAACGGTATCCACTTCAGTGGGTTGTTGTGAGGATTAAATGAGTGAGTACGTGCAATACACTTAGCAGAATTCCAACAACCAACCGCTGCTGTTATTCTTACCGCGCACTGTGTTGAGTGGTATTTGAAAACAACGTGGATATCAAAGAAAGCACCGGACTGCGAGTCAAAAGATCCTTGTTCTGACCCTGACCTGGCCACTAGCTGTGTAGCACAGGACACACCTCTCCTCCTTTGGGCACCTAACTTTTGATCTCTATCTTTTACTCTCTTCTGTAAAACAAAGAAGTTTGATTAAATGTTTCAGTTTCATTCCAGCTGTAACATGGTGTCATGTATTGAGTTGTGTCCCCCCAAAAATGTGTGTATCAACACAATTAGGTCATGATTACCATGACTGTAAATGTCCACCATTTGATGACATTTTTCTGTGTGTTATAAATTCTAGGAATCCCTGGCAGCATAGTGGTTAAGTGCTACATCTGTTACCCAAAAGGTCAGCAGTTCAAATCTGCCAGGCTCTCCTTGGAAACTCTATGGGACAGTTCTACTCTGTCCTATAGGGCTTCTATGAGTCAGAATCAACTCAACAGCAGTAGGTTTGGTTGTAAAGTCTATCACTATGATTGAATAAGATAGGTTAGCAGCAGTTATATTGATAAGGTCTACAAGGTTGTGGTTGTGGTTGTGGTTGTTAGGTGTCGTGGAGTTGGTTCCAACTCACAGTGACCCTACATACAACAGAACAAAATACTGCCCAGTCCTGTGCCATGCCCGCCCTCACTGGTGTGCGTGAGCCCATTACTGCAGCTACTGTGTCAATCCCTCGTCTTGAGGATCTTCCTCTCTTTTGCTGATCCTCTAATTGGAAACCCTGGTGGTATAGCAGTTAAGTGCTACCTCTGCTGACCTTGCAGTTTGGATCGAAAGTGTGCCTCTGCTCTATGGAGCGGTTCTACTGTGTCCTGCAGGGCCACTATCAGTCAAAATTGACTTGACAACAGTGGTTATTTGGTTGTTGCTTTCTACTTTACTATGTGTCATGGACTGAATTGTGTTCCCCCAAAAATGTGTGTAGAAATTTGGCTAGGCCATGAGGCCCGATGTTACATGATCTTCCTTTGTGTTGCAAACCCTGCCTCTGGGATGTTAATGAGGGGCATGAGCAGCAGTTGAGTTTATTAAGACCTTTTGGAGAGGCAAGAGATGTTTGGGGCGGTGTTATCACTGCTGATGACACGTGGGTATGTCAGCATGATCCTGAAACAAAGTATCAAAGTGCACAACAGCAATCAGACAATTTTCCAGGACCAAAATATTCCATCATTTCAACTCAAGAGTCAAAACAGTGGTGCTTTTTTGTTATCAGAGGGATTGTTCATTATGAATTGGTACCAACTGGACAGTCAACCAACTTTACTATTTGAAAGTGCTGAAACGGCTGAGTAAAAAAGTTAGGTGGAAACGACCTGAAGTCTTTGCCAGCAACTCATGGTTCTTGCATCATGACAACACACCAGCTCACACAGCACTGTTTGTGAGGGATTTTTTAGGCAGTAAAACAACTAACTGTATTGGAACATCCTGTCTACTTAATGTGTTCTGGCTCCCAGTTTTTTTCTTTCCTTACCTGAAAATAAAGGAAATATTGAGAGGAAGACATTTTGATGACATTCAGGACATCAAGGGTACTATGACGACAGCTCTGGTGTTTGCTTTAGACCTCAGTCCAGCGGCCAGAGAGATTCTCTAAAAGCCAAGTCAGATGGTGTCACTCCTAAATCAGATCATGGCCATTGAACACCCCCACAGAGAATCTCCCACGGAGAAAACCCAAAGCCCTTAACCCATCAAACACCTCAGGCATGTTCCTACTGACAACTTCGCCCCTGCTCTTTCCCGTGTCGGATGCCAGAGACTTGCCCCTCACCTCCCCCAGGTGTGGGCAGAAAGACCCCCTCTCTCTATACTACTTAAAAATCTCATCCTTTCTCCACCTTGTCTTCTCTCCTTTATTTTTCTCCTTAGCACTTATCACCTTCAGCTGCATTTGTTATTTTTCTATTGTCTATTTCTCACTGTTGTTTTTTTTTTTTATTTCTCCTGTTAGAATGTAAACTTCCTGAGATCAGGGATTTCTGCCTGTTTTCTTCACTGCTGTGTTCCCAATATCTCAATAACTGTTAAATGAATGAACAAACAAAGGAAGGAATAGGCACAGACCTAGGGTCCTGGGACACAAAAGAGCAGTGTCAGGCTGTGACTTGAAAACTTCTGACATCTCTCTTTTCATCTCTGAAATGTCAGTCCTGGGAAAAAGGATTTCCAGAGAAGTACTTGTTTGGTTATATTCCTAAACTTATTCAGAGACCAGATCATACCTACTCTGGCATGACAAGGTGTCTAAGACTCTGACAGGTAAAGCGGGGAAAGTGACAGAGAAAACAGTTCACTGAGGAAGAAACGCAAATGAATATATGTTACTTATATAAACAGAAAAAGGTGAAAACTAGGGGCAGGGGGAGTGGATGCTTACTCTGCACAGCTCTTTGAGCAAAACAGAAACAAATGGACGGAAGTTCTAGAACAGATCACAGAATGCTATGGAGGTATAGTGGTTAAGGAGACTGGTTACTAACCAGAAAGTTGGCAGTTCAAGTCCACCAGCTGCTCCTTGGAAACACTGTGGGTCAGTTCTGCTAGGTCCTTTGGGTTGCTATGAGTTGCAATTGACTTGGCAGCAACTGGTGTTTTGGGTTTTTTGTACTTTTTTTGGTTTTATCAACTAAGGACAATAAGTATGGATTTGAATGAGATGCATGTTATTTCTCACGATTCACACAGGGCATTCACCTTACAAATTTAAAACTGGATTTAATATGTTTAAATTAGATTTAATACATTTTCACTCATTATACTAATTTTAAATTACTAAAAAATATTTTTAATAAAGTTTAGGCCTTTGACCTTCATTCACCATTTAGTTTTTTGTTGTTGTTCATGAGTACTGAATATCTGAATAACTTTTTTCTTGCTCTCCCATCTTTCACTTTAATGATTTACACTTTCCTTGTCTTATGTATTACTTTTTAGAAGTGTCTTAAATCTATTGCTGTCGAGTCAATTACAACTCACAGAAACACCATAAGACAGAGTAGAACTGCCCCATAGGGTTCCAAAACTGTAATCTCGGAGAAAGCAGACTGTCACACCTTTCTCCCACGGAGAGGCTGGTGGCTTCTAGTTGCTGACCTTTCAGTTAACCACTGCACTACCAGGACTCCTGGAGCGAACACCAGTGGTTGTCTATTTAAAATCCATTTCTCTCCCCATCCCCTTCCTACTTACTTGCTAAGATTCCAAGTGCTGTTTGCTGCTCAAGCAGCAAGGGAGCAGTCATGAGTCCTGGAGCCAGTCAGGACTAAGCCACTTTCCAGACAAGGAATTGTCATGAGCATGTAATGCAGCTTTGACCAGTGGGGTGTAAGGAGAGGTCTACTGAAGATACAAGGAAAGACTGGTTCTTGATAAAAGGAATGAACGAAAGGGATGAAGAAGATCTTCACCTCCCACCATGTGCTTTCTTCTTGTCTTAACCAGGCCATGGAAAGGTAAGATGTATGGAGATGCACAGCTATCTTGTGATTTCAAGGCAGAAGCTTAAGTTAGGAAAGCTAGTCTCCCAGGACAACACAGCTGGAAACTGGAAAGAATTCATTCTCTATGACAAAGCCAAGTGACTGCCACAAACTGAGAATTACTCACCTCCAGGCTTATTGTTACACATTTAAATATCTTTTAATAGAACCACTGTTAGCATAAGCCACTTGCTTGAACATTAGTGTGCATACCAAAGATTCCCCTACTGGTACCAAGCCTGTTGCAGAGGGGAATGCCCAACAAAAACACATTGTATGGATGCTGAATTTGACAGTACAAATGTTGACATTTTTAAAATAAAGTGTAATTATTTTTCTCATTATACACGACTTTACAAAATACTGCTGTATTTCACTAGACAGTTCTACAAAAGTTCTTTTCTAAGACCAATACCTGATTTGAGGTTAGAAGAAAAGTATGTAGCTTTGTATGTAAAACAGTAGGCACTCAAATAGACACACAAAAATTAATATATAAATAAATGCCATCTCTCATTCATTCATCCGTTTAACACAAATTTGAGACACTACAAGGCAGATGAGTTAGACAGAGATGGAAAGAACAAATTTCTACTTTTAACAATCTCTCATTTCAGTGGGAGCTGTAACATCACTTTGCAATTTGACAAAAAGCTTCTAAATAATAATTTAAAAAATCAACAGTAATAGTAATGAGCATTTATTGAGTGCTTACTCTATGACAGGCTCTGTGCCAAACCCTTTCTGTATATTATCTCATTACAACACCACAGGAAAAGTACCATTATTATTCCCATATTATAAATGAGACATTTCACCTGGTGGAACAGTCTGGTGGCAGAGTGGTTAAGTGCCACATCTGCTAACCAAAAGGTCAGCAGTTTGAATCCACCAGGTGCTCCTTGGAAACTCCATGAGGCAGTTCTACTCTGTCCTGTAGGATCACTATGAGTTTGAATTGACTTGATGGCCATGAGTTTGGTTTGGTTCAGTGGAGAATCAGAATTTAAACCTGTTCAGTGGTAGCTAATGTTTTGGTTTTTTTTAAGCAAGCTGACAAAGATGGTGGCAGATGTGAAAAGGTTCAAGAGTCAAGGTTGATCAGAAGCTCAGTTAGAAATTAGGGTGATAAGACTGTCAGGGAGAAGAAAGCCACCTGAAACTGCCCTTGTAGAAGATCTGAAGCAAGAAAGGGCATGACCCTCTTGTGTGTCTTGGTCACCTAGTGCTGCTATAACACAAATACCACAAGCAGATGGCTTTAATAAAATAAGTTTGTTCTCTCGCAGTCCAGTAGGCTAGATGACCGAATTCACGGTCTGGCTCCAGAAGAAAGCTCTCTCTCCGTCGGCTCTGGAGGAAAGTCTTTGCCATCAGTCTTCCCACAGTCTGAGAGCATCTCAGCACAGGAACCTCAGGTCCAAAGGATGCAGTCTGCTCCTGGCTGCTTTCTTGGTGGTATGAGGTCCTTATGTCTCTCTGCTTACTTCTCTCTTTTATGTCTCAAGAAAAACACTATCTAATCTGGTAGAACTCATAACCACAACTGTCATTAATCCATCTTATTACATCAAAGTGATCGAATTTACAACACGTAGGAAAATCACATCAGATGGCAAAATGGTAGGCAATCATACAACACTGGGAATCACAACCTAGTCAAGTTAACAAATATTCTGGAGGGACACCATTCAGTCCATGACAGGGTGTAACCAGAGGCTGTTCACCCTCCTCAACTTTAAACCTGTAAATCAAGCTGCTAGTTGGGCATCTCCGCATACAAGTCCCCAGAAGCTCCAGCTGAACATCACATTTGGTTCGCACAAAGGCACTCAGTGAACGTTCCTGAAAGAATCAAGCTTTAGCTGTTGCGGTTGTGGGGCAGTCTTAGGTTGCAGCCATCTGCAAACAGGGATTATGTCTGTCTCATCTGTTTGGGCTCTGACCTCAGCCTCCCTGGTGGCTGGGTGGCTGATGGCCTTGTTCCAGTCCTGACTCGGATCTGACCACCGACTGACCAGCATCTATGTGCGAGGCTGTGTGGTCTGCGAGCTCCTCCTGAGTTGCTTCTCACTGATCACTTCCCCTTAGACCAGTAACTTCCTATCTCTGGTACCCACCTTAGTTCTCTAGAGCTGCCATATCAAAAACTATCACAAGTGGGTAGCTTTGAAAACCAGGAATTGATTTCCTCAGAGTTCCAAAGGCTTGAAATCCGGTCAGCAGGGCTGTGCTCTCGGTCTACTCTAGGGAAGAGCTTTCCTTGCTTCTTTCAGGTTCTAGTAGCGCTGGGCATTTCTTGGCATTCCTTGGTTTGTAGATGGATCCTCTCCAACTGTCTACCCCCTGTGTGTCTCCAGCTGTCTACCCCCTGTGCCCTGTGTATGCCTTCGTTGTCATGTCTGTTCTCCTCTTATAAAATGTCACTCAGAAGGGATTAGGATTAGGTAGGACCTACCGACTCTGGTTAGGGAGCCCTGGTGGTGTAGTGGTTAAGTGCTATGCCAGTGAATTAAACGATCAGCAGTTTAAATCAGCCATATGCTACCTGGAAACTATGGAGCAGTCCTGCTCTGTCAGGTAGGGTCACTATGAGTTGGAATTGACTTGATGGCAGTGGGTTTGGTTTGGGTTTACTCTGGTTAATTTAATTGATAACATTGCCAAAAAGGAAAAAAAAATTATTTCTCAAAACAAGGTCAAAGTCCCAGATACAAAGGTTAGGACGTCACATCTTTTTGCAGCCTACAATTCAATCCATAACAGCCCCACTTTCCTCAACCTAGCTTGTTACGTTTATTTTACCAGGAAACTCTTTGGCAGTCTGGTGAACCAGTGACTCATTCTGCAAATAAAGTTTTAAAGTGCCTCAAGTAAAACACAAGGGATTAGAAAAGAGTATTTGGACTATAGTTGTCAAGATATTAAATGAAAAAAAAAGGGGGAGGCTATTGTAACATACATGCTTCTTTGTAACATTAAATAACAAGGTCTAGAGGTGGGTCTTCTAACAAATTTGATTTCAAACTAGTGATGAATGTAAACAAAATTTTGAATTGTCTCTGACAACTATAATATGCTGTGAAAATATGTTTTTTTCTACTGGTGACAAAATATTGCTAACTACTCTTGTGGCTTGTTGCATAGTATCGTAATAGAAGGAAATGCTAACTGGCAGTTGGAAGTTAACAAAACTAGGTAACTGCTTTCACATCCAAATTCACAAACCTGAGTCTACCCAAGGGCTCTTCAGGAGTCCATGGGCCCCAGGTTAACTAAAAACCAAACCCAGTGCCGTCAAGCCAATTCCCACTCCTAGTGACCCCACAGGACAGAGTACTTCCCCACAGGGTTTCCAAGGCTGTAATCTTTCATGGAAGCAGACAGCCACATCTTCTGCCTGAGGGGCTGCTGGTAAGTTCCCACTGCTGACCTCTCAGTTATTAGCTGAGCTCTTAACCACTGTGCTACCAAAACCACTGCCATCAAATCAATTCTGACTCACAGCAACCTATAGGATAGAGTAGAACTGTTTCATTGAGTTGCCAAGGAGCTCCTGGTACAGTCAAACTGCCCACCCTTTAGTTAGCAGTATAGCACTTAACCATTGCACCACCAGAATTTCCAAACCTGTTGCCACTGAGTCAATTCTAATTCACAGTGACTGTACAGGACAGAGAAGATCTGTTCCATAAGGTTTGTCCTAGGAGCAGTTGGTGGATTTGAACTGCCAGGGTTTTGGTTAGCAGCCAAACTCTTAACCACTTTGCTGCCAGGCCTCAAGTTAAGAACCCTTCAACTAGATAATTTCTAAACTCTCCTCTAGTTAAACTATTGTGATCTATAAGTGGCTTCTGGCTTCATCTGTATATTACGGATAAGTTAACATCACTGATCAGACTTTTTTACATCTGTATATTGGAAATAATTATAAAACCTATTTCTCACAGGCTTTATGAGGACAAGAGAAGTAGGGAAGAAACAGGTGTTTTGCAAAACTGTTAAGTGCTTCAGAAATGCTATGTATTACCTCGGAAACTCAATGGTAAATGGAAACTTCTCCTGTACTTTCGCTTCTCACACTCCAACTCCCAGGTCTCAGTGTCCCTAAGAGCTTTATGATCAATGGAAACAAAACACTGGGCACTTTTTGTCGAAGAATACCATGGCCCCTATTAAATCACAGCTGAGTATTATGGACTGTAATATATGCCAGTACATTTGAAAACTAAGTTATATTGGACAATATTGAAGAAAAATATGAATTATCAAAAGACTCAAGAAAAAATAGAAGACCCCAATAGACAAATAGCACTTGAAGAAATTAAATCAGTTGTCAAATGTGTCCCCTCTACAGAAGACATCAAACCCAGATAGTTCTATGAGCAAGTTTTACCAGGTCTTTAAGGAAGAGATACTCTCTGTTGTATAAAAGCTTTTCTTTCCATGAAATTAACTTAACCTTGACACCAAAACCATACAGAGAGTGCACAAAAAGGAGAATCATAGGGAATCCTTGCCAATCTCACTTAGAAATGTAGGCACAAAAAGATATTGGTAAAATAAATTTAGCAGATACAGAAATCGTGATCAAAAAAAGCTTGTCCCAGTAATGCAAGGATTGGTTTAACATTAGAAAATCTATCAGTACAATCCATCACATTATCAGGCAAAAAGTAGAAAAAGTCCATAACCATCTCAACAGATGAAGATAAGGCTTTTGATCAAAAAGTAGCTCAAAACCTGCGAGGATAGACCAAGAGGTCCTACCTTAGTCCCCTCAGTCCTTCGGGGTTTCACTTAGCTTTGGGAATCTCCAGTCAATCAGCGTGGGCCCTAATCCCTGAGGGTACAGGTAACTTCCTATAATGTTCTGGCCCCCAAACCGACCCTATCCTATTCCCTAGTTGGCACAGTCTAGAAGTTTTTTTTTTCAAATTTTACTCCCTAAACGAGCAGCACTACCAACTCCTTAGCTCCTCCTGGAGTCTTTTTCATCCACATAGTAAAGACCAAGAAAGGTGAATTCCTTCCTGGAATCTTTCTAAAACCCAAACCAAACCCACTGCCATCAAGTTGATTCTGACTCTTAGCGACCCTACAGACAGCCCCATAGAGTTTCTAAGGAGCGCCTGGTGGATTCAAACTGCTGATTTTTGTGTTAGCAGATGTAGCACTTAACCACTATGCCACCAAGGTTTCCACAACCTTCCTAGGTCTCTCAAGTTGAGGCCAACTTATAGCCATCCTCCTGACCACTCATGCATCCACCCACCCATCCGTCTGTCCATCCATCCATCCGTCCATCCATCCATCCATCCATCCATCTGTGGTGAAGTCTAGAAGGCAGATTCCTTCCTGCAACCCTCCTAGGCCTCCTAGTCCATTTCATGCCAGTTTATATCAATCCTTCCACCCACCCATGCATCTGCCATCCATTCATTTGCCTACCCATCCATCTGTCCATCCCTCCACGGCAAACACTAAGACAGGCAGATTCCTTTCTGGAGCTCTCCTGTTGTTATTAGGTGTCGTCGAGTAGATTCTGACAGACAGTGACCCTATCCACAACAGGTGAAACACGGCTGGTCCTGTGCCTTGCTCACAACCATGCTTAAGCCCACTGTTGCAGCCACTGAGTCCATTCATTTCATTGAGTGTCTTCCTCTTTTTCACTGACCCTCTGCTTTACCAAGCGTCATGTTCTTCTCTAAGAACTGATCCCTCCTGGTAACACGTTCAAAGTATGTGAGGTAAAGTCTCATCATCTTGCTTCCAAGGAGCATTCTGGTCACACTTCTTCCAAGATAGATTTGTTTGATCTTCTGGCAGTCCATGGTATATTCAATATTGTTCTTCAGTACCACAATTCAAAGACATCAATTCTTCTTTGGTCTTCCTTATTCACTGTCCAGCTTTCATAGGCTTAGGAGGTGACTGAAGACACTATGGCTTGGGTCAGCCACACCTTAGTCTTCAAGGTGATAGCTTTGCATTTCAACAACTGAAAGAGTTCTTTCGCAGTGGATTTGCTCAACACAATGCATCTTTGGATTTCCTGACTGCTGCTTCTATGAGTATTGATTATGTATCCAAGTAAAATGAAAGCCTTAACAACTTTAATCTTTCCCCTGTTTATCATGATGCTGCTTACTGGTCCAGTTGTAAGGACTTTTATTTTCTTTGTGTTGAGATGCAATCCATACCGAAGGCTATGGCCTTTGATCTTCATCAGCAAATGCTTCAAATCCTCTTCACTTCCAGCAACCAAGACTGAGTCATCTGCGTATTGCAGGTTGTTAATGAGGCTTCTGCAACCCTCCTAGGCCTCTTGGTTTCATTCCACTTTACATCCAGCTGTGCACTCACCTACCATTCATTCATTCATCCATCCACCCATGGCCAAGACTAAGAAAGGCAGATTCCTTTCTGCAACCTACCTAGGCTTCTCCCTTTCATTCCAGTTTCCATCCATCCATCCAGCAAATAATGATTTAGCTCCTATGATGTTCTAATCAAAATTTCTTGCCCCCCCCGAACTTAAATTCTACTGGTAGCTTTCTAACATTTTTGAGAAGGAGCCTTTCCACGTGGAATTGACTCGTAAATGCTCTTATCTTTTAGGTGAAACCCGGCATTCCATAGGGAAACTTGCACTATAATGTCACCTGAATGCAACAGATACAATGTTACTATTCTGCTAATTTGATAGGACAGACAAACCAAGGAGTGTCTGTTCCGCAGAGCAGTCTCTTGCTCTCATAGAAACAGGCACCATGTCTGGGTTGATTACTGCACATGGTACAGGGAGCAGAAGTATCTGAAAGGGACCCAGGGGACACCCTCTGTCTTGCCTGGACATGTTTGCTAATATCTGAGGTTCTTTTTCCCCCCCAGGAGGAAGGGCTGCTTCAAGCTCAACTTCTTGTGAGACCAGTGGCTTTCTTCTGTTAGCAGAGGGGATGACAACATCTGTCTTAGTCATTTAGTGCGGCTTTAACAGAAATACCACAGGTGGATGGCTTTGAAAAGAGGAATTTTATTATCACAGTCCAGTAAGCTGCAAGTCTCTTGAGAGCACTGTGACACAAGAACCTCAGGTCCAAAGGAGACGTTCTGCTCCCGGTGCTGCTCTCTTGGTGATACGAGGTTCTCAACTCTCTCTGCTCACTTCTGTCTTTTATATCCCACAAGCTTGTAGACTGTGTCCTGCCTTACCAACACAAGTGATGTCCATTCTCCCTCATCAATGCCATAGAGGCAGGATTCACAACACATGGGGAAAAGTCACTCAGCATTGGGAATCATGTCCCAGCCAAATTGATAGACACATTTTTAGGGGGACACAATGCAACCCATGACAACATCGCAGGAGTCTCACGGTTGCTGGTGACTGGCGAGCTGACTTTTCCCAGACAATTCCTGACAACAGCTGGTCACCATATCCAGATGGGCATGAAACTACGTGGATAGTATTCCTCCACTGACGAGGCTGCTTTCCTAAGCTGGCCCTATCAAAAAAGAGGACCCTCAGTCCCAAGAATGATCCCTCTCATGGAATGTAGACCCACACACTGTGAATCCAGGAGTGCCTGTAACCAGGCACATCTCTCTGAGGACGGCATCAAACAGATCCATAGCTTTTCTCACTGATCCTAAGAAGATTTTACCAGAAAAGGCTATTTCTCAAATCATGCTACTTGAGACTGTGAAATCTCTATCAAATCCTAAAGCATGACAGGTAGTGAGCCAGATGTGATCCTGGCATGGCCTTGCAGCATTTGCTCCCAAGTACCTTTTGAATGAATGGATGAATGGTAACACCTAGGCAAATTATAAAGCAAAAAAGTACATTGGAACTAAACCAAGGAGCCCCGGTGGTACAATGGGTAAGTGCTTGGCTGTTAACCTGATGACTGGTGGTCCAAACTCATCTAGCATCTCTGCAGGAAAAAGAATTAGTAATCTCTTGCAACGATTACAGCCTGGAAAACCCTATGGCACGTTCTATCCTGTCATGTAAGGTCACTATGTGTTGAAATTGACCCCGTGGCACCACCACCACCAACAGAACTGAACCACCTTGGCATAGAGGAAACTCTAGCTAAATTGAGGATTTCCTCTTCCTCTTCATTTTGGAGCGAAATCCAAGTTTGACTGGAAGAAGGGAGTGGATGGGCAGTCACATCAGGACAGGCATAGAGATGGTGGCATCTGGGTACATCCAGGACTGGTACCTCTATCAGGAGGGAACACCTCCTTGGCTACCCCACAAACAAATCTTAAAGATTTAAGGATTCTTCATCTTTCTCTGGGCCTAGACCAGCACTGGCAATACGAGGGTTTTCAATACGTGCTTACTCTATAAATAGCGCACAAGGTGTCAAGTCTATGGAATTAAGAGCTAAAAGCGGAAAACACACAATTGAAGCCTTTGCAAGGTCTGAGCCCTTTGGGTGGGATTTCTCTGCAGCTTACTTTGTCATCTAACTTGATTTTTGAAAAGGCTGGCAGTTCAAATCCACCAGGCGCTCCTTGGAAACTCTACGGGGCAGTTCTACTCTGTCCTCGAGGATGGCTATGAGTCAGAATTGTTGACGGCAGTGGGTTTGGTTTGGTTTTTGGTGGAGTTCATTCTTGCAGGGCTTCTGGTGATATAACCCACACCGTATGCAATCCTTTGGGCCTTTCTGCAGGTCCCCCAGCCCAAGCTGGATGGTGCTTACATTCGTCTGGTCTCTCCCCCTAACAATTGCCATGCATCAGCCCTTCGTCATGTGGTCTCTGTTTTCCCTTTGATGTTCTCACTCTTCAGGTGGGTGTAGAGTCATGCTATCTTGTCCCCTCTCCTCCCTTGCAGGCTTCATCATCCTCTGAGCAGCCAAAACTCACACACTGCCTTTTTTTCATTTCCCCTATAAAATCAGCCTCTCCTGGATCTACTGAAAGAAGATTTTTCTGAGTTAATGGTTCTAATTCTTGCTTTCAAAAAACCTGACTGTGACTTGGTTTCACATCCTGGCTAGAATACACTCATTTCCAATCCACAGCACAAGCCCAGTTACAATCATTATCCCGATTTCCAACCCTAGGATATTGGCGGGCCAACCCATTGCATTTGCCTGACTGGCTTTAATGACTTAGAAACATTTTATGGCAAATTAATAAGTAACACACTGTTACAGTCTTTTAACATGCCTACCCAGTATCTGTAAGTAACAGTTACATCACAACAAAATGGGAATATAAATGAATCAGAAAGGAAGAGCAGGCTCCTTAGGACCATGTCAGAAGATGACATATTGGTGCGACCCTAATATCTTGCTATATATTTTCTCCTTTTAAAAGACGGTAATTGAGAGCTTGCCATGACTAACGTTGTAATGATACTCTAAGTAATCTGAAAGTGCTTTTTATTGCACCAGCTGCACTGGTCTCTTTCCAAAGGGGTGCGGACCCTCTTGGCTCCTGAGCCCTTGGTCTCCCTCCTTTTCCTTGTACTCTTGAAAAATGGCCCTCAGCTTATTAGACGGCAGCTAGGGAGGCTGCCTGGCTCTTTTGATTTACAGATTTTTTCCTACAACTTTCTTTCTTGTTCCTTATCTCAGTCAGAGTGGATGTGGCAAGCCAGTTCCAATAATTAAAAAATTTTTACATAAGGTCCCCCCCCCCACTTTATTCCAAACATACAGATTAGAGTCCAGGTGTCTAGCATGCATATCTCTAATTTAATAAAGCGTTTCTTGTGATAATTTTGTGATTCATTTTGTGGGCTACAGGCTTTAAAACATTAGATAATCCTTGCCAAAATGATATATAAATTTTGATTTAAAAATTATCTTTTGGGACTCCATAGGGACTGCCTGTGTTGCTGCTGAGTCTCTGCTGGTATCATATCTCCTAATAAACTTTCTCTCTCTTTCCGACTTGGAGTATGCTTCATGGGCTCGATAGCTCCAGGGCACAGACCCTAATCAGACAACACTGGTGACAGAAGATTTGGCAACAACTATTGCTGAAGTTGTACAACATGATTAATACAATTGATTTCACTAAATTGTACACATGAAAAATGTTGAATTGACAAATGTTACATATAGATTGGCAACAACAACAAAAATAAAGAAGATGAACATTGTTCTCCATACACTTCGTAGTTACTGGGAAAGTGAGAAGCAAAGCAACTCAAATCTCTGTAGTATTTTCTATCAACAATACATCCAATGTTTACAGATTATTTGGTTAGGCAACTTTTTGAACTAGCTCTCCTTGTATTTTCAGGTGACTTGGAAAAAGATAGACACAGCATTTCATCAAATTGGAAATGAACCTAACTTGCTAAGTTAGAAAGAAGAAAAAGATCTTCACAAACTAGAAAGATGAACCCAAATGAAGACAAAATTTAATACAAATAACTTTAAAGCCTTTAAAGCAGTTTTTCAAAAATCTGCTACATGACAGCTGTTAAGCCATATATAATGAAAGTCTAGCGGTTTTCTTAGAGTACAAAGTCTACATGAGTTAACCAAAAGAGCTAATGCAGTTTACCTGCAATATTCATTCATTCAACATCACCAGAAGTGTACCCCAAGGATTCAACCAATAATATATTTTGCTAGCCACTCATAATTCTCATTTTCTCCCTTGACTTTTTCATGACACAGAAGTGGCTTCACTATATTTGGTTAAGTGCTTCTGTATTTCCACAGAAATTCATTTTTAAGAGATTAATAACTGTAATCTCAAAGACTCCTGGGGCAGATTTGCCTCGGAAAGAAAATATTTAGCTCTCCCCTTTCTGTCTTCATTTTTAAACAGGTGAGAAAGTCCTTATCCATCCTGTTCACTGCCTAATCCTATAGGTCCCTCCATAGATACCTCAGAATATAAAGGCTTGCTTTATTTGACCTTCTAGGCACAAGGCCCTCTCACTATCTTCAGTATCCTTGATGCCTGAGAATGCAGTGCATTTCTATTGCCAGCTGTTCCAGTGGCTGGAAAGTTCCCAAATGGAAGAAAAACTTCCATCTTTTTGGAAAGCACAGGTTCTGCATCTGTTTTTCAAGGTCTTAGATAACAGCAAGCCTAAACTCCTCCATAACAGTGTACACAGAACCCCTACAACTTCTGTTTTTCAAATTAACCATCTTCAGATCTTTCAACTATTTTCCCCAGGCTCTGGCTTGGGAAATTTTTGCCAGCCTATATAGCCTTTCTCTGGATATTCTCCACTCTGTTCATTTGTTAGTTCATTTACTCCTACAGGTAATTACTGAAAGCCTGCTGTGTAGTGGGCCGTTGCTAAGCACTGCAGATACAATGATGAATCGCACAGACAATTAAGCAGGCAATCACTGTACAGGATGATTAAGCGCTGGGATGGGAACATACAGGGCGCTAAGGGAACGCATAATGAGCCCTGGTGGTGAAATGGTTAAGGGCTTGGCTGCCATCCAAAAGGTTGGCAGTTTGAACCCAGCAGCCACTCAGTGGGAGAAAAGACCGAGTGATCTGTTCCTATAAAGGTCACAGCCTAGGAAACCCTATAGGACAGTCACGCAGGTTCGCTATGAGTCAGAATCATTTGGCTTCTGTCGAGACCTGAAAGATGAGTCCAATTCAATTGGACCAACAGAGGAGATACAGTTGAAGGCAAGGGTCTGAGCAAAGGAAATGGTAAATGTGCAGACTTCTCAAATTCTACTCTTGCTGAGCAGCACTTGTATGGCATTCTTGCAAGACATTTAACCTCTATAAAATGGGGATGATAATACCTTGCAGAATAAAGTGTGAAGTACTTAGCACAATGCCTGGCATGCAGCAGATGCTCAAACACACCTTTGTGTGTGTCACTACCATTGTCCTTCTTATTTATCATCAGTTAGGGACACCTGGGGCCTGATTGGCTGCAGAGGGTAAAGTCATAATAGTACACGGCAGTCCCAGAGAGGACCAGTCATCAAAGAGGAACAAAATGGTTTTGCAAATGCAAAACACAAGGGCACTCTGGAGCTGAAGAGGAAATGAGGAAGGGACATCATGAGGGATTTAAGAGGAAGAGAAAAACGAAGAGTTATAGAAAAAAAAGGATAAAGAGTTTGCTAGTGAAGAGAAGGGGAGAAAGGAGAGATGGAGAATCTGTAGGAGAAAAGAAGTCCAATTACTTATTGGCTAGGAAGTCTTTTAACATTACTGCTTATTAGCAGTCAGATGCTGTGCTTTTTAGTTCTCCCAAGCATTAATCACAAGACAGGAATGAGATCTCTCACTTCATACACTTATAAAAAATGAATGATAACAGAGAGGTTGGTTTATGCATTAAGCAGAGCATAAGCACGAAGAGGCGCATTTTATGGGGAACAGCACATCTGGGCTGTGCAGCTGCCACTATGGCCCCTCCATTGGGTCCGTGTTCCCTAACGGTGATCCTCCAGGGGATGACACCCAAAAGACGACACTAAGGCAAAGGGCTAAAGCCAGAGTGTGGGGGTCATATTACTTCGAGGGGTTTTATTTTTATGAAAAGTTTTTGCTGTGTTTAAAATTTTTCAATAAACAATCCACATCAGCGTTCATTTTTAGAATCAAATCCGATGATAAAGACAACACTAGCCACTTGATTCTTTAGACCTGCTAGTCGGCTGCAGTGCTACAAGGGGCTGGCTCCCTGCATAAGCTTGGGATCCACCTCGGGCCAGCTCCCCCAGAGAGAGAAACGCCAGCAGACCAGTTGCCGTGCAGCAGAAGGGGCAGCCCCGCCTGCAGTTAGCTTAGCTCTGCAGTTGCAGTTCTCCCTACAGATGTTTCTCACTCTGTGTGGTCTTTCTGGCTACATCCCCACAGCTGCCCTTCCTGGGACCCTTTCACCCTGTCTCTCCATAACCCCACTTTCTAGAGTTTTCTTCTGCAATGCTTCTCAAAGAGCAGTCCCCAGAGATGCGACTTCTTGGGCCCCGACACTGTATCTGATTCAGATACACTGGACCAGCAATTTATGTTCTAATAAAGCTCCCAGGAGCTTCTGATGCAGACTGAAGTTTGAGAACCATTACTCTATTGCCTGATTCTACTGACCCACACTTCACGCTACTGCCTGGTCCGCCTCACCCATCCCTGCTCCACTGCTTGGTCCTTCTGACCCACCCCCCTCAAACACAGCTTCACTGCCTGGTCCTCCTGACTGGTCCCCTGCTCCACTGTCTGGCCTCCCTGACCACCCCCCCAACCCACCCCCGACTGGTCTACTGCCTGGTCATCCTGATCCACTCCTTCTGCTTCAAAACTTTCTCCTTCCTTGGCTTCTAGAATATGGTATCACTTTGTTTCTCTCCCCTGGAGAGAGCAAAATAAAGCAGAGAATTGCAATGGGGCTCCCATCACAGGACTCAGAGAAGGAGTGTCAGGAAGACAGAAGAATCAGAGACATTACCATGTTCTACATGGGCCTCAAGGGTAACAGACTTCGGTCCCTTTGTTTTATAGATAAGGAAACTGAGGCCTAGAGGAGGAAAGTAACTTTCCCAGGGTCACTTGCATAGTAGCCAAATCAAGACTGGAGCTATCCTGTTGCTGATAGCTGCATGGAGTCATCTTCTGACACATGGTGTCCTCATGCACACTAGCCTCGCATCATCCCCACGACTGGTAGATTGAACCATTGTGATCCACTGGGTTCTCACTGGCTGACCTTCAGGCCTTTCTTCTGTCTTAAATCTGGAAACTCTACTGAAACCTGTTCAGCATTATCACAACATACAAGCCTCCGACGACAGACGAGTGATGGCTGTGCATGTGGTACATTTGCCAGAAATAGAACCTGGGTCTCCAGCACAGAAGGTGAGAATTGTACCACTGAACCACTAAGGTCCTAGGAACCAGCCTAAACCAAAATATCCTACTTGTAGCAACCCTACAGGACATCATAGAGCTGTCCCATGGAGTTTCCAAGGAGCACCTGGTGGATCTGAACTGCAATCCTTTGATTAGCAGCCATATGTCTTCACCACTGCACCACCAGGGTTTCTGGATCCAGCCTAATGAAGGCTAAATCAGTCATCTGCATGTCCACTGAGCTTTCATTATGGGCAGGACTAAAGCCAGGGCTGGGGTTGGTAGAACTCGGGTGTAATCAGCTCTGTACAAAAACTCCTGGCCAAGAAACAAACAGAGGCTCTAATCAGCCCTTTGTTTGCTCCAGTACAAGCCCAAAGGCACATCTGCCCCTAATCCATATGTCCTTTCCATGAGGTGGAGTTGGGGCTGAGCACCTCTTCTACCTAGATTTGCAGAAGCCAGATAGGACTAAGATGGTGGACTAACCATACATTTCCTCTGATCCCCTGTCATGGACTGTATTGTGTCCCCCCCCCCCAAAATATATGTAGAGATTTGACTTGGCTATGAGTCCCCACATGGTGCAATTCCTCCCATGTGTTGTAAATCCTGCCTTTGTAATGTTGATGATGGAGAATACACAACAGTTGCACTGGTGAGGCAGGACTCCAGCTACTAGTTTGTGGGATATTAGGGAGAGAAATGAATAAGTTGGGAACCTCATACCACCAAGAAGGTAGCACCAAGAGCAGAGCGTGTCCTTTGGACTTGATGTTTCTATGCCAAGATGCTCTACTTGAATTTGGACTCAGCCTACCAGACTGTTGTAATTTCTCTTAGTGAATGGACCTGTAACTTATAAATGAATTTGTGGCTTACCAGACTGTAACAGTCAAGATTCTCTTCATGAAGTCATCCACTCATGGTATTTTCTGTTAGAGCAGCACCAGGTGACTAAAACACCCCCTAACAACTAAGACTTTGAAAAACAACTAAATGGAATAAAAAGGACATTCCAGGAGCCCAAAGATCAGGTGAAAAACTGTGAAATGGGACCAGGTGACAGGAAGGGGAACAACTACCTTTGTCATAAGTGGATAAGCAGCCACAGAGGGGCCTGCTTCTGCTGGTGCAAGAACAGAGCAGCAGCACAGGAGTAGAAACCATCTTTATCAGCTGCAAATCTGAGGTTGGGACCTCTGTGGCTGACAGCACTGCTGGGACTGGCAGCCACACTGGACAGTGGTGCCTGTGAGGAGCATATATTTCTCAACTAAGAAGTTGAGCTAAGGATGGCCACACCTACAGAACACAGCAAAGGCTGACAGCCAAGTGCAGCAGTACCTATCCCCCTTCTCTGAGCTACACCAGAAACTCAATTCTTGTGCACTACCTGGGCCAAAAGTGGGATATTGTACCTGTGTGTCCTGAGCTTGTCTCTCAGACTTGGAGAAGGAAACAAAGGCAGGGATAGGAGAAAAGTTCTGCAAGTTTTCTCGAGCTACAGAGCCCCAGAAGACTTCCACCAGATCATCTCAACCTAAGTGCTTGTGAACCCTCATGGCTCAATCCTTTCCTACATGTTGATTTCTCTTCCTAGCCCCAGCTTTCCCCCGCTACCTTCTCTACAGCGGGTGCTACATTCTGCTGCACTACCTGGGCCAGAAGTGGGACATTTTATGTGTGTGCCTTGAGCTTTTCTCCCGAACTCAAAGAGGGAAATGAAGGGAAGGACAGAAGACAAGTTTTGCCAGCTCCTCTGAGCTGCAGATCACAGCACCTTCAGAGCCACAGACGATGTTCACTGGAACATCACAAGCTAAGTATGTGCCAGCTGTCATGACTCTAACCTTTCCTAAACACTGACTTCACTCCCTATCCCCAGCCTTCCCCCCTCCTTCTATGTCCTACATCTGACTCTAAATTCTGGGGCACTACCTGGGCTGGAAGTGGGACATTTGACATGTACGTCCCAAGCTTCTCTCTTGGATTTGGGGAGGGAAGCAAAGGGAAAGATGGAAGAAGAGTTCCACCAGCTCCCCTGAGCCAGCAATTCCTGCTATCCCTCTCAGTGCAGTCATCCTCCAACAACCACTTCAATTCTTACAGGGCTTCAGAATTATTAAGGCTCCAATAATCACTCTAGCTCACATGACTGAACTACTGGGACAGTCAAAACCAAACTCTATCTATCATCTATCATCTGTCTGTCTGTCTGTCATCTATCTATCTATCTATCATCTATCATCTATCTATCTCTATATACGTAAGCTAGACTGCAATAAGTTAATAAATAAATCGCAACAGTTTTCTGATGGCTCTGAGACAACAATGAATTTCTAATCATTTAAAGAAGTAGACCATGATGGCTTCAGAAAACTCCCAATATAAAGAATAAAAAAATGTCCCAGATGAAGTCTTCCTGCAATTATCACAAGTTGAATACAAAAGAGTTATGTACAGAGCTCTCCAAGAAATCAGGATGGAGATTAGACTAAGGGTAGTTCTACAGAAGTCTAAATAGTGTTATCAAATGACATAATCTTTCTGAGCCTTGCTATCTTCACGAGAAAATGGGATCTAACAATAACCACCTTGCAGGTTTTTGTCTATTTACTTATTTTTTGATGTGGATGCAGTGAGATAACATGTCTCTGCTTATATCAGTGGCTCAAGAAATGACAATTCCCCTCCATAAGAGAAACAAAAGAATCAGTAGCTATTTGTAAGGGATTAATAGCCTAGTGGCAAATACAAGGCAAATACAAAATATGTAGAATGTTAATCCCTGTAAGGTAGTGTGGTAGTTAATTTTGTGTGTCAATTTGGCTATGCTTTGCTTCCCACTTATTTGGCCAAATCCTAGTCTAGTGGCTGTCATACAGTAGTTACATGTGACTAGATCAGTTCACCTGGGATAGACTAGCTTATCTTCCACAATGTAATATAATATGATGATCTTTCACTTACTGTGGTACAATGTAATCACCATCCCTACTGTTATATAATTAACAAATCAGTTGAGGTCCTACCAGTATAGGGTGGGTGCTAAACCTAATCACTTCTAAGTGTTAAAAATACCAGAACAGACACAGAGCACACTCACAGGGGAAGACAGGTGACATATGAGAATCATCTACAAGCAAGGGAATGCCAGGGTTGCTGGCCAACACTAAAGTTAAAAGAGAGGCTCATGGAAAGAATCAACATGGTAAAGACCTTGATTTGGACTTTTAGCCTTCAGAACTCTAAGAAAATAAATTTATATTCTTTAAAGCCACTCACTTGTGATATTTTCATTACAGCAGCACTAGGTAACTAAGACAAGTAGGTACCGCTGTCACTGCTCAGAATATAAAGGCAGACAGGGTCCACTCCTTGCCAGAGAAACCCACAAACAGCATGCCTTGCCTGGCTAGGAGGAGGAGGCAGCATTTGAGCTGGGCCTTGGCTGATGACAGGCCTTGACCATGTTTTGGCAGGAGAAGAACAGACCAGCGGGAAGGAAGACAAAGAGAAAAACTCCTCCCTGGAAAGCTTAGAGGAGACAAAAATTCTAATCATGACAGAGAGGCTACAGGACATTTACAGGTCAATCTCCACAGGAGCCAGAGGCACTGAGGGCTTCTGGCATCTGCATTATTTCCTTCACGGTAAGTGCCAACAAGCAACAATTAGAGGTATTATTTTAGAATGTGGAAATTCCTTACCGGAAGCCAACATTTGGAAATGTTAATGATTACCAACCTAGGCTAAAGCCTCCACTGGCAACTCAGAGCAGGATGTGCTCACATTTAAATGTCTAGGCCAGCCAATTCCTTTCAGTCACATTGCTCATTAAGGAGGTTTCAGTACCTCTAAGAAATATACTGCATTTTTTGCATACAAAAATGGTAACAAGTTTCTTATCATGTACTGTAATTTCCAAACAGCAGATTTTTGGGGCTGCCTGGCAGTTCAAATCTGCCAGGCACCCCTTGGAAACTCTATGAAGCAGTTCTGCTCTGTCTTCTAGGGTCACTATGAGTCAAAAATGACTCAACTGTAGTGGGTTTGGTTTTAGGGTGACTTTTTAGATTTTCTTCATTAGCTTTATTTCTAAATAGTAAATTGGCCACCAAGCGGAAGTTTCTCTGAATTCTCCGGCCTACCCCTGAACATCATCACTTGTCAGTCAGTTTGTTGTACTGTGGCGGCTTCATGTTGCTGTGATGCTGCCAGCTATGCCATCAGGGTCACCTATAGTAGACAAATTTCAGCAGAGCTTCCAGTATAAGACAGAAGAGGAAGAAAGATCTGTTGGTCTACTTCTGCAATAAACTGGCCAGTGTAAATCTTATGAACTGCAGCAGAACATCGTCTGCTACAGTACCAGAAGATGAGCCCCTCCGGTTGGAAAGCACTCAAACTACAACCAGGCAAAAGTTGCCCCCTAAAAGTAGAGCTAACTTTCATGACATGGATGGTGTCAAGGTTTCAAGACTTATTTGCTATTGTAGCAAAACTCAAAAAGAGAAGAAACAGCTGTTAACATACATTAATAACTGGAATGTGGAATGTACAAACTACAAATCTAGGAAAATTAGAAATTGTCAAAAATGAAGCAGAACTCACAGAAGACTGATATTCTAGGGCTCAGTGAGCTGAAATGGACTGATGTTGACCATTTTGAATTGGACAATCATTTGATCGACTACGCCAGAAACGACAACTTGAACAGGAATGGCATCACATGCATTACCAAGATGAACATTTCAAAAATCAATCCTGAAGTACAATGCTGTCAGTGATAAGATAATATCCATATACCAACAAGAAAGACCAGTTAATACAACTATTACTCAAATTTACCCATCAACCACCAAGTGCAAGGATGAAGAAACTGAAGACTTTCGTCAACTTCTGCAGTCTGAAATTGGTTAAACACACAATCAGGATGCAATGATAATTACTGATGACTGGAATGTAAAAGTTGGAAACAAAAAGGAAGGATCAATAGCTGGAAAACATGGCCTTGGTGATAAAAATCACCAGAGATCACAAGGTAGAATTCTGCAAGACCAACAACTTCTTCACTGTAATTAGCTGTTTCCAGCAACATAAATGGCAGCTATACATGTAGACCTCACTAGATGGAACACACAAGAATCAAAGTGACTGCATCTGTGGAAAAGGATGATGGAGAAGTTCCATATCAGTTAGAAAAAGGGCAGGGGCTGACTGCAAAACAGACCAACAATTGCTCTTATGCAAGTTCAAGTACAAGTTGAAGAAAATTAGAGCAAGGGCACAAGAACCAAAGTATGAAGTTGACTATATCCCACCTGCATTTAGAGACAATCTGAAGAATAGATTTGACATACTAACAACAACAACCAAAGAGCAGATAAGAATGGAGTAACATCAGGGATATCATACATAAAAAAGCAAAAGGTCATTAAAAAGAAAAGAAAGAATAAACCACAATGGATGTCCAAAGAGACTAAAATTTGCTCTTTAACGTAGAGCAGCTATAGTAAACAGAAGAAATGATGAAGTAAACGAACTCAACAGAAGATTTCAAAGGATGGCTCAAGGAGACAAAGTAAAGTATTATGATGACGTATGTAGCGATCCGGATGTGGAAAACTGAAAAGGAAGAACACATTTGACATTTCTCATGCTGAAAGAACTGGAGAAAAAATTCAAGCCTCAAGTTGCAATACTGAAGAATTCTATGGGGAATATATTAAACAATGCAGAGAGCAGCAGCAGAAGGCGAAATGAATACACAGAGTCACTGTATTAGAAAGAACTGGTCAACACTGAACACTCAGCAATTTCAGGACAATCAATATGGAGATGAGGATGAACAGTATGAGCAAGAACTGATGGTACTAAAGGAAGAAGCACAGGCTGCACTGAAGGCAGTGATGAGAAACACGGCTCCGGGAATTGACGGGGTATCGGTTAAGATGTTTCAGCCAGCAGATACAGCACTGAAAGTGTTCCTTTGTGTATGCCAAGAGATTTAGAAGACAGCTACCTGGCCTACCAACTGAAAGAGATCCATAAACACACTTATCCAACAGTATGATTAGTATCACATGCAAGTAAAATTTTGCTGAGGATAATTCAAAAGCAGCTGCAGCAGTACATTAACAGGGAACCACCAGAAATTCAAGCTGGATTTAGAGGAGGATGTGCATGGAATGAGAGACATCATTGCTGATGTCAGATGGATCCTGGATAAAAGCACAGAATGTTGCGAACTTGTGTTTTATTGTGTTTTATTGACCCTGCAAAGGCATTCAACTATGGGTAACACTGCGCAGAATGTGCGTTTCAGAACACTTAATTGTGCTCATGAGGAATCCGTACGTAGATCAACAGGCAGACATTCAAACACAACAAGGGGACTCTGCATAATTTAAAGTCAAAAAAGGGTAAGTGTGGGAGCTATATCCTTTCACCATACTTACTCAATTTGCTTGCAAAACACATATCTAAGAAGCTCGACTACATGAAGAAATCAAGGCATCAGTCCTGGAGGAAGACTGATTAACAACCTCTGTTGTGCACATGATACAACTTTGCTTGCAGATAGTAAAGAGGACTTGAAGAAATTAATGATGAAGATCAAAGACAATGGCTTCCACTACGGATTGTACCTCAGAGCAAAAACTTTCAAAGCAGGACAAATAAGCAACATCATGATAAATGGATAAAAGACTGAAGTTAAAAAGAAATTCATTTGACTCGGATCCACAATTAATACCCACAGAAGCCGCAGGCAACAAAACAAACAACATATTGCACTGAGTAAATATACCGCAAAAGACTTCTTTGAAGTGCTAAAAAGAGCACTAGTCCTCACTTTGTGGACTAATGTGTGCCATTTTCAATTGCCTCATATGCTTGTGAAAGCTGGACAATGAATAAGGAACACCAAGGAAGAATTGATGCCTTTAAATTACGGCAAAAAGAATACTGAACGTGCCATGGACTGCCAGAAGAACAAACAAATTTTTCTTAGAAAAGTAAATCTAGACAGCTCATTAGAAGTAAGGATGACAAGACTTCATCTCATATACTTTGGATGTGTTTTCAAGAGGAACCAGTCCCTGGAGAAGGTACTATGTTTCATAAAATAGAAGGTCAGTGAAAAAGAGGAAGACCCTCAATGAAGTGGATTGACACAGCAGCTGCAACAATGAGCTCAAGCATAACAATTGTGAATACAGCACAGAACTAGGCAGCATCTCTCTGTTGTGCATTGGGTTCTTATGAGTCACAAGTGACTTGACAGCACCAAACAACAAACACCCCTGAATACTTGTGAGCTTCTTCCTGCCAGAGAGTGGAGAGAGGTTGAAGGCTTCTGACCCCGTGACCATACTGCAAGGTTGGCCTCCTTTTAAATACCCACTTACCCTTCTAGAAACTACTTTCATGTTGCCACAAAGTGCTTTATAAAACCAAAAACATGACTTCTAAGTGGACTCTATTACAAGGAAAGGAAAGGGTTAGTACAACTAAAACAACCTAGGTTGATAAATTCAGAAAAGAGAGATAAACAAAACAGAGAGAAAGCTTACAGAAGTGTAGAACGTTTTGTGTACTTTTGTTTTTCTGGAGGGAGAAGGGTCAGGAGTACAGTAGGAATTTGAGCAAAAAGTGTTCCAATTTCTATAAAGGCTGATATGTTCACTGGTTGCCCTGGTGTATGGCCTATCCCCATATAACAGTGATATAAGAAGCGAAAGAGCATGTACAATAAGACAGGCAGTAACTGGGAGTAAGGAGTCCCTAGGAGTACAAATGGTTAATGCACTCAGGTGCTAAGAAAAAGTTTGATGGTTTAGCCCTCCCAGAAGCACCTCAGAAGAAAGACCTGGTGATTAACTTCCAAAGAATCAGCCACTGAAAGCCTTACGTGGTGCCCAGCGACCATTACTGAATATTTTCATGAAAGAATGTGTAGACAAATCCTGATCAAAAGGGGTAAAATATACAACAGAATTTAAAATTCTTATAGAACTCAGATTTTCTGGAGCCATGGAGACTGGATGATCCTTGAAATAACCTTTCAAACTTAAATAAAAAATATCTCCTAGAGTCTCAAAACCAACAAGAGTCTAGGATAACTAGCAAAGAACATCTACCTTTGGCACTGTGCTCTTTAAGATCTATATGTATGGGATCTAGCTGAAAAACACAACTTGAAAGACTAGATAGGAAACTTAGGGGAAGCGAGTTTATGTTAATGGAGGAGGAACAACTTGGAAAACAAGGGATAGTATAGTTGCACAACTTCAGTAACGTTGTTACTGAACTGCACATGTAGAAATTGTTGAAATGGTGTATGTTCTAGTGAGTGTATTCTCAATAACAACAACCACAATAAAATAAATCATATTTAAAGAAAGAAAATCTATGGAGTACAGTTCTACTGTGATACACATGGAGTTGCCATGAGTTGGAACTGACTGCAGAGCAACCAGTCTCCTTCAGTTAGAAGGAGATCTGTAATCCTGATAAGGGATGGTCAGGGAGAATTTGAAGACACCCATTGAGCTTATACTTCTGGGTGCAGCAATCACTTCTACTTCGACTCTACCTGTTGGCATCATTGGCTGGAAGGATTTTGGCTGGAGAAGGTCCTTGTTTGTTCTTCTGGTAGACTGTGCCTTGGCTCAGGATTGCATCCTGCTAATTAGATAGCTCTCTTTGTACTTTCCCATAGCCCAGGAAAGTTTAGGCTGTCCAGAGGGCATAGTGGGTAGAGATAACTTCAGTCACCACTGTTGCATGCTTAAAATCCTCCAAGTGCTCTGTCATGGATTGAACTGTGTCCCACCAAAATGTGGGTCAACTTACCTAGTCCATGATTCTGTGTGCTGAGTGACTGTCGCCCATTTTGTCATCTTATATGATTCTCCTAGGTATTGTAAATCCTACCTCTATGATGTTAATTAACTAGGATTAGAGGCAGTTATGTAATGAGGCAGGACTCATCTACAAAATTAGATTGTGTCTTAAGTCAAAGTCTTTCGAGATATAAAAGAAAGAAGGAAGCAGAGAGACAAGGGGACCTCATACCACCAAGAAAACAATGGCTGGACAGAGTATGTCCTTTAGGACCTGAGGTACCTGTGCAGAGAAACTCTTAGATCAGGGGAAGACTTTACCCTAGAATGCACTGAGACAGAAAGCCTTCCTCTAGAGCTGGTACCCTACCTTTGCACTTCTAGCCTTCTAACCCCAATGTGCCTTTTGATATTCTAGGCATTAATGAGCTGAAATGGACTGCTATTGACCATTTTGAATCAGATAATCATATGGTCCACTATGCCAGGAATGACAGCTTGAAGGGAAATGATACTGCATTCCTCATGAAAAAAGAATATTTCAAGATCTATCCTGAAGTACAATCCTAGTGATACAATAACATCCATACGCCTACAAGGAATTACAGTTAACATCACTATTATTCAAATGTAGTCACCAACCACTAAGGCCAAAGACAAAGAAACTGAACATTTTAACCAGTTTATGCAGTCTGAAATTGATTGAGCATGCAATCAGGATGCACTGATAATTACTGGTGATTGAAATGTGGAAGTTGGAAACAAAGAAGGACTGCTGGCTGGAAAACATGTCCTTGGTGATAGAAACAATGCCAGAGATCACATGATAGAATTTCGCAGGACCAGTGACTTCTTCATTGCAAATACTTATTTTCACCAACAGAAACAGTGACTACACACATGGAGAACCCCAGATGGAATACAGAGGACTCAATTCTACTACATGTGTGGAAGGAGACAATGGAAAAGCTCAACATCATCGGTCTGAACAAGTCCAGGTGCTAATTGTGGCACAGACAATCAATTGCTTATACGCAAATTCAAACTGGAACTGAAGAAAATTAGAAAAAGCCCATGATAGCCAAAGTACAACCTTGAGTACACCCCACCTGAATTTAGAGACGATCTCAAGAATAGAACTGATGCATTGAACACTAATAACTGAAGACCAGACAGGTTGTGGAATGACAGACATCAAGGAGATGCTATATGCAGAAAACAAGAAATCATTAAAAAGACAGGAGACAAAGAAAAAAACAATTGGATGCCAGAGAAGACTCTGAAACTTGCTCTTGAACATCAAGTAGCTAAACCAAAGGAAGAAATGGTGAACTAAAAGAACTGAACAGAAGATTTCAAAGAGCAGTTCAAGAAGACAATATAAAGTATTATCAATGACGTGCAGAGTCAGATATAGAAAACAAAAGGGAAGTACATGATCAGCATTTCTCAAGCTGAAAGAACTGAAGAAAAAATTCAAGCCTCAAATTACAACAGCGAAGGATTCTAAAGGGAAATCATTAAACAATGTTGGGAGCATCAGAAGAAGACAGAAGGAATACACAGTCATTATACAGAAAAGAACTGGTCGATGTTTAACCATTTCAAGATGTAACATATGATCAGGAACTGATAGTATCAAATGAAAAAGTCAAAGTTGCATTGAAGGCATTGACAAACACCAAGCTCCAGGAATTGATGGAATGCCAACTGAGAGGTTTCAACAAACAGATGCAGCACTGAGAGTGTTCACTAATCTACGCCAGGAATTTGAAAGACAGCTACCAGGCCAACCAACTGGAAGAGATTCATATTTATGCCTATTCTCAAGAAAGGTAATCCAACTGAATGTGGAAAGTATTGAACAATATCACTACTATCCCACAAAAGTAAAATTTTGCTGAAGATCACTCAAAAGCAGCCACAGCAGCATACTGACAGAGAACTGGCAGAAATTCAGGCTGGATTCAGAAGAGAAGGTAGAACCAGGAATATCATTGGTGATGTCAGATGGAGGTGGACTGAGCAGAGAATACCAGAAAGACATTTACTTGAATTTTATTGGCTATGCAAAGCCATTAGACGGTATGAGTCCTAGCAAATTATTGATAAAATTGCAGAGAACGGGAATTCTGGAACACTTAATTGTGCTCATGAGTAATCTGTACATGGAACAACATTGAGTTGTTAGAACAGAACAAGGGGATACTGCATGGGTTTAAAGTCAGGAAAAGTGTGCATCAGGGTTGTATCTTTTCACCGCACCCACTCAATGTGTATGCCAAGCAAATAATCTGAGAAACAGGACTATGTGAAGAAGAATGGGCATGAGGATTGGACAAAGACTCATTAACAACATGCATTACACAGAAGACACAATCTTGCTTACTGACAGTAAAGAGGACTTAAAACACTTAGTGATGAAGATCAAAGACCACAGACTTCAGTGAGGATTATACATCAACAACCAGAAAACAAAAATCTTCACAACTGGAGCAATAAGCAACACCATGATGAACAAAGAAAAGACTGAGGTTGTCAAGGATTTCATTTTATTGGGATCCACAATCGAATCCCATGGAGACAGTAGTAAAAAAATCAAAAGATGCATTTCACTGGGCAAATCTGCTACAAAAGACCTCTCTAAAGCATTGAAAAGCAAAGATGTCACCTTGAAGACTAAGATAGGCCTGACCCAAGCCGTGGTATTTTCAGCTGTATCATATGCATGCGAAAGCTGGACAATGAATAAGGAAGACAAAAGAATTTCTGTCTTTGAATTGTGGCGTTGGAGAAGAGTGTTAAATGTACTATGGATGGCCTAAACAATGAATCTATCTGTTTTGGAAGAAGTACAACCAGCATGCTTCTTAGAAGCAAGGATGGTAAGACTACATCTTACATACTTTGGATACGTTGTCAGGAGGGATCAACCCTTGAAAGATACCTTGCTTCATAAAGTAGAGGGTCAGTGAAAAAGAGGAAGATTCTCAACAAGACGAGGTGACACAGTGGCTACAACAATGTGCTCAAGCATAACAATGATTGTGGACATAGTGTGGGACCAGGAAATGTTTTGTTCTGTTGTATATAGGGTCACTGTGAGTCAAAAGCCAACTCAGTGGTACCTAACAACAACAACAGGCTTCCTAAATTGCATGAGAATAAATTTCTCTTTGTTAAAGACATCCACTTGTGATATTTCTGTTATAGCAGCAGTAGATGACTAAGACAGGCTGGCTACCTGTGCAAAATAAAGCCCAAACTCTTTGTGAAAGCCTCCAAGCCCCTAAATGACCTTGTTCCCAGCTCCTCCAGGCTTGTCTCCTACTCAGACCAGCACATTGCCTGGAGGTTGCTGATTCCATAACCATATGCTACTGCCATGATTTCTCCTCATTCCTTTCCAGTTTGATCATCCCTCCAGGCTCTGCATGGTCTTGACCTTCACTGGGAATATTTTTCTTAGATTAGCAGGATTCCTACAGCCCTTGACAGAGTGCATGAGTAATGCACAGAGTTAGCACTTGTAGTTAAGCTCTCAACTACCAGCCCGAAATTGGTAGTTCAAACCACATAGAGTAGCCTGGGAAGAAAGTTCTGGCAATCTGTTTCCAAAAGTTGACAGCTTTGAAAGAGCTATGGAGTGCCATTCTACTCACAGCACATGGGATGGCAAGGAATTGGAATCAACTCTGACAACTGGTTTGGGTTTTGGATTTTGGGGGCCCTGAGACTCTTTGAAGGAGCCCTTGTGACACTGTGGCTAAAGTCCTTGGCTGCTAACTGAAAGGCCATCAGTTTGAATCCACCAGCTGCTCCCCAGGAGAAAGATGTGGCCCTCTGCTTCCATAAAGATCACAGTTTTGGAAATGCTGTGGGGAGTTCTACTGTGTTCTACAGTGTCAATTCAATGGCAATGGGTTTGATTTTGGTCTTGGAGACCTTTAGAGAGAATCCCTGAGATCAAAACTACCTTCATAGTAACACTAGGAAACACTCAACAGTAGTGTTTGGCTAATACTACTTTTCTATTTGTGTATAAAACACTGAACATTAATAATATTTGTCTTTTTGTTGCTCTCATTCTCTCGCAAGTATGAAAAACCCAGTACAGAGGATAAAAACAAGTGTTACATGGTTTTAGATCACACAATGCAACTAACCCTTAAGAAACTATCATTTGTCAAGTTTTGATGTGGTATCAAAGAAGGATATCCACAATTCTCTGAAAAGGCCACTAAAATGCTCCTTTTTTCCAATGACGTACCTATGAGGCCATATTTTCTTCATACAGACCAACCAAACATTTCCCAGCAGACTGAGTGGGTGAGATAAGAGAATCCAGCTGTCATCTATCAAGCCAGATATTAAAACAAAGAAACTGTAAAAACGTAACACAGTGCCACTTTTCTGATTTTAAATATCTAAATTTGGAAAACATGGTTTCTTATACAAATGTTTTATTGATGTAAACAAGTTATGGGTCTATTGTCACTATTTTTAAATTAACTAATAAGTAGATATTTAAATATTCTCCATTTCAATCTCTAATCCAGTAAATATCAATAGATCTAACCCACATAAACAAAATCTCTTTGAAATCCTCAATAACTGTTAAGCATAAGTGAATCCTAAGAGCAAAAAGTTTGAGAACCACTGCCTTATAGCAAGCCCACTCGGCAGGCATTAACGAGCTGTAATTTAGGATTCTACTGTTGCCTACTGACTCCACTGAATCAATTATCTTTTTACATGTTTGTCTCCCCCATTCTAGTGGGGGCCTCCATATGGTAGTTACTTATCTTAAATGCTATGTGTCTGGTACAGACTAGAAACTCCAGATGAATGCGTGAGGTCACATGGATGGACATCACACGCAGACATGTGGCTGGCCTGAAAACAAATGTTCATGGAATGGGTAGATAGTACATGCACTTTTTAACCAGTTCAAGTTGTTATTTGGACTCTGATCCAAATTTAGACATGAACATAAGATGAATAAACATAAAACCCAAACAAAGTGAACTTAAGAAACAATTCTGCTGTTTCTTCTCTGTTAAAACTTTCATCAAAAGGAAAAAGAAATATTCTAGTAAACAAGTCACTAGACAAATACATCATGCTGATGGATTCCATAAATACAGGCACAATGATTTGCAATAAACAAATGAGATGTGGCCTGGGCGATGTTCTTAACACAGAAAACAAAAAGCCAAGAAAACAAACAGTCACGAAACACTAGGCACCCCATTGTAATAACGAAGCCGGTTCATGCTAATCATTGTGAAGACTACCAGTGAACCATGGGCTCTCCATCTGTGTTCCCTGCTAAATTAGACCACCAGCAGATTTCTCTTGCAAATCCAGCCCAAAGGTGTAGACTTCGTCTTCTGGGTTCACGACTCTCACTCAACCCTGTTCCTGAGCGAAGCAGCCCTCAGATGTCTGGAAGCAGCTGCTTGCAGGGCTTATGGAGCAGAGAGGAGACAGCAAAAAGCACCCCGATTCCAGTATTTGGGATAGGGGCTACGTCCCCCATGTCCCATTCTCCTCTTTACATATTCTCCAGAAACAGGCAGCAATACAGGGTGCTGAGGTTTACGCCTGTTGGCAAAATGGGCTACTACTTCTTATCTCAGAAGGCAAGGGATTTTCATTTGAGAACCTGAGCTTTGAAGGCTCTGTGTGTGTGTGTGAGTGTGTTTGGTGTGTGTGTGAGAGAGAGAGAGCAACAACAGAGACAGCTTGTGAGTATGGAGCTGTGTTTGTGTGTATGAAACTATGTGAGTGAGGGTATGAGTATACAGGCATGCGTATATGAGTTAGGGTGTATATGAGAGAGAGAGAAAACATGACAGACAGACAGCTATCTGGAGAGAAGAAGAATGTACTCTCTGTAAGACTGAGGTGGTTCATCTTGAAAGTAGCCCTGTCAGAAATCCAACTCTTCAAATCACTGGTGTTGCTCTAGAAATAAGGCATTTCCAGTTATATACATGCACGCTTATGAGCATCATCTTGAATAGAGTTTTTTAAATCCCTGTTAAGTGACCTACTGAACACCTCAGTCTTCTTTGCATTCATAGAAGTCTTACACTTATGTCACTGTGAAAATAGGCAAAGCAAGGTAGGGGAGGATTAACCAGTAGGCAAAGGTATTACCCACGGGCTTACTTGTGCTTACTTACTTACATGAGAAACAAGTGGAATTGTCCAGTTTCCCCTGTTTTTGGTGAAAAACAAGTGCAATTGCACACTACACATTAGTAAGCTCAAGTAGGCCCGTGGTTAACTTGCTTATTGGGTAAAGTGTTTTGAAGACACAAGAAACTCAGTATCCATGGGATTAGTATTCAGATCAACACCAGCAATAATTCTGACCTCTCAGAGGGCAGACTCAAGATGGCAGACAAAGCACACATCTCCTTATATCCCTCTGGAAACCAAGACCTGAACTGATAATCAAATGAAGCCTTCTGATCACCTAATCAGCCCCAGGACCTGGCACAGGGCTGTTAATTTGGACTTCATACCACTGAGCGAAAAACCTCCTCTCTTTCACTGACTCCCACCCCTGGCTAGCCCTGGCTCTCATGGACTGAAGGTAAACACATCATTTTGACGTTTTTTTCCTCTGTCTTGGCCGGCGGGCACAGCTGGGTCTTGCCTGGTGGCTAGACTCAGATGTGCCACTGGGGGGATAGGCAGGCGAAATTTCCATTCTTTGAGAGCCAGGCTTAGGACTCTGCTAATCTAGCCACTTTGGGCCTGTCGTTTTATCTCTGCCACAGCGGGGTCTCTACGGAATTTCACACTCAGTGTGCAGGATACCATGTTGGGTACAAAGATTTTAGCGGGACCTAATTCTTAGCCTGGGAGCCAGTGCCTGCAAACAGGACAGCACTTCTCTGGCAGAAAAGCAGTACTTTACATAGTGCCGCCTACGTTGGGGGCCCTGCCACAGAAGCAGAGGAATCACTAACTCTCGGCACCTTTAGCCCCTCTATCTGCTGCCTGTGTGGAGGGCACATTCTTGGATACAGTGGCCACAGCTCAACCTAACTGTTAGCTTGGGAGCGAGAGCCTGCCTACCGGAGAGCGCTTTTCTACCAGAAAAGCAGTACTTTACACAGTGTCGCCTAAGGCTGGGCCCTGTCAGCAGAAACCAACAAGGCAGTAGCACTGCTGTATTCTGAACTAGTTTGTATCATCGGGAGTTGGATATAGAGGTGCTTACCTTGCCAGTTGGGAAGAGGGACCTCTACACGTGAAAACGTCACTGACTTGAGAAGTGGTCGGATACTTTTGCTTTCCATTTTCAGACAGCCTAGAGAAACATCTGCAGTCCTTCCTGACAGTATCTCTTCCAGCCTCTACTTACTCACATGGGACCCAAAAAGCAACAGACACTTGTAGCATACAAGAAATCACCCATGGCTTCAGAAGGCTCCCAAACAAAGCAACCAAGGAGTTTTCCAGATGAAGAAACTTTAATGAAAGCATCATAAAGTGAATACAAAATGATTATATACAGAGCCCTTCTAGACCTCATACAAAATGCAGTAGAACAAAAGGAGAAATTAAGCAAGCAGTTCAATCTGATGTAACACCAGTACTCTGAAATCCAACAGATCAAGAACAAAATCAAAAACATAGAAACGTCAATGCAAAGCCAAGAAAACAGAATGGAACAAATGGAAAAAAGAATTTCTGACTTGGAAGACAGATCTACTGATGCCAGCTTCTATGAGCAGAAATCAGAAAAAGAAACAAGAAAAATGAAGGCTTCATTGTGGGACTCTATTAAGAGGAACAACCTTGAATTAACTGGAGTCCCTGAACAGGGTGAGACCCCTGAGAAGACAGAGAGTATCGTTGCTGAGCTGCTGACAGAAAACTTCCCTGAAATCATGGAGAAAGAGAATGTAGACATCTCAGATGCATATCGCATGCCACACAATGTAGTTCTCAAAAAGTAAGATTCCAAGACATATTATAATCAAGCTTAACAAAATGAAACATAAGCAGCAACTCTTAAAGGCAGCAAGACTCAAAGTAAAGCTAACATTCAGAGGGAAACCCTGTAGGCTCTCATCAGATTTCTCAGCAGAAACCATGCTGGCACGGAGACAGTGGCATGACACATTCAAAGTCTTGAAGGAGAAGAACTTCCAACCAAGAATTATATATCCTGAAAAACTATCTTTCCAATATGAAAATGAAATGAAGACATTCCCAGATAAACAGAAACTCAAAGACTTTGTAAAAACCAAACCAAAACTACAAGAAATACTGAAAGAAGTTCTTGGCACTGGCTTAGAAGAACAAAACCACTAACTTTGTATTTTAGAACGACACACTACTCAAAAACTCTACTCAGTTAGTGAAGGCTCCAAAGTCAATCACAGCTTTAATACAGAAAGAAGCAGTCCAGTGATCATCATGAAAACTATGGTTCCATCATATTAAAAAGAGGGAAGTACTACAGTCGTTATAGTGCTTCCAGATGGAGAGGAAGATGACAAGACTGGTAGTAAATAAAATTGGGCTTAAATATAGTTTATTAAGGGGGATCATAGTGGCAGCTGTAAAGCACAAAAAAGACGTATCATACCATTTCAAGAAATGTAACACACGAGTCTCAACAACTACAAAAACAGCTCTGAAAAAGGTGAAAAATCAACTCACAAAAAAGAATGTCCCAGAACAGACTAATAAGAACGACAGAGAAAACATCAACACAAAAATAAACATATCATAATGGCAGCAGTGAACACATACCTATCAATAATTACACTGAATGTGAATGGCCTGAATGCTCCAGGAAAGAGACATCGAGTGACATCTTGGATTAAAAGACATGACCCATCCATATGTTGTCTACAAGAAACTAACTTGAGACCTAAAGATAGGAAGAAAGTGAAAATTAAAGGATGGAAGAATATATATCAGGCTAACAATCAACAAAGAAGAGCAGGTATGGAAATTCTAATCTCAGACAAAATCAATTTTAATGTAAAATCCACCATCTTGGACAAAGATGGACACTATTTATTGCTGAAAGGTTCATACACAGCTAAGATTTAACTATATTAAATATTTATGCACCCAATATCAAAGCACCTAAGTACATCAAAGAAACACTGATTACACTCAAAAAAGAGTTAGATGACTCCACAATAATAGTGGGAGACTCTAACATGCCACTCTCAATACTAGACAGATCATCTAGAAAGAAGCTCAGTAAAGATACAGAACACCTCATTGCCACAATTAACCAACTAAAGCTCATTGATACTACAGAACTTTCCACCCATCAGCAGACAACTACACCTTCTTCTCCAGTGCACATGGAACATTTTCCAGAATTGACCACGTGTTAGGACATAAAAGAATTCTCAACAAAATCCATACCATTGAATTACTGCAAAGCATCTTCTCAGATTATAAAGCCATAAAAGTTGAAATCAGTAGCAGAAAAAACATAGATAGAAAGTGGAACTCTTGGAAACTGAACAACATCTTGCTCAAAAAAACATGGGCTATAGAAGAAATCAAGGATGAAATAAAGAAATTCATGGATTCCAATGAGAACGAAAACACTTCCTACCTGAACCTATGGGATACAGCCAAAGCAGTGCTCAAAGGTCTGTTTATCTCCATAAATGCACACATCTGGAAGGAAGAAAGAAACCAAATCAAGGAACTAACCCTACCACTTGAACAAGTAGAGAGAGAATAACAGAGGAACCCCTCAGGCACCAGAAGAAACCAGATCATAAAGGTTAGAGCAGAGCTGAATGAACTAGAGAATAGAAAAACAACTGAAAAAATTGAAAAGATCAAAAGCTGGTTTTTTGAAAAGATCAACAAAACTGACAAACCACTGGCTAAACTTACTAAAGAAAAGCAGGAAAGGAAACAAATAACCCAAATTAGAAATGAGGGGAGTTGTCATCACAGATGCAACAGAAATCAAAAATATCATAACAGAATACTATGAAAGACTGTACTCTAACAAATTTGAAAACCTAGAGGAAATGGACAAATTCCGTGACTCATATCACCTACCCAAATTATCACAACGTGACGCAGAACAACTTAATAAACCCATCACAAAGGAAGAGATTGAAAATGTCATCAAAACACTGCCAACCAAAAAAAGCCTGGGCCCAGATGGCTTCACTGTAGAATTCTACCAAGCTTTTAGAGAAGAGTTATCTCCAATACTACTGAGACTATTTCACAGTATAGAAAGGGATGGAGTACTCCCAAACTCATTCTATGAAGCCAGCATAACCCTGATACCAAAGCCAGGGAAAGACCCAACAAAGAAGGAGAACTACAGACCGATACCATTCATGAATCTAGATGCAAAAATCTTCAACAAAATTCTTGCCAATAGAATACAACAACATATCAAAACAATAATCCATCCTGACCAAGTGGAATCCATACCAGGGATGGAAGGCTGGTTCAACATCAGAAAAACAATTAATGTGATTAACCACATAAATAACACAAAAGACAAGAATCACCTGATTTTGTCCATTGATGCAAAAAGACATTTGATAAAGTCCAACACCCATTCATGCTGAAAACTCTTAGCAAAATAGGCATAGATGGAAAAATCCTCAATGCAATAAGGACCATTTATACAAAGTCAATTGCCCACGTCATCCTGAATGGAGAGAGACTGAAAGACTTTCCCTTGAGAACAGGAACTAGACAAGGATGCCCACTCTCACCTCTCCTATTCAACATTGTACTAGAAGTTCTAGCCAGAGCAATTAAACAAGACCAAGAAATAAAAGGCATCTGCATCAGCAATGAAGAAGTTAAAATCTCCCTGTTCGCAGATGATATGATGGTACATGCAGAGTATCCCAAAGAATCTATAAGTAAGCTACTCAAACTGATAGAAGAGTTCAGCAAAGTCTCAGGATACAAGATAAACATAAGTAAATCAGTAGGATTCCTTTATACCAACAACGAGACTGTTAAGGAAGAAATCATCCAATCAATACCATTTACTATAGCCCCTAAGAAGATAAAGTACCTAGGAATTAATCTAACCAGAAAAACAACAGACCTTTACAAAGAGAACTACAAGCCCTTACTACAAGAAACTAAGAGAGACTTAGAGAAATGGAAAAACCTACCCTGCTCATGGATAGGAAGACTTAACATTGTGAAAATGTCTATTTTACCCAAAGCAATTTATTTATATAATGAAATCCCAATACAAGTTCCAGCATCATTTTTAATGAGACGGAGAAACAAATCACCAATTTTGTTTGGAAAGGGAAGAAGCCCCAGATAAGTAAGGTACTACTAAAGAAGAAGAACACACTGGGAGGCCTCTCATTACCCGACCTTAGAACATACTACACTGCCACAGTGGTCAAAACAGCCTGGTACTGGTACAAGAACAGACAGATCAATCAATGGAACAGAATTGAGACCCCAGAGATGATACCATCTGCCTATGAACAGTTGATATTCAACAAAGGCCCTAAGACATTAAACTGGGTAAAAACAGTATCTTCAACAAATGGTGCTGGCAAAATTGGATATCCATCTGCAAGAAACTGAAACAAGATCCGAATCTTACACCTTATACAAAAACCAACTCCAACTGGATAAAAGACCTAAATATCAAACCTAAAACGATAAAGCTCATCCAAGAAAAGGTAGGAATGACAATGGAAGTTTTAATACACAATGTGGACAGACTCCAAAATCTGTAAAACAAACCACAATCAACAGAAGACAAAATACATAAATAGGAACTATTAAAAATCAAACACTTTTGCTCATCCAAAGACTTTATTAATAGAATTAAAAGAATGGCTGGCACAGAATAGGAAAAAATATTTGGCAACTCTATGTCAGACCGACACCTGATCTCCATAATCTATAAGATACTACAAAATATCAATCAGAAGAAGATAAATCATCCAATTAAGCGATATGCAAAGGAGATGAACAGACATTTCTTTAAAGAGGAGATCCAGGCAGCCAAAAACCACATGCAGACATGTTCATGATCTTTAGTTATTAAAGAAATTCAAATCAAGATTACGATGAGATACCATCTCACCCCAACAAGGTTGGCCATGATCCAAAAACCACAAAACAACAAATGCTCGAGTGGCTGAGGAGAAAGTGGAACCCTCCTACACTGTTGGTTAGGTTGCAATGTGGTCCAGCCTCTTTGGAAAGCAATCTGGCGCTTCCTTAAAAAATAGATATTGACATGCCATTTGACCCAGTAATTCCACTACTTGGAATACATTCTACAGAATCAAGGCCTTTCACACCAACAGACACATGCACAAGAATGTTTACTGCAGCACAGTCCACAATGGCAAAAAGATGGAATCAACCCAGATGCCCAACAATAGAAGAATGGATAGGTCAACTATGGTACATATACTCAATGGAGCACTACGCAATGATAAAGAATAACGATGATTCCAGGAAACATCTCCTAACCTGGTTTCAACTGGAAGATATTATGTTGAGTGAAAGCAGTCAGCAACAAAACGACAAATGTTGTATGAGACCTGTACAATAAGATCTCCCAAACAGACTTGTGTATAGAAGAAAAGACTCTTTGACAGCTGCAAAGGAGGGGAGGGAGGGAGGGCGAGGCGGGGAGGGTTTAGATTAGATAGTTGCTAGAAATCTGGTTGGGTGAAGTCAGTGATATCACACATTAGAAACAAGAACAATATTAAGTGGACTTCAGCATAACTTGAATACTCCTTCCATCTTAACCCAATATTGCAAGGATAGAGTAGCTGGGGCAGGGGTCAGGGGACCACGCTCTTAGGCAAATCGAGGCCAATTGGCACAACTAGCATTTTGCTAAGAGGGCTCTCTGCACCCCACACTGATGAGTCGCATCTGGGGTCTTAAAAGCTGCCAAGCTGCCATCCGAGGGCACAGCAAATGGTCCCAACTCAGCAGGAACAGATGCTCACCGAGGAACAAAATGACATGGGGTAAAGACAACCCAGAAGACAGAGAGACCCACATGAGTGGGTGCCTAGATCGGCTTGCGACCGGAAGAACCAGATGGTGCCCGGCCACCACCAGTGATAGCCGCGATGGAGCTCACAAAGTTGAGTCTCACTGGCAACACAAGAATAAAAAGGGGTACATCCTGAGATCTCCACTAAAAGACTTCAATTGATGGTCCAGTGGCTTCAGGGTTACCCTGGGAGCATGGCTTCTGGCCCTGATGTTGCCCTTGCCCATAAACCATAACGAAGGTCCACTCTTCAGACACGAATGGATTGGACTTGGTGATGTAGAGTGACCATATATTGCAGGCACTTTATGGTTCTATACATCTATGGGGTATCATCCTGCTGACCTCTGGCTGGAGGAAGGAGAGTGGGTGGAGAAGAGGAGAAAGGAGACTGCTGGGAGGATGAGACATGTAATGAGCAGAGAGGAATTGTGTGCTGTCACTGGGCAGGGAGAGCAGTGGAAGCTGCATATAGGTGGAATGTAAATTTATACAGGAATGTACATTTTCACTCAGTCATATTAAATACATAAAAGAAAAAAGAAATCTGCACTGGGAGAAGAGTGCATCCTTCAGACCTGAGGTTCATGCACCAAGACGCTTCCTGGACAAAGACTGACGCAATACCGGACTTTCCTCCAGAGCCCACAAAGGGAAAGTCTTCCCATGGAGAGGACACTCTGAATACGGACTTGCAGCCTACCAGACTACGTAAGAATAAACCTTCCTTTGTTAAAGCCAAAAAAAAAAAGAATTCTGACCTCTCAAACCAAGGCTTGTGCCCTAATTGTAATTTCAGAAGCTGAGACTGCCTGGTCACTGGAGATTCACTCAGTGGCCTTTGTAGGTGGTAGAGTCTAACTACTGGCCAACAAGATGAAAATGGAAAGTACAATTTAAAAGAAACAACTCTGTGAGATGATAGTTGTGGTAAAGACTATCATGTATTGCATGCCTACTATTTACATGTATCATCTCATTTACTCCTCACAAAAATGCTTCCAGGTGCGTATTAACATACTTATGAAAAAATGGAACTTCATAGAGGTTAAACCCACTGCCATAAAGTCTATTCTGACTCTCAGAAAACTCACTGCTGTCGAGTCACAGTGATCCTACAGGACAGAGTAGAACTGCCCCATAGAGTTCCCACAGAGTAGCTGGTGGATTTGAACTGCCGACCTTTTGGTTAGCAGCTGTAGTACTTAACCACAGTTTCCTCAGAGAGGTTACACTGTCTAATACACACATATCTGGTAAGTAGCAGCTAGAACTGGAAGTTAAGTCTATGCCAAAAGCCGTTCCCTTCCCTTTGATCAACCTCCTCATTACCTCCTCAGCCCAGACTTATCAGAGCGTGCACTGAGAACAAAACCAATTTATCTGCATTATGCATGTTTTCATGGCATTTCATGTCTCTTGGAGGAGAGGATGGAAAAAATGTTCACTGGGTCAGAATAACAGAACCCCAACATGTCCCACTCCTAATATCTTGATTCAGTTCGTAGTGTCTTCACTTCTCTTCCATGACTGTTCCCCGACCTATAAGCCTGCTTGCTCTTTTTCTCATCCTGCCGTGCAGGGTAGTATTATTAACACAGATTTAGCTGAGCACAGTCAATAAAAAATTCTCACAACATCCTTGCCCAGATAAATCCAAATGGGCCTTTTCAGATGAAAAATCTTGCCCTGCATATTGGAGAAAACTTATGAGCTTCAGATTAAACTGAAGGCTTTAAAAGAGGTTTAATTTCATTTTGAAAAAGCATGTTCAACCACACTTGCAGCTCAGGATGCACTCAAGACCAATGAGATCCCCCACCTCCAGGCACACTCAGTAGAGGACCCAAGAAAAGGACAGCTCCCGCCTCCTGGCATCAACTCTGCTCCTCTGTGACCCTCCTTTAACTGCCCCATCCTGCCCTTCTTCAGGGGCAGCCCTTGTCACTCACCTAGGAGAGCTGTCTGGGGGTGGGTCCGAGTTTGCCGGCCTCTGGAGATGGACCTCAAGCGCGACCGCTCCCTGGCCTCAGCGGGATGGAGGAGGACTTGTCCGAAGATCAGCAGAAAGCAGCCCAATAGCATCTTTTCCATTTTCAAGAAGACGTTGAGGAGCAAAGCTGCGACAAACACAAGACAAGAGGGGACAAGGTGAGCTACCCAGGTTACCCTGAACTTCAGATGCTGCATATCTGCCGCTCCTCTTTACACCCTCCCCAAACATGCCACTTGTATGTACTTCAAACACTCTTAGTGTGTTTGACCTGTAAGAATTTAAGCACCCCACTGGTGGGTTTTTCTAGGATACCCTGTGCGTAGTTGTAATCTTTCATGGCTTTAGTCACTCTAAGATTGAATAGAAAACTTTAAAAAATTCTATGCTGACCTCTCTTATCCATTAACTGAGAAAAACAGTTTATTGTAACATTCTATGTTTGGATTTGAAATGGAAGAACTGAGGACTCCAATTAACACTATTTCTTATCTAATAAAGTGGATGGCACAATAAATTTCTTAAAGAATTCATATCTAGCTGACACCAAGTAGCATCACATAGGCAGCTCCCATCCTCCCACCTACAAAGTATTTAGTTACTACTGGTTTTAAAGGTATACATTTAAGCCACTTCTTATCCCTCTGGACCTCACAGGTAATACATTATCCCTGTTCTAATGCACTTAGCAACACGGTGGAGTCTCTTTTGAAATGTGTGAAGTTGAGCAGACCAGAGTTGGAACCTCTCTGTTGTATAGGCTGGGCATTCTATTAGGTGATGATTCCTGGGTGTATCAGTTTCATAAATTTTTGCCTTTCCCCCCCATATTTCTGTGAGTTAAGGCTTGCAAACATAATTGTGGCTTTCTTGTGAGGTTGTTAGGGAGCCCTGATAGGGTTTTGTTGTTGTCGTTGTTTTGTTTGCATCATATTTGGAAAACAAGAGGTCCCCCCATGCAACCGAATAGAAAGGTGCCCATGATAAAGTCTCTATTTAGTTCTTACAGGGATACTGTCATACCACAGACCGGCAGCACCATGGTGCTAACTTGCCTTATTGGTGGCTTGTTTGACCAGATACTGTTTTTCAAAATCCATATTACTAACCCAAACTTAAACACACTCAATTAGTGATGATGCATTCTAATACCAGAAACATATGTCATCAAAAAAGTTTTTAAAAAATTTGGTAACAAAAGGATTTTAAGAGAAAATATGGCATAGTGTGAAGAGCTTGAATCAGGAGTCCAATGCTAGCTGTTTGTGATCTTGGGTAAGCTACTTAATTAACTTCCCTATCAGGTTATGGTAGTAATATTAGCACATACTCGATAGGGAGAATTGAATGATCCAATGCATGTAAACTGTTTATAGTAGTGCCTGGCACGTAAGTGTTAAATGTGGTATAAATAAGTAAATAAGCAAGCCCTGCTCCCTGTGCTAGGGGACCAGAGAACAGAATCAGGCCCAAGTTGAACAAGCAGCTCCCAGAGGCATAAGCAGTTAGAATCCTGAGTTGAGTCTCAGGGTACCCTCAGGGCACTTCAGACAAGAAGTCTTACATATTCTATTGTTTTCTAGCCAACAGCTGGCGCAGAGCAGGGAAGATTCTAATCAGGGAACATGGTAAGATCCATTTTTTCCCCAGCGCCGCAGAGGCTACCAGATCTCGGATCCCCTTAGAAAGGAATTCCTCCCAGAGAAAGTACTCGGCAGCACAGTGAATGGCGGCGAATGACGTCAAGACTATTATGACAAAATCATCATGTCTGGCAAAACCTCACTGACAAGGCAACATTCTCAGGCTGGATTTAAGTTTATCTTTCCATTAGCTATTTTTGGATTATGGATATAATGGATGTCATAGCCATTTTTATAAATTGGGTGGGTGGAAGGGAATACTGAAGGAAGAGCATGTTGGAGCAGCACCATTTGTAATTAAAATATTTACTAAGCCCTTATCTCATGTTTGGCAATTTCACTGAATTTATTTCATTTAATTCTTATAGCTGAGACAGAACCCCACTGTGCTGCATTAAAATTCCTGTTTTCTTTGCTTGGTATCCCCCCAACCGTGTTACTCGGCTTTCTTTCCACCTCCCAAGCTTCACAATTTCTATCCTGTTTTTTGCTTGGAAGTTATACGTAAACCCCATTTTGCCTGCTTAGCATGATTGAGAATGTTGCCGATGTGACTTGTATTAACTCTCTACCTGTACACTCTTTAAAGTAACCTTTGTCCTTGACCTCAAGGATCATTCCTGGCAGCAGCAGCTCCGACCGACTTCTCAATAAAGGTGCCTTTCCTGTTCTCTCGGACCCGACTTGACGGCACTTGGCTTGGCTTCCTGTTCTCTCACCTTGGTCTCTCATTTATCGGCCAAAGCAAGCCATGCCAAGCAAGAACTTGGGGTTTCCACCTGGTAACATAGATCTCTCACAGAAACCAGAATTATTATTTCTGTCTTTTAGAGATAAGAAAACTGAAGCTCGGAGAAGTTCAGTAATTTCACCGAAGTCACATGGCTAAAGTGGTAAAGTAGGAATTCACGGCCAGGTTTAGCAAGTCCATTTGCCAACTCACTGACTAGGAGAAAAACAATTAGCTGAAAAAGTCAAGTCTTCAAAAGTCAGTTGATGAAAGGTCATAGATGTTTCACTGTCAGAGGGCAGGACAGTCAGGGGCTGGAGTAGGCATGGTTTCCTGAAACTTAAATACTCAGTAATTCCAGGAACGGTTTGTCCAGCAAGTTGCTTTCAGGAATTGACCTGGAAATGAAGCAAGGCCTGCTGTCCTTCAAAATCCACAGTTTTTCACAGTTGTTGTATTCAGCTAGTTCACTTTTCACTACACATTAAAATTATACAATCATTTTTTTAAAAAAATCAAACCCACTGCCAGAGTCGATTCTGACTCACAGCAACAGATTAGAATTGCTCACAGGATTTCCAAAGAGTGGCTGGTGTATTTAAACCCGTGAATTTTTTCTCTCTCTTTCTTTTTCTTCTTTATTGTGGTAAATATGTAGTAACAACACATTTATTTGCCGTTTTAACAATCTTCACACGCACAATTCAGTGACATTAGCTGTGTTCATCGTGTTGCTCAACGGTTACCCTTAACTGTTCCATAGTTTTCCACTACTTTTCTGGAAGCTCAGTGTCTCTCTAGCATCGAGTCCTCCTTTTCCAACCCCCAGCTCGCCCTCTACCACCGCTGCTAACCACTAATAAACTCAAATCTCCGTGCATTTGCCTTTCTGGATACTCAAGTAGGGTCCTACAGTATTTGTCTTCAGCACAGTGTTTTCAAGGTTCATGTATGTTGTATCATGTATCAGAACTTTATTTCTCTTTATAACTGGAGGTAGTTAGAACTTGAATAATTCAATAATAAATTTTTTGACTGCTGTCACACTGCAGGATTGCAACCAATGTCACAAAACATTGCCAAACCAACAAAACATTACGTGTATAAATTTCTGTATGAAAACTTAAGCTCTAACCCCTCACCTAAAGCACAAAAAAATAATTCAATACATTTCAATTTCTTTTCTTTTTAATTGTACCTCAGATAAAAGAGCACAGAAGAAACTGTTGTTGTTGTTAGGTGCCGTCAAATCGGTTCTGACTCTTAGCAACTCTATGTACAACAGAACAAAACCCTGCCCAGTCTTGCCCCATGTCCACAATCATTTTTATGCTTTAGGCCATTGTTGCAGCCACTGTGTCACTCCATCTCGTTGAGGGTCTTCCTCTTTTTCACTGACCCTCTCTCTACCAAGCATGATGTCCTTCTCCAGAGATTGATCCTTCCTGACAGCATGTCCAAAGTATGTAAGACACAGTCTTGCCATTTTCGCTTCCAAGGAGCACTCTGGTTGTACTTCTTCTAGAAAAGATCTGTCTGTTCTTTTGGCAGTCCGTGGTACATTCGACATTCTTCTGCAACATCACAATTCAAAGGCATCAGTTCTTCTGTCTTCTTTGTTCACTATCCAGCTTTCACATGCATACAGAACAAACTTAGTTCTCATTAAACAGTCAGTACACATATTGTTTCATGATACTGGTTAACAATCCCACTACAGGTTAACATTCTACCTTCTCAACCTTGGGTTCCCTATTACCAGCTTTCCTGTCTCCTCCTGCTTTCTAGTCCTTGTCCCTGGGCTGGCATGCCCCTTTAATGTTTTATGGGGCTGTCCAACCTTTGGCTGAAGGGCGAACCTCTGCCGGGACTTCATTACTGAGCTGAAAGGCTATCGGGGCCATACTCACAGGGTTTCTTAGTCTCTGTCAGAGCAGCAAGTCTGATCTTTCTTTTTGAATTAAAATTTTCTCCTATATTTTTCTCCAGCTCTGTCTGGAACCTTCTCCTGTGATCCCAGTCAGAGCAGTCAACGATGTTAGTGGGCACCATCCAGTTGTACTGGACTCAGTCTAGTGAAGGCCACTGTAGATGTGGTCTATTAGTCCTTTGGACTCATCTTTCCCTTGCCAAACTTTCGCATAGCAGTTGAGCTCTTAACCACTATGCCACTAGGCCTCGTATACAATACCGTGAAAATTTATTCAGATTTTACTCTATGCCAAGCACCAGACCAAGTCCTTCAAATGTAATAAGTCATTTAATTCTTACTGTAACAAAGAAGTTAAGTAACCTGTCCAAGCTTACCTGGCTCACAGAGGGTGACACTCCAGGGCAGAGGTGTTTTTTGTGGATTACTTCTGCCCAATCACTTTAAAGCAAGTTAGACTCCTTGACAATTAGGTGGGCTTCTATTCATAGCTGTAACCCTGAGGTTCCTTCCAAGAAAAGTAAAATCACTTAGAATACTTTGTCTCTTCCTCTTCTCTTAAACCTACTTTCAAGCTTCCATGCTACTCATTACCTTATTTTACATGCCATTACAAGCATGCTACATCATTTACATGTGATTTACTAGTTTAACAGTATCACCCCTATTAAAAACTGTCAAAAATAAAGTTCATGTTTATTTACATCAAAGTATAAACCACATGCACTCAGACATACTTCCATCCTGACATATGTAAACTTAAATCCAAATATTTATAATATGATGTAGTGAATAATTATCATTTCCCAATAAACAAACATCATTGCATGTGGTTTGGGTTTACAGTGGATTTCAAGATGTGTTACCACTTCTCAAGTCACCGTTACAAACCAAAAGGCAGTGAGCATAGGTAAAGGGTAGAGAGTTAAAAATATACAGAACCAAATACAGCTTTATAACCTGGACAGGTCACTCACGTTCTCCATTTCCATTTCCTCATCCATAAAATGGAGATAATAATAGACTTGACTGTTGTATTGATTAAATTAATACAAATATGTAAAGCTCTTAGAAGAGTGCTTGGCACATAGTAAGTACTCAATAAATGATATAGGTCATTTATTATTATAATTATTATCACTTTGAGTCAAACCAATATCAAGTATACATTGTTAATTTGTTATACTACTGTCTTAGTAACCTAGTGCTGCTATAACAGAAATACTACAAGTTAATCACTTTAAAAAGAGAAATATTATTTTGCCACTGTCTAGTAAGCTAAAAATTCAAATTCAGGGTGTCAGCTCCAGAGGAAGGCTTTCTCTGATGGCTCTGGAGGAAGATCCTTGTCATCAACTTTCCCCTAGGCTGGAAGCTTCTGAGGAGCAGAGGCTCCAGTCCTTTCCAAAGGATGTGTTATGCTCCCAGCTGTACTGCTTCTTGATAGTATGAGGCCCCCAAATCTCTCTGCTAATTTCTTTCCATTATATCTCAAGAGACTGCTGTAAGGCACAACACAATTCCGCACAGTTGAGTCCTGCCCCAGCAATTCAACTGCTGCCCATCCTCCCTCATTAAAATCACAGAAGCAGGATTGACATGGAGGAATATCACACAATACCAGAAATCATGGCCCAAACAAACTGCCACACACATTTCGGGGGGGAACACAATTCAATCCATGAGAACTACACTAATATATATAACTTTTGTTCTCACTTATGAATATTATAATAAAACAAGTAATAACATACAAATACATGATTTTTAAATACACTACATTGTTGTTCTTAGGCGTAATTGAGTCATTTCTGATCCTTAGTGACCCAATGTACAACAATATAAAATACTATTCAACCTTATACCAACTTCACAATCTTTGCTGTTCTTGAGTCCATCAATGCTGCCACTGTATCACTTCATCTCATTGAAGGTCTTCCTCTCTTTTGCTGACCTTCTTCTACTTTTCCAAGCATGATGTTCTTCTTCAGGGACTGTATCTTCTGAAAACATGTCCAAAATACTTGAGACAAAGTCTCATCATTCTTGCTTCTAAGCATTCTAACTGTAGTTCTTCCAAAATAAATTCGTTCATTCTTCTGGCAGCACACAGTGTATTAATATTCTTTGCATGCAGCCAGGGCTAAGATGGCAGAGTAGCCACATGTTTTCCATGATCCCTCTAACAACAAAGAACCAGAAAAACAACTGAATGGACTATACAGGATATTCTAGAAGCCCTGAATATCAGGATTAAAACTGAAAGAGCAGATTGGGTGACAGGCAGAGAAGAGCAGGTCCAGAAGCAACTACTTTGGCTAGAATTAAATTCAAAACCCACAGAAGAACCTGCTTCTGCCAGCCAAGCAGAGCCACAGCATGGCAGAATGGCAGCAAACAGTGCAGTGGTGAAGTGAGTGGAGCGTGTCATTCTCAGCAGGAAAACTGAGCTCTGGACAGTTGTAGCTACAGAACTGCAGAGGGCCTTCATTTGAACATCATAAGCTAAGTGCTTGAGTACTCTTGCAGAGTTAAATCTTTCCTATGAGCTGATCTGCTCTCCCTTTCCCCAGTACTCACCCCTCCATTCTCTACTCTGTACCAGGTACTAAACTCTGATGCTCTAACTGAGCCAGAAGTTGGGCACCCTATGTGCGGCTTCCCCGAGCTATTCTCCCAGACTTGGAGAGGCAAACAAAGGTGGGGAGGTCTGCCAGCACCCATGAGCCAGGAATTCCCCATACCTTTGTCAGCACCCTCACTGCTCTAACTACCCAGTAACAGAGCACTGGAATTTCTAAGGCTCTATTAATCAAACCAGCCCAAATGACAAGACATTTGCACACTCCAAAAACTAATTTTGTGTATGTGTGTGTGTGTGTGCGCACACATATGTGTAATTTGGAATACAATAATCAGACATAAATAAATTACATCAGCTTTCTGATGGCTAAAAACAATAATCGATTTCAAATCATTCAAAGAAACAAACCACAGTAGCTTCAGAAAACTCCCAAAACAATGAATCAAAAAAAAATTTTCCATATAAAGAAGAATTCCTGCATTTATTGGAGGCAGAATACAAATAACTACCTTTTAGAGCTCTTCAAGACATCAGGAAGGAGATTAGGCAACATGCAGTACAGCATAATAAAAATTTTAAGAGGGTTCAAGAAATGTTTGAGCAACAATGATGTGAAATTCAGCAGCTTAATAATAAAATTACAGAATTAGACAATCCAACAGAAAGTCAAAAGTTCAAGTTTGAGGAAACAGAATGCCAAATTAGTGACAATGAACATAAAGCAACTGAAACCAGTATATCTGAGGAAAAAATCAGATAAAAGAATTTTAAAAAATGAAGAATCACTAAGAGTTATGTGGAACTCTATCAAGAGGAATAATTTACCAATTATTGGAATGCCAGAATGGGGGTAGCGGGAGTAACAGAAAATACAAAGAGAATTGTTGAAGACATGGTGACAAAAAAACTGATATCATGAAATATGAGAAGGTATCTGATAACATGACATAAGAGAAGATATCTATCCAAGATGCTCACTGAACTCCACACAAGGTAGATCCCAAGACACCAAGACATAATCAAACTTACAAAAACTGAAGGAGACACTTTTTGTATTATTGTGATTGAATAAAAATATACATTCCCATATAAATTTGCATGCCCACCTACATGCGGCTCCCACTGCTCTCCCTGCCCAGTCACAGCACACTCTTCCTCTCTTCTCCATACATGTTTTATCCTTCCAACAATCTCTAAAGGAGATACTTTTAAAGGCAGCTAGGATTAAACAAAAAATAATGTACAAAAAAGACTCAGTAAGAACAAGCCCAGAACACTCAGCCAAAACCATGCTGGTAAGAAGGTAATGGAATGACATACGGGGTCTGACAACTAAGTCTTCAAATGCAATTGTTCTAAGTGCTACATACCTCATTGTTGAATATCACTATGATCATCTTCATAGTACTCCCCTTAAGAAGCTATACACTGTCTCCAGTGCCTAGTCCATGCTTCAAAGCACGGAACTCTTTCTGAAATGACCATTGTACATGATGGCAAGTATAGTTGTCTGTGAGGGAGTTTTTAGCCAGTAAATAGATAATTATGTTGGAATACTCTCTTTACTCACCTGATCTGGCCCCCAGTGATAAAGGAGGACACAGGAAATATTGAAAGGAAGATATTTTGATGACATTCAGGACATCAAGGATAATACAGCAATATCTCTGATGGCCACTCCAGAAAGAGTTCCAAAACTGCTTTGAAGGAGGGACTAAGTGCTGGCTTCAGTGCACAGCTTCCTACAGAGAATACTTCAGAGGTGAACATAGTGATATTCAGCAATGAGGTATGTAGCAGTTTTTCTAGGATGAGTCCACAAACTTAACTGCCAGCCCTTGCATACAAAGGCTTGAAGGAAAAATCCTGCAAGCCAAGAACTATATATCCTGCAAAATTATATAACTGCAAAATTGTCTCTTAAATATAATAGCAAATTAGGACATTCCCAGAAAAACAGAAGTTTAGAGAATTTGCAAAAACCAGACCAAAATTACAAGAAACACTGAAGGAAGTTCATTGATTAGAAAATCAGTAACACCAGATATATATATCAAGGATACAATGCAAGAAAGAATATCCAGATATCAACACACACAGGGAACCCACAAAAATAAATCAAAACCAAAACACTAAAAACAGGGAGAGGTCTCAGTATGTAAATGATGACAACGTTATACCAAAAGAGGGACAAATTAATATATTCACGGATCATTCAGATGGAGAGGAAGTCAAGGTGATACAAAGAAATTAAAGTTTAGTGTAAACTTAGAACATTAGGGGTAAAGATTAAGGTAACCACAGAGGAAATTAACAATCCTACACATCAAAATAGGAAAAAAAATCAAGACTTCTCAGCAAATATAAAACCAACAATGAAAAAGACGAAAAGAAAACCTGTAGAACAATAACTCAGCACAGAAAATTAAGTGGAACAAAGAAACTGTCAATAACAGACACACACTAAAGACACCAAAATGATGGCACTAAATTCATACCTATCAGTAATCACAATGGAAGTAAATGGGTTAAACACACCAATAAAGGACAAAGAGTAGTAGAAGGGATTAAAAAATAAAACACAATCCATCTATATAAACAAACTGAAACTCAAAGGATGGAAAAATATATACCAAGCTAACAACATTCAAAAAAGAATAGGAGTGGCAATATTAATTGCAGATAAAATAGAATTTAAAGTAAAATCCACCAAGTGGACAAGGAAGGCCGTTATATCCATCTTAAAGTATCAATATACAATGAGGATATAACCATGTTAAATATTATGCAACCAATGACAGGGTTTCCAAACACATCAAATAATTCTAGCAGCACTGAAAAGTGAGACAGTAAGCTCTACAATAATAGCAGGAGACTTCACCACATAGCTTTCAGTAATAGACGGAACATCCAGAAAGAAGCTCAAGAAAGACATGGAAGATCTAAATGCCACTACCAGTCAAACTGAACTCACAGAAATATACAGAATACTTTACCCAACAAAAGACAAGAATACCTTCTTTTCCAATGCACATGGAACATTCTTCAGAATAGACCACATATTTGGTCATAAAGCAAGTCTTGGCAAAATCTAAAACACTGAAATATTTGCAAAGCATCTTTTCCACACATAAAAAGTCATAACAGTCTAAATAAATAGCAGAAGAAGGGCAAAATATCAAACACATGGAAACTGAACAACACTGTGCTCAAAAACTTCTGAGTTATAGAAGAAATGAAGGATGGAATAAACAAATTCACAGAATCAAATGAAAATTATCTCAATGTACACATCCAAAAAGGAGAAGTGGCTCAAATCAAAGAATTAATCCTACAACTCAAACAAGTAGAGAGCAACAAAAGGACCCCTCAAGCACCAGAAGAAAACAAATAACTAAAACAACTCCAAGAGTCAACAAGACCAAAAGCTAAATTTTTGAAAAATTCAACCAAATGGCCAAAGTCGCTAAAGAAAGACTGGAGAGGAAGCAAATAACTTAAACAAGAAATAAGATGGGTGATATCACAACACACCCAACTGAAATTAAATGAATCATAACAGAATGCTATGAAAAACTGTACTCTGGCAATTTCCTAGAGGAAATCAACAAATTTCTAGAAACACTACCAGCAAAACTAACACAAACAGAAGTAGAACAACTTAATAAAACCATCACAAAAGAAGAAATTGAGAAAGCAATTCCACACCATAAAAAGTCCTGGCCCAGATGGCTTCACTGGATAATTCCACCAAACTTTTAGAGGACAGTTAACACCACAGAAATAGATGAAATGCACACAGATTCATTCTCTGAAGCCAGTATAACTGTAACAAAATCAGGTAAAGATATCACAAAAAAGGAAAATTATTAATAACTCAAATATCCACCAACTAGGTAACAGATAAATTGCGGCATGTTCATACAATGGGATCCTACTTGGCAATTAAAAGAAAGATCTACTGGATGGATCTGAAAATAGTTACACTAAATAAAAAAAAGCAGACACAAAAAGACCATATGCTGAACAACTTTATTTATATAACATCCAATAAAGGACATAATTATACAACATAAAACAGGTCAGTGATTCCGAAGGCTGGAGATGGGGGACAAAAATTGGCTGCAAAGGGAAACTGCATCATTTTGGGAGTGATGAATAGACCAATTTCCCTCATGAACTTAGATGCAAAAATCTTCAAAAAAATTCTAGCCAACAGAATACAACAACATACTCAAAAATAATTCACCATGATCAAGTAGGATTCATGACACAGATGCAAGGATGGTTCAACATTAAAAAAACAATGTAGTCAATCACATAAATAAAAGAATCATTTGATTTTATCAGTTGATACAGAAAAGGCATTTGACGAAGTCTCTCAGCAGAATAAGAATAAAAGGGAAATTCTTCAACATAAGGGGCATCTATGCAAAGCCAACAGCTAACAGCATCCTAAAGGTAGAGAGTCTTAAAGTATTCACCTCAAGAAGAGGAAACAGACAAGGATGTCCATTGTCACTGCTTTTATTCGACAAAGCACTGGAGGGTCTAGCCACAGCAATCAGGCAAAATAAAGAAATAAAGGGGATCCAAGTTGGTAAGGAAGAAGTAAACGTATCTCTTATTTGCAGATGATACAATCTTATACACTGACAATGCTAAAAAAATACACAAGAAAACTTCTGGAACTAATAGAAGAGTTCAGCAAAGTAACAGTACATAAGAGAAACATATCAATCAGCTGGATTCCTTTACACCAACAAAGAAACCATTGAAGAGGAAATCGCCAAATCAATACCATTTACAATAGGCCCCAAGAAGATAAAATACTTAGGAATAAATCTAACCTATACAAGAAAATTACAAGACTGTCCTGGAAAAAACAAAAAGAGACCTACCTAAGTGTAGAAATCTAATTTGTTCATATATAGAAAGACTTAACATAATGAGGCTAACATAATGAAAATGTCTATTAATGATCTTGTTCGATTATTTCACATGCTGCTGGATCATCTTTGGAATGGGTACAAATATGGATTTCTTCCAGTCAGTTGGCCAGGTAGTTGTCTTCCAAGCTTCTTGGCATAGACAAATGATCACCTCCAGCACTGCTTGGTTGCTGAAACATCTTGATGAGATTTCCATCAATTCTTGGAGCCTTGTTTTTTTGCCATCAGCTTCAGTACAGCTTGGACTTCTTCCTTCAGAATCACTGGTTCTTGATCACATGCAGCCTCCTGAAATAGCTGAATGTTGATCAGTTCTTTTGGTATAGTGATTCTATATTCCTTCCATCTTCTTCTGATGCTTCCTGTGTCATTTAGTAGTTTCTTTCTAGAATTTGTCAATACTGCAGTTCAAAGCTTGAAGTTTTTCTTCAATTATTTCACCTGGAGAAATGCCAAATGTGTTCTTCCTTTTTGGTTTACTATGTCCAGCTCTTTGAACATTCCTTTAAACACACACTTGATAAATGACACAGCACAGGGCAACCAATTGCATTGGTTTGCCCAAGGCTTCCCCAGTTGTAACATTGGAAGACCCTTATTCTGGGAAACCCCTTAGTCCTAAACAAACTATAGTGTTTCATCCCCCTACCAGCAGCCCGATTTCTAGTTATTTACCCCAAACACAACAAAAGCACAGCCCTGAAAAGACTTGTATTTGAATGTCACCAGCACCTTTATATATAAAAGCTCGAAATTATAAGCAACTCAAATATCGACCAACTAGGGAACAGATAAATTGTGGCGTGTTTGTACAATGGGATCCTACTTGGCAATTAAAAGAAAGATCTACTGGGTGGATCTGAAAATGGTTACACTAAATAAAAAAAGGCAGACACAAAAAGACCATATGCTGAACAGCTTTATTTATATGACATCCAATAAAGGACAAAATTATACAATATAAAACAGGTCAGTGATTCCAGAGGCTGGGGTTGCAGGACAAGAATTGGCTGCAAAGGGCAACTGCATCATTTCAGGAGTGATGAAAATGTTTTATAGCATGAGTATATGGTGGAAGATACGTGACTATACATTTTTCAAAATTCATGAAGTCACACACTTATAACATTTTATTGTATGTCAAGTATCCTTTTAAAAAGCTGTTAAAAAAAAGCTAGAGAAGTCAATAAAACAGATACTATATACATACCAATTTAAACAAAACCAGTATGTCAATATTAATAACACACGAGATGGAATTTTCCTTTTAATGCTATGACAGTGAAATAAGAAAATATACATATGTATGTAACCCATCTCAAGGGTTATTTCTCAGTTTGGCATTTACAGCTGCTAGCATTTGAAGGCCCTCATGCATCTCACAGCTCTGGGAGCTTGCCTGTTGCTATGATGCTGGAAGCTGTGCTACCAGTATTTAAATACTAGCAGGGTCACCCAAGGTGGCCAGGTTTCGGCTGAGTTGATATCCTAAGACAGAGAAGGAAGAAGGACCAAGCAGGCTACCTCTGAAAAGAATTAGCTGGTGAAAACCATATCAATAGCAGCAGAACACTGTCTGATATAGTGTGAGAAAATGAGAACCTCTGGTTTGAAGTCATTAAAAATCCAACCAGGGCACCACTAAAGGAGAGTCAATCTTAAGGATGTGGATGGAGTCAAGCCTTCAGAACCTTCATTTGCTGATGTGGCATGAATCCAAATGACAAGAAACTGCTGCAAACATCCATTAATAATGGCATGTGCAATGTATGAATCTATAAATTGGAAATTGTCAAAAATGAAATGGCATGCATAAACATCAATATCCTAGGCATTAATGAGCTAAAACGGATTGGCATTGGTCATTCTGAATCAGACAGTTATATATGGTTTACTATGCCAGGAATGACAAATTGCAGATGAATGGCATCATATTCATCATCAAAAAGAACATTTTAATATCTATCCTGAATACAATGCTGTTAGTGATAGGATAATATCCATATGCCTACAATGAAGACTATTTATTATTCAAGTTTACACACCAACCACTAAAGCCAAAGATGAAGAAATTGAACATTTTTACCAACATCTGCAGTTTGAAATTGACTGAGCATGCAGTCAGGATGCACAGACAATTATTGTTGATTGGAACATGAAAGCTGAAAGAAGGATTGGTAGTTGGGAACTAACAGCCTTGGTGATAGAAACTATGCTAGAGATGGCATGATGGAATTCTGCAAGACCAACAGCTTCTTCATTACAAATACCCTTTTTTCAGCAACATAAATGGTGACTATACATGTGGATCTCACCATATAGAGTATACAAGAATCAAATCAACTATATCTGTGAAAAGAAAAATGGAAAAGCTCAGTGTCATCAGTCAGAACAAGGTCAGGTACTGGACTGTGGAACAGACCATCAATTGCTCCTACACAAGTTCAAGTTGAAGCCTAAGAAAACTGGAACAAGTACATAAAAGCCAAAGTATGACCTTGAGTATATCCCACTTGAATTTAGAGACCATCTCAAGAACAGATTTGACACACTGAATACTAACAAATGAAGGCCAGACAAGTTGTGGGATGATATAAAGGACACCATACATGAAGAAAGCAAGAGGTCATTAAAAAGAAAGTAAAGACCACAATGAATGTCAGAAGAGACTATGAAACTTGCTCTTGAAAGTCAACTAGCTGGAGAAGACAAAATATTATAGTGACATGTGAAAAGATTTGATTTAGAATACCAAAGCAGAAGAACATGCTTGGCATTTCTTAAGGTGAAAGAACTCAAGAAAAAAAGTCAAGCCTCATGTTGCAACACTGAAGGATTCTATGGACAAAATACTGAACGACATAGCAACCATCAACAGAAGATAGAAGGAACATAGAGTCAATGTACCAGAAAGAACTAATCGATGTTCGACTATTTCAGGAGACAATATATGACCAAGAACAATCACACAGAAGGAAGAAGTACAAGCTTCACTGAAGTAACGAAAAAAAAAGGTTCAGGAATTGATGGAATACCAACTCAGATGTTTCAACAATCGGATGTCGTACTGAAAATGTTTACTTATCTAAGCCACGAAATATGGAAGGCATCTACTTGGCCAACTCACTGGAAGAGACCCGTATTTATGCCTATTCCAAAGAAAGAGAATCATCAACATGTAACCCGAAGAACTAGATGGTGCCCGACCACCACCAGTAACAGCTGTGATGGGGCTCACAAAGTTGATTCTCAGTGGCAACATGAGAATAAAATAGGGTGCTCCCTGATAACTCCAATAAAAGACCTCAATTGATGGCCCAAAGGACTTGGGGTTCCCCTGGGAGCATGCCCCTAGACCTGATGCTGCCCCTGTCCATAAATCATTACTGAGGTCAACTCTTTGGACAGGAATGGTTTGGACTCAGTGGCACAGAGTGCCGATATCATGTGTACACTTTACAGCTCTATGTATCTATAGGATGTCGTCCTACTGGCCTCTTACTGGAGGGGAGTGGAGAGGGTGAAGAAGAGAGAGCAGGAGATTGTTAAGAGGATATGACGTGCATAGAACAGAAAGGAGTGTGTTGCCACCATGCAAGGAGAGCAGTAGGAATTGCACATAGGTGGTCATGCAAATTTAAACTGAACATCTTCAACAAATGGTGCTGGCAAAATTGGTTATCCATCTGCAATAAACTGAATCAAGATCCATATCTTACACCTTATACAAAAACCAACTCCAACTGGATAAAAGACCTAAATATCAAACCTAAAACGATAAAGCTCATCCAAGAAAAGGTAGGAACAACAATGGAAGTTTTAATACACAATGAGGACAGACTCCAAAATCTGTCAAAGAAACCTCAATCAACAGAAGAGAAAGTAGATAAATGGGAACTATTAAGAATCAAACACTTTTGCTCATCCAAAGACTTTATTAATAGAATTAAAAGAACACCCACAGAGTGGGAAAAAATATTTGGCAACTCTATGTCAGATCGACGCCTGATTTCCATAATCTATAAGATACTACAAAATATCAATAAGAAGAAGATAAACCATCCAATTAAGCGATGGGCAAAGGAGATGGACAGATACTTCACTAAAGAGGAGATCCAGGCAGCCAAAAAACACATGTGGACATGTTCACGATCTTTAGCTATTAAAGAAATTCAAATCAAGACAACAATGAGATACCATCTCACCCCAACAAGATTGGCCATGATCCAGAAAACACAAAACAACAAATGCTGGAGAGGCTGTGGAGAAAGTGGAACCCTCCTACACTGTTGGTGGGGTTGCAAAATGGTCCAGCCTCTTTGGAAGGCAATCTGGCGCTTCCTTAAAAAAATGGATATTGATATACCATTTGACCCAGTAATTCCACTACTTGGAATATATCCTACAGACTCAAGGCCTTTCACACCAACGGACACATGCACCAGAATGTTTATCGCGGCACAGTCCACAATAGCAAAAAGGTGGAATCAACCCAGATGCCCAACAATAGAAGAATGGATAGGTAAACTGTGGTACATATACTCAATGGAGCACTACGCAATGATAAAGAATAACGATGATTCCAGGAAACATATCCTAACCTGGTTTCAACTGGAAGACATTATGTTGAGTGAGAGTAGTCAGCGACAAAAGGACAAATACTGTATGAGACCTCTACGATAAGATCTCAAAAACAGACTTGTGTATAGAAGAAAAGACTCTGACAGCTGCAAGGGAGGGGAGGGAGAGAGGGAGGGCAAGGGGGGGAGGGTTTAGTTTAGGTAGTTACTAGAAATCTAGTTGGGAGAAAACGGTGACAGCACACATTAGGAACAAGAACAACATTAAGTGGACTTCAGCATAACTTGAGTACTCCTTCCATCTTAACTCAATACTGCAAGGATAGAGAAGCTGGGGCGGGGGGTGGGGGACCATGCTCTTAGGCGAATTCCAGGCCAATTGGCACAACTAGCGTTTTGCTAAGAGAGCTCTCTGCACCCCACATTGGTGAGTGGCGTCTGGGGTCTTAAAAGCTGCCAAGCTGCCATCCGAGGACACAGCAAATGGTCCCAACTCAGCAGGAACGGATGCTCACCGAGGGCCAAAATGGCATGCGGTAAAGACAACCGAGAAGACAGAGAGACCCACAAGAGTGGGTGCCTACATCGACCTGGGACCGGAAGAACCGGATGGTGCCCAGCCACCACCAGTGATAGCCATGACGGAGCTCACAGAGAGGAGCCTCACTGGCAACACAAGAATAAAAAGAAGGGCATCATGAGATCTCCACTAAAAGACCTCAATTGATGGTCCAGCAGTTTTGGGGTTCCTCTGAGAGCATGGCCCCCGGCCCTGATGCTGCCTGTTCTCATAAATTATAACAAAGGTCCACTCTTTGGACAGGAATGGAATGGACTTGGCAATGCAGAGTAACCATATATTGGAAGCACTTTATGGTTCTATACATCTATAGGATATCATCTTGCTGACCTCTGGCTGGAGGAAGGGGAGTGGAGGGAGAGGAGGGGAAAGGAGACTGTTGGAAGGATGAGACATGTATGGAGCAGAGAGGAATAGTGTGCAGTCACCGGACAGGGAGAGCAGTGGAAGCTGCATATAGGGGGGCATGTAAATTTACAGGTGAATGTACATTTTTACTCAGTTATGTTAAATAAAAAAAAAAATTTAAACTGGATTATAGACTTTCACTCAATCACAATAAACTAATAAATAAATAAATTTATATATACATATAAGAAAGATAATCAAACCAAGTGAGGAAATTGTCAAACAATATCATTGACATCCGACTCCTTGGATTGTATCTAGAGAAATAAGAGCTGTCATATGCATACATACATGCACACCAATGTTCATTGCAGCACTGTCCCCAATAGCAAAAAGAGGGCATTAACCTAGGTGTCCATCAACAGATGAGTGGATAAACAAATTATGGCATATTCACTCAATGGGCTACTATACAATGATAAAGAACAAAGGTGAATTTGTGAAACATCAGGAAGGCATTATGCCAAGTTAGATTAGTCAGTTGCAAAAGGACAAACACTGTAGGAGACCACTAATTACAAGGACACAATTAAAGATATAAACACAGAAGAAAACAGTCTTTAATGGTTACACAAGGATGGGAACAGAAGGAGAGTGGTACTCACTAATTAGATAGTAGACAAGAATTACTTTAGGTGAAGGGAAGGACAAGACACAATACAGGAGAAGTCAATACACCTGGAGGACACCAAAAGCTAAGAAGTTTCCTGCAAACAACCCTCTTTGAGGAACAAAGTAGCAGGGCCAGGGGACATCTAGGTCAACTGGCACAACCATGTTTATTAAGAAAACATTCTGCATCCCACTTTGGTGAATGTCTTCTGGGGTCTTAAAAGCTAGCAAGCAGCCATCTAAAAAGTATCAATTAGTCTCAACCCCTCTGGAGCAAAGGAGAATGAAGAACATCAAACACATAAGAAAAATATGAGCCCCAGAGACAGAAAGGGCCACATAAACCAGAGACTATATCAGCATGAGACCAGAAGAATTAGATGGTACCTGGCTATCACCAATGACTGCCCTAAGAGGGAACCCAACGAAGAGTCTCTGACAGAGTGGGAGAAATGTAGGATGCAGAACTTGAACTCTAATAAAAAGACCAGACTTAATGATCTGACAGGCTGGAGGGATACCAGAAGGCAGGGCACCCGGGCTGTCTGTTGGTCCAGAAGTGAAACTATTCCCCAAGCCAACTCTTTAGACAAAGACTCAACTGTTCTATAAGACATAAAATGATACTTGTGAAGAGTGTGCTTCTTGGCTTAAATAGATACACAAGATTAACTGGGCAGCGCCGGTCTGGAGGCAAGATGAGATGACAAAGGAGGACAGACGCAAATTCAATGGACTGTGATGTCACAGTGTGGGGACACTAACCAGAGTCACATTATAATAATGTTTGTGTACGTTTTTGTACAAGAAACTGACCTGAATTGTAAACTTTCACTTAAAACACAATAAAGAAGAAAAAAAATCAAATGACACATCACACTGGGAAAATCTGCTGCAAGAGACCCCTTTAAAGTATTAGAAAGCAAAGATAATCACCTTGAACACTAAGGTGTGCCTGACCCAAGTCATGGTGTTTTCAGTTGCCTTGTATGCATGCAAAAGCTGGGCAACGGATAAGGAAGACTGAAGAAGAACTGATGGTTTTGAATTATGATTTGGAGAAGAATATTGAATGTATCACTGACTGCCAAGACAACGAACAAATCAGTCTTTGAAGAAATACAGCCACGATGTTCCTTAGAAGCAAGGATGATGCGACTACATCGTACATATTTTGGACACTGTATCAGGAGGGCCAGACACCAGAGAAGGACATTATACTGGACAGAGGAGCAGCCAAAACGAGGGCTCAAGCGTGAAAACAATTGTGAGGACGGTGCAGGACTGGGCAGTGCTTTGTGCTGCTGTACACGGGGTCACCAGGAGTCAGAACTGACTCAACTTGACGCCACAACAAGCATTTGCAAGACTGGAGTCACCTCTACCTCGCAAAGGGTACGAAGTATGAGAACAGTCTTTTCACATAGGAGTATATAAGAAGAATTGCTATGTTGGAAAACAGAGTTGAAGCCAATCCGAACAGACTTAGTGAAGCGTTTAGGAGCAGAGAAAGGGCATCTCAAAAATGTAACACCTTTGACATTTGTCTCAGCATTCATTTTCTTCTCCCTAGGACAGGTAAGTGAATGGAGGGAGGAGGAGATTGTCTGACCCTCTTAGCTAGGGGTTCTTCTGTGCATGACTGTTCCAAATAAGCTGACAGACAAGTGAGATCTCACCAGAGCCAGTGCTGTGTGGGGTGGCCCTTGAGAGGACAATCATGTTACCGACACACTGTGTGACCTCAGCTAGGGGTCTTAACACTGGGCTTTAATTAGCCAGCCATAAAATGAGAGGTATGGACAGGAAGCAGTGTTTCCCCACCTCAACTAGACCACAGGACAGTAAAATCCTGCTGTTCTGAAAAGTGAGGTGAGCCAGACAGCCCTCCAAGGTGGAAAAGCCTTGCCTCTATTCAAGAAGAAAGAGAGTAGAAATTAATATTTATTAGGAGCTTATATGCTCTGATGGTGTAGTGGTTAAGTGCTACATCTGCGAACCAAAAGGTCAGCAGTTCAAATCCTCCAGGTGCTCTTGGAAACTCTGTGATGCAGTTCTACTCTGTCTTGTAGGATCACTATGAGTCGGAATTGACTCAACGACAGTGCTTTGGGCTTTTGATTTTATAGCCAGACACAGTCTCTGGGTGGTGAAAACTTTTAAGCACGTGGCTGTTAACCAAAAGGTAGGGGAGGTTGAAGTCCACCTAGTACTGCCTGGACAGAATGGCCTGGCGACACACTTGTGCAAAGTAAGGCATTGAAAACTTGGCGAAGCACAGTTCTGGCTGGAGACCCAGCAATCATCCTGAACCATGAGGCACCTTGGGCACAGAAGCTATGCACTGTGAAGCAACAAGGCAAAAGGAAGACAGGGTCCCTGACAACACACTGCTTTGGATTGTCTCTAGGCCTTTTTTTCTTTAGTGTAGTAAATTACATGTAACATGAAATCTATGTGTTAACCACCTTAAAGTCTGCAATTCAGTGATATTAAGCATATTCACAATGTTGTGCAAACCTGACCACTGTGTAGTTCCAGAATTATTTATCGCCCCCAAAAGAAATCTCATACTCATTATATAGTCACTCTCTATTTCTCCCACCCCAGCTCCTGATCACAACTAATCTGCTTTCTCTCTCTGGATTTATCTATTCTAGATATTTCATACAAATAGAATCATACAACATGCGGCCTTTTGTGTCTGGACTCACTTAGCATGATGTTTTCAAGGTACATCCATGTTACATCAGTACTTATTTTCAGGGCTAAATAACATTCCATTCTATAGATATACCACATTGTGTTTACCCATGTCAGCTGACAGATATCTGGGTCCTTTCCATCTTTTGGCTATTGTGAATAATGTTGTCACGAACATTAGTGTACAAGTTTTTGTTTGAACACCCACTTTCACTCGTTTTATGTATATGCCTAGGAGTGGAATTACTGGGTCATATGCTAATTTTATGTTTAACTTATTAAGGATCCACCCAACTGTTTTCCACAGTGGCTGCACCATTTTACAGACCAAACTACGAGTATGAGGGCTCAATTTCTTCTCATGCCTTCTGACTTCTGGAACATAAGCCAGAAATAAACTTCCATCTTTAAGCCACTGTCATTTGGAGTTTTTTCTGTAATTTGCAGCTGAACCTAATCTTGATTAATAGACTGTTTTCTGAGTCTCTCCTATTGAATGCATCTGGAACCAGGACTGATTCCAATCGTCTCAGCACAGTGTCGTGGTTGTCACGCTTCTGTTCAAACACTATCAGTGATTTCCACACACCAGTACGACAAAATCGAGACATCTTAGTTTGGCATTCCAAACCCAACAACATAGCCCGTGTTACCAAGCTAACCTCAACAATCGCGCCTACCCTCCACACCCGCCAACCTCCTCCCAGGACAGTCTATCGCGTCATCACTACCTGTCCATTCCAGCCTGGTACCTCTGTACACCATCTCTCACTCTCTGCTGCTCAGACTCAGTTTCTGACAGCTGAGATATGAGAAAGTAATCACTGCCCTTCAAAGTGAAGTATGAATGCAAGCAACCTAAATGGCCCTGAACAGTAGAATGGATGTATGAACTGTGCTGTCCACATGCATGGGAATATCACTCAGCAATCATGACATGCATTAACAGACGAAACTTACAAGCATAATACCGGACAAAATAAAATTCAAATCAGGCAAAATGAACCTACAATCACAGGAATCAGGATACTGGTTACACTTAGGGTGGTAGCGTAATGGGAGGGGACACGGCAGAGGATTGCGGATGCTAGAAATGTGTTTCTGGATCAGAGTGCTGGCTTTTTATGTTTACTTCATGGACATTAATACAGATCCATCCTTGATTTGTGCACGTTTCTATAAAGCCAAGCCAAGTGCAGAGTTCACTTACTGTCATAAAAGTTAGAAAAGTGCTTACCTCTGGGGGTAGGTGACAGCATTTGGTATACAAGGACAGGTTCTGGAGTGCCAATCTGGGTAGTTTTAGGAGTATTCTAGTAGTAAAAATCCATTGAGTCAAACTCTGTGTTTTGTCATGTTTTGTACCTTTCATAAAAATGTACTTAACAAATGAAGTGTGTGGCACCTGTCCAGACATCACTGTTCTCAGGTCATACCTCAGACAGAGGGGTTGAGAAAACGGTGGGAGCTACAGCAGGGACTTTGGAAAGACTCTACCAGGTGGTCTCTCTTGAGTGGGCCACTATGCACATCCTAGAAGGGGCTGGACAATAAGAGTGAGGCTGGTGACAGCCACGATGGAGCTCACAAAGTTGAGTCTCACTGGCAACACAAGAATAAAACAGGGTGCATCCTGAGATCTCCACTAAAAGACCTCAATTGATGGTCCAGTGGTTTTGGGGTTCCCCTGGGAGCATGGCCCCTGGCCCTGATGCTGCCCTTGCCCATAAATCATAACGAAGGTCCATTCTTCGGACACAAATGGATTGGACTTGGAGATGCAGAGTGACCATATACTGGATGCACTTTATGGTTCTATGCATCTATATGATATCATCCTGCTGACCTCTGGCTAGAGGAAGGGGAGTAGGTGGAGAGGAGGGGAAAGGACACTGTTGGGAGGATGAGACATGTATGGAGCAGAGAGGAATAGTGTGCTGTCACCGGACAGGGAGAGCAGTGGAAGCTGCATATAGGTGGGCATGTAAATTTATACGTGAATGTATATTTTCACTCAGTCATATTAAATTAAAAAAAAAAAGAGTGAGGCTGCACACTCTGGTCATGATTCAGAACAATTTCTAAGGCACTGTGTTAGGCACAATAATGCCCCTGCAAAGCTATCCACATCCTAATCCCTAGGACCTGTGAATAAGTTAAGTCACATGACAAAGGGGAATACAGATTGCAGATGAAATTAAGGTTGCTAATCATCTGAGCTTAAAATAGGGAGATGATCCTGGATTACCCACATAGGCCCAATGTAATAACAAAACCAAAAGCCAAACCCACTTCTGTCAAGTCACTTCTGACTCATAGAGACCCTAAAGGACAGAGCAGAACTGCCCCACAGAGTTTCCAAGGAGCACCTGGTGGATTCAAACCATTAACCTTTTGGTTATCAGACACAGCATCTAGTCACCACGCCATCAGGGTTTCCATGTAGTAACAAGAGTCCTTAACAGGAGAGGGAGGCCAAAGCAGACACATGGCAGCCTGAGAAGAAATCAGCCTGACACTGCTGACTTGGAAGACGGTGTGGGCAACAAACCAAGGAAAGTAGGCAGATTCTAAGAGTTGGAAAAGGTAAGGGAACTATTTTCTCCTAGAGCCTCCAAAATAAACACAACCTTGCCAACACTTTGATGCTAGTCTGGGTGAGACTCATTTTGGACTTTTGATCTACAGAACTTGTAAAAGAACAAATGTGTGATGCTTTAGGCCACGACATTTGTAGTATTTTGTTATGGCAGCCATAGGAAACGAATACATAAAATAGCAACTGGGTAAGCCAACAGGTAGAAAGCCAAACTCTCCATGTGTAGACAAAGGCTCTTCTGACAGTTACTCTTAGAAGAACTTTCCAAAAATATTACCTGGCCACCTGCTCAGCCACTGTTGTCACATGTGCATATTTTGCCGAAAACTTGACTAGTTGCAATTGTCTAAGCCTGAGCACTTACTACATCCTACATGCTATGCTGAATTAATTTTCACATTTCCTTATCTCATGTAACCCTCACAATGCCTACTTAGCACGTAATGTAACCAAGGTTCCGATCATAACTACTCCTATGCACCTACTCTGAGCCTAGCACTGCACTAAACACTTCAGGTGTGTTAACTGACGAACGTCTCTCAACAGTCCTATCCCCACATTTGTAGATGAAGAAACTGAGGCACAAAGAGTCTAAGTAGCTTTTCCAACTCCTTATGGGTGGTGAGTGACAGGATTGGACTGGAACCTAGGAACTTCAAGTGCCAGTGTCACTTTGGGATGGACCTCCACCACCCGAATCACTCTCAGTGTCCCAGTCATCACCACCATCACTACCAGTGACTGACAACAGCTGAGATCTCTGGACTCCAGCCCAGCCCTGCCAGTCCCTCTGAGCTCCTTCAGTGTCCTGTAGGCACTGGTGGCTGTCTGCCAAGCCACAGGGCAGGGTCCAAGGATGACCTCAGAGGCTGGAGTTTGCTGTAGTGGTGATTTGTCCCTTGGAGGGTCTCCCTGGGCACTGTTTACCGGCAGCAGTGACACATGCTCCACTCTGTCCTTGGGGCTTCAGGCTCCATTCTCCTCTGATCCTCCAGAGTGAATCCCACATGCGTCTTAAGCAAAGGAGCACTCCTTAGCTTCCTGAGAAGCTGAAGAATTTCCAGGAAAGCTCCTTCCTTGGCACATGCTATGGACCAAAGAGGAGCAAGTCTCAGGGACAGCATCAGAAACTCACCAACCTGACTGGTCTTAGACCTGGACTGCATGTCACTAAATCTTAGCATCTTCTCTCTCTCTGCCCAGCTTCACATCCCACCACCTTGCTCAGGCCAGCACTTATCCGTCTCACCCTCTGTGGACTGCTTTTTCTAAGACCTGTGCCTGTGCCTTCCCCTTTCTGCATCCCTACCCTTTCACCTCACTGCTTGTCTTTTCTTAGGTACCAGCCTGAGCTGTTTCTAGGTAAAAAGGTGAACTGTCATTTCTTTCCATAACCACCCATGGTCCTCTTATTCCTTCTCTACCTTTTAGGAAGTCATCATTATTTTCTCCTCCCTTAAATGTGGGGCCTTTTACTGAACATAGACACATGGTATTAGGTGATAAGAGCTTGGGGCCTAACAACTGTCCAAGGATATCCCTGATTTGGAATCTGCTAAGATATGACAAGGTGCAAGACTGGGCAGTGTTTCCTTCTGTTATTCATATGGTTGCTGTGAGTCGGAACCGACTCGACGGCACCTAACAACTAGATACCTCCAGAGCCCTAGTAGTGAAATAGTTAAGAGTTCGGCTGCTAACCAAATGATCGGCAGTTCGAATCAACCAGTGGCTCCTTGGAAGCTGTATGGGGCAGTTCTACTCTGTCCTACAGGCCTTTGGAGGACTGTGGGGGCAAGGAGCCTTGGCACCCTGACTTATAGAAAGGAGTCTGGCTGATAAGGTGGGGTCATGAGACTATTCTGTTGGTGGGAATAAAAGTGGGGATGGATGGAAAAATGAGAGGTGAAGATTTGTAGGAATCTGCATTCTCAACAAAGGAGTCTAAGGAATCATGTTTTAGGGACCAAGAGGAAATTTTCCAGTCCACGAACCCATCCTAGTATCTTAACAGGGTTTCATAAGTCTGTCCCTGAAAGTAGCCTCCAGAAACTGTCCTCTGGGTCTCCAGCAGCTACCACAGAACGCCCTCCCCTGCCTCCCCAGTGAAGGGATGCTGAAGCTTCCCTTGAGCTCTAGAACAAAATCCAGATGACACGAGGTATTAAAATACTAGCCAACCGAGGGAATAAAATGGGAGTCATTCCGCTTGCCAGTAGAATAGGATCACCCGGTACACCCGCCCGACAAGTCTCTGGGTTCCCAGGTCGCTGTGGATCGCACTTGGGGCCCCCGCTGCGGGGCACAGCGCCCCCACGGGGCACTGCGGGGCGCCACCGCGCTGGGCGTCCGGCGCCTAGAGCGCGCCCCGTTCGTCCGCGCGGGGGTCCGGACCTCTCTCTTTTAAGGGCCAGGACAGCGCCTCCCTCCCTCAGCTGGTCTCCCCCGAGGGGTCGGGAAGCAACGGGCCCCGGAGACCCCGGGCGGGAGGGGCGCTCGGGCTTCGCAGAGCCTCGGGGTTCGGGGCACCGGCAGGGGTACAGGCCTGGGGAGATCACGCCGCGAGCTTCCGTCAGCCCAGGTTGTGTGTGTCTGTGTGTCTGTCTGTGCCTCGAGGCGCTGGACCATCCAGAGCCCCGGGAAAAGCGCGCCGCGCTCACCTGCAGCCACCGCCGCCGACACTCGGGGAGCCTTGACACAGGGGGACAGCCACCCCGGGCTTCCTTGTTGGCCTCCTCGCTTCTCCGAGAGCCGCGGCTCTCCTCAGAAGGTCGCTCGTGGGAACCGAAGAAGAAGCCGGTGCCGCTGCCGCTACCGTGGCCGCTGCCTCTACCGTGGCCGCTGCCTCCTCCTTGGCCGCCGCCTCCAAGTCCCATTCCAAAGCGCTCCTCTCGCTTGCTGGCTGCCTGGGAGGCTCCGGGCGCGGGCGGGCTGGCGCGGGAGGCGGTGCCGCAGCGAGGGTGGGGAGCGGGCCGGGCGGAAGGAGGGGTGTCCTCTTTGGGGATGGGGCAGGCGCGGAGAAGGAGCGGCCGCCAGTGCAGCCTCACCCTACAGGAGAGCCTCTGGAGCTAGGCTCCCTGGCCATGCGTCCTGTCTGCGGCCACCTCGCTCTGTCCCGGGCTGAGATCAGACCTCAGGGGTCAGGAGCCACGGGCTCAGAAAACAGGGGAGCTTTCGGCGCTTGGCTGGTGCAGCCTTCCCTGGGGAAAGGTCCAGACCTGTGGGAAGCATCCATCAGTAACGATGATGAAAAAAAAAAAAAAAAAAAGCGAAGAGAACTGGAATGATAGTTGGCAAGTGCCCGGAGCTGTCTTGGTAGTGCACAGATCACCCCACCAGTGCCAATTCATACTAAAAGTTGGCCGTCTGGGACAGGCTCCAGGGTGAGGGAGGATTATGTATGCCAGACCCAAAGGATGCACGGTTTCCACCCTAAAGAAGCTGTACAAGTCTAGTTCAGACAAGACTTTTGATATTATGGGCGAAGACACTGGCAACTTTGTAAAGTAGGGGAGACTTACCTTAGTGGTCCCCACAGAGCCCTGAAAAGATTAGAAAGATTGGTCACTGGTTGGAAAGGGGGCTGGCAGTCCCACACGGTGTAGCAGGCCGGGACCATCTCCTAATAAGGGCTCCACAAATTCTATTCTGTCCTCAAACCACGAAAGCGCGCACCCAGTTCACATTTTAACAAGCTACAGGGAGAGGCAGCCGAAGGAAACGCGTTTCAAAACCTCTGGATGTGCCAGAGTCTGATCTTTTAAGCGAGTAGGATGCCTTTGTTTTGTAACTAGCATGCCTATTTGATGACAGCATTGGTTTCTGAAATAGCAAGCAACACCAGGTACAAAATCAATTCTTCAGAAAGCTAAAACAAAGAACCCTTAAGCCCCTTGTGGTAGAGTTGGACTCATAGTGACACTATAGGACAGGGTAGAATTGTCCCATAGGGGTTTCCAAGGCTGTAAATCTTCACAGAAGCAGCCACACCCTTATCTCATCAGGCTGGCAGGTAGATTTGAACCACCCACTGTTCTGTCAGCCCCCTCAAGAAAAATTTTGTTAGCAGTGAGTGCTTTTCTCTGTGCCACCAGGGTGCCTGTCAGAAATCTCCCAAACCAAACACATTGCTGCCTGCTTGATTCAGCCTTGTGGTGACTCTCTAGGACAGAGTAGAACGGCTCCATAGGGTTTTCAAACAGTGGCTGGTGGGTTTGAATGGCCCATCTTCCTGTTAGCAGCCGGACACTTAATCACTGTGCGATCAGGGTCCTTTCAGAAAGTTCCCTGAGTGGGTAAATTTACAGTTCTAGCCGTAGGCAGAGGATTAATGAACTTGAGTCATCCAACAGCTCAATGGTGCCATGACACCATGATGGAATTTTGGCTAAAGCTCCCTTGGCCTGCAGGCCAGCACCTTAGGCCCATGACCAGGGTGCTCCTGGCTGCCTGCAGTGGTTAGCAATACTAGTTTCTTTGTCTGTCTTTGGGAGGAGGTAGATGGAGGTCAGAAACCAAAGGAAAGTCTTCAGGAAATGTTTGGTCTCTTAGATTTCACAGAAAAAAAATTCTTCCTGACACTAGGCCAATGAAAATCCCCTAGGAGCTGTAGAACTGAGTTACAGTTTACGGAAACTTACATTTAAAATGTGTTGCCTTCTTCCAAGATACCAGTGTGATCCAGTAATTTATCAAGAGAACAATAGCAATCCTGAAATCCTTATAAATTTTAAGGAAACTGTAATTCAGTGACTGATTTCAGCAACTTTGGTGTATGCCAATTAAAATGAGTGGTTTTTGCCCCAGGGAGTTCTATCAGCATTCTTTAAAACTGGGAACAGTCTGTAGGAAGTGTGTCTGGGGCCAAGTCAGAAAATGTCCAGTGAGTTGTTCTAAAGGTAGTGATAATCTGCAGGTTTCGCAAAAAAAAAAGGAAGAAGAAGAAAAAGCAAAAGTGAACTCAGTGTGCTGAAATGTCGAATTAGAAAACAAATTCCCTTATTTTCTTGGCTGCCTTCAAGGTGAATACAAGTTGATAATAGAATTGGCTGATGGGGAAAACATGAGTCTGGCTTTTCCGCTAGGCTCTACCACACTCTGGTTGTACAGAGAACCTTGCCCCTAAGCAAGTAAGAATGAGGTGTGTAGTGACTGACAGTTCACTAGCAGGCTGAAACCAATTGCTGTTTAAACTAATGACACGTTGGTAGCTATACTCTGAGTGGTGTACATGGTTAATTGACTGCTAACCCAAAGGTTGGAGGTATGAATCCATCCAGAGGCACTTCACAAGAAAGACTTGGTGATCCACTTGAAAAACCCACCACTGAAAGCACTACAGGGCCCTTTCTACTCTGACATACGTGGGTTGTCTCAGAATTGACTCAATGGCAACTGATCTTTTTAGCTATAAAGCAAAAAAACCAAACCCACTGCCTTCAAGTCAATTCCAACTCATAGCGACCTTATAGGACAGAGTAGAACTGTCCTGTAGAGTTTCCAGGGAGCACCTGGCAGATTCAAACTGCCAACCTTTGGGTTAGCACATGTAGCACTTAACCACTACACCAGGGTTTCCTTTTTAGCTACACACTGGATCAGTTTTCAGTCCTCTATCTCCACGTGGGATCTATTATGGAATAAGGTTTTCTGAGGATGGTGATTTAACTCACGCCTCTTATTCATGAGAGCCTCGAATATAGACTCTTAACATGATAAATATTCATTTGTTCTCTGTAAACTCTAGAACTTTTTCTTGTGTTTTGCTTTAGAGTCCTTTCTACTTGGCCTCGAGGGCAGACTGAAATAAGCATCATTCCCAAAGGGGACCTGGAGCAGGCAGGTTGGTTCATAGACCCATAGCCTAAAATAAACCTTTTTGCTGAGTGAGTGAGTGAGAAGAAAGTAAAATTGCAGTGATACCTCAGTACGCTGTGTTTCTCTAAGCAAGTGATGATATTCTGTGTAAACTGTTAAAGATCTGCTCCCTCTCACTCAAGTAGAAGGGCAAGTTGTCTCACCTGGGGAAGGAGACATTCCCCCATCAGGACAGCTGCCCATGTGAGAGAACCAGAGAATTGGGGTGAAAAGACAGCACTACTAGGCACTGGCTAGGCTCCCACTTGAGCCCAGAGTGGAGAACCTGCCTAGCTGGGGTAGTGCTTCCCAATAAATGTCCTTGTCTTGGACAGCTGGTTCCGTGATCAGAGGGTCTCCTTCAGGACAGGCTGGCCCATGTCCCCACCACAGGGACATATTACCCCACCATGGAAAGGCAAAATGAAGGTGATCAGGCAAAAATTGTTGTTGTTAGATGCTGTCCAGGTGGATCTGACTCATAGTGAGACCCTACATACAACAAAAGGAAACTCTGCCCCGCCCTACACTATCCTCACAATTGTTGCTATGTTTCAGCACTCACTATTGTAGTCACTGTGTCATTCCATCTTGTCGAGGGTCTTACTCTCTTTTGCTGACACTCTACTTCATCAGGCATAATGTCCTTCTCTGGGGAATGGTCCCTCCTGATAACATGTCCAAAGTATGTAAAGATGAAGTCTCCCCATTCTAGCTTCTAAGGAGCAATCTGGCTGTATTTCTTCAAAGACAGATTTGTTTGTTCTCTTGGCACTCAATGATATAGTCAGTATTCTTTGCCAACACCATAATTGAAAGGCAATCAATTCTTCTTAGGACTTATTCATTGCCTAGCTTCTGCAGGCATACAAGGCAACTGAAAACACTACGGCTTGGGTGCCCGCCAAGTGCCGTCGAGTCGGATCCGTGAGGTACACCTTTAATCTTCAAGGAGACATCTTTGCTTTTTAACATTTTAAAGAGATCTCCTGCAGTGCATTTGTCTACTGCAATGCATCCCTTGATTTCTTGACTACTGCTGCTTTCATGGGTGCTGATTGTGGACCCAAGTACAAAGAAATCCTTGACAACTTCAATGTTTTCTCCATTTATCACAATGTTGCTTATTGTTCCAGTTGTGAATATTTTTGCTTTCTTGATGTTCAGGTGTCATCCATACTGAAGGCTGTGGTCTTTGATATTCGTCAGTTAATGCTTTAGGTCCTCTGCACTTCTGCAAACAAGGTTGTGTTATCTGCGTGTTGAAGGTTGTTAATGAGTTTCCTTCCAATCCTCAGGCAGCATTCTTCTTCATGTATTTCCGCTTCTCACATTATTTGCTGAGCATACAAACTGGATAAGCATGGCGAATGGATAAAAGCCTGATGCACTTCTTTCCTGATTTTAAACCACATAGTATTGCTTGTTCTGTTCAAAGGATTCCCTCTTGGTCTATGTATAGGTTCCTCATGAGCACAATTAAGTGTTCTGGAATTCCCATTCTTTGCAGTGTTATGCATAATTTGTTATGATCCACACAGTCAAATAACTTTATGTACTCAATCAGACGTAGCTAAACATCTTGCTGCCGTTCTCTGCTTTAAGCCAAAATCCATCTGACATCAGCAATATCCCCACTTCCATGTCCTCTTCTGAATCAGGCTTGAATTTTCTGGCAACTTACTATCAGTGTACTGCTGCAACCACTTTTGAATTACCTCCAGCAAAATTTTGTGTGTGATATTATTGATGATATTGTTTGATAATTTCTGCATTCCTTTGAATCACCTTTATTGGGAATAGGCATACATATGGATCTTTTCCAGTTCTTTGGCCAGACAGCTGCCTTCCAAATTCCTTGATATAGACAAGGGAACACTGCCAATGCTGCATCTATTTGCTGAAACATCTCAGTTGGTATCCTATCAATTCCTGGAGACTTGTTTTTCACTGTAAACCCTGGTCGTGTAGTAGTTAAGTGTATGTCTGCTAACTGAAAGGTCAGCAATTCAAATCTGCCAAGCATTCCTTGAAAATCATATGAGGCAGTTTAGTTTTTCTTTTTTTTTTTCACCAGTACCTTCAGTGCAGCTTACACTTCTTCCTTCAATACCTGATCATATGCTACCTGCTAAAATGATTAAACACTGAGCAGTTCCTTCTGGTACATTGACTCTGTATTCCTTCCATCTTCTTAAGATGCTTCCTGCATCGTTTAATATTCTACCTACAGAATCCTTCAGTATTGCAACTCAGGACTTGAGTTTTCTCCTCCAGTTCTTTCAGCTTGGGAAATGCCAAGTGTGTTCTTCTCTTTTGGTTTTCTAACTCAGGATCTGTTCATGTTTCATTTTCATGCTTTTGCTTCTTGAGCCGCCCTTTGAAATCGTCTGTTCGGCTCTTTCACTTGACCATTTCTTCCTTTTGCTTTAGCTAGCCTATGCTCAAGAGTAAGTTTCGGAGTCTTCTGTCATATGTCTTTTTCTTTTAAATTGCGATTTAGGTGAAAGTTTACAGAGCAAATTAGTTTCTCACTAAAAATGTATACACAAATTGTTTCATGACAGTGGCCACAACTCTGAATCAAGCCAGCACTCTCTTTCTCTCTCCCCCTTGGGTTTACTGTGTCCATTTGTGCTATTTTCCGCTCTCCTACTTTTTCCATCTTTGTTGCTGGGCAAGTGTTGTCCATTTGCTGTTTATACTTGATTGGTCTAGGAAGCACGTTCCTCAAATGGGTTATTATTTGTCTTATAGGCCTGCTTAAACCTGGTGACTTAGTGGTTAAGTGCTATAGCTGCTAACCGAAAGGTTGGCGGTTGGAATCTACCAGACACTCCTTGGAAACTCTATGGGGCACTTCTACTCTGTCCTGTAGGGTTGTTATAAGTCAGAATCAACTCCATAGCAGTGGGTTTGGTTTGGTTTTGGAATCTTCAGCTGAAAGTGAGTGGCTTCAAATCTAAGTTAGAAAACTATCCTGGGGCCATAGATTCATGGATTCGTCCAGTCTCTGTCAGACCATTAATGCTGGTCTTTTTTTATGAATTTGATCATTTGTTCTACATTTTTCTCCAGATCTATCCAGGACCCGTGGTGGTAATCTGGCACCATTTAGTTCTTATGGTCTCTGGGTGGTCTAGGATGTGGTTCATGTGGTCTGTTCATCTTTCAGATTAATCGTTCCCTTCTGTCTTTAGTTTTTTCCCATCTCTTTTGTTGTGGACTAGAAGAGGTGGATAGCTGTATCTTAGTCTCTCCTGTCTTTTTATTGTAGTAAGTCAAAAATTAGTTCAGGAAAACAACATTCATTTAAATGAGCATTCAGATGTTTTAATGTGACCTTGAACTTGGACCATGATCTCCTAAAGGGCAAGGATCTGACCTGTTGCTTGTTTGATTTCTCACCCTATGCTGAACTGCAGAAGATGCTGGGCTGCTGTGGCTTTAACCTAGAGGTGTTAGCCTTGTAGCTGTTGTGGAATCAAGCTGATGGGGCTACCTATCAAGAATGAGATAGTAAGGCAGAGTGGAGAGCCTTAAACACAGGGAATAATGACTCAAAATCTGACATCCTTGCTTGGCTATCAACAAAGCTCACACACTGCCTGTCTCCCTAGAGACTGGGTTCCACTTTGAAGGGAAGGAAGAGCTTGCTATCTGTGCAAGTATCACTCAACAACACAGACTGCGGCTTTCATCCTAAACCCAGGAATTGTCACAACATAGTTTGCTATTACAAGGCATAACTCCTTTCCCACGAGACTCAACGCTGATCTCAGCACGCCTCTAATGAGTCTGTGTCGGCGCTGGTTGCCTAGTATGAAATCAGACTGCAAGATGCTTGGGCAGTGACTATGTACAACTGTCCTGTAAAATCTCTGGCACATTGGCAGAACTCAGTAAAAGGGGACTCAAAAATAACAAAAAGAAAAAAAGCGGAAGTCAGAACTTTTCCACATTCCCTCTTGCAGAGGAAAACAAGTGGGATGTAGTTCCTACAGGGTCAACGGGAGGAGAACCACTACAGATGGTCTGCTGGAAAGAGGAAGGCAATGAACTTCTGTGAGCCACAAATAAATCAGATGGAGAAAAATAAGACACACTGCAATAATGGGAATGATGTTGTTAGCTGAACAGTCTCTGAAAAGCAGCAATGGAAACCTCTTGACTTGTTTAAAACAAGAATCAACAAAGCAATCCCCAAGCATGCAAAGAGCCAGAAAATTACTGACTACATGTGCACTGTCTGGTGAAAATGTCAAACAGTGCAACTCCTGGGGCAGTTTCTCAGTAAGTTAACATAGAATTCCACTCCTATGTGAAAAATCAAGAGACATGAAAACATGTTTACACAAAAACATGTACACCAGTCTTCACTGGAGCATTGTGCATAATGATAAAAAGCTGAAACAATCCAAATGTTTATCAGCTAATGAATGGAAAAATGAAATATGGTACATCCATATAATGGAATATTATTTGGCCATCCAAAGAAGTAGTGATTTAGGCTACAACACTGGATGAACCTCCGACACAGTACAATAAGTGCAAGAAACCAGTCACAAGCCAAACACTGCATGTTGTTTGATTCCATTTATGTGAAGTGTCCAGAACTGGCAAATCCAGAGACAGAAGGTAAATGAGCTGTTTCCTAGAGCTGAGGAGGAGCCCTAGTGGTATAATGGTTAAGAGCTCAGCTGCTAACCAAAAGGTCAGCAGTTTGAATCCAGTGGCTGCTCCTCAGAAACCCCATGGGACAGTTCTACCCTGACAGTACAGTCACTCTGAGTCAGAATGGACGTGATGCCAATGGGTATTCTTTTTGGTTAGAGTTGGAGAGCCTTGGTGAAACTGGGGACCGTTATTTGAGGGAGGTTAAAATGTTTTAAAATTGATTGTGTTTATAGCTGCAGTTTTGGGGACACTAAAAACCACTGGATTGTATTAATTGGTGGATTGTACACTATGCCAATTATGTCTCAGTAAATATTTGGTTAATGGGAAAGGGGCAAGTTTTAATCCTGAGCTCTAGGCAAACATTTTAGTCTTTTTGAACCAGATCCTGCTTTTTCTCCTCAGTACACTCTCTCTGGAAGGTTCTGCTTCCTGAGAGCAAGTCTCTCACTGGGACTAGGCAGGGAACTTTAGAAGCCAGGAATGGCTTCCAACCCACTCCCCGACCTCTGTTCCTGTGCAGCCGCATGCCTTTTCCTAAATTTGCACTCCTTCCTCTTACGAGTATTTCTGTGCTACATGCATTGCCTGCTGGTGGGAATTCTCTGTTCTGGTGTCTGTGGTATGTGCCACAGAAAAACCCACTTTGCTCCCTGTTGCAATCTTGTGATGTCCTGGTACAGGATGAAAGACCAACATGCTTTACCACACATTTGCTTACAGTGGTGTATTCAAAGCTAAAGTTCTCGGGAGCTAGGTGAACATATCCGTGTATTCAGTCACATGTCAGCTAGTCAGAACTTCTTTCATAAACCGATAAGAAGCAAGGCCTCAGAATGCTACAGTCTTCTTAGTGGCTGTTGAGTGGGCCCTCAACTCTTACAGCAGAATGAAACACTGCGGGTCCTGTGCCATCCCCATGATGGGTTGCAGATTAGACCACTGTGGTCCACAGGGTTATTTCTCATTGGCTGATCTTGAGAAGCAGATCACCAGGCCTTTCTCCCTTGTCTAACACTGGAAAGTTGGCTGAAATCTTTTTGACATCATAACAACACATAAGCCTGTCCTAGGAATGGGTGGTAGTGTCTCTGGAGATTCATTGGCCAGAAATTGAACCCAGGTCTCCTGCAGAGAGCAAGAACTCAACCACTGAGTCACCAGGGTCTTAGATGTAGTCATTTTCTCCTTTAAGGATACAATAATCTACCAGAAAACAGAAAGTCCCTTGGGGCAAACATATCTAGCAATTTAATTTCTTTTTATTCAAAGACCTCCCTTGGATCAAGCTGATAAAAGGAACTTGATCACAAGAATAGTAAGGGCTAAGGATACCACTTCCTTCTGGTTTGGCTTTTAGGCAGATCAGCTAACCTCACATCTTAAACCCCAAACCAAACCCAGTTCTGTCGAGTTGATTCTGACTCACAGCAGCCCTATAAGCCAGAGTAGAATTTCAAGGAGTGCCTGGCAGATTTGGACAGATGACTTTCTGGTTAGCAGATGTAGCACTTGATCACTATGCTACCAGGGTTTCCTTTAATCATCCTCCAGATATCAATCCTCCTCTCACTCTATTGTGTTTTGTGCCTATCACTTTTACAGCTTTCTTCTGGAAGTCAGGATGCCCACAACACACACTCCTCCTCCTGTGGCTTTGGCAGGGTTTGCTGGAGGAGGACTCTTCTTTTCCCCTGTAGGGTCTATGGGAACATAATTCCCTCTGCCACCCCCCCACTCCACCCCCCAGTGTCCTTTTCTGTGAGAGTTGTCTTTAGAGCTTGAACCCCAGCACTGTTCTTGAGAATTTGTCAGTCATAAGGGGGGTGGGATTACAGGTGGTTTCAATTTTGCTTCTGTGTTTATTTTATTCTAGCAAAAGTTTTTTGAGTTCCTTTATTTGGCAGGCATGAGCCAGGTACCCAGGATAGAAGAATAATTCATGCAGATATAGACTTTGTCTTTACAGAATCTCTAATCTACTGGGACATTAAAGACAAGAAAAAGAGCAAACAGTGTGAGATGTGCCCTGACTGGGGACACTGGGGATGCTATGAGAGAACACAAAGTCACTATCTCCCAGACTAATGGGCTTCTTTCTGGAAGGCTTTTGGTAGGAAGTGATTTCCAGGCTGAGATCCAAAGGACAAGTTACTGGCTTTTTTCCTTCTTTTTCTGATTTTTTTTCTTTTTTGTTGTTGTTTGTTTGTTTTGCAGTATGTTCCTAAGTAAACTTTTTAAAACCCACAAACTTAAAATGTTTTCTGATGCTCAAATGATACCTGGATTCTCTATTAAGATGGTTGTGGAAGTCAGCTCTCAGAGATGTACATAAATGTATCAGAGATACAGTAGCTGCACAGGACATGATAAAGCCTACATTCCTAAGAGCGATGACTGGCTGCTCCATTCTGTTTCTGACAGGTGTAAAAATAAGGCAGAGTGCGACAGGCTTTCTAGGGCAGGGGCAGAAGCTGTATCTTAAGGTCCCTGACAAACAAATTCTGTCACTGTTCTACCTGCTTCACAATTAGCCTGAGTTATAATCTTGAAATCTGAATATGCATTCTTCTCAATAGACAATTTTCACCTAATTACCTCAAAACGAAACTGCTCATTTAAAACTATTGACAGATTAAAAGGCCTACCTTTTATTCCTGCCTGAATAAAACCTTTTTTGTAATAAAAAGCCAGTATTTATATAGCAATTTCATATTGTTAAATAGGAAACTGACAGCATTAGTTGTATAACACCAACTTCCAGTTAAAGATCCACCCCAAGTTTACAAGATTTCAAATAACATGTGACTTTGCATGACTTGTGGTGTTCTATGAATGTGTCAAGAATTCAAATTAGTAGAAATTAACTACTGTTAGCATGGAATGTACAATGGATTCAATGTATGTGAAAAAGGGCTTTGAACTGGTTCTTCCCAATTCAATCACAGCTGAGGAAGCAACACCAGAACAGATCTAGATTTTTAAAATTTGGGTGAACTGGAGCCATCACCAGAACAGAAAAAAATTATGAGCTGAAGCCCTACCAAAAACTTTAGCTCCCTCTTAGAAAACAAGGATAGGATACAGGTTGCATAGCAACCAACTCTCTTGCCATTTGAATTGTGTAGAGTTGTAAACAGCAGTATCCCCCTCAAAGATGGCTAAAGAGTTAACCTGTGTACTGGTTTCTGGTGAGGGGTAGCAGCAGGTCTAGGGTTCACGTTCCACAGAAACCTCTAGGCTGTCAGACCATCAATTCTGGTCTTTTAGTAGTTTTCGAGCGGCACACCTTTTTCTTGTGTTGACTCAGGGACTCTATGTTGTGTCCCCCATCATGGCTTTCATGGTGGCCAGACACCACCTGGTTCTTCTACTCTCATGTTGGTAAAGTTGATGTATGTTGATAGTCTCCCATTAATATGGGTCTTTCTGTCTCCTGGGCTCTTTTTATCTCATGTCTTTGTTGCTCTCAGTCATCATTTATTCCAGATGAGATGGGACCATTTGGTGTACCTCAGACAGCAGCTACTAGCTTTTAAGACCCCAGGTGCCACTCACCAATATGGGGTGCAGAAGACTCTCAGCAAAATACTAGTTATGCCAGTTGTCCTCGATGTCCCCCTGAAGTGATACGTTCTTTACAAGCTCTACACTTGGTGTCCCAAATCAAGGATCCCAAGAACTCAGAACACATCACTGGATACAATTTTTTGAAGTTGTGGACAAGTATGAGTGGGGAGTAGTAGATAAGATGACCACACATTCAGTGTTAAGCCATTCCTGAAAGCTGGGTCAAATCCCCCAAAGTTAGTCAACTACAGCCAGTCTGCTTCGGGTCACTGAGTCCTTGTCTTTGCTCCACTGGCAGCAATACACGCTGGATATCATGACATACACCAAGCAATACATGTTATAAAAACTGTACTGCTGATGACTTTTTAAAAGTTTTAGATGGCATAAAACAAAACTTGAGTTCCTTATGCCGTCTTAAGCTAACTCGTCATCCTGAACCAGCAGTTGTTCTTGCTAATTAGGATTACACTGGTGGGTATATATAGTGCTAAGATGTTTGCTTTCATGTAACTTTTTCTGGGTTGGCCAAAGGACAGCATTTCTCTCCTGCTGTCTAGGTACTCTATATAATCAGAAGGCATGCATGGGTTTCCGGACAGAAGGCTGAAGATCTGGCTGGCTCCCAGATACCGTGAGCCATTTAGCAGAAAACTTGGCCAGTGTGCAGAAACACTTCAAATGAATTTTATAGGCATGGAGACATCCTTGCAATGCCTTTTCCCTTCCCTTTTGGAATACGTAGTTGGAACTGCCAAAAACCCATTTTACATACCCACAGCACTTGGGTTTGTTACATCTGAAGGTAGAGCACCCCAAAATGGCTTAGCCTGCACTTTATCCTGGCAGCTGTTTTGCAGAAGTTGCTTTCATAACACCTTGGCGACAACACCTGCCTTCTCGTCTCCAGAACATGAGCAACTGCCTACATGAGTAGCAGCAATACCGCCTAATGATATTTAAGTCCATTTTCAAGCTGGCTGTAAAAACAAATGCATCATTTTTAAAAATGGAAGTAAATGTTTCTGTAGTCTCATTCATTTTCCTCTATCACAAAAGCTCAATTTGCACAGCAGAATTTTGTTCTCAAATGATGAATATTTCTAATACAACACAGTTCTCTGTGCAGAAAGCAACTTTAAAGGTTGCAGACTCTCAAGACAGTCTTTTGAGATAATTTCTATGAAGTACTGTTAAGAAACGAGGGTGGAAAGACAAGAAATGGAATAAGGTGTAGTTTGGTTGAACAGTCAAACTAAACAAATGTTCAAGACCAAAAGAGACAGTAGAGGGAAAGTCAGGAATAGAAGGGGGATATGGAATGCATGGCTAATTGTCTCCATGAACAACTGCCTTCTTTGCCATGAGACCAGAAGAAATGGATAGTGCCCGGCTACCATTACTGAGCATTTTTTCATTTTGATCAAAGATTCTATGAAAGAATCCTGATCAAAAGGTGGAAATGAAGAACTTCAAATTCTACTGGATTCTAGGCTTCTCTGTAGCCATTAAGATTGGACAAACTTCTGAAACTATTGCCTTGACCTAACCTTTAAATCTTAAAATTTTCCCCTGAAGTCTTAAAATCAAACAATTAAAAAAAACCCACTGCAGTCGAGTCAGTGTGAGAGAATTGCCCCATAATTTCCAAGGAGCACCTGGCAGATCTGAACAGCTGACCTTTTGGTTACTACATGTAGCACTTAACCCACTAAGCCACCAGGTTTCCAAAATCAAACAATAGTTCAGCCTAACTAGCAGAATGTTTGCCTTGACCACTGTGTTCTTCTAAGCACTGTCTATAAAAGATCAAATTGATAACAGCAACTTGAAAGATTAGAGGGGAACCTTGGGAGGGTGATGAGTTTTTGTTAATAGTAGAGGAAAAACTCAGAAACGGAGGGTGAGAATGGCTGCACAACTTGAATGTAACTGGTGTTTTAGTAAACAATACACGTAGAAAATTTAAAATAACCAAACAGTTAGGAGGGGGGCAGAAAGGATGGCAAGGCAAAAGTTCTGGCCAGAAAGGGTAAGGACGTCAGCAGGGGGAGACACAGATGTTGCAAATAGTTGTTTTGTAGGAACAGCAGGCAGGCAAGGGAGCTAGTCTGTGAGTCTTTAAACTCCACTGTACGAGCTGACAGTCTGGAAGCCAGACTAGCCATGTTCAGCAGCAGCTGTTTCTGGAGTGGACAGACCACAACTGAAGCCAATGAGTGTGAACTTGAACGTTCTCCCTACTCCAAAACCAAAAACAACCCCTACTCCAGGAATACTATTTAAAACTTTTTCTCCCACAGGGCCGCTTCTTGGTGCATTTACTTGTGCGCTTTCTGGTGCTGGGCTGTATGCCCATGACTTTAAAACAAGGGCTTATGGGATGAGATTTTTTTTTTTTAAAAAAAAAAGGGCTCTCATCAGTGAAGTTTCTAAAAAGTACATAAACCAAAATCAAACCAAACCCATTGCTGTCGATTCTGACTTACAGTGACATTGTAAGAGAGAGCAGAATTACCCTATAGCGTTTCCAAGGAGTGCCTGGTGGATGTGAACTGCCAACCTCCTGGTTAGCAACTGTTACTCTTAACCACTACACCACCAGGGTTTCCAAGGCATAAAAAAATGGAACAACTGTTATTCTCCATGGATAACCAAACAGAAGAAAAGGACTAAATATTAAAATGGGACTTAAAATTAAAGACTGAAGTCTTTATCTGGATTAGCAATGAAACAAACACATCCAGTGAACTGCTGGGTCATATGATGTGCTCAGCAGGGCCATTTTCATCCCAACATCAAAACCTCCCCAAATAATGCAGCTAGGAAGGATGACAATCCTTTACTTTGGAAAAGCAGAGGCAGCTCTAGCTCTCAGCCTGGGTTATGTGACAAGAAAAATCAGCAGCACCAGTACCACACGGTACCTCTGAGAACGACAGGGTAACTCGGTAAGGACGATGTTATTTGAGTACCCTGTGAAAAAGATCAGTGATCTCCGCTCTTCTACAAATCAGTACTTCTCTCCACTTGACCATGAAGCTTGTTTCATGATGGAAAAAGGAGCTGGAGAAATATGGGAGCAAAGTGCAAATTGACGGATCTTTTAGGTTCCCTTCACAGAGACTGACAATAGACCTCTATTTCTGTGGTTACTGGCTGCCATCTGGTCATTTCCAACTTATGGCGACTGTTTTGCAGCATGGAACTGCTCTACAGCTGTGACCTTTCCAAAGCAGACAACCAGCCTATCTTCCAAGGTGCTTCCATAAAAACAAAAACCACCAAACTTGCTGCCATTACACTGATTCCAATTCACAGCAACCCTACAGGACAGAGCAGAACTGCTCCACAGTTTACAAGGAGCGCCTGGTGTATCTGAACTGCAGACCTTTTAGTTAGCAGCTGTAGCTCTTAACCACTATACAACTATACACCAGGGTTTCCAAGGTGCTTCTGGGTGGGTTCAAACCATTAGCCTTTTGGTCAGTAAAGTGCTTAACCGTCTGTGTGACCCAGGGCCTCTTTTTCTACTCCTAATAACCCCTAGTGTGTTTGACTTTGTGTGAATCTTAAGGGCATAAAGCCAGGGACAAAAGTTCTTAACTCGAGTTCATAAAGAATATTAATGAGATAAACCAAAAGTCACTGAGGCTGATTCTCAGGGATAAGCATCTCTCTTCCTCCTCCCTGTTTTATTTTAGTCTCCCTTGGGATGTAGTAAAACAACCACTTATTAAAAGCATACTACAGAAGAAAAGGAAATCACCGGCAAAGCAGCTCACACATGGGGCTTGGTAGAGGCAGATGTGAGGAATGCTATAGCCAGAGTTTGTTTTGTTCCCTGTTTCTCTTGACGTAAGATACTCCAGTTTCATAAGCCCTGAAATACGAGAAAAAAAAAAGTGTGAAACTAGCCACAAAGCCTACTCAAGTTGAGCCATCTGCAGGGCTATATCTGGGAGGAAATAGTCCCCAGGCACAACCACCACAGAGTCATACGTGATTTTCTTAGATGGGGCAGATTTCACTTTAATTGCAAAAGGCTTCAAGAATAGAGTAGCCGAGCATATGCAAATAAAAGTCCCTTGATATTCAAGCAGTAGAGATAAGAGCACTCAACAAGGAGTGCAAGCCTCACCTGGCTCAAGACTGTTTTACACTTTAAAAGATGACCAAACTCTTAGGCAGTTCCAGGTGGTAGGATGTACCCTCAGGGAGAGCAGAAGAAACTCTCTTTCATATTAGTAGGCAAATACATATTAGCAGCTCCATCTGATAAAGCGATTTTGGAGAGTGGGATGGTGAGGGCAGGTGCTGGGTAAGAGGGGGCTCTGGGAGGGGGCAGGGAAGCAGGAGAAAGGCGCACCAGATGCTGTGCAGAGCCAACCAAGTTAATCCACACCCTAAACACTGGCTGTAGAAGAACAGCCCCAACAGTCACTGCTCTCACTGCTGACTACCCTCTAATGATCTTAAATTTGGCTCATGGAGAAAATTCTTGAAGAGCAAATTCAAATTGTCATTGAACTGAAGTTAGAACAAATCTTAAGGAAATTCTTGCACCATATAGATACCTGCCTTAGAGTTGAGTCCCACTGACAGCGACCCTATTAGACACAATAGAACTGCTCCATAGAGTTTTCAAGGAGCACCTGGAGGATTTGAACCGCTGACCTTTCGGTTAGCAGACATTGTACCTAACCCACTATGCCACCAGGGTTTCCAACATATAGATAAAGATACCTATTTACCTAGTTAGTGCGATAATGACACAATTAACATTCCTATTCTACTACGGGTTTGTTCTACACAATGAAACAGTTAGGCAAAACTTTTGAACTTTTCCGTTTATTTTATACTTTTGAAAGGTACACAAGAGGACAGGAAGAGTGTGACTAAATCGCCAACTCTGGGGCCCAGCAGGTACAAAACCAGACTTCTCTGACTCAAGGTCCATCCATGGTTTTAGGACGTTTCAATGCCTATGGAAGGCTTGTGAAGCCCGTTACACCCCAACCCCTATGGAAAGAATTCTACAGTGAATCTAACACAGTGGTCTAGAGAAAGCATATGTTTAAGCCTACAGAGGGTTTTCAACTTAATGTCTAAATCTTAGCATTTCAGCAACAAATAATCTGACAACTCAATTCAGAAGAGGAGAAACTATAGCTCAGGTGTCTGGAGTCGAGCTGCTGTTCCTGGCTCTGCAGCACCCCTCTCAGGCCTAAGCAGACACATAGGGTGGCGGTGGCTCCTTGGCAGTGGCGTTCACGGTGGCATCATCATATGGGGGTAACAGCACCTGAAACGGAAAATGAAACACAGAGGTTCGTGTTGCACCAACGGCAATCAATTTCCTCAAGTTTCAACTTTCACTGAACCTTCTATACAATTAAACAACTGCCATAACCTGTATCACGTTCAATTTTCCATCAAGTAGATATACACTTGGAATACAAGACGTTTTGAATTTTAAGGAGGTAAACGGGAGAGCTTTGCTTCCCTTTCTGAGTTTTCTAATCTTGTCCATGTGCTAAACCACAGCAGCTGGATGGCCAGAGAACAAGGGAGATGGTGCTGGTGGTTTCAGAAGGGGAAAATGACTTTTTTTGTGTGTATGCAAGCACGCATAGCTGCAGACTAAGGCAGACACTTGACTGATCACGGAACCACTCACAATAAGATCCGTGTGGCATAGCACGTCAGTAGAAAATACAAGGGCTTTGCTATCAATCTAGGTTCAAAACTTTGCTCAGCCATGATTTATCAGTGTGGGTCAGTAATTTTAACTTTTTTCCGTGTCTGTAAAAATGGAGTTATCTGGTAAGTATCAGTTATGTCAGTTACAACTGAGCCAACTCCAATTCACGGAGACCACATGTGTGTCAGAGCAGAACTGTGCAATTCGATGACTGATTTTTCATCAGTTAGGTGCCTGGCCTTTCTTCCAGGTACCTCTGGGTAGACCTGAACTCCCAACCTTTTGGTTAGCAGTGGTGTGTTGATCACACCACCCCGGGACACTTGAGAAAGACATGCACAAAATGTACCCAACATGCTATGCAGTAGATACTATTGGTAGATACTATTTGATTCTTTGTCAATGGCTTGGAGAGGAACCAAAAAAAACACACACTAAACTTATTAATCACCTTGCTGTTTAAATTTCAAGTACAGAAACAACAGTTTGTCTTTATAATCTGTTAACATCAGGAAACATGGGCTAAGTGTAGTTTCATGGAATAGAAAACAAAACACAATTACCAACTCAATATACAACTCACCCACTGCCATCAAGTCAGTCCAACTCACAGAGAACCTAGAGGTCAGAGTAGAACTGCCCCATAGTTTTCCAAGGAGTGCCTGGCGGATTCAAACTGCCGACCTTTCAGAACTTTCAATTAGTAGACATAGCACTTAACCCACTATGCCACCAGGGTTTCTTCCAACTCAACATAATCAGCCTTAATTTAGTCAGTTATCTTTTATTATGCATGTATTAGGGGCCAGGCACTGTGCGTACAAAATAAGTAGGATGAGAAATAGTTCCTGCCCTGAGACGTTTCAGATAAAACCTTATCCACCTAAACAGCCTTATGAAAGGAGAAGGAATATTCACAAAGGAAACATCAGCTATACTTCAGGTGGTAAACGTTTATCTCTTTCGTTAGGCTCCTAGAGGGAAGATGCTAACATCTGTCTTTAAATTTCTGTTTTAAGCTTTAGTTACCACGAGCCAGCCAGCCAGCCAGCCAGCCACACACATACACCCACATTAACAGCATGCATCATTGCTTAGATTTCTCTTCCTTAAGCTCTGGAGCTCATATAGTGCTGATGCCCAGTCTTACCTATCCCCAGTGTTGGGCCTAGTGTCTATTCAATAGTGGGAATCAGAATTACTTGTGGAATAAATGAAGAGGTGCCACTTAGACTAAGGCCTTGAAGAATCTACAGAATTCATCAGATATAGAAGAGGAGCCTGGCCAGCATTCTAGACAGAGAGCATCTGTCTTTGTTAGTGGCTATCACAGATTGAATTCTGTTTTCCCCCAAACTGGTGTAGCAATTTGGCTAGGCCATGGTTCCTGGTATTGTCTGATGTTCCTCCAGGATGGAATTCCTGTCTTTGTGATGTTACTAAGGGTAGATGGGGTGCAGCTGTGTTGGTAGAAAACGAAAACCAAACCTGAGTCGATTCTGACTCACAGCGACCCTAGAGGACAGAGTAGAACTGCTCCATAGTTTCCAAGGAGTGCCTGGTGGATCGGAACTGCTGACCTTTTTGGTTAGCTGGCATAGCACTTGACCACTACAGCACCAGGGTTTCCTGTATTGGCAGAACAAGACTGAATGTGTAAGACTGTTTTGAGCCTTGAGGCAACCTCTTGGGATGTACAAGGGAAAGACACGCAGGATGAGACTTGGGAACCTCATACCATCAAGAAAGCAGCACTGGGTCCTTCAGATCTGAGGCTTCTGTACCAAGATGCTTCCAGGCGCAAGACTGGTACCACATAAGGACCTTCCTCCAAAGCTGACAAAGAGGGAAAGCCTTCTTCTGGAGCAGAGACCCTGAATTTGGACTTTCAGCTTACTGAACTGTGACAAAATTTCTTTTTAAAGTCATCCACTTGTGGTAATTCTGTTAAAGCAGCACTAGACAACTAAAACAGGGGCCAACGAGGAGAAAGAAATCACAGTCATGTGAACAGAAGAAGGTTAGTATAAATGATTAGCGAGAGGGAACTGTCTTGGGGGAGGGAGAGGAGAGAACTCTAATGGAGACTAGTGCAGGCTGAGGGTCTTCCAAGAATAAACAGGCTACGGGGGTTCTTTCCCCGAGGCTGGAGAGGGTATGGACGAAACCCACAGTTAGCAGACTGAGGCTTGTGTGCCAACCACCACCCGCTGGAAGGCTGCTGCAGGGAGTAGCGATGGCTCAGCTGCCCGAAGCTGCTCGTGGGTGCCATTTGCCCTGAAAACTGCCTGCGAAGTGGCTGCGTCCTGAGGTGCTGAGAAGCAGAGGTCTGAGGAGGTGCTGTCGCTAGGCCCCACTCCTCCAGGGCACGCTCTGCCAGTTAAGATCCAAACGCCAAAGAGCAGAGCACCCAGTAAAGAAAAATTCCTTCCTCCAGTATCCTCTATTGACAAAATTTAACATCATGCTAGCTGGCAAAAGACAAACATTTAGAGACAGATTAGCCCAATCAGGCTAAAACAGAATAATTGGCATTGAGAAGGAATACACTGATTACCAGCATACCAATACACTGATAACCAGCATAGCAATACACAAGCAACGGCAATAGGCATGGGGGTCATTACTGTCAGCTTCATGGCCTTTGTTCCTGACAGTGGTAGTGATGCTGCCCCTGTGTCCTAAACACCTGATCCTTCTCAGGCGTATGACCGATGCTGAAACGGAAAGAAGTACCCAAGATACACTCATGTATAGGATGCCAATCTGAGACAAAGCAGCACTGTTCTCTCCACGAAAGGAAACCAGTCATTTCTGCATCTAAAACACCAAGCGCACTGAGCACCTGGTCTGTAGAGTACTCAGAAATGACAACCCAAACCTGAAAACACATCACTGTCCTCTACAGAACTCACTAGTCCAGTCCACCCTACCCTTCTGTTGGTTTGCCATACTATGGTGGCTTACGTGTTACTAAGCATGATGCTGGAAGTTACCATCAGTATTTCAAATACCATTAGGGTCACCCATGGTGGACAGGTTTCAGTGGAACTTCCAGACCAGGATAAAAGGGCCTCGAGATTGACTTCCAAGAATTCATCAATGACAACCCTACGGCTCACACAGAATATTGCTCTGGACAGCGCGGAAAGATGAGCCCCCTCAGCTGGAAGGCATTACACAGCAGCTGCAACACGAGCCCAAAGACAGTGATGATCCCGGGGTGCTGCATTCTGTCTGCTATACATAAGGCTGCACGACGGAGGGCCAACTCGACAACTAACAAGTAGTCTAGCAGAGGGCAGAGAGGAGTTACACAGGTATATTTCATTATGATCAATACTTAGGCATCGGCAACATGCTAAAGAGAGAGGAATGACTGACTTCGAGGAAGGCCTCCCAGTAGGGTATGTCAGAGGTGACAAAGTACTGAGTGAAGAGGATGACATTCCAAGGTAAGAGCTCACGCCAACAGCACGGCAGCACAGCACGTGCTGGGGACCACAGAATTAAATGATTAGATGGGATAATTTATAGTGAGTGGAAACAACTGGGATCCGCAGTAGAAATAACAAATTTAACATGACTGACTACCAGCATTATGCTCCAAAACTTTGTCAAATAATTTACTGATCCATATCTATCAATATCCTTTGATCAATTATCCTAAAACTCAGTGGAGCTACTTAAAAAGAGAGTGAAATCAGCCATCATACCCCACACGCGGGGGTGTGCCTGTGAGATGAACAAAATGCAACACTCAAACTCTCCCAAAAGTTCACACAACATTAAACACGCAATTTTCTTAAAAAGAGCGGGGAAAAGTGTTGCAAAATTTGCTTTTTTGTCCAAATAACTTACTTTCACTTTAAACGTGGCAGCTTCTCAATATTTTTCGCTATTAAACTTTAAAGTTATTTTAAAAGCTCTTCAGACAGCATCTCACGCTACGGAACAACTTTCAAAACCTCTTCAGATGGAACTGGTTTCAAATTCTTGGAGGCACAGAGCCACCTTTTCATCTGCGTGATGTTGACGTGATGGATGACTTCAAGAAAGGGTCTGATAAAACGACGACGATCATGCCACTTTACTAACGGCTGTGAACTTGGACTAAAAACACAGGCTACTTCTCTTCTCTACAAAGACTGACAGAGTACTCGGAAATGCAAGTAAGTAATTGCAGGGCTGACTGAGATATAACATGCCAATGAAGATGCCATGCAACAAAGGTTGTGAAAACAATTATTTGGAAATTTTTAGAAGATTGCCTTTAGGCTAACCCAACCTTTTATTTTAAAAAGTTTAATTACTCACAATGAATGGTTAAAAAAAACAGTATCTGAGGACTAAGAATATGGGTCTTGTCTTCAACCTAAAGCCACAGCTAGGCAAACGATAGACACTCAACACAAATCTGTACATTAGAAACTTGAAATAGAGACCATTTTGCTTTAGGCAATACTTTAAAACCACTGTATTTCAATACAACAAAATCCTCATCATCTAAGTACAGTCTGCTGGGGTTTGTTTTAATAGGATCCCAGGTACAGAATAACTTGGATGATATGGTGACTCTCTTGCATCCTGAAAACTTTAGAAGGATCAGAAAGGACAGCATGCATCTACACCTAGTGTCTGTCTGTCGGGAGTCATTATACTAGGTGACAGCTTCCGCCTGGGAAAGAAGGTCATCATTCATTTCAATGCAACCCAACAAATACTCTGCATTAGCAGAGGAAACTTCCTTTTAGGCTATGTTAACACACAGATCACTGGCGGGTGAAATAAATTAACATCAAGGGCTGTAAAAATCTAATACCCTGGAATAGAAGTGCTTCTGACTGGGCATAAATCTACAAGCTGCTAAAATTTGGAAAACTATAACTGACTTCATCAAATAATAAGAAATAATAAATGCTCCAGAGGAAAGAACTACTGACTAAAAGGCAGAAATGTTTTGGTACCACAGTTATTAGAAGTGGACTTTTATTGTAATATCATAGTTAAGCCACTAAAGGCTTATTTGGAATTCTGTATTTGCTAGGGTTAAGCTCCCAAAAATATTATGTATAAGTTATACAAATGTCTTCAGACAGTCATACAAATATATCACAAAATGTTAGGTAACAGGTTCATTTTGGGCTGGGGCTAGGTAAAAAGCTTGGCAGCTGAGGAACCAGGTCAAACACTAGCTCAGGAAAAACACGAATTGTTCAAGAAAAGGGAATATAAACTACACAGCTCTGCACTGAACAATCTACATACATCCTCATAGTCACAGCAAACACCCATTAATGATTTAACCAAAATTTTGGTATGAAATTATGTTAGGAGCATAAAGGGAACAGAGAATACAGGATGAGAATTTAAGAGTTAAACTATTCAACATCAAGAAGTCAAAAGAGAGCTCAAATTGTTAACACAAAATTAGCAACATAAACATAACCCACTGCAGTTTAGCCCATTCTAGCTCAGAGTAATGCTACAGGACAGAGCAGAACTGCTCCATGGGGTTTCCTAGGAACACCTGGTGGATGTGAACCACCGACGTTTTGGTTAGCAGCCAAGCTCTCAACCACTGACCACCAGAGCTCCTGTATAAACACAGTAGTTGAAATATGGAGGTAAATACTAGAAAGAAACAAGAAAAAGAGTTGCATGTATTTACTGTTAGAACAAAAGAGTGGGGTGGTGGGCAAGAGTAGCAGAGGAGAAACAAATCTTCCAATACCACGATTTTCAGCTAAGCCTATGCAACACTACATTAAAAATAAAGATACAAGTAAACCACACCCATTGCCATCAAGTCCATTCCAATTCTCCTGGAATATTTTTCTTTCTTTTGTTATTCTATATAAAGCCCAAACAACTCAAGGCTGTTAAATTGACTTCTAACGCACAGAGATATCCTGAAACGGCCCAGCCCTGATTATTCTCGTCTCCTCTTAAGTATATTATCCAATGGTAGGACAATAAATGAGTTCCAGAAAACAACACTACAATTATTTTCAGTCTTTAGAGATAATATATATCCATTAAGTGTAGAAATGGAAAAGGTGGTGGTTCTAGAACTCAGACACTATTACTACCCTCCTGAAGCACTTACATAACAACTCAATCTTGTAACTCTACTGTCTTGTAAAAAAAAAATTCCTAAAAAGTTCCTTTAAGAAGTTAGAAAAATCAAGGGTTTTATATTTCTGAATCCCTTCTCAGCACTGATTTTTAGACAGAGGTTTATGTCCAAATTCAAGTTCTGTCACTTAATAGCTGCATGACTGAGGTCAAACTGAAGAAGCTGAAATGCAGTGATGGTCTGGGCTCAAATTTCAGCTTCATGATTTATGAGCCCTGAGTCTCACACGGAACCCCAGGGATAAGCTCATGGTTGCTGACTAAAAGGTCAGTGGTTCCAATACACCTGCCACTCTGCAGGAGAACGATGTGGCAGTCTGCTTCTGTGAAAATTACAGCGTTGGGAGTCATATGGTTCACTTCTGTGAGTCAGAATGGACTCCATGGTAATGGGTTTGATTTGGGGTCTGCAGTCCTACAAGTAGGATGATCTGAACTTCAGCCTCCATACCTACGAAATTGGTACTATGACAGACTCCCTTCTGAAGACTGCTAAAAGGACTTAATACAAGATTAACACCGAATGCACTGGGTACAGGCTCAGCATTTAGAGCTCAAAAAAACAGCAGCAATATCCAGCAGTGGCAAGATAATTAACATGGTATTGTTTACACCAGTTCAACAGCACACCTTTCTTAAGGACCACTTTGCTCATACATTTATTCACTTGGGCTAGGAAAGAAGTTCCTGTTCCTTTTCCATTTCCAGCTCTGGTGGTTGCTGTAAGCATTGGAAGCTGAAATTTAAGCTGCTCTAAGCCACACACATCGAAATAAGTAGGTGGCTGGCTGGATAAATGCCTACAAGGTCACTGAACTAACAACCCACTGACCTGGATCCTTCCTTAGGGATCCTGAAAATATTTCTGTTCTTGATTATAGAAGAACATGTCAGAAAGTTCTGCTGAGAAACTCTGAATAATTCTTTTGGAAACAGCCAGCTCAGGATTCCTTTCCCCTCGGGCTGGGAATGGAGCACTTCCTTCACCCTACTCTCCCATGTCTTCCTTTACAAAATCTAAAAAGAACTCAACAAATGACCAGGGAGACAAAAGAGGCACCATTTTTACTGCAGGCAGCACATCTGCAGATGTGGGCATATAGTTATAATTCTAAAATCCAAAGTAATGTTTGGTTGAAATACTACCTCCCTTCATTCCTTAGCCAAATATACCTGGAAAATCTATCACAGGACAGACATGGTGCCAGGTGTTAGGGAGGCGAAGATAAAGACATTTATTTCATCAACCAAATGAAATCTGGAGAACAATGACCTACTTCAATCTAGCAGTATTCATCAAAGGAGTTGAAAAGCACATACAAATACGTATGTTATGAATGACCTGTAAAGCTGCAGGCAGTCTGCCATAACTGGATGGCTGGGTGCATGAAGTGGGAATGAAAGGGAACAGCCTGAACAACAGGCCTGGATCTGATGAGGAATGGTCTTTGAAGCCATGAAAGCAAGAAACTCCGTGCTGTCGAGTCGACTCCGACTCACAGTGGCCCCATAAGACAGAGCAGAACTGCCCCATAGAGTTTCCAAGGAGTGCCTGGTGGATTCGAACTGCCGACCTCTTGGTTAGCAGGCATAGCACTTAACCACTATGCCACCAGGGCTTCAATGAAAGCAAAGTGGGCCCCTTTTCTGTAAAAACCAGTGCTCTTCACCATTCTGGCTGGCCAGGGGGCTTCGGCAATGCTCACAGGTAAGACACTTCCATGAGCACATGCAGATTTTTTGTTTCTGTTCTTTGAAAAGTAACTGTTTCCCTCCCATCCCAAAATGCTGAAAAATAAAGGAACTATCACTCTACAGAAAACCCTGGTGGTGTAGTGGTTAAGAGCTACAGCTGCTAACCAAAATGTCCACTACACAATGAGTTTCTTTTTTAAAAAATAAAAAACTCCTTTGGGAGGCAGTGGGTGGGAAGCACGGATCCACAGAAAACACAATAGCTCATAAGAGCACAACTACTGATAAGATATCAGTAACGGTCCCTCTAAGGCTGTTTCACAAATAAGATGAACTTGGCAGGATGAAGTTACAACTTCATTCCAAGAAAAACAACAGAATGCAAGCAGCTGAGACTGATGCTATTATAGGAATAATCCTGAATCTTCTTTCACTTATTTAAAAAACAAAAACCAAACAGCCAGCAATTTCAGATTTAAAATATTACCCGACACTTCAAAATGACTGGTACAGAGCCAAGTGGTGTTATATTCCAGTGGAGAAACACTGTGGTAATAACTGGCAGAAACCCTGAAGGCTTTTCAATACAAGGATGACAAAATCAGATTTCTCATTTAAAGAGATCAACCTGTCAACAAAATAGACTAAAAAAACATGGACGAGAAGGTAGAGTGCAAGAAACTATCAGGACAAATTTACAGATGATGATCCTGAGGTTATTGGCTTAGGTGACCGGGTGGATATTAGTGCCATTTCCCAGAACGTAAGAAAAGGAGATGTGGAAGAAACTGAGTGAACTGTGCAGGTCCTCTGTGTGGAGAGACCCCCGGTAGCTGGGCATTGGGCATGGAGCTCAGGAGGGTCCTGACCTGATTCACACAATCTACTTCCTTCAGCTTAGGTCAACAAAGAGGGAAAAACAAAGAAACCCACTGCTGCTGAGTCAATTCCAACTCATAGTGACCCTACAGGACAGAGCAGAACTGCCCCATAGAGTTTCAAAGGAGTGTCTGGTGGATTTGAACTGCTGACGTTTTGGTTAGTAACTGTAGCACTTGGCCAGTACACCACCAAAGAACAAGGCAAACAGTTTACTAAACATCATTCATTTACACCGTCAACAAATACTGGCCCTACTGTGTGCCTGGCATTGAGGCTACCACAATGAATGAGACTGCCTTGTAATTACAGGTATCTTACAATTAGAAGTACCTAAAACAATTGTGTAATTTACCACCTGGCAGCATCTTACATTCAGTGACTCTAATATACCAGGAGATAGGAAAAAATAAGCAATTGAGAGATTCTAGTGAGAAACTCTCTTCATCTATAGGAAAGACTTGTTTCTAGAAGCAAACAAGGTATAAGTCAATTTTATCCCCAATTCATTGTAAAATACTATGTTGTTCTTCCTTGATATAATAGGAGATAATCTATATTTCCCTTAGTTCTCAGCAGAGAAATTGCTTAAATTTTCAAACAGATTATGTTTATAATATAAATTTGTACTTGAAATCTTCAACCCAGGTCAAGAAATTCTCACTGGTGAGATAGTCAGACAGGAAACAAAAAAATAACAGTCCAGACTAAAGTTAAAACGTTATGAGGATTCAAATATTGAAATTTAAGTAAACATTAAATATTTAAATCCCGAGGAAAAAGAAGAAATACAGTGGGAACTATCAGCCCATTACCCCTACCACAGGCTTCCCAGCTGCTCACCCTCCACATCCCCAAGCCTTAACGTGCTACGCCACCTACTGTACAGATGTCCTTCAGGACCTCCACACCGTTTCAGGGGCTGCCAACGTCCGCTGGGTTCAGCTGCTGCCTTAGGGGCCAGCTGGTTGTGGGAGGGGGCAGGCTAGCCGGAAGGACTGCTCAGAACCTCACATTCCCTCAGGTCTCCGGTTCTCATCCACTTCACTCCAGTCCTCCCTCTCATTAATGGGAAGGGAGGGCTATCTCCTACTACTTCTCCCCAATCAATCACTTGATTTTGTTACAATCTAATGTGTCTATAAATGCAGTTTTTTTTTCATAACTGTAACATACACTTATATTCAGCTTTCTAAATCAAGCTTTTCTCCCACTGCAATGCTGTCTATAAAAATTTTTGGCCAACAAAAACATTCCATCAAATAGCTATACCCTTATTTAATCTAGTCATTCCTCAATTATTAGACCATCAGAGAATTTTGCTTTTAAAAACAAGCTGCATAAACATTTTTACATTCCTAAATTTTACATTCCTAAATTATATTCCCAGAAACATCTTCTACAATGTTAAAAAAAAAAAGCAAATATTTCATGTGGGATATAAATAAAGTAAAATCAATACAGACTCTATTTTGAGCTTATATGATTAAATAAGAAGTTCTGCATATGTTTCAAAGTAAAATGGTTCACGATGAAAACTGGATTTATTTCAAATGTTCTTCCAGAAATTTTAGATTTCAAATATCCATATGCCAAAAAAAGAAAAAAAAGAATCTATGCACTGATTTGACTGTTTCACTTGCCTTCTTTTGTGACACACTGAGAACCTTCAGCCCCAATACCTCTTAATACTAAAAGCACACATACAGATTTCTTCCAAGTTACTCAGACGTGAAATAACTGGAAAGTTATTTGTGTCAGAGATACATTCTAGGTCAGGGCATTTTTAAAAACCTGTATTTCATTGATGCAAGAATATCACACAGCAGGAAAGAAATACAAGTTAATGTCAAACACTGTCAGCTTTGGCTGTGTAACCTACATACATCAGAGGAAAATCTCTCAAGAGGAGATGTCAAGGTGCAGGTGATCCAATCTCACACATGGTACTTTTGTAATTAGGACGAACAGATTAGTATACTAGAAGCCAAGTGCACCTATGGAGATCATACTAGGAAAACGCATGGTCTGTTGTGCCTTGGCAAAACAAAGCTGCATAAAGTATCGTTAAACATTTCACTTTATATAAAGGGTAGTGTGAAGAAAATCTTTCTATAAACTACATGTTTATTGGGGGTTCTGTTTTTGAATATTTTATTGTATAAAAGTTTACAGAGCGTATGAGTTTCCCATTCAACAATTTTGGAAACCCTACAGGTGTTGTGGTTAAGTGCTATGGCTGTTTACCCAAAGGTCGGCAGTTTGAACCCACCAGGTGCTCCTTGGAAACTCTGTGCAGCAGTTCTGCTCTGTCCTGTAGGGTTGCTATGAGTCGGAATCAGCCTGACAGCAGTGGGTTTGGTTTCAGGTGATGATTTATACACTGCTTGTCTCAAGACACAGTCTGCCAATTCCCTCAGTGTGCCAGCACTCTCTTTTTCTCCCTGCTTTCCTGCTTTCCTGCCACTTACTGCCTCCTGAATTTTGGTTTTGGGCAACTGCTGCCCTGTGGGTCTTGTATGGTTTAATGTTGTAAGAAGCCCCTTCCACATGGGGGCTACTGTTCCTTTTACAGGCCTGTCTAGTGTTTGGCTGAGAGGTGACCTCTGGGAGCAGATTCAGTTCCAAGTTTGACTGTTGTCTAAAGGTCAGAGTCCCATCCCTGGTAATCATCAAATATCTGTGTGTAAACCTTTGTAAAAAAAAAAAAAAATTTTTTATAACAGCGGTCTCATGTAATATTTGTCTTTTTATGATTCATGTATTTCACTCAGCATAATGCCCTCTAGATTTATCCACATTCTGAGATGTTTTATGGATTCGTTGTTAATATTGCATGAATATTCCATTGCGTGTACCAATTGACTCATTCAGCTATCAATGAGCACTGAGGTTGTGTTCATCTTTTAATTATTGTGAATAGTGCTGCAGTGAATATGGCTGTATGTGTCTACTCATGCCATGGCTCTTATTTCTCTAGCATATATACCTCGAAACGGGATTGTAGGATCATGTGGTATTTCTATTTCTAGCTTTTTAAGGTAGCCTTGTATCTTTTTCCACAGTTGATTATACCATTTCATATCCCTACAAGCAGTGTATAAGAGTTCCAATCTCCCCACAACCTCACCCACATTTGGTGTTTTCTCTTTCTTTGTTTAAAATAGTATTAGTGGGGTGAGATAGTATTTCACTGTAATTTTGAGTTGCTTCTCGCTCATGATCATGACCATCTCTTCATGTATTTGCTGGCTTCCTGAATGTCTTTTTTGATGAAGCGTCTGTTCATGTCCTTTCCCATTTTTTAATTATATTGTTTGTCTTTTTGTTGTTGAGATGTTGACATTTTCTATTAATTTTAGAGATTAGTCCTTTGTTGGGTATGTAGCTGCCCATTTTTTTCCCCCCAGTCTGTGAATTCTCTTTTTCGTCATGGCAAGTTCTTTCAACGTACATGAGTATTTAATTTTCAGGAGGTACCAGTTGTCTAGACCATCTTCTTCTGTTTGTACATTTTTAGTTATGTTTGTTAGTTAGTTTATGCCACAGCTTAAGGTCCTTTGGTTTGCCCTTATTGTTTCTTTCATGATCTTTATAGTTTTACATTTAGGTCTTTGATCTATCACGATCATTATGTATGATGTGAAGTAAAGATCCTCTTTCATTTTTATGCAAACAGATATCCAGTTTTGCCAACACCACCATTTGTCAAAGAGATTCTTTACTATTTAATGGATTTTGACCGTTGGTTGAAGACCAGCTGTCCAGAGATGGATGGATTTACAATTGGGTACTCAATTCTCTTCCCTTGATTGATGTGTCTGTCACTGCACCAGTACGAGGCTGCTCCAACTACTGTGGCCATAGAGCAAGTTCAGAGATTTGGAAGACTGAGGTCTTCTACTGCTTCTTCAGTAATGCTTTGTATGTATGGGGCCTCTTTCATGTCAGTGTTTTAATGTTTTTTTTTACCTTAAAGCCAACTTTTGATGACAGTAGAGGGGTGAGAAGGTGTCGTGCTGTGTAGCACTAAGTATTGTACTGAATGTGAATTCTACAGTTCAGAAAGTATGGCACATTCCTGACAGGGCATGCAGACTACGTGCTGAGGCCTCAGGTACTGCAAGAAACTCAAGTGGCATCTTGAGACTTTTTACATTTCCAAGAAAAACACAGCAGCACCTGATAGATACTGAATTTACTATTTCTATTAAGTTGTTGTGGCTTGACGACTTAATAAACCAAACAGGTTTCTTTTGACTTAAGAGTGATGTGGGGAGAAAAAAAAAAATCACCAAGACCCTACGGCTTTATAAGCTGAGAGAGTTGAGTTGTGACCTTCTGCTCCAGGCAGTTCCTTTAAAAAGGTTTTTGGTTTGGTTGGGCTGAGAAGTGGGATAATAATAATAATAAACATAATATCTAATATCTGATTTATAACTCTTTATCCATCCTCCATCACAGAATTTGGGAACGTACATATCTGGTTAATAACATGCATACTGTTTCAGAAAAAGGGAACATACACATACATTTATTTCCTACAGAAGCCCTGGTACCTTCTTATGGAGGTGAACCCTGGTACTGTTCAGCCCAGGAGAAAGGCTATCTGGCCTAATATTTGATAGGAAGTGAAAAAGGTACAACAAGTTGTTGTATCAGTGTGGACTTCCAATAAAGATGTGGACAAATGAGAAACATACACTATTACACTCTATTAGGATTCTTCATATAGTTATGGGGGTTCTTTATATAGTTACGGGGATCAGGACAAATGCCAGAACTGGATCATCCCTGCCCCTATTGAGGGCCATTTGGTTTTCTTAAGTTAGAATGCCAACATGAGAACATCAACTCCTTTAATTCCAGTCAAAGCAGTGATTAAAGATGCAGAGCCTTGCTGAAAGGAAATCTGTTCTTAAATTCTAGAAATCTGGATTATGGTCTCTAAACATCACTTCCCGTGAAAGGAAGCAGAGCGTTTTGAAGCAATGGTTGCTTCTAGGTCTGGGGAAGGAAATATACAAATTAATCCTAGAACAGTAAGTTTATACAGAATGACCAGGATCAAGCAATTCTCCAGCATGTTAAGTTAACATAGCCCAACACTTCATGTTAACATAGCAGGCAACAGTGACAGCTGGGCACTAGTTTGTGGCCCCAAACTCTGGTTACCATTCAACAACAGTTGCCCAGTTGAAAGCCTTTCTAAAGCAGAGAAGCCTAACAGAGTAAGAAAGCAGATAAAGAGTCAGGGATGTCCAGATCAAAAAACCAACTACTCTGACAATTTTTGTAAATACACCCATATAAAACTTTGTATTTGATACCTATTTTGAGTATTTCAAAGGGGAAAAACAAGACTTTTCTCTTAAAAGGCTAGTATGATGAGTTTCAGGGATTTACTCAGGGCTCTTAAATTCTTTACAAATTTCAGAGTGTCCTTTGATTTGTGGTAGATATACAACATGTTATCTTTTTTAGCCCTTTCATCCTGTCTTTATTTAAAAATATCTGCAACCCTTTAGAAAGCACTGAAAACACAAGGACCAAAAGCATGTCAAATCAAACTCATACAGTATGGACATTATCTTCCCTGAAATACTTCTAAAAGATAGTAGTATAAATGCTATTCTCCATATTTAGGATAAGGTTCTTATATATTTGGCTTATTGAAGGAATTTTTATTTTCCTCAAATCCTAAAATCTCAAACTCAATTTAGCTTTTTGATTAATGCAGCTAGTCAATAATTGCTTTTTTAGTTGTTGCCTTGTTTTATAATACAAAGTAAAAGATAGCCAATATCCAGCAACTCAAAGGAAAAATTACAAGAGTTCTGTACAGTCTCTATACTCTCAGTGGCCCACGAAGTATTCTTTAAAGAGTTAAGTAAAATGTATATTTACTGTAATCATTACATAGGACTTTGCAGACCCCCCAAAAATGCTTTCTCAGCACTGGCTTTCCTGGATTCTGTGTATCTGATCATGCCAGAGTCCAATCTTGAAGCATAGTTGATGTATTTTTAATCTAATCAGATAAATGTTCAGTGAGCACTTAGGAAAACTATTCACAACACACTTTCTCTCAGAAACCCTATACAATTCTTAGTAATACTTGGTTGCATCCACATAATCAGTAAAGAAGGAAATGTTTATTCTCATTTTCTTTACACTAGAAAGTCAAGTCAGGGACAAGTTCAATTATTTCAGCGAGGTCACAGAGTGAACAAGTTACCAAAAACTTTTTTTGGTTGTAACTGTAATTCTGTTCTAGCTGAGACATGACAGGGCATTCAAATTTATCCTGTCCATCCTGTCCCATCCATTCCAACCTGTTCCATACTTTTATGTCATCCACCTCCATCCACTTCAGCAACCGCCCAGGGAGTACCTCCTCCTAATGAACACTACTTTAGGCACTGGGCTGAACATGAAGATGAAGATGCCTGCAGGTGAACACCAACAGGACTTATGCTTTTATCTGTACCATAATCTAGGTGGTTTCAAGGTAATTTAGATCAAGTGCAAACAATCTGAAGAACGCTTCCAAGTGAAAGCACATTTTCAAAGGCTATTATTTGGTAGACAAAAGATTTTTAAGTATGGACAACTAAGTAGTAGACCAGAAACATTGGGGTTTTCATAAGCAAGGCAAGGCTTACAGACACAATAGGCTGCCCCATCTTATTATCTACCTATAAATCAGGTGACCAGGTTTAACCTCATATACAGAGAGCAATATCATCCTAACACGCAAAAGTGATATCTAGACTGGTATACCATGGTTGAATAATGAAGGTTTAAAAAAAAATATGGGTAAGATACATATATTTTCTTCTAGAATATTAAAAAAATTAGTAAGAAATTAAATCATCTAGATTTTATTATCCCAGTAACAAAAATGGAAACCCTGGTGGTGTAGTGGTTAAGTGCCATGGCTGTAAACCAAATGGTCAGCAGTTCAAATCTGCCAGGTGCTCTCTGGAAACTCAGTGGGCTGGTTCAGTTCTGTCCTAAAGTTGCTGTTAGTTGGACAGTTTCAGGTTTGTTTGTTTTTTTTATTTGGTAAGAAAAATAAACCTCACTTCATTGAACTATGTCTGCACTGACAATTAAGCACTTGTGAGTAGGTTTTAACAGCACCATCACACCTACCGTAGTATCATTGCTGGTAACATACACCAGGACGTCAGAAGCATTTCTCCCATTGATGTAACGGTAGCAGTTCCAAACGCAGCTAATCAGGTAACCCTGAAAGTTGAGTAGTGATTACTAAGATGTTTAATCTTCAAACTTCAGATGATTTAAAACACCATCACAGATACAGACAGGTTATAAAACTTTAATTTACATAAACTGTAAATGCACATACTAAGTTAACTCAACCAAAAGCTTTTAAAATTAAAAATGAGTGCACAGTAACTTTCTGGCAAAGGATGCTACTGTAACCCTGTTCTATCATGTAAAAATACACCCTAGAAGGTGGTGGTGGTGGGTTTGGAGCTGGGAGGGACTAAGAAGAGAATAACAAATCCCTAAGAAAAGGTAGTTGGAATGAGTAATCATCACAAATCTTAATCCATACCCCTCTCCCCCCAGTGCACAAAACAATCAAACTTGAGCCCATTTTTTGCTTCTTTGGAATTTTTATTCTACATGGTTATTTGTGGTTTTGTTAGACAAGTCAATTTTTTAAAAAGGGCCACAGCATATTAGAATCACAGAAAATATTCCCATTTTGACAAAGAAATAAAAACAATTAACTCCAAAAGAGATATTTAAAACTAATGCCCAAGACAGAGACATGCTAGAAATAATCAGGAATTCACAGGAAATGTTTAAACTATGAACTCTTTGCATTTTCCTTGCAGTCATTTGTAAATGAATCAGAATGAAATGATTTCAAACATTTCTTTCCATCTTTAAAATTCTTTGATGCCAAACAGTTTTAAGGATGTAGAGAAATTAGAACTCTTATATATTGCTGGTAGGAATGTAAAATGGTACCACCTACTCTGAAAATAGTATGGTAGTTCCTCAATTAAGGTTAATACTGGTTATATGACCCAGCAATCCTATACCTAGGTGTACAGCCCAGAAAATTAAAAACATATAAAACACATGAAAACATGTACACAAATCACAGCTGCAATGTTTGGCATAGTCAAAAGGTGGAAAGAACCCAAATGTCCACCAACTGATAAATGGATAGATACAACAAGGTATATATATATATCTATACAGTGGACTATTACTCAGTCATAAACACAAATAAGGTTCTGATGTATGCTACAACATAGATGACCCATAAAAACATGCTAAATGAACTGAGTGAGCAGTAAAAGAACATACATTGTATGATTCTTTTTATCTGAAGTGTCCACAGTAGGCAAATTTATAAAGAGACATAAGATTAGTGGTTTCATAGGGCTGATGATATGGGTGGGTAACTACCAATGGGTTTCTTTTTGGAGTGATGAAAATATTCTAAACTTAGATTGTGTAACCATAGAGTGTGACCGCATACTTCCATGAAGACACTAGAAACCATTGAGTTATACACTTTAAATGAATGGATTTTATGGTATGTGAATCATATCTCAACAAAGCTGTTTTGACAAAAAGACATTTAAAAATAAGAGGTGCATGTCAACATTTTTGAGGAGAATGCAGTAAAATATTCTTAATACTTAGAATGCTGGCTTAAGATGCATTTATATACATGAGTGATTATTTCTTACTTTCATTTTGTGGTGTTAAGATAAAAATGTACAATGCTATTTTTTAAAATGTTTCTTGAATGACAATAACGCAAAACCCATGAATCATCAATGAGAATAAGAAATATGCACAACTGACTCAAACGTTCACATCTTCACCTTTTAAAAAGGCCCAAGATATTTTTGAGAACTTTGATACAAATGAAAAAAGAATGCTTAGGCACATTAGTTGTGTTAGATAAAATTGTTTAACCATGATTTCAGCAGATGCTTTAAGTAAAGAACTCTTTGATGTATGGCCTCTAAAGCAACAAATCAGTAATTCAAATACTAAACACTAAACAAAGAGCAAGAACCTGGTAGCTGGGACTCATGGACCCCTGGTCAGTGTTCCTCTTGTGACATCATGTGCATTCACTTACTGAATACCCCCACAAGAGAAAAGCCTCTGCCTATTGTCTCTAAAACTCCCATCATTCATTTCCATAACCTGTTTTTCTTTGACATTAATGTAACCTTGGATAGAGATTTCAAGAAACATAGCTTAAGGAAATAAATTACGTGTATGTGCATGTATTTACATATACTCACTGAAGCATGAAAACACAGACATTGCCTGAGTGTCCAACAATAAGTAATTTACTAAGCAAAGATAAATCTGTGATAGACCCCTAACTCAATCACATAAATGATTAACACAGAAAGATATTCAGAATAAAAGGACCGATATTCAGACAATAAAATGACACTATATCTTAAAAACAAATTATAGGAATGTTATTCAGCTACAACATGGATGAACCTTGAAAGCACCACACTAAATGAAAGCCACATACATGTAAAAGGACAAGAGTTACATGACTCAAAGTGTACAAAATATCTAGAACAGGCAAATGCAGAGAGACAGAAAATAGACTGAGGGGAGATGGTGAAATGGGGAGTTGTTGCTGATGGAGTATGGAGTTTCTGTTTGCACTGACAAATCATTTTAGAAATAGGGGACAGAGTCAAGATGGCAGACTAGACATGCATCTCCCTAAATCCCCCTGGAAACCCAGACCTAAATTGATAATTAAACGTAGACTTTTGGACATGTAGCAAGCCCTAGGACACGGCACAAGGACTGTTAACATGGACTTCATACTACTGAATGGAAAATTTCCTCTCTTTTGCTGACCCCCACACACTTGGTGAGTGCTTGCTTTAACAGACCAAAGGTAACAAGCCATTTTAACTTTTTTTTCCTTGTCTTAGCCAGTGGGCAGAGCTGTGACTTGACTAGCAGCTAATCTCAGATGCACTGCTGGTTGGAGTGGTAGGCAAAACTGCCATATTTTGAGACCCTGGCTTTGGACACTGCATCTCGACACCTTTGGCCTCTCTTTCCACCTCCATCATTGTGTAACCTGTACAGAGGCAGACAAGGAGCTTGTGCAGGACACCATCTTGTTCCACTGGGAGGCAAATATACCCGTATGGAGGCCTCAGCTGGACTTAATTCCTAGGCCGGGAGGCAGTGCCTACCCAGAGAAGAGCGCTCTTCTGGCACAAAAGCAGTATTCCACACAGTGTGGTCTACAGTTGGGACCCAGCAGCAGAGACCAGCAGGGCAGTAGCCTTTCTTTATTTTGAACTACTTTATAACATCGGAGATTCGATACAGAGAACTTACTTTGCCAGCCGGGAAGAGGGACCTGTACACCTGAAAACCTGACTGACTTTGGAAATTGTCAGACACCTTCTTTTTACCTTTCATTTTAAGATGGCCAAGAATAACAACAGTGGTCCATTCTCAAAATATCTCTCCCAGCCACTACTCACTCACACAATGCCCCAAAAGCAACAGACTCTGGATAAAAGCATAACCAAGAAATCACCCATGGCTTCAGAAGGCTCCCAGAAAAAAACACCAAAGAGCTTCCGAAATGAAGAAACCTTTCTGAAACTATCAGAAGGTGAATACAAAACGATTATACGTACAGCCCTGCTAGACCTTGTACAAAATGCAGCAGAGCAAAATGAAAAATTAAGTAAGCTGTTCGATTTGATGGAACACCAGTACTCTGAAATCCAACAGACCAAGAACAAAATCAACATACAACCTTCAAATGAAAGCCAAGAAAACAAAATGGAACAAATGGAAAACAGACTTTGACTCAGAAGACAGAGCTTCTGACTCCAGCATCTATGAGGAGAAATCAGAAAAAAGAAACAAGAAAAATGAAGAAGCATTAAGAAACACATGGGACTCTTATGAGGAACAATCGACGACTAATTAGAGTTCCCAAACAGGGCAAGACACCTGAGAACACAGACAGTGTTGTTGCTGACCTGCTGACAAGTAAAATTCCCAGAAATTATGAGAGTATATAGATATCCAAGAAGCATATCGAACGCCATTCAATACAGAGCTCAAAAGAAAGACTCCAAGACATATTATAATCTGGCTTAGCAAAATGGAACATAAGCAGAAACTCTTAAAGGCAGAAAGACGCAAAGCAAAGCTAACATTCAGGGGGAAACCCTGGAGGCTTTCATCAGATTTCTCAGCAGAAACAATGCTGGCACGGAGACAGTGGCATGACACATTCAAAGCCCTGAAGGAGTAGAACTTCCAACCAAGAATTATATATCCTGAAAAACTATCTTTCAAATATTAAAATGAAATTAAGACATTTGCAGACAAACATAAACTCAAGAGACTTTGTAAAAACCAAACCAAAGCTACAAGAAATACTGAAAGAATCTCTTGGCTCAGAAGAACAAAACCACTTTATACTTTGGAAGCAAATACAGGACACATCTAGAAACCTATTCAGTTAAGGAAGCTCCAAACTAAATCAAAACTATAATAGTGCAAGAAATGATCCAGTGATCATATCATGAAAACTATGGTGCCATCACATTAAAAAGATGGATGTACCACAGTTCTTATAGTCCTTCCAGATGGAGAGGAAGTTAGTAAGACTGTTAGTAATTAAAATTGAGTTTATACATAGTTTATTACAGCAGATCATAGGAGTAGCCGTAAAGCACAATAAAGATGCAACATATCAAATCAAGAAACATTAACACAGGAGTCTCAATAACCAAAAATGAACCCTGAAAAAGGTGAAAATCATCTCATAAAGAAGTCCGAGAACAGATTAATAAGAACACAGAAAACATCAACACAAACATAAACATACCACAATGACAGCACTAAACACATACCTATCAATAATTACACTGAATGTGAATGGACTGAATGCTCCAGTAAAAAGGCATCAAGTGACATCTTGGATCAAAAGATACAACCTATCATACGTTGTCTACAGGAAACTCACCTTAAAGATATAAAAAAACTGAAAATTAAAGGACACAAGAATATGTATCAAACGAACAATGAACAAAGAATAACAGGTATGGCAATTCTAATCTTAGATAAGATACATTTTAATCCACCATTGTGGACAAGGACAGACACTATTTATTGCTGAAAGGTTCAATACACAAGCAGGACTTAACAATATTAAATATTTATGGATCCAATACTAGAGAATCTAAATACATCAAAGAAATACTGACTACACTGAAAAACAAGATAGATCACCCCACAAAAGTAGTGGGAGACTTCAACACTCCATCCACTCTCAATATTGGACAGATCATCTAGAAAAAAGCTCAATAAAGACAGAGAAGACCTTACTGCCACAATTAACTAACTAGACCTCATCAACATATACAGAACTTTCCATCCATCAGTGGACTACTATACCTTCTTCTCCAGTGCATATGGAACATTCTCCAGAATCGACCATGTGTTAGGACAGAAAGCAATTCTCAACAAAATCCACAAACTTAATTAATGCAAAACATCTTCTCAGATCATAAAGCCATAAAAGTCAAAATCAACAGCAGAAAAAAAAAGAAAGTGGAACTCATGAAAACTAAACAATATCTTGCTCAAAAACACATGGGTTCTAGAAGAAATGAAGGATGAAATAAAGAAATTTATGGATTCCAATGAGAATGAAAACACTTCCTATCAGAACTTTTTGGATACAGCCAAAACAGTGCTCAGAGGTCAGTTTATCTCCATAAATGCAGAAATCTGGAAGGAAGAAAGAAACCAAACAAAAGAGCTTGAACGAGTACAGAGATCAACAGAGGAACCCCTCAGGCAACAGAAGAAAACAGATCATCAAGATTAGAGCACAACTAAATGAACTGGAGAACAGAAAAATAATTGAAAAAACTTAAACGACCAAATGCTGTTTTATTCAAAAGATCAACAAAATTGACAAACTACTGGCTAAACTCACTAAAGGGAAACAGGAAACGAACAACCCAAATAAGAAATGAGAGGAGAGTTGTCATAACAGCTCCAACAGAAATAAAAATCATCCTAACAGAATACTATCAAAGACTGCACTCTAATAAATTTGAAAATCTAGAGGAAATGGACAAATTTCTAGATTCATATCACCTACCAAAATTATCACAAAGTGAGGCAGAACAACATAATAAACCCTTACAAAGGAAGAGATTGAAAAAGTCATCAAAAAAAGAAAAATACCAATGAAAAAAAGCCCAGGCCCAGATGGCTTCACTGCAGAATTTTACCAAGCTTTTAGAGGAAAGCTATTTCCAATACTACTGAGACTACTTCACAGTATAGAAAGGGATGGAATACTCCCAAATTCATTCTATTAAGCCAGAATAATCCTTGTACCAAAGCCAGGGGAAGACTCAATAAAAAAGGAGATCTACAGACCAAAATCACTCATGAATATAGATGCAAAAATCTTCAACAAAATTCTTGCCAATAGAATGCAACAACATATCCAAACAATAATCCATCATGACCAAGTTGAATTCATATCAGGGATGCGAGGCTGGTTAAACATCAGAAAAACAATTAATGTCATCAATCACATAAATAACACAAAAGACAAGCATTACCTGATTTTGTCTATTGATGCAGAAAAGGCATCTGATAAAGTCCAACACCCATTCATGCTGAAAACTCTCAGCAAAATAGGAATAGACGGCAAATTCCTCAGTGCAGTAAGGGCCATTTATACAAAGCTAACTGCCTATGTCATCCTGAATGGACAGAGACTGAAACAATTTCCCTTGAGACTGGGAACTAGACAAGGATGCCCACTCTCACCTCTCCTATTCAACACTGTACTAGAAGTTCTAGCCAGAGCAATTGGACAAGACCAAGAAATAAAGGGCATCTGCATCGGCAAAGAGGAAGTAAAAATCTCCCTATTTGCAGATGATATGACTGCATATGCAGAGAATCCTAAAGAATCCATAAAGAAACTACTCAAACTGATAGAAGAGTTCAGCAAAGTCTCAGGATACAAGATAAACATAAGTAAATCAGTAGGATTACTTTATACCATCAATGATATTATTAAGAAGAAATCACCCAATCAATACCATTTACTATAATTCCTAAGAAGATAAAGTGCCTAGGGATAAATCTAACCTGAGAAATAACAGACCTTGACAATGAGAACTACAAGCCCTTACTACAAGAAACTAAGAGAGACTTACATAAATGGAGAAACCTACCCTGCTCATGGATAGGAAGGCTTATCATTGTGAAAACATCTATTTTGCCCAAAGCAATCTACTCGCATAAGGTAATCCCAATGCGAATTCCAGTGACATTTTTTAATGAGATGGAGAAACAAATCACCAAGTTTGTCTGGAATGGGAAAAAGTCACGGATAAGCAAAGCGCTACTAAAGAAGAGCACACTGGAAGGTCTCTCACTACGTGACTTTAGAACCTATTACACTGCCACAGTAGTTAAAACAGCCTGGTACAAAGCGAGACAGACACATCAATGGAACAGAATTGAGACCCCAGAGAGATCACACTATCTTCCTATGAACAGCTGATATTTGACAAAGGCCCTAAGACATTAAACTGGGGTAAAAGCAATCTCTTTCAACAAATGGTGCTGGCAAAATTGGATATCCATCCGCAATAAGATGAAACAAGACCCTTATCTTACACTTTATACAAAAACCAACTCCAACTGGATAAAAGACCTAAACATCAAATCTAAAACGATACAGCTCATCCAAGAAAAAGTAGGAATAACAATGGAAGTTTTAATACACAACATAGACAGACTTCAAAATCTGTCAAACAAACCACAAACAACAGAAGAGTAGATAAATGGGAATCAAACACTTTTGCTCATCCAAAGGTTTCCTTAACAGAATTAAAAGGCCATCTACAGAATGGGAAAAATATTTGGCCACTGAACGTCAAACTGATTGATGCGTGATCTCCATGATCTATAAGGTACTACAAAATATCAATAAGAAAAAGATAAATCATCCAATTAAGCAATGGGCAAAGGAGATGGACAGACACTTTTCTGGGGAGGAGATCCAGGCAGCCAAAAACCCATGTGGATATGCTCAGGATCATTAGCTATTGAAGAAATTCAAATCAAAACTACAATGAGATACCATCTCACCCCAACAAGGTTGGCCATGATCGAAAAAACACAAAACAACATGCTCCAAAGGCTGTGGAGAAATTAGAACTCTCCTACACTGTTGGTGGGATTGCAAAATGCTGCAACCTCTTTGCAAAACAATCTGGCATATCCTTAAAAAGCTGGATCTAGACATATCATTTGACCCAGTAATTCCACTGCTGAGAATACATCCTACAGAATCAAGGCCATTCACCCCAACGGATACTTGCACACGAATGTTTTATGACAGCACAGTCCACAATAGCAAAAAGATGGAATCAACCCAGATGCCCAACAACAGAGAAATGGATAGGTAAACTATAGTATATATACTCAGTGGAACATTATACAATGATAAAGAACAACGGTGATTTTAGGAAATATCTCATAAGCTGGTTTCAACTGGAGGACATAATGCTGAGTGAAAGTAATCAGTAACAAAAGGACAAATATTGTATGAGACCCCTACTATAAGAACTTAAAAACAGACTCATGGATAGAAGAAAACACTATTTGATGGCTGCAAGGGTGGAGAGGGACGGGGGGGTGGGGTTTAGATCAGATAGTTTACAGAAATTTGGTTGGGTGAAATCTTGTGACAGCACATATTAGAAAGAAGATCAATATTAACACGACTTCAATATAACACGATTATTCCTTCCATCTTAACCCAATATTGCAAGGATAGAGTAGCTGAGGCCGGGGGCCGGGGTCCATACTCTCATGGGAAATCAAGGCCAATTGGTACAACTAGCGTTTTGCTAAGGCAGCCTTCTGCACCCCACATTGGTGAGTGGCATCTGGGATCTTAAAAGCTGCCAAGCTGCCATCTGAGGGTACAGCAAATGGTCCCAAATCAGCAGGAACGGATGATCACCAAGGACCAAAATGACACGGGGGAAAGAAAACCCAGAAGACAAGGAGACGCATGTGAGTGGGTGACTACATTGACTTGTTACTGGAAGAACCAGATGGTGCCCGGCCACCACCAGTGACAGCTGTGATTGAACTCACCAAGTTGAGTTTCACTTGTAACACAAGAATAAAAGGGGGTGCACCCTGAAATCTCCATTAAAAGACTACAATTGATGGTCTAGGGGCCTCAGAGTTCCCCTGGGAGCATGGCCGATGGCCCTGATGCTGCCCCTGTCCAGAATTCATAATGGAGGTCAACTCTTTGGACAGGAATCGATTGGACTTGGTGACAGAGTGACCATATCACGTGTGGTTCTATTCATCTATAGGATGGCATCCTGCTGACCTCTTAATGGGGAAGGCAAGTGTGGGGGAGAGGAGGGAATAGGAGATTGTTGGGAGGATAAGACATGTATGGAGCACAGAGGAAGAGCAGTGGGAGCTGCATTATAGGTGGGTATGCAAATTTATGTGGGAGTGTTCATTTGCATTGAATCATAATAAAAAAAAAGGAAATAGACAGTGATGGTTCCACAACAACTGTGAATGTAATTAATGCCACTGAACTGAATATTAAAAGGAGTTATTAAAATAAAAAATTCGAGGGGCAGAGTCAAGATGGCCAACTAAGCCCACGTCTCCTTATATCCCTCTGGAAACCAAGACCTCAACTGACAATCAAACAGAGCCTTCTGATCACCTAATCAGCCTCAGGACACGGCACAGAGCTGTTAACTGGGATTTCATACCACTCAGCGAAACACCTCCTCTTTTTCGCTGACTCTGGCGCCTGGCTAGCCCCGGCTCTCACAGACGGAAGGTAAACGCACCATTTTGACTTTATTTTCCTCAGTCTCAGCTGGCGGGCGGAGCTGGGCCTTGCCTGGCGGCCAGACTCCGACATGCTGCTGGGGGGATAGGCCGGTGAAACTCCCATATTCTGAGAGCCAGGCTCAGAACTCTGTTAATCTAGACACTTCGAGCCTTTCGTATCGGAGCTGCCTCAGTGGGGTTTGTGCGGAGCCCCGGGGTCAGGGTGCGGGACGCCATGTTGGTACCGAGATTTTAGCGGGACCTTGTTCTTAGCCTGGGAGCCAGCGCCTGCAAACGGGACAGCGCTTCCCGTCAGAAAAGTGGTGATTTTGCACAGCAATGCCTACATTGGGGGCCCTGCAACAGAAGCAGAGGAATCACTGCCTCTCGGCACCTTTGGCCTCTCAGTCTGCTGCCTGTGTGGAGGACGCCATCTTGGGTACGGTGGCTGCAGCTGGCCCTAATTCTTAGTTTGGGAGCCAGAGCCTGCCCACAGGAGAGCGCTTTTCTATCACAAAACCAGTACTCAACGCAGTGTTGGCTAAGGCTAGGCCCTGTCAGCAGAGGCTACCAGGGCAGTAGCATTGCTGTATTCTGAACTAGTTTGTTATCATCTGGGGTTGGATATAGTGGCACTTACTTTGTCACATGAGAAGAGGGACCTCTACCCCTGAAAACCTAACTGACTTATGAAGTGGTCAGATACCTTTTGCTTTACATTTGAAGACAGCCTAGAGAAACATTTCCAATCCATCCTCACAGTACCTCTTCCAGCCTCTGTATACTCACATGGGACCCAAAAAGCAACAGACAATTGTGGCATACAAGCAATCACTGATGGCTTCAGAAGGCTCCCAAACAAAGCAACCAAGGAGTTTTCCAGATGAAGAAACTTTTATGAAAGCATCAGGAAGTGAATACAAATTGATTATATACAGAGCCCTTCTAGACCTTATACAAAATGCAGCACAACAAAATGAAAAATTAAGCAAGTTGTTCGATCTGATGGAACACCAGTACTCTGAAATCCAACAGATCAAGAAGAAAATCAAAGACATAGAAACTTCTATGCAAAGCCAAGAAAACAGAATGGAACAAATGGAAAAAAGAACTTCTGACTTGGAAGACACAGCTACTGATGCCAGCCTCTATGAGCAGAAATCAGAAAAAAGAAACAAGAAAAATGAAGAAACATTAAGAAGCATGTGGGACTCTATTAAGAGGAACAACCTTCGATTAATTGGGGTCCCTGAACAGGGTGAGACATCTGAGAACACAGAGAGTATTGTTGCTGAGCTGCTGAAAGAAAACTTCCCAGAAATCACAAAGGAAGAGAATATAGACATCTCAGATGCATATCGTACGCCACCCAATATAGATCTCAAAAGAAAGACTCCAAGACATATTATAATCAAGCTTAACAAAATGAAACATAAGCAGCAACTCTTAAAGGCAGCAAGATTCAAGGCAAAGCTAACATTCAGAGGGAAACCCTGCAGGCTCTCGTCAGATTTCTCAGCAGAAACCATGCTGGCACGGAGACAGTGGCACGACACATTCAAAGTCTTGAAGGAGAAGAACTTCCAACCAAGAATTGTATATCCTGCAAAACTATCTTTCAAATACGAAAATGAAACTAAGACATTCCCAGATAAACAGAAACTCAGAGACTTAGTAAAAACCAAACGAAACTACAAGAAATACTGAAAGAAGTCCTTCGCTTTGGCATAGAAGAACAAAACCACTAACTTTATATTTTAGAACGACACACTACTTAATACTCTACTCATTTAGGGAAGGCTCCAAAGTAAATCACAGCTTTGATTTGGAAAGAAGCAATCTAGTGATCATCATGAAAACTATGGTGTCATCATAATAAAAAGAGGGATGTACTACAGTCATTATAGTTCTTCCAGATGGAGAGGAAGATGACAAGACTGGTAGTAATTAAAATTGGGTTTATAAATAGTATATTAAAGAGGTTCATAGGGACAGCTGTAAAGCACAACAAAGATGGATTATACCATTTCAAGAAATTTAACACACGAGTCTCAACATCTATAAAACCAGCTCTGAAAAAGATGAAAAATCAACTCACAAAAAAGAGTATCCCAGAACAGACTAATAAGAACAACAGAGAAAACATCAACATAAAAATAAACATATCACAATGGCAGCAGTGAACACATACCTATCAATAATTACATTGAATGTGAATGCACTGAATGCTCCAGTAAAGAGACACTGAGTGTCATCTTGGATCAAAAGACATGACCCATCCATATGTTGTCTACAAGAAACTCACTTGAGACCTAAAGACAGGAACAAACTGAAAATTAAAGGATGGAAGATTATATTTCAAGCTAACAATGAACAAAGAAGAGCAGGGGTGGCAATTCTAATCTCAGACAAAATCAATTTTAATGTCAAATCCACCATCGTGGACAAAGATGGACACTACTTATTGCTGAAAGGTTCAGGACACAAGCAAGACTTAACTATATTAAATATTTATGTACCTAATGTCAGAGCACCTAAATATGTCGAAGAAACACTGACTACACTCAAAAGACAGTTAGATGACTCCACAATAATTATGGGAGACTTTAACACTACATTCTCATTACTAGACAGATCACCTAGAAAAAAGCTCAGTAAGCATACAGAAGACCTCATTGACACAATTAACCAACTAAACCTCATTGATATATACAGAACTTTCCACCCCTCAGCAGACAACTACACCTTCTTCTCCAGTGCACATGGAACATTCTCCAGAATTGACCACGTGATAGGCCATAATGCAATGCTCAACAAAATCCATACCACTGAATTACTGCAAAGCATCTTCTCAGATCATAAAGCCATCAAAGTTGAAATCAATAGCAGAAAAAACAGAGACAGAAAGTGGAACTCTTGGAAACTGAACAACATCTTGCTCAAAAAAACATGGGTTATAGAAGGATGAATTAAAGAAATTCATGGATTCCAATGAGAACGACAACACTTCCTACCAGAACCTATGGGATACAGCCAAAGCAGTGCTCAGAGGTCTGTTTATCTCCATAAATGCACACATCTGGAAGGAAGAAAGAAACCAAATCAAGGAACTAACTCTACAGCTTGAACAAGTAGGAGGAGAACAACAGAGGAACCCCTCGGGCACTGGAAGAAATGAGATCATAAAGATTACAGCAGAGCTAAATGAATTAGAGAATAGAAAAACAACTGAAAAAATTGAAAAGACCAAAAGCTGGTTTTTTGAAAAGATCAACAAAATTGTTAAACCACTGGCTAAGCTCACTAAAGAAAAGCAGGAAAGGAAACAAATAACCCAAATTAGAAATGAGAGGGGAGTTGTCACCACAGATGCAAGAGAAATCAAAAATATCCTAACAGAATACTATGAAAGACTGTACTCTAACAAATTTGAAAACCTAGGGCTAAAGGACCAATTCCTTGACTACCACAACGTGAAGCAGAACAACTTAATAAACCCATCACAAAGGAAGAGATTGAAAAGGTCATCAAAACACTGCCAACCAAAAAAAGTCTAGGCCCAGATGGCTTCATGGCAGAATTCTACCAAGCATTTAGAGAAGAGTTATCCCCAATACTATTGAGACTATTTCACAGTATAGAAATGGATGGAGTACTCCCAAACTCATTCTATGAAGCTAGCATAACCCTGATACCTAAGCCAGGGAAAGATCCAACAAAGACAGAGAACTACAGACCGATATCACTCATGAACCTAGATGCAAAAATCTTCAACAAAATTCTTGCCAACAGAATACAACATCATACCAAGAAAATAATCCATCATGACCAAGTGGGATTCATACCAGGGATGCAAGGCTGGTTCAACATCAGGAAAACAATTAATGTGATTAACCACATAAATAACACAAAAGACAAAGATCACCTGATTTTGTCCATTGATGCCGAAAAGGCATTTGATAAAGTCCAACACCCATTCATGCTAAAAACTCTTGGCAAAATGGGCATAGATGGCAAATTCCTCAACACAATAAGGGCCATTTATACAAAGCCAATTGCCCACATCATCCTGAATGGAGAGAGACTGAAAGACTTTCCCCTGAGATCAGGAACTAGACAAGGATGCCCACTGTCACCTCTTCTATTCAAGATTATGCTAGAAGTTCTAGCCAGAGCAATTCGACAAGACGAAGAAATAAAGGGCATCTGCATCGGCAAAGAGGAAGTTAAAATATCCCTGTTCGCAGATGATATAATTGTATATGCAGAGAACCCCAAGGAATCTATAAGTAAGCTACTCAAACTGATAGAAGAGTTCAGCAAAGTCTCAGGATACAAGATAAACATAAGTAAATCAGTAGGTTTCCTTTATACCATCAACGACTGTTAAGGAGGAAATTATTAAGTCAATACCATTTACGACAGCCCCTAAGAAGACAAAGTACCTAGGAATTAATCTAACCAGGGAAACAGCAGACCTTTACAAAGCGAACTACAAGCCCTTACTACAAGAAACTAAGAGAGACTTAGATAAATGGAATAACCTACCCTGCTCATGGATAGGAAGACTTAACATTGTGAAAATGTCTATTTTACCCAAAGCAATTTATTTATATAATGAAATCCCAATACAAGTTCCAGCATCATTTTTTAATGAGATGGAGAAACAAATCACCAATTTTGTTTGGAAAGCGAAGAAGCCCCGGATAAGTAAGGTACTACTAAAGAAGAAGAACACACTGGGAGGCCTCTCATTACCCGACCTTAGAACATACTACACTGCCACAGTGGTCAAAACAGCCTGGCACTGGTACAAGAACAGACAGATCGATCAATGGAACAGAATTGAGAGCCCAGAGATGACACCATCTGCCTATGAACAGTTGATATTCAACAAAGGCCCTAAGACATTAAACTGGGGTAAAAACAGTATCTTCAACAAATGGTGCTGACAAAATTGGTTATCCATCTGCAATAAACTGAATCAAGATCCATATCTTACACCTTATACAAAAACCAACTCCAACTGGATAAAAGACCTAAATATCAAACCTAAAACGATAAAGCTCATCCAAGAAAAGGTAGGAACAACAATGGAAGTTTTAATACACTACGTGGACAGACTCCAAAATCTGTCAAAGAAAGCTCAATCAAGAGAAGAAAAAATAGATAAATGGGAACTATTAAGAATCAAACACTTTTGTTCATCCAAAGACTTTAACAGAATTAAAAGAACACCCACAGAATGGGAAAAAATATTTGGCAACTCTATGTTAGACAGACGCCTGATCTCCATAATCTATAAGATACTACAAAATATCAAGAAGAAGAAGATAAACCATCCAATTAAGCGATGGGCAAAGGAGATGGACAGACACTTCACTAAAGAGGAGATCCAGGCAGCCAAAAAACACATGCGGACATGTTCATGATCTTTAGTTATTAAAGAAATTCAAATCAAGACAACAATGAGATACCATCTCACCCCAACAAGATTGGCCATGATCCAGAAAACACAAAACAACAAATGCTGGAGAGGCTGTGGAGAAAGTGGAACCCTCCTACACTGTTGGTGGGGTTGCAAAATGGTTCAGCCTCTTTGGAAGGCAATCTGGCGCTTCCTTAAAAAAATGGATATTGATATACCATTTGACCCAGTAATTCCACTACTTGGAATATATCCTACAGATTCAAGGCCTTTCACACCAACGGACACATGCACCAGAATGTTTATCGCAGCACAGTCAACGATAGCAAAACGATGGAATCAACCCAGATGCCCAACAATAGAAGAATGGATAGGTAAACTGTGATACATATACTCAATGGAGCACTACGCAATGATAAAGAATAACGATGATTCCAGGAAACATCTCCTAACCTGGTTTCAACTGGAAGACATTATGTTGAGTGAAAGTAGTCAGCGACAAAAGGACAAATACTGTATGAGACCTCTACGATAAGATCTCAAAAAAGGACTTGTGTATAGAAGAAAAGACTCTTTGACAGCTGCAAGGGAGGGGAGGGAGGGAGAGTTAGAGGGGGAGGGTTTAGTTTAGATAGTTACTAGAAATCTAGTTGGGAGAAAGCGGTGACAGCACACATTAGGAACAAGAATAACATTAAGTGGACTTCAGCATAACTTGAGTACTCCTTCCATCTTAACATTGCAAGGATATAGTAGCTGGGGTGGGGGGGCGGGGGACCATGCACTTAGGCGAATTCCAGGCCAATTGGCACAACTAGCGCTTTGCTAAGAGAGCTCTCTGCACCCCACATTGATGAGTGGCGTCTGGCATCTTAAAAGCTGCCAAGCTGCCATCCGAGGACACAGCAAATGTTCCCAACTCAACAGGAACGTTTGCTCACCGAGGACCAAAATCGCATGTGGTATAGACAACCGAGAAGACGGAGAGACCCACAAGAGTGGGTGCCTACATCGACTTGGGACCGGAAGAACCGGATGGTGCCCGGCCACCACCAGTGATAGCCACGATGGAGCTCACAGAGAGGAGTCTCCCTGGCAACACAAGAATAAAAAGGGGTGCATCATGAGATCTCCACTAAAAGACCTCAACTGATGGTCCAGTGGTTTTGGGGTTCCTGAGAGCATGGCCCCCGGCCCTGATGCTGCCCTTTCCCATAAATTATAACAAAGGTCCACTCTTTGGACAGGAATGGATTGGACTTGGCAAGGCAGAGTGACCATATATTGGAAGCACTTTATGGTTCTATACATCTATAGGATATCATCTTGCTGACCTCTGGCTGGAGGAAGGGGAGTGGACGGACAGGAGGGGAAAGGAGACTGTTGGGAGGATGAGACATGTATGGAGCAGAGAGGAATAGTGTGCAGTCACCGGACAGGGAGAGCAGTGGAAGCTGCATATAGGGGGGCATGTAAATTTACATGTGAATGTACATTTTCTTTCAGTTATGTTAAATAAAAATTAAAAAAAAAATTTGACATTACATATACTTTGCTAAAATAATGTTATTTGCTAAAATAACGTTAAAATATCGTTATTTGCTAAAATAACGAAAGAACATATACAGATACTTTAATGGATGACCTAGCACATAATACATATGTAATAAGAGAAACTTACTATGAACAGCTCATTTATTCCTAATAACCCTCGACTGATGTATGGAATTCTCATTAGTATTCATTTCTAACAGAGATAACAGAAGGCAACTAAAATGTTAAGACATTAGTCAAACCGGTTTGGATAGCTAAAGCAAGACAAGGAACTGACTGAAGTTTGTTTACTTCTCTGGCATTCAATACATTTAACAGTATTGAGATGATAAGTAAAAGTTTCATGCTTACCTTAAGAGCCAAGATAATGCTGATAAACAGAAGAATAATAAGGACCAAACAGGTAGGATTCACTGACATGATATCGTCTCTGTAGGGGAAATTAGGAGGCTGCAAAAGAAAAGTGCATTTCAGCAAATTTCATTCATCGTTTAAGATTATATTCAGATGCGCTTAGCAGAAAGCAATTAGTTAAAGCAGACAGTTATTACATAGAACCAATATCAAATTTCTAGCATATCTCTAAGAATGAAAAAACAATCCAGACAGTGCAACAGGGAAGCTAATCCGTTCATCTTTCAGGTAACAACTCCCAAAAGGAAAAAATAAAATGTAGTCATAAGTGAGCCCTGAAAACCTAACTTTGCTGCCTTAGTACAAAGAAAGTTAGAAGTCATTCTCTGGGGATATTCTGCATACTTATGGTATTTAGATTTTTCTGTCAGTTAATAAGAACCATTCTAAATGGGGTATGCAAGGCTAAGAGGGAGAAAACTGTTAAAAGGGTGGCATCTTCTTCATAGGGAACATTTTGTAGATGCTACTTCTCCCCAGAGTAAAATCTCTCTACTAGTAGGCATTTGTATCATTAAAAAATAAATAAATAAATAAAAGTCCTACCATTTGAACATACTGATGAACTACCAAGTCAAAGCAGATCTCTTTGAGACAATCAAAATTGGCTACTATGGTTACTGGGAGTGACAGAACTTCACCATGAAAGCTCTGCCATCCTCCACTTAATCAGCCTTAGATGACGTGGGTAGAAGGCTGTGTCACCTTCTTCCTCTGCACATCATCCACGCTTTATGATGAGATCACAAAGAAGTTTCACATGTTAAAGTTATGACATAGAGAAACTCATGACTCAAGTCCCTGGCTCCCTACTCCCTCGATGAGCACCACGTCATGGTTTTCAGTTTCCTTTCACTTTGGGCAAAATCCCTAACAAACAAAATTCAAGTCAGTCTTATGAAACTGTTTCTTTCCCATGGAGCCTGGAAGGGCTTTTTCTGTACTGTTGACCTTAAAGGCTACGAATAAAATAACACACCAGTAAGAAATTCTACTGTTCCACATCTCATACAGAAGAAGCAGGGAACCAGTGTATCATGAAGTTCCACTTCTCCCATGAAATGACAGGAGGGAAAGGCTATTCTTTGCTATTATCTAAGCAAATCTCATCTTACAGAATCAGACAATTACTAACTAGCTGATAATTTAGGTGGCGACCATCACTGCCATCACCTTATCTAGCTCAAGTTCAAGGAGTTTTACTTTCTGCAAAAAGTACTGTAAGAAACAATATATCTTTCAAGATAATACTCAAAAATTTCTTAACTAGTAACCCAGATACAAGTTAAAAATTCAGACAACACTGGTGAGTCAGTGGTGGAATTTCTCACTTTCCATGCACAAAACTGGGGTTCAATTCCCAGCCTACACGCCTCATGCTTTGGACGCTTATGTGTTGCTCTGATGCTGAGGAGGCTTCCAGCCTAAGACAGAGCAGGAAGGAAGGCCTGGCAACCTACTCCTCAACATCAGCCAACTGAAACCCTGTGGACTGCAACGGTCTGACTCACAACCAATCATGGAGGTGGCAGAGGACTAGACATTGCTTCATTCCACTGCGCATGGCGTCTTCACAAGTAGGGAGTCATTTGATGGCAGTGAATAACAGACAAACTAAAAACCCACAGATTAACGTGCGTGCGTGTCTGTATCTCTAGATCTCTAACTTAACCACGGTACCCTCACAAGAGGGAATAATCAGGGGGGTGGGGGGAGGCGGACGGATCACGTACCAGCTGCCGTATGTATTCCTGAATGGAGTTGGGGTAAACAAGCACAGTCACAGCCACCAACGTGTTCAGGGCAAAATCAAAGATCTGGTAGCAGAAGAACGGGATAATCCAGGCCGCACGTTGCTACACACAGGAGAAAACAGAACACGGATGCATTCAAGTATTACAAATCACCGTTTTCTTGAATTCAAAGCAATCTTTTATTAATCCAGTATAAAATGGATAGATAAAAATTCATTCAAGAGTCACTGATGATAACAGACATGCCAAACAGGAGTAGCCAACCTGTTTAGTTTCAATGAGCATTTCTAAGACCATAACAATGGTTTCCCTTGCATTGCATAGTATTAACGAGAGATTTAAACTTCCAACCAAAAAGTATCTCAGAAAACAGAATAATTACTTTTTAGTTATTCCAAAAGTGCACGGATCCCATGTGTTAGGAAGAAGCCCTGCACTTATTTCAAAGCCGCTTACCTTGTATGCACCGTAGGTAGCCATCGCACATATCAGGATCATGAGGAGAGAAATCGCAATAGCAATGCACATGTCTGCCAAAAGGGAAAACACACAAAGGAGACCATCAGTGGCAGACCCACTGTTAAAACACTTTTTTGAGCTTCTCCTTAGAAGCATTTTGTTCATAAATTAAGATAAGCGAGAGCTTCGCATTAAATAAGCCACCAAAATCTTTTTGGAAATTTGTAAGATAACAGTCAACGGGAATAAAGTGCCCAAAAGATTGTCTCCCTAAATCATACAGATGTCTACAGGTAAGACATGGATACTACAAGTAAGTTTATTTAAAAAACAGGGAAGAGATTCTAATTACACATAATCTTTTAAAAAACTGACCTTCTCGTTTACTGAGTTATATGAATAACGAATGTATTCTTTTAACACATTTTGAAAAAAAGAAAAACAAACTGCCATTGATTCCAACTCATAGTGACTCTACAGGACATAGCAGAACTGTCCCATAGAGTTTCCAAGGAGCGCCTGGTGGATTCGAACGGTCAACCTTTTGGTTAAGTGGCTGAACAATTAATCACTGCACCACCAGGGTTTCCTGTGAACATACATAGGTACCTAATTCATTTTTTTTATAACCAACCTCAACTGTGTCTTATACCCCTAATTAAAACCCTCGAATGGCTTCTATCTCATTTAAAATAAAATCTTCACCTCCTACCACTGCCATTTAAGCATCAGTTAAGAAGTCCTCCTTGTTCTACAGCCTGCCTGCCTCTCTCATCTCATTTCATCGTGCCTGTACACTCTGGCAGCTACTATCTGGCTGAATCTGTTGGCTCAGTGAACACAGCAGAATCATCCCATTTCAGGACTTGGTGTTCGCAGTTCTCACTGACTAGGGGAAATCTTTCTCTCATTTTCGCTTGGCTAGGCCCCCTCTTTGGAAGCATTCAGATCTCAGCTCAATGTCAACTTTCAGCGAGATCTCCCCTAAGTATCATAGCTAAGGTAGCCCGGGACCCAGTCCCTATCAGATTCCTGTTCTATCTTCTACACAGCATACATCACCACTGGAATCACTTCCTTATTTTCCACCTTTCCCTCTTTCCTGAGGGAAACCAGAAAACCAGTTGCCACCCAGTCAATTCAGAGGCCACAATGCCATGTGTTCAGAGCAGAACTGCGCTCCCCAGGGTTCTCAGTGGTTCAGGTTCAGAAGCAGGTCACAGGGCTTTTCTTCTGAGGAGCCTCTGCATTGAACTGTGTGCACCACTCAAGGACAGGACTTTCTGTATCTTGTTCACTATTACAACCCCAAATCTAGAAGGTGAAAGGTCTCCAACAGGGTAGCCACTAGCCATCTGTGGTTATAAACACAAAACAAACCTGTTGCTGCTGAGTCAATTCCGACTCACAAGCAATCCTACAGGACAGAGCAGAACTGCCCCACAGGGTTTCCAAGGACTGCTGGATGAATTCCACTGCTGATCTTCTGGTTAGCAGCCGTAGCACTCAATCACTATGTCACCAGCCTTTCCTTTATGTGGTACAGAGCACTTAAAATGTGGTCAGTCTGAACTGAGATATGCTGTCAGTGTAAATACACTCCAGATTTCAAAGACGATACAAAAACAAGAGCCAACTATCTCAGTATTTTTATACTGATATGTTGAACTAACACTTAGAACACACTGAGTGAAATAAAATAATTACTAAAATTATTCTCACCTGTTTCTCTTCATTTTTTAATGTGTCTAACTGAAAAATTTGAATTATATATTCACTAGCCTTTTATTTCTATCAGCAGCATCCAGAACAATGCCAGCAGGTACCAACTGAACATTTATTCAGGAATTCACACTCCACATCTGGCGGAGACTGATGAGAAGTACAGTACAGCTGGCTTTATAAAGGCGATGCCTGGGGTTATTATTAGGCTTCTCCATTACCACTGAGTCGATTCTGACTCAGCAACCCCACAGCAGAGAGTAAAACTGCCTCCATAGGGTTCCCAAGGAGCAGCTGGTAGATTCAAAGCGACGATCTTTTGGTGAGCAGTTGACCTCTTCACGCCGCCACCACCAGGCTCCATTACTAGGCTGAGACAGCAAAAACCCTTGCCGTGATGTAGCTGCCTAGTACCTAGCAGTGTCCAAGGCATTTTCACAAGTACCTCATTGAGTCTTCCTGGTTCTGGGTTACTATTATTGTTTAGGCACTGAACAGGTTATGAAACGAGGCCTCAGAGGTCATGTAACTTACTCAGATGGTACTCACATCAAAAAGAATGAACTACGACTAATTCTGCTCAGTCACTTCAAGTTTCTGACTTTCCCTACGCCACTATGCTGCTTCTAGTGAAGCTCAGAATACTAAACCAACACAGGCTGCTACTTTCAGCATATACAAGTATTTCTTTCAAAGGAGAGAGGGAAGCATTCCAGCTTTAGAAGCATCCTCTCTGTATCTCCTGCTTCAGGGATGACGAGGGGGAAGAAGAAGTACGATGTTTATAAACGCAAACGCAGGGCCAAAGTACGTCCTAGGACAGAACTTCAGGTATGTCCACAAAGACCACTTGTCATCATAAACAATGAAGGTTCCTCAAACTGGTCTACAGATTAACATCATTCCTATAAAAAAATCTCAGTTAGTAAACAGCAAATTCCTATCAATGTTGATGACTCTTAACAAAGCAATGAAAAAAAATTTTCAAAAAAGAAAATAAATGTTATGAGACCATCAGATGATAACTAGTATTAATCAGTATTAATCCTAATTTGAGGATACATACATATTTTATGGTTTACAAGTTTAATATTAAATTACGTTACCTATCATGAACGAAAGAGGTACCTGTGAAAACATTTCATGAATGCTTCTGGTTCATGTATTCTTGTAAGATCAGTGGGGGAAATAACCTTGAATGCATTTTATGTGCAAATACTAAGACCAAGAGACTTAAGTCCTTAAATGCAAAGGGAAAGGCTCGGTTTACATGCATTCATGCATTTGTACTTAAACATACCAGTTGTGGTCTGGGCCATAGCTGCACATGGAGCAACATGGGTGTTAGGCTATTAGTTTGCAGCTTCTCTGAAACGTAAACTCAGACAAAAGTTTGCTATTTTCTTCTTTGTCCCTTTCTCCATCTTCTAAACACTTTACTAGTATGTTTTAAAATGAGAATCAAATCTATCATCTGAGAGAACCAGAACATTACAGGATATTCTGACGAAGTCACAGGTCTTAAAAAAACAAATAGAAACCAACTGAAGACTTTACTAAAAAATAAATATGTAAGAATAACCTACAAAAAGAATAACATCAATGAGAACTGTACCCTTATTTAAAAATAAAAACCCAAACTCAATCTCATCTAATCATTTTAAATTTTTTCTTTTTTAAAATTTGGAACACTTCTGTAAAATAGCTGAACCTACCAGGGGGAAAGAGATGGCATCTGCTTCCAAAAAGATGTACAGCTCTAGCAACTCTAGAGGGTTTTGTTTTTCTGTTTGGGGGCACCTATTTTTATTTCCAAGAATTTAAAATTCAGAAAAATTGAAAAGGTACATTTAAAATGAAAGTTAAATGTATCCCATTATTTTACCATAAAAATGCAATTTTGAGTTAAGGAAAGTTACAAAACTCTGTAAATATGATCCACATATTATCAAAAGCATGTGAAGTAGTTTAGGGAAAATCAAAGTACAAAACAAGCAGGTAAGATAAAATGGGCTAACACAGACTTCATCTCCTACTTAAGCCTCAGCAAATATCAAATTCCTTTGAAATAACACATATGAGAGTAATTAGGAGGAATGAGGATTCAACCCTTTTGATTGTATCAAAAGACAAATAACTGGTTTTACAGTACTGAAAGCAACACTTCAAGACAAAGAAGGGACTGGACCTGGGGACACAGTGATGTGGGTGGTGCATATACATTTTGGCTTCATCTATTTATGAAGCTGTCCTACTTGTTTCTTTTTAGAGGGGAGAGGACAGGGTAGAGACAGGAAACAGGTGTTGGTTGAGTGGATACTGGAAGTAAAGAGTGAAAAAGGAGAGTGTGATGTCACAGGGTGTCATGGATTGAATTGTGTCCCCCCCAAAAAATATGTGCAGCCATGTGGCTGGGCCATGATTCCCAATATTCTATGATTGTCTTCCATTTTGTGATTTCTCCTACGCTGTCTGCTGAAGGATAACCTCCCTGCTCCACTATAAAGGGAGTTTCCCTGGAGTGTGGCTTGCACCACCCTTAATCCTCTCGTCCTACAAGAGACAAAAGGAAAGAGAAGCAAGCAGAGAACCGGGAACCTCACACCATCAAGCAAGGTGCACCAGGAGAAGAGCGCGTCCTTCAGACCTGAGGTTTCTGCGCCATGACGCTCCCTGGACAAAGACTAACGCAATACCGGACTTTCCTGCAATACCGGACTTTCCTCCAGAGCCGACAAGGGGGAAAGCCTTCCCCTGGAGCAGACATCTCGAATTTGGACTCACAGCCTACTGGACTGTGTAAGAATAAACTTTCCTTTGTTAAGGTCATCCACTCTGCGGTATTTCTGTTAGAGCAGCCCTAGCTGACTAAAACAGAATTTGGTGCCAGAAGTGGGGTGCTGCCCTAGTAAATGCCTGAAATGTGGGAGCCATTTTGAAACTGTGAATGGACAGACGATTCCAAAGGAATGAAGAAGGCGCAGATGGTGAGAAACATCAGAGGACCGGTGGCAGCTGCAGGGGCAGCAAGAGAACCAGAGGCAGTGCTGGAGCAGCAAGAGCTGAGTGCCTGTGCGCAGGATATGCCTCGTGGAACAGGCTGCCTCCAGGCACTTGAATCGGTGGGGCTGGCCTTACTGACCCACAGAGCGAGAGTGCTGAGTGCCTTTGGGCAGGACGCTTTCCAGCAAGAGTGGGGTGCCTCCGGGCACTTGAATCAGTGGAGCTACAGAGCTTGGAACACTTGCCCGGCAGGGCAGATGTGGGCCTGAAGCCCGGGCCATGCGGCCATAGGAAGCAGAAGCTGAAGAGACACAGTGAAAAGAGTGAAAAGCTGAGCTGCCTCAGTCTCAAAAGTTATGGCCATGACCTCAGGGGTTTGAAAGGGTGGAATCATGACATCCTGTGTTTGTCAGGGTGGAATTGCCACTCATTTGGGCTTAGGGTGCACCTAAAGCTGATGAGGCAGAGTTTCTGTCCAAGCGGGCCTTGATGGCACAGTTCTAGTACAGAGCTGTGGGGTCTCCACTGAGAATCCAGAGAATGTGGCCAGTACCTAGAGTCGGAGGACAGGGCCATTGTGCACAATGTTTCAGAAAATCTAAGAGTATTTTCAAAGCTTTTATGGCTAATGTAATGAGTTCTGCTGACTTGCCCACTGCCTGTTAATGCCTTCTTTCCCCGCAATTTCTTGCATTTGTAATGGAATGTCTAACTTGTGCCTGTTCTGCCACTGTACCTTTGGAAGCAGAGAGCTTACATTCCAGGTTTCACAGATATAAAGAAAGTTTTGTATTTTGGACTTGGAACTGATTTCAGACTTCTATCATATGGGATGAATGTGTTACATGGTGTCAAAGATGTGATTTTTGGGGTGCCAAAGTGTCACGGTGATGAATGAGAGCAGAGAGAGTTGTAGACAGTCAGGTGTTTGGGGTTTTATTTAGCAAATTGTCTTAGATTAGAAACTTTCGCTTAATCACACACACAAATTTTTTTAACAGCTCTAATACAGGAATCATTACCACTAGTAATAGCATTAGAAACCCTGGTGGCATAGAGTTTAAGAGATACAGTTGCTAACCAAAAGGTCAACAGGTTTGAATCCACCAGACGCTCCTTGGAAACTATGGGGCAGTTCTACTCTATCCTGTAGGCTCACTGTGACATCAACTCAACAATAGTGGGTTTGGTTTTGGGGGGGCGGGTAATAGCACTGGTTTGTGATAAAAACACCTTTACTCCTTCTCTGCAGAATAACCCCTCCAATCCCCCACAGGGTACACTGCCATCACGTGGCTTCCTAAATTCCTGCCCTCATGATATGGTTCTAATTCAAAAAGGATCCCAAGAAAAGCTGTACCACTAGCCACAAAAGGCACAATTACACAAACGTTTCCTCATACTTAGTCAATTACTCATTGAAATAAAATCAGCATATAAAGGAGTGACCTGTAACACTTTTCCTTTAAATAGTTTATTTCTCATTCTACTTTCTCTTCATTCCTTAGATTGCTTCCCTTCCCCCAAAACCTGCACTCAGCTAACTAGCCAATTTACGTTCTTTCACCTTACTCGATGCTGCTACATCTATTTCACTACGCTTGGTAGAGAGGGTCAGTGAGAAAGAGGAAGACCCTCAATGGGATGGACCGACACAGAGGCTACAACAGCGGGCTCAAGCGTGACATCAATCCACAGGACGGCACTGGACCAGGCAGCGTTCTGTTCTGTTGTATAAAGGGTCACTCTGTCAGAACTGACTAGATGACACCTAATAAACAACAGCAACATCTTACTGGCTTATTCATAAGTCACTTTTATATGTCTATTTTCCCTAGTTTTTTTGGCCACATTTCTAGCACTCACAAGTATATGAACACAAAGAATGTTTACAGTATAGGACGATGACTATCTTCAGCCAAGTTCACAGTAACGATAACGAGCAGCTACTTGGAGGCAATTACAAAGCCCTCAAATTTGCAATCCAAAAAGAAAACTTAAACTCCATTTGCACCCCGGTCAGGACTCTGTGTTTACTGGCCATATAGCTGTCACTTGTTATAAAGTTATCTTTCCCTTCTTTTATCGCTTTGACACAGAACCACCTGTTGAAAAGACCATCCTTCTCCTACAGAGGTGGCGGTGTCTTTATCCTAAATCAGTGATTATATTTAAGTAACCATCAATTCTTCATTACTTTTTTGGTCATCTCCTTCCTCACAATAGGTGTGTATGTCCAGTGAATAATAAAAATAAACATGAGTATGAAGAGAAGTGAGTAGACTAATTTTAATGGGTAACTAATTAGGATGACCTGCTGCTCGGCACTGTCCTCAGCACTGGCCCTTCGTCTTATAATTCTTTGCAAGACCACTAAAATCTCATTAGCAAATTTCCATTAGATCTTAAGAACTTCATTCACTACTTCCACTCAAGGCTATGAATATATGATACAATATGCCACACGTTTCTCAACCCATTGTTCTTTGATCTTCTAATCTACTAGAAAACTTTTTAAAATTTTTATTTTGAAATATTAGACTTACAAGAAAGTTGCAAAAGCAGTACTGTCCCCCTGGCCCCTAGCCCTGCTGCTGTCCCTGAGTGGAGGCCAAAGGTGCCATCAACTCTTCCGACAAGAACGGACTGGACTTGGGGACACAGTGTGACCACATAGTGTGCATACTTGACGGGTCTATGCATTTATAGGAGGCGGTCCTACCGGTCTCTTTCTCAATGGGGGAGGAGAGGGTGTGGCAGATACTTGTTAAGAGGATACCAGATACACAGAATGAAAAGGGGGGTGTGCTGTCACCGGGTGGGGAGAACAGAAGCAGCTGCAGATAGGTGGGCATACAAAACCAATTTGGACTGTATACTTTTGCTTAATCACAATTAAAAAAAAAAAACTAGTAGTGTTCCCACATACTCTGCTTCCCTCAGTACTAACAATCTGACTGTGGTGTACAGGAGCACGGGTGGCACCAACAGTTACGTGCTTGCCCCTCACTGAAATGTTGGCAGTTCACGCCCACCTAGTGGCTCTGTGGCAGAAAGAACTAGTGACCTGCTTCTGTAAAGGTAACAGCTGATGAGAACCGGCAGCACAGTGCCCCTCTGTCACATGAGGTCACTATGAGACAAAACGGACTCCAAGGTACGCAACAGTTAACAGGACAGGACAATAAGTCAGCATTGCTATAGTTCTACTAGTTAACCTACAGGTCTTATTTGACCATCACCAATCTCCTGCTAATATTCTTTTTCTATTTCAGAACACACAATGATTCCTCCTGTCTATAAAGTTCCTCATATTTTTTCACTAGGATGCTTTTGTGTGTGTGTGACATGAAAAATACATGTATCTACTTATTTACAAATTATAAGCATGTACTATTTCATATTTTGTGTTTGATAAAGTAGATGCAAAAACAGTAATGTTAAAGCACCAGATTTAAAAATACAAATTCTAATATTTTCTTTCTTTATGCAAGTAGATTCATCGATATGCCTCAATTTGTTTTAAATAGTAAGCATGCGGCTTTCTTCCACCAGGTCATTTTAAGAAAAGATCACATGGAAGGGATAAGAATCTCCGCTCTATGCTGGATAAAATCTTCAGATGGCAGCCACCATTCTAAAAAGATATCAACTTAAAATTGCTCTATAACTTCTGCAATTTTCGCAATGTAGAGCAGTCAACTAGACCTATCTTAAGGACTACTTAATTCTATCCACTGATGAAGACAGAAGAAGAATTGATGCCTTTCAATTGCAGTGTTGGAGAAGAACGCTGAATGTACCATGGACCACCAAAAGAACCAACAGATCTGTTCTGGAAGAAGTACAACCAGAGTGCTCCTTGGAAGCAAAGACGGCAAAATTGCGTCTTACATACTCTGGACATGTTGTCAGGAAAGATCAGTCCCTGGAGAAGGACATCATGCTTTGTAGAGTGGAAGGTCAGTGAAAAAGACGAACACCCTCAACGAGACGGATCGACACAGTGGCCACATAAAACATTTGTAAAAGCATAAAACAATTGTACACATGGCAGAAGACCAGGCAGTGTTTTGTTCTGTTGTTCCTAGGGTTGCTATGGGTTGGAACCAACTCAACAGCACCTAACAACAACAACATACATGAGTTAACTACAGAAAGTCTTGCCATTGACCTCTGCCCTATAAATATACCAAAGAAAGGTTCAACCCATATCAGAAGAAAATAGAAGAGGAAAGAAATGGAAAACAAGATTCACTCAAGTGAATATCCACTCTTTTATACCTTCTGAACTAAGGAAGTTAAATGATAGTCCCTAATTATAAACTATTCATTTAATACAATATATAAAATATGAAAGAAACCTCAAATGCACCAGAATACCCAGTACACTATAATATTTCAGCTTTATGAAACAATTGACTATTTTAAAGTCTTAAGCATCAGCAAGCCTTTGACAGTAGCTAAATTAAGCCTATACCGTCAGATAATGATTAGTCACTGTAATCTCCGGCAACTAGGACAAGGCATACAGTGTTACTATTCAAATGGGCAAGCCACTGCTGTTATCACTTAAAACAACTTCCAGCCTCAATTATACCAGAAAGGGAATCTTACTAATAAAGACAATGAGAATTTATATTTAAATGTCAATCAAATACTGTATTTATAACTTACATAGTCTTTAAACTCCGGGGAAGGAAAGCAGAGCTATTATTAGAATTCATAATCCTTTCTGGAAGAATTCATGAGTAACAGGGTTATGCAGAGTAGACAGAATGTTACAGCAGAAGTCAAGCCTCAGTCCAGCAAAGTGTCAAAGCAAACCTGTCGCTGTCGAGTTCATTCTGACTCATAGTGACTCCGTAAGACAGAGAACTACTGCCCCACAGAGTTTCTAAGGAGTGGCCGGTGAATTTGATCTAGGTTTGTAATCACTGGCCACTAGGGCTCAGGATTAACAGAATGCATCAACTTAATAAATACATATCATGAAACAACGGTAGAAGAAAGATGACAGATTATCATCTCCAGGTTTTCCACTGACTTCAGTTTCCGCTGCTGTCAGGCTGCTCCTCCTGATGTCTTAACTTAGGGGCTCTTTCAGGATTGAGTCCTGAGCCCCTTCCCTTCTTTCTTCCCTCTTTCCCTAACAAGAATGCTATTTTTAGGCTGATGTCCTCCAATTTATATCTCAGCCCAGACCTCTCCACTAGGCCACAGACTCTCACATCTACCCTTTTAACCTCTCCACTTAAGACAGCCCATGTTTCAACCACAATATATCTAAATAATAATGGCTCATAAAACAGCTAAGTGGATTGAGCACTGAATCAGGGCCAGACTTCATTCTAAGTACTTTCCCCATATATCCTTATCCATCCTCTTAACAGCTCTGTGAGGTAGGTACTACAATTATCTTGTTCTTCCAGAGGGCTACTAAAACACAATAGCCAGCTCAACACTGGCTTATTTGGGACACGATGTGGTAAGGCCAGGATTCAAACCAATACGCTGGTTCAGAGCTTACAGTCCTAACAACCACGCTAAAGATAACTTCAAGCTCTGATTTTCTCCCACGCATGTCACTCCTTTCTGACCACTCCTGACATCTCTCTTCCTCACCTCAGGAACACACGGGTCATGTACTCAAGCTACAAAGCAGAAGCATCTTTGATTCCTCCTTCCCTCACTGCCCAGGGCACCAAGTTCTATCAATTCTACCTCCCAAATCCTTCTTAACCCTCAGTACGATCACCAGCATTCTCTTCCCCCTGGATTGGCAAGAAATTTCCCAAAACTAGTCTCCTGGAACTCCATGCCCACCCACACAGTCCTCCAAATACATCCTCCACTCAGCAACAAACCAGATCATAAAATACACATCAGGAATGTCCATAAAACCTGTGAATGGATTTTTATTACTTGGAGAAGAAAATGCACATTCTTCACTTGTTGTACCAAGGGTCTCGGCGCGACCCCAAATTCACTCGCAAGAGACGTTACTTGATGCAAACAGCAAGAGGGTTTATTCCAGCAAGCCGGGGCCCAGATCGTGCTCCACACAGAGCAGAGGAACTGGGCACCGAGCAGAAATAGTACAGGGTTTTTAAAGGCAAATTTTACATTCTCGGTGGTGGGGTGAGGGTCATGCGGGGAATCACACATAGTTATCTTTGGCAGTCAGCAGGGTCTGAGGGAACAGATGGTCATCGATGAGAACACAGGGTTGGTCAACAGGCAAAATCATCTTGGAGGAACAGATGGTCAGTACAGGGCTGGGCAACAGACAATTTCTTGGAAGTGTGGGGTTGGTTAAATTCTTAGGAGATAGATGGCCAGCAAAGATGAATTCTTGTTGTTTTTCTAACAGTTTCTTCACACTATGCCATTCAAATGCTCCCAGCCTGTTTTAAAGGGCGTCTTGAACTTATTCACTTAACTTCAGCCATTTTTCCGCCCACGATCATTTAAAGCTCTCCAAAATCAGCAACAAAAAAAGATGCACGATCATGAGTTTGGGATTATGCACAACATCACCCCTTACAACGGGCATGGACACGGCAGTGCTGTAATTAGAAACTATTCATGTTTTGGTAATTAGGAAGGACAGCATCCTTCCTCCCTGCACATCACACTCACATTCTTGTTTCTGTTCACTGGAAGAGGCCCCAAATTCATCAAATAACTGGTAGCATATAGCTTTTAGAATGAAGAATGATAACCTCTTGGAAGAAAGGTAAATACTGAAATACACAATGAGACAGATATAATCCTTTTAATTTTCCTTCCATCCTTCACTCCCCACCCCCACCAAAAACGACAAAAGGTCTAGGGTACAGCGTGACAGGTAGTACTTTAGAAGGTGGGTAGGTTAGAATGAAAACAGAAGAGATCTTATTTAGATGTTTGCCCTCAGAACAGAGACAGAACACAGGTGTTACAGGCACATTTGCTGATCTGATTTGTAATGATGAAAACAAAGTTCAGTATCAGCACAAATGGGTCCTGAATCAATATCTGTAACTTAATAGGAAGAACTGGCAGCTTCATTCCCCGCTCCTGAAAATCCCAAAATATCTACAACTGTTAACTGATGTACTCACTGGCATCATCCATGAACTCAAAGTCACTTCCTAGTTCCGAGCTGGAAAAGTGATACTGATCAGGATCTGCCAGGGCACTCAGTAAGATCAACAGTACCACGGCATTGATGATCTGCAAAACAAAACAACAAAGCAAAATGAACCTTAGCATATGGTTCTTATAATAGAAAGGTATTCTGGCCACATGGAGCTTAAATTCAGCAGAGCTTCCCAATACCAAGTCCCACCCATGGAGCGAGCAGGAAGGATTCCCAGCACTGAAATACTGCCAGCCTTTCAGGTGTAGCTGGGACCTGGCACCATTTGGAAAGGACACCTGGATTATCACCCCCTTTCACCTTTTGGCTGGAAACCCTGATCATGTAGTGGTTGATAGACAGGGCTGCTAACCAAGAGAATGGCAGTTTGAACCCACCAGGTACTCTTCGGAAACTCTATGGTGCAATTCTACTCTGTCTTACAGGTTCGCTGTGAGCTGGAATTCACACGATGGCAATGGTTTGGGCTTGGTTGACCCCTCAGCAGGACACCCTAGAGCAGAGAGCAGCTGCCATATGCATAGGCAGGAGCCCTGGCGCCAGTAGTTGGGAACACACAAAAACTCTCCAGTTAGCCAAGCACACACTAACTAACTAAAGGTAAGCGACTGAAGTCTTCCCAGATGATCAAACATTTTCCCAGATTCAGACAAGCTGAGCTTCACACCATCTAAGGAACAGTTCAGGGAACGAAGGCACCACCGCTGAGCAGCAGACTCAGGACTGTCACTCCTGCAGTTGCACATGTGAGCGCCTGAATACTCAAGTCCACATTCCCGTATCCTGCTGCCTAGATTCCCCTTGAATTCTTCAAACCCAGCTTGCCTAGGTAGACATCAACATACTTCTCTCGCACTTCTCTTCCTCCTCTTTTCGCACTCTACCTCCGCACAGTAGAAACCCCGATGCCATGGTTGTTAAACGCTACAGCTGTTAACCAAAGGGTGAGCAGTTCAAATCTACCAAGCAGTCCTTGGAAACTCTATTGGGCAGTTCTACTCTGTCCTATAGGATCACTGTGAGTTGACTCAATAGCAACGGGTTTGGTTTGGTTTTGGCACCACGGTTAACTGTTAGGCTGCTAATCAAAAGTTGGCAATTCAAAGCCACCAGCGGCCCCTGAAAAAGATGTGGCAGTCTGCTTCCATAAGGATGTACGGCCGCAGAAACCCTGTAAGGCAGATCTATTCTGTCCTATTCGGTAACTATAACTGGAATTGACTCAACAGCAATGGGTTAATGGGTTACCTTAAAAATAGCATCACCATTAATAATTAAAAGTGGAAAGCACTTATTTAGTACTAACTGTTGGCCTGGCACAATGCTACATTCTTTATGTGCATTCTTTCAAGCCCAACAATAACCTTACAGAACAGAGCCTTAATTAGTCTTATTTTATAGATGAGAAAACTGAGAAGCCATCTTCTCATCTATAAAATAAGATCCAGCAGCTAGCAATCTGTAGAGATAGGATCTGAATCCAGTAAACTTTAATATTAAGACTGACCCTATACCTCTCCTATTAAAAACAGGCGATTGAGAGCCTCACACAGCTAACACCATGATGATACCCTACGTAATTATGAGTCTTTTTCTTGCACCAGCCACACTGCCCTTTTCCAAAGGGATGCCAAGCTGCCTCAGATGCCTGGCCTTGGTTTCTTCTCCTTTTTGTTCTCTTGAAAAATGGCCTTCTGCTAGGAAGGCTGCCTGACACTTTTGGTCTACAGCTTGCTTTCTTGTTCCTTATCTCAAAGTGGACTCAGCAAGGCAGTTCCAGTAATTAACAGATTTTTATGTAAATCTCCCCTGCTTCCTCCCACACCACCCTCCACTTGTTACAAACACAAGTATTAGAGTCATGTCTGTAATCTTAAAGTCTCCTGCTCATACCTGATGCTATTTTTAAGGTAACCCATTAACCCATTGCTGTTGAGTCAATTCCAGTTATAGTTACCGAATAGGACAGAATAGATCTGCCTTACAGGGTTTCTGCGGCCGTACATCCTTATGGAAGCAGACTGCCACATCTTTTTCAGGGGCCGCTGGTGGCTTTGAATTGCCAACTTTTGATTAGCAGCCTAACAGTTAACCGTGGTGCCAAAACCAAGTACGTATGTCTGTAATTTAATAGTTTCTTGTGATTATTTTGTGATGTATACAATTATCTGTGTTGTTAGTAAGAGGCTTATCTTAGGCAATCCTTGCCAAAATGAATTATCAGCCCTGATGTAAAGCTTGTCTTTTCAGACTTCCTAGAGACAGTCTGTGCTGCTGTCAAGTCTCTTCTGGTATCATACTTCCTAATAAACCTTTTCTCTTTCTGACCTGGAGGACGTTTCATTTGCTGAACTGCTCCAGCGCATGGACCCCAATCAGGTAACAAAACTTAATCTCTTAAAGTCTCCTGCTCATACCTGAATCCTAACTACACTACCCTCTCTTCCTTATCCCTCACACCCAATCAAATGCAAAGTTCCAACCATTCCACTGCTTTATCTTTTTTTCCTTTTTCTCCCTAACTGTCCTTGCTGAATAATACTTATACCAATGCTGACTGCGGCACAGAAGCAACATCCTAGAGTTTCTATGTGGCACAGGCTGAGACAGAACTGTCACTGCTCCCTTTTTCTTAAGTTCAAAAACACGATAGAACTTGACATTTTATTCTTGTCAAAGTGCAAAGACGGACAGAAAAAAGCATCTTACTAACAAGAACTAAATGTATATCTGTCTTAATTGTCTAGCACAACTATAACAGAATAAATACCACAAGTAGATGGCTTTAAAAAGACAAATTTTATTCTGTCACAGTCCAGTAGGCTAGAAGTCCAAACTCAGAGCATTGGCTCCAGGCGAAGTCCTTCTGTGTTGGCTCTAGAGGGGTCCATGAGGTCAACCTTCCCCAGAGCCTGGGAGCTTCCGAGACGCACCAACACTGGTCCTTTCCATAAGACTCTGCTCCCGGAACTGCGCCTTTCTGCCACCCAACTTCTGCGTGCTAGCTTCTTTCTTTTACAGCTAAAGAGATTGCCTTGAGGCAGAACACAAACTTACACAGTGAGTCCTGCCTACTAACAACGGTCACCCATCCTCTCTCATTAACATCAAAAAGCAGTGTTGCCAGCACAAAAGAGCATCACACAATACCAGGATTCGTGCCCTAGTTACACATTTGAGGGGTACACAATTCAATCCACCACAAAATCCTACTATAAACATCATGTTTGAAAACAGCAATTTACAGAAGATGTTCATATGGAGAGTCAAGTTACTTGTTTTATAAAAACACCCACTTAGAATTCATTTTTAAAAAGCAATCCCTAGTGGCTGCTTTAGGGCTGTGGGATATGGAACATTTGTTTTTTCTTTCTCTATTTTCCAAATTGTCTAGTATGATCTAGACAATTTTTGTAAAATGAAATACAAATTTTATCATTTATAAAAAATTATTATGAGAATAGCAATCTCCCAGAGTACACACATATATCGCTAAGTATATACAGATGGGGTTAAAAAATTCAAAAAGGTACAAAGGGCACTGTCTTAGTCACTGAGTACTGCTGTAGCAGAAACACCACAATGGACAGCTTTGACAATATGTAGTTTGTTCTCTCCTGGTCCAATAGGCTAGATGTCTGAATTCAGGGCTCTAGCTCGAGGGGAAGGCTTTCTCTGTCAACTCCGGAAGAAGGTCCTTGTCATTAGTCTTTCCTGGGTCTGACAGCATCTCAGTGCAGGAACCTCAGGTCCAAAGGACATGATCTTGGTGGTATGAGGTCCATCCACTTCCCTCTCCTTTTATCTCTCATAAGATAAAAAAGGCGGTGCCAGGCCAAACCGCAAGGAAACTCCCTTTACATGGGCTCAGGGCTGCGATCTTAGCAAAATCCTACCCTAATCCTCTTTAACATAAAACTGCAATCCCCAAATGGAAGAGAACCTTACAATACTGGATATCAGGGCCTAACCAAGGTGCCACACACTTTGGGGGGAGACACTTCAACTCATGACAGGTATATAATGCAGAATCTCCTTTTGCTAATCACCAGTTACAGCTACCAGTTTCTTGTTTCTCTCCAAAGGCCCAAGAATCCTCACAGCACATTTTAAACAGAATGTCATTAACGAAACTCTATCTGATGAAACTTTTCAGAACACATCTACGACTTAGAGGAAGGTACAAGCTAGTCCCTTAACTGGCACAATGATGTGTGCTGCAAAACTGTTATCTGTTAGACTGTCAGGCTTTCTTGGTGTATCGTTCTCTCTATAAGCTTATCTTTGAAAAAGGCACGTGACGGAATCATGCACTGAAATAAGATCCAACAACACAGGACTGTATTTTGAAAAAGTATGAAGAACCATACAGTATAAAGGCAATGAATTACTACCTCTTGCTTTTGAAAATTTAAACAACAGAGGTTTAAGGTTATAAAGGAAAACCTTATCATCTTGGGATTCATTAGGTGAAAATTGTTAACACAGTGAGGAGCTAGCCAAAAGATTGGAGGTTTGAATCCACCCAGAGGCACCTTGAAGAAAGGCCTTACAAGCTACTTCTGAAAAACGTCAGGAATGGAAAATCGTACAGAACACAGTTCTGCTCTGATACACATGCGGTCACCATGAGTTGGTGACAACGCCACAGCAACTGGTAACCAGCTCTTGTCGGCAAACCTTTAAATGGAGGAGACGAGACAGGAAAGGCAAGAGATGAAGATGGCGAGGTGCGGAGGTAGCGTGACGTGAGTCTTCCTAAAAAACACGCACCAGATTGAGGGATCCTGTACAGCTAGTCATGGGAGTCTGGATTTTATGCAAAGCATCCAAGAAGCCAATGGACACTGTGAAGGAGGAGATCTAACCGGGGTTCAAACGAGCAGATACATGTGAACAGTGACTCATAGAGCAGCCACTCCAAAGTTTCCTTGCCTTCCAACTGTAACAAGAACCACACGAGGACTGCCAGATAAGGTCACGAACTCATCCTAGAAAAAGTGCTACATACCTCGTTGCTGAGTATCACCACAGTCACCTTTAAAGTACATCCTTTGGAAAGCTATGCACCGACGCCCGTGACTGGTCTACCCTCCAAAGCAATTCTGGACCTCTTTTTCTTGAATGGCCATCAGAGCTGTCGTTGTTGTTTTTATCACTGATGTTCTAATTATCATCAAAATGACTGCCTTCCAATATTTCCTTTATCGTCAGGTAAAGAAAAAAGTCACTGGGGGCCAGATCACATGAGTAGGGAGGGTGTTCCAAAAGTTGTTTACTGGCTGAAAACACTCACACACAACTATACAATTAAGCTTGTGAACTTGTCACCATGCCACCATGTACAATGGCCATTCCAGAAAGAGTTCCAAAATTGCTGGCATCGGTGCATAGCTTCCCAAAGGGAGTGCTTGGAAGGTGACGCTACTGACACCCAGCATTGAGGTATGCAGCACTTAGAACAAATAAGTTCACAGACTTCTCAGACCTCGTAACACACCTGCTTTTCTGCCCTTTCAGTTTCAATGAGCCTGTCAACTCTTAATCAGCTAGTCATCCCCTTGCCTGATTTGCCCATCAAAATACATTAGTTAATTGCCTGTAACATATCAAGTACTTCCTGAGTGCTTAGAGAGAATTTTTCGGACCTCCGAACAGTATGACGTAAAATAAACCATGTAAGTGATACGAAACATACCACAAAACATAAAGCAAAAGCACAAAAAGAGTTGTAAGAAGGAATTACAGAAGTTCAGAGAAAAAAGACATTCACGAAGCCTGGGGTTGAGGTGGGGGTGACAGTGAGATGTAGCCAATGGTACATAGCATCTGGACTGGGACTGCAAAGACGAGAAAAGGATTTGGAACGTGAGAGCTGTGGAAAAGAACAAATTCAAATATGAGCAAAGCCACTGGGATGAGGTCTGTTACTGAATAGCAAGTAGTTTAATTTGGCTGGAACACCAGCTATACGAAGGGAAATGTTAGGGGATGAAGCTAGGAATAGGCTGCGGCCAGATGGTGGAAGTCCTGAGAGCCAGGCTAGGAACAGGGGCTTTATTCTAATAGAATGGGTGAGATGCCTTAAAGGTTTTGAGGAAGCAGTGGGATCAGAGCTGTGTCATCACGAAAATCAAACTGGTTTGAAAATCAGAGGTAGGGAAGTGAAACCGGAGACAAGAAGCTGAGCTGCAGAACCTGCAAATAACACGGCTGGTTGGTAACTCGTGTTTTATCCCCTAAACCACAAATCCTCAGGATAGCTCTGTAACACAGATTTTGCTATCTGCATTTTACAGCGGACTCTGCAAAGGCTAAGTGACTTTGCCCCGGACCCCATGCGTGGGAGAGCCATGGTCTGTATCCAAAGGACTTTGCACAAACAGGGAGAATTGTTAGACACAATAACTGATTAGAAACAAGTGGGCAGAGAGTAGAGGGCTGAGCTCTTTGCTGGACTGGATGTAACAATGTCAAAGCCATTATCAGCAATAAGGAAGATGAGCTGAGGGACTATGAAGAGGATAATTTTAGATACACTGTGGTAAAAGCATTTGCCAGGTATCCAAATAATCTTTTTCTGGCCAGTCCACTGGGCGCTAAGCCTCCTCTTTGGTATTTGTGCCTGCCACTAGGTTTTTCAATTTGCCCGCCCAGGCCTTGAGCACCTTATTATATGCATTCCTACTCATCTATCAGCCTCAACAAACAAAAACCCAAACCCACTGCTGTTGATTTGATTCTGACTCATACCAACCCCATACACAGGATAGAGCAGAACTGCCCTACAGAGTTTTCAAAGCATGCATGCCTGGCAGATTTGAACTGCTGACGTTTTGGTTAGCAGCTGTACCATTTAACCACTACACCACTGACAATAGACTTGTGGCTACTGGGGTTCAGTGTGTCCACCCCGCTCCAGAGCACACTGTGGCTCCTGTGCTTCGCTGTACCTTAAGTGCTCTGAAAGAATCCCGTGTCAGAATGGCACTGTGATTCACAGGGTAGTCAAAGCATGATTGTTTTCAGAAGCAGATCTCCATCCTTGTCTTTCCTCCCAAGCATCTTTGGGTGGACTAACCAAGTGACTCAGTTAACCACTCAACCCAGAGTCTCCAACTATTCCAATGACTATCTAGTAACTATTATCTACCCTGTGCCACTAGCCTTCTTGCCCCACAAATTGCAGTCCTGGGGCCAAGGGGCCTTCCAGATGCCTTGTTCTTATGAGACAGTCTAGACAAAGGAAACATACACTGTACAAAGACGTGGTGGTAAGCTTACCATGCATCACAAACGAATCACCATCATACTCTTCTAATCAGAGTGAAATTTTCATAATGGAAGGTCTGTGTGCAGACACATACATGCTGTATTATTACATAAAAACCTCACTGTCAGATGACCACTTAGCACACCATGGACCTAGGTCTGTGTACAGGGGTGGTGGTAGGATTAGCCATGGTGTAGCTACTGAACCAGATCAGATAGAAAAGTACCTAAGTGCAAATCCCAAGAACACTGAGGAAGAACTGCTCCAAAGAGAGGACGCAGAAATTACCCCATCATCAACTCTGATCAAGGGTAAAATGCCACCACAAATATAACCAAGATGATCTAAGACCTGCCAGGGGCAGATTACATGATGACCACAGACACTTCAAAGCACAAGCGAGAACATCTCTATGGTCTTCTTTAGGTAATGGGTTTTGTCTTCCTTGTGGACAAACTGTTCCTGTTCATTTACAAAGTGGTCCTGCGGTATCACATATTTTTCTTGCTCTTCACAATGGTTACTTCCATATGTAAATAAATTCAGTTTCTACCCAATTACTTAAGTGGTGTTAGGGTCCTTGGATACTCTCCAAGGAACCGAAGTGCCCTTCCCCCTTAAATCAAGTGAGACTTGCAGCTTGAATCTACACAATCGAAAATTATAAAACTGCCTGATCAGCTTTTTAAAAGGGTCCATTAAAGAACCTCAAGAACATTCAAGTCCAATGAGACCATCATTAAACAGAAATATGCACAGAATTGTTGAGAACTTATGTACAGACATCTATAATGATAAAAATTTGAAACAAAATTAGAAAACAAGCTAAATTATACTGTAACCAAACTAATACAATCCTAACAATAAACGACTCCTTTTGTCTGGATAAACCACCGATAAAAGAACTGAGCAGGAGGCCAGGAGGATGGTGAAGTAACTTGTGTTTAAGCATTATTCTTCTAGGTTACTGGCCAGGAATCTGACACCACTTTGTTCTCCTGATGGCCAGTGATAGCCTGCGAGACTGTGAAGCAGACCCCCACCCAGCTGACCCCCTCTACCCACTCAGCCTCCACCCAGCTGACTTTCACTCAGTCGACCCCCTGATGCCCCAACTGCCCACATTGTTCCCTGTACCTGCATGTGATCTTTCCCTTTAAATACTCAAGATTTTGCCTGACCAATCTGGGCAGGCTTTGAGGATGAGAATATCTCCCTTTCCCTTTGCAATGACAGATTGCAAATAAAACCTTTGATCTCACCCCAAAAGCTCTTGTCTCAGTGAATTGGCTTTTTGTGGCAGGTAGCAGAACTCTTAGGCTACTCTGGTAACACAAATAAATAGAATACATAATACATACTATAACGTCCATGGGAAACCCTGGTGACATACTGGTGAAGTGCTACGGTTGCTACCCAAGAGACTAGCAGTTCAAATCCACCAGGTGCTCCTTGGAAACTATGGAACAGTTCTACTCTGACCTATAGGTTTGCTACGATACGAAACTGACTCTATGGCACCTAACAATAACAAAATTCATTAAGTTTTTCACTCAATCATTCAAAAATTATATAATCAGCAAATACATGCCAGGCACTATGCTAAAACCAAAATCCAATCCCACTGCCACCGAGGTGATTGGGACTCTTAGTGACCCTATAGGGCAGAGTAGAACTGCCCCATAAGAGTTCCCAAGGCAGGCGTCGTGGATTCCAACTGCTGACCTTTTTGGTTAGTGGTCAGTAGCTCTTAACCCATATGCTACCAGGAATTCGGAAGTATTGCATCATGGCAAACCCCTCAGGGCAGTCTATTGTTTACTGGGGAAGGCAGTCAACAATCATAAACTGACCGTTCCATTCACAGTGAAAAGACAACTGTTAAACTGAACTAGTGTCTCCGGAGGAGGGAAGTAGATGAAAGACTTCACAAGGAACCAACATTACTAACACAGGAAAAGTACCAGAGTTTTAAACATCTAGAGAGACAGAGATAACAGCACAAACAATGTTAGGTTATCAGACTAAGTAACTAAGGATTGACTGTCAAGAGAGATGCCAAGAGAATACAAACATAAAATGAGCCATTCTCCCTGGTCCTTAGAATTGGGTCATAATTATATCCGATATTATACATTGCTGGAGCTATAAAACAAAGGACAGTCCCTAGGGTACACAATGTAAGGGTAAAAGTTTAAGCAGTAAAACACATGTGGCACCTTTTCTTAGAGTCCCATTTCAACAGGCAAGTGAAACATAAATAAATGGACGGTAATTTTTTTTCCCCCAGACAGCAAGGCTCCTCAAGCAATATTAGCAATTATCATAGCTAAACTTTTTGATAGGACTCCATCCAACATCCCTTGTTTGCCAGAGAAACAAACGGAAGCTCAGGGATGTGATGTGATGTGATGTTCTGCTTTCTACCCAGTTACAGATACTGACTTCTTAAGATGAGTTCTTAAGTCTACTGAAACTGAGTCAAATGGTTTTCTACATTATACTTGAAGTCAGATTTGCAATACCCCCTAAATCCTGAAAATGTATCAAGCAAAAAAACTCATGTATATATTTTGAAATCTTTCTGGCGTTAACTCTTCATCCACTTGTTGTCCACAACTATGCATGCTATGCGCTCTGTAGCATCATGCTGTAGGCAAGCACGCATTAATAATGTTGGCTAACTGAAGATGAGGTGCCTGGAGGCTGGCACAGAGAATAAGTACCCAACTGAACAAAAAAGGTTGGCAGTTCGATCACCAGCCCCTCCTTGGAAACCTTACAGAGGCTGTCTCACTCTGTCCTGTAGGGTCACTGGAAATCCTGGAAGAGTAGTGTTACGTCTGCTAACCAAAAGGTCAGCAGTTCAAATCCACCAGGCGCTGCTTGGAAACTCTAGGGGGCAGTTCTGCTGTGTCCTACAAAGTTGTTAGGAGTTGGAATTGACTCAACAGCAGTGAGTTTGGTGTTTTGGTTTTGCAGGGTCACTACAATTTGAAATTGCTTCAATAGCAATAGGTTTGGTATTGTGGGTTTGTTTTTTTTAACTGAAAAAAACTTTTTTCCCTCAAATTTGACCAGGTCCTTCTGATTCGCCTGTGGACCCCACAGTGTCATCCTAGTGGTATGTCCTCCTCAAGAACCGGGAAATAACTGACAAAGCCACCACCACCAAAGTCTGCTTCACAGGGTACGGCAGTTCTGCCTCCTCCTAAGGTGTTATATGGAATGAACTGCCTCGGCCCACTCCCTAGCACCGTACCCCACCCCCAGGTGCTGTAAATCTAAACCTGTATCTGCGACATAAAGTCATCTGGAGATTGCCTTCTTTGTTCCGTTCATTAGACTTGATCAGCAGTAGGTGTGTCTTTAACCATTTTTTTGAGCTGTAAAAGGACCAGATAGGTAGAAGCCAGCAAGCAGGCACAAACGGAGGAAAGACAAAACACCTCCGTTGAGCTCCCTAAGGAATGACAAGAACATTAGGAAAGCTAACACAAGGACTTCCCCCAGGGTAGACACAGAGAGCCTTCCCCTCAAGCTGGAGGCCAATGTGGGCTTCCAGCTGTCAGCAACTGGAATCCACCAGGCACTCCTTGGAAATTCTATGGGGGCGTTCCACTCTCCTTTATAAGGTTGTTATGAGTCAGAATTGACTCAACAGCGGGGAGGGGGGAGTATTAATCCCCCAGTTGTCGTCATCAGCCTTCTAAACTAGCAACAAAATAAACGTTAAAGGGAAACCCTGGTGGCGTAGTGCTTGCAGATCAAAAGGTTGTAGGCCGTTTGAACCTGCCAGGAGCTCCTTAGAAACTATGGAGCAGTTCTATTCTGTTCTATAGGGTCATTGTAAGTCGGAATCAACTCCATGGCACTAGGTTTAGTTTTCTGGTTTGGTTAGTTAAAGCCACCCACTTGTGGTACTCCAGTTATAGCCAAACTGAATAACCAAACCCACTGCTGTTGAGTCGATTCCAACTCAGTGACCCTACAGGACATAGTAGAACTGCCCCACGGAGTTTCCAGGGAATGTCCAGTTTATTCAAACAAATGACCGTTTGGTTGGCAGCCACAGCTTTTCACCACTATGCCACTAAGATGGTACTGCACCTACAGATAAGCGACCCCACAGGTCTGAAGAAATGTGGACAAGGTCACGTGGGTTTTCAGCTGAGACTTTATGTCTTTAATCCTTTGATTCCAGATCCCATAAGGCATGCTTTTTCTACCAACCCAGTTTCCTCCCAGAACTCCACCACACCCCTTCACAAGCCAAGGGCAACTCTGCTAACCAATCCCTGCAGCAGTCTTAGAATTCTTTTCAACAGAATGTTCCAGGGCTATTCTCAAATCTGACAGCAAGTTGGCATGCAAAACAAAACCAATGTGCTACCCCAGAAGAAGCATCCCCGTTTCTATTAACAGCCTTGGGTGTGTTGTTTGGCCCCATCAGGCTGACGTAACACGGCATATGGAGAATACTGGGCCTGCGTGACCAGTGAGTACGAAGTCTGGAAGGCAGAAGTCAACACTGGGCAGTGGAGGGGAGAAAGAGAAGGCTGCCCAAAGAGCCACTGGGAGGGAGGAGGTCCCCTTTCATGTCTCCGAACGTTTTTGATCTCTGAATATAAAAAGATAGACCCAGCCTGGGGACAAGTTCAGCACAGATCATGGAGACCTAAACTGTGTGCATCAAAAACCACAAGTGTGGGGGGATGGAAGGCTGGCACGCAGACAAGAGAAAATGTAATATGCAAAATGGCTAAATTTAGTTCATCCTTGTGAAAATTTTCGTCCAACAACTTGGATTATCTTAAGGCATGCTTTGAAAGACTGCTAGAAGTGATTATGTTACTTATGCGCTGTGTAGCTGTAATACATAAAAGAACACTTTTTTTTTTAGTAAACCACAGCTGTTTACCAAAGACAGGTGAAAATCATAAAGCAGAATCTCTTTACTGATGAAAATAGTCACAGATTTAAACCAATGAAAATGTAAACTTTTCACTTCAATAACCAAAAACAAAACAAGACAAAATTTAGAAATTAAAGACCAAAAAAAAAATATATATCCTTTCAGAATTGAAATACACAGTTTACAATTCTGGAATAAAATGCTGATCCAGTATAACTCGAGAGCTGCTTGCCTTTTGTTGAGTTGATTCTGCCAGCACCCCTATGAAAACCAAACCTACTGCCATCAAGTAGATTCCAACTCATAGCAACCCTACAGGACAGAGTAGAACAGCCCCACCAAGTTTCCAAGGAGCACCTGGTGGATTCAAACTGCCGACCTTGGCAGTCATAGCACTTAACCACAATGCCACCATGCTTTCCAACAGAGCGCAACTGTCCCTTAGTCTTTCCTAGGCTGAAATATGGGAGCAGATTCCTAGGTCTTCCCTCCGTGGTGCAGCTTGTGGATAATAAACCACTGATCTTTGGGTTAGCAGCCAAGCGCTAAACCACCGCACCACCAAGGCTCCTTACTTGATAGCTAATTTTCTAAAAACTATTAAAATTGTCAAATTAAAATCAAATGCAACAATAGGTCATAATCTAGTCATATTTTAGAAATGTTTTGCAACCTTAACACAGAATTCTTGATTAACACTTTCTCCTTTCCATACAGTCTTTTATTAACTGCCATAAATATTTATCACTACCAATCTAGGTAATGGGACATTCATCCAGCAGAACGTCAACATCTGACACTGGTACTTTTACTTAAAAGAAAATGGTATCAGACTACTTCAGAAGTAGATAGCTTCTGAACATCACTGCTTTTAGTTATTCTCAAAGTAAACTAATGAAGAGATTATCTAACAAATTATACCTGTTACTAGTGTAAGCGTACACATATCTTTAAATTTTTCCTCATGTTTACATACTTATGTTAGAATAAATATTAAGACGATTATCTGACAATCTCCCAGCTAATCGCTAATGAGCTGGCATAAGAAAATTAGGCCAACCAGAAAAACAAAATGAGACAAAACTGGGCAGCTCAGGGACAAGGATGAGAAGGGAGGAGGGGACAGACAGGAAAGAGAATAATGCGGAACCAAAGGTCAAGAAGGAGAGGGTATTAACACACTGTGGGCTTGGCCATCAGTGTCACAAACAATATGGATATTAACTGTTGAAACTAATTTGCTTTGTAAATCTTCATCTGAAGTTCAATTAAAAAAAATAATCAGTCCAAGAAGTATTTTCAAACAAAAATAACAGAAAGTATCAAAAAGGTACATACTGCAATTTACTGATTTAATCTTTCAACATTCCCACAAAAGCTCTACGGTATTTCTCTGTTGTTCCCGTATTCCTTATAATTACCCCGGTAACAAGTGATTTTCCAGAAGCAGCCTACCAGGCCTTTCTTCCATGGAACCTATGGGTCTTGAATCTCCAATCCTTCAGTTAGTAGCAAGTTCATTAATCACTTGTGCCACTCAGAGACTTATTTTGAAATAATATCTTAACAGTTTATCAAAATTGCAGCTACGAAGGAAACCTTGGTGGCATAGTGGCTAAGTGCTACAACTGCTGACAAAAGTTTAGCAGTTCAAGCCCAGCAGGCACTCCTTGGAAACTCAGGGGCAGTTCTACTCTGTTCTATAGGGTCACTATGAGTTGGAATTAACTCAACAGCAATTTTTTTTTTAAATAGTTACAAAGGCAGATCCTTAGACATCTCCTAAAGCACTGGGATGAAAAATAAGATCTGCAGATCAGCAGCTTCAGAATCATCACACACTTGTTACTAATAACGCAGAGCCTTACGTTCCACCCCAGACCTAAGAAATCAACTAAAAATGTCAATCAGACTAACAAATGATTTCTCAGCAGCAAAACAGAAGTCATAAAAGATAGTGGAAGTGTCGAGGTGGTGCAGCTAATTAGGCGAGTGACCGAATTTGCGTTTCAGAGATCCAACTAGCAAGTTCGGTCTCTTGATGGGTTGAAAACTGGGATCCCTCTCCCCCAAAACACACAAGGATATATCCTTTTTAGTACCAAATAATGGAAAAGTTTATTAAAGGGAAGTACATTCTCCCTAGGTCAGTCTCCATGAGTGGAAAAAGATCCCATAGAGATTCTGGGGGTGCTTTTTACAGGCAAAAACAGGGTAATGTCATAGATGGGAGGGGGAGGTAGTAACTCAGCTTCCAAAGGGGCCTGAGGCCACTGTAGTCAACTTACAACTATCTGGAGGAACAGTTTCATCTGCATTACAACTGCCAGGAAGAACCAACATCTGCATCACAAACTGCCAGGGTGAGCTGCTGGTAGGTGGCAGATCTAGTTTCCCTGGCAACCTTATCAATACTGTGTGTGTTCCATAATGCAAACCACGACCTTTGTTATCCCTAGAAAATGTTAAGACTTTAGAGTAAAATATGTTAGTATGGGGCAGCCAAAATCAAGTTCCCTAGCTAACCTTGACAGAAGGGCAGCTTCATTGTGTCAACAGACAATAACTTAGATTCAACCTAGAACTGTATAGCCAGCAAACATATCTTTCAACAGTGATGGCCAAATAAAGCTATTTTCAAAGAACAGCTTTCAGAGTTTGTAACCAATAGACTTTCAGTAAAGGAAACTGTAGTGAAGACACAAGGATCATAATCCTGGACAGCAGGCCTGAGACAGAAAAAACAATGATCGCTCACGTACTCCTTACCTTTTGGATGTTTAAATAGCCTCTCTTAAAAGGGAAGGAACCACAGAAAGAGACATGTACAACATGTGAGTAATTTTAAACACTGATTATATGCATCATTAGCTTATGGGGCTTTAGGAAAAATAAAACACTAAAATTTAAAAGACAAATGACCGTAAAGGACTTGTGTTGTTCCAAGAAGAAGGCAAATATATTAACTCTAGACTTTGTTAAGTATACATGTTAAAATTTCTACAATTGACAATAACTGAAAGAATATAACTTATGAAACAGCAGATAGGAAAAAACTGGTATGAAAAATTCAGTGTATCTGAAAGAAAGCAACAAAAGGAAACCAGAAACAATGAAATACATCCGAATATAGCAGCAACCACTGTTAACAGAAATGAAAACCGTGGTGATGCACTGGCTAAGAGCTACAGCTGCTAACCAAGAGGCTGGCAGCTCAAATCCAGGACGCACTTCTTGGAAACTCTAGGGGCCACTCTACTCAGTCCTGTAGGGTCCGTGTGAGCGAGAACTGACTTGGCAGCAGTGGGTGGGTTACGTATATGGACTACACGCTCAGGCTGTCCGTGCCTACCACTTCCATCCCTCTCACAAACTGAACTGTATCCCCCCCAAATATGTCAACTTATTAAGGCCACGATTCTCAGTACTGTGTGCTTCTCTACCATTTTGTCACCCGATGTGATTTTCCTACTGCTGTACATACTCTATGATATTCATGAGATGGGATTTGTGGCAGTTACATTAATGTGGCAAGTCTCCATCTACAAGACTAAGTTGTGTCTGAAACCAACCTCTTTTGAGTCTAGACCAAGGTAAAATTGATGACAGCAAATTTCTTTCAGAATTGACAAAGAAAGCTGTTTCCTGGAGCTGGTGCCCTGAATTGTGACTTCTAGCCTACCAGACTGTGTAAGAATAAATTTCTGTAGTATTTCCGTTACAGTAAAACCAGGTAACTAACACAACGCTCCAATCTTGCTATATAACGTAAGGCCATACCTCACGTTCTCTTTTGTAGCACTTAACAAAATTGTGCTTCCATCATTTATTTAGTGTTATTGATCATTAACATTTATTAATTGCCAATTGATATTGACTTCCCCTGACACACTAAGGAGCTCTCCTGCCGCAGGGGTCTGGCACTCTGCTGCTAACCAGTCACCGGTTTGAATCTGGAAAGATTACTGCATAGGGAATAGCATGCGACCATTCTACCCTCTCCCACTGTGTTGCTATGGGTCAGAATCAACTCAACAGCAATGGGTTTGGGTTTACTGTACCAGAGGGGCCATGATGGCAAACGCTGGGTCTATTGTGAGTCACCCTGATACTACAAGCACACAGCACAACTCCTAACAGCCACCAAGAGCTCCATAAACACTTGTTAGAGGAGAAATGAACAAAGCAGAAAGTTGGAGAGGGAGTGGGGAAGCCGCTGGGTAAGCAGCTCAGCATTCCTTTTAGGCTTAAAATTTCTGCCATGTTTTTCTTTTCAGATAGCTAGTCCCTATCCCATAGGTACACTGATAGTTTTTGGAGCCATAAACGTGTTTAAATCTTCGACAGATGCCTATCTATGCTTTCATAATGAAACTGCTACTCACATTACCTTCCCTTTTTTCTTTTTATAAATTCTAACATTCAGTTAAAACTCCATTAGGAAAGCACACCCTGGGAGAAATGCATTAGCATTTGCACACTAAATAGTTTTATCAATAATTCTAACTATTTTTATGACATGTTTAAGCTGCTTTGTGATACGTATTAGAACTATTAATTTTAATTTAGAGAGGAAAGCTGAAGTACTGAGAACCAATAAGCACTGATGTATAAACTGGATTTAAAGCCGTAGGTAACTGCCTCATGGGACAAAAAACAGAAGAAGTGTTACTCAAGTGCTTAGAAACGAGGCTGCCCTTTAGTGCCATGTGCCGGGAGCCAGCCCCAACAACTTTTTCGGGCCCACAGGGAGATGAACAGCATCGGCGGGAAAAATGAGACAGAGACAGGAAAGAGTTTTGGAGAAGAATGGCAGCCTGTTAAGGTCTGTCTTCCTTTATTTTTTATAGTCAATGAGGTAAGCGTACTTTGACAACGTAAGTGATTGGCTAGCAAGAAGTGGGTACCTCGTGGTCTCTCTTCACGTTAATCATTACGGTCTTCTAAGTAATGGCTCATGTTAATTATCAGGGTCCTCTCTGTTGGCTAGTAAAGAACGGATATCTTGAAGTCCTTTCTCATGGTAATCATTAGGGCCCTCTAAATAATGGTTCGAGACCAGTATATTGTGATTATAAGCAACAAGGCTAATCCTGGAACTCCTATTAACTCTACCTATGCCTCGAGGTCAAAGGTGCAGGAAGAGAAAATAAACTCATCTTAAAAAGTTATACTCTGACAGTCTCTGTTCCTTCTTTGCTCTTTCTTATCTCTTCCTGTGAGGACAATAAGTGTCCACTGTCCCTCACTCTAAGCTTCTTCAAGCTGTTCTAAGAAGGGTATTTCTTTAGTGTTTGTCTATTTGCCATACCAAACACAATAAACTTGGAAGCCTGTCTGTCTTCCTGATGTAGGGAGTGTAATATCTATATTCTAAGGGCCGTGTGAGGGGTCGTTCCTGGGGAGCTTCCCAGAGCCTTTCTGCAATCTGCTTATATCACCTGTGAAGGGGATGTGCAGTTGGGAGAAGCCAGAGGGGTTGGGCCGGCCTCGGTGCTCTCAGGAGGGGCATGCTGTATTGGAATTCATTCCTCCGAGCTCTTTTCCCTAGGAGTTCTTGGTCAGGTTTTCCCAATATTATTTCATAAGCTGAGGGGGTCGTAAAGCCCCTCTTAGAAGGCATCTTCCTGGATCCTCATGCTGGGAGAGGAGGGGGTATTTTTTGAGGAAGATTTAATCAGGAAGCAAAATACTATAAAAGACAGTAGGCTAAAAATATGTGACGAGTGAGATGCCTCCGCCTGTCATGACATAGGCTTGTAACTTTGTTCACAGGGGCCTCTGTGGGTGACAGGCCTTGGCAGCCATGTCCGATTACTAAAGGTACCCCAAAGTCTGTTTTCCCTTCTTTTAGAGTAATTAACTCATCTGGATACACAATACCCAGCTAGAGATACCACCTCCCGATCCTCCTTGCAGCTAGGTGTGATCATGTATATTGGTTATGGCTCCGATTTACAGCAAACCCACATACAACAGGATGAAACACTGCCCACTCCCGCACCCTCTTCACAATTACTGAGTGCAATCACTCTGCCCGAGTACACTGTTATAGCTACTGTGTATTTTGAGAGTCTTTCAAACTAGGCAGCACCAAATTCCAGCACTGTATCAGACAATATTCTGTTGTGATCCACAGGGCTTTCATTGGCTAATTTTCATAAGCAGATTGCCAGGCCTTTCCTCCTAGTCTGTGAACTCCACTCACACCTGTTCTGCCATGGGTGGCCTTGATGGCATTTGAAATACTAGTGGGATGGCTTCCAGAATCACAGCAACATACAAGCCACCAAAATACAACAGACGGTGGTAGCATTTTGAGCTCCTGGGATAGGGCCAGAAGTGACACGTGCAACTTTCATTTCGCATCCTTAAATAAATAAAGTCACTGATCCTCCAGGGGCCTTTTCCCTTTTCAGGAGGGGTACACACAAACACAGTCCTGGTATGCCATCTCTAACCAGGCAGTTACAGATAAAGGAAGCAGTTCTTTAAACTCTAAGAAGGAATCTGCATATTTAGGACAACAGAACTGCCCCACCAGTTTCATCTCTAATGGGCTCGTGAAACAAGAAGTCTGCCAACCCTTCTGGAACTGTTGATGTGAGACACAAATAAACTTCCCTCTTGAGTAAGCACTGTATTTATGTATGTCTGCTATAGCAGCCAAAACAAATATACCGCATTTAAGTAAATATCAACAGCAAAAAGGATAGTGGAGAAGTCAACACCATCATAAAAAAACAGACTGCTAGATCAGCAAGACTACATCACAGGAGGGGCAAGTCTAAATGGTGACCTTCACAAAGGACTGTCCAGGAAGCAAACCTCTCTTTTTAAAAGACATGCTATCCTGGCCTGAAGACTTGACCTCCTTAGTTCTGAGTGTTTATTTCTTTTCTGAAGCTGTCTCCATAAACAGCTATTAAATATTAAAGTTATTTGACAATTATAATTTAATGTCCTCTAAAGGAAAAGAAGGAGCCCCAGTGACACCATGGTTAAAAGAGCTCAGAAGCAAACTGAAAGGTTAGTTAGCAGCTTGAACCTACCAGTTGTTCTTTGGGAGAAAGATGTGGCAGCCTGAGTCCATGAAGATTCACAGCCTCGGACACCCCATGGGACAGTTCTACTCTGCCCTCTAGGGTCGCTAGGAGTTGGAATCAACTCACTGGCAGTGGTTTTGGTTTTGGGTGGGTAAAGAAAAAGAATACACAGGTCCAAGGATAAGAGAGGAGCCCTGGGGGCCTCATGGTTAACAGCTCAGCTGCTAACACAAAGGTCAGTAGTTCCAATCCATCAGTCACTCGTTGGACAGCCTATCGGGCAATTCTACTCTATCCTACAGGGTTGCTATGAGTCAGAATCAACTTGACAACATCCAACAAGGATAAGACTATGCATCTCAATAACAAATGATACTTCCCCACTAAATACAATATATTGACTTTCTGCTTTGACATGCCCTTCTACTGTCAGTTCCATCAGTATGAATCAGGGCTTTGACAGGTTGGACTCTCTGGTCCAGGAAGGTGTAGAGTTCATCTAAGGAAGGGACAAATTAAGTGATGTTCTAAGTGTTTTCTTCCAATCTATAACAACAACTCCAAGCCCTCCAACTGGCATGTTATTTTAGCAATTCCAGCTTATTTTTACCAATTAATCATTTGGAATTATATTCCACAAGTGTTTTTTGGCTCCCACGAATTTCCTGACTGAGAAACACAATTCATTTTTTATCCAGATAGTTTCCCTCTAGAAATTGCAACTGCAAAGAGGCAACACTGAACCCTTAAAGGTCTAGTGAGAGTGAATGAAGAACTGTAATGTTTGCTTACCTTTTATTTTGCCCAAAGTCAAGTCAGAAAAGCTGTGCGTAAGGGTTCTATCCTTTCACCATGCCTATTCAAATAATGCCAACCACATAATCCAAGAAGCTGGCCTATATGAAGAATGAGGAATCAAGATTGGAAGAAGACTTATTAGCAACCTGTATCATGCAGGTGACAAAACCTTGCCTGCTGAAAGTGAAACAGACTTGAAACATTTACTGATGAAGATCAAAGACCAAAACCTTCAGTATGGATCACAACTCAACATAAAGAGAAAAATCCTCACAAATGGACCAATAAGTAACATCATGACAAATGGAGAAAGGATTGAGATTATCAATTTTCTTATTTTACTTGAATCCACAATTAACCCATGGAAGCAGAATCCACAATTAACACCCATGGAAGCAGCAGTCAAGAAATCAAAAGACACATTGCATTGGGAAAACTAAAGGACCTCTTTAAAGTGTTAAAAGCAAAGATGTCACCTTGAAGACTGATGTGTGCCTGACTCAAGCCATGATATTTTCAATCATATAATATGCATGCGAAAGCTTGACAATGAATAAGGAAGACAGAAGAACTGACACCTTTGAATTGTGCTGTTGGTAAAGAAGACTGAATATACCATGGACTACCAAAACAACAGACTGGTCTTGAAAGAAGTACAACCTGAGAGTTCCTTCAAAGCAAGGATGGTGAGACCATGTTTTATCTGCTTTGGACATGTCGTCAGGAGGGATCAGTTTGTGAAGATAATGGTGGGTCAAGCAGAGGGTCAGCGAAAAAGAGATGACCTTCAACAAAATGAACTGACACAGTGGCTGCAACAAGAGGCTCAAGAATGGTGCAGGACAAGACAGTGTCTCATTTTGTTGTACGCAGTGTCTCTATGAGTTAGAACCACCTAACAACATCAAAAAAGTAGGTTATCCAGTTTACTGCTCTTTGCAACTCTCGCCCAGGCTCCTGAAGATCCATGGGGAGCCCAGGGAGTTGGGAAGAGGAGAGAGCAGTGAACCGCACTGCTTGGGCTCAGGATTCACGTCCACAGCATCCCTTTATGAGCAGTAACTCTGCCCCAAAGCGGGTGGAGTAAGAAGGAAGAACCCTGATCTTTCCCTTCAAGACCAAGATTCAAGTTAAGTGGACACCAAGATTCAAAGTCAGTTGATACAACAACTATCTTACCTGTTCCATTAAATATAACACACATCGTAGCACCAAATGTATGTCAACCACTTCAAAATCTGCTGTTAGTTGAGTTACATATACTGAAAGTGGGTCCCAGAGAGTTTGATGCTACTCAACATGTCTGATGTCAATCTTCAATTCATTTCTTGGCCAGCTTTCAAATATTCTGATGAACATCTATCATAACAATGCAATAAAAGTAACAACCACTGCCAAAAAAAAAAAAAAAAGTAAATGCCACTGAAATCTTTTACCGGCGAGTATTTTCTAGCTAGAATTGTCATTGATCCCTTATATTAATTAGATAAGAGCAGCAAGAAATCTGTACTTTAAAATAAAGGGGAGGGGAGCTTCTAACAATGGACATCTTGTGAAAATTCAGTATCCATCACTATCTGACTTGACTCAGTTCCTGATGGCAAAAGACGACTTGTATCAGCCACTAGCTGATAAAAATTCCCATCCACGTTATTCACATCAGTAGTAAGGAGGGCCCTGTCCTGGGAAAACTGGTATGTAGCACACCCCGCTCACCTCCGGAGGACTGTAACACACCCCATCTGGTTTCTCAGCCATCTACAACAGCCTGGCCTTCTTAATCTTCCTTAAAAGCTGCTTTCATCACATTCTCTCCTGCTCATAATTCTTGAATGGCACCCACTGCCTACAGAATAAAATCTAAACTTCTGAGCCTAGGATTTCAGTCTTCGACAATCTAATTTAGGGGAGGGTAACATGAAGCAATAAGGATTAACTAAGCACCATGAATCAGTCCGCATTTCACCCTGGGATTACTGGCCCAATCCTAGAATCTGACAGCTGGAAAGAAACCATTCATTGCAAATGAGTGTATCATGGCGGATCCTAGGGTAGCTGTGTGGTCCAGTAAGAAGGGCTTGAAAACTACCCATCATTCTACAGACACAAGCTGTCAGTTTGGCTATCCCACATCACCACCCAGACAAACGTCAGTACTATCCCTCCAGAACTTCTCAGGGCACAAAGAGATGCCATGAAGCCTCGGTACACTAGCAAGCTGAGACCTTCAAGGCAAATTAGGTAATTGAAAGGTCAGGTCATAAAGCCTATGGGACCACTCTGACTTTTCACTCCCTATAATCTAATATATGGCCAGAGACCCCAGACAGAGGCACTCCAAACAACTGAGTTCCTAACTACTTGTGACTGATGGTGAGAAGGATGGCACACACATAAAGACAACCTACCCCTGTAGCCACAGACAAAGTCTTCTAACTCTCAGCACCTCTTTGTAAAACACATTACTAAGGTATGAGCTAAAACAATGAAAGAAGTAGCAGTGGAAAAAGGCTGTTTGCATGTGTTGTTAGACTCCGGTCCAGAGGGTAGCCATATTCAAACAGCAGAAACGTGGACTCTGGGATGGTAGCAGGTCTTTCTATTGTCCTCTCCCTCTCCCCTGGTAATCATTTGATTCTTTGGGACATCACCCAGCCCTCCATTCTCAGCCTGAGGGTTTCACTAAAGTTAATCCCCGTCCCTAGAGCACAATCTTCCAAGTCCATTGTTCAAAGGCAGGGAAAAAAAGTTTTTTTTCCAAACCTAAATTAATACATTCAAGGCACAAACTCCTGGTCTCAGCATTCAATTCAGGGATCAACAGGTATCATAAAGGCACCAAGTCAAGAAACCACGACAGTTCTCATTCTCTGTGAAGATGAATAAATTATCTTACATGTTAGAGCCTGAACTGTATGTGCCCAAAGGAGACAGTGAAGTCCTAATCTCTGAACCTATAAAAGTAACTTTGTTTGGAAAGAGTTTTTCTCCAGTGGTCAGTTAATACAGCCAAACAAGAACAAGACAGGTCCTCATCCCTTCTCGGGGTGTCTCATAAAGCGGGGGAGCACACATGAAGAAAGAGGTGCACACAGGGGAGAAGACACCGCGGAGGACCCACCCAAAAGCCAAGGAACTTCCAGAAACACCTAGGGCTACCACAGGCTGAAACAGGAAGAAAGGACAGAAGGTGACAGCCCTGCTCCGGACCTACAGTTCACACATGAGCTCACAACCACCACAGCTGTTTATACCCCAAAGGAGGAACAGCTGCAAGAGGAGAGGCTAGGAGGGAGAGGATGGAACACATACAACTCCCTGATGACAGGGAGCAAACTTTCAGGAAATACGGTAACGAGTACATATTTGTGATGAAGAAAAAATACCTCTGAAATCTGTGTCTCTAACAAAATGGGGGTGGGGGAAGGATTGCTGATGCGTGGTACAGTGCAGTACTTAATACGGTCCTTCTTGCCACAGCCTTTGTGACTCCTACACAACGACTGGATGAAAGAATATCAGGGAGTTAACAACCACAGCTCTTAACCAATATGCCATCAGGGTTTCCAGTGACTGGATGGGACTACACAAATAAGGTATATGGAACTTGTGATGATTATGGGGTAACTAACAGTCGTGTAATGTAGTCATCCTCCGTTTTGTGATCCAATGTGATTATCTTCCATTTTGTGATGTGCTGTAAATTCTAGCCTCTATTCCTGTAGTTCCGAAACCCCTGGGCGTGTAGCAGCTAGGCTGCTAACCAAAAGGCTGGCAGTTCGAATTCACCAGCTACTCCTTGAAAAACTTATGGAGTCAGTTCCAATCTCTCCTGCAGGGTTGTTTTATATCAACTCAATGGCAGCAACAGGCTTCACTTTTCAACTTTATGCTTATGGTTATGATCTTATTTAGGAATGATTTGTTATGTTAAGGAGGTAGCATCTTGAGTTGTCTTCTGACTAGAGGTGTGACTCAAGTACCACCCTTACTGAAATCATGACTTTTAGTTATACTTTTTATCTTGCAAAAGATACAAGGAGAAACAAGAGGGGGACCAACTGCAACTAAGAAGAGCTAAGAGTGGAGTGAGTCCTTCAGACCTAGGGTTCCTTCCTGTGTGCAGAACTTCCTAGATCCAGGAGACAGCTGTGACATGGGGAATGGCACGAGATACCAAGAAACAGTGGCAAGCATGGTAGAAAAGTGACAGCAGCAGATTTAGGAGGCCAGAGTGAGATATGCACAGGCTTCCTGCCCCAGAGTGAGGTGGCTACAGTGGGTGTTGACATCATGCAGCTGATTAGACTCTGAGTGACCTGGTTTGGGTTCCGGAGATCGAACTAGAATGTTTAGTCTCTGGGCGGATGGCAAACTGGGATCCCCCTCCCCCAAAGCATACAAGGATGCATCCTTTTCAGTAGCAGATGACAGAAGAGTTTATTAAGGGGAAGTACATTCCAAAGAGGGACCGGGTCAGTCTCCATGAGTGGAAAAAGATCCCACAGAGATTTGGGGGGTGCTTTCTATAGGCAAAAGCAGGGGGTAACGTCACAGATGGGAGGGAGAGGTAGCAACCTGGCTTCCGACTGGGCCTGAGGCGACTGTAGCCACCTTACAACTACCAGGATGAACTGTTCTATTTGCATCACAACTGTCAGGAAGAACTCACAACTGCCAGGAAGAACCCACACCTGCATCACAAACTGCCAGGGAAACTGCTGAGAGGCGGCAGATCAGGTTCCCCTGGCAACCTTATCAATACAGTGCATGTTCTATCGTGCAGCCACGACCTTTGTTATCCCTAGAGGATGTTAGATTCTGGAGTCAAATTTGTTAGTATGTGGTGGCAGAGATCAGGGTCCCTAGCTATCCTTGATGGTGGGTGTGGCGATCCACAGAACAAGCAAGCTGAATGCCTCCAGGTAAGAGGCTTCCTGGTGGAGCAGGATCCCTCTGAACTAGGCTTGATGACCTTGGAGTGACATAGAGCTGAGTGTCTTCAATCTGAGGCTTACCAGTAGGGTGAGGTGCCCCCAGCCACCTCCCCAGGGCCAAGGGTCCAAGAGAGCATGGCTGAGAAGAAGCTGTCCTGATCAAAGAACTGTAGCCTGAAAAGTAACCTATTACTTTCCTAATAAATCCCTTAAGCACAGTTTGAATACTGTGTGGCCACTGCAACCAATTATGGAAGCCAGCAGTGAAGCAGAGCAGGCAGTGGGAGGGAAGGCTGGGGTCAGAATTGGTAAAGAGAAGAAAACAGCCTTGGGCTGTTGATCTTGATTCTCCTTCCCCCTTGTGAAGTCAGAGGAGGAGGTCAGGCGCCCCTCCTCCACCTCACCCCATCTTTACAGGATGGCAATTAGGAGGCTATTGTAATAGCCATGTGAGCATGTGAGAGCTTGTGATGGCCTAAACTGAAGAAATGACAGCAAGGGTAAGAAAAGCAGGACAGAATGAGGAGACAGCAGGTACAGCAACAAATCAACAGGACACGGAGAAGAAACAAAAGAAGAGACTAAGGTGGCCACTGGAGAGAGGCATCTAAATAGGCAGTCTGGACAGAAGATGAAAGGGAGGCTAGAAAGATACAAATTCCAGGAAGACTTTAGGGAGTCAAGTCTGGAATACTAAATTTTTCTAGACAAAGAAGAAATCCCAGAAGACTGCACAGCAATCATAGCATGCTTCAAGAATTTTACGTCTCTATGAAACCAGGACAGGTCAGTTTTTATTCTCTGTCAAGATGTCATCTTACATGTTAGGGACTGAACTGTATATATCTGACCACAAGATATAGATAGTCAAGTCCTAATCTCTGAACCCGTAAATGTGGTCTTTGTTTGGAAATAGGGTTTTTCTCTGTGGTCAGTTAATGAGGTCAAACAAGAATAGGACAGGTCCTCATCTTTTCTCAAGGGTCTTATAAAAACAGCAGACATGGAAAAGAGTTGCACACAGGGAGAGACACTACTCAGGGTCCCCCTTGTTGAAATGAGGCATTAAGTGACTCCATTTTGAGGAAGGGTGCAGTAAAAATTCAAGGTATTAAAGAAAGCCCCAGTAAACAACTTAGTAGCAGAAAATACCACAGAGTAATCTCATCTTTGTCGTACAAAACATCTGTCACAAGACAAAGCCTGGGGACAACTTTGACCACATTTTACAACTAACAGGAATTCCAGGTGGCCTTCACCAATCAATGTAAAAGTCAGTTCCCCCTCCATGCTTTGTAATCTCACGACTTAAAATACTGGGTGCTGAGGAAACTCGGGGTTGCCCTCTGCTCTGCGTAGTTTGGGGTGCGTCCCTGGTGCACCAGTCTTTTTCTTATTGGGCATATTTTTAATAAAATTTTACCTTTAAAGAAATTCTGGGTCACGCCTTGAAATCCAAACCCCAACACCCTAAGAGCCATGAAACCTTCAGAAACACCTAGGGCTACCAGAAGCTGAAAGAGGGGGGGAGAAATGATGGAGTGAGCACAACCCTGCGGTGGCTCTGAGTTCAAATTGCTAGCCTCCCGACTGTGAGACAATAAAATGCCAATCAACTTGTGGTAGTTGGACAGAGACCTAGGAGATTAAGCCACTTCACTTTCCAAAACTGCTGTACTTATTAAAACGCATGTAACAACTAACTTTAGGTTTAGTGATTAAAAACTGCCTTTTTAAATAAACAAATACAAACCTTTAACCACTACCTCACATCATACACAAAAATTAACTTTAGATTATGCACAGATCCCTGATAGCTTAGTGGTTAAGTACTACAACTGCTAACCAAAAAGGCTAGCAGTTTGAATCCACCAGGTGCTCCTTGGAAACTATGGGGCAGTTCTACTCTGTCCTATAGGGTCACTATGAGTTAAAATTGACTCAACAATAATGAAAAAAATGTAAAAGCTAGCATGGTAAAGCTTCCAGCAGAAAGCAAAGAGAATACCTTTACAACTTTGGGGTACACAGAGTTCTTAGAACACAGAAAGAGCTAATCATAAAAGAAAAAAATGACCAACTGGACTTCAACAAAAAGATCAACTTCTACTCATCAGCAATAGGATTAAAATGAATACCCAAGCTACTCACAGGCAAAAACATTCACAAAACACATATTTACCAAAGGACAGGTATCCAAAATCTATAAACAATTCTTACAAATCAACAGAAGACAAAACCCAACAAAAACGGGTAAAAGACTTAGTACAAGGAAAGAAAGGTAACTGGCCAATAAAACAAAGACAAAAGAGTTTCACAGCATTTACCAGGTAAATGCAAATTAAAACCACTAGGAGCTACCACTACACACCTTCCAAAATGGCTGAGACTAAAAAGAAAGCAAACACCAAATGATCAGCACGAGAATAGCTGGAGCTTCACACACAGCTGGTAAGAGCTCAAAAGATAGAGCCACTCTGGAAAACCACTTGGTACTTTCTATCAAGTGAAACATGTATCTGTCCAATGACTAACAATTCCACTCCTAGGTACCCGCCCCAAATCAGTAAAAACCTATGTCTAACCAAAAATCTTGTACAAGAATGATCAGGAAGGCTGTATCCAGAACAGCACCAAACTGGAAACAATCCAAATGTCCATCATTCAGAAAGTGGATACCTTGTGCTCTAGAATGAAATAATACTGAGTCATAAGAAGCAATGAGCCACAGATTCACACCAACAAGAGATGAATCCAAAAGACATTATGCTGAATGAAAGAAGCCAGACACAAAACGAGTACATCCGGTGCACTTCCATTCACATAAATAAACAAAACTCATCTGTAGTTGTTGATGGAGTGGTCATGTATATGTGCTGGGGACTGACTGGGAACTTTCTGGAGTTCTGGAAAAGGTCTCTAAGGGTACATATTACACAGGGTTATGAACTTGTCATCTCAATGACCTGTATGTGTAATAGCTCTCTTTCACTGTATGTAAATTATGTCAATAAAGGGAAAGAAAAAAAATCAAATAAAAAAAGGTGATCTCTAATTCACTATGAGTCAGACTTGACAGCAAGGGGTTTAACGTAAATAGCCTAAAAGCCAATATTCTTTATTACTGGCCTGAGCCCTTACTAGTAAAAGGCAAAACTAACACACAGACACCTTTTCTGGGACTAACACAACAGGAACATCATTCAAATCACAAGTCAGCCACAGAACCTCAAGTAATTTGCCTAAGCTCTTGGCTTTGCTTTTATCACTGTGAACCTGGTAAAAATCAAGCTTATCGGAAGCATCTAGTAACAGTACCTGGCACACAGGAGTTTTAGACAATGTTAATGGTAAGAAACAATGAAAAGCTCATCAAAAGGTCCAGGTTACCTATCTGGCATAAATCAAACCAAACCTGTTGCTGCTGAGTCAATGCCGACACAGAGCAACTCTGCAGTACAGAGTAGAGCTGCCCCCCGGGCTCCCAAGGAGCACCTGGGATTCCAACTGCTGACTGTTTGTTTAGCAGCCATAGTTCTTAACCACTGTACCCACCAGGCTCCAGAACCATCATTCAAAAAAATTAATAACTGCCATCAAATCAATTCCTACTCATAAGAGACCCTATAGGACAGAGTAGAAATGCCCCTACAGGGTTTCCAAGGAGTGGCTAGCAGACTGGACTTTTTAATAACCAAACATTTAACCACTGCACCACCATGGCTCCAGAGCATTCCAAAACCCAAACCCATTGCCATCCAATCAATTCTGACTCATCTTGACCCCCAAGTAGAACTGTTCCATCAAGTTTCCAAAGAGTGACTGGTGGATTCGAACCGCTGGCCTTTTGGTTAGCAGATGTAGCACTTAACTGCTTGCCACCAGAGTTTTCAGAGCCCTTATAAACCCCAAACCAAACGCACTGCAGTTGAGTCGGTTCCGCCTCACATCGATGCTGTAAGCAGAACTGCTCCATTGTGTTTCCAAGGAGCACCTGGCGGATTCAAACAGTCAGCATTTGGTTAGCAGCCGTAGCTCTTAACCACTATACTTCCAGTGTTTCCAGGGCCCTCATAACCCAACAACCCAACCAACTGCCGTCGAGTCGGGTATGACTCAGTAACCCTAGAGGTTAATGTAGAACTGCCTCATAGTTTCCAAGGAGCACCTGATGACCTTTTTGGTTAGCGGACATAGCTCTTAGCCACTAGGACATCACAGTTTCCAGGGCCCTCACTGTGGACTTTTATTTGAAATATCTGCCCATGACCTTAATCTTTTTTCTGAAAACTCTCCCCCACTCTGATAACTGACCCCACTGCATCCACGTAGATAACTTGGGCTGGCAGATTGCAGTGGCTAAGGGTAAGAAGAACAGCTATGTTCTTCAGGGACCCCACTCCAAGGCCACACAACAATGTCCTTAACAATGTTCATGCAAATCAAAATTTTCGATACTCAAATTACACTTAAAGGTATGACAGAAATTCACTATTAAAGAAAAAAAAGAAAAGCCTAAATTGTTTTATGAAACACAAAAGACTTTTTATAAAGAGGGAAATCCTGCTGGCACAGTGCTTAAGTGCTATGGCTGCTAACCACAAGGCTGGCAGTTCAAATCTACCAGGCCCTCCTTGGAAATTCTAGGGGCAGTTCTGCTCTGACCTGTAGCATTACTGTGATTCCGAATCACTAGAAAGCAGTTAATCTTTATTTTTAAACAAAGATTATCAGTACTTAGCCCAGGTTTTCCACATATTTGGGTTTACCTAAAGTGGCCTTCAGAGTCCTGATGGTTAAGAGCTAAGGCTGACAGTTCAAATCCACCAGGTGCTCCTTGGAAACATCATGAAGCAGTTCTACTCTGTCCTACAGGGTCACTGAGTCAGAATCCACTTAACAATGGGTTAAGGCGGCATCCACATTCGCATCTGCTAGAAAAGTCGCTAATTACCTTTGGAAAGGCCATATATTTCCAAATAACTGCTTCCCACCCACAGTGTGCTCAAACTGTAGACAAAGCACACAGAGTACTCCCCTTTTAACACACTATCAGTGGGAGTATGGCCAAAACCATGGCTCCAGTAGATGTCTCTCTCCTGTAGATCATGCAGTGCATCTGCCTAATGCAGTGCCCTAGATTTTACAAATTACATTCACGGACGTACTTGCAAGCCTGCAGAACCTAACATTTTCAAGGAGGGCACAGACATTTATATGCAACCTTCTGTCTCCATCATACATAAAAGCACTAACTGTATCTGAGGCTATCCATTCTTCTGCTGTAATTTAAAATTTCTCTAAAGGAATTTCTTGGCAAAGTCAGGGCAGAGCCAATAGACAGACGTTTTCATCCGCAAATGCACTGCACAATAAGAACTCATACATACCAAGGAACTGTTTGAAAGCTTCTAAGGCCAAAATGTCTTTTGTGTGCCCAGGATAGGCACTGGCTAAAAGAAACTACAAATAGCACAGAGTGCACCATATGCCGAGGGAGGAAAAAAATGGTTTTGCTGAAAGTATAACAATGAAATTGTTCACAAGTGGACAGAATGTCTATGTCGTTATCAGAAGAATGCTGCAATATTATGAATCAACAAAAATTCTGACTCAGGATTTAAAAGTTTTCTTTTTTTTCCCACTGAAAAGTTCCGTATGCCCTTTAACTACCATTCTTCAGGCACTTTCTACGCAGCGCTCTTCACTCCCAGCTGGCTCCGGTCTGACTCCCCACCATGACGTCACAAAACCAAAAAAGCGAGTGGAATCCGACTCTGTTGGTGCAGTCTTGGGGTGCCAGCCATCAGCCCGGAGCAGGCACATGGCAAGACTCCCAAGTTTTCCCACTCCACAGGAGAATCACTCCTCCCCGCAAAATAAGATCTTAAAAGTCCCAACTTAGGAAAACAAAAAGTCAGATTTGCACGCAGTGTCTGTAAAGTACAGGGAATCACCTGTAAACAGGCCTGTAAATGGGCAGGACACAGCTAAGTGGGTGCAGAATGGCTTCCCCAGGTGGGCGGTAGGGCAGCAATTCACAGTAAATCCCTTCCTAGCGACTTTCAAAGAAGCAGGTGAGGAAGAACCAACCACACGTGTTAACAGGATCCTCCAGCCATTCCAGCTCTGCACCAGAATGTGTAAATGAGGGCATGCAAAGCACACTGGGGCAAAGAGGCTGCCAGCGAGAATGGGATTTTGGTAGCTTTACCGTTGGCCACACAGGGAGGAAAATAATGCCCCGTCACCTCAAAGGCGGCTGTCTGGACCCGTCGAAGCACAAGGCCAAACAGATCTTTGAAAGAAAGGAAAGCACATGCTCCGCAGATCGGAGTTACTGGCCACTAACAGCACTTCCACAGGAAAAAAAGGGCTACACCGCAGCCCAACACCCGCTCTGAGCACAATCTGAAGCTCTCGGCGCTTTCCTTTTCTCCATGTCCCCAACCCGCCCCTAGCCCAACCACGAAATACTCCAAACTTCGGGTCCTCAGAGGATCCCCGACCGTCTCGGCCTCAGCCGAAATAAGGGGCTGAGCTCCTCTCGCCAAAGGTTGACCGAGGCGCGGGGTATTGAGGACCGGTTCTCCCAGAGAATTAAATTTCTAATAATACAACTTTAGGCGGATTAGCGCCAGGGTCACTGGGACCCAAAGCGGTCACCAACTCGGGGCAGTTAAAAAGCTTAAGCGGCGGCGCAGGACGCCTGCGCAGGGGTCTTCGAGGTTCGGCAAGGTTGGGGCCCTCGCGCCCCTCCTCCCTGGTGCCCCGTGCTCGGCAGGTGCGCCCTCCGCGCCTCGCCTCGCCGCGCTCACCAGGTACCAGACGCCGAGCAGGATGGTGCCCGTGCGGACATGGCAGCAGAGGCAGCAGCTGTTGGAGTAGAACCGCGTCCAGGGCGCGACCATCTTCATCGCTCGGGCCGCGGGCGCAGTTGCGCGAGTGCGTGCCCAAGTTTGCAGGCGCGTCGGCCGCGTCCCTGTAGCTCTCGGCTGGCCCGACCCCGCCGCCTGGCTGCCGCAGGCTCCTCCGCGGCTCCCAGTCCCGGACTGGCCGGCCCCCCGCCGACCCTGGCTCCGACCCGACCCCGGGAGCTCAGGGGGAGCAGCTGCCGCGGCGGGACCTGGCGCTCTGAAGGCGGCAGCGGCGGGCGGAGGCGGGGCGGCCGGCGAGCCACGTGACCCGCGCCCAGGATGGTGATGTCACCGAGGGTCCGAGCCAGCTGCAGGCTGGAGCCAGCTGCGGGTTCTGGGAGCCCAGTGTAAATAAATAAATCGTCTCTGCACCCTCACTAGGTCCCAGAGTCAATCACCAGTGGAGTTCCGGGCCTTCCATCTTTCATTTGGTTGTTTGTGTAACTCTATTGTGGGTTTGAGATTCATTTATAATCTAGTTGATTGAGGTTTTATTCCCCTTCTATCTAGCAGATACCCTTATCACTGTCATTATTTTGTAAACTAGGGGGAGGCCTTTGCGAGGAGACACTGCCTGGTGTGATTCCAATCAACTGCAGTACTGAGACCCGCTGTTGAAGCAGCTATGACAGTTTTCTCTCTGCTGACCAGCCCTGTGACTAGTAGCAGTCCTCTTTTCCCAGAAAACAGGGTGTGTATCAAGGACGTCCTCACTGTGCCTCTGGTACATTTTTAATCAGGACTGCAGTTCTGAAGAATGATTGCAATAAGGTCCACAAGGTCTCTGCAAGACAAAACACATTGTGTTAAGAGATACTGAAAGATACACTCCAGGATAGGATTTATTTCCTCTCATCCAGTGTTTCCTCTTTAAACTCCCTTTCCTACACTGGCCTCTGACAGTATTAAAGCCAACCATCCAAGATAGGTTAGATTATCAGTTTTATTTTGGACTTGCAGCAAGAGAAAACCTGGTTCAATTTAAGTTTATTAAAGATAAGTTATGTAGGGAGAAAGAGGCATCTTAGATAAGGCTGTTCAAGTACAGGACTAGTTTTCATTGTAGGGAAAAACAACACAAAGTTTAGTAAAGCAAAAGGGAGTTTTATTCAAGATTATCCAAAAAGGGCAAAAGTAGGAAAACACACAAGCATGCTGCTACAGCCACATTTGCCCAAGTCTAAGGAAATTACAGAGGAAGCAAGAACGGGAAAAGGGACAGGCATGTTGCCATAGCCATGTCTACTTGAGTCCAAGAAACGTTACAATATATGTTGTTACAACGGGCAAAACCATAGAGAGTGTCACCTTTTCACAGACTGGCTAGAAACTGTGATCCTATCTTTTTAATCATCTTGCTTAATGATCGTTGGTACAAGTTATAGCAATGACAGGAGGATCCTTATTGGTCCAACAAGTCTTCTATTTAATACTAATAGAAAAAGAGTGGAAAGTCTTCCACATTCTCTTTGATCGGCTTTTGTGCAAGGTTTCCTAAAAGACATTTTTCAAGATTATCTGGTCCATTGTCTTTATACCTCAAGGCCCAATTGACTGGTCTTTGTGAGTCCTTGTGGGCCCAGTTCCAGCCAGGTCATATTCTTTATGGTCAAGGACAGAGAATGATTCCAATATTATTTTCTAAATCATTTTACAACTTGTATACAGATCAAGAGGTAGTGGTTCAAACAGAACAAGGAATACTATGTGTTTAAAATCAGGTAAGGTCCACTTCAGTGTTGTATCCTTTTTCTATACTTATTCAATGTGCATACTAAACAAATAATCCTAGAGGTTGGACCATCTAAAGAAAGATGTGCCATCAGGACTGGAGGAAGACCCATTAGCAACCTCGCTTGCTGAAAATAAAGAGAACTTGAAGCACTTACTGAAGATCAAAGACTGTGCCTTCAGTATGCATTATACCTCAATATAAAGAAAACAAAACTCACGGCTGAACCAATAAGCATCCTGATAAATGTAAAAAGGATTGAAGTTGTCAAGAATTTTTACTTGGATCCACAATCAATATCTATGGAAGCAGCAGTCTAGAAACCAAACAAATGTCTTAGACTGAGGAAATCCCCTGCTAAACACCTCTTTAAAGTGTTGAAAAGGGAAGATAACACTTTGATGACTAAGTTGTACTTAACTCAAGCCATAATATTTTCAGTCACCTCATGTGCATGTGCGCGTGACAGTTGGACAATGAATAAAGAAGACCAAAGAAGAACTGATGCCTTTAAATTATGGTGTTAAGAAAGAATACCAAATATACAAATATTGAATATAACAAACAAATTTGTCCTGGAAGAAGTACAGCTCCTTGTAAGTGAGAATGGCAAGACTTCATCTCACATACTTTGGACATGTTATCAGCCTGGCAAAGTAGAGGGTCAGTGAAAAAGAAGAAGCCCTATGTGATGGATTAACACAGTATCTGCATCCCTGGGCTCAAACATAGTAACACCTGGTGAGGACGGCACTGGACTGGGCAGTGTTTCTTCTTTTGTCCATTGGAACTGACTCAACAGCACCTAACAACAATAAAAAGTTCTCAGAAATTTATATGTAGGAATCACCTGGGGATCTTGTTAAAATTTAGATTCTGATTCAGTATATTTGGGATCAAAATTCAAACGATCAGCTGGGAACTTGTTAGAGACAGAAAGACACAGATTCTCAGCATAGGTTCAAACCAGAATGAAGTCCTGAGAGAGAAGGTTGCCTTGACAGAGATTTTCCAATTCAAACTCCCAGAAAGTTTCCATAGTTACCTCCCTCTTTCTTCTTCCCACTAGAATTTAGTTAGGCACATAATTCATTCATTGATGGAATTTTATATTTCAGAAAGCTTACTATTTGTGATAGATTGAATTGTGTCCCCCCGAAATACGTATATCAATTTGGCTGGACCACAATTCCCAGAATTGTGTGATTATCCATCATTTTGTCATCTGATGTGATATTTCTATGTGTTGTAAATCCTGTCCTTACAATGTTAACGAGATAGATTAGGAGCAGTTATGTTAATAAGATGCAGAAGATTCAATTTTGTCTTTAGCTAATCTCTTCTGAGATATAAAAGAGAGAAGCAGGCAGAGAGACAAAGGGACGTCATACCACCAGGAAAGCAATGCCAGGAGCTGAGTGCATCTTTGGGGCTTGGGGTTCCTGTGTGGAGAAGCTCCCAGTCTAGTGGAAGATTGATCAGAAAGACTTTCCAGCAGAGCTGACAGAGAAGAGAAAGGCTTCCCCTGAACAGTTGCTCTGAATTTGGATTTCTGGCCTACTAGACTGTAAGAAAATAAATTTTTCTTTTTTAAAGCCATCCACTTGCGGTGTTTCTGTTACAGCAGCACTAGATGACTAAGACAGTATTCAAACCTTGATTTACAGACTATTGCCACATTGGTGTAGATAAGAAATAGAACAAGATGGCAAAGGGAGAAGAATTTTAAGAGACAGGAAGTCTGGCTGGAGAGAGAAGCCAGGAAGAGAGAAACAATTTATCTCTTGGTGGAATTTGATCCAATATAATTGACATTACATGTCAGTGTTTTGGGAATTGAATTTATCTGGATGCAACAGAGTATATGGCTTGGACTCAAAATGAGAGCAAAGTCTTCCAAGGAGCTTAGTCTCAACTGAGTTCCTTGTTTTTAAACATGGTATATTCAGCTGGAATACTGATTGCAGTAGTGCAGTTATTTAGAAGTCACCTCACTTACATTGCGGGCAAACTTAGTTTCAGGGCCATCCTGGCTCCTTTTCTGCTGGAGCAGAGGATCCAACAACCTGCTAGTTGCTAGCGAGTCAACTGTGACTCCTGACAAGCCCATGTGTGTCAGGGTAGAACTGTGCTCCACAGAGTTTTCAATGTCTGACTTTTGGGAGGTAGACTGCCAGGCCTTTCTTCCAAGGCACCTCTGCGTGACCTCCAGCATCCAACCTTCTGTTTAGTAGCTAAGCACATCAATGATTTGCTTCACCCAGTGACTAGAGTGGAAACCCTATGTTGGCAGTGGTGAAGTGTTACAAAGTCTGACCAACATGTCAACACTTCAAATCCACTGGTGCTCCATGGAAACCCTATGGGGCAGTTCTACCCTGTCCTATAGGGCGTTGTAAGTCAGAACTTACTCAATGACAGTTTGATTTTTGGGTTCAGTGTCTAGAGCAAAGGGTAACAGCCTCCATAACTCGATCGGGTTGCCCTGAAATTCATTCACACTTCTCTCCCCTTCTTCCCTGTCTCCAGGGGGCCTCCGTTACCCAATTCTAAGCTCTTCTCTCTTCTCACCGTGAAGACTTGTAAGATTTGCAGCCTCTGTGTCACAGAGGTTTTTACCTTTTTCTTTTTGTGCTTGGACTTTTCCCTACCTGTTTCACTATCCCTCCCCGCCAATGTCAGGAATTTCAAATGATCAGGGAAGAACATTAAACTGAACGTGGGGCCTTTCTGAGCGCAGAACCTGTGTAACCGTCCCGGTCACCCACGCATGAAGCCAGCCCTAGAGATAGGCTTCGTATCTCTCTTAGAAATAACAAAAAAATAAAACAAAAAGCCATCTGAGAACTGTCTTGTTTCTGTCAGATAACAAGATACTGCTTCCCCAAGGCTGTGATAAACACCAATTTTACAGGAGCCTGTGGGAGAAAAGCAGTGTGCCAGATGATTCATTCAAGTTGTGGGATCTTGTCCCCACTGGGGGTCAGGACTGTGAAGGACAGAATGTGAAGCCGACTCCAGCCTTGAATTGCAGCCAAGGTGGAAGTCAAAAATCATGATTAATACACTCTCAGAGGCCCATGTAATTAATCCTGCACTCACCTAAAAGCACATGTTTGGGGTTTGGTCAGGTTCTGAACCGGAGGTTGGGAAGAGCATTTAGGGCTTAGTTCTTGCCAGCAGGAAATTTATAAAATAATGAGGAAGACAACAATGGGCAAATGGAGACATCCGTGACAGTGTAGCTAACAATGAGACAATGGTATTACAATTAATAGTGGTATTAATATGATACTCTACATGGTTTATTAATGTTTAAAGATGTGGAATGCAATCAAGTACACTGGTCAGGGTCCAGTCAAGAAAACAGAAATCACTCTAGATATTTGGATGTTCAACAAGGAATTAGTGGGTCACAGATGAGAAGACGTGGGACAATGCGAGAACTCAGAAATTAAGTTGGAAGGACGCTGCCACCATTTACCTGGCTGGAGCTGAGACCATGGAGGGAGGGGCTGTCCAACAGAGGTAACGTCAACACACTGCTGATATTGGAATCATCTCCCAAATGGAAACAGAGGAAAAATACCCCAGAATCTGTCCTCCACCCACCTCCAGGCTTCTGCCAGCACTTCTCATTGGCTGAACTCCCAGAAACCAGTGGACTATGGAACCTGAGAGACATATTTTCCTGCCATTAAAAGAAAAAAAAAAAAAAGCAAAGGGAAGGGAAAGGAAGGATTTGAGAGAAACAGATATGCAACTTAGGCAGCATCTAACCTAAAATGATACCGAACGTTATTTATCAACTTTGATGATCTAGAAAGGCGGAATCTTGCAGTGCCTCAGATCAGGAAGCATCAAGAACAACTTATCTCAGTTTTTTCCATGTGTAGAGTTCCGTACTAGAAAGATACAAGTTTCAGATGAAAGTTGTCAATGGGTGGGTCTTGGAGAGAATCACATAATCTTTCGGAATTTTTAAAAAATGGGAACGATAATCCTACCTTTGCAGTTGTTGGGAGAACTATAAAGTATATGAGTGTCTGGCACATAATAAGGGTAGTAAATGATAACTTATGCAAAAGTCACATTATTTTGTCCCCGTCAGTCAATAAGTTTGAGCCTGCTGTCACAGAGGTTAAGTGCTTGTCTGCTAACAAAAAGGTCTGTAGTTCGAATCCACCAACTGGATTCTACTGGACACAGTAGCGCAGTTCTACTGCGTCCTATACATAGGCGATGAGTCAGAATCAACTGGACAGCAAAGGATTTTTTTTAACCTGTAAGTTGGAATCGATTCGACAGCAGGTTAGTCTTTCATGTTGGGTTCCCAAGGAATCCAAACAATTAACCATTTGATCATGAAATGTCACAATTTGAATTTTGTACCCCCCAAAAATGTGTGTAGCAATGTTGGCTGGGCCATGATTTGCAGATTTGTGTGGTTGTCCTCTACTTCGTGATTGCAATTTTCATATATGTTGTAAATCCTCATCTCTGCCTGTGGTTGATCAGGCAAGACTGGATTCTTCTAAACAGGATTCAGGTGGGGCTGTAACACCCTTACTAAGGCCACATTCCTGATCCAGTGTAAAGGATGTTTCCCTGGGGTGTGTTCTGCACCACCTTTGGTGTTACAAGAGATCAAAGGAAAAGGAAGCAAGCAGAGAGTCGGGGAACACATACCACCAAGACAGCAGCATGGGGCACAGAGTGCATCTTTTGGACCTGAGGTTCTTGTGCTGAGTTGTTCTCAGACCAAGGGAAGACTGATGCATCGCAAGGATCTTCCTCCAGAGCCCACAGAGACAGCCTTCCCCTGGAGCCCTGAATTTGGACTTTTAGTCTACCAGACTGTGAGAGAATAAACGCCTCTTTGTTAAAGGCTTCTACTTATGGTATTTTTGTTATAGCAGCACTAGATAACCAAGCACTAACCAAAATGGTTGGCACTTTGAACTCACCCAGAGACACCTTGGAAGAAAGAAAGTTTTGTTTCCGAAAGGTCACAGCCTTGAAATCCTTAGGGAGTACACTTCTACTCTGGAACACATGGGATCACCAAGAGTTGAAATTGTCTTAACAGCAATGGGTTTAGGTTTTTTTGTTTGTTTGGTAGTCTTTTACATTAGACAGAAAGACCGGCGATGTACTTCTGAAAATTGGCCAAAGAAAACCCTGTGGATCATAACAGTCTGATCCCATTGTGCATGGGGTTGCAGTGAGTTGGGGCTGACTTCATAGTAACTAACAAAGCCAGTCTTTTGCATATATTATGTAATGCTCACAACAAACCCGTAAATGAGATAAAATAATCCCCATTTTTCAGAGGAGAAAATTGAGGCTTAGAGATTTCAAGTAATTTGCTCAATCTCCCACTGCTAGGCAGTATCAGAGCTGGGATGTGCACCCAGGAGAATCTCAGTGCAGAGCTTGAGTTGTGTCTATTTTGCACAGTGCCCTTTAGTTTCTATTCTTAAGGGATTCACAATCTGAGGAAAAAGGCATATGTATAAATGTCAGCCAACCAGGCAGCCCATTCATGATGTGCTCCTGAAAGTCTATATGAAACAGAAAGTCTAAAAGTTGACACAAAAGGATTTCTGTCCCCAGATAGCTGAAAATATCTTTCCATTACACCTTCACTTTTAAACACCAGCTTTGATGATACTGTTCTGGCATTACACACCTTTCTTAACCTGTTTCTTACACAAGCTGGCAATAAACTTAGAATGTGCAAGGAGCCTCTGACTGAGATATTCAGAGCTTCTATTATATATACCCAAGGAGTCATCTCAAGTGTTTTAAGTTCACGAGACCTGTGTTTCTTATGATTCATATCAGCACTTGCATTTTCCATCTACAGTAATAAACTAATATGGGATAAAATGCAGTGAAATACTTAAATGCTTGCGTATATACTCTCTTAAGACGGCAACCTAGGCAAAACAGGCAGCACCAGGGTTCAAGATCACAGCATGGTTGTCAGCTGAGAGACTGATATTCAAATTCAGCATCGGAAATGTTTTCTAAGACTTTCTCACTGGAAGTTGTTAGAAACACTTACTAGTTTTACTTACAGCAAAAACACATCTAGAAATTAAGGTCTGTAGTTACAGCCTTAGCATTTCTTCCCTCTATTCCTGCATCTCTGCCTTATTGCCTTATTTTATTCACAGTTAAGGAATGAAGTTAGAATCACACAGGTGTCTTGGAACTGGTGACAGATTATAAATTGTGGATGCTATTTTCTACCTGATGTCTTCCTTCTACTTGAGCCTACCGGAAGCAGCAGTACTGACATTGTGAACGCCATTGTTTGAAGTTACCTACGTCCCTGCTTCATTTCATTCTTACCAGAAATAAAGGTGAACAGCAGTTACTGGCTGTTTAACTTTGCAAAGATGTAACTGTGATATACGCATATCTTATGTAGTATTGTCTTCTTACTATTTGAAATCTTATCTTTTGCTCATAATGGTGAAAGATTGGAAATCATATACTAGTTCAATAACATTTGCTAGGTTAAATAAATTTTGGTTCAACCCTGGAGTAAAATGCTCTAGAACCATTAACATAATTAGGTAGCTTTCTGTTTACTGATATGGACACATGTCCATGATAAATCGGTAAATAAAAGGAATAGAAAAAATGCACAAACACACAAAAATGTTAACAACAGTTAAAATTTGTAAGGTAAGATCATCTTCTTTACTCCCTTTTGTCTTTCTGAGTTGTTGCAGTGTAATATGCATCATTTGCATAGTTAGTGGGGGAAAGTTCTACTCAATGCAAAAAAATAAAAAATAAAGTTTAGTAGAGAAAAATAAAAAGAAATGTTTTCTAAGAGTGTGTGGTAGATTGTATTACTGACCTGTTCATGAAATAATCTGGTTTCTTCTCCATAGTGCTCTTCCCAGTAGGAAGATCAGACATTCCAGGTGGCTCAGCAGCTAAGAGCTCAGTAGCTAACCAAAAGGTTGGCAATTTCAATCCACCAGATGCTCCTTGGGAACTCTATGCGGTAGTTTTACTCTTTCTCACTAGAACTCAACAGAGTTCTGCTCCATTGCTGGGAGTCAGAATCAACTTGATGGCTGGGCTGTCTTAAAGGAAAGAGTACCCTTGTGACCAATAAGATATGGGCCAAAACAATACGGGTAGAAGATCTAGAAGTCAGTCAACGATAGTTCACTAGGCTTTTTCCTCTGCCTTGAAACTGTCAGAATGACAGATAGAGACTCCTCTGCAAGTGGTCTCAGAGGGAGGACAATGTATATCAGAGGCATACCCAATCCACAATGGACATGAACTATGGACAAGAAAGGAAACTTGGTTGGAAGGCACTAAATTTGAGGGTTATTTGTTACCACAGGGCTTCCATGAGAGGTCCAAATGGTTAATGTGCTCACTTGCTGCTTAACAAAAAGTTGGAGTGCCTCTGAAGAAAGGCCTGGTGATCTACTGTCAAAGAGTCAGCCATTGAAAATCCTATGAAGGACAGTCTACTCTGACAGTATCTAGTTTTGTTAGCACAGACTGCCCTAGACACCACTGACTGTCACAGGCATCTGTGTGCCCCACATGAAAATGTGGATGGTTTTACAGCAGGTCATTAAAAAGTAGAGGCTTCAGTGGCAGAAGAAATGGTACAGAGAGCAAAGGCTCCAGAATTTTTCCTGATCAGTTAGCCATAAATGTTGATGCAAAGAGGAAAGCTTCATAGAACCCAAGTAAGATAAGCTTTGAAGGAGGAGGACTCAAACAAGTGATGTGTCTTGCCTCTTCTCCATCCTATTTTAATTGTCTGTGCATTTTTAAATATTAATTAATTAAAATATTAACAAAGAAAAAAATAAGGATATGAAAAGTCAAGCTTTTACTTTTAAGGAAATAGTCTAGGTAAACTGACACACATTCAGAATAATATAATAATTTTATACCTGTCATGTAGATTTCATCACAGTGGATTTTTGCCGTGTTTGCTTTCCATTTTTTCTAAAATAAGTAAATAAAGCTTTACGAACACAGTAAGCTCAAGATTCTTGCATACACCTTTCTAATCCTATTTCTTCCTTCCAAAAAGGGTACAGTCTATGATGCAGTAGTCATTAAAAAAAGCCAGAAACTATCAAAATAAAAACCACACTTTGAAAAACAGTACATATTTTTTGACAGTGAAATTGGGAAGCACACTTTTCTTTAAATGAAATACAACTTATTATACCACAAAAACAAACACCAAACATTACTGCCATCACTGTGGTACAACTGATTATACCAAAACAAACAAACAAACAAACAAAAAACTACTGCCATAGAGTCTGGTACAACTCAGAGTGATCCTGGAGCTACGTATAAATGTCGGTCAATAAAAACACCAGTCAGCTGGAGGAGAGAATGGCGGTAGGGGTGGAGTGGGGGTGAAGGTAAGACAACAGTTAATGACCAGATTATTGTTTTATCCAGTATTGTACTTGGTGGTACAGTGGTTAAGAGCTCTTAATGTTGGCAGTTAGAATGCACCAGCTGCTCCTTGGAAACTCTATGGGGCAGTTCTACTCTGTGCTATTGGATCGCTATGAGTCAGAATTAACTCAACAACAACTGTTTTCTTAAAAAAGCTTACACAGCATTTTGCAACAGTTGTATCCCAGCACTTATGATTTAATAGAATCCCTGAGTGTTGCAAATGGTTAAGCACTGGACTGCTGGCTGAAAGGTCAGTGGTTCTAACATACCCAGGGGCACCTCAAAAGACAGTCCTGTGATCTGCTTTCAAAAGGTCACAGCCATGAAAACCCCCTGGAACATTTCTACCCTGTACACACGGATCTACTATGAGCTGAATTTGTATTCAACAGCAACTAACAACAAGGTTTTAACAAGGTCATGAAATTTCAGAACTGCAGAGTTTTTTGGAGCTGACTCGACTTAGTGTTTTCACTTCACACTGAAGAAACTGAGCCCCAGAGAGATGAAGCAACTTGCTCAAAGTCACACAGGCAAATCGTGACAGAGCTAACATGGTGTCCCCACATAGCATTACCTTCCAAAACTAGTAAGGAAGAGAGACTGCAGACCTGTCTGTCGGTGGGAGGCGCACTCCAGCTCTGGGAAGCCTGAGAGGCGCATCCCGAGGTGCTGGAGGTAGTGAAGCAAAAAGGGAGGGGGACAGTCACATGAAGACTTCCTTACCGGTCAGGACATGCCTACTAGCTGTGCCCAGGATCATAACCTATAATAGGTACCTAAAGGCCAGCTGCCCTGCTAATATCGCCTTAGCAACCAGGAACTTCACAGGTAGGCTAGGTTGGTTTTCAAAACCCAAACCAAACTCATTGCCTTTGAGGCAATTTCAACTCAGAGCAACCCTATAGGAGAGAGTAGAACTTTCTCATGGGGTTTCTAAGAAGCAGCCTGTGGATCTGAATTGCAGACATTTTAGTTAGCAGCTCTCTTAGTTATCTAGTGTTACTATAACAATGCCATAAATAGATGGTTTTAATTAACAAATGTATTCTCTCAATGTCTAGGAGGCTAGAAGTCCAAATACAAGGCACCAGCTCCAGGGGAAGACTCTCTCTGTCAGTTTGGGGGAAAGGCCGTTGTTGTCCATCGTCCCCTGCTCTAGGAGATTCTCAGAGCATGCACTTCAGGTCTAAAGGACACATTCCTCTCCCAGGGCCACTTTTTTGGCAACAGGATATCCCATCCCAAGTTTCAGGATCCTATTTCTTCCCAATCTTCCCCTCACTTTAATTTCAGGCATTGCTAGAGGTTGGGCCACAGTATGACCTTGAGTATATCCCATCTGATTTTAGAGACCATCTCAAGAACGGATCTGATATGTGGTCCACAATGACCGAAGACCAGATGAACTGTAGAATGACATCAAAAAATTCAAGCCTTGAGTTGCAATAGTGAAGGATTCTACAGGCAAAATATTAAACGACTCAGGGAGCATCAAAGGAGATGGAAGGAATACACATACAGAGTCATTACAGCAGAAAGAACTGGTTGATGTTCAGCTATTTGAAGAGGTAGCAGTGACCAGGAACTGATGGTACTGAAGAAAGAGGCAGAAGCTGCATTGAAGACATTGGCAAAAACCAAGGCTACAGGAACTGATAGAATATCAAGTGAGGCATTTCAACAAACAGACGCAGCACTGGAAATGCTCACTCATCTATGCCAAGAAATTTGGAGGACAGCTACCTGTCCAAGTGACTGGAAGAGATCCATATTTATGTCCATTCCAAAGAAAGGTGATCCAACTGAATGTCAAAATTACCAAACACTATCATTAGTACCATATGCAAGTAAAATTTTGCTCAAAATCATTCAAAAGTGACTGCAACAGTATATTAACAAGGGACTGCCAGAAATCCAAGCTGGATTCAGAAGAGGATGTGGAACCAGGGATATCATTGTTGATGTCAGATAGATCTTGGTTGAAAATACCAGAAAGATGTTTACTTGTGTTTTATTGATTATGCAAAGGCATTCAGCTGTGTGGATCATTAACAAATTATAGCTAACATTGCATAAAATGAGATTTCCTCAACACTTAGTTGTGCTTTTAAGGAATCTATGGAGACTCTGGTGGTGTAGTGGATTAAGTGCTAAGTCTGCTAACCAAAAGTTTGGCAGTTTAAATCTGCTAGATGCTCCTTCGAAACTCTATGGGGTAGTTCTACTCTAAACCATAGGGTCACTATAAGTTGGACCTGCTCCAACTTGGTGGCAGTGGGTTTTTTTAAGGATTTGCACCTGAATCAAGAGGCAGTCATATGGACTGAACAAGAGGACACTGCATTGTTTAAGGTAGGAAAGGTGTGAGTCAAAGTTGTATCATTTCACCATACCTTTTCAATCTGTATGCTAAGTAGATAATCCAAGAAGCTGGATTATATGAAGAATGAGGCATCCGAATTGGAAGACAACTCATTACCAACCTGCATTATGCAGACAACACCACCTCACTTGCTGGAAGTGAAGAAGATTTGTAACACTTACTGGCAAAGATCAAAGACCACAGCCTTCAGTATGGATTGCACTTCAACATCAAGAACACAAAAATCCTTACAACTGGACCAGTAAGCAACATCATCATAAATGTAGAAAAGATTGAGGTTGTCAAGGATTTCATTTTACTTGGGTCCACAATCAACACCCATTGAAGCAACAGTCAAGAAATCAAAAGAAGTATTGCACTGGGAAAATCTGCTGCAAAGGACCTCTTTAAAGTATTGAAAAGTAAAGATGTCACCCAAGCTATGATATTTTTAATTATATCATATGCGTGTGAAAGCTGGACAATGAACAAGGAAGACGGAAGAATTGATGTGTTTGAATTGAGGTGTTGTAGAAAAATAGTGAATGTGCTGTGGACTGTCAAAAGAACAAACAGATCTGTTCTGGAAGAAGTGCAACCTGAGTGGTCCTTGGAAGCAAAGATGGCAAGACTGTATCTGACATACTTTGGGCATGTCATCAGGAAGATTCTTTTCCTGGAGAATGACATCATGCTTGATAGAGTGGAGGGTCAGCGAAAAAGGGGAAGACCCTTGACCAGACAGATTGACACAGTGGCTGCACCGACGGCCTCAAGCATAGATATGATTGTGGACACAGCGCAGGACCAGGCAGTGTTTTGTTCTATTGTGCACAGGGTCACACTTCAATCCACGGCACTTGCCATATTCCCAAGGAAACTCCCTTTCAACTGATTGGCTGCTTACAGCAGATCTCATCATGGAGGTGATCATATTGTATAAGATCTCATCATGGAAGTGATTACATCATTATACGACTGCCAACCCCCTGAGAATCATCACCTAACCAAGGCAACAAACAACCTTAACCATCACAGCAGCTGGGCTCTTACACTGCACCCCCAGGGCTACAAGCTACATTTAAGACTTGGTAAAGCTTGCAGTTAAGCTGAGTTTTCTGGGCCTAAGAATTCTTAGGGCCCCAGGAAAACTGGGAGGTGTGGAGGACATTTTTTAAAGTTTTTTTACTGTGATGAAGTGAAAGCTTACAATCCAAGTCAGTTTTCCACACCCGCCTCTCTGTAACTCTATCCGCTCTCCTCACCCTGGGACAGCACACTCTTTCCCTCTTTACTTCCTGTATATCCACTCAACCAACACTTGTCCCCTCTTCTCCACTCTTTCTTCTCCCTTCTAGAAAGAAACCAGTAGGATAGCCTCGTATATATATATATAAAAAGAAAACCATAAATTACACACACCACATACATCACTGTGTGCCCCAAGTCCAGACCATGCTTTGTCTGAAGTGTTGGCTTCAGCACCAGTTTCAGGGCTGGGCTAGCAGCAGGTCCAGGGGTCATGTTCTCAAGGGCCCCTCCAGGCTGTTGGATCATCAAGTCTGGTCTTTTAATGAAGTGCTTGATCTGCACACCCCTTTTTCTAGTGCTACATCAAGGACCTTACACTGTGTTCCCTGTCAGGGCTGTCTTTGGTGGTGGCCAGGCACCATCTGGTTCTTCTGGTCTCGTGCTAATATAGTCAGGGAGGACATTTTAGCTTATCATTTCTTGTTCTCTGATCAAATCATCAAAGACTATTGCTGTTTACGTTTTATTTTTGTTTTTATAGTCTGAGGCTTGTTTTCTGTCTTCTTTCTGCATTGCTTTATTCATATTTTTCTGTGGTTTGACTAATAGTCAGAAACAAAGAAATGCATTCAAATTTTTGTTTCCTTTTCAAAATGGGAGTTTTAGATTAAGCAAATGCCAGGGAAGTTTTCCCAAGAGTATTTTAATTTAGTTATTCAATCCTTTTAGATTGCATGAAGCAATCTCTATTTATCGGTGCCAAGTCACTTGTTACACAGAGGATTTAACACATTTCAGAAATGTGCTTGAAAAAAAGGCTGAGGGCAATTTGTTTACAGAAGTGTTTGTCAATCTTTCCTGTTTCCCCCAAGGGAAAACCTGCACTTTCAAAAATGAACTGTGCTAATATCTATGAGTTCATGCTGATACAAATAAATGATTGAATAAATAATAAATCTGGGGAAAGGAAACATATCTCTCATGCAGGAAAATTTCAAATCATTTATCTAGTTCCTCCACCCTCAAAAAAAGGGAAGCAGAACGCCCCATTCCATGCATGTGGGCTGCAGACAGTGCAGTATGGAAGGCATCAGGGAGTAGTTTCACAATGGAGAAGCCAGGTGGTCAAGGTCAACATCAACAGTCACGAATCATATGATAATACATACTCTTGATATGATGTGACGGCAATGGCACTTTTCCCCTGTGACCTTCCTCTCCAAATCCATAACCCTAGTCTAACCATGAGGAAAAAAAAAAGAAATCAGACAAATACCCCTTGACGGACATTCTACAAAATGCCTGACCTATGCTTCTCCAAGTTGTCGAGGTCATCAAGAGGAAGGAAAGTCTGAGAAACTGTCACAGCCAAGAGGAGCCTGAACAGACATGATAGCTAAGGGTTATGTGGTATTCTGGATGGGATTTTGGAAGAGACAAAGAGTGTTAGGTAAAAATTGAGAAAATGTGAATAAAGGATAGACTTGAGTTAATAAGAATGTTCACTAATAGTGACAAATGTACCCTATTAATGTCAGTGTTAATAATGGGGTAAACTGGTGATGAGTCCTTATAAGTTGGAATTGATTCAACAGCAATGTTTTTTTTCTTTTTTTTTTTTGGCAATAGGTATACAGGAACTTGCGTACAATAATGGAACAAGACTCGTTAACCAAACTTATTGCTGTGGAAATGACTCTGACTCACAGCAACTCCTAGAGGACAGAGAACTACCTTATAACTCCCATAGCGTTTCTAAGGCCATGATCTTTATGGAAGTGGAGGGCCACATCATTCTTCCACCAAGCCACCAGTGGGCTGCCACCACCCACCTTTCAGTTATCAGCCAGTGTTTAACCACTGCACTACCAGGACTCCTTGTGCTGTAATAAGGAGAGGGAAAAATTATTTTAAAATAATCTCAAATAATTTTTTAAAGTGCCCAGATAACTGTTAAACTAAAAACATTTTAAATCTCTAAATCTGCTGTGACATCATTTATGTCAAACGATTTCATCTCGTCTTCCTTTGTAGAGAGAGAAAAAGATGTTTTATAAGTTAATGAAAATATGATAGATACTTTTTTTTTAATTACGATTGGGTGAAAATATACAATTCCGTGTAAATTTGCATACTTGCCAATGAGTGGCTCCCACTGCTCTCCCTGCCCGGTGACAGCACACTCCTCCTCTCCGGTCTGCACATGTCATATCCTCCTAACAGTCTCCTATCCCTTCCTCTCCACTCACTCCCCTGCCTCCAGTAAGAGGTCAGCTGGATGACATCCTATAGATGCATAGAACTGTAAAGTGCACACTTGATATGGTCGCTGATAAAGATACATTTTCGTGAACTAAGTGAGTCTGTGATACTCCTCAAATTACCGTTTGCTTATTGGCCTACAAACGCCCTCTTCGAATCCCTGGTAAATTTATAGATGGGGGGAAAAAAATCTCAAACATAAAGTTACAAATGCCAATACACTGCTTCAATCGGACTGAAACTGGGATCTTGACAGGCGGGATGTCCTCAGGTGGATGTCACCGGGGCTACACAGAGCAGTAATCAGAGGTCTTTCATTGGTAACCGCTTTGGAACCTGGAACACAAGTTGGTTAAGATGCAGTCCCCATCCTCGCGGAGTACATGAACTAGAGAGGGAAAATAGAGCTGTGTCGTTAGATGATATCAGTGTGAGGCCCAACTTTTATCAGGCATTAAGTCAGGTCAATGACCTGAAGTTCCTGTTTCTGCTTCCGCTGTGCCTGTGGCATCTCTTTCCCTCTTCACAGACCCATGCCCAAGTATTTGACCTTAAAGAGGAGCCTCTCATTGCTAACAAGTAGTCTGTTAGCTCCAGGCTCTTCATCTCACATGTTTCCAGTCTCTGAGCAGAACCCATTTCTGCCCGGATACAAAGGGCTCAGAGGAGGCTCACCATGAACTCTGCCCCAGGAACAGTTTCCGGTAGAGGACACAGCCAGAGCTGGGTTCTGCTCAGGGACTGGGCAGCCGCTGAGCTGCCCTGGGTGGGTCCTTGAGTCCTGGAAGTAGAAATACCACTGACTAAATCAAAGAAACTCAGACCAGCTCGAGTTGATTCCAACTCATAGTGACCCTGAAGGACAGAGAAGAACTGCCCATAGAGTTTCCAAGGAGGGCCTGGCATACTTGAACTGCCGACCTTTTGGTTAGTTGACGTAGCACTTAACCACTGAGCCACCAGGGGTTCCAGCTGCCATCTAGTCGATTCCAAATCATGGTGATCCCCTGTATGTCAGAAGAGAACTAGATTCCAAGGATTTTAAATGGCTGATTTTTCACCAGTAGATTGCCAAGCCTTTCTTCCAATGTGCTGCTAAATGGACTTGAACCTCCAACCTTCCAGTTAGTATTTTAGCATGTTAACTGTTTTCACTACCTAAGGACTCCTTGGGTCTTTATGGGTCTCCTCATCTGTTTGACAGCCAGAGTGGATGGTGGAGCTGATAGAGAGCTGCAGTTTTGCAGGCGGCGTGGGAAAGACCAGTGACTCACGGCAGATTTGCCTCCTGTAACTGCGTAACTGAGTGTTTCAGTCAGCCACCTGGAGGAGGAAGGGCCCAAGAGATGGCTGAGAGACTGAAACTAAAAGGAAAGTTTAAGGGTCTGAGGTCAGCAGAGGCTGAGAGACAAGTAGACAGGGTTTTGAGAGACTGTAGAGAGAAGATGCTGTAGACATGGGGGTGAGTGGAGCGGAGAGCCCTGAGGGGGTCAAGACACCGCCAGGCAGGGTCTTGGTTGGTTGTCCACACGAACCTGGGAGAAAAGTGATGGCAGAACAAACTAGAGGGAAAGACTACGATCCAGGTGCCGAGGACTTCAGTGCAAGGGACAGCATTCCAGAGCTTGCGGATGCAGGTCTCGTGTCCTTGTGTGGGTGTGCTCTGCCCTGGGCGAAGGCTAGGTGGGTACTGAAATCCAGCCCACACCCCTCTTGAAAAGAACAGGCACCCTGGTGAAGGACCGAGTTCACTGGAGGAAAGGGCACTCTAGCTGCAGCTCTGGGCCGACGGCTGATGGGACAGCATTCAGGGCATGATGGGGTGGCATGTGCCTCAGAGGACAGCTTTTTACAGGGAAAAAGTAGTTGAAATGGCATAATGGAGTGAGGAAAAAGCTACTTAGGTTTTGTTCCTGTGACACAAGATTCTTCATGTCAATAATAATAATAATGGCTATACATACAGAAGGAGCTCTGGAGGCACAGCGGTTCAAATACTCAGCTGTTGACAGAAGGGTCACTGGTTCAAGCCCATCAGCCACTCCGTGGGGAAAAGATGTGGGCATCTGTTTCCATGAAGATTTGCAGCCTTGGACACTCCATGAGGCAGTTCTACTCTGTCCTACAGGGTTGCTGTGAGTCGGAATTGACTCAGTGGCAGTGGCTTTGGCTTGGTTTGCGATACATATGGAAGGAGCCTTGGTGGTGGTACAGAGAGGCTAACAGTTCAAACCTACCCAGCAGCTCTGCAGAAGAAGGACTTGGCGGTCTGCTTCCAAAAATGTTAGAACCTAGAAACCCCTGTGGGCAGTTCTGCTCGGTCATACAGGTTGCCAGGGGCTGAAAATGGTGCAGTAGCACCTTAGAGCCACAGTCATACATACAGAGCTTATTCTCTGCCAGGCACCACTTTTCATGAACACTTTCCATATATAAATTCCTTGAATCTTCACAGCAACCTTGTGAGGTAGATACCATTATTAGCCTAATTCACATAAAGGAAACTGAGGCACGGAGAGGTTAAGCTACTTGCTCAAACTCCTACAGGTAGTGGTGGCAGAGACTGACCCCCAGGGTCTGACGTCTTTCTTTGTACTCTTAGCCGTGGTACCAAAAACGCAAGATCTGCTTCCACTCAAAAACAGCTCAGAAACCTTAGTGCGGTATCTCTGAGAATAACCAAGTCAGTTCCAAGTTTAAATCAACTCTAGTTTGAAAATTCATGTGAGCATTGAAAGCTAAACATCATTTCATTTCAAAACTGAGAAAGATCTCACTCGACTGCATTTCTCTGACCCGCTAGTTCTATTTGTGTTGTCCTTCTCTTCCTATCTCCTTCCCTCCTCACCCTGATTCTATGGTGGAATCAGATTGTTCCCTGATCCAACTGCTGGATCTTTGTGTGTGTGTGTTTAATTTTTAGAAATATTTTATTGTGTTTTAAGCGAAAGTTTGCAATCCACGTCAATTTATCATACAACAACTTGCACACACACCACTTTGCAATTCGAGCTGCTCTCCCTACTCTGTGACAGCACGCCCCTCTTCTCCACCCTGTATTTACCACGTCCATTCAACCAGCTCCAGTCCCCCTCCACCCTCTCACCTCGCCTCTGAACGGGAGCTGCCCAGTGAGCCTCATGGATCTACTTAGGCCAAGAAGCATACTGCTTGCCATTGTGATGTTACGTCTTGCAGTCCAGTTCAAACTTTGAAGAGCTGGCTTTGGGAATGGTTTGGGTTCTGGGCTAACAGAGAATCTGGGGGCCAGGCCTTCCAGGGTTTGGGTTCTGCACCCTGTTTGTCCACTACTTTGTCAGGGACATTTGGTTGTGTTCCCTGTCAGGGTCATTGGTGGTGGCTCGTATTGTGTTTTAGGTGCAAGTTTACAGCTCAAGTCAACCTGTCATACCAAAATTCATACACCTATGGTTGTGTACCTAAAGCTGTAGTCCCTGTAATGTGACAGTACACTTCGCCTCTCCAGCCCAGGCACTCACATCCATTCAACTGACTGCTGCATATTTCTGTTTTCTCATCCCAGCTCCAGACAGAAGCTGCTCATCTAGTCATGTATATCTACTGGAATTAAGAGGCACACTTATCAAGTTATTTTGTCTTTTATAGTCCAATCTAATCTTTATCTGAAGAGTGATTTCAGGAATGGTTTAAGATCTGGGTCAAATGAAAGTCCAGGCATCATGTCTTCAGGTGTTCCTCTCATCTCAGCCAGACCATTAAGTCTGGTATTTTTAAATCAACTTCAGTTCTACACTGCATATTTCTCCTTCTCTGTCAAGGCCTCTCTGTTGTATTCCCTGTCAGGGCTGTCATCAGTAGTAGCCAGACACCACTTACTCCTTCTGGTCTTAGGCTCCAACTCGATGGCACTGGGCTGGGTCTTAGGCTGATGGAGTCTCTAGTTTACGTGGAACTTTGGTCTCTCGGACTAGTATTTTCCTTGTGTCTTTGGTGTTCTTCATTCTCCTTTGCTCCTGTGGGTTGGGACTAAGTGATGCATTTTAGATGGCTGCTCACAAGTTCTTAAGGCCCCAGAAGCCACTTACCAAAGTATGATGCAGAATATTTTCTTAATAAATTTTGTTGTGCCAATTAACCTAGATGTCCCCTGAAACCATGCTCTCCAGACCACTGGCCCTGGTGATCTGTCCTTCAAACTGTTCCAAGCCTTTAGTTTAGTCCAGTTTTGCTGACTTCTGCTGTACTGTATGTTATCCTTCCTTTCACCTAACATAATTCTGGTCTGCTATCTAATTAGTGAATGTCCTTCTCCTTCCCTCACTATTCTTGTAACCATCAAAGAAGGTTTTCTTCTGTGTATAAACTTTCTTGAGTTCTTACAATAGTGGTCTCATACAACATTTGTCCTTTGGGGATGAACTAATATCACTTGGCATAATGCCCTCCAGGTTCATCCACTTTGTGAGATGTTTTATGGATTCATCACTCTTCTTTATCATTGGGTAGTATTTCATCGTGTATATGTACCATAATTTGTTTATCCATTTGTTGATGGGCACCTATATAGTTTCCCTCTTTTTGCTGTTCCCTCTTTTTGCTGCAGTACTGCAGTGAACATGAGTGTGCATATGTCTATTTGTGTGACAGCTCTTGTTTCTCTAGAGCTATGTTTGTCATGGGTTGAATTGTGTCCCCCCAAAAATATGTGTAGCCACGTGGCTGGGATATGGTTCCCAGTATCTTGGGACTGTCCTCCATTGTGTGGTTTTGCTAAACTGTATGTTGAAGGATTGGGGTGGGGCTGTAAATTCCTGCATAGGGTTACTTCCTTGCTTTGCTGTAGGGGGAGTTTCCCTGGAGTATGGCTTGCCCCACCCTTAATGCTTTCAGCCTGCAAGACATAAAAAGGGAAAAAGAAACAAGGAGAAATGAGAACCCCGCTACCATCAAGCAAGCAGCACCGGGAGCAGAGCACGTCCTTCAGACCAGAGGTTCTTGCGTCAGGACGCTCCCTGGACAAAGACTGATGCAATACCGGACTTTCCTCCAGATCCGACAAGGGGAAAGCCTTCCCCTGGAGCGGTCATCCTGAATATGGACTTGCAACCTACCAGACTGTGTAATTACCCTGAATATGGACTTGCAACCTACTGGACTGTGTAAGAATAAACCTTCCTTTGCTAAAGCCATCCACTCTGTGGTATTTCTGTTAGAGCAGCCCTAGCTGACCAAAACAATGTTACAAGGCACAGAATTGCTGGATCATACGGTACTTCTCTATCTAGCTTTTTAAGGAAGTACCAAGTTGATTTTCAAGTGAGAATTTATTATTTTGTGCTTTTTGGATTAATGCTAGCCTTGTTGGAATAAGATGGTATTTTGTTGTATTTTAGATTTTAATTTCTCTAATGGCTAGTAATTGTGAGCATTTCCTCACATACCTGTTAGTAGCCTGGATCTCTTCTTTGGTGAAGTACTTGTTCACATTCTTTGCCCATTTTTTAATTGGGTTATTTGTCTTTTCCTTGTTGAGGTTTTACAGATTACGGGGAAACTCTGGTAGCATAGCAGTTAGGGTTAGGGTTAGGGTCAACTTTGTACAAACGGCTTTTATTACATTGCAGAATTTTATTTCTATCCCTATTTTGTTGCAAGATTTTATCATGAATTGGTGTTGGAATTTGTCATATGCCTTTTCTGTATTAATTGGTAAGATCATGCAGTTCTTTTGTTTTATTTATGTGATGGATTACATTGTTTTTCTAATGTTGAACCATCCTTGCATATTTGGTATGAATCTCAGTTGGTCATGGTCATTTATGTTTTTGATATGTTGTTGAATTCCATTGGCTAGAATTTTGTTAAAAGATTTTTGCATCTGCATTAATGAGAGATATTGGTCTGTAATTTTCTTTTTTTTGTGGTGCATTCACCTAGTTTTGGCATCAGGGATATGCCGGCTTCAGAGAATGCATTCAGGAGTATTCCATTCTTCTCTATGCTCTAAAACAGTAGTGATGTTAACTTTTTTCTGAAAGTTTGGTACAATTCTTGTGATAAGCCACCAAAGCCAGAGCTTTTTTTTTTCATTGTTGCTGGCAGTTTTTTATAAATTTCCTCTTCAGTCTCTTATTATAGGTGTACTTAGTTGTTTTACCTCTGTTTGTGTTAGTTTAGATAGACAATACATTTCTAGAAATGTGTAGTTTCCTCTAGGTTTTCAAGTGTGTTGGAGTACAATTTTTCATAATATTCTTTTATGATTCTTTTAATTTTAGTTGCATTTGTTGTGATGTCACCACTATCATTTCTTATGAGATTATTTGCTTCCTCTCCTATTTTTCTTTTGTCAGTTTGGCAAAATCAACGAAGATCAATGAAAAAAAAAAAGCTTTTGGTCTTGTTACCTCTTTTGATTGTTTTTCTATTCTCTGTTTCATTTACTTCAACTCTAATTTTTACTATTTCCTTTTTTTTTTTTTTTTTTTTTGGTGCCCAACAAGCTGTGAGGTTAATGTTTTGTTTTGGCCCTTTCTTCTTTTTGAATATGTGTTATTACTGCTATAAATTGACTTCTGAACACTGCTTTTGCTATGTCCCAATGGTTTTGGTAGGATGTTTCCATTCTCATTTGATTCTGTGAGTTTCTTTATTCCATCTTTGATATATTCTAAAGTCCAGTGTTTCTGAGTAAAATGTTGTTCAGTTTCCATGCATTTGTTTTTTTCTGTTATTGATTTCAGCTTTTATGGCTTTATGGTCACAAAATATATTTTGCAGTATTTTGATATTTTGGATTCTGTTAATGCTTGCTTTGTGGCCTAGTATGTGGTATCTTTTGGAGAGTGTTCCATGTGCATTGGAAATGAAAGTATATTTGGCTGCTCTTGGGTGGAGTGTTCTGTACACTGAGAACAACTTAGTTGGTTTGGCATTTAGATGTTCCATGTCTTTAATGAGCTTCTTTCTGAAAGGTCTGTCCTTCACTGAAAGTGGTCTATTTCTCTTTTCAATGCTTTTAGAGTTTGTTTTATGTATATTGGAGCCCAGTCATTGGATGTGTAAATACTATGATGATCTCTTCCTGGTATATTGATTCTTTAAGGATTACATAGTGTCCTTCCTTATCCTTTGTCATGGATTTTTCTTTAAAGACTATTTTGTCATAGATTAATATCACTATTTCTGCTCTTTTTTGATATTTGCATGACATTTTTTTTTCCATCTTTTGAGTTTCTGTCTGTGCCTTTGAGTCTAAGTTGCATCTCCTGCAGACAGCATATAGATAGAACATGTTTTTCAGTCTGTTCTGCCACTCTCTGTCTCTTTATTGGTACATTAGTCCATTTACATTCACTGTAATTATTGATAGCTATGAGTTTAGTGCTGTCATTTTGATGTCTTTTTTTCTTTGTTCCACTTAATTTTCTGTGCCAAATAATTTTTCTTTACACATTTTCTTTTCCTTGTTATTAATATTGTATTTGCAGAATATTTATGCTTTTGTTTTTTATTTTGGTGTGTAGGCTTGTTAGTTTCTTTTTTGGTTACTTTAAAACTTACCTCTATTTTTCTTAGTTTAAACCAGTATTTTATTTCCTTATATCACCTTGTCTTTCATTATGAAAGCCATAGTCTACTTTAGTCCCTCTTTTTTTTAAAGGTAGTCACCTTTTATACACTGAAATCTCTATTTCCTTGTTTTCAGTGTTTTAACTTTGACTCATTTTTGTGTCTTTCCTATTCGGGTTCATAGCTGCTTGTTGTGTTCTGTGTTCTGTTTTCTAACCAGATAACTCCCTTTAGTATTTCCTGTATTTTGGTTTGGTGCTTACACATTTCATTAACTTCTGTTTATCTGGAAATTCCTAATTTTACCAGCATATCTGAGAGACAATTTTTCTGGATAAATAACTTTTGGCTGGCAAATCTTTTCCTTCACAGCTTTCTATATGTCATCTCATTGCCATCTTGCCTGCATCTTTCTGCTGGGTACTCAGAGCTTAGTCTAGCTTATTCCTCTTTGTAGATGACTTTCTCTTTATTCCTAGATGCTCTTAACACTTTACCTTTCGTTTTGGCCTAGTTTGATTACAATATGTTTTGGTGACCTTCTTTTGGGATCTATCCTGTGTGGGATTCAGTGAACTTCTGGCATAGATACAAGGTCTGACAATTAAGTTAATGAACTAATCTTAAAAAAAATGTGTTACATACCTCATTGCTGAATATCACTACTGTCACCTTCAAAGTACTCCTCTTGGGAAGCTATGCACCAATGCTAGTGCCAAGCCCACTCTTCAAAGCAATTTTTGGAACTCTTTTTCTAAAATGGCCACTAGAGCTGCCATCATATTACCCTTGATGTCCTGAATGTCATTAAAATGTCTTCTTTTCAGTGATTTTCTTTACCTTCAGGTGAAGAAAAAAGTCACTGGGGGACAGATCAGGTGAGCAGAGAGGGCATTCCAATACAGTTATTTGTTTACTGGCTAAAAGTCCCCTCACAGACAGTGCTGTGTGAGCTGGCACACTGTCATGATGCAAGAGCCATGAGTTGTTGGCAAAAAGTTCAGGTCATTTCCATCTAGCTTTCTCACATAGCCTTTTGAATGCTTCCAAATAGTGAACTTGGTTAACTGTTTGTCCAGTTGGTACAAATTCATAATGAACAATCTCTCTGATGTCAAAAAAAGGTTAGCAATATCATTTTCTGGACTGACAGAACTTGTTTGGTCATGGAGAATTGGCTGACTTCCATTGTGCACAACACAGGGTTGTGTTGGTACACTCATGTTTCATCACTAGTGATAACACAGCCCAAAACATTATCTCGCCTCTCTAGAAGGTCTTGACAAACTTCAACTCTCCTTTGCTTTTGTTGATTGGTGAGCTGCTTTGGGATCATTTTTACATACACCCTTCTCATGCCAAGATTTTCAGTTAAGATATTCCTGTTTCTCTAGCAATGTTTACTTGGTCTGCTATGCGTCTTACAGTCAGCTGACAATTTTGACAAACAATTCAACTAATTTTTGCAATATTTTCATCAGTTCTGCTTGTTATTGGCTGCTATGACCACTCTTCATCAGTGATACTTTCTCTTCTCAGAAAAACATTTAATCCATTTGCACACTGCCATTTTCTTCATGGCATTATTTCCATACACTTGGACTAACATGTCCCTGATTTCATTTCCACTGTTGTCAAGTTTAACAAGAAATTTAATGTTTGTTTGTTGCTCTAATTCAAGTTCTGACAATCTCGTAATGGTACACAAAAACACTTAATAACAATAATCAATGCCACTTAGCAAGACTGTCACACACTGACATGAACACAGCTGTGAGACACTGATATCAAACCAAGTGCTGTCAAGTTGGATCTCACTCATGGTGACTCTAAAGGGAGACACTGATATGCCAAGATTATAAAACCTTACCAATTTGTTTGTATAATGCTGCCAACTTAAGTGCACAATGGCAAGATAGCAAACTTAATTGCCAGACCTCACATCTTCTTGACTTTCATGACATCAGGGAAGTTTTCTGCCAATAAATCTTCAACAATTCTCTCTGTATGTTCTTGGCAAATCCTTACTGCTTTTGAACTGTCTCTCCCTTACTCTCTGGTTCAGTTCAAATCATCAATTTTGGTTTTGATGTTCAGGGCTTCTAGATTCTCATATATAACGGATTCATTTGTTTTTTGGGTCTCTGTGGTAGGGACCACAGGAAGTCTCTGACTTCTCTGTAATCTTGGTTCCACTTCTAGTTGCTGTATTTTGCCTTTGTTATAGGATAGCATCTAAGCATAGATGGTTGTGTTGTCTAATTGATTTTGCGTGATTTAGAGGTTCATTATTGTGAACCCACCTCGCCTAACTGTTTAAACATTTGTATGTTACATGTGCAGACTGGGGAGAGGAGCTGACAGGGTGGGTGGCATCTGTTTTGACAACACAATTCAATTTGTAACAGGTATTATGTCCACACTACAGGCAAATGGGTCAGATCCCCTCAAGCAGCCTTCTTTATGTCCTGTCCCACACTGCTGATTATGATCATAATGTTGTCCCCTCCCCACAGCTAGCTCCAGAAGAGGCTAGCAGTGTGCAATTTTTTTCCAAAAAAGTAGGCCTTTGTTATGATGACTGTGTTCATGTCCCAAGGCTGCAGAAGGAAATTAGTACCAATATGACAGCTTAAAGCCCAAACAGTGTATCCTCTCACAGTTTAGGAGGCCAGAAATCCAGAATCAGTATGTTAGCATGCTTATTTCCTTATAGAGTCTCCAAGGGGGTGTCTCTTCCATGCCGTTCTCCAAGCTCCTGGTGCTCCCACATCTTTGGCATCACTGGCTTGTGAGCCCATCACTCCAATGTCTATTTCCATATTCACACGTCCTCTCCTAGACATCTCAAATCTCCCTCTCCTAGGCAGCTGATGACCAACTCCCTTCTCAGAACTATGCCTTGGCTCCTTTTAAGGTAAAACCAGAGAAACTGAACAGCCTGTGGATGGCACAAAGGCAACAAGCCATTACTAACCATTTAAAGAAACAGTCTGCCATGGCTCCAGAAAAACCCCGAAGTAAAGAATCAAAAACTTCCCAGATGAAGGAGCCTTTCTGAAACTACCAGAGGTCGAGTACAAAAGAATTATATATAAAGCCCTACTAGAGATTAAACTAAATGCAGCAGAGAAAAATTAAGCAAGCTATTTGAACTGATGGAACATCAGTGATCTGAAATCCAGCACATCAATATCAAAATTACAGAATTAGGCAATTCAATGCAAAGCCAAAAGAGCAGAACTGAGGAGACGAAAGTCAGACTTAGTAACCTTGAGGACATAGCAACTGACACCAGTATTTATGAAGAGAAATCAGAGAGAAGAAATAAAAGAAATGAAGAAGCATTAAGAAACACATAGGACTCTATTAAAAGAGCAATAATCTACGAATAGAGTTCCTAAACAGGGAGAGATAGCTGAAAACACAGAGAGTATTGTTGTTGAGTTGTTGACAGAAAACTTCCCATAAATTACGAGAGGACATAGACTTCCAAGATGCATATCAAACACCACAAAAAATAAACCCCAAAAGACATACACCAAAACTTATTATATTCAAGCTCAATAAAATGAAACATAAATAGAGGCTCTTAAAGGAAGCGAGGTTCAAATCAAAGCTAACATTCAGAGGGCATTTCAAATCATACCATACTGTATGCTCTCCTGGCACCATACACTTCCCCATACTGACACTTATCATATTGACCCTAATGGCCTGCTTGCTTGTCACCCCACTAAAGGTACACTGGTAAGAAGAAGGGATTGTGTTGTGTTTCCTTGTCCACTGTTGGTTCTCTGCTGCCAGCACACTGCCTTGAACCATGTAAGTACTCAACACCACCAAAGAGAGGATGGCTTATTCTACCTACTGTCGTCAAGTCAGTTCTGACTCACAGTGGCCCCATATGTCAGATTAGAACCAACCCACAGAGTTTTCAAGGAGTGCTTGGTGGATTTGAACTGCTGACCTCCTGGTTAGCAGATACAGCACTTAACCACTATGCCACCAGGGTTTCCAGATGGCCTACAGATCCTTAAATTAGGAACAGCCAACACATGTCTGCATAGTTTGGCTAAGCCCACCTTCCTTACAAAGCAGGGAATACATTTGACATGGAGCCATTTATTGACACAGTCATGCAACAGATATTTTTTAAGCCCCTAAATCAGGCAGGTTCTGGTTCTAGGTGCCAGCAATACAGTGGTGAGCTACACAGACATGGGCTTTTATTCAGTGCTATGTTTAGAATAAATTCCTGGCAGGGAATCTAAGCCTTGCTGGGCTCACCTTCCTTTTTCCTTCAGAGGACTTTAATTCTGTGCTTTTTACTGTAAGTATTCAATAAATATCAGTTGAAACTCTCATTGAAACAAGGACAGAGTGGTAGATTTTAAATGTCCTCATTATCATCTCAATTTCCTTTTTAAAAACCATCCTTGGTCATTCTTCCCTTTTAAGTTTTATGGCCTCAAAGAAATGAACAATTGGATAATAAGGGCTGGATATAAATTCTAATTCCCTTTCCTGGAATGTATTCTGTAACAGTGAGCACTATTTTCCTTTGAACTATGGATATTGTAGAAATTTATGCAGAAGAGGATTTTGGCATTAGAGGGTTCTTTCCCCGTCCCAGGTTCTTAGCATTAAAGAGCTGATGTGACATGAAAGTCTCATAATAATCTCTGTAGGGATTCTCAAAGTCGTTTTCCCCTAAGCCTGGTGAAAAAGTTTGCATCCAATTAGTCATTGCAATAAAAATACTTTTCTATTTTCTAATCACACACACACACACAATTTTGAAACTTTTCCTCTGTTCACCTACTTTTCTTAAGGTAATATTAACAGAACTGAGTTAAATGTAGCATATCCCTAATTGGGATTTTAATATATAACCAGTTTATTAATTAGTATCAGTGCAACAGGGCACAATATGAAATGAAGTCTCCTAAGCAATATACAACCCTTTTATTAATTGATGTCAGTACTAAACCAAAAACAAGCCCATTGTGGTCAGATCTGAACTCACAGCAACTTACAGAACAGAATAGAATTGTCAAATAGAGTTTCCAAAGAGCACTTGATGGATTTGAACTAATGACCTTATGGTTAGCAGCCATAGTACGTAACCACTACACTACCAGGGTTTCTGCTACACTGGGGGTTCTAAACACAAAACAGTTAGTTTTTCTCTCACCAGTACCTCCATCCATTTTCTGTTGAGTCCTCCCCTCCTGTCCCTTAGAGATGTCTCCAGAAGGTTCTACCACTTGCCAGCCATTTTTGGTAACTAGAAGTCAAGTCCAGTTGACAAGTCCAGTTTAAATTTCATTGTTTGCTCCCCCAGCACTGGCCAGGCTGGTGGCTAAGGAATTCAGGAGTGGGCTGAGCTTGCTTTGTGCTTGCATTTCTCTTCCTTTCTTAGCTTAGAGTGCAGTGGAACGTGGTGATCTCTCTCTGGGGTACTACCTCCCCTCTGTACCCTGGCTTCTCTGGTGCATTACGGTAGGCGAGGGTAACTCTCTGAGTCTAGTTTGCTAACTGACTACTTCTCTTCTCTCAGGGATTCCTCTGCTTCTCTGCCCGCTGCTGACTGGTTAGTGTCAGAGCCCAGGTGGTGGACACTCAGATGTGTGAATTCTACAGAGGACTCATCTGGCAAGCACTCACTTCTTTAGAAGTGATTCTCTGGGATCATCTCTTCATTTGGCTGGGGCGGGGGGGCGTGGTGTGAGTGTAGTGGTGGAAGGCATCCACTCCCTCACATGGAGGGGAGGAAAAAAGCCCAGCACACTGTTCTAAGCCAACAACAGCCTACCCTTGTGATTCTCTTCTGTCACCTCCACCCTGTCTTTTCACATGGGGCTTGGGAATTGTTGAGGTACAAGGGCATGGACCAGGCTGATGCCCCAGGCATTCTGCCCAGTGATGGTGATTCTCTTCAGAATGTTCCTCAGTTTTAGGACTCAGCTCCAGGAAACTCAGTATCAGTCACAGTAAGTTACCAGGCTAATACTGGGCATTCCTCCAAAAAAAGAAAAAAAGAGTTCCAAGTCCAAAGATATTTTATAACCACAAGATGAAATAGAGTTAGACACTTTAGTACAGGTCGTTTCTGAAACTCTAACATGCTGATGTGCATGTTGAATTCTGGAAGCGTAAAGAGTTTACTGGGATTCATAAACTCCCACACTGCCACACGATTTGGAGACTCATCTAGTATGAACTCCCAGAACACTGGTTTGGGAAATACTACAATAGTAAGACAGCTGGTGAGCAGGAGCCTCAGTGCCTGAATCTTTGACCAGTTCCTATCACCCCTACACCCATCCCAGGTTTGACTGGGAGCTAGTTGGGCACGATATCCTGGCAAAAGCCAAGGATGTGGTCCTTATAATGAATAGAAACACATACTGACCATGTTGAATTTAACTTCAATAGAGCTTCCCTTTCAACACCAAGCCACACCCACAGAGAGAGCCAGTACAGTTTCCAGCATTGAAGTACCACCAGCTGCTCAGGTGCAGCACAGTTTCCAAGGAGCACCTGGTAGATTTGAAGTGAAACGATGTCTCACTGATTTTGATTTCCCTCTGCTGGAAAGCCTGGTGGTGCTGGGTTTAAGTGCCATGGCAGCTAGCTGAAAGGTCGGCGGCTGACTCCACCAGGTACTCCTTGGAAACTCTGCGGGGCAGTTCTACTCTGTCCTGTAGGACTGTCATGAGCTGGAATCGACTCACCGGCGGTGAGTCTGGTCTGGATGGCTAATGGGAGCCCTGGTTGTGCAGCAGTTAGGTGTTCAGCTGTTAACAAAAAGGTCAGCAATTTGAATCGACCAGCTGCTACTTGGAAACCTATGGGGCAATTCTACTCTGTCCTAAAGGGTCGCTATGAATCAAAACCAACTCAAAGGGAAAGTTTTCTTTATCTTTTCATGTTTTTGGGGGCCATCTGTATGTTCTCTTTGGTGAAATACCTATTCTAGTCTTCTGATTGGATTGTTTGTGTTGTTTAAATTATCAACATTTTATACATATTTACTTATTAGATTCTTACTAGATGTGTGGTTCCAAAGATATCATTTATTGACTCTTATTTTTAAATTTAAAAATTTTTAAATTTATTGTGTAATATCTTAGACGTACAAAAATATATAAAGACTAATAACAGCACATATATTTATGTACCGAACAAGGGGAAACCTTACCATACCAGTTAAATGTCCCATATCCTTCCCTGATCTTTCTACCTTACTCTCCTCTCCCCTGCAGGAAACCATCACCTGGAATTGGATGCCCCTCATTACTTCCTATTTCTATACACTTCTACTGCATGTGTTGTAATCTTTTTATATAAATGGTATTAATGTCTGTATTCTTGTAAGATTTATTAAAAAATTAAATGTTAAAAGACAACAAACAGGCCAATCAGCGTCCCCCCCTCTATCCCCGGGATGCCTGGATATAGTTTTCAAAGGTAGCAATTTGCCAGCTCAATATGTGTAGACCACCCCTGTAATTTCAGGGGTTTTTGCGGGCTGAGTTTCAATCTACTCCAAAACGGGAATACACATGGCAGCTGAACAGTGACCCAGGGCCACAGTGTGATGTGAAGGAAGGAAATAACTTCAGTTGCTTATACTGTGCCTGTTGTTGTCAAGTTGCCTAGCTGGTAGCAAACAGAAAGAGGGACCAGCACAGCACACAGGCTTCGGAATCGGATGCAGCTCTGCCACTTGACCTGCCACTCACCAGATGCACAGTATGTTTGGGCCTCCATTCCTATGAAATGAGATGGATATTTAAGTTGTAGGGCCTTTATGAGTGAGTACTGGAGATGATATCCACAAAACATCTAATACAGAATAAATGCTTCATAGAGGATAGCTATTACTATTACTAATATATGAAGTTCATGGGTGTGGCATCAACCCCTGACTCATTCCATCATCAGTACATACACATCCTTTTCTGGTTGTTGCTGTTGTAAGACACAGATAACAAAACATACACCAGCTCAACACTTTTCTCATGTGCAGTTCAGCGAGACAATACGTATAAATCTTTTGATGGGCTGTTAAGGAAAAAGTCTAGACTCTGAATTGTTTTGAAAATAATTTCTGCTGTAATCACTCTTTGTTTTCCCATGTTTTGAAATGGATACATGGAGGAAAATGGGTGTGATTTTCCCACTGCCAGGAAGATCTGAATAGTTTTTATGCTAGTCAAGTTAACTTCAAAATCAGTGAAGCCACAGTGGGTTAAAAATAAGAAAACTCAATTTCCTGATAAAAGTATGCAATGCGTAAACATAATTTCCTGCGTCAAAGAAACAAGTAAAGCCCGTGTGACATACACTGAGATATCAAGGACTAGGATAGAATTAGTTTGGCTCCAGGGGACTGGGTAGAGGGAGGCTTTTCCTTTCTTGTGTGGAAAGTAAAGAAGTAATCATCATGTGACAGTCATTCAGGAACTTCTCAGATCAGGGTTTGGTCCAATATGATAAAGCTTCACTATCTTTACTTTTGTGCTTTATGAGACTGGCTGAAAATTGCATTTCTGCTCATTTTGCAAGATGCCACCTCATATTTTATGACTGGATATTTTGGACTCAGTTATACACATATGAGCCCATGTTTACTGTATTACACAGCCTTGAAGTTCAAGGCTATGTAAGACTTAACCCCTCAAATAACACCTCACAAAGAGAATGTTTTGCAAACAAGGTATTTAAATGTATGGGGACATCACAGAATATATATACACTTTTAAAGAAGGACATTTATCCCAAACTGGCTCCTATGTTTATATTGTTAATATCTTCAAGGTATCTTGCAGAGGCCTGCCACCAAAGCCTCTGTGAAAAAAGTCACAAGCTTCTGTGGTGACAGGCAGAGGCATTTCACCTGTGACATATTTTCTGTCCACATTCTCCTTGATAATATTTTGCAACTTGATCAAACCTTCCTCAAAAAAAATACATCCTCTTCTCCTGGCACAAGAATCAGGGGAGATGCCTTCTAAGAGGGGCTTTACAACCCCCTCGGCTTATGAAATTATATTGGGAATATCTGACCAGGAACTTCTAGGGAAAAGAGCTCAGAGGAATGAACTTCAATACAGCATGCCTGAAAGTATTGAGGCCTGCCCAGCTCCACTGGCTTCCCCCAACTGTGTCTCCCCCCCTCCCTTTTCCACATATGAAATACAAGTTTGCAGAAAAGCCCCTGAAAGGCTTCCCAAGGACAATTCTCCACACAGCCCTTAAAGCTATACAAGCATCTCACTCCCTACAGCAGAAAGATAGATAAACTTCCAAGTTCATTATAATTGGTATGACAAATGAATAATCACTAAAGAAACATCTTTCTTAGAGCAGCTGGGTTGGGTTGGGGGACGGTAGACACTATCTGCACAGGAAGAGATAAAAACTTATAGAAACAAATAGACGCAGTCAAATAATGAAGCTTTGAGGAGTCTACCCTTCTGTGCCTTTCACCTTGAGGTACGAATAGAATCATCAAGTTCAAAGCATAACTTTGTTTTCACTGACATTTATCACCAAGAACACCTGCCTCAGGCCATTATCCAAAAGCTTTGACAATTAACTAGAAAAAGAAGACCACGAGGGGTCAGTTTCTTGTTAGCTAATAATGATGGGTTAGTTTCTTGTTAGCCAATAGCTTATATGATGAAGAAAATAGGGTGAAAATCACGTCACCTCATCTATAAAAAAATAAAGCAAGACAGACCTTTGTCGGGCTGCCATTTTCTCTAAAACTCTTTCCTGTCTCAGTCTGGTTTCTTCCTCCGCTGACACCCAACCCCCCAAGCCCTTCGTGTTCCTGAAACCCCCACCAGGGCTGGCTCCCGTCAGTATCTGATTTGTAATATTCTCCAACCCTTATTTGAGGATGAAAGGTAATGGTTGAATTAGCTGGTGAGAACATTCTCTTCTCCAGTATCAAAGCTCAAGGTGTTCTTTCTCCCAAGGATCTTGCTGCTGGGAACTTGTGTTCTCTAGCGTAAATTTTGATTTTAACCAACACTATCTTGAAGAATTTTGAGCTTATAATTTTTTTTTAGTTCAACAGTGCTTAACCTTTAACTGTGAAAAATATCTTTGTTGCTTTTTTCTTCTGTATCCTTAATGATCATGATAGATCAGAACTCACAGCACCTACCTTATCTTTATCTGTTACCCACAGTGCACATGAGAAATTATCATCGACTAGGCATCTGCTCCGGATATTTCTACAACTGTCCAAGGTTTAGAAGATAAATCAATCATCTCTGGGTGGGGTTTACAGTTTGTTATCCAGCAGCCATAGAATCTAAATTTGACACTAGAGCTTACCTTGGTCTAACCACCCCCCCAAATCCTTGCTGTTGAGTTGATCCTGACTCATAGAGACCCTACAGGACAGAGTAGAACTGCCTCACGGAGCTTCCAAGGAGCACCTGGTGGATGTGAACTGCAGACATTTTCTTATTTGCAGACTTAGCCCCTAACCACTATGCCACCAGGGTTTCCCTTTGGTCTAAATCAAATTTATTTCAATAACATCCCTGATTTTCAATAGAAATTGAGCTTATTTTCAAGTGAACCCTTATTTTAAAAGCTTTGCTTTGGGGCAATGTAAAATGGTATAGCCATTCTGGAGAACAGTTTATCACTTTCTTATACAGCTAAACAAGCCATTACCATATGACCCAGAAATCACGCTCTTGGGCAGGCCCCTTCTTGTCCTTCCTCTTCCTTGTACCCCTCAGCACAGGCAAGTAATGTCACTAATTTCTTGTACATTCTTCCAGAGGTATTTCACTGCAATGTGAAAAGAAAGCATGTGCATTTGTGAATAAATATTTATTAGCTCTCTTCTTAAATGGTAGCACGGTGAGGCCTAAGAGAGCTGGAACTTCATGGGCTGTGTTGTTTTTTGGGTCTCATAAATTTCTTGCCTCAGAAAGGGTGCAGTTCTTACTGCTTGTCTCAGTGGACAGTATCTGCATTTTCTTTCCCTAATAGGTTTCCGTCCTATATAGGTTCTGGCTTTTGCAGGTTTTACTGTATGTTATACATAGTATGGTGTACCTCGCTATTTTCATTTAATAATGTATCTTGGAAACCTCTCCATAATGTTCCATAAAGAGCTGCATCACTCTTTTATCACAGAATAGCACCTCATTGAAGGAGCCCCGGTGGTGCAATGGTTAAGTGCTTAGCTGTTAACCAAAATTTCAGCAGTTTGAACCTACCAGTGGCTCGTCAGGAGAAGAGACCTGAAGATATACTCACCTAAAGATTACAGCTCAGGACGCCCAATGGGGCAGTCCTGCTCTCTCCTATACAGTTGCTATTAAAAACAAAAAAACAAACCAAAAAACCCAGTGTCGTTGAGTCTGTTCTGACCATAGCAACCCCACAAGGAGCACCTGGTGGATTTGAACTGCTGACTTTCTGGTTAGCAGTTATAGTACTTAACTACTACGCCACCAGGGTTTCCTACAAGGTTGCTGTGAGTCAGAACTGACTTGATGACACACAATAATGTCTCATTGAGTGAACCTAGTCTGACTCGGATTGGGACTGCTTGGTATCTGCAGATCACTTTGGGTACAGCTTACATTTCCTCAATGTCCTAGTCAGGAAGTGCTACTCTAACAAAAATACCACAAGTGGATGGCTTTAAAAAGAGAAATTTTATTTTGGCACAGTCTAGTAGGTTAAAAGTCCAAATTCAGTGTGTCAGCTCCAGAGGCTCTCTCTGCTAGCTCTAGAGGAAGGTCCTTGTCGTCAGTCTTCCCCTGGACTTGGAGCTTCTGGGGCCGAGGGACCCTGGTCCTTTCCAAAGGACATGCTCTGCTCCAAGTTCTGCTTTTTGGTGGTATGAGGTCCCTGAATCTCAGCTTGCCTCTTTTTCTTTTTATATCTTGGGAGACTGCTTCAAGGCACAAACAATTCTGCACATTAAGCCCTGTCCCACCAACAAAACAGTATTCATCTACCCTCACTAACATCACAGAGGCAGGAATTGCAACATGGAAGAACATCACACAATACCAGCAAGTATGCCTAGCAAAATTGCTGCAGATTTTTTGGGCACAATTTAATCCATGACACACAATGCAGAGTCTTCTTAGTTCCCTGTGAGTGGATATTTATTTATTTTTGTCAATCACTTCCAACTACATCAATCCCGGAGTGAATAACTATTCACCTGGCAGTTTTCTTTATATAAGAGTATAGATCAAGGTAAAATCTTAGGTCATAAAACTGATGGGTCAAATGATATGAGTATTGTACATTTGGTAGATTGCCCAACTGCCCTAAGAGAGTTTACCCTGATTGGTCATATATAAGAATCCCTTATTTCTCACACCTTAGCCAATACTATGTGTTATCAAACCTCCTCATCTTTGCCAGTCATGAAATGCAGTCAATATTTCTCATTTACATTTCTGTCTCTTCACATTCTTTGCTCTTTTTCTACTTGTTCATTATTATTTTTATTAAGGAAATTATCCCTCTTTGATATATATCTGGAAAAGAAATTTCCAGTTTCCTTTTGTGCTTGTCTTTATTTAAGGTAGTTTTTCCTATAAAAAACTTTTGTTTTGAAAAGGCATTTGACAAAGTCCAACTTTCATTCCTGATTAAAAACTCCCAGCAAAATAGGAAGGGAAGGGAAGTTCCTCCAAGTGATAAAGAGCATTTATACAAAGCCAACAGTCAGCATTATCCTAAATGGAATTTGAAAGCATTCCCTTTGAGAAGGGGAACCAGACAAAGATATCCTTTGTCATCACTCTTATTCAACATCGTGCTAGAGGTATTAGACAGAGCAATAAGGCAATGAAAAAAAAAAAAAAAGGGAAATCTAAATTGGTAAGGAAACCCTGGTGGCATAGTGGGGTTAAGTGCTACGTTTGTTAGCCATGAGTTCCTCAGTTCAAATCTGTCAGGTGCTCCTTGGAAACTCTTTGGAGCAGTTCTACTCTGTCCTATAAGAATCAACTCAATGGCAGTGGGTTAAACTGGTAAGGAAGAAGTATCCCTATTCATAGATGATATTGTTTTATACTTAGAAAACACCAAAGAATCCACAAGAAAACTACTGGAACTTTTCAGTAAAGTATCAGGATACAAGGTAAACACAAAAAGCAGTTGGGTTCCTCTATACTAACAAAGAAAACTTTGAAGAGGAAACCACAAAAATACTATTTACAATAGCCCCCAGGAAGATAAAATACTTAGGAATAAATGTAACCAGAGACATAAATGACCTGTACAAAAAAAACTACAAGACCCTACTACAAGAAACCAAAGGAGACCTACATAAGTGGAAGAACATACCATACTTATGGATAGGAAGACCCAACATTGTGAAAATGTCAATTCTACCCAAAGCAAGGTAAGATAAAATACACCAATAAAAGACAAGAGGCCCTGGATAAGTAAAGCATTACTGAAGAAGAACAAGGTGGGAGGCCTCACACTACCCCACTTTAGAACCTATTAATTGCCACTATAGTCAAAACAGCTTGGTACTGGTACAAAAACAGGTGTGTAGACCAATCAGACAGAACTGACAATCCAGACAAATAAAATCATCGACCTATAAGTAGTGAATATTTGACAAAGGACCAAAGTGTGTTAATTGGGGAAAAGACAGTCTCTGTAACAAATGGCACTGGCATAACTGGGTATCCATCTGTAAAAAAATAAAACAAGACCCATACCTCCCTCATATCATGCACAAAAACTAGCTCAAAATGGATCAAGGATCTAAATATAAAATCTAAAATGATAAAGATCACGGAAGCAGAAATAGGGACAATGTTAGCAGCCCTAACACATGGCATGAAACAGAACACAAACCATAACTAACAATGCACAAATGCCAGAAGAGAAACTAGGTAATTAGGGGCTCCCAGAAATTAAACATGTATGCTCATTCAAAGACTTCACTTAAAGAGTAAAATGATAATCTACAGATGGAAAAAAAATTTTGGCTAATACACTGTCAGATAAAAACTTAATTTCTAAAATTTACAAGATAATGTAGTACCTCAACAACAAAAAGACAAATAATAAAATTAAAATGGGCAAAATATAAGAACAAACACTTCACCAAAGAATACATGCAAGTCTAACAAATACACAAGGAAATGCTCATGATCATTAGCCATTAGAGAAATGCAAATTGAAACCACAATGAGATACTATCTCACCCCAACAGGCTGGCACCTATCCAAGACACACAAAATAATAAATGTTGGAGTGGTTGTGGAGAGACTAGAACACTTACAGCTGTTGGGAATGTAATATGGTACAACTACTTGGAAATTGATTTGATGCTTCTTTAAAAAGCTAGATATAGAAATACCATAAGACCTGACTCAGCAATTCCATGTTCTGCATCCCACTTTGGTTGAGTTGCATCTAGGGCCTTAAAAGGTTGTGAGCTGCCATCTAAGATAGATCAACTGGTCCCATCCCATAGAATGAAGAACACCAAAGACACATGAAAAATATTAGTCCAAGAGACGTAAGGGCCACATTAACCAGAGACTTCATCAGCCTGAAACTAGAAGAACTATATGGTGCCCAGCTACCACCAATGACTACCTTGATAGAGAACACAAGATTCATGGATGGAGCAGGAGAAAAAGGCACAGAATTCAAATTTTAGTAAAAGATCAGACTTAATGGTCTTAAACTGACAGAATCCTGAAACTATGGCCCCTAGATGTTCTGTTAACCTAGAACTAAAACCACTCCTGATGCCCACTCTTTAGACAAAGATTAGACTGCACTATAAAATATAAAACAATACTCATAAAGAGTGTGCTTCTTAGTTCCATCAGATAAATAAGATCAATGGGTGGCTCCTGCCATGAGGCAGGATGAGAAGGCAGGAAGGGACAGGAACTGGTTGAACAGAAACAGAAACTTAGGGTGGAAAGGGGAGCACGATGTCACATTATAGGGATAGCAACTAATGTCACATAACAATATGTGTATAAATTTTTGTATGACAAACTACTTTGAACTGTGAACTTTCATCCAAAGCATTTTTTTTTAAATGCAGTTGAATGTTTACATTTTTTATTTTATGGCTTCCAAATTTTGTGTCAGGAAGTCCTGGTTGACACAGTGCTTAAGCACTTGGTTACTAACCGAAAGATTGGCACTCTCCAGGAGAAAAGACCTGGAATCTGCTCCAGTAAAGACTTCAGCCTAGTGGCTGGTCTGATGAGTGTTACTATAAGCAGGTGGGATGTTGACAGAATCTTGGTAGTGTAGTGGTTAAGAGGTCAGCTGCTAACCAAAATGTCAGCAGTTCAAGTCCACCAGCTGCTCCTTAGAAATCCTACAGGGCCGTTCTACTCTGACCTTTATGATCAGTATGTGTCAGAACTGACTTGACAGCAATCAGTTTAGTTTTTTCAGGATGTTGACAGAACAATTCTGTGTCTTGATAGTGGCAATTATTACACTAAACTATGCATTATAAAATTGAATAGATTGCACACACAAGTACTATTAAAAACTGGTGAAATCTGAGTAAGATCTATATATTGTACCAATGTTATTTCCTGGTTAGAACATTCTACATAGGAAGTTACAGCCAGAGGAAGTTGGATGATGGGTACACAAGACCTCTATGGACTACTTTTGCAAGAACAGAGTAGCAGGGGTGGGGTACTGGGACTATGCTCTCAGCGGACATCGAGATCAGCTGGCATGATTAGTCTATGCTAAGGGAGTCTTCTGCACCCCACATTGTTGAGTGGCATCTAGGGTATTAAAAGCTAGCAAGCTGTCATCTGAGGTACACGAAATGGTCCCAACTCAGCCAGAACAGATGATCACTGAGAACACCAAAGACAGGAGGCAAAAAAGAGCCCAGGATATAGAAGAACCCACATAATGGGAGACTATCAATATGCGACCAGAAGAACAAGATGGTACCTGGCTACTACCAAAGGCAGCCATGACTGGGCACACAATGTTGAGTCCCTGTGGCAACATGAGAAAAAGAGGAGTGCAGGTCAACAACTTGACCAAAAGATCACAAGTGATGGTCTGACAGCTTGGGGGCTCCCCCAGGAGCAAGGCCCCTAGACCTGTTGCTGCCCCTGTCTGGAAAACACTACTGAGGTCAACTCTTCAGACTAAAATGGACTAGACTTGGGGATACAATGTGACTGTGTGGTGGGTGTACCCTATCATTCTATGCATTTATGGGAAGCTGTCCCGCTGGTCTCTTTCTAGATGTGAGAGAAGAGGGTGGAAAGGAGGGGGCAGGAGCTTGCTGAGAGGCTACAACAAGTATAAAATGACAAGGAGAAGTGTGGTGTCATGGGGCAAGGAGAGCAGAAGAACTGTAGACAGGCATGGAAAATTGATTTGGATTGTGTACCTTCACATAATCATAATAAGAAGAAAGAAAGAAAAAGAAACCAAAGTGTATTGCATTGGGCAAATCTGTTGCAAAAGACCTCTGTAAAGTGTTGAAAAGCAGAGACGTTATTTTGAAGAGTAAGTGGCACATGACCCAAATCATGGTGTTTTCAATCATATACATGTGAAAACTGGACAATGAGTAAGGAAGACAGTAGAACTGGTGCCTTTCCATTTATGATATTGGTGAAGAATATTGAATATACCATGGATTGCTAGAAGAACAAGTCTGTCTCGGAAGAATTACAAGCCAGAGTGCTCCTTGGAAGGTAGGATGGGGAGACTCTGTCTCACATACTTTGGGCATGTTACCAGGAGGGACCAGTCCCTGGAGAAGGACATCATGTTTGGTAAGGTAGGTGGTCAGTAAGATCCTCAACTGACACAGTGGCTGCCACAATGAACTCAAACACGGCAATGATTTTGAGAAGAATGATGCATAAGTGGGCACTATTTTGTTCTGTTATACGTGGAGCCACTATGTGTTGGAACCAACTTGATGGTGCCTAACAACAGTTTCCAGGTTAGGTTAATAATATGTTCTCTACCCCTGTGTTTTACATTTTGTTTCATTATTTTTTTCATTTCAGCCTTTAACCTACCCGGAATTTATTTTCATTCATGGAATTATGGATGTCCAGCTTTATTTTCCTGTGGATGGATAACTAGTTTCTCAGTAGCGTCTCTTATGTAAACCATCCCTTTACTCCTCCCTCCCCCCCCTTATTTTTACAAATGAAAACATCAAATAAGTCATATGCAAAATTCTCATGTATAAAAAATGTATTTCTGGATTCACTAGTCTGTTCCACCCATCTTCTTGGGTATCCCTCATCAACACCATAATAGATTACATTGGTGTAGGGCATATTAATCAGATGTTGACTGTTCAATATATTTTGAATACCCTTTAAATTTGGAGTTCCCCAAACAGAAGCCAAAATTCAGTTATCAGTGAACTTTGCTGCTTGACACAGACATGAATATGATCTAACTTCTGTGAAACTCTAAGGAGAAAGGTGGGCCTGAGCAGAATCCAGTTTTGGAGGCATGGTGGAGCCACATCAACTGTTCAGAGGCATCTGTAGTAAAGCTTCTTGCCTTCAGTCCTGAGCATCCTCAGAAGGAGCTGGTGAGTGGATTGTCCTTGCTTGACAGTCTGAATGTGGTCAGGTGTTTCATGTAGTTGTGTGTAAGGGCCTGGATCTCTGGCCCTTTTGGGAGCTGTGTAATACACTTTTTCAGCTTGAACATGTCAGGGTGGACTCTGGGACTTAGAACAGAATCCTCACTGATACAAGCAGTTTTATATCATATTCTGCTATCATAGGGCTAGCCCCCATCCCTCCTCTAAAAAGGTAAAATTTCTCAAACATTTTTTCAAGTTGGATGTCATTCTTAAAGTTCTGTTGTATTTTTTATTTTTATTTGAATTTTTTTCTTTTTAAATTGTGATTAAGTGCAAGTATACAATCCAAATCAAATTTCCGTGCCCACTTATCTGCAGCTCCTTCTGCTTTCCTTGCCCAGTGACAGCATGTTCCTACTTTTTGTTCTATAGATGTTGTAGCCTGTTAAATATCTCCTGTCCCCTCCTCTCCACTCTCCCTTCTCACTGCTAGTAAGATGCCAGTAGGACAGCATCCCATAGATGCAAAGAACCATAAAGTACACACATCATATGGTCACACTGTGTTCCCAAGTCCAGTCAATTCCTGTCCAGAGAGTTGACTTCAATAATGTTTTCTGTCACGGGTAGCAGCAGGTCTAGGGGCTATGCTCCCAGGGGAGCCGCCAGGCTGCCAGACCATCAGTGGGAGTCTTTTAGTGGAGTTTTTGAGGTGCACCCCTCTTTTTTTCATGTTGCCACAGAGAATGAATATTGTATGTCCAATCACGGCTGTCTTTGGTGGTGGCCAGGCACCATATGGTTCTTCTGGTCACATGTTGATACAGTCATCCATTCAGATAAGTCCTGTCTCCTTTGCTTTTTTCATTGTGCTTTTGTTGTTCACCTGTTCTGGCTGAGTTGGGACCATTTGGTGTACCTCTGATGGCAGCCCGCTAGCTTTTAAGACCCGAGATGCCATTCACCAATATGGGGTCCAGAAGACTCTCTTAGCAATATGCTAGTTATGCCAGTTGGCCTCTATGTTCCCTGAGAGAATGGTCCCTGGACCCCTGCCCCTGTTACTCTGTCCTTGCAATATTGGGTTAAGATTGGGAGAGTATTCATGTTATGCTAAAGTCCAGTTAAATTGATCCTCTTTCTAACGTGTGCTGTCACTGATTCACTCAATCAAATTTCTGTCAACTATCTAAACAGCTCTCTCTCTCCCTCCCTACCCTTGCAGCCATCAAAGAATCTTTCCTTTTGTACATAAGTCTGTTTTTAAGTCCTTATAGTAGAGGTCTCACACAATATTTGTCCTTTTGCAGCTGACTAATCTCAGCATGTCTTCCAATTGAAACCAGGTTATGAAATGCTTCCTAAAATCATCACTGTTCTTTATCATTGCATAGTGTTCCACTGAGTATATGTACCATAGTTTGTCCATTCATCCGTTGTTGGGCACCTGGGTTGATTTCCATCTTTTTGCTATTGCGGACTGTGGTGCAATAAACATTTGTGTGTAAGCATCTGTTTGTGTGACTGCCTTTGATTCTGCAGGACATATTCCAAGCAGTGGGATTACTGGATCAAATGGTACATCTATTTCCAGCTTCTTTTATTTTTATTTTTTATTAAATAAAAAATGAAAGTGTACACACTCTGTGCTTACAGCACTGGCTTAAGAGAGAAGGAGTACACAAGCTGTGTTGCAGTCCCATTAATATTGATCTTCTTACTAATGTGTATTGTCACCAATTTCACCCAACCAAATTTCTAACAACTATCTAATCTAAACCCTCGCCCCTTGCCCTCCCGCCCTTCCACCCTCCCCACTCTTGTAGCCATCAGAGTCTTTTCTATTATGTATAAGTATGCTTTTAAGTTTTTATTGTAGGGGTCTTATATAATAATTGTCCTTCTGTCGTTGACTAGTTTCACTCAACATAATGTCCTCCAGTTGAGACCAAATTGAGAGATGTTTCCTGCTATCATCATTGTTCTTTATCAGTGTATAGTACTCCATTGAGTATATATACCAAAGTTTACCCATCCATTCTTCTGTTGTTGGGCTTCTGGGTTGATTCCAACTTTTTGCTATCGAGGACTGTGCTGCAATGAACACTCGAGTGCATGTATCAGTTGGTGTGAATTGCCTTGATTTTGTAGGATATATTCCGAGCAGAGGAATAACTGGGTCAAATGGTATATCTATATCCATTATTTTAAGGTAACGCCAAATTGCTTTCCAAAGAGGTTGCACCATTCTACAATCCCACCAACAGTGAAGGAGAGTTCCAATCTCTTCACAGCCACTCCAACATTTATTGTTTTGCGTTTTTTGGATCATGGCCAATCTTGTTGGGGTGAGATGGTATCTCATTGTCATTTTGATTTGAATTTCTTTAATGATTAATGATCGTGAACATGTCCACATGTGTTTTTTGGCTGCCTGGATCTCCTCTTTACAGAAGTGTCTATCTCCTTTGCCCATCACTTAATTGGATGATTTGTCTTTTTCTTATTGATATTTTGTAGAACCTTACAGATTATGGAGATCAGGCGTCAGTGTGACATAGAGTTGCCAAATATTTTTTCCCATTCTGTAGGTGGTCTTTTAATTCTTTTGATGAAATCTTTGGATGAGCAGAAGTGTTTGATTCTTATTAATTCCCATTTATTTTCTCTTCTGACGAATGTGTTTTGTTTGTCAGATTTTGAAGTCTGTCTATATTGCGTATTAAAATGTCCATTGTTGACCCTATCTTATCTTGGATGAGCTTTATTGTTTTATTATCCAAAAGGGTAGACTTCTTTATTTATGGAATTCTTTCTTGGTTTCTTGCAGTAAGGTCTTGCAGTTCTCTTTGTATAGATCTCTTATTTCTTCTTAAGGAAGTGCTAGATTGCTTTCCAAAGAGGTTAATACCAATTTGTAATCCCAGCAGCAGTGTAGGAGAGTTCCAATCTCTCCACAGCCTCTCTAGCATTTGTTGTTTTGTGTTTTTTGGAACACGGCCAATTTGTTGGGGTGAAGTGGTATCTCTTTGCAGTTTTGATTTGGATTTCTCCAGTAGCTAATGATTATGAGCATTTCCTCATGTGTCTTGGCTGCCTGGATATTTTCTTTGGTGAAGTGTCTATCCCTCTACTTTGCCAGTCATTTAATTTACCTTCTTCTTGTTGATATTTTGCAGTGTCTTTTAGATCACTGAGATCAGATGTCGGTCCCATATGTAGTTGCCAAATACTTTTTCCCATTCTGTAGGCTGTCTTTTAATTTTTTTGATGAAGTCTTCGGATGAGCCAAAGTGTTTGATTTTTTAGTAGTTTCCACTTATTCTCTCTTCTGTTGATTGTGCTTCGTCAGATTTTGAAGTCTGTCTAAGCTGATAAACTTCCATTGTCGACACCATTTTTTTTTTTGCATGATCTTTACTGTTTCAAGTCTGATATTTAGGTCTTTTATCCAGTCGGAGTTAGTGTTCGTGTAAGGTGTGAGATATAGTTCTTGTTTCAGTTTTTTGCATACGGATACCCAATTCTGCCAGCACCATTTGCTGAAGAGACTGTTTTTATGCCAGTTTACAACCTTAGGACATTTGTCCAATATCAACTGTTCATGAGAGGATGGTGGCATCATGGGTGTCAACTCTGTTCCATCAGTCTATAAGGCTCTTTTTTACCAGTACCGGGCTGTTTTGACTACTGTGGCAGTGTAATAGGTTCTAAATTTGAGTAGCGTGAGGCCTTCCATTGTGTTCCTGCTCTTCAGTAGTGCTTAACTTCTCCAGGATTTCTTCCCTCTACAAAGTTGGTGATTTGTTTCTCCATCTATTAAAAAAATGACACTAGAATCTGTATTGGGATTGCATTGCATATGTTGATTGCTTTGGGTAAAATAAACATTTCACAATGTTAAGTCTTTCTATCCACAAGCAGGGTAGGCTTCTTCATTTATGTAATTCTTTCTTGGTTTCTTGCAGTAAGGTCTTGCTGTTCTATTTGTATAGAGCTTTTATTTCTCTAGCCAGATTTATCCCTAGGTATTTTATCTTCTTAGAGGCTAAAGTAAATGGTATTGATTTGGTGATTGTTTTCTTTGATGATCTCTTAATTGGTATAAAGGAAAACTACTGATTTACTTATGTTTATCTTATATCCTGATACTCTGCTGAATTCTCCAATTAGTTCCAGTTGTTTACTTGTGGATTCTTTGAGATTCTCTCTCTATACAATCATATCATCTGCAAATACGGAGATTTTTACTTCTTCTAGAATCATATCATCTGCAAATAGGGAGATTTTTACTTCTTTGACAATGCTGCAGTTGCCCTTTATTTCTTTTTCTTGTCTAATTGCCCTGGCTAGAACTTGTAGTACAATGTTCAACAGAAGGAGTGACAGTGGGCATCCTTGTCCAGTTCCTTTTCTCAAGGGGAATTCTTTAAGTCTCTCTCCATTCAGGATGATGTAGGCAGTTGGCTTTGTGTAGATGCTCCTTACTGAGTTCAGGAATTTCCCTTCTATTCCTATTTTGCTGAGAGTTTGTATCATGATTGGGTGTTGAACTTTCTTGAATGCCTTTTTTGCATCAACTGACAGAATCAGATGATTCCTACCTTCTTGTTATTTATGTGTTTTGTCACATTGTTTTTCTGATATTGAATCAGCCTTGCATCCCTGGTAATCTGACTCGGTCATGATGAATTATTTTTTTGATATGTTGTTGAATTCTATTGGCAAGGATTTTGTTGAAGATTTTTGCATCTAGGCTCACAAGTGACACTGGTCTGTAATTTTCTTTCTTGTGGGATCTTTCCCTGGCTTTGGTATCAGGATTATCCTGGCTTCATAGAATGAATCTAGGATGCTATCCGTTTCTATGCTGTGAAATAGTCTCAATAACATTCGAGTTAACTTTTCTCTAATTCTAGAATTCCCTAATTCTAGAATTCTCCGGTGAAGTCATCTAGGCCAGGATCTTCTTTGGATGGTATTTTTTTGATGATTTTTTTAATCTCTTCCTTTGTGATGGGTTTATTAAGCTATTCTACTTCTTCTTGTGATAATTTTGGTAAGTGATATGATCTAAAAATTTGTTTCCTTTGATTTTCAAATCTGTTCGAGTACAGTCTTTTGTAGTATTCTGTTATGATATTTTTTATTTCAGTTGGGTCTGTTGTGACATCTCCCATCTTATTTCTCATTTGAGTTGTTTGTTTTCTCTCTTGTTTTTCTTAAGTTTAGCCAGTGGTTTATCAATTTTGTTGATCTTTTCAAAAAACCAGCTTTTGGTTTTGTTATTTTTTTCCAATTGTTCTTCTATTCTCTAATTCATTTAGTTCTTCTCAAATCTTTACGATCTGTTTTCTTCTGGTGCCAGAGGGGTTCCTCTGTTGCTGTCTTTCTACTTGTTCAAGCTATAGGGTTAACTCTTTGGTTTGGGTCCTTTCTTCATTCTGGATGTGTGCATTTATAAAATGACCTCTGAGTACTGCTTTTACTGTATCCCATTGGTTCTGGCAGGATATGTTTACATTTTCATTTGATTCCATAAATTTATTTTGTCCTTGATTTCTTCTATAACCCATGGCTTTTTGAGCACTTTTAGTTTTCATGATTTCAAACTTCAGTTTTTTCTGCTATTGATTTAGACTTTTATGGTTTTATGGTCTGAGAAGATACTTTGCAATTAATTCTATGGTTTGGATTTTGTTAGACTTGCTTTGCATCATAAAATGTGGTCTATTCTGGAAAATGTTCCATGTGCAGTGGAGAAGGTGGTGTAGTTATCTGTTGACAGATAAAAAGTTCTGCATATGTCGATGAGGTCTAGTTGGTTAACTGTTGCAATAAGATCTTCTGTGTCTTTACTGAGCTTTTTTCAACATGATCTGTCCATTACTAAAAGTGGAGTGTTGAACTCTCCAACTGTTATTGTGGAGTGATCTATCTCATTTTTCAATGTAGTCAGTGTTTGTTCAATGTATCTAGATGCTCTGGTATTGGGTGCATAAATATTTAATATTGTTAAGTTCTGCTTGTGTATTGAATATTGTAGCAATAAATAGTGACCATCCTTGTCCACAATGGTAGATTTTACATTAAAATTGATTTTATCTTAGTATTGCCACACTTGCTCTTCTTTGTTAGACTGGTATATTGTTATTTCATCCTTTAATTTTCAGTTTTTTGTATCTTTGAGTCTAAGGTGTGCTCCTTGCAAGTAACTTATAGATGGGTCATTGTCTTTTGATCCACGATGTCACTCATCTGTTTATTGGAGTGTTCAGTCCGTTTACATTCAGTGTTAATTACTGACAGGTATGTGCTTAGGATTTTTATTTTGATGTATTTATTTTTGTGTTGGTCTTTTCTACATTGTTCTTAATATTCTGTTCTGGGTCCTTCTTTACGGGATGACTTTTCATCTTTTTCAGTGTTGGTTTGTTTTTGTTGAGACTTGTATTGCATTTCTTGTTTTGGTATGTTGCACTGTTATTGTGCTTTCTGGCTACCCCTATGATGTCCCTTAATATTCTAAGTTTAAATCCAATTTTAACTTCTGTATCTCTTTTTAACTTCCTCTCCAAGGACTTTAACTACTGTAGTGTATCCCTCTTTTTAGTGTGATGGTGTCATAATTTTTGTGATATGACCACTGGTTCCCTTCATCTAATATTGTACCTTTGATTGAGTTTTGTGACTTCTCTAACTTAGCAGGATTTTGGATGCTGTGCCCTGCATTGCCTCCTTAAATATACACTTAATGGTTTTGCTTTTCTAAGCAAAGAACTGCTTTCAGTATTTCTTGTAGTTTTGGTTTGGTTTTTAGAGTCTCCAAGCTTCTGTTTATCTGTGAATGTCTTACTTTCATCTTCATATTTGAGAGACAGTTTTGCAGGATTTATTTCTTGGTTGGAAGTTTTTCTCCTTTAAGGCTTTGAATGTGTCATCCCATTGTGTCCTTACCAACACAGCTTCTGCCGAGAAGTCAGATGAAAGCCTACAGGGCTTCCCTCTGAACATTAGCTTTGCTTTGAGCCTTGCTGCCTTTAAGAGAATGTTTATGTTTCATTTTATTAAGCTTGATTACAATATGCCTTGGGGTCTATAACATCCCTTTTGGGGTCTAGTTTTTGTGGTGTTTGATACATGTCTTGGATATCTATGTTCTCTTCTAATTTCAGGGAAGTTTTCTGTCGCCAGCACAATACTGCACATTTTCAGCTATCCCTCCCTATTCAAGAACTCCAACTAACTGTTGATTATTCCTTTTGAGTCTCATGTTTCTTAATGCTTCTTCATTTGTCTTATTTCTTTGATTTTTCCTCATAACTGCTGTTGTCAGTTACTCTGTCCTCAAGGTCATTAAGTTTGACTTCCATCTCCTCAATTTGCCTCTTTTGGCTTTGGATTGAATCATCTAGTTTCATAATTTTGTTAGTGATCTGCTGGATTTCACATCATTGATGTTTCATCAGTTCAAATAGCTTGATTTTTCATTTTGCTCTGCTACATTTTGTTTAATCTCTAGGAGACCACTGTATATAATTCTGTTGCACTCAACGTCCAATAGTTTCAGAAAGGCTTCTTCATTTGGGGAGTTTTTTGATTCTTTATTTCGAGAGTTTTCTGAAGCCATGGCGGACTGTTTCTTTAAATGGTTAGCAATGGTTTTGCCTTTGTGCCATCCAGATTCTGTTCAGGTTCTCTGGTTTTACCTTAAAAGGAGCTGAGGCATAGTTCTGAGGAGAGTGGGTCACTAGCTGCCTCCATGTACTCTAGTGACTGGCCCCAGTGTACTCCAGGGTGGCAGGCTCTGCCTCCACACTGGCAAAGAAAGTGCCCTATTTATGGAGTCACTGGGGGGCCATCAACCAATCCCTACAATGTAGGTCAGTAAGGTGTTGAAGATATACAGCTGGATCACTCTGTAGTTATTTTACTAGGCAGTCTGTTTTAAAAAGCTGGCGGCTGTCTAACAGCTGCCAAAATCAGCCAGGCCATCAGGTGTGGCAGACCCTGCCTTCTGGCTAACAATGGAAGCACCTCTTTGGCTGTCCTAAGATACAGGGAGGGGTTATAGCCTGGTAGCCCTCCTCAGCTGGACTCCATCCATAATGTAACACTGTGCTAAACAGCCTTTCTGCTGGAAAAGTACTTTACAGACTGGTACTGCTTCTCAGCCCCTGCTGAGTCCTGTGGTTGGGTGACTCTGCCTTCTAGCCAACCAAGATGGTATCCTGGCCGAGCGGCCCTTCCTGCTGCAAAACAAAAGAATCTATGGTGGAACTCAGAAAAGAGAGCATGGAGGCACAGTGGTGACCTCAGTGAGCAGCAGGGCTTTCAAAATGTGGCTATCCCATGTACTATCTCTCTGCTGCACTATCCACTGTTTATTTGAGCACTGCTGTTCAGCATATTTGCCAGCTTATGTCCATCCCCTGCCTCCTGGATAACCAAAATGGCATTAGCATCTGCAGTCTGCCCAAACAGTGAGTCAGCAGGAGCAGGGCTGAGTGTGTGCTGGCACGTTACAGAGAGGTAATTTCCCATTTAGTGGTGAGTAGTCATCCGACAACCCTATGCCGTATCTTAGGGAACCCTAGGTGTCCAGAGGGCTCAGTTCAATTATCAGTCCAGGCCTTAGTTCTCAGAGGGAACTGAGGAGACGTGTCTAGTCTGCCATATTTGCCCCGCCACCTGCTATAGTCTCACTGAAGCTGCATTCATATATATACGCCAAATCCTGTTGCCATTGAGTTGTTACCAGCTCATAGTGACCCACAGGACACAGAACTGCCCCATAGTTTCCAAGGATCACCTGGTGAATGTGAACTGCCAACCTTTTGGTTAGCAGAGGCAGCACTTGACCACAAGCCACCAGGGTTTCACATATAAACATATATAGCCCATATACATACGTATGTACAAATGCACTAATCTTGAAATACTGATATGTGTATGTTTTCCAAAGGAAGATTGTGATAAAGCTTTTCATTTGGTGAGTTGCTTTGTGTCCTTCAGTAAGATTTTACAGTTTTCTTCATTTGGTCTCATTTCTTTCTTGAAAAAAATTACTTCTAGTTTTAGTAGTGATATAATTACAATTCTTTTTTACTTCCTTTTGTGTACTCTCCAGTACAGGAAAAATTTTGTATACTTACAACTTTGATGTATTTTTAGTGTTACAAACAAACAAACAAGCAAAACCCAACCCATTGCTGTCAAGTTGATTCCGACTCATAGTGACCCTACAGGACAGAGTTGAATGCCCCAGTTTCCAAGGAGTGCCTGGTGGACTTGAACTGCCGACAGCACTTAACTACCACACTACTTTTTCATGCTGCCAGCTAGTAGCTTTATATTAAGTCAATACTAGGCATATGATCAGTACAAGCAGGTAATTTCTTTTCCAATGTTATATATTTTTTTCCATACTGCTTCTGCTAATACTCCTGAAACATTGCTGCTTAGCAGGTAATACCTACGTGGCTCTGATTTTTATTGAATTACTTATCTCACCTCCTTTAAAAAGTCTAAATTAGAAATGGCATTGAATTTTGTTAAGTCCTTTTTCAGAATAGTGTCATGGTCATGCACATTTTTTTTGCTGTAACTTCATGGTGGAATCAGTATTTTCCTGACAGTGATCCACATTTCCACCCTTGATGCTAGCTTTGCTCTTTTGATACTTGCTGGATTCTGCTAATAACAGAAATGCCCCCAAGTTTCTAGCATTTGCATAACTTCTTTCTTAATTCCACTCAAAGTAGTTTTCTCCTATTGTCATTATTCTGAGGTTTCAATTTTGATCAGAAATAGGAATAGCTACATTTCCTAGGTAAACTAATATACATATTTTTAATTATTAAAGTACAAAAGCTTAGGAGAAAAAAAAATCAATCACAATCCTACCATCTTTTATTTGCTAACAGCTCTTTCTGTTTAGCCATGCTCTTTCTGGTGTGTCAGAAAGTCCCCACTAAGTGGGCACCCACACTCTGAAGATGTGCTGCTGTCCTGAATCCCTACAAAAAGTCCCAGTCTAGAATAGAGGCTTGCTATCCTCCTTCCAGCCCTCAGGGAAATCCTCATAGGGACACACTGTAGTTAGTTACGCAGGACATGGCACAACCGTGCTGGCACTATCTTATTCCCAACCTTGGGACCCATGCAAACTCGCTCCACTTTTCTAACAGATGGCAGTGGGGTGCCTTGAAGAATGAGCAGCAAGCGGTGGGGCTGTGCTAATTCCTTTGACACTAGATCCCATTACTGGAGACCCATAGCCAGTTTGGGCACCAAAATGGACCTGCGCCAAGCTAGGATGTTTGAGGCCTGCCGTTTTCATCCATGCCTTTTTTCTGTTAAGCCTGTTACCAGCCAACACCACCACCAAAAGTCAGGTTCACCCCCAACATTCCTCTATTGATAATGTTCTTTCTTAAACAGAATGGTCATGTCAGAGGTGTTTATTTTATTATGCTTTATAATTTTTGTACATGTTACATACATTCATTTTAAATGTCGATATAACAAATCGAAGGAGAGTGCATATAAATACAAATAATGTCATTATCATGGGGATGAACTTGAATTTGCTTTTTCTTCCAAGTAACTTATTCACAAACCTCAGTACCATAAGCGTGACTAGTTCACTTATAACACATTTCATATGTCTTGATACCAAGAGTTGGAAATCCTTGTCCTGGAAAATTATTTGGAAAAAGTAGGACAGTATTAACTTTTAAAGTAAACTTTAATCTTTTAAAGACTGTAAGCCAGGGTAATTGTTTACTAAAACTTGTGATAATCTCTACTTGCCCTGTAGGTTTGATAGGAGGCTACTCAGAGTCTTTCAGCTTGTCTCTAAAACTTAAAGCAGAGTCATTGAGTGGCAGAAATTCCTTAGGGGTTGGAACATTATTAGCTACTACTGAGTGGTATCCAAGACATTTCAAATTTTCTGCTCAGCTGAAAAACCTGTGACAGAGATTGCTGGCTGGCCCCAACATCTGATTCTCTTCTTCCTCAGTAATGGCATTCCCAAGTGTTAGCCTGTCCCATGACATTCTACTAATAGATAAGAGACTATTATTTCTCATACTTCTTTGTAGCTAGTGGGACCAAGGACTGACTATGCTGGAATGTAAACCTATGTGGTAATGACGACCTTTCTTAAAGAAGGAGGTAAGCCATTCTTTCAGCTGGTTGAAATGCTGATACGAAGTCGGAGTTGCAGCAAGCTACCTCCAACCACATCATGAAAGTCACCTGTCAAGAAAAGGGAGCAGCAAGATCGAAGGGACACAGATCTATGACCGTAAATGTCATACTAGCCCTGGACTGCCTTCCCAGGGTTTTACACATGAGAGAAAAGCTTTTATCTTACTGAAGTCACTACTCTTTGGAGACTGGCAAACCTAATTCTAATACATGCCCCCATATTTGAGTCTAACTTCCTTAACTGAAAAGGTTAACTTGTATGAAAATGATATATGCACCTGGTGGCTGCTACATCTCTGCTAAGATGCCATAACATGGAAGATGTTTCTCACAGAGGACATGGGCATTGTGTGTCACAAACAAGGACATTTTCAGAGATGCATAACTGCAAAAGGACTGGTCAAGTTCCTTCCCGTAACAGAACTGTAATGAGCAATTTAAACAAAACAAAAATGTTTTTTTTTTATTTACAATATTCAAAGCATCTTACAAATAACATATTTGCATTCCCTAAGTCTTTTGGAAAGTAATTCCAGTTTGTGCAATTAACTTACAGGAAAATCTTAAGACATCTATTAGACATCTTAAACCTAAATTCTATATTTGGAAAGATATTTCATACTATATTAATAGAGGAATTTCTTTTTTAATTAAGAAAAACTAAGCTCTGTAGTTAAATATTGCCCTGCAGTATCTTTAACCCAAATACAAACCTGATTAGCCTATGAAAGAATACCATTAGATCTGGATGAATTATTTTCACCATCCCTCACAAAATGCATGCACAAAGTAAACATGGCAAATTACATTAATGACACTTTATCTCAGTACTTTAAAAAATTTTTGGACTCTCTCAACTGTTTTGCTCAGTACAAGGTACAGGTTGGTAGGATTCCAGTCTGTGAAACTCTAAGTCACTACCACCTGCTCCAGAATATGGGAGGATTTTCAGGATGGGGGACAGACCAGGAGTAGACAGACACCTGAGTGGTTTCTCTAGCAAGTCTTGTTTGCTACTAGGAACCAGTTTCCCCTCTAGGCCTGACAAAGCCTGAAGGAGTCCATAATATTCCTTCTAACATCTAGGAAACATCTCTCTGGCCACCAAGTAGCTCCCTCCTCCATGAACTAGTGCCCCAGAGAGCATTAAGATCAAACTAGCTATGTCACCCTTGACTTTAGTGCCCTTTGAGTTGAAGATGAAAACTAGTTCCTTTCTGTACAGTCCAGAAAAAGCTTTAATATCACAAAAGGATCTTACGGAACAAGTATTAGACAATGACACTTCTTGGGCAAGAGACTTTCACCTCATGAACATGAAATAGGATGAATACATTAATTCAATCACTCACATAGCTGCCATCTCTTAAAACATAAAATGCACTCTCGCTCATAAGCTAGACAGGAAAGACAAAGGGATCTCCATACTGGATCCATCCCAACTTGGCAATGTCTTCTCCACCTCCACAATACTTCTCTCCTCAAAAGATGGTGTTTCTACCACCTGGTGTAGCTGGTGGAATGGGGGGACAAGAGTATGGAGAAATGAAGTCCAATATTTGACAGTCAACAGAATTCTAAGATAGAGAAACAGTGAGGTAGAGTTGAGAGAGTTCAATTAGATTTTCTGAGCACAGACCTTTTGGCACATTCCAAAATTACAGATTCCCTATCAATTTCTCCTTTGCGATACCTTTACAAAGTGCTGGCAACTTAGGAGTCCTTGAATCTATTTAGGAAACACCTAGTACAGCTAATAGCATAGTCATTTGAAGAAATGCATTCCTGGCACTTTCGCTGTCATTTATCCGCATATTCAAGCAAATAAAAACAATGCTATCCATTTGCTGAATTTATTTAAACAAATCAACTTAGAAGTATCATTGAATTAAACAAAACTTCTGACATGTAAACATACTGCCATGTTCCTGAAACAGATGTTAACACCTGCATAAAAGTTAATAATTGCTTTTTAGGAAAGCTGTCCATCAATAAGGCTAGTCTTCAACCAAACTAAAGCCACTTTGTTCTTTAGCTTTCCTAGCCAGACAATACAATACTATCAAACCACAATCAAATATAATACAGACAACACTGGATGGATATATCAGTACCATTGGTTACAGCTGTTAAAACAGTTTCATTCTTGGAGCCACATAAAAACAAGTAAGCCAATCACATCAAATAAATCATGGCTTTTTTTTTCTTTATCACAATTCACTAAGTAATGTTAATTATGGTCCTTGTCAAACACATTTGGTAGAGGCTATGTACAATGTACATGGCTGAGCATGCACTATTTATAGTTACAAAGATACCTGCCAGTTTATTACGATAGAATTACACAGTGCCTGAAAAAGGTGAAACATCTCACACATCATTGTAATCAATACAGTTTCAAGCAGGAAATGTTCCTTATTTTATCACGATTGCAATAATTACATGAAAATTCTTATAAAAACACTAATCCCCTTCAGGAAATTGATGCATATTCTACGCACTACAGGTTAAGGCAGTAAAAAAATGTATTCCTGATAACTGGAGGTCTTGACAAAGTCAATTAAAGCTGTCTGATGCTAGTTTTTCACTCTCCATCAAATCCTCAAAGTTCTATCTGTATAAATAGTTTGTGAACGATTTAAAAAAAAGATTTAGTTAACTAAAAAGAGCTGACAGTGGAAAAAGGTTAATTGCTAGGGAAAGAAAATATGTGAGTTGGCTTTTGCCTAAAAGTTTTCAAATCATCAGCAAGAGCATTAATTTTGAGTCTGAATCTTAAAAATATAAAACAAATATGTATAGTTTACCTTTAATTTAAAATATACTGTACTTTGAACAATTCAAGTAATGTAAGACTATCAAAAATAACTTCATAAGCCATACAAGTGTCAATTGCATTTTCAATGTTCTAAGAACTTTTTAAAAATCGTAAACTAAACCTGACAGTTTAGTTAAACAAATGATAAGTGACTTTTTATTTGCACTTGTGATTTCTTTAATACAAATTGCTACGAACAAATGTGTAAAGATATGGCAGATTATGCATTGGATCAAAGCACTTTGATTTAAGCATAAAACATATTCAAATGGTACAAGTTCCGTGCATAAGATTCAAGAAGTACCTACTAATTTGTAGGCAACCCTCTCTTTAATCAGAATCCTTTATTCCTCAGCGCAGATGAGATAGGGCACAATCTGTTGTAAACAGGGCACTGTTGTAAAACCAGGATAATATTCTTAAATTAAGATCATTCACGTTAAATTGAAAACTTTCCCAAGTGTCTTCCAGCACTGTAGTATGTTCTGCTGACCTTAGTTTCATAAATTAACTTTCCTTTGATTCCATTTTTATGGTGGCTGTATTCACAGTTTGTTTTAAAAACTGGTTGAAATTTATATAAAACTCTGTACATTTTCACAAATTATTGCATAAACAGCATAATCTTCAAGACAGTGTTTGCAAACACATGTCCAATTCAGGAAATAAATTCACGTTTCCCGTCTGGCTTTTTTCTTCTTTTTTATTTGTTTGGGAGATTCCCGGCTAGTTTCAGACTTTGCTAAAAAAAAAAACCAAACAAATGAATGAGCCAAAAAATCCAGAAAACAGAGAAAAAAGGTAGGAGAACAGTAAGTATTGTTACCACTCACATTTTCTCAATAATATAAAAGTAGTGGCAGTGAAGAAATTCTCTAAAATCCACTAGCAATACCTCACATTTTACATTAAGTTTTCATGTCCCAGGTACATGTTTTTCAGTATTCTATGTCTGCTTTCCCACATTCCTTTCAATCCTAGCACATTATTAGGTTTAACCCTAAGCAACTGCTGATATTCAAGCAGTTCTGATCTAGAGAAACCACCATTTAAGCTGGCTCAGACTAACTAACCAAAGTGACGCTGGGTAAAGTGAGTGATTTGGCAGCTGAAGAGAGAAGAGGAAGAGGGCAGAGAACAGTGTGCTATTTCACGAACAGGTGCTCAGAGAAAAGGGTGGAGGAGACGGACGAGCAGTCAGGTACTGAGTCCTCTAGGTCCTCCTCTGTCCTTGAGTTATTTCAGCTCCGTAATAACTAAGTTCCCAAGATTCCAAAGTCTTTGCAAAGGAAGGAAAGGCTGACAAATTCATGTGTTAGACTTTTAAGTTCAGAATTTTAACACTTACACATGAAAAAGTAACAGCATGGAAAATACACTAAGGAATCAAAAACGAGGATTACTCACTCTGTGAAGGAGGCACACTATTCTGCTTAATATTAGACTTGGATTTATCTGTCTCTTGTAGTATCGATGGCACTTGGGAAGAGCTCTTGTCAGAATCACTTTTTGATGAAATTATTGATGGCTCCGTAGAAACAGCAGATGGAAGAGTCTTGATAGGCTATATTGGAATAAAACTATCTTAGCGCTTTTTTTCCTTTGTTAAAAAACTAGAAACAGTCCAATAAAGCATTTTAGTCATGTGTTTTAACAGCAAGCCAAGTGCTGTAGAGTTGGGTCCTGACTCATAGCGACTCTAGAGGTTGGGAGTAGAACTGCCCCACAGAGAGTCCAAAGGGCACTTGGTGGATCTGAACTCCTGACCTTTTTGTTAGTGGACGCAGCACTTAACCCACTACACCATCAGGATTTCCAAATGCTAAGGCAGTATCTAAACAACTTATCATAGAAGCACTGCAATTCACGTCTGCCCTCTAGTGATATAACTAAATAAACCTAGCTACAATATTCATGAATACAGACTGAGACAAAAAGGGGTACAGGTATAAAATTATAAGATATCTACTGAATTTCAAACAGGAGTGAGTAATTCTTTCCATTTTCATTAACTGTTATATTTTTCTTCTTCATTACACATTCAAAGCCAGCTAAAGTGCCGTCGAGTTGGCATTACACATAGGCTGATTTTATATTTGTTAAGTGATTCAATGTTGTTATTGTTGTCAGATGCCGTTAAGGCCATTTTAACTCCTAGCAGCACCATGTCACAGAACTCCTTGCTGGGCTTCCAGGCCATAATCTTTAAAGGAGCAAATTGCCAGGTCTTTCTCCTGTGGAACCACTGGATGGACTGGAACCATCAGCTTTTTGGTCAGCAACTGAGTGCTTAACCACTGCCTCACTAGGGATTTTTAGCTCCATAGTGATTCAACAGTTAAGTTCATTTCCCACCAACTCTTAACTTCTCAAACCCTTTTTGTGTGAAAAACAAGAAAAATAGTTCATTTAAATACCAGTAGGTAGTACCACTGTTTCTCCTTCCAAAGAGGCACAATGAACACTTAGGTTATTGTCTCAAATAGCAGCAGAAATAGCTTCAGTTTCCTCCCTAAGGACAAAGCTGGTTCTGTACCAGTGCTCTGAGCTGATTCGAACCAGTGCAGTCAGGGCTGACAAAACACAACATATACATACACACCTCAGGTTTTACAATCTGGCAGATTTGACACAGTACTCAGAATGAGAAATAGTACAGCTCAAAGCTCTGGAATAGGAGATTCGGAAGAGGCACAGTGAGCCCCTTCACGAGCCTGATGCATGAGACTGGATTACTGGCAAGATCATAGGAGGGCAGCACACAGGTAAACATTCAAAGTGGCTCAGGTAGCTGCCATCAGTGACTGGGGCATCGTCACCTTCAGCAGGGCAGTGCTGCTTCAGACTGTGCTCAAAATTCCACAGCAAGAGATTTGGCTGCTATGCAACGCTATGTTGACTTTGCTCTCTTAAGAGGGAGATTAAGTTTCTCGAGGTTTCCATCTGTAATTTTCCCTGTTCACCATAACTAAAATTTTGGAACTCTTTTGGTGATGCTTCCTAGGCCATGACTGAACTAGGCAGAAACATACAAAGGCAGACTGTAGCTACTAGTCTTAGTCACTACAACAACTAGTAAATCTCAGGTCCAAACACTCAGAAATTTTATTCAGCTTTTTAATGAAATGAAAACGCCTCAGGTCTACCTGAGCCTCTCTTCCTCTCCAACTGGGAGCAGGAGGTAGATAAACTGAGTTGCCTTCACTGAAGCATTACCGAGTGGTCAGGACCAGAATCTCTAACATTTGGAGTGCTCTGAGACTGTAACAGCTGGATAGGAAATCATTTAACCTTTAGCTTTTTTACCTGTCATCTTTACTCTGAATACAGAAACAAGGTAAGTAATAAATTTCTTGTACTTTTCTTCTAGGTTGTCTGGCACCTCCAAAAGTATGTGACATATTTTTTAAATGAGTAAATAATCAATCACGTGTGACTCAAACAGACTCTAATGTACTATGGTATAATTTACCTGGTTAGAAATCAGATACTGAAGAGCCATGATCTCTGTCACTGGTCTAGACCTTTTGTAAAACGTCCTTCTGACACAGCAGCATTTTCCATAGAAGGCACATGAATAGTCTAGTGACTCTGACTAGTGCGCATGACAGCCATGACTCTGGGTAACTTCTTCAACTTCTCTAGCTTCATTTAAATAACGGGTCCTACTTTTTCCTTGGGCAGTCAAGAGGACTATGTTTAAAATACTTAGTATAGAACTTCAAGAAAATGTCAGATACGATACAATTCTCAAATTGTCAGAACTTTGGTTCTTAAATATATATATATAAAAAAAAATTACCTGGCTATTTTTGATGAGCACTTCAGCTGATTCACTAGTGCTTATGGTCTTCAAAGAAACAGTTTTTTCCTGTTTTGGACGAGCTTTAGAGGTATTCACTGGAAGCTCTTCTCTAATTTCTTTTTCTAATTCTTCTGTGTCCTACACAGGTAAGTAGTCAATTAGATGACACAGATCACTTGTACTTTACTAATTAAAACCTGTTTTGGCATTGTCCAGAAGATGCCCCAAGAAGATAATTTCATTTCAGAAACTACCTAACAGGCTAAAAAAGAACATGTAAAATAATTTTTTGAAGACTTAGAATACTTATGCACATTTGTACTTACATTCATTGCCCCAGCTTTCTAGCTAAATCAATTGCGAATTAAAACAAAACACCCTCCGCCTTAAATGGGAACCATTCTAACTTACTAAACCAACATGAAGTACATTAAACTAGTGTTACGTTCTATTTTTTAAAAAGTACACAGTGAGCTAGCATACAGTTAGCTAAGACTTTAGAATAGCATTCTGCTTAAAAACTTCTTCAGCAAGTGAACTGTTTACATGTAAGTGAATTTTCTAGATAAAATAAGCTTACACAGTAGAAAGGGCATGAACAATTAGCTAGTGTCTGTCACTGAGAAGTCAGAAAAGCAGGAAAGATACTAAGTAACAGCCAGTAAAATTAGAGTCAAATGGAAAACTGCACCTGTTATGTGCCTGGTTCTTCAGCTCACACTAAATATTACCATTCAGTTACTCAAATGGACTCTTATTAAGTGTGAAATGCTGTGTACAATGACATAATCAAAAACACATTTGAGTAATATGGAATTTTCTTTAAAACATTCTGTGATTATTAATTACTTTCAGTCAAGTTTGATGAATCACACTGTAACCTTTATCTCTATGTATTCCTGGTGTTTGCATATCATCTTTACACATTTTCAGTGCTTAACGAAATACCTGTTGTTTGATACTCTCACCTGTGAAACAGAGTTATCTTCACCTTGCTTCTTCTTTTTCTTCTTTTTCTTTTTAGATTTACCAGCTTGAAGAGCTCCCTCTCCCTTTTCTTTATCATCATCTGAACCCTATTGTTAAAGTATAAAACAATGAACCAACTGGTTAAGTTTTCATTATTCAGAAATTATGAAAATAATTTCATCCATTAGATTTGGTCTTCGTGCTCCAAATTCTAAATAAGAATTAGTAACAATAGTAAAACTGATCTAATATCATATATTTAAGGAGTAACAGAGTACATAGAAGTGCTGTTCTCCTACTGTTCACAATAGACTTGTTTTCCTGTCTTTTATCCTTCACTACAAGACAGAGAGCTGTGCAAACCTAGGCGTTTTAAAAATGCATTGAACAAATAGTTCTATTTCATTGTAGCTTTTAAACACAGAGCTACTTGCATTCAGTTTATCTCTGCCTTGCTACAGGAATAAAATGACAAGCTTATGAGTGGGAGAAAATATATGCAAAGGACTAGCATTTAGAATATTTAAAGAAAACATAAAACTTAACAGTAAAAAAATGAACAATCCAATTAAACAATGGGCAAAAGACATAAACAGATATTTCACCAAAGAGGATATTCAGTGGCAAGACAGCAAACGGAAAGACGTTCAGCATTATCTGCCACTAGAGAAATGCAAATTAAATGAGCTACCAAGACACACCTATTAGCATAGCTAAAGTGAAAAACAGTGACAATACCAAATACTTGCAAGGATGCAGAGAAACTGGATCTCTGGATTGCCAGTAGGAATGTAAGACGGTACAGTTACTCTGGAAAACAGTTTGGCTGTTTCTTAAAAACTGAATATGCAACTACCACAGAATCCAGCAACTGTATGGTCACTTATCCCAGAGAAATGAAAAGTTAGGTTGGCACAAAAAACTGAACACATATGTGCACATCAGTTTTACTTGTAATAAGACAAAACCTAGAAACCACCCAGATGTCCTTCAACTGGTGAATCCTTCAACTGAGGAACATCCAGATCATGGAATACTTTGAAGTAATACACACAACAACCTGGATGGACAGAGACTTATGCAAGTGATACAAACCAATCCTAAAAGGTTACATACTATTTGATTCCATTCATATAACATTCTTGAAATTATAAAATTAGAGAAATAGAGAACACAGTACTGGTTGCTTGAGGTTACAGAGGGTATAGAGATGGGAGGGAACAAGTGTGGCTTTAAAAAGGGCAATGTAAGGGATCCTTGTGTTAGCCAAGGAAACCCTGGCAGTGTAGTGGTTAAGTGCTACATCTGCTAAGCAAAAGGTCAGCAGGTGCTCCTTGGAAACGTTATAGAGCAGGTCTACTCTGTCCCATACGGTTGCCATGAGCTGGAACTCAACTTGATGGCAGAGGGTTTTTTTTTTTTTCGGTTTGTGGTGACAGAAATGTTCTGAATCATGATTGTGTCATGGTCAACATCCTGGTTGTGATACTGTATTATAGTTTTTCAAGATATTATCACTGGGAGGAAATTAATGGATACAGGGAATCTTGGTATATTATTTCTTACAACTCAATGTGACTCTACAGTTACCTAAAAATAAAATGTTTAACTATAAAAACTGAACTGTGGAGAAGTATTTTTAAATATAACAAAATGTCTTAAAAATAATAATAAAAACACGTGGCCAATTAAATTAGTATTGGTAAGTCAGTATTCATGATATTTCTTCACACATACAACATGGTTGAACTCACCATCTGTGCATATTCTGCACAGATCACAGCCTAGATTATTAGATTATCTTTAGAGGAAGGGATGACATGAGTAACTGCTATTTATCTGCTCAGAAGCATGGTCATTTTCATGATGCTGAAAGTTTTATGAACAACAAATGGCTCACAGAAAAAGAAAAAGGCAAATAAGCAAGCTAAGACATTTTCAGCCCAACCTGACTGCCAGTTGTGGAGAAACTTCCACAGACGTTTTTACCACTAAGAGTTTATTTACTTCATTAGTAAATTTATTAGTAACTTACTTCATTAGTAACCCTTACTTCATTAGTAACTCTCTCGTCTCCCAAATGCTCACATAATCCTTAAAACTCGCTAAGAATGGACACCTGGGTCATAACACACTTATTAGTATGTTTCGCAGTCCACTATAAGCCACCCATAAAGTAAATGTAACTCTCTATGGCAAAAAACGTTATTTCTGATAACCAGAGAAGTCTGAAATCAGCTCCATACCATCTTTATACTAATATAAAAGGGTTGGGTTGTGATCTAGCAATGCTGTGGCTGCGCAAGTCTTCCGTTTTTTTAAAAATAATCCACATATTTAAAATTATTAAAAGCATCGAGAGGCTTCCCAACACTTGTGTATTCCTCCAGATTTAATAAATGTTGGACATTTTGACAAATTTTAGGTTTTTAGGATGAAAAGACCTTACTGGTAAACTTAAGTTCCTTTAAATCCCAATCTCATTTCTACCTTATTTCCCTAAAGGTAACTTATTTTCATGAGCTTTTTTACTGTGCCCAACCCATTTTTCTATAAATTTCTGTAAAGCCACAGAAATATTTTTTATGTAACTGGCATCATACTTTCTGTAACTGATCTTCATCATTCAGCATTTTCAAAATTCTATTCACAATGACATTAATGTAGCTTTCGTTTAATTTTTAACTTCTGTATATTATGCCACTGTACAAACATATCACATTTTATTTCTCCATTCCCCAACTGACAGACACTTAGATAAGGTCCCATTTTTGCTTAGAAATGTGCAAGATAACTGCTGAATACACAAGAAAAAGATCTGTTAGGATGTGTGATCAAGTCTTCATTTCACTGAGTGGGCCTACTTTCTAATTCTGATGATCGGTCACAGAAATGTTCTAACTGCAGAAATGATTCTTGTTTGTACATTCACTAAACAGTCAAGAAATATTTAAGGATTACTGTGTTCTAGGGTACTGTACTAGGAAGCTTTTGTAAGTCCAATCAAAAACTCTTTTCTTCTCCTCAGCTTTCATATTGCCTACCTGAGGTCTCTCCTTACATTTATTTTCACCCCTACCCCTAGGACGTCTCCTTCTTTGGTCTCCAAAATTGAAAGGTAATACATCCTACTAAAGGGCAAGGCATCTGGTGTTACGTAGGGCCCCTATACCCTGCTGGCTCTTCCAGGACCTTACCCTGTTTAACTAATTTTTACTTTATGCTGTATCCCCTCCCTTTTGTCTACAGATAGCCAAAGCAAGGAGTGACACACTACTAACCCAGTCTTTGTAAATAGTTTTACTAGACCACAGCCATACATTCTTTCTGCACTGTCTATAGCTGCTTCTGCATTACAGTATCATAACCAAGTAGCTGTGCCACACTATACTGCCCTCTAAGAGAAGTTTGCCAGGCTCTGCACTAAACTCTGTCTGTCATTAAAATACAAACAACCTCTCAGGAGACAAAACCCTCTCTGCTACTTACCACTTGCTGCTGTTGTCCACTCCTTCTCCTCCATTCCTATGCAAACTTTCTCATAAAAATGAAAGAAACTCTTATATTTGGTATTACTCAACTTACTGCAATACAGCTTCTACTCCAAAATTTCTGATAAAATTGCTCTTGGTGAATTACCAGAGAGGAAATCCAATGATATTTTCCAGTCCTAATGTTACAAACCTCTCTGTTTTTTCTGATGCTGTTGATGGTTGCCTTGTCCTTGACACACTCAACTGTCTCAGCCTCTGTGACCCAGAACTTTCTTCCCTCAGTCTATCCACAGCGTTTCTTACTCCTTCAAAGTTGAGAGTTCCTCAGCTTTCTATGTTCATTCCACTGCTCTTTTCATCTGTAGAGAGGTTTCCTAGACATTTCACCCAAGCTCACAGTTTTAACAAACACATGCTACTAAATTACAAATGGATCTGTTCCCTAAGCTCTAATCCTTGTGAATATTCAAACTTCTCTTAGGTATACCTAGAAAATATACCACATTTAACATACTAAAACAAACAATCTTTCCTTGAATGAACTAGTATTTTCTCCCGTATTCTCTCAAGATGTAAATCCTCTGCATCTAAAAAGGTAAACCATAAAACATGCTCCAAAGACTGAATGCAGAAACATACAGGATTACCATGATCTCCAGCGACCAAAGAATGTCATTAATTGTTAATACAGATGTAAATCCTTTCCGATAGGAATTATGAAGTATAATGACTAAAGCACAGTGATCACTGTTTACTCACTTTTTGATCATCAGGAATTGGTTCCTGGGATTTTAGAAGTGAAGCTCTTTCTTCATCTACCCAGTTCCCCCACTCTTCTACTGGTGCATTCCAATCAGAGCTGGGATCAGCAGATGAGAGACCATCTATAATTTAAAAGCGTGAATTAGCTACCTACCATAAACCAAAATGCAAAAAACAGAATTCTTCATCAAAGTTAAACTGAATTTTATAATTTTAAAACTATTGTTTTTCCTTTGCCAAGAACATTTTAAGGGCTAGAGAAAAACCAGATAATATGATGGTAAAAACCTTTATTCAAATTCTGCTGGGCATACTGTATGGTTAATTAAGTTGAATTTCTAAGAAACTCCAGAAAGCTTACAATTAACCTTTCAATTCCACCTTCCCTGCTTCCTTTGTTTCCTGAATCTGCTCTCATTTCACTGCAGAACTCTAACTTGGTCTGGGACTTGTCAATTTTTTTGGTCCTGTTTATTCCAACATTTTTTATTTATTTTTGAGGCTCCATACTAGTTAGTCTTTAAACAGCAGTGCTACAATTATAACTCCCCTTGTCATATACCTACCCTTCCCTATGAGCTTTTCAATTTTACTCTGACCATGTCAGAAGTGTTTGAGTCACTTTCAGGGCTTCATTCATCCTATTTTCAAGAATGAATTAATATTCTAGACTTCCAAATCAAATCTCTTTCTTTCACTCCAGGAAGGACTGAATTCGACCTAATTTAGGAAGCTATCATTAGTTTATTCTAAAAGGGAAAATGATCCTACGGCCTTTACACTGGCTAAATAAGTAAGTCTCAAAATTAATTCTTCCTTCCTTCTGCCCTCATACCACACACTCCCATGTACATACCCCTGTAAGATACACTTTTAGTCAGGTTTCATTTACAATGGTTTAAGATGAGGTTAGGATTTATTTCCAAATGATTAACAAGTTGAAAAGTCCAAGTGTTTCCCACTAATGTTAAATTTCACTTTTAACAATTATTAAATTCTTTCATGTACATGGTTAGTGTGTTTCTAGAATTTCTATTGTATTCCACTGATCTATTCTTATGAATGAGTGTCATAGGTAACATACCTTTGTAATAGTTTTAGTATCTGGAAGGGCAAATCTGTCTGTACTAACTATTCCTATTTTTGTTCTTGTTCTTGTTTTTCCAGGTGAACTCTTTATTACTTTTTCCTTAAAGGAGGGACTCTAATGAAGACTCCAAAATCCACATTTTGAGAGAAACAGGGAAACACACACACACACACACACACACACCCACACACACACCTGTCTGCATGGTATAATCCCAAATTTATATGCCAACAAAGAAATAAAATAACATGTTAATAACAGCTGTATCTCAATAGCAGCCTTGGCTATCTGTTCATTTCTTCCTAAGCACTTACTATGTGCTAGGACCATTAAAACCAAGCCACTGCCACTGTAGTGATTCCTACTCATAGGATAGAAGAGAACTGCCCCATAGAGTTTCCAAGGAGTGCCTGGCAGATTTGAACTGCGGACCTTCTGGTTAGCAGCTGTAGCATTTAACCACGTTTCCAGGGCCATTAAAGACAGACGTTAATCTATATGTTATCTTGTATGTAGGTGCTGGCTAATACAGAAAAGATCCCTCCCCACACGGAGCCCACAGTCTACTTAGGTATGAGAAAGGTAAAGACAACAGACAAAAGTAAAAGAACAGTAGATTCTGTCACAGGCCATGGAAACAGAAGAGGGGCTAATTTAGTAGAGGACTGGAGAGGTTGCAAAGATTTACAACAATCTAGTGAGAGAAACACACTGAACAAGTACCTACACACATGCAATGTGTTACAAAAGAGGAAATCTCTGTATTTCTGAATTTGTTATCACATGCACATATCTGGAGTCAGTATTATACATGAAGTTAAGAGCATGGGCATTAAGGCAAATAAAGTTACATCTGAATCTTGTTCTACTACTTAACAAATATGTGGCTTTGGTCCAGTTTCTTAATCTTAATGGGCTATATATCAACCTCATAAGGTGACCCAGAGGATTATATGATACAGGTAAGGCAGTTCGTACCAATGCAGCAGATGCTCAATAAAATGGTAGCTGTTGTTCACTATGTATGACTGATAACATTAACATTATAAAGTCAGCTTCTAAGCCATCAGCTACACTGAATTTATTCCTCAAAATTTTGATAAATTTCTTAAGATACAACTGGTAAACTTTAACAGAAATCATTTCTACAATGTATAAAGGGGTCTACATTTATACAAGGAGACTCAAATATCAATGCTGTCACTGGTTGAGCTTTAACCTTTCAAATAAGAAATCTAGATACTGGGGTATTATTTGTCTCTAACCCTGGTCTCTATGGCCACTAGCCAGAAAAGAAGCAACTCTTAATTTAAGTCTGGGGAAAAACTGTAGCCTACGGTTTAACTAGAAACCCTGGTAGCATAGTGGTTAAGTGTGACATCTGCTAACCAAAAGACTGGCAGTTCAAATCCACCAGGTGCTCCATGGGGCAGTTCTACTCTGTCTTATAGGGTCACTAGGAGTTGTAATCAACTCAATGGACTTCTTTTTTTTGTATGATTTAACTTCTATAAGAACATTAACAGAAGGACAAATCTAATGACTTCATAAAGCCTTAGGGTGACTGTTTCATGAATTAACTTCAGTTTTAATTTTTTTTTGATAACTGGGATCAAATAAATATTTCAAAACAATAAATGAATCATGGAGACCTAATAATTGCCATCAGAGTTAAAACGAGTAGTTCTTAAGATTCATAGCCTTAATCTACTAATAGACTTTTTAGACAAAGTTCCCTTTGAGATGATTACAATTCAAGTTCTTCTCATTTTTAAATAGAGTAATTTCTTATTTCTTGAAATTCTCCCATTAGTCTGCCAGTGTACCTTTTCAAAGAGTCCTATGAGCTTTCTTTCAATATGGTATGGAATTGGTCTGTACTTAATTTGCCTGTGTAATAATGTTTTAGGTTTAAGGATCTTACTGATAGCTACTTTTTATTTTATCTCAGAGTAAGAAAATGATTATCAGCTATTTCTTGTCAGAACTTAATTCAGCATTAACTTTAATAAGAAAAACAATTACTAGAAAGGCATTCTCCCTGTTTAACAGATAATACTATTAACACTGCTGAGAAGACTATTAACTTTGCCATTAACATTAAACAAAAAACTAACTCATGGTGGTCAACTCAGAGTGACCCTGTAAGACAGAGCAGAAATGCCCCACAGAGTTTCCAAGGCTGTAATCTTTATGGAAGCAAACTACCAGGTCCTTCCTTCTGCAGAGTGGCTGGTAGGTTCAAGTACTGACCTGGTTAGCAGCCATGCTCTTTAACCACTGCCCCACAGGGGCTCTCCATTTTTCCACTAGGGGAGTAGTAACAGTTAAGATGTATTAACTCATTTAATTCTCTCAACAGTTCTATGGGGAGGAACTATTATTTTCCCCATTTTATAGATGACAAAACTGAGGTGTAGTTACAAAAAGCAAAGCGGGTTTCAAACCTAAGAGGTCTCTTCTCAGAGCTTATGATCCTAACCACTCCACCATACTACACTATTATTATTTGCCACATTATTGATACATTAGTCCATTCACTGATACTATATGCTACACTATTCACATGCTATTCAGTCAGTCCTGTGTGCCAGTTTTATTCAAAATCTTATTTTTCATAGGGGTTGTAACAGAGAGATTAACATTCGCCTTTAAAAAATGTTTAAGCCAAAAAGTATTTCTTCTTTTTCACCGATATTCAAGTGCTTGGGCAAATTCAGTGCCTTTTTGTCAGTGATGATGCTTATGCCTCAAACCACAGGTTAACACAGTAACCACACTGTAAAGATTAGCGCTAATACACTAAACTTTATGGATTAATACCAACTATGCATTCTTGTATACTAAATCATGTACTCTTTCAAATTCAGAAGGAATAATTATATTCACTGACCACCAACATAATCACATCAGAGGTAAGACCGCAAAAAACAAAATTCAGAGAAAATGAAAACGAAATTGAAAAGAAGGTCCGGACTAAAAAGACTGTCAATACAGCATAACAAAGACGGTCTTCTTGATCCACGCTACTTCGATTAAGTACAGAATTTTAGAGACACACATATTATTTTTAATTTTTAATTTTAGCAGCCAATCATATGTTTTTCAAAAAATTCAAATATAGATATGACAAAAGTGGAGCTATTCTGTACAAGCAGAGAAGCCTGGAGTCCTACTTGCTATTTTCCTTGGCCTCAACCCACAGCAACCTAACATATCTAAGTGCTATTCACTTACAATCACTTCTATTATCCCTACAGTCATTCTTCAATTCTAATCAGTACACTGATCATTCTTCCTAAAAATATGAATATTCTTTCCCAAAGCAGTGCTTTCTTCCTTATAATCCTTGGATTTATAAGATACTTCAAAATTTACGAAAAGCTCTCATGTTCATTTCATTCATAATCTCTTTAAAATCTCACAATCACCTAAGGAAGTAAATATGACAGATTAGTAGCTCCATTATAGAGCTGAATTAATGTAGATTGTAAGAGAAGCACCGAAACCCACCCCATATGAGGCAGTAAGCTTCAGAGTCTAACCAAGAACTTAGCCAGTACTTCCAGCTCCCAGACCTCCTTATCTTTTGCCAGCAATTTACGACTCTTCAAGCTGTAGTCTACCTTTTCACTCTTCCCTCCCCTTAACCTATAAGAATTCTCATTCACCCAGACTGTGTTGAGATGCAAGTGTACTTTTTGATTTATAATCATCACCAAGTGGTGTAGTGGTTAAGAAGCATGAGGCCCAAAGCCAAATTGCCAGGGTTTGAATACCACATCCACTAACATCACCTAACTAGCTGTACAGCCTAGAACAAGTTACACAACTTTACCTCAGTTTCTTCTGGAAGTGTGGAGGGGGGAAAAGAAAAAAAAGCTACCTCACAGAATGCTATAAAATAAACAATACGTAAAAGGGCTCAGAGCAGTGGCTGGTGTGTGCTTTTATCGTCATTATTACCATTACCAAATGCATAAAGCACTGTAGTAGGTTTTAAGTACACAAAAGAAGAAGCGACAGTGCCAGACTTTGGGAACTTTCAAATTTATTTGGAGAAATAAAAGATATTCTTTAAAGACTAAATCCCACAAGGTAGCATATTAAATACCAAGTAAACAGTAGAAAAGGATGGACTGTAAAAATTCAGGGAAAAGAATAAATTCTGAGGTTTGGGGTTACGGGGAATAAAACTCAGACTGTTAACAAATGAGATGGTATGAGCTTTCTCAACATAAAACCATATTCTTTCCCTTTACACTTTTTTGTAAGTCTTGGCTTTAACCTTCCTATGCTTCTACTTGAAAATTGGGCTGAGAATAGAGCTGGCAGGACAAAAATATGCAATTTTGAATTTCAAAAATTCAAAGCCATATTTTATTCACTCTGTTACAGTATAATTAGGAGGAGAAACATCTTTTCATTTAAAATAAAACAAAACAAAACAAAAAAGAAAAACCAGAAGTACTAGAGAACTACAGGAAAACTGCATGTCTGAGTACCGGCTCAATTATTATGAAAAATGAGTTTAGTTTTAATTCTCTATGTATTCAGTAATCAGTTTACAAGTAGTAAGTTGGTTATTAAATTGTATTACTATTACCTAAAAGGTGAGAGATTCGGGTTAAAATTAAAACATAAAGCATGAATTCAGGGTGCCAGAAAGAAAATTTTGAAAAAAATAACTGATAATTTTTAAAAGGACATACTTAACCCAGACCATTCATCATCGATATAGGGCTGATTACGGCTAACATCCCACTGATAATCAGAAGTGGTAGACTGAGAAACTGGCTCAGCAGTAGACCCTTAAATGAAAAACGAATGCAATAAAATTAAAAATGGAATTTTCTGATGTTTTACAATAATAGTTCTAAATTTTGTACATGGAGACTTAAATGATTTTTTATTTCTCCTAAAAGGAAAAATTCGACATTAGAATAAGAGGCCAAAAGGTAAAGTAGAATTCAGTGTAGTTTTATATTAAGTATGATAATCATTTAATCGGAAATATACTTTTCTCTAGAACCAATTTGTTAGATTTCTGTCTCTTATATAATTCAAACTAGTTATCTATAAATTTTAAGAAGTCCAAAGAGTTTATTTTTATTAATGGAAAACAATAAAAGAGAACAAATTTATTAATCATTTTAGTCCTGGATGTTCAGGATATAACTACATCTTTAGGATCCTGAAGGAGAGAATTAGAAAATATCCATTTTATTTATAGTATTTTATTAATAGAGTTAGCTAGGATCTTTTGGCTAAGGAAAAGTCAAAAGCAATAGACAGACAATTACCTAGAGAAGAGAGGCAGAGCAGTCAAAGCATAACAGGGTTGATGGATGTATAGAGACCATGTTAAGCTCAGACGTATTTCATGAGAACAGAGTATCACGGAAGTTTTTTGGGGGGGTGGGGCAGGGTAGGGGAATAACTGAGAACGGGGATTATATAGCCTTTTGGGAATCTTATGAAAGCTGTGGTGAACTACTGTCTAGAATTTACAAAAAATTTTGTAGTTTGAGGGCATATAACTTCATGAACGTTAAATCAAAAACCTTGATCTACAGCTGTCACTTCATTTTAGAATATGAAATGTAAATGCAAAACAGTGGTTCACCATCAGGAATATCTATATTTCAGACCTGCTCAGTCAGAGATTCTATGTGTATTTTCCACGTGTACCTGAGTATTTACGTGACTATGACATTCACTTTGAATTCAGAGCCACCGATACAAAGAAATGATTAAGAAGAGAAGATTCCTGTAAATATAAAAGGCTTAGAACTACTTCCTCCTAATTTACATAGTTCCACTTGGTAACAGATCTTACTATCATATTCTACTAACAATAATGCCTGATGTACACTCAAAATATATAATTACATATATAAACAGAACAACTCCATAAATCAGATATAATTAGCACACTAGCTACTTGGACTACTGTTCATCGTCTGCACTATTTTATGAATACATAAAGGGAATACTACCTGTGTTCTGTGAAGTTACCAAATGAGGGAGGCAATTCACTTATACCTCTTGGGACTCAAACAAGTTCTATGAGACCAGGTCTGCCAGACTACACATGTGGGCAAAAGTGGCTACCCCATTTTGTAATATCACTTCTATTATAATTAACAAAAGATATATTTATTTATGGAATTTAGAGTTTTTAAGCTTTTAAATGGTTGGGGGGAAAACCAAATGAATACTATAAATAGTTTCATCAGAATCAGCTGTACTTATTTGTGTATTGTTTCTGGCTGTTTTCCTGCTTTACAAGGGGAGCTGAGTGGTTAAACAGAAACAATATGGCCCACAAAGTCTGAAATATTTACAATCTGGACCTTTACAAAAAGTCTGTTGACTCTTCTTTGAGGCTAGTGCCCTCAGACACTGTGAAACTACAGAATTTTAGTATGCTAGGTATATGAGTTCCAATGTGCTCTAGCCACTGAAAACTCAACAATGTCTCCCACAATTATGTAACATTTGCTAAATACATACAGCTTCTCTTACAATATAAAAAGGTAAATTTAAGAAATTCCAAATTTTTAAGAGTTCATTAGCAATAATGCATCTTCTAAATCAACAGATACTCAAAGTATTGAGTTAGTATATGGGAGTTTATATTACCTGAAAAGCGTTAGCTATGAACTCACAATGTAAAAGGGCAAACAGAAATAAAATGTGAAACTGCAACTCTTAAGTATGGGCAGAGAACACCAGTGATAGAAGTGTACCATGACCCTGGAGGGAAGCCCTTCTATGCGCATTTGTCTGTGTACCAATGTACTTTCAGCTACATCAGGTCAGTCTTCCTATGTCCTTTACATCTGCAGATGTGATTTTAAGTTCCCTCCTCCTCTTTTAAAGTCTGTGTCATTTTATAATGCATACCGTATTTTTTCGCAAATACTGGACCCACACACATATGCACAAAAATGAGGAAATTAAGTAAAACAGTTCTGACATAGTGCATCCATGCATAGACTGCACATGTCTCACGACATTTCCAGAAGTGAATTTTGACCTCATTCAGTCATCTTCCCATATTACAGGGAAACCATATTGTTCTGTTCATTTTCTTTATCTTCTGCTTATGTATACAGAGTATGAAAATGTAACTTTTGATCATAATTGTGTAACAAAGGTACAAGCCATGGCCAAAAGGCATGGATCAAGTTTGGTAGTCTCCCAGTAATCAGAAAACAATTGAAACTGTGTGTTTGCTTCTATTAAATTATCCAGATCACCTTAAGTGAAGCTATTATGTTACGTTAGGTCAGCTTATTTCATAGTTTAATTATGTCTTCCTGGTGTCAACTGAAATCAACAACATGCTGGGAAAAAAAACTGGTATAATACCATTAGGAAAATAATATGTGTGGGTGATGGACAGTTTATGCAGTTCACAAAAAGAAAGAAAGAAAGTATAATGTATGTGTTATTTGTGAAAAAACACAGTACCTACTATTTATGTTGAACAGTGGTACTTGATGATGATTATTTTTCCAAATAGCAAGCACTAAAATTAATTTAAACAATTCTTTTGGTTAACTAAATGAAAGACTGTTTTCACATACCAGAAACAGCAGAGTTAAGTGTGAGAGATGCAAAAGAAGCAGAATTCTGTTCAGAGGTATTCATTCCCCTATCCACACTAGACCAAGCAGCTGTCAAAATAAAGAACGTCACTTGGAACCTTCAATTTGCAATGAAATTTGAAAGATATGTACAAATTTAAAACTGTGATAACAATATTTAGAGATAACCTTAGAAATTTGAACTACTTAACAGCAATAGCTACTACTTACTGAATGTCTGCTATATGCTGGGCCTCTTACAACCACTGCTAACCCTGAAAGGAGTTTCAGAGCAATTAAGTAACTTGCTCATAGCTAGAAAACAGATGAGCTACCATGGGAACAAGTCAACTTCCATTACACTGAACTACCTTATTATCTATCATAACTGAGCAATTAATTTGGGCCAGGTACCGAACTTGGTACATGATGTTCACTATAATCAATCTTTACAACTTAAATCATACAGGTTAAATTAACAAGTCCAGTGTCCATAAATGCCAGCATGTGAAAGAATGGGGATCTATATCTAATAGGTCTATCTGAACTAGTGTCCAAATTCATTCCATTGCACCATGTTACCTTATCAACCTCTTCAAGAGATTTCTTTCTTTCATCTATGTAATTTAAGTAACATTTAAGTTCATCTACTCTACATGAGACCACTGACACCTATCTTCTCAATGGCCCACTACAATCTAATTTATAATACAGTTTCTTTTAAATTTCAACAAATGTCTCAATGTAGCCTAGTATGAACTCTAATCTGCTGTTCCATTTTAACTGCAGCAATATTAAGTGTCATCTAATGTAAGCTTTTCCATTGAAAACAAGGTTTGGAATATAGGGAGCACTTCTTTTTCTAAACAAATCTTGCTATTCCTAAATAATTTCTGGACATGGCAGGGAAAGGAGTGGAGAGCAAGATTAACAGTAGTATTAATGAATGATCTAGAATTTGCTACCTGTGCTTCTCAGTGATGTTAAACAGACCTCTTTCTAAACTTAAAAGTTATGAGAAAAGGACAGTGTTATCTCAGCACTAAAAACTTTCTAAACTCAACTGTGCCCCCTCCAAGCTAAAAGAAATGAAGAAAAAAGCAATTTTCAACAAACATAACAGAAAAAAATGGCATGCTTAATATACAAGGAATTACATCTCAATAAGAAAAATAGTCACAAGACAAATGGACAACAGACATAAACAGAAAATTCATAAATGAAATAGAAATCATCAAGAAAAGTACAGTGGGAAAAAAGTTAACTAAGACAATTCATGTATTTCTTCCCTATCAAATTAGAGAAGATTTAAAAAACATACGACTACTCAACTCTGGAAAGCAAGAGATAAAATCAGAACTCAGTGATACTGAGAATATAAATTAGAACTCTCAGAAATGACTCTGGCAATATGCCGCAAGAGCATTACCAACATTCCTATTTCCTTTAACCCAATAATATCACTCTTAAGAATCTAGCCTAAAGAAATAACCACTAAACAAAGATATTCAATGTATCATTTTAAAAAGTTAAAGAAAAAATATTATTTCTCTAATAACAAAGGAATAGTTAAGTAAATTATGCTATGTTCACATAATATATATTACAGGTCATTAAAAAGAAATATTTATGAAGAGTGAGAAAAATTATTATTTACAGTGTTAAGTGGAAGAACAAGGAACATAAATATGCATATCCAATTCGAGTTTGTGTTTTTTTTTTAAAGTCCTTATACAGAGGGATGAAAAAAACCTATGAAGACATATAAAAATTAACAGCTATCTCTACATGGTTTTCCTCTTTTTTTTGTAGTTTTACACACTGAACAAGTATTTCTTTTCTATAAGTAGTTCTAATACACACACACAAATTGTTTTTTAAGTTGCTGGCCCTCAACAGAAAGAAGATTCTCTATTTTTACATTCCAGGGGGAATATTAAGTATAAACAGGAATTGCAGACTGTAAAACACTATATAAAGGTATGCTATAAACTGTACTTTAATTTACTATTTTTATTTAGATTTGCCAAAACTGTTTTAAAGTTAAGAAGAAAGTCTGCTCATACACTGCACTTACTCCACGTCAGAGCACTCTACAAAGAGTAAATAATGAACAAATTCTGTTATTTGCTTATTTAGTGCCTACTTTGCTCCATCGGAAGGATTTAAAATGAGTTATTTACCATTTTACATGGTATTACTCATTTTTCTATTTATGGCTCTTTGTTTCATTGATGGAAATTTTAAATGTACTGGATAAGCAGTTTTAAACTTAAAATTTTCTAACAGTTCTTACCAATGCCAGAAAATATGGAACGAGGGTCACTCCAGCTCCTTCCCCAGTCTTTTCCATTTGTGTTAGCATCTCCAGTGTCTTGACCCCAAGCAGATGGCTCAGTTTTCCTCTTGCCTGCAGAAGCAGGTGAAACTGAGTTCCACTTCTCCTCACCTGCACTGATCTGAGAGGAGAGTTTCACAGATTTTTCATTCCAGCCTCCACCATTTACAGTGAGGTTTTCATTCAGTCCTGAAGAAACTTAGGGGGGAAAAAAATTAAAGATTAAAAACTGGTATGTGACTCATAGCTATAATGATGATATTTCAAAATTTCTGTGATTGCTTGGAGTATGTTTAAAGAGAGAAAACCACAGAATTTCAAAAGCAGTATCATCAGCATGAATGCCTTTTGGATAATGTAAAACCAGGTTTGAATACACACACATAAACACATACAGACACACATACATTTTCAACAGCAGAAATTACTTGCCCAAAGGAAGTACAGTCCAAGATAACAAACAGAATTCCAGTATTCTGGAATATTCAGAATACTCACCGACTAATAATATGAAGACTTCTCCTCAGTTATATGTTCTTCCCTTAAATATTTACCTATGTTATGTATAAGGCAGTGATTCTTAAACTTTGCTGCACATTAAAATTATGTGAGAAACTTCTTAAAAATACAGATACTGGTACCTCATTCCAGATTAATCAAAATTACAATCTCTGGGAGTAGAGCAGAGGCATCAGTATGTATGCGTATACCTGAGTACTTGCATGTTTGGACATACAAACGCACGTAGCTGAGTCTACGTGCATATAAGTACATATTTCTTTTTATATATGTGTGTGTGTTGTTCTGTAAGCTCCCTAAATAACTGTAATGTGTGGTCAGATGGAGAACCACACACATGAAGGCAGCTGACAGGGTCAAGAAGAAGTCTGAGGATGAAAAGGTGCCTCTTCATTTCTGAATTTACATTTTAGTACAACTCTTTTGTTTTCAAGTTAGGTGTACCACTGTACTTAATTCAACTTTATCGGAAATTAGTAACTAAGATATTTTCTGATTGTGAAGTACTGTAAACATTTGATATCCCCTTAGTAAAGGCAGTTTAAAAAGATCACAGATACTGAGGGTTTTTTTTCTTAATATACTGGGGTAAATCTTTTATTCCATGTATGCCTGTACTAAGCCCCAAAAGATTTTTCACTATTGGTTTAAAGAATGCATGCAAGAATCAAAATTACTTATAAACTATTACTGAAAACTACAACTAAAATATATCAAAGACTGTTAGAAAAGTGGCATTAATTTTTCTTTTTACCTACTTCAAAAATCTCTGGACTGAGTTTATGTTACTTTAGTAATTAAAAACAGGTTTTTAAACCCTCTTCCCCTGCTGCATTATTTTCTCATGTGAGGAAAGTTTCTGTTTTAACGGGGCTTCAATTTAAATTACATGTAATTTCTCTCACCCTGAAGTGCAGAATCTCCTTTTCCAGACTTAAAGTTGCTAACTTGAATATTTAGATGAGAGTCACCTGGTTGAAACACAAATAAAATATATTTAATACTAAATAGGCCATTATGCATATTAAATTAGGAGTAACATACAAATTAACTTTTACTTACTGTTTATAATGAATTGTTTCTGCAAGTGTTAATTAATTACACTGAAAAACAGTCAGTTCACCTCAAAAGCAATTTGTATGTTCTTAAGGAACTGAATTATCTAGCTATATTCTTAAGTCAACTAAAATGTCAATACTGGGCCTGACAGGTGCCCAAGTACATACAGAGTCTGCTGTTTCACAAATATTATCAAGATTCTTTAAAGAAGGAACCAGAGAATTGCACTCTGAAATTGGATTCAACTTTGCCACATCTCAACAATACCAGCTGCCTTTTCAACAGTCCTGGAAGCAAACATATGAACTCAAGACTTTTGTCAGTATTTGGGACCAGGACTTAGGAAATAAGGCAAGAGGTGAGAACACAATTTACAACACAAAAGTACTATTTCTCTGAAAACTAAAAATCATCATGATCACAATGTACCAAAACCAACAACAACTGGTATGACGTAGGATTGTGCTAGCAAGGAAGGCATGCACAAGCCAGTGAGAGAGTAATCAACAACAACACTAAAGCAGAGCTAATGTGTTTCAGTGAAAATGGAGTCAGCAGAAGTCATTGCTGTACCACAGCAATGAATTCCACTAAGTCAAGCAAAAACCTACAAGGTAACAAGACTAAGAAGGTGATCTGAAGATACCTGGGGGAACGGCAATTGACCAAATGCCTGAAGCAAGTTGAACAGTACCACTCTGTAGACTGACCTTGTCAAAGATAAAAACAATGGCAATGTAAAGAGCTACCAAAAGGCCATCGCTATTGGACAGTTTGAGCATTTCCAATACTTAGGAGAAAGAAAATTAGCTCAGTATCTTTAAAGTTCCAAGTTTAGGTTCATCAAACACCTTAGAGCACTCTCAAAACGCTGGGGTGGTAAGAAATATGGATAGGATCTGCATCAACCTGAACATGCTTGTTTCATCTCGGAATGAAAGCACTCAACATGCAAAATGGTAATAAAAAAATTTAAGCATCTTATCCACCGTAAGAAATGCAGATGCAACAGAGGTGAGGTAAAGCAACATAGACAAGGAAAAGTGCCAACATCATTTTCTCATGTGACTCAAGGCACAAAGGTAAATTTCAATTGGATAGGCCATTCATTAGGCAACATGTGCAGTAAGCTAACAACGCTGGTACTAGGTAAACCGACACATGGTTCACCACACTCTAATGAAGAACGGTGTATCAGCACAATGATGTAAGCAGTTCAAGATAGTCGGAGTTTGATGTAATATATTTTGTCCAGCTGATTAAAAGGAAATTTGATTTGCTGTATCATTCTTATTTTCCACTAATATACCTTTATTCTTCTTGGAACCAACAGGAAATGATGTAGTTGTAAGTTGCTCGGTGGTAACTGTGATGGTATTTTCTATCCCAGGGATAGTTGAATCCAATGAACCAGAATCAGTCAGCACCTTATCACGTTTACGCTGCTGTCGTTTCTCTCTGTGACTAATTTTAGTTTCCCAGGCTCCTGACATAGCCCCAGAAAAAAAAATGTTATTCAGTAAGGGGAGACAAAAAGAGTGGTAGCTTTTGGAGGAAAATGGGGTGGGGCACAAAAAATATCATAGTAAACTTAGATATTATGTTAAAATCCAAGAGTGCTAATTATAATTTATCCTAAGAATTTATTCTACTCTTATTGTCTTGTTTAGGCAATAAACTGTCGTTAAATTTCTCGTCTACAGTTTAGAAAAGTGATAGGTATAAATCATTTATCTTGCTAGGTGGAAGTAACAGGAGCTGAACAACAACAAATGGTTCAGGAATTTTATACACAGCCTTCTAGGGGTGGTATATTTAAAACTATGATTCTAGGAAACAAAGACAAGATAACTGGCTTTTCAATTGCTCAAATTTCAAAGTGGTTCTCACTTTAGGAAGAGCACTACTGGATCCTTAAATAATTCCGACAGCAAGAAGTGTTTCCTAACAATGTTACAGATCTGCATATCAAAACTGGTAGTTATTAAAAGAAGAGCTACAGATACATGACTAAGTGAAACAAATGGTTAAAAAAAGAATTAAAAAATTTTTACTTCTATAATCTTTTCCCTTGCTCAAGTACCTTCATCAACTTCCTTTCCATCATGGCGTGAACTGTTTTGCACAGCTTTAGCATCTGATTTTGATTTCTTCTTACTTTTCTTCGACTGAAAGTGAAATAGAATTGTTACTCAATAGTAAGATATATTCTTGAAAAGACAGGAGTCAGTAAAATAAATTATGAAATGTATGATGCTGACAACCAATATAATTAGTTTGATTTTTAAACTTAAACAGATATTAAATGGCAATACTAAAATGAGGTTACTATTTTCTGAGTGGTTACAATGTGCTGAATACATTCATCTTCTTATTTATTCCTTAAAAAGACACACTGGGGACAATATCACTCCCATTTTATAGATGAAGAAACAGATGTTAAGGAGGCTATACTAAGTCACATTAAGTTAGTAAATGGTAGAAACCAGAATGGTAGCAAATTAGAAGCTAGGTTGTCCTGGTCCCAAAGGCTATGCCTTAGCCATCATGCCATCTTAACTCACATCCTGAGTGAGGTAATAGAATACAGTGCTTTCAGAACAGTAAAATTGATTTTTTGAATTTGTACAAAGCAGACTGTTGGCATACCCTTTGTGTGTACAGTAAACTGAGTCAACTGTACAAAGTAGGTGATATTTTGCCAGTTTCAAAGCAATGTGAAAATATCTAGGATTTGTATATAAAACCCCAAAAACCAAATCTGCTATTGAGTCCATTCCTACTCACAGCGAACCCATTAGACAAAGCAGAACTGGCCCGCAGAGTTTCCAAGGAGCACCCGGTGGACTGAAACTACCAGCTTTTAATTAGCAACACTTAACCACTATGTCACTGGAGTTTCCAGGATTTGTCTACACTACTGTTTAATAACACAATAAAAATAAACACACATACAAGATACAGCCATTTATGGATGGCCTTCCAATTCCCTCTGCTCAACTGTACTTTTCTCTTTTCAGTAGTTCACTAAAAACATTACCAAACTTTCCATATTTAGGTAAATGTCTCCAGAAGAAAATAATCAACATTTATAAAAGTGTTTTCACATATACTTTGTAGTCATCCATCTAATTATTTGTGAGATCAGTTACGTGTTATTGTAAACTACCACAAAATTAACTAAATAAGAGACTGTACCTTGTTACAATTTTTATAACCTTCTAAAGCCAAAGCACTAAATTATAGCTAATTGCCTTTCCTATCAACAAACAACTCTCAAATACTTTCATGTGGCATGACTTCCTAAAGGGTCATCAGAAACTGTCTGCCAATGGGAGTATATGGAAAACTTTTAAGGTTTTTTACTGTCCCGTAATTAACTTGCCCACTTGTTTCTTTCCATGTTTTCATTATTATTAACATGTGTCATGTTTAATATACTGTTGTATCCTATTTACCCAATCAGGCTCATATCCATTCTTTCCTTTTAAATTATGGCATCATCCACATACCGTAACATGTACCCTTTTGAAGTATACTGTATACTTCCAGTAGTTTTTAGCATATTCACAGTTGCTTAAGAATTGTCACTACCTAATTCCAGATCTAACTGCATCATCCCAAAACAACACTCTAACCATCAGCAGTCACTCACCATTCTTCCTCCCCACCAAACCAAAACCAATAACCAGCAATATATTTGCTGTCTCTGCCATGTCCACTCTTCAGTCAAGACAATACATTTAGCATTTATCATTTACAATCTAGTGCAGGGAGCAAACTAGTTCTATAAAGAATCAGAGTAAATACTTTAGGCTTTTATGGGCCATGTAGTCTCTGCTGCAACCACACAAGTTATTTCCAGCGTGTGGACAACAGATATGAGAAAGGGTATGACTGTTGCAAAAAATGCAGTTTACAAAAACAGATGTCTGGGTAGATTTGGGTCAGATTTAGCTGGCCTTAATTTGCAAACCCTGGTCTACAGCAATGCTGTCTGTCCCACAGTCATATAAGGCAACTCACAGATGTAACTTAAAATTTTCTAGTAGATACATGTGAAAAATTAAAAGACACAGGTGACATTAATTTTAATAACATAACTTCACCCTACATACCGCAAATATTATTTTAACATGTAATTAATGTAAACAATTATTAAAAGACACTATTAAAAACATACACTAAATCTTCAGATTCGGTGTGCATTTTAAACTTAAAAGCAATTTCAACTGAGACTAGTCACATTTCAAGTGGTCAACAAGCAGCTACCATACTGGACAGTGCTGACCTTACAGGAACTAACTATAAGGGGTAATCTAACATGGAAATAAGCAGTACTCTGTTTAGGGTTTAAAAAGTTACTACATACAAATTTTGTTTGATAAATTAAAACCTGTCAATTTCTGTCCTTATCCCCCTCTCCTCTTTTCCTCTTCACAATGCCAAGTGAATGAACTTTTATTCTTAAAACATTGACATGGAGCATATATTTGGCTTGACTAGCTAAAAACAAAACTAGGAACAGGAAAATGACCTTGGTATTTGTTAATGAACTGACTACAGAATGTCAGTGACTACCACTCCACTAATAGCAGAAAAAAGTATTTTCTAAAGTCTTACTAAATCATGACACTAGTTTTTCAACGTCATCCTCTAATTATGTAACAGTCTTTTGGTGTGCAAATTCAAGTAATAAAATTAATGTTTTTCAACATCAATTATTTGTTCTTGCAATCAAATCAAAATTGTTTTGTTTTTTTTTTTGTATTTTTAACAAAAAGATTCAATGTCTTTAGAGATTTTTAAACTGGTTGTATAGCTATTACACAGCTTTCTCTAATTAACCCACTTAATTCTCGAAGTAACCCTATAAATAGTAATGCTATTATCGTCACTTTACAGATGAGAAAACAGAGGCATACTGGTTGACTAACCCTAAGATCATAAGTGTAGTAAGGATTTTGATCCCAAACAGCGCTCTAGATTCTGGGCTTCTAACCACTATGCTATTTTTCTGGCAGAAACTGGTTTCAAGCTATTACATTGTATAGATAAGAGTATTTTTAGGAGTAATACACAAATAATTTTTAGCAACAAAACTACACAACGTATTTTTTTTGAATACTCTATTCATTGCATACATTTCTTTCAAAAACTTGCTCCTTTCTGACTTGCTAAATTTCTTAGCCTTAACTGGACAAATAAAGTATAATTTTTTCCCACAAAGTTTATCTGTTAAACAGCCATTTAACATTAAAAAAAAGACATCTACTGAATACTTGATTGTTAGTAAAATTGTGTGGCTCACTATTTAAAAGTTGGTCAGTGCTATCAAAGCATTCTGCCACAATATAACAAATAATCTTCTTCGTAGACTACCATCTCATCCTCAATTTAAGTTTTGTCTTCCAATGTGGAATCTGATTTTATAACCTTGTTTGTCATCACCACTTTTAAGAAATAAGGCAGTAAATGAACTGCAGGCATGGTGCTATATAGAGACTGCTGTACATGTCTGTGAAACAACAAGGTATGCAACCTCATGATGACCATGTTCATACGGAATTCTTACTAGGAACAGCAGTGTCCACTCTGTCACGTTTTAACTGTTGTGCCTGCATTACCATCACCTGCAAGTCCCTACTTTATACTGCTCCACATTTTCACAGTACTCATTTTCTGGCTTGTCTCAAACATATAAAGTCGCCAAGGTTAAGCGGGAAAAGATGGATGGTCTAAGGAATGTGTATTAATTGTATTTTTGTACTATTATACCAACAGTTCTCAATCTTTATAATTTTGCAACACACTGTCAGGTTGAGATTGATTACAAAATACTGCAAATAAATCTTTTTAAAGTAGAAAAGTTTGCTACTGATCTCTCTGCTTGTATTTATTTATTTATATCAGAGCGTGTAATTTAACCTAAGGAGCCTTGGTGGCTAACTTGAAAACTTGGGAGTTTGAGCCCACCAGCCATCACACAGGACAAAGATGGGGCAGCCTACTTCCATAAAAGATCTATAGCCTTGGAAACCCTATGGAGTAGTTTAACCCTGTGCTACAGAGTTCCTGGAAATGCTGGTGGCAGAGTGGTTAAGGGCTACATCTGCTAACCAAAAGGTCAGCAGTTCAAACTTGCCAGGTGCTCCTTGGAAACTACATGTAACAGTTCTACTCTGTCCTATAGCAGGACTGAGTTGGAAATGACTCAATGGCAATGAGTGAGGTTTTTCTGGTTAAACTACACTGAGAATTATTCCACTTGCTATTATTCTTCTGGTATATTTTTCTGAGTAAAAGAAACAAGAAGAGAACTGCAGGTATAAGAAATTTCCCACAACATCTTAACCCTGTTTATTTTCTTCCACTTGACAGAGAATATATATGTTGTGTCTTTTTTCTGAGATGTTTCCTCTCATCAAGCTTTGTGAGAGTAGGGACTCTTTTTTTATCAATGGTTGTACTCCTAGTATCTAGAACAGTACCTTGTACACAGAAGGTATTCAATTAAGTATTTAGCCAGTAAAGAATCTAAAACCAGACATCCAAGTCTCTCTCTGCCACTACTCCTCAATTAAATATTAAATTAAATATTAACTTGTATATTTGATCCATGATGCAAATCACTCCATTATTTAAATGTCTGGTGTGAGCTCACAAGGCACGGTGCACTGCATAGGTAGTAGCAGGGCTATACACTCACAGCTTCAAAAATGTACAAGAAATCTTTCATAACAAGTTTTATCTATCCCTGAACGCTCCCATTATATTGTTCTTACATTTCCAACATACTAATTCCCCTTTTTGATTCCATTCTCTTGTCAGCCTTAGCATACTTAAAACCAAATTCACCATTTCACTGTTTTAATCCCCTCCTGTGATAGAGAGAACAAGGAACCAGGTTAGGAGTCCTGGCTCTCGCCTCTGTTCTGTTACCTGTTAGGAGTTTAAACAGAGAAGTCTGGGGCCGAAATGATGTTTCCTTCATAAAAAATAACTTTCTCTCGGAGAAACTGTTTTGCTTAACTTAAATGTGACCCTAAAAACTAACTCCTTAAACGTGACCCTGAAAACTAATTCTAAGAAATCACAGAGATGCAAACAACCGTGGCACCAGGTAACCCAAGAGGTCAAACGTCCAAGACTCAGAGAACTGGACTATCAAAGCACTCTGGAAATGATACACTTTAACAAATGCAAAAGACTCCACTAGTTTTAACCAGGGACAGGCAAAAAGGCCCAGATAGTAAACTCTCTAAGCTTTACAGGTCATGAAGTTTCTTTTGCAGTAACCCAACTCTGCTACTCCAACAGGAAAGCAGCTGTAGCCAATACACAAACAAATGAGCAGGGCTGTATTTTAGAGAACTTTTACTTTCACAAAACCAAGCAGGGAGGCAGATTTAATATGCAGGTCATAGTCTGCCAACCCTGGTTTTAAACTATAATTTATAAGATGTATTACAGACGTTAGAATATGAATGTATGCAAGTTCTCTGGGAATGCAGGTGTTCTCTGTCTTGCTAAGGATTGTTCTGGTTTATGCTTGCTTTGATCTGTACTGCTTCTATTTTATCTTTAAACCTTTTCAACACTGATCACCCACAGAGTAGCAGTTCTCAGGACTCTTCCATGCATCAAGGATGTCAAAGAACTTGTTTATGTGGATTATATATGTCGATATTTACCATGTTATAAATTCAAACTGAGAAAGCATTTAAATATGTATTCATTTCCAGTATTAACTCAATCACTATATCTATTATTTTCCCAAACAATAAAAGTTTAGTGGAAAGCGTGGCATGTTTTACATTCTGCAAATACTATTAATGACTGGCTTATAGCTCTGTATACTTGTTTGTACACCCAATCTGTTTTGACAAGTTGTTCTGGTTGAAACACACAAAGAAAATCCAATTTCATATAGACAAGTACCTTGAAAACAGAAGAATATTTTAGTAAAAGGATCCCTGTTGGTACAGTGGTTAACGACTTGGCTACCCAACAAGAGGCAAGCAGTTCAAATCTATCAGATGGCTCTGAAGGAGAAAAGATTTGGTGATCTGCTAATGTAAAGATCACAGCCTTGACCGTTACTAACACTGTGACCAAAGGGTCTAGAAGAATCCTAATCAAAAGGAGATAAATGCAGAACAGAAATTTCAATTTATCATGAACTCCAGACTTTCTGGAGTCACAGGGGCTGGATGAATTCCTGAAATTACTGCCTTCAGATAATTTTCAAAACCCAAACCAAAAATATACCTTGAAGTCTTCTTTAGATCAGTCTGTGAAGAATGTTTGCCTTGAGCACTGTACTCTTTTAACAACTATCTACATGGGATCAAACCCACAACAGTAACTCAAAAGATTAGACAAGAACTTTAGGGGCAGAGAATGTATGGTAACGCAGGAGGAACAACTCAGAAAAGGGAAGTCAGAATAGCTGCACAGCTTCAAGAATGTAATGAGTGCCACTGAGTTGTACATGTGGAAATGGCTGAATGGGTGTTATGTTTTACTGTGTATATTCTCAAAAATGAAATAAATTAAAATCAAATATGTGTGCTTCCTTGTTAACCCATTAAATCAGTGTTTTACAAACAAAAAACACTACAGCTTTGGAAACCCCATGGAGCAGTTCTGACGAGACAGAACTGATGTGACAGAAATTGATTTATCTTAATAAATTTTTACATAACTGTGGATATACTTCTTTGATATAATATAGCAAAGGTTAGCAGTTGCCAGGTGCTGGGGAATGAGGGGGTAAAAGGAAAGATGAGGGGATGGATGCAGTATGACTCTAATGGGCACGGAATTTCTTTTGGGTCAAGGAAACCACACCTGTAGTGATGGCTGTACAACTCTGTAAATAAACTAAAATCATACACTTGAATGAATTTTATAGCATCCCTCAAAATAAAGCTATTTAACAACAAAAGAAAGAAAGAAAATCAATGTAGCTGGAGCTTAGAGAAGGGTAACACTTGATAACCATGAGGTTATTCAGGATGAAGTCAGTGGTGTGCCAGCATAACTGACTATCCTGGCACTTAAAAGTATTATTAACAGTTAGTCAAAAGTACTAATAATCTTGTAGTTTATGATATGACATACTTTTGCTTTTGTAACTTCCTCTTACTAACAAACTAGTACTTCTACTTTAATTCTCATCCATACCACAATAGATGCAAGATTGGTCTATTAAGAATAAATGTTCCTGCTAGCTTAACACATCTAAGTTTTACCATAACGTCATCCAATTCTGACCAGTCAAACTGGTCTAGGACATTCCCTCAGGTATATCTGAAAACGTTCATTTGTTTCATCAGAATAATGTGATTGTGTTCAACTGTTTCTCTCACTGAAACACCATACCCACAATTAATACTCCAGTTAAGTCCATCTCTTCTGAATACTTGAGTAGAATAATCTTTCTCCTTTGACTATCTGGCTCTTAAAGGCTTCTGTTATTATTTACCTTCTTTTGTGTCTATCTTTCCTTAACTAGATTAATCTCTACCAGGGCCAGTACAAGGCTGGCAATTAAGTCTACAAACTTAGTTGTTCTAACTGCTATATACTGCACTGTTGAATACCACTATGGTCACCTTTGAAATACTCCCCTTGGGAAGCTATGCACCAACACTAATGCCCAGTCCACCTGTCAAAGCAATTTTGGAAGTCTTTTTGGAATGGCCATTGCACAAGGTGGCAAGTTCACAAATTTCACTGTATAGTTGCCTATGAGGGAGCTTTTAGCTAATAAACAAATCACCATATTGGAACATCCTCCGTACTCATCTGATCTGGCCCCCAATGACTTTTTTCTTTACCTGAGGATAAAGGAAATATTGAAAGGAAGACATTTTGAGGAGATTCAGGATACCCAGGGAAATACGACGGCCACTCCAGAAAGTTTTCAAATTGCTCTGAAGGGAGAAGTAGGCGCCGTCGTCGGTGCACAGCTTCCCAAGGGGAGTAGTTGGAAGGTGACTGCGGTGATATCCAGCAATGAGTTATATAACACTTTTACTATGATGAGTTTGTGAAGTTAATCAGCATTCCTTGTATATTTTATGCTTCTTTATTCCTTTCACTACTATTAGCACAATGCATCCACCCTGACTAAGGGTCCTAAGTGTACTTTACTAGAAAGTGGTTTCAATGTGAAACTAACCTGCATATCCACATAAAGATTTAGAAAACTGTGGTAATTTAATCTGCTTTACAGACCCAAGATCTGTTACAGATAGTTTCTATCAATGAGGTTTACTCAAATAACAAGGCAAGGAACTCAATATCACTAGCTTACAGTACAATTACTCTATAAGCAAAAACTAGTATTTTTCAAAGTGCCCAAGATGTGGCATTGAGAAGAAAACAAAAATACAATAATGTATACTGACATGCATAAAACCAAACCAAACCCACTGCTGTTGAGTCAATTCTGACTCCTAGCGACTCTAGAAGTCAGAGAAGAACTGATCCACCGAGCTTCTAAGAAGTACCTAGCAGATATGAACTGTAAACCTTTTGGTTAGTAGCCGTAGCACTTAGCCACTATACTACCAGGGTTTCTGAGGTGCCTGAGTGCAAAGAAACTAATTTTATTGGTGTCAGGTGCCATCTAGCTGGTTCTGACTCACAGTGACCCTACAGGACAGAGTAGAACTGCCCCACAGGGTTATCAAGGAGCCGTTGGTGGATCTGCATTGCTGATTGTTTTTGGTTAGCAGCTGACCTTTCAATTGCTATGCCACCAGGGCTCTCAGATATGCCCGGCAACAAAGGAAAACAGTAATAAGAAGTCTAAAAAAAATCTACATATTTAAAACACACCAATATATACAGTTGTAACAGTATAAATTAACTGAAATGAGTCACTTGTACTGAACCAAGTTAAAACATGTAAAAGATGCAATACAGCTAAAACAGAACACCAGCCAACAGTTGTGGCATTTATTATCATGAAGAAAGTACAATATTAAAATAAAATAAAAAGGCAACACAACTGAAAGGAAGTGACACTGGTAAATAACAATATGAGCATGGGCTATGGCAATGGAATAAGCTGTGTTCAAATCCTAGTTCAGAAATTACATGGCATGAGTGAAATCAGAAAATCCATCTAAGATTCGGAGTCCTTATCAGTAAAACAGGCTCTTGCTATCTGCCTGGCAAAGTTTTTAAGAGGATCAGAAATAATACAGGGCAGTCAAAAGCACAGATGCTGAAATCAGATGGGTCTGATCAGAACCAACTGTACTTTTTACAGCTTTTGGTTAACTAACTTCAGCATCAGGTTTCTCATTTTTAAGAGAGGTATAATACCACCGTCTCAAAGCTTCTGCTACGGATAAATCAAATATCTATAAATATTTTGTGAGTCATAAAAGTTCATCTAGCATTTACTAAAACCAAAAAAATCTAACCAAACCAAACATATCAAACAGAACTGCTGTTGAGCTGATTCTGACTCACAGTAACGCTAACGGGGCAGTTCTACCTGCGCCATAAGGTTCCCAAGGCTTGTAATTTTTACACAAACTGCCAAATCTTTCTATCACAAAGCAGTCAGTGGGTTCAAACTGCCAAACTTCTGGTTAGCAATCAAGTACTTAAACCACTATGCCATTATATTCAGTAAGTTGTCCCCACTATATATACATAAATATATTCATAAAAATACACATACTTCATCTTGTACAATGCTTGCAATAGATACTTAATAAATGCCAGAGGGAGCCTCTGTGACATAGTGGTTAAGAGTCTGACTGATAACCCGAAGGCTGGCAGTTTGAATACACCAGTTGCTCCTTGGAAACCCTATGGGGCAGTTCTACTCTGTCCTATAGTGTTGCCATGAGTTGGCATCAACTTGATGGCAACAGGTTTAGTTTTGGGTGCTTTTTTTTTGGTTTTAATAAACATCTACTATTGTTATTATTTTCTACCACAAAAACTTTAGAATGATGATTATAAACTTTAGATTGTGGTTTTATACCCTGACCCTCTTTATCTAGATATCAACCAGACATTAATGATAGTTCAGGAACTATTCCAGATACCAATTTGTCATGATAATTCATGAAATAGGCGGTAAGAGTAAATATAAAAATAGGAGCTAACAGAGGGAAAGCCCAGGAACAAGGCAACATCAGGGGTGAGAAGTATAAATGTGTGATATGCCCACACGTAAACTACTCACCTTGTAAACTCACAATTCCTAAATTGTACACTTACTTGTTCACGCAAGTCATTTACTATTTGTCTGCCAAAAGCAAAGTCAGACATAAATTTAATTCTTATGCACAATTATCTTCAATTTCAAGCCACTGTACCTGGTGTTGTCTCAGCCCTAGGCCAGTTACTCAAGGCCAAATGAAAACCAAACCCATTGCTCCTGAGTTGATTCCAACTTATAGTGACCTCAGAGGACACAGTAGAACTGCCCCATAGGGTTTCCAGCTGGAGGAGTTGAACTGCCAACCTTATGGTTAGCAGACAAGTGCTTAACCACTGAGCCACACAGGGCTACAGGGAGTGAACTGATTTCGTTAGTTCTTTCAAAGGTATTTTGAAATCAAAAGCATCAAGAAACCACAGCAACCATTTCACACTACTATCTTATAGGGCTGACGATGTTCCACCTTGGTTCTTAGAAACTACTTAACACACCTCAGCAACACCTATCTTTCACAGAGTTATGCATAGGTTTTACAAAATGGGGGTAGAGGGTGGGAGGAGAGAAAGTATTCAATGTATGAAAGTAAAGTCAATGAGAAGTCTTTCTCCCACAGTTGGAGGAACCACTGTTAATAGTTTCTTGTGCAATTTGACTTAATTCTAAACCAGATTATGTCAAGCAAAAATGAGATAATTCTAACCCTCAAACAAACTCAAACTCACTGCTGTTGAGTTGATTCTGATTCACAGTGACCTATAGGCAGAGTAGAAATGCCCCATAGTTTCCAACCCTATAGACAGAGTAGAACTGCCCTGTAGTTTCCAATCCTACAGACAGAGTAGAACCGCCCTGTAGTTTCCAAGGCGTGCCTGGAGAACTTGAACAGCAACCACTACACAACCAGCATTTCCAATTCTAACACTAGCAACTGGACAAAAAATAAAATTAAAGGAGTGTACCATTCATGGGGTACGATGAATAGTCTGATTTGGAAAACTTCAGAGTACATATATAAACCTTTTAATAATGACCTCAATATAGAACTTTCTTTTGTTCTAATATGCAAACAATTATTTCTTCACCACAACAGAATCTATTTGAAGAATAGTACTGGACAATTTTGCTAAGCTTTTTATGTCCAAGGTACACTACACAATTCTGGTTTCCAAAAAGAAGTATTTATATATCTGGAAACTTACTCATCTAGAAGATATTCAAGACATGTTAATTCTTTTTTGGCATAGTGAATATTTAAAATTTTACAGAAATTTAAAAATATTTGGTGATACATAGTCATTAAAATAAACTTCAGCTCTCACTACACATCCATCTACTACACTAGATTCCTATTTTCATACTTTTCCTTACTGGGCCCCCCTCCCCAAAATATGTACAGCCATGTGGCTGGGCCATGATTCTGATTATTTTTTGATTGTCCCCCATTTTGTGATTTTCCTGTGCTATATGTTACAGGAGTAGGGTGGAACTGTAAATCCCTTCATAGGATTACCTCCCTGCTCCACTGTAAAGGGAGTTTCCCTAGAGTATGGCTTGCCCCACCCTTAATCCTTTCATCCTACAAGAGATAAAAGGAAAGAGAAACAAGCAGAGAAGTGGAAACCTCACATCATCAAGCAAGAAGCACTGGGAGAAGAGTGCATCCTTCAGATCTGAGGTTCCTGTGCCAAGATGCTCCCTGGACAAAGACTGACGCCATATCAGATTTTCCTCCAGAGCCAACAATGGGAAAAGCCTTCCACTGGAAGGGACACCCTGACTGGACTTGTAACGTACTGGACTATGTAAGAATAAACTTTCCTAAAGCCATCCACTTGGTGGTATTTGTTAGAGCAGTCCTAGCTGATCAAAACACCATCCATCTACTACACTAGATTCCTATTTTCATACTTTTCCTTATAATGGAGGCATTCTTCCATTTTTGTGAACCAGAAAAGCATCATTTTTATAACAAGTCACTCTCATTATTAAGGATGCTGCCTATCTCATATGCTCCAAAACTTACTTTTTCATTTTTCTTGTCTGGCTCTAATGGCTGCTTGGCTGACACATTTCGAGGAGTACGAACTTCATCCTCAGCCACTTCAACAGTTCGTCCATTTGGCTGCATATGCAAAAAAAAAAAAAGTTACAAAACTGTTAGGCAGATTGAACACAGACTTTTGCTCAGCAAACAGTATACATTACAATCAAATTCTATCCTCTGACCCAAATTAAAAAGGCTTTTGTGTAGCAATGTTATCTAAGATTTTGAGACTACTGTCCCAAGTAACAGTGACTTGTATTATGATAATATAATGAACTTACACACAAAATTCTGTACCATAAGTGTATTCTCTGATCTCACCCAGGTTATTAGTCCTTCCAACAAAAAAATACTAGAATGGAGACATGAAAAGAAGAACTAAAGTAACTGTATCTGCAATCTGGCCACCAGTTAGCCATGTAATTGAAAAACATTTTACTTGTTATCTATAAACCTTATTTTGACATCTATAAAAAGCCAGGTTTTATCTACTTAAAGACTGGTAAACTATCTGTAAAATGCCAGAAAGTAAATATTTTAGGCTTTGCAGGCCATCCAGTCTCTGTTAAAACTACACAACTTTGCCACTGCAGCAAAAAAGCAGTCATAGAGGATATACAAATGAATGAGCAAGGCTGTGTTCCAACGAAATTTTATTTACAAATACAGATGGTGGGTCAGGTTTAGCTCACAGACCACATTTGATGGACTCCCATATTAGGTAATCTTTAATGTCCCCTACTTCTATAAGGTAATACTGTTCTGGGATTAAAAATCTTTACCAAACCATTGCTACAAACAAAGGCTATCTCAACTTCTCTGACATGTCTAAAACTAACAGTGTTTAGATGTGCTCACGAGTGGAATTAAGCCTAAGATCCTCAAATGTGGCTTTTAATCAGAATCAATTATGCTGGTTTCTTCAATAAACATTTCTAAACCTCATTATCAGAACTGTATGTAGATTCAGGAGTCTGATGAATGGGGCCCAGGTACCACCTTTCTGCATCCCAGCATTGCTTTTCACTTTCCCAGTTCTTGGAGAATTAAAAGTGGACTGTCTACTTAATGCAGTAGAAATAAACTCGAAGACAAACAAACAAACAAAACTGAATTTTCAAACATCGTATAACTGACTTTTCCTGCATTTCTTAAAAATTAAGATATGCAGTGGGGAAAAAAATAGACAGCTAGCTAACGGTAAACCTGAATTAAATATCTAGGTCTCTTCACTTTTGACTTGGTTTCCTCTCTACTGTGCTACTTTGCAACTCTGCTGCTGCCCCTTCTAATCTCTCTCTGTATGTCTATATATGAAAATATTTCTGCTGAACTCCAACTACAAATGCAATCTGATACAATCAATTAAAAAATATTTGACATGCAAACACCAAGAAAGTGCTCACAAGCAAGGCTTTTCACTTATATCTCAATTCTCTTTATAAATAATCATGAACTACTTAGTTGGACATTACCTTTCTTTTTTTAATGCCAGCCTTTTATTGGTTAACTGAAAAGAAACTAACTCAAGTACCACAATTACTCTAAGTTCTAAAAAGCATTCATGTAAAGAAGTCCCAAATGCATAGTTAGATATTCATTCAAAATAAAAGTAGATTTTAAAAAAAGTAAAATTAATATACCATCATTTGGAACCCCAGTGCCACAGTGGCTAAGAGCCTGGCCGATAATCACAAGTTCAGCTGTTCAAATCCACCAGGTGCTTCTTGGAAACTATGGGGCAGTTCTACTTTGTCTCACAGGGTCGCTATGTGTTAGAATCAACTTGACAGCCAGTTTCTTTTTGAAGCTTTACACCAACAATTATTAGAGAACTAACCCTCTGTGAAATTTTGCCATCTCACATTACATGCAAAGCAATTTAGTGAAGTACTCAAGTGCTTTTTCATTAGGCTGTTTCATTCCCTCTTAAGTAGAAATGCACAGAATAGATGGGAAAGATTCTTTTAAGCTCAGTTTTATTTTTTTAACTTGAGATAAGGACCTACTTGGCACTCCCAAATTGTAGGGAAGTATGCACAATTCATTTTTTTGTCTGAGTTCTGTTATTCCCAAGACTTAGGAATCACTGCTTGACAGTATATGCCTATTTAGTTTGGGCAGATACATTTCCAGATTTAAATTTTCATTCTTTCAACCAATAACTATTTGAATCTCTAAAATATTTTCGAAACTATGCTAGGCATATAACTATAATCAGAGGTCCACAGTAGATACAGTGTGTGTGTGCTGAGAAGGGTAGCAGTAAACCAGAAGGAAAACACCTCAGTGACATTAAGGAAAATGGAATGAGGGAGAGGGCTAAATGGCAGGGGAGTAGGGATTATTTCTTGACTCCCGATTTCAAGGAAATAATGTTCTTCAAGTTAGTCAATCTACAATTTACTAATTCCATAAAATTCCATAAATGTTTAAGTACCCAAGTACTACAAGCTGTAAGAACAAGACAAATAAGAGGAACCTGCCCTTAAGGAGTTATAAGGTTCAGAATAGTAAGATATGTTTAACAACAGACTTCATTTGAGCAGCCTTTTGCAGTTATTAAACTGACTCCGAATTACAAGTCACTGTCTCAATAATACCGGTCTATAATGTTTACCACTTGACTTCTAAAATAAAACCATTTAGAACCCTGTTTTCACTTAGTTATGTACATCTTCTTTTTAGCCACAAAATGTAAAACTCATGACTTCAAATTACTTGGAAACTTCTTAGTTTTAGAAACCAAGAGCAGCCTTATCAACTATAAACTGATGAAATGTGAAAGGACCACATGACTTAACAATAACCTTCTAAAACAGAAAGCACTAGGCCCTGATGGCCTTACCAGTGAATTCTACCATACACCTACAGAAAAAATGATACCAATTATCTGTAGTTTCTTCTAGAAACCAGCAGAGGGAAACATTTCCTAACCCATTTTATGATGCCAGCATTATTGTAATACGAGAACTAGATACATTACAAAAAAGGGAAAATACATGCCATTATCTCTCACAGTGCAAAAAGTCCTCAAGAAAATATTAGCACACAAAATATAACAATGTATAAAAAACAATTACACACCAAGACCAAAAGGAATTTAGCCTAAGTATGTAAGGGTGATTCAACATTCAAAAACAAATTAATGTAATCCATCACATCACTAAAGAAAAACTGTATGTCATATCAAGAGCTGCAGAAAAAGCATCTGACAAAATCTAGTACTCATTCATGAGAATTTTTTCTCAGCAAAGTAGGAACAGAGGGGGACTTCCTCAACTTGACAGTAAAAAGATCAGTGGCTGCTAGAAGTTTAGGAGAAAAAGGAAAAAGAGATGGATCAGTGGAGGACAATGTTTTTAAGACACTATCGTGATGATAAGTGTCATTAAGCATTTGTCAAAACCCACCGATCTATACAATACTGAAAGTGAACTAATGTAACCTATGGGCTCCAATTAATAAATCAATACTGGTTTATCAGTTATAACAAATGCACCACACTAAAAATGGGAAAACTGTGTTTGGGGGAGGTTTATGGGAACTTCTCTGGATTCCCTATGCAATTTTTCTATAAACTTAACTGCTTTAAAAATGAAGTCTACTAAAAAAAAAATAACATGCAAAGAACAGACAACCTGAAATTAAAGCCCACGTTCAATACCTATTTACTGTGATTTTAAGCATGTTCCTTAACCTACCCCTTGATCCGACTTGATGGCACTTGGCTTGGCTGACCTAACCCTTTGATTTCATCATTTATAATTATCACTGGTAAATAAAGAAAACATGTCATTATCTTTTAGGTTTCTTTTTAGAATTACATTAAGTGAGAGAACATGTGAAAGCACTTATTCGAGAAACAGTTTCCTCCCTGTCAATATCCTTTCCTCTCTGAAGCTATGATGGCCCATTATTCTCTGTACAAATGACAGTGCAAGGGCATCTGACCTTGTCTAACTTCACAAGCAGAAGAATCATCATCAGCATTTGATTCCAACTCATAGCAACGCTACAGGACACAGCAGAACTGCTCCACTGCTCTACAGGGTTTCCAAGGAGCAGCTCGTAGATTGAACTGTTGACCTGGTTAGCAGCCAAGTGCTTAACCACCGACCTCCCTACAAGGAGGAGGTCAAACGTACTCTCACCCTCTTTTACCAATTCTGACACCAGTTATCCCTCCCCCTGGCACTCTCTACTTCACTGTTGGGTTTGATAATTCACCATAATGGTCACACAACTCACAGACCATACAACAGTTACAGGTTTATTAGTGAAGTAACAGGATTGGGGAAAACTCAGAATATAGCTTTTCGATCAGGACAGCTTCATCTCAGCCATGCCCACAGGCAAGTCTCTATGGCCCTTGCGTGCCAAGTGCTACAAACCTCTTTGGCTCCACCAGTAAGTGCCCAGAGATACCCTATTCCACCAGTAAGCTTCTCCCCAAAGGCGCTCAGATCTGTCACTTTGTGGGTTAGCAAGCTCTAAGTACCCAGAAACACCATCACTCTGCCAGGAAGCCTCCTGCCTAAAGGTGCTCAGCTTTCTCACTCCATGGGCTGAAAAGTCCACCATGCTGTCTCTTGGTTCTGCTGTCTCTATCTTTGGGGATAAAGCTCTCTCTCTGTCTCCTGTGTCCAGAAGATTCTCAGTGTAGGCATCCCAGATCCAAAGGACAAGCTCTACTCCTAGCTCTTCTTTCCTGGTGATCATGCGCCCCCTTTCTGATCTCAGACGGATTATTCTAAGTGTAGTGGGATGACACAACTGACCCATCCTTCAAGGTTCCATGTACTTTATTTGCACAGTCCCAACCAATCATTTGGTGGGAGTTACAAAAACATGGCTAGAAAGGCCATGTAAAAGTGATCCTTGCACAACATCTTCTATTCCCATTGTTAAAGCATTCCTGTATTTTTCATACTAGCAAGTTCAAAATGAGTGCTAAATCGTGGTGGTCAACGGGGCCAAGAACAAGCTGTGTCCATAAGGCCCAGACACAAATTCTCCTGGGAAGTTAACAGAATACAAATTTCAAGTAGATACATTTTCTCAAAACCTAGAAACAGCACAGACTAGGTCTAGCTCTACAGACAGCATTGCGATGTTTTTCTTTCTTAAAACAGTTTACAATTTCACCACTTTTGTAAGTTCATTTGTTCATTCACTCAATATAACGTGGACACAGCAGAGCTGTGAACACTTAAAGTCTTGAAGACAAGGCACAATCACTGCCCTGAAGAAACTGGAGTCAAAGGAAGAAGGCACACGTGCAACAGCACAATTAAAATTTAAGACAGAAGGTATACTTTCATTCCCTCACCCTCTTAAGTGGAAAACGTACGGAGTTTGAAGGCATGCTGAGTGACCACGGTTGGCATCCCACATGCATTACCATGGATAAGTCACTACTTCACTGAAATCTTAATATTCTTAGATCAAAATATTCTGTACATACAGGAGGCATATGTATACATATTTGGAAAAAGCAAGATGTTACAGAAATTCAAAAGAGGTATAATCAGTAAGTTAGACTAGGAGACAGTCTGATGATAACAACTAATGATCTTTGTATATGCACTTGACCTGTGCCAAGCCCCTTCCTAGTCACTTAATATGGCCTATTTAATGGAAAAGACTGGTCTTGTCAGCTCCATAGCTGTTAGTTGTGAAGAGTTCTGACACAAATTCAAGATACAAACGTTTCTGGACAGTCTGTCTGAAAACAAAAATCCTGTTTTTTTCTTCCACCAAATTGTGTGAACTACACAAGTGATATACCTAAACATGAACATATACATAGTGTCAGACACAGTAATTCACCTACTCATTTTTAGATTCAACCTCAGTTCGAAACTCTTAAATATGACTTATAATTCAAATACACAAAATCATGCTATATATCCTGAGATATTTCCTAGTGCCTTCTAAACAGCTAGACAAAAATTCAGCTATTTCAATATTCCACACCATCTCCTTGCTGACTGTACCAGGGATTCTCTGGTCTATTTTTATGGGATGGGGAGAAGACAGACAGTATCTGTTCAAAGGGCCAAATTATACTACGATGATTTCTGAAAAACTAAATGGAGCATTGACTTCAAGTTTCCATCTGATATGTACTGACATAAGGACTATAAGTGATATATCAGACACACACCCGTGTATTTCTTTCTTAAATCCTGACAGATGCTTTTTGGAATCCTTATATTTTGCATAATAGTTTAAAAACTACTGGCACAGCTGAAGAGAAAGTGGTGAATTTTAAAGCTGGCAGGCTAATATCAATTCTTCACTTAGATCCCTTGGTTATACTTGAATGATGGCAATTGTAAAAAAAAACTCAAGGCTTTCACAACCATCAGTAGTTAAACCAGTTGCTGTTGAGTCAATTCTGATTCTTTTGAGGCACATCTGGGTGGAATCAACACTCCAAGCTTTTGGCAAGCACATTAACCATCTGCACTGCCCAGAGACTCTGAGAGGCACTACAGTAATCAATAACACCAAGGCACAACACAACAAGTATTATGAGGGTTTACTGCTGCTCTTGGTATCTGACTATGATAAGCATGACTATTACACGTCTTATTCTGTCAATAACTATTACAGGTGTTTTCTGCTAGGCCTCTGACACAACAGAACGAAAAGATGAAAAAAAATGCCACCACATAAGTAAGACAAATGGAGCCAACAGTGTAGAGCTTTTGTAAATGCCATCTTAATTTTCAGCAGAAACTTGTGATTATAAAAGTAAAATTTAAAAAGCAATAAGGAAAGGTGTAACTCACTGAAAAATTAGATTTAGTCTGTGATCATAATTGAATATCTTGGAACATACTGTGGAAACTAGAGAGGTATAATGAAAGTAATGGTGAGTCCTTAGGCTAGAGATTAGGATACTGTTTTGCCTTTGAAACTCCTTTGCTCTCTAACCTTAAATAAGTTACTTAAAGGGCTTAAATCTCAAGATTACCACTCTGTGAAATCAGATATATTTATTTTACCTATCACTCTGGGTTGTTTTATTAAATGATTATTCTTCTAAGAATTACAACTAAGGGGAGAGTGATCTCAAGGTAAGAAATTGTACAAATTTCTTTGATAATGACAAAGGTGGCAAATAATACAATTCTCCTTTAATAGGCCCTGGGGTATAATAGAACAAAACCATTATCGTAGAATAAAAACTACAATTCTGTTGCAAATACCTTAAAAGACAAATTTGTTTAGCTCAATAACTGACTATTCAGCGGAACTGTATGATGTCATGATAACCTCAGTATTTAGCTCTCCAAATAATTATCAAAGGCTCCTTTATATGTCAGGCATTGTTTGCCATCACACACCGTAGTAGAAGGAAAAGATCCCCCAAAAGTAAATGAATACTAACAAACTGTAGTGTTTACTGTAGAGGAAATATACAAGAGCTGAGACAGAAAACAGAAGGACAAGCCTATTTCAAATGTGGTAATCAGGAAAAGATTATCTGAGAAGGAGAGATCTAAAGACGATGAAAACATTAGCACAAAAGTTGTTTCACAGTGTGTTAATAATAGCTCATAAAAAGGCACCAGGTTGTGAAAGTGTTTCAAGAAAAAAAGACTGTCATAGCTGAAAGCAGCAAATGAGAAGTTACTTGAGATCAGCTTGGGAAGATAAGCAGGTGCTGGCCACATAGGCCACAAAAAGGTATTTACAATTTTCTTAAATGCAAAAGTTACTAGGTGTTTTCAGGCAAGACAGTGTTTGCTTTAAAAAATACTCAGTAAGGTACTGAGAAAAGGCTGGAGGCAGTCAACTAAAGGCTACTGCAGCAACTCAGATGACACCCGTGGCTTGAGCTACAGTGATGGTAGTACTGCACGGTAGCTAAATTAAATGTGTATTTTACAGCTAAAATTAATGGTACTTGCTGATGAAGAATGGGCATCAGGACTGGATGAAGACTGATTCATAACCCCTAGCATTCAGGTCACACAACCTTGCTTGCTGACAGTGAAGAGGACTTGATGCACTTATTGATGAAGATCAAAATCTACACCCTTCAGTACAGACTTGTCATGGGTTGAATTGTGTCCCCCCAAAAATATGTGCAGCCGTGTGGCTGGGACATGATTCCCAGTATCTTGGGACTGTCCTCCATTCTGTGGTTTCACTAAACTGTATGCTAAAGGGGCTGTTAATTCCTGCATAGGATTACTTCCTTGCTCTGCTGTGGGGTGAGTTTCCCTGGAGTGTGGCTTGCTCCACCCTTAAGCTTTTCAGCCTGCAAGAGATAAAAGGAAACAGAAACAGAGAATGAGGAGCCTCGCACCATCAAGAAATGTGCATGTGCACCAGGAGAAGAGCGCGTCCTTGAGACCTGAGGTTCCTGCACCAAGACGCTCCCTGGACAAAGACTAATGCAATACTGGACTTTCCTCCAGAGCTGACAAGGGAAAAGCCTTCCCCTGGAGTGGACACCCTGAATATGGACTTGCAACCTACCGGACTGTGTAAGAATAAACCTTCCTTTGTTGAAGCCATCCACTCTGTGGTATTTCTGTTAGAGCGGCACTAGCTGACTAAAACAAGAGTACACCTTAACATAAAAAAATCTTGACAACTGGACCCATAAACAAGATTACCACAAAAGGAGAAAATAGTGACATTGACAAGGATTTAATTTTACTTGGATCCACAATCAATGATCATGGAAGAAGTCAAGAAATTCGGGCATATGGAACTGAGTAAATTTGCTGCAAGACTTCTTTAAGTGTTAGAATGCCCATCAGAGGTGAGGATGGCATCACTTAATGTAATTCACACAGTTATCAGGTAGGACTCGCCCTTGGAGATGAATATGATGCTTGGTAAGATAGATGGTCAGCAATAAAGACGAAGAGCCTCAACGAGACAGAGACACAGAGGCATAATGATCGTGAGGATGGCACTGGACCAGGCAGTGACTTTTTCTGTTGTACACAGGATCTCTGAGTCAGAACCAACTGGATAGCACCTCACAACACATGGCAACAATGACAACAAGCTGATAGATAGGAGGAGGTAAGAAAATACGACAAGGTAAGGACAAGAGAAAAACCACAGATCTTAGATTTTCACTTGAATAACTGAAAGGACAACATATTTACTACTAATAGAAATGGATTAACACTGGGAGAGAACAGCGAATTAAGAGTTTGGGAGATGTTCAAGTAAAAAAGTCAAGTATACACTCTGGAGATAAGAGGAATGGCCCAGCTAGAGATACAGGCAACATATTCAGCTGTTCATTTCATTACTATTTGTAAAATCCCTTCTACGTGTGTAGTGGAGTTCCCGGGTGGTACAAATGGTTGATGCAATCAACTGCTAACCAAAAGGATGGAAGCTCCAATTTGTGCAGAGATGCCTCAAAAGGGAAGGTCTGGAGATCTACTTCAGAAACATCAGCCACTGAAAACCCTATGGGGCAGAGTTCTACTCTGACACACATGGGGTTGTCATGAGTTGGGAGTCAACTTGATGGCAGGTGGGTTAGTTGTGGGGTACACACATAGCACTGTATTAGCAACATGCTTTGTGCTATGTTGCTGTTGTGTGCCACTGAGTCAATTCAGACTCAGAGTGCTTCCATATGACTGAGAAGAACTGCCTGAAGAGGGTTTCCTAGTCTGTAATCTTTACAGGAGCAAGTTGTCATGATTTTTTTCTCCTGCCAAGCCACTGGTGGTTTCAAACCACTGCTGATCTTTGGGTTAGTAAGTGAGCACTTAACCACCAGGACTCCTGCTCTCTATGCTGCTGATACGATAAGGGACACAATCAGAGGTGCTCTGATACTTGATGAATGATGAAGCATCAGACACACAAAATTCTGATGCCCAACCATTCTGAACTAACTACAAATATGGCAACTGAAGTTTCCACTAAATGTGAGCATCATGCTAGGTGCTACAAGTAACATAAAAAAGCAAGACAGGTAGCCTGGGTGGCACAAGTAGTCTGGTTATGTGCTAAACTATTAGCTGAAAGGTTGGTGGTTCTATCCCACTCAGAGGCACCTCAGAAGACAGGCCTGGAGGTCTACTTCCAAAAGGTCACAGCCTTGAATACCCTATGGAGCAATTCTACTCTGCACAAATGGGATTGTCATGAGCTGGGATGGTCTCAATAGCAACTAACAATGACTTTATTAATTATTAACCAACTATTCATGGCCCATTAGGACCCCCCAAAAGACAGACTAACTCTAGCAGGGAGACTGGGGCCTTACAGTGGAGCTTACAGTAGGGATATCACTGCAGCTGGTAAGGTCTAACAGAAGAAAAATAATGCGAACAATGAGTAACATAAATCTAGCTAAGCAAAATTATTTGTCCTAGGGGTAACGAAGACAGACAACCTAAAGGTGACATTACGTCAGGATGAGACCTAAATGCCAAGTCACGGGACTTCAGATTTTATTTAATAGGTGATAGGGAAACTACTAAAAAAGATGTGAATATCAAAGTCATACTATAGGGCTGGGCTTCAAGATTCAAACCAGTGGTAAGAAGGCAGTGGAATGGATTGACAACAAAGTAACTAGAAGAAGAAAAATGTAATAAAGCCCTAAAGCAATCCAGTGGCACGGGAACTAGAATGAAAAGCAGGGACTATTTGCAGACCTTTAGAACTGTTTATTGACTGTAGAAAGATGGGCCTCAAAAAATTATCGCCAGATAAGTAACGCAGTAGCAGATGCGGCAAACATCCATGATAACGCCCCTATAAAAGTAAAACAGCTCATATGGCTGTTTACTAGGCGTGAGAAATATGAATCTACATTGTACAAATACTTTTACTATATTATTTTTCAATAATTATTTACTGAGTGCCAAGCACTGTGCAAGGTTGTACAGTATGATCCTTTATGACAGTACCAAACATGACACTGCCCTTTTCTTCATGGAATTTGCAGATATTGATAAGTATGCTATGGCATGTCTTTATGAAAACTGCTATATTAATATATAAAAGCACTTTTTTTATGGCGGCCCTGGTTATATGCTCCCAGTTAAAATTCAAAGCATCAATTGGTAAGATTATTTATCTAAGATTTTGTTGTTAGCTGCTGATAAATTGGCCCTAACTCACAGTTAATCCATGCACAACCAATCTGAACCAGTGTTATCTGCAGGGTTTTCACTGGCAGATTTTCAGATGTGGATTGCCAGGCCTTTCTTCCTTGTCTATTTTGGTATAAAGTCCTGCTGAAACCTGTTCATTGTAACAGCAACCCACAAACCTCCACTGACAGCAAGTTGGTGACAGTGTCTGAGGTCATTTGGTTGGGAATCCAACCTGGGCTCACTGGATAGAAGGTGAACATTCTGAACCACTAAAGGCGAAGTGGAAAAACATGTGCTGAGTGCTTATTAAATACCTACAACACTGAACTAGGTATTGTAGAAAATATTTACTGGATAATAATTATTTCCAAAAATAACAAGAACGAAGCCTAATGAAAAGTGTACCCCAGCCTCCACTTTTTAAAAACATTTTTTAAATTTATTGTGATTGAGTGAAAGTGTACAAGCCGATTTAAATTCACATGCCCACCTATGTATAGCTCCTACTACTGTTCTCCTTGCCTGGTGACAGCACACTCCTCCTTTCTGTTCCATACAAGTCACAGCCTTTTAACAATCCTCTGTCCCCTCTTCACCAGCCTCCACTTTTAAGTAAAGAAATAACCCATAATTCATAGCCCTAAAAAAATCTATGCCAAAACTTTATTAGGGGCTAAAACTAAACTGACAAAAGAATTTCACACAATCTGTGTATTAATTAATTGTTCAATGAGAAATCAATCTGCTCTGGAAACTTTCACCTAATGCACAATAAAAGAATTTCAAAAAACATTTATTGATAGGCCCAAATACAAGTTTTAAAAAGCTAAATACCAATTAATCTCTAAACAAAAAGACAAATTTTGAAACTGCATCTGCAAAATTGTGACTTAAGAGAATACTGAAAATACAATAAAAGTACGAAAATAAAATTATACTTATGTAAAATGTCCTAAAAGAAGTTGGAATGCCCTTTCAAAAAAGCTTTAGTAGCTTAGCTTACATTCCTGAAGGCATATGACTCAGACAGAATAAACATATTTTTAAATGCACATCAGAACGACATAGTAATGAAGACACACACTGTCAGATTAAACGATCCTACTTGGAGCTGTCTCTCACTAAGTATTTAAGGCCCTATCCAGTGAGTTATTTTCAAAATAAGAAGATTCATGAGAACTTGTTAAAAATGCAGATTTGCTTGACCAATTTTCAGGGACTGTGAATGTGTAAGATTTCTGAGGCGCAGGAATCTACAAATTTTAATATACCTTCAAGGTATATTAAAAGGTGACTCTTGCAAGTAGTCAGGGTTAACACTGAGGAATCCTGCAGTGTTGCAACTAGAACTTCAATTGATAAATAAGCTACATAGAGCAAGGCTGAAGGCTTACTCAAGTTTAGAGTTCCTCATTCCTGTCAGGCTGACAAAGACTTCCTCCCCTGTTCCTTGGTCAGCCTCTCTCCAAGTCCTCCTATTCATTTTCAGAGTTAGCTTTTGAGATAAGGTCTTCCATGCCCACCTCATTCCTCACTGGGGTTGTACTGTTAGTCTTCTGAGTTTATCTTTTTTCCAAAATTGGAATAAAAAGCTCTTTGGGTAGAAACTGAGCTTTCACTCTTGTATGCCTTTCACAGCGAGACAAATGATTATTGTGCTCCTTTTCACTGCCTGCAATTTGCCAACAGTATCCTGTTTTTTCTCTAAGTAAACACTTAGCACAGTGCAAGGCATATGTAGTAAACACTAAATAAACAGCAGCTTATACTTTTTAGCCTTATAAAACCGTGTTTTTTCTAACTGGGCTGCACCTCTGTCAAATGTGAAGCCAATTCAGTGGGTCACCAGTATCATTAAAGAAAAACAGAATAATATTAGTGTGTGTGGTGGGTTCTGTAATGCAAAATGTTATTTTCTACAGTGTGGTACAAATCAAAAAACCCTGGTGGTGTAGTGGTTAAGTGCTACATTTGCTGACCACAAGGAATTTGCTAAGCGCTCTTGGGAAACTCTATGGGGCAGTTCTACTCTGTCCTATAGGGTCGCTATGAGTTGGAATCAACTCCACAGCACTGGATTTGGTTTGGTGTTTTGGTTTAATATCATTAAAGAAAAACAGAACAGTATTAGTGTATGTGGTGGGTACTGTAATGCAAAATATATTTTCTACAGTGGGCTACAATCACAAAAGTGTGAAAGCCACAATTCGGTAAATGTTGATGGGGCTAACCTCTCACACATCTTCACCATTCTGCTGGCAAAGATACTTTTTCACACAATTAACATCCCTCCATCTTCTCATTCTCCACTTACCAAAGCTAATACTAGCTTATTTAGTTACAGCCTCTCTCCCTTTAACTTAAATGAAAAGAGCAGAATGACAGATCCTAAGCCTAATGAGCACTCTTCACAGTACAGGCATTTAAAGGAGTCTGTGTTCCTTCTTTAGATGAGTCATCTAAGTGTTACGATGCACTTCAGATAGGCTCTTCGAGCACCTGTCTTGCTACTCAAGTCTATCTGAAATTCTAGATGTCCCAAATAAGGCAATGAAAAGTTCACAACCTGCTTCACCCAGATGGGGCTTACACTTAACGGACGTGGCTTTTTTTAAAATCACTCTTTCCTTACCCAGGAGACAGGAACACTACTTTCTGGTAATCTTCTTACTGCTCCTTATGAACTTAATTAATTATATAGACCTGAACTCCTAAATGATCCTTGATATCACAGTGGTTAAAGCACTCAGAAGTGAACCAAATGGTAGTGGTATGAACCCATTAGCGGCTTCTCTAGAGAAAGATGTGGTGGAAGTCAGCTCCTATAGAGATTTACAGCCTTGGAAACTCTGAGCAATTCTACCCCTTCCTATAGGGCTGCTCTACGTTGAAAGTGATGGCAGTTGGTTTGGTTTGGGTTTGGTACTCCCACTAAACTTCTCCTAACTAAAGGTAGTACTCTCCTGGAAAAAGCTATGCTCTTTTCTAGGTTTTGTACATTATCTTGCAAGATGTGAATGCTTATCTGAGCTTAGTAACGCATTAACTGTGATCTGCGACATCTCTAATACAGCTTTATTCTTTACGCTGTTACCAACAATACTTCATCAGCATTACATTAATTAATTTCAACTCAAATCCATTTCCTCCAGTAATTTTCCTAAAGCCCTCCAAAACTAGTTTCCCACTCTGCAAACCTCATTAACACTCTGCTCACTCCGTTATCACTTATCATTTTATGCAATAATAGAACTATTTATCACTCGATCTCCCACACCAGGTTCCATGACTGAATATAACTTCTAAATATGTAATTGCATTGCCCCGTAAACACCAGCGTGCACTTTACCTACTAGGCCCTGGTACCGGCTTGCTGGATTGTACCGAAAGGAAGATGAGCTTAATGCATTGCTTTTCAAAACATGTTACGAGTTATTTCTAATTTCACACTCCCTTCATAACCTCAGTTCGTTCAACTGTCAGTCAAGTGTTTAAAAAATAAGTAACACTACGAAAGATCAAGTGGAGGGACGGATGTGATGCTCTTTGCACTTCCCCACGTGGTCTGCACCACTATTCTCTGTCATAGCCTTTTCAAAAAAACTCACAACCAGGCGGTGTATCACAGACCACTTCGCTGAACCCGTCTTAACCCTCGTACTGAGGGCTATGTACCCTAAAGGATATCAGGTAACCAACTGCCGTGGTTCTCGTCCCCAAGGGTCACAGTCACCAGTACAAGAGTGGGCAACCACGTGCCCTTAACAGTCCTTACCAAAATGGAAGTGCGTCTAGACGTGGGCACTTCTAATCCTCTGTAAGCCTCAGAATTTTTAGGTCACCGTATTTTCCCCATTGGAAAATCTCCATGTGACTCAAGATAGCATCTGTCTTCCAGGCGCAGTGTTTCCACAACTTCCCAGCACCACCTTTAGGTCCCATTACTCTCCACATGCAGGCTACTCCGCAGGCCTCAGTTAACGCTGGTGTGCTACTCAGGCCGTCAAGGTTCCCCCCAAATATCTTAATCTTTGGGCGCTGTCGTTAACCGTATGCCCAGACCTTCTCACTCCTTCCTCGAAACTAGTCTTCTCCACTTGTGCTACACTTCCTGAGTTTCTATCATTCCCCAAGTGACATGTCCACCGATCACCTCCTCCACCTTGCCAGATCTGCATCTCGGCTCTCGACCACCCTCTCTTTCCCACTCCTGGCTGGGGCTCGGCCTCCCGCTGGAGGGGCTCCACATCCGCTCGCTGCGCCGGGCCCCTCGCCCCTATTCCCCTAACTCACTTTGGGCTTCTCGGGTAATTTCTTTCGGTTCTTTTTCTTCTGCTCCTCGGTTCTGAGGTTCTTCAGCAAAGCTAGGTGGTCGTCAGGGGCCGGGGCCGGCGCAGCAGCCGCCTCCTCCCGTTTGCGGGGCGGGCTCCTCCGTTTTTTGCGGGCGCCAGCGCAAGCCGCGGCCCAGCCGTAGCCGAGCAGGAACAGCAGCAGCAGCCCGAGCGCGCCCGTGCCCACAAGTATCACCCAGCCCGGGTATCGCTTCGGCTCCAGCCCCAGGTCGAGGCCCAGCTCGGTGCGCAGAAAGCCTAGGCCGACTGAGAGCATTTCCCGTAGCCGGGCCGAACCCTCCTCGGCCTGCTGGGCCAGCTCGTCCTGCCAGCTCCATGCAGCCATCTTCCCTCCGTCAGCGGGACTTGACTCCCGTCAGAGACACTCCTGTCAGAAGGGCGCAGAGAAGCCGTGGGCTAGTCAAGGCAAGCAAGGAACGGCTGGGGCGCGCAGCCTCAGGCCGAGGGCATCGCGGCCGCCCCTCGCGCCGGAGCCGGGGATCGGCCGCTGACGCCGCGGGGAGAGCACAGCGACTCCCAGCTTCCCGTAGTCAGCCTCGCTCCGCCGCTGCCAAGAGAAGAGACGGGCGGAAGAGAGTCTCTCCCGTGGTGGCCGCTAAGCGGCGTCTCGGCGCCGGGACTAGCACCTTGCAGTCATCCCTCGGCGGAACAATGGCGGCTCCGGCCGTGGTTCACGCAGAACGCGGAGACGCCGGGAGGGCGGTGGGTCACGTGGGCGCCGGTGGGCGGGGCTGTGGGGCACGTGGACCAGGGCGGGGCCGGGCGGGGCGTGAGCCGTTAGGGCAGAGGCTCAGTGGTTGCGCCGGCGGGGCAGTTCGGATCTGGTGGATGTGCTTCGTCTTGGAGCTAGGTGGCATTCGGTGGGTTTCATTTGGGGCGGTGGCCTTGGGTCTAGAAGACGTGGCGCTTTTAATGAGTTCTGGGGAGCAGCTCTCGAGGAAGTCTGGTGGGGGAGTTGGAAGAAGCTGAAGAGCAGTGAACCGAGTCACAAAGTCTAGGTTAAAGTCGTTTTCGTAGGTGTAGGGGTTTTTGTTTTTCCTGAAGCCCTTTTTTCCTTAGAATCACCGGTTGGCTAGATGCTTCCAGAATGGCCTCAGCAGAGTCTTAGGCCACTCATTTTTTACCCCCTAGGGCTCGGCTTTAACTCACGAATTGGATAGTTGTCTTCGGGGCCGGCTAACGCGGGATGCGTGCTTACTGCTTTGCCAGCCTGACCTGGGCGCGATCGCGTCGTTTCTCTTGTTCATCTCTCTGCGACTCGCCAGAATTCAAAAGTCAGAAAGCCTGTAGGCGGAGCTGTTCTTTTCCTACTAATTTGTAGCTTCAGTAAGAAAGAAGAAAAACACATTAGATTGTATTTACACCTAGAAGTAGTTTCCTCATTGCGCTTTATTTTAAGCTTTTACACAGCACCACAAAAGGAGTTAAAAAAAATTTTTTTTATATTCTGTGTGGACCATCTCTGAAGGCAGCTTTAGACGGAAATGAATTGCCTTTTCACGATGTTAATTACAAGCTGGGTTTTTAAGTTCATCTTGCTCTAAGGTAACTCCACGTTTTGTCTTTATATGAAAATTGTAAGGCACTCTCAAGTAATAGACGGGGTGGAGGCAGAGGGGTTAATATGAATAAGCACCAAATGTCTAACATGTATTAAGGAGTATTTTGATCTACTTTGCAATGCGTACTGGGTCATGCAAGTTATGATTAATGAGTAGAAGGGAGTTTTGTAAATAATAAAAATTTCGACTCCTGCAATGCTTTGTGCACAATTAAAGGCAGTGTAATTACAAGGCTACAACCTTAGAGAGGATTTCATCAGAATCTGCTTTAACTCGAAAAGTTTCCAAAAACTCTTATATTTGTGAGGTTACATTTAGGTCCTACATCCGGTCCTACATACGATCCGACTCGACGGCACCTGGCTTCGCTTTGGCGTATATGTTTTGGTTCTAGAAGTGGGAAAGGTGCAAAGCTTTGCCTGAGAAGTTCGATTGACCATTCTGGGCTAAAGTATGGACTTTTTTTTTTTAATTAAGCTATTGCAAAGGAGCCCTGGTGACACAGAAGTCAATAGCTAGGCTGCTAACTAAGAAAGTGAGTTCCAGTTACTCAGGGCTCCGCGGGACAAACACTGGGGTGATTTCTTTCCATAAAGATTATAGCCTAGAAGACTCTTGACGCAGTTCTATTCTGTCACATGGGGTTACTGTGATTTGAAAACTCAAAGGCACACAACAACGTATGTATAAAAAGTAAGATTGCTTCACCCTTATCATTAAAATTAAAATTGTATTACCCTTATTCTTTCCATGACTGTTCTATCACCTTAAAAGCAAAAATCAAAAATGTTTATTGCATCACCTTCCAGAGATACTAATTTTTCATATATAACTTTAGAGTTGTCTTTTCATGTATTTGTTAAAAAAAAAAAAAGAGTTCGGTCATACACTGTTTACTGTTTTGCACTTAACATGGACACGATAAAGTATATCAGTTGAAAATGCCCATCAGGGCCACCCTTGTAGTCTTACAAAGTTAAGTTTATTAACTCGCAGTGTGATGGAATTCAGGTAAAGTTGAAATGAAGCGTGCTTTGAAAGACTCAAAGCAGGGGTTTGTGTAAAAGGAATTAAATCAGCCTGGCCTGAGAAGTAGACTCAGAATCCCAATTGTTTGAAAATCACAAAGGTAGGAAAAATGTGAAATGTTATATCTGAAAGCCCTCATCGGAAGTCCTGCTCCTGGGATGGAAATAAAGACTGCTTTCTCTAGGGTGCTTTTTCTAGGAGTGACCCACGTGGAATGGATAAAAGAATTGTGGTCTATTCACACGATGGAATGCTACTTAGAAATAAAAGGAATGAACTGTGAGTACTTGTAATAGCATAAATGCGCCTCTGCATAATTATCCTGAGTGAAAGAAGCCAGACCAAAAAAGGAGTACTTACTATGTAATCCCGTTTATATAAAACTGGAAAGTACAAACTTATCTATAGAGACAAAAAACAGATCACTGGTTCCTTGGGGATGGTGGGAGGCAAGGAGAGAGATTATTAAGGGGCAAGAGGAGACTGAGAGTGATGGATATATTCACTGTCTTGATTCTGGTAATGGCTTCATGGATACATATGTGTGCAAAACCTATAAAATTGCATACTTTAAATATGTGCAATTTACTCTGTCCATTAAACCTTAATAAACAAAACAATTTTTTTTTAAATGACTCATGGCTCAGATCCTCCAGATAGGGGTGGGGTGTTTCATTCTGTCTGATGAGATTTCAAATAAAGTATTTGTCTATTTTTGATTTTAAAGAACAAAATTTCTCAATACTTTGTTTGATTATTGAAAGTATTTTACAAGTTTGTGTGACATTCTATTACAGTATAATTTTGAATAGCTATGTTTCATTGGGTAAAATTCTTGGTGTCAGAGGAAGAAGCTAACTTCCCACTCAAGCAGCTCATTTCTGAGGGTGGATGAAAGAAAAAGTTGGTTTGGTCCTTTGAAATGTAGACCATTTCTATCAGAATAATGGAAATATGCTGGGTCACAGAGTTGTGAATCCTAGGAGGATGATTTTACAGTAAAGAAGGGAACAGTACTTGAGTGTCTTGAGAATTTGGAGATAATTGTCATGGAAGTTATGTTCAGAATAAATCCAGTACAATTGAGTAAATAAATAAATCATCTGCAGAAATTATTAAGTTGCAAAACAGTTTATAAGTTGCTGAACCGGCCAGGATGTTTCCAAGCCTCTCTAGAAGTTTAGAAGATAAGCCAAGAACCTGTATGGAAAGAAAAATGGGAATTTTATCAATGGTATCTGATTGGAAAGCTAAGATAGGGGCCAAGCGAACAGGCAAGGCTTCGCAGGTGAGAACAAAAGTGAAAACTGTAGCTTATAAGTGGAGTGTGGGCCGCAGAAAACATACCAATGGATAGGTGCACTCTGATGCCAGACATACAACATCAAAAAAACAACAAACAAACAGATTTACAGATACTTCTGTAGTAAAAATGTAAAACCTGGGAGTGATGAACACCACATCTGGACAGTGGCTATTTCTAGGGAGAGCAGGAGAAAAATGGGACTAGAAGAATACAAGGGGAACTACAAATGTTATCAATGGTGTTTTATTTCTTAAACTAAGTTGGGGTGTAACAATGCTCACTATATTGTCTCTACTTCTACCTGAATTATGATAACTTTTAAGTGATAACAAATGAGTGATGCAGATGACAGCTTGCACAGAAGCTAGACTAAATCGTGGAGTCTACTGGGCTGCACAGTTGCTGGGTGGCTATATAACCTTATGGTGGGGAAAAGTATATTGACCAGTTTTAGCTTGATAGCTGTCTCCTAAGATCATCTCAACGTGCCACACGTGATGTGGTTTCACAGGTGGCTAGGGGTCTGCTAGCCACCCTGTAAGTAAGCTGATTCTTTTAGCAGTTATATTTATGTCTGTAAATCATTTGCAATGGAACATTTCCCTTACACAGGTAAACAATATTGACTCTCGGGGTGAAAAATCTTATTTAATGTGAAAAGCACAGTTATGTATATAAACAGATAAACAGTAAATCTGTGAGATTAAAATTTTACAGAGGTGGTAATTAGGGAAAAAATGTCTAAAAGTCTCCTTGGGGAAGCAATAATGAAAAAATGGTTGCAAAACACTGGTGGAATGGAGGACTGTTCTGTGAGTTAGGTTCCTGTCGTTTTGGTTAATCAGTCCCCTTGGGCCATTTACTTAATGATTACTTCACTACCTTTTTAAATTAAATCCAAATGCTTTGCTTTAAATGCAGCCTCTGTCCTCAAAAGTCTCAAAACAGTGAGTATGATGGACCTTTTCCTTAAAATAGCTTCAATACTACAGAGTATTGCTCTGGTAAGTTGATCTGAGCATGTAGTTTGTAGTGAAAGCTGTGGTACATTGCCCAGATCCCCCTTCAGTAATGAAGGGCTTTGTTTTAGGATGGTTTCTTTAAAGAAGCAGAACAGTAAAGTGTATATATGTGTCTCTCTTTCTGTGTGTGTATGTGTTTGTATATATCAGTGAAACAGTGTGCGAGATTGTGGAAACTGGAACGTCCCAAACCAGTGGATCAGGATAGAGGCTTCTCCTGACTGGCGTAGGCGCAGGGGCTAGTGAACCTGAGATGGGCAGGTTGAAGATCAGGGCTACTGCATATAGCCTGTGAATATCAATGAATCCCAAGATCAGCAGGTAGGCTGTTTTGCTTCAAGTCTCAAGAACCAGATGTCAGATGAACAAGAGCCAGCTGAAAGTTTCAGTGCAGGCAAAAGCTACAACTTCTGGTTATATGAGGGCCCACAATTACATTCACAGACTTAATTGTTCTCAGTGCTACGTACCTCATTGCTGAATATCACTATAGTCACTTTTGAAGTACTCCCCTTGGGAAGCTAGGCACCAATGCCAGCACCTAGTCTACCTTCCAGAGCAATTTTGGAACTCTCTGGAGTGGCCATTCTGTGCTGTGGCACAGTGGCAAATTTACGAACTTAATTGCATAGCTGTCTGGGAAGGAGATTTTAGCTAGTAAACAAGTAACTATTAGAACACCCTCCCTGCTCACTTGGTCTGGCCCCCAATATCTTCTTTGTTTACCCAAAGATAAAGGAAATATGGAAAAGAAGACATTTTAATAACACTCAGGACATCAAGAGTAATACAATGACAGCTCTGATGGCCGTTCCAGAAAAAGAGTTCCAAAATTGCGTTAAAGGGTGGACTAGGCTGTGGCATCAGTGTATAGCTTCCTAAAGGAAGTACTTCAAAGGTGCACACAGTGATATTTAACACTGAGGTATGTAGTACTTTTTCTAGGATGCGTTTGTGAACTTAATTGTCAGCCCTCATATTTGGATGCTGGTCATACACCCAGCATCCAACTGATTAGCTGTTCACAGCAGATCCCATCATGGGGGTGATCACATACAAACATTGTGAATCATGGCCCAGCCAAGCTGACACACAATCTTCATCATCACAGCCTTACTCCTCAACTCTAGTTGTGCTGTCAGAAGACATCCCTGGCAAACTTTTTTGGAGGCTACTGAGAAAAACTGCCTCAGCCGAGGTGATGCTCACACTCCATGACTGATCAGCCTGGGGGTTTAAAACCTTGCTTTTCTTTCCCCATCTTGGAACAATTCTGTGGGTCTATTCTAACTTCAGAGTACATAAGGGAATGGGGTGAAAACTCTTGGGACTCTATCTCGGCTCAGTTATCCCTTTGCCTAATCCTGCTTTCTTGCTCTCTTCCACTGGCTTTGGTTCCAAGAGCACTTCCTAATAACTGTCCTGTAAACTAATCTGTTGCAAAGTTGGCTCCCCAGAGAATCCAACCTGCAACAAGGATGATGAAGTGTTCATACAGTATTAGACATTATTGGATTCTTTGTGTGTCACAAACAATTAAGTGCTTGGCTACTTACTGAAGGGTTGTCCATCCAAACCCACCAGAGGAGTCCTGGAAGATGCCTGGTGATCTGCTTCTGAAAGGTTGTAGCCATGAAAACCCTATGCAGTGCAGTTCTTTTTTGTGACACATGGAATTACCATGAGTTGGAATTGAATACCACCAGTTTGTTCATTTTGTTGTTTGCTATCATTGAGAAGAGAGCCTTTATTTCCTAGGAGTAGTAAACCACTGCCATCAAGTCAATTTCAACTCGTAGTGACCCTATAGGTCAGCGTATAACTGCACCATGGTGTTCCCAGGAGCACCTGGAGAATATGAACTGCCAGCTTTTTGGTTATCAGATGTGACACTTAATCACTATACCAGGAGGGGTAGTAGAAGACTTTAAAAGCAATATATTTAGGTTAAGTCTTTGAAGATGAGCAGGATGTTGCTACGAGAAGGTGATGAAGGTAGAGGAATTTCCAGGTAGCAGGGCCAGCAAAAGTGAAGGCCTGGGGACATGGGACAGTAAAGGCCTGGGGACATGAGAAACCTAGTAGATGTGGATTATGGTAAGACTTGTTTTTACATGAAGAGCAAACCTGTGGGATTTGGTTATAGACTGAAGAAGAGGGAATTGTGAAGAATGACTCCTGGGTTTCTCATTTCCAGCTGGATAGATTAAACATCATTTACTTAAATAGGGGGATGCTGAGGGAGGGTTAAGTATGACAGGCAGGTTAGTAGCTTAGCGTCTTAGTTGAGGTTCTCTAGAGGAGCAAAACCAGTGAAGTGTGTATATAAAAATATAGAGGGCTTTATCTCTAGAAAATGACTCACATGGCCATGGAGGCTAATGGCATCAGGCTGAGGCTTCTCGTGACTCACATGTTGCAAAGGCTGATGAAGCCACAATGGACAGGTCATATGGTAAACTCTTGGCTCATTAGGCTGCAGAACCTGGCAAATCCTCAAATCAGCAGGCTGTAGAATCTTACAGGGTTGTAGAATGTGGCAAATCCCAGAACCAGCAGGTCAGACAACTGGCTCAAGTCCCAAGAACTGAAGGTCAGATGATGATGAATTGGATGCAGGATCCAGAACAAGAGATACAGCTTTGCCAGAGCATTCATGTATATTGGAGGTAGGTCACATCCCCAGGGAAGCTCCCCTTACATCAGATACTTTAGTGAGGCTGTAACTTGAGTTAAGCCCTTTAGGAAGGATGTGACCCAAGATACACCCCACACTAATCCTGCCTCATTAACCTAGAGAAGTTCAAGGATTTATAACATATGAAATGGAGAATGATTACACAATACTGGCAATCATGGCCTAGATGAGTTGATTATATCATACTAACCATCACATTTGGTCTTGTACACACTGAGTTTAAGGTAGACGCACCAAATACGTGGGTGAACGTGTGGGTTTGGACCCCAGAGGAGAGATCAGAGTTGGACATCCCTTTCAGTTTCCAAACACACTTTTTATTCCTCCATCATACTATGATATCTACTGCCACAGGCCACTTAAACACTTGTTCTTCCCTGTGCATAGAATCTATTTACTTGCTTTTTCTATTTAATTTCTGCTTGTTGTTTGTATCTATCTCTTTTTTAAAGTGTACTTTACATGAAGGTTTACAGAACACACTAGCTTCTCATTAAACAATTGCTACATACATAGTTTTGTGACATTGGGTAACAGTCCTATGACATGTCAACATTTTGCTTCTCAGCTTTGGATTCCCTGTAAACAGGTTTCCTGCCCCCTCCTGCCTTGCAGTCCTTGCCTGTGGGCTGGTGCACCCCTGTAGTCTCACTTTGTGTTATGGCCCTGTCTAATCTTTCACTCCAGGGTAAACCTCAGCAGTGACTTCATTACTGAACTAAAAGGTGTGCAGAGGGTTTCTCCAGTCATTGTCAGGCCAGGAAGTCAGGTTGTTTTTTGTGAATTAGAATTTTGTTCTACATTTTCCTCCAGCTCTGTCCAGGACCCTGCATTGCTATCCCTGTAAAGGTAGTCAGTGGTGGTAGCCAACCACCATCTAGCTGTGCTAAACAAATTCTGGTAGAGGTTGTGGTAGCTGTGGTCCATTAGTCCTGTGGACGAATCTGTCCCTTGTATCTTTGATTTTCTTCACTCTCCCTTGCTCCTAACAGGGTGAGACCAGTGCAGTATCTTAGCTAGATGCTCATAAGCTTTGAAGACCCCAGATGCTACTCACTGAAGTAGAATGTAGAACACTTTCTTTATAAACTACGATGACCAACAATTAAGTCTGCGAACTTGATTGTTCTAAGTGCTATATACCTCATTGCTGAATATCACTATGGTCACCTTTGAAGTATTCCCCTTGGGAAGTTATGCACTGACGCCAACACCTTGTCCATTGTTCAAAACAATTTTGGAACTCTTTTGGGAATGGCCATCAGAGCTGTTGGCATATTACCCTTGATGTCCTGAATGTCATCAAAATGTCTTCCTTTCAATATTTCCTTTATATTTGGGTAAAGAAAAAAGTCATTGGGGGCCAGATCAGGTGAATATGGAGGGTATTCCAATACAGTGATTTGTTTACTGGCTAAAAACTTCCTTGTAGACAGTTATGCAGTTAAGTTTGAGAACATACCACTGTGCAGAATGGCCATTCCAGAAAGACTTCCAAAATTGCTTTGAACAGTGGGCTAGGTGTTGGCATCAGTGCATAACTTCCCAAGGGGAATACTTCAAATGTGACCATAGTGATATTCAGCAATGAGATATATAGTACTTTTTCTAGGATGAGTTTGCGAACTTAATTGGCAGTTCTCGTATGTTATGCCAATTGAGCTAGATGTTCCCAGAGACTAGGGTCCACACAGCCCTCGGTCCTCAGCTCAACAATTTGGTCTGTTGGATGTGTCGGTGGAGCTTCCATGAGATTGCCTTGGACAAGTTGTGTTGGCTTCCCCAGTATTATGTACTGTCTTCCCTGTCACCAGTTACTGTGGTAAGCGGGACATGATGGCCCAAGATGGCGCTCCGGGCCAGAACAGCACCCCAACCACACCCTTGTTTACCAGACCTAGGGCTTTCATGGTGCATGCCTGTGGGCGGTGGCTTCCCGCTAGCCTATTGTGGGCCTCCATCTTGGGAGAGCGTGGCACATGAGGATTGGAGGAATCTAGGGTATAAATTGAGCAAGCACCAGGAAAGGAGGAGGAGAATAATAATAATAAAGTAAGCAACCTGCAAGGCGGCTCGCATCTGTGTGTCCTGTCTTCTTTCTGCCGGCGGACAGTTAGGCAGCGACAAGTGGTGGCCCGTACGGGCACCCACTCTTCAATCAAGGAGCCCGAAGAGGTGAAACGCTAGCGTAAGTAGGACCCCGGGAGTAGGGGCGAAGGGAAAGTGAAACGCTAGCGTAAGTAGGACCCCGGGAGTAGGGGCGAAGGGAAAGTTATTTTATTGCGGAGATTAGGAGGCCGTGTGAAACCCAGAGGCGATGGGGAACTAGCCTTCCTCTCGGCACTTACTTGATGCCTTAAAGTGCTTATTGATGCCGCTGCTGATCACCTCACTAGAGCCACTCTCATCCTTAAAGCCATTGAACAAGCTGAAGCTTTTCACAAACGTTTTCATGTGAATGCTCACACCCTTTCCTCGCGCTTCCATATATCACGGGAAGCCGCTCGGGCCATAGTAAAACAATGCGCCTCCTGTGCACCCTACCAACCCCAACCACACATAGGTTGACCTATTGCAGGACCAAGTGGATGTGCTATTCCAGCTGGCACAGCTGGGTTGTGAGCAAAGGCTTCCTGGATTGTGTGTCACCTCCGTACAGTTCAGCAACGTCTCTAGAGCTGCTAACCTCTCTCGGTCTCTTTCTTTGGAACTACAGGGCAACTGGTCTGCTAATTTAGAGCAGACTCTGGAACAGCTCAGACTCTCCATCGTTGCAATCAACTCCATGCGAGTCGATACACTGCCAGTGGACTGCTGAAATTTATGAGCTCAGCATTTTCCACCATCAAGGAATGGGCGGGACTTGGGGTACTCAGTGTAGCTTTCCTCTGTGCCATTTTTGCCATATGTCTTATTGGCCGGCGTGCCTCCCGACAGCGATGACGGGAACAGGCCCTGATTATACAGGCCATTGCAGCTGTGCAAGATGAACAGCCCTCGGCAAGCGTCTGGCTCAGCATGTTAGAAGGGTAGTCAAAGACGGGCAACCTCTTTTGGGGGTGCTACCAACCTAAGACAGGGGCCTCACCAAGCTGTGAGGTATCCCCATGACGGGTAAGGAGCATCCTAGCCGAAGAGGACCCAAGACAGGCACCTTCTCGGTTTTTTTTTTTTTATGTAAACAACAAAGGGGGAGATGTGGTAAGCGGGACATGATGGCCCAAGATGGCGCTCCGGGCCAGAACAGCACCCCAACCACACCCTTGTTTACCAGACCTAGGGCTTTCATGGCGCATGCCTGTGGGCAGTGGCTTCCTGCTAACCTATTGTGGGCCTCCATCTTGGGAGAGCGTGGCACATGAGGATTGGAGGAATCTAGGGTATAAATTGAGCAAGCACCAGGAAAGGAGGAGGAGAATAATAATAATAATAAAGTAAGCAACCTGCAAGGCGGCTCGCATCCGTGTGTCCTGTCTTCTTTCCGCTGGCGGACAGTTAGGCAGCGACAAGTTACCACTTATCTGTTTTCTACTTTGGAAACCCTGGTGATGTAGTGGTTAAGTGTCACAGCTGCTAACTAAAATGTAGGCAGTTCAAATCTGCCAGGTGCTCCTAGGAAACTCTGTGGAGCAGTTCTACTCTGTCTATAGGGTCGCTATGAGTCTGCATTGACTCAATGGCACTGGGTTTTTAATTTTTTTTTATTTTCTATTTAGTGTTTTTCCATCCCCACCTCTCTCCTTCCTCTTAACTATCAAAGATTATTTCTTTTTGTATGTAAACCTTTTTGTGAGTGTTTATATTAGCGGTCTCACATAATATTTGTCCTACCGTGACTGGTTTATTTATTTATTTTTTTATTTAACATAACTGAGTAAAAATGTACATTCACATGTAAATTTACATGCCCCCCTATATGCAGCTTCCACTGCTCTCCCTGTCCGGTGACTGCACACTATTCCTCTCTGCTCCATACATGTCTCATCCTCCCAACAGTCTCCTTTCCCCTCCTCTCCGTCCACTCCCCTTCCTCCAGCCAGAGGTCAGCAAGATGATATCCTATAGATGTATAGAACCATAAAGTGTTTCCAACATATCTACTGTGACTGGTTTATTTAACTCAGCGTAGTGCCCTCCAGATTCTTCCCTGTTATGAGATGCTTCACAGATTTTGTGATTTTTTTTTTATCATTGTGTAATACTTCATTGTGTTTTTGTACCAAAGTTGGTTTATCCATTCAGCTGTTGATGGACATCTAGGTTTTTCCCATCTTTTTGCTATTGGGAACAATGCTGCAATAAACATGGGTGTGCATGTGTCTATTTGTGTCTCTTATTTTTCTAGTTTGTGTTCCTAGGGGTTAGATAGCTGGATCTTGTCATACTGCTATTTGTCACATTCTAAGCACCACATAGTTTTCCAAAATCACTGTACCATTTTGCATTCTTGCCAGCAGTGTGTAAGAGTTCCAGTCTCCTGGGATGCAGCTTCTCTAACATTTGTTGTTGTCTGGGTTTTTTTTTTTTTTGATTTTTGAATTTTTGCTAGTAATGTTGGGGTGAGATGGTATCTCATTGTGATTTTGATTTGCATTTCTCTAATGGCTAGTGAATATTTCCTCAAATGTTTATTAGCAGTTTGAAGGTCTTCTTTGGTGAAGTATCTGTTTGTTTCTTTTGCCCATTCTGTAACTGGATTAGTTGTGTTTCTATTGTAGAGGTATTGGATTTTCCTGTAGGTTTTAGAGATTAGAACTTGGCTAGATTTGTCAGAGCCACAATTTTTTCCCACCCTGTAGGTTGTGTTTTTACTCTTTTGGGGAAATCTTTTGATGAGGATTTAAGTGTTTAGTTGTTAGAAGATTCCAGCTATCTGGCTTATCTTCTGGAGTTTGAATGTCATTGGTTGTGGTTTGTATTCTATTAACATTAATGCCATGTGTTAGGGCCTCTGGTATTTATTCAATTTTTTCTTCTGTGATCTTTATAGTTTTTATTTTATATTTAGGTCTCTGATTCATTCTTTGAATCTTGAATGAAAGTCATTTTTCCCGCAGAAGCTGTGCCTACCCACCAGATTAGCTTATTTCCCCATGTTACATGACTTCACGGTATCATGAACTTTCATGGTATTTGTCAAAATTGTAATTTTGTATTTATTTATAGAATGATTTTCTTTCCTTCTGACTATAATTTTCATGAGAACAGGAACTGTTTGGTTTTGCTCACTATTCTACCACACCCTGTACTTACTAGCACAATGCCTAGCATATGGTCGGTACTGAAAACATATTTTAAAAAAATTTATATTAATGTAAATAAAAAAGATCAACAGCTATTTACACATTGTTTCAGTAACCTTGTGCTGTTCTGACAGAAAATACCACGAATGGATAGCTCTAACAGTGGATAGCTCTATGCAGTCTAATAGGCTATAAGTCCAAATACAGAGTGTCTATTCCAGGGAAAAGCTTTCTCTCATTTTTGTTTCTGGAGGAAAGTTCTTCCTGTTGCATCAGTCTTTGGTCAGGGAGCATCTTGGCACAGGAGCCTCAAGTCTGAAGAATGCGTGTGCTCTACTGTCAGTATTGCTTTCTTTTTGGTAAGAGTTTCACAGATCTCTCTGCTGGTTTCTTTCCTTTACACCTCAAGAGACTGCCTCAAGGCACAAAGCAATCTTACACATTGAGTCCCTGCCCCACCAACCCATCTACAGCTTGTCCACCCTTATTAACACCATAGAAGCAGTATTTTCAAGACAGAAGACAGCACACAATACCTGGAATCTCGGCCCAGCCCAGTTTCTACACACATTTTTTTGGGGAACACAATTCAATCATGACACACATAGTACAAAGATATATCTTTAAATGAAGACATCAGTCAGTCCTATACTCATTCTATACATGTGAATGAAAGACTGTAAGACATTTCCCACCTATCCCTGCTCCCCATGTTTATACTTTGTGTAATTCCCTCGCCTTGAATGTGGGAGGGACTGGTGGCTTGCTTCTAATGAATAGACTGTGGTAACAAATTACTGGGGCCACCAAGGAAGAGCAGCCAGTTAGCATGGTACACACCGGCTTATAGTAAGCAAGCAATGCATGGACTTAATTGTGTTTACTTACTCATTTGAAGGGCACAATTTCACATGCCTGTGTGTCCCATGCCTATTCGTTAGTCTGTCCCTGAATGTCACTACCATGATTGTGTTACCTAAGGTGAATCTTCCTTCTTGCTAGGAGACTGTGTTTTCTTTCTGCATTGCTGCCTTTGATAAAGTAAACATCCATGAGGCGGGAAACTGAGGGTAGCCTCCTATGATACCAGCAACCAGCAAGAAAACCTCAGCCTGACACCTTGCAGGAACTGAATCTAACAGCCACGCAAGTGTGGGGACAAATCGTTTCCCAGCTGAACCTTGGTGAGACTCTAGTCCTGGCAGACATCTTCTGAGAGGCCCTAAAGCTGAGAGCCCTTAAGCTGTGGCAATATTCCTGACCTACAGAAACTGTGACATAACAAATGCATTTAAGTTGCGAATTTTGTGCTAATCTGCCATGGAGCAATAGATACTGATTTTTATATTCCCAAATTTGAAACAGATAACTAGTGTGCACAAGGCTATGCTGGAACAAGTCTTCTCATACAGTGTCAGACTGAATTAGTGCATAACTTTCTAAAGTTAAATTGGCAATATAGATTTACAAAAATAAAAAATGAAACATCTTTTGATTCAGCAAAGTTCATTGCTAAGAAATTATTCAAAGGACATAATTGGACAAATATACAAAAGTGAATTTACATAGTCGTTACGTTATAGTTTATAATTTCAAAATACTTGAGAAACCAGAAGAGGTGCTTAGTTCAATGCATTTTATCATAGACAAGGATATAAATATTATGCAGCCATGAAAGAATATGATATATATGTATGTTTACCAGTTATTCATTGACATTGAAAGTTACATTGCTGAATGAAAAAAAATCAGCTTACAAGATAAGACGCTTAGTATTAGTTCATTAACATTTTAGAATTCATGTATGTGTGTACGTGTGTAGAAAGACATCTGGAAAGAAATTCTCCAAAATCTTTGCAATAGTAGCACTTAGGTACTCAGATTTTTTGGATAGTTATTATTTTTTCCTATCATTCTTATGAATTTTTTGAATATTTTCTGTGAATGTATATTATTCTCTTAATCAGAATATTGTTGCCAGGTGGTGACCAGCTGATTATGACTCATAGTGACCCCATGTGACACAGTAAAACTGCCTCATAAGAGTTTTCATGGGTGTAGTCTTCATGGAAGCAGATCACCAGGTCTTTCTCCCACATAGCTGCTGGGTAGGTTCAAACTGACAGCCTTTGGGTAGCAACCTAGTGCTTAACTGTAGTGCCACCACAATAAAATAATGTTATATTTATCTTTTAAAATTCAAGAAGCTTCTTATTGAACTACCCAACCCACTGCTGTTGAGTTGGCTCTGACTCATAGCAACCCTAGATGTCAGAGTAGAACTGCCCCATAGTGTTTCTAAGGAGTGCCTGGCAGATATGAACTGCTGACCTTTTGGTTAGCAGACTTAGCATTTAACCCGCTACGCCACTATTGAACTGCAGAAAATTTTTTCTCAAGTGGATAGTAATTTTTTGAGTAATACATACTATTTAGAATAATTTTAATATGAAATGTGCCCTGGGGAAACATTTCCTAACACTTGGAATATTTTTTTAAGTGCTGTGTTTCACTGAGGTCCCCTTTGTTGAATAATGCCACACTCAGTTTTTGGATCTGCCAATCCATGCCATTTATTAATATAACCAGTGGCTTTGTATGGTTCCAGTTAAATATCATAAAGGTGTGAAATCTCAATTACTAAAATAAAAACTTCTTTAGAAGGCAGTAAGTAGCCCTGGCAGGAAAAGATAATAATACCCCAAACCTCATTTGAGACCTAATGTTCACAAAAATGAGAAGCTACTCCGGTGCTTGAGCAGAATGGAAACAAACATCTGTTCCTGCTAAGAAAACCAAACTATTTATGTAAATTAGTAGCCTCAGATACTCAAAAGCTGACAAAAGAGTAGATCATGTAATCTAAAAATGAACTCTGGCCATCAGCAGGGTTATTATTGCAGTGTGATCTTACTACATCTAAAAAATCTTAAATTTGATGAATTATTTGAACCCAATGCTTTTTACTTAGAATGTAGGACAAGTGTATTGCAAATGTAGTTACTATTTGACATTTGCTGTGACCTCTAATGCTGAGCAGTCATTTTCTGAATATGTGAGAGAGCGTTATTTGCTTTGGTACAAATTTATTTTTACAAAAAAGAAGATACTTTGAGTAGATAATGTATCATTTTCATATAGATGTGTTAAGGTCATTATTGTTGCTTTTAATACACAAAAAAGGCAAAATATAACATGGCACATGTAATGACTTTAAAAACTGTTGTTAGGTGCTGTTGAGTTAGTTCCAGTTATAGCAACCTTGTGTACAACAGAATGAAACACTGCCTGGTCTTGTGTCATCCTCACAATTGTCATGATGCTTGAACCCATTGTTGCAGCCACTGTGTCCACCCCTCTTGTTGCAAGTCTTCCTCTTTTTCATAGACCCTCTAGTTTATCAATCGTGATGTCCTTTTCCAGGGATTGATCTCTCCTGATAACATGCCCACAGTATGTGAGATGAAATCTTGCCATCTTTGCTTCTAAGGAGTATTTTGGCTATATATCTTCCAAGACGTGACTGTTTGTTCTTTTGGCAGTCCATGATATATTCAATATTCTTCAACAAAACCATAATCAAAAGTGTCAGTTTTCCTTTAGTTTTCTTTAGTCATTGTCAAGCTTTCCCATGCTTATAAGGCAACTGAAAATACTGTGGCTTGGGTCCTGGCACACCTTTGTCCTCAAAGTGACATCTTTGCTTTTTAAGATGAATGCATTTACTATGGTGTGTACACACAACAGAATGCTATGCAATGGTAAAGAACAGTGATGACTTTAGGACTGGAAGACATTATGCTGAGTGAAATCAGTCAGCTGCAAAAGGACAAAGATTGCATGAGACCACTAGTAGAAGAACTTAGAAAAGGACTTACACACATAAGAAAATACTCTTTTATGGCTACAAGGTTGGGGGGGGGACGAGAGGATTATTCACAAATTAGTTGATAGGAGTGTGGTTAGGTGAAGGGAGTGACAGCATGCAGTAGAAGGCAGGTTAGCATAACTGGACTACACCATAAGCAAAAAGGTTTTCTAAATTAAACCCAATGTTTCAAAGGACAGAGTAGCAGGGACAGGTATCCGGGGACCATGTTTACAGGGGACATTGAGGTCATTTGACATAACTAGTCTTTTGCTAAGAGAGTCTTCTCTACCCCATATTGGTGAGTAGCATCTGGGGTCTTAAAAGCCAGCAAGCTGCCATCTGAGGGACATCATTTAGTCCCACCCATGTAGAACAGAAGACAACCATGCACATCAAAGACATGACAAAAAATGAGCCTGGGAGACAGACGGACCCATATGATTGAGGGACTACATCAACATGAGATCACAAGAACTAGATGGTGCCCAGCCATCACCAAAGATAGCTCTGATAGTGGGCACAATATAGAGTCCCTGTTATAACACTAGAAAAAGAGATGTGCAGATCAAAACTCTATTAACAGATCATAGATGATGGTCCAACAACCTGGAGAGTCCCCTCAGAACATGACCCGTAGACTTGCTGTTAGCTCAGATCTGAAACCAATACTGAAGCCATCTCTTCAGACAAAGAGTGGACTGGCCTTGGGAACACAGAGTGATCCGTGTAATGTGTGTAGTTTACGGTTTAATATATATATGAGTCTGTCTCACTGGTTTCTTTTTAGAAAAGAGGGTCGAGAGGAGGGGACAAGTGTTGGTTGAATGGATAGTGGAAATAAAGAGTGAAAAAGAAGAACGTGCTGCCACAGGGTGAGGAGAGCAGATAGAGTTGCAGACAGGTGACTACTTGAGGTTTCATACAGAAAATTGCCTTGGATTGTAAACTTTGACTTAATCACAATTACAAAAAATAAAACAAAACAAACAAACAAACAAAACTGAAGAGATCTTTTGCAGCTGATTTGCCCAGTGCGGTGAGTTGTTTGTTACTCCCACGGGCATTGATTTTGGATCCAAGTAAAATGAAATGCTTGATGATTTCAATCTGTTCTCCATTTGTCACAATTTTTACTTATTGCCCAGTTGTGAGAATTTCTTTCTTTTTTTTTAATGTTGAGATGTAACATATACTGAAGGCTGTGGTCTTTGATCTTTATCAGCAAGTGCACCAAGTCCTCTTCACTTTCAGCAAGGAAGGTTGTATCATCTACATATTGCAGGTTGTTAATTAGTCTTCCTCCAAATCAGGTGCCCCATTCTTCTTTCATGTAGCCCAGCTTCTCGGATTGTTGGCTCAGCATACAGATTGAATATGTGTAGTGAAAGGACACAACCCTGAGACACACTTTTTCTGTTTTTGAAGCACAAAATATCCCCTCATTCTGTTCGAATAGCTACCTCTTGATCTATGTGTAGGTTCTTCATGAGCACAGGTAAGTGCTCTGGGGTTCCTATTCTTCACAATGTTATTCATAGTTTGTTATGATCTATACAGTTGAATGTCTTTACATAGTCCATAAAACACAGGTAAACATTTCTGGTATTCTCTGTTTTCAGATCCGTCTAACTCAGCAAGGATAGCCCTGATTCTACATCCTCTTCTGAATCTGGCTTGAACTTCTAGTTGTTCCCTGTTGATGTACTGCTGCAGCCACTTTTGAATGATCTTCACAAAATTTTACTTGGTGTGATATTAATGATATTATTTGTTAATATCCTCAATTGTTTGGATCACTTTTCTTTGGAATAGGCAGAAACATGGATCTCTTCCAGTCAGTTGGCCAGGTAGCTTTATTCTGAATTTCTTGGCACAGATGAATGAACAGTTCCAGCACTGCAGCTGTTTGTTGAAAAGTGTTATTTGGAGTCTCGTTTTTTTCTGCCACTGCCTTCAGTGTAGCTTGGACATCTGCCTTCAGTACCATTGGTTCCTAATCATGTACTTCCTCCTGAAATGGCTGAATGTCGACCAGTTCTTTTTGGTATAGTGACTGTATGTCTTCCTTCCATCTTCCTTTGATCATTTAATATTTTCCCTGTGGAATCCTTCAATATTACAACTTGAGGTTTGAATTTTTTCTTCAGTTCTTTTAGCTTGAGAAATGCTGAGCATTTCCTTCCCTTTTGGTTTTCTAACTCCAGGGTTAGGGTTCATCGTAAAACTTCACAGTTCTAAAAATAATCTTTCATAATTGTTCAGTGCTTGACTACTGGCTGAAAGATTGGCAGTTTTCAAACCTGCCCAGAGTTGCTTTGGAGGACAGGCCTGGAGATGTGCTTGCAAAAGTCACAGCCTTGAAATCCTTATGGCATGGTTAGTTGTACTTGGCACACATGTGGTAGCCACAGTTCAGAGTGGGCTCAGCAGCAACTAACAACAGCATCTAGGTTTGGTCAAGATCCCTGTCAGCTTCCTCCTCTTTCTTCTCCTGTAAGTATCCAGTGAAATCTATGTATGTGAAAGTGCTTGTTATCTATAAAAAGTGCTGGCAGGCACAAATTTACCAAGCCAGGCAGTCACTTTAGGTTTATGTTTCCTGTTTCTAAGAGGTTGTTGAGTTTCTTTTGTGCACTTTCCCTGCAATTAGATATGGAAACCCCTGGTTAGTGCTTTAGTTATAGCCTCGTCTTCCAAGTAGACTTCAAACACATGTAGGAAGATCTGAGAGACATATTAACATACTTTTTTTGAAGTTATACTTTAAGAAATACGAGAATTCTTTATTAATATAGTAAAGCATAGTCATGATGATGAGTAGCTCGACTGAACTCTGAAATAGGAAATAAATGGTGTCTTTGGAGAATTTTACTGGACTGGAGCTGATGATGGCTGGTCAGTGGTTAAGCCCTTAGTTGCTAACTGAAAAAGTTGATTGGTTTGAACCCATCAGTCTCTTTTCAAGGGAAAGATGATGCTATCTGCTTCAGTAAAGATTACCCACTGTTGTCAAGTCAATTCAAACTCATAGTGACCCTATAGGATAGAGTCTAACTGTCCCACAAAACTTCCAAGGCTGTAAATCTTTACACAAACAGACTGTCACATCTTTCTCCTATGGACCAACTGGTGAGTTCCAAATGACAACCTTCTGGTTAGCAGCTTGGTGCTTTAACCATTGTGCTACCAGAACTCCCCATAAAGATTACAGCTTTGGACATTCTGTGGGCGTTTCTGCTTTGTTCTATAGGGTTGCCACAGGTTGGGATCAAGTAGATGGCAAAGGTTTTCTGGTGCTGAGGATAATATTAGAGAATAGTGCCTAAGTTAGGTGGGAACAAGAGTAGCAGGATAGGATTTGGGATTTATTCCATCAGGTCTTTTTTTTTTTATGATTGAATGAAAATGTACATTCCCATATAAATTTGCATGCCCACCTATATGCAGCTTCCACTGCTGTCCCTGCCCGGTGACAGCACATTCTTTGTCTCTGCTCCATATATCTCCCATCCTCCCAAGAGTCTCCTTTCCCCTCTTCTCCACCCACTCGCCTTCCTCCAGTAAGAGGTCAGCAGTATGATATCCTACAGATGCATAGACCTATAAAGTGCACCCAAGATATGGTCACCCTGCATTGCCAAGTCCAATCCATTTCTGTCCGAGGAGTGGACCTTCATTATGGTTTATGGGCAGGGGCAGCATCAGGGCCAGGGGTCATGCTCCCAGAGGAACCCTGAAGCCCCTGTGGAGATCTCAGAGTGCACCCCTTTTTATTCTTGTGTTGCCCGTGTGACTCAACTTCGTGAGCTCCGTCGTGGCTATCACTGGTGGTGGCTGGACACCATCCGGTTCTTCCGGTCATGAGTCATCTATCAGTTCTTTAAGAACAAGACTATCATGAAATTAGTTTGATAGTGTTTCCTGCAGAGTATAAGCTCTGTGGGGCAGGTGGGGTGGCTGGATAGTTCCCCAAATTACCCCTACCACTTAGTGCAGTGTCTGTTGATGTTATTAAATGTCTATTGAATTAATGAATTAATGACTGTATGGATTGGAGAGTAGGGTGGAAAAGGAGGCTGTTTCATTGCTTTGGGATGGGAAGTGCCAAGTGTCAACACTCTGTGGTGTTGGAACTGGAAAGTGACAGACAGCAAGTGACAATAAGAAGGAAGGATAAGTTCATGGACGACTGAGGTTTAGTAATCACAGTGATGTGGTGATCACTGTCCATTAGTGGAAACAGGAGAGCTGAAAAAAGTTAACATATTACTGTGAATTTCAATTTTGAAACAAGATGCCCCTTAGAATTTACTCATAGTCTGTGAGCCTGGAGGTCCTCATAGCTTCTCCCAGAGGATCCTGGAAGGTCCTGTGCTTTTCTGTGCTAGCGGCATTCAGGCCTCCTGCCTTCTAACTTTCCATTCTCACCCCATTTTGGTAGCCCAAGATTATAAGGGCTGGAAATAAACTGTTCTTATCCTCTTCTAAAAACACTACTTCTACGTTTACTATTTTTGTCTATGGTAGCCACATTAGAGATAGAAATTATAGTCACATATGGGCATCAAATTAAAATAAAATTTCTAGGCACTAGAGCTCATTATTTCAAGATTTTTCTGTTTTTCTGACTGATTCTTTGTCTTTATAGTTCTAGGAGAAATGACTCTAAACTTTCTCACTTCATTCTCTGTCTGAGTTATTGATAAACTAGAATTTGCATTTAAGTGTAGTTTACTTTCTGAGAGAGCTTATAGTTCCAACAATTTCAGTGTCTATTAAGAACTTTTGAACATTGGTTTATTGTCCCCTCTGAACAATCCATTCTCAGACAGGTGAGGCTCAAAAAGATTGGTAAAGTTAGATTTAGAGTAATTTGATTACAGCCATTTAGCATAAGGAAATTTTATGTTTATCTTAAATAGTTGGAATGCTCTCTTCCAGCTTTTGCCCTGGCTGCTCCAAGAAGCCAAAAACCAAATTCAACTTAATAAACTGTGTTAATGTTCAAGAATAGACAGCATCGTGCATAACTCTGAGTACAGAGTTTGTTTACTGAATTAGGACTTTTATAATTAGCTGATAAAATGATTATTTAGAACAATTGCATAATGCTACTGTCCACCCATTTCAACAGTCGCATCCTCTGTTTTAAAGAAGTTTTTGAAATTCTTTGAATGTTTTACTGCTCATTGTATTAAATGCTCTGTAATAATTAATGAAAATGAAATAGCAGTCACAGAAAGCACAAGTTCTAAATGCAATATAATTGAAATTGTAAGTTGCTTGAAATGGAACACAATGTCAGCCACTTTAGCAAAGACCAACAAGGATTTAAAGGAGATAAAATTTTATTTCTCATTTAATAGTCTGATTCATTTTTCATCCAATGCTAATATCTTGGCTGCTTCTGCCCTGAGGTTTCAGTATCCTTGAAATATTAACCTCATTTGCTTGTTCTAAAATGGCTTGCCACTATGTTAAGTTCTAAGCAGAAAGAAGTAAACCAGAATACACATCTGCCATTTAAAGACCTTGCATATGCCACTTGTATGTATGCCATATTTGACAGAATTAGTGACATGGCCATACTCAGCTACAAGAGAGGCTGGGAAAGAAGCCCAGCTAAAAATTGAGACTCTGTTTCTTAAGGGAATGTAGGAAGTATGGCTATGGCACACCAGAAGCTGTAGATCTTCCAGCAGTCCAAGGTACAACAATTGTTTTTTATTTGCCTGGAACAGCAGAAGAGAAAGGGAATTCAGGACCAAAAGGAAGAAATGAGATGCACGGCTAATAGCCTCTGTGAGTAGCTGCCTCTTTTGCCATAGGACCAGAAAAACTGGATGGTGTCCATCTACCACTACTGAAAGTTTTGATCAAGAGTCTGTAGAAGAATCCCAATCTAAACAAAGAAAATGTAGAATAGAATATCAACTTTTCATGGACTCTTGACTTTCTGGAGCCATTGAGGCTGGGTAACCTCCTGAAACTATTGACCTGAAGTAGTCTTTAAACGTTAAACCAACGTATCCCCTGAAATCTTCTTAAAATCAAATGGTTAAACTTAATTAGTAAAGAATCTCCGTCTGCCTTGAACGTTATACTGTTTTAAAGAACTAGCTGTATGGGATGAAGACGACAATGGCAACTGGCAAGATGAGGGGATGTAGGTGGGCCGTGAGTTTGTAAGAAAGGAACAATGCAGAAAAGTAGTGTGAGAACTGTTGCACAGCTTGAAATATGTAATCAAAGTCCTTGAATTGTACATGTAGAAATTGTGTATATTTTCAACAAGAAAACAAAATTAAATAAATTATTAACAAATAGTTGTGCCTCTTTAGTGTCAAATGAATTCTCATTGGACTAAATTGGTTGACTGCATACTCAACTGTGAGGAAAGAAAACAAAAGCAGAATTATACATCATCAGCAAAATGATGAAATTATGATGTCAGAACTCACATCTAAAAGTTGAATTATAATTAAGTATTTTACGTATCTTATGACTTAGCATTAGATATTCTTATAACTTACAAGTATATCATTTTTAAACCTTTGCTTTTGAATTCACTTGTAGTCATATATTTTCTGTGAAACTAGGAAGTACCCTGTAATTTATTTATATAGAAATTCCTGGCTTGTCCTTTATTCTGACATTTTATGGTAGAATCAGTGGTACTGAGAAATCTAGATGCTTTGGGCAGCCAAGTTTTCAGTCAGAGTACAGTATAGTGGGTTTCAGTACTTTTTAGACAGTTTCTTTTTTCAATTTTTTCTTTTTATTTTAAGTGAAAATTTACAATTCAAGTCAGTTTCTCTTATAAAAACTTACACACACTGTGTCATGTGACCCTAGCTGCTTTCCTCACACTGACACCTCCCCTGCACCCTGTATTTCCCATGTCTATTCAACCAGTTAGTCCCTGTTCCCCTCCGATTTCTCATCTTGCCTCTGAACAGGAGCTGCTCCATTTGTCTCCTGTATATCTACTTAAGCCAAGAAGCACACTCTTCACCAGCATCGTTTTATGTCTTACGGAACAGTTCAGTCCTTGTCTGAGGAGCTGACTTCAGGAATGATTTCAGTTCTTGGCTAACAAAGACTCCAGGTACCATGTCTTCCAGGAACCCTGCAGTCTGTCAGCCCATCTAGTCTGGTCTTTTGGTTGGAGCTTGAGTTCTGCAGCTCACACTTCGCCCCCTCCGTCAGAGACTCTTGGTTGAGTTCCCTGTAAGGGCAGTCACTGGTGGTAGTCGGTACCATCTCATTCTTATGTTGTAGCTCATTTGCATAGGGGTTTCAATGTCTGGGATCTTTTGAAAGTAGATCACCAGGTATTTCCTCTGAGGGACCTCTGAGTGGGTTCAAACTGCCAGCTCTTCAGCTGCTAGCCAAGTACTTCACAGCCTGCACTACTCATGGGACTCCTAACTCATTTAGAACTGGTCCATTTCTCTGACTGCTTATCACACTGGGAGGAAGAGATTTAGATTAATAGCATCTACACTTAGGCTGGGACAATGTGACAGCCATGCCAGCAATAATACTGTTTGAATGACTGGGGCTCTTTTGAGGGTGTTGGCTAAGGAGGGCAGGAAATGGGTGTGCATTACACAGAAGAGACTACCTGGTGACCAGGTACCAGAAAAGAGGATGTGATGCACAAATTTCACCCAGGGAAACAGGTTCCCCAAGGGTGCTCATGCTCTGACTCCATTTGGGCTTCGAATGTCTGGGCTGAAAGTAAGGTACCTTATTATGATGTCACAAGTCACTATGATTTAGTATATTATGTTTGCTTTTAAGGAATTACGATGTTTTTTCTGAGCTAGTTACACCACTGCATTGTCAGTACTGTGAACCTTAAGTATGTATATTGTGATTAATTGTGTATGTTGTTAATACTTTTTTAAATTACAAAGAAGGTCAAGTTTTTTTTTTATTTTTTTTATTTATTTTTAAGAAGGTCAAGTTTTTGATGAGTTTAATGTATCTCTGTGGGAGGCCTATACTTATGAATCCTATGGATGTTTCATGCTATGTCTCTTTCACCAGACCAACTAAAAAGAGAGATGCAGCTATTTATCCTGATGTACATTTTTTAGCTTCCATGGGATTTAAGGTAGCTACTGTAGTAGTGCAAGAGAAGCTGTCACTTAGTGAAAAGTACACCAGACCTGGATTCAGAGGTCCTAGATTGTTGTCACAGAGCTCTGGTGGCACAGCAATTAAGCACTCAGCTGCTAATTGACAGATTGCAGGTTTAAATCCACTTAATGTCTCTGGTATAGAAGACCTGGTGATCTGCTTCTGTAGAAATTCACAGCTTAGACTGCAGTTCAACTCCATAACACATGGGGACACCATAAGTTGAAAGGAATGTGATGGCACCTAACAGCAACAGGTTCTGCTGAAATTATTTTGAGTTTTTAATGAAATTGGATACCGAGTTAATGATGTGTAGTAAAAAATGGCTTTTCTTTGTGATTGGGATGTTCATACCCATTGTCCGAGAGTCTGATCTCAGTATCAGGGTATTGGTGGAGTAGATGTGATAATATCATTTCTGATGTAACTTCTCTTGATCTTAATCTTAACTCTTCTTTCATTATATTAGAGTTTTGGACAAGACAGCTTCTAAATTCCTTCCAATGCTAAAAATTCCGGCTCCATGACCTTCATCCCAGAAAGAGGAAGCAGCACATAGAACTTAGAAAACGGATGGTTCAGTGCCAGGTCCTCTGTTACACATGTAGCTGTACATTAATTTATGTAATCCTGTAATTTATGAGATAGATACTATTACTATGGCTCCCTTTTTACATATGAAGAAAGGCAGACCTGCAGGGCTTAACTAAGGTATTCAGCACTCCCCTACAACGAGTGCGTGGCAGAATCAGAATTTGAGCACACAAATCTGCTAGATTCCAGAGGATGGGGTCTGCAGTATAGCCGTACTGCCTATTAACCATCACAGAGTAGCAGTCTTGAAGAATGTTTGCCTGGCCAAGAGCAGTAAATAGTCTAAGGAAGAATTTTTGCTTTTAACAACTTGTGTAGCTGGCAATAGTTCAGTAGATATTTTCTGTCCCTGTGTTATTACAAGTATACAGCGTTAAGGGTATGAACAGTGAAGGAACATCAGACTACAGGTGGCAAGGGAGGAAATTTAAAAAAAAGGTCAGGTGAAATAATCTTCCTGTCAATGTAATGAACAAAGGTAGATGAGGTGGTAGGGGTGGAGGGGGTGAGAGGAAACAGCAATTCATGATGATGTCCGAACAGAGGAGAGCAACTTTACATTATAAACTTCAAAACATCACAGGTTTGGTGTAGCTCTTTCTTTCATACCCAACTTGCAGAACTAATACTTAAGACTCTCATAATTTTGTCCTAAATTTTATTTGTTATTTATTTATTATTATGATTGAGTGAAAATGTACAATCCCATATAAATTTGCATGCCCACCTATGTGCAGCTCCCACTGCTCTCCCTGCCCAGTGACAGCACAATCTTCCTCTCTGCTCCATACATGTCATATCCTCCTAATAATCTCCTATCCCCTGCTCTCCACCCTCTCCCCTGCTTCGAGTAAAATGTCAGCAGGATGACATCCTATAGATACATGAAACCATAAAGCACACACACAATATGGTCACTGTGTGTCACCAAGTCCAATCTATTCCTGTCTGAAGAGTTGATCTCCATTATGATTTATGGACAGAGTCAGCATCAGGGCCAGGGGCCATGCTCCCCGGGGGAAACCTGAGGCCCCTGGGCCATCACTTGTGGTCTTTTAGTGGAGATGTCAGGGTGCACCCCTTTTTATTCTTGTGTTGCCTGTGAGACTCAACTTTGTGAGCCCCATCTCAGCTATCACTGGCAGTGGCTGGGCACCATCCAGTTCTTCTGGTCACATGTCGATGCAGTTACCCACTCACTTGGGTCTCTCTGTCTTCTGGGTTCTCTTTCCTTCACGTCATTTTGGTCCTTGGTGATCATCTGTTCCTGCTGAGTTGGGACCATTTGGTGTACCTCAGATGGCAGCTTGGCAGCTTTTAAGACCCTAGATGCCACTCACCATAAATTGTATTTAATTATTGTTGAGAGTATACACAGCGGAGCATAACACCAATTTAACAGTTGCAACATGTGCAATCCAGTGACATTGATTTCATTCTTTGAGCTGTGTGACCATTCCCACCCTACTTTTCTGAGTTGTTCCTCCTCCATTAACATACGGTTCCCATCTCATCTGGGTCCCCAGAAAGGATCATCATGGCTGACACCCAGATTTTGGACTCTTAGCCTCCAGAACTGTGGGATAGTAAATTTCTGTTCTTCTAAGCCACCCAGTTTGTGGTATATCCTTGTAGCAGCCCTAGGAAATGAATACATCTGGCAAAGCAAAATAAAATATAACAAACAAACCTGTTGCCATTGAGTCATTTCTGACTCATGAGGATCCCATGGCAACTCCGTGGAACAGAGCAAGACTAACCATAGAGTTTCCAAGGAGCATTTGGTGGGTTTGAACTGCCTACTATTTGGTTTGCAGCTGTAACATTTAACCACTATGTCACCAGTGTTTCCAAAAATATATAATAAGCAATGAAAAATGTAATGAGGCAAAGGTAGGAGAGATTGTTACGAGTGAAGTAATCTCATCTTTTATAGTAGGGAGTCAACTCATGCTATTATAATTAAACTTTCTAGTTAAAAAAAAAAGGTATTTCTAACCGTTTGATGACTTTAGAATCTTTGTTTCACCCAAGGAGCTCCTGTTGAGTAGTAGTTAAGCTCTAGGTTATTAACTGAAAAGTCAGTGGTTCAAACTCACCAGCCACTCCACAGGAGAAAGATGTGACAGTCTGTCTTCATAAAGATTTACAGCCTTGAAAATCCTAGGGGGTGGTTCTACTCTGCCCTGTAGTATTACTGTGAGGCGAAATCAACTCGATGGAAATGGTTTGCTTAACCTGAGAGCCAAACACACAAGCCAGCAGCCAGTGCTGGATTTTCAGGCAGCTGTATTTTGGTTTCGTACAGTCTAGATCAGTGTTTTCAAATATTTTTTCATCTGAAGTTCTCTGAGTAGAGGTGTCCCCACCACTTAGCACCATCTTCCCCCTTATTTCATACATTCAGGACCTGCCTGGCCCTGTGTTGGGAGCACTCTTTAGGCACCAGTATCTGTTATGGTGAAGAACTGTTTTTAGCAGAAGTCCAGTTATTGCTAGAGTCAGATGAAATAACAGTTGCTCAACAGATAATGCTATAGTTGTCTCATCTGCACAGCAAGCGATATTTTCCCATTCACTCTAAGGACGGAAATCTCTCTCATCATAAATGTAGGCACTACTGCCCCACCTTTTCCTTAACCTTACTGCTATCAGGACTTCAGCTTGAGGGCAAGATTGTGTGACTTTCAGCCACGTAGCAGCACTCCAAGGCAGCTTCTCCTTACGGGATGTCTAATTCTATTTAAAGCTTTGGGGACTTCACTGCTGTAAGCTTCTAGCTGTTTCTTTGGCTCCATTCTCACTTTCAGTCCTTTAAATAGAGTAGGGATTGGAACTGAAACGGAGCCAGAAGAAACAGCTGGTTGGCTGTGAATGCCCTTTTGGGAGGTTCTAACCCTGGCCCCAGAGGCTGAGCTGGTCATTTTAAAAGCAATTGCATGGGCAGCCCCTGGTCTACACTGGCAGCTTCAGGATGGACCCTGGAAGAACTGGCTTTCTGGGAGAAGCTCAAAGATTAGGCACTGCAAAAAAGATGCAGGATTCTAAGTAGAATTTCAATATTCAGAGTCCTGGTGGCATAGTGGTTAAGAGCTCAGCTGCTAATTAAAAGGTTGACAGTACAAATCCATCAGGTGTTGGAAACTATATGGGGCAGCTCTGCTCTGTCCTGTAGGGTCACTGTGAGTTGAAATAGACTTGATGCCACCTAACAACAACTAACAACATTTCCATGTACAGTTATTGTATTAGTTCTCAAGGAAACTGCCAAAAACAAAATAAACACCACTTAAGAAAGCAAAACCAGTCTTTCATTTAAATTAAAGCCTGTGGTAATCAAAACCTTTCAGCCTTAGGTTTTGAGACTTTAAGTATTTACAACTTGAACTGTTGATGTAGACGTCAGTCAGAGGTGTTGCCAAGCACTGGTGGGGAAGAATAAAGGCTGACATGTGGGAAGGCAGCAGGGGGAGTCTGGAGAGAGAGGCAAGTATGAACTACCTCAAAGAAAAAATAGCCAAGTTTGGTTCCTAATTAGCTATGGAGCAAGAGAAGGAGCGAAGCTTGGTTATTTGGCTGTTAACCAAAATGTTGGCAGTTCAAATCCACCAGCTGCTCCTTGGTAACCCTGTAGGGGCAGTTCTACTCTGTTCTGTAAGGTCACTATGAGTTCAAATCAACTTGATGGCAACAGGTTTGGATGGGCAAGTTGGGAACTTGTGTGGTGCAGCGGTCAAAGTGCTCAACTGCTGACCAAAAGTCTGCAGCTGGAACCAGCCACTCAGTGGAAGAAAAATGTGGTGGTCTACTTCTGAGAAAGACTAACAGCCCTGGGATGAACCACAGATCCATCCAGACCACTGAGGGACTGAATTACTAGGCTGAGGGTTGGGATTCATGGTCTCGGGGAATGTCTAGCTCAACTGGCGTAATGTACTGTATAAAGAAGATGTCCTACGTCCTACCTTAGTGAGTAGCACCTGGGGTCTTAAAATCTTGTCAGCAGCCATCTAAGATATTTCCTTGGTCTTACCCTGTCTGGAGCAAGGGAAAATGATGAAAACCAAAGACAAAAGCGACAGATCAGTCCAGAGAACTAATGGACCACAACTGTCCCAGTCTCCACCAGACTGAGTCCAGCACAACCAGATGGTGCCCGGCTGCCAGCACCAGTGGCTTTGGCACGGATCACAGTGGAGGGTCCTGGACAGAGCTGGGGAAAAATGTAGGACAAAATCCTAACTCTCTCTCTCTCTCTGTCTCTCTCTCTCACACACAGACACAGACACAGGCACAGGCACAGACGGACAGACAGACAGACAGACAGACAGTCAGTCAGACAGACAGACAGACAGAGCCAAGCTTACTGGTCTGACAGAGACTTGAGAAACCCTAAGAGTATACCCCCACCCCTGAGTGTTAAGTCAGTGCTGAAGTCACTCCTGAGATTCACCCTTCAGCTAAAAATTAAATAGGCCCATGGAATGAGACTATATGGGCCCATCAACTGAGGGACAAGAACAAGAAAGCAGGAGGGGATAGGAAAATAGGTAATAGGGAACTCAAGGTTAGGAAGGGGAGAACATTGACATATCATGGGGGTGACAACCAATGTCACAAAACAATATTCCTATTCCAGTTGTACTCACTGGAGCAGTGATTACGTTTCCAGATAAGGAACACCCTTAGAATCCAAGTGTTTCATATACCAAGGCTCTTGTCTTCTTGCCTTTGATGTGCTTACAGTGATAACTCACCTAACATCACCTTCTCAGGAAGCACTGTGACACATTATCCAGTGCAGATGGGCTCCCTGTGTTAGAACATTTCTATTATGGAAAAAACTAATGCATTTGTTTAAAGCTGATTATATTTAGCTTATTAATTAACTTTAAAACTCTGGACTGAGGAGGGTAAATTGCTTGCTATTAAAATGCTTCATGTATTTATATATATACATACACACACATATATGTATGCATGTATATGTATATGCATATGCGCGGGCACGTGCACACACACACACAATGGTACATATGTTTTAACCTATTGGATATTTTTAACCACTTTCTGTGCACCATCCTGTGGTGCTCTTTGAGTTTACATCTAAGAGAGGTAGTAAGCTTGGAAAAAACTGCCAATATTTGCTTATACTTAACTAACGTTCAATTTTTTAGAGTTACACATTGGGAAAAACTGGCTTTTCTTAATTCTCTACATTCAACTTTCAAATCTTATTGTTATCAGCATGTACATATTTACAAATTTCATACTATAGCATCATCTAAAAGCAAAACAATGAAAACCATTGGTGTCAAGTCAATTCTGACTCATAGCAACTCTGTAGGAAGAACAGAATAGAATTGCCCATAGGGTTTCCAAGGAGTGGCGGGTGGATTTGAAATGCTGACTTCTTGGTTAGCAGCCGAGCTCTTAACCACCGCACTGCCATGGTATCTAAGCTGACATGAATTGTAAGATGCGTCATTATTTTATGTACAATCAAGAAAGGAAAAACATTACCAATGTTACTTATCTCATTGATTGTAAAGTAGCCTCAGAATTCAGATTTGTTAAAATGAGGAAAAATAATGTGCACCTTGGAATTGATAAAATACAGTATCTGTGAAAGTCTCAAACAGCTCAAATGTCTGTCAGGATATTTTGCTTGTTAGGTTTGAAACAAGCAAAATCTAAGTATTTAAGCTATTTTTGTCAATCTAAATATATTTAAATTATTATACAGATTTCTAGCAGTCCCTGGGTAGTTCAAATGTTTAAGAGCTTGACTACTAACTGAAAAGTTGGTGGTTCAGACCTACTCAGAGACACCTAGAAAGAAAGCTGTGTCCTGCTTGCAAAAGGCCACAGCCTCGAAAATTCTATGGAATGCAGTTATACTCAAGGGTACCATATCTTAAACATGAAAATGCTATTAATAAATGTAATCACAATTGCACATTTTAGCTTAAAATAACAAAAAACTAACCAAAAACAGCAATAAATAATAGAACTGATACACTAGTTTCTGTAATATGTCAGATTCTCTTAAACATTTTAAACACTTTACTACAAACATGTCAAGGTTGTTTTGATGATTATAAAATTTCTAAGCTGATCTCAAAAGAATAATTATGTGGATTCTACTGCTTCATCACCCTTGTTCTTATTTCTGTGCCTTCTCAGTGTTAGAGAGTTACTTATCCAGTGAGCCAACTGACCATCTCAAGTGGGCTGGAGTTACTGGTTTAATGTTCAAAATCTCTGCTGGATTATAAATTAGACTGTGGTTCTCAAACTTTTTTGGTGTCAGAACCCCTTTATACTCTTAAAAGTTTTTGAAAACCCCAAAGAGGTTATGTTTGTGCTGCTTACAGTTACTGACATTAACTATAATAAGAAACTAAGCCTGATAAATTTTAGAAATATTTTAACTGGTTCAAGCAGATGTATAAACCAATGGAACAGAATAGAGAATCTAGAAATAACACAATCCACCTATGAACAGCTGATATTTGACAAAGGCCCAAAGGCAGTGAACTAGGGAAAAAAGCAGTCTCTTTAACAAATGATGCTGACAAAATAGGATTCCTTCTGCAAAAAAACTGAAACAAGACCCATATCTCACACCTTATACAAAAACTTACTCAAAATGGATCAAAGACCTAATATCAAATCTAAAGTGATAAAGATCATGAAAGAACAAATATGAACAACACGAGAAGTTCTAATACATGGCTTAGACTACAAAATCTTACTAAGAATGCACAAACAGCAGAGGAGAAAATAAACAAATGGGAACTACTAAAAATTAAACACGTTCATCCAAACACCTTATCAAGAGAATAAAAGATTACCTACAGACTGGGAAAAAATATTTGGCAATCATATATCTGAATGACATCTAATTTCCAAAATCTATGAGGGACAACAAAATATCAACAAGAAAAAGACAAATAGCCCAATTAAACAATGGGTAAAAGATATGGACAGACAATTATCTGAAGAAGACATCCAGGCAGCCAAAAGACACATGAGGAAATATTCATGATCATTAGCCATTAGAAAAATCCAAATCAAAACTACAATAAGATACTATTTCACCTCCAACAAGGTTGGCATTACTTCAAAAAACAGAAAACAGCAAGTGTTGGAGAGGCTGTGGAGAGATTGGAACTCTTCCACACTCTTGGTGGAAGTTTGAAATGGTACAACCTCTTTAGAAAGCAATTTGTTGCTTTCTTAAAAAGCTAGAAATAGAAATACTGTATGATCCAGCAATTCCACTGCTTGGAATGTATCCTACAGAAATAAGGACTGTCACACCAACAGATACGTGTGTATGAATATTTATTGCAGCACAGTCCACAATAGCAAAAAGATGGAATCTACTTAGGTGCCCATCAACAGATGAGTGAATAAACAAACTGTGGTATATGTACACAACGGAACACTATGTAACGATAAAGAACAATGATGATTTTAGGAAACATAGTCTGGAGTCAACTGGAAGACATGCTGGGTGAAATCAGTAAGCTGTAAAAGGACAAATATTGTATGAGACCACTATTATAAGGATTTAAGAAAAGACTTAAGCACAGATGAAGTTACTCTTTAGTGGCTGCAAGAGTCAGGAGGGACAGACAGGGTTATTCCTAGATTAGTCAGTTGATAGGGATACAGTTAGGTGAAGAGAGTGATAGAACACAGTGGAAGACAGGTCAGCATAACTGGACTATACCACAAGCTAAAAGGTTTTCTAAATTCAACCCAATGTTTCAAAGGACAGAGTGGCAGGGACAGGTCTGTGGACTGTGTTTTCAGGGGACATCAAGGTCAATTGGTATAACTAGTCTTTTTTTTAAAGAGAATCTTCTGCACCCAATGCTGGTGAGTGATGTCTGGGGTCTTAAAACCCAACAAGCTGCCATCTGAGGAACATCAACTGGTCCCAACCTACCTGGAACAGATGACAACTGAGTACATCAAAGACATGAGGGAAAATAAGCTCAGGAGACAGAAGGACCTATATGATGGGGAGACTACATCAGCACGGGACCAGAAGAACCAGATGGTACCCAGCATCACTGAAGACAGCCCAGACAGGTGACACAATGTAGAAATCCTGACATAGTGTGAGAAAAAAGAAGTGCTCAGATTAAGAACCCTGTTAAAAGATGAGACTTGATGGTTTGATAACCTGGAGGGTCCCCTGAGAACATGGTCTCTAGACTTGCTGCTAGCCCAGAACTGAAACCAGTACTGAAGCTAACACTTCAAAGAATGGACTGGCTTTGGGGACACAGAATGATGCATGTGGTATGTGTAATTTATGGTTTAATATGCGTATATGAGGCTGTCCTACTGCTTTCTTTTTAGAGAGGAGAGGAGAGGAAAGAGAGGAGGGGACATTGTTGGTTGAGTAGATACTGGAAGTAAAGAGTGAAAAAGAGGAGTGTGCAGTCACCAGGTGAGGAGAGCAGACAGAGTTGCAGCAAGGCAGGTACTGATGGTTTTAGATGAAAAATTAAGTGGGATTGTAAACTTTCACTTAATCACAATAAAAATTAAAAAAAAATATTTTAACTGGTTCACTTAAAAACAGCAGTAAAAAATTATTACAGCTAGCACAAATAATATATTTCAGTAGAAAAAACTCACTATTTTTCAAAAATAGAAATGTGCATAGTTTTATATTTTTGCAAATATTTTAAGTGTCTGCTTTAATTGAAGACAGCCAGATTCTCATTCTGTTTCTGCATTCAGTCTATTGTGATATTGCAGGTCATGTAGTCTCTGGAAAACTCCACTGTATGAAGATAAGAGTGAAAAAGCCAATAATTCCTTAGTAAGTTTTAATTGCCTCATATTCTTACAAAAGTTGAACAGCAAATAAGGGAGACTCAAGAAGAACTGATGCCTTTAAATTATGGTGTTGGTGAAGAATATTGAATATATCACAGACTGCCAGAAGAACAAACAAATCTATTTTGGAACTGCAGCCAGAATGCTCCCTAGATGAGAGGCTGGTGAGAAGTCATCTCACGTAGTTTTGGATATGTTATCAGGAGGGACCAGTTCCTAGAGAAGGACATTATGATTAGGAAAGCAAAGGGTCAGCGATAAAGAGGAAAGCCTCAAAGAGATGGACTGACCTAGTGGCGGCAACGAAGGGCTCAAGCACAGCAATGATGGTGGGGATGGCGTGGGACCGGGTAGTATTCTGTTATGTTGCACGTAGGGTCACTGCAAGTCGGAACCAATTCGATGATACTTAACAACAACAATGTTATGGAAAGAGTGTGGTCATCATAAACAGGTGAAAGAATTTCAGATACCCACATGATATCTTAGATCGCACTTAAAGAAGCACTGACTTAGACGATAATGAGTTACATAACCAGGCCAGAACCTGGGTGCTGCATACTGGGACAACTTCAGTCAACCCATAGGACAACAGGCTGAGCCCTCTCTTACTGTTGATTTCTGTCCCCTTTGTCAACGGGGCAAGTTCTTTCCTTTTCCATCAGGTGTTCCCTACACATCTTTTACGTTTCTTCTTGACTCAGACATTTTCAATTTCTTTTCAGATGATTTGTTATTGTTGTTAGTGGCTGTTGAGTTGGTCCCTGACTCATGGGGACGCCATGCACAATGGGATTGGAACATTGTGACCCAGAAGGTTCATACTGGATGATTTTCACAAGTAGATCACCAAGCCTTTCTTCCTAGTCCGTCTTGGACTTGAAGTTCCACTGAAATCTGTTTATCGTCATAGCAACATGCAAACTTCCACTGACAGGTGGGTAGTTGCAGCGTGTGAGATGTGTCAAACTGAGTCTCCTGCCTGGAAGTCAAGACTTCTAACACTGTATCACCACTGCCTCCATTATCTGATTTAGGAAGATGGAGATTTTTTTTACTGAATGATTAGAACTCATTGAACTTTGTACTCCTTCACTGAGATTGTAATATTCCTCTTTCTGGTCACTTGGACTGTACTTTGTTTTCACATTTTTCGTTTCAGTCTCCTGATCACAATTCTATAGACAATTTATTGTTAAGATCCTAGTTTCTATTATTTTTCATGCAGTAGTGGATACATCATTTGTATTCAGTAGAAGTTCGATGACCATCTGTCAGAGAAGTTGCACAAATAAGTCCTTCATTAGGTAGGCAATTGGACAAGAGCAATGATGTCTAAGTTCTAACTTAATTAAAAGATTCTATGCTGGCAAGCACTGTTGGTTGCTCTCCCAATATTCAGTTTCTCATTTTCCCTTACAAGCAGAGACCTAATTGTGTATGGAGTACTAATGTGTCTGGTTGAAAAGGTATAATTTTTTGGATCCCTTACTACTAGAGGTGGCTTTGTGATTCAGTTCTGGTCAATGGATATAAGCAAAAGTCCACAACAGTTATTTTCTTTGTAGAAAAGGAACATGCTTAGAGAATATGTATTCTTTAACTTCTTCCTGCCTGGAACACAGAAATAATACCTGGTAGAAGAATAGTCCTCTTGTGACTCCAAGGCAGAAAACCCCGTGTTCCAGACCTACATATGACCAGCAAGCTAAAGATGCCTGAGGCCTTGATAATTTCTTTAAGTAAATGCATCAGGCCTGATTTACCTCCTTTTGGACTTCTTGCATACAAGAAGAAGAATCCTTCTTTAAAACACTGTAGCTGAATTTCTGTTACATTCAGGCTAACACAAACCTAACTAAGATAATGGAAAAATTGCCGAATTGTCCAATACCTTCACTACTAGCCAGCTGTGGCCTCTGGTGCATTCTTACATTGTTTTAACATATCATCTCAAGACTCAATATTCTTGACCTAGTTAATACTCTGATAGAGCGCAGAGTGGTTTTGGAATCAGCCAGAAGAATTCATTAGTTGCATAACCTCAGGCAGTGACTCAATCCCTTCGAGCCTTGGTTTTCTAGTCTACGGAAATGAGACTAAGATTTAATATCTCCTGTTTGTTGTGAGGATTAAATGGGATAAAAGGCAAAATCTCTAGCATAGTGGCTGTGGCTTACAAAGCAGGTACTCAGCAAAGGAAGGTGCTTTTTCTCTCTTCTTGTTACAGAAGTTTCATTCGTTCCCAGTGGTAAAGACTTCAGTCCTGTCTCTTACTAGTTTAAAAGTTGAACAATAAAAATACAAAAGGAACCTACTCTCAGTCATTTGGCTACAATCAAGTGTAAAAACATAACAGCATTTTGGTATGCTGATGTTTCTATAAGTCAGATAAAATCTGGTTGCCTTGGCAACTGGTAGATGGTACAGATTAAGAAGATAAGAGTACTGATGTCTATGGAAGCACTGACTGGTGACCTTTGGGGGTTAAGGAACAGGATTAACAAAGATGATGATGATGATGGTGGTGATGACCACTAGTATTTCTTAAGTACTAATATGTGGTAGGCACTGTGATAAGTACTTTAAATGGATTAACTCATTTACCACTCATGAACTATGATCTACTACTATTATAGCTGCTATTATTGTCCCAAGTTTATGGCAAAAGAAATGGAAGCTTAGGCTAAATGAGTTGTCCAAAGTCATTTGGTTGTAAAGCTGGAACTAGTTCCCAGCTCTGTCAAATTCTAAGGTCATGCTGGGGATCCCTGCCTGTTAATCAGGCGTATATCAGCTGTGAGCTTATTTATGTATATCTCATCCCAAATCTGCATTCAGTGAAGTTATATTAATAGCGTGAAATTGGCTATGGCAGGAAAATTTACAGCACAAGGATACACAAATGCTACCAGGTGAGGTCTTTCTCCCTCTCTCCTGCACTGGAAGCTGGTTTTAAACCATTTACCAGCACACCACTATGTGTAATGTGGTGGTATAGATAAGCTATGGATCAGGAAACAGCGAGTCTGGTGGATAGGAGAGACTGAAGTATCAAGTAAGTGTCTTAGTCATCCAGGGCTACCTTAACAGAAATAACACTCCTTGATGGCTTTAACAAAGAGAAACTTATTCTGTCACAGTTCAAGTACAAGTTTGAATTCAGGGTGTTGGCTCCAGGGGAAGGCTTTTTCACTGTCAGCTCTGGGGGAAAGTCCTCGTGTTAAATCAGTTTTCCTTTTGTCTGGGAGCATCTCAGCGCAGGAAGCACCGGTCCAGTGGATGTGCTCTGCTCCCTGCACTGTTTTCTTGATGGTATGAGGTCTCCAACTCTCTTCTTGCTTCCCTTTCCTTTTATCTTTGATAGAACAAAAGGTGGTGCAAGCTACACCTCAGAGAAACTCACTTCACATTGGATCAGAGAGGTGACCTGAGTAATGGTGTTACAGTCCCATGCTGATCCTCTTTGACATAATCCAATCTTGCCCTACTAACTGCGGGCAGAGATAAGGATTTACAACATGGGACAATCAAAAAATGGAAAACAACCATTCATTGGTGGGAGTCACTGCCCAGCCAAACTGCTACACATATTTTTGGGGGAACATAATTCAATCCATGACGGTGAGAGCAGAAAAGCCTTTTTAACATTCATCCAGGTCAGATAGATTCCTATGAGCAGAGAACAGGAGCATTCCCCCTGGGACTATGGAGAGAAGAGAGTCAGGTGGAATGAGGTCTGCTGGGAATCCCACCAAAGAGGACATAATGTGCATTTCCCCACTTATTCCAAGATTCTTTTTTTGAGTCTTTTTCTGTGCTGGACACCGCTGTGTCACACAGAGAGACATCAACAAAATAAAATCTCTTCTCTTGAGGAAGCAAACGTATATCCAAACAAATGATGCTGTAAAATGAAAACATGTAATACAAAGATATAATACAGTCTACTCACACACATTTTTAGTGAGGTAAGAATTTATTTGTCAGGATTACAGCAAGTAACCCTTATAGCGATTCATGTATCTTCTGTGGAGGTTGTTGTTATTCGGTGCCTGCTGGGGGAATGATGTGCCTCTACACCTCCAAATCAGGCTGTGCAAGTGAAAGCCTTGGGCACAGAACATGCTCTGATAAGGAGGCTGGGAACTGGGTTGCCTGCTCTCTCCCAGTTTCTTCTCCTCATCAGAGACGGCTTCCCGCTGTTCTGGGAACATGGTAACTTTGTTTCTAGCTCTTCTGTGGGCACCATAGAGCCCTTGGCCAACCCCACTTCTATATTCCTGTCGGGGAGGGAGCGGGGCCCCTCGTACTATGGCACAGGATGGCGAGTATTCCTGACTGTAAGAGCCAGCCTTGACCGGTAGACTGAAGGGGAAACAGGTTTTGTGAGGCTGACTGTGGGTGCCCCATGTTGTCTACTAGTTCACTGCAGTTTGCATTTTTAAGTAAGCCCCTGGCCTGGAGGCACTACTGTCCGCCACCTTATAAAACCTTTGCCCTCCCACTGTGGGACACACAGAATCTACTTTGGTCCTGCTGCTACCCAGGACTGCCTCATAAGTAAGTCACCATAGTAAAACTCCTTTGTTGCCATACTGGTGTTGCCCACCCCTTTTCTTGGTCTGTTAGCACCCTCAATTTTTGGAGGCAAATTCCAGGTTCATTGATTCTCTGTTTTACTTAGAATGATGTCTTTCTCTAAGACCAGTCCCTCCTGATTATGTAAGATGAAGTCTTGACATCCTTCTTTCTAGGGAGCATTCTGTCTGTACCTCTTCTAAGACAGATTTTTTCATTCTTCTGATAGTCTGGGGTACATTGTGATGGATTTATGTTAAATAGCAAAGGCTTAAACTATGCAGACCTTATTGTGTTATCTCCAACCATGATGTAAAGATGAACAACGGCTGAGACCAAAATCACCCCCGTTAACATCTGTTTGTTTGAGTACGTTAATAAACAAGGCCAAGTTTAGGTCTCTGAGGTTCGCTCCCATCCCCCACAGTTTTCCTGTTTCTCTGTGCCTTCTTCAGGCTGTCAAATAAGAAAGGATCTGCTGCTATGTCACTTAATGGTTACTGAGGGACAGCATGCCCATTACTTACTGTATGTTATTTCTGTCACTGTGACAATTAACTCAGGTTTAATTCTTTAACTTCAATCTTAGACTACGAAGGTTTTTTTGCTGGTAAGATGATTTCAGTAAGCTGGTAGAGGGATGCTGGAGGAAGAAGAATAGAAGTCTTTAAAATACATGCCATGTTTACATCGGACAAATCTGCTGCTAAACACCTCTTTCAAGTGTGAAAAAGCAAAGATGTCACATTGAAGACTATGGTACCTGGCCCAAGCCATGGCATTTTTAATTGCCTCATATGCGTGTGAGAACTGAACAATGAAGAAGGAAGATCAAAAAAAGGTTGATGCATTTGAATTATGGTAGTGGAAAACAATATTAAATACACTGTGGACTGTCAGATGACTGATCAAATCTGTTTTGGAAGAACTACAGCTTTTAAGAACGCTTCTTAGAAGCAAGGATGCTGAGACTTCATCTCATTTACTTCAGATGTTTTCCAGAAGGAATGAATCACACTTGGTGGCGCATGGGGTGAGAGGAGACAAGGAAGCGCTTCAGCGATACGGATTGGCATCGAGACTGCAGCAGTAGGCTCAAACATTACTGTGAGCACGGCACAAGACCAGGCAGCGATTCCCTCTGTTATGCGTGGGGTAGCTATGAGTCGGGATCACTTGACATCCCAAGCAACAACAACAATTAAAAAAAACCCTGAACTACGTCACTCTAAATAATCTGTCTGCTGGTTTGTTGTACTCTGGTGGCTTGCATGTTGCTGTGATGTTGGAAGCTGGGCCACTGGTATTTCAAATAGCAGCAAGTTCACCCTGGTGGACAAGTTTCAGCAAAGCTTCCAGACTAAGACTAGGAAGAAACGTCTGGCAATCTGCTTCTGAAAATTAGCCACGAAAGCCTCATGGATGACAGCAGTGCACTGTTCAGTAAAATGGTGGGAGATGAGCCCCCTAGGTTGAAAACCAAGCCCCAAACCAAACCCATTGCCATGGAGTTGATTGCAACTCATACGCAATCTTGTAGGACAGAGTAGAACTGCCCCATAGTGTTTTCAAGGCTGCAAATCTTTATGGGAGCAAACTGATACACCTTTACCTTACGGAGTGATTGGTGGATTTGAACTGGCAACCTTTTGGTTAGTAGCCAAGTACTTAATGGCTACATCAAAGCCAAAAATCTAAACCCACCTCCGTTGAGTAGATTCCATTTCATAGCTACCCTATTTGAATTGCCCTATAGAGTTTCCAAGGGAACTCTGGTGGATTTGAGTTGCTGACTTCTTGGTTAGCAGCCATAGCACTTAACCACTGTGCCACCAGGGTTTCCCTACACCAGAAAGGGACTCAAAATACACAGTGGGCATGGGCATACCGACAGTCAGGAGGATGACACAGAACCACGTAACATTTCGTTCAGTTGTATGTCTGGTTGCTGTGAGTGGGAGTCTACTCCATGGCAACTAACAGCAATGTCAACCAGCAGGATGAAGAAATGATGAAAAGAGGCTGGGGAAGGAATGATTTTAGAGACAACACTTTGCTGTTCATTCATAATGATAGCCTTTTTCTCTCCTTTGGAGGAAAAGCCAGGGAGAGGTTCACCCAGCTGTCGCTACTGATGGAGAATAATTTATGGGAGTTTCACGCAACATAGAAGTATCTCTGGTGGTACAGAGGTTAACACATTTGGCTTCTAACTGAAAGACCAGCAGTTAGACCTCACAAGCTGCTTTGAGGAAGAAAGATGTGGCAGTCTACTTCTGTGAAGATTTACAGCCCTGACACTCTGTGGGGCAGTTCTTTGTCTCAGTTACTTGAGTTGGAATTGACTTGGCAGCAATGAGTCAGTTTGTTTTTTCTTCTCATACTTGGCATCCTTGGGCTTAGGTCTCGCTGCCAGCAACTCCTTCAAAGCCCTTCCGGTTGTACAACAGGTAAGAGCTGGATGTCTCCCTTGAGAAGCTGTCCTGTCTCTAGTTTGTCCTTTCTGCAATCCTTGTTGAGGTTCAGGCCGTGGTGTGTTCACCAGAGCCAAATGGTGAAACTTCAGGAATTTTAGGAGACGTTTGTTAAACTCAGCCATTATTAAAAATTACATTTTATATACTTAAAGTTATATTAAGAACAAAGAAAGGACTTACTGCTTACCAGTGACTGATTATTTTACTATGCCTTACTGTGATTCAGGAGCCCTGGTGGCACAGTGGTAATTGCTCACCTTCTAACAACCGACAGTTCAAATCTGCTAGCTGCTCCTTTTAAACCCTATGGGGGCATTTCTGTGCTGTCCTGGAGGGTGAGTCAGAACCAACTTAATGCTAATCTTTTTTTTTTAATAGTTATCTATGTTGTTGAGGTTAGTTGTGTCTGTGTCTGTGGGAAACTCTGATGGCGTAGTAGTTAAGTGTCATAGCTTCTAACCAAAACGCTGGCCGTTCAAATTGTGTTCGTGCTGTGGATGCATCCTGTAACTACTTCATACTTCACACGTCTCCCCGGCGCTGCGTCCTCTGTGTTCTGTGATGTCGTGTTGGGAGCTTGAAATCAGCCATGTACTCCTATGGAAATGCGACACATCGGGGCCTGATGTGTTGTTTCCTTAACTGTTGGACTTGATTTGCAAATGTATTTCAGTTCCTTTAGCAGTTTGGCATCTATTACTCTTCCGATTGCATACAAAATAATGGCACATTCCCTGCAGTGGAAAAAAAAGAGAGAGATAAAATAAAAAAACTGTGATTTCAGATTTCCAAATTTCCCTACAAGGACACTTGGAGGTATGATGGCGGAGGGCCTGGCTGCTAAGTGAAACATTGCTGGTTGGAATGTCCCACGCAATGGCTCCGTGGAGAAACACCTGGCAATCTCTTTCAGTTACAGTTATAGCCTAGAAAGCTCTATGGGGCAGTTTTACTGTGTCCCCTGGGGTCACTACGAACCAAAATCCACCTGAGGACACCTAACAGAACGGCATTTTAGTTACATTGAAAAATTGCTACATGTATGCTCAATTTTTGTTTATTATTTTTAACCTCTTCAGATGTTGGATATTGTTAGATGTTCTATGTAGAGTTTTTTCCTCTAAGGCTTTTATCTTTTACAGAGAGTCTCGGCACTAAACAGTGACTGCTTCTACATTTTCCCTACTTGTTTTATTATTATTATTTTTTTAACCTCAACAAAGGCATTTATTAGGATGTGCCAGGCTGCACAGTCAGGTAATTTGTGATAAAACTACTCTCATTGTGTGTCTTTCAAGATTGGGAAAGGGCTATTGGAAATCCATCCTGCATCTACTTTCTCTATGAGTCTGGTCAGATTTAAAAAATCACCTTTTTATGATCAAGTATTTTATATTATGTCTGAGGAATCCTTGCGAATATGGTATCTGTGTTCCTTAGAAAAACATAAAGAATTAGACTGGCCTCTTCATAAAAAATGATGTTCTCACAGGACAGAATGTTTAGGGGAGATAACAGTTTTCAACCTCAGAGCTATATATTCAAGTTGGAGACAATGTCTAGGCCGTGAGACACCAGCAGAATGATAAAGATAGCTTTCTTGAATTACATTCAGGGGAAAAGATAATATTGGCCTTAAATTACAGCAGGGCTGACTCCAGATCAATTGCTAAAAACTTGGTGATAAGTCATTGTAAGCTTGGTACATTATGTGTCTGAAAATCCCTTTTAATACCTCGATTCCAAGAACCAAGCCCACTGCAGCGAGTTGATTCTGACCCCCAGGGACTTGGTGTGACAGAGCAGAACTTCCCCATAGGGTTTCCGGGGCTGTAATCTCTACAGAAGCAGACTGCCACATCTTTGGTGGAATAGCTGGTAGGTTTGAACTGCTGACCTTCTGGTTAACACCCAAGCACTTAATCACTGTGCCACCAGGGGCCCTAGTATTTTGATGAGGCACTTTAATTCCTCTGAAGGGAGTCATGAAAGATCTTGATTTGCTGTCACTCTTCTTTGCCTCATCTAATAGGTCTATGAGGCATCGGTAGATTAGCAGAATCTGAGTATGCGTAGAACCCTGACCTTGGATGCGGGGAACTAGGTTTGATTCCTGGCTAGTGCACCGCAAGTGCGGCTACCCGTCCATCCCGCAGTGGAGGTGTGTATGTTTTCATGATGCTGGTCAGGTTTCAGTGGAGCATGTGGACTACAAGGGACCAGGAAGAAAGGCCTGCTGATCTACTTCTGAAAATCTTATTAAAGTGTTATTAAACTCAGTGGATCACAATGGTCAGCTCCACAACTGATCATGAGGATGCCCCAGGACTTAGCAGTGTCACACTCTATTGCACACGGATCAGGGTCTGATTGGAAGGAACCTCATAAAAACAACAGTGGGCCTACAGGCACTGTGGAAATGAACGAAAGAACTCAGTGCTGGGGTGAGCACGGCCAGTGGGGGGCGCTTCCCTTTCGTCTAGATGGTCTTACGTGGCCCAGTTGGACCACCACTAGTGTCTTTTGATTGTTAGTGAAAATGGATCAAATTTCGTATTTCAAAGACTCTAAGAAGCAGAGTGTTTCTCATTGTTCAAAGTTTTCTATTCAAATTCACATCCCCTTAAGGCCAAAATACTTTTTTCTTGTCTACAAATATTATTTTTGCTTTTTTCATCCCTTGAAAGGCTCAGTAATACTTTTTTTTTGTAGTGTTGGTCTAAATAGGCTTTTCAGTGTGAATAAGAGTAGTGACACGTTTTCCTTGGCGTGGTTTAAATATACTATTGTTTCCCTAAATATTTTTCTTAAGTATTTTGGAAACCCATATGCCAGCTGTCCCCGAGGACAGCTTCTGTTCTCATTTTCTGCAAACCTGGACCTTGATGAATTCTCCGAAAACCCACTAACAAGGTGGTGGATTTGAATCACTATGTGGATGTTTGAACTTTGATATGTTGATCGACCTATTTAGTCCTCATTTTCCTTAAGGAGACAATAGTAATAGCATGTAACTTGCAAAGCTCTTGTCAGAATAAAATAAAATAATTCCTGTTAAGTGTTTGTCTTAGTCACCTGGTACTGCTCTAACAGAAAATACGACGAGTGGAAGGTTTCATGAAGAGCTTTATTGACACAGTCCGGAAAGCAGCAAATCCATTTATAATTTGTAAGTCGACGGCACTTGGCTGGCTCGTTCAGTATGAGAAATCATCACAGTCCGGTGGGCTGAGTCCAGATCCAGTGAAAACATCTCGGGGAACCTCGGGTCCAAAGGACGTGCTCCGTTCTTGGTGCTTCTTTTTTGGTGGTAGGCGGTTCCCAACTTCCTTGCCTCACTCCTCTCCCTTATAGCCCACAAGCCTGTGGCTTGAGACCTGCCTCACTAACACAACTGCAGCCCATTCTCCATCATCAATCTCACAGAGGCAGGATTCACAACACGTGGGAGGAAGGGCACCATATTGGGACTCAACACGTACATTTTTGGGGGGACACAATTCAACCCATGATGGTGTCCAAAAAATTTTGGTTGTTACTATTAATAGGAAGTATAGATTCTGGAAAACTTGATTAATGAAATTGCCAATCATGTACAAAAGTAGAGAGAAGAATAAAATAAACCCTAGAGCATTGGTCTCCCAGCATCAATGATTACCAACTGATGGCCAATTATTTGATCTATTCCTTCACCTACTTTCCCCCCTAGTATGTTTGAAACAAATCTTAAATATTTTATGTCAGTTTATCCATGAGTATATAAAAAAAATTATTTGGTAAAATACACATAACAAAAATTTATCATTTTCATCTTTTTAAGTGGGTAATTTAGTGACATTAGTTGCATTCACTAGTAGCGCAACCATCACTACTATCCATCTCCAAAAGTATTTCATCGTCCCAAACAGAAGCTTGGTAGCTGTTAAGCAATAACTTCCCTTACGGTGGAGCTCCGGTGGTGGTGAAGTTGTTAGGAGCTCTTCTGCTTACCAAAAGGTTGGTAGTTTCAATCTAGCAGCTGTTCCTTGGAAACTCTATGGAGCAGTTCCACTCCCTAAGATTCACTATGAGTCAGAAGCATTGACAGTCTCCCTCTTTTTCAATGCCTTTTATGTAAATGAGATTATATAATTACTTGTCCTGTTGCCTGTGGCTTATATCGTTCAGCACAGTGGTTTCGGTGAAACCATGTTGTAGCATTAATCAGAACTTCGTTTCCCTCATGACTGAATAATACTTCATTGTATGGATGCAGAACATTTTGTTTACCCATCCATTTGTTAATGGGCATTTGGGTTGTTTCTACCTTTTGGATACTGTGACCAGTGCTGTAATAAACATTTATGTACAAGTATATGTTTGAATCCCTGATTCTCAATTCTTTGGGATATTGTTAAATGGTAGTTGTAGTAGTAATATTTTGTCAGAATTTACCTAATCTAAGGTGGGATAATAGCCAGAAACAGCCCAAGGCTGAACCCTATAAATTGGAGATCTGACATATCCACTATCTAAACTTTTTTGCTTTATTTTGTTTTATACTCTCTTTTTTTCTTAAGTTGTGGTTTAAGTGAGTTTACAGTGCAAATTAGTTTCTCATTCAAAAGTTCATATTCAAATTGTTTTGCGAACTGTTTGCAGTCCTTGCAATGAGTCAGCACTCTACCCCTTTCCATTCCAAGTTCCCTGTGTTGATTCATCCAGTTTTCCTGTCCCTTCTTGCCTTTGGGCAGGTGTTGCCCGTTTGGTCTCATATACTGGATTGAACTAAGAAGTATGTTCCTCAAGTATGTTACTGTCTGCTTTATATGCCTGTCTAATCTTCGGCTGAGAGAGTGGCTTCAATTTTGAGGTAAAAGGGTATCTGTTGGTGGCCATAGTTTTGAGGGATTCCTCCAGTCTCTGTCAGAGTAGTCATTCCAGTCTTTTTGCTGAATTTTATTCTACATGTTTCTACTGCTCTATCTGGGAGTGGCTAATGGTAGTAGCCAGGCATCATTTAGTTCTTCTGGGCTCTAGCTGGTGGAGACAGTGGATCATACGGTCCGTCAGTCTTTGGACTAATATACTCCTGTGTCTTTGTTTTTTTCATTCTCCTGTGCTCCACGTGGGATGGGACCAATAGCTGTATCTTAGATGGCTGCTTGCAAGCTTTTAAGACTCCAGACGCTACTCAACAAAGTAGGAGGACATAGAACATATTCTTTATGAACTATGTTATGCCAATTGACCTAGATGTCCCCTAGGGTTATGGTCTCGGCCCTCAGCCCCAGCAACTTGGTCCCTCAAGGTGTCTGGATATGTCTAGGAAGCTTGTATGTTTTGTCTTGATCAAGCTGTATTGATATCCCTTACATTTCCTTTGACTAAAGTTAACATGTGACTGCTACCTAGTTAGTGATTTTCTCTCTCTGCCTCCCCACCTCTCATAGCCATCAAAGATTGTGTGTGCGTGTGTTAATCTTTTCTTGAGTTTTTAAAATAGTGGTCTCATATAATATTTGTCCTCCTGTGATTAATTTACTTCACTCAGCAGAATGCTTTCCAGATTCATCTATGGTGTGAAATATTTTTTGGATTCATCATCGTTCTTCATTATTGTGCAGTATTACATTGCTGTATATACCATAATTTATCTATTTATCTGTTGATGAGCATGTAGATTGTTTCCATATTTTGAATAATGCTGCAACAAACATGGGTGTGCATATGTCTCTTCTTGTGACAGCTCTTATTTCTCTAGGATATATTCCAAGGAATAAGATTGCTGGATGTTATGATATTTCTATTTCTAGCTTTTTAAGGAAGTGACATATCATTTTCCATAGTGGTTGCCATGGATTGAGCTGTATCCTCTGAAAATATCTGTCAACTTGGCTAGGTCATGGTTCTCAGTATTGTATGATTGTCTACATTTTGTTTGTCGTCTGATGTGATTTCCCTATGTGTTGTAAATCCTATCACTCATGTCAATGAGATGGATAAGCAGTGGTTGTATTGATGAAATCTACAAGGTTAGATAGTCAGGAAAGGTGTGCGTTAGAGTTATATCCTCTCACCATAGCTATTCAATCTGTGTGCTGAGCAAATAAACCGAGAAGCTGGACTACATGAAGAAGAAGGAGGCATCAGGACTGGAGGAAAAGTCATCAACAACCGGCATCACTCAGATGATACAACCTTGCTTGCCAAAAGTGAAGAGGATTTGAAATACTTTCTGATGAACATCAAGGGACACAGCCTTTCATATGGATTGCACCTCAGCATCAAGAAAACAACAAAATCTCACAACTCGACCAGTAAGAAATATCATGATAAATGGGGAAAAGACGAGGTTGTCATTTTACTTGCTTCCACGATCAATGCCCACAGAAGCAAATCAAGAAATCAAAAGATGCACTGCACTTGAAAAATCTGCGGCTTTTAAGACCTCTTTAAAGTATCAAAAAGTAAAGATATCACCTTGGTGACTAATGTATGCCTGACCCAAGTCACGGTATTTTCAATCACATATGCGTGAGAAAGCTGAAGAGTGAGCAAGGAAGACAGAATATGAAATGACGCCTTTGAATTGTGGTACTGGAGAACAATACTGAATATACCACGGACTGTTAAAAGAACAAACAGATCTGTCCTAGAAGAAGTACAACCAGAGTGTTCCTCGGTAGCAAGGATGGGAAGACTTCATCTTGCATCCTTTGGACACGTTGTCAAGAGGGGTCAGTTCCCGGATAAGGACAGCAATAGTGAGTTTAAGCATAAAAATGATTGTTGGTATGGCACAAGACCTGGTAGTGTTTTGTTCTGTTGTGCATAGGGTCAGTATATGTTGGAACCAACTCGACAGTGCCTAATAACAACAAGATTAAACAGTGTCTTAAGCCAATCTCTTTTGAGATAGAAAATAGAAAATCAAGCAGAGACACATGGGGTGCTCATATCACCAAGAAAGTAACGCCGGTAGCAGAGCTCCCACATCCTTTGGACATGAGATCCCTGTACTTGAGAAGTTCCCAGATGAAGGGAAGACTGATGATAAAGACCTTCCTCTGGGCCTGACAGAAAAAAAAGCTTTCTCCTAGAACCATTGTCCTGAATTTTGATTTCTGGCCTACTGGGCTGTGAGAGAATAAATTTCTCTTTGTTAAAGCCATCCACTTGTGGTAGTTCTGTTATAGCAGCACTAGATGATTAAGACAGTGGTTGTACCAGTTTACATTTCCATCAGCAGTGCATAAGAATTTCAAGCTCCCTGCAACCTCTCCAATATTTGTTATTTTCCTTTTGATTTGTGCCAGTAACGTTGGGCTGATATGTTATCTCTGTAGTTTTAATTTGCATTTGTCTAGTGGTTAATGATTGTGAGCATTTCCTTGTATGTCTACCAGCTGCCTGAAATGTCTTCTCTGGTGAAGTGTCTGTTCGTATCTTTTGCCCATGTTTTAATTGGCTTGTCTTTTTGTTGTTGAGATGTTCGAGTATTTTATAGATTTTAGAGATTAGACAATTGTAGGATAAGTCATAGCTCCAATTTTTTCCCAGTTCTAGGTTCTCTTTTTACTCTTTTGGTGACATTTTTTGGTGAGCATAAATGCTTAATTTTTAGGAGCTTCCAGTTTTCTTGTTTATCTTCTTGTGTTTGTACATTATTACTTATGGTTTGTATTGTATTTATGCTGTGTATTAGGGCTCCTGGAAATCCTGGTGGTGTGGTTAACAGCTACAACTGTTAATCAAAATGTCAGTAGTTCTAATCTACCAGCTGCTCCTCGGAAACCTTATGAGGCAGTTCTGCCCTGTCTCATAGGGTTGCTGTGAGTTGGAATTGACTTGATGGCAAGTTTTTTTTTTTTTTCGCTAAGGCTCCTAGTGTTGTTCTGGAAACTCTGGTGGCATAGTGGTTAAGAGCTATGGCTCAAAAGGGTTGGTAGTTCAAATGTACCACGTGCTCCTTGGAAACCATGGAAGAGTTCTACTCTGTCCTATAGGATCACTATGAGTCAGAATTGATTCGATGACAGTGGGTTTGGTTTTTTTGGTTAGTGTTGTCTCTATTTTTTCTTCCATGGTCTTTTTAGTTTTAGGCTTTATATTTAGGTCTTTGATATATTTTGAGTTCATTTTTGTGTGTGGTGTGAGATATGAGTTCTGCTTTTTTTTTTTTTTAAAAAAATAGATGAGCATTCAGTTTTGCTAGCAACATTTGTGAAGAAGACTGCCTTTTCTCCATCTGATGGACTTTGGTCCTTTGTCAAATATCTACTGACTCTTCAAGCCTTTTACCAATTCCGACACCAGCCATCCCTCTATGGCACTGTTTGATCTTCATCAGCAAGTGTTTCAAATCCTCCTCACTTTTAGCAAGCAAGGTTGTGTCATCAGCATATCACAGGTTGTTAATGAGTCTTGCTCCAATGCTGATGCCTCATTCTTCTTCGTATAATTCAGCTTCTTGGATTATTTGCTCAGCATACAGATTGAATAGGTATGGTGAAAGGATACAGCCCTGACACATACCTTTCTTGACTATCTATTCTTGTAGATCTCATCAACGTAACTGTAGCTAATCCATCTCATTGCTAGCAGACTGGTAGGATTTGTAACACACAGAGAAGTAACATCAGATGACAAAATAGTAGAGAATCATACAGTACTGAGAAGCATGATCTAACCAAGTTGATGGATACTTTGGGGGGATACAATTCAATCCATAACAACTACTATGGAAAATGATGTGTCACTTCCTTAAAAAGCTAGAAATAGAAATAGCAGTTTCACTCCTAGAAATAGATCCTAGAGAAACAAGAGCTGTCACATGAAAACATGTGCACACCCATGTTTGTTGCAGCATTATTCACAATAGCAAAAATATGTAAAGAATCTATGTGTCCATTAACAGATGAAGGGATAAATAAATTATGGTACACAGCATACTATACAACGGCGAGGAACAATGATGAATCTGAAAAACATTTCACAACATAGATGAATCCGGAGAGTATTCTCCTGAGTGAAATATATCAATCACAGAAGGACAAATATTATATGAGATCACTATTATCAAAATTCAAGAAAAGATTTACATGCAGAAAAGCAGTCTTTGATGGCTATGGGAGAGCAGAGAAGTAGGGAAGTGAAATCACTAACTAGATAGTAGATATGTGTTAATTTTAGTCAAACGAAATATAAGGGATGTCAGTACAACTTGACCAATGCAAAAACATAGACGCTTCCTAGATACATCCAAATATCCTGAGCAACCGAATTGCTGGGACTGAAGGCTGGGGATCATAGCCTTGGGGGACATCTAGGCCAACTGGTATAACACAGTTCATAAAGAACATGTTCTACATACTAATTTGGCCAGTAGTATACGGAAGTCTCAAAAGCTTGCTAGCAGCCATTTGAGATATGGCTGTTAGTCCCATCCCATTTGGAGCAAAGGAGAATGAAAAAAACTAAAGACACGGGAGAATATTAATCCAAAGAAGACTTCTCTTCTGGGTTCAATAATCCATTATAATGGCTACAACATAGCTCACAGTGCTTACTTACAGTTAAGTGGTTTGTTAGGGAACAGAGTACAGTTTGAGATCAGGATCAGTGGGCTACAATTTAGAAATCAGAATCAGGAAGCACGTAGGCAAATTGTTCTTCAGTGCAGGACCGCTCTCTCAGCAACTTTTTGTTGTGCTGGACTCCTCTCAGCCCCGTAAGGACAGAACCTCTCGGCTTTGTCATTTATCACTGCTAGCTCTGCTACTGGACACATACTGGCCGCGCCCATGTCTTCGGTGTTACAGTCCTTGACTTGTGTTACAGATATTTTATAGGGTTCTTCTCCTCCTCTCTCTCTGCTTCTTTTCTTCCTTATTCTTTCTGTCTCTAAAACCTTTGTGGGGCTGGCTACCTAAATACACAAGCTTTTTGTCAATTTCAAGGCACAGCACTCCCACCAGGGCCGTGATGTGACCACTTCCCTCTTGGTAGGCCACAGATACCTCATTTGCATAGTAGACTACAACTCACCTCGTCTGCGTAGTCTTTTGTCCAATCCCTGTGAAGTGCATACCAATCACAGGGCAGGCTGCCACCCAAGATCAGGCAGAAACACCAAGTTGTGTATAGATTTACCCAGGAAATGTCAATCAACATGGGCGAAAGTAACAAACCTTCTGTGGTTGAAAACTAGAGCAAAGGTAAATCCTCAGGGTTAAGGAGAAAAAAATCTCTCAAGTTGTTTTTCCACAGAATCAAGGCAAAAGGCTATATAAAATAACTCATAGAATTGATGGATTATATGGCGATTATGTTTAACTTTTTGAAGAACAGCCAAACTGTTTTCCATGACGGCTGCCCCATTTTTCATTCTACCAGCAAGGGGTAAAGTTTACAATTTCTTGACATTGCACGAAAAAACCCCACCCCTCAAACTCAGACTAAACCAAACCAGTTTCCACGGAGTCTGTTCCAACTCGTAGAGATCCCATACTGCCTCAGAGGGCTTCGTACGTCATAACCTTTATGGAAGCTGACTGCCATGCCCTTCTGCGGTGCAGCTGCTGGGCTCAGAGTGCTCACCTGTTCGTTAGCGACTGAGTGCTTAATCACTGTACCACCAGGGCACTTAAAATTTGTAATTTTCCATTTTCTGATAACAGTCATTCTAGAAAGAGATCAGCTGGTGCTGTGGTTAAAGTGCCTGACTTGAAATAGACAGATAAATTTATTTGTTTGAATAAGGATTCAGTTAAGGTATGTATATTGTGATTGTTGATGTATTTCTAAATTCTTTTAAATCCACAGTTTTGTACACCATTTCTCTCTTTTTTCACGCTTCCGATTTCATTGTTAAAGTAACTAGGATGTCTGTACCTTGCTAATTGTAACTCTCATAGTGTGTAGTATAGGAAACCCTGGTGGTGCGGTGGTTAAGAGCTTGTCTGCTAACCCAAAGGCTGGCAGTTCAAATTCACCATGTGCTCCTTGGAAACTCTATGGGGCAGGTCTACCCTGTCATATAGGATTATTATGAGTTGGAATTGACTTGAAGCAATGAGTAGCTACGTTCCTCTGTCTCCTATGCTTCCTATGCATTGGTAGTTAGATTTTGAGGTTTTCTTAGAGTCAGGTTCAAGTTTTCAGCAAGACTACTTTGTAGGTAGTATAATCCTTCCATCAAGAATTAGCTTATATTTCTCACAGTAATGCTAGTAGCCATTGATGGTTAAGGCCTATATTCCTTAATTAATTTATTACCAAACAAGTTGCCATTACCAAACAACACCCGTGGCAACCCTGAGTGTTCCAGACAACTGTGCTGCATAAAGTTTTCGATGGCTAATTTTTCTGAAGTAGATCACCAGGCCTTTCTTCTGAGGTGCCTCTGGGTGGAACTGAACCTTTATTCTTTCAGTTAGCAGCCAAGCTCACTAATTATTTACAGCACCCACAGATTCAAAGCAAAATGTCAAAAGGTTTCATTTCATTATTCCTGTCAATATTTCTGTTCTCCCAGCACTTTTCTCTTTACTGGCAGGAACACTCACCAGACTCCAAGCTGCCCACTCAGGTTTGCTCTTGTCTTATGCAGAACACTTAGCTCACATGTTGGTCCTCACTCCAGCCTCGTAGACACTCACCCTGCAACTAAATAAAGATTTTCCAGGTATCAGGACTCTGTTTCTTGCAAGCTACTGGATGCTGTATGTAAAAGATGTTCTATGACTAGGTTAAGTTGGGCCACTAGAAACCTCATATTGCAATGCCCATGTAAATGATAAATTGTAAAGATAAACACAGCTACACCTTAAATCTTGTGCACTGAAGTAATTTGAAATGGCTAGTTTGGGCTGTAAGGTCAGAAAGGCTTCCATGGCAACAGGTTCGGTTTCAGTCAAAGATTGATTTGAAAGTAGAAATAATGGTCCTTTAAACAAACTCCATATAAAGAAATTCAGTGTAATGGGATTACTCACTTCAGTGGTTTTTGGTTCTCTTGCCCATCTTGAAAATCCTCCTCCAGTTTAACTAACCTGGTTGCCATCTGTCATGAGTGGAACTGTGTCCCCACAAAGTGTGTGTAGCCGTTTGGCTGGGCCATCATTCCTAATATTTTGTGATTGTCTTTCATTTTGTGCTTTTCCTGTGCTATAAATTCTAATCTCTGCCTGTGGGTAACAGATGGGATTTAGGTTAAAGGGCAATAAAGTGGACTGTAAAACCCTGTCTAAGATCACCTCCCTGCTCCTGCATGAATGGAGTTTCCCCGCAGTGTGGCTTGCACCACTCTTTACCCTTTCACTCTATAAGAGATAAAAGGAAAGGGAGCAAGCAGAAATTTGGGAACCTCCTACCATCAAGAAAGCAGCACTGGGAGTAGAGCATGTCCTTCAGACCTGAGGTTCCTGTGCCAAGATGTTCCCTGACCAAAGACTGATGCAATGCAATGGCCTTCCTCCAGAGCGAGACTCTCCGGATTTGGAGTTGTAGCCTACTGGACTATGTAAGAAGAAACATTTCTCGTTTTAATAAAAGCCTTCTACTTGTGGTATTTCTGTTAGAGCAGTACCAGAAGACTAAGACACCACTCTGACCAGGGATTACTTACTCATCTCAGTTTCAGTGCTGTGGACATGCCACTTCCCGCTTCTGCAATGTCTTCTCCTTCTGTCCATGGCTTTTGTCAGCAACTGGCTTAAAACTCATGTTCTCCAGGAAGCTTGTTTATCTAACTCTTCCATCAGGATTCTTTCTGTACCCACAAGCCTCACATTAAGGGTTGCCAGCACAGTGAACAAAGAAGACAGAAGAAGAATTGATGCCTTTGAATTGCGGTGTTGGAGAAGAATGTTGAAGGCACCATGGACCACCAAAAGAACCAACAGATCTGTTCTGGAAGAAGCACAACCAGAGAGCTCCTTGGAAGCAAAGATAGCAAGACTGCATCTTACATACTTGAGATGTGTTGTCAGAAAGGATCAGTTGTGGAGAAGGACATCATGCTTGGTAGAGTGGAGGGGCAGAAAAAAGGAAGACCTTTGACAAAATGGATTGACACTGTGGCCGCAACAATGGGCTTAAACATGAAAATGACTGTGGATATGTCACAAGACATAACAGTGTTCTGTTGTGTTGTTCACGGAGTCAGAATTGAGCAGACAGCACCTAACAACAACAACAACAGATGTGACAAATAAAAAGTATAGGATGACCAGTTGAATTTGAATTTCAGATAAACTATTTTTTTTTTGAAGCACTGGACATATTTATACTAAAAATTATTCATTGACTATAAAACATGAAAGTAACTTGGGATTTCTGTATTTTATCAGGCAAGCTTACTCAAATTTAAAGATCTTAAAAGACAAACAACCCCAAAACATTGTTATGCTTATTATGTTGCTTCCAAAAACTTTCTATAAATTATTTTGTGTATATTTTGCTCTTTAACTAGGTTACACATCCCTTAAAAGTGGGAATTGTGTCTTATGCTTTCTGTAGTCCATCCCTTCTTCCACACCACAGCACTATTCCTCCCTCTTCAGTTCTAAACTCGTGTTTGATGAATGAATAAATCCTACACATAAACTTCAATTTCAATGAAAGAGAAAACAACTTCCATCACTGAGAACATTCTGCGATTTAAACACAATACATTATAACACTGGTTAAAAATTATTTGAAATCAATCTAAATTTCTAAGGCCGATTAGAGTAAAATCCAAAGTTACTTTAATTTATTGTATTTCATTCTTACAAAATTATACCATTAGCTTCCCTTCAACATACAATTTATATTAATTAAATTTATTAGCAATTGGAGGGGGCAGCTATTCCTCCCAATTTCTTTAATTACCTAGCCAGCCAAGCCAAGTGCCGTCGAGTCAGATCCGACTCATGGCGACCCTAAGCCAATGCAAAAAAAAAAAGCGTTATGTCAGAGTCAGTGATGTAGTCTCAGTGTCAGCAAAGCTTCAGTTCTTGTAAATCAGCAGAGGGAGCCAGTTTCAATTTTGATTCCTCTCTCCTGAGAATTAGCTGAATTCTGCTTCCCAAAGTTTAAGTTCCAAAATTTAGAGGTTAATATTTGAAGACTGTTTGTTTGATCTTAGTGCTGACAATGAGGGCACAGGTAAAAAGCTAACTGAGATAACTCAATAACCAGTATCCAATTCATGTTAGCAATTGCCGGAGTTCAGTTAAGCTGATATCCTGAAATGCAGTAATGAAAGTAGTTTGGTTTACTGTTCATTTTCTGGAAGCTTCTAGTGCATAAACGTTGAGATTTTGAAACTTGCATCCTGGTTTCTGTAAGAATTGGCAAGGCTGTAGAAACAGAACCCGATAGGAAGCGGCTGAGGAGTGTTTCATCACAGTGGCATTGGACCCTAAGCGACCACAAATTTGAAAAGGGAAGAGAGTTTGAAAAGGATGGCTGTGGAGTAGGTGGGAGAGATGGGGAGCTGTTCTTTTATCTACAGGGAGCATAAAGGGAAATAGCGGCAAGAATGGTCTTGCTGTGGGAATCTACCTAGTCAGGGCAGATCATCATTTTGTCAAAAAGTAAGCAGGTTGATCTCTCTGTGCTAAGATGACAGGACTTAGGTGTGGGACAGGAGGGACCTCTCTGAGTCAGAAGAGAGTTCTGGAAAGATAAACAGCCCAAAGTAGCACTGGGATGAACCTGGGCTGGGAGAGAAAGACCCCATACCACGGTAGAATTAGAGGTGAAGTGTAGAGAAACATTTGACAGAAGCTCTGATGAATTTAAAGAAGGAATCAAATTCAATTTTTTTAAAAAGGACATTCGATAAACTCTTGATTTTTGTTTATTTTTGTAATTTCTGTTTACTTTAAAGTGATTTCTGGTTGTTAAGCATATAAAATTATTCTAGTAATATGGCTTATGTTTTAGTTAGAAATACGGCCTGAAAGATCAGGCTTACAGGGCTTCTGTGTATTTGGCATTTTTCTGTCATATATTAATAACTTTAATCAAAATGGCATCTGCAGAGAATGAAAAAACAAAAATGATGAAAAAAGAAAGACACAAGAGAAATATTAATTCCAATGATTAATGGACTGTATTAACCACAGCATATACCAGCCTGAGCTGAGAGCGAGACGGTATCTGGCTACCACCACCTCCTGCTTTGACAGGGATCACAATAGAGGGTTCTGGACAGAGTGGAAGAAAAACAGAAAAAAATTGAAATTCACCGAAAATGGCCAGTTTTAGTGGACTGACAGAGACCAGAGGAACTCCCAAGATATCCTGCTAACTCAGAATTGCAGTAACTTCTAAAGTCTACTTTCCAGCTGAAGATGAGATGGGCCTGTGAAACAAGTGAAACCCCGGTGGTGTAGCAGTGAAGAACCAAAGCTGCTACTAAAAAGATCAAAGGTTCAAATCCACCAGATGCTTCTCGGAAACCCTATAGGGCAGTTCTGTTCTGGCCTATGGGGTTGCTATGAGGTGGAATCTACTCGATGGCAACAAATTTGGTTTTGATTTTTGGTATGAAACCAACAAAAACACACATAAAGAACGTGCTTCTTAGTTCCAATGGGCTTCTTAGACCAAATGGGCCACACCTGCCCAAGAGCAAAGAGGAGAAGGCAGGAAGAACACTGGGTGAACGGTACACGGCCATCTCAGAGCAGGAAGCGGGAGAGTGCCCTTGCGGGGATTGCAACCAAACCAAATTGTCACAAAACACTTTGTGCATAAATTTTTGAACGGGAAATGAATTCACGCTATAATCTTTCACCTGAAGCACAATTAAAAAAAGAAAATCGTGCGCAATTACTAGCACTCAGATATAACAGCGAAAGCATGCTAATATATGTCCTACGAAATCCATGTGTTTACAAATAGATACACTGGGATCATGTTTTACATGATAATGGTAGCTAACATCAACTAGTTGTTAGGTGCAGCTGAGGCTACCCGGTGAGACAGAGCAGACCAGCCCCATGGGGTTTTCTTGTCTGTAATCGCTTTGTGAGCGGATTACCACGTCTCGCTCTGCGCTATCAGGTAGGTTCCAAACACCAATCTTTTGAGTAGCAGCAGAGCGCTTAACCATTGCATCACCCGGGGTCCTAACACCTACTGAGAGCGCATTCTATGCCAGCCACTGTTCTCAAGGCTTCACCTGTAATATCCCATTTAATTCTCCCAGTAACCCTGCGAGGAGTAATATTATCCCCATTTTATAGATGAGGCCCAGAAAGGTTAAGAAACTTCCTCAGTGTTACACATCTAATTGTTAGGATTTAACCCCAGACTGTCAGGCTCCGTGTCTTATATCCATTATAACAAATTACCTTCCACAGCAGTGTTCTGTATTCCATTTTCTTTTCACTTATAAATAACATATAATGGACACACTTGCATGTCAGTATAGAAATTTATCATCCTTTTAAATAATGTATCATAATTCTCCATGAGTGGATATTTAGGTTCACTTTTGGCTTTTGCTGTTCTATTCTCAAGAATGTGTAAACACGCATCTTTCTACACCTATCCTGTTATTTTTTAGAATTAATTATATTTTAAAATGAATTTCTAGTGGAGTTTCTAGCTTAAAGGCTTAAAGTTTTTTTGGTAGCCTTGTGAAATCACTTCGAGGAAGCTTCTCCATAAACACTCCTCTAGTTTTGGGCTCTGAAGGGCTTTCACGCTAGCCTTCAACTATGTTTACATGGCAGAGACTCCCTATTGCCACCTAGTGGCACCATCCCTAAATTGTAGCCGCAGCATTTTTAGACCATTTAACAATCGGTAAATATAATACGCACTAACAAGGGAAGAAAAATGTTCTTAGTTTTCCTGGGCTTATAAATAACACCATAATTATGTTCTCCGTTTTCTTGGTATTATAAATGATACAAGAATTATCAGATTTATTTGTATTTTTAGATTATTTCCTAGGTGGAGAAAACCAAAACGATAAACCAAAAAACAAACGGTTGCCATTGAGTTGATTCTTACTCATAGTGGCGCCATAGGACAGAGTAGAAGTGCCCCCTGTAGGGTTTCCTACGCTGTCACCGCTTTCTGCCATGGAGGGTCGGTGGATTTTAACTACTGGCCTCTTGTTTAGCAGCTGAATGCTTAATCACTGCAGCATCAGGGCTCCTCAAAAAACCCCAAACCCACTGCCGCTGAGTTGGTTCCAAATCATAGTGACCCTATAGGGCAGAGTAGAACGCCCCCTAGAGTTTTCAAAGAGCACCTGGCAAATTTGAAACACCGAACCACTGTACCACCAGGGTTTCATCTAAAGAGAACAGATTCCTAGAAGTGATCTCAGATTGTCAAAAGGTGTAAGCATTGAAACAAATGATTTTTTTTCTTTCCATATCTTTTTCTCCATTTTTGCAATATTATGTCAGCTAGGCTATCCAACTCTTGATTGTACCTTAAGAGAAAATCGTTTCAACATTTTATTTTGCTGATGGGTTCAAGCTATTCTTATCTCCCTCAGTCTGTTCTTCTCCTTTACTCTTTTTTTGTAGGTAGGGATATCAGAAAAGACAAAAGGCACTACCCTCACCTCCCCACCCCCATGGAGTTTAATTAGAGAACTTGCTAGGAGAGACAAGTAGGCAGAGAAGTAATTGGGTGGGAAGAGCTCCAGACTATCAGAAAACTCTGATTTGGTTGGTATGTCTGTGGTTGTCCCTAAACTCGTCCATTTTCCTGGAGTGTAAAATGAACAGGCTGGCCTCTGGGATCCTTTGCAGTTCTCACAATCAGGAATCTATAATTCTTTTTGCTTTTTAATATTTTATTGTGCTGAAAGTGAAAGTTTAAAATTCAAGTCAATTTACCATATAGAATCCCACACGTGCACCACTATGCAACTCTAGCTCCACTGCCCACCCTGTGACAGCATACTCGTCCTTCCCAGCTGGTACGTCCTGTGTCCATTCAACCAGCTGCTGTTCCCCTGTGCCCTCAGACAGACTCCTGTATATAGCTAAGCACACTCTTCTATGTCTTCTAGTCCAGTCCAATTTTTGTCTGAGGGGTTGGCTTGGGTACAGGTCTTAGCTCTGGGCTAATGGAGGGTCTGGTGCCATGTTCGCAGAGGATCTTCCAGTGAGTTGGACCATCAAGTCTGGTCTTTTAATAGAGTTCCAGTTCTGCACACACAAGGGCGTTATAGTTCTAGTGGCTGCATGGGTCAGGGAGGCAATTGTTGCCTTGGAGATGGAGGCAGATGGGTGAGAAGTGAGGCCCCAACAGAAGAAGCAAGGTGCTCTGACGGTAGCGTGGTTAAGAGCTCTCCTGCTAACCAGTGATTTGAACCCACCAGCTTCTCCTGGAGAGAAAAGACCCGTGATCTGTTCCTGAAGTGGTTACATCCAGGAGGCCCTACAGGGCTGTTCTATCTGGCTGATAGGGCTGCTGTGAGTTAGAATTCACTCACGGTAGGTAACAGCCAAACACACACTGGGAAGTGGGATGGGCAGAGCCAGCCGTCTGGGTTTGTGACCTGAGTCACACAGGGCCCTGTCCTCAGTAGGGCCCTAGGCTTAGCTATCATTCTACTGTCACCATCTCGTAGTTTTTCATAATTTTTGAATGAGGGGTTCACGTTTTTATTTTGCACTGGGCCCCACAGTTATGTAGTCATTCACGGGTGGAGAACAGTGAGATGAGAAAGAAAAGAAGAGCAAGGTGGCAAAGATGGGAGAAAGATGGACTCTGAAAAGGGAGGGACCTGGCCCATCTAATACTTAGTATATCTACTCTGGAGACTGGGTTACTTAGCCCTCTACCAAGTGCTCCATCCATTACCTGGGTCCGGAAGTCACTATCAGCTTCCTCCATGTAGCCCCTTGCCCCAAATTAGCCATACTTTCCACTATCTGCTGTTCTCCCCTTCACAGCAAGCTGCGTATCAGGAAGGCTCTATGGTAGTCATTCTTTTTATAAGTGAATTCAGCAGAACTTGCAACTTAATACATGAATTAATTTCATGTTTAGGCTTATGTCTAATTTGCTTGACTCATACATAGGGCTATAGAGAAGGAAAGTTAGAAAGCATCTACTAAATCATGTCTACTAAATCGTGCGTTCTTTGGGTGATGACAGTAGATGGTGGTCTTCTTTTGCTACCTGTACCCCATTCAAAATTTTTTTTTTTGTCTTTCCAGGTGCAGAAAACCACGAAACAGCCTAAAGGTAATCTTTCAAAAGTGTGTGACGGCTCACTATTTGCAGTGGGAGTAAGGCAACAGAAAATAGGGGTTATTAGTCTTGAAAGCAAACTAGGATTTGAAAGAAATAAAACATAAACTCTAAGTTTTTTCAGTTGTCTTTAATGCTGAGCAGAATTTATAGATTATCTGTTGGTATTCAAAATAATTGAGTGTTATAAAAATTAGAGATAAGGCAAAACCAAAGAATCAAACCAGGTGCCATTAAGTCCATGGAGGTAATTTAATAAGCATTATTTATTGAAACTGTCACTACTTACTGAGGTTGTCAAGGACTTCATTTAACTTGAATCCACAATCAACATCCATGGAAGCAACAGTCAAGAAATCAAAACACACATTGCATTGGGAAAATCTGCTGCCAAAGACCTCTTTACAGCATTGAAAAGCAATGATGTCACCTTGAAGACTAAGCTACACCTGACCCAAGTCATGGTATTTTTAATTGCATCACATGCATGTGAAAGCAGATAAAGAATAAGGAGAAGAAGAATTGATGCCTTTGAATCATGGTGTTGGAGAAGACTATAGAATGTACCATGAACTGCCAAAATAACAAACAGTTCTGTCTTGGAAGAAGTACAATCAGAGTGCTTCTTAGAGAAGCGAGGATGGTGAGATTATGTCTTAAATAACTTGGACATGTTGTCAGTAAGGATCAGTCTCTGGAGAAGGACATCATGCTTGGTAAAGCAGAAGGTCAACGAGATGGACTGACACAGTGGCTGCAGCAATGGGCTCAAGCATAGCAATGATTGTGGATGTGGTGCGGAACTAGGCTATACTTCGTTCTATTGTATAAAGGGTTGCTGTGAGTCAAAACTGACACAATGGCACCTAACAACTTATTGATCATGAAGAGCATGCCAGCTGCCGTGAATATATCATTTCATATAAAAACCCCAAACCAAACCCAGTGCCTCTGAATCGATTTCAACACCCAGTGTGGCAAGTAGTTTCTGGTCTTGTTTTACAAATGAGGAAGCAAATACAGAGATGAAAAATATATCTTAAGAATCCCTGAAACTATTGCCCAGAGATCATCTTTAAACCTTAAACCCAAAATATTCCCTGAAGTGTTCTTAAAACAAAACAATAGTTTAGGTTAACTAATAAAGAATGCCTACCTTGAGCACTGTGCTCTTTTAAGATCTATTTATGGGATCAAGTTGATAACAGCAACTCAAAAGATTAGAGGGCAGTGAGGTTATGTTAATAATCCCCAAAGCACCTGCTGCCATTGAGATGGGTCTGATTAAAAGTGACCCTGTAGGTCAGACTAGAACTGCACTGTAGCGTTTCCAAGGAGTGCCTGGCAGATTTGAACTGCTGACCTTTTGGTTAGCAGACACAGCCCTTAACCTACTATGCCACCAGGGTTTTTCTGTTAGTAGGGAAGGAACAATTCAAAAAAGACAGGTAAGAATGGCTGCACAATTTCAGGAATATAATCAATGTCACTTAATTACACATGTGGAAATTGGTGTATCTTCTGCTGTGTGTATTCTCTACAACAAAAATAAAATAAATTATATGAAAAAAATATGTCTTATGGAACAGTGTCACCAAAAATGGTGGAGTAAGGCACTCTGTGGGTTGATTTCTTCCCTGAGATGACCACTAAGTTGGAAGAAACTGCCAGAATTAACTTATTTTTGGAACTCTAGAATCTAACAAAAGAACTTACAGCAGCTGGGGGAGTGCTTACAGAAGAAAAGTTTGCTAAATTTTGATATTTAAGGAAATTTCTGTTAGGTCACTGGCTGAGTGCTGAGATAATTGGGTGGAGATTCCAGTGACCACATACAACAGGGAATAAGTATTTACAAAAAATATTCTGGAAAAGTCACTAAACAGGTGACTGTGGTGCAAAAGAAGCAAAAACAGCAAACCTTGGGAAGATGGGAGGATCTGATTTCCTTAGTTACCACTTTATAATATTCAATATGTTCCATTTTCAATATAAAATTATGAGACACACAAAGTATGCTCCATTCACAGGAAAGAAAATTAATAGACAGAAACTGTTACCACAAGCTTAAGCACACTTTGAGCTGCCTGCTACAAATGGGTGAGAGGAGAAGCAAGAGGTTTTATTGTGTACCACTACATAAGGAGCTAGAGGGGATAAATTCCTTGAAATTCTGTCTCCCAGAATAAAGGACTGTGAGAAGTTTTGTACTAAGTTAGGAAAGGGGAGTTATGTATGTTCACCAAATTCCTGGTAAATAGCATGTGTATTTCATAGGGGCTGGGCCGAGATGCACCATGGACTCTTCCACTCTCATACTGGGTCTGGCTATATATTCCGGTAGCATGTATTTTAGTTCCTTGGCTTGAGTTCTTTGGTTTCTAGGCAAGACTCATTATGCAGTGGAGTCATACAGCAGTCATCAAAGTCTCTTGTTGGCATAGTCCTGAGCAGTTGACCTTAAAAATAACTACAAACAGGGAGATAAGAAGGGAGTGGGATGAAGTTTTATCCTTTGAGGTTATTCAAGCAAGAAAAAACTACAAGCAGGGAAACAAGAGAGGAGCTTGGATGATGGTCTCGTCCTTTATGGCTGTTTGATCAATGGAGTGTCATCAGATGTTTTTTCATTCCTAGGAGGGTCACTGACTAATTTCAAACCTTTTTGTTGAAGCTTAAGGAAAGAGAAAAAGAAAAAGAAGAATACGTACAAGGGCAACTATAATTCATTTCACATCCACCATCAAAATTATCCCAGAGGATGCCCAGAAATTAGACTTACTAGACAAAGGAACCCTGGTGGTTCAATGGTTAAGTGCTCAGCTGGCAACCCAAAGCTTGGCAGTTTGAACCCAAGAAAAGCTCCACAGGATAAAGGTACAGCAATCTGCTTCTGTATGGATTACAGACTAGGAACTCCTATGGGCACTTCTCTGCTGTTAGGGTTGCTGTGAGTTGGAGTTGACTTGGCTGCAACAGATTTGACAAAGACTTCAAATCAATCATCCTAAATATGCTCTCAGAATCTGAGTTTCTTTTTGAGAGAATTGAAAATGTCCTAAAATTAATTGTGGTGATGGTTGAGCATATTTGCAAGTATCCTAAAAGCCCCTAAATTGTATACTGTAAGTGGGCAAATTTTATGGTAAGTGTTGTGGGAACTCTGAGAAAACAAATGTCTGTTGCTTTTAGCCATGAAATTCCTGGTACTTTGTCATTGCAGCCCTAGGAAGCTAATACGGTATGCAAATAATATCTCAACAAAGCTTATACAAAGGAAATTTTTTGAATGCTGGTCACTGCACTAGCTCTTTTCACACACATTAATTGTATATGTAAATGTAAATATTGTATGTTTAATTAATTAATAAGTTGTTGTTGTTAGCTGCCATTGAGACAGCCCCTAACACAATGGGATGAAACACTACCCAGTCCTGTGCCATCTCTGGGTCTGGTTGCAGATCGAACTGATGTGATCCATAGTGTTTTCATTGGCTTAGTTTTGGTAGTTTATCAGAAGGCCATTTTTTCTTAGTCTTAGCTTTGTGTGGGAGTTCTGCTGAAACCTGTTCGGCATCACAGCAACACCCAAGCCCCTACTGATAGACTGGTAGTGGCTATGTATTTGAGGTGCATAGGCCAGGAATTGAACCCAAGTCTCCCACAATACTTAGTTGGGAATAATAATAGGACTGGGGTTAGGGTAAGGCAAGTTAGACATTCACCTGTGATGTAAAATTTAAGGGGGTACCAACAACGCAATAATAAAAATAAAGTCTTTTAATGCAGAATTAAAAAAAAATCAGAATTAATGTAAAAAAAATGATGATGAACAAAACATCAAAATTTGAAATAAACACAGGCTATTTGTTTTATTACCCCATGCTAATTGTGCAGTGGGAAAACTCACTTCTAATCAACGAACTGTTGACAATAGCACGCAAACAGGTCGGGTAATGTAGGATAGTGCACGATACATAGTCATGTGTCAGGATTGTTCGAAATGTGGAAAGAAGACAGGACCAGTGATCTGCTTCTCAAAGGTGACACCTTTGAAAACCCCATGAAGCAGCCCTGTTCCGTGTGCATAGGGCTGCCATGAGTTGGAATGGACTTGATGGCAACTAACAACAACAACATTTTAGTAAACTTACGTTGGGACCTACTTTTCTCCTTTTGCCTCAGGCCCCAATGCAACTCAGCAGGACTGATTAACTGACCTCATATGTACTAACTTTAGCCCAAGTTGCCTTGGTGCCTGGAGTGACGGAGGGTCCAGGCAGACCTGGCCTGGTCTCAGGGCGTAGGGAGGGTTTCCCAAAGGGTGTGAAAGAGAGCCTGCTACGAAAGACGCTGTGCTACAATGTCTAGAGCAGCGATGGAGCCATAGTACGTGCTGGGAGCCCACCTGGCTGGGGAGTAGATGTCAGGAGTCCGTGGATCCTGGGAGGGGATCACAGGCAACTACTCTTGAGAGCAAGGCACTGAGAAACACAGGCATCACCAAAATCTAGACAGGCAAGTCAGGAGCAGCCATGAGCCATGAAGAAGTTGGGAAACAAGAGCCGAACCCTGAAACCTAGGTCCTGAGAATTAGAAATAAAGCTCTCAAAGACTGGGTCACCAGGGTCAGAGTGTCACTGGCAGCAGGAGATTGGTTGTGGAGTTACAGAATTCATGGCGTGAGAGTCCTCATCCATGCTCGGGGTAGAACAGAGAGAACCTAGGACTGCAGTCATGGAATGAAAGCAAGGGGGTAAAGGCTTACAGCAGGAGGGCAGACATATCGGTGCTATCCCTGATGTCATGGGTGATTTCAATCCCCTCAGTGGTATCATGAAAGAAAAGGCCTGGTGATCTGCTTCAGTAATGATTATTGTTGTTGTGTACTGCTGAGTCAGTTTCAACTCATAGCAACTGCAGAAATGCCCCACAGGTTTTGCTGTGATCTTTACAGAAGAGCCCTGGTAGCACAGCAGTTAAGCACTGACTAGGCTGTTAGCTGGAAGGTTGGCGATTGGAACCCACCAGCTGGCTCCACAGGAGAAAGATGTGGCAGTCTACTTCTGGAAAGATTTATAGCCTTGGCAATCCTGTGGGGGTAATTCTATTCTGTCCCGTAGGGTAGCTATGAGTCAAAATGGACTCTATGCCGCTGGGTTTTTTTTTTTTGTTGTTGTTTCAGTCTTTATGGGAACAGATGGCTAGTTCTTTTCTTCCATGGAATAGCTGATAGGTTTGAACTGATGACCTTTTGGTTAGGGGCCAAGTGCTCAACCACTGCACCACTATGACTCCTCTGTTAAGATTACAGCCCTTGAAATCCCTATGGAGCGGTTTTACTCTGTGACACATGGGGTGGTCATGAGTGTGGATCAGCTCAAAGGCAACTAACAGCAACAACAAACCGCCAAGTGCTTTGAAGCCTTGTTTCAAGTTGGCTGGATTTTCAGAATCCCAGGGTTAGTCTCTGCTTTACACAGAGCAGCTCTGTGGTATTGGGAGGGACATTAAGAGTCAAGAGACTTGCCACTTTCTTGGAGTGTGACTTGGGTAAGTGACTGGGTTTCAGTGGCCTCTTTTATAAAACAGAGTTAGTGATATTCATTCCAGCACTCATTAAATAGATACAAGGATCAAAGCATGCACCATAAGTGAAATAACTTGGAAAAAAGCAACCTGCTCTTTAAGTATAGAATGCCATTATTTTCTGTAAAGCGTGCTGACATCTGTCTACAGCTTTGGGGAATTTGTGATATGGAATCAACTTTATCATAATTAAGAATCTTTCACTGCTGCTACCTCTTCTTTTTCTCTTATTTGTCAAGAGCTCTACATAATACCATTAAGAGTTAAAACCACATGGACAGTTCCAATAACTTCCTATTTGTTATTTTGGCTTCTACCTTCTTCCAAACCTTTTTCCATGCAGTAACCAGAGGGAATTAAAAAAAAAAAAAAAGTTAAGTGTAACCCTGCTCTGCATCTCATTGCATTTAGAATAAAGTCCAAATACCTCACTAGCGACCCAGAGTACCCGTATGCTGGGTCTTTGAATGCCTCTCCTTCTTGCCCATGACATTACAGCCTCGTTGAATTTCTTTCAGTTCTACAAACACACCAAGCTTTCTCCACCTTTTCAGTCACATCACTGTCTCTGTCTGGAACCTTCTTTGCCCTCTCTTTGCCTGGCTTGTTCCTTCTCAGCTGTCAGATCTTAGCTGAAATGGCACTTCCTCACTGAGTGTCAGGCACCTCTAATGTCATCCTTCCCTTTTTTTCTCTCTCATAGTATCCTATTCCTTTTCTTCATAGACCTTTCCTAAGATTGTCTTTTCATTTGTGTACCTGTTTAATGTTAATGTTTCTGATTAGACTGTACAGTGCAGTGTCCATTAAGGCAGGGGTTTAGTAGGTGCTCAGTGGATCTTCCTTGAACAAACCCTTGGATGGGTGAGTGTGCAGCTAAAAGGGAAAGATGTGCTAGGGGAGAGGCACGCTCAGTAGAAGGACAGCAGACATCAGGCCGTCTTGTCCAGCAGGTCATTGAAGTCCTCCTGCAAACACTCTTGGTCACTTAACACTGATGCTCCTTCCAGCTCTTAGATTCTTTTTGGCTACTTGACCTTTGATTTGGGGGGCACAGTGCTATCCATGTTCAGTTTTGTAGCTCTTGACCATTTCTGGCTCGTTGGCTCTTGCTCCTAAAACCCACCTCAGGTTTATAAACCATTCCTGCTACTATCAGTCCACCTCTGGCCATGTATCCTCTGGGCCTGCTCAGATGCCCTTAGTTCTGGATTTTGACTCTAGATCCTCCTGGAATCAATGCTTTACTTTGCTATGTGGTGATGGGCGGGTCACCAGACTTCCTCTTTTTCTCCCTGTGCCCAGCACAGGTGCCTGGCACTTAGTCGGTGCTCGGTATTAACCAAGTTGAAGTCTCCCCTCTATTCTCTCAATGTCTTGCTCTGACATCTCTGAGTTTATCTGCCTGTCTAGGAACATGACTGTGGTTGAGGTGGGGCCCTTCAAATCAAGGCTTTGGAATAGAAAAACCAAGACCTTTTCTTTGTTTGGGGTATTGTTTCATTTTCAAGGAACAGAAAACCACTTATACTGGTTTTAGTGAACAATATAATTTTTTTATTTATTCATTTAAAAGACTGGAGTAAGAGGATGTCAATCGGAACATTTTCAAGACATCATTGGCCATCATAATGGACTGGAACTGAAATGCCATTCCATACCAAAACCACTGTTCTCAGTATCTCTGGAGCCAAATTGTACCTTGTCTCTGTTTATCTCTTAAAATGTGCTCTTGGCCTCTTCTAAGTTATATAGTTTTCCAGGTCTGAAGCGAGGAAGGCTAGTGGCTTAATGAATTTAAAGCTTGTCTGCTAACTGAAAGGTTGGTGGTTCCAACACAGCAGCCACTCTGCTGGAGAAAAGACACGGTGGTCTTGTCTCATAAAGATTACAGTCTAGGAAAGCTTATGACAGTTCTACTGCGTTCTATAGGGTCGCTGTCAGTCGTCATTGATTCGACAGCATATTATAACAACAAAACAAAGGCCTGAAGGCTATAGTCTCTCTGGGTCCCAAATTTAAATTCATAGGAGACAAAATCTGGCCCATCTGGGATCAGATATCAAATCCTTGCCCAGTCAACTGGGTGGAGAGGGCCAGCATTACACTGTTCCTTCTCGAGCTGGGAAAGGGAAATAGGAGGGGGTGAAAGGAATAGGAACTCCAAGTAAGGATTATGGGACCAGATGGGAAATTACGGCATCTCTTGTACAAAATAGATTGCCCTAGAGCCTTAATTTTCTCTTCTCTTTGTAAAAATAACGTAAGATACAAGATTGATAAGGAAGAATCAAGCTCTATATGGGAAAAGATTTTAAGAATTATGCTGTAAGGAAAAAGTTTTGCTTCCCTGAGGAACTGATAAGTTTTGTTTTTCATGGTCAGGTTTGAGTTCACCCAACAGACACTTGGAAGAAAGGCCTGGTAATCTAGTTCTGAAACATCAGCCATTGAACACCCAAGAGAGCATATACGAAGTTGCTATCAGTTAGAATTGATGGCATTTTTTTTTTTAAATTATTAGTAATAGGTTGTGGTAGTTCAGGGGTAGAATTTGCCATTGTAATTGTGTGATGGAATGTCTGTCCTGTAGTGTAACCGCAGCCTAACTTCAGGGTACAAAGGACTGAGATCTACCTAAATTTGCCTAGAAGACCCCCAGGCCTCATAACTGACCATGTAGCGTTCATTAGAAACACAGCAGTGAGCAACGTGCTGTCTCAACACTGGCTCAGGGGAGTGAGTCCTGACATGATGTATTTGCTGTCGAGTGCTCATTGCAAGTCTTTCATAATCACTTCCCATTTTGGTCTACTCCCCATTACCATAACAACCCATAAGTCCTAAGAGCAGCAGTGAAAGAGGAGTATCCAAGTGAAGTCAGAGGGCTTATAAATTATGCCACTGCCACCACTGACCAGGTCTTGTCCTTAGAGGCCCCATCTGGGGATCTGCCCTTCATCTGGGCTTCATTAATGCTGTGGTGGTGTACCTGGTTAGTGCAAATGGTTAAAGCACTTGGCTGTTAAATGAAAGTCTGTGGAGTCCGCACCCCCAAGTGTCCAGCACTGGATAGGGTCCAAGGTCAAGATGGGCAGGAAGGGGATAGCAAAAAACCAACTCATACAAGAAACACATCACGCAAGATAAAGTTACTCACTCACACAAGAAACACATTACAAGAGATAAAGTTGGGGCCAGGTGGGACCATGCTCTCTGATGGAGATCCATGGACACCAGCCACTTTCACAAGCTTTATTTATAGGCTTAACAGGCAGGAAGTCAACAGGGAAGGCTATTGCCCAAAATAGTCATGATCTTTGTTACAGAGCACATGGAAGATGTCTTCAAACAAAGGACAGAAACATGCAAATAGTTTAAACCAGAGCTATTAGCCTGCAAACAGTTTCAAGGAAACAGCTCTAGCTTTGGGCTTATTATTTTACAAATAGCTTGATCTGGGCTAATATCCTGCAAATACTCTCAAGGAAATAGTTTAGCCTGAATTGCAAATGGTTCAGCCTGGGCCTATTATTCTGCAGTTTCAAGATGCCATGCAGAGAGGCACAAACATGGGGAGACAGAGGAGGGTAAGGGGGATAAGACATAGTAGCTCCCAGCCAGCAGCAAAAGTTTAGATTTTCTAGTCCACCCAGCGATGCCTTTGGAAAAGTCCCAGTGATCTACATCTGAAATGTCAGCCCTTGAAAAGACTATAGAACACAATTTTACTCTAACGCACATGAAGTTGCCATGAGTCAGAATCTATTTGATGGCAACAGGTATATGTTGTGGGATGCAGCATCTAGGAAATTCTTCAGCCAGATTTTGGGGCCAAAACATCACTTTGAACTTTATGAGTTTTCTTTAAGCCCGATGAACACCATAAATCTTAAACCTCTCAATTCAGCATACCGGACTATATGCCCATCACAAAAGGAGGCTGTAACATATTTTAGGCTCAAGGGGGGTGTTGGGCATCGTTAAGTAGTGAGTTACCCTCACAAAACTACCATTCGAAGGAGAACTAGGCCAAATTTGAAGGATTCAAGTCAGATCCGACTTGATGGCACTTGGTTTTACTAAGACCTATGTCCCTTAAGCTGAAGACTTAGCACAATCATTTCTGTTTTCCCTGAGTAACTCAGTCTTTACCCTGTCTGCTGAACTGAGAGTCAGAAGAGTTGTCATGGAGCCCGCCACAGAAAAAAGACATGGGCATCCCATTAGCAATGGGCACACGTAACCACCTAGATCTTGATTTTTAAATACCACTCTCTACTGAAAGTATCCAAGATTCAAGGGGGAGGTGACTGATTCCAGCACCAGGGGAGGAAAGTACAAAATGAGCTCCAATCATTGTGTCCAAGGATACCGAAGCCAGCCTGATAGATTACAGTCTGTTGAATAAAATAGAACTCCGTGAATCAATATTATATAATAACCTGAAGGATTGACAAGGAAGAGTGTGTCTATATAATTTTGAAGTACCTCCTTACAAAATACATATTAACTGTTGTTGTGTGCTGTCAAGTTAGCTCTACCTCATAGTGATGCTAGGTGATAGAGTAGAATTTCCCATAGTGTTTCTTAGGCTGTAACCTTCACAGGAGCAGATTTCCAGGGCTTTTCTCACAGGTAACAGCTGGTGGGTTTGAACTGCTGATCTTTCAGCTAGCAGCTGAGTGCTTAACCATTGCACCACCAGGACTCCTTAGGCATTAATTACAGAAGGCAAAGGTGTAACATTACACTGGAGAAGCCTGGTAGACACCAATGATAAATATTAACCAAAAAACCCAAATCTGCTGCTATCAAGTGGATTCTGACTCATAGTCCCCCTGCAGGATGGAGTAGAACTGCACTGTAGGGTTGCCAAAGAATTTATAATCTTTACAGGAGCAGACTGCCACATCTTTTTCCTGCGAAGAGGCTGGTAGATTCTAACCACTGACCTTTTGGTTAGCACCTGAGGACTTTAACCAGTGTCATCAGGGCTCCTTGATGAAAGTTAATATCATCAATAATAGATCCTGATGAGACACAATGAGAAAGGCAGATCATCTCTTCTGTGACATTCCTGCCTAAGATTGACAACCTGAATCTAATCACAGTGGAACATCAAACATACACATACTCACTTTCTCTGGAACTTTCCAAATTTAAACTCTAACCTTATAGAAGGTTGGAAAAGATAGAATTCCACTATAACTGCCTAGGAAGATTACTTGTAGAACACATTTTTAAAATCTGCTGAATCTAAAACTCATTTATGAAAGAAATGTTCAGACATTTATTATTTCAAAAACGAGACAAATTATAAAAGTATTACTTCCATTTGTAAGAAATAGAAAAGAGTGATGATAGGAGGAAGTCAGTATTCACCCAATATAAATGTAAATTTTCATGATACGTATTAACATAATATGCAACATAACCAAATGACCATAAAAATGCTAAATCCTTTACTGATACTCTTCTCTGAACTGAATTCTCAGACTGGCTAGGCTCGGTTGCAGAGAACTGTGTACCTTTTCCTCTTTTGAGTTTGGGAGACTGTCTAACTCTCAAATCTCTTGCTAATCAGACGCAATGAATCTACAAGTAGGCTGAAAATAAGTTCCTTTTTTAAAGTAGAACTTACTGGTAGACTCTTTCTACTTGGAAACATTTTTCTCTAGGTTTCTGAGATACCCTGCCTTCCTAGTTTTCTTCCTTCTTTGATCACTAGGTCTAAATTTCTATTTGCTGATTGCTCCAGTAGGCACAGATGGTTAAGCAATGAACTACCAGCTGAAAATTTGGCAGTTTGAATCCACCTAGATATACCTGGGAAGATAGGCCTGATGATCTGCTTCAAAAAGTCGTAACCTTGAAAACTCTACGGAGCATAGTTCTATTCTGCACATAAAGGGTCACTGTGAACCACAACTGACTTTATGGCAACTAACCACAACCTCCACAAACACCTCCTCTAGCCAACTTCTAAAGCTTAGGCATACCCCTGGCACTCAGTCTTTGTTCCTCTGTCTGTCTAAATCTTCTTCCAAGCTGGGGTCCTCCAGTCCGTGACTTTATATGCCATCTATGTGTTAACAGCACTTGCATTTTTATTGCCAGACCAGTTGTCTCCCCTGGTCTTCAAACATGCTTACCTACATTTTGAATTAACTTCTACACTTGAATATCAAGGAGTTAACCAGTTGATATTGACTCATGGGAACCCCATGTGTGTCAGATTAGAACTGTGCTCCAAAGGGTTTTCAATGACTGATTTTGAGAAAGTAGATTGCCAGGCTTTTCTGCTGAGGCACCTCTGGGTACACTCAAATTTCCAGCCTTTCACTTAGAAGATGAGACTGTTAACTGTTTGTACTGCCTGGGGACTCCTGAATATCTAATAGGCATAGCAAGCTTGTTGTTATTAGGTGCTCTTGAGTTGGTTCTGCTCTCAGTAACCCTATGTACAACAGAATGAAACACTGTCTGGTCTTGTGCCATCACACAAGCTATGTTTAAGTCCACCACTGTGTCAGTCCATTTCACTGAGAGTATTCCTCTTCTTCACTGATCCTCCGCTTTATCAAACATGATGTCCTTTTCTAGGTACTTGGCTCTCCTGATAAAGTACATGAGACGAGGTCTTGCCATTCTTGCTTCTAAGGAGCATTCTGGTTGTACTTCCTCCAAGACAGATTTGTTCACTCTTCTGGCAGTCTATAGCTTATTCAGTACTCGTCACCAACACTGTAACTCAAAGGCATCAATTCTTCTTTGGTCTTCCATGTTCATTGTCCAGGTTTTGCATGCATCTGAGGCTACCAAAAATACCATGGCTTAGGTCAGGTGCACCTTACTCCTTAGAGTGGCATCTTTTTTTTTTTAACCCTTTAAAAAGTCTTTTACAGCAGATTTGCCTGATGCAATATGTGGTTTGTTTTCTCGACCGCTGCTTCCATGGGTGTTGATGGTGGATCCAAGTAAAACAAATCTTTGACAACTTCCATAATTTCTCTGTTTATCATGATATTATTTATTGGTCTAGCTGTGAGTATTTTTGAAGTGTCCTACATACTGAAGGCGGTAGAATTGGGTATATGTCAGTAAGTGCTTCAAGTTCTCTTCAGTTCCATAGAGTTTCCAAGGCTGTAGATCCGTATGGAAGCCAACAGGCACATCTTTTTCCCATACAGCTGCTGGTGGGTTTCAACCACCAGACTCTCAGTTAGCAGCTGAGCACTTAACCACTGAGCCATCAGGAGTCCTTAAAGGAAACTGAGCATGACAAATATAGAACTATTGATTTCCTCATCTTGTTTCTGCTGTATGTGAGTATAAGCAATAAATGTTAAATGCTATAGGGAAGCCTGCCTGATCCAGTATCTTCTGTAACTGGGTAGGAAAGTCAGCCTAATCCAGGAGGACTGAAATTCGAAGCTCCCTTGGCTCCCATACCTAAGTTCGATTTTCTGAATCAGCGTTACTGTGCTAAAAGTGATGTTATGATCCTCGAATGCTGACTCTTTTGTCTTAGTTTTTAATTGACTCAGAACTTGGCATGGAAGTGGTACGCTATTTGTTGATGTCCCCTGTGGCTTCCCCAGCACTTACATATTTCAGTGTTTGATGCTAATCTTCCCTTCTGAATTGGAGTCCTTGAGGGTAGGAACTTGATTGACCTTTTTTCCTGCCTTGAGTACCCCCAGAGCCTAGAATAATACTTGCTACGAAGAACATGCTCTATAATATTTATTTACTAGAAAAAGTTCCATGTCAAAACTCAATAGCCACTAAACCTTTGGAGCCCTCTCTTTGGAGCCCTACTGTGCTATAGGTCAAATTAACTATAATGGCAAAGGTAATCTTTTGTTGGAAGTTGCAATTAATCACCAAGTTGCTATTAATCGACAGCTTATTTAAAACAATCACAATCTTTTTTCATAGACTCTATTTTAAAATGAGCCTTTAAACAGTATTTAATCTTTTTTTTGAAGTGGGATATTAGGCGATTTTTCCCACCTAATTCATATTAACGTGACAGCTTTCACAATTATAATTAACATTGTAATTCACCTGTTAAGTCTAAACTGAGTCAGTATTTAAGATTTCTATCACTAAGCTTGGTGGTGTAGTTGGTTAAGTGCTGTGTCTGCTGACTGAAAGCTCGGCAGTTCGAATCTGCCAGGTGCTCCCTGGAAACTCTATGGGGCAATTTTCCTCTCATCTGTAGGGTGGCTATGAGTTGGACTCGACTCCACAGCAGTGGGTTTGGTTTGGGTTTGGGTATCACCAAAGTACCAGAATAGCAGGAATGTAAATTAATACATATACTTAAAGATCTTCAAATGTTACACAAGCAATTAGTAAATGCCATGCAACTAATGTGTACAATACTTTGTGCTGAGTATGGTTTACGGAGATAAGTAATGTACCCCTCAAGCACTGAGCTACTGGGAGATACAGACATAATACAGAAATAATATTAGGATTATTACGTGCTTAGAACTGTCTTAAAATCTTTGTGTTTATTAATGTGTTTAATATTCATAACAAACTGGAGAGTTGGCTGCTTTATCATTCTCATTTTACTGCACATCTGATATTTGAGGCACTAACTGCTCTTCTTTTCTGGACTATGTTTTCCAGGGTATTTGTATAACAAATAGCTTTGAAACATATATTGTCTCCCAGCGGAGTAAAATGGTACAAATGGTTATTGTATTCAGCTGCTAACCAAAAAGTTGGAAGTCTGAGTCCACCCAGAGGCACCTCAGAGAAAAGTCCTGGAGATCTGCTTCTGAAGAACCAGTCACTGAAAACCTGGAGCACAGTTCTACTCTGACACAAATGGGGTCACCATGAGTTGGCATTGACTGTAAGTTTTTTATGGAGCAAAAGATGGTTTCCCAGAGCTCAGGATTCTTCTCCTGTAACTACGCGGGACATGCAGGTGTCATTTGGCCCTTCTTCATCACCCTGGGAGAATACGGGCTCAGGAACCACTGCAAAAACATGCTGATACACTGGCTATCACAGTTGTTACAAGCAGCAACTGTCCTTCATCTCTGACCCAGGAGTCTTGTATCATCTACCAGCATTCATGAAACTATGGTAGTTTGCAAATAGGGTAACACCTCAGTCTCTTTAGTTTGTAATACTTACAGATGAGGAAATTGAAACACAGAAAGGGTTGGTAACTTCCCCAAAGTTACCCAGTCAGTAAATGGTGGATGTAGGATCTGGAGTCATGCAGTCAGGCGGAGTTGATGAGCTTCACCTTCAGGCACATGGCATTGTTTTGAAGTGCTTTGGATCATTCAGATGATGATATATCTAGTCAGTATTTGATCATATATGAAGCAACCTAGGACACAGATTCACATTTGGGAAGCACTGACTTAAAGGTTGTTACTGAAATGATAACGTGAGCATGTAATGTGTAGATTCCTATTTCTAGAAGGTTGGCTATGAAGGGACAGAGAGAGTTAGATATTAGAAAAGAATTCAGTAGGTTGTTTATTTATTTTGAATTCAAGATAGACTTGAACATTTAAAAATATTGTTAGGAAAGAACTGCTAATAAGGGAGAGGTTGAAGGCACAGAAAGGGAAATGATGACGGAGAAAATTCCCTAATGAAATAGAAGGTGATAGATTTTAGATCATATTTTTTTCACCAAGGTGAGAGAGAGGGGGAAGAGATGGATAAGATACTGGTAGTTGTGTAGCTCTGAGGTGTGAGAGAATCTGATGGAGTCCTTCTCTAAAATAGGACGCTGGATCACTGATAAGAGGGATGGGGAGGTATTGCCGCTGAGGATTCCAGGACAACAGTATAGGTAAGAAATAGCTGCAGTGAGGAACTGGAGATGGAGCTGTCTGCAGACCACGGAACCATCTGGGTGTGGCACAATGCCTTACGCATAGTAGGTGCTCACTAAATACATTGAGTTAGTTAGTAGAAACTTGTGGAATGTTTCTTGGGTAGCACTGAGGTGTCTTTTAAGGTTGGAGATTACCCTTCTGCAGAAGCAGGGCTCTGAGATGTCGAGTTAGACAGTGTTACAGGCAGGGAGCAGAGTCATACTTGGCGACAGGTTAGAGATACTAAGCAAGTATCATCTAAAGACTCATGTAGAGACAGGAAAGGGTATAGGGAATGGGGAAGGAATATTTCACCTCGAGGGCTCTAGTGTGATTATTATGGACTCCAAGAGGCTGAAGTCCGGCCGTGCCTAAACTCTAAGCGTATTATAGAGCAATCCAGAATTGTTTAAGTCATGATGTAATCTGAGAATAAATTTAACCGCAAGATCTCATTCCAGATGGAATCTGTTTTCATTTTTAATGTATTTATAGACTTGAGGTTCAGATTGCCAAGGGAATGAATTAAAAGGATGGAGGTCAATAAAGAGGGGTGAGAAAAATAGTCCAAAATGAGCTATGGGTCATGTCTCTTAAAAGAAATGTGTTCCTGGTCAGCCAGACAATGATTACAATGGTGGTAAATAGGGAATAATCATAAGTCAAAGATTTAAGTAACTTTCCATTACTTGGCAATGATTTTAATTTGGCTACATGCGAGGGAGAATGCAGGTCCACAACTCTAAAACCAAGTGAAAATAGCTCTCAAGGCCTCTGAAGATTTTTATCTTGGAGGGTAATTGGTTTTGTTTCCACTCACCTGAGTTAGGAGGCTGGGTAAGAAATACACTGACCTGCAGCAAAGCATTAGCCTTGCAAGCTGTGGGTCTTGGTTTCCACAAGTGCTGTTTAGAAAAAAGCTCTTCCAACCTTCTGCACCTAAACTGAACCCTGCAGTACAATTTAAATGCGCACTGCTCTCACACACACACTTGGCAGGTGTCCAGGAGTACTGGCAGCTCTTGGTCCTGACTTACAGTGAAGGAAACACAGTGCCGGTACTTCCTAAGAAAGCCCTTTCTAGGACACTAGTGCATGCCATTTTCTTTACCTATCAGCCAATTGATCTTGATGTTTTTGGACTCTGCCACTTACTTCAAGCTTGAATTATAGGCCTTAAAACTGGCCCATTGACCCTGGTGATCCAGTGGTTTCCTGTTACTCACCTGCCGTTGCTTGGGAAAGTCATCTGAGGAAATGTAATGAGATCACTGGGGCAACCCCTTTTCAAGGCTAATTACCCCGGCACACTCTGGATTGCATGGTTATTTTTAACTTACTGACGTTAGCTTTCTTCTTCCTAAGGCAACTCGGGTCCACTCAATTTCCCTGCCTGTCAAAAACACAAATTGCTATTTTATTTTTCTCCCATTTCTTGGGAAACGATATAACCCTTATGTCCAGCCCCATTTTCTCTTTTCAATTTTTTGCTTTCCTTACCGAACAGGGTTTAAATACAATCACTGACAGATGACATCTTATGAGCAGGCTGGACACATCTTCAAGAGGCCATACGTTTGGAGGTGAAGGCTGAGGGAAGGGTAGCTTCTGCTTCAGAAGGACCTCCTAATTCTCTTCTGCCCTGGTGCCCTTTCAATCTAGTCTCCATCTGGTGGCCACAGTGATTTTGCTAAGAGTTGAGCAAGGCAGGTCAGTCCTTGGCCCTGAACACTCTGTGGCTTACATCTCAACAGAGCAGCCTACATGGCCCTGTCTAATCCATCTTCCCATTATCCCTCTGACCTCATTTCCTGCTACTCCCCTCACACACAGCCCACTTCCAGCAGTTCCCCTTGCTGTTCTTGCAACATACCAGGCAGGCTTTGCCTCAGGACATTGCCCTCCCTGTTGCCTCTTTCTAGAAAGCTCTTCCCCTAAATATGCACATAACTTGCAATCTCAAGTCTTTAAAGTCTTTACTCAAATGTCACCTCAGTGAAACCCTCCTTGATCACTAATTGTGAACATTCCCCACCTGGAACTTTTTCTCTCCCTTTCCTGTATTACTTATTACAATCTATTTTGCTATGTGCCTTTTATTTATCTTTTTCTCTCCCCACTAGCAGTCAAGCTCTGAGAAGGTAAGACATTTTGTTAGTTTTGCCATTGCTTACAAGAATTCCTTAGATAAATCAGTAATTATGCTGCCTAACTAGTGATCAGTAAGCCTACCAATATTTTTAAGCGTTGTTTCTTGATACTGGCTAGAGTTTCCCTTATCCAGCGTCGTGCTGATAAATATTCAACAATCTGCTATCTGGCAGCTCCATACATAACTGAACAAACCACTGCCAGGTCCTGTACCAATACTGTGATCAGTTGTGTAACAGACAACTGTGATCCACAGGGTTTTTACTGGCTGGTATGTGGAAGCAGATTACTATCTGGAAAGCAAAAAAAAAAAAAAAAAGCTCCGTTTTGTAGCATTGCCTATTTTCCATGGTGTAAATAGATGGAGTTGGGAAGAGATGCTCCACAGCACACTGTCATACAGTCTTTCTACCACACCAAAACTCAAAACCACTGTCGTCGAGTCAATTCTGACTCGTAGCAACCTTATAGGTCAGAGTAAAACCACCCCATAGAGTTTCCAAGGAGTGCCTGGGGGTTTTAAACTGCCACTTTTTCCTAGGTTAGCAGATGTAGCACTTAACCACTCTATCACCAGGGTTTCCTACTACCACACCGATGCAGTGTATATACATTAACTAAAGATTGTAGGTAATAATCAGTTGCCGTGGAGCAGATGCTGGCTTATGGTGGCCCCATGTGTTTCAAAGCAGAGCTATACTCCACAGGGTTCATCCATATTGAAGATTCTTTTTTATGAAATATTTTTCATTGTATGGGTACACCACATTTGTTTATCCATTCATCAGTTGATGGATTATGTATTATTATTTTTAAGCTTTCTGTGTCTCTGTTTCTTCAAATATAAATTGAGGTAAGTAACGGTAAGATTAAAGACATGTAAAGTATATGGTACAGGGTCTGGCACAAAGAGCTCACGATGTGATAACTGTTGCCATAGTAACATGATTTGCTGCTTCCTCTCTGAAACTCAGGAATGATGTCTTATGTGTCTTTATATCCCTAGTGTCTGGCAGATGGTAGGCAGCCAATGAATGCTTATTGAGTAAACACCATTTGTTGCTGTTAGCTGTCATCGACCTGGCTTCTGACTCATGGCCACCCCACACACGACTGAACAAAACCCTGCTGGGTCCTGTACCGTGCCTGTGATCAGTTGTATAACAGACCATGGTGATCCACAGGGTTTTTAATGGCTGGTATATGGAAGCAGGTGACTCGAGTTTTCTTCCTAGTCTATCTTAGCCTGGAAGGTCTGCTGAAACCTGGTCAGTAACCAGAACAACACATAAACCTCCACTGACAAGTGATGGTTGCACACGGGGGCCGTTAGCTGGGAGCTGGCACAGGGCCGACCGCTCGGAAGAGGCGAATGTGACACGAGCCGCCGTTCGACTCTCACTGCCCACCAACGCACCACTTAAGAAGCCTTCAGCTCTCTGGGGAAGAGAGGAGGTTACCCAAATCATTGTACTCCAGTTCTGGCTACATAGTGGGCACTTCAAAATATATGAAAAAACTAGATATAATTAAAATGAATGGGAACCCAAGGAGCTGAAATTTATCAGGCTCTTACAGTGAATTATTTCATAAACTAGCACTTGTTTTTTTGTTTCTATTTTGGTCCAGATGTAAAGGGTCAACAGTGATTTTTAAACTTGAGTATGGATTTAAAAAAAAACCCGAAAAACCCAACCAAAAAAAAAAAAAAAAAACAAACTAGTAAAAGTCAGATGCCTAGGCTTTACACCAAGAGCCCAGGTCTCTTTGTTCCGAGTGCTCCAGGTGGTTCTGATGCATAACCATGTTTGTGACCCAGTGGTCTTCTTAAAGTGAGGCACCCTTGTAGGATGTCCTCTCTTGAAGCTGGGAAAGGGGGCAAGGTCCACAGGTGACTGAGCTGGGAGACAGCAGCCAGACTGGGAGAAGTGAATTCCTATGAGTCGCAGTTTATTTTTCTTTCCAAATCCTTATCATGTGTGAGAACTCTATCCCACGACTGTGCTTTCTTGCTCTCCATCTTCCCATCCAGGTGTGCTCATGTTACATTATCGTTCCACAAACAGAAATGACAAATGGCCAGAACCACCCCAGGAGAGAAACACCAAGGAACATAATGGGCTTTTAATGTATGTCTCCATTTCTGAACACTTGAAAAATAGAGCTTTACCACGTAATTAAGAAATCCATTATCACCATTAGCAAGTTCTTTGTGGTGATTTGGAACTAAGTAGGTGTGTCATAATCTTTATCCAAATAAGGGAATAGCCCTGAAAGATGCCTTTGACTGAGATGAATCAACTTGATTTTACTTTTTGCAGAAGTGATTTCTCTCCATTGGGGAGCAGTTTGTTTACTCACTCAATTCAGTATTTATTAAATACTTTTTGTATTGCAAGCAACAGCATTAGGTTTGAACAATGATTCTTGACCTATAGCAATGCAAATAAATCTTTTTACCAGTGCAAAATATTATGTTGCAGTTATTTAATTTATTCAGTTCTATTAGCAGTGCTGAGTGCCTTGGTAACAGGGCCAGCTGCTCCCTCATTTAGGAAACCTAGGAGGTTATGCCTTTTGGGAGACCCACAGCACAGTCTTCTAGGGATTGCTTTTTTTGTGGTAAACTTTGGTGTTGATCTCAAAGGTTTGTGTGTTTCTCACCAAAGTCCCAAAGCAACCAACAGGTAAGGCTTCTCCAGAACAACTTCTGCTGCTCTGGGCTCTATTCAGTCCTCTGGGGAATGAGAATCTACTCAACAGCAGTGAGTTTGGTTTTCTGGTTGGGAGTGAGCATATAAATAATGCTCTTCTGCACCAGTTCACTCTTACTTACTACTCTGTGAGAGTCTCATGGGTCCCAACTGGGGTTTGCACTCCTTTCTTAAGTGTAATGAACATATGTTTTCCCACCCAACATTCATTCATTCATTTTAAAGCACGAAGGCTATGATGTGCCAAGTAAAAAGTTCAAAACATTATGAACATAATTCTCATGCGAAGATGGAACGAATGTGTGCCACAGATTTAATTAACTCATCAATGAGGGAATTAGCAAGTTGGTAAGCCAGTTTGAAGGATTACACTTGAGACAGAAATATCTACAGTTGCAGTACAGAAAGATTGCTGGAATAAGATTGCTAAATCAATTACAAAACTTCTTTATTTCTGAGAGGACAACAGAACTGTAACCTCTGAGTTATATTTTTCCCTGGAGAGAAACTTACTTGCATTGCTGTAAGTCGAGAATTATTTGAATTATTCTCTTTTTTTTTCAAGTTAATATATCATAATCAATGGCATAGAGTGAGTCAACAGAGGGCTTCTCCTTCCCCTAGAGAGTAGGATAATTCTGGATAAATCTGTTAGGCAATGCCCCAGTATAGCACTGAAAAGATGCACATCATTCTTTTGCCTGCTTCTAAGTGCTGGGTGTTCTTTTTTGACAGCAGCTTACTAGTTTCTCAGGGTTGCCACAACAAATTATTACAAACTGTTGTTGTTATGTGCTGTCAAGTGGAACCAGACTCTCAATGACCCTATGCACAACAGAAAGAAACACTGCCCAGTATTGTGTCATACTCATGTGTTACTTTGTTAGAGGCCATTATTGCAGCCATTGTGTCAGTCTCTGTCTCGAGGAGGGTCTTTCTCTTTTTCCCTGACCATCTGCTTTACTAAGCATGATATCCTTCTCCTGGGTCCTCCTGATAAAATGTTCAGTGCATGTGAGATGAATTCTCACCAGCCTCACTTCTTACGGGCATTCTGGCTGTGCTTCTTCCAAGACAGATGTACTGGTTTTTCTAGGAGTCTACAGTGTATTCAGTGTTCTTCACCGACACCATAATTCAAAGGCATTGATTCTGCAATCTTTCTTGTTCATTATCCAGCTTTTGCAAACATATGAGGCCATTGAAAACACCGTGGCTTAGGTCAGGCCCACTTTAGTTCTTAAAGTGACATCTTTGTTTTCTATCACTTCAAAGAGATCGTTTGCATCATCAGTTTTGCCTAGTGCAACACATTGTTTGATTTCTTGACAACTGCTTCTATGGATGGTGATTGTAGATTCAAGTACAATGAAATCCTTAACAACTTAAATATTTTCTCTGTTTATCATGATGTTGCCTACTGATGTCATTGTGATTGTCTTCTTTTACGTTGCGGGGCAGTGCACGCTGAAAGCTATGGTCCTTGGTCTTCTTTGGTAAAGCCCTCTTTAGCAAACAAGGTTGTGTCGTCTGTATATCACAGATTGCTATCCTGGACTTGCAAGAGAGAAGGTTGCAACTCTAAGGCCATCGAAGAGTTGGTTGCAGTGACCAAAGGAGGTCCATTTAAGAACTACAGGGTACTATCAATGGCAGCTCACTGATAGAGTAGCAGTTATTGGCAATCTATAGCAGAACCTTGATGGGAGGCCAAGATGGGGGCCCATGTGAGAGAACCAAGAGGCGAGACAAACGGAAAAGGAGAGCTGAGGGACTGGTGTCATTCACCAGTAAAACAGCCGGCTGCCATCGAGTTAACTCTGACTTGTGTGTCTGAGTGGAACTGTGCTACACAGGGTTTTCAATGTCTGATTTTTTTTTGATGTAGAGTGCCAGGCCTGTCTTCTGATGTGCGTCTGAGTGGACTTGAACTTTCCACCTTTTAGTTTGCTGCCACGTTTGTTAAATGTTTGAATTACCCAGGCACTGCAACATTCTTTCTTATCTACTACCCACATCTCACCCTTGTTGTCTCCTCAGTCACCTCTCTTAAACAATCTCCGCTACTGAGCCATCCAAGTGCCGTTGAGTCGGATCCGACTCATGGCAACCGAGCCAGTAGATATTTGACTTATTTTCTCCCTTCCTTTTTCTCATCTATTGAAGTGCCCACTGCTTCTACTGGTCGTCAGAGATTCAAAAGTGAGTATGATGTAGTCCCTACCCTGGGGGAGTTCATAGACTCGCAGAGGAATCAAACATGACCAAGTCATCACAGCACGTGTCCAAATTGTGGGGTCATAGGGCAGACGTGTCTGCAGCTAGGAAGCTTTATGTTCCCTCAAGGTTGTTCCTGCAACTGATTGCTGGGGAGGGCCTACAGAAACGTGTCACGGAGCCTACAGATACGTTAGGAGAGCTACAGGGGCTGATGCGAAAAGATAAAACCAGGGAACACAGAAGTTCTTATGGAACCTAGGACACAAGGTAGCTTTTCTTAGAGCTGGCATTTTTAATCATTATGTCAAAGTTTGCATTTAAAAAGTTGTAAAATAAGGAAATATTGACACAGGGTTTAAAAAAGCACAACTCAGTGGTTTAATCCTAAAATGGTCTGGTAGAAGAGGAAGGTCCATGAGACAGAAATGATAAAGAATGACAGATAGCTTTCTAGAAGGATGTGGATTGACCTACCCTGTTCTACATTCTTTATATGGATGATGTCATTTGACCCTTTCAACAACTCCTATGAGTTAGATATCACTTTTATCTTCATCTCACAGATGAAGAAACTGAGGCAACTTGCCTGGGGTCACCTTTAGAGTGTAACAGAACTGGCAGTGTGGTTCCAGAGCTTATACTCTCACCCATGGAGTCATTTACTTAGACTTGGGGGTGGGGCCTGAAATCTTGAGCAGCACTCTCTCCTGTCTACTGCCCTCATTCCATCACTGTTGTCTCCTCAGCCACTGTTCTTAAACACTCTTGCCGTAAAGAAACATTCCTTGTGTCTTTTTTTTGTTTCTCATGCTTCCATACTGGTTTCTTATCACAAACCCTGCTTGAAGGGTGGGGAAGCTGAAGAACCTGAAGCAGGCCTGGAAGTAGGTTCCGGGCCACGGAGAGGCTGAGAACATGCCCACGTGAATTATCTTTTATTTCTTCCGTCACACTTATTGAGTGTGACCATTCTCAAGTTTTGAGAAAATAGACTAAGGATCTGCTCTTAATATTGAATTACAGAACTTTAAAACTAGCAAGGACTTAGAGATGTTCAGATTTGGTAGATTTTCAAACTTTTCATGGCAGATCTCTCCCAGGCCCCTGGAAGAAAGGCCTAGGGCCCCAGGATCCTCTTTCCTCCCGCTACATCGGCTGTGGTTTGGTCTGTTTTATATTTGGGGGTTCTGGGTAAGATTCCATATAAAGAACAGAACAGTGGTGTTTTAAAACCTAAACATGTTTATTTGCTGGTAGTTCTGAGCTTGGCTTTCCGTGTTCTTTGCCTTAGGAAGGAGACAACTCAGAGAATGTAGAGAGGTCAGGAAAAGGAGGGCATTCTGGAGCTCTAAGTTTCAAAAGTTTAGGCTTCTGGAAGCAGGAGGATTCCTGTGCATGGATGAGAAATCGGGAAGATAAGGAAGAACAAAGCCTTCTGCCCTAGAAGGGGCTCTCAGTGCTTGGGGAGAGGGTAGGATGAGGAGAAGCGAAGAGGGGAGAGGCTGGTGGAGCCTAGGTGAGGGTTCAGACTCCAATAGGTGAAGATGTAGAGTTCACTGGGCTCCACGGACACATAAGCTATATATGAAGGCTTCATAGACACTGAGTATCTGAGGAAGCCAAGGCTTCGTCAGGGTAGGTGCCGTGTCCCCTTCAAGGAAGAGATTCATTAGTAGACTTCTAGTCTAGTAGACTTCTAGTAAGGATCCCTTCTTAGACAGTTACCTGCATGTCACAGTGTCTAGCAAGAGAGACACCATATGTGTCCCAATATTCTTCAGTTCCCCCTTTTCCCTGGCTATTATATTTCCAAATTTGGCTAAGGGTAGCAGCATACATGTCTTGGGTTGAAGTGTGTCCCCTCCAAAATGTGTGTAGCAATTTGGCTGGACCATGATTTCCAGTTTTTCTGATTGTCTCACCATTTTGTGATTTTCCTATGCTGCAAATCCTAATCTCTGTGTTTAATAGATAGGATTATGTTAAAAGAGGGATAGAATGGGATTGCGACACCCTTACTGTTTTAGTCACCTGGTACTTCTCTAACAGAAAATACCATGAGTGGAAGGCTTTATGAAGAGAAATTTTATTGCTACAGTCTGGCAAGCTATAAACCCACTTACGAGTTACAGATCCATTCAATAGGAGAAATTGTCACAGTCTGGTAGGCTGAGTCCAAGTTCCGGGAGAGCATCTCAGCACAGGAACCTCGGGTCCGCAGGACGTGCTCTGCTCTCGGCCTCGGCGGTATGAGGTTCCCTGCCCTCTCTGCTCACCTCCTCCTGTTACGTCCTGCCTCACTAGCACCACCGGTACCCACTCTCCATTGTGAGTATCACAGCGGCAGGATTCACAACACAAGGGAGGAATGGCACCACATTGGGACTCATAACCAAGTTAAATCAATACACACTTTTTTGGGGGACACAACGCCATCCATGACACTTAGTAAGGGAGTTTCCTTGGAGTGTGGCTTGCACCACATTTTATCCTACAAGACGTAAAAGGAAAGGTAAGCAAGCAGAGAGCTGGGGACCTCATACCATCAAGAAAGCATCACCAAGAGCAGACCGTGTCCGTCAGCAGACTTGAGGTGCCTGTGCTGAGATGCTCTCAGACTAAGGAAAGACAGATCCAACACAGGGACCTTTCTCCAGAGCTGACAGGGGTAATGTGTGTTCCTTTGGAATTGGCAGTCTGAATTTGGACTTTTAGCCTATTGGACTGTGATAAATAAACCATCTCTTTGTAAAGCCGTCCACTCATGGTATTTCTGTCAGAGCAGTGCCAGATGACTGAAACAGTACCCATCAAAAGATTCCATTCACCAGTTTTTCTTCCATGTAATGATAATCCCGTGGGTAGTTTTGGCCAATGAGGTATAAACAAAAGGTTCACATATTCTACTGGATGAAGCCTCTAGGGAAGTTACTGTTTGTCTAATAAAAATAGACAGACTCTTCTGCAGAAGCCCTTCGCCTTCTTCTCCTCTCTCTTTTCCGACCTGAAATGGAGACATGTTGACTCCTTCCTAAGGGTCACAGGGCAGGGTGGAAGAACCAGGTTCTTGAGCAACTATATAAAAACTGGTTTATCTGTTACTCATAGTTTCCAAGCTACACCAGAGAAATAAATCTCTCACTTAATCTGTTGTTTGGCTTCTGAATATGTAACTGAGCCCAATCGTACCAGGCCCCAGGACTCATTCAGTATGTAACACACACCGGAACATCTGTCCCATATTCCTGAATCCCACACCCATGGTGGAGGACATGGTCCTGAAGAATTGAGAGGTGATGCAGTGTGGAAGGGAAAATCTCTGCTCCCACCCTTGGGTGAAACCCAACAGAACCAGTTTTCCATTCTCCTACAGCCAGGATACTGACAGGATTTTCTCCTTCTGTTATAAAATAGAGAGCTCACTTTAAATAAAAGAAGCAAAATCCTCTGCTCCAGGCCACCCCCCTCTCATTTTTTAAAAGAAGAAACAAAGGCTGATAACCAAGAAGTTATGTGCTCACAGTTTCACAGTTGCTTGGGCTGATGGGAATTGGTGGACAGGTGTCCTCATGCCCCAGCCTGATACATTTTCTGCTGCTAATGTGGCTGAAGTGCTGAGTTTCTTCGTCTTTTGTTTTTTCTACTAAGGCAACCAGCTCCATATCTGGTGGCCAAATTAGCAGAATTTGAGGGTTCTGAATGAAAGTAAACAAGGATTAAACAAATCAAATAATTAGAAGAAATCCAGATGGTCATTAAAGGACGAGTTGTGGTATTTCTAAATGGCAAGCTGTTTTCTTAATCTTAATTATTAATTGCTAAATTAAATGTAACAGCCTCATATGTCCCTACATTCTGGTTTATTCATCATAAGTACACCTCAGGGAAAATCTTAAGTATGAAAATGTAAGTAATGGAAATCTTGGCATAGCAGTTAAGAGTTTAACTGCTAACTAAAAGGTAGGCATTTCCAAGTCTATTAGGTGCTCTGTAGGCAGTTCCAATCTATTAGGTGCTCTCTGGAAACCCTATGGGGCAGTTTTACTCTGTCCTGTAGGGTTGCTATGGGTTGGAGTTGACTTCATGGCCATGGGTTTGGTTATACTTAAGAGGAAGGAAAAACATAAATGAACCACATGTAAAGTTCTATTTGAAGAGCAGATGCAACAATAGGAAAGGCCCCACTAGTCCGGCTATACTGGGTAGAGCTGATAGAGACTCCAGTTTGGAGTGATGTTGACCTCATCTGACTCTTCTTTTTCTAAACAATGTGCCTTGATCTAGAAGTCTAAGGCAGAAGATATGGTGATTTTCTATGGAGCACAGGTTTTGAAAGACTGATTGAAAACAACTGTGAGAGCTTTGGGATTGACCTATGGTCAAAACCCAAAAAACCAAACCCACTGTTGTCCACTCTGTTCCAACCCAGTGTGGGGGGGGGCGGGGAAGTCCAACTCATTGCTGTTGAATGAGTTCTGACTCATAGCAATTCTATAGAATAGAGGATCCCTGCCTTATAGAATTTTCAAGGATTCAGACCACAAACTTTTTGGTTAGCAGCTGTAGCCCTTTGTCACCACACCACCAGGGTTTCCCAACCCACAGTAGGTCTTCAATAAATGACCATCTAAGAGGTGGCTCTTTGCATTTTTGGTAGTGCACCCTCTGGTGGCCAAATATTTCCGGTAGTTTGGATCACCCCCTCCTTGCTGGAAAATGGCACTAAAACCCATATAACTTAGAAAAGACAGTGTTTGCCCTTTTTATGGTGATTCTGTGTCTCTGGGAAACATTCTATTGATTCATAGCTTTTATGCTTAATAAAATTTTCCTGACTCCTATCCTGGGCTCCTATTGATGCTGTTTACATTTTTTTCCTTCTTGGCTTTTCTCCATTTGTCAATCAGAGCGATGCTTTCTTAACACATCTAAAAATGCACAATGGCAAATACTGTGTTTGAAGACTGACTTCTAGCGGACAAACTGGAAGGAAAAAAGCAGTTTTTCCTAGATTCATTCAAAATATACTTCATCTCCTCTCCAATGTTTATTTTTTAATTGATTGTTATTAAAAATTATTAAAAAATGTATTGTGCTTTAGCTGTAGTATCGCTTTGAGTTGGAATTGACTCAATGGAAACTAGCTTTTGTTTTTTAGGTGAAGGTTTAAAGCACAAATTAGTTTTTCATTCAAAAACTTACCCACAAATTGTTTGGTGACACTGGCTGCAATCCCTGTGATGTGTCAGCACTCTTTTTCTTTTCCTCCATGTCCCAGCTTCCCCATGTCCATTCATCAGTTTTCCTGTCCCTTACTATATCTGCTTTTGGACAGGAGCTGCCCGTTTGATCTCATACACTTGTTTGAGTTAAGAAGTGTGTTCTTCAGGTGTGTTGTTTGTTTTGTCTAATCTTTGGCTGGAGGGTAGACGTCAGGAATGGCTGTAGATCAGAGTTAGCAGAGTGTCTCCGGGTCATAGTCTCCGGGGTTCCTTCAGTCTTTGCCAGACCAGTAAGTCTGGTCTGTTTTGTGGATTTGAATTTCATTGTATGTTTTTCTCCTACACGGTTCAGGACCGTCTGGTAATCTCTGTCTGCACGGTTGGTCATGGTAGCCAGGCACTATCTAGTCCTTCTAGGCTTAGGTTGGTGGCGCTGGGGTTTGTGTCACTCAGCAGCCATTTGGGCTAATATTTTCCTTGTGTCTTTGTGTTTTTTCGTTCTCCTTTGCTTTGGAGAGGATGGAACCAATAGATATACCTTAGATGGCTGCCTAGAAGCATTTAGGACTGCAGGCACTACTCACTGTAGTTGGATGTAGAACCTGTTCTTTACGAAATATGTTATGCTGCCCTAGATGTCTCCCGAGATTTAAATTATTTTTTAATGGATGGGAAAGCACTTTGAAAATCGTAAAGTTCTACATACATCTAAGCATTTTCTGCATCTCTGTCATCTGTTTCAAGAGACAAGCAGCAGCTACCAAACACAGCTGTAACCCAAACCAAACCCACCACTATCGAATTGGGTCTGACTCATAGTGGTCTTAAAAGGGCAGAGTAGAACTGTCCCATAGAGTTTCCAAGGAGCACCTGGTGGATTTCAACTGCCAAAATTTGGTTACCAGCTGTAGCACTTAACCCACTACACCACCAAGGTTTCCCAGCACAGCTATAAAGGCAGGGAATCTTCAACCAGAAAGTTGGAAGATCAGTCCTTCATTAGCTTAATATATGTGTTTAGCAGATACAAAGACCTTCTAAGGAGTTTATAGTCTAGTGGGAGAGAGAGAAACAAAAACAAAGAGTAACAATGGATAAAAACTTGCAAAAGGCTTAAATTTCCTTTACTGTAAGAGTAGCACAAAATTACTTTAAGTTATGAGATTTGGGAAGACAAGTTTTGCAAATACATCTACTAATTGATAACAATTATATATGCCTTTTTTTAATAAGGGGAAGTAAGCACATTTATTAATTATGGAATAATTCAATTATTTAAATGTTACCTGAAAAAGATTTTTATCCCACTGTTCTCTGAAAGACTAGTAAGAGGGGGAAAAAATTCTGACATGGTTTTACATCCCCTAAATGAAAGCAAAGAGGAATTTTCATGCTAAGGGTAGTGTTTGGTGCATAGTAGGGGCTGAGTAAATATTTATGGTCTCTGTCACAACAACTCATCTTTGGTCTTGCAGTGCAAAAGCAGCCATACACAGTATGTAAGTAAATGAGTGTGACTGTGTTCCAATAAAACTTTGTTTATAAGAACAGGAGGCTGGCCTTTAGTTTCTAATTTGCTGACCCTTACTTTAGTTTAAAATCAGGAGATATGAAAAATAGTCTTTTTTCACAAAATAGTTGAAGATAGCCTGATGTCTAAGGATATCTCCCTTATTGGATTGTAACTTCTGCAAGGCAGACAGCATGTCATATTCATACACATCACCTAGCACAGCACTGGACCTGTAATGCGGGTTCAGTATTTATTTTCATATAAATAAAAGGAATCCAGAGGACCTTGAGTCTTTTGAAAGTTAACAATGAGGTTGGTGACCATGAACCATTAAGCTCTGGTTTAAGTTAAAATTCTTTTAAGTGAAAACCCCTTGTGGGGTTTTGAGACCTCGCTTGTCGTAAATACTGCTTCTCATTTGTTTTGAGCAGATTAACCCATATCTCCCATAAAATCTTCTGCACATTAAGCAACAAGGCATCCTCCTCTCACTTCTTCCTTTGCATGGACACTTAGAGGGCAGCATGGACAGAGGACAAGTGGGAAGCAGGTGCCTATCTCAGTCCAAGTTTGCTGGACTGGACAGGCTTAAAGAAAGGGCTGGAACTGAAAACAAGAGCCTTGTAAGCTGACACATTGCTAGCTGGAGCTGGAAGCAAGCATGCCTTCTACAGGGGTCTGCTTTGAGTGGCGGAGGACTACAGAAGGAGTCTGGGTCTCATCTGACCAGGTGCCACATGTGTGACAGGAAGGGACTCACGAGGTCCCAGTGTGATGCTGTAAACTGTGATGGGTTTCTTTGGAAACAGGCTATGTGACACTCCTGAAGGACCAGCCTTCACATACCCTGCATGCAACCTCACACATCGTTTTTGTCCACTGATCTTATGTTACAAGCTCACAGTTTGCCTGCTGTGGTACAAGATGCAAATGAGAATTAACAATTCTTCTAGTGTGAAGTCGTTAGCTCCTGTTTTGCTCATTTCCCCGTTAAATTATATACGCTGCTGTTGGTTGTTTTGCATCATTGAGCCATTCTCACTCATAGCAACAGTATAGAGCAGATCGCCAGGCCTTTTCTCCTGAGCAGTTGCTGGTGAGTTCCAGTCATCGGCCTTTTGGTTAGCAGCGGGGTCCTTAACCACCAGTCCACTGGGGATCCTTTAACTTATATGTGCCAAAAATTTAAACAAACCAAACTCGTTGTCATCAGTTCTGAGTCACATTGACTCTGTGGCACAGATTATAACTGCTCCATAGAGTTTCCAAGGAACAGCCGGTGGATTCCAACTGTTGACCCTTTGATGAGCAGCCATAGCTCGCCACAGCTTTTAACCACTGTATCACTGGACCTTAGATTCACATATATTGATCCATAATCCCTTATCCCAAACTGTTGGGGCCCTTTGGGTTTCGTAATTCAGATTACTTTGGATTTTAGAAAGGTGAAACAATGCACCTGTTACATACTACATAATACCCTACAGCAGGATCTGGGACAACATTCTTTCATCAAACACATTAAAACCTGTGCTGAAAAGTATGAATATTTTCACTCGGAGGGATCAGGCCAGGTTTTGCCACCAAACAGATTCTGATGCAGAACACATGAAAAAGAATTGGTTCCTTGAGCTTTTTGGATTTCTGAAATGTGACTCAGGGATTGTGGTCCTGCACTGAGTCTTTCTTAAACCGCTTCCTTCTGATGAATCATTATTCATTTTGCTACAGAAGCACATCTGTAAAGTGCTTTATGTTCACCACCGTCATTTCAGTGCTTGTTGCTTACCGTGTTGGCTAACACAGGAAAGATCCTTGCTAAACTCTTGACCAGAGGAACAGCAGTTCTGGGAGAGAAAAGTTGCCAGTTTTGGAGGATGGTAAACCAAGCTCCAGGAGGTTAAGGAGCTTGGTAGAGGGTCACACTAGTCTTGTGACTCCCAGTTCTTTGTCCTCGGTTCCAGCTGACTTAAGGCGACCTCAAGTGTGCCAGGGTAGATCTGTGCTCTGTAGGGTGTTCAGTGGCTGATTGTTTTGGAAGTAGATCACCATGCCTTTCTTCTGAGGTGCCTGTGGGTAGGTTTGAACCTCCCATCTTTCAGTTTGCAGCTGAGTGAGTTAACTGTACGTACCCTCCAGGGACTCCTGTCCTGGATGCCTAGTGTATATTTGCATGCAACATGAACAATGGTTTGTAAAAATACCCAGGTTTTAAAAAAAGAAGCTGTATCTAAGGCAGTGGTTCCCAGAAGTGGAAGATTTTGACACCTCCCCCGTCTGCCACACATGGCAATGTCCAGTGACATTTCTGATTGTCACAGCTATGGCAGGAGGGCAGTGGTACTGGCATCAAGTAGATGGAGAACACGGATTGCTGCTAAACATCTTACAATGCGCAGGACAGCCTCCCAACCCCGTGTCCAGAAATAATTCAGTTCTAGATGTCGGTAACGCCAAGGCTGAGAAACCACTCAACTCAGCCTAGTTGAGGGGGGAAAAAAAATAATAATGAAACCTCTTGTGTTAGGAAAATCTGACTCCTCCCTACAGTACTGATTCTCTACATCACTTTGTCCAAACCCTTTACCTTACCTAAGGCATCATATAGGTATAGTCTCATCCTGGACCCTCTACGTCCTACAAACCAAATCAGACCTGCTCTGTTGGCAATGGTCCTCTGACCTTAGGGGATGGCCCTGAAGTCCCAGACCTGGGACTGGCTGTGCTGTTGGCTCCAGATGGATTGAGCAGACAACGTTTGTCTCCAATGGGAAGTACACCTAAAGGAACAGAAAACCTGACCAAAATAACAAACCACTGCTTTTACAACTAGAATAAGGATTTTTACATTTCCTGTCTCTTGGTTTCTTGGAGATGGAAAAATAAAACTCTCGCCTTTGTTGAGTTTTGCATGACCAGCAGAGGGCAGACACTACTTACCTAAAGAAAAAAACCCATATTCAGCTCTGCCTTCAAGCAGAGTGAAAAGTCAGTGCCAGCGGGAACTACCTCTTGGTAACTGCTGCTCCTGGCCGTTTTTTTGCTCTGCATCGTCGTTGACAGGACTCAGATAGTCTCACTTAGGCATATTTTTGTATCTTGAAAGAGTTGATTTCTCCTTTTCTGTGACAACTACTTTGAGGTGATTTAAAATTCTTCCTTGGAGGGTGGATAGAAAGTCTTATTTTTTCCTAATTATAAGTTAATACCTGCTCAGTGAAGACAACTTGAAAACTATATAAAAGCACAAAGGATGACCGCTGTTAGCTTTCTGGCATTTTTTCATCCAATCTTATTTCTATTAAAACTTCTGAAGTGCATTTGTAGCGACAGCACAGGGGGAGTCTTGACACTGAGAAATATATTTGTTAGTCTCTGCTTTGGCTGTGCTTTCTTGTCTTTGTGTGTTTTCTTCCAGCTGAAGTAGAAACTCTTTCTTTCTAATCTCTTAAACTTCAAATCTTAGATGTTCTTCAAGGTCAAGCTCAAATGCCTGCTTTGATTCTCTCCATCAGGAGTTGATTTCTTTTCTCTGGGTTTTTTGGGCACTGGGTCTGTGAGTCTGTTAAGGCAACTACCACCTTCTGTCTTACTTCCCACTGGGTCTGACTATGGAAATGTGACTTATTTTTGTATCTTCTGTAACACCACCATTGAATCTACACAGAATAAGTACTTTATGGAAAGGAAAGAAGGAAAAAGGAAGAAACAGGAAAAATGAAGGAGAAAGTTCTAGAAAGAAGGAAGAAGATGGTTTCATTATTACCTGTAACAAGCTTTTGAAGAGGACTGCTGTAAACCAGTAGCTACTGTGTCTACTCTGTCTCAGAACGACCCCATGTGTGTCAGAATGGAACTGTGATTCACAGTTTTCAGTGGCTGATTTTTCTGAAGTATGTTGCCAGATGTGCGGTATGGATTTGAACCTACAACTTTTCAGTATTAGTTTATAGCCAAGTCTGTAAACCATGTGTACCACCCAGGGACTCCGGTGAAGAAGAAGTGAAGGCTTTATTCCAGTTTCATAGAGAAAGTCCCAAGACTCTAAGACCAGGCCTGAAGGTCTGACAGACTGGACAAGCCCTTGAGGACATGGCTCTGGGACTCTGTTAGCCCTGAATTGAAACCAGGAGTGAAGCCACCTCTTGAAAGATTAGCCTGGACTATGGGACATAGAGTTGTGCTGGTGAAGAGTGTGCTTCTTGGTTTAGCTACGTACTTGAGATTACCTGAGCAGGTCCTATCCAGAGGTGAGATGAGAGGCCAGAGGGGGACAGGAGTTGGTTGAATGGGTGAGGGAAGCACAGGGTGGAAAGGAAGAATGTGCTGTCATAGGGTGGGGAGAGAAGCTAGAGATACATGGTGGTGTGTGCGTGTGGCGGGGTGGTTTATATGACAAATTGACTGGGATTGTGAACTTTCCCTTAAACTCAAAACCCACCTAGTGCCATCGAGTCGGGTCCAACTCATGACAACCCAAAAGGCCAGAGTAGAACTGCCACATAGAGTATCCAAAGAGTGCCTGGTCAATTTGGACTGCCAATCTTCTGGTTAGCAGTGGTAGCACTTAAGCCACTACGCCACTAGGGTTTCCCTACCCTTAGAGCACAATAAAATATTAAAAAGGAAAAAAATAGAACTCATAGTGACATTGGGCAGTGACCCACATGGAGAATGAAGAGGAGTTCCGTGGCCATTTGGAAGGAAGTCAAAGTTCGAAGGAGCTAGGTGAGTTTTGGGTGAGGGTCACTTAGAAGAGGGTTGTTTGATGGGTTCAAAGATAACTGAGTTGTTTTTTGCCAAATTTCAGTATAGGTAAGTTCTTTTTCCTTCATTTGTTTTTCAACATATTAGGCTTTACTGAAGGTATTTGAAAAAAATGTAAAAAGTTCAACCATCTGATTTCTCCTGTTTCATCATCTGATATCATGATCTGTTGCAACAGATGATGTGAAAAGCTGAAAAATGATATCATTGGGATCAAGCTCTTATAATGAAAATAAAGATTTATCTCTTGCCATCCTAAGGGTCTTTTAGAATTCTGAGGATTAAATTATCACTGGGAAAATACTGCCAAAATAGAGGAATGCAGTGTCCCATAAAAAACACCCAAAGGCCCTCACCTCATCCCCATAGCTCAGATAACTTAAATAGTGTAGCTTCACAATAGATTGATTCTTAAAATAACAGAGCTTGCTGGGAGAGGTAGGTGGTACTACTTGATAAATGTCAACATCACTGCCCATGGTAGAAAAAGTGAGTCAGGGGATAGCTAGATGACTTCTGTTAGGTTTTCTTGTCTCCAGCTTTGCATGAACAATGATGACGTTGAAGGTGATGGTGATCACAGCCACTATCATGACTGGAATGAACACCACAGTAAGACTATTCTAGAAAGGATTTTAGTCTAGGCACTTACCAATGTCTGGCACGTAAGACTCACTCAGCGAGAGTGTGATGAATAAATGGAATGAATGAATGAATACCATTTATTCCTCTTTTTGTGTTTGGAACTCCCCAATAGGATGTCTAGGGGTGAGAAAAACTCAATGAATAAAACCTCAATGACTACTGGTAATATGTGGCCAAACCCATTAATTTAGACTATAATGAGTTTTTGTTTTCCTATGTCACCTTCTGTCATTTCAGGGTCACTGCCTCTTTAACATATTAGTAACTGGTATTTGACCCTAGACAAAGATTTCAGAGATGTTGTGATTGTCATTATCTTCAAAACCAAGGGCAACAATGTTGATTGCTGTGATGACTATAACATTTCTGCTTTCACTTCCTGGTACATCCCTAGATTAAATTCTTATTTGGTTAAAAATAATATTATCATGTATTTCTTGATCTTAATATTTAACAGTAATTGATTTAATCTGCCTGTTTGTTGTATTTCAGTGGACTGTGTGTTGCTATGATGCTGGAAGCTGTGCCATTGGTTTTTCAAACGCTAGCAGAGTCAGCCATGGTAGACAGGTTTCAGCAGAGCTTCCAGAGTAAGACGGACTAGGAAGAAAGGCCCGGTGATCACCTTTTGAAAACCAGCCAGTGGAAACACTAACACTTTTTGATATAGTGTTGGAAGATGAGCCCTCTATGTTGGAAGATACTTAAAATGTACAGGGGCTGCGACAATGGGCAGGAACATACCAATGGTCATGAAGAGGGTATAGGACCAGGCAGTGTTTTGTCCTATTGTACGTGGGGTCACCATGACTCAGAGCACCTACACTGGCCACCTCATGTGCAGTGAAGCAAAATGCTGCCTGGTCCTGTGCCATCCCCATGATCATTGTGGATCAGACCGTTATGATCCATAGGGTTTATATTGGTATTATTTAGAAGTAGATCACCAGGCCTCTCTTCCTAGTTCGTCTCAGTCTGGAAGCTCTATTGAAAGCTGCTCGGCATGATAGCAACACAGGAACTCCACCGATAGGTGAGTGGCGGTTGCTCATGGAATGTGTTGGCTGGGAATCTAATCTGGGTCTCCTGCAGGGAAAGCAAGAATTCCACCACTGAATCACCACTGCTCCCACTATTACTCTTAGCAGAATTGCCTTTTAGATGAAGGCAGCGTTACTTTTCCCTGAGGCATTTAACTGTGTGGTGTCCGAACAAAGCTGTGTTTCTGTTGGGAAGGAAGAGAGAGAAGGAGTGTTTGCTAGGCAGCCGTCAGTGTCTGCTGTGGAAGGTCAGTATGGTTCAGTGTGGTACAGATGATACGTAGTTATTTAGGTGGACTATGGTAACACAAAAAACGCTAGTGTGAGCTACTTGATTATCACTGTCGCTAAGGAAGCCATGGTAGGCAGGAGAACACTACGCACGTGTTGAAGTTTCCTAGCCAAGAATCCTGTTATATATAGGACCATGATGTTGTTGTTTCACTGATGCACTCATGCTTCCACAGGGGACAACAGATGTTTAGAGCAAAGAGCTAGGAAAAAAGGGAGAAGAAATGAATCCAAGTTCTGCTGTATAATATTCAGGTGTTTCATCAACTTAGCTGCATGAGTCCCTGGAGAGGAGGCGAGATGCTCTGAGTCAGACGTTTACACGTAAGTAGTAGATCAAAAATAGATTAGCCTTTTGCTACGTCGTGCAGCCTGTGGGGGGGTCTAGTCACATCAGATTTCATATTTATTCACGTTAACAGTAGGAACTCACAGAGTGAGTATAATCAGTAGGACTGGATCCAGATCATGCTTTCCCTTGGGAGAGTGGGAATTTCAAGTTTTTGATTATTCATGGTGATGCATGGAAGCCAGAGAACAGCTAATCTAAACCTGAAGTCGGAAAGGCTCTTTTTGGCAACTATTGTTTGCCTATAAACATGAGTGTGCCTGCTATTTTGTCACTGAAAATCAATCCTCAGGATCAGAAATTTCCCTGTTTTTTCCTTTCTTCCCTTCTGCTGCTCCTTCAATCTCTACTTCACCCAGACTGAGTAATCTCCATGCCTTAGTAATCTCCATTGTTGCATCTTAGAATGCTTTCCCCTGACTTGTTGACCTGACAAATTTAGGTTCCTTCTTCTAGATTCAGATTAAGGCTTTGGAATGTTTCCCTTCACTAATGACTCCCCATCCTTGAAGTGATTGCCACTCTTCCTCTGTTTCCATAGCACATCCAAAGCTGAAGGCAGCCTGTTTTCTTTCTTATGTTCCCTACTAGACTTGGAGTTGCGTGGGGGTTGTAGTCTCCTAGCTTCTGTGCTCATTTCAGGCACCTAATATATTTTAGGGGAGAGGGATGATCTACAACAACTCACAAGGGAGAGAAGACTTCTTAGAAGGGCTTCTAATAGTTCCATGGTCTTCAGAAGGTCCCAGCTTAAAGAGAATGTTTCAGCAAAGGGTGACTAGCCATGCCAATTTGCTTGGGAAGTCACCCCAGAAAATTCCTTGGCAAACAGGAATGAGCTAGTTTTTCTAGGATATCAGCCAATTAAGAATGAAGAGGAAAGAGAACCAAGACGTGTGGAGGTAAGAAGCAGTGGAGGAGGGAAAGGGGGAAATGGTGCTCAAGCTCCCATGCATCTTCCTCCCTCAAACTCTGAAATCCATCACACACCCCAGGCTTTGCAAAACAATGAATGAGAATAGTTTCAAGATGGAGAAATAGAATAAGGTGTTAATCTTTTCCCTTTAACATATATATGTTCAAAGTAGCACACTCTTAAATGGGTGCAGTGAGTATTGGATTGTCAAGATACCTTAGCCAAGTATTTATGAGGTGCTTACTAAGGATTTTATCTCAAAGGCTGCACTTGTAGCTCATTACCCCCTTGTTTATTCATTCTTTCATCCAAGAAGTATATCTGCTGAGAACCTGCTGTGCCAGACACCATACAGGGCCCTGTCTCCTGGAGCCAGAGTGGATTTTTGAGTCCTTCTCCACATCATCTTATTCACAGCTGGTGGCTTTACTGTGCAGGAGGATCTTGGTAGATGGCCAGAATAGTTTTGGGGAGTAAAATGGTCAGCAGAAACTTGGCACGTTTGAATATAGCTCAAGACCTGCATACATAGCTCAACTGCCTGTTTCTCTTTTGCTTCTAGGCCTTTCCATGGGCTACTGACTCTACCTGTATCAGCCTCCTCAGCACAAAACCAGCCCCTAAGGCTGGAAACCCTGGTGGTGTAGTGGTTAAGAGCCATGGCTGCTAACCTAAAGGTCAACAATTCAGATCCACAGGGTGCTCCTTGGAAACTTTATGGGGCAGTTCTACTCTGTCTGTAGGGTTGCTATGGGTCAGAATCAACTCAACGGCAATGGGTTTGGTTTTGATTATTAACCAAAGTAGCAACTTGCCCCTAAAGTTTCAGCTTCCTCAGTCCCTCCTGCTGTACACCCTGGCTAAGTCCAGTCCTCTGGACTCTCATAGCACACTATACCTGCTTACTACAACAACAACAACAAACCAGTTGCTGTGGTGTCAACTCTGACTCATACCTAGATGTGTAGTGTAGAACTGTGCACCGTAGGGTTTTTTTTTTTAAAAAAAAATTTATTATACTTTAGGTGAATGCTTACTCAGCAAATTAATTTCCCCTTCAACAATTTATATGCCAATTATTCTGTGATATTGGTTGCTGTTCTACCCCCTCTTCCCAAAATGTATCAGCACTCTGCCCGTTTCCACCCTGCCTTTCCTGTTTTTATCCTTCCATCCTTCCAGGTGCCCTCCCCCCCGCTTGCCTTCTCATCTTTCCTTTTGGGCAAATGTTGCTCATTTCATCTCATACAGTCTGTTATTCTAAGGAGCACACTCCTCATGGATGTTACTGTGGTTTTATAGGTCCGTCTGTTGTTTGGCAGAGAGGTGGTGGCTTCTGGGAGTGGCTTCAATTCAAGGTTAAAATGGTATCTCAGGACAATAGCCTCCAGGGTTCCTCTCCTCTCTGTTAGTTTAGAAAGTCTGGTTTGTTTCATGAACTTGAGTTCAGGTGCACATTTTGCTCTCTTTCTAACCACAACCTTCTGGCTTTTTGTTGTTGTTGAGGTGTTGAAGTTTTCTGTATAGCTTAGAGAACAGGCCCTCGACAGATATGTTGTTGTCAAAACTTTTTCCCAAGTCTGTAGGTTCTCGTTTTTCTCTTTTGGTAAAGTCTTTTGATGAACATATGTTTTCAGTTTTTAGGAGGTCTCATTTATCTTCTATTGTTTGTGCTTTTCCAGGTATGTTTGATAGTGTATTTATGCCACAATTCAGGAAGCCTAGCCTTTTTCCTCTGTTATGTTCTAGGAACTTGATAGTTTTAGTTTTTTAGTCCATTTTGAGTTAGTTTTTGTGTGTAGAGTATGGTATCGATCCTATTTCATTTTTCTACAGATAGATATCTAGTTTTGCTGGTATCATTTGTTAAAGAGCTTATCTCTTTCCCACTGAATGGACTTCTACTCTTTGCTGAAGATCATCTGTCCACAGGTGGATGAATTTACTTCTGTGTTCTCAGTTCTGTTCCATTGGTCTGTGTGTCTGTTGTTGTACTAGTACCAGGCTGTTTGGATCACAGTAGTTATGTAGTAAGTTTTGAAACTGGGCAATATCAGACCTCCTATTTGTTTTTCTTCTTCAATAATGCTGTAGCTGTTGGGGACCTCTTTCCTTTCCATTTCAAGTTGGAGATTAGCTTTGCCACTTTGTTAAAGAATGTTGCTGGGATTTGGATCAGGATTGCAGTATGTCTATAGATCAATTTGGGAAGTGTTGATGTTTTCACAATGTTAAGTCTTCTGATACATGAGCCTCCATAGAGTTTTCAGTGGCTGAGTTTTGGGAAGCAGATCAACAGACCATTCTTCTGAGACATATCTGGGTAAACTTGAACCTCCAACCTTTTGATCATCAGTTGATCAAAAACATTTGTACCATCCTAGAACTCCCTTGTGCCTAAGAGTAGCATTTATTACCCAGTATGATAATAAATGATCTAGATATCTCTCTTCCACACTAGTTAGATCCTAAGAGTCAGGACTACGCCCTGCTCACCACTGAGCAGGTACCTCATAAAATTATTTATTGAGTAATTGAAAGTGGGAATAAAATAAAATTCTAATGAAACTATAGCAAACATGTTTTATGATTTTTTTCAGATTTGCTTATGCATTTATGCTCAATAGTCCAGTTCAAAAATGATATTAAAAATATTTATTACTTTTGAACTGGAAAACCAATCAGAATGGGTGCTGGCCCAGTGGTGCTAGAGTAGGGTGCTGGAGGCCTCTGATGTGCCAGGTGTTAACTCTTTAGTTGCTGTACGTTGGGGTGTTTGGGGGTCGCTAGAGAGGGGTCTAATGTCAAGGGTGAGGCACATTAGAAATATGGCTCGTAATACAGCTTTTCAATATTTTAACAACTTTCATGGTCATACAGTGCATTTGGTCCACATTTCAGCTCTGGTCAGTTTCATCTTCTCATTAAAATGGATGCTGTGCAGTCTGTAGCAGGAACAGAAAGGGTGCGTTTCAGATAATTCCAGTTTCCCTGGGGAAGATCTGTGTAATCTTATCAGGTGTGTTTATGCTTAAGGGAGACTTTTTATGTGGTTTCCATAGCAGAGCAGAGGTGCATCGATTTTTGTCTAGAACTTTTTCCTCTAAATGGCGGGTAAAGGCTTTAACTGATGACCGTACTGGCAGCTGTCACTGACTTGGGCAGTTACTAAGCCCCATGTGGTGCAACAGTTAAGTGCTCAGTTTTAGCCAGAAGGTTGGTGGTTCGAACCACCCAGAAGCTCCATAGGAGAAAGACCTGCTGATCTACTTCTCAAGAAACAACAGACAAAATTTCGAGGGCAATCCTACTCTGTTGCGTGGGGTCATTGTGAGTTGAAACTCAACTCTAGTCAACACCACCACACTTCACAGGAGGGTCGAGTCAGACTGGGAGGCAGTGGTGGGGATGACGGCAGCCAAGTACTGCTGAGGCTACCATTCCTCCCGGGAGCTTTCCCATGGACGCTGACCTCAAACCAGAGATTTTTCAAGCAAACAGGTCTAGATTTTTTTTTTTTTTTTTTAGCCTGAAAATGGCAAAGTGAAGTGTAAAATCATTAAGAAAACACTGGAATATGTTTGAAGCTTCCTTGTGTTTCCAAAAGACTTTAACATTTGGTTTCATTTACGTTAGCCATAGGGAGATGGCTTGTATCGATCTGTGGGCCTATTTTGCTCAAATGCTGAATTTAAAGAGATGTTTTACTCTAGTGTGGATGTTAATGAGTGTAGATTTCAGCAACTTGGCCTTTTTCCTCTAGTGAAGCTCTGATCTACAAGAATTATACAAAGCCAGATTTTCTCTGTAAGCGTAAGGGATTTCCCATGGAAAGGGACAGTGTTCAGAAAATGCAGGCTTGTGTTCTAAAACCTGTTTTCTACCTGTTTTAATATATGCTTTGAAAATGCAGGGGATTACAAGAAGAAGAGAACGTAAGATGCAAGTTAAGTACTGAAAGATCCTGGGGAATGGCTTGTAAAGTATAATGGGATGTAAGATGATAAGAGATTGCATCAGCACCAAGCAAGCTTGGCTTCTGATTAAGAGCTCAAATCTAATGGTCTGGACACCTGAAAAGGCTGAATGAAAATAGAATCCCCATAAGAATCTTTGAAAATAAAGTAGGACAGAAGCCCAGAGGCATATCCAGAAATTGCAAAAGGTATCAAGGAAAGAAAGGTCAGGAAGAAGAAAAGAACCTGGAATAGCTAAAGGAAGGGGGGACTAGAAAGGGGTATCTCATTAAAATATTGTGTGAATAACCACACTATTGCTACTTAGGTATAGGAAATAATTTGACATGTGGGCCAAGATTTATGCTCAGTCATGTTCATCACAATGTTATTTATTATGTTCATCACAATGTTACTTATCAAAAATGGAAACAGCCTTAAAGGCCAACAATAGGAGAATGATTAAACAATGTACAGCATGTGTACATCACAGACTATATCACGGAGTCCTTTCATTGTGTGGATCACAGCAAATTACAAATCACATCGCTACTAATGGGAAGTCCAGAACACTTAATTGTCCTCATGAGGAAACTGTGCATTGATCAAGAAGCAATCCTTTCAGCTGAATAAGAGGAGACTGTGTGGTTCCACTCTGGCACACGTGGGATTGCAATGAGTCAGAATCAGCTTGACTGCAGCGGGTATGGTATAATTCAGAGAATGCCACTGCTGCTTCTGTTGCTTTCAAAGAGTGAGAGAGGATCCTGAACACCGTGAAGAAGTTATCGTTCTTCTAGTTCTTTAAGAATTGGTCAACATTTAGCTATTTCAGGAGGTAGCATATGATCAGGAACTGATGGTACTGAGGGAAGAGGTCCAAGCTACACTGAAGGCATTGGTGGAAAACAAGGCTCCCAGAGTTGATGGAATATCACTTGGGATGTTTCAATAAATGGGTGCAGTGCTGGAAGTGCTCAGTTCTCTATGCCAAGAAACTTGGAAGGCAGCTACCAGGCAAATTGACTGGAAGAGATCCACGTTTATGCCTATTCCGAAAAAGATGGTCTAACCAAATGTAGAAATTATAAAAAATGTCATTAATGTCACATGTAAGTAAAATTTGGCTGAACATCATTTGAAAGTGGCTGTAGAAGTACATAGAGATGGAATTGCCTAGAATTCAAGCTGGATTTAGAAGAGAACTGGGAAGAAAAGATATCACTGCTGATGTCAGATGGATCCTAGTTGAAAGCAGTGAATATCAGAAAGCTGTTTACTTGTGTTTTATTGACTAGACAAAGGGTATTCAGCTGCATGGATCATAATAAATTACAGAAAATATTTCAAAGAATGGAAATTCCAGAACACTTAGCTGTGCTTAAAAGGAACCCGTACATAGCCTAAGAGGTAGTTGTCTGAAAAGAACAAGGGGCTTCTGTGTGGTTTAAAGTCAAGAAAGATGTGTGTTGATGTTGTATCCTTAGCCATACTTATTCAGTTTGTGTGCTGAGCAAATAATCTGAGACACTGAACTATATGAAGAAGAATGTGACATCAGGAATAGCGGAAGAGTCATTAACAACCTGTAAAATGCAGGTGACGCAACCTTACTTGCTGAAAGTGGAGAGGATATGGAAGCACTGATGAAGATCAAAGACCACAGCCTTCAGTCTGAATTACACCTCAACACCAAGAAAACAAAATCTTCACATCTGGACCAATAAGCAACGTTATGATAAATGGAGAAAGGACTGAAGTTTTCAAGAATTTCATTTTAGTTGGATCTGTAATCAACCACCAAGGAAGCAGCAAAGAATCAAACAGTGTGTTACATGGGGCAAATCTACTGCAGAGACTTTCTTAAAGCATTAAGAAGCAAAGATGTCACCTTGAAGACTAAAGTGCTCCTGACCCAAGCCAGGATGTTTCCAGATGCCTTGTATGCATGTGAAAACTGGACAATGAATCAGGAGCCCAAAGAAAAATTGATGCCTTTGGATTGTGATGTTGATGCTTTTGAATTGTGACGATGATGTCATGAACCGCTAAAAGGAGGGATCAATCGGTCTTGGGAGACGTACCGTTAGAGTGTAGAACTGAGGAGGGCAAGACTTTTTGTTTCACATACTTTGGGCAAGTTATCAAGAGTGATCAGTCCCAGGAGCAGGACAACATGCTCAGTAGTGTGTCAGCAAAAAAGAGGAAGATCCTCAACGAGATGGACTGACACAGTGGCTGCAACACTGGGCTCAAACACAGCACTGATTGTAAGGACGGTGCAGGACAGGGCAGGGTTTCATTCTGTTGTGTGTAGGGTCACTACGAGTTGGAGCTGACTTGATGGCACCTAACTACAGTTCTTTAAGACTGGTCTCTACACCACACCCCAACTTTTGTGAAGAGCAGTATTGAGTGTCTATCTGGTTCACATATATTGCACTAGAAAAGCCAAGAATGGCAAATGCTGTTATCACCATTCAGTTAACCAGAGCATCTTTTTTTATTATTATTATGACTGAGTGAAACTGTACATTCCTGCATAAATTTACATGCCCACCTATATGCAGCTTCCACTGCTCTCCCTGCCCGGTGACAGGTGTAAGATATGGATCTTGTTTCAATTTATTGCAGATGGATATCCAATTTTGCCAGCACCGTTTATTCAAGATACTGTTTTTACCCCAGTTTAATGTCTTAGGGCCTTTGTCAAATATCAACTGTTCATAGGCAGATGGTGTCATCTCTGGGGTCTCAATTCTGTTCCATTGATTGATCTGTCTGTTTTTGTACCAGTACCAGGCTGTTTTGACCACTGTGGTAGTGTAGTATGTTCTAAGGTCTGATAATGAGAAGCCTCCCAGTGTGTTCTTCTTCTTTAGTAGTACCTTACTTATAAGGGGCTTCTTCCCTTTCCAAACAAAAGTGGTGATTTGTTTCTCCATCTCATTAAAGAATGATGCTGGAACTTGTATTGAGATTGCATTATGTAAGTAGATTGCCATGAGTCGGATCCGACTCGACGGCACTTAGCTTGGCTTGGGTAAAATAGACGTTTTCAGAATATTAAGTCTTCCTATTCATAAGCAGGGTTTTTCCATTTATCTAAGTCTCTCTTAGTTTATTATAGTAAGGGCTTGTAGTTCTCTTTGTAAAGGTCTATTATTTCTCTGGTTAGATTAATTCCTAGGTACTTTATCTTCTTAGGGGCTATAGTAAATGGTATTGATTGGATGATTTCTTCGTTAACAGTCTTGTTGTTGGTATAAAGCAATCCTACTGATCTACTTATGTTTGTCTTGTATCCTGAGACTTTGCTGAACTCTTTTATCAGTCTGAGTAGATTACTTATGGATTCTTTGGGATTCTCTGCATATACAATCATATCATCTGCAGACAGGGAGATTTTGACTTCTTCTTTGCCGATGCAGATGCCCTTTATTTCTTGGTCTTGTCTAATTGCTCTGTCTAGAACTTCTAGTACAATGTTGATTAGGAGAGGTGAGAGTGGGCATCCTTGTCTAGTTCCTGTTCTCAAGGGAAAGTCTTTCAGTCTCTCTCCATTCAGGATGATGTAGGCTTTGGATTTGTATAAATGGCCCTTATTGCATTGAGGAATTTTCCATCTATGCTTATTTTGCTAAGATATTTTAGCATGAATGGGTGTCAGACTTTATCAAATGCCTTTTCTGCATCAATGGACAAAATCAGGTGATTCTTGTCTCTTGTGTTATTTATGTGGTTAATCACATTAATTGTTTTTCTGATGCTGAACCAGTCTTGCATCCCTGATATGAATCCAACTTGGTCATGATTGTTAGAGATTTTTGGGTGTGAAAGGTTTTATTTAGTTTAAATTATGCAGTGAAAGGAGACCAGGGAAAGAGAGAAAGAGAGAGAAAAAGTTTATTTGTGTCCCAGGCAGCTTTACAGAATTCCTGGGAGGAAGTCTGCAAAACCATGCATTGGCTAGGGAGTTGGGGATTGATAAAGGGTGGAGGCGGACCTTGTTGAGGACAGTTACTGTTGGTAAGTAACCAATGGGGTTGTGGATGATTAGGACCGTTCAGTTAGTGTAAGGAGTGTCCTTTCAGTGGGGTGAGGTGAGGAGAGGGCTAGTAGAGCCTATGGGGAGGAAGCAGCAGTCCGTCTCATTTGAATGAGAGAGAAACAATTAGGGACTCTCCAGGGGTGGTCTAGGCATTTCTGGGAATAGCTGGCTTGGGCCAGCTGGGGGAGGGGCATTTGGGTTTCAGCCTAACAATGATGGATTATTTTTTTGATATGTTGTTGTATTCTATTGGCAAGAATTTTGTTGAAGATTTTTGATCTAGATTCATGAGTGATATTGGTCTGTAGTTCTCCTTTTTTGTTGAGTCTTTCCCTGGCTTTGGTATCAGGGTTATGCTGGCTTCATAGAATGAGTTTGGGAGTACTCCATCTCTTTCTATACTGTGAAATAGTCTTGGTAGTATTGGAGATCACTCTTCTCTAAACGCTTGGTAGAATTCTGCAGTGAAGCCATCTGGGCCCGGGCTTCTTTTTGGTTGGCAGTGTTTTGATGACCTTTTCAATCTCTTCCTTTGTGATGGGTTTATTAAGTTGTTCTGCTTCACGTTGTGATAATTTGGGTAGGTGATATGAGTCAAGGAATTGGTCCATTTCCTCTAGGTTTTCAAATTTGTTAGAGTACAGTCTTTCATAGTATTCTGTTATGATATTTTTGATTTCTGTTGGATCTGTGGTGACAACTCTCCTCTCATTTCTAATCTGGGTTATTTGTTTCCTTTCCTGCTTTTCTTTAGTAAGTTTAGCCAGTGGTTTGTCAATTTTGTTGATCTTCTCAAAAAACCAGCTTTTGGTCTTTTCAATTTGTTCAATTGTTTTTCTATTCTCTAGTTCATTTAGCTCTGCTCAATCACTATGATCTCTTTTCTTCTGGTGCCTGAGGGGTTCCTCTGTTGCTCTCCCTCTATTTGTTCAAGCTGTAGGGTTAGTTCTGTGATTTGGTTTCTTTCTTCCTTCCAGATGTTTGCATTTATGGAGATAAACAGACCTTTGAGCACTGCTTTGGCTGTATCCCATAGGTTAACAAGAACGTCTTTTTAGATCACCATTTGTATAATCACCATTGTATATATACCCTGGTGGTATAGTGGTTAAGAGCTCAGGCTACTAACCAAAAGATTGTCAGTTCAAATCCAGCAGCCACTTCTTGGAAACCCTATGGGGCATTTCTACTCTGTCCTATAGCATCACTGTCAATTGGAATTGACTTATTGACAGTGCTATTTTTTTTCTTAAATTCTATGATAAGATCTTGTGATAGCTGTTTTGAATCACCCAAACTGGCTCAACACAGTTTTAAGATTAAGTGCAGTTTGCTGTAATCCAGTTCTTTGAAAATTAGTAATTATGTAGGGTCTGAATTTTACTGTGTGAATAGTATATTGGTTTTCAAACTTTTTCTTTTAAACAGAGGAGTATCCCTTTCTTAAACCAAAGCTTAAAGGGTGTTTAATAGGTCAAGGGGACAAAAAATTGGGTGGTTGTGGTACAGTGATGATCGGGGGGCCTCCACGACCCCCCAGCTCAGCTCTCTTCCTTTCCTCCAGGCTACCTTCCCTTTACCCAGAGACCGGGGAACACAATAGGGAAACCACAGAACCAACACATTTTAATGAACATGAGCCTGTCTCTAACCAAACACAGGAAACAGCCTCCACAGCCTACAGATAATATTGACTTATATATTACATATTGCTGCTGCTTGTGGGGAGGCAGGAAATAGGGAAAAAACAGGGTGTTTCCCTTAGGCTGGGAAAGATTTGGAGGTCCCTGGGCCCCTTCTTTCTCCTAAACTTCATCATTGAAATTTTTTTTTGGACTATGAAATCTAAGAGTAAGATAACATTCCTTTATGGAATGCAATATAAAATTAAGTTAAACCAACAATTTAATATATTCCAGGGTCAGCTGTACATTTGAGATACGAGATGGAAAAATACTCTAGCCATGCTACATCACAAAGCTTTTGAATTTTAAGATTCACGTTGGTGTGACAAATTTTTTCCCAGTTACAGTCAGATTTCTCAGAGTTCCTCCAAACTCATTTACCAATTATGCAACTTCAGTGGGGGGCAGAGGAGGGTTCCCAGCCTGGATTACGGTGCTTAGGACTAGACCACTTCCTGACCCCATCATTTACCTGCTGTACACGGCACTGTGTTACTTAAGCTCTGTGAGCCTCAGTTTCTCTTGGCAAAGGGGGATAGTAAAAGTACTTACATCAAAGGGCTGTTGAGAGGATTAAACAAGACAGGCAGTTAAATCTCTTTTGTACTGCCTAGCACATTGTAAATGTCCAATAAATATTTATTATTTTTATAATTTCAGTTCATATGCCTCCAACATAGGGATTCTTTTTCTTGGGTGCCCACCACAGTCACCTGGGATACTTTAAAAAATATGAATTACTGGTAGCCCAGATCAATGAAATCAAAGCTCCTGGAGTGGATCCCAGGCGTCAGTAATTAAAACAAACTCTTTTGGTGGGTCTGGTGTGCAACCAGAGTCGACAACCACTGGGCTGAAGTCGGCAGGTGAGGATGAGAACGCCTGGTGGTAGAGGAGGCGGGGTTTGAGGCGTGGCAGGAGCTTGTGGAAACCTACCGGAATGCACTGCCACCCTTGACCATCCTCTGTTTGTCTCCGCGGATCAACCAACCTAAGGAACCGAGACACACAGTGGCGGCAAGGATCGACAAGCACTCATTTCAGAGAGATGCCTGGAGGCAGAGGAACCAGTGATCAGATCATCACTGTCTGTGGTCCCTCACCATTAAACAGTGTTTTTTCTCACTAACCCGTGGTGAACACAGGCTACCTATTATTCCCAATTATAAAAAGGGGAATTGAGCTGCATGGGAATCAGCTCATTTGCTCTTCTGCTCACTGTCGAACAGTGCCTGGTAGGCAGAGATGTAGATAAACCCCCACCTCCTGGTTCCGGTGTTTCCGCGGGATACCACTGTCACTCGCATTAACTCCTCTACATGGTAGCTGCTCTCCATCCACCTCCTAACTAGCAGGGTCACCCCTAGAGAACCTCCACCTTTAGAAGGCAAATGTTGGAAAACGCTTTTTTGTCTCTTCTGCAAATGACGTGGTCAGGATAAAAGAAGCTTCTATGGGAAGTCAGTATGAAGTGTGACTCTCCTTATTGCATTAGGCTGCCTTGGTCTCAGAGTATGAAGTACCACCACACTGGCACAGTCAAGAGAAATTCAGTTTTTAAACTTGTATTAACAAGTTTGTTGTTGTCGTCAGGTGCTGTCTAGTCGGTTCCCACTCAGAGCCACCCTGTGTACAACAGAACAGAACACCGGCAAGTCCTGCGTCATCCTCACAATCGTTGCTATGTTTCAGCCCATTGCTGCAGCCACTGTGCCAACCCATCTTGTTAAGAGTCTTCCTCTTTTTCACTGACTTTCTATTTTACCACGCTTCATGTCCTTCTCTTGGGACCGACCCCTTCTCCAAACATGTCCAAAGTATTTGAGTTGAAGTCTCACCATTCTGGCTTCTAAGGAACACTGTGGCTGTAGTTCCTTCAAGACAGAAGTTTACCAATACCCTAATCCAAAGGCAACACCTCTTCTTTGGTCCTTCTTTATTTATTGTCCAGCTTTTGCATGCATATAAGGCAATTGAATATCCATGGTGCACCTTAGTCCATACAGTGACATCTTTGCTTTTTAACACTTGAAAGAGGTCTTTTGCAGCATATTTGATTTGTTGACTGTTGTTTCCGTGAACATTGATTGTAGATCCAAGTAGAGTAAAATCCTTGACAACGTCAATACTTTCTCCATTTATCATGATGTTGCTTATTGGTCCAGTTGTGAGGATTTTTGTTTTCCTATTTTTGCACCTCAGCTCCCAGAAACTGAATAAGGTTTGTGAATGGGGGACAATTGTGTTTGTTGATGGATTTCAGGTTACTTGTGTTGAGTATTCCAAGAAAAGCTGACCTGGGAACACACGGTGTCTCAAGTAACTGTTTCTTGGGAGAACCTGTTCCAAAGTAAACTGTGGTCTGAACAACTACAAAATGCTTACACACGTGTGCACCACCTTGCTGTCTCCACTGACAGTAGCCAAAAATTGGATCCAGCTCTTAGACAGTCGGTGGCTCACTACGGCTTTGACAGTCTAACATAAACAACCGAGTTTTTTTTTTTTGTTCTCAGTAACTATTTTCAACAGTCCAGCATAAGCTGTCTAGTTTCCCTACCCTCGGGATCTGTTGTAACTTTAAAAGCTGTAAGAAGCTGATGGGTTTACAGAAATTGCCTAACCAGAAGTTGCATATTGATTTGTGGTCTTGAAATTGGTTATGGAGCTGATTCTGGATTCAAAGAAGCAAGTGACCACAGAGTCAGGATGTGGGTTGATCTTAAGTACAAGAGTGGATGTTCTTTCTGCTACAGTCCTCTGGGAAATGGCTTGTTTTATACTGTGAAAGAAACCATCAAGGTATGGTTTTTTTTTTTTCCTTTTAAATGAGAGTCTGGTTTAGTAATTTATTCCGAGACTTTAAACTACATGTGAAATCCTCCAGGGCCTGAAGGAGCGAAGGGCAAACTATTTTAAATCCTGTTTCAGTTGTGGGCACTGAGAGAAATGTTTCCAGAAAGTCCCTGGATTCCATACTTAGGGACTTACTTACACGAGGATCTCAGAAACAGAGAAATGTCAGGTTCATATCTTGCCCTCTGGGTTCTAATCAATGTAACTCTCATCACGGTTTTGATAAGTTGCCATGAGAAAAGGTTGACATATGACTGTTGCCCTGCCTTCCTTGCCTTCCTTGTCTTCCTTGGTGGTGCCATGGTTCCTTCTGCCCCAGGGCCCTTGACCGGTCCTTTCCTCTGGCCCACCTATCTTCTCCCAGTTAGCTCCCAGTCATCCTTGATCTGAGTCCAAGTATCACTTTTTGAAGAAGCCCTGCAGACCCTGATCAGCCTAGATTGATCTTACAGAATTTCCTGTCTTTCTACTTTTGCTTGCTGCAATTCTATTTCCTCTTAAACTGTAACCTCCCTGAGGGCAGAGATGTTGCTTCTAGGGCTCATCATTGCATTCCCAGCAACTAAGGCTGTGCCTGCCATCAGTGTCCACTCTCTAAATATTTATTGAAAGAGTCAAAGTGTAATGAATATATTTAAAGATTTCAAGGTTTTCAAAATTATCCAGAGACTAACATTTTAAGGACAGGAATTTCTGGGTGAAAATTGCTTTATGTGAGAGAAGAGATTGCTGCTTTGGAAGCTTGAAAGCCAGCCTTCTCATACTTAGTCATAGTATTTTTCTCTAAAGCACTGAAAAAAAATATTTAGACTTTCTTCTTTATAAATCATTGCCAAGATGGAAACAGTAGTGGAAAACAATCAAAAAACCTTGCTTAAATTGTTTGAAGTCTCCTTTTCCTTTCTCCTCCACAAAATACAATTTAGAATGTATTTTGAATATCCTTTTCTAGACGGAGTCACCACTTAAGGGAGTAGTGGGACCATTCATTGAATCTGAAATGAGTCAACAAGTAGTTGAAAGTATTATTTTCCTTGCCTTTTCCTCAGTGCCTTCCACCTTTTTTAGAAGCTGCTGGTATAGATTGTGAAGTGTCTTTCCAAAGCCTCATATTCCCTTTTGGCCACAAAGAATACTTAGAAGGAACACTTAGAAATGAAAATATCAAGACTGAAAGTAAAGTAATACCTTGAAATAAATGTTTCTTTTCACCTGGGGATATTTAAAGTCGTTAGAGACATTTTTGTTAAGTCTTGCTTTGGAAGAGTTTCTGAAACTTGCAAGAAAGCTAGTCTTATTACTGTGCTGTCATGCCTGGCTTTGGAAGAAAAAAAGAAATATCCTCTTTATTTACCAATGTGATTGTCATGTGATTTTTGGCCTTTTCATAAGATGAAAATTTGCCCATGAAGGGGATGTTCAAAGGATTGGGCTCTGCCAGAGAAGGATTAGAGAGTTCCTCCACATCAGCTGGTGCGGGAGGAAGGGCTGTGAGTGTGGGCTTAGCCTGGCTGAGTTCGAGTGTCGCTGATGAACTTAAGCAAGTCCTTCAGATTGATTGAATCCTTCTTTCTTTACTTGTGAATAATATTTCATCTTCAGGAAAGTTAGGAAGATGACCGTGGGTAGTGCACATGAAAACTCTTGAACACCTATTAAGTGTGCTGTGAGTATGAGTCATATCTCAGTTTAATGAGAGTAATTATCCTGTGAGTCCCTGGTCAGTACAAATGGTTAAGTGAGCTTGCCTATCAGTAGAAAGGTTGGTGGTTCAAAGCCACCCAGAGACCCTTGGAGTCAGGCTGGGCAATAAGCTTCTGAAAGGTCACATTCTTGGAAGCTCAATGGGGAGCCGTTTTGCTCTGCATACATGGGGTGATCATAAATCAGAACTGACTTGATAGCAACTAACAATTTTACTCTGTACTTTAGTGATACCTTACCATTTACACAGCCTTTTTGTACACCTTCTACTATTCGATATTTAAAACAATCAACTAAGCAACCTGAGTTAGGCATCAAGCTACAAAGCTGAACAAGAGAGAGCTCCTGGCTTCAAGCACCTGACAGCCCAGCGACAAAGACAGACATGTAAACAGATAATTTCAACAGTAAGTATAGTGATAAAGGCAGGGTGGGGGAGGATCCCAGATGACAGACTTGTAGTGAATGTTTACTCTGTGTCATGGGCTCTTCATTGCACTTTGTTGTATTATCTCTTTAAATCTTTAAATCCGATCCACGAGAGAGTAATTCTTATCTAGGTAACATGCCCAAAGTTACGCAGCTTGTAAAAGATGAAACTGGGATGGAAATTTACGTGTATTGTTAGAGACGAGGGTTCTGGAGGCATGGGCTTCATGGCTGGGTTTCAGTAATGAATCCCAAAGAGAATTAAGAAGAAATGATAGCACCTTTTAAGATCTGGCTTTGCAAGTCACATAGCATCCATTCTGCTGTAGCCACAAGCCTGTGCAGATTCAAGAGGAGGGAGTATCGATCCTTTTTTTGATGGCAGAAGCATCAGAATTACCAGAGAGTATGTGGGATGGGAAGTGCTGTTGCAGTCATTTTTGGAAAGTTAATTCTGCAGCATTTGGAAACTATGGGATTATAAAGGATGAACACCTGAAGATTCCAGAAAGGCTGTCAGGAGGATTAGCTCCAACATGGATTTGCAACTCATATTTTCCATTTAATAACCATGTAATAGTGAACAAGTTCCTTGGTTGCTTAGAACCAATTTCCTCCTTTGAAAGTGGTGACAATAATACATTTCAGGTGTATGGTGACACCATCATTAAAATAATAGATATACGTGACCTGGAGCATAGTAGACAGTAGGAACTACCGATCATTATTATTTTAAACAGTGTGTAGAATAATACTAACTGCTTCTCAGTGCTCTAGCAATCATCCTGACTTGGTTCTGAGGAAGTTAAGTCTTCCCTCCTAAATGGGCTCCATCTCTACTAGGTACATGGTAAATCAAGTTCCATAAGTCTTTGAATGTCTCAGGAACTCTGATGAACACTGACAATGCTGCTAGAAATATGCGACATTTGGGAGTACTTTAGGGTGGTATTTGGGGATTCAAGGAGCCCTGGTGGCACAGTGGTTAAGAGCTTACTTAGGCTGCTAACCAAAAGGTCAGCTACTCCTTGGAAATCTCATAGGGGCAGTTCTATTCTGTTCTATAGGGAAGCTATGGGTTGGACTTGACCCAATAAGGGGAATTACAAGGCTAAATACCAGTTCCTGAGCTGAAGCTTGGATGATGGTTCAGGAGTGTTGGCCATTGTGGTAGATTGCATTTTTCACCCCAGTATGTCACCCTTTCCTGTATCCATGCCATTTGCCATGTGACTTTGTAATTCTTTCTACTAAATGGATAAAGCGTACTTTCTGGCAAAACCAATCCAGCCGAGCCATCATGGTCAGGCTGTTCTATCTAGGCCCAACCTAGATCAGCTGACTCATGGCCAACCCATAGCAGTGAAAGTAAAATAAATGTTTACGGTTTTAACACTAAGATTTTATGGTTGTTTATTACACAGGAATGGCAAACCAAAACAACTGTAATTCTTCCAACTCTGGAAAATTGTTGAGAAAATACAAAGAATTCAGAAAAAGCAGCCCTAGTGGTACAGTGCTTAAGAGCTTGATTTCCACTCTGTCCTACAGGGTCACAATGAGTCAGAATCTACTAACTGGGAACAGATTTGGTTTCAGTTTTGGTAATCAAGTATTAGGTCTCTAGGTGGTGTAAACAGTTAACCTGTGTGATTATGAGTGAAAAGACTGGCAGAGGTGTCTTCGAATAAAGAGCTGCAACCTACTTCCCCAAAATCATTCATCGAAAACCCTGTGGAGAATATTTCTACTCTGAAAGGCAAGAGGTCATATGCACTGGCATTGACTCAACAGCAACTGGTTTTTAATTAAGTAATAATTTATTATATATGTACGTGGGTAGGATACGGAGTCAGGGAGAATAAGCAACAAAATGATTAGGTATGTTTATAATATAGCCAAACAGATCAGGAGAGTATATAAACTGTCTGTAAGTTCTGAAGTACAAATATCAGGGGTGGAGTAAAGAGTGTGTTGAACTCCGAAAGGGAAGTATTTAGGGAATATGTGTCTATACTGAGCCAACAGAAGCTTCTTATTTTGGGGCAGGACAATGTCTTCAGGATGAGAGCTGCTTCCCTCCTTCTCCTAATAAAGAAAGGTGTTCCTTGCTCTAATACTTTTAAACTTGATGGAGTGAAAGAACAGAAACACACTATTAAAATAACCTTAAGCCATCTGGATCGGGATCAGAACCAACAAGCCTGTAAGGCTGAAAATCTATGAGATTAGACAGATGGGTGGTTATCCTGTACCCAGTGACCTTCCTGTGTCCAATAATATCAGCCTGCAAATCTGAGACAACTTAAAAGAAGGAATACTGTAAGTAATCTCTTGACTCAGAACACTGCTCTTTAAAATTAGACCTACAGCACACCTGACAAGGATTCTAGGCTGATGGGGTTTGGGTTGGAAAGGAATTGGAATCCAGTTAAGTCTTTTTAAATATGGCACCCAGGCTGGAGCCCAGTATGGCCATTCCAGCCGGGGCCTTGCTGCTGTCATTGCTGGGTGCTTGGGCAGCCTAGCAGAGCTGGCCTGCCTGAGAGGTTTTTTCTCCCCTTCTTCTTTTGAATGTAACAGCAAGATTGAACATTTCAGAGGGAAAGTTACTCCAAAAGAAGTTCCTGTTCCCTGGATAAATACAGGGCTTTCCGTGCTCCAAACAGTCGTTCTGTTTTTTTCTGCAGGAAACAAATTTTATTCTAAAAGACCCATTTAGAAGTCTTTCTTGCAATTTGCAGAGTAGAATAGTCTGTTGGTTATACAGGGATGGATTTTATGGGAGTGTTGGTGGAGTGCTGTTAGTGAAAGGAACTCACTGGGGACACGCAACAGAATGTACCTTCTCGCCACTAGCAGGGAAGGAAATGTTCTGTCTGGTTTTCACAGAGGCCCGGGCTTCGTGAAGAGTGTCTCCTGGCATTAGTAGTAATCTACCTCAGAATGCTTTAAAAAGAATTCAGATTGGCTTTTCTGATTTCTCCCAAATTAATTCCTTTCAGCATCTGGAAATAGACACCTGGGAGACTTGCCACAGCTCCTTCCAAAGGTTGATTTCATTAAAACAGCTGTTTTCTTCCAGTTTTCTCTGCTCAAGCTCATAGTACCTTGACTTCTGTGGGTTAATGGAAACAGGAAGTCAACGCAGCACTGTCATTCCTAGGGGTTAAATATTTTTCTAACAGCATGAAAAATCTAAGTTCTATGCCAGTAAATGTTTCTGGAACATAGTTTTATGAATGAATGCAAGTCTTTTCTACACAAGTGATTAGATGTTCTCCTATGTATGTATACGTGGGAATATTTTACTCTTCTGTTCTTATTTTTAATAAGTAAATGGAGGCAACTTTTAACTTCATCTACCCGTCTAATTGTCACAGTCATCTGTCAGCTTGCTGTATTGTGAAGGTTTGCCTGTTGTGATGCCGGAAGCTACGGCACCAGTATTCACGTATTGGCAGGGTTATCCTCAGTGGGCAAGTTTCAGCTGAAATTCCAGACCAGACAAACCAGGAAAAAGGATTGTTTATTTCTGAAAGGTGTTATCCAGTGAAAACCTTATGAATAATAGCAGAATATTTTCTGACACAGTGCTAGAAGATGAGCCCCTAGTGCCGGAAGGTGTTGAAGAGACAACGGGAAGAGCTGCATCCTCAAAGCAGAGTCGACCTTAAGAATGAGGATGAAGTCAAGCTTCCAGGACTTTCATTTGCTGGTGTGGTTCATTTCAGAATGATAAGGAAGAGTGGCAAACATCTGCTAATAGTCAGAAAGTGGCAAGAAAGAGCATTTGAGAGTACTTAATTATGTTCCTGAGGAACCTGTACAAACAGTCAAAAGGCAGTCATTTGAACAATGGAATACCGTGTTTTAAATTCAGGAAAGATGTGTGTCAGAGTTGTATCCTTTCACCATACTTAGTTTTATGGTGAGCAAATCTGAGAACCTGGACTATATCAAGAAGATGTGGACATCGCGATTGGAGAAAGACTCTTAAACAACTTGTGATGTGCAATAACCCATCTAATTGCTTCTGTGTTCATTCACTCAGTCGTTCATCCTCTGTGGATGAGTCATCTATGCTCTGTCTATGAACAATATCTTACTTTTGCATAGAATTCCATTCTTTCTCATCTTTTTAGAGACATTGTGTAAACATTTGTGTAAAAGGAGCTTGTGATCTAGTCCTTTGACTTTAAATATTTCACATATCTGAGGACAGCAGGCCTCTTCTCTCAACTGTAGACTCACATATATTCAGTAGTCTGTAACAGCTTGACTCAAACATTAAACTTACTATTTAAAATCCATTTCTTCACCTTCTCCCCTATATCTGCTCCTCTTGCATTCTTCCCATTTCAGTATGTAGTCATTTTTTCATTCTAGTTGCTCAGGCCCCAAACCCAGGATTTATCCTTGATTCTGTGTTTCTTCTTTCCCCACATCCAATTTGTCTGCAAATTCTGTTGGCTCTACCTTCAAAATATACCCTGGAATATGACTCCTTCTGGCCTATTTTTACCATTACCATCTTGGTCCAAACCACTACCATCTCTTTTTGTATTACTGCAATCTTTTTCTAACTGGCATCCTGCTTCTTCTTTGTTCCCTTTGATCTATTCTCAATGTAGTAGCCAGCATAAGTCAGTCAACATATAGTCAGATGATGAAACTCCTCTGCTCGAGTTTATTCCTTCATCCTGACTTATAGCCAAAGTTTTGAATATGGCTCACAAAGCACTAGGTCGTCTCTGTTTCCTCTCCTACCCATTCTCTTGCCACTTCTTCTTTGCTCAGACTACTTTGTCCGTAATGGCTTGGTTGTTTGTCATTGACCATGCCAAACCTGAACATAGTTTTCTCAGTCTGGATTGGCCTTCTCTCAGATGCCTTCGTGACTTGTTCCCCCACGTCTCTGGCATCATAGATCAGCTGGGAACTTATCATGGAGGACCTCCCTGACCGCTATAATTAAAGAACAAACACCACTACTCCCACCCACCCCCACCACACGCAACTCACACTTGTAGTTGCCTATCCTTTACTTTTTACCCATAGCACTTACTTCATCAGCTGCATTGTATATTTTACCTTTGATTTCATTATTGTCATCTCCACCTACATAACCTCCATCAGGGTAGTGATTTCTGTATGTTTTGCTCTCTGCTATACTCTAGTGCCTAGAAGTGACGCACAGTGTGAGTGTAAGTACGAGAACTGACAATTAAGTTCCCCAACTCATCCTAGGAAAAAAATGCTATACACCCTGTTTCTGAATATCAGTTATGGTCACCTTCAAAGTACTCCACTTGGGAAGCTATTCACCCTTCAAAGCAATCTGGGAACTCTTTTTCTGGAATGGGCATCAGAGCTGTCGTCCTATTACCCTTGATGTTCTGAATGTCATCAAAATGTCTTCCTTTCAATATTTCCTTTATCTTTATGTGAAGAAAAAGTCACTGGGGGTCAGGTCAGGTGATTAGGTTGGGTTTTTCAGTATAGTTATCTGTTTACTGGCTAAAAACTCCTTCATAGACAACTATATAGTTAAGTTTATAAACTTGGTGCAGTGTGCAATGGCCATTCCAGAAACCGTTCCAAAATTGCTTTGAAGGGTCAACTAGGTGCTGACATTGGTACATAACTTCCCAAGAGGAGTACTTTGAAGGTGACCGTAGTGATAATCAGCAATGAGGTATGTAACGCTAGAACAACTAAGCTCACAGACTTAATTGTTGGACCTTGTATCTGTTGAATGAATGACTGAGTAACTTATGGTTAATCTTTTTTCTCCCTTTTAACACAATATGTGTTTACAGATACAGCATTATTCACAACCCAGGACTATGTTGCACATATTGTTTCCTAACTTGTTTTTAACATCATTTCATGAACATCTTTCCATTCCTTAAATAGTTTCTTACAGCACCATTTTAATGACTGTGTATTTCATTGTGTAGGTGAATCATATTTTATTTACCTAGTGTTCCACTGGTAGAAATCTGTATTTTCCCCAAGGATTGACAACTGCTTAGCCATACTGTAATTATCTTTAAAACAGCTGTAGTTGTCATTTATTAAGTACTTGCTCTGTGCCAGGCTCTGGGCTAAAACTTTACTTGCATTATTTCATCACACCGTTCATTTTATCTTTAGCTCGATAGTACCCAGTCTAGATAATGTTTTCCAAAGTTACTTAGGATAGTTTTTTTTTCTACATCCTTTCCAGTGTGATTATATTCTTTATTTGTAATACAGTGAGGCTACTTTTTTACTGTTTGTATTGTATTTTGGGGGGGCACATGTGAAACTTTACTATGGTTCTGAGAGTCAGAGTGATGTAAAAATTATTGGAGAGAAGCATCTCTCCTTCCTTATTTCTTCTACCCTGTTACCTTTCCTTACTTTTCCTCATCTCTTTCCTACCCACTGCCACAGTTAAGGAATTTCTTTAGTTTCTGGTTAATTCTCACTATATTTCTTTTGCAAAGATAAGCAGATAAATGTCTGTGTATGTTTTTTAAATATCACCTTCTTTTTATATGAATACTCTTTTCTTATTGAGTTGTGAAAATTCTTTACATGATCTGAATACCAATCTTTTATCATATAAATGTTCTGCAAATATTTACTACTAGTCTATAGCCTGCATTTTATTTTTCTAGCAGTCTTCTTTTTATAATTTATTTTATTTTGTTGAGAATATGCACCAATTCAACAGTTTCTGCACATATAATTCAGTGACACTGACTACATTCTTCACCATGTTCTTGACAGATGTTTGTTTGCAGTTTTCCTTTCTTGACAGGGGGTTGTTTTTCCCTTGCTCTTCTTTTTGTCTTACGATTTTTGCTTGAGAGATAGACATTTTATGTAGGCCAGTAGAGACTGTGATAAAGAACATTTATTGCCTGGAAATAGGCACACTTTTTCTTGGTTAGGATTTTAGTGTGGAGAGTGAAGTTGTTTACTGAGGATTTCAGTTTGGCTTTGATTCTGTTGTGATCACCCTCGATTTGCTTCTAGTGTTACTTGGTGTTTAGGGGTGGGTTAGTTTGCTAAGGACACTCTGGTGGTGCAGTAGTTAAGTGCTGTGGCTGCTAATCAAAAAGTTGATAGTTTGAATCTATCAGCCACTCCTTGGAAACTCAGTGGTGCAGTTGTATTCCATCCTGTAGGGTCACTATGAGTAAAAATTGACTGTCTGGCAGTGGGCTATTTATTTATTTAGTAGTTTGCTCAATTCCTTTTTTTGCTGTTCCTTTCCTATTCTCTCCTTTTGGCCTTCCCTGTGGGCCAGCGGAAACCACGGTAGCATAGTGGTTAAGTGCTAATGGCTGCTAATCAAAAGATTGGCAGCTTGAATCCACCAGGCTTTCCTAGGCGACTCTATGGGGGCAGTTCTGCACTGTTCTATAGAGTTGCTATAAGTTGGAATCAACTCAGTGACAACGGATTTGTTTTTTTTGTATGCTAGTGGCTCAGAAGCTGTGTCTTCTTAGGCCCCTTCCAATCAGAGATTGCTGGTAGTGGTGATTGGACAAGAAACCCCTGTTTCCTTGATCTGGTCTTTCTTGGCAAGCTTTTCTCCTTGGTTCTCAGTGATGAGACTTTTCAGATAATTTTGCTCTTCTTCTCTGTGGCAGGCAAAGTTTGTCTTCCATTTCTGGCAGATCTTGTGCAGAAGAGAGTTTTCTTTCTACGCCTCCAGAAGTAGAACACCTATAAAGTTTTAGACCCACATGTTCTCCTTCCCTTTCTTAGGAATAGGTTTGTTTGTTTATTTATTTATTTGTTGTTGTTTCTTTTCCTCCAGCTACAGTGGGTTTTTTCTGTGTCCTGGGGTCATCAGCATTAAATTTCCTTCCTCTAGTGGCTTAAGCTTTTTATCTCACAAGGGTTGGCACTTTGTGCCTTTCCTACATCAATAGCTCTTTTCTTCTACTGGTCTCGCACCACAAAGAGAGATTTTCTCTGATCCTGGCCTTCCCCCAATGTTTCTAGTGACTACCCAGTGGAATCTATGGAGGAGAGTTGGCCTCTAAGAGCCTGCTCACTAAGGAGAACTCTTTTTGGACTGCAGCTCCCAGAGGGTCTATACATTCATTGTAACCGACTTTTCACCTCTAGCAACTTATTAAAGATTACAGCTGAATCCTTAGTCATTTGTATGGAACCTGGTGTCTCTTCCATCTTCATCACAGTTGTTCAAAAAATACTGTCTCTTTAGAGGGGCTTGTATTTTCTTAGATTTCACATAACTTAGCTGCTCTGGGACCTGATGGATTAAAAAAATATTTTACAGTTTTATTCAGCTTTTTCTTGTCATTGGAGTGAAGTAATGCTCTTTTCAGCTTTTTACATCCCTAGTATAAGCAGAATACGTGAGCAGTGCTCATGTGTGTGTTACTGTTTAATGCCTGACTGTTGGAGAGATTTTTTCTTCCTTTGCTCATCAACTTGTAAACGTCCCTCGTGTCTGCACAAGTGAGTCATAGGCGCGGTGAGGACCGCTAAAGGAGAATCTGACTTCTCTTATTTCTCCCAAAGTGCTCCATGCAGTCAGTTCACTACGCTATTGGTTAAAATCTTAGTCCTTCACAATCTGTTTCAAACCAATTTCTTCTTATTCTAAGTGAGGATGGGGAAATCATGGTTCACTTCCGCCTATCCACATCTCCCGGTTTTCTCCTGCTTGTGAGAAAGCTCTTCAAATTTTCATCTTTGCTTTGCTTTCTAACTGCTCAGTCTACAAGGCCTGACAATTACGTTTGCGAATGCATCCTAGAAAAAGTGCTACATACCTCATTGCTGAATATCACTACTGTCACCTTTGAAGTAACCCCCTTGGGAGCCTATATACCGATGCCAGCACCTAGTCTACCCTTCAAAGTAATTTTCTGGAATGGCCATCAGGAATGGCCTATTACACTTGATGTCCTGAATGTCATCAAAATGTCTTCCTTTAAATATTTCCTTTATCTTCAGGTAAAGAAGAAAGTAATTGGAGGCTAGATCAGTTGAGAAGTTAGGGTGTACCAATATAGTGATTTTTTTACTGGCTAAAAACTCCCTCACAGACAACCATGCAATTAAGTTTCACAAACTTGGCACCATGCCACCACATGCAATGGCCTTTCCTGAAAGAGTTCCAAAATTGATTTGAAGGGTGGACTAGGTGCTGGCATCAGCATACAGCTTCCCGCATGGAGTACTTCAAAGGTGACTGTAGTGATATTCAGCAGTGAGGTATGTAGCACTTAGAACAATTAAGTTCGTGGTCTTAATTGTTGGACCTCTTATATATAAGCAAGTATTTTCTCTGGTCAGAAACAGACAACATATAACATCAGTACATATAACATGAAGATGTGTGGCTCACATGTGCAGAAACCTCAGGGGCTTTAGAAGATAAATTCGTTTGGAGTCAGTGGCAGATGTGGCTTCCGAAAAAGCTTTTCTAAAATTTTTTTTAGAGTTTTGTTGTTGTTGTTATGATTGAATGAAAATGTACATTCATGTGTAAATTTGCACGCTTACCTGTATGCAGCTCCCACTTCTCTCCCTACCTGGTGACAGCACACCCCTCCTCTCTGCTCCATACATGTCCTATCCTCCCAACAGTCTCCTATCCCCTCTTTGCCACCCACTCCCCTTCCTCCAACAAGAGGTCAGCAGGATGAAATCCTGTAGATGCATAGAACTGTAAAATTCCCACAAGATACTGTTACTCTGTGTTGCCAAGTCCAATCCATTGCTGTTCAAAAAATTGGTCTTCAATTATGATTTATGGACAAGGGCAGCATCAGGACCAGAGGCCATGATCCCAGGGGAACCCCAAAGCCCCCCAGACCATCAGTTGTGGTCTTTTATTGGAGATCTCATGGTGTACCCCTATTTATTCTCTTGTTGCCAGTGAGACTCAACTTTGTGAGCTCCATTGTGGCTATCACTGGTGGTGGTCAGGCACCATCCGGTTCTTCTGGTCACAAGTTGATGTAGAGACCCACTCACATGGGTCTTTCTGTCTTCTGGGTTCTTTTTTCCCCAATGATCAACCATTCCTGTTGAGTTGGGACTGTTTGCTATACCCTCAGATGGCAGCGTGGCAGCTTTTAAGACCTCAGACACCGCTAATTGATGTAGGTTGCAGAGAGTCTTCATTAGCAAAACGCTAGCGGTGCCAATTGGCCTCGATTTTGCCTAAGAGCATGGTCCCTGGTTCCCCGCCCCAGCTACTCTGTCTTTGCAGTATTGGGTTAAGATGGGAGGAGTACTCAAATTACATTGAAGTCTAATGTGTGCTGTCACCGATTTCACCCAACCAAATTTCTATAAACTATCTAATCTAGGGCCTCCCCCCAACCTGTGCAGCTATCAAAGAGTCTTTCCTTCTATGCATGAGTCTGTCTTTAAGTTCTTATAGTAGGGTGTCTCATACAATATTTGTCCTTTTGTCGCTGACTGCTTTCACTCAGCATAATGTCCCCCAGTTGAAAGCAGGTTAAGAGATGTTTCCTGCTATCATCATTGTTCTTTATCATTGTGTAGTGTACCATTGAGTATATATACCATAGTTAACCTACCCATTCCTCTGTTGTTGGGCATCTGGGTTGATTCCATCTTTTTGCTTTTGTGGACTGTGCTGCGATGAACATTCATGTGCATGTATCAAATGGTGTGAATGGCTTTGATTCTGTAGGATATATTCCAAGCAGTGGAATTACTGAGTCAAGTGATATATCCATGTTTATTATTTTAAGGTAGTGCCAGATTGCTTTCCAAAGAGGTTGCACCATTTTACAATCCCACCAACAGTGTAGGAGAGTTTCAATCTCTCCACAGCCTTTCTAGCATTTGTTGCTTTGCATTTTTTTTGATCATGGCCAACCTTGTTGGGCTGAGATGGTATCTCGTTTTCATATTGATTTGAATTTCTTTAATAGCTAGTGATCGTGAGCATGTCCACATGTGTTTTTTGGCTGTCTGGGATCTCCTTCCCAGAGAAGTTTCTGTCCTTCTCCTCTACCCATTGCTTAATTGGATGATTTATCTTTTTCTTATTGGTATTTTGTAGTACCTTATAGATTATGGAGATCAGGCATTGGTTTGACATAGAGTTGCCAGATATGTTTTCCCATTCTGTAGGTGGCCTTTAATTCTGTTACTAAAGTCTTTGGATGAGTGAAAGTCATGGATTCTTAGTAGTTGCCTTTCATGTATTTTCTCTTCTGATGATTGTGGTTTGTTTGACAGATTTTGAAGTCTGTCTACATTGTATATTAAACCTTCCAATGTTGTTCCTACTTTTTCTTTGATGAGCTTTATTGTTTTAGATTTGACATTTAGGTCTTTTATCCAGTTTGAGTTGGTTTTTGTATAAGGTGTAAGATTTGGGTCTTGTTTCAATTTAGTGCAGATGGATATCCAATTTTGCCAACACCATTTGTTGAACAGATTGATTTTACCCCAGTTTAGTGTCTTAGGGCCTTTGTCAAATATCAGCTGTTCATAGGCAGATGATGTTATCTCTGGGGTCTCGATTCTGTTCCACTGATCTCTCTGTCTGTTATTGTACCAGTACCAGGCTGTTTTGACTACCGTGGCAGTGTAATAGGTTCTAAGGTCGGGTAATGAGAGGTCTCCGAATGTGTTCTTCTTCTTTAGTAGTGCTTTCCTTATCTGGGGCTTCTTCCTTTTCCAGGCAAAGTTGGTCATTTGTTCCTCCATCTCATTAGAAAATGTCACTGGAATTTGTATTGGGATTGCATTATACAAGTAGATTGCTTTGGGTAAGATAGACATTTTCCCAATGTTAATTCTTCCTATCCATGAACAGGGTAGGTTTCTCCGTTTATGTAAGTCTCTCTTACTTTCTTGTAGTAAGATTTTGCAGTTCTGTTTGTAAAGGTCTGTTATTTCTCTTGTTAAATTTATTACTAGGTGCTTTATCTTCTTAGGGGCTATAGTAAATGGTATTGACTTGGTGATTTCTTCCTTAACAATCTGATTGTTGGTATAAAGGAATCCTACTGATTTACTTATGTTTATCTTATATCCTGAGACTTTGCAGAACTCCTCTATCAGTTCGAATACTTTCCTTATGGATTCTTTGGGATTCTCTGCATATACAATCATATCATCAGCAAACAGGGAGATTTTTAGTTCTTTGCCGAATGCAGATGCTCCTTATTCCTTGATCTTGTCTAATTGCTCCAGCTAGAACTTCTAGTACAATGTAGAACAGGAGAAGTGAGAGTGGGCATCTTTGTCTAGTTCCTATTCTGAAGGGAAACTGTTTCAGTCTCTCTCCATTCAGGATGATGTAAGCAGCTGGCTTTGTATAAATTGTCCTTACTGTGTTGAGGAATTTGCCGTCTATGTCTGTTTTGCTGAGAGTTTTTAGCATGAATGAGTGTTGGACTTTATCAAATGCCTTTTCTGCATCAATAGACAAGATCAGGTGATTCTTGTTTTTTGTGATAATTATGTGGTTGATCACATTAATTGTTTTTCTGATGTTGAACCAGCCTTGCATCCCTGGCATGAATCCAACTTGGTCATGATGGATTATTTTTTGGATATGTTGTTGTATTCTATTGGCAAGAATTTTGTTGAAGATTTTTGCATCTAGATTCATGAATGATGTTGGTCTGTAGTTCTCCTTTTTTGTTGGGTCTTTCTCTGGCTTTGGTATCAGGGTTATTCTGGCTTCATAGAATGAATTTGGGAGTATTCCATCCTTTTCTATACCGTGAAATAGTCTTAGCAGTTTTGGAGATAACTGTTTTCTAAAAACTTGGTAGAATTCTGCAGTGAAGCCATCTGGGCCCAGACTTTTTTTGGTTGGAGTTTTTTGATGACTTTTTCAATCTCTTCTTTTGTGATTGGTTAAATAAGTTGTTCTGCATCACCTTGTGATAATTTGGGTAGGTGATATGAATCAAGGAATTTGTGCAGTTCCTCTAGGTTTTCAAATTTTTAGAATACAGTCTTTCATACTATTCAGCTATGATATTTTTGATTTCTGTTAGATCTGTTGTGACAGCTCCCCTCTCATTTCTTATTTGGGTTACTTGTTTCCTTTCATATTTTTTTTTAGTAAATTTAGCCAATGGTTTGTCATTTTGTTGATTTTTTAAAAAAACCAGTTTTTAGTCTTTTCAATTTTTTTCATTGTTTTTCTGTTCTCTAATTCATTTAGTTCTTCTCTAATCTTTATAATCTGTTTTCTTCTGTTGCCTGAGGGGGCTCCTCTGTTGTTCTCTCTCTACTTGGTCAAGCTGTACTCTACTTGGTAAAGAACTGAAACCAGTTCCTTGATTTGGTTTCTTTCTTCCTTTCAAATGTGTGCATTTATGGAGATAAACTGACCTCTGAGCATTGCTTTGGCTGTATCTCACAGGTTCTGGTAGGAAGTGTTTTTGCTCTCATTAGAATCCATAAATTTCTTTATTTCATCCTTGATTTCTTCTATAACTCATGGTTTTTTGAGCAAGGTGTTATTCAGTTTCCAGGAGTTCCACTTTCTATCTATGTTTTTTCTGCTACTGATTTTGACTTTAAGGCTTTATGATATGAGAAGACGCTTTGCATTAATTCAGTGGCATGGATTTTGTTGAGTATTGCTTTGTGTCCTAACACGTGGTCTGTTCTGGAGAATGTTCTATGTGCACTAGAGAAGAAGGTGTAGTTGTCCGCTGATGGATAGAAAGTTCTGTATTTGTTGATGAGGTCTAGTTGGTTAATTGTGGCAATAAGGTCTTCTGTGTCTTTATTGAGCTTTTTTCTGGATGATCTGTCAAATATTGAGAGTGGAGTGTTGAAGTCTCCTACTATTACTGTGGGGTGATCTATCTCCTTTTTGAGTGTAGTCAGTGTTTCTTTGACATATTTAGGTGCTTTAATATTAGGTGCGTAAATATTTAACATTGTTAAGTCCTGCTTGTGTATTGAAACTTTCAGCAATAAATAGTGTCCATCCTTGTCCACGATGATGGATTTCACACTGAAATCGATTTCATCTGTGATTAGAATTGCCACACCTGCTCTTCTTTGTTCATTCTTAGATTGATATATATTCTTCCATCCTTTAATTTTCAGTTTGTTCATATCTTTAAGTCTAAGGTAAGTTTCTTGTAGACAACATATGAATGGGTCATGTCTTTTGATCCAAGATGTCACTCAATTCTCTTTACTGGAGCATTCAGTCCATTTACATTCAATGCAATTATTGTTAGGTATGTATTCAGTGCTGCCATTGTGATGTGTTTATTTTTGTGTTGATGTTTTCTCTGTTCTTTTTAATCTGTTCTGTGACCTTCTTCTTTGTGAGTTGATTTTTCACCTTTTTCAGGATTGGTTTTTTGGTTGTTGAGACTCCTGTATTACATTTCTTGGTGTGGTATGTTGCTTCTTTATTGTGCTTTATGGCTGCCCCTATGATCCCACTTAATAAACTATAAATAAACCCAATTTTGATTGCTACCAGTCTTGTCAACTTCCTCTCCATCTGGAAGGACTATAATGACTGTAGTATATCCCTCTTTTTAATATGATGATATCATCATTTACATGATATGATCACTAGATTGTTTCACTATTATAGCTTTGATTGTGTTTGGAGTCTTCCCTAACTGAGTAGGATTCTAGATAATGTGTCCTTCTAAGCCAAGATAATTTGTTCTTCTAAGCCAAGAGATTCTTTCAGTATTTCTTGCAGCTTTGGTTTGGTTTTTACAAAGTCTCTGAGTTTCTGTTCATCTGTGAATGTCTTAATTTCATTTTTGTATTTGAAAGGTAGTTTTGCAGGATATATAATTCTTAGTTGGAAGTTCTTCTCCTTCAAGCCTTTGAATGTGTCATGCCACTGTCTCCGTGTCAGTGTCATTTCTGCTGAGAAATCTGACAAAAGCCTACAGAGTTTCTCTCTGAATGTTTGCTTTGAGTCTTGCTGCCTTTAAGAGTTTCTGCTTATGTTTCATTTTGTTAAGCTTGATTATAATATGTCTTGGAGTCTTTCTATTGAGATCTATATTGAGTGGTGTTCAGTATGTATCTTGGATATCTATAGCCTCTTCTTTCATAATTTCTGGGAAGTTTTCTGTCAGCAGCTCAGCAACAATACTCTGTGTTCTCAGGTGTCTCGCCCTGTTCAGGAACTCCAATTAATGGTAGATTGTTCTTCTTAATAGAATCCCATATGGTTCTTAATGCCTCTTCATTTTTCTTGTTTCTTTTTTCTACTTTCTCCTCATAGATACTGGAGTCAGTAGCTCTGTCTTCCAAATAGAAATTCTCTTTTCCATTTGGTCCATTCTGTTTTCTTGGCTTTGAACTGAAGTTTCTATGGCTTTTATTTTCTTCTTGATCTGTTGGGTTTCTGAGTACTGATGGTCCATCAGATCGAACAGCTTGCTTACTTTTTCATTTTGCTCTGCTGCATTTTGTATAAGGTCTAGGAGGGGTCTATATATAATTCTTTTGTATTCACCTTTTGATAGTTTCAGAAAAGCTTAGTCTGGGAAGTTCTGAGGTGATTTCTTTCGGGAGCCTTCTGATGCCATGGGTTATTTCTGGGTTACTGTCTTCTCCAAAGTTTGTTGCTTTTTGGGCTTCATGTGGGTCAATAGAGGCTGAGAGATGCTGTGAAGATGGAACACAGTTCTTTCTCTAGGCTGTCTTAAAATGAGAAGTAAAAAGTACTTGACAACTTTCAAAGTCCTTCAGGTTTTCAGGTATAAATGTCCTTCTTCCAAGCTGGCAAAGTAGGCACATCTATATTGAACCCCAGATGTTATAAACTGGCTCAAAATATAGAAAGTCAGCTGGCTTCTTCTGTTGCCCCCAGCTGTAGGTGAAACTGTGTAGAATTCTGCTTTTCTACTGGAAAAGCAATCTCTTCTGGGTAGGCACTGCTTCCCAGCCTAGGAATTAGGTCCTGCTGAGGCTTCCCTGTGGGTAACTCCGCCTCCCAGGGAAACAAGATGGCATCCCATAGAAGCTTGCCAGCTGGCCGGGACAACATTCGAGGCAGAAAGAGAGGCCAAGAGTACTGAAATGCCCAGAGTCTGCAACCTGTGCCCCTGGGCCCCACCCCCAGGTGACACTGTGCAAAACACCACCTCCCTGCTGGAAAAGCATTCTCCCCCTGGCAGGTGCCACCTCCCAGCCTTGGAACCAAGTCTGGCTGCATCCTCTACCTGGGATTCTCCATTTCCCAGTGGATCAAGATGATGTCCTGCACAAGCACATCTGTACAGCTACCACATGGTGGAGGCAGAAAGATAGGCCAGAGGAGCTGAGGTGTGTAGAGTCCAAAGCCAAGCTCTCAGAACCTGGCAATTACACTTGCTGGTCCCACTAGCAGTGTGTCTAAGACCAGCAGCCAGTCAAGTCCTAGCTCTGCCTGCTGGCCAAGACAGGAAAAATGGTGAGTTACCTTCCATCTGTGCAAGCCTGAGCTAACTGAAAGTGTGATCAGTGAAAGAGAGGAGGTTTTCCATTCAGTGATATGAAGTCCAAATTAACAGCCTTATGTTGCATCCCAGGGCTCACTAGGTGTCCAGAAGTCTCTGTTTAATTATCATTTCAGGTCTTGGTTTCCAGAGGGATTTAGGGAGACGTGCGTTTAGTCCACCATCTTGACTCTGCTTCTCCCCCAAAAGCTAATGTGATGTTAAACTGTGTTTGATATTCATCCACCAGAGACATCCTTGAGATCCAGGGTGACATGTTTGGTCTTTACAAAGGCTCTCTATTGAAGACCCATTTCAATTAACTGTGGCATGGACCACAGGTCTTTGGGATGACTTCTTGGGGTGATAAAATGGTAACTGATCTCCTTTGAAGAGGAATAGATATGGTTCCCCAGAAGCCTCAGGGTACTGCCCTTCTACTCAGTTGATCAGACAGCCTTACCCTTTACATCTCTATCTGCTGAAACTGGAATGAAGACAGCCTTTTAAAGCAATTTTCTTTCAGTGATGTGTCAGATAAGCAATAGCTTTGACACTCTAAAGAATGAGCAGGAAATGCATCAGAGATTGGCCTCAGTTTATTTCCTCTGTGTCATAGCCCAAAATGTTTTTTTAATTTATTCCTCCACAGAGGTAAATTTTGCCACTGGGTAATGTTTCTTTTCTCCTGTATCTTCCTTTCGACTTATTCTTTCACTATCTTGAGTTTTGATTTCTTTTCATTCCTCTTGCATTATTTCTAAATTGTTTTTGGCTCACACCCACCAGGGACTGCTGGGTTGGCTTGGTGCTGTGTCCTTGATCTTATAGACTTGTTCTGGAGAAGGGAGATTTATAATGGGAACCACAGTTCCCCACACCACAAACTGCAGTTGCCACAGCTCCTGATTCTACTTTGTCTTTGGTCTGGTCCAAGTTAGAGGGGCCTCACATGTGGGGTGAGCTCTTAGCTTGATCAAAAACTTTCAATTTTGATTGGACCCAGACTTTCTATACTCTCAGTCTTCTCAACTAAGAAATCTTAAGGATTCCAGGGGATAAAGAAATGGACCTAAACTGACAACATGAAATTTAACAAAGTTTTATATATATAAGGTTGTGAATTGGAGTCAAAAGTCCTGCTATATGTGTTCAGGTGGCTTAATGGGATCATGGGGGGAAAAAAGAACTAGTCAACTGTAAAACCAGTGTTAGTTAAAACTTCTTAAAGAATTATTTTAGTTGCTGTTGCAAATATACACAGCAAAGCACATGCCAATTCAACGATTTCTAATGTACAATTTAGTGTCATTGATTACATACTTTGAAGTTAAAATTTTTCTTTGTGACTTTCTTTGCAAGTTAATATTGACTACACTATGGAAATAGGGTTCAATGAGCTGGGGAAACACTGGTGGCATAGTGGTTAAGTCCTATGGCTGCTAACCAAAGGGTCAGTGGTTCACATCTACCAGCTACTTCTTGGAAACCCTATGGGGCAGCTCTAATCTGTCCTACAGGCTCCCTATGGAAATGCTGGTGGTATAGCAGTTAAGTGCTATGGTTATGAACTAAAAAGTCAGCAGTTCAAATTCACCAGATGTTCCTTGGATAACTCTATGGTGCAGTTGTATTCTGTCCTGTAGGGTCAGAATCGGATCAGAATCACCTTGAGGGAAATGAGAATATGAGCTGGAGCTGATTATAAAGACCAAGATAGGGAATTGTCAATGTGGTAGACTGACTGCAAAAAGTCCCCCATTTTCCACTTTCATCTCTGTTTCCATACATTTTGCAATTTCACCATGCAACTCTTCCCGTCAAGAAGTGAAGTCTATCTCCTATTCCTTGAATCAGGCTTGTATATGCCCTTGGTGTACATGGAATGTAGCAGAAATAACTGTATATCAGTGGTGAGATGTTGCTCATTTCTGTGCTTTGTCTTGAAATCATAACTCTGTCATGTGAATGAGCTCAGGTTTGCCAACAAGATGGTAAGAGTCATATGGCCTAGCCATGTCCAGTCAAGAGTCAATCTACTGCCACACACGTTAGCAGCACATATGGGACCAGCCAGCCCCTAGATAGTGACTGCTACTTGTCTGAAAATGCATGCATATACTCAGCTGAGCTCAACTAAGCATGGTCTAGATTAGCAGTACCACTCACCTGACCAAAAAATTGTGAACTGTAATAAATGGTTATTTTGGTTAATGGTGATGGCTGTATATAATTAATACCCCTGAGCTGTACATGTGAGAATTGTTAAGATGACAAATGTCTTGTTATTTCCATATCTAACCTGTTGCTGTGTGGTCAATTGGAACTCCTAGGACAGAGTAAAATCACCCCATGGGGTTTCTATGGCTGTAAATCTTTATAAAGCAGACCACTATATCTTTCTCCTGTGGCGCAGCTAGTGGGTTCAAATGGCCAACCTCTTGGTTAACAGCCAAGTGCTTAATCACTGTGTTCCCAGGCCCCCTTATCTATTTATCACAATTTAAAAAATAAAGAAAAGTGAATGGTTATTTTTTAAATCACTAAGTTTTGCTTGGTTTGTTACACAGCAAAAGCTAACTGATACAGTCTTTAAAATGGAGTACATTAATAATTGTTAAAGGAACTGATGACTTTGCTCTGGTGGAAAAAAAAGAAATGGGGGTGCAATATTTCTGGAGATGGGTTCAGAGGCTGGTGTTCAATCCTCCTCTAAAAAAGCTAAAGGCCAGAGGATCATGGAGGCCAGCTGCTCTTATGACAGAGTAAAGAAAAATGACTGCCGACAGAGTAGCCTGCATTCCCGTTTTGAGAGGCAAAGACCTCGCACTTTCAACAGACTCATTATAGAGCATGGCCTGGAGCAATTTTAGAGGCTCCATTCAGCAGGATAACCTGGTAAAGTGTTAGGGTCCTAAAAGGGAGATTCTCAGGAGTGGCCTGAGAGAAAGAGGGAGTTGAGGGTGGTACTAAGTGGCCAGCTGGAGCGGACATCAACATATTAAGAGAAATTGAGTAAGAGGTTACCAGGGAGGTCTCAAATGTACCCGTTAATGCATTTTATGTAAAAGTGTCCAAAGAGCACACAGGCCAAGACACAGCAGTACCTCTCCAGATAGACCTGTCTCTGCTCTTCACTGTCCTCCCCCTCTGATCTTCAGCTTTGGTGGGACAGAGGCCACTTTGTGCACGGAGAATGAGGGGTGGGGTTGTTAGACAACCACACACAGCAGGATGACCAGGACTTCCTCCCCTCATTGCTGTCTTCAAGCCTGGATTACAGAGAAAGGAATTTTAACTTTGGAAGAAATTTGAAACTTTGTTTACTGCTACTAAAATGAGATTATTTTGCGACTAGAAATGACTGGAGGTCTTTTTATTATCTAGGAATTTGCAGATAAGATATAGGCTGCTCAAGACCTCATTTAGGGGCAGGGGAGAATTAGCTGTAACCTGTGAGTCTTACTTGCTCAATATAATATTCACAGATTGTGTGTGTGTGTGTGTGTGTACATACATACATACATGACCATATGCACTCCCTGGGTGGTACAAATGGTTAAATGCTCAATTACTAGTGAAAAAGTTTGTGCTTCCAAAGGAAGTCCTGGGAATCTGTCTTAGGAAATAACACAGCCTTGAAGACCATACGAAGCACAGTTCTGCTCTGGAATACATGAGACCTCTATGAGCTAGAATCAGCTTGATGGCAACTGGTCTTGGTATCCCTTCTGTCTGTCTTTTTGGCACAAATGACAGCATACCTAATTCAATGTTTGCACCTTGTTTACCAAGTAAAAATTTTTGGAGCTCGTGCCTCAGTGCATATGGGCCAGCTGCATGCTTTTGAAAAGTTCACTCTGATTATGAGCTTCTCACAACTGTCTCCTTTCTTCCAATGATTCCTCAGTGATCTCGAAGTAACTGGTCCCCCAGGCACTGGGGAGAAATGGAAAAGATCACACCTGTCTTTCCATCTGGGTAACAAATTGCTTTTCAGCGTTTGAAAATTCCCATTCAAAAAGCCTGAGCTTTATTCCCATTCTAAATTGCATCTTGGTGCAAGTTATAGTTTAATATCTCCACTATTTCACGTTTTCTCAGAAAAAAAAAGGCAGCAAAAGCTAGTACAGTAGATGGTAACCAAGAAAATCACCTTGTAAAAAGCCATTTTCAATGCCTCTATCATTCAGGAGAAATTTAAAAGGAGGAGAAACAGCCATGCAATATAAAGACAGATAAATTGATTTGCTTCTGATTTATAAAACACATTCCTGTGCCAATACTACTTTTCTGTGTGGCAGTTTTCTGCCTGAGATAACATATTATATCTGAAAAGATTTATGCCAAAAAAGAAAAAAAAATGTAGTAACTCCACATCACATACTAACAGTAGGGTTGTACTGCACCAGTGAAACATAGTCATTGCGAAGAGTGGAAAGAACTTACACCTTGGAAGCAGACAGACTTGAGTGTGTTACTAGCTATGATTCCTTAAGACAGTATTTTAAGCCCTTGGAGTTTCACTTTCTTCATCTGTAAGAGGGGGTTGGCAAAAGCTGTCTTGCAGAATTCTTGCAAGTGCTGAACGAGCTAATATATGCAAAGTACCTAGTTGTACACAGGGTTGCTGCAAGTCAGAACTTTCCCACTGGGACCTAACAACAACTAGTTGTGTGACTGGCACATAGTGAGTGCTCAATGAATGATACTTTAAAAATAATATCTAATAAAATTCTGGCAATTTTTTGACTACGGCATGATGCCCAGCACATCAACAACTCTCAAGGACCGCTTAGTGAAAGATAAACGTGCAGTCTTGTCTCCTCCTAGAACTTCTGCAGTTTATACTTAGCACACAGTCTAGGCACAAGATCACGCATGCTTGCTCCCCATTTCCTAGTTTGTCTACAATTATTAACTCAAGGAGAGTGTGGACACTCGAGGATGTCAGAGAGGACAGGGAAGACTGCTGTGCACAGGGCTTTTGGAGTCTAACTTGTAAAATACGTACCTGATGAGGCTCCTGGCATAGTAGAAGGGGCATGGGCTTGGAGGTTGATACCTGTGGGTTCAAATCCTGGCTCTGACGCATAACCAGTTGCATGACCTTGGGCAAATTTCCTAATTACTCTGAGCTGCAATAAAATGCCAAGTATAAAATCCACCTTAAAGATTTGTTGTGAAGATTAAATGAAACATTTTGTGTGAAATTCTTAGTGTGCTCAAGTAAACCCATGTTGTTGTTAGGTGTTGCTGGGCTGATTCCAACTGAAAGTGACCCCGTAGGAAGAAGTAGAACTGCCTCACAGGTTTCCAAGGAGCAGCTGCTGGATTCAAACTGCCAGCCTTGGGGTTAGCAGCCATACCTCACCACAGCTCTTAACCACTGTACCAGGAGGGCTCCTTTTGGGTCTGCACACATACTGAAAACAAAACAAAACAAAACCCGTTACCATCATGTTGATTCCTATTCACACCAACCCTATAGGATGGAGTAGAATTGTCCCATAGAGTTTCCAGAGAGTGACTGGTGGATGTGAAGTGCCAGCCTTTTGGTTAGCAGCCGAGCTCTTAACTGTTACACCACTAGGAATTTGAGAAAAAAACAAAACAAAACAAAAAATTGCCATGGAGTTCATTTTGACTTTTAGTAACCCTAAATCCATAAAAAAACACCAAACCCATTGCCATTATGTGAGTTCCCACTTGTAGTAAGTCGACTGAAAATAGCAATTCTTGAGAACAGTTTTGAATCCTGCTGTGTCACTGAAAGTAGACAACCACTAACTGGCCCAAGGCAGAGAACAAGGGAAACAAGAAGAGGGAGAAGGAAGGCAGAGGGATGAGGGAAGGAAAGGAAACTGAGAAAGAGAAAATGAGGACTTGATGGAGGAAAAGGAATGAAAGATTTCTACAGGAGAGGAAGGAGGATGTTTAATATGACTCAGATGTACAAAAAATAGTTGATGTCATATTGTTCTGATACAACAACTTCAGCTGATGTGGAAAAACAGCTGGAAGCTGCCTGAGCCAGTTGCTCAGTACTTTGTGAGCAAGTATCTCTCTAATGTCAAGTACAAGCTTCCCAGAGGGCTCCTTTTAACTTTCAAAGTGTCTCTCCTCCTTTTCCTCCTCAAGATGGTGCGTGGGTGAGGCGAACGTCTCCTGGTGGCAGGAGCTTTGGTTTCTGGCTCTTGTAATCCTCGCAGCCTTCTCCTGACGAGCCAGGGGTGAGTTAAGGGGCTCCCTGGGCTGGTGTTGTTGAAGGGTGGCTTCTACCAGCTGGTCTTTTCACTGTGGAAGCCCTCGATTGGTTCCCGGTTACACGTAGGAGGGATGAGCACAATGGTCAGAGTTTTTCCTGTCCTGACTGCAGGTCTCTTTCTATTATCATTTTCTCCCCCACATACCCCACGCCCCATGCCAGGAGCTTATGAATTCCTTCACACCAGCTGCCATGGACAACTGAAAGTGACAGTGCTAACTTGGGCCCTTCTGTTCTCTGGACATTGTCCCCATAGTGCTGCTCTACTGCCAAGGATGAACTCAGAACTTCTCCCAAATTCTCGTGATACTCCCAGGCTTCACCTAGTCAAGCTGAGAGTCCTTTAATTCCTGTAAACTCATCTTGGGCTGATATCCAAGAGGAATCTGAGCCTGGGGTTCCGAGTCCTTTCTTGCCAAGCCAAGCCAAGTGCCGTCGAGTTGGATCTGACTCATGGCGACCCTAGGGGCCAGGGTAGAACTCACCCCCAGAGTCCTTTCTTAGGGACCTTGGTAATACATTTATGTTAGTCCCACCTGTTCTATCATAGTGGTCATTAAAGTATTTGGTCTCAGGGTCCCCTCAAACACTTAAAAATTATTAAAGACCTCAAAAATCTTTTGTTCATGTAGTCATATCTCATATCGATTGAAGTTTACTATATGGATGTCTAAAACAGAAAAATTAAAAAAAATTCATTAAAAAACTCATTACATGTTAATGTAACATTTTATAAAATGAAAAATAACTAAATCTTCCAAAACAAACAAGCAAAAAATGTTAAGAAGAGTAGCATTGTTTTATACATTTTCAAATTTCTTGAATGTCTGGCTTAATAGAAGTTGTTTCAGCATTCAAACTTGTGATACTGTATGCTGGGTAGCTTCTAGAGAGGATGATGAAAAAGACAAACAATATCTCAGGATCATGAAAAATTTTGATATCGTGGACCCCTTGAAAGGATCTTGAGGGTCAGAAGAACATGGACCATGCTTTGAGAGCTTGTTATTTCACCGTCATTGAGTTAATTCTCACCCCACATGTGAAGAGTGGAACTTCCTCTGTAGGGTTCTCGAGGCAGTGACACCATGGAAGCAGATTGGCAGGCCTGTCTTCCTGAGGACCTGTGAGTGGGGTTGAACCTCCGACATTGTGGCTGGCAGTGGTGCATTTGACTGTTTGCAGAGCTCCCCTAGGAGAAGTACTGCTCTAGACCTTCCTCCTGCATTGCTACAAGGGCTGGCTACATTCTTTTCCTGTCAGTAGGGAACTGTTCTGGTGTCATAGCCTCCCCTTTCCTCACTGGCACTCAACTTGACCTTCCCTGGGGCAAAAATAGTGTCTGAGCTGCAGAGAAAAATGTCGGATTTCCTAAGACAGGAAATACACAGGTGGCATTTCAAATACATTTCCATTACAGTGAGATCTTGATCAAAAGGAGAGAATGGCCAAAAGTGGAAAGTACCTGGGCTGGTGTGGAGGGGTGTCCAAAGGCACCTCATCAATTGCCCTGTGGTGGGGCTGTTCTGAATGCCCTGCTATGCCTGGGCTTTCTAGCGAACACAATGTTCTTTAGCTACATTTATCACAGGGCCCTTGGATTCACGAGGCCACCTCCCTTCCCTGATAGTCAATTCATGAGGTATTCAGCGTCTTGCTTTGGGCATCAGGGGATGAAAATGTATGTGTTTCCTTTTGCATAGGATAAGCAGGTATCACATACTGTTAATGTCTAATAACCGAAACCTATAAACTCAGCCCAGGGTGAGAAAATGGTGTGATTTTTTCCCCCCACCATCCTTCACATCAGTCCTCCTTCACCACAACATCATCAATCAATCAAATTGCTCTTGGAGTTCATTCTGTTACCATGGCAACACCTTCCTGCACAGTTAAAAATAAAACCTCTCTGCTCCTGCTGAAATTTGGAGAGAGCAAGAACCTAATTGCCTGGCAGTTCTCACCATGGGAAAACTGATAGCCAGGAAAAAGCAGTCCAGTCACTTTGTACCAGAGACTGAGGATGAAAGCAACCTCTGAGTTCTGCCTCTGTTTCCCTGGATGGTCCCCACGAAATAGGCTGCCTCTTGCAGAGCTGCACTGGTGTTTTTCATCATGGACCCACTGGAGGCTTCCCATTCTCAGGCTTAAAAGGGGCCTTGACAGGCATCTTCTCTGCAGTTTGGCAAATATACATGGAAAGAGAAGAAAACAAACCAATGCAGAAGGCCGGTTGGGAGCTTGTCTTGCTCTCTTGGCCACTTTAGATTGCTGAAGGAGGGGAAGACTTCTGCGGAGACGCTGTTTCCTTTGATTTCCCTCAGAGACAGAATTTGAGATGAGGATTCAGGATCTGGTAGTTTATTCGAGAGGTGCTGGGATCGGTAAGGGGTAGTGGAAAGTAATACTGGGGGAAGAAGCAGTTGATAAGGAATCGCTGTATCTGAGACTCCATTCTGCAAGCACACTGAGATGACTGGCAAAGCACTGTCCCTTCCTTATCTACCGAAGAGCGACAGAGCTGGGACGTTTGTACACTGACTACCACAGAATTTTGCTTAAGGGCCGCTTCCCAGGTGTTATGGACTGAGTTAAGCAAACTAAAATCCATTGTTGTTGAGTCAATTCTGACTCATAGTGACCCTGTAGGACAGAGGAGAATTGCCCCCTAGTTTCCAAGGAGCTCCTGGCGGTTTGGATCTGCAGGCCTTTTGTCTGCAGCTGCAGTACTCACTGTGCCACCAGGGTTCTCATGGATTAAACTGTGTCCCCCCTAAATACCTGTTGGAGTTACAACTCCTATTCCCATGGAGGCAATCCTATTTGGAAATAGGGGTTTGTTGTGTCAACAGGGCCATGCTGGTATAGGGTGCATCCTAAACCAAATCACTTCAAAGTCTTAAAAAGAGCAGATTGGACACAGAAGCCAGCATGTCCTGTGGAAGACGGATGGCACATGAGGATCACTGAGACCCATAGAAAGTCTGGGGCTACCAGTAAGGAAGGAATCAACACTGCTGAGACCCTGATTTGATCTTCTACCCTCCTGTACTGTGTCAAATAAATTTCTGTTCTGTTTTGTTGTATTTTTGTTACAATTGCACCAGGAAACTAAGACATAGGATATTCTTCCAAAGTACTTCTGCCTTGCCACATGGGTTGAACAGCTGTCTGTGGTTCTAGAAAAAGCTTCAAGCACAGACATGCAGGTGTCTGCAATTGGAAGTCTGTGGATAAAGGATAAGGGTATACAGTACTGAGAGTATTGGCTTCAGGTGCTTTGATTGTGTCTTGATCTTGGGAAGTTTAAGAAATTCTACTGAAGCAGCTTAGAAGAACCCAGCAGCAATGATACACTGCTTGCCACCAAGCTGACTCTGACTCATGGTGACCCTGTGTGCATCAGAGTAGAATGGTGCTCCATTGGGTTTTTAATGGTTGGTTTTGAGAGCAGATCACCAGGACTTTCTTCTCAGGCACTTCTGTGGACTTGAACCTCCAACCTTTGGTTGGCAGCTGAGCTTATTAACTATTTGCATCACCTACGGTCTCTAGCAACAATAGTGCAGCAAAAAATGGTTAAAAACAAGTTGAAAGAAATCATTTTTTTGTTTTAGTTTGCATTTTTAAATTATGATTTTAAGTGAAATTTTACAGAATAAGTTAGTTTCGCATTAAACATTTAATACACAGATTGTTTCTGTGGCATTGGTTGCCAGCTGTGTGATGTGTCAACATGCTGCCTTCCTCCCCCACCCCAGATTCCCTGTTGCCATTTGTTCAGTTTTCCTGTCCTTTCCTGCTGTCTCGTTTTTGCTTTTGTGCTTGTATTGGACATCAGTTTCGTACATATGACCAAACTATGGAGGATGTCCCTCATGTGTGTTATTTTTTACTTTGTATTTTTAAATAAATAGTTTTTTCCTACAGGATTTGAGATCTTTAGATGGGCACTTGAATTTTCACTACCTAGAATTTAATTTTCTCATCTTTGACCAAGCTTTTAGAACTTGAGCTCTCAAATCCATGCATGAAATCTCAAAATACTCTCCTGTCACCACATCGAAATGAGCCACCTTCTGTAAACATACTTTGCATCTTGTTTCTGTTCCTTTGAGACTTCCCCTAGATGTCTCCTGAGGACAGTGACTGAGGATACTGAAATCACTGAAACCAGGTTTCCAGAAGAAAAGAGGATGACAAGAATTCACATCTACTGAGTTCCTACTCTATGCCAGGCTCTATGCTGAGTGATTTTAATACATTATTTCATTTACATTCATAAGCACTCCATGATGGAGGTTTTTATAATTATCCCACTTTATAGATAAGGAAGTCAAAGCTCAGGAACTGGTTCGAGTTTCCAAATATGGCAAATGTGGGAGCCAGAACTAAAACCTAAACAGCATGATCCTAGAAAAAGTGTCTTTAGTCAACTTTATTATCTTTCTTTCTCTCTTTTTTTTCCTTATTAGCTCTTCTTCGAAATCAGAGTTGCTGTTTTTGGTTCACACTCTTCAGTAGTTGGACAGACTGTAATATAATGTGTCTAGGACTATCTAGGGTTAACCCATCTGAAACTAACCAACCCAGCTGGTTCTGGTCAGGAATCAATTCTGCTTAAAATCAGGTACTCAACAGAAAGTCTGCTATCATTCCCTGACCCTTCCCCATCCCCAGCTAACAAATTGGGAACATTTGTTCTTAAACATATCTCTCAGGAAATGTTTCTTTAGTACTTCATCATGAAAATTTGGAAGTTTCAATTGATTTAAATTTGTCAAGGCCTTTAAGAAGATTCTTCTGAAGAACTGTGTTGCCTCTGGCTAACTGTACCCCTGGAACTCATCTGGTGCATGGGTGCAAGGCCCCATCTATAGTCAAAACAATGTATTTTAATTTATCTCTCCTGGGTGGAATAGGAGTGACTTAGAAAATCACCTCAAGTACTTCATCATTTATTTTAAGCGTATATATGCACAGGAAAGCAGGAAAAACTGAAGGACCAGTCAGAAAGAGAGTCAGGTTGACTGTGGGAAGGGCAGGGCCTGTGGCATAGAGACAGGCTGAAGGATAGGAATTCTAAAACTTTGATGTTGGAGTGGTTCAGCACCCCTCTGCAAGCCCGCTCCTTCATCTTTTTTTCTAAAGTTCAGCTTTTTCATTTTTAACTCCATGTGCTTCTCTGCCTGATTGGCTCTGCTTCTCTCAGCTTTCTTTCTTTTTTGTACCCTTTGGTTGCATGTGGAGTAGCATGGACCCAGGTTTCTATGTACCTCATTATCTTTCAGTCTCTGTTCCCACAGTCATCTGCCCTAATCTGTACTTTTTGCTTAAATGATGAGGAGAGAGAATCTGGATGGACAAGTTTATGTTCTCAAGCCAGGCCATGTCACAGGGTTCTAGCAGGCCTGTGGTTTACTGGCCTTTAAGTTAGGTGATTCCCTCTGAGCAGTCAGCTTTGACCAAGTACCTGCGATACAGTCAAAATGTCTGCTAGGGTTCATGGGCCCCGCAAGTACCATGCTTGAAATCTACTGTGTTGCTCTTTGATTTTCATCACCAAAGAACGTCTTCCTCCCCACTTCAGTTACCTACAGCTCACGGAGCTGATTTCAGGCATCAATAGGCTTATGGACACATTCAATAGAGCAAAGTCTGCAAGTGGTTGTCAGAACCACAGTGATGGTATTGTAAACTTGAGAAAGGAAATCTAACAGAATTTCTAATCATCTAATCTACATTTTCCAAGCTGTATCTTTATATCAAGTTACAACCAGAGAAAATTATCTCCATTAATTTGCTTCTCTGAAGGAACACCTTCATAGAAGAGTTATGATTTACTGTTACACCTTTGAAAAACTTGGTGGCTTAGTGGTTAAGTACTATGGCCGCTAACCAAAGGTTGGTAGTTCAAATCCACCAGGTGCTCCTTGGAAACTCTATGGGGCAGGTCTACTCTGACCTATAGAGTTGCTATGAGTCACAATTGACTCCACAGTAGCGGGATTTAAAAAAATATTATTTATTATAATATAATTAATTAATTATTGTTGCCTGGTAATACCACCAGGTAAGGAGGATAACAACATCAGGTAAGCGGGGTAATAGACGACATAAGGAGGGTAACAGCATCAGGTAAGGAGGATGATAGCATCAGATAGGAAGGATAACAGCATCAGGTGAGGAGGGTAAAGACAAAGTGAGCAGCCCCCGCCTGTCTGTCGGTGGAGGCTTGCTTGTTGCTGTGATGCTGGAAGCTGTGCCACTGGTATTTAGGTACCAGCAGGATCATCCATGGTAGACAATTTTCAGCTGAGCTTTCAGACTAAGACAGACTAGGATGAAGGACCCAGCAGTCTACTTGTGAAAAGAATTAGCCAGGGAAAACCTTATAAATAGCAGCCGAACATTGTCAGATATGGTGCTGGAAAGTGAGCCCCCAGGACTGGAAGACACTCAGAAGATGGCTGGAGAAGAGCTGCCTCCTCAAAGCAGAGGCGACCTAATGACGTAGATGGACTAAGGCCTCCGGGATCTTCGTTAGCTGAAGTGGCAGGACTCAAAATGAGAAAGAAACAGTTGCAAACATTCATTAATAATCAGGACATGGAATGTAGGAAAATTGGAAATCATCAAAAATGAAATGGAATGCATAAACATCAATATCCTGAGCATTAGTGAGCTGAAATGGACCAGTTTTGGCCATCTTGCATCTGACAATCATATGGTCTTCTATATCAGAAACAAAAATTTAGAGAAGAATGGTGTCATTGTTCATTATCAAAAAGAAAATGTCAAGATCGACCTTGAAGTACAATGTTGTCAGTGATAGGATAACACCTATATGCCTACAAGAAAGGCCAGTTAATATGACTGTTATTGACATTTTCACATCAATCACTAAGCCAAAGATGAAGAGACTGAAGATTTTTACCAGCTTCAGCAGTTTGAAATTGGTCAAATATGCAGTCAGGATGCCTTGATAATTATGGGGGTCTTGGAATGCAAAAGTTAGAAACAAAGAAGAAGGACTGGTATTTGAAAAATATGGCCTTGGTGATTGCTAGAAATAATACCAGAGATTGCACGACAGAATTTTGCAAGACTAATGACTTCTTTATTGCAAACATCTTTTTTAACTAACAGGAATGGCAGTTGTACACACAGATCTCACCGGATGGAATATACAGGAACAAAATTGACTATATCTGTGGAAAAAGATGATGGGAAAGTTCCGTATCAGTGATCATAACAAGACCAGGTGCTGACTGTGGCACAGATCATCAACTGCTCATATGCAAATACAAATGAAACTCCAGGAAATTAGAACAAGTCCACAAGATCCAGAGTATGACCTTGAGTATATCCCTCCTGAGTTTAAAGACCATCTCAGGAACAGATTTGATGCGCTGACCACTGATGACTAAAGACCAGATGAACTATTGAATGACATCAAAGACATCATTTATGAAGAGAGCAAGAGGTCAGTAAAAAGGCAGGAAAGAAAAGACCAAATTGGAAGTCAGAAGAGACACTCCGAAACTGGCTCTCAAACATTGATCTGCTAAAGCAAAAGGAAAGAATGGTGAAATAAAAGACTTAAACAGAAGATTTCAAAGTGCAGCTCAAGAAGACGAAAGAAAGTACTATAATGGCATGTGCAAAGAGCTGGAAATGGAAAACCAGAAGGGAAGAACACATTCTGCTTTTCTTAAGCTGAAAGAACTAAGAAAAAATTTAAGCTCTGAGTTGCTGTAGTGAAGGTTTCTACACAGAAACTACTAAACGACTTAGGAAGCAGCAAAAGGAGATGGAAGGAATACACAGAATCAATATACCAGCATATGATCAGGGACCAATGGTACTGAAGGAAGAAGTTCAAGCTGCATTGAAGGCATTGGTAGAAAGCAAGCCTCCAGGAACTGATGGAATATCAATCGAGATATTTCAACAAACAGATGCAGTAGCTGGAAGTGCTCACTCATCTATGCCAAGAAATTTGGAGGACAGCTACCTGGCCAAGTGACTGGAAGAGATCCACATTTATGCCCATTCCAAAGAAAGGCAATCCAACCAAATGCAGAAATTACTACAGTATCGTTAATATCACACACAAATGAAATTTTGCTCAAGATCATTCAAAAGCGATTGTAACAGTATATTGACAAGGAACTTCCAGAAAATCAAGCTGGATTCAGAAGAGGATGTGGAACCAGGGATATCATACAGATCTTGGCTGAAAGCAGAGAATACCAGTAAGATGTTTACTTGTGTTTCATCGACTGTGCAAAGGCATTTGACCACATGGATCATGATAAATTATGGCTAACATTGCAGAGGATGGGAATTTCAGAATACCTAATTGTGCTATTAAGGAATCTGTATACGGATCAAGAGGCAGTCATGTGAACAGAACAAGGGGACATTGTATGGTTTAAAGTCAGGAAAGGTATGCATCAGGGTTGTATCCATTCACCACACCTTTTCAGTCTGTACGCCGAACAAATAATCCAAGCAGCTGGATTGTACAAAGAAGAATGAGGCACCAGGATTGGAGGATGACTTATTAATAACCTGCTTTACGCGGATGTCATAACCTTACTTTCTGGAAGTGAAGAAGATTTGGAACACTTACTGATGAAGATCAAGGACCACAGCCTTCAGTATGGATTGCACCTCAACATCAAGAAAACAAAAATCCTCACAAGTGGACCAGTAAGCAACATCATCATAAATAAAGGATTGAAGTTGTCAAGGATTTCATTTTACTTGAGTCCACAATCAATGCCCATCGAAACAGCAGTGACGAAATCAAAAGACACATTGCACTGGGAAAATCTGCTGCCAAAAACTCTTTCAAATATTGGAAAGTAAAGATGTCACCTGGAAGACTAAGGTTTGCCTGACCCAAACCATGATGTTTTCAATCACATCATATGCATGCAAAAGCTGGACAATGAACAAAGAAGACAGAAGAAGAATGGGTGCCTTTGAATTATGGTGTTGGAGAAGAATGTTAAATGTACTATGGACCGCCAAAATAAAAGATCTATTCTGGAAGAAGTACAGCCAGAGTGCCCCTTGGATGCAAAAGTGGCAAGACTCCGTCTTACATACTTTGGACATGTTGTCAGGAAGGATCAGCCCCTGGAGAAGGACATCATGCTTGGTAGAGTGGAGGGTCAGTGAAAAAGAGGAAGACCATCAATGAGATGGACTGACCTAGTAGTCGCAACAATGGGCTTATACACAAAAACAATTGTGGACGTGGTGCAAGACTGGCAGTGTTTCATTCTGTTGTTCATAGGGTTGCTATGAGTCAGAACTGGCTCAGCAGCACCTAGCAACAACAATAGCAACGCATCTTTGAAGTTTAATGTAAGAATTCTCATTCTCATGAAGAATGTATTGGTATCTTTAAAATGATCTTAAAATTTGCCTATTATTGTTATTCGATGGTTTTTATGTAAGAATTTGTGCAATAACTTTCTCCTAAATTTTAGTGCTATAGAAAAACTTCATTTCTGTTTTAATATATCTTTCACCAAATTTCCTGTTTGTTACTAGAAAATCCAAATCAGAATTTAGGACTCAGTTATACTAACTGTCCTTAGCCTGGGTTTCTGGTAAAATAATCTTTGTCCACTCAAGTGCATGGCTTTTGATATTTTATACTGATTTGTATGACTGAGAAGTAAGTAAGTCTGTCATCTAAACGAACTGAAATACTTTTTTGAGGTATCTGTAATGCAAAAATTGATGTAATTCAGTAATAATGTTTATATTTAGGAGTTTGTTGATTAGTGGGATAAATGATGATGATTTCTAGGAAAATTTTTGGTGTTCATGATCTCCAGACTAGAGGCTTTGTATGCCCCAAACGAAGGCACAGAAAATGAGGTATTTCTCCTTTGATTCTGCTATTAAGGAAATTTCTGCAGACACCCTAGAGCAATCGATAGTGTATTCATACTGTAGAAAATTTGAATTTAAGAGTTGATACAAAGATTAGAGCTGAGGTTGTTAGCCACTAGTGAAGAATTATTTATTTCAGTAAAAGAATCAAGAAAGTTTAATAATAATTTGCCTTTTTATGACAGAGACTTAGGATGACTAGAGGCTTTTACTGGTTACTTTTAAGTATTTTCCTTGTTTCACATTTTTTATATGTGTTCTAGGGTGATATTTTTACTCCACATGCAGTAGCAACCAGTTGAAAATTTAGTCAATCAACCGGTTGTTTGCTTATACAGTATTAATAGTAGATAGATGAATTATTTTTCCCAACTAAAATAATCAAACAGGTGAGTTGTTTTTGGCACTGGTAGACACAGCTTCAGTAGGCAATTTTAGAAAAGTAAGTTCACGGAACCATACACTTCCAGAAAAAAAGTCTTGTTTCCTGAAGGCAGCAAGCTATGTGGTCTACCAGAGCTACAAACCTGTTTTCCGCTAAGTGTCTTTTGAGGTTTGGATTAAAAAAGTGAGACAGCAGTAGCACAAACAAAGTTGGTTGTCAGGGTGATGTGCATCTTTGTGGAGTGGTATTTTCTGGGTCACTGGGCATTCTCGTCTACTGGATTTAGCAGTATGTCACTCTGAATTCTTATTTGGAAAACTGCTGAGTCTTAAAACTGCAGCCACGTCAGTGCCTGTTCAGCTCTCCAGTGGGCCTGATGGGTCCTTGGCCAACCTCGGCTGTGTGGTGAATTTGATTTGTTACCTTGGAATGTATCTTCTACTATCATTTGTCCTTTTGGTCTCACCTTAGAGGAGCCAATGCAGTTGCTGTTGGCATCTGAATTTGTAACCTTTCCTGAATTTCTCCTTCAAAACCTCTTGTCACAGACCCAAGATGCAAAGGTACCTGCTAACTTAGCCCAGATGCCAGGAGATCCATCCCCAGCTGGGCCACGTGACCCTGATAAGGGAGCAGCCATATGTACAGTTAATTAAAACTGAAGTGAAATAGTAAAATGACTTTTCAGGGTGTACTTGGCAATTGCAAGGTTTCCTTTTATAAAATCTGAAACCAGCCGCCAGCAAAAAGAGACAAGTTACTCATATTGATTCTCTTTCCTTCACAATCTCAGAGTTTAATGTCAATAGCATATGTTGTATACTGAAAAAAATCCACTGAAAGATACAGTTAAAAAGGAGAGAGAGCACAGTCTGTGTCCTCAGTGTTATGGTTTGAATTGTTTCCCCCCCCAAATGTGTGTCAACTTGGCTAGGTCGTGATTCTCAGTACCGTGTGATTGTCCATTATTTTGTCGTTTGATGTGGTTTTCCTAGGTGTTGTAAATCCCACCTCTATGATGTTAATCAGGTAGAATTAGAGGCAGTTAAGTTAATGAGGCAGGACTCAATCTATAAGATTAGTTTGTATCTTGAGCTGATCTCTTTTGAGATATAAAAGAGAGACACAAGCAGAGAAACAGAAGGACTTCACGCCACTGAGGAAGAAGAGCAGGAAGAACAGTGTGTACTTTGGACCGGAGGTCCCTGCACTGAGAAGTTCCTAGACCAGAAGAAGACTGATGACAAGGGCCTTACCCCAGAGCCACAGAAACAGAAAGCCTTTCCTTGGAGCTGGCACCCGCAATTTGGACTTCTAGCCTCCTAGACTGTCAGAGAATAAATTTCCCTTTGTTAAAGTCATCCACTTGTGGTATTTGTGTTATAGCAGCAGTAGATGACTGAGACAGTTGGTTATGTTCTAACGGGATGTAGTAGAAACAAAACTCTCTGTCTTTCAGTGGCTGAAGTTCATGGTTTTTCTTTTCTCGCTCCTTTGATCCTCCGAGAGTGAAATTTGCCTCTCACCTTTGTTGTTCCGTAGTACTCTGTGTCTACCTGGGTGTTAGAACTGATGGTTGGCAGTTTCTCCAAATGCTGAAAACATATAATGGGATAAGCTCCTTAGACCAGATTTGAAATTCCACGTAAGTGGGCTGTGTCCATTGAGTTTGCCTTCCTGGGAGGACTGAATAATCTTAGAAGAAAAACACTCCCTTTCCTCCCTCCTGCCACTTTTACAAAGCCTTCAGGGAAAACGCAGCTCCAAAAATAAGGGAATCCCAAAGAAGTCTTGCTTATAGTCTGTTGGAAGATTCTGGAAAAATAATTTTTGTTTCTACCCTAAAGCAAAAGAGTCAGGATCTTTTTATTAAATTCTTTCATCTATTCAAGTGTACTTCTTTATTCCTTACACAAGCCATGAAGAGCTGACAGGTAAGGAAATATCCAAATCCTTCAGAATGGTTTGCAGTGTTTGTAAGATTTAAATAAACACTTCATCAAGGCTTCAGAAAATCTCATCTCCACTCTTGACTATGGTTCTCCACCTGGGCAAGAGAATGAGCTGAAGTATGGTTTGAGAAAGTGACTTTACTTTTCTCTCCCCTGGGGCTGGCAGTAATAAATGGCATCTTTTGAAATAATGTGAATAGAGAAACAGTGCCAGCACATGAGTGAGTTATACTGAAGTGCTTCTGCTAAGGTGCTGGTTTGTGATGGGCAGGACAGAGTTTGAGTGGAACCTATTCTTCCTCTCTTTAAAGGTGTCAGGTCAGAAGTGACAACAATAATATTAAAAGTGTACACACATTTGTCAGGTAGTACTTGCTGGGTGTTGGGTTCCATGTGCTAAGTGCTCTCCACAGAATTTCCCAGTCAGCCTTTTAACAACCCCGTCAGCTAGTTGTTGTTATCATCCCCACTTTACCAGTGAGGACACTAAGGCACAGATCATTGTCATAACTTAATGTCAGCAGCAGAGATGCAGTACAAACCTAGAAGGTGACTTCTTAGTCCATGCTTCTAACCACCACACTACTCGATCTCCTAGCAGTAGCAGTCATGGCAAAATTTGCCAAAGCAGCAGCAGCAAGCATTTATTGAGCACCTGCAATATGCCAGACACTGTGCTAAGGCCTTCCTATGTATTATTCACACATTTTTGTAATGGTACTGTGAGGCTGTTACCACTATTATCCCCATTTTACCAAATAGGAAACCATGCTCTAGTAACCTTTCCAAGGTTATATAATTAGTATGATGGAGCTGGTGGGGGTGAAGCTTCAGCTGGGCCTGAGCTGCGAAAACTAACCACTAAAGTGACTCAGAACACTAGTGAGAAATACAAAACAGTTTTCACAAAGGCTAACCCCAGGGTCTCACACATTTGGTTATTAGTCTGCCCATACCATGCAAAAAAGTGTGATTTGGCTCACCAATTGGTGCCAACCAGAGGTAGCGCTGTGATTGCTGACCTACCTTCCACAGTAGCTGATGTGCACGCCACCTTTGGCAGGGTCTCACCTGTCACTGCTCGGAATCTTTCACTGTCCAAGCCTTGCCCTCCATGGCAATGCAGTGGGAGAACTGTTGACTGTTACCTGTGGGTAAAGGCTGGTTGGATAGACAATGAATGCCGTTGGTTAGTTGGTTAGTTCATTCATTCCTTTGTAATAAAACGAGGCAGATGACATCTTTTTCAGGCAAGTCACTAAAAATGGAGTTTGAGTACTACAAAGATGCTCGCCTTTGAACCTGTGTGAACTGCTTTGGGGAGAGAAGTTTATTGGACATGTCTCTGGCTTAGCAGGGAAGGGAGACTTGTTTATTCCTTAATGGACTTCACTTAAACTTACAGTGCTTCACAAATTTGATGTTAGAGATATGAAGTAAAAGATCCTTTTCTTCTTCTTCTCCGATTCCTTTTATTCCTACACAATACTTAATTTTTGATGATCTGGGGACACACAATTGGTTATTAGTCATCTCAGTTTACAGAATGAGGACTGAGAATGAAAGGTACAACAGGGCTTACTGTTTGTATTTGAAGACTTCCTATTTGTGTTTGGGTTCTTTTGTGATGGATTTGCAATGATTCATCATACTTTCCTTGCATCGGGGCCTCCAGTGACTAGAAGCAGATGGAATCCAAATTTCCTCAAGCCTCCTTTGTTTACATGACTAGGAGAATGCAAATTCCCCTGCACAGTCTCCAGCTGTGTAATGATCTCCAGCCCTATTCAAACCTCCATCAAGTGTTGGGGGAAGTCTCGGAGGCTGCTTCAGAGCTCCTGAGCAGTGTTTCCACTTTGGGTTCTCTTGTTAATATTTGCGAATTGAGGAAAGCATCTCACTGTAGCCACTGTTCCAAAGACTTTGGTGCTGAGAGCACAGTCTCCTGATGATTTCTAGACTGCAGACTCTAATGGAGTCCGTAGTGCTTGACTCTCTGTGCACTCCCCGGGTCCCCACTCTGGGCCACAGGTACCATCCAGGCACCACGGTGGTCCTATGTGTCTCTCTGAGCCTTTTGCTGTTCCTCCTTTGGCTTCCATTTTCAGCCTTCTCCACAGGACTCCAACACAACTTCATGGAGCTCTGTGGGGTCTGTAGCAAACACAGACTCCAATAGTCCACCAGATGTGCCCAGGGTATAAATTAGGATAGAATTGCAGCCGCAGCCTCTTGGGTAATTTCAAGATTTGTAATTGGACAGGAAAAGAACTAAAACCAAATCCATTACCATTGAGTGGGTTCAACTCATAGGGACCCTGTAGACAGAACAAGGCTAGAGATGAGAGGGAAGCTGATGAATGTCTTTACCCAGCTCTGTAACACACTGCTGTAGCCTTTCTACGTGTACAGCCTGGCCCCTCAGTGCATTGTCCTTGACCTGGCCTCCACATCGTGGCAGAGCCTGTTGTGGTTGTGACTGCCGTCTCATGGTGACCTTATGTACAACAGAAAGGGACATTGCCTAGTCCTGCGCCATCTTCATGATCTCTGATATGTTTCTGAGACCACTGTTGTGGATGTTGTGTCAGTGTCTCCATGATGGATTCCCTTGTTTCTGGTGACCCTCTACCAAGTACAGTGTCTTTTTCTGGGTCTTGGTTTTTCCTGATGATGTATTCAAAGTACAGAAGATCAGCTTTTAGCATCCTTGCCTCTGAGGGAATTCGGGCTTCATTTCTTCTAAGACTGATTTGTTTGTTTTTCTGGCAGTTCATGGGGGAGTTTGAGAAATATGGATTCTCAGGCCCCATGTGGCCCCTGTGACCAGGAATCTGCATTTAAACCAGCTTCCCCTGTGATTCACAAGCATGTAGAGTCTGAGACGCACTGCTCTATACTGTGGGCAGAAGATGAGAGGATCTTGAAGAAACAACACTGACACAGTTTTCTAGAACGTTTAGGGGGCATGCAATGTGGTATGTTTTAGGTAAACCCAACAACTTATTGCTACAAAATACCTATAGAGATGTTTTTAGGTCTTTATTTACCACTTAAATTTAAATTCATATTTTATTTGGGGACTTTTTAATTCTCATGTTAGTCAGTAATGAAGCTGGATATCATGTATCAGCTTGAGTTCTTTCTTCCCATGCTGCACCTAATCCCCCTACCCCAATTGTTCTTGGGTTAAAAACTCTGATAATAGAAGGAAACTATAAAGCTGACATTCAAGGAAAATCCAGAAAATGAATTCCTTTTTATCTTCAGCCAGAGCAGCTCCAATGAATAGGGTACTGTAATAAAACCTTTTTATATGCCTGTCATAGAAAGACAAACCTTTTCCAAAGGAAATGAATTTGAGTATTTGCAAGATATGATAAATAGCCTGACAAAAAAGGGCCCGAATTTCCTTTTTAAATGTTCAGTAGGGGGAGGTTTTAACTCCCCTTGTCAGGTAAGAAAAGAAGTCATTACGAAAGACGTTCCAGCTGAAACTCAGAAATGAAAACTAAACCAGATCAGAGTGGAAAAAAAGTGATTTAGAAATGTGTTCAGAGGAGTAGTTTAATGAATAAAGTGTCAACTTTCTATAGGAGCAAAAATAAATCACGCATGGGCTTCACCTGGTTTGTTGCCATGAAGTAGCTGAGTGTAGCCTGCCCTGAACTCAGTGCAAGGCGACATTAAAATCTAATCCTCACAAAGATTTATAGAAGAGCATTGTTGAGAATGATGTTAATAATGGCGCTGTATTCGTTTGATGACTCCTCTATTCCAGCAAGTGCTAAAGGGAAAAGAAAATGAGGAACGTTTGAATGAAAATGGCTGTCATTTTCAGTTTTTCCATTCAGCAAAGATAGCCTTGAGCCTTGGAGTCCATCCATCAAGGAATGACCTGAAGTCTCCCTGCCAAGCTGTCTCAACTCCAAGAACTGTTGTTCTGATTCTTGGTTTGCAGGTGAGACTGCTTCCTGACGAGGCTGTTGGATTGGCTCAAAACTAAGTGCCATGGTCCTAGTGCACCACTGGGCATGGAGTCAGAGTTCGGAGCACCCTTGCCGAATAAACAACATCACTCCTTACCTAGGGAGAGACACAAAGCATCCTCACATACCTCGGGGAAATGGATTATACAGTACTTGTTTTATAAGTGTGGAAAGGAGGCATTAAGAGTGCTCCTCACATTCTTTAGTTATCTGGGTTGTGTTATTTAGTCTTTGCTTCTCCAAATAAAGATGAGTGCAGGGACCCTGACTGATCTGCTTCGTGCTGCATCTCCAGGATCTAGCATGGTGACTGGCACTTCGTTGTTAGGTGCTGTGGAGTTGGTTCTGGCTCACAGAGAGCTTGCGTCTGACCGAGCGACACGCCACCCTATTTTGCACCATCCTCACCGTCACGCTGGGTCTGCGCCCACTGTTGCAAGCATAGTGTCACTCCACCTTACTAAGGGTTTTCCTGGCTCCTTTTCTCTGTCCCCTACTTCACCAAGCGTGATGTTCTTCTTCAGGATCTGTTCCCAAATACTTAAGTCGAAGTCCCACCTTTTGTGCTTCTGAGGAATGTTCTGGCTGTATTTCTTCTAAGACAGATATCTACATAAAAACTAACCCACTCTGTTGAGTTGATTCCAACCCACAGCGACCGTATAAGAGAGAGCAGAAGTGGCCCCGTAGAGTTTCTAAGGAGCAGCCTGGGGATTTGAACTTCTAATGTTTTGGTTTGCAGCTGTAGCCCTTAACTGCTGTGCTACCAGGGTGCTGATTTGCCATAATAGGTGTGTAATACATATTGTGGAGTGATATGAATCTGAGTTTTGTGACCACAAATCTAGTGCTGCTTCTTTAGTTGTTGGTTAAGCAGTGAATGCATATCCACTACTGTGTCATCCTACACAGAATTCCACTCTATAATGAATAATAAATAGTGTTAGGTTGATGTTACAATTAGGTATATCAATAGGCTGAGAAAAATATCATTTTCCTAGATTTCTACACAGCACATTTGAGAAGAGACTAACCTAGAGGGTTTAAAACATGAATCACTGTGGCCCATAGTAATATATTCATTTTATATTATAACTTAGTGTATGCATACATACAACTGATACACATTTCATTAAATGGCTGCCAAACCAAACCCACTGCCACTGAGTTGATTCTGACTCACAGTAATGCTGTATGACAGAGTAGAACCACCCTGTAGAGTTTTAAAAGAGTGCCTGATTTTTCGCTAGCCAACATAGCATTTAACCACTATACCACCAGGGTTTCCATTAAGTGGTTACTACACACAATATTCTCAGAGCCCTTCTCTTTTCCTTTTCTCTCCGCTCCCCTTCTTTCCTGTCCCTTTCCATCTTAAAAAATGATAATATGCATATTCCAGGTAGCAAAATGTTTAAGCAGTTAAGCTTAGCTGCTAATCAGGACACCCTGCTCCTTCATAGGAGAAAGACCTGGAGACCTGTTCATGTTAACATTATAACCTAGAAAACCCTAAAGGGCAGTTCTACTCTGTCACATGGGGTTCCTATGAGTCAAAAACAGAGTTAACAGCTCATAACAACAACCACAACAGATAGATTTCATGAAACACCTAAACAGTTGCAATGTGCAGTTGAAAAACACTCTAGCAAAAACCACTAGCTAGTCACCGAAATTCATTTCCGCCTTCTCTGGTGTGACCATGCGTGTAAGCCCTCTCCCATGGTGTATGAGTGGAAGTAATCTGTACAGTTCTCAGGTCTGACCCCTAAAGCCCTCCCTTGTGTGTCCCTTCATGCTCTTTCGTCTTCGGGCAGATGGATGGCGTCCAGGGAGACTGTGGAAGCTGTGCTGTAAAGACGGCAGAGCCCTAGTTAGCCTGGGCAATTTAGCTTCTCTTCATTTACACAATGACCAGGTAGAGATTTGACCTTTGCCAGACTCTCCCTAGTGGCTGTGGGCCACATTGATGTATGCAGCACTGAGCGGAAACGTGTCTGAGAAAACAGGGGCTGCCTTCACCAGCTCATTAGCACAGTCGTGAAGATGACCTCATCCCACAGGCTGCTGATCCCCTGAACTTGGTACTTGTAGACGGTCAGATTTACATCATGACTGCTGCCTTTTCATATGCAATGTGGAATAGCTCAACGAGATAGCTAGCACAAATTGCAAGAAAGTGAAAAAGCAAAGCTTTATTAGAAAAAAATAGACATCAGATCTGAATGAATGACTGTGAGAAATCCTCCAGTTTAATGAACAGATCTGTGGGTCTCCTCAGCAGAGAGCAAGGGAAGGTGGTGGTTGTGGGCTAGTTCACATGGAATGCCAGGGACAGCGATGGGAATCGTGAGTGTATCCAGCAATGCTTACATTCCATTCTCCTCCTGCTTTACTTCTTTGATACATGGAGTCATTCCTGGTACCTGTTGGAGTGCTGTTGTTCAGGCTTTGCTCTCTGCTAAGCAAGCAGCAATGAACTCAAACAACACCTGCTGCTGTGAGGATGGTCTAGGACCCGGCAGCGTTCATTCTTTATAAATAGGGTTGCTCTGAGTCAGAACTGCTCAATGGCACCTAACAACATTAACAAGTTAGAAGCTGCATTTTTCCCCTTTCTGTCTTCTGCTGTTTGTCTAATGGCAACGTTAATGAGCAGGAGGACGGCTAAGGGTAGCAGACGCAAAAAGGAAGAGGAGAACATAGAAGCCTACACAATTTCTGCACGAATTCTTATACATAAATGATTTAGAAAAGATTTAGAGTTTTATATAAACTACTCTGTCACAGAAGACGCCAAGTTGATATTAGGTAAATTTGCTTTTCTATAGGCAAGTTTAACATGGAGTCTTGGCTGGCGAAGAGCTTGACTGCTAACTGAAAGGTCAGCAGTTCAAATCCACCAGTACTACTTGGAACCCATATGGGGCAGTTCTATTCTGTCCTATAGGGTCACTTTGAGTCAGACTCAACTCAATGACAATGTTTTGTTTTGTTTTTTAATTTTATTTTTATAAGCATTTCAAGGAGCCCTGGTGACACAGTAGTTAAAGTGCTATGCTGAAGTGAAAGGTCAGTGATTCAAATCGCCCCACCTCTGCAAGAGAAAGACGAGGCCCTCTGCTTCCTTAAAGATTTACAGCTTTGGAAACCCTATGGGCTGTCTCTATGATATCCGACAATGAAGTTCATGACTTAATTGTTCTGAGTGCTACATACCTCACTGCTGCGTATCACTGTGGTCACCTTCAAAGTACTCCTGGTCTACTCTTGAAAGCATTTTTGGAGCTCTTTCTGAAATGGCCACTGCACATGTTGGCATGGTGGCAAGTTTGGGAACTTAATTGTATAGTTGTCTGTGAGGGAGTTTTTAGCCACTAAACCAATAACTGTGTTAGAACACCCTCCTTACTTACTTGATCTGGCCCCTAGTGATTTTTTTTATTTACCTAGAGATAAAGAAAGTGTTGAAAGGAAGATATTTTGATGATATTCAGGACATAAGGTGTAATACAACAACAACTCTAATGGCCAGTCCAGAAAAAGATTTTCCAAATTGCTCTGAATGGTGGACCAGGCACTGGTGTCAGTGCACAGCTTCCCAAGGGAAGTTTTGAGGGTGACCATCGGGGTAGTCAGAAATGAGCTAAGTAGCACTTTTTCTAGGTTGTGTTCACAGCTTAATTGTCAGACCTCACAATTTTGAAATAATAACACAAACAACCAAAAAGTATACGTGGAGGTAGGTACGCATGTATGTATGCAGACATGTATGTGTAAAAATACTGGACAACCTCTGTTTTTTTCTCCCTTTATTGTTGTTTACCGGTACAATTGTGAGGATTTTTGTTTTCTTGATGTTGAGGTATAATCCATATTGAAGCCTGTGGTCTGTGATCTTCATCAGTGTTTCAAATCCTCTAAATAAAATATTATTGACAAAAAAGAAAATAGATGAACAGACACGTGCTACAACCTAGATGAACCTCAAAAACATTATGCTACCTGAAAGAAACTAGGAACAAAACGTATAGACTGTATGATTTGACTTACATAAAATTTCGAGGAAAGGGAAATCTACAGAGACAGAATGCTGCTCCACGGTTGCCTGAGTCTGGGGAAGAAGGCATTTGTCAGCTGCAAGTAGGCATGAGGGAACTTTCTGGGGTGATGACAACGTTCTGAAACAGGCACCCTTGCCACTGGGGTGATTACAACCCACGGTGATGCCATGTGTGTCAGAACAGAACTGTGCTCCATAGGGTTTCCAGTGTCTGATTTTTTAAAATCAAACTGACAGGGCTTTTTTCTGAGGCACCTCGGTGGATTAGAACCTCCAACCTTTTTGATTAGTAACTGAGCATGCTAACCATCTGAGTCTGCATTAATGGTGTTTAAAAGAATAATAGCCCTCAACTTGCTCAGCAAAAATGCTTGCTTCTGCTGATCGTGATTGTCAGAGGCCCTCTTTCCCCAGGGCTCTGGGGTTTGCTCTTGTCTCTGTTCTGAGCGGCTGTTCACCGGCCACCTCCTCTGGGTTCTGTCCCTGTGTTTTCCCCTTGGCTTACTAGTAGAAGATTAACTATCAGATTGGAGTCAAGCAGAAAATAGGCTTCTCTTTTGGCTTTAAACATAGAGGCCATTAAATTTCCTGGCCAGGGGGAATCTACTGAGCATTGTTCTTGGCTGCTGTAGTTTTCGATTGTACCATTTAAACTTTTTACATTGAGGAGTCCCCAGGGGACACAAATGATTAAGGATTAGTGGTTCAAACTCACCCAGGGGCCCCTTGGAAGACAGGCCTGGTGATCTGCTTTTGAAAGGCCACAGCACTGAAGACCTTTTGGAGCATTTCTATTCCACACACAGGGATTGTGATGGCAATTAACAGCACTCATGCTATCGGTGTGGGGTATGCAAGTGTATTGTGATGTCCCTACTGCCTCCCAAGAACAACGCTAGTTACTTGGTGAGGAAATACACGGTCACGTACAGACCTTGCTTCTTCAGGGTCCTTCAGTGGAGGTGGGGAGACAAGAATGCCATCCAGCGCTTGTATTTTCAGTGTCTTACCAGTGTCGGAGGCGGTGGTTTGATCAGTGAGATCATCCTTGTGGAAAGCCACAAGACAAAAATAAAACCTCACGTAAAAACTCTGGGCCACACAGAGAAGCAGTGAGTCCAAGGCCTGACAGAGAAAGGAGGCTTTTATGCCCAGGTTGAGTGACAACATCAAATGAGACAGCTTTGGACCGTCATTGTTGTCTGCCTTTTTTGCTCCTAACCTTCACCTCTGTTTCCTTTTCTGCTTCTACTTCCTTCTAACTGGTTGCTGCGGAGTGGCTTCCGACACACGGCCGCTCCGTGTATTTCAGAGTGCAACTGTGCTCCACAGGGTTTTCGAGGCTGTGACCTTCCAGAAGTTCACCAGGTCTTTATTTCAAGGTGCTCCTTGCGGGGGTTCCAAGCACCAACTTTTTGGATAGTAGCTGAAGGTTAGCGGTATGTTTCAGGGACTCTGATTTCTGCTTAGCCTCTCTTGTGGACTCATCAGTCTCTCAAGATGTTAGCTGACCACTGAGAATCTGCATTCTCCCTTCCATGTTGTGGAATGTTACTGGGAGGAGGCGACACAGGCAGGGATTACCTTTCCCAGCTTCCATTACCTCCAACTGTGACTCTGTAACAATTGTTACCAATGGAATAAGAGAGGAAGAACATATGTAATTTCTGGCCTGGTGTTTTAGAGAGTGGCTGTGTCACTTCCCTCGTCCACCAGCTGAAAGTAGGGAATTTTGTGGCTCTGGAGCTGTGATTTAACCCTTTGCAGCTCACTGAAGTAATCTAGAAAGTCAAAAAAAGTCCTGCCACGCAAGCTCTATGCTCCATTGCAGAAATGTTAGTTACATTGGTCTGGGTGTGGCCTGGGCAGCAGAACTTTTTTTTTTCTTTTTAATATTTTATTGTGTCTTAAGTGAAAGTTTACAATTCAAGTCAATCTGTCATACAGAAACATACCTGTACATTGCTGTGTAACTGTAGCTGCTCTCTCCATTCTGTTGCAGCACACTCCTCCTTTCCATGGTGTGTCTCCTGTACCCGTTCAACTAGCTCCTGTCCCCTTCCACCCTCTCATTTTACCTCTGGACAGGAGCTACCCAGTTAGTCTCCTTTCTGTACTTAAGCAAAGAAGCCCATTCTTTGTCAATATCATTTTACGTCTTATAATCCAGTCCAGTATTTGTCTGAAGTGTTGGCATCAGCAAGGGTTTCAGTTCTGGGCTAACAGAGAGTTTGGGAGCCATGTATTCCAAGGACCCTCCAGTGTGTTACACCATCAAGTCTGGTACAGAGTTTGAGTTCTGCACACCTATCTTTCTCCTGCTATATCAAGGAATTTTTGTTGTGTTCCCTGCCAGGGCTGTCACTGGTGATGGTTGGGCACCATCTAGTTCTTCTGGTCTCACGATGATGCAGTCTGTGGCTTATGTGGCCCTTTCTGACTCTTGGGCTCATATTTTTGTATTTTTTGATGTCCTTCATTCTCCTCTGTTCAAGGTGGTTGGGACCACTTGATGTTATGTACACAGCTGCTTGCTAGCTTGTAAGATTCCAGACACCGCTTCCCAAAGTGGAATGCAGAACATTTTCATAAAAAAGCTTTGCTATGCCCATTTACCTAGATGTCTCCTGAAACTATGGTCTCCAGACCCCTGCTCCTGCTACTCTGTCTTTTGAAATCTTGAGTTATATTTAGGAAACTTCTTAGCATTTGGTTTGATATTGTTGTGCTGACTTCTCCTCTACTGTGTTATTCTGCCTTTCTTCCAATTTAATTTTTATCTGCTGTCTAATTAATCAATACCCCTTTGCCTCCCTCCCTGCCCTTATAACCACCTAAGACTGTTTTCTATTCTGTTTAACTCTTTTCTTGAGCCCTTATAATAGTGGTGTCATACAATATGTGTCCTTTTGCAACTGAATGATTACACACAGCATAATGCTTTCTAGAGAACTCCATGTTATGAGATGTTCCCCAAGTTTGTACTTGTTCATCACTGCATAGGATTTCATTGTGTGAAGAGACCACAATTAATCTATTCATCTGTTGATGGGCACTGAGGTTGATTCCTTCTTTTTGCTATTGTGGACAGTGCCTCAATAAACACTGGTGTGCATGTATTTATCTCTGTGACATCACTTATTTCTCTAGGATATATTCCAAGAAGTAGGGTTGCTGGATCATATGATATTTCTGTTGCTAGTTTTTAAAGAAAACACCAGATTGATTTCCAAAGTGGCTGTACCATTTTACATTTCCAACAGCAGTGTATATGTGTTCCAGTCTCTCCATAGCCTCTCTGACATTTATTATTTTGTGTTTTTTGGATTAATGCCAGCCTTGTTGTGGTAATATGGTATCTCATTGTAGCTTTGATTTAGATTTCTCCAATGGCTAATGATTGTGAGCATTTCCTTAAGTATCTGTTAGCCATCTGAATGTCTTCTTTACTGAGGTGCCTGTTGATATCCTTTTGGGCAGCAGGATTTTTAAGGGTTTCCCAGGTAATTCTAGTGGAAAACCAAGGCAGAGAACTGCTGCTCTGGATGGTGTGTTAGAGCCACAAGATGGAAATTGTTGCATGGAAGAAACCTACTGTTTCTGTCAGCTAGTGCTGCTTTAACAGAAATACCACAAGAGGATGGCTTTACAGAGTGAGGTTTTATTTTGTCACTGTCTGGTAGGATAGAAGTCCAAATTCAGAGTGTCAGCTCACAGGGAAAGGGTCTCTCTGCTGTCTCTGGAGGAAGATCCCTGTGTTGCATCAGTCTTTGGTCAGGGAACATCTAGGCGCAGGAACTTCAGGTCTGAAGAACACTTTTTGCTCTACTCCTGGTGCTGCTTTCATTTTGGATGTTATGAGATCCCTAAATCTCTCTGCTGGCTTCTTTCTTTTGTATCTCAATAGAATGCCTTAAGGTGCAATGCAATCTTACACACTGTGTCCTGCCCTCAGTACGGCTACCTCCCATCCTCCCTCATTAACATCACAGGGGCAGGACTGACAGCATTGAGGAATGTCATACAATACCAGGAATCACAGCCCAGTCAAACTGCCGCACACATTTTTGGAGGAATGCAATTCAGTTCATGACAGCTACCCACTGCCCAGCAACACCTACACCGGGATCTTCTGAAGGTAAGAATCAAATCTTTCTTTTATGAAGCAACTAAAAATTTGGGCTTTATTCATTATAACTGTTAGGTTTAACCAACCAGCTGCCACTCAGCTGATTCCAGCTCATGGCACCCCTATGTATGTATGTCAGTGTAGAGCTATGCTTCATAGGATTTTCAAAGGCTGATATTTTGAAAGTAGATCATCAGGTCTTTCTTCTGAAGTACCTCTGGCTGGACTCTAACCTCCTAGCAGCTGAACACGTCATTTGTGCCATCCAGGGACTCCAGTAGCTAGACCTTCCCAGTTAATCTGTCATTTTAGTTATCACAGAGAGAATGTCTCCTCAGCATCCCAACGCCTGCCAGTTGCTTTGCTGCATCAGATTAAGCTGTTCTGCTAGCAGAATCCACTTCAGTGGGATGCCAAACTTCTCTTCTCTGGCACTCTAGGTCTTACCGCCCAGGAGCACTTTGGGCCAGGCAGTAGCACTCTTGTCAGTAATAAGCTCACGCATGGAGACAATACCAATCCTGGCATTTCCCTCAGGATTGCATTTGTTCTGTAATTTTATTAATCCATTGCTGTCCAGTTGATTCTGATTCATAGTGAGCCTATGGGATGGAGTAGAACGCCCCCCCCTACAGAATTTCCAAGATGCATCTGGTGGATTTGAACAGTTGATTTTTTTGTTAGTAGCCACAGCACGTAACCACTATGCAACCAGGGTTTCCTGTAGTTTTATTAAGGTCTGTAATTTTTTTTACTCTTGTCCAGTGCTCCAGGTGATGCCTTCTACTTTGTGGGTTGGTGATATGATAGCCCATTTCTTTTTTCCAGGTTTTTTGACACTACTCAGTGGGAGAAATAATTGTTAGGGTTCGATTGCAGAATGTTTCTCACTTAATTGTCTCAGAACGGCAGGATATGCATTTGATTTCTTTGATTGATCTGTTTTGTGTGTGTATTTCCCAAACATCTTGAATAATTTAGGAGCAATCCTTCACTAAGGGATGATTTGGTGTCTAGCAATTATGTGTCTTTCTGAAGTGTCATATATCACTCAAGAGTATGGAAGTGGAAAAGAACTCTGTCATAACAAGACTCATTCTTACATGAATTTGGGCATGCTGTGTGGCCAGTCAGGTTCCTAGAGACCTGGTGCTTATCTCCAGGCAAAGCTGTGTTCCAAATAAAGGTGTTGGTTCAGTCTTCTGACATCAGATTGACAGATTGAGAAGTTTTCTGTTTAAGCTCTTTCCTTTGAATTAACTGAAAGCAATAATGGAAGGAGAAATAATGGCTTCTGGAGCTTCTCAACCAAGTATGGAAACAGAGTCACAGGGAGCAGGGAGGATTGTGCTTTTTCATCTGTGTAGAATTTATACATTTATCTTGTACTTGTGGTGTAGTGGTTAAGTGCTCAGCTGCTAACCAAAAGGTTGGCAGTTCAAATCCACTAAGTGCTCCTTGGAAACTCTATGGGGCAGTTATACTGTATCTTAAAGGTTTGCTATGAATTGGAATTGACTTGATGGCAATTTTTTTTTCTTTTCTTTTAATCGTCCACCTCTGTGAGAAGGCAAACCAGTTCTAGAATAGAATGGGGCTGTGGCAGGGGAGTCCGCCACAGGCAAATAGGTGCTCTGGAATCACTGGGGTCACATAATGAGCTGGTCCAGGGAGGTGGTAATTCACCCTCAAGTAGCCAAAGCGATTTCTCTTTACAAGACTGTGCATTTCCCACCCTGACTTCTTAAGGCAGAGGGGCTCTGCAGCCAAGATGTTGGAATTTTGCCCAGTGGTACAAATGTTAAGCTCTGGGCTGTTACATAAAAGGTTGATGATTCGAACCCACACAGCAGCTCGATGGGAGAAAGACCGGGCAGTCTGCTCCTGTAACGATTACAGCTGAGAGAATCCCATGGGGCAGTTCTGCTCTGTGACACGTGGGGTCACTGAATCAAAATCTACCCAATGGCACACCACACACCTGGCAGCCACATTGTTCTTCACTGCATGCAGATTGCCCTCTCTGTCCTTCTCCATTCTTGGGATTCTCCCCGGGGGAGGAGACAAGGTGAGGAAAAGGGATCTCTTTCTCTTTCTCTTGAAGGTCCCTGGGTGGCACAAAGGCTTCATATTTGGTTACTAACTGTCATGGGTTGAATTGTGTCCCCACCAAAATATGTGCACCCATGTGGCTGGGACATGATTCCCAGTATCTTGGGACTGTCCTCCATTGTGTGGTTTCACTAACTGTATGCTAAAGAAGCTGTACATTCCTGCATAGGATTACTTCCTTGCTCTGCTGTGGGGGGAGTTTCCCTGGAGCATGGCTTGCTCCACCCTTAAGCTTTTCAGCCTGCAAGAGATAAAAGGAAACAGAAACAAAGAGAACTGGGAGCCTCATTACCATCAAGAAAGTAGCACCAGGAGAAAAGCGTGTCCTTGAGACCTGAGGTTCCTGTGCCAAGACGCTCCCTGGACAAAGACTAATGCAATACCGGACTGTCCTCCAGAGACGACAAGGGGAAAGCCTTCCCCTGGAGCGGACACCCTGAATATGGACTTGCAACCTACTGGACTGTGTAAGAATAAACCTTCCTTTGTTGACGTCATCCACTCTGTGGTATTTCTCTCTTTTTTATTTAACATGACTGAGTGAAAATGTACATTCCCGTATAAATTTACATGTCCACCTATATGCAACTTCCACTGCTCTCCCTGTCCGGTGACAGCACATTATTCCTCTCTGCTCCATACATGTCTCATCCTCCCAATAGCCTCCTTTCTGCTCCTCTCCACCCACTCTCCTTCCTCCAGCCAGAGGTCAGCAGGATGATATCTTATAGATGTATAGAACCATAAAGTGCAGCCAATATATGGTCACTCTGCATTGCCAAGTCCAATCCATTCCTGTCCAAAGAGTGGACCTTTGTTATAATTTATGGGTAAGGGCAGCTTCAGGGCCGGGGACCATGCTCTCTGGGGAACCCCGAAACTGCTGGACCATCAATTGAGGTCTTTTAGTGGAGATCTCAGGATGCACCCCTTTTTATTCTTGTGTTGCCAGTGAGACTCAGCCTAGTGAGCTCCACTGTGGCTATCACTGGTGGTGGCCGGGCACAATCCAGTTCTTCCGGTCCCAAGTCGATGAAGGCACCCACTCTTGAGGGTCTCTCTGTCTTCTGGGTTGTCTTTCCCCCATGTTGTTTTGGTCCTCGGTGATCACCCGTTCCTGCTGAGTTGGGACCGTTTGCTGTGCCCTCGGATGGCAGCTTGGCAGCTTTTAAGACCCCAGACGCCATTCACCAATGTAGGGTGCAGAGAGCCCTCTTAGCAAAACGCTAATTGCCAATTGGCCTCGATTTCGCCTAAGAGCATGGTCCCCTGCCCCCTGCCCCAGCTACTCTATCCTTGCATATATTGGGTTAAGATGGAAGGAGTACTCAAGTTATGCTGAAGTCCACTTAATGTTGTTCTTGTTTCTAATGTGTGCTATCACCGCTTTCTCCCAACCCGATTTTTAGCAACTATCTAAACTAAACCCTCCTCCCTTCTCTTCCCCCCTCCTGCAGCTGTCAAAGAGTCTTTTCTTCTATACACAAGTCTGTTTTTGAGATCTTATCATAGAGGTCTCATACAGTATTTGTCCCTTTGTCACTAGCTACTTTCACTCAACGTAATGTCTTCCAGTTGAAACCAGGTTAGGAGATATTTCTTGGAATCGTTGTTATTCTTTATCATTGCGTAGTGCTCCATTGAGTATATGTACCATAGTTTACCTATCCATTCTTCTGTTGTTGGGCATCTGGGTTGATTCCATCTTTTTGCTATCATGGATTGTGCTGCGATAAACATTCCGGTGCATGTGTCCATTGGTGTGAAAGGCCTTGATTCTGTAGGATATATTCCAAGTAGTGGAATTACTGGGTCAAATGGTATATCTTTATCCATCTTTTAAAGGAAGCACCAGATTGCTTTCCAAAGAGGCTGGATTATTTTGCAACCCCACCAACAGTGTAGGAGGGTTCCACTTTCTCCACAGCCTCTCCAGCATTTGTTGTTTTGTGTTTTCTGGATCATGGCCAATCTTGTTGGGGTGAGATGGTATCTCATTGTTGTCTTGATTTGAATTTCTTTAATCACTAAAGATCGTGAACATGTCCGCATGTGTTTTTTGGCTGCCTGGGTCTCCTCTTTAGTGAAATGTGTGTCCATCTCCTTTGCCCATCGCTTAATTGGATGGTTTATCTTCTTCTTATTGATAGTTTGTAGTATCTTATAGATTATGGAAATCAGGTGTCGGTCTGACATAGAGTTGCCAAATATTTTTTCCCATTCTGTGGGTGTTCTTTTAATTCTATTAATAAAGTCTTTGGATGAGCAAAAGTGTTTGATTCTTAATAGTTCCCATTTATCTATTTTCTCTTCTGTTGATTGTGGTTTCTTTGACAGATTTTGGAGTCTGTCCACATTGTGTATTAAAACTTCCATTGTTGTTCCTACCTTTTCTTGGATGAGCTTTATCATTTTAGGTTTGATATTTAGGTCTTTTATCCAGTTGGAGTTGGTTTTTGTGTAAGGTGTAAGATACGAATCTTGATTCAGTTTATTGCAGATGGATAACCAATTTTGCCAGCACCACTTGTTGAAGAGACTGTTTTTACCCAGTTTAATGTCTTAGGGCCTTTGTCGAATATCAACTGTTCATAGGCAGATGGTGTCATCTCTGGGGTCTCAATTCTGTTCCATTGATCCATCTGTCTGTTCTTGTACCAGTACCAGGCTGTTTTGACCACTGTGGCAGTGTAATATGTTCTAAGGTCGGGTAATGAAAGGCCTGCCAGTGTGTTCTTCTTCTTTAGTAGTACCTTACTTATCTGGGGCTTCTTCCCTTTCCACACAAAATTGGTGATTTGTTTCTCCATCTCATTAAAAAATGATGCTGGAACTTGTATTGGGATTGCATTATATAAATAAATTGCTTTGGGTAAAATAGACATTTCACAATGTTAAATCTTCCTATCCATGAGCAGGATAGGTTTTTCCATTTACCTAATTCTCTCTTAGTTTCTTGTAGTAAGGGTTTGTAGTTCTCTTTGTAAAGGTCTGTTGTTTCTCTGGTTAGATTAATTCCTAGGTACCTTATCTTCTTAGGGGCTATCGTAAATGGTATTGATTTGATAATTTCTTCCTTAACTGTCTAGTTGTTGGTATAAAGGAATCCTACTGATTTACTTATGTTTATCTTGTATCTTGAGACTTTGCTGAACTCTTCTATCAGTTCAAGTAGCTTACTTATAGATTCCTTGAGGTTCTCTGCATACACAATCATATCATCTTCAAACAGGGAGATTTTAACTTCCTCTTTGCCGATACAGATGCCCTTTATTTCTTGGTGTTGTCTAATTGCTCTGGCTAGAACTTCTAGCACAATGTTGAATAGGAGAGGTGAGAGTGGGCATCCTTGTCTAGTTCCTGATCTCAAGGGAAAGTCTTTGTCTCTCTCCATTCAGGATGATGTGGGCAATTGGCTTTGTATAAATGGCCCTTATTGTGTTGAGAAATTTGCCGTCTATGCCTGTTTTGCTAAGAGTTTTTAGCATGAATGGGTATTGGACTTTATCAAATGCCTTTTCTGCATCAGGTGATCCTTGTCTTTTGTGTTATTTATGTGGTTAATCACATTGATTGTTTTTCTGATGTTGAACCAGTCTTGCATCCCTGGTATGAATCCCACTTGGTCATGATGGATTATTTTCTTGATATGTTGTTGTATTCTATTGGCAAGAATTTTGTTGAAGATTTTTGCATCTAGATTCATGAGTGATATCGGTCTGTAGTTCTCTTTCTTTGTTGGGTCTTTCCCTGGCTTAGGTGTCAGGGTTATGCTGGTTTCATAGAATGAGTTTGGGAGTACTCCATCCCTTTCTATACTGTGAAATAGTCTCAGTAGTATTGGAGATCACTCTTCTCTAAATGCTTGGTAGAATTCTGCTGTGAAGCCATCTGGGCCCGGACTTTTTTGGGTTGGCAGTATTTTGATGACCTTTTCAATCTCTTCCTTTGTGATGGGTTTATTAAGTTGTTCTGCTTCACGTTGTGATAATTTGGGTAGGTGATATGAGTCAAGGAATTTGTCCATTTCCCCTGGGTTTTCAAATTTGTTAGAGTACAGTCTTTCATAGTATTCTGTTATGATATTTTTGATTTCTGTTGGATCTGTGGAGCATTCAGTCCTCTCATTTCTAATTTGGGTTATTTGTTTCCTTTCCTGCTTTTCTTTAGTAAGTTTAGCCAGTGGTTTGTCAATTTTGTTGATCTTCTCAAAAAACCAGCTTTTGGTCTTTTCAATTTTTTCAGTTGTTTTTCTGTTCTCTAATTCATTTAGATCTGCTCTAATCTTTATGATCTCGTTTCTTCTGGTGCCCGAGGGGTTCCTCTGTTGTTCTCTTTCTACTTGTTCAAGCTGTAGAGTTAGTTCCTTGATTTGGTTTCTTTCTTCCTTCCAGATGTGTGCATTTATGGAGATAAACAGATCTCTGAGCACTGCTTTGGCTGTATCCCATAGGTTCTGGTAGGAAGTGTTTTCGTTCTCATTGGAAGTCATGAATTTCTTTATGTCATCCTTGATTTCCTGTATAACCCATGTTTTTTTGAGCAAGATGTTGTTCAGTTTCCAAGAGTTCCACTTTCTATCTATGTTTTTTCTGCTATTGATTTCAACTTTGATGGCTTTATGATCTGAGAAGATGCTTTGCAGTAATTCAATGGTATGGATTTTGTTGAGCATAGTGTTATGGCCTATCACATGGTCAGTTCTGGAGAATGTTCCATGTGCACTGGAGAAGAAGGTGTAGTTGTTTGCTGAAGGGTGGAAAGTTCTGTATATATCAATGAGGTTTAGTTGGTTAATTGCGGCAATGAGGTCTTCTGTATCTTTACTGAGCTTTTTTCTAGATGATCTGTCTAGTAATGAGAGTGGAGTGTTAAAGTCTCCCACTATTATTGTGGAGTCATCTAACTCTTTTGAGCGTAGTCAGTGTTTCTTTGACGTATTTAGGTGCTCTGATATTAGGTGCATAAATATTTCATATAGTTAAGTCTTGCTGTGTACTAAATCTTTCAGCAATAAATAGTATCCATCTTTGTCCATGACGGTGGATTTGACATTAAAATGGATTTTGTCTGAGATTAAAATTGCCACCCCTGCTCTTCTTTGTTCATTGTTAGCTTGATATATATTCTTCCATCCTTTAATTTTCAGTTTGTTCCTATCTTTAGGTCTCAAGCGAGTTTCTTGTAGACAACATATGGATGGGTCATGTCTTTTGATCCAAGATGACACTTGCGGTCTGTTTACTGGAGCATTCAGTCCATTCACATTCAACGTAATTATTGATAGGTATGTGTTCACTGCTGCCATTGTGATATGTTTATTTTTATGTTGATGTTTTCTCTGTTGTTCTTATTAGTCTGTTCTGGGACATTCTTTTTTGTGAGTTGATTTTTCACCTTTTTAAGTGCTGGTTTTGTAGTTGTTGAGACTCGTGTGTTACATTTCTTGAAATGGTATGATACATCTTTGTTGTGCTTTACAGCTGTCCCTATGATCCCCCTTAATAAACTATATATAAACCCAATTTTAATATGACCAGTCTTGTCATCTTCCTCTCCATCTGGAAGGACTGTAACAACTGTGGTACATCCCTCTTTTTATTATGATGGCACTATAGTTTTCATGATGATCACTGGATTGCTTCTTTCTGTATCAAAGCTGTGATTGACTTTGGAGTCTTCCCTAAAAGAGCAGAGTATTGAGTAGTGTGTCATTCTAAAATATAAAGGTAGTGGCTTTGTTCTTCTAAGCCAGCGCCAAGAACTTCTTTTTGTATTTCTTGTAGTTTGGGTTTGGTTTTTACAAAGTCTCTGAGTTTCTGTTTATCTGGGAATGTCTTAATTTCATTTTCGTATTTGAAAGATAGTTTTGCAGGATATATAATTCTTGGTTGGAAGTTCTTCTCCTTCAAGGCTTTGATTGTGTCATGCCACTGTCTCCATGCCATCATGGTTTCTGCTGAGAAATCTGACGAGGGCCTACAGGGTTTCCCTCTGAATGTTAGCTTTTGTTTGAGTCTTGCTGCCTTTAAGAGTTGCTGCTTATGTTTCATTTTGTTAAGCTTGATTATAATAGGTCTTGGTGTCTTTCTTTTGAGATCTATATTGGGTGGCATATGATATGCATCTGGGATGTCTATATTCTCTTCCTTCATGATTTCTGGGAAGTTTTCTTTCAGCAGCTCAGCAACAATACTCTCTGTGTTCTCAGATGTCTCACCCTGTTCAGGGACTCCAATTAATCAAAGGTTGTTCCTCTTAATAGAGTCCCACATGCTTCTTAATGTTTCTTCATTTTTCTTGTTTCTTTTTTCTGATTTCTGCTCATAGACGCTGACTCTGTCTTCCAAGTCAGAAATTCTTTTTTCTATTTGTTCCATTCTGTTTTCTTGGCTTTGCATGGAAGTTTCTATGTATTTGATTTTATTTTTGATCAGTTGGATTTCAGAGTACTCGTGTTTCATCAGATCGAACAGCTTGCTTAATTTTTGCTTTTGTTCTGCTGCATTTTGTATAAGGTCTAGAAGGGCTCTGTGTATAATCATTTTGTATTCACTTTCTGATGCTTTCATAATAGCTTCTTCATCTGGAAAACTCCTTGGTTGCTTTGTTTGGGAGCCTTCTGAAGCCGTGGGTGATTTCTTGTATGCCACAATTGTCTGTTGCTTTTTGGGTCCCATGAGAGTATATAGAGGCTGTAAGAGGTACTGTGATGATGGATTGCAAATGTTTCTCTAGGCTGTCTTCAAATGTAAAGCAAAAGGTATCTGACCACTTCACAAGTCAGTTACGTTTTCAGGTGTAGATGTCCCTCTTTTCAACTGAAAAAGTAAGCACCACTATATCCAACCCCAGATGATAACAAACCAGCTCAGAATATAGCAATGCTACTGCCCTGTTGGCCTCTGTTGACCGGGCCTAGCCTTAGCCGACACTGCGTCGAGTACTGCTTTTGTGATAGAAAAGCGCTCTCTTGTGTGCAGGCTCTGGCTCCCAAGCTAAGAATTAGGTCCAGCTGCGGCCACCGTATCCAAGATGGCGTCCTCCACACAGGCAGCAGACAGAGAGGCTAAAGGTCCCAAGAGGTAGTGATTCTTCTGCTTCTGTTGCAGGACCTGTAGTGTAGGTGGCACTGGGAAAATTACTGCTTTTCTGTCAGAGAAGTGCTGTCCTATTTGCAGGGGCTTGCTCCCATGCTAAGAATTAGGTCCTCCTAAAATCTCAGTACCAACATGGCGTCCTGCACACTGACTGTGGAATTCCGTACAAACCCCACTGACGCAGGTATAAAACGAAAGGCTCAAAGTGGCTAGATTAACAGAGTCTTAAGCCTGGCTCTCAGAACATGGGAATTTCGTCTGCCTATCCCCCCAGCAGCGTGTCTGAGTCTAGCCACTAGGCAAGACCCAGCTCTGCCTGCCAGCCAAGACAGAGGAAAAAAAATAAAATGGTGCGTTTACCTTCTGTCCGTTACAGCCAGGGCTAGCCAGGAGCTGGAATCAGTGAAAGAGAGGAGGTTTTTCGCTGAGTGGTATGAAGTCCCAATTAACAGCCCTGTGCCGTGTCCTGAGGCTGATTAGGTGATCAGAAGGCTCTGTTTGATTATCAGTTCAGGTCTTGGTTTCCAGAGGGATGTAAGGAGATGTGTGCTTAGTCAACTGTCTTGACTCCGCCCCCTACTCTGTGGTATTTCTGTTAGAGCGACACTAGCTGACTAAAACACTAACTGAAAATTTGGCAATCCAAACCTATCCAGGGGTGCCATGGAAGAAAGGCCTGGTGATCTCTTCTCAGGGAACCTAACAGTTTATCTTCACTGGAGGTTCAGGTGATCTCAAGTTTCTCAGTAGGACATGGATTTATCTTGTCAGTGTCCTCCAGCCAAAGACTGCTAGGGACACATCTGTGGTGGAACAATGTAGGTTTATTGTTTATTTTGCAATAACGGAAAACAAACACCATGGGATGGTGTAGGGAATTTCAGCAGAAGTGTGTTAGAAGCATGTTCAGTGATTTGGGGGAGGGTTCAAGAAACAGAGCTTTGCTCTGGATTGGATCAAGAAGTGAGGGGTAACTCTATGGATGAATGTCTTAAACAATCTTGATCAAAAGACAGGAGGGATGAATCAAGAAGAAAGCTGTAGGTGGTTCAGAAGCATCACTTATTAGCCAGGATGGGGCTGGGGCCGGGGGTGGGGCTTTCATCATTTTTGCCCTTTAGGCAATGTTCATATTTTCATCCATACTCAGGCCTGATTATGGATAGACTTGTTTTTGCTTTGATATAACATACTGATAAGAGTAGTCTTGTCAGATATTGGTGTTCTGTGAAATGTTTTGTCCAGCTAGGCCTGACTGTCAGTGCACTGCCAACTCCTGCCAACACAAGGCCTAGTGATAATAGCAGGCCCGTTCCTGGACATTAGAGGCTACTTTGCTCATTCTGATTCTGGTATATTTTGGTACTACCACACTGATCATTAGAAGATTGAAAACTTCTGTGCTACATGGTAAATAGCCACTGTTGTGAGTCTTGTGAGAAAGGCATCTTCATATGCTTGCACCTTGCCCCTTGTCTCTCACCCCTCACTTACCTCCCCAGACTTACCCACAGCTACCAGTTATGGCAAAGCAGGACTTTTCTGCTTCTGCATCAGCTTGACCTGTGCATTTCCTCTGTATTTGTTCTGATGTGCCTATGTGGGACCAGTGGTCAAAATTTCTGAGTATCTGAGTATTGGGAGGGGATCAAAAGACAGAAGAAATGTAAAAGAAGAGAAAAGAGAACAGTAAGAGACAGTGAAGAAGAAATAAGGAGAAAAGACTGAGGAAGATACTAGAAAAGGAAGCAGAGATGAGGCTCAGAAAGTGAATGAAAACAAACACTAAAAACAGAAAAGAACGAACAAGCAGAAAGCATGAATAGAAGAAGAAGAGACTTTGGAACAAGAGGAAATAGAGGAAAATTCAGGCCAAGGCGTTTACCTTAAGGACCTTAAGTTATGTTGTGGTTCAGTTATACTGAATATGTCTCAAAATGAGTTGGCTACCAGCTGGGGCTTAGAAAACAATCATTTGTTTAACAGAATGCTGAGTTGGTGTTGGATCCAATTTGACAGAGTTTAACTTGCAAAGAGAAGAAGGAAATGGAGCTCTATATTCAGATGGTCACTGACGGCCAAGCATTCTAGAAGCTGGTTATAATTCACAGCCTGGCACCCTCACTGCTTTCCTTTCTGTTTGCATCCCATGATGTGTCTTTGAATCACAACTTGCTCAGCTTTCTGTGCAGGTATGAAACAATCTCACTGTCTTTGAGTTAGGATGAAAAACAGCTTGTGTTTCCCTGCCAAGTCTCCAGGAGAAGGCAGTGCCAACAGATGGTGGAAGAAACTGCACAGAGAACCTTGATTAACCCTACTGTGATGTGACCAAAAGGATCACGTATGATGGCCTTTTTTTCTGCTGCTTGCAAAGGACTTAGACAAATAGCCAGTGGGAACGGTGGAGTGGAGTGGGGTGTGCCAGAGATGCCTTTCCTTTGAAGCCTAGGTTCTTTGAATTGGCAGCATAACTGCTGCTCTGGAGCAGGGATATTTGAAGGCATCAATTAAGAGCAAATAGAAGGTGAGGATGAAGCAGGGGAGCACTGGCCTATGTAGGTGGACCTTGGAAGCCCAAACGAGTGCAGATGATCATGCAGTCCTGAGGGCTGATTGCATCCGTGTTCTGGTTCTCTGAATTGCATGCGTTCCCTGGTTGGGGGTATACACGCTCTGTGTACAGCGTGTATACCCTGATACGCTTGGCAGCCAGTGCCTTTCTGGACACTCCCAAATGCAGCGACGTATTGGGTAGAAGTAGGTATCTGTGGAACTCAGGCCAGGGTTAGGTAAATAAGGTATGCACTGAATGACTATTCCATCAAATCTCTCTTTAGATATTGTTTCTCCTACAGAAATTAGAGTCCCATTTCACATACACTTTCAGAAAAGCTCTGAGTCTTCTTTGTGTTTGTGTGTGTGTTCAATCTGAGGGAAATAATTTACTGAAGAAGCTGGTCTTCCAGGAGCTTCATTTGTCTAGGCACCATAATGTGTAGTTTGTCTAAATTTCTTTGTTTTACGTTTTTGGGTTGGACTTTTTTTACAGGTTGTATAGTGGTCAGTGGTTGTCAATGAAGAGGATTATTTTGTCCACTTCCCTAATATTTTTTATCTACCTCCATCACTGAGGTGCCTTGTTTTGCTTTGTCTCCGTTTAGAGAGATAGCATTATGGATTGAATGAAGTCACATTTTATCCAGCAATCCTAAAGTGCTCAGACCACTTTCTTTCTCTAATTCCTTAAAACCACTGAACGTTGCCCTTTTCCCATTGCTGTTGAGTTGATTCAGAATCCTAGCAACTCTACCTGAGGACTGCCAATTGAGTTCACAAACTCATCCTGGAAAAAGTGCTACGTACCTCATTGATGAATACCACTATGGTCTCCTTCAAAGTACTCCCCTTGGGAAACCACGCACTCACTCCAGTGCCTAGTCTACCCTTTAAAGCAATTTTGGAACTTTCTGGAATGGCCATCAGAGCTGTCAGCTATTACCCTTCATGTCTTCAGTGTCATCCAAATGTCTTCCTTTCAATATTTCCTTTATCTTTGGGTAAAGAAAAAGGTCACTGAGGGCCAGATCAGATGAATAAGGAGGGTGTTCCAATACAGTTTTTTGTTTGCTGGCTAAAACTCCCTCACAGACAACTATATAATTAAGTTTGTGAACTTGCTACCATACCACTGTGCTCAATGGCCTTCCCAGAAAGAGCTCCAACATTTTTTTGAAGGGTGAACTAGGCACTGGCATCAGTGTGTTCCTTCCCAAGGGGAGTACTTTGAAGGTGACTGTAGTTATATTCAACAATTAGGCATGTAGTGCTTAGAACAATTAAATTTGCAGACTTAATTGTCTGACCTCGTAGATTCCTCACTATGGTTGACCCTTTATGATTTGGCTTCTCCTTGCTTCTCCTGCCTCCTGTACCTCACTGCTCCCCCTAGAGGTGGCCTGCCTGCCTTCTTGAAAGGTCCTTGAAATCTCTACAAACCATGCTCATTCTTACTCTTCTGCCAATGTCGTCCCACGTGAGCCAGAGGAGACCTGGGTTCCACAGGGTTTTGAAAGGCTGATTTTCAAAAGAAGAACCCAAAGTCTTTCTTCTGAGGATCCTCTGGATGGACTTGAACCTCCAACCTTTTAAAAAAAAATATTTTATTAGCCTTTAAGTGAAAGTTTACAATCCAAGTCAATTAGTCATACAACCTCCCACACACCCACAGCTACGCAACTCTAGCTGCTCTCTCCACCTGTGACAGCACACTGCTCCTTTCCACCCTGTTTCTCATGCCCATTCTACCACTTCCTGTCCCCCTCCAACCTCCCAGCTCATCTCTGGACAGGAGCTTCTCAGTTAGCCTCGTGTATGTACTGAAGCCAAGAAGCACACGCCACTCCTCACCAGTATCATTTCATGTCTTGTACTCCAGTCCAATGTTTGTCTGAAGAGTTGGCTTCAGGAGCTGTTTCAGTTCTGGGATAACAGAGAGTCTGGGGGCCATGTCTTCTGGGGAACTTGCAGTCTTTTGGACCACTGAATCTGATCTTTTTAATAGTCAAGCCTCCCACCTTTTGATTATCAGCAGGATATGAATCATTTGCACATCCAATATCTCCATTCCGTCACATAGCATTTGTGGAACATACCATCATTTGAACAGAAAAGGCATGTCCCTGTTAAGCTAGTTAGACTCATCCAGCTTGCAGGGAAAACAGACGTGCTTAGACTGTGTTGGTGTATGTTTTGAGGCTGCTCAGGGAATTAAAAAAAAAAACAAACTGAAAATTGTCTTACTGCACTGCCTGGACTCACAGAAACAGGAATATTTGGACACCAGATTAGGGTCAGGATACAACACGGCCCACCTCATTACTGGCTGTATCTGCCGGTGCACTGTGGTACAGCATTTCATCTACTTTTGTGTAAGTGTTCCCTGTTCTGACACTGCTGACTCACTCGGCTGTCTACCTTGTTTGCTTAGCTTATTCATAGCTTCTGTTTGTTGGTGTCTTCAAAGCGAGTTTCTCAGCTTCCACTGCCTGCCCTTTTCATCTCTGTGTGTCTCATATTCAGACTTCCTAAGACAGAGACTGTGATTGGGCAGCAGCATCTAGGACAGACTGACACCATCACGCAGAGCTTTTGTTTCAGACTGCCTCGTAGGGACCTTGGAGTCCTGGTGGTTCAATGGTTAAAGCAACCCGAAAGTTAGGCGTTTGAACCCACCAGGGGCTCTGCTGAAGAAAAGACTTCTCAATCTGTTCTTGTAAAGATTATAGTCTAGGAAACCGTATGGGGCAGCTCTGTTCTGGCCTAGAGGGTACATGAATTGAAATCAACTTGGCAGTGCATACCAACAACACCATAGAACACTGGCCAACTAAGAGATAGCTGCATTTGGTGAGATGCTAATCCCTGGTCTAGTCAGCTGTTGCCAAGTTAGCCAAGTTACAGGATTCAAAATATGGGAACCTTGGCTAATAAGTCTCTGAAAGGGACTCTCTGTGGGTAGCGTGGCCAGGTGGATCATCTCAGAAATGCGTCTATGGGCTGTTGCTACATAAGAATAATAAAAGACAAATAGGTGTGGCATAAGTAAGATACATAACAGGTGCGTTAGACAAAGCCAGAGAAGCTGAGATCACTATGGTTGGAGGTGGGCATTCTCCTGCTTACAGCGTCAAGGAGAAACTTCTCAGAACGGCACAGTGTCCTTTATCAGATCCACCCTTCCTTACCTTTCTGACTTCATTTCTAGTTCTACTGGCATCTGTGTCCAGCTGGGGGTGATAATGCTATATTCATGCAGGTGCTGCTAGGAAAAATTTTGACGCTTCTTGAATTTTGAGATGAAGCAGCATTCCCCTACCTAAGACACTCAGCACCTTACCCTGCTCCCCAGCCCTCTGTACCCACTTCTGTTATAGCTCTTGGTGCTGTGGGGTGTGATTGTTAGTTGACATGCCTGCCTTGCTCATTGGACTGTGAAGAAAAAAACTGATCATGTCTACTCATCTCTGTATCCCAGCAACTAGCCTAGTGCTTGAGACCCACTACTGTTGCTATGATTAGCTCACATTCCTCAAGTTATCACTTTGCACCATGCATGTTTTAAGGATTTTGTGTGTGTTAACTAATGTAATCCTCTCAACAGCCTTTTAAAGGAGGAGCCATAATTATCTCCATTTTATGTTTTGGGAAAATGAAGCGGCAGACAGGTGAAGTAACTTGTCTAAAGTGACATACCTAACAAGTGGTGAGTCAGGATTCAAATCAGGCAGCTTGTTTCAGAGTATGTGCTTTATCTACTGAGCTATGCTGTCTCTTGACAATAAACGTCATGGAGGAGTTAGTAGTTGTTTAATTCACATTGAAGAGTAAAGGTGGAGTTTGAGGGAGAAGAAGAGCCCAAGGGAGAGGACGCTAGGAGAGGGAAATGAGGCCTGCAGAAGTGTGCCCACAGAAGAGCAAGGAAGAGAATTGGGAGACAAGGCTGAAAAGGAGAGGGTGAGGATAATTTCAGACAACTAGATAAGGTGCTGAGCTTCTGAGGAAGGGAGTGAAATGATCTAATGCAAGTTTTAAGAAGACTAACCTGGCTTCAGAGTACCGGATGGTTTGAAGTAATTGAGTACAGAGAGTCCAACCAGGAGGCTGTTAAAGTAGTCTTAGCAGGCAGTGCAAACCTGACGTTTCAAGCGCTGACCTGGAGTTAGATGCATGAGGGATCTGAGTCCTGGTTCTGTATGATCTCTCCACAGTTCCAAGCCTCCACTTTCTCATTTATACATGGGCTTATTACCTACTTTATAGACCATCATAAGGATTAGATGCATGTTTGCCAGGGGTTTAACTCAGAATATGACTTCATTCCTCAGTTGTCTAGGGTTGAGGTGATGAGGATTTTCACTCTTGTGGTAGTACTGGCAACAGGAGAAGTGGAAATCAGTGGAACTTGTTGACTGAGGGTTATGGAAAGATGGGGCTAGAAAGGGTTGAGATTGGTCAGTTGTTGTTAAATTCCATTGATGCCATTTCTCATCATGGGGACCCCGTGTGACAGATTGGAACTGCCCCATAGGCTTTTTTGGCTATAATCTTTACAGAAGCCAATTTTCTGATCTTTCTCCCACAGAGTTACCGGTTCACTCTCAGTTAGTGGCCGAAGACTTAACGAGTGCATCACCAGGGCTCGTTTACAGGTGGTAAAGGCAGGCTGCCCGGGTTCTGGAGCTGGCTGGGTCACTAACTATTCTGGATGAACTGCTTGTTGACATTTGCAGATCCCAGATACTCTCTTGGAATGTAAACATTTTGGACAAACAATTGCTTTCTTTCTTTCTTTTTTGTGGGTCTGAAATGCTATAATTATACAGCCAGGAAGTTTGGAGTTTGGACAATTGGGAGATTATAAAAAAATGCCTGAGCTTTGCCTTCATCAAAATTCCATCCTTCCTTCTTTCTTTGAGTTGGAAATATTATTGTTTTCTTTTGCTTTGGGCAAATGACTTCAACGTTATCATCCACCACTGGAAGTTCTTTGCAACCAGATCTGAAGGTGAACTTGAGATAAGTTTTTCTTGGAGTTGGCTTGTCACCCTACCCTGAGTTGAACCTCTGATACTCTGAGAGGCGTAAGCAAGGACTCCTCAGGTTCTTAACCTTCCCTTCCCTGCCAGTGTGGTTCACACTCTTCTTAGCTCACAGTGATGCTGCTTAGATGTCTTTTTCCCTGGGCATCCAGCAGGGCATCCTCAAAAGAAAGAAGGTGGGGCCTATATTAGGCAAGAGACACATGCAGTCTCCTGTTAATAAATGCCTGTATTGCAATTGCTTCTCTGCCTAGATTACATTTTGCTGTGGGTAAAATGAAATGTCTGAATAGTTGCTGGAGGCTCTAGTGAGCCAGTTTCCATGGCAGCCTTCAGAGGGTCAAGGCCCTCTCTGAAGAAGAGTACTTCATTTTCAGTTAATAAAGGGCAAATAGATCTTAACTAAAATTTTGCCTATGAAAACTTTAGATAAATTTCCCCAAACCTACAGGTGCCATGTAATCACCCACTCATTTCTCTTTGTGGAGCTGGGAGGAAGATCAGTGATTTTTCTATGATTACAGTACAACATCCCGGACACAGATTGTTGCTGATACAACCCAACTAAAGAGTGTTGTTTCTTAATCAGAAAGGGAAACATTATCAAGTTGACTCATTAGGCATTACTCAAACACATACTGATAGTTCTACTTTCTAGAGATGATCAATTCCATTCTTCCAGAATTCTGGGTTGGGTATTGAGACTGGATGTATTTTTAAGAGGACGTGAAGTTGTGGAATTCTTTTAGTTGCTGGCAAAAGAAAGACGTGTAAATACCACCACGTAAATATTTCAAGAATCACAGACTGTCTGATGAGGCAGAGGTAGTAATTACCCAGGTCAGCCATAAACAGAAACTCACCATGTGGAAATTTACCGTAACGCAACTAAAATAATAGGGAATAATACTACCTTAAAGCCCTGGAAAACAAGATTCTCCTTGACCCAGAAAGAGTTCCAGAATTCCTTCCATTTCACTAATTTTTCTGTTCTGTCTTAACTGTAGTTAACTATATTCGTTGACTTATTGTGCTTTTTGGTTCTCGTGATTTTCAATTTTGGAAGTTCATTTGATTCTTTTTAATCTACTGTATCGTTTAGTATAGTTTCGTGTTGTCTTCACATATTTTCAAGTTTGCTATTTGTTTTTTTTAACATGATTATAAAGATATTTGACAAATCGAATCCTAGTGATTCCATTATTCATTTCTGTGCTGTATGTTTTCTGGTGGCTCTTGTTTATGTTTCTGTTGTTTTGTCTCATTGTATGCCTAATAATCTCTGACTTCTTCTTGGTCATTGCTCTTCAAAAATTACTTCTGAGATCTAGAGCGGATGTGCTTCCTCCTGAGACACATGATTAGTCAAAATGCCTCAAAATAAAGTCAAGCCAGATCACTGTTGAGGATCTATAGAACAGGGAGAAAACTTGACAGAAGACAGTCTGCAAGACACAAATACCCAAGAATAGTTGCTTTTCTTCTTCTTTTACTTCTTCCTCTCACTTTTCACTTACCACCAAAATCTCTGTTTTTGAAATTTCTAGAGGTTTTGAGGGTAGACGTTGTATCAGGTCTGGTTGCTGTTGAGTATACAGCTGTCTTGGACCGCAGCTCAGCGTAGGAAGTATCTTTCATTAGATTCCTCACTCTCACCAGGCTTCAGTTCATTTCCTGTCTTTCTAAGTCTCCAACAGGCAACCCGAACGTTAATGGCAAATGCCCTTAAATCAAAGCAGTTTTGTAGGCTGTACTTTTGGCTTACCTTTTTGGTTGTGGGCTTTTGTTCTAAAATCAGCCTGGAAGCTCCTCATGTTGTTCCAGATCTTCAATGTTTTAACATTGCTTTTTTTTTTTTTTTGACAGTTTTATCCATCAATTTCCTTTATTTTCAGCTGATGAGTTGATCTGAGTAACCTACACTGTGTAAATTTGCTTCAATAATTTGTTTCAGATACTAGAGGGCCACAAGGTCTTTCAAAAAAATGCCAAGTTTCTACTCATTACTTACTACAGTCATTCTCAAAATAGCTTACTTATTAAAATTATTCCTTCCAGTTAGATCCAAAGATGCAGCTTGAGAGAGTTGCTGGATAAATTTCAAGCTACTTAGCATGGAATACAAGACTTCTTCCTACCACTATCTTCTTCCACTCTCCATTTCTCAGTTGCACAGTCTGTTCCAGCAACACAAATAACTTTAAAAGTACTGGAACACAATGTGACTTTTATGCCACTATGTTTTGCACATGCAGTTGTCACTGGATAAAATTCCCTTTTTTACTTCATCCACAAAGCAAATGAATAGTCCTATTCCAACAGTCACCTCAGAGGTCACCTCTTTCAGGAAGTTTCCTTGGACAGTTCATCACACACTCTGATTGATATTCTCTTCTATGGCATACTTTGCATAGGATGCTATGAGTACTTATTATATTATGAATATTTATCATTCTACTGCCTTTTCTGCTAGATTTCAACTCCTTGAAGGCAGGGATTGTGATTTATCCCTAACTCCTAGTTCAAGGACTGGTACATAGTTGATGCTCAGTGTATTTTTGATGATTGATTGAATGGGCACAATCAGCAATTCAGGTACTCAGACCAAAAAGGAAGAACACTTTCAGCCCTTGTTTTGGATGTTTGGCACCTGGGAATGAAATCTTGTGGACAGGGCCCATAGCAGGAAATCTAAATGTAGACCTAACATTCAAGAGACTGAAAGTTGGATGTAATAGGTGGCATTAAGCAATTGCTGCACTTAGATTATACGCAGAAGTGACTCAATACACACAGTAGGGTGCTTAATAAATATTTATTGAGTGAGATAGGGTAGGTGTGAGTTGAATGTTGGGGAATGGGAAAGCATGAGCAGATGAAGAAGAGGTAAGGAGGACATCTCGGTACAAACTGGACAAAGGCACAGAGTGAGGAAGCATGTGGCAATTCTGTAGAGTCTGGTAGGTTCACGTAAGGCTAGAAGGCAAACACAGTGTCTATGAGCAGAATTCACAGATCTTTATTAGTGTAATAGCTTCGTTGCTTTAACAGAAACAAAGGTATAAGATTTAACTCTAAGTCATACAAATATCCAAGTTGGTAGGTGGTCCAGGGTCGTAGGAACCTCTGCTCCACAATGTCATCCATGGACTCATTTTCCTTTCATCTTGTTGCTCTGCTGTCCCCTGAGATGTTGTCTGCAGAGCTGAAGATGATTCACCTCACCACATCTCTGTTTTCGTGCCTAGAAAGGGAGAGAAAAGAAGTAAAGGACAAGCAACTTTCTCCTCAGGAGATGTCAACATTGCTTGTCCTCACATCCCATGGGCTAGGATGTAGCCAAATGGGAAGCTGGGAAACATGATCGCCAGCTGTACAGCCTTGTTCCTAGTGAAAACTCAGGTGAGTTTTGGGCTTGTATTATTATTATTATTTAAAGGATCGAATGAATACTGGCGGGAAAACTAGCAGACTATGTCACACTGACTGAAACTCTTTGTACTTTATCTTACAGGACATTGAGATGTGGTAAGAGTTTTATGAAGAAAATGAACAAGCTCAGCCAAATGCCTTTAGGTACCTCCTGAATGATATTTGAGATCACTGATACCCATTCCTTCTGGAGTCATGATGACAGTGAGGTGAGTTCAGGGGAGATCCAGCCTTCCTATATGACAAAGAGGAACTGTCCAAAACTTTCCCAAATATCTCCCCCACTGATTCATCTTGACTGTTATTCTTTAGTGAAGAGCATTGAAGGGTGAATTTCTTTTAGCTTCTTCCTGCAGGGGACTCTCTACTAGAGCTTCCAGCAGGGCTGTGACCCTGCTTATACCTTAATGCCTGTCCACTGATACTTGTTTTGAACTTCTTGCCTCCAGAACTGTGAAAAAATTAATTTCTGTTGTTTTAAGCCATCAAGCGTGTGGTAGTTTGTTACAGCAGCCACAAGAAGGTAATATATTCTTGTCATCCATTGAATTGTGTCTCCCTCAAAATACGTGTAGTAATTTGCCTGGGCCGGGATTCCCTGTATTCATGATTACCCTCTGTTTTGTGCTTTTCTTATGCTATAAATCCTAATTTCTGTCTGTGGTTAACAGAGTGGATTATGTTAGACAGGATTAGGGTGGGATTGTAAATTCCTTCCTGAGGTCACCTCCCTGCTCCATTGGAGTTTCCCTGGAGTGTGGTTTGCACCATCTTTTATCCTTTTAGCCCTTGTGGAATAAAAGGAAAGAAAAGCAAACAGAAAATTGGGAACCTCATACCCATCAAGAAAGCAGCACTAGGCGTAGAGTGCATCCTTCAGACCTGAGGTTCTCGCGCCAAGATGCTCCCAGACCGAAGACTGATGCAACACAAGGACTTTCCTCCAGACCTTACAGAGGGAAAGCCTTCCCCTGGAGTGGGCACCCTGAATTTGGACTTGTAACCTACAGACTGTAAGGATGAACTTTCCTTCGTTGAAGTCATCCACTTTGTGGTATTTCTGCTAGAAAAGCACTAGCTGACTAAATTCTTGATGGTTCTGCATTGAGGGTCATTGCTGAGAGGAACATTCTGGCCCCCCTCTTTTCCTTTGTTATTCTTATCCAAAAGAGGAAGAATGTCTTCTCTGATTGATGAGTCTGGGACAAGGAGCTGAGATGGAATCGCTCAGCTCCACCTTAGCTCTGCTTGCCTTTGGGAAAGATGGTGCTGCATTTGTTCTTGACCATGAGAAAGCTCTGCATGCCAGACCTCCAAGGAGGAACCTGTAGTTTTCCAGCTGTACCTTCACTGGTGAGTAATCAGACCTAAGCCATACCTCCATGAGCTTTTTATCTGTACTGAAGGCAATATTGGATCTTTATTTTCCAGATTGCTGTGTCTACTTTGAATTGGTTCAGAACTCTGGTAGGGTATCAGGATGCTGTTTATTAGCTTCCCAAATGCCAACAGGCATGGTTAGCAGTTGCTCCCAGAGGGCGATGGAAGGAGCTCTCTCTGCTCCTCCCTCCTTCTTCTACCAAGAAAAAGAGAAGAGAATGCAACTGGCTCTTGAGCAAAGACTTTGAAACTCATCAAGCCCGTACACGATAGCTCTCTGAAGAAAAAGCTAGACTGTTCACAAGAAAGCAGAGGGAAGTGAGAGGAAAGCAAGAGTGAGAAAGGGCTCAGAAAGAAGGTAGCAGAATTACTAAACTGAGGTACCATTATTGAAATAGCTGAGGGTGTGGTGTTTTAAATTTTTCTTTAATGATTTTTCTTTGCTTGCAGCCTGACAAAGCCCAGTTGTATGTTTTCACTCTCCAGGTCTGTGAGCTCAGACTTTTCCACAACATATGCTGAGTTCTATAAACTTAGGTAACCCATGAGTGTGATTTTCCATTCTGCTTTCCAGTGAGCTTGGCTCCCTCCAGGAAACTTGAAAGGCTGTGGAAGCATCCAACCCTTCTCTTCATGGGCTCCAGCTGCAAGGAGTCCCTCAACTCTGATGATTGCTGATGACTCCCTTGCCTCGGCCTGACTTCGGGAGCTCCCGAATCCACTCCTGGGTTATGTTCCTGCTTCACAGCCCTTCCTTTTGGATTCCAAAAACAAGAAATTATCCACCACTGACCCAGAATCCAACCCAAGCTGTTAGGTGGAGAGTCCTCATTTCCAATTCCGCAGCAGCTGGAGGGTGTGTGGGGAGTCATCAGCTCAGATGCCTTGAAGGAGGGTAAGAGGAAAGCTGTGAGCGAGAGAAGCAGCAACGGGCAGGCAGGGCTAGGGTCTCAGAGGGTTTTATTTATTACACTAGGATAACTAGACCTTGGTGTAATGACTGTTCAAGATTCAGGAAGGATTTGCTTTCTGTATCCCCCACGTCAGATGGATTACAGTTTACTTCCCACAATAAGGTGGCTCCTAGCGCCAGTTACACATAACAGAAATGGCTGCTTGGCTGTTTAATAGGTACCCGTCTTCCTTGCCTAGTGCTGCTGTAACAGGACCCCTGGAAGTGGTGCGATGTGGCAGGTCATCACTGAAGAGCCACCATTGACTGGAGCTTCTACCATGTGGGTGGTGACTCTGCCTGTAGTGGTCACTCTCAATAGACAGAGGAAGGCGAGAACCCTAGTATTAATTAGGTTTAACATGTGAGTTACAGAAAAATCTAAATAATAGTGCCTTAAACAAGATTAAATTTCTTTCTTCCTTCAAGTTAAACAAGTCAGGAGGTTGTAGTCTAGCTAGCACAGCCCACAGTATCAGAGACCTAGGATCTTTTCACATTGTTGCTGTGTCTTCCACTCCCAAAGTCACCTCAGGGTTCAATATGGGAACCAGAACTCCAGCCATCACATCCATATCCCACCCCAGCAGGTAGGAGCAGTACATCAAGGGAAGAGGTTCAAGCTCTTCTTTAAAGTCACTGCCTGGATCTTGTACACACCACTTTCATTTACACTCTTGTGTCTAGAATTTAGATGCAACCATGAATAGTTACAGGGGAAGCTTGAAAATGTAGGCTGGGTGACCACATGATCCTCTGTTATTGAGGAAAAAAAGTAGAAGGGATATTGGGGGTCAACTGCAATCCTATGCAAGACTTGGATACATCTGATTAGTGCTATATGTTGCTTTCACTCAGTTTCCCAATTTTGCTAGACAGCAGAGCGTTTCTTCACGCTGTTTTAGGATTTTTAAAACTTGAAGTCCTACATCCAATAGGACATAAAACTAAAGTCATTTTTGTCCATTTATTCAATTCATTTGTCTTCTATTGGTCACACAGTATAAAGAAGGCGGGCTGTGGTGTCAGATTGCCTAATTTCAAATCCCAGCCCTACCACATGTTAGTAATGTGACCAGGCAAGTTGCTTAACCTCTTTCTATCTCAGCTTCTTCTTCCCTGAAACAGGGAGAAGTAACTTCAGAAGGTTACCATAGGGAACAAATCAGTATGTGTGAGGATCAGTGTTGTGCTTGTAGTAAGTCTCAAAAAGCGATATGACTGTAAGTGCAGTTTGATGTGTGTTATATATAAAGTATGTGTATGCATGCTTTGGCTTGGCTATGCATAAATATATGAATATCATAAAAAACCCATTGTTGTCCAGTTGATTCTGACATAGTACCTAGCAAGTGAGAGGAATTTAATAATTACTGAAGTGCACACACGCAGACACATACATACCATCCACATAATCTCTTTTTAACACCTGGGGACTGTTGGCCTGAAGCACCAGCTGCAGTTACCTGTTTTTCATCAGCTACCTGATTTCCTTATTTACTTTTCTCCTCTGGCTTAATTTTATGTTACCACCATGTAGGAGAGCCTTAGATGTCGGGAGAGAGTGGAAAGAGAAATGTGTATTTGGTATAAGGCATTTGTGAGCTGTTGATTTAATGAGATGACATCTCTGTCTGTAGATTGAATGAGAAGGAAGAGAGAAGGGATTTACAAGCTGACTGGATAATTACAGATTTATTTAACCCTCACTAGGATTCCATTTCATGGTTCTGCTCTTATAATTAAAATTATTTCACCACTGGGTTAAGACCTCATATCTTATGTGTCACGCAGCAACATATTTTTGTGATTGAGTTATTCTGGAAAGCTTTTGAAACACAAGGTTTGCTAAGGAAATAATAAAATACCAGCATAATAAATACAGAGGGGGAAGATCACCATGGCTGACTAATGTGTAAAAATTGTTGAACTGTGCCGTGAAATATGAGATCATCTAGTGGATGGGGTTTATTGGTGGAAATTTTAAAACACAAGATATTTTAAGATAAATAAAACCCAACTATGATTAGTGTGTGCTCTTTCATTAACAGAATACATGATCTTGAAAACTTACTGGAGTCTCATTTGAGGCACAACGGTTTAGCACAAATTTTTCACTTGAAATTAGTGTTTACTCTCAGCTGGGGAAAATTCCCAGATGTTATTCCATTAGGCCATGTATTTAAAGAGAAGCCATAATTACAGAGCACTCTGCAAGGTGCCATGTGCTATTCTTCATATGTGAATTCTATGCTAACATTAATAAATATCATTCTTTATGGGTAGTAAGTCCAGCCCTGAGTCAAGCAATTCCCAAGCTCCTTTAACCCTCAGAAAAACTCTGTGGGTATTACTGTGGCCATTTTACAAATTAGAAACTTGCTATCAAGTGAGCAGCCTTGGTGATGTGTTGGTTAAGAGCTCTGCTACTAACCAAAAGGTCAGCAGTTTGACTCCACCACCACTCATTGGGAACCCTATGGGTGCAGTTCTACTATGTCCTATAGGGTTGCTATGAGTTGGAATTGACTCGACAGCAATAGATTTTTGTGTTGGTATCAAGTGAAGTTTAATAAGTACCTTGTCCAAGGTTACAGAGGTACAGAGATAGGATTCTGGTCCATTCTATCTAACTTCAAATCTTGTGCTTGAATCACTGTACCTACCTTGGATACTGAATGGGGAGGTATTTACATAAGGATCCACCTGACCAGTCTTGTCCTGATTTCAACAGTGTGTGATGTGGTTGGAAATAACATCTGTTACGGCTCGTGACCAGCACTTAGTCTTATGCTCTGTAAAATGGGCATCATAATTCCTATCACTTACAGGGTTGGTGGCAGTCTTAAGCAAGACAATGCATAAGAAAACATTCATGAATTGCATGGAGTCATGCAAATATAAATAATAACTTGTGAATTTTATGATAACACTAACATGAATCTGCCAAACCTCCCAAACTCTGGAAACAGTGATTATTCCTGTTTCCCAGGGATACAGAGAGTTTGGCTGGCTTTTTAAAGTTTAATACATAAGAATGTGTTTAGAAGTAAAATCCTTTCGCCTATCCCTCCTCCTTCCTGCAGCTCAAATCGGATGGCCCACAGCTCCCTGGAGATGCAGAATTTTGTTCCTCTGAAAATCTGTCTGGCACCTGGGAAGCATGCTTTCCTTTGTACAAACATTTAGAAGCTCTGTTGTCATGGGAAGAACTTTCTTTGCACCCCACCCCCAGGCATTTATTTTTTTCCCCCCAGTAGCTATTAGGTCTTTAAAGTTTGGGATTTTTTTCTTTCATAAAAGGAATATTTATTTTATTTTGAAATGTCGAATGACTCATTTACTGCAGCTAGCAGAGAGCCTTGAAAGATATTGGATTGCTGTGCTGCTAAACAAATAACTGGTGCCATGTCTGGAGTGATTTCTCTTAAGTATGTGCTCCGCCAAGAACTTCCATTTAAAAGGCCTGAGTGAGCTGCTGAAGTTCTCATGGTTCAGAGGCAGAAGGTGAAGGTCTAAAGTATATTTTCTTTCTTTTTTAATTTTTTTATTTGTTGTGATTGAGTGAAAGTATACAATCCAGTTGAAATTCGCATGGACACGTATGTGCAGTTCCTACTCTACTTTCCTTGGCTGGTAACAGCACACTGCTCCTTTCTGTTCTAAAGAAGTTATATCCTCTTAACAAACTCCTATCCTCTCTTCTCCACCCTCTCCACTCCCATCTAGTAAGAGGCCTGTTGGGCAACATCCTATAGATACAAAGAACCATAAAGTGCACACAGGATATAGTCACTCTGTGTCTCCGAGTCCAATCCATTCCTGTCCGAGGAGTTGACCTCAGTAACGATCTGCAATTAGTGGCAGCTTCAGATCTATGGATCATGCTCCCAGGGGACCCCCAGGGCTTCGGACCGTCAATTACGGTCTTTTAGTGGAGTTCTCAGGGTGTACCCCTTCTTATTCTCATGTTGCCACTGGGACTCAACTTTGTGAGTCCCGTCATGGCTGTCACTGGTGGTGGCCCAACACTGTCTGGTTCTTCTGGTCACATGTTGATGTAGTCACCCATTCACACACATCTTTCTGTCTTCTGAGTTCTCTGTCCCCTGTGTAGTTTTTGTCCTTGGTGATCATCTGTTCCAGATGAGTTGGGACAATTTGGTGTACCTCAAATGGCTGCTTGCTAACTTTTAAGATCCCAGACACCACTCACCAATATGGGGTGGAGAGGTCTCTCTTAACAATAGGCTAGTTATACCAATTGGCCTCGATGTGCTCTGAGAGTACAGTTCTTCGGCCCCTGTCCCTGCTACTCTGTCCTTACCTATTGGGTTAAGATTGGAAGAGTTTTCAGGTTACATTGAAGTCCAGTTAAATTGATCTTCTTTCTTTTTTTTATTATGACTGAGTGAAAATGTACATTCCCGTATAAATTTGCATGCCCACCTATGTGCAGCTTCCACTGCTCTCCCTGTCTGGTGACAGCACACTATTCCTCTCTGCTCCACACATGTCTCATCCTCCCAACAGTCTCCTTTCCCCTCGTCTCCACCCACTCCGCTTCCTCCAGCCAGAGGTCAGCAGGATGATATTCTATAGATGCATAGAACCATAAAGTGCATCCAATATATGGTCACTCTGCGTCACCAAGTCGAATCCATTCCTGTCTCAAGAGTGGACCTTTGTTATGATTTATGGGCAAGGGCAGCATCAGGGCCTGGGGCCATCCTTCCAGGGGAACCCCAAAGCCACTGGACCATCAATTGCGGTCTTTTAGTGAAGATCCCAGAATGCACCCCTTTTTATTCTTGAGTTGCCAGTGAGACTCAACTCAATGAGCTCCATCATGGCTATCACAGGTAGTGGCTGGGCACCATCTGGTTCTTCCAGTCCCATGTTGATGCAAGCACCCACTCATGTGGGTCTCTCTGTCTTCTGGGTTGTCTTTCCCCCATGTCATTTTGGTCCTTGGTGATCACCCGTTCCTGCAGAGTTGGGACCATTTGCTGTGCCCTCGAATGGCAGCTTGGCAGCTTTTAAGACCTCAGATGCCGCTCACCAATGTCAGGTGCAGAGAGCCCTCTTAGCAAAATGCTAGTTGTGCCAATTGGCCTTGATTTCACCTAAGAGCATGATCCCCTGCTCCCTGCCCCAGCTACTCTGTCTTTAAAATACCAGGTTAAGGTGGAAGGAACACTCAAGCTATGTTGAAGTCCACTTAATATTGTTCTTGTTTCTAATGCGTGCTATCATAGATTTCACTCAACCAAGTTTCTACCAACTATCTAATCTATAATCAGCGCTCTCCCTTCCTCCCTCCCCTGCTTTGAAGCCAGCAAAGAGTCTTTTCTTCTGCACATGAGTCAGTTTTCAAGTTCTTAAAGTAGGGGTCTGATACCATTTTTGTCCTTGTGCTGCTGACTAATTTCACTCAACATGATGGATAGAAAGTTCTGTACATGTTGATGAGGTCTAGTTGTTTAATTGTCATGATAAGGTCTTCTGTGTCTTTACTGAGCTTTTTTTTTTTGACAGTATAATCTATTTTATCTGAGATTGATATTGCCACACCTGCTCATCTTTGTATGTTGTTAGCTTGGTATATATTATTCCATCTTTTAATTTTCAGTTTGTTCATACCTTTAAGTCTAAGGTGAATTTCTTGCAAGCAGCGTATAGACGAGTCATATCTTTTGATCCAAGATGTCACTTGTCATCTCAAAGTATGTTTTCTAGAGATCATGCCATTCAGTGAAAGAGCCATCTGGAAAATCTTCTGGAAGCTCATGTCAAGTCAATTCAGCAAATATTTGCTGAGTGCTAATCACGTGGAAGAAACCCTGCTGGTGCTAACCAAAGTTCAGCAATTTGAACCCACCTGATGCTCCTTGGAAACCCTATAGGGCAGTTCTACTCTGTCCTTTAGGGTCTGTATGAGTTGGAGTCGACTCAGTGGTAACGAATTTTGCTTGGGTTGAGTTGCATGGAAAGCACCATGTTAGGGATTCCAGGTTGCAAAGAGAAGTAAAGACACAGGGCTTGTTTGCAGGATGCTTTTATACTATTAGGGAGGGAAAGACTAGACTACTAATTAGTACGAAATTAGGTAGAATATAGTAAGCATCATGATAAAAATACAATACATTTGATAAAGAGGGAGGATAGATCACTTTCTATTGGGGAACTGAAAAAGACTTCATGAAGAAATTGGGACATTGAAAAAACAGTTGTCCAGTTTGTCCAGAGTATTGGTTACTGTATGACAGGAGCGAGGAACAGGTAGAAAATTCAGTGGTTTAGGTCATAGTGCAGACAGTCTTCAAAATGAGTCCTATGAAGGAAAGTGAAAGAGGAGGTGGTCCCTAGAGTCATTTCAGCTTTCCATATCTATTTTAGGTCCTTGTGTAGGCTTATAAAAATGTGCATCTCTTGTAAGATACATTGGGTGGATTCCATTTGAAAAAGAAATTGATCAAAGAAATTCTACTTCCTTGATTACAATTTTCTTCTTGTATCATATCTGCCCTTTCCCAGGGCTCAGCATCAGTGCCATGGGTATGATAATTGGCTTCAGCCATTGAAGGCATAGATACACCTTGCTCAACCCATTTGAAATCTTGTATGATTACCTAATCCTGTAACAGCCTCCCTTCAAAAAGCAGGGAGAAATTCCTTAGATGACTGGTTTTCTACCTTGGAGTCACACTAGAATCACTTGGGCAGGTTTAGAAATTTGAGTTCTTTGGCTCATCTTGGGATAGCTGAATTAGAAACCCTGAAATTGGGGCTGGACACTGGTACTTTTTAAAGTTCCTCTGGCTATTCCAAGGAGACATGAAATTCAGCTCTCAAAGATCATAAAGTTTTCTTTTGATGCCTTTTCCTGAATCCAGAGTGAAGTGTAAAAGTGCAGTTTCTCAGTCTAAGTTGCCATTCAAGTGTGTCTAGAAGTAATAGCTGACAACCTTAATACAAGGAATGACACAGAGAGCACGTTTGATCAATACCGGGACACTGAAAGGCTAATATCAGGATTGTGGTTATTGGCAAGTTCATCACTCCTTCTTGTTCCTAAGGATTGTCTCACCAGGCAGTGACTTCAGAAGAAAATGTAACCAGTGTTCCCTTCGCACATAATGTTGACCAGGCAGGAGGGAGAGCTGAGCACAGCTACTTGAAGTAGATCTCCCTGTCCAAAGAAAGACTTTTACTTAGGACTTCTCAACATGATGTCAGACTCCTCATGTAGAAAGGGTATTTATGGTTCAAGCTTCAACAAATATGAAGCCTGGTTTCCCAGAACCTGATATTTTTGCCATGAATTATCTGGATAATTCTTTTGCTAACTCCATTCTATATAAGACATTTCTCGGGGTCAAGAAATCCAGATCCAAAAATACAGAGCATCATAAATGATGTAAATGGTGCTTCCTGGGGTTATACAGTGAAGGAGGTACTCTTCACAATTGTCAGCTTGTGGGAAGAACCTGACTGAAAGGTACAAATTGTTTTGGCTGGCCAGTTGTCAGGTGGTAAATTACCTCGATGTAATCATAGCCTCCAGGTACATGTTTTGGGCCAGCCATCCCAGAATAAAGTCAATACTTTTCAGAATCTCTTGCAGCTATGTATGGCCATGTCATTAAACTCTGGCCAATGGGATATAAGCAAAAGTGATGTGTGACATTTCTAGGTCATCAAACTCAGAAGTAATGCATGACCACTTTCCTTTCTTCCTTCCTAGTAGCTAGGATTAGGACTTAATGAAGACTACTTTGAACCATGTAGTTGAGGGCAACTTTTATATGAGAGAGAAACATATTTCTATTTTACTTAAACCAGTTTTGTGGGGGTCTGTTACACACAAATGAATTCATATCCTGATTAATACACATTCCCCAAAAGTACCATTACAGAAATCTCCTTTTAATCGTTTTATTCTTTCTAGGCTCTTGGTTTCAGAAAAGAATAAACAAAGAAAAAACCCAAATCCATTGCTGTTGAGCCAGTTCTGACTCTTAGTGACCCTACAGGATGGAGGAGAAGTACCCTACTGAGTTTCCAAGTACCTGGTGGATTTGAACTGCTAATTGAAAGATTAGCAGCTGTAGCACTTAATTATTATGCCATGTGTGTTTCTATGACTCCAGAAAGGGGGGCAAAAAAGAAAACTTGACTTGAAACATAATGGTATTATTTCCAATATTTTTGTTATAGGTAGCCTGATTTGAGAATGACATATAGTCAAGTTAAAATGGAGCACAGAAAAACCAAACAGTACAGAAGGGTCAATGAAGCACAGATGTAGTGGTAGCTTAGCCATTCTTGGAGGTGTCACAAGCTTCAACCAACCAGGAGAGAAACATAGCAGAAACAGACTCCATTCCACTGAGAAGAACGAAACGATCACCACACTGAGCAACCTTACACAACGTTGGCTTCCCTGTGCTTTGTGCACAGTTCAGTGGGAATGATTCATTCAAAATAACACATTAGTTATGTCTACATGTTCGAAGTATCTCCCAGGAAACAAAGGGTGGATTTCTAAATTACCTGCATCAGTTGCTTTGCTAAAGTCATAAGTTGAAAGGGAACAGAGAAATGTGAGAGGTGTGCAAGTCCAGGGAGCACTTCTGGTCACAGCGGTGAGTCCTGTGCCTTTCCTTACCTCGGCTGGCTGCCATTTGTCTCTGTATGAGCTCCCCAAGCAGTGATCTTTCTGGATGTCTATGGGTTGCCATGAGTCAGTTCCAACTCGACGGCACTTGGCTGTTGAGAAGAGTGGCTGAGTGGCTGAACTCTGTGTTTTATAAGGCTCATTTCCTTTTCTCCTCAGCCCCAGAGAAGGTAGTATAGCATAGACTGTGTTTAGAAAAGAAAGTAATGAGCTGTCAGGAAGGGAAGATTAGAAGCAATTCACTGACGAGCCAGGATTCTTAGCCATGTTCTTGTCAAGTCGGCAAGTGTTATGCCTCTCAGTTCTTCTTAGGAAATCATATAGTGTCCCCACGGTAATGCATCTAGTCAAAGCATGTGGGTCCTCTAATCCATTCACACTCATTCTAGATTTCTAGATAGGTAGGAGCTGAAGACATATTTGATACATGAACATATTTTCTCTTCTGAACCATCTTTTTGTTTTCTTTTCGATGCTTCAGGTGAAATTTTAAAGAGAAAATTAGGTTCTTATTAAACAATTAATACCCATATTGTTTGTGAATTTATTGTCAACCCCTTCTCAACTATAGGTTCTATTCGTCCAGATTTCCTGTCCCCTCCTACCTTTCCGCCTTTGTTCCCAGGCTGGTGTGTCCATTCAGTGTCACCCATATGATTGAACTGTATATACCATTGTTTGTTTTATGGGTCTGTCTAATCTTTGGCTGAAGGGTGAAGCTCAGAAGTGATTTCGGTAGGGAATTAAAAGGGTCTCTGGGGACCAGAATCTTCGGATTTCTCCTGTGTTTATTAGGTCAGCGAATTTTGTCTTTTTTGGATGTGTGTGAGCTACAATTTTGTTCTACATTTTTCCCCAGCTCTGTCTGGGACCCTCTATTGTGATCCCTGTGAGAATAGTTTTTGGTGGTAGCCGGGAATGATCTAGTTGTACTGGACTCAGTCTGGTGGAAACTGTCGTAGTTGTATTTCATTAGCTCTGCCAACTAATCTTTCCATCCCATCTTTGGTTTTCTTCTTTCTCCCTTTGAGCCATCTTTCTTGCCTTTATTATAGTGCAAACACAGATATTTCAAGAGCACAAGGTTCAACAAGATGTATGATACTTGTTACATGAAATGTGGTGTTTAAATCTACCTGGAACTGTATTTGGTGATACAGTGTGAAGTTTGAAAATAATATTTTAGCACAAAAATGTAAATGTTGTAAATGTCACATCTTTCCCAAGTGCTTTAATTGATTCATTGTTAAATGAAAAGCCTCAATTCGATTTCTGTTACTCACTAACAGCGGCAGTGCAGGATAAACAGGGAGATTCAGTCTCAGAGCACTTGGAGTATTGATTTGAGGAGACAGCTCACAGATACTGGAGGAAAATCATGTCCCACAAGGAGATGGGGTGATGGACTTGCTGATTTTCTCTCTCTCTCTCTCTCTGTGCTCTAACCAATTTTTAGGGAAAGATGTAGAACTTTTTTGGAAAAAATTGCAAGGTCAAGTATCACATTCTCTCTCAGCAAAGTTCATTCAGATCTGCAAGGAGTCTGTCTTCTGACACTGCCTGTCCTCTGTAAACTATCAATCTCCATCCAAGATAATGGTTCTCATTTGCCATTATGGTCTTTTCCTCTACACCGTTAGGAAGGTGCGTAGGTTCTGAAGGAGAAAGTGAAGACCAGTTGCCTATGATAGCAAGAGAGCAAGATCTGGGGGCCAAAGGGAGTATGAGCCAAAAGGAAAAGTGACTTAACATATGGGCACATGATAGGCTGGTGGGGGTGGGATTTTCAGTGCCGTAAGCAGGCAAAGACCTTGAGGCAGTTGTGGATACCGGGGTCTACCAGGGAAGGGCCCGAATGAGCAGGGCCAAAACAGATAGGCTTTGTGGGTGGTAGCACAGTGGATAAGCACTTGACTACTAACCAGAAGTTTGGATTGTTTGGAATTACTAGTCATACCGTGGAGAAAGAAGTGACAGTCTGCTTCCAATAAAGATTTACACCCTTGGAAATGCTATGCGGCAGTTCTGCTCTTTATCTGATAGAGTCACTGTGAGTTAGGATTGATTGAATATTAACATCTTTGTTTCTTTTCTTCCTTTTTTTCTTTTTTTAAACAAAGGGTGGTCTATTTAGTGTAGCCAGGGAGAAGGTGGTTCAAAAGCTAAGGCTGATTGAGTTTATACTAATTGCTGTAAAGGCTCTCTATACTTTGCTTCATTTCATCCTCAAAGATTAGCTCTTTAAGTTAATTTTTCAAGAGAAGCTGGGGAAGTTAAATATGTTGATTGAAGTTATCCAGTTAGAAACTGATGAAATGTAGAGTCACTTGTCTGTCCATTGATTCATCTACTCATTCTGTACAATTTTGTAAGTGATTACTTACATGTGCCGAGAAATATGTCAGTTCTTTATTTTCTATAATTCAGGGCTTCCAACTGATGTTCTGTGGCACTATCTTTTCTGGGTACCTTTCCTCCCCCTGAGGGAGTACATGCATTCTTGTCCCCAGGCTGCAGCCTGCGTAAGTGGGAAAACAATTTCATGAGTTAATTAATTCAACAAATACTACTGTGCACCAGCTGTATTCCACTGCTTCCAGGTATTTGAGCTCAGATGTGTGTTATTCTAAAAGCCATGCATGTTCCCCTAAACTATATTGTCTTTGCCTGTCAAGCCTACAGTAATTTCCATTTTTTCCTTTTATTTTTTTTGTGACTGAGTGAAAATGTACATTCCCATATAAATTTACATGCCCACCTACATGCACCTTCACTGCTCTCCCTGCCCAGTGACAGCACACTATTCCTCTCTGCTCCGTATATGTCTCATCCTCCCAGCAGTCTTCTTTCCCCTCCTCTCCACCCCCTCCCCTTATTCCAGCCAGAGGTCAGCAGGATGATATCCTATAGATGCATAGAACCATAAAGTGCATCCAACATATGGTCACTCTGCGTCGCCAAGTCGAATCCATTCCTGTCTGAAGAGTGGTCCTTCATTATGATTTATGGGCAAGAACAGCATCAGGGCCAGGGGCTATGCTCCCAGGAGAACTCCAAAGCTGCTACACCATCAACTGTGGTCTTTTAGTGGAGATCTCAGGGTGTACCCCGTTTTATTTTTGTGTTGCCAATGAGACTCAACTTAGTGAGCTCCATTGTGGCTATCACTGGTGGTGGCTGGGCACCATCAAATTCTTCCAGTCCCAAGTCTATGTAGGCACCCACTCACGTGGATCTCTCTATCTTCTGGGTTGTCTTTACCCTATATCATTTTGGTCCTTGGTGAGCATCCGTTCCTGCTGAGTTAGGACCATTTGCTGTGCCCTCAGATGGCACCTTGGCAGCTTTTAAGACCCCAGACGCCATTCACCAATGTGGGGTGCAGAGAGCCCTCTTAGCAAAATACTGGCTGTGCCAATTGGCCTCGATTTCATCTAAGAGCATGGTCCCCCGCCCCTTGCCCCAGCTACTCTGTCCTTGCAATATGGGGTTAAGATGGAAGGAGTATTCAAGTTATGTTGAAGTTCACTTAATATTGTTCTTGTTCTAATGGGTGCTATCACTGATTTCACCCAACCAAATTTCTATCAACTATCTAATCTAAACCGTCTCTACTCGCCCTCCCTCCCTCCCCTCCCTTGCAGCCATCAAAGAATCTTTTCTTCTATACGTGAGTCTGTTTTTGAGTACTTATCGTAGGGGTCTCATACAATATTTATCCTTATGTCGCTGACTACTTTCACTCAAGGTAATGCCTTCCAGTTGAAACTAGGTTATGAGATGTTTCCTGGAATTATCATTATTCTTTATCATTGAGTAGTATTGCATTAAGTATATATAATAGAGTTTACCTATCCATTCCTCTGTTGTTGGGCATGTGGGTTGATTCCATCTTTTTGCTATCGTGGACTGTGCTGCGATAAACATTCTTGTGCATGTGTCCATTGGAGTGAATGGCCTTGATTCTGTAGGACATATTCCAAGTAGTGGAATTATTGGGTCAAATAGTATATCTATAACCATTTTTTTAAGGAAGTGCCAGACTGCTTTCCAAAGAGGCTGGACCATTTTGTGCCCCCATCAACAGTGTAGGAGAGTTTCCACTTTCTCCACAGCCTCTGCAGCATTTGTTGTTTTGGGTTTTTGGATCATGGCCTACCTTGTTGGGATGAGATGATAACTCATTATAGTTTTGATTTGAATTTCTTTAATAACTAAAGATTGTGAACATCTCCACATGTGTTTTTTGGCTGCCTGGATCTCCTCTTTAGAGAAATGTCTTTCCATCTCCTTTGCCCATCACTTCATTGGATGATTTATTTTCTTCTTATTGATATTTTGTAGTACCTTATAGATTATGAAGGTCATGTGTCGGTCTGACAAAGAGTTGCCAAATATTTTTTCCCATTCTGTAGGTGGCCTTTTAACTCTTGTCATAGCCTTTGGATGAGCAAAAGTGTTTGATTCTTAATAGTTCCCACTTATCTATTTTGTCTTCTGTTGATTGTGGTTTGTTTGACAGATTTTGAAGTCTGTCTACATTGTGTATCAAAACTTCCATTGTTGTTCCTACCTTTTCTTGCATGAGCTTTATCGTTTTAGATTTGATATTTAGGTCTTTTATCCAGTTTGAGTTGGTTTTTGTACAAGTTGTGAGATATGGATTTTGTTTCAATTTATTGCATATGGATATCCAATTTTGCCAGCACCATTTGTTGAAGATACTGCTTTTACCCCAGTTTAATGTCTTAGGGCCTTTGTCGAATATCGGTTGTTTGTAGGCAGATGGTGTCATCTCTGGGGTCTCAATTCTGTTCCATTGATTGATCTGTCTGTTCTTGTACCAGTGCCAGGCTGTTTTGACCACTGTGGCAGTGTAATATGTTCTAAGCTCGGGTAATGAGAGGCCTCCCAGTGTGTTCTTCATCCTTAGTAGCACCTTATTTATCCAGGGCTTCTTCCCTTTCCAAACAAAATTGGTGATTTGTTTCTCTATCTCATTAAAAAATGACACTGGAATTTGTATCGGGATGCATTATATAAGTAGATTGCTTTGGGTAAAATAGACATTTTCACAATGTTAAGCCTTTCTATCCATGAGCAGGGTAGGTTTTTCCATTTATCTAAGTCTCTCTTAGTTTCTTGTAGTAAGGGCTTGTTGTTCTCTTTGTAAAGGTCTGTTGTTTCTCTGGTTAGGTTAATTCCTAGGTGCTTTATCTTCTTAGGGGCTGTCGTAAATGGTATTGATTGGATGATTTCTATGTTAACAGTCTTGTTGTTGGTATAAGGGAATTCTACTGATTTACTTGTGTTTATCTTGTATCCTGAGACTTTGCTGAACTCTTCCATCAGTTTGAGTAGTTTACTTATAGATTCTTTGGGATTCTCTGTATATGCAATCATGTAATCAGCAAACAGGGAGATTTTGTCTTCTTCTTTGCTGATGTAGATGCCCTTTATTTCCTGGTCTTGTCTGACTGCTCTGGCTAGAACTTCTAGTACAATGTTGAATAGGAGAGGTGAGAGTGGGCATCCTTGTCTACTTCCTGTTCTCAAGGGAAACTCTTTCAGTCTCTCTCCATTCAGGATGATGTAGGCAGTTGGCTTTGTATAAATGGCCCTTATTACATTGAGGAACTGGCCATCTATTCCTATTTTGCTGAGAGTTTTTAGCATGAATGGGTGTTGGACTTTATCAAATGCCTTTTCTACATCAACAGACAAAATCAGTGATTCTTGTCTTTTGTGATATTTATGTGGTTAATCACGTTAATTGTTTTCCTTACATTGAACCAGACTTGCATCCCTGATATGAATCCAACTTGGTTATGAGGGATCATTTTTTTGATATATTGTTGTATTCTATTGGCAAGAATGTTATTGAAGATTTTTGCATCTAGATTCATGAGTGATATTTCTCTGCTGTTCTCCTTTTTTGCTGGATCTTTCCCTGGCTTTGGTACCAGGGTTATGCTGGCTTCATAGAATGAGTTTGGGAGTACTCCATCCCTTTCTATACTGTGAAATAATCTCAGTAGTATTGGAGATATCTCTTCTTTAAAAGCTTGGTAGAATTCTGCACTGAAGCCATCTGGGCATGGGGATTTTTGATTGGTTGTTTTTGGATGACTTTTTCAATCTCTTCCTTTGTCATGTGTTTATTAAGCTGTTCTGCTTCACCTTGTGATAATTTGTGTAGGTGGTATTAATCAAGGAATTTGTCCATTTCCTCTAGGTTTTCAAATTCATTAGAGTACAGTCTTTCATAGTATTCTGTTATGATATTTTTGATTTTTGATGGATCTGTGGTAACAACTCCCCACTCATTTCTAATTTGAGTTATTTATTTCCTTTTCTATTTTTCTTTAGTAAGTTTAGCCAGTGGTTTGTCAATTTTGTTGATCTTCTCAAAAAAACCAGCTTTTGGTCTTTTCAATTTTTTCAATTGTTTTTCTATTCTCTAGTTCACTTAGCTGTGCTCTAATCTTTATGAGCTGGTTTCTTCTGGTGCCTGAGGGGTTCCTCTGTTGTTCTGTTTCTACTTGTTCAAGCTGTAAGGTTAGTTCCTTGACTTGGATTCTTTCTTCCTTCCAAATGTGTGCATTTATGGAGATAAACAGACCTTTGAGCACTGCTTTGGCTGTATCCCATAGGTCCTAGTAGGAAGTGTTTTCATTCTGACTGGAATCCATAAATTTTTCTACTTCATCCTTGATTTCTTCTATAAGCCATGTTTTTTTGAGCAAAATGTTGTTTAGTTTTCAAGAGTTCCATTTTCTATCCATGTTTTTTCTGCTATTGATTTCAACTTTTATGGGTTTCTGATCTGAGAAGATGCTTTGCAGTAATTCAATGGTATGGATTTTGTTGAGCATCGTGTTATGGCCTATCACATGGTCAATTCTGGAGAATGTTACATGTGCACTGGAGAAGAAGGTGTAGTTGTTTGCTGAAGGGTGGAAAGTTCTGTATATATCAATGAGGTTTAGTTGGTTAATTGTGGCAATGAGGTCTTCTGTATCTTTACTGAGCTTTTTTCTAGATGATCTGTCTAGTAATGAGAGTGGAGTGTTAAAGTCTCCCACTGTTATTGTGGAGTAATCTAACTCTCTTTTGAGCATAGTCAGTGTTTCTTTGACATATTTAGGTGCTCTGATATTAGGTGCATAAATGTTTCATATAGTTAAGTCTTGCTGTGTACTGAATCTTTCAGCAATAAATAATGTCCATCTTTGTCCACGATGGTGAATTTTACATTAAAATTGATTTTGTCTGAAATTAGAATTGCCACACCTGCTCTTCTTTGTTCATTGTTAGCTTGATATATATTCTTCCATCCTTTAATTTTCAATTTGTTCCTATCTTTAAGTCTCAAGTGAGTTTCTCGTAGGCAACATATGGAAGGATTATGTCTTTTGATCCAAGATGTCACTCGATGTCTCTTTACTGTAGCATTCAGTCCATTCACATTCCATGTAATTATTGATAGGTATGTGTTCAGTGCTGCCATTGGGACATTCTTTTTTGTGACTTGATTTTTTTACCTTTTTCAGAGCTGTTTTTGTAGTTGTTGAGACTTCTGTGTTACATGCCTTGATATAGTATGTTGCATCTTTGTTGTACTTTATGGCTGCCCCTATGATCCCCTGTAATAAATTATATATAAACCCAATTTTAATTACCACCAATTTGGCTTGGCTTGTTATCTTCCTCCATCTGGAAAGACTGTAAAGACTGTAGTACATTCCTCTTTTTAATATGATGGCACCATAGTTTTCATGATTATCACTGGATTGTTTCTTTCAGTAATAAAGCTGTGATTGAGTTTGGAGCCTTCCCTAACTGAGTAGAATTCTGGATGATGTGTTGTTCTAAAATATAAAGTTGGTGGTTTTGTTCTTCTAAGCCAAAGCCAAGAACTTCTCTCAGTATTACTTGTAGTTTTGGTTTCATTTTTACAAAGTCTCTGAGTTTCTGTTTATCTGTGAATGTCTTAATTTCATTTTCATGTTTGAAAGATAGTTTTGCAGGATATATAATTCTTGGTTGGAAGTTCTTCTCCTTCAAGGCTTTGAATGTGTCGTGCCACTGTCTCTGTGCCAGCATGGTTTCTGCTGAGAAATCTGACAAAAGCCTACAGGGTTTCCCTCTGAATGTTAGCTTTGCTTTGAGTCTTGCTACCTTTAAGAGTTGCTGCTTATGTGTCATTTTGTTAAGCTTGATTATAATATGTCTTGGAGTCTTTCTTTTGAGATCTATATTGGCTGGTGTATGATATGCAACTGGGATATCTATATTCTCTTCCTTCATGATTTGTGGGATGTTTTCTCTAAGCAGCTCAGCAATGATACTCTCTCTGTTCTCAGGTATCTCACCCTGTTCAGGGACTCCAATTAATTGAAAGTTGTTCCTCTCAGTAGAGTCCCACATACTTTTTAATGCTTCTTCATTTTTCTTGTTTCTTTTTTCTGATTTCTCCTCATAGATGCTGGCCTAAGTAGCTCTGTCTTCCAAGTCAGAAATTCTTTTTTCCATGTGTTCCATTCTGTTTTCTTGGCTTTGAATGGAAGTTTCTATGTATTTGATTTTGTTCTTGATCTGTTGGATTTTAGAGTACTGGTGTTCCATCAGATTGAACAGCTTGCTTAATTTTTCCTTTCATTCTGTGGCATTTTGTATAAGGTCTAGAAGGGCTCTGTATATAATCCTTTTGCATTCACCTTCTGATCATTTTAGAAAAGTTTCTTCATCTGGAAAACTCCTTGGTTGTTTTGTTTGGGAGCCTTCTGAAGCCATGGGTGATTTCTTGTATGCCACAAGCGTCTGGGTTTCATGTGAGTAAGTAAAGGCTGGGAGAGATACTGTGAGGATGGACTGCAGATGTTTCTCTAGGTTGCCTTAAAATGTAAAACAAAAGGTATCTGAGCACTTCCCAAGTCAGCCAGGTTTTCAGGTGTAGAGGTCCCTCTTCCCAACTGGCAAAGTAAGCACCTCTATATCCAACCCAGGTGATATGAACTAGTTCAAAATACAGCAATGCTACTGCCCTGTTGGCCTCTGCTGACAGGGCCCAGCCTTAGGCGACACTGTGTAAACTACTGCTTTTCTGGTAGAAAAGGGCTCTCTTGTGGGCAGGCTCTGGCTCCCAAGCTAAGAATTAGGTCCACCTGCGGCCACTGTATCTAAGATGGCGCCCTCCACATGGTTGACGGATAGAGGGGCTAAAGGTGCTGAGAGGTAGTGAGTCCTCTGCCTCTGTTGCTGGGCCCCCACCGTAGACAACACTGTAAACTACTGCTTTTCTGTCGGAGAAGCACTGTCCTGTTTGCAGGTGTTGGCTTCTAGGCTAAGAGTTAGGTCCTGCTAAAATCTCCATATCTAACACGGGATCCTGCACACAGGCACTGTAGTTCTGTACAAACCACGCTGCGGCAGTGATAAAAAGACACGCCCAAAGTGGCTACAATTTGGACTTGAAGCCTACTGGACTGTGTAAGAGTGAACTTTCCTTTGTTAAAGTCTTCCACTTTGTGGTATTTCTGTTAGAACAGCACTAGCTGACTAAAACACAGCCAGTCCTTGGAAACTCTATGGGGCAGTTATAACCTGTCTTGTAGGGTTGCTGTGAGTCAGAACTGACTTGATAGCATGTACCAACAACATCTAGGAAAATTCCCATGTACCTGGCTCATGAAGGACAAAGCTGTGGTTTTGCTGTTCTTTGATGATCAAAGATACATGTTTCCTGCTTCTAAGAACAGTTTCTGCCCCATCCACCCACAGTTTCTGAAAGAAAAATGATGAGTGAAATTAAAGAACTGCTTTATTAATAAAAGGTCCTTGAGTAGTGCAAGAGTTTTGCAATCAGCTGCTAACCTAAAGCTTGACTATTTGAACCTACTCAGCAGTGCAGCGGAAGAAAGACCTGGAGATTTGCTTCTGTTGTGTTGTGCCTTTGAGTGAGTTGTAACTAACAGCAACAAATGTGACAGAATAGAATTGCCCCATAAGGTTTTCTAAGTTGTGAACTTTATGGAAGCAGATTGCTGGGTCTTTCTCCCATGGAGCCATTAGGTGAGCTTCAACTGCCAGCCTCTCCATTAATAGCTGACTGCTTAGCTGTTGTACCACCAATTCTTCTTCATAATGAAGCAGCAGTTCTACTCTGGAACACATGGAGTGATGATGAGTCAAAATCAAGTCATTCATAAGGAGTGTTTTATTAATAGGTGTACCTATCGAAACCCAAGAGTAACTTGGTAAATGCTGATCTGGATCATCTAGTTTTGGCTTGAAGCCTTCAATTTACCCAAGGTTCTGACTGTGGATCACAATGCTCTCTGCCTGCTGAATACAAGAAGGGCATTTAGCAGAGGGGCTGAATGTGGGTCTGAGAGAAGGCCCTGGCGCAGCCCTGACACTGCTGCACATAAGTTTGAGGTGGCAAGTGTGAGGGGAGACTGCTCTTGGGGGTCATGAGCCAGTTTACCCAGCCAGCCACATGGAATTGAAGAAAATTATGAAAGTGGTTGTAATGATAATAGAACTAACTTTTATGGAGCACTTTGTTTAGGGCTTGGCTGCTAGCCAAAAATCAAATTTTTAGATGAGAAAACTGAAGCACAGGGAGTATATTGTCAAGATTGCAAAGCTGATAAATGGTAGATCCAGGCAGTTCAGGTCCAAACCTTAATACCGAACTAGTCTGCTGAACTGCTTCTCCACAGAGAGAAGAAGGAGCAGCATTACTGTGATTGCTGTTTGGGGATAAGTGGCAGGGAACTTGATAGGGAAGGAGCAAAGGGGACTTGGGGACACACACACGCAGACACACAATGAGGGATTGATTGTTGGGTGTTATGGATTAAATTATGTCCCCCCCTAAAATACATGTTATAAATCCTAACCCGTACGCCTAGAAATGTAGCCACATTTGGGAACGGAGCTTTCTTTGTTATATGAATGAGACCATATCAGTGTAGAGTGTGTTTTAAGCCAATCACTTGAGATATAAAAAGAGTACCTGGGCACAGAGAAGGAAGCACGCAAAAGAGGGGAAGACACATGTCACATGAAGATCCACCAAGGTAATTATAGCAGCACAAAGAAACTAAAAAGGAACCTTGGTGGCATAATGATTAAATGCTTGGTTTCTAACTGCAAGTTTGACTGTCTGAATCTACCAGTCACAGTGAACAACCTCTCCCCACTATGCACACGGGTAAACATGGCTCAATGAATGTCTTCAGTTAGTGAGTCGTTTTGTAGTATGGGGAGGGGCGTTGGGAGGAAGGTGGACCTTGTTGGCTCACCCTGGTAGAACCATGTTGCCCTACTCTTCCCTTATCCACAGAGTGAAGGAGGAGGAAAGGGGACAAGGGAGGGAAGATTTCCAGGTAAAGATGTCTCAGTAGTAGCAGAGGAGTGGGCAATGAGGCTAAGGCCTGAGTATATTGGGAAGAAGGCAAAGTAGGTAGGGAAGTGGTTCTAACCCAGCTCAAATACGCGCAGTTACAGAACTTCCTTTAATAATGGATGTGGTGGTAAATTGTGTAGAGACTTTAAGCCAACAAACAAGAAAATTGATGACTACACCACTGTTTTCCTTCTTTTTTGGTATTGCAAAGCTGTTTTTCTCCTTTTCTGTAAAACTGCCAGTTTTGGTGTTTCTCCTGGCATTAAAGCTACATCACTTTTCCTCGGAGTGACTAGACTGAAAGCGAATTTGTTTATTTCACTTACTGATGTCCCATTTGAATTGTGGTAGATTATGGAAAACAGAATTGTTTCTTAATCTTTCTCTTTTTTCCAAGTATCTCAAAGCACACGTTTGGTAGATTGACCAAGACTTTTCTTCCTGTGTCCTGACTGAGGAAACAGATTCATGGAGGTCATGGAGGCTGCCTGTGGATGGTCAGTCAGCTGTCAGGGGCAGGACTCGGTCTCAGTTCAATCTTGGTTTGTGTTTCTGAGATAAGTGACCGATTTCTAAATAATCTTATGATGCAGAGGTCCTAAATAGTTTTACCTCATGTTTTAAGGAAGGGACTAATTTCTTCTCCTCCCAAGGTACACGTATGATGGATGAAGTTAGTTATGTCATGAGCTTAATTGTGTCTCCTTTTGATTTGAGGTGCAGAGCACTAGCTTTATTCTCCTTTCCTCAGAGGGATTGCTTGCAGTGGTGGCTGCTCACAAGACAGCCAGTGCGTCAACTTCAGAGGTTGCTAGTTCCCACATCTTGAAGCTTTGGGAGCTCAAGCTATACAGCTGAGACTAAGGCCAATGAGTATCACAGCTACATAGAGTTGGTAGCTTGATTTTTCTCCATCACCTCCATTACAAACCTCACGAACCACAAGAAAGTCCACTCTGGAACTATGGAATGGAGCATGTAATTCACTCACAGATCCCTAAGGGGATCAGAATCAGACGGAAGAGTGAAATCTTAGGATTGTGTCCAATTTCAGAGTAGATGCATGAACTCAATCAAAGATTATTCTGAAATCGTAACCAACAGTAATGAGTGTCAACATGTATTTGTTATGTGGAAGAGAGACTTGATTTAGGGAAAGAAAACAAATAAGCATTATCTTTGTCATATGTAGCTGAAACTGGATCTAACAGATAGCAGAAAAATAGCTTTACAGAAGGATAATCTAAAAGACAAGGGGAGAGGGGTGTAAACACACACAGGGAAATTGTCTCTCCACTGTTAATTCAAGGGCTAACTTAGGGAGACAAGTTATTCAAAAGGGTCCCTGCATGGCACAAATGACTAAAGTCCTCAGCTGCTAACAGGAAGGCTGGAGGATTGACTCTACCGAGGGGCACCTCAGAAGAAAGACTTGGTGATCTACTTTCAAAAAACCAGCCACCAAAAGTACTACAGAGCACAGTTCTGTGCCTGTACCCATGGCATCACCGTGAGCTGAAATCAGCTCATTAGCACCAAGTTTATGTATTCAAAGGCATTTCTTTTAAATTACTGTAGAATCAGTTGACCTCCTTGGAGAAAGAGTCTAGAAAACCACAATGCTTAATGATTACCAATAAATAGTTGTATTCCTGTGTTGAACATAGGAATTATTATCTGTAGTGGATTTCAGCATTTTTATTTTGCCCTTTACAGATCGTTAAATGAATTTTCAAATCAAGAAAATTCTCAAAGGTCTTCATATGCTAGAATTGTTTATAGGGCAGAAACTCAGTTCCCAACAAATATTTGCAACTTAATGACATGTTTATATAAAGCCTAGAAATCTTATATAAAACAGGTGTCATCTCAGTATATGTTTACTACTCTGTTAAATAGCTACCTTTCCTTTAAGAGTACACCCCGTCTTATTTTGGTGCAAATACACTGAAGCAGTCATTTATTTTATGAAATTAAATTAGTGCTAGGCTGGAAAAGATGGCTCCCAGATGACGGCGAAATTATTCTAGTGAGGTTGACTTTGGGACTGTTAATCATAAAGTAATCTTTATAGGTCAGTACTTCTCATTCCTATCTACTGTGACTACGTGAAAGGTAAGTGTCTGGCACCAGGCAAAGGGGATATTTAACCAGTGGGGATTTACAGTTCGTATGTCTTAAAATTTATTTTTTTTTCTTTTTCCCTTTGCTCACAGTTGGGACATGTGGAAAACAGACACTTAGAGCAGAGGAGACCATCAAAGGTCTCTCTGTTCTAGGGGAAAATATAAACAAACACACTGGTCATCAGTTTATAGAATTGCCCATTTCTGGCTTCCATTGCACCCTCTGGGTCCGGCTACAGGAACCCGTTCTGTCTGCTACTTGGGATTCTTCGTTAGTGGAGTAAAGGAGCAGAGTTCTCTCCCTTTAAAGATTTTATGCTTTGCTGGGTGCAAGTACTACTTTTTTCTGGAGTTGGCTCTGCAAGTCATAGAGCCATGCCACTTTGCCAGAACAGTCTCAGGGAGGGAGGGAGGGAGGGAGGAGGGAGGGGACGGAGGAGGGAAGGGAGGGAGGGGAGGGAAGGAGGAAGGAGCTTGCCTTTCTCAGAGGAGGTGTTCTGTCTTCGGCTTTGGTTTGTTGCTTCTTCTTTATCGGGCTTTCCCCCGGAGTTCTCTGTCTTCTGGTTCTTAACTTTTAGTTCAGCCAAAGAGTAGTGCCATAGAGAGCTGAAAACAAGGGGATAAATTGTGTGTCCTAATCTACGTAGTTCTGCCTCCTCCTCACATGGAGGATGCTTTCTTGAGGCTGTGGTGCTCGACCTTGAGTGCATGTTAGAACCGTCTGGGAAGATTTTAAAACTCCCTATGCCTCAGTTTCTCTCATGACCAATTATGTCAGAATCTCTAGGGTGGGACTTAGGCATCAGTATTTAAACACACACACACACACACACACACACACACACACACACACACACACACACACACACACACACACACACACACACACACACGTCAGGTTATGTGCCGTCGAAGTTGAGAAGCACTGAGTGATTGTGACATTCTTTGCTGTGCCTGTTGCTGGGTGCTATCAAATTGATTGCAACTCATAGCGATCCCATGGGACAGAGTCGAACCATCCCACATGGTTTTCGAGGCTGCAATCTTTACGGGAACAGATAGCCAGGTTCTCCAACGGAGCCACTGGGTGGCTTCAGACACCCAATCTTTTGGTCAGCAGATAAGCGTTTAACCACTGTACCCCTCATGCTCCCATGGTGTGCTCTTGCAGGAACATGTTGAATGGGTCTTTTTTTTTTTTTTTCACCCCCGTGAAATAAATCAAACCTCAAAAACAGAAAAACGCCGGGACTGAAGAGACTGCTTGAAGTGTGTCTAGCACCTGCCCGTTGGGAATCTTTGCTCACAGAGAAACTTCTACCTTAGAAGGGCTGCAGACTTTTAGACTGACAGAGCTGATAGCTTTTCATCTTCCAATTAACTACTTAAAAGTAGAGTTATTAGTTAAGGGACTTATGGGGCATTGCTTGGAACAATTTATCACAATTTACACCTTAGTACAATTTACTAATTAATTTGCATATATATACTTTTATTGTTTAGTACCTACTGTTTCTTGTTGTAGCCACATTTTTTTTTCATAATTGACTTAGCTTCCCAGGGCTGCCACAACAAAGTACCACACAGTGAGTGGTTTTAAAGAATACGGATTTATTTTCTTAAAGCGCTGGAGGCTGGCGGTCTGAGTTGACAGCATCTACAGGGTCCTCTCTGTGCCAGTTCTAGGCACACACTTTTCCTGATCTCCTTTAGCTTCCACAGCCCTGGGCATTTCTTGGTGTCTTTGGCTTGAAGAGCGATGCTCCTGTGCTCTTTTCTCCTTGCGTGTGCCCTTTCCATGCCTACCTTTCTCTACAGTCAGCCACTCAGAAGGGCTTAAAATTAGGACCCATTGGACTCCAGTGTGACTTTGCTCACTTAACCTGTCATTTCTGCAAAGAAAAACACTGTATTGCTAGACAAGATCATACTTACCAGTAGAGGAGCTGTGACTTCAGCATACTTTTGGGGGAACATAGAATTAGTCCACAACAATATTTATACCCTGACACTGTTGAAAGATAGCATACATTGCTGACACTCAAGGTGCAATCCCCCCCTTACTCATTGCTTAGCTGTAAATTACTTTATATATTTCCCTTCCAAAAATAAAACGAAGTAAGTAAAGACAAATTTCCAGGAAAGAGCATTTCAAACTTAGAAAGTTGTTTTATTTTGTTGTTGTTAGGTTTCTGTTCATAGGGATCCTAGACACGACAGGCTGAGACACTGCCTGGTAATAAAGTTGCTTTTAAAATCCAGTGCTGTCTTAGGTAATCTCAAATGTACTTAGATCCAGCCATGTTGCTAATTATCTTTTCTTTGTTTATTTTTGTGATTAGATTAGTTGACTGTCATCCAAATAGATAATTTCTATACCATCACCTCCTGAGTTATAACAAACCAAACCAAACCAAACCAAACCCAGGGCCATCAAGTTGATGCTGACTCACAGCGACCCTATAGGATAAGGTAGAACTACCCCATAGAGTAGTTTCCAAGGAGCACCAGGCAGATTTGAACTGCTGACTTTTTGTTTAGCAGCCATAGCACTTATTCACTATGCTACCAGGGTATCCCTGGGTTGTAATGGATCTTGTTTATTAAGTCCATCACAATAAGTATGTGGGCCTTTGGTTTCCAGGAGGCAATTTCTTGGCCAAGGGTTTGGTGAGCATAGATTGGCTGCCTCAGTGTGGGTTAACACCTTGAAATCATCACTGTAACGTGCATGAATCACGTCATACATTCCCTGGCTTAGCTTGTGAACTCCATTACTGGTTTTCACCTTGCATATTAGAAGAAAGTTTGGAATCAGAGAATGCTGGAGATGGGCACCTGTGATCTCATCTAGTCCTAGGATGGCGAAGAGATTTCATTCCTTGTGCCAACACTGGACGATGGTAGTGGTTTCATGGTACGTTGTGTTCAGAAGGAGATGAGACATCTGCACTCAGCAGAAAGAACGCCCTTGCCAGTGGTAATGTTTGCAGTGGGTGTAAAAGGAGGGCAAAGGCAAACAAAGTCAAATCTTTGCAGTAGCTCATCTAGTCTGATTCCTCTTCCTAATAACAGAGGCTCTCAACCATTTTATACTGGAATCATTTGGGAAATTTTTAAACATCCTAGTACCCAGGCTACACACTCCAAAACCAGTTAAATCAGAATATCTGGGTATAGAATTGAGATGATTTCAATGTGTATCTAAGGTTGAGATGAATCTTCTTGTGATTTCAATGTGTCTCTAAAGTTGAGATGCATTTTCTTGCAGGAAAGGAAATGAGGGTCTTGAGAGGGAAGGTCAATCACTCAGGGTCATATAGTTGTAGGTAGAGGATGTTTACCCGGTATCATAATGCCCATATACTTTTCTCTTCATTATACCGTATTGTTTTCAGCACGCCTCTTTATGAATGTGAATGATAACATGTTACTGATTACTTTGTCCTTGACTTTGACCGGTGATTCCCAGCCTATGAGCTGTCAGCACTGACTCTTTAGACTAAACGAGTAAGTATCACATTTTAAAACTGCAGTTTTTTTGAGATTGTTACTATTATTTTTTATTATGACTGAGTGAAAATGTACATTCCCATATAAATTTACATGCCCACCTATATGCAGCTCCCACTGCTCTCCCTGCCCGGTGACAGCACACTGTTCCTCTCTGCTCCATGCATGTCTCATCCTCCCAGCAGTCTCCTTTCCCCTCCTCTCCACCTACTTCCCTTCTTCCCGACAGAGGTCAGCAGGATGATATCCAAGGGAGGGGAGAGAGGGAGAGCGAGGGGGGTAGGGTCTAGATTAGATAGTTGGTAAAATTACAGTTTTGGAAATATATGCAGAACTTGTTTTGATGAGTAGAAGACTAATTTACTTGGAAGTCTTGCTGAATTTGAAGTGGCTTTTTGAACTTTTGTGTTGTGCCAATGGGCAGCACCCTCTCAATTACTGTCATGTTGGGGTTGGGAGCCACTGATTTTGACCTAAGGGAGACATGCGAAGTAGAGCAGCTCTAAAGAAGGCAGAGTTTCACCAGGACTAATTAGAAGGCTCAGTGATGGCCTGCAGACAAGCCTTGACACTAGTCATGTTGACCTGTCTGCTGTTGTTGATGCACATAGAAATGTGAAGATTTTTTTCAGAATGTGAGTGACTTAATATAACCTGACTTCCTGTGTACTAGAAAATGATGTCCATGAGTCTGATTCAGTGAGGATGTCAATGATACCTCAGCTAGAGGTATTCTGAACCTCTCTCAGGGCAGAAGGAAGCCACCCAATGATGCAATATGGCGCAGTCTGAGATTATGTGGTTTGACGACATATTTCTTGTGTTTACATAAATGTTCATCTAGGCAATTCCATTTATTCCAACTGAACAGCCCTGTGCCAATCACTTCCCTTCTCTGTGACTCAACTTTCTAGTCTCTAATTAAAAATAAAACAAAACAGAGAGATTGTTTTTCCTTCTACCTCCTAAGGACCCAGAAGCTTCTTTGAAGGCATGGTTTTTAAGTAAATACCTGAAGGATGAGAAGGAAGATAAAGTGTAGTGAGAAATGGGGTAGAGAAACCAAAAGACTAGATACGAGCCAAAGGAAGATAGCCTGAGTACTGTGAGATGAATTACAGACACAAAGGCAAAGACAGTAAGAAACTGCAAAGTGACATGGGAAAATATTGAAGGCGTAATTGGTGTAGAACAGTGAGAGGATGATCTAGGAGGGCTTCAAAGGGGAGATGGCATTTGAACTGGGTCTTGAAGCATGGGTACAAATTCTCCAGGCAGAGAAGGGAAAGAAGAACATTCTGGGGCAAGAACAACTTGTTTAAGGGCATGCAGGGTGTGAAAAGACATGATCTGGAATAGTCAAAGTCTTCAGAAAAAATATAGTAATTAATATTATGGCCACCAGCATCACTTATATTTTCTTGTGTCATATCTACTATGGATAGGTGTTTGAGTGTTTTTACTGAAATAAAACTCAGATAGTTTCATTTACAGCTTATGTAATGAAAAGCCCTCAGTGTTGGTCCATTAGGTAGCTAGAACCATCTCCCAAATATTTATTTCCATAGCCTGTATACTCTAGCTGGATTTAAAGAGGCGTGTTTAGTGGGTGCAGAGATGAGATAAAGTTAGAAAATTAGTCTACCTTGATTTCCAGGAAGTCAGGACCCTGCTAGCAAAGAGAAATTGAGAATAAGGAAACCTCCTGAATAGTCCAGACCAGAAGAAAAGCTCTTTGGTGTGGATTTGTGCTTCTGGAGAGGTCCTCACTTTTTCTCCCTCAACACTCTGTGACTCAGTACTCAGAGGTCAGCCTGCCTCCTGAATAACTATCCCTCAGAATTCATTTTCCATCTTGCGCTATTCGCAGCAAACATGCTTGCCTTGAAAGCTGTGAGAAACCCGGCATCCCAAGCAATCTCCCGTGTGGTCTTTACATCCCATTCTCTGACTCAAGCCTGGGCACTCTGCAGCTCTCACACCTTGGAAATTCTCCCTTGTCTCACACCTGCTGGACCCATCGTCTGTCATCAGCAAAGTCTCCCACAGCCTGGACTTATTTTTTGGACATCTTCTTCATCTTCTTGCAGGTCCAGCTGAATTCCCTTTAGCCCTTTCAAGTAAATTTTTTTCTTCTTCTACATTCTTTGTACCACTGAGCCTGGAGCCAGGCTAGGTTTCTTCCTTGCTTCTCATTGCTGTTTCTAGTTCTTTGTTCTTGCTGCTCTCTAAAATATTCTAGCACGTTCGAAATACTTGCCGTAGAATTCTACCACATTCTTCTCCTCCTTTGACTCATCTACCTTCTTCCTGGTCATGCCCCCTTATTGTTGGTACTTCTCATAACTAACTGGAACTTGATCTTCCCACCACCACTTTGGTCATTATTTTTAGCATTCTGAATACCCACATAGATGGCTTATCCAACAGCTTGGCCTCTCAGTTGTAGGGCTTATACCCTGTATCCATGTCAGCCTCTTACACCCATGGTCATGTATCTCAGACTTTGCATTACCAATTATCTCACCACCTCACAATCTCAATCGCTTTAAGCTTTCTGACCATCATCTCTTTCTATTCTGGCACATTCTCTGTGGTATCCCAATTCCCTTGATCCTTTAGCCCTACTCAAGCCTCCAATCTAGCTTCTTCCTTTTCCCTGCCCATCACTTTACTCCATATCCAGCTAAGATTTCATGGACTGTCTTGCACACGTTTTTGTTGCCTGCCACTCAGTTCCCTTGTACATTTGATCCTTCATTAGAATTGTTGAGAAAACTACAAGCCTCGTTAAATCCAGTGCTTCAACTTTTCCGTACGTGCGTCCTGAACACGCAGTTGAATGTGGTGTGAGAAAGCACAGACCCTTGCTGAGCGGCCTCTCAGTTCATAGCCGTGGACCTTAAGTATGTTTTGAGCCTTGCCTGGCAGAGCCGCTTTCTCTCCCTTGTCAAGTCTCTCCTCACTCTCCGAGAGAACGGTTTTATTTCTCTCTTCCTTCTTCAGATCGCCATGTTCTCTTCCCACTACTCATTCTGATCTGATGGCCTTGCTTCTTGCCTTATTGTGGAAATGGAAACACTTAAAAGAGAACTTTGATAGGCTTCAATTACCAGATCTAAAACAGTCCATATCAGCACCATGTCCTTCACCTCCCTCTGTTGAGAAGTCCTTGCTCCTACCTAAGGCTGGTTGTCCACCTGTGTATTGGATTCTATCCTCTCTTGTCTTCTCAAAGACTTTGGTATTGCAATTGTCCTTGGTGTCTTCTGCATCAGCCATCTCCTTCACTGTAGCACTCTGTTGAGTGTTTCAATGTACAGAAATACCTCTTATCTTTAACTTCACATCCTGTGCAGACTCCAGCCCCATCTTGTGTTCCTATTGTAATGAAACTTCTACTTGCTTTCTTCACTTCCTCATTTTTTAAAATTTTCTCTTTAATCTGTTATCAGGATTCTCTGGGTGGTATGAATGGTTAACATGCTTGGCTCTTAACTGAAAGATTGAAGGTTAGCGTCTACCCAGAGGTGCCTCAGAAGAAGTGCTTGGTGAACTGTTTTAAAAAACAAGCCATTGCAAGCCTTAGGGAACATACTTCTACTCTGACACACATGGGGTTTTCAGGAGTTGGGGCAGTTCAATAAATAGCCTCCACTTCTCTCCTACCTTCTAATTTTTGTTAGCACTTCTCTCTAAAACATAGATATATTTTTTTCTTATTTGCTTTTCTGCCTTCTCTACTAGTCTTTGAACTCCATGAGGACAGTGACTTTGTTTTGCTCATGGTTGATTCCCAGAACTAGAACAGTATCTGATATGCACTTTCTCAATAAATGCTTGTAGAACGAATGGAAAGATACGTAACATTGTTATAATTCTGTACGTCACTAGGCATACGTCTTAGTATTTCACATGTGACCATTGCCATGGAGTCGATTCTGTTTCAAAGCAACACTGCAAGACAAGGTAGAACTTCCCTAGAAGGTCTCCGAGGAGCACCTGATGGATTTGAGCCACTGACCTTTTGGTTAGCAGCCATAGCACTTAACCACTATTCCTCCAGGGTTTTCATATGTAGGGAGTGCTTATTAAATGGGGATGAAATAATACTGAACTCTTAGGGCTCCTGTGAGACTTAAATTAAGTAGTGGCTGTGCATGTAGGCAGTAAACTCTACACAAAGGCAGTTTTCTTGCCATTGCTGCAGAGAAATCAGCTGGTAGGAATAGGAATTTCATTTACTCAGTAGTGTCATGCTGGGAGAGCCCTGGTGGTGTAATGGTTAAGAGCTTGAATACTAATTGGAAGGTTGGCAGTTCAAATCTACTGGTCGCTCCTTGGAAACTCTGTTGGGCAGTTCAACCCTGTCCTATAAAGTCTCCATGAGTCAGAAAGGAGTTGACAGCAATGTGTTTGGGTTTTTTGTTTTGTGTGTGCCGGAGTGGCCCCTGGATGGCACCAACAGTTAAACACTGGGCTCATAACTAATCTGTTGGTGGTTTGAAAACACACAGAGATGCTTTGAAAGAAAGGCGTGGTGATCTGTTTCTGAAAGGACATAGCCGCCCAAAACCTGTGGAGCACAGTTCTACAAAGACACACATACAAGGCCACTATGAGTTGGAGCTGATTCAGCTGGATTTTTTTTTTTAGTGTGCACCAAACATTGTTCAGGGCCCTGGAGGTACAGCAGTGAACAAGAGGTCTTCTAGAACTTAAGAAGTCTCAGAAGATCAAGGCTCTTATTTTTTTCCTGCTCTACTCCAATCTCTCTAGGCTGTGATTTGAGTGGAAGGTGAGATTTGAACATAGGGGCAGCTGGTGTCGGGTACTAGGGTGGAGTGGTACCTGGGCTGTCAGCTGAGGGCATTTTCAAAGCCCCAGTCTAAGCTGCATCAATGAGAAGATTCCCTAATCTTCATAAACCTCAGTTGTCTCTGTGGTAAAGTATAGGATGAACTGAATCTACCTTGCTGGGCTGTTGTGAGAATTATTTATATGAAGCACATGACAAAGGACCTGGTGAGAGTTAAGTGCTCAGTGAGTGTTACTTGTAGAGCTGGATTTTAAGGAGAGGCTGAAGATGGAATAGCTTTCAAGGGAGAGAGTTTCAGATCTCGGAGGCAGCAGGAGTGAGATTTCTCAGAGTGATCCTGGCTCTAGTGTATTTCTTCATAAAAGATGGATTCTTACAAAAGGCTATCTTAGAAGGGGCTAGTAAGAGGGGTGGCTGAGGGGCAAGGCTAGGTGAGAAAGAAGAGTCAAGTAGGCTTAAGACTACGGAAAGAAGTGGTTTGGAAAAGATATATTTTGAGGAAGATAATTTCTGAAGCCCAGGAATGAAGGAAAGTGGGATAAGTTGATGGACTTGGGGCTTGAGAATGTAAAGGAAAAAAGAGCTGATAGAGGATAGGGCCTCTGTATTTATTTAGCTGACGTTCTGAGTGGCTTTGGGTTTGCTAAGGTGGCTGTGACCTTGGCTGAGAAGAGTTGCATGCTTGAGCTCGGTAGAGGGAAATGAAGGTGGAGAGCAGAGCCACCGTATGGTAAGAGGCTCCCGTCTAAAGGGATGGTGAGGTCACCTGAGGATTCCTGTGGAACCATAGCTGAAACAAGAACAAGGACAATTCAACTGCCATTTCAAGTTGGTATCTGTATGCTGTGACTTTGTAATGCTTCCTGAGATACGAGAGCAGATCTCCTGGGACAGTTCTGATGTCGGCACCATCCTCACTTTCATGGATAGCTAAGTGCAGAGTTGAGAGGATTGATTAATTTTTTGGAATACAGTTTCATTCAAGCAAGTGTGCACACACAGACACACAGACACATATGTGCATGTGCACACTCACACACAGTTCCATGAAACAAGATTTATTTTTACTATGAATGATAACATAAAAACATACTAAAATTTCAAATATCATTTTAAGTACTTAAATGCAACACAGAAAAACTTCAAATAAATAAAAATTAGGAAATATTTTTCATACTGAGACAAATGTGCTTGCCTGTTCATCAATTCACCCTAAGACACATTTGGACAAGTCTTCAGGCATATCTAGCGAACTGTTGAGCATGTATTTGTTTTTAATCTAGTCAAGGTTGAAAATTTAGTTCACACTAATGGGTTGCTATGAATGATGATATTAGCAACATACTTCAAAAATATGATTTTATTTGTTTTGCTGTTATTGTTGAGAATATGTACAGTAGAAAGTAATGTACTTTTAAAATTAAACTTTTGGAAATCTTTTTTAATCTGAGTCCAAATCAAGGAAGGCAAACATGGATTTGTTGTCACTCCTCAGTGCAAATGACTAAGCTGCAATAATGTGTTTTCTTCTTTGGACACCTAGTTCAATTACTGAATCAAGATTTTGAAAGAAAATGGATTTATATTCCAAGCTTTTTTTTTTTCTTTAATGATTCAATTTCTTTTCTGGAAAGTTAAAAATTAGTTTGGGGGCAGAGGAGAGCTGTAACAATATGGATAATTTAGTTTTATTTGTACTACATTAATAATACTCTGTTCAATATATTGTAACAATATTGGGACTCTGTAGGGGGGACAGTAATTATTTAAGTGTTAGCAGGCAGAAAAAAAATCTTCAACAGCCCTTGGATATGATGAGTATCTTGTTGATTTTCCTCTAGGATTTCAAAGTTTGTTAATTAACAAACATTATATTTGCAACAATTGCAAATGACACTGCTTTGCAACTTAAAAAATGTGATTCTTATTCTTGAGTTCACAGGTGCTTCTGAGCTCTTCCGTTCTATGACAGTGAACTTCGGGGTGATAGTAAACGGATACAGTTAGCTCTAAACTTCAGATAAAATACTCTGAAAAGTCAGCTACTCAATGAGGTTCTTTTAAATAAAATCAATGCCTTGGATGGTGTTTATCCATTTTTTTTTAATGAGAGTTAGTGGAATATCTTTAGATGCTCAAACTCCTAGATCCATAAAAGATATGCAAACGGCACTGTTATTAGTAGTGTATAGCCATTTTCTAATAACATCATTGTGCTTTTCAGTTGTTTTGCCTCCTTATGGCTTTTAATTCTTTCATACTAGTATGATTTAATTCTTTTTTATAAATATTATGTTAAGTGGAAGTATACAGTCTAAATTGGTTACCCATGCCCACCTATCTGCAGCTCCCTCTGCTCTCCCCACCCGGTGACAGCACGCTCCTCCTTCTCACTCTGTATAGCTAGCATCCTCCTAACAAGCATCTACCCCCTCCTCTTTTCTTCCATGGTGGTATTCCATGTGGAATACTGAGACATATGCCTAGTGACATAAAGAATTAAAATCATGCTATGCATCCACCCATTCCTTCAACAAGTATTTATTGAGCCTCCTGTAAATGCATAGAACCGTAAAGTATGCACACCGTGTGGTCACTGTGTCTCCAAGTCCGGTCTGTTCTTGTCCGGAGAGCTGACTGATTACTGATTGCCAGTCAGGGACCGTGGCAGGTCTAGTGACCATGTTCCTAGGGGAACATCCTCTGCTTGACCATTAATTCAGGCCTTTTAGTAGAGTTCTTGAGCTGCACACCTCTTTTTCTTGTGTTGCCTCAGGGACTCTGCATTGTGTCCCCTATCACAGCTGTCTTTGGTGGTGGCTGGGCAGCAGCTGGTTCTGGTCTCATGTTGATACAGTCTCCCATTCATATAGGTCCTTCTGTCTCCTGGGCTCTTTTTCTTCCTATCTTTGTTGTTCTCAGTGATCATCTGTTCCAGATGAGTTGGGTTCCTTTGGTGTACCTTGGGTGGTGGATTGCTAGCTTTGAAGACCCCAGATACCACTCACCAATATTGGATGTAGAAGACTCTCTTAGCAATAGACTAGTTATGCCAGTTGACCTTGATGTCCCCTGAATAAATGGTCACCAGACCCCTGTTCCTGCTGCTCTATCCTTTGAAATATTAGGTTGAATTTAGAAAACCTTTCAGTTTATGGCAACGAAGTCCATTTAAACCAATCTATTCTCTATGTGAGGGGGTCACTGCTTTTGCCCAACTGAATTTCTATTGACTGTCTAATCTATGCCAACCCTTACCTTCCCTCCCCACCCTTATAGCTGCCAAAGAGTCTTTTCTTTGTGCACAAGTCTATTTTTAAGTCCTTATAGCAGGAGTCTCATACAATATTTGTCTAACTTAATTCTCATTGATCCATAATGAAGGTTTCAAATTTTATAATCATGTCTAATTCAATTATGTGGGGCTCAATTTATTCCTCCATGAATTCTCTCACCAATGTAGCTGACATAAAGCATCGCTTCTCTTACACTTTCAGTGCTGTCATCAAGTTGGACCTCAACATCTCTGCTACCCTGTGTGGTCTGTATCATGCTTCTTTGTTTTCAAGTTATCATAAAGTTTACATACTCCTATACATGTGCAATAAAAGAATAATTTTTATGAGTAGTATAATGTATTATCTTTTCGTAGCTACACAACTATATATGAGAATAAGGCTTTTTTTATTTACAGCTGTAGAATAATTAAAAATGTTTAGTGTTCTTTATGAGTAGTCTCTATTCTATATACTTTACAACAGCCCTGTGGACTGACTACCATTCTTACTTTGCTTTTACGGATAAAGAAATGAGGCACAGAGAGGTAAAGTAACTTGCATGAATCCACAGCTCGTAAGAGAAGGTGCTGTAACTCAAACTCAGCGAGCTGACTCTAGAATCTGTATTTTTAACTAGTATACTGTGTTACTTCTGTAATGAGAAATCGTGCTTGTAAATTGTCTTTGTTTTTCTTCGTTTAAAAAGACTTGAGGGACTTTTTTTTTGTACTTTAAATGAAGGTTTAAAGAACAAACTAGTTTCTCATTTAACAGTTAGTACACATACTATTTTATGACATTGGTTAATAACCTCATGACATGTCAAAATTCTCTCCTCTTGAACTTAGGTTCCCTATTACTGGCTTTCCTCTTCCTTCCTGCCTTCTAGTCCTTGCCCTTGGGTTCATGTGCCCCTTTAGTCTCATTTTGTTTTATGGGCCGGTTCAATCTTTGGCTGAAGGATGAACCTTGGGAATGACTTCATTACAAAAAGTGTGTCTGCAGGCCATGCCCTCAGGGTTTCTCCAGTATCTTCCAGGCCCATAACTCTGGTCCTTTTTTGTGAGTTAGAATTTTGTCCTGCTTCTTCTCCAACTCTGTCTGGGACCTTCTATTGTGATTCTCATTGGAGTAATCAGTGGTGGGTGAGGACCTTGCAAATGTAATTACAAACAATATATCTGAGTCTATCATTTTCGGTGGATCTTGCATTTTAGATAGAGCTCATATTTTAAATAGTCTTACTATAAGAAAAATGTATTTACTTTTTAGAATAAAACTCAAATGAAATCCCAAGGTATTGATTAGTCAACATTTTCCCCAACACTGTTACTTTCTAACTTCCAGATTTAACAGTTAATCCCGCATTCATGCTATCGAATTTTCACCTCATCCTTCTTTTTTCTTCTAATAATCAAATGATTCATTTAAGGGAAATTTGTCCAGTTTCAGTTAAAAGGTGACGATGGTTAGCAAATGGGGAAAACATGATGCTTGATAGCATCTTTCTAAAAAAGACCTTGCAAATTTGTAGTGTAAATTCAATGGAATGTCCCTGCAATGTTGCTGACAGGGGAAATGCAATTGTGATAGTAAAAAATAAAAGAGCACTAAATGAGCCCTCCCATTACGGTGATGATCAAATTGACCACCATATGCTGGGAAATAGAACAAGACGTCATGAAGCAAAAGAGCAAATGGCCCATTCCTAACCTCCACGTGCACGCATTATAAGCCCACCTTGTCGCTCTCATACAGGGGCCAGCAATTGATCGCACTATTTGCAGCAACACTTGGCTTACCAGGAGTCCTCTTATGATCTCTGGTATTTTATATTTAAGTAAAAAATACTGGTTGTTACCTGCTAGGAACCCTAGAAATACAATGATTAAGTGCTTGGCTTATGAACCCAAAACTTACTGGTTCAAACCAACCAGTGAATCCATGGGAGAAGACGTGGCAGTCTGCTTCCGTAAAGATTACAGCCTTGGAAACCCAATGGAAAAGTTCTGATCTGTCTATAGGACGGCTAGGAGTCAGAATCGAATTGACAGCATTGGCTTTGGTTTTAGGCTTAGGGATTTTGACCTACTGTACTGGTCTTATCTCTCATCAGTGGATAGGGCCTGCAGTTTGGAAAACACTTACTTCGAGAAAAGAAGGGCAATGACAAGAGGGGCAATAAACTAATTTTCACAAGATAGTGAGTCAAGAATGGAAATTATGAGAAATTTAGTGGAGTCACACAATCAGAGCCATACAAGACTCTTAAATCCTTGAAAAGTTTCAGGAATCTTGGGTTGGGCATTGCAGTTTCCTGAGGCTCTGGATGAAAGTTTGGGCCAATCCTGGCCTAAGGGATCTAGCAGAAACAGGTGTCATTTGTGTGGCCACGGCAGAGGTAGAACGGAAAGGTTGAGCATATCTGCTTTTGCTGGGTTTGAATCTTGGTTCTGCTACTTCCTAGCTATATAACCTTAGGAAAATTACTTAATTTTTTGTGGGATAGGGGAGGCTCAGGTTTTATAAAATGGTGATAATAATAGTATTGAGTTTATAGGGTTATTTTGAGGATTAAATGAGTTTCTATACCCATACCCACTGCCTCTGAGTTGATTCTGACTCATAATGAACCTATAGGACAGAGTAGAAGTGATCCATACAGTTTCCAAGGAGAGCCTGGCAGAGTCGAACTGCCAACCTTATGGTTAGCAGACGTAGCACTTAACTACTATGTCAACAGGGTTTCCAGAAGTGTTTGGGATGTGATACGTATTTACTGAAAATTACCTTTAAAAATTAAAAAACAAAAAAAAGTCATCAAGGGAAACTTGTGTTACCAGAGTACAAGGATTAAAGGAGTTTCTCAGGATTACTACAAATTTCTAACTGAAAGTAGTATGTTTTGTTGAACGGTGTTTCCAAGCTCTAAGTGAATTGGATATACTGTTATTTCTCCTCAGGCTCAGCCTGAGAGATGATGCACTACTGTATGAATCTGTTTTCAGAGACTGGACATTAGTGTACAATAGCTGAGATGGTTCCATTTCATCAAAGGAAGTGTGTAAGGTCAGCAAATGTCAGTCAGCACTCCTCAGAGAACATCACATGAGACTGTGGAGTGTCTTTAGGGATGTAGTTTCAAATGTGGGCTCACTGCATGTTTACCAGAAAATTTGAAAGACAGCCTGAGGTTTCTGGTTTCTGGTTTCTGGTTTCTATTTTCCTGTATAAGAGAAGGTTGAATAGAGAAAGCAGGAGTTACTATTCTCCCAGGAAATGGTTGCTTAGGGTATTGGAAGGTACAATTGACAAGAAGCTGCAGAGAGAATGCAGGAAGACCTCTCTCTTAGTTATTTAGAGCGATAGGGTCCCTACAGGTCAGAATTGACTCGACACCAATGGCTGTAACAGAAGTAAAACAAGTGGATGGCTTCAACAAACAAGTTTATTCTCTCAGAGCCTAGTAGACAGCAAGTCTGAATTCAGGGTGTAGCTTCAGGGGAAGACTTCCTCTCGGTGTTGACACTGGGGGAAGTCCTGGTCGTTGGTGGACTAGCAGCCTCTCCGTGCAGGAACCTTTGATGCACAGGGTGCACACTGCTCCTGGGGCTTCTTTCTTGGTAGTATAAAGTACCCTACACCTCTTTCCTCACTGTTCCCTTTTATATCTCAAAAGAGATCAACTCAGGATACAAAATCTGATATTGTAGGTGGAGTCCTGCCTTATCAACATAACTTCCACTTATTCCAACATCATCCACACCACAGAGACAGGATTTACAATGCATAGGAAAATCACATCCGGTGACAAAATGATGGATAGGCTCACAATACCTGGAATCATGGCCCAGCCAAGTTGATAGATATTTTTGGGGGGACACCATTCAATCCAGGCCAAACTTCCAGGTAGGAAGAATAGTATGAGACGAACAGGCTTTTGTTTTGGAGAGTGGTAATTTATTCTAGCCCTGTTGGCTTGAAAGCAGAATACATATACAGAGATATATGGGCTAAAGGGGTAGAGGGAACAGCCTGGATGGAACTCTCTGAGCCTGTGGGGACATCTATGGACTTTGGACATGGGTGAAAGATAACGGATAGAGGGACTTCACTGACTCAGGTAAGTCATGTATTTGAAGAGAAAATCAAAATTTGAAACAGCTGCTCAAGAGAGGGAGTTAATCTCTGATAAGCCAAAGAGTTGAAGGCAGCACTGAGCAGTGGGCTGAGACTGGAAACCTATCCATTTTATTGGCTCCAGTCTGAGAGGTTGTGGGATTTCTCCAGATGCAGTAAGTTGTTTTGATATTGGAGGGGCAGAGGCAGGCTCTTGGGCAGATCCAGTGCTGAGCCTGTAGACTGGGCTGGGGGAAAGGCAGGCCACGTGAGCGGTGCAAGCGAGGGTGAGACTGTAGTTTGCGGAGGCTCAGCACTGGGGAGGAGACAAGCAAGACCCCAAAGGGGGTCTGGCTTAATTAACAGAAAAAGTAAAAAAGGAATGAGACAGATCTGAAAGACAGGGAAATTGGGGATGGAATTTGTTTGCAACTCAGAAAGGATTTTTGAATTATAAATGCTGGAGTTTAAGATTTAGGAGGAAGAGCGCTCATGTGTAGGGTGAGGTGTGCTCATGGAATGTGTATGTGGAAATGGAGCAGAGGCAGAGGTAGCTGAAAACAGGAAAGTCAGCCTGGAACTCGGAAGAGTCATCCAGGGCTTCAGATCAGCTCTCAACAGCTCAGACATGACTGTGGAAGACAAGGATATTCAGTATTCATTGCTAACACCGTAATTCTAAGGTGTCGATTATTCTTTGGTCTTCTTTATTCACTGTCTAGTTTTCACATGCATGTAAGGTGATTGAAAACATCATGGCTTGGGTCAGTTGTCCATTAGTCCTCAAGGTGACATCTTTGCTTTTCAACACTTTTCTGGCTAACTACTCTCTGAATCAGTATTCTCCTGGTTACAAGTATCAAAAGCTTTCTGGGGAATATTTTTTCAAAGGAAGCAAGAATGGCCCCCTGTAGTCAGGGGTAGGAGCGCAGCTGACCTCAGTCACGGCCTGCCACATAACAGTGAAGATTATTTTGTCTTGTCTGTGCTCTCTGGTTCACACAGACTGGATTTCTGTGCTCCTCAGGCCACTTGGCTGAACAGGGCTACATCAAGGCACTTCAGCTTAAGGAGGACAGCAACTTGGGCACTGCCCACTATAACCCATTCCCAAGTCTTAATTTCCAGATGGAGAATCTGATTGGCTTTGGGTCAGGCATCTGCCCCTGCTCTGATTATCTCTAGTGGGGTATGGGATGATACAGGGTGAAAGAAGACTCATGTCATGAAGAATGGTTCCAGACAGGCCATCTCTGTGAGTGAAGAGGTGAGAGGTAGGCCATCCTCAAGGATGGAGGGATCATTGTGCACATTACAGTCTTGCCCAATGCTGATAGACTGTCCCCTTAAAACTCGGTAGTCCCGGTTCCAACCACAGTCTATCTGAAATGAATCCTGATGATTTGGAATGGGCTTGACAGCAATGGATTTGGTTTCATTTTTTTCTAGTAGCAAGCTTTCCCAGTATTTGAAGTCTTTTTCAGAGAACTATGGCCAATTCTTTTAGCTTTTCCTTGTGGAATGTAGTTCAGGTTCTATTGCCCTCTTGTCCATGAATGAACTCCCAGTTTAACTGTCTTTAAGGCATGCCTTCTTGGACTGGATGCAGTAGCCCTCTGTGTGTGGCCCAGTATGGCATGGGTAGCATGGAATGAAATTCTCCATTCTAGAAACTGCACTGCATGTAGGTTATGACGTGCCAGGTTATTTTATGGGCCTCTGTACAGCTCAGAGGGTGCCAGAGTAGGATTTAAAAGCAGCTACGTGGGTGCTAATCCTGATACTACTTCTCACTGGTGAAGGAATCTTGTGAACTCACTTCAAGAACTTTTTGAGTCTCAGTTTCCTCTCTGTAAACTAATAATAACAATGTCCCCAACCTTATAAGGTCATATGTGTTTTTAAATGGCCATTAAATAGTGAATATGAGGAAAGCACTTTGCACAGAGCAGCTATGTAGTACATGTTCAGTGAAAGTTAGCCATTAGAACCGTCTTTATAAGCATTGTCTCAAGTACTACTACAAGTGGAAACCTTGGGTGTTTCTCCTACAGCGTGCTGCTGGGCGGCTGGGTCTCCCACATGGTGCTTTTGAGTCATCGTGTGACTCTTTTCTCATTAAATTTTGTCTTGTTAGATTTTTTCCAATATTTTAATCCTATTCCAATAATTTTGGACTCTGGATCAGTGAAGCAATAAATGCGGGGCCTCTCCTAAATTTGAGTTTGACTCACATTTGTGGGAATTTGAGTTCCATTAGAGGGCAATTTCTTCTCTGAGGGTTGGTGAGTGGAGCGCAGAACGTGACTGGAGCCCTGTGAGCTCTCAAGGGAGTGCTGTGCAGAGCTCTGGATCTGGTCTCAAGCCTCTGATCACTAGCTGTGCAGTGCTGTACACAATAATGAACCTTGCTAAGCTTCAGTTTCCTCATCTGTAAAGTATGAGTAGTAAATGGGACCTACGGCATAGGGTGGGGGGAGGATTTTATGAGAAAACACAGGTCTGGCACAGACAAACTAGGAGCTCAGTCAGCACAACCTGCTGTGTTCACACGCTGCTGTACTTCTCTGGGGTTCTGGATATGATCACTCGACCTTGATGCTAAGAACAGCAGGAGTGTGGAAGAGGCACTGGTGCCAGGAGGAACACTAAAGCAGTCTCTGGGGAGAAAGGAGAATGACTTGTAATGAGAGCTTGGGGATCTGATGGCCGGGGGAGCCGGTAACAAGAACAGCAGCAAATGTAGTCCAGCGCCTACAGATGACCCTTTGTTCAGCCCTCTGCTGGTATGCTCTCCTGAAACCCTGAAGCTGTCATAACACAGGCTTCCCTGTGAGCACACACCATCTCCAGCTGCCAAGATCAGGCCGATGGACGGAGCCCGCCTTTTCCTAGCTTTGGTTTGGCCAGCTCCCAGTTCACCTACGTGTTGGGTGCTGCACAGAGAGGCGGGGCCAGGGCACGAGGAATTACGGATGACGGGTCTCAGTGCGAACAAGGCACTTGTTTTTAAAAAGCTCCCAGCTTCAAGCTTTGAGTTGAGAGTTCCCCAAAGGTAGTGGTAATAAAACAATGGTGGTGAACTGATGTGGTTAAAAGTATTTCTGGGAAGTATTTTTGCTAGATGGAAATAAACAGCCTGTTTTGTGAACATTGAAAATTAATCAAATGATCTATACATTTATGTCATTGAAATCATTTGTGGGAATCAAAGTAGCCTCTAGTGGTGGGGGCTTTAAAGATGCAGCAGTCCTTGGCTTGAACATTCTGGAGATTTTGGAGATATTGTCAATGAAGCTTGTTATGACCAGGCTCGAAAACAGCTGACTCAGCAACAGTAAAATCAGAAGAATCGAGGAGAACCAGCCCAGGTTGTTTGTGACTGTCTGGTCCAGAATTGTCCCAGCATGGCCAGATGCTGTGTGGCTGGACACTGCCAGGGCTCACAGACTGCCCCTTGGAGGAACTTCCCTCAGTCTTCCCACTTGCTGTGTTCCTACTTCAGAGGAAGGACGTATGTGCCTCCAAACCCAGCTCTGCCCCAGGCCCATTCCTTGGCCTCAGGTCCTGCCTAGGTGCACTGTCCGGAAGGCAGAAGCCTGCCAGACCAGCACAGCCCTTGGGAACAGATGGGAAACCTTATTCCAGGGCTGCAGCATCAGAGGCTGTCTGTTTAAAAAGGCAAAAATTAAAAATCAGTCGCTAAGGTTCTGATCCTGGGGTCTGGGGCCACATTCCAGCTCCTCTGACATTCTACTTGCTCTCTAGTGGCATCTCCTTTTCAGCCTGTTCCAGAAACTAGGTTTCCTGGTGGCTTCTGGGTACCTGCCACTAGCCTCTGTTCTTGGGTGGCCAGGACTGGAAAGGACCATCCACCCCTCAAAGCCTCTTGCTCAATCCTGAAACAATTCTCCCTCTCAGCATCTTCTGTGTTGCCTAGTTTTGCTAGTTTTGCCTTCACTATAGCTTTCCCTTGGATTTTAACTGCAAAGATGCTGTAACTCAGACTCTTCAAGCCTGATAATAGTTATTACATGAATTCGTAATGCAGTTTTGCAGGTCGGAAGTTTGAACTCAGATTCATTGTTCAAAGTGCCATTAGGGCTGGTTGCTTCAGAAGACTCTAAGACAGAAGATGTTTTCTTGACTTTCTCAGCTTCCAGTGGCATCTGAAAGTGAAGAGGACTTGAATCACTGACAGATGAAGATCAAAGACTGCAGCCTTTAGTATAGCTTACATCTAAACATAAAAAAGAAAAAAAGAAAAAAATTCTCACAACTGGACCAATAAGACACATCATGATAAATGGAGAAAATATTGACATTGTGGAGGATTTAATTTTACTTGGCTCCATAATCAACACCTGTGGAAGCAGCAGTCAAGAAATCAAACAACATATTGCATTGTGCAGATCAGCTGCAAAGACCTCTTTAATGTGTTGTAAAGCATAGCTATCAGCATGATGACGAAGGTGCACCCAACCCTAGCCATGGCAGTTTTCATCACCTCGTATGCATTCGAAAGCTGGGCGATAAATAAGAAAGGCTGAAGAAGAACTGATGCTTTTGAATTATAGTATTGGTGAAGAATATTGACTATACCTGAGACTGCCAGAAGAACAAACACATTTGTCTTTGGAGAAGTACTTAGAAGTGAGGACCATGAGACTTCTTACCTACTCTGGACGTGTTATCAACAGGGATCAGTCCCTGGAGAAGGACATTGTGCTAAACAGAGGGTCAGCGAAAAAGAAGAAGACTTTCAATGAGACAGATTACATAGTGGCTGAAACAGTGAGCTGAAACATAGCAATGATTACAAGGGTAGCGCAAGATTTGACAATGTTATGTTCTGTTATTCATAGGGTCGCTATGAGTTGAAACCAGCTCAGCAGCACCTAACAACAGCAACAGCTGCTCTCATCACCACGTCATGTTCTCCTCTTCTATGTACAAAGTCCCTGGGTTATGCAATAGATCTGTCTTTAAGTCAGATTGAAAAGTCTGGTAGGGTAGTAGTTAAGTGATACATCTCCTAACCAAAAGGTCTGCAGTTCGAATCTACCAGGTGCCCCTTGGAAACTGTATGGAGCTGTTCTTCTCTGTCCTAGAGTCACTATGAGTCAGAACTGAGTTGACTGCAGTGTTTTTATTTGTTGTTTGATAAGTCAAATTTGTCCACAAGTCGAAACAGGTATGATTTGTATCTAACATTAGTTAAATGTTTATCTTTGTGCATAGTATATAGCATACCATTCTCTGCATAAAAAGCACTAAAAAAAATCCCAAATAAACTACATGTTTAACATAATACAGTAATAGTAATAATATAATAATAATGTTTGATGTGTGTTTTAGTCAGCTAGTGCTGCTCTAACAGAAACACCATAGAGTGGATGGCACTAACAACGGAAAGTTTGTTCTTACACAGTCCAGTAGGCTACAAATCCAAATTCAGAATTTCCACTCCACAGGAAGTCTTTCCCCTTGTTGGCTCTGGAAGAAAGTCTGGTATTGCATCAGTCTTTGTCCAGGGAGCGTTTTGGTGCAGGAACCTCAGGTCTGGAGGGTGCACTGTTCTCCCGGTGCTGCTTGATTGATGGTGTGAGGTTCCCACTTCTCTGCTTGCTTCTCTTTCCTTTTTTCTCTTGCAGGATGAAAGGATTAAGGGTGGCGCAAGCCATACTCCAGGGAAACTCCCTTTACAGTGGAGCAGGGAGGTAATCCTATGAAGGAATTTACAGTCCCACTCCAGTCCTTTAACATACAGCACAGGAAAATCACAAAATGGAGGACAAGGAAAAAATACTGGGAATCACGGCCCAGCCACATGGCTACACATATTTTTTGGGGGACACAATCCAATCCATTACATACTACCCTTTGGCACACTGTGCCAAACTGTGCACAGGCACTTTGCTCTCTTGCTCCATGGGTCGGCTTCAGCACTGTCTCTGGTTCTGCCGCCGCTGCTGCCACCGGTCCTGTGTTGTTTCTCACTGTCTGCTCCTTCTTTGTTCCTTCTGAATCTTTTATTCACTCACAGTTTCAGAATGGCTTCCATATTTTAGGTATTTGTTAGAGCAGCACCTCACTTCTGGTACCGAATTCTGTTTTAGTTAGCTAGTACTGATCTAACTGAAATACTACAGAGTAGATGGCTTTAACAAAGGAAGATTTCTTCTTACACAGTCCGGTAGGCTGCAACTTCAAATTCAGGATGTCCGCTCCCGGGGAAGGCTTTCCCCCTTGTTGGCTCTGGAGGAAAGTCTGGTATTGCATCAGGCTTTGTCCAGGGAGCATCTTGGCGCAGGAAACTCAGGTCTGAAGGATGCACTGTATGTTAAAAGATTAGGGTGGGACTGTAAATCCCTTCATAGGATTACTTCCACTGTAAAAGGAGTTTTCCTGGAGTATGGCTTGCACCCTTAATCCTTTCATCCTACAAAAGGTAAAAGGAAAGAGAAGCAAGAAGAGAATTGGGAACCTCACACCACCAGGCAAGCAGCACCAGGAGAAGAGTGTGTCCTTCGGACCTGAGGTTTCTGTGCAAAGATATGGACTGGACTTGGTGACACAGAGTGACCATATCATGTGTGCACTGTATGGTTTTATGCTTCTATAGGAAGTTGTCCTGCTGCCCTCTTACTGGAGGAAGGGGAGTGTGTAGAGAGGAGGGCACAGGAGGTTGCCGTGAGGATATGACATGTATGGAGCAGAGAGGAGGAGTGTGCTGTCACGGGGCAGGGAGAGCAGTGGGGGCTGCGTATAGGTGGGCATGCAAATTTATATAGGAATGTACATTTTCATTCAATCATCATAATAAAAAAAAAATAAAAAAGATACTCCCTGGACAAATACTGATACAATACCTGACTTTCCTCCAGAGCCAACAAGGGAGAAAGCCTTCCCCTGGAGTGGGCATCCTGAATTTGGACTTATAGCCTACCAGACTGTGAAAGAATAAACTTTCCTTTGTTCAAGCCATCCACTCTGTGGTATTTCTGCTAGAGTAGCACTAGCTGACTAAAACAATGTGCATCACAAAGCAGCATTCATTTGGCTTTACAAACCACTGCATGCATTTCAAGTTTTTAATATAGTAAGTGCTATGGGGGTTGGTTTGTAACTGTGGTTTGTACATAAACTGGAAGTTTATAACCCTGGGACTGCCTGTAGTAGTATCTCCCTCTGCTTTCCTTTGGTAAAGACACTTGTGATTACATCATTGGGCCCATCTTGATAACCCAGGCTAATCTCATTTCCAGATCCATAGCCACATCTGCAAAGTCTCTTCTGTCACGTAAGGTAATGTATTCCCAAATTTGGGGATTAGAATGTGGAAACTTAGGGAGCCATTTTTTGGCCTACTTTAAATCTTCTCCAATTATTAATAGCTAATAAATTTTATCTTTGCTTTAGTGAATTTACCTTTTTGGTGGGAAATTAATATATCTAAGGTTTTGAAAAATACTATAGTTAAACACCTATTTTGATGCGGCAGTGTATGAGTGTATTAAAATTGGTAAGATCCTGTTGTATATGGAAGGCAGGAGAAAAAATGGCATCCCAGAAGGAAATGAATTAGAAAAAACTTATAAAAATTAGATGAGAAAAGACAGCAAAATAGTTAAATGAAAACATCAGCATGTGTTGTCACTGAGATAGCCTGGGCAATCTCTGGTGGATCCGTGACTACAGCCAATGATACAGCAAAAACTCTGGTGTAGACCCCCAAACCAAAGCAAGCCAACAGGTATCAAGTAGATTCCAACTTGTACTGGCCCTGTAGGACAAACTAGAACTGCATTATAGATTTCCAAGGCTATAATTTTTACAGAAGCAGACTGCTACATTTTTCTCCTATGGGGCTGGTGGGTTTGAACCACTGACCATTAGTTAGGCTAGCAGCCTAATGCTTATCCACTGCACCACGAGGGCTTCTAGTATAGGCTAACCAACATCAACCAAGTCCATTGTCACTGAATTGAGTCTGACTCATAGGACAGAGTAGAACTACCCCACAGAGCATCCAGGGAGTGGCTCAACAGCTGAACGCTCACCCTCTTCACCATCAGGACTCCTTGTGTAAATATCACATGCTAATTGTGACCGTTGCTTTTCAGTATTATTGGTCAAAGGCTCTTTTCCCTGTCCTTCAGTATCTGCAATGAGGAAGATGAAATAATATTTACAAGGCGCTACTTGAAGCCAATTGTTCTGCACTCTTGATTGCTTGCTCTTTTGGTGTGTTCTTTTGTAACAGAAGGAAGTTGTAATGGGATTTTACCATGGCCAGACTTTGTAATGGATTTCTCCATGGGTGGTGATTTTAAGAACATTTCACCATGGATCTATAATCTGCTTGCTGGAATTGTAACCTGAAAATCCCCTACAGGACTTGGCATTAGGCTCCTGGCATGCTTTGTATCATTTAATCACTTTTTTTTTTCCTTGCACCTTAATTACTAAGCAAGCAATCCCAGCTGTAGGTACTAGGGTTATTTACATAACTGGAATTTCCAGTGTTTAGGCAGAGGGCTGGAATTAATAAGTGGACTATCTAAATGTCATTTAAGCCTTACACTTGGTAGTGAATAAGGGACTGTGAAACCCTTTACTAGCCTGTCTTTTGGGGCTCTACCTCATTGTGATTGAAAAAAATCAGAAGTATAATCTATCCCAGAGATGGCAGCATTCTGAAATTTAGGCAACAGTGAAAGATTTACCAGTTTATTGAGATTTAACTATAAACTCTCCTGCTTTCTTTGCTTATTAGTTATGGGAAAATAAACTTTTCATTTTCCTTGGATCAGATGTGTCAGAGAAGTGAGACTTGACTTTTGAAAGCTGTAGGAGGTTAATCAAAGTATTGACTTAGTCTTCAGACAATTCATTTCAATTTCATAGTGATCATTTAGAGAAGTAAAAAATCTTTATGTACATATATCTGAAAAATGTCTTTATTTTGCTTTCCAGTACTGTTCATTTGGCTGAGAATAAGAGTCTAAATTTGAAATAATTTTCTATCAGAAAGTTCAATATATTTCTCCTTTGTCTTTACATCAAATTTTATTAGGATAGGGCTGGCAATGGGCCTTTTATTTTCTGTTTTCATTAAATATGTAGGGGATTGTCTTAGTCTGGCTTCTCTAAAGAGGCAAAACCAGGGAAGCGTGTAAGTATATACAGATAGTGATTTATGTTAAGGAAATGGCTCACAAAGTTACAGAGGCTGGAAAGTCCCAAGTCCTCAGGTCAGGCTACAGGCTTCTCTGAACTCACGTAGACGCAGGGGCTAGTGAACTCAAGATTGGTAGGTCATTAGCAGGCCTCTGGATCACAGGCTGTGAAGGCTGAAAAACCCCAAGATTCAAAAGTAAGACAGCAGGTAATCTGCTAGCTCAAGTCCCGAGAACTGGAGGTGAGATGAACAGGAGACAGTTACAGGATCCAGAACGAGCACAGGCTGATGAGCTTTGCCAGAAAGCCTGCTTATATGGGTTTAGACCACGTTCCCAAGGGCAGCCTTTCAGCTGATTGATTGTTCATAAAAGAGCTCATCATGGAGGTAATTACATTATGTCAGATCTCATCATTCCGGGGAAACATCATTAAAAGAACTACCAGACTATACAAGGTATGACCATTAAGTCCATGAACTTAATTGCTCTAAGCGCTACACACCTCGTTGCTGAATATCACTATGGTCACCTTCAAAGTACTCCCCTTAGGAAGCTGTGTACCGATGCCAGTGCCTAGTCCACCCGTCAGAGCAATTTTGGAACTCTTTCTGGAAGGGCCATTGCGCATGGTGGCACAGAGGTAAGTTTGCAAACTTATTTGTGTAGTTGTCTGTCAGGGAGTAAACAAATAACCGTATTGGGACACTCTCCCTACTCACCTGATCTAGCTTCCACTAACTTTCTTCTTTACCAGACAATAAAAGAAATACTGAAAGACATTTTGATAATATTCAGAACATCAGTGGTAATGTGGTGACAGCTCTGATGTCCATTTCAGAAAGTTCCAAAATTGCTTTGAGGGGTGGACTAGGTACTAGTGTCAGTGCACAGCTGCCTAAGAGGAGTACCTGGAAGATGACTATAGTGATTTTCAACAATGAGGTATATAGCACTTTTTCTAGGATAAGTTTGTGAACTTCATTGGCAATCCTTGTATCGTAACTTCTAAGTCACTTAAAATCATGGCCCAGCCAAGCTGACAGAAAAACTTAACCATTACTGGCACTCTGAAATTTATATCTAGAATTCTGCGATGCTTTCTTCTATTTAAAAAATTACTTTGGACTCCTCAATTTTAAAAAAAAACAGTGGACAACACTTCACCTTGTGAATTGATCCTCCATGTTTAATATTTTTCCTCATTTTTCTGTTTTTTCATATTTTTGTCCAAGTTATAAGTGATTTCTTTGACATTATCCTTCATAATTGTGTCTTGGCCTTCAGTTGCATCTATTTTATGTTCCCTACAAGTAGAGGGTTATATTTTGACGCCATCTAGGAGAATGGACTGGGGACAAAGGAACCAGTAAAGAACTTTTGCAGAAGCATAGATGACTGATGGTGGTGGTTTGCACTAGGAAAATGGAGAGAAGTAGTTGGAAAGATAGGAATGGGGATTGGATGTAGCCTTAAAGAAGAGTGAGGAGACAAGGATAAGGTTGAAGTCTAGACTTCAGCAGCTGGGCAAACGGTGATACCATGTCTGGTAGATAGGGATCATAGAAGTCCGAGTGTGATTAGGAGCAGTTTTGGGCATGCTGAGTTTCAGGTGTCTCTGGCGCCATCTGAAAGAAGATAACCAGAATTCATCTGGTCAGTGGGTTTAGGATTCAGTAAAGATACCTGAAATAGAGATACAACTTAGAGAGAAAGTAGTATAGAAATTGAAGAAATGGACAGAAAAGAGATTATGCAGGAAAAATGAGTTGAAAGAGAAACAATGTTTAAGGGCTAGGTAGAGGGATCCACACATGGGCACAGAAGGACCAGTTAGGGAGTATATTAGTTGTCTGATACTGTTGTAACAAATTACTAAATTTAGCATCTTAAAGCAGCACCCATTTACTCTCCCTTAATTTTGGTGGGTCAGGGGTTTGTCTCAGCTGGTTCTGCTTAGTGTTTCACAAGGCCAAAAACAAGGTGTTGGCAAGGCTGTGGCCCTTTCTGGAAGTTCTCAGACAGAATCTATTTCCAGGTTTGTTCACGTTGCTGGCAGAATTCAGTTCTAAGCTGATGTAGAATTGAAGTCCCCATTTCCTTGTTGGCACTTGACTGGGGGTCATTTTTCTCACCTTCTCACAGCCACTCATATTTACGTGTTCATGGCTGCCTTCAAAGCCAACAATGGTAGCCTGAGTCCTTCTCATGCTTTGAATCCCTCTGATTTTTCCTTCTGCTTCACCTTTCTTGCATCTCCTGCCACATCTCTCTAATGGACTTTTCTGTCTTTCTCTGCTTTCTTTAAGGTTGATGTGATTACACTGGGCCCACCTGGATAATCCAGGATCTCCTCATATCTTAAAGGCAGCTGATGTACTTCCATCTATGAAGTCTTTTCATTACAACCCCTAGATTAGTGTTTGATTGAAACATTGGTGCGTGGAAGTCTTGAGTGAACATTCTTAGAATTCTCCCCACCACAGGGAAATGGGAAAAAAGCCAGAAGAATGTAGTGTTTTGGAAAGTAAGTAAATAATATTTCAAAAAGGAGAGAGTATCTAACAGTGTCATATCCTACAGAGAGGTCAAGTAAGGTAAGAGCCGTGAAATGTCCATTGGGTTTATTGAGAAAAGTCATAGTGCAGTTGGGAATGGCCTGTAGAACAGACTAAAGTGGGTGTCTGGGAGATGAGAAGCAAGGAAGTAGGGACATGAATGCAGACTGCTCTTCCAAGGAGTTTAACTGCGAAGGGGAAAAACTAGGGCAATAACTTGTGAGAATTATTATTTTAATATGGATTTAAGATTGTTTAATGCTAATAGACAAAAGATACTGGAAAGAGAAAGGTGGTGATTTAAGAGACAGGCAATGTATAGGCAGAGTTGGGAGGCAAGGAACCTTAGAGTATTGGTTGAAGGTAGTTGTAGGCAGACAGTAAAGCACTCCTTCCCTTGTGTAAAGAAGGAGAAAATGAAAGTATATCCTGTTAGTCTGGTGGCAGCCAAGTTGGAGCTTCTCTTGAGACAGCTTCTAATTCCCGGTCAGAGAGCAGCTCGGGTGATCTCCCCAGAGTATTTTCTAGTAGCTTGTAAGTCCTGTTAGAGCAGGTACCACATTCAGCTTTTCACTGTGTACTTTCTACACTTAACATAGTGCTTAGAACATGATCAAACAAACAAACAACCCCACTGCCATCAGGTCGCTTCTGACTCATAGCAACCCTATAGGAAAGAGTGGAACTGCCCCATAGGGTTTCTAAGGAGCACCTGGTGAATTTGAACTGCTGACCTTTTGGTTAGCAGCTGCAGCAATTAACCACTATGTCACCAGGGTTTCCAGGGACATGATAGATACCAAATAAACATCGTTGAAAGCAACAGTCAATGGAAACTAAATGCATAGAGGAGGAGAGGATAGAAAGAGTAGGGGAGGTTTGTTCAGAGTGGAGAAGGTTTGATTACAGTCACTGTGGGCGGTGGCGGGGGAATCATCAGCAGTCATGTTGTGCTGGCTCTGTGATACCAGCCTGCACAGTGGCTTTGACAGCATGTTAAAAAAAAAAAAAGTTTAACATGCTAAGATTGAATCACATTGGCCTATCTTAAACATTTTCCACCATCTGACTAGCTTATTCCAACAACTCTCTTCAGTAAGCCAATTTTTTGATTATTGACTTATCTTGGAGGGCTCACCAACAAGTGACACTGCTTAAAGCTAGACGTTCAAGGTCTACTTTAATCAGTTTATTTTTTTAATGACTATGTCTGTGGTTGGGTCCCAGCTGATAAAAGAATTTTCCAGGTAGAAATGATCACAGCCACGCTCTATGAAGTAAGATTACGGCAAGTTAGTCACCCACTTTACTCTGATGTGCCCAGAATCATTTTCTAAGGGAGTCTAAGCCCTGCCCTCCTGGTTTCCTTGTGCTTGACTCTGTGCAGGGGTGAGCCAGGGCCCACCTGTCAGATGCATGTCCTAGAAACCTTGTGCTCCGTGAAAGAGTGTCAGTACACAGATGTCCTATGGAAGTATGTACTGTTGTTACTTCTACCTAGTTGATTCCAGCTCATTGTGACCCCATGTATTATAGAGTAGAATGACAGAAAACGTGTTTCTTGGTTATAATCTTAACAGGGAGCCTCGGTGGCACAGAGGTCAAGTGCTCAGCAGCTAGCCAAATGTTGTCAGTTCAAACTCACTAGCCACTCCATAGGAAAAAGATGTAGTAGTTGACTTCTGTAAAGATCTACAGCTTTGGAAACTATGGGGACAGTTCTGTTTTGTCCTATAGGGTCACTATGGTTTGGAACGAACTCAGTGGAAAGGGAATATCTTGACAGGTGCAAATTACCAGGGCTGTTTTTCTGAGGTGGTGCTCAGAGGGTTTGAACCACCAACCTTTAGGTTAATAGTCAAGCACAAACCACTTGCACTATGATGGAAGTACATACATAGCCTTTCCTTTAACCAGTGCTGTGGAATGCCTGCACTCGACCTTTCTATTAGAGAGGAACCCTCCAGGCTCAGCCTTAGTGTTTATGGAGCGCAGCCTTGTGGGACTCAGCCAGGCCGCTGAGAAGCTGTAAAATCCGGGCTTTTGTTTCTTTAGTCTGAGTTTTGGTGTCAGGCCATTTCAGTACTTTGAGATGTGTTATAAATGAGTCTATGAAACACCTTCACATTATTATTGTTGAATTTGCTACAGGGATGCTATTGAGGATCACAATCTGTCAATCATTGCATCACACTGTCTTTGTTAAAGAAGCTCAAGTGAGAAATATTCCGTTAAGTTTCAGTACCAGGATTTTTTTTACTCCCCGAGCACCCAGTTTGGCCTTGATTTTATGGATACCATAAAGTAAGGAAATGAACACACTTCCCTCTTTGACTACTGAAAAATATGGAACCAGGTGGGCTCCTTTCTTCTAGACAGTGCACAGGACACTGTGGATGTATGTTTTGTATGGCAGTCCCAACTTGGTCTCCTTTGTTTCTAACCACTTGTCCCCTCTTTATCTCTTTACTAATGTGTTATCTTGTATGCCAATTGTAATTTTGTAAGTCCTCTCAATGACTTTTTGGAATTAAGGAAATGGAGAATGGCACATTGATTAAAAGTGTGATATCTCATGTCAGGCTGATCTGAGGCAGAGTTCCTGCCCTATGACTGAACACTGTGTGAATACCATGTGACTGTGGCTGACTTAGCTGACCTTACTTATCTTAAGTATGATCTTATTAGCTCTTAGCATCATCATCATCTGCAAAATGGAGGTAGTAAAAGTTCTCACTTCATAAGGCTTTCATAAGTATTTGATAGAAACCCTTTAATTTGTTGCCTAGCATATAGTGGAAAGTCTAGTGCCATAGTGGTTAAGTGCTACATCTGCTAAACAAAAGGTTGGTAGTTCAAATCTTCTAAGTATTTCTTGGAAACTCCATGGAGCAGCTCTACACAGTCCTATAGGGTCACTATGAGCCAAAATGAACTCGATGGCAGTGGGCTTGGTTTTGGTTTTGATATTATATAGCACCAATTGTTGTTGAGTTGATTCCAACTCTTAATGGCCCCATAGGACATAGTAGAGCTACCCGCAGAGTTTCCAAGAAGAAGCTAGGGGATTTGAACTGCAGAACTTTTGGTTAGCAGGTAAGCTTTTAACCATAGTAAGTACTGAACAGATGCTATGAAGTTAAAACTATTATTGGCATTAGGAAGGAGCCCTGTGGTACAGTGGTTAAAGTGCTCGGCTGCTGATTGGAAGATTTATAGTTCCAACTCACCAGTTCCGGCTCAGAAAAAGAAAGATATGCAGTCTGCTTCAGTAAAGATTACAGCCTTAGAAACCAGATAGGGCAGGTCTACTCTGTCTTGTAGGGTCCCTATGAGTTGGAACTGACTTGAAGACAATGGACAGAATTGGCATTAGAACTAGTCAGAGAATAAGCAGAAAAATGAATGAATAAATGTACCTGTTGGAAAGATGAAGATTAGTTTCATCCTGCAAGGGTCATTTTTTCCACTCCCGTGAGCAAAGGCAGCCTGGAGTCTTACCTGTACACACTTTAATAATGATGGCTTAAAACCCTTGAGAAGCTCACAAACCCCTAATCTCCTGAAGCTTTTTGTTTTATAACTAGTAGAGAATGGAGAAGAGGTGATAAAATGTTAAAGCATCCTTCCTTTGACCTAAATTACTTACGTATATATATGTAAACATTTGCCATTTCAATATTTTTTACATGTATGATTCAGTGACATTAACTACATTTATTATGATGTACAATAGTCACTGCTGTGGATTTCCAAAATTTTTCATGCTGTGTTACTTTTTAGCCAAACCACCAAACCAAATTGTTGCCACTGAGTTGATTCCAGCTCATAACGACCCTGTGGAACAGAGTAGACCTGCTTTACAGGGTTTCCAAGGAGTGGCTGGTAGGTTTGAGCTGCTAACTCTTTGTTTAACAGCCAAGCTCCTTAGCACCAGGGCACCTGAATTACTGCCCGATGGAGGGGCATCTATCCAATAACGATATAGCTGCCGTACCTACTGTCAACAGTTTAGCGGGGGACATTGCTAACTACTGGCCACATGTCTCCAACACCTAAACAGCAAAGCAAAATGGAAAGATAGATGATTCTAACATTCCCAAAAAGGTTGGTAAAGCCACAGTGAGTAAAAGTCAGGCTTATCTGAGAAAGAACAGTAATAATACTAAGGACTGAAATAATGTTTTTATCAAGATACTTTAAAAACACGAGGGTATTATTCCTCTGAGGAACTCTTTGGAACAGCACACGTTCCAAGCTCGTTTTGATACAGACTCTTACACACCTGTCTCGTCTTTGACTCAGTTCCAGCACCCAGCACATGTCTGGCACAAATGTTTGTTGACAGAAGAAGTGAATGAATGGGGTGCCTCAAGCTGTGAGGGGACTCTCGCCAATGAGTGGACAATCTTCCTGGAGGCATCAAGGCTAAAGGAAATTAAATGACCTGGGAGTTAGTGACTAAAAAATAGAAGAGTTTAATGCTAGGAACATGAGATCAGGGATTGCATTTATTCAACACATTTTTGTTAAGTCCCTAGTTTGGTCCTGATACTATGTTAGCTATGGTGCATGTAACAGACGAATAAACTCAGGCTTTGCCCTCCTGTCACTGACCAGACAAACCCCCAACACATTCTATGGGATAACAAAGAAAGCAGACATGGAAGTCTTTCATGAGAAATGGACACCTGAAAGATGAGTTGGAGGTCTTGCCCACAATGAAGGTAGAAGGGAAAAGCAGGAACAGCCAGAAGATAACAGCTTGCATGGCACGTGTGAGACAGTGACTGTGCCAAGTCAATGCGAGCAGAGCACAGTGAGATGGGACTTTGGGAGAGCTGAGACTGGTAAGAAGCAGGCAGGAGGAAGACTAGGCACGGCCTCAACGAGTGTGGGCTACGTGTGAAGAGCAATGGGAAACCACTGTTTACACAGGAGGAGTTTTAAGATCTGACTTGAGTTTAGAAAACTCATTCTGGATGCTGTGGAGACGGGATTTAGGGGTTGGAGACTAGAGGTGGGGAGCCCACCCAGTAAGGGAGCTGTTGCAGTTGACTGGGCAATAGAAGGTAAGAGTCATAGCAGTTGGCTACAGCTGGGGGAGAAGAGGAGGAAGAACAACACTATTTGCAAAGAATAAAAATAAGATGGGTGTTCCCCTTGGGAAATGAGTGGAAATCTTTCTACCTTAACTCTGCATAAGTCACCTTGCTGTTCAGTTGTAGGACAGTGAGATATCAGCGCAACATGCGGAGTCATCCCTAAGTTCTTGGAGTACTTCCTCTTACCTCTTTCACAGTCTTACCGTAATGGGGTCCCTGGAGCACCCGTCACAGTGGGCAGCCGGGGGCAGCCGTAGGAGCCCAAGGCAAGGACTTTCAAGTCTTCTGACGTTGCCCCCTCTGGTGTATAGTGCTTAGGTGTCAAATAAGAGGGTTCCCAGGCAGGAATGAGTTTCTGCACTGGGCTTTTCAGGAGCTGGAGACAAAAACCTGCATTCACATTCCATCTAGGGTAAGTTTGAACAAGTTTTTTTAACTCCATGGGCCACTGCAGTCATTTACAGTCCACGAGTTTCAGTTTTCTCCTTTGTAAAATGAGAGTTAAAACGCCTGCCTTGTGTAACTTGTAAGAAACAAATTAAATGTGTAATGTCATTAGGTGCCATTGAGTCAGCTCTGCCTCATGCTGACCCCATGTGCAATAGAACAAAACGCTGCCTGGTCTGTCACCTTCTTCACAAACCCAGTGCCGTCGAGTCAGATCTGACTCACGGTGACCCTAGAGTCCAGAGGAGAACTGCCTGCTAGAGTATTCAAGGAGCGCCTGGTGGATCTGAGCTACCGACCTTTTGGTTAGCAGTGGTAGCACTTAACCCGCTACACCACCAGGGTTTCCCCCTTCTTCACAATTGTCACTATTTCTGAGTTGTTGCAGCCACTGTGTCAGCCCATTTTGTTAAGGGTCTTGCTCTCTTTTACCGACCTTATACGTTGCTGAGCATGATGTCCTTCTCCAGGGACTGATCCCCACTGTTAACATGCCCCAAGGGTGTGAGACAGTCCCACCATCCACACTTCTAAGGATCAGTCTGGCTGTACTCTGAAAATTATAATATGATTAAAAAACCCCAAAACAAAGCCAGTGCCTTGAGTTGATTCTGACTCACAGTGATGCTATAGGACAGAGTAGAGCTATCCCATATAGGAGGGTTCCCAAGGCTGTGAATCTTGACAGAAGCAGGCTGGCTCATCTTCCTCCTAGTTAACGGCTGAGTACTTAACCACTGCACATCAGGGCTTCTGAAATAGTGTGTCATACATCATAATATGATTTACTGTGTGCGTTTTGGATGCCTGTGAGGCTGTGCCACTTGGTGTATTGAGGATGGATTTTACAACTCAGAGACAGGAGTTTGGATTCTGGTCCCAACACAAAGGAGGCATCGACAAACATGGCAGGCTGCTTCTCAAATGGTTTCCAATGGTCCCACCTCCTGATAGTTACTCCCCAAATAGCCCAACCCCTTGTTTGAGGGCTGAACCTACGGACTTGCTTCTAATGAATAGAGTAAGACACAAGGGATGTGATGTCACTTTGGAGAAGAGGCTATAAAAAACAGAGGCTTCCATCTGACTTGTTCTCTGTGACTGACAAACTGAGCTATCACGTTGTGATCCATCTTGTGGAGAGACCTATGAGACAAGGGACTGAGGGCAGTCTCCAACCAACAGCCATCAAGGAACTTGGGCTCTTAGTCCTACAGCCCGTGAGTGAGCGTGGAAGCGAGTTCTCCCTCAGCTGAGCTGGACACGTCTGCAGCCCTAGTGGATACCTTGTTTGCAGCCTGAGTCAGAAGATCCCACTAAGCTGCGCTCAGGTTCCCGACAGAAACCGTGAGATAATGAATGCTATCTGAAGCCACAAATTTTGTGGTAATTTGAAACATGGCTGATACAAGTTACTCAATCTCTCTGGGCTCCAGAAGCATCTTCCTCTATAAAATAGTATCCTAATATCTCCTTTGAAGGAGTCATAGCATAAATTTAATGAAAGACTGTGTCTAAGCCAAATGTGGTGCCCAGCATACAGGGGCACTTAGTAAGTGATAGTTATTATTATTATGAAAGGCAGTGAAGGTTATTAGTATAAAAGGCAGTGAAGCCCAGGGACAGCTGAGTGATGCTGACACCAGGTGTGATGGGGTTTTCAAGGGCAGTAACTCCTGTGTCTGCTGTGTCGTAGCATAATCACACTGTTATGAATGTTTGTTTAATTATGCGTCTTCTCCAGTTGACTACGAAATCGAAGGGAACAGTGCATATGCATGTCTCCTGTCTATATACTTGGTGAGAGTTTGTTATGTGAAAGAATGAAAAAACAGTTGAATTAATGAGAGAGTTAAGAGATTCCTTAAAGCAGCTGTCTTTTATGCCTGGAGACGGTGTGGGGAGTAGAAAGGATCTTGAAGCTGGACTCTGAGGGTCAGGTCTGATGCCCATTAGCAGACACTCTCTAGCTGTGCACTTCACTCAGGCAGCGTATCACCGCCTTTCTAGGCCTCAGTTTTCTCACGTGTGAAATGGTTATAATAGGTGTCCTGGTGGCTCAGAGGTTTGTGGTTGGCTGGTTGATGGTTTGAACCCACCCAGTGGCACCATGGATGAAAGGCTGGGTGATCTGTTTCTATAAAGATTACAGCCAAGAAAACCCTACAGAGCATTTCTACTTTGTCATACGTGGCCACCCTGAGTCAGAATCAGCTTGGTGGTAACCAGTTACCTACCTAATATGGATTGCTGTGAAGCAGAACTGAGTTTATGAATGCAAAAGAACCAGGACTTCAAATCATTTCATTCTGGTTTGAACCCGTGCTTGAGAATTTATATTCCTAACAAGTTCCCAGGAAGTTGCATGTGAGAATCACCTAGAGATCTTGTTAAATGTAGATTCTGATCCAGGATACCTAGGGGTGGAAATGTAAATTCTCAGCAGAGAACCTGAAAACTACTTTGTAAACTGCAAACACTGCACAAAAGTTAGTTATTAGGACTGTTGGTGGAAACTGGCCCCAAGATGACTGTTCTTCTCAAGAGGCATATTACTTAATTACGTGTGTTTTGACACAACTTGAATTTTAAAAATGTGTTTGGGTGGTAAACAAAATTCATGAACCAATTTAATAAAAAATATTCCACCAAATGTTATTTTTTAATTATCTGGAACATGTATTCTTTGTTCAAAGGGTACAATGCTTTTTTCAAAATAATTGTTTGAACAGTTTTTATTACCCATTGTGATGGATACGTTTGGGGTGTGTAAACAGGAAACGTGTCGTTTATGAATGAGTTTCTTTAGCACGTAGGGATACTGTGGTTTTGCTTTTTTAATATGCTATTGGTTCATTATGGCTCCAAGCACTTGTTTTGCACCCATGACATGAGGTTAAGTGCACTTACTGGGTAAAGGAAACAAGGGCTCTTGTGAGGGCTCCTTCTCATGCATTCAGAGACAAACAAAACAAAATAAAACAAAAAAAAAACCCAGAGCCGTGGAGTGGCTTCTGCCTCATAGTGACCTATGCATTCAGGCTGGGTTAGTCCTGGAGAAACCTGCCTCTGGTGACACACATTGCCAGATCCTGACTAGGCAAATGCTTCTGCCTCAGGGAAGCCCAAATGCAGCAAAGAAAGCTAAGCTAGTTAGTTTCCTTGAAGCAAGAAATCTCAAGACATTTTCCTGTCTCAACCCAGCATCTCTTCCCAAACACATCCTTCTTGGCACAGTGTCTTTCCTTAGCATTTCTAAACTGAGTTCATTGAGATAGTCACGGTTTTTTAATCAATGAAGGGACCGTATGCCATCAACATACATTTGGGAAACATGTTGTTGTTGTTAGGTGCTGTCCAGTCACTTTGGATTTATAGTCACCACATGTACCATGGAACAAACCACTGTGGTCCTGCACCATTCTTACAATGATTGTTATGCTTGAGCCCATTGAACCCATTGAGAAGCTGCTGTGTCAACTCATCTCATTGAGGGTCTTCCTCTTTTTTGAGGACCCCCTACTCTACCAAGTATGATGTCTTTTTACGGGGACTGGTCCCTCCTGATTACATGTCCAAAGCATTATTCTGCTTACTCAGGAGCATTCTGGCTGTATTTCTTTTAAGAAAGATCTATTTGTTCTTTTTCGCAGTCCATGGTACATTCAGTATTCTTTTGCAACACCACAATTCAAGGCATCACTTCTTCCTCTGTCTTCATTATTCATTGTCCAGCTTTCACATGAATATGAGGCAGCTGAAAACACCATGGCTTGAGAAACGTGGCATACTACAAAGCCCTTTTGGAAAATCACGTTGCTTCTGTAAGAGAACAAATTGTAACATGACTTAGGTCAAAGTAAGCACTAAGCACCACCTAAAAAACAAAGCAAAATCTGTTGCTGTCCAGCTCAGTCAGTGCCAACTCTTGGTGATCACATGTGTTTCACAGTACAACTGCTCCACGGGGTTTTTTTTGGCTGTACTCTTTATGGAAAGTTTACCATGTCTTGCTTCCATGGTGCTTCTGGGTAGGTTTGAACTACCAATCTTGTAGTTAGTAGTTGAACACAAATGGGACCTAAGCCAAGCTCTTATGCCGTGGAGTCAATTTTGACTCATAGTGACCTTAAAGGACAGAGTAGAACTTACCCATGGAGTTTCCAAGGGGTGCCTGGTAGATTTGAACCGCTGCCCTTTTGGATAGTAGTGATAGCACTTAACCACTATGCCACCAGGGTTTCCCCAGGGACCTGAACTAAAAACCAACCCCTTGCAATTGAGTCATTTTCAACTCATACAGACCTTAGAGGAAGGAGTAGAACTGCCCCATCAGGTTTCCAAAGTTATAACTGTTGTATCTTTCTCCCAAGGATCCACTGGTGGATTTGAACCACTGACTTTTTAGTTAGCAGCCCAGAACTTAATTGCTGTGTTACCAGGGCTCCTTAAACATCACCCCACCAGAGTTAATTGCTTCCTTGGCAGATTCTTTTATCTCTTGAGTGAAATTGACAATGTTTTTTTTACCTTTTGGTGGTTTGTGCACTTATCTGTCTCCCTAATTGCCCTAAGATCTTTGAGAGTACAGGCCAGCTCTGTTTTGCATATGCTTTTCTCCTGGGCCTAATGTAGAGTTGTGAAAGTACTAAGTGCTCAATAAATGTTTGAGGAATGTGCCAGTAAATTAATAAATGCTGAGTCATCTTGAGTGGGCCAAGTAAGCAGAACCTAGAAGAAGAACATGTGTGGAGGCAAACTGAGTCAGCTTTCTTAACGGCACAGAACTGGACAGCTACAGGGTGAAAACACCGCTCACTTCAGCTGTGTCAGGCAAAGTCTGACTTCAGTGGACACTGCGTACTCATCGCTCCAAATAGGTTTGGTCCTTTCTACCCCTTTATTCTGTGTCAGACAAGAATGATCTGTTTTTATTTTCTTATCCAAGGACATTTCTTCACCCACAAAAGTCTTCAGATTTTTCCTTGAGAGACTGATTTTTTCACCCTGAGTGCAAAGCAATTTTAGAGACAGCTCAGCTTGATTAGGAGTTAAGGAAACCAAACACAATGCAAATGTTAAATGACTGACATGACAATCATCTCACAATGACACTGATAGTCTCTAGGCAGATACTGACTATCTCTGTTACCAATGACCTTCTCTCATGCTGTGAGTAGAGGATACTACCGGGGGTTTGACGACAAGCTCAAATTCTCCGTTACTCATCAGAGCAGGCAAGTGGGGGAAAGAAAACAACTTTAACTTAGATTGGTCCCAAAAGTCAGAATGACGTATGTTGGCATCAGTGTTAGGTGCTATACGTTTTAGCTACGGGGGGGGGGGCGGAGTCAAGATGGCGGACTAAGCCCATGTCTCCTATCCCTCTGGAAACCAAGATCAGAATTGACAATCAAACAGAGCCTTCTGATCACCTAATCAGCCACAGGACACGGCACAGAGCTGTTAATTGGGACTTCATACCACTCAGCAAAAAACCTCCTCTCTTTCGCTGACTCCCGCTCCTGGCTAGCGCTGGCTCTCACGGAAGGAAGGTAAACGCACCAGTTTGACTTTTTTTTTCCTCTGTCTCGGCTGACGGGCGGAGCTGGACCTTGCCTGGCGGCTGGACTCAGACGCGCTGCTGGGGGATAGGCCGGCGAAATTCCTATATTCTGAGAGCCAGGCTCGGGACTCTGTTAATCTAGACACTTTGAGCCTTTCGTTTTGTAGCTGCCTCAGTGGGGTTTGTGCAGAGCTTCGCAGTCAGTGTGCCGGACGCCATGTTGGTACCGAGATTTTAGCGGGACCTCGTTCTTAGCCTGGGAGCCAGCGCCTGCAAACGGGACAGTGCTTCTCCATCGGAAAAGTAGTGATTTTGCACAGTGCTGCCTGCACTGGGGGTCCTGCAACAGAAGCAGAGGAATCACCACCTCTCGGCACCTTTAGCCCCGCTGTCTGCTGCCTGTGTGGAGGACGCCATCTTGGGTACGGTGGCCGCAGCTGGACCTAATTCTTAGCTTGGGAGCCAGAGCCTGCCCACAGGAGAGCGCTTTTCTATCACAAAACCAGTACTCGACGCAGTGTTGGATAAGGCTAGGCCCTGTCAGCAGAGGCCACCAGGGCAGTAGCATTGCTGTATTCTGAACTAGTTTGTTATCGTCTGGGGTTGGATATAGTGGCACTTTGTCAGATGAGAAGACGGACCTCTACACCTGAAAACCTAACTGACTTGTGAACTGGTCAGATACCTTTTGCTTTACATTTGAAGACAGCCTAGAGAAACATTTGCAATCCATCCTCACAGTACCTCTTCCAGCCTCTATATACTCACATGGGACCCAAAAAGCAACAGACAATTGTGGCATACAAGCAATCACTCATGGCTTCAGAAGGCTCCCAAACAAAGCAACCAAGGAGTTTTCCAGATGAAGAAACTTTTATGAAAGCGTCAGGAAGTGAATACAAATTGATTATATACAGAGTCCTTCTAGACCTTATACAAAATGCAGCAGAACAAATTGAAAAATTAAGCAAGGTGTTCGATCTGATGGAACACCAGTACTCTGAAATCCAGCAGATCAAGAAGAAAATCAAAGACACAGAAACTTCCATGCAAAGCCAAGAAAACAGAATGGAACAAATGGAAAAAAGAATTTCTGACTTGGAAGACAGAGCTACTGATGCCAGCGTCTATGAGCAGAAATCAGAAAAAAGAAACAAGAAAAATGAAGAAACATTAAGAGGCATGTGGGACTCTATTAAGAGGAACAACCTTCGATTAATTGGAGTCCCTGAACAGGGTGAGACATCTGAGAACACAGAGAGTATTGTTGCTGAGCTGCTGAAAGAAAACTTCCCAGAAATCATGAAGGAAGAGAATATAGACATCTCAGATGCATATCGTATGCCACCCAATATAGATCTCAAAAGAAAGACTCCAAGACATATTATAATCAAGCTTAACAAATTGAAACATAAGCAGCAACTCTTAAAGGCAGCAAGACTCAAGGCAAAGCTAACATTCAGAGGGAAACCCTGTAGGCTCTTGTCAGATTTCTCAGCAGAAACCATGCTGGCATGGAGACAGTGGCACGACACATTCAAAGTCTTGAAGGAGAAGAACTTCCAACCAAGAATTATATATCCTGCAAAACTACCTTTCAAATACGAAAATGAAATTAAGACATTCCCAGATAAACAGAAACTCAGAGACTGTGTAAAAACCAAACCCAAACTACAAGAAATACTGAAAGAAGTTCTTGGCTTTGGCTTAGAAGAACGAAACCACTAACTTCATATTTTAGAACGACACACTACTCAATACTCTACTCATTTAGGGAAGGCTCTAAAGTAAATCACAGCTTTGATTTGGAAAGAAGCAGTCTAGTGATCATCATGAAAACTATGGTGTCATCATAATAAAAAGAGGAATGTACTACAGTCATTATAGTCCTTCCAGATGGAGAGGAAGATGACAAGACTGGTAGTAATTAAAATTGGGTTTATAGGGGCAGCTGTAAAGCACAACAAAGATGTATCATACCATTTCAAGAAATCTAACACATGAGTCTCAACAACTATAAAACCAGCTCTGAAAAAGGTGAAAAATCAACTCACAAAAAAGAGTGTCCCAGAACAGACTAATAAGAACAACAGAGAAAACATCAACATAAAAATAAACATGTCACAATGGCAGCAGTGAACACATACCTATCAATAATTACATTGAATGTGAATGGACTGAATGCTCCAGTAAAGAGACACCGAGTGTCATCTTGGATCAAAAGACACGACCCATCCATATGTTGTCTACAAGAAACTCACTTGAGACCTAAAGACAGGAACAAACTGAAAATTAAAGGATGGAAGAATATATATCAAGCTAACAACAAACAAAGAAGAGCATAGGTGGCAATTCTAATCTCAGATGTTTTAGCTACCAATTAAACAATGTGTATATGGAGGATGTCAGTATAAGAGAAAGAAGATGACTTCCCAGACAATGGTTCCGGCTCCCCATATGCATTGAGTGCTGAGGGGAGGGAATTCAGGACTGCCCTGGGCTTTTTAACTCTGCGATTGTTGTTGCGCTCCAGCCAGCTCCGACTCTTGGCAGACTTACGTACAATGGAAGGAAGTGGTGCTTGGTCCTGGACTATCTTCGTTTTCATCAGGGTGTTTGAGGTCATTGCTGTGGCTCTTATGCAGTACCCTCCAACCTAGGGGGCTCACCTTCTAGCACTATATTGGATAATATTTTGTTGTGATCCATAAATTTCCACTGGCTGATTTTCAGAAGTATATCCCCAGGCCTTTATACCTAGTCTGCACTATTTTGGAAGCTGTGCTAAGACCAGACCACCATGGGTGACTCTGGTGGTATTTCCAATATTACTGATATCGTAGCAACAAGTATCATAGCAACAGGCAAGCCACCACAGCACAATAAACTGATGGGTGGGTAGTAGGTTTCACTCTTAGTGAGACAAAATACAGGAGAGGGTGGTGAGATCCTTCCCAATCAAACCATGGTACATGAAGTTTCAGGACGCATTGTGGTCTGTTTTCTGAGACCAAGTGTCATTCATTGCTTAGCAAGGGAAACCAGCCAGGAGATATGCCAAGATCTTGCATGCATACCGTCAAAGTCTCTGCAGGGAGCCCAGCTGGGAGAAGCAGACGTGGTAAAGACAATCTTGACTAAGTGACACCTGTTAAATTGCTAGTTATTGACAGGGATTGGCAAGGCATGCCAAAAACAGAAAATCCAGGCTTTCTTTTTATTATTTCTACTCTTTTGGGGAGAGAGGGTGAAGGGGCCCAGTGGGGTAGGAACCTGGGCAGTGCTGGGAGCCAGAAGACTCAGAAACAGTAAATGTCAGAGAAGAAGAGCAAGACAAGTTGGAGTGGAGGACAAAGGGAGGTCTCAGTAGGCCACACAGATTAACCCAGGTGGTGAGTTCCTTAGGCCAACAAGAAAAGCACTGAATCATTTACTGCTGAAATTGTGGTTGGAGTCACTGAAAGGAGTCTAGGAGCAAGGCATAACATCATTAGCAGAAATTAATCATCCACTCTTTTCAACACTAAAAATTATACTGACCTATGCAAACCATAAAGACCAGGGAAGAAGCCAGAGGAGCAACTCTGGTGCCAGAGGGTTCCCGGAGGGGGCAGCTGTAACAGCAGACAAAGAGACCTGGGGTGGCTTAGGGGATGTTTGTGATGTTCTGGAGGGAATAACAACATCACAGGCTTTTGCATCACTGACAGAGGTGGAGATTTCCATAGCCAAGTGGGCAGAAGAGGTCAGCACTGATGGATCTTACATTCCCTTGTGAAGAAAGCAGCTTCAGATGAGCTCAGTCACTGGCAAGGAGACTTGTTGAGTTTGGCCCCAGGAGTCCCCCTGCGGAACCCATGGGCAGAGAGAAGAAACACGTTGTATAGGCTGAGGGACGGGATGACTGTGCCAGAGGGCACTGCAACCTCAGAAGCTGGAGGAGATGTCAACCCTGCCGTCCTCATGGTTGGAGCCCATGGATGTCTGGCTCCCCTCAGTGCATGCAGCTTCAACTTCATAGACTAGCTTTTTTCTTAGGGTTTCCAGGCAGTACCTGGGCATGGATAAATCTGCCTTCCTCTTTCAGGGACTATGAAGGGGAGAGGTGGGAGGCTGCTGGGGTTCTGGCTGTCTTCCTGGATATGGTGATGGGTGGGAATCGGGACAGGACTAAGGTGAAGTGAATGAGGAGCCTAGGGTACAAGATTTAAGGAGGCCTCACTGTCAGGGTCACGTAAGTACGTGGCTGGTGTTTGCATGATGCTGAGAGTGACGGCCTTCTTAAACTTTATTCCCAAGGTGCCTCACTTGCCTCTCCCTAGCTCTTGCCCTTGTTCAGTCTGATGTTCTTTCTCTGCATTTGAGAGTGGCCAAGGGACTCTGGATGGAGCCTGTGTTTCTGCAGGCCCCGTTTTGTCGTGAGCAAATCTGGAATGCATCAGGGTAGGGACAGCGGTGCAGTGTTTTGCTTCCTGCAGTGTCCGTGCTTTTCTAGGACGATCACTAAGGAAGACGCTATTAATGACCTCCTACAGTGGGTGTTTACAGCCTTCATAGTATCCTTTCTTTGGACTGGAGAGATGAGAAATACAGAGCTTTAATCAGCATGAGCTGATGGGAATCTCAAAAGGACATTGATAAATTTTTAAAAATATACATACACATAACACATACATGTAAAACAAAAAACCCCTGCCATCAAGTCAATTTTGACTCATAGCCACCTTATAGGACAGAGTAGAATTGCCCCATAGGGTTTCCAAAGAGCAGCTGGTGGATTCGAACTGCCAACCTTTTGGTTAGCAGCCGAGATCTTAACCACTGTACCACCAGGGCTGCTGTCTAAGCCAAGCTTGGTGCTAATCACTTTATTTGCATTTTCTAGGGCCATGAGTCGGATCCGACTCAACAGCATTTGGCTGGTGGCTAATGTGATTTAATTAATTCATCTGCTATGTGTCAGAATTGACTTGATGGCAGTGGTTTTGGTTTTTGGTTATCATTCCTGGGAACCCTGGTGATGTAGTGGTTAAGTGCTATATCTGCCAACCACAAATTGGCAGTTTGAATCCACCAAGCTGTTTCTGGAAACTCTGTGGAGTGGTTTTATTCTGTCTACAGGGTCACTATGGGTTGCCACCAACTTGGTGGCAGTGGGTTTGGTTTTTTTTATTCCATGAGGTCAGCAATGCTGCCCCTGCTTTACAGATGATGACATTGAGATTTAGAGATACAAAGCAACCTCGCAAGGTGACAGGCAGAGTTGGAATTCAAACCCAGCTCTACCTGGCCCCAGAGCTTGAGATCAAGAAGAAATAGATAAAGCTTCTCTTCTTCCTGTCCCTGATGCCCCTCCTATGTCTGCTTCACGTTCTCACAAAGGAAGCACACAATAAAAACACAACAGGAGGTGCTGTTGGAAGGCTTCTTATCCTCCCAGGAGGAATACAGTCACCATCCTCCAAACACCAGCTAGAAAATATTGGCCCCTCCAGTACCTTTCACTCCAAGTTCTGCACAGTGTTTACTGAGCTTACTCACTCCACCTAATTTACAGCTTCAGAAGAAAAAAAGTGCTTGTTTCCTTTTCGTGTTTGAACTTTGGTGACAGATTGTTTGCAGTCATTCTGGTGTTGCATGCAATTCAGAGCAGCGGCAAAGGCAGGCGTGAGTCGGAGAGGATGAGGCGCCCTTCAGATCCAACACCTGTTCCCACCAGACTTCTCGTGGCTTTGAAATCAGTCATAATTGGCTATACTCCACTGTCATAACAAGAAACTGCTCTTATGTCCAGATATGTCTTGGGGTTTTATAAAACAGTGAGTGCATACAAGTTAAAGATGGCCACAAATTCGTTGACGTTCCTCACTTTGAGGGTTGGGGTCTATTTCTCCTCCTTTTGAATCTGGAAGTGACTCGGGACCATATTTACCAATAGAATACAGCAGAAGAGATGCTGATGTCAGTTCTGTGGAAATAAATGACTGAAGATATGTTGTTCCAGACCTACCTAGGAGTACAGAGGGGTGCTCTGGGCAAGTCAGAGCTCCCATTGAAAGATCATTACTGTTTAGTTGATTACAGTTGGTAACAACCCTATAGAACAGAGTAGAACTACCCCATAAAGTTTCCAAGGAGCGCCTAGTGGATTCAAACTGCCAGCCTTTTGGTTACCAGCTATGGCACTTAACCACTAGGCCACTAGGGTCAACAGTAGCCAAATGGCCTTTTTCTGACAGAATACACTTCCTTTAGTTGTACTAAGTAATTATTTTGGTTTCCTATTTCTGTTTTAGCTTTTCCTCTTGGTAAATAACTCTGGAACTACAAGCATTCTGTGTTTGTGTTAGACATTTATTTACAGCTTTAATTGGAAATATTTCATGGATAGCCTTCAGACATGGTTACGTTGGGAAAGACAGGAAAAACACATGCAATGAGTTGCTTGTTATAAGCATCTGCTCTTTTCAGAAAAACTGAACTACTAGATGAGAATAGTGATAAAAACCCGAACCCACTGCTGTTGAGTCAGGTCTGACTCACAGTGACCCTAGAGGTCCCCCAATTTTCTCTTTATCTCCATCACTCTCTGTGTCTCTCTCTTACACAAACACAGGGGCACAAACCCCTGATTGTTCTACAAGGAATCAGATCAAGTAAGTCATAGACTTCACTGTCGTGGGGGCTTCTGGGCAGGAACATCATGCAGTCTAAGCACGAGGATCAGCAGCTACTGGACAGTCTGTGACTGAGAGCAGGGTGGGCGCCATTCATTGGGTGACTCACGCATTCAGTCAACACACACACATCAGGCAGTAGCAGTAGTGTATTTGCCATTACTTGACTACTACTCTGTGCGCTGGGAACCATCAGTTGATAACTTTAGCCACTGTCAGTAAAGGTTTTCTCAGTGCCGAGGACAGCCGGGAATGGTGCAATGTGAAGAATGATCTACCAGGATCAGTGTGAGCCTGGGAAAAGATGGTGGTGGTTGGGAGTTGGGGGAAGTGAATACCCACAGCTTTATTGCTGTAACTGAGAGTTCATTTTAGTTACTAGGGTGAATCCGTGCTGATTTCATATTGTAGGCAATCTTGTTCAGTGGCAAAGCTCTGATCACCCATTAGTGCCAAACCACTTGAGCCTGAACCCCAGCTCTGCCCCTTATCTGCTGTCTGACATTGACAGGTGGCTTTCTGTCTCCACGTCTTAAACAAAACAATCTCATGGCCATGATTCCTACTCACGGCAAACCTGTAAGACAGAGTGTGATTGTCCCTAGGACTTCCAAAGCTATAGTTGTTAGGGGAGTAGATGGTCACATCCCTCTCCCACAGAGGGGCTGGTAGTTCGAACCTCTGACTTTTCTGTTAGCAGCTGAGCATTTTAACCACTGTGTCACCAAACTGGAATGCTGGCATTAACATGTATCAACTGTTTCTTACATTTCAAGTGCTTTGCTTTCATGATCTCATTTTATCCTTGCAGTAACTTTGCATTTGGTATTATTATGCACTTCCTTTTTAATGGGATAACTGTGGTACGAAGAGGTCAAGTAACAGCTAGGAGCTGGAGTTTGAAACAGATACCTGGCTCCAGATTCTACTACACCAAAATTGGGTAGCTGTAAGCCACAAAATGGGTGATAGCTGTGCTAAGATAGACATCTCCTTGGCTTTGGGAAGTCAAGAGAGGTCTGAAGTGGCTGTAGCTCCCAGGCCAATCGTGTTCAGCTTTGAGATGTCTCTTCTACTTAACCCCGGTGTTCAGTGCAGATATTATCATTTTCTATGTGTACAGAGGTATGAAAAATTAGGGGAAGTATCGCACTACTTTTTGCAACCTGTTTATGACATTGTCTGCCTTATAGCTTTAATATTTTGAAGATTAAAGAAGAGAAAGCATTTTTCAAGCTTTAGTACTATACCACAAAAATTATAAAACAGAATCCATTGCTGCAAGTAGATTCCAACTCATGGTGATCCTAAGTGTGCAGACTAGAACTGAGCTCCACAGAGTTTTCATGGCTGTGATTTTTTGGAAGAAGATTGCCAGTCCTTTCTTCTCAGGTGCTTTTCATGTGAGTCCCAGTTGCTGACTTTTCTATTCATAGCCTAAGGCCACCTAACACTCCATAGGGATTAACTATTTTAACTCATAGTGCCATAATCCATGGGTACTTGTGACCTCTCTATCAACAGTTTATCTTTCTTCAGCAAGTATCTGCCACATATTCTGTGTCCATGTAGGAACATCTATGAGAAACAATGACAGAGGAAAGTGATGTGACTGAGAAGAAAGTGATTTCACCAAGCCATCAGTGTCAGGCTGGAAGGTATCCTGGAAAAAGGCTACCTTCTCAGGGATACCAGAGAGTACATTTTTCAAGGTGGTGTTCCCAGAGATGATTCAGCTCAGAAAAGTGGATGCCTGCTAACCAAATGCAGACCAGCAGATGTGTAGAATAGACAGCTAGTTTACTGACTCAAGAAGCCTAGAGGCTCAGCATTGCGGGTTTTTTTCAGCAATCTGTCACTATGGGAACTGAATTGTCATCAGAGGTTTGCTTATAGCCTTAAATCCAAACAACGAGAGTTAAAAGGATGAGCTACACAGCCAGTTCACCATGGAATGAGAGGCTGAGGCGAGTCTTCCTCTCCACAGAGGGATAGATGGGCCAAGCAGACCAGAATTCTGCTTTTGGTACTTCAGGGCCTCCTAGCCCTGGAGGGGGCTGAACACAAACACAAATTCTTCTCCTCTCATTTCTAGGATCCATGTGGATCATCTTCATATGACCACAATTTCAGATATATTAAAGATAGAATTTCCAGGCTCTGTTTTTCCTAATTGTTCTGAGAGACGTTAGTTTTCTAAAAGGATTTCTGTAGAGAGTAAGCCTTGTCAGTTATATGTGGCTTGTGTCATTTTCAAAATTTTGAGATCACCCCACTTTAGTCTTGGATATTGAAAACAGTATTAGGAGCTTTTTTTTTTTTTTTTGTATTCAAAGATGATTACTTTTTATTGAATTTAGGAGAGATTTCGGTAGTAATTTATACCTGGCACAGCCAATAAAAGGTACAAGTGAAAGAAATAGTTGATAACAAATACATTGTGTATTTTCTCTATAACTACCACTAATAAACTATTCCATATCAGCCCTGACTAGACTCAGAAATTTTCAATCAGTTTATGAGATTGAATGCACATTCCAATGATCTGATTGTGTTTTTGTCTCTAAGAGTTCACACCATGTGATTAACTCCCTTTCATGCTGTTAATAGGTGAACCGACATATATACAAATCATATTGCCTGAAGGAACCGTTACAACATTTAATACTATCCCCCCCCAAATGCACACAGTCTCCTCCCTTACAGCACTGATACACACACACATACCCCTAAAATCAGAAGTTTATTTATTTATTATTTGTGGCTTCTAAATGTGCTGCCATTTCAGTTTCAAAGGACAAATTCATTGAGAGGCACTTCACTGTGAATTAGAAGCTAAAAGTCTGGGATTAAAACTTCCGGGTTTAAGCCTTACTCTGCCATAAACTTGCTGTATGACCTTGTCCAACTTACCTCTCCATGCTTCCGTTTGTTCGGTGAAAAATTGGTGATAGTAATAGTCCTTGTCTCTGAGTTCTGTCACAAGGTATCCTATGTAAAGTTTTTAAAATCGTTTTTGGGAAATTTTTACTTCTGATAAAGATAGAGATAGAACCAATCAAGAAACTGGACAAAATCTATAACACAATTGCTTTTAAGAAAATGAACACAAAATAATGAAGTACAATGACTTCTGAGAGAGACAGGAAACACTTTACATGGGTTGTCCCCATCTTACTGCCTTCAGAAAGTGTCCAGGCTGAGGCACTTTCAAGTATTCTGGGAGCCTACTGAGATTCCCTGGGGAAGCAGAGCTGAGAGTCCAGGGAGACGTGAAAGTTGTGGTTCGCTTACAGAGTACTGGAGATGAGCAAACTGCACACAGACGTAAATGCAGAGATGTGCAGGTCATTTCTTCTTGAGTATTTAGCAGAATGCTGATTAATGCATGTGTGTGAGGAAACTACCCAAGGCTGGGGAAAGAACCACCTGAAGGAACTGGGGGAAACAATATCCAAAACTCGCAGAAGGACAAGAATAGCACTTTCCCCTACCAGCTAGAATGGAAACTTCATAATGCATGGGGCATTGGGAGTACACAAAAGGGTCTTGACTAAGCAGTGAGGAATAAGGTAGTCCTAGACCACATACACCTCTTATTCTCACCTAACAGCCTAAAAGCAAAATCTGAAAGAATCAAACTGTTTTCCAGTAACTTAACTACATCCCAAGGCTCACATATATTTATAGGAGTTCCTGGGTTACAAATGAGAGCCATTCCTAAGTGTGTCTTTAAGAACTTGTAGGCAAGTCAGAATAGGTGCATATGAGTTTTTATTTAGCCTTACTGTAGCACTGCTGTGAGTTAGAATCAACCCAACAGCACTGGTTTGCTTGGCTTAGTGCAAGAAGGACATCCTGGTGGTGTAGTGGTTGAGTGCTATGGCTGCCAACCAAAAGGGTGGCAGTTCAAATCCACCTGGTGCTCCTTGGAAACTTTATGCAGTAGTTGTACTCTGTCCTATAGGACCACTATGGGTAGGAATTGACTTGATGGCAATGGGTTTGGGATTTTTGTTTTTTTAGGGCAAGAAAAGGCTCAAAAACTTTAATGATTTAAAAGCTGCACCTGCTGGATGTGAAGGTGACTATGATAAAGAATTTGTCGTGAATAGAGTTTGGGTCAGTCATTTCAAAGTGAGGGCAAATTTGCATAATATTAAAGGACAAGTATGGGTTGTCCTGAAGTCAGGTATTTGTAACCCAGGGACTTCCTGTATGGAATATTCAGTACCCAATAAAATAAAATTAGCAACATCTGGCATGCAATCAAAATTACTAGGCATACAACCATGCAAGGAAACAGGGCTTCAAATCCATTCTGCCTAGCTCAGTCGTGGCTTGTGAAGGAAAACCCAAATGGACTCAAATTTTTACATGTGGATGAACCAGAACAATAACTGGAATAGGAAAAACTACTGGACAAAGACCTGCTGGAAGCTTAATCTACATCTTATGAAACAAGGGCAGCATGTACATTGCACAGCAACAAAATCTCTTAATCAGCAGCATCAGAAATAATGGTGACCCTCTCAAAGATGGTGGCTGATGATGCTGCTTTTAATGTGCATCCTCTACACAGTCTTGGGGACAGTCCAATCTCCCTCCCACATCAGGCTTCTTAAAAGGCTCACTGTCCCTCTTTTGTGTCTCCTAATTCAGGACACTGATCTCCAATTCTTTCTATTCTGGTTATTGTTCCACTTAATCTCAATAAGAAAAAATTGGGTCCATTTCATTTTGTGCTTTGTCAGCCATGACTGAACCAGTCTGAACCACTTTGAAGACCTGCAAGAAAATAAAACCTATAAGGAGGTCAGCAAACCAACAGTGACACAAATATAGGAGTCAATCAACCCAGAACTGACACATCTGTCAGTTTCCAGAAAAGGGGACATTAAAGTAGTGATCATAACTTCATTCAATATGTTTAAAAAGGTAGAGAGAGGTACAGAAGATACAAAAAAGGCCCAAACTGAACTTCAACAGATGAAAGATACACTGGATGGAATTAACAGCAGATTAGAAAATACATGACAAAAGATGAGTGAACTTGAAGACATAGCCATAGAAAATATGCAAAACTAGTCACAGAGATTACAAAATTTTTTTTTAAATGAATATTACATCAGTGACTGTGGGACAACTTCCAGTGACCTAAAATATGTGTAATTTCAGTCTCTGAGGGAGGAGCAGGGGAACAGAAAAGATAGCCTGAGTCTCCCAAGTGTTGGTGAGGCTGCAGAGAGACTAGTGCTCTTAGACACTGCTGGTGGGAACATAAACAACATGAGGGCATTGTAAGTTTATCCAGGGTATTTTTTGTTTCATATGTAGTTTTCAATTTTGGAAGTTCAATTTGCTTCTTCTTCTTTTATCTTCTGTACCTCTACTTAACTTTTAAACATATGGAGCAGAGCAATAATATGTTTTAACGTCTTTTTCTGCTAATTCTGATAAATGTGCCAACAATTCTGAGTTGATTCATTCCTACATTTGTATCACTTTCAGGTGACTCACTTATCCCCTCACTATAGGTTGTGTTTTTATGCTTCTTTCTTCCTTTCCATTTTAGACAGTTTGGTAGTTTCTTAACAAGTTATACATTCCCCTGTCACATGATTGGGCTGTTTCATTCTTAAATCTTCACCCAAGAAAAAAGAAGTCACATATCCACACAAACCGTGTTACATGAATATTCACATGAGTTTTTTTTACAATAGCCCCCAAATGAGAACAATCAAATGCTATGTTTAAAAAGTAAGTGGATATACAAATTGTGGTATGTACATACAGTGGAATAGTATTAATAGTAAAAACAAAAACAAAACAATCCCTCCCAAACTACTGATACATGCCACAGCATGGGTGAATATCATAAAAATTATGCTGAGTGAAAGACACCTGATTAAAAAAATACATACTGTGTTTTCATTTCCATAAAATTATTGAAAATAAAAAAATCTATACAGATAAAAAGCACATCAGTAGTTACTGGGAATGAGTCAGAGTTGGAAAAAGTAACAAAGAGAAAAATTACAAAGGGGCAAGAGAAAACTTTTGGGGGTGATGAATGTGTTCATTTATCTTGATTTTTGAGATTGTGTCATGGGTATATGAATACGTGAAACATCAATTATATATCATGTATGTACATTTTGGAATCCTTTCATGGTACAGATGGTTAGCATACCCAACTGTTAACCGAAAGGTTGATGTTTGAGTTGCCCCAGAGGTGCATCGGAACAAGGTCCTGGTGATCCAAAAAACCAACCATTGAAAACCCTGTGGAGCACAGTTCTATCTGATACACATGGGGTTGTTCTAAGTCAGACTGGGCTTGATGGTAACTGGTATGGGAAATGGTAAGATAATTATGTGACTGAAACCGTCATGCTAGGAGAGGCTGCAGGTGAAGTCCAGTAGTAGATCAACAGTGTGGGCTGACCATCACTTGTCTGGTAACTTTTTTGGACTAACCAAACAAGAATGTAAATCTGGGGGCATTTTGTGTATAGGAGAATTTTAAGGTTATTCTTTTAACTTGGATAAATTGGCCGTTTCTTACCCCACTTCTTCCGTCTCCTTCTCAAGGATATGGAGGGGATAAGACCAAGATGTATACCCAGGGAGGAGGAATTTTGACCTACTTTGATCAGATTCCAGAGTATTAATTGGGTCAGGCTCATAGAGAGCTGAGATTGTTTTTTCTACTCAAAGTTTTTTAAAAAAATTAATTAGTTCCCAATATCCAAATATTGAGGCAGTTCACATAAAACTCGAATTCTGGCCTCCCTTGAAAAACCAGACCTAGTAACGCTGGGGCTGCAATCCTGTCCCAGGCAGTGGAGGGAACTCTGGTGCTTGTCCCCTTTAGAGCAGCTCAAATGTTCCAGTTTGCTGCAACATAATTGATTCAATTATATTATTGTCTGGGTACCCATGGCTGTTTAGTTTGCATATTGTGTTAAAAGGCCAGAACATATATGTATAACCCTTTAGAGGAAAGTGAAAATTAGCAAACAAAAATACAAGACACCCAGCTAAATCTGAATATCAGATAAACGTAAGTGTGTCCACTTCCTGCGTCATTGGTGGTTCACTGATAACAGTTCTTGCATTTCACGCAGGAGACCTGAGTTTGATTTCTGACCAATACATCTCAGGGCAGCAAACACCTGTTTGTCACTGTAGGCATGCATGCTATCGTCATGCCGAAAAGGTTTCAGCAGACCTTCTAAAGAAAGACAGTCTAGGAAGAAAGGCCTGGTGACATACTTCTGAAAATCAGCCAATGGAAATCCAATGTATCACAGTGGTCCTACCTCGGGGATGGCACAGGACCAGGCAGTATATTGGTCTGTTGTTCATGGGTTTACCGTGACTCAGTGGTAGCTAACAACAATAACAAATGTTCTATACAATATGTGAGACATACTTATACCAAAAAAAAAAAAAAAACCCAAACCCAGTGCCGTCAAGTCAATTCTGACTCAAAGCAGCCCTACAAAACAGAGTAGAACTGCCCCATAGACTTTCCAAGGAGTGCCTGGAAGATTCAAACTGCCAACCTTCTGGTTAGCAGATGTAGCACTTAACCACTAAGCCACCAGAGACATGCTAACAACTTATTCATTGTTTACCTGAAATTCAAGTTTAACTAGGTTTCCTTTAATTTATCTGGCTATCCTATTTCTTCTATTTCTTGGAGCCAGAATGATAAAAAAGATCAGGACTGCTCCCTTTGGGAGAAGTCCTGATTGTCTCTGTTCTGCTTGCCCTTGGAAGCTCTATTCTCTAACATGGCACCAAACTGAGGTCTCCTGAGAAGGAAGCTTAGACCCTCTCGCCTCTGGGTTTTGTAATAAATTTGCTTTCTCCTTCTAGTTTTTCTCTGTTACTGGCTTGGGCAGCTTGAATCAGTTTTTGCTTGCATTGCAGTGGTTAGACTAGATGCTCAAATACAGTAAAATCTGCAAAAACCTGAACCGGTTAAAAGCAGAAAACTTTCAGAGAAGTAAAACTCAAATATTTTCTACTAAAATGAGTGATAGAAAAATGGTGAAACTGAACCCTGTCAAAGGCAGAAAAACTTAGAAAACCCCAGAGAAACAAGCCAGTCCCATCAAGTTCTGGATCTCATAAATCTCACGATAGAAGCTTGGGAGAAGACGACCAAAGGTTTGCTTTGATTTGATGCCACTGAGACCTACCTAGGTAGGAAGAAGTAACTCACAATGAAACCTAGCTTTGTTCTTTCAAGTCGTTTATGCTGTTTTGAAGCAATACCTTTAGCCAGTAGTAAATGTTGCTTGCCTAACTTGGCTTCTTTCATCCTGAGGCTTAGACCTCCCTTGGGTACCTTGAGTGGAAAGTTAAGAAAAATTATTTATCACCTGGAAATAAAGCAAAAGGATTGTCATATGGCCTTTTAGTGTCATCCAGAGTCATGCTACTGAACGTGTGGCTTGCTTATGAGTAGTGTCACCTGGGACGTTGTTAAAATGCAAACTTTTGAGGCCAGGCTAAGACCTACTGAATCAGAATTTCTGGGGCAGGGCCCAGAGATTAGTGTTTTTGTACAGCTTGAGAAGCACTGCTCTGGATAAGTTTGTCCAAGGATCTTTGTACTCTAGGAAAATGCAAAATATAAAAGACTAAACCATCTACAACACTAATGAAATAGTGGCTGTGATTTTGCTTTCTGTCCAGCAGAGAAGTCAAACAAAAAATGAAGGTTTTACTGCTCTGTTGGACACTACCTGTTTTGAATCTAAATTAGTAATCTTATCATTCTTTTCTCCCCCACTGACAACACAAGTTCCCATTTTGTCATATTCCATTTTGAACCAGCTTTGCAATGCTGTCATTTCCCTCACTTCATGAATCAAATAAAACTTTGCCACGTGCTTATCTATCTATATGAAAATTAGGTTTCTAATATTTGGGGAATTAGTCATTGACAGGAGGATAACTGAGAGAAGATGGGCTTCCTCTCTTCAGTCTCCTGGCTAAAAACTGTACTAACTGTTTTTGTCTCATTAAGGACCTATTTGGTCAGGAACAACAGAAGCCAACTCAATGAGCTCAAGGAAAAAAGTTTATGGGAAGCATATGAGTATATAGGGATATCTCTGGGGCTTATTTGCTGAAAGTACTGCTAGGCCTCAAAGGAAGTGGACAAATCTCAAATCTCTTCCCTTCTTTCTCTCTAGATAAGTTCTCGTAGGAAATCTTGGTGGTGTAGTGGCGGACTGCTACAGCTGCTAACCAATAGGTCAGTGGTGCAAACCCAGCAGGTGCTCCTGGGAAACTCTATGGGGGACTTCGACTGCAGGGTCGCCAGGAGTCACAACGACAGATAAGTTCTGGTCTGAAATCTTTCTGTACATGAACACTACTCTCCAGCTTCTTTATAAGCTGGTTTCACTGTTTACCTATCATCATGAATGTTGGTTAAAAATAGATCTGAATTATGTTCTAGCCCCAGAATAGATAACTTTATCTGTCCCTGACAAATCAAATCACTTGGCTTTGGGTCACACGCCCACCTAGTCAGATGAGGAAGGGTGATGTGATCAGCTGTCTGTTCTCCAGAAGCTAGGGGTTAGAGCAGGCGTTCTAGGAAGGCCCACTGGCAAGGGAGGCAAATTTATGTGTAGTACCATACACTTTGATAGGTTGTATTAGTAATTAGGAAACCCTGGTTGTGTAGTGGTTAAGAGCGATAGCTGCTAGTCAAGAGTTTGGCAGTTTAACTCCAACTAACTCTCCTTGGAAACCCTATGGGGCAGTTCCACTCTGTCCTGTAGAGTCACTGCTAGTGAGAACTGACTTGATGGTAATAGGTAGTGGTGATTCATGATTAAGGAAAGAGATGACAAAAGAGATGTGTCTTCTAGTTTCCTCCTTTGGACATGAGAGTGGTCATGTGACGAACACTTGCAAATGCTTGACAGTATGTTAAGGAAGTGAAAGTCAGGATGAACTATAGAGTTAGAGGATTTTAGAGAGGAAGAGACCCGTGTCCCGCTGCTGCCAAACCATGTTGTTTTATCCAGGCCATCAGAGCATCACTAGGTATCAGCTGACTTTTCACCGATGTGGGGAGAAGACAAGAGAAAGGAAAAGGCCACTAATGATGGAAAGTACAGCTGTGGAGGTGGAAGAGCCACCCTCTGTCCCCCTCTGAAGTTGGAAAGAAATTGCTAGGAAAGGGGAATGTTCTGGACATTGTATGGTACACACTGCCAGTGCTAGTCACAGAGAAGGAGTCCTTAGGTAGCACAAACTGTTAATGCTCTTGGCTGTTGACCAGAAGGTTGGTGGTTCAAGTTCCCCCAGAGGAGCCCTGGAAGAAAGGCCTGGTAATATATTGTTGAAAACTTAACCACTGAAAACCCTATGAGAACAGCTCTGCTTGAATACACATGTGACTGTCGTGAGTTGGAATCAACTCTCAGTCAACAGTGTAGATATTTTTAATTCATGGAGAACACAGTGTGAGTGTGGCACTCTGGAATTATGCACTGTGTGGTCATGAACTGGACTGTGAGATGGGGTTGTTGGGTAGTGACTAGAAAGCTTGTGATGAGGGCTGAGACCCTATATTGTTGCAGAGAGCCTGGGGAGTCTGCCTGTTTTCCTTGCCGTGACAGAGGTGAGAGAATCCCTCACCCCTGAAGCACAACACTGCTTATATTCAGAACAACAACAAAGACAACAACAAAAAACAAACCATTGCTATTGACTCAGTTCTGACACATAGTAACCCTATAGGATGGAATAGAACTGCTGCGTGGGATTTCCAAGGTGGATTTGAATTGCCGACATTTGGCTAGCAGCCGAACGCCTAACTGCTGAGCCGCCACGGCTCCTGTGCATGTATTAGAAGACTCTGAAAAACCCCAAAGACTGGCCAGCAGAATAGCTGAGCTCTTGACTTTCTACCCTGGAGATGCTTGGGTAGTAGAGAGACTGCGACTTTTGGGGAAAAGCCTCAAGGAGTTAAACGTCTCACATGTTTCGCTATTCAGATTCCCAAGCTTACAGACTATTTTGCAGTATTTAGCCCATAAATCTGCCTAGGGGAGAGTGGTTCTTTCCTTTCTAATGGAGACAGAGATACTTAACCTCAGACAAATAGAAAATGATTTTGGAAGAGATGCTTTATGGTAGTAACGGACACATCAGCTTTATGGCTTCATGTGACAAGGCTGAATTACTGGGGGTAAGCTTCAGAACTTGAAGGTTTAGTCTCTATCTTCAGTTGCTATGAGATGAGGCTTCATCAGGCTCCAGGTGTTTTGATTCAAGCCACTCTGTGAAAAGAATTTGTACTGCAGAAGTGAAAAAGGATTCTCGAAGGTACCAATCTAGGGAAGCATGGCCATTGTCCAGGTGAACACAAGTCTGGTTAAGGCAGGTGTGAAAGTCCTCTCGTGTCCTTTTCCTGTGTGGAAGTCATCAATGTGATATTATTTCCCATTGAAAATCATCAGGGAAAAAGCCAGGAGCCCAAAGCCCACTTAGTCTAATCACCTCAGTGCATTCATTGTGCAACTGTCAGGCTTAGTGTGATCACCGCCAGCATGGGTGGTAAGTAGCATTTCAAAATGTGACTGTAGGGGTCTGTCTTTTCCCAGCTTCTGTGGTTTCCTTCTCCCCTGGTTGAGATGATTTGTCAGTTCCACAGGAACTCTAGGAATAGGATTGCAAATTATCTGCCACTGCTTTCTACGTCCCTACCCAGGGTAGACATCACTACTGGTTTGCCACTTTCATTTCTGCTAAGTCCAGATAGACACAGCCTAAAATTCTTAACTCAGCACTCCAGGCAGGTACACCAGTTGCCTGAGATTGGCATGCAGAGAGGAAGCCTATTTGGCTTTCCTGCCTTGGGACTCACCCTCATGTAGGAAAACAATAATCTACCCACCACACATCCAACACATACACTACTGAGTGCTTCTTATTCTGAGCCCAAGAGAGACAGAATTTATATTCTAATGGAACTTATGTTCTAATAGTGGAGGCTGATCATAAACAAACAAATAAATCTGGTAATAATAAATGCTAAGAAGAAAAGTAATGCAGGACAAGAGTATATACATGTCAAAGCTAATTAAATGGTACAGTTTTAATATGTGCAGTTTATTAGACTTCAATAGAGTTGAAGGCAGAGGTAAATTTAGAAGAAAAATGACAGTGAGTGGAATGAGAAGAGAGTAGTATTTCAGATACTATGAGCAAGGAATTCTTATCTCAAGTAGATAAATCAGCAGAGCCATCAAATGAGGGAGTAAAACAGGAAGATAGCTAGGAAAGAATACTCTGGATTGTTAAAGAAAGATAAACCATTTAAATACTATTTCTCTTATTTTTCAGATGACCTTTAGAGAGATTATATGACTTGTTCAGTATATATATATACATATATTTTTTAAAAAAGGAACAGTAACAACCACAAACAGTTGCTTTCCAGGAGATTCTGACTCATTTCCAACCAATGTTTGTCAGAGCAGAATTGTGCTCTGTGTTTTCAGTGGCTGATATTTCGGAAGTAGATCACCACACTTTTCTTCCAAGGTGTATCTGGGTACACTTGAAGCTTCAACCTTACAGTTAGCAGTTGAGTGCTTACCTGTTGGCCCTACTCGGGGATTACAGCTAATTATATTTAGTTAAGGTAACAGAGCTACAGTAACAGATGAATCTTCTAATCTCAGGGTTTCAGCACAATAGAAATGTATTTCTTGCCTACCTGAGCAAGTGTTCTTGACTGGCAAGGGCTTTGCCAGTCAAGAACAAAATCATGAGGCTTTGGCCTCACAGTTTGGAGGTCAAGCGCTATCTAACTTCGGATTTTACCTTTCAATACCAAGACTGATGCAAGGGTGTGGCAGAGTGGTGAATTGGGCATGGACAATTTTAATGTACCAGCTCTGATTGTTTCCACTCACAATGCGAGAACGCAGTGGCTGCATGTGGCCACAACTAGCTGCAAAGGACAAGTATTCAGAAGAGGGATCAAATGTTTATTCTATGAGTAGTTTCCTGCACAGTAACATAGTGGCTAGGCTAGGATTTAAACCCAAGTCTACCTGTCTCCAGAGTTAATTCCGCCGTTGCTCTCTTCTGCCTTTGATGTGACCTATGGCCTTGGAGACACGCTTCTTTTGCTCCTATCTGAGGCCTTGCCTCTTGTCTCTGCAGCTTAGCCCACCCTTTGTATCAGATGGCAGACTTCAATGAGTTCCACTGCCTACCTGCCTGCTTCCTGGTATTGTCTATTTCCAGACCCCTTCTTCTGTGTTTCACCCAGGCGTCAGTGTGCTGGGTCCCCTGTTGCTTGGGCTTACCCCTCTGGGTGGTGAGAGTCTGAGTGTCATACTGAACTTGCCACCAGTAGCTGTACGAGGGCTTCTCCCTTGTCTCCAGCATCTGACTCATCCCAATGGGCAGGCCTCTACCAATATTGCTTGGTTTTGTGACAGTTAAAGGGCTGTTCTCAGTGCTAAATGCAGGTACTATATTTGGAAAATCAGTGGTTTCAGTATCCACAACTGGTTTGACCATAAGGAAAGGAAAGAGACTTGAGCTGCTTTTTGTAGAATCAAAGTAGGCAAAACCCTAACTTTTAAATGAATTTAAAGTCATCAGAACCACACAGATGACAGCCATTCAGAAGTCTCAGAATACAATCATTGCATGTATCCATGATCACAAAGAGCCTGGGGTGTGCAAGAGATGGTTTAGGGCATCCCATACCACGTCCAGACAAGCAGCCAAATGTTCCTGTCTTCTGCTGGCAGGCTGGGGATCTCATCTTTGCCTGCAAAAGAGAAGATACCTTAACTCATAACAACACATATATAGGGCTTACAAGCTTAACTGATTTCCATAAATTTACATTTTATCTCATTTTATGGTATGGCTTTATTCTTACAGTCTTCACATTGTATCTGGCACACAGAAGTTTCTTAACACACATTTGTTTAATGAAGAATGACTAAAGGATGAGTGAATGAATGAAATAGGAGTGTAGAAGCCAGTAACATGGATGTTTATATGACTGTCAATACATATGTACTATAGGTTATATATGGACTGTACAGACGGCAGTGCAATCACTCTGTATACAAGAGATGAGAGATACATGTGTTGCATACAGGAAGCTGCTGCATTCATTACATTGCATCCAGGTATATCCACTGCATCCTGTTCTCTGATTGGTATTTCAGAACTCTATTATAACTTTATGGGACCACAGATGTATATGCCATTAGACCTTGACAAATGTTATGCAGTGAATGACTATATAAAGATTTGCACTTTTTGAAGATGATTTATTATCAGGATGCAGTGAATCTTGTGATGGCTTGTTGTGAACTGATTTGTGTTCCCCAAAAGGTTATGGTGAAATACTAACGCTGTAAATATGATGCACCTTGGATAGTTACTGATGCCATAGTAGAGCAGGATTGGTCATAAACCTAAATGCTTTCTCGGTGGTATCTTATAAAAGGCATAGAATACACACAGAGACACATAAAGTAAAACAGGCACCATGTGAAGATCCCTCTGTAGTTCAAATAATACCAAGAAACAGCTGGCACTTCTGACAGGAAGGAACTTCTTCTAGAGTCAATGCCCTGGTTTGGATTTCTAGTCTCTGGACTGTGAGACAGTAGAAATCTGTTCTTTAAAACTACCCCGTTTTGGTATTTTTGTTACGGCAGCCCTAGAAAATGAAGACAAAGCTTAATCTGATGCATGTAATGATGTGCACGTGGGAATGTATAATTATTAAAGTGTAAATGTTAAGCAATTCACTTACATGACAGTTCCAGAGGTAGGGTCCATAGTAGACCCGCCCTGCTCCTTTAGGAACTCTTTGACTTACATGGTTTGGCAAGCTCGACCCTTTACACTCAAACTCTAGTGTCTGTGAAGATACTTGACTCTCCCACAGACCCCCAAGGTCTTTTAGGTAGTACCCAAGAAACAAATAGACTCAAGAACATGAAAGAAAAACAGAAGCACAAGAAAAATCAAGCGAAGTCTTGACTCTCTTACGTCTAGTCCACATGTGGACCTATGCCCCCTCCCAACACAAACACACACACACTCCTGCTTCTAGGTACTAGAGACTTGTTGTCTTCATCTTGCCTCCAAGGAGTTTTCCTCTTTCCTGTGATCCCTGAAATGATCTGGTTTAGTTTTATTACAGTATGAGATGGAAAGATGGCAAAAACAAACCTCTCCTTCTTTGTAGTGTTCCTCAGGCCAGCCCTGAAAGTCTGAAAGTTTTCATCTCAACAAGGTAGTCGAGTCACAGATAATCACTAAACTTGAGGCTGTAGGAGTATTTGTGTGAGGATTAAACCAACTGATGTTGAGTTCATTCTAACTCAGGGCAATCCCATGTGTGTCAGAGAAGAACTGTGCTCCACATGATATTCAGTAGCCGATTTTTAAAAAGTTGATCTCCGCCTACTACACATGTGTTTATTGTCCAATGGTGTCGTAAACAAAGTGGCCATGGTGGCAGGGATGCATGGGCTCAACAACACAGCCTTCCGTTCATCAAGGCCGGCTTGGGCACAGCCAGTGCTGAAAGTCCAATCTGCCATCAGCAAAGACCAACATTGGGTCTCTGATATGGTGCCATTCTTCAACGTGATAGGCCAGCAATCTGGTGGCAAGTTGGTTACACTTGACCACTTCCACCATGGAATGGGCACCATTTTGTTCCTACTGGAATAGATACCTGCTCTGGATATGGATTTTTCTTCCCTGCACACAATGCTTCTGCTAAAACTACCATCCGTGGATTTACAGAGCACTTTATCCACCACCATTGTATCTCACAGTGTTGCCTCAGATCAGGATTCTCACTTCACAGAAAATAAGGTGTGGCAATGGGCCCATGCTCATGAAATTCACTGGTCTTACCATGTTCCCTATCATTCTGAAACAGCTGGCTTGATAGAATAATGGAATAGTCTTATAAAGTCAAAATCATGGTGCCAGCTTGGTATCAATAACTTGCAGTGTTGGGCAGTGTTCTTCAGGACGCTGTATGTGTTCTAAACCAGTGTCCAGTATGTGGTGCAGTCTCCCTCATGGGTCCAGGAATCAAGGGGCAGAAATGGGAATAGCACCACTCACTGTTATCCCTAGTGACCCACTCACAAATTTTTTTCTTCTTCTCCTCCTGACCCTATGTTCTGTGGGTACAGAGAGCTTAGTTTCAAAGTGAAGAATGCTACTACCAAGTGACACAACACTGATCCCACTGAACTGGGAGTTAAGAATGCTACCCAGCCACTGAAACTCCTTATCCCTCTGAATCAACATGCTATGACGGAAGCTACCATGTTGGCTGGTGTGATTGATCCTGATTACACCAAGAATTAAGATTGATACTACATAACAGAGGTAAAAAAGAATATGCCAGGGATACAGGGCTTGTCTCAGGGTGTCTCTTAGCACCAGTATGCCCTGTGATTAAAATCAATGGAAAACCAGAGCAACCCAATTTTGACATCGCTGCTAATAGCTCAGACCCATCAGGAATGAAAGTGTAGGTCACCCCACCAGGCAAAGAAACAGCCAGCTGAGAGCAAAGAGACTACAGAATGAGTGACAGAGAAGGTAGTTCTAAATACCAGCTATGACTATGTGAATAGTTGCAGAAAGGAGGACTGTGGTTGTTATGAGCATTTCTTCCTCTTAACTGTTTATCAGACATTTTTGTTTTCTTCGCCTCTAAGATGTAAACAGGGCTAGTGCATTGTCAGTTGTACCCATGTTAATTACGTAGTGCTAAGTGCAAGTATGACTTTATAATTGTCTGTATTTAGAGATGTATATGGGTGCCAAGTTGACAAAGGGTGGATTTTGGTGGTTAAGGTTGTGTGTCAACTTGATTGGAAGTTGATTGTCAGTGGTTTGGAATTTACAATGTAGTTCGGTATCTATGTAATGACGTAATCATCTCCAAAATGAGATCTGGTACAATGTGATCACCTCCGTGGGAAGAATTATTATGAACAGCCAATGAATGAAGAGAGTTTACTTGAAGGTGTAGTCTGCATCCAATATAGGCAGATTTTCTGGCAAGGTTCACTGGCTTTTGCTTACTCTGTATCCTGTAACTGGTTTCTTTTCACTTAACCTTCAGCTCTTGAGACTTGAGCCACTTACCTGCTGTCTTACTTGTCCATCTTGGGATTCACCATCCTCTACAGCTGTGGTCAGTGGCCTGCTGTTTAAATGGCCAATTTCAGGTTCACCAGTCTCTGAAGCTACATCAGAAGCCTGCAGCTTGGCTCACAAACTTGGGACTTTCCAGCCTCTACAACCTTGTGAGCAGTTTTCTTGTTATAAATTTCTCCTCGCTATGTATTTACATACTTTACTAATTTTGTTTCTTGAGGGAACCAAGCCTAAGACAGTGATCAACTATGAAAATACGTGGGAAGATGAGAAAAACCAAGGTTCAAAGTGTCATCAGATGTCAGTCTGTGAAGAATTCTTGGACTCACCATTGTTGTAATGGTTAGGTGTCATTGAGTTACTTCCAGCTCATAGTGACACTGGCAGAATGAAACACTGCCCAGCCCTGTGCCTTCTGCACTATCTTCCGCACAGAGCAGGGGAACCTGCAGCTATCGCTGCTTTGTTTGGGCTCACTGTTGCAGCCCTGGTGTCAGGCCATCTCATTGAGGGTCTTCTTCTTTTTCATTAACCCTCTACTTTCATGAGCACGATGTCCTTCTCTAGGGACTGTTCACTCCTGATAACATGTCCAAAGTACTTGAGAGAAAGTCTCGTCATCCTTGTTTCCAAGGGGGCACTCTGACTATACTTCTTCCAAGACAGACTTGTTTGTTTTTCTGGCAGTCCATGGTCTATTCTTCACAAATACCATAGTTCAAAGACATCAGTTCTTCTTCAGTCTTCCTTGATTGTCCACCTTTCCCATGTATATGAAGAGACTGAAAATGTCATGGTATGGGTTAGGTTCTACCTTAGTTCTCAAAGTGACAGCTTTGCTTTTTAACACTTCAATGAGCCTTTTCACAGCAAATCTGCCCAATACAATGAGTTGGTTGGTTTCTTCCTGCTTCCATGTGTGTTGATAGTGGATCCAAATGAAATGGAATTCTTGACAACTTCAATCTTTTCTCCATTTATTGTGATGGTGCTAATTGGTCCAGTTGTGAATATTTTTGTTTTCTTTATGTTGCAGCACAGTGGTTAAGTGTTGCAGCTGCTAACCGAAAGGTTGGCAGTCTGAATTTATCAGCCACTTCCTGGACACTCTACTCTGGCAGTTCTACTCTGTCACATAGAGTAATTGTGGGTCAGAGTCAACAAAGTGACAAAGGGGTCTGTGTTGAGGCTTAATCCATAGTGAAGACGGTAGCCCTTGATCCTTATCAATATGTGCTTCAAGTCCTTATCACTTTTAGTGAGCAAGGTTGTGTTATCTGTATACTGCAGGTTGTTAATTAGTCTTCCTCCAATTCTGATGCCATATTCTTCTTCCTATAGTCAAGTTTCTTAGATTTTTTTTTTAGTGTAGAGATTAAATAAGTGTGGTGAAAAGATACAACCTTGACACATACCTTCCCTGATTTAAATCATGCAGTATTGTCTTATTCTTTTCAAATGACTGCCTCTTGGTTTATGCATAGGTTCCTCATGAACACTGTTAAATGTTCTGGAATTCCCATTCTCTGCAATATTATTCATAATTTGTTATATTGCACAAAGTTGAATACCTTTGTACAGTCAGTAAAACATAGGTAAACATCTTACTGGTTTCTCTGCTTTCTGCCAGGATCCATCTGACATCAGCAGTGGCATCCTTTGTTTCATATCCTCTTTGGAATCCAGCTTAAATTTCTGGATATTCCCTGTGGATGTACTGAAGCAACCATTTTTGAATTATCTTTAGCAAAATTTTACTTATGTGTGATATTAATGATATTGTTTGATAATTCCTGTATTCTCTTGGTTCACCTTTCTTAAGGAATTACTAGGCACATAAAATCATGAATGAACAATTCAGTGCTTGTCAGTTCTTAGTCAAAATGGAAATTCTTTTATGTCTTGAATATACTTTATCAATGCAGTATGTACACAATAAGCACTCCACACATTCCTTTCTCTGATGATGGGAATCTCAGAAATCTACAGTTTTTAGAAGCTCTGTTTATAGGAGACAGAACAGTAGCAGTACTATAAACAGTGTGCCTGTCCTGAGTATCAAGTTGAATGTTTCCTAGATTCTAACATATCAGATGTTTTTGAGACTCACATGCATCTTATTTTGATGATGTCTAGCAGCTCCACAGGAAACAGCATGTGTGGAACAGCCTGAAGAAATGAATGTTTCATGGAGCCAAACTCCTATAAATAGTCATTTTAAAATCATTGTGTAGTATGAGTGATTTGTGATACAATCATGGGGCTCATTACAATGCAGTGACCATTTTGAGGTGCATTTTCTCTGGTGAATGTATGTCATGGACTCTAAGATTGGTTAAGATTAGCCAAGAAATGCCCTGAAATCCTATGGTTTGTTATGAAATCAACTAGACGTGACTTTTCTCATATTTTATGACAACGCTAGAATTTTACCCACAACAATTTGTAAAGCCAAAGTAATTTCTCTAAACTATTAATAACATAAAACAGATATATTTTTTCTTTGGGTAGCAGAAATATTGAATTGATTTTCTGATCGCTTTTTAGAAAAGCTTTTACAATTATTACCGTGTTGTTGCTGTTATTAGGTGCTGTCAGGTTGGTTCTGTCATGTAGTAACCCTATGCGCAACAGAACGAAACACTTCCCAGACTGTCACTATATGAAGAGTTAATCAAAGAGCACAAAGCCAAAGACAGGGGGAAGAAAATGTCAGGCAGTTATTTAATAAAAATACTGTCTTTCTGAATTTTCAGATACTTGTGGTACTATTCAGCTTTGTTAAATTTATAATTTGTGATATCTTCCCTCTAAGTAAATATTTACTTGAGCACCTAATGTTATAGTCTTCGATTTTTTTTTCTTAAAGAAAGCCCCCCACAGTTATGGGTCAAGTCATATATAACCTGGAACTTCCCTGCCTACTGCATAGTTATGATTGACATGATTTACTCGCTAAGTTTTATTGAAAGCTGCCTGCAGGTGAGCAAGGTGATGTAGGCTTAATGATACAGAGGTACAATGGGAAGAACCTTGGGCTGGAATTAAGTACCTAGGCATCTAGTCCCAATTCTCCCAGAAAGCCATATGAGATTAGTAGTGGCTTCAGTAAGTAGGCATAGAGCTGCAGACAACACTGACTGACACTTTTCAAAAGGAGTGAAACCAAAACGACTATCTATAAAACTTTTGTGCAGTTTCAGCAGAAGTTCACTAATTTTTATAAAGTTATTCCTGTATTTAGTTCTTAAAAAAAAAAAACACCTCATATCTTTTGTAAGCCCAGCTTACACATATACCTGTACCTACAAGACTAAAACTCCATGCTGGTTTACTTTTTGAACCTTCTAATGTGCTGTGGTCAGGGCTGTCATTGCCAACCAATTACAATGATGCTTCTGATCATGTGGTTTCATCTGCATGGGCTGCAAGCACTCACTGTTGTTTTCATTGTGGCTGGTGATTTTATAGTCACTGATTTTGTCAGATTTTCTGATGTTTTAGCTACAACATTATGTAATCTATATTTGTGAACCTATATCAATAACTTTTGAAAAGGAAGTAGTAATTAAGGGAAAAGAAGAACTTATAGATGGAAATTATGATTTACAGGCAACTTTAGTATAAAAAACATTACTAAGGATTACGTATGCTCTGGTACAGAAGGAGATCATGGGCAAGCCAACAGCATGGGTTACCACAGTAGGTGACACTAACCTTAATGATGCCACTGGTGATTAGGCATCTCTTTCTCCTTCTCTAAATCTTGGTTTCCTCTTAAAGGAGGAACTTGGACTAACTAAGTTCTAAAGCTCCTATTCACTCAAAGTTTTTATGAATATGCATTTCGTGTCAGATCAAACTAGAACATTATTTACACATAATATCATCAACAGCCATTTCTGCTCTCTAGGAGCCTGTGACCCAGTGAGTTGTTGGCTTGTTGTGACAGGCAATGTGAGCTGGCAGTTCTAATTTTGGTTGGTTTACACTGTGGGCCAACTGAGCCCCATTTCTGAGTGCTGACTTGTTGAAGGTGTACCTATACACGTCTTCATGACGATGATGTTGTCCATGCCAATGGGACTTATTACATTTAATAGCAAGGCTGTCATCTTACACTCATTGATCCGTGATAAGTCCTGATTAAGAACCTGTGTCACAACTGTGATCTATTTGGGGCAGGATCCATGACTATGTTTTCATACATTCTAACTGCTAATAGAATACTCTATCTGATGAGTAGGTTATGCCTAGGAACACTTCCAGGATGCTGGCTATGGTTTCACATAGGAATAATGGTAATTGATGCCTGATATGTTGGCATGACAGTGCTCTGTGGCTCTTTGATTTGCTAAGATACCTATCTTCTACATAAATGTAAAAAAAAAAAAATTCCATCAACCAATGTTCACTCTTTGTAACTAGAATATTGACAAAGTATGCTTCAGCTGACATTTTTATTTTCATGCCTAATTGATGACTTTTTTATTCATTATGTATTTATTGATTTAATTCACATCCCTCCTTTTTCCATTAAGGATTTAAGTTGGAGTTTTGAATTTAATAAGGAACTCTTGTTACATTAAAATGGCAACTTTTAAACCTGGCAAGATCAAAAGTTTATTTATTTATTTATTTTATTAAATAAAAAAATGAAAGTGCACATACTCTGTGCTTACAATATTGGGTTAAGAGAGGAGGAGTACACAAGTTGTGTTGAAGTCTCATTAATATCGATCTTCTTACTAATGTGAATTGTCACCAATTTCACCCTACCAAATTTCTAACAATTAACTAATCTAAACCCTTCCCCCTTGCCTTCCCGCCCTCCCACCTTCCCCACCCTTGTAGCCATCAAAGAGTTTTCTATTATGTATGAGTATGCTTTTAAAGTTTTTATCTTAGGGGTCTCATATAATAATTGTCCTTCTGTCACTGACTAGTTTAACTCGATATAATGTCCTCCAGTTGAGACCAAACTGAGAGATGTTTCCTGCTATCATCATTGTTCTTTATCAGTGAATAGTACTCCATGGAGTATATGTACCAAAGTTTACCTATTCATTCTTCCGTTGTTGGGCATCTGGGTTGATTCCAACTTTTTGCTATCATGAACTGTACTGCAATGAATATTCGTGTGCATGTAGCAGTCAGTGTGAATGACCTTGATTTTGTAGGATATATTCTGAGCAGAGGAATAACTGAGTCAAATTGTATATCTATATTCATTATTTTAAGGTAATGCCAAATTGCTTTCCAAAGAGGTTGCACCATTCTGCAATCCCACCAGCAGTGAAGGAGAGTTCCAATCTCTCCACAGCCTCTCCAACATTTATTGTTTTGCGTTTTCTGGATCATGGCCAATCTCATTGGGGTGAGGTGGTATCTCATTGTCATTTTGATTTGAATTTCTTTAATAATTAATGATCGTGAACATGTCTGTATGTGTTTTTTGGCTGCCTGGATCTCCTCTTTAGAGAAGTGTCTGTTCATCTCCTTTGCCCATCGCTTAATTGGATGATTTGTCTTTTTCTTATTGATATTTTGTAGAACCTTATAGATGATGGAGATAAGGCGTCGGTCTGACATAGAATTGCCAAATATTTTTTCCCATTCTGTAGGTGGTCTTTTAATTCTTTTGAGGAAGTCTTTGGATGAGCAGAAGTGTTTGATTCTTTATCTATTTTTTCTATTCTTTATCTATTCTTTATCTATTATTTCTATTCTTTATCTATTTTCTCTTCTGATGAATGTGTTTTGTTTGTCAGATTTTGAAGTCTGTCTATATTGCATACTAAAACACCCATTGTTGACCCAATCTTATCTTGGATGAGCTTTATCGTTTTAGCTTTTATATTCATATCTTTTATCCAATTTGAGTTGATTTTTGTATAAGGTGTGAGATATGGGTCTTGTTTGAATTTTTTGCAGATGGAAATCCAATTGTGCCAGCACCATTTGTTAAAGAGACTGTTCTTACCCCAGTTTAAAATCTTAGGACCTATCAGCTGTTCATAAGAGGATGGTGGCATCTCTGGGGTCTCTATTTTGTTCCATTGGTCTATATGTCTCCTTTTGTACCAATACCAGGCTGTTTTGACTACTGTGGCAGTGTAATAGGTTTTAAAGTCAGGTAGTGAGAGGCCTCCCAGCATGTTTTTCTTTTTCAGTAGTGTTTTACTTATTTGGGGTTTCTTCCCTTTCCAAATAAAGCTGATAATTTGTTTCTCCATCTCATTAAAAAATGTCATTGGAATTTGTATTGGGATTGCATTATATAAGTAGAGTGCTCTGGGCAAAATAGACATTTTCACAATATTGAGTCTTCCTATCCATGAGCAGGGCAGATTATTCCACTTATGTAAGTCCCTCCTAGTTTCTTGTAGCAATGTCTTGTAATTTTCTCTGTAAAGATCTCTTATTTCTCTAGTTAGATTTATTCCTAGGTATTTTATCTTCTTGGGGGCTATAGTAAATGGAATTGATTTGGTGATTTCTTCATTAATAATTTCATTGTTGGTATAAAGGAATCCCACTGATTTAGTTATGTTTATCTTTAATCCTGATACTTTGCTGAATTCTTCCATTAGCTCTAACAGTTTACTTATGGATTTCTTTGGATTCTCTGTATAAACAATCATATCATCCGCAAAGACGTAAATCTTTACTTCTTCAGTGCCAATACAGATGCCTTTTATTTCTTTGTCTTGTCTAATTACTCTGGCTAGAACTTCTAGGACAATGTTGAATAGACGTGGTGAGAGTGGGCATCCTTGTCTAGCTCCCGTTCTCAAAGGGAATTCTTTCAGTCTTTCACCATTCAGGATGATGAAAGCAGTTGGCTTTGCATAGATGCTATTGATTATATTGAGGAATTTCCCTTTTATTCCTATTTTTCTGAGAGTTTTAAGCATGAATGGATGTTGAACTTTGTCAAATGCTTTTTCTGCATCAATTGACAAAATCAGGTGATTTTTATCTTTTGTGTTATTAATATGGTTGATTACATTAATTGTTTTTCTGATGTTGAACCAGCCCTGCATCTCTGGAAGGAAACCAACTTGATCATGATGAATGATTGTCTTTATATGTTGTTGAATTCTATTGGCTAGAATTTTGTTGAAGATTTTTGCATCTAGATTCATCAGAGATATTGGTCTGTAATTTTCTTTTTTTGTGGGATCTTTCCCTGGTTTTGGTATCAGGGTTATGCTGGCTTCATAGAAGGAATTTGGAAATATTTTATCTCTTTCTATGGTGTGAAATAGCCTCATTAGTATTGGAGTTAATTCTTCTCCAAAAGTTTGGTAGAATTCTCCAATGAAGCCATCTGGACCAGGACTTTTTTTGGTTGGTAGATTTTTGATGACTTCCTCAATCTCTTCCTTTGTGATAGATTTATTAAGTTGTTCTGTTTCTCCTTGTGATAGTCTTGGTGAGTCGTATGAATCTAGAAATTTGTCCATTTCCCCCAGGTCTTCAAACCTGTCAGAGTATATCTTTTCATAGTATTCTGTTATGATATATTTTATTTCAGATGGGTCTGTTGTAATATCTCCCAACTCATTTCTTAATTGGGTTATTTGTATCTTCTGTTGTTTTTCTTTTGTAAGTTTAGCCAATGGTTTATCAATTTTGTTGATCTTTTCAAAGAACCAACTTTTGGTTTTGTTAATTTTTTCAATTGTTTTTCTATTCTCTAATTCATTTAGTTCTGCTCTAATCCTTATAATCTGTTTTCTTCAAAAGTTTTATTTGGATTTTATTTTAGTTTCTAAGGATAAGAAGGTGTCAATGAGGGCTAAAGTTCATTTAGTGGTGAAAAAGACAGTCTCTTTAACCAATAGTGTTGGCCATGTTGAGTGTCCATTAGTGAAAAAATGTAATAGGACCCATAACTCACACCATACACAGAAATAACTAAAAATGTCTCAAAGAACTAAGTATAAAACCTAAAATTATAAAGATCATGGAAGAAAAAATAGGCTTCCTAGTATGTGGAGTAAATAGAAAACCAAACATAACTAAAAATGCACAAACAGCATAAAATGAATTAAATGAGACTTGGTAAAAAGTAAATGCTTATGCTTTTTAAAATACTTCTTCAAAAGAGTAAAAGAGAACCCTCAGACTGGGCAAAGGTGTTTGGCTGTGACATATCTGACAAGGGTCTAACTTTAAAATTTATGGAAAACTTTAACACCTTAACAACAAAAAGACAATCCAATTAAAAAACGAGAAAAGAATATGAACAGATGCTTCATCAAAGAGGACGTTAGGACAGTGAACAAATACTTGAGGAAATGTTTGAGACCATTAATCATTAAATGTCCCTAAAAAATATCACTGTTGAGTTGATTCTGACTTGCAGAGACCTGTAGACAGAGTAGAACTACTGCACCACAGGGTTTCCAAGGGGCAGTTAGTTGATTTGAACTGCCAACTTTTTGGTTAGCAGCTGAGGTCTTACCCATTGTGCCAGCAGGGCTCCTCGTGAGCTACTAAAGAGCTGCAAATCAAAACTACGATGAGATGCCATCTTGTCTCTGCAGTAATGGCACTGATCAAAAGAAAAAAAAAAGAAAAAAACCCAGAAAACAATGAATGATGACCAGTCATAGGAGTGTAGAACTCTTATATATTGCTAGTAGGACTGTAAAATGATACAACTACTGTTGGAAAATGGTACGGCACTTCCTTAAAAAGACAGAAATACATGATCCAGTAATTTCACTCCTAGGTACGTATCCTAAAGAAATAAGAGCTTTACTCAGGAGACATTGAGGCCAATTGGTGTAACTAACTTATTACTAAGAGAGTCTTCTGTACTCCGTATTGGTGAGTGGTGTCTAGGGTCTTAAAAGCTAGCAATCTGCCATCTGAAGTACACCACATGGTCCCAAGTCAGCTTGAACAGATGGTCACCAAGGACAACAATGACGTGAGGGAGAAAGAACCCAGAAGACAGAAGGACCCACGTGAATGGGTGACTATATCAACACATGACTAGAAGAACCAGATAGTGCCTGGCCATCACCGGTGACAGCTGTGATGGGGCACACAAGGTCAAGTCCTAGGGGCAACACTAGAAAAAAAGGGGTTCACTCTAAGAACTCTGCTAAAAGACTGCAACTGATGGTCCGAAGGCCCTGGAGTTCCCCCGGGAGCATGGCCATGGACCTAATGCAACCCCTGATTAGAAATCATTACTGAGGTCAATTCTTCAGACAGGCGTGAATTGGACTCAAGGACACAGACTGACCATATTATGTATGTACTTTATGATTCTATGCATCTGTAGGACATTGTCCCACTGTCCTCTTTCTGTAGGGGAGGGGACAGAAGATTGTTAAGAGGATATGACACGTATAGAATGGAAAGGAGGAACGTGCTGTCAATGGGCAAGGAGAACAGAAGGAGCTGCAGATAGACATGCAAATTTAAATTGGATTGTACACTTTCATTCAATCACAACAACAGCAAAAAAAATAAGAGCTTTAACATGAGTAGACATATGTATACTCATGTTCATTGCAGCATTATTCACAATAACAAAAATATGGAAACAAGTGCCTACAACAAATGAATGAATTAGCAAACTATGGTATATATACACAATAGACTACTGTGCAAAATAAAGATTGATTATGAATCAATGAAAAATCTCACAATGTGGATGGATTTGGAAGACAACCTGCTGAGTAAAATAAGGCAATTACAAAGGGGTAAATATCATATGAAACAACTATTATAAATACACCAGAAAAGTTTTATACATAGGAGAAAGAAATTCTGATGTTTACTAGGGATGGGAGAGGAACAGAGGGAAAATTACTAAATAGAAGTCATGTATTAATGTTGGTGAAGGGAACGGCAATGCACAGTATGGGGAAAGTCAGCAAAACATGACCAAGGCATGGGAGAACACTGAGAGGAACACAGGAATAAACGGCATCAGCGGTAATCACCACAGCACAGACAATCCCACAATGATAGGGTTAACAAATACTAATTTAAGAAGGAGTACGTAGGTAGATAAGTATGCCAAGAGGTGTGGGAGGCTGTGAGGGAACACATCTACTGCAGATACGGGTTTGGTGGTGAATATTTCCACATACTTACTTGTAGGTGCTGATTGTATACTACTACAGACAAGAGAGCACACAAATGTCACTGCAATCATTAAGGTTGTGTGTCAATTTGGTTGGGCAATAATTCTCAGCAGTTTGTCAGTTAGGATGTAATTTGGCAGGCCTGTGATGATGTGATCACTTCCAAGATGAGATTTGATATAATGTGGTCACACCCATGACAGAATATGCTGTGAAGGGCCAATCAGTTAAAAGAGAGTTTCAGTGGGGAGTGTGGCCTGCATCAGATATAAGTGGACTTTCTGGCAAGGTTTGTAGGCTTTTGCTCATACTGGATCTTGCAGCTTGCTCCTGTTTATCTGACATCCAGTTTAGAGGGACTTTAGCAGGTAGCTTACTTGCTGTCTTATCTGCTGATCTTGGGATTCATTGGTCTTCATAGCCTGGCAGCCAGAGCTCTGCTGTCTGACCTCCCAGTCTTAGACTGGCCAGCCCCTGTGGTTGTGTGTATCAGCTAAAGCCTTCAGCCTGAGCTGTGCTCCAGCCTGTGCAACCTTGTGAGTCATATCCTTAATATAAATCTCTTTCATATATACTTATAAGCTTTACTGGTTTTGCTTCTCTAGAGAATGCAGCCGAGGACAGCCATGGTCAGGGCAACTTCTTGGACATGACCAAACACTTCATAGGATGAAGTTCTAGGCTCAAACGCAAAAAGGACCATAGATCACAAGTCATCTGCATCGATTGTCATAAAACCAAGAAAACCAAACCCAGTGTCACTGAGTCCATTCTGAATCAACAGAGACTGCCCCACAGTTTCCAAGGAGTGCCTAGTGGATTCAAACTGCCATCCTTTTGGTTAGCAGCCATGGTACTTAACCATTCTGCTACCAGGGTTTCCATCAATTGACATAGTTCATAAAAATAAAGTTCTGCAACTCTACTTTGATGAGTAGTGTCAGGGGTCTTAAAAGCTTGCAAGCAGCCATCTAAGATGTCTATTGGTCTTCTAATGTCTGGAGCAAAGGAGACTGAAGAAAACCAAATACTCAAGAGTGCATTTAGTCCAAAGGACTAAGGGACTACATGAACTACAGCCTCAACAACCCCAATATCAGAAAAAGCAGATGGTGCCTGGCTACCACTACTAAGCACTCTGAATGATATCACAACAGAGGGTCCTGACAGACCAGGAGGAAATCTAGAACAAAACATCAAATTCACAGAAAAGACCAGGCTCTAAGGCACCCTTCTGAATTGGAACTGAAGCCATTCCCAGAGACTACCCTCTAGCCAAATCATAGACAGACCCATAAAATATACAGTGACTCACGAGAGGAAAGTGTTTCTTACAACAATCAATTATATGAAATCAAAAGGGCAACATTTGCCTGAAAGCAAAGATGGAAAGAGAAAGAAAATCAGGACGAAAGGAAATGGGTCTCCAAGGTGGAAATTAGAAAGTGCTGACACATTGTAGGGAATGAAACCAATGTTATGGAACACTTTACCTACAACTTATTGAATGGGAAACAAATTTGCTCTGTAAACTTGTGCATAATGCACAGTTGGAAAAAAGAAAAAAAAGAAGGCATCAACAAGCCTTAATAAGGTCAGTTACATAAGAAGGTAATTAATTTGAGAACACAGTGTCAACAGTGGTAAAAGCTGCGAATTTGGTTATTTCTGAAGGTATTTCAGCTGTGGCCCACATCTTGTAAATAAAGACTCTTTTTTGCTCAGTTTGTTTTTGAAGACTACACACGTTAGTCCAATAACTTATTCACTCAACAAATATTTGTTAAGGCACTGGTGTGACGCTGTTGACTGCTTCGCAGAACTTGTGTGTGTGGTTCCACAAGCTGAGAGTTAATGTGAAAAAGATGAAAGTCACAGGTCAACTAGACCTACGGAAATAAATCATGCTGTCATATTTTTGAAGTTCCACACCAAAGATGAAAAGCAGGTAGCTGCTAATTCCTGCTGGCTTGGCTGAGTACCGACGGATTAAAATAAGAAAAAAAAAGAGAGAGGCTTGATGACCCCAGCCTGGTTACACTGGGAGATAGGACACAGTGATTCTAATGAAGAAAAGTGCTTTTTTGGTTTCTGCTGCAAACAGGGAACAAATCATAGGGCTGGGTCACAAAACCATGAAGACTGGGGTGTTTCTGGTCAGTGAGATAGGAAATTAAGAAGGAAGACCGGTTACTAGGGTAGGGGAAAAGGCAGTAACATGTATTAGGTTGGGGCTGCATCGGGACAGTTAATTTAACTTGAAGGTATTAAGTGGGAGAATCCCAAGAACAAACAAGTGGGGATTTCCAGTGGGCACTTGGATCTATCATATTTTCACACAAATAATACACACATTCTGAGTTTGTTTGCCACCTGCAACAGCCCACGCCACAAGGTATTGTCACAGCTGTCACCACACCAGAATTTTTTGTTTTACATGTGTCTGTGAAAACGTGGCATGTAGGACTAGCTTCAGTGCTCAGAGGAGTGGCTTCACCTGGTGAGATCTGAGGGTCCTTGGCAGCCAGATCCTTGTGAGTGGTTGTACACGAGAAGAGTGTCTCTAGAATGTCCACACTTTAGAGGCTGGGGACAGGGGAGGAGAGAAAGTAAAAAAAGTGAACAAAGGATTCAAAGAGGCTTCAGCAAGAGAAGTGAGAGATGAAGAGAAAACACTGTGCAATGGAAGCAAAGGGAAGATTATTTCGAGAAAAAGGGAGAGTTGACAGTGTCAGTTTTTAGGGAAATGTCAAGGAATATAGGCATTGAGAAAAATCCAGGATATTTTGCAGGAAGGAACTCATCAATCACATTTGAAAAAGCAGCCTCAGGGGAACAGTGGTGGTGGAAACAAGTTTGCCCTTTGATAAGGAAATGGAGACAGACACATAAATCATGTGTCCTAGATTTGGCTGCTGTTCTGGATTGAATTGTGCCCCTCCAAGGCATGTATTGACTTGGCTAGCCCGGGATTCTAACAGCTTTGGTGGTTATGGAATGATGTAGTTTGGTATTGTGTAATGATGAAATCTGGTAGTTATGGAATGATGTAGTCATTTTCCATTTTGTGATCTGATGTAATTATTCTTCATTTTGTGTTAGGATTCCTAAAACTTTTATGAGGCAGAATTAGGGTGTGGTGTCATTGCCTTGCTTAAATCATCACCCTCATTCACTGCCTTACTTGAGTTCTATCCTTGTTTAAGCTATTCCTTTTGTCTCACAAGAAATAGAAGGAGAAAGACGTGAGTAGAGAAGAAACGACCTCAGTACAACTACGAGGGAAGAGTCAGGAGAGGAGAATATCCTTTGGGCCAGGGAACCCTGCACCGAGGCCTTCTTAGGTGCTGGGGACTGTTGATACTAAGACACATGTAGATATCCAAGGAACTCCAGGTCTACTGATATTGAAAGGAGACAAGGAACTTCACCAGAGCCAGCAGAAAGAGAAAGTCTTCCCCTAGATCTGGTTCCTTCAGTGCAGACTTCTAGCATCCTAAACTGTGGGAGAGTAAATTTCTGTTTGTTAAAGTTGCCCACTTGTGACATTTCTGTTACAACAGCACTAGATAACTGAGACAGTCACATATTGGAATCATCTGCGAAAATTTAAAAAGTACTTACGGCTGGGCCTTAGCCTTAGAGACTCCAATTTAATTGGTCTGGTGGTGTGCCCTGGGTATCAGAATATTTGAAAGTTCTCCCAAGTGATTCTACCATGCCTGAGAATTAGAGACCCCCTGGTGTACTATCCTTTAGGAAACTCAGCTATGACAGAGGGAGTATTACTTTTGGAGAAGCCTGTTTCCGTGTTAACAGAGTATAATCAGATGCTGTGGAGTCAGTTCAAATCATGCAGACCCCTTGTGTGTCTGGGTGGAACTGTGCTGCATAGGGTTTTCCATCTTCACGGCTTTCTTCCCAGATATACCTGGGTAGACTTGAACCTCCAACCTTTTGGTTAGCAGCTGAGAATGTTAATTGTTTCGCCACCCATGAAGTATTAATGTGGCATAGGCCTGTTCATTTCCGAAGGGAGAAAAGTCAGTAGAGAAGATAAAAATGAGGGCATAGCAGTGAGAAAATAATTAAATGAAGGCCATTCTCAAAGAGGCAGAAAAGATTGAAATGGATGCGTAGGTGAAAGACGGCTTCCGAGCAGAAGAAAGGCGGTAGAGGAAAAGGTGGCAATAAGGATCGAAAGTGGGGTTTGTAACTTGACGAAGGGGAGAAATTTGAGAGTCCTCTCCACTGTCTCTCTTATTCTAGCTTTTCTTGTGCACGTTACTCTAGGCACAGGGTGCTGTCCTTTGTGTGATGACTTGCCTGTTACTGTTTTCTCTTGTACATCTGTCTCTCCCAATAGACTGCAAGCTCCAGGGGAAGATTTCTCATCTGTCTTGCTCACTGGGGGATACTCAGTGACAAACTTACTGCCTACACTATAGTATATGGTTATTAACACTTTAGTGCAATGAATGTGTGAATTACTCATTTTGGTGTGCTCAGCAGTAATTACTATTGTTGATAGTTGCTGCTAAGTCAACTCTGAGTCATCATGAACCCACACAGATCAAAATATTGCTTGGTCCTGCGTCATCTTCATAAAAATTGGTACGCTAGGGTCCACTGTTGCAATCACTGTGTAGTTTGAGTGCTTGCCAACCTAGAAGGCTCCTCCTCTTTCACTATATCAGACAATATTCTGTTGTAATCCACAGGGTTTTCATCGGTAATTTTCAAAAGTATGTTGCCAGCCCTTTCTTTCTAATCTGCCTTAGTCTGGGAGCTCTGCTGAAACCTGTCCACAATGGGTATGACCCACTGGCGTTTGAAATACTAGTGGCACAAGAGGTCCAACAATTAAGTTTGTGAATTTAATTGTTCTAAGTGCTACACACGTCATTACTGAATATCACCATGGTCACTTTTGAAGCACTCCCCTCGGGAAGCTGTGCACCGACGCCAGCACCTAGTCCATCCTTCAAAGCAATTTTGCAGCTCTCTCTGGAATGGCCATTGCACACGGTGACATGATGGCAAGTCTGTGAACTTAATTGTATAATTGTCTGTGACAGAGTTTCTAGCCAATAAACAAACAATTGTATTGGAACAGCCTCCCTACTCATCTGTTCTGGCCCCCAATGACTTTTTTCTTTATCCAAAGATAAAGAAAATATTGAAAGGAAGACATTTTGATGACATTCAGGACATCAAGGGTTATATGATGACAGCTCTGGTGGTCTTTCCAGAAAAAGAGTTCCAAAATTGCTTTGAAGGGGTGGACTAGGTGCTGGCATCAGTGCATAGCTTCCCAAGGTAGTACTTATTTAGCAGGTGACCATAGTGACACTCAGTAATGAGGTATGTAGCACTTTCTCTAGGATGAGTTTGTGAACTTAATTGTGAGTCCTCATAGCTTTTAGCAGCATAACAGCATATAACCCACCACAGTATGATGAACTGAAAGAGAAGTAGTAATTACTAGGGAGCTCAGAAAAAGAAAGAAGAGTAAAAACTGAGATGGCAGAGACCTGCTGAAAATCGACGGCAGAGACCTGCTGAAAATCACATCAATCCAACTTCTTAGTTGATGCATCAATACTAAGAGCCTAGAACTGAAAATAAAGACCAGTCCTCCAGGTGAAGCCCTGAAAACTCCGTGGCTGCCAGTGGAGTAACCTGAGAAGGCTAGTCACCTAGGTAACTCAACGGAGAAAGGAAGGAGAGTTGGAACCGGAAGTAGCTGTTTGGGAACATGAAGAAAGCAATGATAATTCAGAATGGTGTAGGTAAAGAAGCAACAGCAAGCAGGTTTTCCTTTTTAAAAATCAGCTTAATGGACGAACTGGGAGAAAGAAATAGATTAACAAAAGTCAATGTCTCTGTTCCTTTGATGGCTTAGCAAGTGTTTGGGCAGTTGTTAGAATTGTTTGGTTTGTTTTCCCTACTGGAAAGTAAGCTCACTGAGGGGAGGGAATGTTATCTATTTGATTCTGTAATTTATCCCCAGTTGCTAAATCAGCATCTAGCCCCCAAGAAATATTTTATGAATGCTCACATTGTGCCTTGGATGTTATATCAGCTCACTGTGGGTTCCCTGCTGTCGACTCCTGCAGCACCCTCCCTCGCAGTCTAGAACTTGGCCACCATGGCTCTGGTGTGTACAGATTTTCTAGATGCTGGACTTCTTGAAGGAAGGGCTTGTGTCTAGTCTCTCGAATTGTCTTGACTATATACGGTAGTTCTGGGTACATACAATGATTGCCGTAAAGTTAGCGAATTCATCCTAGAAAAAGTGCTACATACCTCATTGCTGAATATCACTATGATCACATTTGAAGAACTCCCCTTGGGCAGCTAGGCATTTACAACAGTGCCTAGTCTACCTTTCAAAGCAATTTTGGAACTCCTTTTTCTATGGTCAACGGAGCAGTCGTTATATTTCTCTTGATGTCCCAAAAGTCATCCAAATGTCTTCCTTTCAATATTTCCTTTATCTTTGGATGAAGAAAAAAGTCATAGGGGGTCAGATCAGGTGAGTAGGGAAGGTGTTCCAATACAGCTATTTACTGGCTAAAGACTCCCTCACAGGCAACTATACAATTAAGTTCACGAACTTACTCCCATGCCACTGTATGCAATGACGATTCCAGAAAGCGTTCCAGTTTCTCTGAAGGGTGGACTGGGTGCTGAAGTCAGTGCATAGCTTCCTAAGGGGAATACTTCAAAGGTGACCACAGTGATATTCAGCAATGAGGCATGTGGCACTTAGAATAATTAAGCAAGCAGACTTAATTATCAGGCCTCAAAGGTATTAATTAAATATTTAATTAATTCATTAAAAAATGTTGACTGAATAGTGTGAGTTCTAGGTGTTGTGTTACATGCCGTTCATATCACATTAAAGAAGACCCAATTCTTGATCTCAAGAGTTTATAGCCTAGTAAGGAGGGTGACCTGCAGGCAAATAATAAAAAATACCAGTAATAAGGGCTACTGCTGTGATTTGTACAAAAAGCAACAAAAGTGTAGACACAAGAGCACTGTAATAGCCCTGGGCCTGGGGAAGTGGGTGGTTAGACAGAGAAGTCTGGGAAGGCTCCTTGAAGGAGGCTATGCTGGAGTAGAGAATTGAGCAGATACTTGGATGAGCAGGCATAAATGAGGAGAGTCATAGAGGTGTGAAGGGAAGAATTTTAAGCAGAGAAAAGAACATAGACCCAAACCAAACCAAAAAATAAGAAGGTATGTGAAAGTCTGTGTATGATCAGGGTTGGGAATCTCTGTCATGACATAGTAAATAACTGGTAAACAATACTGGTGATTGATTATAATGAGACAGATACCAGATTAGAACCTAGGACTCAAACTAGATCAATTGAAATAAAAGAGCAAAATTATCTCTTCTCCTGGCTAAAAGAAACTCAGTTTCGGTTCAGAGATCCCAATAAATACTATCTACACACTGCATCATGGGCTCTACTTATTAATTTCTGTGGTCATTGAGCTCTATCTTTCTCCTCTCAAAAATCCTACTTCTTGTATCTGATACTGATCTATGTGATTACACTATCTCTTAAATATTGACTTGGTTTTATGCATGAGAGGTACTTTCAAATGATAAAACTTATTTCCTTCGAGATAAAAGGGTTGGAAAAGAAAAGGACTGTTGTGTCTTCAAAAGCAGAAAGGGTATCAACATTTTGGGATGCACAAAGATATTGTCAGCCCCAAACTGTGATCTATTAAGAATATTTGTATCCAAAAAGCAATCCTGCAGAAAACAGTGAGCAGCAAAAGTTTGGACTTCAAATACTAAATGCTTCAAGTAAGGCATTCCTCTTTTAAAATAGTCAAATTCAAAGGATGAGGATGAAACAAAATCCCATCCCTGATTTGTACCAAAAACAGTGTAGCCAAAGTACACAATTTATAAGTGAAATCATCCTTGGCCTCTTGAACTGGCATGCTTGGCTTCCCCAACAGGAGGAAAGAAAAGGAAGAATAATTTTTCTCAGAATGTATTTCCTGAGTGCGGCCCCTGCTTAGTTGGTTTTGCTCTGCTTCTTCTGTGAATAGAAATGGAAAAAAAGAGGTGGCAGGTGAAGACACAACCCCCCAGATGCCTATGTCTTTAAGCAGAAGATCTAGAGTAGAAGATATTTTAACATTTTGTTCATATCTTACAAATTGGGCTTAAATCATCTTCCTTCACAATGCTGGCCACACCTTAGAAATGTATACCTCCCCTGTAATTCTTGTCAGAAACCAAAAAACAAACAAACAAAAAATCAACAACTTGACAATGCAGTAGGCTGGGATAATGTAGATATAACCAGTTTAACTAGTTGCTGGGGAGTTAACCCCAACCCACGGTGACACTATGTGGGTCAGAGTAAAGTTGTGCTCCACAGGGATTTCAACCACTGATTTTTTTTTTTTTTCCCCAAAAGTAGGTTGTTAGGTGGACTCGAACTGCAAACCTTTCAGCTGAGAGTATGTTAATGCTTTGGACCACCACTCTGCTGCACACTGTGCTAGGAACGTTCTTGCTAATATTTCATTTCATTTCTACAGGGGTCCACTGTATTTTCCACAGTTCACAGAGGAGAGACAGGAGGCTTAGAGAGCCTAAGTCAGTAGCCATGTTATATAGCTGACAGGAGGTGGTACCAGGGTGAAAATCCACATCTCACTCTAAAGTCGGTGTTCTCACCTAGTGTGCAGCATTGCCTGCTGGTCTCAGGGCTGGGCTACTCTTTATTCCCGTGTTTTTATATAAACCCATGTCCTCTTACATGAATCTTCGGAAATTGTTGGCTGCCCTCTCCCACTATGCTTCCAGAATCAGTTTCCTTGCAGATGATGAAGTGGAAATGGTACCAGTGGGTAAGAAGGCATGGATGAGTGGGGAGTTCCAGATGGAGAGGGGAAGCTGAAATGAAGGGCTGTATCCACAAATCAGCAGCTGTGCCGCAGCTTTCAGTGACAGGCAGCCTATTGTCCAGTGGCCAAATTATCTCTTTTGGCTTCGCTAAGCTGTAATGGAAGCCAAACCCTCTACTGTTCAATCAGTGACCCAGCAAGAGGGGCTAAAGTCATGAACCACACAAAACCAAAACCCATTTCCATGTTGCAACACAAGAAGCAATGCCGGATGCCTGTTTCTGTATATTTCAGAGATGATCGTTGCCCAGGAATGGGTTTCCAATGACTGGGAAGGCAGAGGGATGATTGCCTTAATGCATTGACCATAAAGTCTGTTTGTTCTGCCATGGAGTAAATGAAGCCAGAGCAGAAGGGAGTGTTGTTGGATGACTTTACTTTTACTATTTAAGCTAAAAGTAAATCAGAAAAGGAAGGTCCTCAGAGCCGTGAAGGATAATAGTTGAAGCTAGAGAGGGAAATTGAAGGCAGGTCTTAGTAAACTTTGGCTTTCCACCCAGTGATGGATACAGATGGGCCTGTGGATCTTTTGCAATTTATTGCTTTCATTCACATTTTAACCATGCAAATTTGAAATAATATAATATGAAAATGATAATAAAGCCCCCCTTTAGGTTAAAAAAAACTGAAATAAATAAATTCTCAGCTCCAGCAGGAAATAGATGGCACATTCACCTTAGAATAAAGGATCATTTACAAAGGTGTGCAGAGGGTAGGGTGTAGAAAACAATAAGGAACAGCACTAGTGTTCCCCTCTAAATCTCAAAGGACAAAGGGAGAGAGCAGTTATGGAGCCCTGAGAGCATGGCTCTGTGGTGTGAACATGAGTGGGGTATGTGGTGAAGGAACACAGCTGACCCACAGAAACCTGGCAGAGAGAGAACCCTGAAATTAATACCTTAGCCTTTCTCTCTCTTCTCCTTGTTTTCTTGTAGGTGCCACCCGTTGGTAGAACATGCCTGGAAGCCAAAGAGTAAGGTAATTTGTTGATGCAACCTGTACAGATTGACTTCCTAGGGTTATAGTGCAGAGTGGAGAAGGATCTGGAAGGGCAAACAACAAATTGAGTCAAGAGTCATCATTTGAAACTGCCATGCGGCACAAGTTGTAAATGGTGTTTATGCTATTGCCACATGGTGATGCTAGTTTAGCTGGTAATGGCAGCCCTCTGCGTGTAACTGTTTTTGGTCAGGATTGCTCCTAAGTTGTGTGGATTTCGAATTCTGAGGTGCCTTTAGGAAACATTCTTTCTGTAAAATTCAGCCTTCTCCAGTTCTGTTTCATCCCCTAAATACCACTTCAAATTGGAGTTTTTGGAGCCCTAGTGGTATAGTGATTAAGAGCTACAGCTGGTAACCAAAGTTTGGCTGTTCAAATCCTCCTGGCACTCCTTGAAAACCCTTTGAGGGAGTTCTACTGTGTTATATAGGGTATCTGTGGGTCAGAATTGAGTTGATAGCAATGGGTTTGATTTTTTGGTATAAGGTCACTATAAGCTGGAATCAACTTGACAGCAGTGGTTTTTGCTGTTGTTATAGGACACTTTAAGCTCCTAATGAGTTATCAGGCTATAGAAAGAATTCTGGCTTACTTCCATTTATACAATTTCTGTGTTCTTGAAATGCCATAAAAATGAAGATTTTCTAAATACAATTTAGAAACCTTGGTGGTGTAGTGGTTAAGTGCTACTCGTGCTAACCAAAGGTCAGCAGGTCAAACCCACCAGACACTCCTTGGAAACACTATGGGGTAGGTCTACTCTGTCCTATAGGGTTACTACGAGTTGGAATTGACTTGATGGCCGTGGGTTTAAATACAATTCTATTTTTATCTTGAGGATAGTTTCAGAATGATGTAACCTTCATTTGTCTAGCCTTAGAGTTGATCAATTCTCCAGAAAATTAATGTTTAATAGAATTAACAGCAGTGTTTCTACCTGTTACAATGGTTGCAGGAACTCTGACAGCTAGACTGTAAGTTCCTCTTGGGGCCCAGTCTGTGTCTTACTCAGCAACAAATCTCTAGCTTCTTACTTAATGCCTGACTCTTAAAAAGTATTCAATGAATATTTCTTCAGTGAGTGAACAAAGCTTTTAAAATTATGCATAATATGCGTTACTAACTTATACCAGCCTCAAGACGTGTTCTCCAGCATGTGTTACTAAAGGAGGTCTGCTGACAGTGGATAGAGCAATTGGCTACTAATCAAAAGGTCAGTGGTTCAAAACTACCAGCAGCTCTGCAGGGGAAGGATGTGGCCGTCTGCTTCCGAGAGGTTTACAGCCTTAGAAACCCTATGGGGCAGTTCTACCCTGTGCTATTGGAATTGACTAGATGGCAGTAAGGTTGGGATTTTTGTTTTATGTGTTACTAAAAAGAAATTACAAAATCACTATAAATGAGTAGGAGCCCCGGTGGCACGGTGGGTAAGCTCTTGATAACTGAAAAACTGGCAGTTGAAATCCACTTAGCAGCTCTGCAAGAGAAAGCCCGGGCTGTTCGTTTCCTCTAAGACTTCAGCCAAGAAAACTCTATGGAGTGGTTCTGCTCTGTTACATGAGGTTGCTATGAGTCAAAAATTGACTTCATGTGCCTAACATCAATAACAATATAAAAGATACTGTATAAGCCATGCTCGTAAATGATTGTTGCCCTTTAGTAGAATGCTGGGAACCTAAAAACTCAGAATTAAGATTCAGAACTAGTTCTTGAGTTATGGTTCTGTCAGTATGCGGGTTCTCCAAAGAATGGTCACCTGCAGTGGAAATTTTTTCCAGCCAAGATCTTGAGAAAGTCACTCATCCTTTCAGATTTCCTGTGCTTGAGGAAAACCTGGAATCTCAGACAAACTAGTCAAGCAGCCAGGCCCACTTTTTTTAGTTTCCACCTTTATTTAAACAACAGCAATTTTAGAGCTCTCTACCATCCCAGCTCAGTCCAAACTGGTTAGGAGAAGAATAATTTGATCCTGCCTAGGACAGCACAGTTCATCTGACATTAATTGTCACAAGACAGAGATGAGGACATGGCTGAAGGTGGCTGGAGGGAACGACAAAAGGTTTGTCCTGTGATCTTGTACTTTGGGAAGCCTGCATTCTGGCATCTCTTGATGATGGTTTAATCTGGGGCTTTTTTAATCCAGGAGATTAAATCAAGCCATCTGTTAAGAATGTAATCCATGGATTTGATTTCCTTTAAGAGAGGAAAGGATTTTTTCTTCCTCACTTCTTCTTGTCCTAATATCCCCTTTATTTCAGCTTCCTCTCCTGAGTAATGTTATCGTAGCTTTTAGTCAGTGGCCTGGGGAGTAGGCGTGAGAGCTCCCCCTGCAGCCATTGCTGATTAATCTCAGTGAGTCAGCAGCCTGGACCTCCGGGCAGGACGTGACATAACCTCCTCCTCCCTGGGCCTCCTCTCAAATACTCTGTGCATTCAGAACAGGCGTGTTCACTGAGGCTGCCCAGGAGCCTGGGAACTCCCTAAGCCCCCGCCCCAGTGTGGGGTGTCCGGGGCAGGGAACCCTGGGGTTCTCAGCAGGGCAGGGCTGAACTCAGTCACCCTGCTCACTACCAGACCATTTATAGATTCAGATAGCTGGAAGCTGACCAACCCCATACATCCCAGGCAGCCAGACACCCAAAACTCTAGCTTCCCAGCTCTACTCAGCCTCTTTGCTTTGAGGTCAATTATTGCAAACTATCATTTTGGTAGGAATGCTCTTACTTCAACTGTTGTATAAACTGTGGTTCTGTTTCTTAGCAATTATATAGTTCACAGCCTTCCAGACAACTGTAATCCCTGGTTTGATCTTTTTTGCTCTCTTTCTATTTCTTTTTTTCTCTTCCCCAAAGGCATGCTCCACCCTCAGTCCTAGCATAACCGTTTCCAGCTGTGTACCATTTGGCTCTGTTTCTAGCCTTACTTCTTCCCTAATCGTCGGTTGGACAACTTGAAGATCCCAGATGTGCTATTTATTTATGCTGAAGCATCTGGGTCTCAATATGGTCTTGTCACTGCATTGTGGCAAAGTTGTGAAGAATCCGACTGGTAGCCAGCAAGCAGACTACACCTTTCTGGTGAGACAGCTAGTGTGGCATTTCCAAGGAGTGTGATGGGGGGGGGGCAAGGGAAGAGGTATGAGGGGTGATGGGAATCCAGGGGTAGACAGAAGCACACATTCTCTCTTGCTCTGGGTTTTCTGGTTTCAGCTGAGCATAGTAATGCTGGAAGATGAGGGTTTGGTTCCTTTCAAAGCAAGGTCCCGCTGCTGATAGATGCAAACGCTTCATCCTTCTCTGTAAGTGAACTGGAAGCAAGGCCACTCTGTTAAAGCAAAGGATTGCAGACCCCTAAGGATGGGGCTGTGGGCACCAAAGAAGGATTTGATTTGAGAGGTGTTCAGGGCTGAGGGGAGGGAGCACAGGACCAGGAGCCAGACGTCTTAATTCTGGTTCCAACTCTGTGCTTGTTCTCGTTGTGATCTTGGACAAGGCTTTCCATCTGGGATTCTATTTCCTGCTGGGAAATAGCACGATTAGATTAAGTTAAATCTTTGTTTTAAAGGTTCATACCAAGTCGTAAGTGGAAGTCTTTTACATCTGTTAGCTCTGAACTACTGTATTATGAAAAAAAGTAGCAACAACAGTGTTTTATTAAACAGCCTTACTGGTAGCCAGTGCACTTCCAACACACACCCTGCTCCCAAAGGATGACCTGTTCAAAATCTGGCTTCCCCTTCACACAGAGTTCAGAAGAGGAAGGGGTGTCAGATGTGCACTTCTCCATTCAACCATTCTCATCTCCTCCTGAGTCATCAGATTGGGCCACGCGGCTATACTTCTGAGAATTACAGAGAGCAAGCCTCCTCTTTGGATCCTCTCTTCTTGTGCCTCTCTTGGGCCTGTCTCTTTAACTCCCTGTACTCCTTCTGCCTATGGTCCTCTCTTCTCCTCAGTTCCCTAATTAGAAGACCAGTCATTCTGTTCTAACCACTCTGAATGGGCCATACTCACTAGTGGTAAGGCAAAACCATTTGTTCTGTCTGGTGAGACAAATCTCTGATAGACTGACCTTCCAGACCGCTGAGGTGGAGTTTCTCTTGGCAAACGTTTGTACTGTTGTATCAAGAGGAACTCTCTCTCCCACCTTGACTCTTGTTTCTAAAAGCACCATTTCTTATCTGAGCCCTTGCTTCTGTGTGTTCCAAATCCCCCCAAATTAGGCTGAGGGCACGTATGGTTATGTGTCCCTCTCTCTGGATATTTCTGTGACAACTTCATAAAACTCTATGAACTACTTGAAGCACAGTTTAAGAACCAATGGATGAGACACTATTTATCACCCCTAGTTCTTGAGTGAAAACTCTGGTGGCATGGTGGTTAAGTGCTATGTCTGCTAACCAAAAGGTCAGCAGTTCAAATCTGCTAGATGCTTCTCGGGAACTTTATGGGGCAGTTCTAGTCTGTTCTACAGAGTTGCTGTGAGTTGGAACTGACTTCACAGCACTAGGTTTTTTTTTTGTTGTTTTTTTTTCTGGAATCCTTGAGTGCTAAGAGCTGTCCTTAGAAAAAAGTTCTTTTCTACATGAATTGCAATCCTAGAAAGACTTGGACTAGAGACAAGTTTGGGAGACCCTGCTTGCTGTCACCTGCTGTGTTGAAGGAGATCTCCCTAAACCTAGAGACCTGTTGGTTTGAAAACGTTGCCCTGCAGAATAATTCATAGCTTCTAGTAGCACATAGAGACCCTGGCAGATGCAAACAACTGGAGCTTGGCTGTTAACTGAAAGGTGAGTCATTTGAACTCACCCAGCAGTGTCACAGAAGAAAGTCCTGGAGGTCTGCTTCTGTAAAGTTTATAGCCATGAAAATCCTGTGGAGCTCAGTTTCACAGGCAACACATGGGGTCACCATGAGTCAGAAATGATTTGACGACAGCATAGGTATCCTGAGGTAGTATCCTTTTTTCTTGCTAATGGTGAAGTGTTAGACACTTTGAGCACCTGTAGGTTTTCTCATACATATACCCAGGAGTTTAACTGGCTGGGTGTTGAGTGTGTGCCACTTGAGAAAACAAAAACAAAAAACCAAACCTACTGCATCAAGTTGATCTCAACTCGTAGTAATCCTATAGTACTGAGTAGACTTGCCCCGTATATTCCAAGGACCCCTGGTGGACTACGAACTGCTGACCTCGTAGTTAGCAGACATAGCCCTTAACCACTACACCACTAGGGTTTTCACATACCGCTAGAGCAGGTCCAAAATCATCTTGACCTGCTGTGGATAAACCATTACATTTCCTCTCTTCTCCAGTGAGCAGTATGGCACAGTAATTAAGGAGCTGTGATAGATTATATTATTGTTTCCAAAATCTGTGCTGTGCTGCATGGTGAGAATGCTACTCCCCTGTCCCATGGATGCCAAGCTCGGACATCACCTTGCTCTGGCCAGTGATATGTGAGCAGAAGTGATTCAGATAAGGCCTTTGGAAGATTCCACCACCTCTCTCCTCTGCTAAGAATCTGAGAGGAGCCATAGCATCCAGGGGGTACTTCTACAGTCTGGGTCTCAGACTGTACAATACAGAGCAGAGCTGCTGCAGACCCAAGACAAACACGTGGTGGGCAGGGAGTCCAAGTGAGAAATAACCCATTGTTGTTATCAGCTTATGGAGCCTTGTGGTGCAACAGTTAAGTGCTTGGCTCCTAATTGAAAAGTTGGCAGTTTGAACCCATCCAGCAGCTCAGTAGTAGAAAGACTTGGTGATCTCCTTTGTAAAGATTACAGTCAAGGGCACAAGGCAATGATAAGTCAACATATTTGGGTTGTTTGTGATTGATTATGTGGCAGACAGACATAGGTTTGAATTTTGGCTGTATGACCTTAGACAAATTATTTACCTTTTCCAAGTTTCAGTTTTCTTACTCGTAAAATGGGAAGCCTAATGGCACTTACCTCACTGGGTTGTTGAGAGAATCAAATATGAAAATACATATAAATTGCTTAGCAGAGTATTTGGTACATAGGAAACACTCAGAAAAGGTATTTCATTATTATTATCATAAAATAGATTTATAGCATAGAAATAGAAAGGTATGTATATGTGCCTTAGTCATCTAGTGCTGCTATAACAGAAATACCACAGGTAGATGGCTTTAACAAGGAAACATTTATTCTCTCACAGTCCAGTAGGCTACAAGTCTGAATTCAGAACATCAGCTCCAAGGGAAGGGTTTCCCTTTCTGCTAGTTCTGGAGGAACATCCTCATCCGTTTTCCCCTGGACTGGGAGCTTCTGCGCCCTCAAGAACCCCAGGTCCAAAGGACGTGCTCTGCTACTGGTGCTCCTTTCTTGGTGGCACGAGGTCCCTCACTCCTGGCTTGACTCCCTTTCCTTTTATCTCTTGTAAGACAGGCAGTGCAGGCCAAATGCTGAGGAAACTCCCTTCACATTGTATCAGGGATGTGGCCTGAGCAAGGATATTACACCCCATCCTAAGCAGAGATTGTGGCTTATAAACCATAGGAAAACCCCAGCAAAATGGGGGACAGTCACCCAATATGGGGACTTGGCCTAACCAAGGTGACACGTATTTTGGGGGGGCACGATTCAATCCATGACAGTGTGTATGTGAGAGAGATGGACAAATAGAAAACACAACAATGGATCATAAAGCTGCTAACACTTATCTTTTAGAAACACTATTCAATAATTTATGACCCCATGGTAGGTAAAATAATAACTCTAGCAACCAAATCAAACCCAAACCCAAACCCACTGCCGTTGAGTCGAGTCTGACTCAAAGTGACCCTAGAGGTCAGAGTAGAACTGCCTCATAGAATTTGCAAGGAGTGCCTACGGATTTGAGCTGCCGACCATGTGGTTAGCAGCTGTAACACTTAACCCGCTTTGATACCACAGTTTAATTCCCAGAAATGGTGAATATGTTACCTTGAAGGCCAAAAGAGATGTTGCAATGTGATTAAGGACCTTGAGATGGAGAGATTACTCTGGACTACTCAGGTGGGGCCACTGTAATCATGAAGGAACTCACACGTCAAAGAAGAAGGTAGAAGAGTCAGAGAGAGAGAGAGAAGGATGTGTGACAACAGAAGCAGAGGTTGGAGATGAGGCCATGAGCCAAGGAAAATGGGTGGCCTCCACAGGATGGAAAAAGACATAGAAAAAGATTTTCCCCTAGGGCCTCCAGAAGGCATCTTGACTTTAGGTCTGCATGACCCATTTTGGACTTCTAATCTCCTTAGAATGTAATAATTTCATCTTGTTTTAGACCACTACGTTCTGGTAAATTGTTACAGAAGCCATAGGCAGCTAATATTGTTAGAGGCTATCAAGGTGATTGCACTCAGGGTGACCCTACATGTGCAGAGTAGAATGGTGCTCCATTGGGTTTTCAAGGCTGTGACCTTCTGGAAGCAGATTGCCAGGCCTGCCTTCTGAGGTGTTTTGAATGTATCTAAACTGCCAACTTTTCAGCTTGTGGTCAAGCACTTCACTTTTTGTACGACTCAGGGACTTTTAGGAAACTAATACAAACTTTAGTGTTCTTTCCTCTTGTTTTAGCATTGCTGCTTCTAACAGGTAGCCTCACTTCTCTAAGATCAAACACATAAGGGTCTGGGTAGGATTTCTGTAGACCCCAGGCAATGCTGACTCAGGGGTTAGCCCCCTGCCTGTGGCCACTGTTGCTTGTCAAGCCCTCTCTAATCCCATGATCCCATTCTATCCCATTCTGTGAGTGTATACATAATCTCAGAAATATAAACTGACTTTTCAAATTTCATTTTAACATAGAATACATTTTACTTGGTCAGTTGTGTGACATTGGGAGTTTGTCATAGTATTTTCTAGTCACTGTTGAATGATGACATTTAGGCCAGAAGACCAGCCTTAGACAAACCTGAGTTATGCCCACATGATTCTTAATGTGATTTTTTTCTGGAATTCACCTCTAGTTAATAAATTCTTTCTTCATCTACAGAATGTCACAATTTGAAGAAGGAAAAAAAGAGGAGTTGGGGGAAGAAAGAATGTCACATGAACTCTCTTGATGAAAGTGTTAATTTACTCGAGTAATACAGGAAGCATATAGAAGCAATTTTTAAAAAACATGATGAGTTTCCAAAATCTTGTTGGTTATAAACATGGAGGTTTGATTATTGTTATTTGCTTCTTTTAGGTATGTTTAACTTTTTAATTGCTTAGAATGACAGAAGACAGGAGGGGTACTTGTCGCCTATTTCCCATAGGCACTTTTGTTGTCTTCCATTTCTCCTCTTGGTGGTGGGGAGGCCGTCTTACACTTTGGGAATCCCTCTTATGTTTGCAGATCTTCTGCAGAAACACTCTGCAATGTCTATCGCTGTTTCCAGAACTATTCCTGCTTTATGATGCTCAGTTTTTCTCTGGCCTCTACAACAGGGATCCTGGGGCTTGGAGTTAACACGTCACATAGGAAGGCATAAATCTCTCTGCCTCTCAAACTGTAAGTCATATGTTTAGCCACAAAAAGGCAAAAACTCTCTTCCAATTTTAAATAAAACAATAATTCAGGGTTCAAGATATTACTTGATCTGCTTCTGAATAGACTGTGATACAGAGGTCCCATGCTGGCAGCATCTAATGTTCATAAATCTCCTCCATCACTACCTGCTACTTAGCTTTAGTTATTTTCTCATATTAAAATAAGATTGCAGTATGGGAGGAGTCTTTCCCCCTCAAAAAAACCTCAAACTCACTGCCGTCCAGTCAATTCTGATTTGAAGCAGCCCCCTGTAAATCTGGACTCCAGAAAATAAGTTTTTTCTCTTGCGTGGCCTTGTACTTCTAGCCCTCCCTTTCTGTTGTGTTAAAGTTTATAGCTGTGAGACTCCCCAGTCTCTGAATTTTCTTTCTCTTTGTGACTGAGTCCTAGAGAAAAGGGGTCTAGTCACTCTCCAGTGACCAGCATCTCCCCTCCTAGTACGTGAAAAATCTCCTGTGCGAGTATCCAAGGATACACTCAGTCTACTCACTCTCACGTTACATTTTTACTCTCTTACTTCCATCCAGATTCCCAGTGGGAACTCTTTCAAACTTACTGCCACATAGTTCACTTTTATTCAATACTTTGTCTAAATACAGTTATATGCCTTTTAAGCTAGATATTGTATGAATTAATACTGAATCAGGCCCAAGACCAGATGGAATTTCCCTTTTCCGAGAAAGACAAAGCTTGAGCTCTTTCTTGTCTCAGTTATGAAAAATGCCAGCTTGAGCAATTACCTGGCTGGTGTCCTAATTGTCTTAATTTGTGAATTGGAGGAAACATATGGCCCACCTGATCAATTATGTAGATATTAATTAAGGTGGGGAGGGGAAAAAAAAATTCCAAAGAGGCATAGTTAGTCGCGCAAGTCTGCCATTTGTGTCGGGAAGGTGTTAGCTGCTCAGTGAAAGATTTGCCAGTGCTGCTAATAAGGACGGTGAATAGCACAGATGTGTCTCTAAGTTGGTCATGGAAACGCTTCCCATTACAGGGAGGTAAAAAGTGTTTATAGAGTCTAAATGACACATGTTGAGAAATCAGAGGTTCTAGAGAGGCCTAAAAGCAATTAAAAACAGCGACCATCACCTTTGAAAACGAAAATGAGAAAGGATAAAAACCTGACTCGACAAAAATATAAACTATTGTTTAAGTTCATCTTGAGTAAAAACTGTCCTTCAGTTACCGTCAGTTCCCCATTTGAGTTAACAACTCTCTGAGTCCTGCCTTGAGTCATATTACTGCTATTTATTTTTAAAAGCTCTCGAGTAGCAGAAACAAAACTCTCTTCTTTGGAAGAATTCAAATAATTTCTAAACGTTTGCTCACAATTTCACTGAAGCAGTTAAAAACAACAACAACAAAAAATCCAGAGCGTAGGAGTTGCAAAGTTGAAGGCTGTAAAGCAAAGTTGTTTTGTCTGACTCTCATGGGATTTTAAGAAGTGAGAAATTTCACACAGAAGTATGTATGGATTTCTGCATGGCAACAATCAGCTGGAGGTGAGTGGCAGCTTCCTGCTTTGTTGTTTTGTTCCAGCTCATGGAGACTGTGTGCAGAACATAGATTTTGCGGATGTGACCTTTGAGAAGCAGGTTGCTGGGCCTGTCTTCCAGATTGCTAGGCCTCTGGTTGTATTTGAACCATCAACCTTTTGGCTGGTAGTTGAGTGCTGAACTGTCTGTACCACGCAGGGATCCTGCCTTCTTGTTGTTACATGCTGTCGAGTCAGTTCTGACTTATAGTGGCCCTATGAACAATAGAATGAAACACTGCCCAGTCTTGTACCATGCCCACAGTTGTTTTTATGCTTAAATGCATTGTTGCAGCCATTGTGTCAACCCATCTCCTTGAGGGTCTTCCTCTTTTTTGCTAGCCTCTACTTTACCAAGCATGATGTCCTTCTCCGGGGATTAATTTCTCCTGACAATATGCTCAAAGTATGTAAGATGAAGTCTTGCCATCTTTGCTTCCAAGGAGCACTCTGGTTGTACTTCTTCCAGAACAGATGTTTGTTCTTTTGGCAGTCCATGGTATGTTGTCTAATACCACAATTCAAAGGCATCAGTTCTTCTTCTGTCTTCTTTATTCATAGTCTAGCTTTCTCATGCTTATGATGTGATAGAAAATACCATGGCTTGGATCAGGCACACCTTAGTCTTCAAGGTGACATCTTCACTTTTCAATACTTCAGAGAGATCTTTTGCAGTAGATTTTCCCAGTGCAGTGCATCTTTTGATTTCTTGATTGCTGCTTCCCATGTGTGCTGATTGTGGAACCAAGTAAAGTGAAAGCCTTGACAACCTTAATCCTTTCTTCACTTATGACGATGTTGCTTACTGATCCAGTTGTGAGGATTTTTGTTTTCTTGATGTTGAGGTGCACTCCATACTGAAGACTGTGGTCCTTGATCTTCATTAGTAAAGTGTTTCAGATCTTCGCTTTCAGCAAGTAAGGTGGTGTCATCTGCATAATCTGAATTGTTAATGAGTCTTCCTCCAATCCTGATGCCTTGTTCTTCTTCATGTAGCCCAGCTTCTTGGATTAAGATCTGAACTTGTGCCTACTCCAGGGAAAGGTGACCCAGCTGAATGTAGAAATTACTACACAATATAATCAGGATCAAATACAAATAAAATTTGCTCAAGATCCTTCAAAAATGACTGTGAAGTGACATGGACTGGGAACTGCCAGACATTCAGGGTAGATTCAGAAGAGAATGTGGAACCAGGGATCTCCTTCCTGTTGTCAGATGGATCCTGGCTGAAAGCAGAAAATACCAGAAAGATGTTTACCTGTGTTTCATTGACTATGCAAAGGCATTTGACTGTGTGGATCGTAATAAATTATGGATAATACTGCACAGAATGGGAATTTCAGAACACTTAATTGTGCTCATGAGTCATCTGTACATAGACCAAAAGGTAGTTATGTGAACAGAACAAGGGGACGCTGCATGGCTTAGGGTCAGGAAAGGCATGCATCTGGTTGTATCCTTTCACCCTACCGTTTCAGTCTATATGCTTGCCTTATAAGAGGCATATTCCCCAGCCCCAGTCCCAATTTAATATGGATGTGCAATGGAACTGCTTTGTTTGCTTACAGCACTGCCTTATCATGTATTTGAACTCTGATCTGAACAACTATGGAGAAATCAAAAGAAAGGAGTTGAAAACAAATCTGAACTCCACTGGGAGTCAGTCTGCATGTGAGTCGGGGATGACTTGAGCTGGGAAAATGTTTGTAATGTAACCAGAACAGTTTCTGTAATCCCATCATTGTGTGAAGACAGCAAAGAAAGCGAGGGGCAGAAAGAAAAAGGAGCGGGAGAGGGAAGCCTATCTCTGGGACAACTCTGGTAGTGGGGGACAGAATGACCCTCACCGACCTGTTTCTTGTGTGAGGTTGTCTACCACAGACAGTACTCAGGCTCTTAGTGCTGTCAGGGAGAATAACGGCAACCAAGGAAGACAGTGTTTGCAGAGACTGGCTTAAGGATAAAAGAGGTCTGACAACTAAGTCCGTAACTTAATTGTTCTAAGTGCTACATACCTCATGGCTGAATGCCACTATGATCACCTTCAAAGTACTCCCTTTAGGAAGCTATGCACCAGCGTCAGCACCAGCACCTAGTCCACTCTTCAAAGCCATTTTGGAATTCTTTCTGGATTGGCCATTGTGCACAGTGGCATGGTGACAAGTTTGCAAACTTCATTGTACAGTTGTCTGTGAGGGAGTTTTTAGCCAGTAAATGAATAACTGTACTGGAATACTTTCCCTCCTTGCCTGATCTGGCCCCCAGTGACTTTTTTCTCTACCTGAAAATAAAAGAAATATTGAAAGGAAGACATTTTGATGACATTCAGGACATCAAGGGTAGTACAACAACCAGCTCTGATGACCATTCCCCCAAAGCCAGCCAAGCCAAGTGCCGTCGAGTCGGATCCGACTCACTCCCAAACAAGAGTTCCCAGATTGTTTTGAAAGGTGAACTACATGCTGGCATCAGTGCATAGCTTCCCAAGGAGAGTACTTCGAAGGTGACCATGTGATTGATATTCATCAGTGAGGTATGTAGCACTTTTTCTAGGATGAGTTCACAATCATAATTCAGTCCTTATATGTCCATCTTCTGCACTAAACTCTACACATTGTTTTCTTAGATTAAGTTATTCCAAGAACTGAATCTCTGTGGAGTTACTTTCATGAAGTAACTGTTTATACAGCTCACCAGTCTATGTGGAGGGAATGCTATCAACATATGGAAGTCATTTGTGGGGTGCAAATTGTTTCTGGGTGGCACAAGCAGCTCATACTACTAACCTAGAAGTTTTGATTCAAATCTACCTGGCAGTGCTGCAAAAGAAAGTCCTGGTGATCTGCTTCTGTAAAGATTTCAGCCAAGAAAACTCTATGGAGCAATTCTGCTCCATAACATGTGGAGTTGCTGTGAGTCTGAATCAACTTGGTGCCAAGGCGGTTTTTTTTTAATGTGGGGAGGGTGTTCAAATGATTAACTGTTAACTGCAAGGTTGGAGGTTTGAGTCCACCAGGAGCCTGAAACAAAAGGCTGGTCATCTACTTCTAGAAATCAACTATTGAAACCCTTAAGAAAATTACAGTTGTACTTTAACACATATGGAGTTGCCATGAGTAGGAGTTGACCTGACAGCAATTGATCTGTTTTTTGTTTTTATCAGGGTATGGCCCATAGTACTGGATTCACGGTCAAGACACTGCTGAAATTTTTAATCTTGGCATCTCTCTGGATATAGTATTTTGAATAAATGTGTTTTTTGCAAGTATCTGGTGTTTGCTTTTGCTTTTTTAATATCACACACACACAAAGACCCAAAACAAACCATTGCTGCTGAATCAATTCTGACTAATAACAACTGTCTTAGGCTGGGTTTCTAGAGAAGCAAAACCAGTGAAGTGCATATGTCTCTATAATACATGTATTATATATATATATAAAATGACAAACCACTGTTTATTAAATGAGTAGAGCACTTATGACAGTGCAAAGAACATTGTAAATAAATATTAGTTGTTTTTGTTTTGTGTATACATAAACAAAAAAAACAAATCCATTGCCATCAAGTCAATTCTGACTCATAGCGACCCTAGAGGACAGAAAAGAACTGCCCCATAGAGTTTCCAAGGAGCACCTGATAGATTTCAACTGCCGGCTTTTTGGTTAGGAGCTGTAGCACGCAACCTCTATGCCATCAGGGTTTCTATGTATGTGTACACATACATATGTATGTGTATGTGTACATATATATACACACACATATATATAACACAAACCAAACCCACTGCTGTCAAGTCGATTCTGACTCATAACAACCATATAGGTCAGAGTAGAACTGCTCTGTAGAGTTTCCAAGGAGCGCCTAGGAGGATTTGAACTGCTGACCTTTTGGATAGCAGATGTAGTACTTAACCACTGTGAAACCAGCATGTCCAGTGTAAATAAATATGTAGAGACAGAGAGAGACAGAGATTTATCTCAAGAAAATGGCTCGTATGGTTGGAGAGGCTGACAAGTCCCAAGTCTGTGGGTCATCAGGTGCAGGTGCTGATAAAACCCAAGTTCAGCAGGCAATACATCAGGTCACTGGCTCAAGTCCCAAGAACAAACCAGATGCAGGATCCAGATCAAACATGAGCTTTGTCGGAATGTCCATATATGCATTGGATGCAGGCCATACCCCGCAAGGATATTTCTCCTACAACTGACTGACTAATCAGATCAGATCAGATCACCTCATAGAGTATGACTACATCATCACATAACTACTAAACTTCTGAGAGCCTTGGTCCAGCCAAGTTGGTATACAATATTAGCCATCAAATGACCTTATAGGACAGAGTAGAACTGGCCCATGAGATGTTAGAGGCTGTAAATCTTTATAGGCTGTCACATGCTCTCCCTGCAGAGTAGCTGGTGGGTTCAAACTGCAGACCTTTCAGCTGGCAGACAAACACTTAACCACTGTGCCCCTGGGGCACCTTTTTTAATATTACAAGCATTATAAGTATTATAACACAGCTGATTTCTCTCTTTACACTGGTGAATAGAAGTTTAGAGTCAAATCTACAGCCTGCTTCTAGCAGTATGAGACACAAAAGAACACATTTGGGTACTTCATTTTTCTCTTGATTTTTGCAGCTCTCATTTTTCCTTTGCTCTTTTTCTTGACTATTAATTTGAGTGGTTTTTACAGTGCCTTATTGCTGTGGGATATTACATAAATACAGAATGAATAATCAAGGCAGGCATTGCAGAAGACAAACAGGCCTGGGTAAAATGAAATGGAATAATGACATCACATGCTTCTGGGTACTAGTTGACTGAACACGTTAATTGAAAATTTTAACCCCATTGTATTTGTTTATTAATTCAAAATTCAATTTAATTTTACCTTTGTTCAGATTTTCCTACATCTTTGCTGTAAACTCTTAGATCTGTGAGAACCGGTGCTTTGTTGAGAGGCCCTGGATAGAGGGAAGAGTTTCCTCGCGGCTGCCTCTCACCGTGAGGGCTATCTGGCCGGACAGCATGCTAGGGATTGCCACTGCCCGCTACTGGTGCCCTAACTCTCCACTCTCAAACCAAACCCCGAACTAGAGCCTCTGCTGAGCGGATTGCCAGTCACAGTGACCCTATAGGACTGAGGAGAACTGCTCCATAGAGTTTCCAAGAAGCACCTGGAGGATTCCAGCTGCTGAGCTTTTGCTTGCCGACATAGCACTTAACCACTAGCCACCAACGTTTCCTTTCACTCTCAAAATCTGATGTAATCAATGCAAGATCTCAGATGACGTGAGGCGGAGGTGACTCCAGTTTCTGTTTTCTGTGGTACCCTTTCTCAACGACTTTTCCTGGGCAGGTACCAAGATTCACATCTAGATTGTGCTGGGATCTTGTCCTCCTAGTTAATCTGCCAAATGAAAATCTTTCATTTTCACTTCTTTCTCTAGGATAGTTCTGCATTGTTAATGAGCTGTAGTTGGGAAAGCAAAGAGTATATACCTACAGGTAGAGAACAGTAAAGCTATAAAAACTAGGGGTAAGATATGAACAAAACATTCCTGAGTGGCATCAGAAGAGATAATAGAAAAGAGAGAGACCTTGTGTGTTACTGTTTTTTTTGCATTAGACAGCATGGTGTAATGCTGAGACTAGTTTTATTTTTACTTTTTACTTTTTTTCATTGTGTCTGAAGTGAAATTTCACAATTTGAGTCTGTTTCTCATACAAAAACTTACCCACACTTTGCCATATGACCCTAGCTGCTCTCCTCACACTGTGACAGCACACTCCTCCCCTCCACCCCTATTTATTATGTTTGTTTAACTAGCTCTGTCTCACTCTGTCTTCTCGTGCCTTTTCCAGACAAGAGCTGCCCAGTTAGTCTCCTGTATCTATCCAAGCCAAAAAGCACACACTTCACCAGTATCATTTTATAGACCAGTTTGATCTTGGTCTGAGGAGTTAGTTTCTGAAATGGTTTCAGGTCTCGGCTAACAGAGTTGAGGGGCCATGTCTTCCAGGACCTCGTCAAGTCTGGTCTTTTTACTAGAATCTGACTTCTGAACCCTACATCTCTCCCACTCCCTGAGGGATTCTTTGTTGGGTTCTCTGTAGAACAGCCTGTTTCTGATTTGGAAACAGGTGAGTGTTGTTTTGAGTATGAGTGCCTTTGGCATAATTCAGGGAGAAGGTATTTTGCAGCTTATACATATGAAACAATAGCACACTGGGCTTTGTATCTCAGAGATGAGATACATAAAATTTAGCCTCTGTCCACATGTAACCCAAATGGAGAAGAATGTAAATGAAAAATTATTATGTATTAAAAACAATAATTGCAATAAATAGGATGCACCTACAGTTCTAAATTCATCCCATAGACAATAAATGAAAAATTTTGTTGGGGGGAGCACTTAGTTCTGATTTAGGATTTTTTTCCTTAACTTATAATAAAAATGCTCATATTTGGTGATTGGAGTTTCATGGATAAAACTTATTGATATTTGCAATCATAACCATGTTTCACAAAGTATTCTTTTAATATTTTCTTCTGTTTTCTAAAGTTATTAATGTAACTTCTAAGGAGTTTTAAAGTCACCTCTCTTCTAAGCTTTTATTTATCTTTATTGTTGCAGAGCTGAACCTGTTAGATGTTACGCCTGGCCTCAGTCATACTATTGTAGTGAGTATGAACTTTCATAGCTGCAACAATTTTCAGAATTCAGGTGAACTGAAATGTGACAATTGAATGGACTTGGTCTCTTAAGATTTTTAAAATCCAGGCTTTTTCAGATAATTTGGTCAGTTTGGGATTCTCTTTGTTCCTTTTCTCCATCTTTATGGGGAGTAAGGGTCATACTGTCAGTGATGAGTGGGTGTCTGGTATGTACCTTGTCTTCTGTCTTTGCTGGTCTTGGTTGAATTTTAACCTACCCTGCCTGGTCTTTGGAATGCAATCTTGCTCGCATTTTGTCTACTGCTGAAGCTTCCTGTGTCCCCCCAGAGTCTCAGTTTACCATGACCCTTTATTCCGCATCCTCCACGCCTACACAGCAGGGCTTGCCTGGGCAGCCCATGTGCTTTTGCCAACCTTCATGCTCTCTCCGGTGAGCACGGGAAATGTACAAATGCTTTTCAGTTGCATTCTGGGCCTTTGAGAGATTGGGAGTAGGGTAGATGGTGGGTGGGGCAGGCCATTTCAGGACTTCCTTTATGTGTGCCCTGTACATTCTTTTAGACTGTCCCGAGAGGACTTCTTGTCTAAATTCCAGTTAACAAGCTTGGAAACTAGTGTTCACTATTTTAGATCTATATCTTATCCAAGGAATGTGTCATCTTTTAGGGGTATTGACCAATGTGGGGCTTGTTGTGAGAACTCCTTTCTCCAGATATTATACCAATTATTCACTCCCTGAATTTTCTCCAAGCTCCTCAACCCTAGCCCCCAAAAGAGTCTTATCTCCTCTTTGTATAGTAGAGAAATAGCTTTTATATAATCACACATTTAATATTATTAACTCCGTGCTCTTAGTGCTCTAGAATTTGCCTTTGAAGAACTATAAAAATCTTTCCTTTTAGTGTTATTGTATCTTCTCCCTCTAAGAGCCTATTTTGGAATTCAAAGTGAAGAATTTGACTTGCTGAATTCTTCTTGCTGGTTTCTTTGGTATTTTTCCTTTTCAAGGACAAAGCCTTAGACTAAAGATCTACTTTAACTGGGATATGTTATAGAGTAAAAAGGAAAAATAGATCTGACAGTTTAAAAATATTCTATAGTTGTTTATCTTATATGATCTGAGGTGATTTAGCTGATCTGCTATGGGGATCTGGTAGCTCAGTGGTTAAGTGTTTGGTTGCTAATTAAAGGTAGGCAATTCAGATCTACCAGTCACTCCTTGGAGACTCTATGGGCCATTCTACTCTGTTCTATAGGGTTGCTAAGAGTTGGAGTTGACTTGGTGGCATCAGGGTTTTTTGTTTGCTTTCTATCCAATTTTGCTCTTTTGAAGGAAACTAGGATGAAGTTATGCACATTTCTCATGTTAATTTCAAGTAGTCTTGAAAGTTACCACAAGTAGCAGATTTTTTTTTTCTTCACTCCATAGAGTCGCTATGAGTTGAAATTGATTTGATGGCAAAGAGTCTGGGTAGGTTTAAAGTATTGCCTCTGAGAACTCCTTTTCTAGGCCCTCCCAGAACCTGGTAGGGTTGGGTGGCAAAATTTCACACAGTAAGCAATACTCATTGTCATGGAAAAGACATAAGTATACTCTTGCAGAGGAAAAGTCCTGTGTCTAAAAAAATGTCCTGTCTACTAGCCTAAAGCTTTGCAAAGGAAACTGTGAGGAATGCTCCCTTGGCTGGGGAATAGATTGGAAGATGGAATATCTCTTTCCCAGCTTGTTCACTTCTATGTTTTGAGGACAGTGAACCTTAAAAGGAAACGAGGAAGCACGATTTTCAGGGAACAAAGTGAAGATTAGTTATTGGAAATATTTTGCAAAGTGTTTTTTTTTTTCCTTTTTCTTTAACATGACTGAGTGATAACTTACATTCACGTATAAATTTACATGCCCACCTATATGCAGCTTCCACTGCTCTCCCCGTCCAGTGACAGCACACTATTCCTCTCTGCTCCATACATGTCTCATCCTCCCAACAGCCTCCTTTCCCCTCCTCTCCATCCACTCCCCTTCCTCCAGCCAGAGGTCAGCAAGATGATATTCTATAGATGTATAGAACCATAAAGTCCTTCCAATATATGGTCACTCTGCATTGCCAAGTCCAATCCATTCCTGTCCAAAGAGTGGACCTTTGTTATAATTTATGGGAAAGGGCAGCGTCAGGGCCAGGGCGATGCTCTCAGAGGAACCCCAAAATCGCTGGACCATCAATTGAGGTCTTTTAGTGGAGATCTCGTGATGCACCCCTTTTTATTCTTGTGTTGTGAGCTCCATCGTGGCTATCACTGGTGGTGGCCGGGCACCATCCAGTTCTTCCGGTCCCAAGTCGATGAAGGCACCCACTATTGTAGGTCTCTCTGTCTTCTAGGTTGTCTTTACCGCATGTCATTTTGGTCCTCAGTGAGCATCCGTTCCTGCTGAGTTGGGACCATTTGCTGTGTCCTCGGATGGCAGCTTGGCAGCTTTTAAGACCCCACACGCCACTCACCAATGTGGGGTGGAGAGAGCCCTCTTAGCAAATGCTAGTTGTGCCAATTGGCCTCGATTTCGCCTAACAGCATGGTCCCCTGCCCCCTGCCCCAGCTACTCTATCCTTGCAATATTGGGTTAAAATGGAAGGAGTACTCAAGTTATGCTGAAGTCCACTTAATGTTGTTCTTGTTTCTAATGTGTGCTATCACCGCTTTCTCCCAACCAGATTTCTAGCAACTATCTAAACTAAACCCTACCCCCCTCATACTTCCTCCTTCCCCACCCTTGAAGCTGTCAAGGAGTCTTTTCTTCTACACACAAGTCTGTTTTTGAGATCTTATCGTGGAGGTCTCATACAGTATTTGTCCCTTTGTCGCTGACTACTTTCACTCAACATAATGTCTTCCAGTTGGAACCAGGTTAGGAGATGTTTCCTGGAATCATCGTTATTCTTTATCATTGCGTAGTGCTCCATTGAGTATATGTACCACAGTTTACCTATCCATTCTTCTGTTGTTGGGCATCTGGGTTGATTCCATCTTTTTGCTATCGTGGACTGTGCTGTGATAAACATTCTCGTGCATGTGTCCGTTGGTGTGAAAGGCCTTGATTCTGTAGGATATATTCCAAGTAGTGGAATTACTGGGTCAAATGGTATATCGATATCCATTTTTTAAGGAAACCCCAGATTGCTTTCCAAAGAGGCTGGACCATTTGGCAACCCCACCAACAGTGTAGGAGAGTTCCACTTTCTCCACAGCCTCTCCAGCATTTGTTGTTTTGTGTTTTCTGGATCATGGCCAATCTTGTTGGGTGAGATGGTATCTCATTGTTGCCTTGATTTGCATTTCTTTAATAACTAAAGATCGTGAACATGTCCTCATGTGTTTTTTGGCTGCCTGGATCTCCTCTTTAGTGAAGTGTCTGTCCATCTCCTTTGCCCATCGCTTAATTGGATGGTTTATCTTCTTCTTATTGATAGTTTGTAGTATCTTATAGATTATGGAGATCAGGCATCGGTCTGACATAGAGTTGCCAAATATTTTTTCCCATTCTGTGGATGTTCTTTTAATTCTATTAATAAAGTTTTTGGATGAGCAAAAGTGTTTGATTCTTAATAGTTCCCATTTATCTATTTTCTGTTCTGTTGATTGTGGTTTCTTTGACAGATTTTGGAATCTGTCCTCATTGTGTATTAAAACTTCCATTGTTGTTCCTACCTTTTCTTGGATGAGCTTTATCATTTTAGGTTTGATATTTAGGTCTTTTATCCAGTTGGAGTTGGTTTTTGTATAAGGTGTAAGGTATGGATCTTGATTCAGTTTATTGCAGATGGATAACCAATTTTGCCAGCACCATTTGTTGAAGAGACTGTTTTTACCCCAGTTTAATGTCTTAGGGCCTTTGTCGAATATCAGTTGTTTGTAGGCAGAAGGTGTCATCTCTGAGGTCTCAATTTTGTTCCATTGATCCATCTGTCTGTTCTTGTACCAGTACCAGGCTGTTTTGACCACTGTGGCAGTGTAGTATATTCTAAGGTCGGGTAATGAAAGGCCTCCCAGTGTGTTCTTCTTCTTTAGTAGTACCTTACTTATCCGGCGCTTCTTCCCTTTCCAAACAAAATTGGTGATTTGTTTCTGTATCTCATTAAAAAATGATGCTGGAACTTGTATTGGGATTGCATTATATAAATAAATTGCTTTGGGTAAAATAGACATTTTCACAATGGTAAGTCTTCCTATCTGTGAGCAGGGTAGGTTTTTCCATTCATCTAAGTCTCTCTTAGTTTCTTGTAGTAAGGGCTTGTAGTTCTCTTTGTAAAGGTCTGTTGTTTCTCTGGTTAGATTAATTCCTAGGTACCTTATCTTCTTAGGGGCGATCGTAAATGGTATTGATTTGATAATTTATTCCTTAACAGTCTCATTGGTGGTATAAAGGAATCCTACTGATTTACTTATGTTTATCTTGTATCCTGAGACTTTTTTGCAAAGTGTTTTTGTGTGCTTTTGGTATTTGCAAAAGATGAAATAAGGAAATCCTTAACTATTAACCAAACAATTGCTGGTTTTAGCCCACCCAGCTGCTTTGTGGGAAAAAGAGCTGGTGATCTCTCTCTGTAAAAATCATAACCAAAGAAACCTATGGTGCAGATTTTCTTTGTCACATGGGGTTGCTATGAGTTAGAATCAGCTCTAACAACAATAATAAAATGTACATTTAAAAGAATCAGATGTTTACATTAGCACTACTTAAGACTTCGTATCAGGAAAAGGTGAAAACATCTAAAGATACCTAAGTTCATGATAGTAAATTTGTAGTTCTTTCATAATGTTTACAGATTGCTTACGACAAATACAGGGCAAATGGAGGTATTTTATTCCCAACATAGGCTGCTGGAAGTTAAGTTTATGTACCTTGAGGACCACTATGCCGGGTATACACTTCATGATGATGTATGCACACACACACACACACACACGCACACGCACGCACACGCACACACACGCACACACATGCACACACATGCATACACGCACACATGCACACAAAGATGTAGCCAATTTTGTTTCTGTGTATTTTTATCTAGTGTGATGTGTATAGACACCATTCATGTTGTTGAAAAAGGTATTTACAATGAAGAAGTCCTTGGTCTTGCAAAATTCAATCATGCAATCTTTGGCATTGTTTCTCTCACTGAGACCATATTTTCCAATTACTATCCTTCTTCTTTGATTCTAATTTTTGCATCTCAATCATCATTAATTGTCAATGCATCCTGATTGCTTGTTTTACCAATTACAGACTGTAGAAACTGGTAAAAGTCTTCTGTTTCTTCATCCATGGTCTTAGTGGTTGGTGTGTAAACTTGAATAAAAGTCATATTAACTGGCCCTCCTTGTAGGTGTGTGGATATTAGCCTATCACTGACAGTGTTATACTTCAGGACGGATCATGAAATATTCTTTTTGATGATGAATGCAACATCATTCCACTTCAAATTGTCATTCCTGGAATAGTAGACTGTATGACTGTCTGATTCAATGGACAATTAGATGTCAGTACTAGTTGATTTCAGCTCACTAATGCCTAGGACATTGATATTTATGCATTCTACTTCATTTTTTGGCAATATTTAATTTTCCTAGATTCATACTTTGTGCCGTCCACATTCCAATTATTAATGGACATTTTCAGCTGTTTCTTCTCATTTTAAGTATTGCCACATCAGCAAATGAAGGTCCTGAAAGCTTAACTGTATCCATATCACTAAGGTCAATTCTACTTTGTTGTTGTCTTTGTTGAGTGCATTCCAACCTGAGGGTCTCATCTTCTGGCGTTATATTAGACAATGTTCTGCTGGTATTCATAAGATTTTCACTGGCTAATTCTTTTCAGGAGGAGACCACCAGGTCCTTTTGCCTAGTCTGTCTTAGTCTGGAAGCTCAGCTGAAAACCAGTCTGCCTTGGGTGACCCTCCTAGTATTTGAATAGCAGTCAATACCAGTGGCCTAGCCTCCAGCATCGCAGAAATATGCAAGCCCCCAAAGTACAACAAATAACAGATGTGGGGGTTATATGTGTGTGTGAATGTGTGTAGTGTATACATATATATATGTATGCTTGTATATGTATCTAGGCATCTATATATGGAAACCCTGGCGGTGTAGTGGCTAAGTGCTGTGGTTGCTAAGCAAAAGATTGGCAGTTCAAATCCACCAGGTGCTCCTTGGAAACTCTATCCTGTCCTATTGGGTCACTAAGAGTCCCAATCAACTTGATGGCAATACTTTTTTTGGAGGATACACACACACACACACACACACACGTAAATTTCTGAAGAGTAGTAAGTATTTTATCCACAAGAGAGTTTGGAATTTCAGTCTCTCAAACAAAAAACAAAATCCACTGCTGCTGAGCTGATTCTGACTCTGAGAGACCCTACAGACAGAGCAGAACTTCCCCATAGAGTCTCCTGGCTGATGTGAACTGCCGACAGTTTGGTTAGCAGCCGTAGCACTGAACCATTAGGCCACTAGGGTTCCCTTCAATCTCTTAAGCTATGTAATTTTACATCATAACGTAGTGGTTATGAGTATGAGTTCTGGCATGAGATTGCCTGAGCCAAAACCATTTATTAGCTGTGTGACCTTGGGTTAAGTTACTGAACCTTTTTGTGTGGCAATACCCTGATCTCTAAGATGACAGCAATAACTACACCTGCTCCATGGGGTAGTTGTGGGCATCAAGTGAATTAAGACTTGTTAGAAATACTAGCTTCTGTTAGAAATACTAGCACATACAAGGCCCTGTGCTAGGTATTCTGAGGAAGAAAAGAGTCCCTTGTTCCTATATAATTTACTATTGAATTGGAGATCCAAGTCAGTCTCATATAAAATTAAACACTAATATTTGAGCAGAAACCAGCAGTTCAGTTAGCAGCATAGACCAGCCTCCTGAATAGACCCCATAGGGGCTGAGTGACCCAGGCCAGAGTCACACCGCCCTTTGTACAAGATGCTCATATTATCACACTTGCATCATTCACCTAACGCTTACCTCTTTGCCATAATCTGCTCAGTGCTGACTGTACACCACTGGCAGTGGTCTGGCCTATGTTAATGCGACATTATCTCAGCTGTGGGTGAGTGTTAAGTGATGCAGATGCTGGTAGCGGATTAAGGCTTTTGACAACAGACTTGAAAGGAGCTCTAACTAGTGACCTTCAATTTTGGTCCCATTTATTGATAGCCTGGTTCTGTAAATAGGCCTGAAGCAGTTTAAGGACTTGCCAATGCACCCAGGCAAGTAGGTGTTCTGCTGATGCCTGTTTATTAATAGGCAAGACTGGACTTCATTACAGCCAGTGCAGTCATTCACAGCTGAGCAGAAAGACATTGTCACTTGTGAATGTAAAACAAATGCTACGGGGGTACATGGAGTCCCTGGGAGGTACAAATAATCAATGCACTCAGCCGCTAACCAGTCTACTCAAAGGTACCTTGGAAGAAAGTCCTGGCAATCTGCTTCTGAAGGGTCAGCCATTGAAAACTCTATGGCGTGCCGTTGGATTTGATGCAGCTTTTTTTTTTTTTTTTTTTTTTTTAAATGGAATCAGATTTGGGTTAGGATGGTGCTTCCATCCCTTGCTGTAAAATCATGGGAATGTTCCTTGGAAACTCCGAGCCTCAGCTTCTTTTATCTGGAAAATGGCAATGGTAACAGTATCTCCCTCATAAATTGAGATAATGCATATATAAAGTAGTAAAGTGCCTGTATGTGTGTCTACTTACACAGTATTACCTGCGATTACTTTTATATTTATTATTAACATATCATCATGTGTCTAATTGCTTCCATGCTGGCATTTTGACAGGCTCTCTGGAGTTAAGGAATCATGGTAAATCCCTCAGCAAAGGCTTTCAAGGATGAGATACCACAAAAGGTAGTTGAAGGAACTGAAAATGCTTAGAAGAAAATAGCTGATGGAGGGATAGATGTGCTGACTGTCTTCAGGTTGTCTGGACTGGAGAAACAAGACTGTTCTATGAACCAGAGAGAACAACTAAGATAAATGGGGAGAAAATGAAAGGAAAGCACACTTCAGGAAAATAGGACACTAAACTTTTCCCTGAAAGCTAGTTAGTGAGAGAGGAGGTAGGAGCTCTCACCGAGGGTGAGCTCGTGCGCAGCCGCGGAGACGGCAGAGCCAATCAGCGCGCGCAGCCAGTCCTCGCGCGAAAGCACAGTCGTACAGTCCTGACGTCGACCGTTACCATGGAGAGGCCCGCTCGTGGGGACCGCAAGCCGGCGCTACTGGCGGCAGGATCTGAGCGTGGCTTTGAGAACGCTTCAGCAAACAACATGAGCGGCCGAAGTAGGAGCAGAAAGTCTTCCCGCGCCAAAAGCCGGGGCAAAGCCCGTGCCAAAGCCCGACTCCGCGCTGCTCCTGACGACGCTCTGCGCAAAGTGGACCCTCCACAGTCTCCAGCGCTCCGTGAGGAAACCCCGGCGGCGCAGGTGCAGGCTGATGCGGGTAGGGGTGGCCTGGAAGCCGCTGCGCCCGTGCCTCCCGGCTGCCCCGGCGAGGAGGGCGCCAGCCGGCTTCCCCTAGACTGTGGCCTCGCGCTCCGGGCCCGAGCTGCGGGGGTTCGCGGGCAGGCTGCTCCCAGGGCTGGCCCCGCGAAGACCGCGTCTTTCTCAGAACGCCTGGAAAAAGACACTGTCTTCGTGGGACCTGTGGGAAGGCCTAGAAATAGCCCTCGGGTTGGAAATCGGCGTGTCCCTGCTCGGAAGAAGGCCTCAGAATCCTGTAGTGCAGCGGGGAGAGGGCTGCAGGCGATAGCTGGTGGGAAGATGAAGAAGGCGGCCACTGAGGACTGTGCCTCTGCCTCAGTGACCCAGGAAAATCAAACGGAGAATGATGCAGGGTCAGGGCTCCAGGCCGCAGACGGCAGCATGGACACCCTGGAGACCGTCCAACTGAAGCTGGAGACTATGAACGCCCAGGCCGACAGGGCCTACCTGCGCCTCTCGCGCAAGTTCGGGCAGTTGCGTCTGCACCACTTAGAGCGCAGGAACCTCCTCATTCAGAATATTCCGGGCTTCTGGGGGCAAGCCTTTCAGAACCATCCACAGCTATCAGCCTTTCTGACCAGACGAGATAAAGAGGTACTCAGCTACCTGAACAGCTTGGAGGTGGAAGAGCTCGGCCTCGCCAGACTGGGCTACAAGATTAAGTTCTACTTTGGGCGCAACCCGTATTTCCAAAATAAGGTGCTCATCAAGGAGTATGGCTGCGGTCCACTGGGTCAGGTGATATCGCATTCCACTCCAGTCCAGTGGCTCCCAGGCCACAACCTCCAGTTCCTAAGCCAGGGGAACGCAGATAACAGCTCTAGCTTTTTTGGGTGGTTTTCAAACCACAGCTCTATTGAGTCTGACAAAATTGTTGAGATTATCAACGAGGACCTGTGGCCCAATCCTCTGCAGTACTATCTTATGAGTGAAGAGGCTCTTGGAGAGAAAGGAAAGGAGATCACGCAGAGTCCAGCAAGGCAGCCGTTGGAGTCATCTGCAGTAAACCACTCCAACTGATCCTGCGCAAGTGTCATACCTCCTGTTGGACCTGCGCCTGGCTGACCCCATGTGCTTGGCCATCCGTCTTCTCATGTTGGCCTCTGTGCGCCGTAGCCTCTTTGGACCTTCACTGCCCTTAGCTACAAGAATGTGGCCTTTTATGATCACATTTTTCTGCCTCTCTGTGGCCTTCATGCTTTTTTACATTAGCGTCACGTTTATGTGATCTCACATCGTGTTTGTGTACTAAGCACGTGGTGCTTCAGGTATGTGTTGCCTTTATGTGCAGCACCTGGACTCAGTTCTTCACTCGCAGCTGTCTTTAACATGGACACTCACGAGTCAGCCTCCAGCAGGACCAATACATCCTCAAGCTCTGTTACATCAAGGCTAGTGACTGGCTGGCCCTGGTATTCGTGCTGGCCATGCGTACCATCTGTCTTTGGCAACTTTATTACTGCTGCATAGTAAAATCGGTGCACATGGCCATCAGCCAGAACTGAAGTGTCGTGTACTTGGGGCACCAGTCATGCTGTCACCCACTGAATCTCTAATTTTGGCCAGGAGTCCATGCTGTCCACCCTGCTGGACTCAGAATGGGCACTTGTATGCTGGGCATGGATGAGGCAAAGTATGCCTCGTCCTGTCCCTCTGGGCCCTTCTCCTGGTGAACCTTGGTTGAGACTTGGGCCAAGTCCCATCACTTTTACCACTGAGTTTTGTTTAGTGTGCTGTCATCCCCAGTTGGCTTTCTGCTTAAGAAGGACTTCAAGAACTGCCTTTGGACCCCAACCCCCTTTCAGTGCATGAGACACACACCTCCCCACCCAGGCTTCCAGAAATCCTGCTGGTTGCCAGATGGATGGGCTGGTATGTGTGGGCATGTCTTCACTGTCAGCGTGCTGTGAATACAGGTGAGAGTGGAGACTGGGTCCACACTGAATCTGGATTTCTATTACCTCCTCCCCCTCCCCAGACATAATCAAAATGCCGTGATAGAGGCACTGCGGAAGCTGTATTTCTGGTCTGTGGGTCTGTCTGTCTTTGCTTGTCTTTTGTCCTGTACCTCTGTAATTCCTTACTTCCCTCCTTGGCCTTCTTCCACCCTTTACACATGACTAGGCAGATAGTTGGGGACTCACTATACAGACACACGCTTTGAGCTAAGAGAAGATGGAGAAAGCTAGAAGGCCAGGTGGCCTGTGGTCAGACCCTGGTCCTGACTCCTGAACTCACTGCACAGTTTTGAAGTTGCACATTGTTTTCATGCCTGTGCATCTGTTAGAATTATGAACCCCAAGGCAACAGAGTTGTGAGCTTGTGTCTACTCTTCACATGTGTCCTGTCTATGTGCCCTTCTACTGCTTCATCCTCTGGTAGGCTCTGCTCATCCAGGCCCTGAGCTCTGAGCTTTTCCAGTCCCAGCAGACTTTTGCTCTTTTTGAGTGCCCACTAGCAACAGACTTCAGTTACTAGTATGGAGGTGGGGGCGGATCCCATTGCTCCCTTCAGAGGCCTAGGGAAAAGGGTGGGCAGAATCTGTTTGGTTTTTCAGGCTCACTCTTAGCGGCTGTGAAAGTGCAGCAGGGCCATCCCTGCCCACGCCTGACTGCCCTCTTTCTCATCCCTGAGGGTGGGGACATAGGACTTTATCTATACCTGCCAGCCCCCTAACTGCCCTTTCCTTGTGGAGGACTTCATTCTAAGTTCCTCAAGGGCTGGTAGGCCTCTGCTCAAAGTTGGAAAGAGAGTGTGCTAAGCAAGGGAATGTGAAAAAAATAATAGAGGCAGGAATAAGCCAGGGGTGGGGTGGAGTGGGCTGAGAAAGGACAGAAATGGCTTGAGAGGCTTCTGGGAGCACAGGGCTACCTTCCTCAGATGGAGGGAGTGAGGAGGTGCTTTCCCAGGATTGGGATGAGAAGAATTAAAAGGTGGCAAAAGTAGAAGCTCAGTAGTTAAAAACACTCAGGTGCTAGCCAAAATGTTGGCAGTTCAAACCTACCAGCTGTTTTATCAGGAGAAAGATGTGAGGGTCTGCTTCTATAGGATTGATAGCCATGGAAGCCCTGTAGGGCAGTTCTACTCCATCTTCTAGGGTTGCTGTAAGTTAGAATTGACTTAACGGCAGAATGTTAAAATAGGATGCCTAGATGAGTTGGTCTGGTGTTTTTCATTACTAGTGGATTTGGTAAATCACAGAAACAAAGCAGAAATAGAATGATGTTTTGCATGCTTTCTCTCTCATTCTAGGTGTTGCCTTATATATGTGGAAGATAAGTGTACATGCTATTTGTTTTACCTTCATGTGAAAATCTTAACCATTGCCTCCATTTTTGCCTGATGGGAAAGGAGAACTGTACATGTCTGTTTATTTAAAAAATTATTATTTTTTAAACTTGTGTCTCTTTTTTATGGACATTTTCAGACATGAACAGAAGTGTGCCCATCACTTAGCTACATTAGTTATCAGTTATGACCAACCTTGTTTCATCCACATCCACTTCTCACTGGATTGGTTATCAAGAGTAGGAGATACGGTGCGTGTGCAGTGGTGACTCTCCTGGGAGCATGGTACCCTCTTTTCAGTGGAGATAGGATGGACTGCGTTACTGTTATCGTGTCAGGTCTGATTTTTGCTTTGAATGTTACGGACTGAAGTTCCAGAGATGGGCCTTAGAAATAAAGCGCAAGTCTTCAGAAAGAACAGAGAACCTCACTAAAAGACAAGGAAGATACTGTCTCCTCCTGCATCTGCAAAAGGAGAGGTAGACTGTTCTGTTCTGAAATTCTTCAAAGCAGAGAACCTCACAAAAAGACAAGGAAGATGCTGTCTCCTCCTGCATCTGCAAAAGGAGAGGTAGACTGTTCCGTTCTGAAATTCTTCAAAGACTGATATGATAAGGTGCTTCATTGAGATCCTTCTGCACAATATCCCTCTTCCCCCCCCCCCCCGTGTAATACAGAAATTTCTGTGTCTGCTAGGACTGTTATCAACTTGTCCTAGGTTGTCTTAGTACAATTACTGTCTTGGAAGTGTTATTTGAAAATCGTTGCTGTGTTTTGTGAAAATAACCTCCCAGAAGTAATCAATAACTGATTGTCTTGAGAATTTGACACCGTGGTGGTAATGTAATTATTTCTGTACTCTTAAATAGTGTAAATTCTTGTAAGCTTACATGCATGATAGAAAAATAAAAGCCTTTAACTGTTACATTTCTTATTTTCCAAAGATGGGGAAGGTGCTTTAAGCAAAGGCTAGGTGGTTGAGGTAATAGATACTTGGCCTAGATAAGTGATTCCCAAGCGTGAAATCCAGGTGTGACTAGGGGATAGAAAGATGGCCTTAGAAGCTTATTGAAGCCCTCTTTCCCAGGCTCTTTCCAGAGATTGAGATTTCGTAGTTCTGGGAGGAGGCTCCATAGTCTTATTTTTAACAGACTTTCCAATTGACTCCAGGGGGGACTTGTTGCCTCTCAAATTTTACAACGCATCTCTTAACGTTGTGTGAAGAATCCTGTTACAGTATGAATTCTGATTCAGTATCTGAGGTGGAACCTGAGATTCTGCGTCAGATAATGCATGCATGGTGATTTGTGAACCACACTTTGAAGAGCAAAGGAGGTGACCTTCAAGACCCTGTTGAACTAAGCTGTCATTTGTTTCATGTATTTTAGCTGATATTTTACTATAAAGAAGACGTTGCCCTCCGTGGATAACAAAAACCGAAAAACCAAACCCACTGCCATCAGCTTAATTCTGACTCGATGTGATGCTACAGGACAGGGTAGAACTGCCCCATAGAGTTTCCAAGGAGTGCCTGGCAGATTTGTACTGCAGTCTGTTTGGTTAGAGCACTTACCAACTGTGCCACCAGGGCTTCCGTGGGTGCCAGTCAACTACAGTTTGTCTGGCAGCGATGTGAGTGCTTAATTCTTTCCCTTTAATTGCCAGTATCCAGAATCAGAAGTTGGCATAATAGTTACTTCCGATGGTGACGTATAATGGCATTGTCTTTCTGTCTTTGAACTTAATGTGTCAGTTGGTTACAGCCGTCTTTCTATTGGCTGCCTGATGAACCCACATTTTTGCTCTTTATCAGACTCCCCCTTCTCCTTGTCACTGACTTTCCCTCACTACCCCTGTGAGTGGTGCTCCAACCAGTGTGAACCACTTCTGGTTCTCTCGACACTCATGCTGAACCTGCAACCTGTGTGGTTATGCAAGCTGTCCCCTTGATGAGAAAGCCCTTGCAGCCCCTCTCAAATACTTAGAAACAGCTCAGACTGAATTAGTCTCTTTATTTCCATAGTATTTCCTCCACACTTCAGTGTACAGTACCTAACATGCTGGCTTGTACTTAGCTGGTTACCTAGCTGTTCCCAACAGAGACCGTGAGATTCCTGAGGTCACAGAAGGACAACAGCAACCACTGTGTCTGAAACCAAGGAACCTTAGTGGTATAATGGATTAAGTGTCCAGATGCTAACCAAAAAGTCTACAGCTCAAACCTGCCAGTCCTTCTGTGGTAGAAAAGACCTGGTGGTTTACTTCTAAAAAGATCACAGCCTAGGAAACACTGTGGGAAGTTCTACCCTGTCCTATTGGGTCGCTATGAGTTAATTTTTTTGTATTCTAGTACCTTAGCAGTTTCCACAGAGTAGATGCTCATTAAGCACTGGATGAGTGAGTGGACCTGAAAAATTCCGAAAGGCCTGAGTGACAAACTACAGAGAGTTTAGAAGCTCCCAGGAGCAGACTTTGGGAATAGTTTCAAGCGAAGGAGAAGCATGAACCAAATACAAATGGATTAAAGGAGGGAGGCTGTTGCCTCCACAAAGCCTCAGGCGAAAAACTTGGTGGCACCAAATTACTCTCACAGCATATTGGAAATCAAGTAGGAAAATGGAAGTGAGTAGGCAAATAAATGAAGAATGTTGGAAATGTACCACGTATGCTCTGCTTTAGTAAGGTTCTGTAGCCCACAAGCTCTTCGGGGTCCATAATCAAAAGCTAGAAAAAGCAAAAGGATGTGATTCTGGACAATGACATTCCCAGGGATCTTTTCTCGTTATGTATAGATATGTATACATAATCTGAGAGCTCACAAGAGGTACTTTGAATTTAAATGACTCCAAAAAATGAGGTTAGCACAAAGGTAATCTCTGAAAGCACTATCACTGAAAAGCAAGACAGACAGGAGATTAAACCTGCAGAATGGAAATGACTGAGCAGATTTAGGGGAAAATTACCCTGAGATTCAATACTACCTAGTCTCAGTTCCAAGATTATAAGGAAAATAGGGTCATCAAAGCCCAGAGCTGCCTTGTTGAGTGCTGTGGTGCCAGATATTTTATGAGAAATTCAGAACACTGAAAGGGGAAGAAAGCTGTAAGACAGCATCTGTAACCCAGTGATGGTCTGGAGAAGGTTATGATTGTGAGGCAGATGGTTCTTTAGGAGCAAGGTTGTAAGGCCTCAGGATGCCATATAGGAGATTCTTCACCTTCCACCCTGAAAACTCACCTTGCTGTCAGAGGCACCTCTGGCTTGGGGAGCACTTGACCATCCAACCAGAATTTATTTGGTGAGGGACAGAGCTCCTACATGCTTGTCATTCTCTCAGCGAGAGGTCTTACCTTGGCTCCCCGAGAAAGTCACACCCCACCCCCACTCTTGATTCCTTCTCACATCTCCCTCTTCTTTGTCTTCATAGGCCTTATCACAATTCATACAATGACAGTATCTTTGTTTTTTTATTCTCCTAGACTAGAAGCTCTCGTGGATTTGTATTTGCTGCTGGATCCCAATGCCCACACGTAAGGGGTGAAAACAACAACAAAAAGCAGCAAACCTGTTGCTGTCGATTCCGACTCATAGTGACCCTACAGGACAGAGTATAACTGCCCCATATGAGTTCCAAGAAGTGCCTGGTGGATTTGTACTGCTGACTGGTTAGCAGCGGTAGCTCTTAAACGTGGGGTATTTGACAAATATTTTGGACTAGTGGAAGTGTTAGTCTTACAAACCGTGGCCAAGTAAGATGGCAGGCTAGGTGGATCATGCCTTGGCTTTGTTACTCTGAGAAAGAGGTGACTCTTCCTAACTGCAGCGGCACGTGGAGTCTTCACTAAGTGCACACCACATGTTGAGCCCAGTGCTAAGCACATTTAACTATGCTGTTACCACAAATCTGCAACTATCCTTGTTTTCCTTGAGGTAAAAGAATCCAAGAGAGTTTAGCCCCAAATTACTTGGATAGCAGTTTCTGGAGCTAAGGGTAGAGTCAAGATTTTAACTACCATTCTACACTGCCTCTTAGGCTAGGGGAAACATTGTGCCCACGTCTTCAGAAAAGAGGAAGGAGGGCTGTATGTCTGCAGATGGGGCCATCCGTGTGCTTACTCCCCAGGCAGAGGACATGTGTGTCCAGATGTGGATGTGCTTGCCGGGAGGGTATAGGAGTGGCCAACTTGTTGGCTTTGGAATGGGGAGCATGGGACACAGGGTTAGGTGACAAAGCGCTGGCCCACAGGCCCATGGCATCGTAGGCTCCCAGGACATAATGGGCAGTTACTCTGGATCACTGTCCACTGAGGTAATGGAGACCTTAAAAAGGAGCTCCCAGCTGTGGGCAGCTTGTAGGGAACAGCTAGAGGCAGACCCCCTGTCATGAAGCAGCCCAGGAGAGGGAGGCCTCTGAAGGGAGGCAGTGAGCAGATGGTGTGAGAGGGAGGCTGAGTCACAGACGGCATCAGGCTCAATGAAAGGCAAAAGCGCCTAATAAGTGAGGGCCCTTGTTTGTGTCCAGGCAACGCAGAAAGGCTTCCTGGTCACGAGCTGTTCTTTGAGCTTCGGCCTCCCACACAGACAACTGATCCTGCAGTTGCTCTCGTTTGTGCGGAGGAACGATGATGAAGAGTCCACACGCCTGCACATTACCGCCGTGTGCAGGTCCTTCTTCACGAAAATGTCCCTGAACCTTCTACTTCACACAGGGATTGTAGGGGGTGGGGAGAAGGTGAAGCAGTGAACATTCATTGAGTACTTTCTGTAGGCTAGAGTAAGTGACTTTCAGTCATTATTTCTGACAAGTTTGTGAGGTTGTCATTGTTACCTATTTTACAGTTGAATACACTGAAGCTCTGAAAGTTAAAAACTTTCTTATGGTTACTCTGGCACAGTTTTATATGATTAGAGTATGTTAGACTCGAAAAACTCACACTGCTTCTTCCAGAAGAAAAAAAATAATCCTGGCACTTGGCAATTTTAATGAGTGATATCAATCAATTAATATTTTTTAGCTGCAAATATCAGAAACTCTGTGTAATAATATCCAAGAATAAGGGCTGTTATTATTTCTGTAACAAGACATGTGGTAGGTGTTGATCCCATGGTTGGTTTAGCTGCTCATTTATTTTATCAAGCACCAAATCTCTTTTCACCTTTGTAATCCTTCTCCTCCAGCAACTCCAGCATGGACTCAGCAAAGACTGTCTGTCTTTGAACTTGTCTCATAGTCAGTCTCAAGGTGCTGCTTCAGCTCCAGGTACCATGTCCTGAAGTCAATGCCCAAAGCAGGGAAGCAGAAAAGGAGAGAAAAGGAAGAGTGCTCTTTGAACAACCCACTCTTTTGCCAGGGAGGAAAGATTTTCCTAAAGTCTCCTAGCAGACTTTCCTTTACACCTTAATTGGCCAGAGATAGGTCTTACTCCTCCTTAGCTTAGGTCCTGGCAAAGGAGAATTGTTAGTGCAGTGATTAGCTTAGACTGACTAGGATTAAATCCCCTAGGCTGGCTCATTATCTGCAAGGTAGAATGGAACATACTGGTGGGGAGGCAATGAGTTAGGCTTGCCACCTGGTACTAAAGTCATGAGGCTTTCTGGCTGCCACAGCCACCCACAGGACTGAAAACCTTGAAGAATTGTGTGTATTTACTATTAATTGACTCATCATGCTTATTTAGTAACTTCTCTACTCTCAGGCCTGAGTAGTTCCAAAGAACTACAGAACACAGACCCTGCCTTACTGTATAGACTAAACAGGGAAGGAGTACATATACATGTGAAGAGTTGAACAAAATCATGAAAACTAATTTAAACCATCGTAGGTCAAGTGACCCTGCAAGTCAGAGAGCATTTCAGCAGGTTTTCTTGGAAGTCTTTCGTGAGTTTCTTTGTCTTATTCATGATTGAATGGAATTACTTTAAACTCTTTTCAATCAGCAGGAGTTATTTTATACTATCTGTTGGTTTTATTTCCTTTCAAAGAAAATACGTCTATTCTTCAATGATTTGGGGGCTATGTTGGCCAAGGGAATGAGTTTTCAGGCATTAAATACAATATGGCTGGCATCCTAGAAGAAATGTTTGATGGTTTAGTAAGAGCTAAACCAGTGATGACTTTTAAGTATCAGTTCTTGTGGCTTTTGTCTAGTGTGGTTGACTTTTTATAATTTTTTTTTTTTGGCTTTTAGGGGATCCCCTGTGAATCTAATCACGATTGAAATGACACAGTGGCACCTTGCATTCAAATTAAGCACAAACATTCATTTTAACAGTTAAATTTGAGGTATTTGAATAATGGATAGCAAAATGCCACAGCAGCAGCCAAAACTTTAATTTGGCCTCTGATTAAAGGCAATCTTCTCAATCTGGTCCCTGTTCCTAGAGTAGCCCATGAACAGATTAAATGCAAACACACACTTTGGTGATAATTGTGTGGATTCGATGACAAATTGGTTAAGAGTAGTAATTAACATTTGAAACCAAAAATCTCCAACTGGTGATTCAAAAGAAAATGGCTCTCATTTCTCTAGACATCAGTATCGAGAACTTTCTCCATACACTGTAACTTTGTTGAGGTAACCATTTGAGAGGCCTTTTTATCTTTAGACTTGTGTCACAAAATCCTCCCAGGAAAGTTTATCTTGTTTATTCCAGCCTCTTGGTTCAGGGCAGGGGTGGTGGGCCCTTCCCAACATGGAGTGATCCCTGCATTTCTCAGCTTTCTTTTCAGGGGCTGGTTAAAGGCACTGGTTAAAGGGCTTGGCTGCTGACTGCAAGGTCAGAAATTTGAAACCAGTAGAGGCTCTGCAACAGAAAGATGTGGCTGTCAGCTTCTATAAAGGTTCAGAGCCATGGAAACCCAGTGGGTCAGTTCTATTCTGTCCTATAAGGGCACTATGAGTTCAAAATAACTTGACGACACTGGTTTTTTTTAGTACGTGTTTAGCTGCCGTACCCTACTCTGCTGCATATTTAAAATGCTCCTCAACCCTAGGTGAGCTGGACCCTCCCTAATCCAAGCGAATCTGAAAAGAGGAGACTCTGCCAAGCAGTCATCCATTGGTAGCTCTCTGTCCATGAGTGCTCTTGTGGCTTCTGGGCAAATAAGAAATTTGAGGAAAATGTTGTGGCGCACTTAGCTAAAGACAAAGGATAAAATGTAGTGTGGTAAGCAGGACATGATGGCCCAAGATGGCGCCTAGGGCCAGAACAGCACCCCAACCACACCCTTGTTTACCAGACCTAGGGCTTTCATGGCGCATGCCTGTGGGCAGTGGCTTCCCGCTAACCCATCGTGGGCCTCCATCTTGGGAGAGCGTGGCACATGAGGATTGGAGGAATCTAGGGTATAAATTGAGCAAGCACCAGGAGAGGGAGGAGAATAATAATAAGAGAGAAGAATAAAGTCAGCTACCAGCAAGGCGGCTCGCATCCGTGTGTCCTGTCTTCTTTCCGCCGGCAGACAGTTAGGCAGCGACAATGTAGATTTCAGAACATGCTCATCTTGTAGCTGGCTTGAGATCTGCATTTGTAAATCCTGGTCTTCACATCCATGACTGAAACACCAGCTGGAACCAAGAGTGAGCCGTGGGTATGGACTCTGATCATTGCAAGGCTGCATGGAATCACTGGCTTTGGGTTTGGGTGGTGCCAACAAATGTTCCAGAATGGTTGCCTGCTAAATGTTTACCACGGTGAGGTCTGAGGCCCAGAGATTGAGGGGAAAGGACTATAACATAGATTGTGGGATGTGGCAATTAAGATTTGGGATCACATATATCTGGGTTTACATTCAAACATTGGTAGTTACTAACTAGTGTGTGTGAGACCCTGTTAAGTGATTTAGCTTCTCTAAGTTAAATATGGAAATCCTGGTTGCCTAGTGGTTAAGGGCTAATGGCTGCTAATCAAAAAGGTTGGCAGTTCGAATCCACTGGGCACTCCTTGGAAATTCTGTGGAGTAGTTTTACTTTGTCCTATAGGGTTAATATGAGTTGGAATCAACTCGACAGCAGCAGGTAAGCTAAATATGGACTCCTGGTGATGCAGTGGTTAAAAGCTATCAATTGCTAACCAAAAGCTCAGTGGCCCCAAACCTCTGGCTACTCTTTGGAAACCATATGAGGTAGTCCTGTCCTATAGGGTCACTGTGAGCTGGAATCAACTCAACAGCAATGGTTTTTTCTGGAAGCTAGATGTAAGGTAGCGACAAAAGTGCTGAGTTAGGTGGAAGTCAAAAAGTAAGACTCAAATTAGCATAAGTAAAACCAAAGCTACTACTGCACGTAACTGATTAAGTTCTGAGGTAATATTGATTTCAAGCAGGGTGAGCTAGAGGCTCAAATGATATCTTTCTCTACCTCTCAGCTTTTATTTCCTCTGTATTAATTCTCAGGGAGGTTTTTCTCTTCTGTTAGTAATAGGACTGTTCAATGCTGTAGACAAATCTTATCCTTTCAGCAACCCGGATTAACAACAACAACAACAAAATTTGTGTCTTTTCTCTGGTAGTTAAAAAAAAACCCAAAGTTCTGGGATTGACTCTCTTAGTTCATTAGGTCATTACCTGTTTTTGAATCAGTTTCTAAATCCTGGTTACTGCCTGTGCTGGAGTAAAGAACTGGGTCAGCTCCACCCAATCTGCAAGGGCCGAGAAGAGGACAAACCAAACCAAAACCAAACCCACTGCCTCTGAATAGATTTGGACTCATAGTGTCTTCACAAAACAGAGTATAAATGCCCCATCGGGCTTCCAAGTCTAGAAATCTTTATGGAAGCAGACGACCACATCTTTTTCACAGCTGGTGGGCTTGAACCAGCAATGTTTTTGTAAGCAAACTAATGCTTTAACCACAGTGCCACCAAGACTCCGGAAGGAAAGAGAAGAGTCTTTCCAAAATCATGGTCCCAGTACCATAGGTGGATGGATGCTGGGCAGGCATTTCCAGGTAAGCTATTTCCAAGTCAACTTTGTACATACAGAAGTAGAGGGTGGCCCAGGGAGAGATGTGCTGTTATTTTTAAGGGTCTGGGCTGAGGGTTGGGCAGCAAATGCCAACAATAGCCTGCACTGCCTATCTTCGTAGTATGCAATCTTTATGCTGTAGGAGTATGGTGTCACTTCAAGGTAGGAGACCACCTGTGCTCCTTTAGAGTCCTGAGACAACAAACTTGATTTTTAATTTCTCTTTTTTCTTTTTCTCTTCCTCCTCTCCTTTTTTTCTCGCAAAGTTTTGGTATTTTTTGTACATTTTCTGGTGTGCTTCTTGGCCACATATAATCAAGACTGGTCTTGCTTTAAGACTGGGAAGTGAAAAAGTGAACTACTGTCAGCCACCACTGACAGATGAAGAGGGTGTCTTCAGGGGCCAGTGGGCAGGGTGTTTCACTGGAAGCTGTTTTGAGCCAGGTAATGGAGGCTGGTGCCTCAGAGAATCTAGAGATAGGATTTTTTTTTTTTTTTTTTTTCTGGGAGTCATGCAGGATTTTTGCTAATCCTCAAAAGACGTTTAGCTGTTTTTCAGTCTCCCCTTTCTAAGGCCAGTACCCTGTCCTTGATCCTTCCTCAGTGCATCCAGAGTTTCCCACCCAACCCTAGGCTTAACTTTCTATAGCACTTCCAGTCTTCTCTGCACGATAGGTCTGTTTCTTTGGGGGTGAGCACTTACAGGTCACATCTCATGAATATGGTAATAAAGGAACACACAGCTGGGTATTTTCCAATTGGCTACAGGGCCAGATGAAGGATGGACATAAGACTAGTTTCACTAGAGGATAAAGGGATGTGCCTTTGCCCAATATATGGAGGCTAAAGCCCCTGATCACCAATTGTCTGTCAGTTGGTCATACTGTGGTGGCCCGCATGTCTCTCTGATGCTGAAAGCTATGTCACCAGTTATTTCAAATACCAGCAGGGTAACTCATAGTAGACAGGTTTCAGGGGAGCTTACAGACTAAGACTAGCAAGAAGGACCTGGCAGTTGATTTCTGGAAAAAAATGGCCATTGAAAACTTTATGAGTAGCAGCAAAGTGTTGTCTGATGTGGTACCAGAAGATGAGCCCCTCAGGTTGGAAGGAATTCAAAATATGAGGGGAAGATCTGCCTACTCAAAGTAGAGTTAATTTTCATGGCTCAGATGGAGTAAAGCTTTTGGACCCTTCATCTGCTGATGTGATATTACTCAAAATTAGAAGAAATAGCTGAAAATGCCATTGATAATTGGAACATAGAACATATGAAGTACAAATCTAGGAAAACTGGAAGTGCTCAAAAATGAAACACGATTGGTATCCTAGGCATTAGTGACCTGAAATAGACTGGCACTGGCTGTTTTGAATGAGATAGTTATAAGGTCTACCATGACAGGAATGCCAAATTGAAGATTAATAACATCACAATCATCACCAAAAAGAATATTTCCAGATCTACCCTAAACTACAACTCTGTCAGTGGTAGGGTAATATGCATACACCTACAAAGAAGACCAGTTAATATGACTGTTATTCAAATTTATCTTTCAACCACTAATGCCAAAGATGAAGAAATTAAAGATTTATTTATTTATTACCAACTTCTACAGTTTGAAATTGACTGAACATGCAATAAGGATACATTGATCAGAATGCAAACACTGGAAACGAAGGAGGATACATAGTTGGAAAATATGGACTTAGTGATAGAAAAGACATGGAAGATCACATAATTTTGTAAGACCAATGACTTCTTTATTCCAAACATCTTTCTTTATCTACACACGTAGACTTGCCAAACAGAATTCACAGGAATCAAATTGATGACACCTGTGCAAAGAGACAATGGAAAAGCTTGATACCATCAGTTAGAACAAGGCCAGTGGCTGACTGTGGAACAGACCATCAACTGCTCATAAGTAAGTACAAGTTGAAGCTGAAGAAAATCAGAACAAGTCCCAGAGAGCTGAAATGTGGCCTTGAATATATCCTGAACTTAAACACCATCTGAAGTGTAGGCTTGATGTGTTGAACCCTGATGATCAAAGACCATATACGTTGTGGAATGGTGTCAAGAATGTCATACATGAAAAAAGTACAGTCATTAAAAAGACAGGAAAGAAAGAAAAGACCAAAATGGATGTCAGAGAAGACTCTGAAACTTACTGCTGAACATCAAATAGCTTAAAGAAGAAACTGTGAAGTAAAAGAACTGAACTGAAGATTTCAAAGGGTGGCTGGGTCAGATAAAGAAAACTATTACAATGACACATGCAAAGACCTGAAGACAGAACGATGGCATTTGGCTTGGCTGAAGACAAAAAACCAAAAGGGAGAAATATGCTCCATATTTCTCAAGCTGAAAGAACTAGAGAAAAATTCAAGTCTTGAGCTGTAATATGGAAGTATTCTATGAGTAAAATATTCAGCAACATAAGAAACATCAGAAGAAGATTGAAGGAAAACAGACATCCACTGTACCAGAAAAGAATGGGTCAACATTCAACCTTTTCAGGAGGTTGCAAATGATCGAGAACTGACTGTACTGAAAGAAGCAGCTCAAGCTTCGCTTCACTGACAAAAACAAGCCTCTAAGAACCAACAGTATCAACTGAGATGATTCAATAAAAGAGTACAGCACTGGTGGTGCTCACTCATCTACGTGGAGAAATTTGGAAGACCTGACCAACTGATTGTAAGACATCTGTGTTTGTGCCCCTTCCAAAGAAACATGATCTAATGGAATTAGAAAATTATCAAACAGTATCATTAATAGTGTATGAAATTAAATTTTGTTCAAAATAATTCAAATGTGGCTGCAGCAGTACATCAACGGGGAACTGCCAGAAATTCAAGCTGAATTCAGAACAGGATCTGGAGTGATGGACATCATTGTTGATGTCAAGTGATTCTTTGATGAAGGCAGAGAATACCAGAAAGATGTTCACCTCACTTGTGTTTTATTGACTATGCAAAGGCGTTCGACTGAGTGGATGACAACGAATTATGGATAACACTGAGAAGAATGGAAACTCCAGAATACTTAATTGTGCTCCCATGGGGCACTATGCATAGACCAAGAAGCAGTTGTTTGAACAGAACAAGGGGATACGGAGTGGTTTGAAATCAGGAAAGATGCACTTCAGGGCTGTATCTTTTCACTGTACTTTTTCAGTTGGTATGCTGAGCAAATAACATGAGAACCTGAACTATATGAAGAATGCAGCATCAGGACTGGAGGAAGACTCATTAACAAACACATGACATGCAGATGAGACAACCTAGCTTGTTGAAAGGGAAGAGGACTTGAAGCACTTACTGGTGAAGATCAAAGCCTTCAGTATGGATTATACATCAACATACAGAAAACAAAATCCCTCATAACTGGACCAGTAAGCAACATACTGATAAATGGAGAACAGATGGAAGTTAAGGATTTTGTTTTACTTGGATCCATAATCAACGGCCATGGAAGTAGTAATCAAGAAGTCAACTAATATACTGTCGTGAGCAAGTCCGTTTCAAAAAGACCTCTCTAAATTGCTAACAAGTGAAGATGTTACTTTGGAACTCAGGTGCACCTGATCTAAGCCCTGGTATTTTCAGTCATCTCATATGCATGTGGAAACCCTGGTGGTATAGTAATTAAGTGCTACATCTGCTAACCAAAAGGTTGGCGGTTCAAATCCGCCAGATGCTGCGTGGAAACTGTGGGGCAGTTCTACTCTGAACTATAGGGTCGCTATGAGGTGGAATTGACTTGATGGCAGTGGGTTTAGTTTGGGTTTTCATATGCATGCAAAAGCTAGACAATGAATAATGAAGACAGAAAAAGAACTGTGCCTTTGAATTATGGTTTTGATGAAGAATAGTGAATATACCATGGGCTATAAGTAGCAATAAAAAAAATGAACAGATCTGTCTTGAAAGAAGTATAGAAGATTGTGAGACTTCACCTTCTGTACTTTGAATATGTTATCAGAAAGGGCCAGTCCCTGGAGGAGGACATCATACTTGGTAAAGTAGAAGCTCAGCAAAAAAACAAAAGGCCTTCAATGAGATGAAATGACACAATGACTTCAATGACAGGCTCAAGCATGGCAAATATTGTGATGGTGCAGGGCCGGGCCATGTTGCATTCTGTTGTACACTGGGTCACTGTGTCGGAATCAACTGGGAGTACCTAACAACAACAATGAAGTCCCTGAGGCTCAAAGAGACAGTAGGGTCTACCGAAGGGCTTAGAATAAAGCCTGCCACCTAGGCACTGCCACTGGCTCTCAGGACAACTCGAAGAATGTAATCAATGTCAGTGATGTGATGCATGAACTGGTGTCTGTTGTGCTGTGTATATTTTGAACAACAGCAAAAATAGAACAAATTATTAACAAAGAAAACACAAAACCTGCTCTCAGGAAAAGATCCTCATGTCTTTCGTGGCTCACAACAGTGAGAATTGCAATCTGTGTCACCTGTGAATGAAATGTATGGATGCAGAAGTATTCTGGGGACACTTTTCTGATGTGTCTAAAACCATTCGCCATATAGTCAGTAACCCACACTCTGCAGTGAACACAGGCCACCTGCCTAGATGGGGTAGAGATTACAAGGCAGCAGGAATTGGTAACAGGAGCCTGGAATTTGACTTGAACTTGTCCTAGAACAAGACAGAGTTAGACTGAATTCATAACAAGATGAAAAAGATTCTTTGTGAGATACAAATCTTTCAGTGTTCCTCACGTGAGAAAGAATCAGTCAGAGAAAGAGATGAAATATACTTAGGGGTGGTGGTGGGCTCTGTGTGCTTCCCTCTGGGTTACTGTGAGGGGGAGGGTAGGAGAGAATTAACGAGAATGTTAGTCTGTGATGCCTGAGGTGGGACTATCAGAAAAGGAGAACCTAAATGACACGGCCATGAGGTGGGCATGGTACCCTGACAGGCAGGCCTTCTTCTCTGACTCATCAGTAGGATTAAAGGAGATGACCAGAGTGTGAAAGAGGAAGAAGACAAGCTTCATTCTGAGGGTGAGGGTCAAGAGAGGAAGGGAATGAAGGCTACCCACAAAGGGGAACCTTTCTTGTCCAAAGTCAAAACCTCTGAAACCTGTCCAGGGTGATCTTGGATGTCTGAACTCTTCAAATTCCCTCATGCATTTCCTGGGTTGTGCAGTTATTGCACATAGCTGTGAAATGAAGGGTTAAAAGTTCGAGTCTACCCATAGATGCCTTGGAAGGAAGGCTTGACAATTCACTTTTGAGAAAATTAGCCATTGCACTCCAGAAAAAAAAAAAAAAAAAAAAAATACTCTGACACACTGGAGATTGCCATGAATCAAAATTGACTAGGCAACAGCTGGTTGAATTCCCTCATCCATGGTCAAGCCAGGGCTTCCAAACAGTTCTGCCCATTTGAACCCCTGCTGAGAATTCACATCCCACCAGAGATATACTGACTCAGAATCTATGTTCTGACAAAGTCTTAGGCTACTCTTACAGATAATAAAATTTGAAACCCACTGCTCAGTGACTGGGTCTCAGAACTGGTCCCTACCCAGCAGCATTAGTGTCACCGGGGAACTTGTTAGAAATGCACATTCACAGTAGAGGTTCAAACTAAATGAATGGCTGCAAAGTCCTGGGTCAAGCTTGGCTCTGTAGCTGAGCCAGATGTATGAGGAGAGGGGAGGGTAATGAAAGCCTACTGGGAAATGAAGGGCCACCATGGAAGCCCAGGACTCAGGGAAATCTGCCTCATACTGCCGTGGTGGTGGTGGCCAAGAGAAGGTCTCCAGGGAGTTAGGTAGCTATAGGCCTCTATAGGCCCCAGTGGGCACTCAGCCTGCCTCACAGCAAGGGCAGAGCTCTCGTCGCCTTTCCTCCCCAGTTTGAAGGTCACTGTCCCATTCTCTACCCTCACCCACTCTCATCCCCATTTTCAAACAATAAAGCACTCTTCAAAGTTCTCTAGCTCAACCCAGAGGAACTATTTGTTCTCTCAAGCTTTATTCCAATTTCCAACACACAGGAAAAAAACAAGTCCAAAATTAAAAGTAAAATCATTTTAAACAACGAGGGGTTTTGTTTTTTTCTAGGGGGAGGAAAGATGGAGGGAGATTAGGGTAGGGGAGAGCAGGCAGAGGAGTTCTTCCTCTCTGGAGTATCTAAATCAGTGAAAAATAAATGAAAAACAGGCTCCCAAGGTTACACTGAAAAAGTCTCAATCCACAATAAATTCTATGAGCTCCATTTTCAGTGTGAAAAATGAGGGCATTATAAGGGAAATGCCGGCAACTTCTTGCACTGTGACGCTGTTGATTTGCAGATGGCTTTTCCAGGACACAGCCTACAGTGAAGCACCTCTTGTGGATTGTGGTCTTGACAGCTCTGGGTCCCCTCCTGTCTCCTGGGTGAGCTGCTCGGTTTCATGGAGCCCCATCTCTTAGCTCTATCACTCAAGGGTTGTTGCTGCTGATCAGTCCTGGGCATCTGCCATTCCCTCTGCCTTTAAAAGAAGATGCTGCTGCTTTCCACCTGCCTCTCTAAGGAGGAAAGTTATCTTTCTGTCTGCCTGCTTGGAGGTGGGCAGGGAAAGGGGCTGCTGGAGGCTGAGGTGAAGGGCAAAGCCATAGGAGGTGCGAGGGACACTTGTGTCTTGGCCCACTCAGGTGGCTGTTTCTTGCAGACTGGCCACTGAGCTCTCTTCCTCCTCCCAGTTGTCCTTGACACCTAAAGAGAAGCTGTCCTTGCCTGTGTGAGGATGGCAGAGTATGTGTTGGGTTGGGTCAAAGGGTGTTGGGGACAGGGAGAGAGAGAAGACAGTGTGGCCCTGTGATCAGGAGCACTGGCTTGACAGCAAGACAGATGTGGATTTGAATCTTTGTCCTAGGGCTTATTGGCTATGTGGATTGAGCAAGTAGCTTAACTTCACTAAAGGCCATTTTCACAAGTGGGTAAGCATTTAACTATTAGTCAAAAGACTGGCAGTTCAAAACCACCCAGAGGCACCACGGAAGGCAGGCTAGCCATCTGCTTCTGAAAGATCACAGCCTTGAAACCCTGTGGAGCAGTTCTACTCTGCACATGTGAGTCAAACTGACTGGAGGCCAGCCACTGCCACGAAGAATATGGCGGTAATGTGTAGCCCAGCTCCAGGCTCAGGCCCTCGTGTGCTCCTCCAGATACCGTGTGATTTTGAAATGAGTGCTTTGGATTTAGACCTGGGCACTCTTGATTCCTCTGTCCCAGCTCCAATTTGCACTGCATACTGTGTTTTTCCTTTAAGTCAGTCTGTGCTCAAAATTCAGGCCCCCCAGCAGTTTCCACAAAAATCCACTTGTCAGATGTGCTTGGCATACCTCATGGGTGATTTTTAGGTAGAATGGTTACCCAAGAGAAAGCACTTACTCCCCAGATTCCTTTACAGATAGACATGGCCATGTGACAGAGGAAAGCACAGGTGTCAGTGGTATTCTTCCTTAAACAATACCCAGGCAAGGACACTTTTTGCAACCTCTCTCTTCCCCTCCCCGACCCTGCTGTCTATTGTGTGAATGTGAGCACCACCCTGGCCATGCACAGCTGCGCGCTGGAAGGAGCCTGGACTCCTGAACGCTGTGTAGCCACCACACTAGTCTGGGACCAGTTTCCACCTAATCATCATGTGTGAAAAGAAATCAGCATCTTGTAGTTGAAGCTGCTGCTGTTTGGGGTCCTGTGACTCACCGCTGAATCCTCTCTTATCTGATGGTGAAGACTTTCTGACATCTGCGTAGGGCTCAAGGAGCCTGGTGGCATAGTGATTAAAGCTCATGGCTGCTATTTGAATGGTTGGCTCTTCAAATCCTCAGCTGCTCATGGGAGAAAGATGTGGCAGTCTGCTTATGTAAAGCGTTACAGCCTTAGAAACCCACTGGGGGCAGTTTTACTCTGTTCTGTAGGGTTGCTGGGAACTGTGTCTGCTAACTAAAAGCATGGCAGTTCAAATCCACCAGGCACTTCTTGGAAACTCTGTGAGGCCGTACTACTCTGACCTATAGGGTTGCTATGAGTCGGAATCGACTCAATGGCAGTGGGTTTGATTTTGGGTGGCCCAGGGCTCTCCCTGTCCTCACAGGCTGCCTATGAGTGTGTTCTGCTGTGGGCTTACTGGAGGGTCCAGGGGTGGTCTCATTGAGGATGGACATGTGAAGAAAGTCGTCAGAGCATTCTGAATGGCATTTGTATGCCACCTTTTCACTGCCTTCTGCTTATCCTCCACAAGGCCTGCTCCGGAGTAGGTGATCTGTCATTTCAGGAAGCTTTGGCCCCAGGGACAGAGTTGGAGGTTTGTTTTCCGCATCCCTCTCACTGCCTTTTCTTTCTGTACCTTTGTCTTCCACTTGGTGCTGGTTTCCCACCCCTGCCACCTAGGCACTACTGCCTGCTCTCAGGACAACTTGAAGAATGTAATCACTGTCACTGATGTGATGTATGAATTGGTGTATGTTGTGCTATGTATATTTTGAACAACAACAAAAATAGAACAAATTATGAAAAAAGAAAACACAAAGCCTACTCTCAGGAAAGGATCTCCATGTCTTTCATGGCTCACAGCAGTCAGACTTGTAATCTATTCACCTCCGAATGAAACATGGATGTAGAAGAACTCTCGGGACACTTTTCTGATGTGTCTAAAACCATTCACCATATAGTCAATTGCCCACACTCTGCAGTAAACACAGGCCACCTGCCTAGATGGGGTGGTGGAGATTACAAGGCAGCAGGACTTGGTGACAGGAGCCTAGAACTTGACACCAGCAGTCCTGAGTTCTAGGTTCTTGCTGTGGAACACTGAGAAGCCTCAGGTTCTTTGTAGCGGGTTGGGATTTCTGGAAGCAGAAACAGATGGATTTGGGCTCCCAGGATATTTATAATGGATCAACATGTGACCAGAGGGACAAGTTGCAGCATTGGGCAAAGGGAGAAGTCGATTGGCCAGCTACTGTGGTAGCTCAGGAGCAGGCACAGCCGCTAGAGTTGTCCTGGTGGTGGAAATGGCCTTAATAATCCTGCCATGCTCTGTCACTGCATCGTGGGCACCGCAGGAAGGACATATCCGTGGTTCAGGCAGTTCTTTGCAGAGAGGCAAACTTGAAGGAGTATACAGCTGCTGCTGCTTCTGCGGCAGCAGCAATTTTCTGGAAAATCTGGGAAGTATATTGTCTGTTCCTCCACATTCTTCATCTGTAAAATAGAGAAAACAATAATACCACCTTCATGGGGTTTAAGTGAGACACTGTGTATGGATGTCCTTTGTACATGCCACAAGGTGTCTTCCCAGGCGGTCCTTCAGCCAGGCCGCCCTGCCTGTGGGAGCCTTTCTTATCTCTGCCTCCTTGGGAGCGAGGCCTGGGTAAGTCATCAAGCCTGACATCAGCCTTTTCTTATAGGATTAACTCCCCAGGAATGTCAGGGCTAGTAAATCCTCAGCCCTCAGAGCTGGACTGTCTCAAGATTACACTTTCATTGAGTCTTGTCTGAATCTTCTTTCAGCTTTTTCACATTAAACTGCAATCTGGACCCAGAGCAAGAAGGTCTGTTTAACAAAACCAAATTAAATAGAATGTGGGAAGTCCAGAAGAAGAGGAATACTGAAAGAAGCTGAATGTCTGTCTGTTCTGAGGACTCTGAATGTATTTACGGTTTGCGTCTCTCCCTTCTAAAGCTGCACAGCATAAAAAGCCCAAGCTGTGTGTCACACATCATTCCCGATCCTCGAGTTATCTCCAACCCGTGCCTGAGTGGGGAAGATGATTACAAAGACGGTGTGAAAGGTCGTCTTCGTATTGGCCCCCAGTGGGTCATGCTTCCTGGAGTTCACACCTGTCTTAGTCATCCAAACAGAAATACTGTTACCTGATTTGGGTCCATCCTTACCTCCGTCTCCACATCTTCTTCTGAATGTCTCAGAATGGAGGTCAGTAGATGAGCCTGTGTCTTCAAATCCCTGTGTCTTTCTTTCTTTTTCCTTCTCTTCCTATTTTATCCTTTTACTTTCTTCTCTACATTTTCCTTTTGCCTTCTCCATTTCCCTGTAGCTATCTAGCCTTCCGTCTTCTCTCTTTCTACTTTCTCCTCCTTCCGCTTGTTTATTCTTTCGTTCTCTATGTTGTCTCTCTACATTTGCTGCATTTGGGGTCCCACCCTGGCTTCATCTGCTGATATTTCAGCTACGGTTCCTTCCTCAGAGTATTTGTCTTCTGCTTTCCCTTTGGAGTTCACTAAGAGCATCTGTTGTTCTTCGGCTCCGAGGAGTGCATTCTGCTGAAGTCTGACAATCAGCCCACGAAAGATGGCGAGTAGCAAAAATGTGGGAAAAAGTTCCTTCATGGCGTGCGGGTCCACCCAGTGTTTAGGGAGGTTTCGCTTTCAGTTGTACGAGATGTCAGGAACGGATCATAGTCGCCTATCATCCGAGATGACCCTTCTGCAGTGGACACTGGCACCTCCTGGAGTAAGTAAAGCCCTCCCAGGGAGCCAGGCCAAACTGTACCCGCCTCCTAGTGTGGGGTGGGGACACCATATCTACCCCACCTCCTCTAGCTCCTTTTCTGCCTTCCCATCCTCATCTGCTGACACTATCAGGTTGGGGTCACAAATGGGTGCCAAGGGATTTTTCTTTTCCAAAGTGGAGGAATGAGAAGAACATCCTCCAGTTACTCTTTGCTCCCCCGTCATCATCGTTGACCTGCACAAGAAGGGCTAAAAGAAAGGCTTTATCCTTTTTCCACACCATAAAGTCATAAATCATGTCACATGCACACAGCAGTTTAACCTCAGAATTTTTTCTTGTCAGCACCACACACACAGACATGCAGGCACACACAGGCCAGACTAGGACCTGAGGCAATGGAAATAACCTTGGCAGTGTCAGCCTCTCAGACAGCCCTGGTGCCGTACATACACACACACTCACACACCTACTTCAGAGCTCATTTCTTAGTAACAGATCAAGCTGCATAATGGTACCGAGATCTCTAGAGTCATTTACGGGTAATACTTGATAGCACAAAATTTAAAGGTGTCTCTTACTCAGGGGATCCCTACCTGAATAAGCCCAGTTCCCAGTGGACTCTCAGCCAGAACCTTACCTTCCTGGGTACCTTTTGCAGTCAGGGAACCTCACCGGTCTCTTAGCCAGCCTCACCAGACCTAGTCGCCCGTTCTTGGAGGGAGCCTACAGAACCGATGCCCTCTACGGCTTTCACGGAGTACTTATCACGTGAGGCCCCATTCCCTACTGTGGCCACCAGACACGTTCTCCCTCTCTCTTGAGCTCGCTGCCGTGGAGTCCTCCCCCATCGCTTCACCCCTCGGCTGGCACAGGTTGAGAGACCTCCACAGCTCGAGGAGGGGTGCACCTTCTCTCTTCCAGAGTCTGTCCAAGGGCTCAGTCTTCAGGGAGATGGAACCAGGGTGTGAACATTTAAGCCCACCAGTCAGCCCCACTCTGGAGGCCAAACTTTGTTGCCCGATGTTGGTCCATGCCCTGGAGCAGTCTAGCCAATAAAACATACTCCAAGTTAGAAAGAGGAAGAAAGTTTGTTAGGAGGTGTGACACCACCAGAGACTTGACAGTAATGCAGGCTGTTCTCCATGGAGTCTCAAAAGACAACTTTTACATCTAAGTTTATATATCATTTCCACAAGAAACACTTCATGTTTTTAAACACGTAGCCCACAGGTGACTGTGTACATCACAAAATAGCCACAAGAAGTCCTCTACTGAACTCTAGTCAGTTTGTTTATAGCAGGTAAAGACAAAGCTTATGAAAAAGTTCTTAAACCAGTGAAAGTAGCCTGCCAGGTCTACTCTGAGATAAGGAGAAGAACGAAAGTTGTGGATACACAAAATGGCAAGCAGCCTTCCTAGCTGCTGTTTTCCAGGCTGAAGGCCGTTTCTCAGGAGAGCAAAGAAGACGTGGGAGACCAAGGTCACAGGAGTTGAGGGGCCCTGCACCCCTTTGGAAATAGGCCAGTGCAGAGGCCAGACTACGTGGTGCAGTAAAAAACGCAGATTACTTAAAGTATGATCACGGCATAAGTTGTGTGAAGCTGTCAATCACACACTTTGAAAAGGGAAAAACATGTTGCAAGGTACTAGGGTTACAATACCACAAGTGGATTAACAAAGAGAAGTTTATTTCCTCACAGGAAAGTAGGTTAAAAGTCTGAATTCAGGGCCTCAATTCTACAGGAAGGTTTTCTCTCTCTGTCAGTCCCATCAGTCCTGCTTCGGACTAGGAGCTTCTCTGTGCAAGCACCCCAGGTCCAAAAGGTGTGCTCTGCCCCAGCACTGCTTTTTTTGTAGTATGAGGTCTCCGAACTCTCTGCTTGCTTCCCTTTCATCTCTTGTAAGATAAGAAGTGGTGCAGAACACATGCCAGGGAAGCTCCCTTTACACTGGATCAAGAACGTGACCTCAGTAGCGGTGTTGTAACCCCACCCTAATGCTCTTTAAAGGAAACCTTGCTGGTGTAGTGGTTAGTGCTCCAGCTTCTAGTCAAAAGGGCAGCAGTTCAAATCTGACAGGTGCACCTTGGAAACTGTCTACAGAGTCATTATGAGTTGGAATCAACTCAAGGGCAGTGAGTAGTAGTAATTCTCTTTAACATAAAATTACAATCATGAAATGGAGGACAACCACACAGTGCTGGGAATCGTGGCTGAACCAAGTTGACATACACATGTTTTTGCAGGGGACATAATTCAATCCATGACAACACCTTGTGAAATCCTTACTTTGACTCTGGGCTTAGCCATACTGCTTGCTTTGGCCAATGAAACATTAATAAATATAGCACAAGCAGAGGCTTGGTAAGTGGTAAGGGTTTGCTGAAACTTGTAGTACACATCTCAAGGATGAAAGACCACTGGAAGAGAGGCCCTCCCAGCTAAGCCGAGTTAAGCTACCTATTTAGGATAGACTTGACAAATAGATCTTTATGTTTTAAGATTAAAAAATGTAGATTGAAGTTCAATAATAAAATGGTTAAAAATAAAATCCCCAAACCACATCCTGGTCACTCATGTGAACAGAGCCCTCTGGAAGTGTGCAGCCCTGCCACATCCCTTGGAATCACAGAAAGAGAAGGCAGGATAGAATCACAGAGATTGTTCAGCTGCATTCCTTTCAATAGTATGCTACTCGAGGTATCACAGGTGTGAGTGATCACAGGGAGCTGGGGAGAGAGCCTCCGGAGGAGAGAATGCTTGGTGTAGGTGGGCCCAGCAGGGTAGGCCCTTTATCCACAAGCTGAGGCCAAGACAGATCATCACCTCTCCCTGCCTGCACTGTAGCTTCCTCCTTCTTTTCCTGCAGGATTGGAGCCAGGAGCTTTGGGAATGGCACAGCTCCCAAGAAAAGCTAAACAGGTGGGCAGCTGGCTATAGGCTGAGCAGACAGATTGGAACACATGGTTTACTCATTTGTTAGGAATCCCTGGAGCCCTTTTGTCACTGGCCATTACTTATGTCCTAGACTCTTTCTGTCCTCCCGTTCAACCTACACATTCATAAACTCAATGTCTTTGTTCTTGAAGAGGATAGAGTGTAAGTCAAGGGCCATTGCAGTAGACGCCCACTCTCTGAGCACTGCACACTGTCACAGCTCATCTTGTTGAATGCCAGCAGGCTGGCCTCAGTGGAGAAAACAATTAACTGGTGCAACTTCACTTTTGAAAAGAACTTGGAATTTCTCCGGATTTCCAGCTTCAGTGCTGAAACAGGAGCCTCTCCCCTTGGTGGTTTAGAAGCCAAACATAATGGAAACACTTCATTAAAATGGTCACTAAGAAATGGATGCTTCACAAGCATTACCCTTATCAGATTCAAGGAGAGTTTAGATGGAACACGTTTTGTTAGTGTTTTCTGATGGATAATCTTGCAGCCACTAACAGGACATTGGGGAGAATTTAAATCAGAGGTCTTCATCGATTTTATTGACTGTTCCTATTCATTTTAACTTTACCCACCTCTCTGTCTCTGCTTCTCCTGAGTTCAGAATCCTAGAATATTGGGCCATGAGAGGAACACAGTGATTGTCTTATCTAACTTCATTTTTTTCTCCGAGGGAAACTCAGCACCAGTAGGATTACTGGAATTCCCAGTAGCTGATCAGCTTAGCATCAGAGCCAGGGCTAGGAGGCGGGGCTCTTGACTTGTGTTTCTTGTTTTTCATCTAAAAGAGCTGGGCTCTAGATCCTCTTATGGCATACCTGGCTGAGCTGCAGGCTCCTATTTGGAAACAGTTGGGAACAAGCTGTATTCCAACCTTGTCATGGCTTGAATTATGTCCTCCCACCCCCAAACTATGTGTGTCAGTTTTTCCAGGCCATGATTCCCAGTGATGGGATTGTCCACCATTTTGTTACCTGATGTGATTTTCCTGAGTGTTGTAAATCCTACCTCTATGATGTTAGCAAGTTAGGATTAGAGGCAGTTTTGTTAATGAGGAAGGACTCAGTCTACAGAATAATACAAAACTGTCTTAAGTCAATCTTTTTCAAGATACAAAAGAAAGAAGTGAGCATAAAGTTGTGGGGACTTTTATATCACCAAGAAAGAAGTGCCAGGAATATAGAGCCTCCTTTGGACAGGCGGCTCCTGTGGACAGGCAGCTGCCAGTCTATGGGAAGACTGATGGCAAGGACCCTCCTTCAGAGTCAAGGGAGAAAGCCTTCCCCTGGAGCTGATGCCCTGAATTTGGACCTAGTCTTCTAGATTGTGAGAAAATAAACTGGTGTTTTTTAAAGCCATCCACTTGTGGGATTTTTGTTACAGCAGCATTAGACCAAACCTCATGTCCACAGACTGACCAGGACCAAGCTCCACCGGACACACAAGCTCTGCTTTGTGGACCGAGCACACAGCTGAAAGCTGTATGTGAAAAATCTTTTGTTAATCACTATGGTATATGAGAACAAAGGCAATGGACATGTTGTAGGAAATTTAAAAAGAATCCTTTTGTGATACAAGCTAGCCTTTGTTAATCTTGCTTTTATGATAAATCTGAATTTTCACAAACCATGAAAATCTGTATATTTGGAGACTGTAAAAAACCTAGGGTCAGGTAACCTCTCTTTGTTTTTATTTTCTCATCTATAACATCTTGATATCACTCGGCATTCCCTGCCAGGACAATTGTGAGGTTGTAACTTGCTAGACTATAAAGGAAGTAGTAATCCCATTTCCTGAGACCAATGTTATCAGCAGTCCCTATTCTGCCCATAGCCTTGCTGATGTTAGTTGGAATGTCCCTTTCCTGAAACAGTGAGTATAGATTTATGCATGTGTGCGAGCAGAACTGAAAAGTAGTTCTCACGTTAGAGAAATTCTACAGTCAGGAAAGCCCACACTACCGGTGTGACAGTCCAATTCAATTTGTGTGTATTGAGTACCTACTGTGTTCCAGGTGCCATACTCTGGGGAATACAGGGCTCCCTGACCAACCTCAGCCCTCAAGTGGAAGGGATGGCCAACAGTGTTTTAAGGCAAGAAAGGGTTTTTGTGAGAGTACTGCAGAGACCATGAAGAGCCATTCTCCGTGTTGTGCCTCAGTTTGGCCCAAGACAAAATAACCACCTCCTGCCAGTGAGTAGATTCACACTCATAGTTTGGCCCATGGTGGGGAAATATCCCAAATCCATCGCCATTGAGTGGATTTCCACTCATAGTAATCCTACAGAACAGAATAAAACTCCCCCCAAGAGTTTCCAAGGAGTGGATTTGAACCGCTCACTTCTTGGTTAGCAGCCAAGTGCTTAACTGCTATGCAATCTGGGCTCCCGGGAAGAGCTACTTTCTACTAACAGGTTTTTCTGCATTGGGGCAATCACAGCAGAACCAGCCAAATGTATGTATGCTGAAGAGCAGGAGGCGGAGGGAAGAGAGGCCCAGAAGAAAGACCCAAATGCTGTAGAGAACTGAAAGCAGAAATTCTGTGATGCTGAATTCAAGAGAAGAGTTCTGATGAAGCTTTCACTCTGCAAAGAAGCATCTTCCTAGCTTCTGTCCAGTATTGGAAGCTGAAAGTCCTGAAAGTGAGCTCAGGCCTTCACATCACTGTCCTTGGCTCTGGCAGCACCGGTCACCATGACGAGTCACACCTGGCCATGGCAATGTCTCACTTTTTGTGAAGAGCCAATCTGGAACTCCTACCCTGCTTAAAAGGAGCATTGACAGATAAGCAGCCTTCAGGATGCCATTTCCAAAAATCCATCTCAAATGAGGCGTAGCTAACAAAATGTGTATGGTGATTATTTATTCCACCAGAGAGTCTCAAGGTGATGGAATCAGTTGCATGTGAAATTTGCTTTGACAACCTGTCCCTGACTGTGTAAGCCCTCCGCTGTGCTCAGGCCTGGGAAGGCTCCACTGCTGACTGCAGCTTCTGATCAATTCTTCCTGCAGACGGCAGAATGTAGAACGAAGTCAGCATCAGCCACGCACCATTTCCTGGGACTGCAATCAGAGAAATCCGCCGCTGAATAGTGTGAAGTTTCGGGGGCTACAAGACACAGGCAAACAGGGTTGCTTCCCCAGGGAGAGGCTGCTGCTGCTTCTGCGGGAGACCAGGCGAAGGTGGTGGTCAGGGAGCCATAGGGGTCCAAGTGGTAGTGGTGGTGATTCCAGGGTTCTAGAGAATCTGGTGGCATAGTGGTCAAGTGGTTAAGTGTTAGGTCTGCTAACCAAAAGGTCGGCAGTTCAAATCTGCCAGGCACTCCTTGGAAACTCTATGGAGCAGCTCTACTCTGTCCCACAGGGTTGCTATGAGTTGGGATCAACTCAGCAGCATTGGCTACTGGGTTTAGAGAACCTGAGCACATGCCTCAAGTTCTCCAGTTTCAAAGGATATGAAATCGTATTTGCCCTGGAAATCCTGGAAACTCAGGCTGCTCACCATTTAAACAACATTGTCTATTGATATTTAGAAAGCAATATATTGGGTCTTTATGGGTCCAATGTTTAGCTTGGCAGTGGTCCCACGTTTTTCCAGAACAGAGGTCCTGGGACAAGTGGGTGCTTCACTTTGATTAAGATAGTAAAGTTGTCTTAAAAGAATTCATAAACCCCATGTGATCTGTGTTAGTTAGGATTAGTTTCAGCTACAAGTTACAGAGACCAAAAATAACACTGGTTTTAAAAATAGAGATTTATTTTCTCTTCTATGAAATAAGTTCAGTTAGTGGTCCAGGGCTCATCTCTAGGAACCTCTGACTTCCGTAGTCCAAGACGGCTTCTGGAGCTCCAGCCATCACAGCTGTGTTCCAGTCAGGAAGAAGGAAGGGTTAAGAAAAAATGCTTCCTGGTTGAAGCTATTCTCTGTAAAGGAGCTCCATCTAATGAGTTCCACTTATTTTTATCGACCATCTCTGGTTGCAAGGGAAACTGAGATACATGTCATTTTAGTAGCTGGACACACTGCTGCTCCTAGAGTAGACAGGCTCTGCCACATTGTATTTTAGATGCAACTTGTGAAGCTGTTGACAGCAGTGGGTTGGGTTTGGTCTTTTGGCCTGAATATTGTTTTAAAGCCTAGATATAACTGCATTTGAACCCTGGCTCCATTAGTTTTTAGCTCTGGAACAATGGGCAATTTATTCTGATTTTCTGGCCCTGTTTCTTTTGCCATGAAGTGGTTGATAATAATCTTTCCGTTAGGATTAGATGAGACAGCTCACTTGAAGTGCATAGCACAGTGCTTGACATTTGAACAGTAGATGTTCAATAAATGTTAATGCCCTTTCTTCCTTCTTGTCCATTAGGATGTTTTATTTACCCACAGAGACGTTGACAACCAGCTCCTCCACTGAGACCTGCAGTGTGAATTCCCTGGCATCCAGTGCCTAAAAGGGTAGCAGTCCTATTTTTTAATAAATACAACCACAGCAACAAGAGTTGGTACTTATCACATACCTTCTATGTCTTGTGCTAGGTGTTACACACAAATTCTGTGAGTGTTGCTGTGTCAGACATCATTGATGCTCCACCCAGAGGTCTGGGTCCTTTTCACCCTAAGTGTGCTCCTCATGTGGAGTCCCTGGGTGCCACAAATGATTAAGTGCTTCACTGCGAATCAAAAAGTTGTGGTTGGAATGTACCTAGAGGAGCTACAGAAGAAAGATCTGGAAATCTGCTGTGTAAAGCCACAGCCATGACAATGTCGTGGAGTGCAGTTCTACTCTGAAACACATAGGGCCACCTCGAGTTGGAATGAACTTGATGGCAATTAAAAAGCAATGGTCTCAACAATACTGGTGGTGCAAACAGTGCTCTCAACTGAAAAAACAATGCTCTTAGCACAAAGACCTATGTGAATGGATGACTACATCAACATGTGACCAGAAGAACCAGATGGTGCCTAGCCACCACCAGTGACAGCTGTGATGGGGCTCACAAAGTTGTGTCTCAGTGGCAACACAAGAACTCCATTGATGGTCTGAAGCCCTCGGGGTTCCCCTGGGAGCATGCCCCCTAGTTCTGATGCTGCCCCTGTCAATAAATCATTATTGAGGTCAACCCCTTGGGCAGGAATAGATTGGATTCGGTGACACAGAATGACCATATCATGTGGGCAGTTGATGGTTCTGTGCATCTGTAGGATGTAGTCCTACTGGTCTCTTACTAGAGGGGAGTGGAGAGGGTGGAGAAGAGGGGACAGGAGGCTGTTAAGAGGATATGACACACATAGAACAGAAAGGCGGAGTGTGCTGTCATTGGGCAAGAAGAGCAGTAGGAGCTGCACATAGGCAGGCATGCAAATTTAAACTAGATTGTACACTTTCACTCAATCACAATAAATAAAGAAAATATACAAACAACAACAATGACAATGCTCTCAGCAATATTGGTGGTGCAAACAGGTAATGTGCTCAGCTACTAACCAGAATGTTGGTGGTTACAGTCTACCCACAGGTACCTTGGTAGAAAGGCTTGGTGATCTGCTTCCAGAAAAATCAGTGGTTGAACACGCTAGGGAACACAGTTCTACACAGACACACACAGAGTTGCCAAGAGTCAGAGTGGGCACTTCAGCCACTGGTTCTGCTGTCAGTGGTTTGTACCTGTGAGCCTCACCAGAGGCCTGCCTGGAGGTTCCTAGAGCCTCTTCATCTTCAGTGCAGAGTCAGGGGGCCTGGAAGCTTACCTCCCTGCCATGGCCCCCAGCCAGAGAGTGACCATTGCAGGAGTGTAAAAGCCTAGCTCCCTCGCTTCAGTTGGGACAAACTATGAGATGTAAACTGTGGGATCAGCCTGAGACTAGGACTCCACCTGAAACTCTCTTGCTTGGCCGTGCCTCATCCATTCCCACTTGCCACGTTCCCTTACCGGTGTCTCCAGGAGCATGTCCTCCTCTGTCAATCATGTGAGCCCTCTTCCTGACCCAGGATAAGGAACCTGACCCAGGATAAAAGCCAAATCCGATGAGATAATAGACTTACTAGTAAATCCTTTTCTGTTTTACAGAAGGGAACACTGAGACGTAGAGTCTTCAAGTAACTTGCCTGAGAACACTCAGGTGGGAATGAATGAGGCACAGCCAAGCAAGAGAGAGTTTCAGGTGGAGTCCTAGCCTCAGGCAATAGAATTGTGATCTGAATCCAGGTCTGCCTGGGAGGACCCTGAGGTCTTAGCTTCCAGGCTGTATGTTTTGTCTCATGGTCTGGGACCTGAAAAGATGAAGTAGCAAGAACCTTGTCATGGTGAATTACTCAACTCACCCGTCAGTAAGGTGGAACTCGATTGTTTCCAAGAGGCAGTGACACGGTATCTGAGTTCTCTGTGAAAATTTCATCAACGGTGTCTTGAAACTCCAACTCTTTTCATTGAGGTTAGGTTATTCTTAGTTTGGGAAAGGAGCAGTAGAGCCACTAGAGAGAATGAGGTTCTGCCTGGCAAGCTAGAGTCCAGCCTGGATGTCCTCGGGCACAGAGGTCACAGCAGAATGCCCCTCACCTCCAGTCATCTAGTCCCCAGTGTGCTCCTTTCCCAGAGATCCCTGGGCTGTGAGTGGCACACCAGCATGAATCCAGTCCAAAAATTGAGCTCACTTCTTGTTGTGTTGTTTTCAGGCCATTTTAGCTCTGGCTCTGCTAAAACCATGACTGTGGGGCTTTCTCGTTTCTGAAAAGCTTGGAAACTGATTGCTTTCCCTCCCCTGGGTGTGAGGAGATCTTCTGCACCATTCCCATTTAGAGACACTGGGAAATAACAACAAAATTAGCAATAGCATTTCAGAAGTTATAAAAGATCTTCATTATCTGATGATGCCTGACATCAAGAAGAAAAGCCACTTGCAAGTGACCTCACTTATAAAAGGAGCAACAGAACATTTACTGTAGATCATCGGTGAATAAGAAACAAAAGCCACACACACACACACACATGAAATCCAGCTTGTTTGTGTTTTTTACCTTAAAACTAAAGCCGGTAAAAATAAGTTTATGTACTTTCTGCTGAAAAAAATTTAGGTCATAATACCAGCTGTCAGTTAATTCTTGGATTATAGAATGAATGAAATGCTTTTTTGTGTGCATATGAACATTTTCCAACAAAATTATATGCTTGCCTGTTACTATTTCACATCTAAACTTTTTTGCCACAGTCTAAGTGGGTAATTTTTACAGAATACTTGAGTTTTATCAGCTTCTGCAAGAGTCTGTCCTAAAGCTTTAATATTCAAAGAATCTTCTTTGACAAATCACTGATCTTGCTCTTTTTTCTCTTCTTCATTTGGTAGCTGGCTACTTTTGCACATATTCCTGAGGCAGTGGCTTAGCTGACTGAATTCGTTAGTCTCCCGTATCACTTTCAAAGTCCCTCATTTATTGCAAGATTTGCAATTTGATTGTGCCCTTGACTTGCACTGCTTTTGCTGGTATGGCCAGATATATAGCAGGCGTCACAGCATCAGGAAAGGACAGATGTCCCAATCCTGGAAGACATGAGAGCTTACGCAAGCAGGTTTGGAGTGGGGATGCATTTTATAAATACAGGACTTGAGTAGTGACAATTGTGAAATGAAACCTAGTGCTTCCTTTTGCCACTCAGTATACACAGTGCTCCAGAGTTTGTGCAGTACTTTGATACTTCATTTGATCCTCAGAATGGCCCGGCGAGGAGCTATCATTTTCTGGATGACCTTTCCAAGATCCAGAAGGTTACTTGACTTGCACAAGGTCCCATAGGTGGTGCCCTGCAGAGCCAGGGTTGGGCTCCAAGGCTGTCTATTGTTGGGTGTTGGTCCTGGCTCATCGTCTCCCACATCACAGCTCTGGTTTACCACAGAGGGAGCCTAAAGTATGTGAAAGACATTCCCCAAACCTTTTGTTTTCAAGAAGAAGAATTTGGTATTTCTAAAAAAAAAAAAAAAAAGTATACTGAAGTCATCATCATGGGAAAAACTAGAACATTATTAAAATTCCTTCAGTTAAGTTTAGGAAGTGTTCGTGGCACCGTGGTTAAGGGCTCAGGTGCTCACCAAAAGGCTGGCAGTTTGAATCTACCAGCTCCTCCTTGGAAACCCTAGGGGGCAATTCTACTATCTCCTGTAGGGTTGCTAGGAATTGGAACTGACTCGATGGCAATAAGTTTTGTTTTGTATTTTAAAATAGTTTATTTATTTAAATTACGTAGAAAGGCTCTTTTTTGTGTGTGCTTAGGTCCTTGGATACTCTATGGGGCAGTTCTGCTCTGGTCTCTAGGGTTGCCACAATTAGGATGGGCCTCAGCAGCACTGAGGTTTTTTTTGTTTTTTTAGGTTCTCAGAAGGTCTTCATTTGGCTGTGCTCACCTGGGCACCCAGTAGAGCAACTGCAGAACCTGAATGGAGGCCTGGAATGGAAACACCCCCCTGATTCTGTCAAGGTCCCTTCCTCTCAGCCAGGAGGTTCACATAATGCAGAAACTGACACTCAGTGATCTTCCAATTTATCTCCATTGTCAGATTAAAAAGACCCATTAGTAAAGCTCAGTATGCCATTTCTAGACTTTGTCAATACTAAAGGTAGCCCCCCCCACCCCTGCTTCTAGAAGAGTCCACTGTGGGCTGGAAACTCATCCAGAAGCTGCTGTTCGGCTCACCTTGGTAACATCACTCCAACTAGGGTCAACAATCCTCTTAATTATGCATGATTCCTTAAGCAACAAGGTAATGCTTCATTCATCAGAATTTTATCTTCTAGTTATACTGCTAAGAGTCCCTTTGCTCCACTCCACTCAAACTATCAACAAGAATAAATCCAAGAGTTCAATATTACTGCAGAGCTATCCATTCCTTAGGGCTTGTTTCACTAGTCTCCTGCAGTTCCCAGCTGCCAAGCAGCAGACAATCTTCTGCTGATGAAGTTGCAACATTCCAGCCAGCCCGTGGGCAGCGGGCACGCCGGCTCCCAGACAGGCCAGGGTGGGGGTGTCCCGGGCGAAGCTGAAGAGGAGGAAGGCTCTCTTACCTCTAATCACTTCTAGCAGGCAAAGCTTTCACTTTTCAACACTGTGGCTCGAGAGCCCAAGGCCTCCCAAGAAGTAGCCAGTTTATTGCGCTGCCTCTGAAGCCATGAGTCGGATCCAACTCGGACGGCACTTGGCACTTGGCTGAAACCCTAGCCCCCACATGTAGGTCTCAGGCCCCTGGAGAACTGGGACATTACTGCAGTTGTTGAGGGAAGCTCTGAGTGCATTCAGCATTGTATGCACCATAATTTTTCTTGATACTTCTGGGGTTAATAAAATAAAAATTCATGTAAGAGGTACCGAATACACAGTTGTATAAGCCAGCTTGGGGGAGCATCTTCTCAGCTCTCAAAGACTCTTCTTTTGAGAACAAGCTCCTTCTCCAGTTAGAAACTGGCTTCTGCCCCATGTTTGTACCGCGGGAGCCCCTTCTTCCCAGTCGCAGCTCACTGGGGCCGGGGTAAACGCCGTGCCTGAGCTCTGCCAATCAGTTTCCGTTTTCTAAACTTGAAACTGGGTGAAGGGGACTGACCCTGAGGTGCCCGGTAGCTCGGAACTCTGTGAGACACCGTGTTGCTCTTGTTGCTAGTGGCAGTCATCCACCCCAGTGCCTGTGCGCCCCTGCATAACGGAATGAAATACTGCTTGGTTTTGCACAAGCACCGAGACTGATTGGAGACTGGACTGTTGTGATCCACAGGGTCTCGGTGGCTGCCAGTGGGAAGCAGATCCCCAGCTTTTCTTCCTCATCTGTGCTGGTCTAGAAGCTCTGCTGACACCCGTTCAGCGTCACAGCAACACACAAGCCTCCGCTGACAGACGGTGGTGGCTGCACGGGAGGGGCGCTGGCTGGGAGCCGAACCAGGGCTCCGACGCGCAAGGGGAGGATTCCTTTTGTCCCGTGGTGGGTAGCATCCGAGCCCTCTTTAAGCGTGGAAAGCCGGGAAGCTGAGCGAGAAGGGCGCTGCACACACCCGGGGAGCAGAAACCGAGGGAGCGCACCACGGGCCTCAATGGCTCGCCGGCTGTTTTTTTTTTTACCTCCACAGAGGGCTGGCTGCCTCTGGGTGCCCCAGGGGTCCTTCCAATACATTAAAAATGGATTAAAATAGCTCAAGCTGGTTTCTGGAACTTCAACCAAGAGAAATATTGACAAAACAGTAACTTCTTGATAGGTAATTTCTCAGACAATAGGTACTGAAGTATAGCTATCATTACCTGGGAAATCCGGATGGTGGGGGCAGGGAGGAGAAATCAAGGTGAATTTTGTCTGTTGTTTTGTCTGTCTTCATGAGAAGCAGCTTATTTTCCAGGGAGGAGGATGATGAGTTTTCAAATTCATGACTAAGTTGTCTGAATTGTTAATCAGAATATTTTAGAAGGATGGTGATCTCTATTTTGCCTACAAAGTTTCTAGCAAGGCAGTATGTCCCTTGCAGGAGACAAATCATGCAAAGCATCCAGTGTATATATTATCTGCTCAGTTAGGGTTAATAAGTATTTTCTTCACTGTGCTTTAACTCATGGCCAGTACTCACAAGGACCAGCTGTGAAAAACCTTTCTGCAGTCCCTTCTCTATTTGAAGGCTCATAATTTGGATATACTCACCCTCACCTTGAAGATCTTAGTTTGTCCTGCTGTTAGGAGTAGGAAGAGCGTGCACAGGGATTGGTTATGGACATGAGGTCATCTCACAAGAACTGCCTGGAGCACGTGGGGAATTACTAATCCTCGGACCCCTCCCCAGACTTGCAGAGTGGAAGCTGCAGAGAGGGGGTTGGAGAGGTGCCTTGAACAACTGTCCCAGATGACCCCATCATCAAGGATTGTAATAAACAGGATTTATAAAACTCTGTGTCTACATGGACCAGCCACAGGTCTGAGGAGGTATATTAGGCAGGGAAAAGCATTTTTAAAAAAAAAAAAAAAAACAAAAAACATCAGGAATAATTTTGGTTGCTTATCTAGCTTCCAACTGGCCACCTTTTTCCTCCCTAACAATATGAAGATTCTAGTTTTGTTTTTTACCTTTTCCCTGCAGAGCTTGTGTGTTCCTGGGAAGCTGAAAAATCTACTCCCAGGCCTGGCACTAGGACCTGATTAGATTGAGGCCATCATGTTATTCTATCTCCTCCAAGTGCCGGTACACGACTCAAGCTCATCTTGTCAAGGTGCATTTCAGAACTGTTGCTGAGAATGGATGGTAGGGTATGAGGGTGTGAGCCCTGGAAGAGCACAGCTACTTTTTCACAATGAAAAAAATAGCTTTAGGATGACTCCGATCTTATGGAAAGCAGGGCAGGTAATAGAAAGAGACTAAGGCCCTTATTGACAGTGGTAAGCTACCAAAGCTCGCCTTACCTCTGTATCTTCCATTTATGTGGATCAATACACTCCATCTACTGTTTTAGCCACCATGAGTTGGGTATTTGGAACTTGCAACTGATAGATGTACTTTATTACATCTTTTAGAAAAAGGAGAAGGTTTATTTATTAATGAAAATTGGTCCAGGCCTTAAATCCGTGGCTAATCCTCAAACAAGAGAGGATTACATTTTATATTTCAGCAAGAGGAATTTGAGCACAAAGAAGGACAAATTTTCTTCTCATGAAGACTGGAAGATAATTAAAGGGGTCATCCAGGAAGTTTTTAAGAGCTTTCTGTTCTGAAGACTTCAAAATAATTTGTCAAGGATAGGGAATTTTCTAGGCTAATCTCAGTGTCATCCTGTGTAGCAGTGGGGAGGGTCAATTGACTGTCCTCACCTAGGATCACTTGTACCCCATTATTTAACAAAAAACATTTAAACTTTATTCTAGACCGGATTCTTGATTTCAGTTATGAAATTCATCAAACTAGTTCTCCTAGAGTTACTCAAACGACACTTTGCAAACATTTTCAGGCCGGCCCGCACAGATGCCTTCTGGACTGCCATGGAATGAAAGAGATCATTCTGTCCCTCGTCCCTGACTGACCAGATGTATCACTTGGCCAGCCAGGAACATTTTTATTGCAAGCTATGTTGTTTCCACTGACCACAATTCCAAAGCCGTTAAGATGAAAACAGAAAAAAAGATCATATTCTGGCTTGTTTGATTTTCTGATGTAGACTTGATGAGGCAGATGTTATTTCTGGGTCTTAAATCTTTCCCACTGACATGTCTAGCGGCTTCCAAAGCTGGGTCGTTTATACACTGGATATAGTGGTGGTGCAGGAGAGATGACTTCACCAACAAAAATACATATATGTATTTCTACAGGGTGCTCTTAACACACTGGTGAGGCGACAGCAAGGGCCTAGTATCAAGCTCATTTATTCATTCAACATACATCCTTACAGGCATGGGGTAGTCAGATTTGAATCAGACATTGTCCTTGCCATTGAAAAACTCACACTCCAGAGATGGGGGCACAGAAACAGCTATCAAGAATGCGAGAAGTCTGAGGAAAGCACTGAGGGAATGCCATAAACGGTCTGCCAAGACTCACGTTCACTGAAGAGAACTGTTAAGTAACTCTTGTCTTGAGGTTCAAGCTATGGCCTCTCGGTCCCAGTTCTCCTGTTTTTTACCTTAAGCAAGGCAGTAAATTTTCTTCAGCTTGTTTCCTCAGCGGTCAAGCAGAGCTCATAACCTTACCTCGGAGTGAAGATCTCCTGCAAGTGAAAGTGCTTTGTAAACAGTAATGTGTCACTGCACGTGAGTGAGTTATTTTCCTCTGTGAAGTGGAGCCAGAGGAACCACCTTTTGTGAAGAAAATGTGGGCTGAGGGGAAAGTAGGCTACGTGGGAGATTGAACCCTCGTGGGGAGATCAGGCAAGTTCCTGCAACGCCTGACAACTAGGAATACTCTCAGGAGGTTGGACCACAGCTGGTGTCTTTTCAGCTTAAAATAGCAAATAGCTCTGGTTATCCTTGACTGTGGGAACAGCGGAGGTCCGGTGGTAGAATTCTCACTTTCTGTGGAAACCCTAGTGGTGTAGCGGTGAAGTGCTATGGCTGCTAACCAAGAAAGAGGTCAGGAGTGCCAATCCACCGCGCGCTCCTTGGAAACTCCATGCGGCAGTTCTAGTTTCACCTGTAGGGTTGTTGTGAGTCAGAACCAACTCAACGGCGCCTAACATCGACAACAACATGCGGAGGCCTAACTTTGGTTTCTTACCAATGCCCTTCATGCCCAGACACCACCTGTGGGTGGAGACCAGCACGTTGCTGTGATGCTGACCAGGTTTCAGTGGAGCCTCCAGACTAAGATAGACTAGAAAGAAAGGCCTGGTGATCTACTTCGGAAAATCAGCCAGTGAAAAACCTGTGGGTCACAGTAGTTAACTTTACACCCAACTGTGGGGACAGCTCAGGGGATGGATCAGCATTTTGCGCCACTGTGCATGTGATCACCATGAGTCTGTGGCTTACTCAGCAGCAGTTAACAGCGCATTCTTGACTGTAGGGTCAACTGGTTCTAGTGAGGGGAGTCAGAAAATAAAAATTCCAATCATGCCTCCTCATCCTAACAAAAAGGCTCAATTTGTCTGTGTGACTGTTTTTTCCACACTCTCCAAAGTTCAGTGATGTTTGGCAAACGAGGATGCGTCGCTATGGCGACTTCACCAGGTACTTCAGATACTTCTAGGTACTTCACTGGTCGGGACCACACAGGCCCAGTGACACCTGACTGATTTCAGAGACACCAGGTGACCCTGCCTCTATATTTTCTCCAAGGTCCTCAGCTGTTGTTTTCGATTTGTGTCCTCTTCATTAGTGTGTATGTTTCATTTAATGAGGACAAAGCCTTTCATTCCATAATTTGCTAGAAGGCTTAAGATACCATTGCTCTGGGAAAGGAACACAGTAGTGCTTATACTGACACGTAGGCAGTGCACAGGACACCCCTTGAGAAGGATGTTGATGGCTAGAAACCAGTGAGAAGTAGGCTCTGTTGTGGATTGAATCATGTTCCCCCAAAAGAAATGTACAAATTTGGCTACTCCGTGATTCCCAGTATTGTGGTCATACCTCTATACTTCCGTGATGTTAATGAGGTCAGATTTATGTTAATAAGGGAAGACTGAGACTACAGGTTTAGACTGTGTCTTGAGCTAATCTCTTGAGATATAAAAGAGAGAAGTAAGCAGGGAGACAGGGAACCTCATACCACCCAGTAAACAGTGCCGGGAGCAGAGCATGTCCTTCAGACCCACGGTTCCAGTGCAGAAAGCTCCTACTCCAGGGTGAGAATCTTCCTGCAGAGCTGACAGAAAAAGCCTTTCCCTGGAGCGATGCACTGAATTTGGACTTTTAACCTATGAGACTGTGAAAGAATAAACTTGTTACAGCTGTCCCTTTGTGGTATTTCTGTGACAGCAGCACTAGAAGACAGGCTCAAGAGCACTCAGTGTTTGGAAACCCAGAGAAGGACCAGATCCCCAAACCAAACTCATCTGTGTTGGTTCTGATTCATAGAGACCTATAGGGCAGAGTAGAATTGCTCCACAGAGTCTCCAAGGAGTTCCTGGTGACTTCAAACTGCTGACCTTTAGGCTGTCAGCCCTATGCCACCAGTTTCCCCAGAGAAGGGCAGCATGGCAAGAAGAGAGGCGAGCAGAAAGGCTGTTGTCAGAATGGTACGCCCTTCACAGCTTTCTCCAGGGTGGGTCCGACTAATGATACCTGCAGTCTGTGTCTGCTTCTTCTCTTCTAAAGGAGCCCTGGCAGTGCAGTGGCTAAGCTCTGGCTGCTGATCTAAAGGTCGGCAGTTTGAACTTACCAGCAGCTCTGAGGGAGAAAGACTTGGGTGTCTGTTTCTATAAGAATTACAGCCTAGGAAACCCTATAGGGCCGGTCTACTGGGAAACCCTGGTGGTGTAGTAATTTAGTGCTACATCTGCTAACCAAAAGGTCAGCAGTTAGAATCTGCCAGGTGCTTGTTGGAAACTCTGTGGAGCAGTTCTAACACTGTCCTATAAGGTTGCTATGATCAGAATCGACTCAATGGCAGTGGAATTGGTTTTTCTGTACTTGGTAACACCTGGGTCACCATGAGTCAGGATTGAATCCACAGGCTTGGATGGTTTGGTTAGTTACCTGTCTAACATTATTTCAGTGTATAAAGTAGATTAGCTAGCAGTAAAGTAGCAGTTAAGGAGTCCGGGTGGTGCAGTGGTCAAGCACTAGGCTGTTGTTGTTAGATGCCGTCGAGTTGGTTCTGACTCAAAGCGACCCTATGAACAACAGAACGAAACACTGCCTGGTCTTGCACTATGTCCACAGTCATTTTTATGTTTAAGCCCATTGTTGCAGCCACTGTGTCAGTCCGTCTCATTTAGAGTCTTCCTGTTTTTTTTGCTGACCCTCCACTCTATTAAGCATGATGTCCTTCTGCAGGGACTGATCCTTCCTGACAACATGCCTGTAGTATGTAAGACACAGTCTCACCATCTTTGCTTCCAAAGAGCACTCTGGCTGTACTTCTTCCAGAACACATCTGTTTGTTCTTTTGGCAGGCCATGGCACATTCAACATTCTTCTCCAACACCAAATTCAAAGGCATCAATTCTTCTTCTGTCTTCTTTGTTCATGGTCCAGCTTTCGCATGCATATTATGTGATTGAAAATACCGTGGCTTGGGTCAGGCACATTTTAGTCTTTTACTTTTGAAAGTACTAGTCTACTAACTGAAAAGTCAGTGATGAGCATTCACCTATTGGCTCCATAGGAGGGAAGACCTGGAGATCTGCTCCCATAAACGTAATAGCTTAGGAAACCCAATGGAGCACTTTCGCTCTGTCAGACAATATCGTAAAAGACAGTATCGATGCAATGGCACACAGCAACAACAATAACAATTATATCTTTTGTCAGAGGACTAAAGGATCAGGGCTCATGTCTCAATTTTCAAAGTAGGAAGACAAAACACTGCATTTTGGAAACTATTAGGCTTACTGTGGATCCTCAGCTAAATTCTAGAATAGATTATTTGGTAGAGGTTTGTAGTGCTCGTAAGTCTCAAGCAAAGATGCTGTCAGGAATTTGTAGCTTTTAGTTCATCTTCTTCCTAGTAACTGCTTTGTGCAAGACAAACAATGAAGACACATTTGCCACAAAAGTGAAGGCAGATGTGAGATGTTCTATAATAACACAAATGTATCCTGATGCGGATTATTAAAAAAGAGATAAGGGAAAAAAAGAACAAAAGGAGGAAATAACGAGCAAAAATAAAACAGAAATAGATATTTTGGTATCTGGAATAGTTGAATTACTGCAAATGAACATGAGATTTAGCTCCAAGATTTCTGGAGACAAAGCAAAGGAGTTAGCTGCTATGCTTTCTTATTCTCCTAATGGCTGGTATAAAAAGGAAACATTGAATTGTGCCTGAGTAGATGTGTTTTTTTTTTTTTTTTTTTGCCTGGCACTAAGCTCTGTGTGAAATTTATTGCATAAAATTTGTATTTTATAAGGAACAGCAAGTAAAACAATGGTTCCAAAGATACAGAAACATTTTTCAAATAGATCTTTTAGGACTCATTCTCTACAAAAGCTGAGGATTTCATATTGAATCATAACTCAGTTAAGACATTTTTGCAGGAAACTATTTTAATACAGACCAGATAAATTTCTTTAGAGATCTTGAAGAAGATAAATAGTGTGTCCTTTGGTACAACTCTTTCAGGTATCAAACACGAGAATGAAGTTATGAATCGTAATAACACTGACAGATGCCAGGAATGTCCAGATTCTGTGTTTTTGATGAGAGAGAGAACAAAATGATTCAGAAATCAGAGATGCAGAAGAAAATTCGATATTGTTACAGAAACAGTAATTTAACCGAAAATTCTCACCGAGAGGCAATCTGGCACAGAGAAATAAGAGCTGGGGATATCTCTTAGACAGATTGGGTTTCAACATATTGCTCACAAATTCCTCCGTGCTCACTTTGGCTAAATTACTTAACTTCTCTGAACCTTGAGACTCTATTTGCTAAAATATGGATAATAAGCTTTGTTTGTAAGATTGAGTGAGAATAAAATGGTGCTGTATATTAGTTACAGTTCCTTCCAGCTGAAATAGCATAAAAACACAAAGGAGCTGTACCTTAGACAAGAGAGATGTTTCTGTCTTTCTAAAGTTCTGGATCAGGAATGAAGTTCCTACATACCATGGGTGGCTTCTGTTCCCAAGATTACCTCACAGTCCGAGATGGCTGATGGTGGACTAACGTTGCACTCACATTCCAGCAGGCAAGTAGGAGGAAAAGAGAGGGCACACACTTGCTTTAAAGGAAATGTTTATTTATACCTTTTTGTGCAGAATCTTGTCACTTTTATTCAGGGTAACTCAGTGCTGGTTTTAACAAAAAGCATACAGTGCACCCGGTTAAATTAGAATTTTAGATAAACAATGAATATAATTCTTTCAGTCTGTGTTCCGCGAGGAAATCCTGGTGGTGTAGTAGCTAAGTGCTACAGTTGCCGATCAAAGGGTCACCAGTTCAAATCCATCAGGTACTTCTTGGAAACTTTATGGGTCAGTTCTACTTTGTCTTAAAAGTAGGAGTTGGAATCAACTCAATGGATTTGGTTTTTTAAGTTTACATCCGATGTAATATTTGGGGCATACTTTTACTAAAAAATTCATTTTTCATCCGAAATTCAAATATAATTGGGTGTTCTGTGTTTAATCTGCCAACTTTAAGCCAATTAAAACTCATAAGTCTTATGACTGGGGAAAGGAGCCCTCGTGGAGAAATAGTTACGGAAAGGTTGGTGGTTTGAATCTACCCAGTGGCTCCAAGAGAGAAAGATCTGGCAATCTGCTCCTTCAAAAATCATGGCCAATCCTCTAATAGGAAATCACAGCAGAAGGTCCCAGACGAAGCAGGAGAAAAATGTAGAATAAACATAATTTTTTTTAAAAAAAGAAGAAAGACCAGATCTACTAGTCTGACAGAGACTGGAAGAACCCCTTAAGACTGTGGCCCCTGAACATCCTGCTAACTCAGAACTGAAGCCACTCCCCAAGTCTGCCTTTCAGTCAAAGATTAGACAGCCCATAAAACAAACAATGACACATGTAAGTAGTGTGTTTCACAATTCAATCAAGTATGTGAGACCAAGTAGGCAGCGCCTACCCAAAAGCAAAGATGAGGAGCAGGAAGGGACAGGAAAGTGCATGAATGGACACAGAAAACTTGGGGTTACAACCAATGTCAAACAACACTTGATGTGTAACTTTTTGGCATGTAAACTTTCACCTGAAACACAATTAAAAGAAAGTATTACAGTCTAGAAAACACTGAAGGAATTCTCTTCTGTCACATGGTGTCACTCTAAGTTGCAGTCCACTGGACCACACCTAACAACTACAATGAAGGAAGGAAAAAATGAATATTGAGGCACATGTGAAAGTGGTCCACTGTAAATGTTGGTCCTCTGTCCCTTTGCTGTATGGGCAAAGCCAAGCCAGAGGGCAGTCTTGGGGGTAAATGCCAGTACAGCCGAAGTTTGCCTTTGAAATGGAAACTGGAGGCTGTTCAAGTGCATTAAAAAATACATATGTGATTAGGACCTCACAGGAGAGATAATTTTGGCTTGAAAATTAAAAGCAGAGTCCTTTTCAATCACAAAAACCCTGTCTTGTCTCACAAGAAAGTCCACTTTTGAGCATATCTGCCAGCTAGTAAACCTACTGCCTCATCTGGTTACAAGGGAACGTCCTCCCGACTAAACAAGAGACCTGTGGGGTGAAGGGGGAGAGTCTTCCGCCTTTGTCTCTTCTCCAGTGGTTTCAGTTCAGCATAGTTGGTGGGAGACTGAGCTGACTGTAGTCGACCAAATGTTTCATCACCTTCTCAAGGCTGCTCCTAGATCCTGGCCATAAAATCCTGTCATCAGTATAGCGGAGGAAGTCCCCAAGTGCTAAGGCAGAGATCAAGAAGTCACTTCAGTTAATAGTGGACATAAATTATTTAAGTGAAAATAAAGTAGGGCCCAGGACATTGCTCTGTTTTTCAGCCTGAGTGGATAGCGTAATAGGATGACACTTTCAGTTTTGGAGAGGAATGAGTGTATTTTTTGCGTGGTGGGAATGTCAGTAACTTGTAACCAGAGAGCAGACTATGGCAGATTAGAGATGACTTCAAAACCTTTGCCCTTCTTAAACCCAGTGCCCTTGAACCAATTCTGATTCATAGCAACCCTATAGGACAGAGTAGAACTGCTCCATAGAGTTTCCAAGGAACGCCTGGTGGATTCGAACTGCCAACCTTTTGGTTAGCAGATGTAATGCTTAACCATTGCACCACAAGGGTTTCCTTTAATCGAGAGGCAGTGTGTAATTCTCCTACCCTTGAATCTGAACTGTTGTGTTCTTGTTAGTAGTGCCATTCGGTTCTGACTCATAGCGACCCTGTGAACAACAGGATGAAGCTTGGTCCTGCGCCATGTCCACAATCGTTTTTATGCTTAAGCCCTTTGTTGCAGCCACTGTGTCAGTTCGTCTTGTCAAAGATCTTTCTGTTTTTCTCCGACCCTCTGCTCTACCAAGTATGATGTCCTTCTACAGGGACTGATCCTTCCTGACAACATGTCCAAAGTATGTAAGACTCAGTCTTGCCACCTTCGCTTCCAAAGAGCACTCCAGTTGTACTTCTTCCAGAACGGATCTGTTTGTTCTTTTGGCAGTCCATGGTCCATTCAACATTCTTCTCCAACACCACAATACAAAGGCATCAGTTCCTCTTCTGTCTTCTCTGTTCATTGTCATGATACTTTCCCAGGCACATGATGCAATTGAAGATAACATGGCTTGGGTCATGTGCACTTTAATCTTCAAGGTGATGTCTTTACTTTTCAATACTTTAAAGACATGCTTTGCAGCAGATCATAGTGAATTGCTTAACCAATAGAATATGATAGAAGCAAAATTCTGGGACTTCTGAGATTAAGCCATAAGAAGACTCGCAGTTTTTGCCTAGTTCTCTTGAAATATAAAACCAAAAGAGAAGAACACATTTGGTATTTCTCAAGCTGAAAAAACTTGAAGAAAAAATTCAAGCCTTGAGATGCAATGTTGAAGGATTCTATGGACAAAATGCTGAATGAAGTGGGAAGCATCAAAAGAAGATAGAAGAAATACACAGAGTCACTCTATCAGAAAGAGTTTGTTAACATTCAGTCATTTCAGGAGGCGACAAGTGATGAAGAAGCAATGGTAATGAAGGCAGAAGTCCAAACAACCCCGAAGGCACTGGTGAAAAAAAAGGCTCCAGGAGCAGACAGAATACCAACTGAGACGTTTCAACAAACTGATGTGACACTAAAAGTGACATTCTTCTACGCCATGAAGTTTTGGAGACAATTACCTGGCCAGCTGACTGAAAGAGATCCATATTTGTGCCCATTCCAGAGAAAGGTTATACAACAGAATGTGGAAATTGTCAAATAAAATATTAATATCATAGGCAAGAAAAATGTTGACAATAATTCAAATGTGGTTACAGCAGTATATTGAGGGAACGGCAGGCAGTTCAAGGTGGATTCAGAAGAGGACACGGAAAAAGAGATAGTGTTGGGGACGTCAGATGGTTCCTGGCTGAAAGCAGAGAAAATCAGAAAGATGTTGACCTGTGTTTCATTCACTATGCAAAGGCATTTAACTCTGTGGATCATAACAAATTACCGAAAATAGTTTGAAGATTGGGGAAGTTTCAGAATACTTAATTATGCACAGGAATAATCTATATGTAGACCTAGAGGCAGCTGTTGGAATGGATCCAGGGAATACCGCATGGTTTAAAGTCAGGAAAGGTATGCCTCAGGGCTGTAACATTTCACCGTACTGACTCAATCTGTATGCTGAGCAGATAGTCCAGAAGCAACAAGCTTAGTGCTGGACTTTTAGTAAGTGGCTCAATATGGTTAGTAAAGAGGTATAAGTTGTCCGCCTTTGTTCAAAAGCTAGATGAGGAGCTTCGAAGCAGAGGGGAGGAATTAATTTGCGAGTCTGGTTGTTTGCCAAAGACTTGCAAGTAACGTAAGTTCATTAGCATCTTTGCATTTGCTTCCCATTTGCCATAAGCCAAGAGAGGATTCTGAGTCACTGGAAAAGTCTTCGAAGGAAATTTTGGCATCAGAAGAAATACAGCAACTTAGCCATTTGAAAATGGGACTCTAACGATTCCATAGTTGGTGTTTACCATTCAGGGGTGGATTATCCATAAACAAGGTTTGTAGGCGCTTACTCACTAATCTGTAGTACACAATTTCTCTTTGTGGTGAAAACCTGGTGAAATTGTTTACTACAGATTAGTAAGTAAGCACAAATAAACCTGAGTACACCTTGCTTCCTGGCTAATCTGTCCCTGTTAACCATCACCTTTTGAGCTGAGAAAGCCTAGTTTATACAGGCGATAATAAACAGTTGAGCAGACCTGGTTCTTGTCACATGGAATCTATGGGTTTCCTAGCCCAGGGAGAAAGAGATCTCTAAAGTCCTGTGAAGGCCAAGGATACGGTAGCCAGTGTGTGTGTGTAGTGAGTTGGCTGGTATTCAGTGCAGGTGACTGCAAACTAAAGAAGCGTGACACCCAGTGGAGACATTTAAAGGAACATCATCCTGATGCTTTTGGTGAGAAAGCTGTCATTCATTCATACAGGCATTTCTCAATAATCACGTGCTGTACAGCTACTGTCTACCAGACACTGTGCTATGTTCTGGGCACCTGTGAAGCATAGGGGCCTCATGATTTAGCGGAGGAGATAGACAAGAAGTATAACCAGGTGGTAAGGGCCCCTGTAGAGGGTAATATGGCAGCTCAGAGGAACACCCGAGCCCTGGAATCCCATCTGTATCACCTCATGACAAACTGTACAGGGAGCAGCAGTTGGGCACAAGAAGTATCTTCAAAAAAAGACAGACCCTGGACTGACGGAGTGAGCTGCATGTCAACACCACAAACGGACCAGAGGTACCCAAGCAGGCTGCCAGCTCACACTGGCCTCCTTGGGGACTGTAGCACAGCCCTTGGTGAGGCTCAGCTCCTGGAATCCATCGAGTCTGTTCCAAGCCTCTCTTGGGGCTCGCAGAGAAGGACTATCTCTCACAGGCACAGATGTAAAGCAAAGCATTCTAAATATGTTGGTTTTGGCTCCCAAGATGACTTATGTGGGTGTATCTTTTTCTTTTCTGCTCTATTACTTTTGATTATGCATGGTCTCAAATATTTTAAAAAAGAGAGCTAAAATAAGCTTCCAGAGTTCAAAATGGCAGACTGTGATTAGAGCCAATGTTCATTTCCTCCCAGTGCTGGCTTGGCTACCAAGTGACCTCACACACACGTGGTGAGGGGATGCCTCCTCCACTCCATCATTTCCTTCCTCCCATATCCCCAGTTCCCACCCTCGTATTCTTCTCATCAACCTCAGCAGTGGCCAAGGAATGGGATTCTGGGTAAAATTTACCCTGAACTCTTTTTTGAGACCTGGTAGAGGAACTTTACTTGTGTCTGTATTAGGAAGTTGAATTGTCTGCTGGGCTAGGGACCCAAGGTGTCATTCTGTCAATGAGAGTACAGAGTGTTCTCCTGTCTTGCTTGAATCAGGATTGCTTTCTGTCTTGAATAATCACAAAACACAGGCCCACCATGGTCAAGTACAGCTCCAGTGTAATATTCATCTGTAGCAAGTGGTGAGAGATCCGGTTCTGGGCAGAGAGCCCATTGAGGGCAGGAATCAGACCTTCTTTCTTACCTGCTGAGAACCGCCCTGTAAAAATGGCATGAGGCAGCGTCTGACCTACTCTAACTTTACAAAGAGAAAGGAGAATCAAGCTCAAAATCCAAGGCTGATCCCTATGAAGGGGAGGTCAGACATATCTCCTTCTTACCAGTTCTGTGACCACAGTCCCTCCCATGGTGCTCTCTAGCTCTCTGCTGGGTTTGATAATTCATTGCAATGGCCATACAGAACTCACAGACAATGCTCGTGATTATGGAGTTTATTACAGAAGTAACAGTTAAAATTCAGGCTTCAGAATACTCAGGCTGTAGTCTTTCATCAAGACAGCCTCTTCCCAGCCGTGCTCACAGGCAGACCTCTCCCCGGTCCTTGACCTCTGCCCAAAGGCACTCATCTTTCTCTCTCCATGGGCCAAGAAGCCCAGTATGACCTCTCCTGCTGCCCTGTCTCTGCCACCACCCCTGACAGCTGTCAGTTGCTGTAGTTCTCTCCATCACCTAGTTCCAGGACCTTCTCAGTGCAGGATTCCTGGATCCAAAGACTGTGCTGATTTCTGCCTGTTCTTTCTTTGTGGTGGTGAGGTCATCTCCTTTCTTGATTCTGGGGTAGCTCACCTCTATCTGCACAGTCCCCCCTAGTCACATAGGTGAGAGTTACAAGTCCATGGCAAGAGAAGCCACAAAAAGGCACTCCATTGCACCACAGCCCTTAACGTCTGGCGGGGGTTCAGCAGTGTTTGTTGACTTTAACCCGAATTTCACACAGGCAGGACACAACTCTCAGATTTGCTTTATTATGAGGGTCAGGCTCTGTCACAGTCAGATAACAGTAATAAAAATAATGACCCTTTATTGAGCACTCTCAGTTAACACACTTAGCTGCTGACCTAATGGTTAGCGGTTAGCGCCCACCCAGAGGGCCTCAGAAGGATGGCCCAGTGACCCACTTGTCAATGAACAGCCTCTGCAGACCCTGTGGAGCACAATTCTACTCTGACAGCCCCGGGGTGGCCATGGGTCAGAATTAGCTTGACAGAAGCCAGTTACTGGTGTGCTTTGTCAGATACTAAGATAACATTTTACATCCATTTTCTTATTTGAAACTCAGAACCTCCCTGTGTGTGGTTATTACCATTCTCTTTTTATAGAAGGAGAAATGGAGGCTCAGAGAGATGAGCCTGGTTGACAGAGCTGATCTAAACCTTGAACAGTTAATTCGACGGCTGTGGATGTCTGGGCTAAGATGGGAGGAACGGCCGGTCCCTCAGGGTTCCCCAGCCATCAGGGGATGAATTCATACTCAGCAGTTTCTCTCAGCTGCCACCTTGCTAAGGTATACCACCAACTCTCTCTCCCTATAGAGGCCGGAGGACCAGGAAGCTGGAGCCAGACTTACACAGTGGGAGTGGCAGCTTTGGTCTTGTCATGAACACCCAGAAAACGTCGGTGGTCCTGAGAGGAAAATAAGCAACTAACAAGGCTTGGGGTCAGTAGTAAGTTTTATTTAATCAACTACACATTTACAATTAAGCAGGGAGGAAGGGAGGTGCTAGCGCAGGACACAAAGCAGTCTCGTTTACATTACTTAAGGCCTCCTAGCTACGTTCACATAGTTGGGGTTTCTCATTTACATAAATTATGACCCACACAGGTTCCACCCGGTCCCGCAAGGACTGCAGTGGTCAAGTCATAACATCAGTATGTCAACACACTCACTTCCCTAAAAGCGGCTTCACTCTAAGGACTTTGAGGATTGGCTGTGCCCTCACTGTTCTGACGTCAGAATTCTAAGTAGAATTTTATGAGGACAGGATGTCTCCGAGGTGAAGCAGGCAGGAATGCACACCAGGCTCTGGCACCAACAGAAGGCTTGTCACAGTCACTGGAAGCAGGCCGTTTAGACGTCAGGAGAACAACAAGGAGTCTCCAAGGTAGATCTGCCATGAGGGATTGCACAGGAGACTCAGGCAGCAACGGGAAAAGTCAGTCACTGGAACCTTTGGTGGTAAGTGGATGACGTCCCAGGGTCAGGCCACACGGCACAACAAATCAGCAGACACAGACTCTCAGGACGAGGCTTGAAGATGAGGTACAGTAACAGACCACGGGCACAAACTTCCAGAGGGAGACTGCACCCCCAGGCCTTTGAGGGTGTGGCAAATGAGGTCAGGGCAGCAGACCCTAGGCACAGACCCCCGGAGGGGACTGCTGCGCCCTGAGTCCAGGATGCTGGGTTTTTAAGACAAGTTGTCTGCTTGGTTCTGGCTGTCATCGGTCAGTCCACAAGTCTTATCTTCTGGTACCTCGAGTTGTTTGCTTCTTCCTGATTGGTTATGGGCTTTATCATCTCTCTGGCCATCTGCGGCCACATCCATCTGGCAGTTGCTTTTCCCATCTCGGCCATGACCTTGTATGTTCTCACCGTTTTACTTAGCTTCAGCACAGCCATTTTGTGTTTTAGTAGTTTAGCCAATTCATGGTTTAGCCAATTTTAACTTATGTTGATGACAAGATTCCACTTTCCTATACATTCTATTTTCATATATATATACACACATATATATACACATGCACACAGATATATACATATGTGTATGCATATGTACATAGACATACATATCCTCATTTCAGGTCTCTAAGCAGCCAAAGGACAAATGACATCCAAATTCCCACTTAAAATAAGCAAACCAGTCCCTGGGCTCCCAAGTGGCAGAGCAGGGGGCTGCGGGATTCAACAGATTAGTTTCCTTCAGTCTGTACTTGACTCTGCGCTGCCTTGGCCGCAAAGCAACTCCCTCTGGCTGCAGAAACCTTTCCTCTGACTGGGGAACATTGCCATACAAACAACGCCCCCAAACCCCGCCCCCAACGTCAAAAATTAAGATATATTCTCCAGCTCGCCTTGCTGTATTGTTTAGAATAATCATGATATGATTTCCTTTTGCATAGCCATGGAAACCCTACTGAAAGGATTTGATACAATTTATTGTGTGAAGCTTAAGAAGAAATCTGTTTCCCTAGTTCTGGAAAACAAAGCAAGCCAATTTCTCCCCACTTTGTCCAAGGTGTGATGGATGCAAATTGTGAAGCGGTGACCTCGCACAGCAGGCGCGTGAGCTTTCTGGGAAAGCAATGCCTAGAGAAGTGGCCCCGCTTCCTTTAGACGTGCAGAAAACAAAGCGGGTGCCAGAAGAATGATAATCACTTTTGATGTGCCTGGAGCTGATTTACTACTTCAGAGAGAGAAGCACAGCCCAAACTGGCAGGGCCACAAAGCTCTGCAGTAAACAACAGAGAAATTTCCCTGACAAAGTGACCCTGGCATGTCTCTGTTTACAGGCTCCTCTGCCGGGTATCTGGGACCTCCTAGATTTCATCTTAGGAAGGAGAGTAGTGTGACGCTGGGGTCTGATGAGACAGGGTGCTCACTTTGGAAGCTGTGGAGTTGATATGGCCTCAACCCTGTCTGCATGTTAGAAACCCCCTTGGTGAGGAGAGGGAAGCTTCCAAAAACACTGATGCCTCAGCCCTAGACTGGAAACCCTGGTGATGTAGTGGTAAGTACTACCACAGTTAACCAAAAGGTCAGCATGCTCCTTGGAAATGCTCTGGGGCAGTTCTGCTCTGTCCTGTTCGGCCACCATGAGTTGGAATCTACTCGATGGCAATGGGTTTGGTTTTGCAAGCCCCAGACTGGATTGAGTAAACTAGAACATCTGATCTGAAGCTGGAATTGTTGTTGTTGTCAGCTGACAATGAGTCAGCCTCCAATTTGTGATAGACCTCTCACAGTGGAACAAACCACTGCCTAACTCTGCACCATTTTCACAGTCGCCCACTGTGATCCATGGGGTTTTCAGTGGCTGATTTTTGGAATTAGATTGCCAGGCCTTTCTTCCTAGTCCATCTTAGTCTGGAAGTGCCACTGAAACCCTGTCAGCATCATAACAATATGTAAGCCTCCCCCGTCAGATGGGTAGCGTCTGCACACAAGGTGCATTTGCTGGGAATCGAACCAGGGTCTCCTGCATGGCCGGTGAGAACTCAACCACTGAACCACCTCTGCCTCCTGAGGCTGCAGCAGGCCCTGATGATTTTAAATGGCTCTCTAGGTGATTCAAAGGTGTAGCCAGGGTCGAGAACCATTCTTCTAAGGCTTGAACTTGAAGCCAAACTCTTTTTTTGAAAAATAACTTCTCATTGTAGCAAATTTTCAGTCATATACCATAGTAAAAAAGAATAGTATAATAAATTCTTGTGTTTTAACCCCCAACTTCAACAACTATCAACTATTTTTTAACATTTTCATTTTTTTTAAAGAAACTAAGTTCTTTGCATTTAGCCAATGATTGTTATTTTAAATTGTGGTGTGTGGGTGTACATAGCTCTAGTGGTGCAATGGTTAAATACTTGGCTGCTAGCCTAAAGGTTGGCAGTTCGAACCCACCAGAAGGTCAAACCCACCAGCAGCTCCAAAAGAGAAAATATCTGGCAATCTCCTTCTGTAAAGATTACAGCCTAGGAACCTCTATGTGACAGCTCTCTTCTGTCCCACAGGCTTGCTATAAGTCCAGATTGACTCTATGGCACACAGCAACAACATACATGTACGTATGTATATATATTTGCCATTTCAACATTTTTGACGTGTACACCTCGATGACACTAACTGTGCTCATCTTGTTGTGCGGCCATCACCACTACCCATTTCCGTTTGCTTCCATCACCCTTAACAGAAGCTCAGGGTTCCCCTAAGCAGTGACTCCCTCTTTCCGCCTCCCCTGGTAACTACTAATATACTTTGCTCTCTCTATCTTACACTGAGTGAAGTAAGGATAAACGGTGTATAATCCCACCTACACAAAATATCTAGAATAGGCCTGTGTGTCGCCTGAACTATTTTCACCTGCTTACTCTCTGGTTCTGCACAAGAGGCCCAAGGCCTGACAATCTGTAAACCTAAAAGTCCTGCTTCAGCCTGACATCCCAGCTTCAACAGTTCAGCTCTTCATCCTGAGATTCAGTGGGTGGTGGGGAGAGCATCAAACCCAGCCAGAGCTGGGGAAGTTAGGTAAAGGGTACACGTACTTCTCTGTACAGTGTTTGCACCTTTCTGTGAGTCTGTAATTATTTCAAAACAAAAGATTTAAAAAGTTGCTACTTAAGACCTGGGTTCAAATTCCAGATTTGTTATTTATTAGGTATAGAATTGGGGGGAAATAACTTAGGCTTTCTAGGCCTTTGATCTTTCCCTTTGGGTGATGAGGATAACTATTTTGATTGCATGGTCAAATGAGATAGTGAAAAACATATAATGGAAATGCTGGGCAGGATCTCTTTGCTCTCTCAGAGGTAGATGAGACTGTTCCAGCCCTCAGTCTAGAGAGGAACTCGGGTGGTGTAAGTGGTTAAGTGCTGAAGGTCTGCTAACCAGAATATCAGCACTCCAGATCTGTTAGGCACTCCTTGGAAACCATGGAGCAGTTCTGCTCTGTCCTATAGGGTCACTAATGGTAGCTAAGAGTCAGAATCGACTTGACGGCAGTGGGATGTTTTGGGTTTTGATCTATAGATTCTGCAACGTCTCACTGCTTTCTCAAGAGTCATGGGGATTTCCAGGGAGTTTACATACTTGCAGTCACCTTGGGTCTGAATGCTTGCTTTCACTAAATTACTTCAGATTAGGCAGTGTCACACTACCCCACTGGGGTTGTTCAACCCACAAGTGAAACGCAGTCATTTCCCTTCCAAAGAAACCCCAAACCCACCACTGTCAAGTTGATTGCGATCCCATAGCACAGGGTAGAACTGCTCCATACGTTTTCTGAGGAGCAGCTGGTGGATTCGAACTGTCAACATTTTGCTCAGCACCCTCAGCTCTTAACCACTGGGCCCTCAGGGCTCCTCATTTCCCCTAGCTTGCTCTGACTAGACCTCTCACCCTGGCATTTTTGGGTGTAGCTTTTGCTGAAGATTCGGGAAGATGAAGTGTCACAAATAAAACACAGTGTCATAGAATCTTGTTCCTAAAAGTCCCTTGGCCATCTCTGTGTTGTTTGGCCCTCCTCCTTCTGCTCTTATCTTCCTTCCTGTCTGTCTTAGTCATCTAATGCTGCTATAACAGAAATGCCACAAGTGATAGCTTTGCTAACAAAGAAAAAGCTATTCTGTCACAGTCTACTAGAGCACCAGTCCAAATTCAGGGTGTCCACTCCAGGGGAAGGCCTTCTCTCTCTGCTGGTTCTGGAGAAAGGTTCTTGTCATCAGTCTTCCCCTGAGCTAGGGTTTCTTGATAAGGAACCACGAGTCCACAGAACATACTCTGCTTCTGGCATTGCTTTTCTGATGATAAGAGGTACCAGGTCCCCCACTGCCACCCCCATCTCTCTGCTTTCTCCTTTCTTTTATATCTTAAGAGATTGGCGTAAGACACAGTCTAATTTAGTAGATTTCATCAAAATAACTGCTGTTAACTCATCTCATTAACATCAGAATGATAGCATTTGCAACACACAGGAAAATCATATCAGATGACAAAAGGATGGATAATCACATAGTACTAGGAACTATGGCCTAACTAAACTGATACACACATTTTTGGATGAGACAAGTGAATCCATGACATAGTCTTTTTCCTTTATCACCAAGTTTCTGTTCATTTCTGAGATGCAAAACTTCAACTATTTCATTTGCTTCCTTGGCTTTCATCTTTCCTTTGGGGAGCTTATAAGTATATTGTCCTACATGCCTCCTTCCTCTGAAACTCCAAGGAGCTTGTCAGGTCAACAAAAAGCCAACACTTTCCCCTCTGACCTGGATGCAAAAATCACAGCAAGACTTCTGCTTTCAGCTGAAACCCACAGTTCCCAGTATCCCAGTACTGTCTCACTTCCTGCCCTGTAGGGAGCCATGCAGCTTTAGAGATAGACATGGCTGTAACTCATACCTTGATTTTTCAGGCTCAGAAGTGGAGACTGAGGTTTGGACTTTGAAGTCATAAAAAATCCAGCATTCTTAGAAAGAAGGGGTTGCTAGGACTGCTTGTACCTTGAATAAAAAGTGGTATTCTGAGGGATATAAACAACTTAGAAACCCAGGAATTTTATTTCTTCTGAAATACACCAAAAAATGAGGGAAAGTGCCCCAAGCAAAGTGCCCCCTACCAAACCCTAGACATTCAACAGAAATTTGGAATCACACTGCTACCCACTGCCTCCTACCAACAAGCCCACTTGTAGACTTTGAGAGGCTGAGGATTTGCAAATAGCTTTCCCTGTTTGTTCTCCTTTCTGGTGTGCGGACAGGGTGGGTCTGTGTGCACTCAGATGTCAGGAAGCTAACAGTCTTGAAGCAAATAGGAAAAAGACACAGGCCACCCAAAGGGTTCCCATAGCCTAGGAATAGAAAGCTTTTCCCCTCTGTTATCCTTAAGAATGCTTCTCTGTGCTCTATCAAACTCACAGCCACGTTATCTGAGAAAGCAAGCCTGAGCTCCATCCCCTCGGCCTAGGCAGAGTGCGTCGACCTCCCACACCTCCCACTGCACTGCTCTGGGCACTGGTGATACCCCGGGAGCACAGACTCGACCCTCTACTTTCTTGCTTGCATGCTGGCTTCCTTTTCCTTCCCACCTGAGCACCCCAAAGATAGGAAGCATGTTCTTTTCAACACAGAACATGGTCCCTGTGTACAGAAAGCTTTGATAAACGTTTACTCTAAGAATCAGTGAACAGGGAGTATCTCATCAAATCACAACACTGAGTCTACAGCTGTTATTTATTTTGATGCCATGCGAAACACAAAGAAGATATCACCTCCTGCTGCTAAACCCTTTGTGAGTGGTGAATCAGTCAGTTATGACTAGAGATAGCAACAGCCTAGGAACCAGGCAACAGGGATGCAATGACAATTGTATTCTTAAAGAGGTTCGTAGGTCCACTGTAAAACAACAATTTGTTACGTACCCTCAAGCTGATGCTCACTCATTGGATTCTATAGGACTTCTATAGGGTTTCTTTGTCTGTCATCTTCATAGGAACAGATGGCTAGGACTTTTTGCCACAGAGCCCACTGGTGGGTTCAAACTGTAAATCTTTCAGTTAGCAGTCTAGCACTTAACCGTTGCATCACCCAAAACCAAACCAAACCAAACTGAACCAAACCGAACCGAACTGAACCGGACCAAACCAAACCAAACCCATTGCCGTCTAGTCAATTCTGACTCATTGCATCCCCAGGGCCCCTTAAAATAACAATGTCACACTACACATTGTAAGAGCCATTCTTCTTTAGAGCTCAGGGTTCTATTTATCAAGTGTCTTGTTTAATTTTTAAAAATTTTGGCAAGAATAAAGAACATCAACGGATCATAACGAAGATCCATTCTTTGGACAGCAATGGGTTGGACTTGGCAATGCAGAGTGACTAGGTATCGGGTGTACTTTGTAGTTCTATGCATCTATAGGATATCATCCTGCTGACCTCTGGCTGGAGGAAGGGGAGTGGTTGGAGAGGAGGGGAAAAGAGACTGTTGGGAAGATGAGACAGATGTGGAGCAGGGAGGAATAGTGTGCTGTCGCTGGGCAGGGAGAGCAGTGGGAGCTGCATATTAGGGGGGCATGTAAATTTATATGGGAATGTATATTTTCACTCAGTCATAATAATAAAAAAAAAGAATAAAGGGCAGCAGAGATGATAATCCTGAGTTTATATTTGCCAGTGATCACCAGCTATACCCACTATGCAATACCCACTTTTGTCATGTTGATTTCAACTCATAGCAACCCTGTAGCATAGAGTAGAACTGCCCTCTAGAGTTTCCAAGGAGTGCCTGGTAGATTTGAACCAGTGACCTTTTGGTTAGCAGCCGTAGCATTTAACTATTGTGCCACCGATGAGAAAATGAGACTAACACTCTGACCTACTTTCTGAAGACTCTGTTCAGGTATACTTTTTCCTGGAAAAAATACATTTCTTGGAATCAAACCCATAAATTTTCTGCCATCAGGTTGATTTTGATTCACAAGGACCCCAACTGTTGCGGAGTAGAGTTGAACTCTATAGTGTTTTCTTGGCTGTGATCTTTACGGAAGCACCAATGGATGTGCTTGAACTGCAACACTAGCCAGAAGAGGAGCGAAATAACTTTTAGCTGTATCTCTTAGCAGCAGAAGGTAGACCTCTGCTCTTGGTGGCCCCATTGCAGTTTATCCTCTGGGGTCCTCTGAAATTCATCTTCTAGCTTCAGGCCAGTGCTAGACTATTTAGCTTCAGGCTGAAGGCTGGCAGTGGGGCTGGAGATGGATAGTAGTACATTGCTGAGATGCTTGCCAAATCTCAATGCTCATGATCTTTCAGTGATGCTGGATTGAAACAGTAGGACATGGTCTCAACTCTGCCTTGTGAAGTCGGTCCACAAACATTTGCTGAGTACCTTCCATGCACTAGGAGCCCTGGTGGTGCAATGGTTAAGAGCTTGGCTGCTAACCCAAAGGTTGGCCGTTGCAATCTTTCAGCCACTCCTTGGTATTCCCATGGAGTAGTTCTGCTTTGCCCTATAGGGTTGCTGTGGGTTGGAATCAACTCTACAGCAATGGGTTTGGTGTTTGGTCTGTGTGCCAGGCATCATTCTGGTGCTGGGGATGCAGAGGTAAACAGAAAAGTCACATTGCCTTCCCTGAGGGTCTAGCAGGGAAGATGGATGTTTAACAAGCACATGTAGAAGTTTCTGTGAAGGAGACGTGCAGTATAGAGTGTAAGGAGAGTAGTGGTGGAGGCTGAGAACAAGGCCACCCTGTGCAGACTGTCGTCTATGTGACTGGCACCTCCTGGAGTTATACAGACTTTCTGGTCAATGTGCCAGACTAAGTGGAAGGAAATGACATGTAAAGTGAAACTGAAAAGGGTTGCCCAAGTTAAGAAAGGAGGAAGAGCCTTGCAGACAGAGGGAATGACACATGCAAAGGGTCTGAGACAGAACAATGCTGGGTGAGCAAAGGGATACTAGTGTGGCAGGGACGAAGGAGCCAAACCAAACTGCTTGGCATGCCATGAAAGAAGTTTGGATATCATTCTAGCCTAATGGGAAGGTTTTGAAAAATGTTAAGCTGGGATACCACTATCTGGTTTTCATCCCTTCTGGCTGCTGTTTGGAGGATAGCTTGGGTTGGGGTGGTGACAAGATTAGGAGTTCTCAAGAAGGTACCGCTGCACTACATTTGCGAAGTGCTTGGCTCAGTTGGGTGTGCAATAAACTATAGCTTCCTTTTTCTTCTTCCTTGTATAACTGTGACACGCTTTGCACTTCCCGAAACACTTGTACTTCATCTGATCTGCATAATAGCTTTAGGAATGAGGTGGGTATAATCAAGCTGCTTCACATCTGCCACTTCCCCACTGAGATGTAGGGGGAAATGGCTTTCCCAACACCCAGCAGACAGTAACTACTGCAGCTGGCTCTGAAATCAAATCAAGTGACCTGACGGATCCCAGGTTCTACTGGAGAATGCTGTGTCCAAATGAAATCATGTGATTATTTACTTTTTTCAGACACCAAGACGTAATTAAAAATCTCCAAGCATCATGATTTGTAAGCAAAAAAGTACAGGAAAATACCAATGAAAGAGCTGATACTTCCCCAGGTACAGCCTAGGTCATCCTAACTTCAGATTGATTGAGTTAAAATAGCGTATTTCGTCAGCATCACAGAGGTCCTCTGGTCTTCTCCTCTTTATTTACCCCAGTGTGGCCCACTGAAAAGGATTCAGTGTGTTCCAAGACTCAGAAGATATATTTTGTTCCTCATTAATCACTCAACAGAGGTTAAGACATAAACAAATCAACATTATTTATACTGAATGAGGCAAACACTCCTTTCAAAGGCTTTCATTTCCTCTGGGGACACTAGCTACCTGAGCCAAAGTCTCTGAAATATGTATTTTTGTTTCCTTTTAAGGAAATGCCACCTCATTGCCAAACCTCAGACACAACATTCCAAATGAAAGGAGATGTTTCTCGAGTACAGCGTAGAGAAGACTCAGATTCAAAAGCCTCTCAGTTCTCTAACTAGGGATTTCATCCTAAACCGTTAGTGAATAGTGTTTAATGTTCTGCAGATCTTCCAGTGAAAAGAGATTTTCATTACAATTGAGTTATAAGTTTCTTCCTCACGATCTCTGCTTGTCCAGGAGCCAGAAGTGAAGATTTTGAACAAAGAGTTCTCAGGCTTTATTTCCAACACTCTCATTAAGAAGGAGAAAAGTGTCAGGGAGAAACACTCTTATCTCGCCTGTGTCTATGACCCTGAGGAACACCTGAGAGTTGCTGTAACCCCATGAGTTTGGAACCTTAGGATTACAGTGTGTAATAGGCCCTCTTCCTTTTATTTTTTTTGCCAGAGTTTTGTCAGAATTAATTCACTTGAATTTTTTGTTTTGCTAAAAAAAAATATCAATAGAAATTACTAAGCCACAGCATTGCAAGCACTAACCCCGTGAAAGCATGAAGCTCAGATGAAGTCCAGTACGGTCCTGTGGGAAATGGAGAAGTGTAAACATGAAGAGAGGATATTTTGTAGCAAGCTGAAGAGAGTAGAGAAGGTTCTGGAACCCAAAGCTGTCATTTCTCCAAGACATGTTCTATGGAATGTTTGGGCTTGGGTATTCAGGAGAGACTCCTGCTTCACTGAGAGCAGAGGATGCCGGCTGATGAACAAGCCCTCTTGGCTTGGCTTTGCTGCCACCACCAAGAAGCTCACCCCCTCGTCCCCTGGCTCCTGCCCAGAGATGGAAGCAACGGGGTGGTGTCAGATTTGATGTGGCTGCAGTTGCCAGTGTTGGATCTTAGCTCCGGGGAGGAAGCTCAGTGGAGGAGATGTGACTGCAGCTGTTACCCAGAAGTAGGCAGCAGAAGTGGGACCTGGGACAAGCTCTGCTTATTCCCCTCCTTCTTCGGGCTGCTCCACTTTTGTCCCCATCATCCACATTCTCACGCTTGTTCCAGTGTTTAGGCCACTTCCCAACTCCATAGTGATCTTTCCAACCCAACTTATCTCCTTTTTTGCAGGCTTCCTGGATCTCTGCTCTCACCCTCTAGTATGCGTTGTTTCTCTACATGCACTTCTGTAGTACATTTCTTTAGTATTTACCATGCCTGCTGAGGATTGTCAGTGCACAGATTTGTATCCATTAAGGATCCTTGAGGGACAGAGAGTGACTCTGGTTAACCAGGGGAAAAGGAGGTCAATTAGGCACTCACAGATGAACAGGAGTCTTGAAAAGTCAGGCTAGGAAGGCAGGAAGTAGGGTGGCCCTGGGACGGGTGGAGGCAAGCTATTGCAGAAGGGTTGTAATAGAACTGCGGGGCTGAGGGACTCTGGCTGTGTTACAGGTCACTGAGGCATCCACTCAAGAGTCAGAGTGGTGGAAAAGCATCTGTTTACTAAGTTTTGGCCTTGTAATACTGTGGTGTTTAGAGAGGCTCTAGGGAAGAAGCTTTAAAAAAGAAGTATTGTGGTAAATCTGTAGGTAACAAAACAATTGCCCCTTCTGCAGCCTTCATTCTCTCGGTTCAGTGACATTAACGATGTTCCCCATGTTGTTGCATCATCACCATTCACCCTGCCCAAATTTTCTATCCCACCCGCACAGAAGCTTAGTGTCCCCTAAAGCACTGTGGTTTCCTTTCTAGGGGAGAAGCTATGATTTCTCTATTTGGAAGACAGATGCTAGATGAATCGTCCTACCAAAACCAAAACCAGGAAGAATTCAGGGCATTGTTTAGGGACGGTGGGTGGAGGCTGAGCAGGAGGGGCCCCGGAGCAAGTGTTCTCTCTCCCGGTTAGACTGTGAGCCATCCCAGGCAGAGGACCACGCACCATCTTCCACCTCTTCGTATCTCCGGTGCAGAGGCTCCTGTTCAATGCTAATACCGTAAGGCAGAGGTGGGATCTGCAGGGTCCCACACAGGGGCTCAGGCTAGTCTTGCTGCTGTAGGCTCAGCACAGGGGGTTAGAGGCCTTTGGAGAGAAGGTGATGGGATGCCTAGACTCCTCCTCCCCAGTGCCCGCTAGCTGTGAGTGCTGGGCTCCTTTCTGCAGGGCCTAAGAAACAGCAGCCAGAGACCTCTGGGGGAACAACAAGGAACCACTGTCAAATCCTTCCGGTTACCAATTCCCATTATTCAGGCAAATCTCCAGGAGCAAAGAGTGGCAGAAGTCAAGTGCCGCTGAAGACTTGTGGAAACATACAGCACCTGCTTTGTGGCTCTGTGCGGATTTCTTGCTCAAGGTGAGTAACAGTCACCTTCCTCCTCTTCCCTCTGCCCCGGTGCAAACCAGGCCAGGACTTCTGACTTCTGTACACTTGCATGTCTGGAGCAATTTTAAAAATACAGCACCATCTAAAGTTTGGTGTTTGAGTTATGATTTTAACCCATATTCAGACTTCTGTTTTCATGAAAAAAAGCATTGGCTCGGTGATGTTGGGAGTCACACCATCTCCTTGGGCCTCAGTTTCCTCCTCTGTAACATGGTAGAGGCAGAGGGCTGAGCTCAATGCCACCCCATTACCAACAGTCTCCCATGCTAGGTTAGCAGTCCGCAGTCCGACAGCTTCTCTGGAATGCATGTGTTGTTGTCAGATACTCCCAAGTTAACTTAGATGCATGACAGTGACCCCATGGACAGAGCAGAATGGCGCCATGGGGGCTTCTAGGCAATTGTCTTTACAGGATCAGCTTGCCAGGTCTTTTTCCCATGGTGCCACTCAGTGGGTGGATTCAAACTGCCAACCTTTCAGTCGGTAACCAAGCACTTAATCATTGAACCACCACAGCCCCTTTCGAATGTACATCAAGACAAACAAACAAAAAAACAAACACAAACCTGTTGCTGCCAAGGCAGTCTTGACTCATGAGCTACACTGCCTGTGAATTGGTTATCCTAATGACACTACGAGGCAGAGTAAAAACTGCCTCACAGGGTTTCCAAGGAGCACCTGGTGGATTCAAACTACCAACTTTTAGGTTAGCAGTCAAGCTCTTAACCACTGCACCAACAGGGCTCCATTCTGAGTCACAGAAACCCTATACAAGAATGCATATAAGCCTAGTTCATGCGGGGCTGCACCCAGAATTGAGAAGTATGACGGGTCTCCTAGGTAACTGCCACACTACATCACAGTAATCTCTTCTGTACCTGTTTTTTCCGGCAGAGAACTCTATTAGAAAACCTCAGAGGTGCTACAGAGCAGGGAGAAGCGTGGGGTGCTGATAGATGTTTGGTGACTTTCAGGCCCATGTCAGCCCTTCCAAACCAAGCTGGCACAGACTTATAGCCCACGATGATGCCTTTGGCTCAAGTTATGTTTAAAAACAAAACAGAAACCTACGAGGAATCCAAGATCACCTTCAGCAACCAAGGAGGGATACGCGGTACAAGTCAAGTACTGGGTGAATGAGACACTTGTCTTGGAGAATTTTATGTTAGCATCTTAAAGACTTCTTGAGGCAACCCTATAGGACAGAGCAGAACTGCTCAATCGAGTTTCCAAGGAGGGCCAGCAGGATTCATATTTTCTCGCTAACCTTTTGGTTAGCAGGCATAGTACTTAACCACTACACCACCAGGGTTTCCCAGCTATAAAGAAAGAGGCTTAGCTGTTTAAAACCTAGCACTCTCCAAACTTAATTAAACTTGAAACATTTTCCTTGAGTAGAGTACTCAGTAACTGCTGGGCACCTGTCATTGTCTATTCGTGTACGTATCTTTGTGTAGGACAGGGACTGTGTGTTCTGAGTACAGTGCTCTCTCAGAGCAGGGAGTCAGGGAAGCTAGGGAACCCGTCAGTGAGCCTGACGACACCACAGCCAGAACAATGCACTCCAACATGCCAACCGTCATGCAGATGGCACGGGACTGGGCAATGAATGCTTTGGCCTGTTGTCCATCAGGGCTCCAGGAGGCAGAGCTGACACAACGGCAACTAATTATGATACAGGAATTACTCAGCTATTAAGGACATCAAATACTCTTTGAGTAATATTCATGGTTCAGGTACTGCGGGGAGTGTAAAAGGTAAATTTGGAAAAACATGTGGTCTGTTTCCTCAAGAAGCTTGTGTACCAGTAGGAAAGAGACACATGGAGAATGACAAATGTGAGACGTCTTCAGAGCTCTCCCAGGGCCAATTCACCAATGACCTGAAAAGCTGGTGGCTTGGATGGGCTGTATGAACAGCAGAGATAGGCCAGGCTCGGGCACGTGGGAAGTGTTAAGTCTGAGCTCCTCAAAGCTGTGTCCACTTAGGACCAGGATGGGCAGGCACGTGCACAGACTGGAGAGGCAGGAGAAGAAGACCGGGTGAGGTGTGGCAAGGTGAGTGGAAGAAAAGACATGGCCGAGCAGTAACTGAAGTTCTGAAGTCAAAAGGGACAGCCAGGAAAGTGTTCCAAATTACACTCAGGTGAACCGTACTTTGCTTCCTCAAGTGTATCACCCTGTTCTATGGGGCTTGCCGTGAACTCTCTGTGGTCTTCTGGAAGTCAGACCACGTCCTCTAGCCTCAGCTTCCTTATCTGGTACGTGAAGGGGTTGGTCTAAGTGTGGCTGTAATGTTCTGCAATTATTTGACTCTCCATGGGCAGAAGGAATCAGCTTGCCCAAGCCATACAGTTCTAGACTATGTCGTATGCCAAAGACAACTTGTCAAATTTGGCTATGTTGGCGAGTAGTGTGCAAATTGGCAGGCATTGCATTTGGCTTCTTACTGTTTTCCCTGGTGGTGGTCTCGTGCTTTCCACACCATTCCCTGCTTTAAGAAGGACGGTAATAAAACACAAATCTAGTCTTGTTACTCCACTGTTGAAAATTCTTCAGCGTCTTCACTTTACTTTTTTTTTTTTTTTACAGTTGAGAAGGCTAACAGTTGACATCACGGTCTTGGCCTTACTGATTTCTTCTTTGTCTGTAGCTTGGGTCTTTCTTGGTTTTTAGTGAGTCTTATATGGCATCTCTTCCTCAGTGTGTGCTTTTGTCTGTGCTTAACCTAGTTTTTTTTCCCTAAAATATATAGCCAGAAATGATTAGGTTTAGGACACACCCAGCACTGATATACCCTCATTAAGAACATTAGGTTGCATTATGGAAGCTGATTATATCACGTTGCTTCCACAGGCACAGACAAGGTTAGGATCCAATGCATATTCTGGTGGGTGGGAAGAGGGGACTCAATTCAACCCATCACATAGGGCATGCTAGACTTTCAGGATTTGGTCCCAGCCCAGTTCAGTACAGGTTCATGGGCTTGCTCCTCTAACTCATCAGCATGTGGGAAGAGAATTCAGAAGGTGCAGTTATATGGATAGGGGCAACAGCCATCTGGAAAACTGCTTAGTTGGACTGTAAGTCTACAGAGCCACCCCAGGATTGGGCAGAGAGGTTCCTACGTCAGGAATACAGAGGAAGTTCTGCTGAGAGAATCTCAGAAGTGAACAACGGATGTGTCAGAAATTGCCTGGAAGGAGACACCCTTCAGCAGGATTTGTGAGGCACCATCACCACCACCAAGACAGGAGTCAATGAGTTAACTGGAGCGATGCCATCAGAAAGAGGACAGACACCTCACCATGGGCACTCCCCTAAGAAGATGCCTTCTCTCCTTTCTCCTCCCAGTGCAAAACTGGAATAATAGCATCTGGAAGAGGCGATGCTAAGAGGGTGGTGAGAAAACAGATCGCAAACCCCCTCTGCCCCTGCCTCAAATCATTAAAAAACAAAACAAAAACATTGCAGCCAAGAGGATTCCAACTCATAGTGACACTGTATGACAGAGCAGAACTGTCCTGTGGGGTTTCCAAGGAGTGCCTGGTGGATTTGAGCTCCTATGCTACCTTGGTTTCCTAAACAGAAAGTAGAAACTGTGGTGGTGTAGTGGTTAAGAGCTACGGCTGCTAACCAAAAGGTCAGCAGTTTGGATCCACCAGGTCTTCCACAGAAACCCCGTGGGACAGTTCTGCTCTCTCCTATACTCCTGCTATGAGGCAGGATTGACTTATTGGCAACGGGCCTGAAGTTACAGGAGCTACAAACTCAGTCAGCACTTGGTGGGGGCGGCGAAGCCAAATACAGTCTTGCAGTTTTAAATCAGAAAACTTTGCATCTTCATAGCCACATTAATTCTGACTCGTAGAGACCCTGTAGCACAGAGTAGAACTGCTCCATAGAGTTTCCAAGAAGTGCCTGGTGGATTCAAACTGCCAACCTTTTGGTTAGCAGATGCAGCACTTAACCACTATGCTACCAGTTTGGAAGCAAAAAATTTTATAACTAAAAGTGACAGCGTGTTTGCTTGCAGTTACCAAGAAAACAACACTGTGTTGTATGTATACCTTGCAAGTTGAACCCCCTCAGCTTTTTCAATGAGAAAACTGAAGCATTAAAGGAGTATCGCATTTAGTTGTGAAGGAAAAGGAATTGTGGGTGGCTCCTGGCATACTGTAAAGTGCCTTGTAGATCTTAGCTTTTATCATTTCAGACAGAAAAAGATACATATGGAAACACTGGCATCAAACAGCTGATGTACACAACCTTGTGTTGCTTCGATTTGGGCAATTGTCATGCAGCACTGTAATTGCTGCTGTGTGTGTCTGCTGGTCTGCTTCACTGTGTGTATTCAGCCTGGATCATAAATGAATGATGAATGCATGAATGAGTGGTGAATGAATGAACTGCTAAGTTCTTCTTTTTCAAATTATAGGTGTGAAAGAGTAGACTTGATGAAGAGATTTGGCTAAAGTTGCTGGGATGCGGAACAGAGCCAGTGATAAACTTAAGATTTGGAATATTTCTCTATGATGCAGGTTGTAAAGAACTTGGGTTTGTGAAAGAAAGAGTGATAACGATCCGACATCTTTAGCCCAAGCTTGACCAGTGACGCAGTATTGGGAGATAACTCCTCTGTTTCCAGGGACCCCCATGTAGCCTGGATTAGGTGGTGACCAATGACAGAGGGAATGTCAAACTGTCCTTTGCTGTTTGTGCTTCTCCTGTATGCATTATGACAAGTAATTGTGCATTAGACTCAGTCTTTAAGAGACCAGTGCTACATGGAGGAAAGAGTTCTGTGTGAGCCAGTTTTGACACCGTAATAAAAAAGAATCAGTGGGGCCTGAGCTTAGGTAGGCAACAATCCTGAATTCATAGGCACTACTGGCCCCATTTGCTGGAACTCAGCAAAACATTCTGTTTACTTAAAGTTTCAGAGAGATATTCTCCCAATCTCAGAACAAGAGTTACTCCCAAGAGATTATTTTTGGAAGAAAGGAACTATTCTACTGTTAGAACCTAAGGTTTCCCAGACTTCACCAAGATGAAGAAGGAGAATCGTGGGTAGCTCTTCCAGTATTTTAGAGTCTGGCATATAGGAGCTGCTCCATAAATATGTAATGATTGCAATGGAATTGAATCTGGAGTTCCAGGGAAGAAAACAGCTCACTTGTACAGGGCAGAGATCACAGGGAACCTTATTAAATGGCTAAATAAGTGGCAGGATGTGATCATGGCCACGCAGAATTGAGAGGAGTCTGCTCATATAACAGGGGGTACAGTCCAGGGGCCTCAAGATTGCTTTAATCATAAGTTCTTCTTTAAGGTGAAAGGCCTGCATCCAGTGATGTCCCTGATCTTGATTAAAAAACCAAACAAACACATGTATGTAAAGCTGTCAAAGTTCCAGGTTCTGTGTTAAGCGCTGGCAGGATACAATTCTTGCATTTGCTGGGCTTGCTCTCTAGTCTGGGAGACAGACATGCAAACAAAAACAGGACAATACAGCATCCACAAGAGCTGTTGTCATTTTCTCCTTCAACATCCATGGGAGAGACCCAGTCGATACTTTGGCTGTGCAGCTCCGTAGCAGCCTCAGGGCAGTGGTGCTTTTCCACCACCGTGCCTCAACATCTTTCTCCCATGGCTGTACATTTGTGCCTGATGTCACAAAGGACAACTGCACATAGCTCAGCTCTTGTTTTCAAGTGTCTTACTCAGACAACTACCTCATTGACTCTGGTGACTCTGGACAATCCTTTGACTTTAAGGGGACTGCCAACCCTGCTGACCCTGCCAAGTTTTCATGAAACACTGTTCTCTTTGCATTCTCAGTTCCATCCATACCTAGCTTAGAGTCCTTGGGGGCATGTTATTTCCTTTGCCTCTCTTCGTATGTGCGTGGCCAAACCTACACTAAGCCTGCACCCAATAAGGTCGGTCTCCCTGGGCACAGTTCAAGGTTAATCCAAGACTTTTCATCCGAGCTGTGGAAGGATAGAGTTTGCATTTATGGAGGTGAAGAAGACTTTGGAAGGAATAGATTGGGAGAGGGGAGTGAGAGTTGGAGTTCGGTTTTGGCTCTGGTAAGTTTAAGATGGCTATTAGTTTGGATTTGTGAGTCTGTAGCAAAGAGAAGAGAGGTGTAGGCTGTAGGTATAAATTTTGAAGTCAGCAGCACATGGTTAGTATTTGAAGCATTGAGACTAATTGAAATAGTCTAGTTTAGAGATGGTATGAGGACCAAACTCAGAGACCCTGTTACATGTAGAATTCAGAGAGATGAGAGGGAGTCAGTGATGAACCAAAAGTAGCCTGTGAGGCAGAAGGAGAACCTGGACACTGTGGCATCTTGGAAACCCTGGCAAGGAAGAGGGAGTGATATACCGGGTCAAATGCTGGAAGGCCTTCCAGTGGAGCTCCTGCCAGCCCCATCTGATGGGGGCTCTTTAGGAGGAAAAGTATTAGCCAGCCTCCTCCCACTGTCTCTCCCACAGGCATTTCACACTGGACTTCTCAGACCATCTCTTTGGGGACAGTTGGAGGTGGCATTGGTCCCTCCACAGTTTCACTGCATGGTTTGCAAGACTCTTTGCTACTACTGTATTTTCATTGCTGTCAGAGAGTGTCAGCAAAGTCCATCCTCCATCAGGGAAGAAAACACTGTGTGTCACACTTACAAAAACAAAACAAAATAATCAGGAGTCCTGGTGGTAGAGCAGTTAAGTGCTGGGCTGCTAACTGGAAGGTGGGCAGTTAGAAGCCACCAGCCACTTACTGGGAGAAAGACGTGGCAGTGAGCTTTTGTGAAGATTACAGCCGTGGAAACCTTATGGGGCAGTTCTGCTCTGTTTATAGGGCTGCAGAAGGCTGTAAATCACAACAGCACTGGTTTGGAGGTCAAACAAATCTAGATAGCTACAAAGCCTAGCTCTGCTTCTTTCCGGCTGTGTAAGATGTCAGTAATCTCCTTTATCTTGGCTTCCTCATCTACAAAATGTGGACAATGGTATTCACCTCACAGCGCTATTGTGAGAATTAAAGAAGCTAAGGCAGGGGAAGCTCTTAACACGTTTCTAAGCACCCAGTAGGTGCCCCAGAAATCCTAGCTATTATTAGCATGTAAGACCACAGTATAAATGCAGTACTCTCATGGATTGAGTTACATCCCCCCAAAATGTGTGCAGTAATTTGGCTGGGCCATGGTTCCCAGCATTGTGTGGCTGTCCTCTATTTTGTGATTGTAATTTTCATAATGTTGTAAATCCTAATGTCTGCCTGTGGTTAATGGGGGCAAGAATGGATTATGTTAATGAGGATCAGGGTGGGACTGTGACACTCTTGCTAAGGTCACATCCCTAATCCAGTGTAAGAAGATTGCACCTGGGAAGTAGCCTACACCATCTTTTACTTTACAAGGGATAAAAGAAAAGGGAAGTAAGCAAAGAGTTGGGAACCTTCTATCACCAAGAAAGCACTAGTGGGAGCAGACCATGTGCTTTGGACCTGAGGTTCCTATGCTGAGACGCTCACAGACAAGGGGAAGACTGCCGCATCACTGTGACCTCCAGAGCCAACCGAGAGGAAAAGCCTTCTCTTGGAGCTGGTGCTCAAAATCTGGACTACTAGCCTACTGGACTATGAAACAATAAATTTGTCTTTCTTGAAGCTATCCACTTGTGGTATTTCTGTCATGGAAGCACCAGATAGCTAAGACAGGTACTTTTTCTTTAATGGAAAAATGAGTTTTGCTGAAGAAGCTGGGAGTTTCAAATTTTGATTATCTTACGATAGCATGCACATCATGCAAGTCTTTGAAATAAATTTAAAGATGGGAACAAAAACTGTGCCGCTGTTTCTGCTTTCCTCTTTTGGAATCTACAAGATTTTAAGCCTGAGGGTAGAAGCTTACCTGCCTTTACCAGTATACCTCTTGATAGAAACTACATAGGACAGAGTAGAACTGTTCCACAGGGTTTCCAAGGAGCAGTTAGTGGATTCAAACTGGTAACCTTTAGTTAGTACCTGTAGTTGTTTTATGTCTGTGCATCAGGCTTACTACGGAGCCTTAATGATTCGATTCCTGGTCTCATATCACCAGAGAGGCAGACACTCAGGGTGTCTATCCCCCAGAAAAGCTGCCTATTTAGGGGATCAGGAAGGGGCAGAGACTTGTTCTCCTTGTCTGGAACTCCTAAAATGTCACGGAAGTGTCAGCAATTAATCTGTGCCTCAAGCCAGACCAGAAATGATCCAACAGGGAGAGGTGCTGACAGTTCTGTTCATTTTTCTCTGCCCACAAGTCTTTCAGTATCTTCAAGTGTATTTATTCTACAAAACTGATACTTCTAAATCTCCTGCAAAAGACCTCTTTAAAGCTTTAAAAACCAAAGATGTCACTTTGATAACTAAGGTGTGTCTGACTCAAGCTACAGACTTTCCAACTGTTACACATGCACACGAAAATTGGACAACAGAAAAAAAAGACAGAAGAAATGCATTGGAACTGTGGTGTTAGTGGAGAATGCTGAATATACCATAGACTGACAGAGGAACATACGTATCAGTCTTAGAAGAAATATAGCCAGCAGGATGGAGGGACTTCCGGCAGCTTACCTTGGACAGCAAGAAAGACCAGTCGTGGTAGGTAGAGGGTCAGCAAAAAGCAGGGAAGCTCTCAGTGAAGGGTGCTGGTGTAACAGCCAAAACAATGGATTCAGAAGTACCAGCGATCCTGAAGGTGGGACACGCTGGCGACATTTTGCTCTGTTTCACTCGAGGCAGCCTTGGGAGCAGACTCAGCAGCAACTAACAGTGAACATTTCCTTGGTGTTTGGAGTCACTTTAGAGTTTGGCTCTGGCTGTCTGCAAAGGTGGACGGAACTGTTCAGAATGTAGCCTTGTCCTGGGGCTTTTTGCTTGCATTTGTGATGGCTCCTTTGGGGTAATTAGGCACCAAACAATCAAACAAACAAACAAACAAACAAACAGACTTCTTGCTGTCCAGTAGATTCCAACTCATAGAGACACTACAGGACCGAGTAGGACTGCCCTATAGGATTTTCTAGGAGCAGCTGGTAGATTCAAACCACTGACCTTTTGGTTAGCAGTAGTAGCTCTTAACCACTGCACCACCAGGGTTCCAGATACCAACAGACACCTGAAACGCACAGACACTGGCGGGTTAGACTCCCCATCAAACACCTCGGGCAGTTCGCAGCTTCACTGTGTGGGGAACGTGAGAACTCGCGGTCTCTGGGTCACCGGGTCATCACAGGTGTATTTAAGGCCAATTATGAAAAGTTCTGAACTAAAGATTATGATAAATCTGACAGATCAGGTAGGAATATGTATTTCTTTCATCAGATTCCTTGAATAGTAGCATTTCCCAGTGCACGATGAATGACGGCATTTGGCAAGTATACTTGCTCATCTCGACAGCTAACAAGATAAACATGTCAGCCTGTGATTTGCCAAATGCTTTCTCATGAATTTCAGATACAAGTTGCCAACAGTGCACACTTTGGAAAAGGGATGACTGTCGCATTCAAGGTAGTGGTTGTAAAATAATTAATTTCTGCCTAGTACGTACTTTTGATGGCCACGTCAGCTATGCCCATGCCCGGTTGGCCAGCTCAGGACAAGGCACTGTGGTGTTAAAGAGGGCCTGGTCAAAGGTGCTCTGGGGAGACAGGCAGAAGACACAGCTGATCTGCAGTCTGAGAGCACTTGCTTTGTCTGTGGCATTTATGCAGCCACAGGTGTGCCAGGAAATATGACACAAGTAGGCACCAAGCACTGCCAGATTGCTCCAGAATCTACCCTGCAGAAGACATCACGCATCTTAGAGATGGCTGGGGGATGGTAATACAGCTGAAGAGGTCCCAGTGGGGTGGCTTGTCAGAGACCACTGCAGCTGCCTGCTTCATTTCCCTGGGGCTATACTGGCAGGAGATGGCACTTGCTGGATAACTTACCCCTCTTGCTTGGCATGTGACTGCAGTTAGTAGGTACCCAGAAACACAGGAGGCTTCCTGAGTTGGAGAATCTGCTTTGACAAAACAGTCAAACCAGTGCTGCAAAAGATTTCTCCTTTCCACTTCACGATCCATCACCAAGCAAAACTCTCCCAGTTCCTTCAGGCTGGTGGCTGAGCAGCCAGGTTGAGAAGAGCTTCAAGAAAAACTCCCTAGGGCTTAAAAGGTGGCTGTCCACAGGAGAGCTGGGAGACTGTGTACCTCTTCAGAGGTGTGTGGTAATAGAGCCAAAGGCCTGCAGCCAAGGTCTCTGGAACCCTCCAGGTGTTGAATCTTGCCTACTCCAGGACTCAGCACATTTCACGAAGATATTTTATTAGAACTACGGGTGTCTCTGATAGCAGCATCTTTCTCTTACTAGAGCTGCATTTGGAATCAATTTTCTAGAGCACATCATTTTTGTTGGTGTTATGGGGTATCACTGAGTCCATTCTGACTCATAGCGACCCCATGTGACAGAGAAGAATTGTCTCATAGGATTTTCTAGGTTGTGATCTTTATGACAGCAGGTCTTGTCGCCCTTGGAGCTGCTAGGTGGATTTCAACTGCCAACTTTTCAGTTAGCAGCTAAGAGATAATTGTGCGACCAGGGTTCCTTATATACTTTTTATTTTCTTCCAAATGAGTGTGCTACAGTCCTTTTTGAATTCATGTGTGACACCAGCACAGGAAACTACAGGCTTGCATTTGTTCTGGTTAGCTGAGCTGGTTCCGACTCATAGTGATGCTATCTATGTGCTGCAGCAGGAAACACTGCCCAGGTCTGTGCCATCCTCATGACTGTCATTATGGTTGAGCTTACTTTGCAGCCACTGTGTCAATCTATCTCTTTGAGGAGCTTCCTCTTTTTAGATGACCCTCTACTTTACCACTCGAGATGTCCTTCTGCAGGGACAGATCCCTCCTGATAATATGTCCAAGTACTTGAGTTGAAGTCTCACCACCCTTGTTTCTAAGGAGCATTCTGGCTGTACTTCTTCTAAGACAGGTTTCTTCATTTTTTGGCAGTCCCTAGTATATTCAATACTCTTCACCAATACTGTAATGCAAAGGCAGTAATTCTCCTTTGGTCTTTCTTATTCACTGCCCAGCTTTCATATGCACATAAGGCTATGGTAAGCACCATGCCTTGGGTCAAGTGCTCCTTAGTCTTTAGATCCACATCTTTGTTTTTTAGCACCTTAAAGAGTCCTTTTGCAGATTTGCCTAAAGCAATGCATATTTTGATTTTTTGATTGCTGCTTCCATGGTGTTGATTATGACTCCAAGTAAAATGAACTCCTTGACAACTTCATTATTTTCTCCATTTATTACTTGCATACCATACCAAAGCTGGACAATGAATAAGGAAGACAGAAGAATTGATGCCTTTGAATTGTGGTATTGGAGAAGAAGATTAAATGTATCATGTACTGCCAAAAGACAAACAGATTTGTTCTGGAAGAAGTACAACCAGAGTGCTCCTTGGAAGCGAAGATAGCAAGACTGCTTCTTACATACTTTGGACATGTTGTCAGGAAGAATCAGTCCCTGGAGAAGGACATCATGCTTGGTAGAGTGGAGGGTCAGCAAAAAAGAGGAAGACCCTTGACAACACGGACTGACACATTGGCTCCAATAAGCTTAAGCATAAAAATAACTGTGGGCATGGCATGTAACAACAACAAAATATACAACATTTCAAAGAAATTGCTTATTGTGTCTCAAGTGCTCTTTGGCATACTTGTTCACAATATCTAATGCAATCATGAGGTCACAACCCTACAAATAATCACTAAATCTGTATTATATCCTTTTGCATCTTTATTTTTAGCTAACTTTATATGGTCATGTCCATGTATCTCAGACTGTTATTGACAGAGTCATGTCAGCCTAACCCACTTTCTTAAAAGGGACTTCATTGGTTGAAATAAAGTCTCAGAGAAGGCTCTTTGTTGTGAGAAATGTGACTGGTAAAGACTCAGGTCAATGTGGGCCTCACTTTTTTTTAAGGATAATTTTTTGGGGGAAAAGCTTACCTGATTTGGGGGCATATGTAGCATTTCACCACTTGGCTGGCTTTGGCATAGCATTTCAGTTGAAAAATCAAGAAGTATTAATACTACATTAAAGATAACTTAGTAATAAATGAAAGCATGATTATTAATAATCAGAATCCACTCAACAGCGATGGATTTGGGGTTAATAACAGCAGAAGTTTCTCTTCCTCCAGGGAGCTTCCCAGAGAGCATTCATTCTTACTGTGTCCTGCTTGGCTGAATTGTTCCGAATGCACTGTGAATTCCAGGAGGGCTTTGTTGTACCCTCAGTGCCTAGCATGGGGGCTGATGTAGGTGGGAATTTAGTAGTAATTGTTGAATGGAGAGGTAAATGAATGAATACAGCAGAGCTAATTTTGGTGATGTGACAATTTTGCGCTGACTGATTAATCCAGCCACATGATTAGTGCTGGGGCAAAAGTCCCCTGGAGGCTCCTGAGGTCAGGACAAGGGCCCAGAGTATCAGTTAAGTTGGCAACATCTCCCTTTGCTGTCTCGTTCCATCCGCTTTCTGAGCCAACCTCACCTGACCTGGGGGAGGGGCACTGCTGAGGCTCAGCCCATTAACAGGAGGCTACGGAATTCTTCTTGGTGCTACAAGCTGTGCTGATCAGGAGTGAGGACCATGAGGCATGTTACCCAAGGAGGGAGTGGGGCCACTGGCCCGGGTTATGTGTTGGTTTCTTGATTCTCTCATTAGGACTAAAACTCTACCACAAATATCAAAAGGCAGACTTTGATTCACTAAGGGCAGGAGGTGGTGGTGGGGGTACAACCAGAGCAACTAATAGGAATGGACTGATAGCCCAGAACCATAGTAGGTCACTTTTCCCATCACCTGAACTCATTCAACTCTGCTTTGATAATACAGTGTGCCAAGGCCAGGTGCAAGTCACCACACCTTTGCATAGCATCCATCTCCATTTATTGAGTCCTTACTAGGTTCCAGGCACTGCTCTAAGCCACACGTATGTGTGTGTGTGGAGGGGTGTATTTGTATATATCTCACACTTGGTTAAACACTGTACTACAAACGGAAAGGTTAGGTTCAAACGCAACCAGAAGTTCCTTAAAAGTAAGGCCTGGTGATCTGCTTTTGAAGGGTCAGAGCTCTGGAAAATTTAGGAGCAATTCTACTCTGCACACGTGGGGTTGTCATGAGTTAGAATCAACTTCACAGCCAATATCAACAAGTATCTATACATGCACACACCTGACAATAATCTTATGAAGAAGGTTGTATTATTATCCCAATTTCTTCAACAAAGCCATTAATTATGGAATGACTTGTATGTGTTGGATTCCATTTGCAGGTTAAACTCGGAGGGATTAAATAACTTGCCAACAGTGAAACAGCTAGAAAATGGTAGAGGATGCTCATGTGATGAGCTTAAATAGCCTGACTCCAGGACCAGGTGTTTAACCCTGGGCCCGATCACCTTCTGTGTCGAACTTAGGAGCCAGCTTTCAGCTGGACAGCTTGGCCAGCACTCACCTACCCGCCCCCCATCAAATCCATTGCTGTCAAGTTGATTTTGACTCATGGTGACCCTACATGGCAGAGCAGAACTGCCCCATATGGTTGCAAAGGAGCACCTGGTGGATTCAAACAGCCACCCATTAGGTTAGCAGCTGTAGCTCTTAACCACTGTGCTACCATGGTTTCCCGGCCAACTCCAGAGCCCTGCAGATAGTTACAACCCAGAGACCTGAATGTCAAGGGCTTCAGGTCGTCTGTCTGAATCCCTGGAGTTATTCATAGAGTCCCAAAGACCAGCTAGGGCAGGGGGTCAGAGGATTCGCATTACAGTTTCACCTGTATTATTCAAGACCTGGTTTAGACGTTCTCTTCTCCTAGATCACACTGGCTACAGATCAGAGTTGCCACAATTCATTATTTGGGATTAATATGTTAAAGTATAACAACGTACCTGAGTGGGGGACTGTCAGCATCCATCTCCATTGCTTCAGTTGACGTAGTTCATCAGCGCTACTTGTTCCGGAAGGATGTGGGGGTGAGGGACAATGTGAACATGTGAATTTGGATGGTGAGTGGCAGAAAGATCATGAAGTAGTTGGAGTGTATCGGTGGGGACCCTACCCTGACAGATCGTGCTTTGGGGGCTCTCCAGGGGGCTTGCTGTTGTTGATAGGAGCCACTCAGCAGGGTCCAGCTCGTAGCAACTCTCAGTACAGCAGAATGAGACATGGCCTGGCCCTGCGCCCCTCCCCAGCTTTGCTGGGTTTGAATCCATTGTTGTAGTCTCTGTGGCAATCTGTCTCTTTGACGCCCTTCCTCTTTATCACCAAACCTCTGCTTAACTGCCCTTCCCCAGAGACTGGTCCCTCCTGATAATATGTCTAAAGTATTCCAGATGAAGGCTCGTCGTTCTTCTAAGGAGCATTCTGGCTGTACTTCTTACAAGGCTGACGTATTCCAGGAAAAGTGGGGAGGAAACTCTTGGGTGTTGTGCCGCACCTTCTCAAGAGGTTTCAGTCAGGTAGTTCTCAAGCAGGTCACACATGGGTGTTTGGAAATGTGTGGAGTGGCTTGGGTCGTCACATGACAAGAGGTGCTGTGGGCACTTGGAATGTGAGGGCTAGAATGCTAAACTTTCTACAACGGTGGCAGTCTCTTTAAGGAAGAATTGCCCTTCCCAAATCTCCAGATGCTAGTCCTGACCATAAAGGAAGAGCAGGTTCAGTGGAGAGAGCACAGCCTCTCTTAGTGGCCAACAGCTGGGTTAGAATGTTGGCTCTGATACTTGCTGTGCAGCCTTGTGACCTCTCTGAGCCTCAATTCTCATTTGCAGAATGGCAATGCTCAGACTGTGCAGGGTCCCTTTGTGGCTTGATCAAGAGGTTTGGCACTGAATAGGAACACAGTGGAAAGCAATCCTTAGTCCAAATGCAGGAAGAAGAGTTTCTACACACTTCACACTTTGCAAGAGATCGTGGGCTTGGCTGCTGCCTTTGAAGCAAGCTGATGGCCTTGCTGTTTGCTAGTTAAGAGATGCCTTCCTCTGCAGTGCCTAAACGTTGTCTCGTGCCAGGCTGGCCCACTAGGTGTCCATAATGGGTATGTCATCGAGTTTGTAGCTACAGAGCTGGGGAAGGGAGCTGGCAGGCAGAAGGGCTACATAAGCAAAAGTAGGCAGGTCCCACCCACGCACTGCTGGCACCAGGAGCAGTTCCCTCTGGTGGCCTCCCTCTGCCTCAAACAACCCTGTGGAGGTCAGATCAACTGACAAATGCAGTCTTTTACAAAGACAAGTCCAGCTCCCGCAGAGAAAGTTTATCTTTAGTGGGGCCAAGGCCCTGCTGGTTTCTCCTGTGTCTTGCCCAGCTCAGGGCAGAAACTCCCACGGACTTTGCAGAGCTGCGGGGAGAGCTCAATTACAGCTCCACGTGGAGAACACTCTGCATCTCAGGTTAAGGAATGAATACCCACCAAGCCCTGGTCCCTAAAGCTCCAGGCCATTCAGATTTCACAACATCCTTCTTGAAAAATGGAGTGACAAAACCCCTGTTTTATCTAGGCTTTTATCAGTCCCCAGCAGCGTAGGAGTCTCCCTCCAGCTAAGGCTTTAGAAGGAGGGTTTCCTCACTCCTCTTCTGTCCCTTTCACTGGCTTGCTTGTTCCTCTTACCCGTGGCCTCACATCTGGGTTGATAAAACCTGGGGGCACCAGCCAGGGTTCCAGGTGTCACTGGGAGGCTGGTTAGACCCAGGGTTTCAGTAGCAGGATATTTCTGTTTGCCGTATCGAGTAAAGCCCACTGATCAGAGGCATTTCTGGCACTTGCTAATGAAGTTCCATGATTCTGCTTGTCTTCCTGGTGACAGCTGAGTCAGGCTCAGCTAGTGGTGGGGGGTGGGGTGAGAGAAGGGGGGGTTGGAGGTATAGGGTGGTGTCTGGGGATAGGCCTTCTGGCTGTTCTCAGATGTCATTCAAAGGTAAGCTCTGCCTTCCCAGGATGTTGTCAATTGGCATCGCTCTGTCTCTTTGGATCTTCTGTTATTGTATGACTGCCCACAAGAAGGAAACCCCGGTGGTGTTAAGTGCTACACCTGCTAATGAAAAGGTCAGCGTTCAAATCCACCAGGTGCTCTTTGGAAACTCCATTGGGCAGTTCTACTTGGTCTATAGGGTCACCATGAGTTGGAATCGACTTGATGGCAATTAGTTTGGCCCACATACAAAAATTATCTCTGAATCTGAAACTGAAGGAGAGGAAAGCCTCGGCTAATGTTTGTTTATTGTGTACTTATGTGAATCGGGTGCTGGTCCAAGTATCTTTCAGAATGAGTTCATTAATCCTCATCTGCCCAGAGACAGCTACTCTGATTATATGAGTTCCGCAGAAGAAGAACTGAGGCACAGAGAGGCGGAATGACACAGTTGCTAAATGGTGGCACCAGAACTAAATGCCTGACCATCTAACTCCAGGACCCTTACTCTTAACTCCAGTAGATAGAAGAGGCATCCAAAAAACAAACATAGCAAAACAAAAGTTGCAAAATGTTGAGTGGTTAGACCTGCTCTTTTGTATCAGTCAGTGTTTCACCAGGAAAACAGAACCAGTAGAATGTAGGGGCGGGGGGGTTCGGGGGTGGTTAAAAATAGTTAACCTACTTGGCTGCTAACTGAAAAGTTGAAAGTCTGAGTCTACTGTCACGGACTGTGTTCCCTAAAATGTGTGGTGGTTCAGCTGAGCCTTGATCCCTGGTACTGTGCGAGGTTCTTCCATGTTGTAAATCTTGCCTCTGTGATGTTAATGAGGGTAGATAAACGGCAGTTGTGTTGGGGGGCCGCAGGCCTCAGTGTGTGGCATTGTATTGTGCTGTAAGGCAATCTCTTGAGATTGGAAAGAAGCTAGCAGAGAGATTTGGGGACCTCATACCTACAAGTGCCAGAAGCTGAGAGCATCCTTTGGAAAAGATTGGCATCCCTGCACGTCAGAAGCTCCCAGTCCAGAGGAAGAATGGAGACAAGGACCTTCTCCCAGAGACAACAGAGAAAGCCTTCCCTTGGAGCTATCACCCCAAAGTGGGACTTGTATCCTAATGGACTGTCACAGAGTAAAATTTCTCTTTTTAAAGACATCCACTTGTGGAGTTTCTGATAAAGTAGCACTATATGACTAAGACTGTCTACCCAGAGGTACCTTGGCAGAAGAACCTGGCATTTTGCCAGGCCTGGGATCTACTGCTGTAAAAATCAAGCACAGAGTATAGCCTTCCTCTAACACACACGAGGTTGTGATTAGTCAGAGTCAACTCAAAAACAACTTATTTATTTAGCACTGCTTTTGAGTATCTATTTCCCAACCTTCACTGGTAATGTCTATACTTATTTAAAAACAATTTGTGAAAAATGGAACTTCATATTCCATTTTTCTTAAGTTAAACTTAAGAAAACATATGTTTATCATTTTTATTACTCCCTTAGGCCAACGCCTGTTCACATCCACGGCCTTGGAAAGTCTTTCATACTATGACACAGTTAATGTTCTTCCTGTTGTGCAGTCTGCTTTTGGAACCGGGTGACTTTCGCCCTGGCCAGCCTTGGCTCTGGGCCTCGAGCCATACAGAAAGGCCCCTTGTATGGCTGCTTGCGATTGTACAATGTCACGGGTGCCTCTGTTTTAATTTGGCCCAGTTCACTAGGCTGAGAGCAGGACTCCTTGAAACACATAATAATCACTGACTCCAAGTGACCCTTTCCTCCTCCCTGGGCTGCTCTCCACATCCAGCTTCTTCTGGATGGCCACGCTCAGCTGAGATGACCAGGCCGTTTCGAAGCCTGCCTTTTAGGGGGCCTAAGTGTGATTCCTCTGGGAGAGGAGCCAAATGTGACAGTTTATTTCCATTCAGCCTGTGTTTGTAGGCAAGGCTGAATGTGAGAGAAAACGCGGAGCCAGCATGGAGAAATGGCATGGCACTGCCAACAGCCATCCACCACTGTTGCCACTGCACGCAGACCCCCTGCTACCAGAGGGAAACCAGAGGACAGGCCAAAAATCACTCCCACTTTTGAGAAATGCCAGAAGGCGACTAAGTCACAATGTGCAGCCATGCTTGCTGATCTGAAATGACAAGAGGAAGGCTCTTTCTGAACAGGCACTTCTCACTCTGGTAGTTCTTACTCCTGGGAAGGACTGCCCCACAGCGAGCAGCTGGCTAATTTGAATTGCCTACCTTTTGGTTGGAAACCTTGGCTGCATAGTGGTCAAGTGCTATGTCTGCTAACCAAAAAGTCAGTGGTCCAAATCCACCAGCTGTTCCTTGGGAATTTTATGGGGCAGTTCTACTCTGACATCTAGGGCCTCCATAAGTTGGAATCAGCTCGATGGTTGTGGGTTTTTGTTTTTTTGGTATGTAGTGGTTATGTGTCACAGCTGCTAATCAAAAGTTTGGCAAGTCGAATCCACCAGGCACTCCTTGGAAATTACGGGGCAGTTCAACTCTGTACTGGTGTAGTAGTTAAGAGGTATGACTTCCTACCAAAAGATCAGCAGTTCAAGTCCACCAGGTAGTTTTGGAAACCTTGTCAGGGCAGTTTTACTCTGTTGTATAGGGTCTCTATGAGTTGAAATTGACTCTGCAGCAACAGATTTGGTTTCTTTTTTTGGTAAGCTCCGACATATAGTAGAAACCCTAGTGGCATAGTGTTTAAGTGCTACCACTGCTTAGCAAGTACTGGCAGTTTGAATCCACCAGAGGGTCCCTGTAAACTCTATGAGGCAGTTCTACTCTGTCCTGTAGGGTTGCTATGAGTTGGAATCAATTTGATGGCAAAGGGTTTAGTTTCTGTTTTATAGATATATTATTTTCTCTATCTGAGTTACAACTGGAAAACTTCTATTCATCTTTCTAAACCCAGACAGGTGGCCGATCCACCCAAGTCGAGTTAATCAGTCATTCCTTTGTTCCAATTTTGTCCCCAGTTTACACTTCTGTTGTTTTAGGACGAGAGTTTTCCATGCTTGTGTGACCTCTGTTGGAGTGAAAACTTTGAGAGAAGAATCTTCATTCATTCGTGACTTCATTTGCCCACTTGACAAATATTTGCTGGGGCTCTACCATGAGCTATGAGTTCTTATTTATCTTTGCATGCTGTCAGCCAAGCATAGTGCTGGAACACTTTAAGGGCTCCAAGACCGAAGGTGGCTATCTTCCACTAGAGGCCTACTCTCTGCCACAACCGCTGCTGTAATGTCTAGTGAACCCTGAAAATTTCTAGCACATTTAGTGAATACTCAACAACAGCATCAATGGGTGGCAGAAAGCAGCCTTTAGCATCACAGCTATTAGGGTGTGAGATGAAGATAACACTTGTGTGGTATCGAGAAAAGCGGACTGAGATTGACCTCACCAAGAGGTCATGAGCGCTCACTGAGCGTGTGGTGGAATGTGTGCTCACCACTAGGCAGCAATTACACCAGTACAGTATTCTAGACTGGCTTTTGGACAGACAGAAAGACTTGAAGGATGGAGAACACTGTCAAGTTCTGGTCAACGGTCTGGACAACATGCTCTGTGAAGACCTGGAGAGTATAAGGAAGAACCGGCCCTGCTGAGGGCCGCAGCACTTCCGGAGCCTTTGGGTCTGAGGCTAGCACGCCAGGGCCGCTGGCCACCACGCCCCGTAGCCACGCTGTGGATGTGTCCTGGAGGAAGTCCATCGACAGGCCTTGTCTTCTATTAAATTTATACACCTTCAGAAAAGAAAAAGGGTGGTGACTAGGGTTAAGCTACAATGCCTACATGTCTTATTCTTTATCTTGGAGAATTGTCATCAGGTTCAATGTATTTAATCGTCCTAGACTTTCACTCAGAACTCACAAGTGGGGTTTCCTGATGTCCTTTCAGTGTGTGGGAGAGAAGAACCGTCGCTGTCCCACCCTGCACGGGAACTGCTCGTCGGGCGCTGGCCTCTCAACTTCACTCTGTGTCCAGAGCTGCCATGTGCGATCACGAGATTCACTGGGATTCTTGAGTTCTTCCTCCACAGCTGCTTTGCTTTCTCAGTAGAAATTACACGTCATGAGGTATTCAAATCAAAACCTCATTTCTGTCAAGTTGAGTCTGTCTCACAGTGACCCTATGGGACAGAGCAGAACTGCCCCATAAGGTTTCCAAAGAGCTCCTGGTGGATTCAAATTGCTGACTTTTTGGTTAGCAGCTCTAGCTCTTCATTAATTTGCCACCAGCGTTGCCATGAAGCACCCAGAGGGACGAAAGTGTGCTCTTTTCATTGTCGACTTGCTGGCAACAGGTATGGGAAGGACCTCGCACCTAGCTTTAGGTTGCTATAAAAACTAGACGTCTTCCTTTGGATTCTTTTGTAAAAATGTTGAAAACAGCCTGCTGCCTTCTCCCCTGGGTCTACCACAGCTCCAGCAACAGACCAAATTCTCAAGTGTGCAGCACAGAGATCTGTTCCAAATAGATGTTCAAGGTCACCACTGTTTCCTAGATTGTGTATGTTCTCATCCATTCAGAATGATTGGTCTGCTAATGTGTTCTTTCATCCAATCAGAAATTCCTGATTGGGATTCAGCCTTAGTGTTACTTTTCACCATGGGGTGTCATCTCTAGGGTAAATTCATGTCAAAGTCCAATTTGGAGGGTCACTGAATCATTCACTTTCAAGTTAAGTTTCCAGATCCTGAGTGCGTGAAAACTTCATCACTAGACATCTTTGGAGACACAGCATGCACTAGCAATCACGAAGTAATATGCCATTAAAAACTTGACACTTTTGGATGTGACTATCCAACTGCACCTGAGAGCCCCCAGAAGAGGCTTTTCTGCCCACTCCATATCCTCAGGAAAGTAAAAAACACACAAGGAGAACAGGCTGTATATATGTGTGTGCATGTGTGTGTGTACCTATTTTGTATTTTAGAACAAAATTCATAGATGAAGTACAGTATAATGGTTGGGACCAAGAGCTCTCATGGTCAGAAAACATAATTTAAAACCATAAAGTCACATTTCCTAGTTGGATGATGCTGGACATACTGTTCAACCTCTCTCTTATCCACCCATAAAAAGGAGATAATATGAACCTCACAGGTCTGTTGAGAGAATTTAAAGAGACAGTGCGTTTAAGCACTTAGCATGGCGTCTAGTAGAGAATACTGAGTAGGCAGCCCAAAAAGAATACAGAAAGCATCTTGGAAAACCTGGAATATCATAGACAGACTTTTTTCTAGTTTAGATTTCTTCCCTTACCTTGTACCTTCTCACATTTCTCCTTCTGAATGACTTGCCTGGGCAGTCACCGGTTGGAATTAAGTCCATGGACCGAGGAGCATCATGGACTGTTACTTGGCAGCCTCTTGCTTTACTATTGCTCATTTTTTTTCTGCAGAAGATTGTGTCAGTTACCCGTTGCCTTTAAGTCAGTTCTGACTTGTGTCAGGAGTTCCAGATGATTGCTGTTGCTAAGAGCTGTGAAGTCATTCCAACTCATAGTGACCCCTGCGCACAAAGGAAAGAAACACTGCCTGGTTCTGCACTGTCCACACAATAATTGCTAGGTTTGAGCTTATTGCTACAGTCATTGTACCAATCCATCTCATTAGGAATCTTCTTCTTTTGTGCTGACCCTCTGCTTTATCAAGCTCACTGTTCATCTCCAAGGACTGGCCCTCCTGATAACATGTTCAAGGTACATGAGATGAAGTCTTGCCATCCTCCCTCCCAGGGAGTATTCTGAATATTCTGGCTGTTCTTCTTTCAAGACAGACTTATTCATTTTTCTGAAAGTTCACTGTATATTCATTCAACTTTCTTTGCCAACACCGTAATTCAAATGCGTCAATTCTTCTTCGGTCTTTGTCATAGGTTGAATTGTGTTCTCCCAAAAAATGTGTGTAGCAATTTGGCTGGACCGTAATTCCCAGTGCTGTGTAATTGCCCTCATTTTGGGATTTTCCTATGCTGTAAATCCTAATCTCTGCCTGTGATTAGTAGATGGGATTCTGTTAAAGAGGTAGGACTGTAACCTCCATAATAAGAGAGTTTCCCTGGAGTGTGGCTTGCACTATCTTTTATTCTTTTATCCTACATGAGACAAAAGAAAAGGGAAGCAAGCAGAGTTGGAAATCCCATACCACCGAAAAAGCAGCACTGAGAGCAGAATGCACCCTGCAGAACTGACCTCCCTGCGTGGAGGTGCTCTCAGACCAAAGAGACTGATGCCACACAAAGACCTTCCTCCACAGCTGACAGAGAGAGAATGTGTTCCCCTGGAGTCGGCACCCTGAATTCAGATGTATACCCTACTGGACTGTTGAAGAATAAAGTTTTCCTTGTTAAAGCTGCCCACTTGTGGTATTTCCATTAGAACAGCACCAGACACTTAAAACAGTCTTCTTTATTCATCATTCAGCTTAAGCATGCATTATGAGGTAATTGAAAGCACCACAGCTTCGGTCAGGTGCACCTTGGTCCTCAAAGGGACATCTTTGCTTTTTAACAGTTTAAAGAGGTCTTTTGCATCAGATTTCATAAGATTCCTATTTTTGGTGGCTCCGTATGTGTCAAGAGTACTGAATGACATAAAGGGTTAGTACACTCAGCTGCTAGCCAAAAGGTTGGAGGTTCAAGTCCACCCAGAGGTGCCATGAAAGAAAGACCTGGCAACCTGCTTTAAAAAAATCAGCCATTAAAAATCTTATGAAACACAGTGGATGACTGTATGATAAACCCTTATTTCTTGAGGCAGCTTAAAGGTGTTCTTTCAGTTAATATACCCTAAACAAAACATTGATCTCAAACAGGGGTCAGCAAACTTTTTCTGTAAAAGCCTCAAGTATAAATATTTTGGGATCTGTTGTCCTTACTGTGTTCATTGCAACTATTCTGCTCTACCATTGCTGCAGGAAAGCAGTGATAGAAAATCTGCCAGTGAATGCATGTGACTGAGTTCCAAGGAAATGTTATTTACAGACACTGAAATTTGAATTTCCTCTAATTTTCCTGTGTATCAAAATATAAAGATAAAATGTATAAGTTTAGTTTGTACAATCTGAAATGTAAAAATCTTTCTTAGCTAGAAAAATACTTGGTAGGCTGTTGGGCCCACAGACCATCATTAGTTGAGTCTGGTGCAGAAAGATGTTTTGTTTAAAATGAAGTTTGAATATTTACTACTTGCTTTAGACCAGTCCTCTTATTTTATATCGGGCTTACTGAGCACTGAGTCTGTCTGGGCTCCCACTACCACCACTAGCTGTCATCTGCTGATTCTGAGTCACAGCAATCCCACACGTACCTGACTAGAATCATCCTCTGTAGTGGTTTCAATGACTGATTTTCCGGAAGTAGATCACCACATCTTTCTTCCATATGCTTCTAGGTCAACTCCAACCTCCACCTTTGGGTCACCACCCACACGTATGAACTGTACTATCCAGGAACTCCTGTATTGTATTCAGTCCTCTACATACATCATCAACATTTCAAGAAGAAATTGATAAATTCACCATCATAGTGAAAGATTGCAACACAACTCTCCCCCAAACTGATCCATTAGTCAGATCTACAACATCCCTTTTAATCTTCACAACAACATGGCAAAGTAAGTTTTATCATCCCTGTTTTACCGATGAGGAAACTGAGGTTCAGAGTGCCTACGCATCTAGGGTCGTATGCTGAGTAAGTGGTCACACGCTGAGCAACTGAAATGCAACCCAGGAGAATATATTACAAAACCCAGGTGTTTTGCTCTAGTCTTCATGGCTGTCTTTAGCTTACTAGCCTTGCAATCCTTTAGAAACGTATGAGACAAGTGTAAATTAAGATTCTGACAGGCAGAATAGAGCTGAACCCATTGACCTCACTTTTTTTAGGTCAATGATTTTTCTAGCTATTTGGGATCTTAGTGGGATAAGAAAGGAGTCTGGTGATACAGTGGTTAAGCACTGAGATGCTAACTGGAAGGCTGACAGTTGGAATCCACCAGCCACTCCATGAGAGAAAGATGTGGCATTCTGCTTCCATAAAGATATATAGCCTGGGAAACCCTAGGGGCAGCACTACTCTGCCTTACAGGGTTACTGTGTCAAAATGCACTCCATGAGATTGATGGCAAAGGGTTTTGTTTCTTTTGGTTTTTATTGGGATAACATTGTAAAAGTTTGATCGAAGTATCAGCAACTGAAATGGCTTTTTAAATTCAGTTTTGCCTTTTTAATCTCATTGAGCAAGCATTCCCACTAATCAAGTGCCAACAGCCACATGTGGTAAGAGACATCCAATAGTGGAAGAATAATTACCGAGGCCACAGTGCGCTCTGGAGCAAAACTGACATAGAGGCCTTGTGCCTGGCAGAAGCATCAAAGATACAAGTCAGTTGAGGCTGAGTCATGCTGGATAAATTTAAGCCTGTCTACATTAAAAAAAAAAAAAAAAGTCAGTTAAATTGAGGAAATTCAGAGACCAGACACACAAATACTAACAGCTTTCAATGGGGGCTGATTCAGGAAGTCTAATCTCTGATCTGATGGAGTCGTACTGAGTGTAAGTGAATGATGGAAAGTTTTCTAGGAGAGTCATTTCCCCGGGTTTATAGGAGTAGGAGAGGAAGTCAAGTGAGAGCTCGAATTGTTATAGAAGTCATAAACCAGACTGTCCTGACCATGAAAAACAGGAAAAGAGAAAGAGAGAAAAAGGTACAAAATGAGAAACAAGCAAAATAACAACAAAAACTTGGAGTTTTCCACAGCCCACTTTGAAATAGCCTCTGAAGGGAAATACGTGTGCATTTGTTTCAGGAGAAGCTGAACTATGATGTAAAAATAAGGTAATAAATGAACGAAGGGGGGCAATTTTGTCTGCTAAAGAACAGCAAGGAAATGCTGAGACCCAGCCACATCTGGTTTCTCACACGGTTACCAAAGTGACTGAAATTGCAGGGCATGTGCCTGAAGCAGTGAATTGACAAGTCTGTACTTCCAAGGCACTATGTCAGTGCCCCAGGGTGGAGGGCGGTACCAAACAAACTACAGGAGAATGTCCTAGCTTGAATTATCTCTCTCTGTCCCCATCTCCTGAGCTGACCCTGAGACAAGGATTCCAGTGGGAAATAATTTTGGAGGAGGCAATTGCAGGAAACGTTGATCATGGGGAGAGTGAGACTGAGCTGGGAAGACCACTGAGCTGTTGCCACTGGGTCAATTCTGACTCATAGTGACCCTATAGGGCAGAGTAGAACTGCCCTATGAGTCAATTCTGACTCATAGCGACCCTATAGGGCAGAGTAGAACTGCCCTAGAGAGTTTCTGAGGCTGTAATCTTGACAGAAGTAGATTGCTACTCCTTCTCACTCAGAGTTGTTGGTCGGTTAGAACTGTCAATCTTTCCGTTAGTAGTTAAACTCTTAACTACTTCACTATCAGAGCTCCCTGACCTGGAAAGGGAACCAATCAAGATACTTCATCAAGCATGTCATCACTGTGGACCAAAAAAACCAAGCCAAGCCCACTGCGGTTTAGTTGATCCTGACTTGTAACCCCATAGGGCAGAGTAGAACTCCCCCCATAGAGTTCTGAGGAGTACCTGACAGATTTGAACTACTGACTTTTGGGTTAGCAGAGGTAACATTTAACCACCACACCACCACGAGTTTCTCACTGTGGACAAGCAGAGCTTAATCCCACCGAGGACTGCTAGGAGCCAAGTTAGACTTATGGGGGTAAATGGAGCTGTGCGTTTAGTCCACCATCTGTCAGTCATCAGTTAAGGGCTCTTCTGCCACACACTGTGACCTTTGGCTCCTGGTAGGCTCCGGTGGGGAGGACAGGCAGAGTGGGCATTAGCAGCTGGAGGAAGACCTCACGCAGCATCACATATGCTGGAAGTAGGGAGCTGAGCCAGCGTTTTCAGAAATCGGAAATAATTTGGGGGGAGGCATTTGCAGGAAAGTGATGGCGGAGGGAGTGAGACTGAGCTGGGAAGACTATTAAACTGTTGCAGTCGGGTCAAATGATGAAGGAAGGTCTTAGTACACACTGCTAGTTCTCTCGGGTACTGACAGGAAGGTTGGACGTTCTGGTCCCCCAGTGGAAGAAAGGGCTGGTGATCCACTTACAAATATATCAGCCACAGAACACCCTATGGAGCACAGTTCTACACTGATACATGTGGGATTGTTATGTGTCAGGCTTGATTCAAGGCAGCTGGTTAGCTAACCAAGTGTGGGGGTGAGTGGAGTGGGAAAGGGGATGTCGGGAGCACAAGGCTTGGGGCACCGACAGTGTCTGTTACGGAAGACCTCTCAGAAGAATCTTCTTGGAAGTAAAGATTGAAGGGTTATGATTTTACATGTACAGACGCCCCTGGTTAAAGAAGAAAGGGGGAAGGCACATGTGGCAGGCAAGAGAAAGAGAGAACAAAACAGTAAGAAGGAGAAAATAGTTCCAGGGAAAGAAGTTCAGTGAGGGGCAAAAGCTGCAGAGTGAGGACTTGAGCAAAATAGCTAAAGTCTAGAACTTTCTTGTCCGTTGCCCATCCCCTGTGAAAAAGAGATAACTGCAGACTGTCTGGGAAGCTCAGTACGTCAAGTCCTCCATGTCCTCATGCTGAGTACCATGCCGTTAGAAAGTAAGATAGATGGTTTTCTCCTTCTTGAAAGTGGAGCTGAAAAAAGGAGTGAAATTTTGGCTATGTTAAAAAAAAAATTAACCTGCTTGGAAAGCTCCCCTGATTAGGGAAAGAAGAACCTCTGGAGTCTTACCTTTAAGTCTTCTAGTAGTGAGACTATTCTTCCCAAAGGAACTCTTGGGCCAGTGTAAACTTCTGCTGAGGCTGATTCTGCAGTGGCTCCTCCATCCAGCCATTCCTCTGGGATAACAACCCCAGCTAACACCTCTTCAGATGAGGCTGCGCTCTGAAAGGCATCCAAAGTGTCAACCTTGTGGAGGGGTGGATGCCTCCATTCAGCAAAAATGCCCCATTCATCCTTTGGGACCTGAAGTGGGCTCTTTCAGGATGCCCAGGGCATAGCCCAGCTTCCATCTTTCCCTTCTTGGGGTTTTAAGTTTTTAGTTTTTTTATTTAATTGTTTATTTTTTGGTGAAAACTTTCAACAAATGTTACATGCACAGCTCATTGACAATGTTTATGTCACACTGTGTCACCCTTCTTCCTGTCTCTGCCCACATCGTTTCACCACCATGAATTTGGACCCTCTAGTCTTTGGAAACGCTGAGGGTGTAGTGGTTAAGTGCTATGTCTGCTAACCAAAAGGTCGGCAGTTCAGATCCACTAGGTGCTCCTTGGAAACCCTGGGGGGCAGTTCTAGTCTGCCTTATAGGGTTACTGTGAGTTAGAATTGACTGGATAGTAACGGATTTTTTTTCTCTACCTTTTAAAATTCTCTGTATTTTAGAGTTACTATTGCCCATTTAATTTAACATAGAAATGTCTTTAAGAGAGCGTATCATGGTTTGAACTGTGTCTGCCCCAAATATATGTCAATGATTCCCAGTATCGTATGGTTACCCACCATGTGGGGATCTAACGTGATCTTCCTATGTGTTATAATTGTTAACCTCTATGACATTATTGGTGTATGGGTAAGTGCTACAACTGCTAAACAAAAGTTTGAATCCACCAGGTGTTCCTTGGAAACTCTCTTCTGGCGTAGTTTTACTCTGTTCTATAGCATGCCTGTGAGTCAGAATGGACTCATTGTTATTGGGTTTGGTTTGGGGGTTTATGATGTTAAGGAGACAGAATTTGAGGCAGTTAATGACACAGGATACAACCTACAGGATTAGGTTCTGTCTGGAGTGCATCTCTTTTGAGATATAAAAGAGAATTGTGCAGAGAGCAATGGGACCTCATACCCCAGGAAAGACTAGCCTACCGCAAAGTGTGTCCTTTGGATTCCAGGACCCTGAAGTGAGAAGCTCCTATATCAGGGCAAGAATGGATGACAAGGACCTTCCCCTGGAATGAACAGAGAAAGTAAGCCTTCCCCTGAAGCTGATGCCCTGCAGTGGACTTAGAGCCTCCTAGACTGTGAAAGAATAAATTTCTGTTTGTTAAAGCCATGCACTTGTGGTATTTCTGTAGACAGCAGCATTAATAACTAAGACAGAGCACAATCCTCAAGGCAAACCTTCTTCGTTAAATGAACTAACTTGTTTAGTTTGAAGATGACTGCGTTGGATAGTTTCAGTTCAAGGCTTTGAAGTTGTTTCCAGGCAACAGATTCTGTGATTCCTTCAGTCTCAGTATGTCTTTTCTTCCTCTCAGTGGACTTAGGTTTTGTTGCTACTCAGGGAATGCTGTAAACTCCTCCGGATTCAGGCTATCAGCACAGCCCAGGGAACCAAGTTGTAGTTGAGTGAATAATGAACATCCAAAGATACCAGGTCCTAATCCGTGACACTTATAAACGTAGATGAGATTAAGCTAAGGATTTTGAGATTATCCTGGATTATCTGGATAGGCCCTAAATGCCATCATAAGTGTCCTTGGAAGACAGAACCAAAAAGAGATTTGCCACACACAGAAGAAGAGAAAGCAATGTGTCCATAGAGACAGTGATGGGAGTTATGCCGCCACAAGCCAAGGAATGCCAGCAGCCACCAGCAGCCAGACGAGGCAGGGACTGGATCCGGCCTTAAAGCTTCCAGAAGGAGTGTGGTCCTACTGACACTTTGATTTCTGACTTCTGTGCACCAAGAACTGTGAAAGAATAAATTTCTACTGTTTTCAGCCACCAAGTTTGTGGCAATTTATTATAGTACCCACAAGGAAATAATACATGAGTGTACCAAGTGTCAACTTGTGGATTCAGCCAGGTCACACTCCACAGTAGCTTCTTCCATGTTTGGGCAAGGGTAGGGGGATGAAAATGTAGGGCGATGTTTCTTTCCAGCAGTAGCATCCTTTGGGTAAACTTGATCTCAGAGGCCTTGGGGGAGACTAAGCAGGTTCTTGTTTTTCTTTACCAGCTGGGCATACGGTACTACCTGTGCGTGAGGGTGACCCAGTGACGGAATTGCGGGATGTGATATAGGTTTGGAACCTGGGGCTAGTTTCAGCTTCACTTATCCTCACTGTGGTGAAATGGCTGTTCAAGGCTGGCAGTGCCAGGTTCTGTACCTAGGTTTCCTAGATCCACCGTGAATAGCACAGGGACAGGGACATTTTAATCTGCCATTGGGTTACAGGGAGTCTGTTGGTTTCACTCTTGTTCTTGGAAAGAATGGAGGTTCTCTTATGGTTGCGAGCATCTCTCATACAACATCTCATTTTCGTCTTCACAGCATTTCTGTAAAACAGGAACAAGTGCTCTCCACTCTCCTGTTTTAACTAAGACTTAGAGAAGTAAAACAACTTGCTCGCAGTCACATACCTAGTGTGTGATCTGAGTCAAAAGTTCGCCTTATTCATCATGTTATACTGAGTGTAGATGTAAGCCCAGCACAAGGCTGAATTGGTTGTGCGGTTATACCCCAATTCTTTGAGCAGTTACGTAGGTGACTAAGGAAGGTGACCTCATCCAGCTGGAATTCTTCTTCCTTGCTTACTGTGTGCCCTTAACATTCCCAGCTCTCTCCTTTGGCCATCTGCTGTTCTTCATTCTTCTCTGCTCCCAGGTAAGTTTATATCAACACATTCTTCCCTGGTGTTCTAGTTTATGAAGTTATTTGCACAGTTCCCAGAGATCTCACATATCCTGCATTTACCCAGAAAAAAACTCTCCACAGCAATAGCAAGACACGCTAGGACACATTCCATTGGAGACAGAGACAGTTTCTATTCTTCACACTAATCACAGGAAAGGGAGATGAGGAAAGAGCCCAAGAGTTCTTGATCGTGAAGGGTAAGGTTTAGACTCATGAGGGCTTGAAGGTAGAGCCATCTCTTACACACCTCTGTTCCTCTGTCAGTCAGTAAGGAGCCCTGGTGGTGCAGTGGCTGAGCACTTGGCTGCTACCTGAAATACAGGTGGTTTGAACCTGCAACCTGCTCCATGGGAGAAAGATGTGGCATTCTACTTCCATAAAAATTTATGACCTTAGTAGCACTATGGGGCATTTCTACCCTGCCCTGTATGGTCACTATGAGTTGAAACTGTCTTGACGTGGCAACGAGCATCAGTCAGTGTCCAGTCATCAAGAAAACTGTGACGCTTGAGAGATCTCAAACAGAGAAATTGGAATCAGAGAATTGACTGAAGAGTTTGGACTGTATAAAAGGAAGGACAAGGGAAACCAAACTGCAAAAGTTTCTCCCACTCCTTACATGGGGAACCAAAGGGAAAATGGTGCCCAAATTGGACCATGAAGGCAACTACTGTTAGAAACAGCTGTTGCTGTCGCTGCAGCTGTAGCACCATGGCCACTCGGGGTGGTCTGCCCTTGACCACCACTGCAGCCACAGCCACTGCTGTTGTCACTATTGCTTCCAGAAGCTAGAAAAAAATGGCTTGCCCTTGGATTTGAGGGTGTTTTTTCTAGGGAAATGCCTGGGATTGATGGTTCGAAAAAGAAAGTGATGCTAAAGGGAAGCTATGGTTACAAAGCTCTGCAGAGATGTGTATGTTGGTGGGTGCACATGACCTTACACTGCTTGTTACCCAGGTTAGAAGGATTTCCCACGTGATTCTCCCCAGTGCACTGTCCTCCCTCACAGAACTTGGTATATGACATTATTCCTTTTATGATTTGTAATGATGAGTTTTAGCCATCTTCCCATCCAGACTGCTCTTTTCAAGAAGTAAGGACCACATCCCCCTGTTATATGTCGTATCCCCTGTGCCTGACACTCAGCTGTTTCCTCAACACGTAGTTGCTAACTGACCACCTGACTGCAATCTTAAGAGATACCGCTTTCTTTTCTCATAACAACAACAACAAAAAAAAATCAGGAAATAAAGGAGTCTCAGCAAGTGGCTTACCCAGGATATTTCACTGAGCCTGCATAAGTGGTACGACTGAGTAATTTCTGTTAATCCAGTACAGCCCAATGTCCTTCCTCGTGCAGTGTGTTAACTAAGAGATTAACAAGCTTGACTTGTATTTTTGAGCTGATATTATAGTTATCTAAAAGGAGTGTCCGATGTTTGGACAGGGGCACAATTTCAGGCTTGCCACAAGCGCCATTTTCCATAGATACACCATTGGTCATACCAAGTTAAGAGAGTCTCTCAGCAGCTTTGTGCCCCAGAACAGGTGCAATACCCGTCATACCCTAGTTATGTCTCTGTGGTGAGTCCCCAGCTTTTTGAGAAAAAAGTTGGCTTTTCAGACTGTGCTTTTACTCAACTGTATGATCCCTGAGTAATGCAAGTGCTCTTCTACTAGCCAAGGTTGGTGACTCGGGCCCCAGAGGGGCTTCAGAAGACAGGTCTGATGGTCTGCTTCCAAAAGGCCACATGGGGTCACCATGAGTGGGGACTGACTTGGCAACAATGACAACATGGTTGTATCGTTCAATTTTTCACAAAGAAAAGACAACACAAACAAGAAAGCAAAGAGCAGTAGAAGCAGAATTCAGGGGGACATATGTTCCCTTCCAGAGGCATCTCTGAGGGAAGATGCAGTGGGAACTGAAGCCAGCCGAGCTGGGATGCGGTAACAGCCTGAAGCCTGCCCTGCGTCCTCTCATCATCCGTTTTTCTCTTCTGCCGTTATTTACAGCTTGCTGCCGCAGTCCTACAAGCTCATCTTCACTCCCGCGGGAAAAGAAGTGAAATAGATGGATGGAGTGTTTTCTTCTGTGTGAAAATTAGTATGTTTTGTCTAAAAACTTGTGAGAGGGCAGTGTCCATTCTCCCAGGGAGAAATTCCCTTAGTTGGGCGTGCCGGGCTTCCCAGGGAAACCGCTCTTTCTTTCACTTGGCTGAAAATGAGCAGACTGCTTTCCTCCGCTCAGAGGTCCATACTGAGAGTTCGCGAGCGCGGCTGTCAACCTGACGACCCCAGCCTGGGCACATCACAGGCATTTGCACCACGTCCTTGGCAAATGCATGTCTCCAACAGGCTGCCCCCTACCCTCTCTTTGACAAGTACAGTTATAACTTTGAAAATCTCATCATTTTTTTTTTTTAACTCAAATATTTTTTCTGGAGGAGGAGCACAGACATAAATTTTATCTTGCATGCCAGCTGTAATCATTTATTGGAGGCTTCTTGGGGCACGGTGTTAAGGATTCTGAAGTGCTATGATCAGGTAGTTACAGGCACTAGAAGACTTATAAGACTCTTATGAGAGATGCATTAACAGTGAAAAGGTCCAATAAACGTGCTTTCCTACAGTCCCCGAGGAGGAATTCTGCTGCTTCCATAGAATGCAGAAGTGACTATGGCCATTTCTCTCTATGTTCTTTCAGTTAATAGCATGATTTCCCTTCCTGTCACACTTGTCTGTCACCAGACGTGATGGGTCCATGGTATCACTGAACATTAGGGCCGCATGATTCTTTAGAGAGCGTTTAGTGTCAGTGTCTGGCTTTACTGAAGGTGAAAATGAGGACTTGGGAGTATGATTTTCAAAAGGTCAAACATCTAATTAATAACAAGTTCTCTGACTCTCATTTGTCTTCTTTTGAAACTTCTGCTTCCAGTGCAGAAACTCTGTTGTTACTTTGGCTGTTAGTCCGACTGGGGGAAGGTGTGGCATTAGACCCTCTGAGTACCCCAAGCTGGCAGGACACCACTTTCGAACCCGGTATCCCACTTTGTTTACCAGCTGAGGAACTATGGCTGAACCTTGTTAAGTTTCAATTTCCCCCTCAGCAAACAGGTGATGAGGATTTTGAAGATTAAGTGTGACAATAAACGTAAAGTGGATAGCAGTGGACTGACCTCAATAAATGCTGGCTATTTTTGTCATCCACAGAACAGTCTAATTGGATTCAATGATTCCTTGCTGTTCTAACAGCCTGTAATTCTGAATATAGTTGATCAAGTCTGGGATTGTCTTTAAAGTACCTGTGATGAGTTCTGTGTGTTCTTTAGGACTGTTTATCCAATGATGTAGTATATGGAGAGCGAGGTTTTTGCTGACTTACAAAGCATTACTCATTGTTTGTTTTATATATTAACATGTTTATTGCCATTGCCATTAAAAAGAATTTCTGTCCAGTCCATTCCTGGTGACCCTATGTCAGAGTACAACTGTGCTCCACCGAGTTTTCAATGACTTGCTTTTCAGAATTACAGATTGCCAGATCTTTTTCCCAAGGCACCACTGGGTTGATTTGAACGTACAATCTTTTGTTTGGCAGCTGAGCACATTAACCATTTATACCAACCAGGGCTGCTCTACCTCATCACTGTTAATAATTGAAAACATGTTCTATAGATACGTGTCTGATTCTAATGGCAAGTTTTTGGATCCATGAAGGACCCTGTAGAATTGTCAAAGTCCCCTTCAGTATAACCTCTTTTCACCAGTCTTTAGGTTCTGACCCATGTCTTTCAAACTGATAACTATTCAGCAAGACAGTACTTTCAGGCTGGACTTTACAAAAAGTAAACACAAATATAATAATAATAATGTCTTGCTACAGTTTTAATCATTATCACAGTTATGTTTGCTTTTTATTGCTATCTTATTTCTGAGTTTTCATTCCGTAGTCATCTGTCTTGGAAGTACAGCCAGAACTCTCCTTAAAAGCAAGCACGGTGAGGCTGCATTTCGTATACTTTGGACACTTTATCAGGGAAGATGAAGCCACGGAGAAGGACATCACGCCTGGTAAAGCAGAGGGTCAGGGAAGAGGGGGAGCTACCAGCAAGACGGACCAAGCCAGCAGCAGCAACGATGGGCTCGAGCATAACAAAGATTCTGAGGGTGGCACAGGGCTGGGCGCTGCTTCATTCTGTCACACACAGGGCTGCTAGGAGCCAGAACTGACTGGACAGCACCTAGTAACAATAACAATAACAGTTATTTCCTGTATAACCTAGTTTTTAAAAGTCTATAAATAAATTATGAATCTACGGGGGGCATATGTATGTGTAGGATTTAGTCCGCACTAATTTCTAAGTGGTCACTGTTAGGTATTTGTGTGTATGTGTGTGTCTGTGTATCTGCAAATCCTGGTGGTGTAGTGATTAAGCGCCATGTCTGCTAACCATAAGGTTGGCAGTTCAAATCCACCAGGTGCTTCTTAGAAACTCTATGAGGCAGTTCTACTCTGATCGACAGGGTCGTTATGAGTTGTAATTGACTTGATAGCAATGGGTTATTTTAGTATTTGTGTGTACATACGTTGTATGTAGGATTAAGTCAGCCCTAGTTTCTGAGTAGTCACTGTTAAGTATTTGTGTGTACATATGTACACGTCTAGGATTAAGGCAGAGCTACTTGCTGAGTAGTCACTATTAAGTATTTTTGTGGGCATGTGTGAGTATGAAGATGTGTGTGTTCAGGATGAAGCCAGCACTATTTGTGACCAGTGATTATTAGGTATCTATAGCATCACTATGAGTTGGCATTGACTCAGTGGTACCTGGTTTGGTTTTGTTTATGAAGTAGAATGGCATCTGAGGCAGAACTGTATCTTGTGTCTCAGGATGTTGGCTGGCACATGTCCCCGAACATGTCATTTCTCTGCTACACCCCACAATAAGAGCATGGATTTCTGTCATGGATAGAACTATAGCATTCCAGAAAAAGAGTTCCAAAATTGCTTTAAAGTGTGGACTAGGCACTGGCGTTGGTGCGTAGCTTCCCAAGGGCAGTACTTGAAAGGTGACCATAGTGATATTCAGCAATGAGGTATGTAGCACTTAGAACAATTCAGTTTGTGGATTTCATTGTTGGACCTCACGTATTTTTTTATTTGTATGTTTTGTCCGCCAATCTATCTTCAATTCCCACAAAACTAGTTCCAACACAGATGCTCAACAAATGTGTGTTGTTTCAGTGAATAACTCCATGTGCTGCATGCCACTGGCCATGATGGTTGGTTGAGGAATGAATACGTGATCCAAGTCAGCCCAACACACTTAAATTCTAGGACTTCTGTTGGGAAAGGAAGGAAGTTCTTTTGTTGCTGGCATCGATAGAAGAACTGTGGGATTATCTTGCCTAAGAATCCAGCTTGCTGTTCTTCTTAGACACTGTCAAGACAATTTTTGACTTAAAATAACCTGTGTGACCAAGTAAAACTGCCCCATAGTGGGGTTTCTAGGCTGTGATCTTTAGCGAAGCTGATTGCCAGGTTATTTCTCCCAAGGAGCCACTGGGCACGTTCAAACCACCGAGGCTTCAGTTAGCAGCCCAGCATGTAATCACTACACCACCAAGTCTCCTTTATGAATCAAGCTAACGAAGGGGCAAGTGGAGCCCCGAAAATGTGTGAGAGAGACTGGGTCCTGAGACCCCTGAGCCCTGGTCAACTTCTCAGTGAGGAGAGACAACACGCAGCTCCCAGGAGTGAGCCGGGTACACAGTGGCACAGCAGTGACAGCTTCGGGCGTGGGAAGGAAAGCATGCTGCTTGTTTGATTGGCCGGAGGAGGATCTTCACTCGTCCAAGCCACCATTTCTCACTCCGGAAGGCTCCCTTGCCTCCTCAGCCCAAACTCAGACATTTCCTGCATGTATCAGAGCAAAGATTGTTTCCTTCCTCCCTCACCAGCTCAAATATTTGTCAAGACTCAGTCTCTTTGGGAACTCATCATTCGGTTCTCAGTGCTCAAGATGGTCCTCACGTTCCTTGATTTCATGATAGGTGATTATTATCTCATTAGTTGTCCCTCCCTTCTCACCCTCCCCTTAGAAGGGCCTGTCATTTCTCATTTCTTTTCAAGCCCTCACAAGGCAAATCCTTGTTAAAAGGGTTTCTATGTGTGGAGGTCTATAAATTTATTTCTCGGGGACAAAGAGAGAGATGCTTTGAGATATGGTTTTATTAGTCTCCCTGTTTTGCCAGAGGGAGGAAACCACAGCTGAGGCCGAGTTATCAGATGGAGCTGCTGGAGCCCTTTCCTGTCCAGCTGTTCCAATGCTGCTTCTGTGAGTGCCTCCTTCTCCTTCCCCAGCTCCTCCCATAGCTCCCTGAGAAGCTTCCTATATGCTATGTGGCCTCTTTTTCCTGTGAACTTTCCATCTTACATTGCAGCCTTTTGTCACTATCTTTCCCTTCTCTGAAGATCAGAAACTAGGGGTTTACTGTGCCCTGCACATAAAACAAAACCAAAAAACAGCTGTCATTGAGTTGATTTCAACTTACCATGACCCCATGTGTGTCCAAGTAGAACCACTCCCTAGGGTTTTCAGTGACTGATTTATAGAAAGTTGGTTACCAGGCCTTTTTTCTGAGGCAACACGTAGGACAGAGTAGGACTGCCCCATGGAGTTTCCAAGGAGCATCTGGTGGATTTAAACTGCTAACTGTTTGGTTAGCAGCCAAAGGTTAGCAATTCTGGGTGGACTTGAACCTTTAATTTTGAGTTAACAATTTATACCACCCAGGGACTCTACCTTATACATGGAGGTACTCAAAAATTGTTTGTCAGGGTCATGAATGGTTGCTACAGCTGAGTGTGGGAGGGAAAAGACGATAATTATAATGGAATGAACAAAAGGAAGGCAAGCCCTATAGTCAGCATAGAAATAGGCAAGTGCGGGACACATTACTTGTTATGAAAGAGGCAACTGATGTGACAGTATTTCTGGACAATAGGGCAGGAGACAATTTGAGTCACTCCTTTAGAGCCCTTCTTGGAAATCCTGGTCACATAGCGGTTAAGTGCTAGGGCTGTTAGCAATTTAAATCCACCAGGCACTCCTTGGAAACTCGATGGGGCAGTTCTTCTCCATCTATGTGTTTGCTGTGAGTCAGAATCAACTCAACAGCAACAGGTTTTTTGATTATTTGTGGATCTGCCACTTAATCGAGCAAATAGATTTAAGAACGGGTGCTTGGAAACATAGGAATGTGGAGAAATGCTTCAGAGATCAGCCTCTCCAGTCTCATCGCATAGAAGAGGAAAATGAGGCACCAGTTTGACCAGTGACCATAAGAGGACAATTTGACCAAAGTCAACAAGGATGTCAGTGAGAAAGCACCTCAAGTCTTAGGCACCTGAGATTTACCCAGGAGCACCATTCTTAAGATCTAGCATGTTTTATAATAAAGCAAAAGTTGGTATCATTTAGTCATTATGGGAAAAGGAAAGCTATCATTGAATTTCAACTTCACTCACAAATTCTTTCTTTGGTAGCAAGACCAACGCTGGTGCTCAGCAGAGCGTGAGCAGCTTCAGTTACCACCTTCAGTAACTTTTCTTAAATGAACAGCCCCCCAGATGATGACTTCCGGTTCTTGCAGGTCTGGCGATTTCGTCTCTTTGTAAAGTGCCTGGAAAAGAATTTGAATCTAAATTTAAAATAATGTTAAAATAAAATGATGATGTATTGATTCAAATTGTAAGTCATTTTCTAAGAAACACTGCTGGTACAGTGGTTAAGTGCTCAGCTGCTAATTGAAAGATGCATGGTTTGAACCCAACAGCTGCTCTGCGGGAGAAATATCTGGCAATCTGCTTATGTAAAGACTACAGTCTTGAAAACTCTTTGCGGCAGTTCCCCTCTGTTGTCTAGGGTCTGTGTAAGTCAGAATCAAAATGACTCTCTGGCAACTTTTTGGGGGGAGGGTCATTTCCTGCTCTCAGTGTTCTAATCCACAAACCAGTTGCCTTTGAGTTGATTTCCACTCAGGATAACCGACATGTTTCAGAGTAGAAATAAGATTCAATAGGGTTTTCCTGGCTGTGATTGTTTGGAAGTAGATCACAGGTCTTTCTTCCAAGGACCCTCTGGGTGGGTTTAAACTGCCAACGTTTCAGTTAGTAGCCCAGCGCACAACCTTGTGAGTCACTAAGGAATCCGCAGTCCTTAGTGCAGTCTGTAAGGGCCTTCATGATCAGCCCAGTCCACCCATTGGCTGGGGTATTTTTAAGGCCAAGTTAAATATTTAAGTTATCCAATCTGGGAAAGTGGGTCGTCTGTCTCAGTGTGTGAGAAATTGGCTTCTTTTTTGAAGATAAATTGTCAGTGCAAATGTCCAGCCTATGAGAGCTGAATCCAAAAGAAACTATGTGGGGGAAAAGTACAATCAGGCATTCATTTAAAAAAACTAGTTTGACCACCAATACTAAAGTACAAGTCCTGCCAATGAAGTTTGTGAACTCGTCCTAGAGAAAGAGCTATATATGTCATTGCTGACTATCACTACGCCACCTTTCAAGTACTCCTCTTGGGAAGTTGTGCACTGATGCCAGTGCCTACCCCACCCTTCAAAGCAATTTTGGAACTCTTTTTCTGGAATGGCCATCAGAGCTGTCATCGTACTACCCTTGATGTCCCAAGTGTCATCAAAATGTCCTCCTTTCAATGTTTCCTTTATCTTCATGTAAAGAAAAAAATCACTGGGGGCCAGATCAGGTGAGTAAGGAGGGTGTTTCAAAACAGTTGTTTGTTTACTGGCTAATATCTCCCTCACATACAACTATACGATTATGTTCATAAACTTGTCACCATGCTACTATGTGCAATGACAATTCCGGAAAGAGTTCCAAAATTGCTTTGCAGGAAGGACTAGGTGCTGGCGCTGGTGCACAGCTTCACAACAGGAGTACTTAGAAGGTGACCACAGTGATATTCAGCAGTGAGGTATGCGGGACTTAGAACAATTAAGTTCGTGGACTTAATTGTCAGAGCTTGTATATGGAGTGAAAGTTCCTGAAGCCAAGCTTAGATGTGACAGCCTTTCCCAAAGAGGCACAATTAAAACCATATATCAAGTCAAAGTGCCTGATTTGCAAGTGAAAATGCACAGTTATGAATGTAGCAAACTGTTTGTCAGGCAAATTATAAGGAAATAGTTCTTCCTTCTGTCACCAGGACATTGGTTTAGCTGTTACGGTATTAATTTCGGAGGCTGGAAAGCCCTTGATGTTGTTAGTTGCATCTACCTGAAACTGGAAAGAGTGGAGATGGTTGGTAATAAAATAGAATTGCAGCAGAAAATCTAGCGAAGATCACACCAGCTAAAAACATCGAGAAAGCGCGAGTTTGTAATTATCTGTGCCAAGAATCCATTCTGCCAGACAACTGAAGATAAAGGTGCCCTTAAGAGGTGGCCATGACTTTTGGGTACTCCTTCTTCCTGTTGTTCTCTACGCTTACCCATCCCTCCTCCCCTCGGGTAGAAAGAAGCCTCCCAAGCTTACTGGAGTCTTCAGTAGTGTCTGGGGCTATTATTTCTGTCTGTGGCTTAAATCATTAGATGCCCCAGCAACACATTTTTTGTGACTCAGTCTGACTGATAACACTCAGATAGACCATTCCAGCCAAGAAAAGTGGTACTTACGTTCTTCAAACTCTCTGCATTTTAAAATCACTCAGGCAGATTTTAAAAAATGCTTATGCCCAGGGCTCACTCTCTGAGACCCTGACTTAATTGGTCTAGACAGGCTCAGACATTCATTTTTTTTTTCTTTTGTGTTGTTTTGTGTTTTAGCTTTCCTCATTGATTCCGATGTGTAAGCAGGGTTGCAGCAATCCTTTTGAGGGAAGCATGAACAAGTCAGGAAAGCTGCTTGCTTTTTCCTCTGGAGTAGTTTTGCTATGGAGGCCTCAGACATCTTGCTCCCAGGAGGCATACTGGATAGGGGAGAGCTGATGAAGCCTGACGTTTGGGCTCATCACCCCCATTGACTAAGTGCCTTAACCTCCCCAGGCTTAAAGGTCCTTCATTGATGGAATTAAGCAACTGGGCTAGTCCTTGTTTCCTTCAGCTCTTCCAAGCAGTGACACTGAAATATAGTCTTAGGCTGGGTTCTCTAGAGAAGAAAAACCACTAAAGCATATAAATACAGAGAGAGAGTTGTCTCAAGGAAATGGCTCACTTGGTAGTAGAGGCTGATATGCACCAAGTTCCATGGATCAGGCTGGAGGCTTCTCTTGGTTCACACAGCTGCAGGGGCTGCCAAGCCCAAGATCAGCAGGTCACCCAGCAGTAGTCTTGTTCACAGGCTACAACGACCAACAAATCCCAAGCGTGGCAGGCAAGACGGAAGGTAGGCTGCTGGTTCAGGTCACAAGAACTGGAGGTCAGATGAGCAAAAGCCATTTGCAGGATCCAGAGCAAGTGAAATCCTGAGAGCCTTGCCAGAATGTCCATCTACACTGGATACAGCCCATACCCACCCAAGGAAACTCCTTCTCTGCTGATCGGCTACTCACAGCAGATCCTATCATGAAAGTGATTACATTATATCAGATCTCATCGTAGATGTGATCACATCATCATATAAATGCCAGACTACATCCTAATTGCCAAATTGCTGAGAGTCTTGACCCAGCCAAACCTACACACAACCCTAACCATAACAGATGCCTACAGGACTTCTGTTCCTCTGTTGAGCAAGGCACATACAGTTAGAAAGCCAGATTCTTTGCTTTGTGTCTCATTTAGTTCCCACAGCAGAACCAAACCTGTTGCCATCTGGTTGAGCCTGACTCATGCCGACCTCGTGTGTGCAGAGTAGAACCCTTCCATACAGCTTTCCAGGCTGTGACCTTTTGAAAGCAGAGCCGCCAAGCCAAGTGTCGTCAAGTCACCTGCCTTTTTCCCAAGGTATTTCCAAGTGGTTTCAAACTAGCAACATTTTGATGAGTAGTCAAGCACAAGTCATTTGTGCCATCCAGGGACATTTAACCCAGGCAAGTTGGTAAAAGACTGTAAAAATGGCCCTACTTTACCCTTTCTCCTTTCAGATTTTAATTTTAGAGTAACTGTAGGTCTGTGAATCCAATTCTCTAATCAAACCATTTTCTTAAACTTAACTCTAAGTAGAACTGAGATGGGCAACACATGCCCTGATACAGGAAAAAAATGGTCAGGATGTTAGGTCTGGATTGCAAACCATCTCAGCCCTATATTATCCACTAAAAGGAAGAAACATCATACCTCAAAAGGTGTCTTGGACTTGAGCTCTGTAAACTGGCAGCCCAGATGCTTGTGACACTTAGACAGTTCTAGATTGAAGAAGAAACTTCACTTTTTCGGAAAGAAAATAAAAGAAGAAACCCTCTGTAAATCCCCGCTTTAAATATGAAAGACATAAATGTCCACTTAGACAAGAAAGACTAGCATTCTAATACAAAAGTAGATGTACTAGTTGATAAATAAAAAGATACTTAGTAAATTTTAAGGGCAAAACTGAGGTGCAGACAAACTAGAGAGATTCAGATGACATTTTCTCTGAAATATAGCACACAGAGTGAAAAACAGAATAAGACAAAGATTTGGGGCTGAGATATGATGAGGGTTTCCTGAACCCATACTGTGCACAAAAGCATTCAAGGTTGTTATGTATGTGAATGCGTGCATGGCTCTTTTTTTCTTTCCTTGAACCTGCTGCTGGAGTCTATCGTCCTGTCCTTTTTCATAACTTTCGCGGCAGGGTAGATGTACTCTCCCAACTGGGGCTCTATTCGCTCTGCCAAAACCCGTTCTAAAAATCAGCTTTCCAAATGGCAGCACTAAGAGGACACAAACAAGGCTGAAAACCAGGGAACAACTGAGAGGAACGACTTGTGTTAGGAAGTTAAAGAGAATCTGAGAAACCCCATGGAGCAAGCTCCTATTTCCCCAGGATCCTGCTGGCTTGTGCCCGTTGAGGTGACCAATCTCTCCAGATGGGATGTGCAACTTTGCAAATTGGGTTGTAATTGCCCATGACAATTGCAGGCTACTTAGTACACCAAGAAAAAAGATATACCAACAATAACAGCAACCAGAAACTTGAACTGTTAGAGGCAGATGTCCTACTAAAACTGTATTGTTTCCATTAGAGAGATTCCTCTCCATGTTATTGTTCTTTGTTGCATGTACTTCTGCCCACCTCCCCCTACTCTCCTGCTGTCGCTTTTGTGAAAGTGAAGCAGAAATCTCACAAACCCTGGCTCCTGTTACTGTTCAGATGCATAAGCAAGTATATTTCTTATAAGCTCTCTAAACTCTGCTGTGGAGTTAATTCTAATTCATAGTGACTGTACAGGATAGAGTAAAGCTACCGCATGTGGTTCCCAAGGCTGTGATCTTCATACATCTTTCTCCCTTGGAGCGACTGGTGTATTTGAACTGTCTTTTGGTTAGCAGCTGAGCACTTGAACCACTGTACCATCAGAGTTGTTCTTCTTACATTTTTTTCATTCATTCATCTGTCAATCCATCCATCCATCCACACGACCATTTGTTTGTCCAATAGCATGCATTCAGTGTGAGCTGTGAGCACATTGGTTGTTTTGTCTGTCCAAGAGCTTGGCCTCTTCTTACCGAGACTCCGCTTTCCTCTAGGGAAACTCCCTCCTTTGGTTTTAGTCCAAGCAGTTCAAATGGGACTGACCCCAGAACCAGCAGTAATGGTGGATACACCCACCAGGTCTGGCTGCTGTCCTGCCTCAGTGACTAGATTACCTGGGAAAATTTTAATCAGTCCAACTCCTTGGCTGGAGTTGGAAGTCTTGGGGAAGAAAATCTCTCACACAGCCAGGATTGCCAAGGTGGAGGAATGCCAGCTCTGAGTCGCTGGTAACCACGAAGGAAGAGAAAGGCCAGGAAAGAAGAAATGAAACAGGACTGAGAGAGAGTGGGAGACGGAGTCCTAACTGCCTGGTTGAGCCCCTGGATCCAGCTGTGCAAGTCATGTCATCTGGGATCACTCTTGTGGCTCAGTAACCTAAGGGGTCACTCTGAGGTGGAATCAGCTCAGCAGCAGCAGTTTGGGTTTTGGTTGGGTCAATGAATACTCCTTTTCACTTTAAGTCTTTTTTGAGTCGAGTTTCTGTCCATTGCAAACAGGAGTCTGTCTACTGGGAGCCAGGCCTGGGAAAGAAGACAAAGTAATTTCAGAGACCCAGCAGCCTCGCAAAGTGGTTGAATTCTGGCTTCAGCTGACAAAGTGCATGGTCTCCTACAAATGCCTTGGTTCCTCAATTTATTCATCTGGAAACTGGTGATGGTATAAATAGTACCTCCTTTCTTATGTATGTTCATGCACTGTACGTGGTCTGTAGCAAGCATTTGACAGAAGTCAGCATCACTTGGGCTTTGATCTCACAAAAACAGCATATCCTACCACCTTTCTAAATGGAGGCAGCAACACAGTGCTGTAAATTGTAGTGCAGGAGCTAAAGTGCTTGACTGCTAACTTAAAGGTCAGTCAGTGGTTTGGAAACACCCGGAGCTCCATGGGAGTAAGGCGGGACAGTGGGCTTTCATCAAGATTTACAGCCTCAGAAAACTATGAAGGAGTTGTACCCTGTCCTACGGGGTTGCTGTGAGTTGTGATCAACTCCATGGCAATGGGTTTGTTTTTTGTTTGCTTGTTTTATATGTAAGTTGTAGTCAGCGGCATCTAGAGGCGATGAATAGTATCTAAGTCATAACAATATTTGTATGAATTTGCTTTCTTGTCTTTCTCCTCCTTCCCACAGTATTGTGGTGACTATCTTACTGTTACTAATTAATAATAAAAATATAATTGTAAACAACTGAGGTTTTTGTCACTGTCCGTTCCTGTGGTGTACCTTAGCAAGAGTTGGCTAATTTGTCACTTCGACTCGACGGCACTTGGCTTGGCTTCATCTTCCCATAAAAAATGCTGCATGTCCTGAGTGAAATTAGCTCCAAGTGCATGCAATGGTAGTCTCCAAATGCACTGTCAAGCAAGTTATTCTAGAAAGACTCACTGAACAAACCAAAATGCTCAAATCACAGGCTTATTACACCAATTTAAAATACATAGCAAAAAACGAGGCTTGATTGATGGGGTAAGTCAGTATACTTAGGATGGAGGGAGTCGTGGAAAGACCAGACTCCCTGAATCTTGGGGTGCACAATGTTCACGTGCCCTGTCTCTCTGCCACATCAGCTTTCCCTGCTAATGCTATGGTTACCAATGACCAGAGGTGAGGTTTGAACCAGAGGGCTGTGCACTAAGGTGTTAACTCAGTGGGTTTGAGGTGGTCCAGCCTTGGACATTCCAAAGAAAGGCCTGGTCCTTGACCAGATTCTGGGTGATAACCTGTAAGTCCTTGGAATATCCTGCCTAATAAGAATGTCATTGAATATCTGGTGCCTTGGACCATACCATATAGTCAATGCTAACCATATGACTTATGGTGGGGGCCTTGAGCCATAGTGTATCAGTTTAACCTCTGGAGTGGCTGGAGACTGAGTAACTAAGGTCAGTCACACGGATGTCCCGTGCCTCTGTGACTCCACTTCACTAAAAACCCTGGACACCAAGACTCTGTTGAATTTCCTTGGTTGGCAACACTGTGCATGCAATATGACACATTGGTGCAAGAATTAAGCACTGTCCATATAATTCTGAGGGAGGACAATTGGAAGCTTTCTTTTGATCTCTTTTTTTCTTCACTGATTTTCATCCTTCAACTGTAAAAAAACTCTAACCATGAGTGTAACAGCTTCTCCAAGTTCTGTGAGTCCTAGCGAATCCGTGAAACTGAAGGTGGTCTTGGGGACATGTGACAGAGAAGCCTGCTAATGGATGGTTACTGAGCCAGTGTCACATTCTTGCTCTTTCAAACAATCTTGAGGACAAGTATGCCTGGCCACAACTGTAGCTTACTGATTAGCCCGATCAGTATCTTTCGGTTCTATTTTTATTTCTTGGGTAGAGGGCGTGTGACACAAAATGGATGTCTTTAGTAGATGGCCAAATGGAGAACAGGAATATTAAAGGTTTGCATAACCACAAGGTCGGCAGTTCAAATCCACCAGGCGGTCCTTGAATACTCTGGGGATCAGTTCTGCCCTGGCCCCTAGTTTTGCCTTGTGTTGGATCCGACTCGACGGCACTTGGCTTGGCATACTTAGTATCATGGGTTGAGCTGTGTCCCCCTAAAAATATGTGTAGCTATGTGGCTGGGTCATGATTCCCAGTATTTTGTGATTGTCCTCCATTTTGTGATTTTCCTACGCTGTATGTTAAAGGATTAGGGTTGGGACTGTAAATCCCTTCAGAAGATCACCACCCTGCTCCACTGTAATGGGAGTTTCCCTGGAGCGTGGCTTGCCCCACCCTCAATCCTTTCATCCTACAAGAGATAAAACAAAAGGGAAGGAAGCAGAGAATTGGGAACCTCACACCATCAAGACAGCAGCATTGAGAGAAGAGCGTGTCCTTCAGACCTGAGGTTCCTGGGCTAAGATGCTCCCTGGACAAAGACTGACGCAACACAAGGACTTTCCTCCACAGCTGATAAGGCAGAAAGCCTTCCCCCGGAGTGGACAACCTGAATTTGGACTTGTAACCTGCTAGACTATGTAAGAATAAATTTTCCTTTATTAAAGCCATCCACCTCAAGGTGTTTTTGTTAGAGCAGCGCTAGCTGACTAAAACACTTAATGCCTCTTGATATTAAGTTTCATGTATATTTAGTACATTATTAATATTTAGTACTTAGGTACACAATAAATACCATGTATGTCTTGGTCCTTTCATCCCTTTCTATTTGTGTTTAATACATACGTGCTCTACGTGTTAACTATATGCCAAGCCAAATATACCTTATACTTAACACACCTCGTGAATCCTATGACAAAGATTCTGTTTACTAGCTACTTGTCTATATGTAAAATATTGTGAAATAGTTTGGGTTTTACGAACTACAATATAGAAAATTCCCTTAATAGAATCAGATATTCACAGGGCATGCCCTGATAGGTGAGTTAGGGCAGGAAGCATGAATGTATCGCTAAATGCTTTAGTGCACCAAGTAATTCAGTTCTAAGCTATGGGATGAGGCCTAACACACAAGAATCTTGCTTCTTCAAGAAGCTGCTCATTGTAATTCTCTTCCAAAAGTTTTAGGTCCTTTTAATTGTTCTCGCTGAATTAAATAATAACAACAATCACTGAAAGCTACCATATTCCAGGTGCTATTCTAAACACATTACATAAATTGATGCTTCAAAACAACTCTATGAAGTAGTGACAATTTTTAATTTCATTTTTACAGAGGAGAACAACAGATGCAGATTGGCTAAATAAGTTGCCCAAGATCAGTAGCTGGAAGCAGTGATATAGTCAGGAATCAGACTCAGCGAAACCGGCTCCAGAACTCATGCTCTTACCTCTGAACTCCGCTGCTTTGCAGCACCGTCTGCTCCTTGTTTTCACACTTCCTTGGTTGGAGTCCAGTGCAGATGCTATGTAAACATTGCTAAATATAAGATACTTGAAAATGAAATTTGCCTAGGCTGGATGCTAGCAAGACTCGAAAGAGTGAAGTTGTAAGTGCATTAATTTATATTAACCTGCGACAAGACTGTTGTTGAGTAGGATGTCATATAATTACCCTAATTGCAATGCCGGCACAAAGTGCAGAAGTTCAGCATGGCAGAATGTCATCCAGTGCTAGAACAATGAAATAGATATTCTTAAAAAGAAAAAATTAGATTTTAAAGTGTTATGAGAAAAAAAGCGATATTTTCTCCACAGACAGCAAAACCATACAGAAAAAATGGAGCAGCAACACATACAACCTCTTCAGAATTAGCTGATATTTGTCACAAGGTTAATCTTCATTCTATCTTACTTCTGAGTGAGAATATTAAAAAAAATACAAAAACATATATAGTATGGGTCAGGTCAAAGGGTGTCACACTAAGAAATCCCCAGGGCAAAGGTAGACATTTTGACATTCCTTCTTTTAAGCTACATGCTCATGAATGCTCACCACAATGAGTCTAACTTCCGTGACAAGTAACTATTTGAATTACTCCGTTGAGGGAAGGCAGAGAACAGAAAATAACCAAAGTCAGGCAAAAACCTGGAAATTCTACCTCTGCTCTCATTGTGTGACCTTTTATAAGTATGTGAACTTGAATCTCAATGTCTTCACGTACTGGTGACACTACCTATACCAGGGCATTATGACCCTGATGAGAAATACAGAATGTGGCAAGGAAATGTCTCCAAATATTGTCTAGTATATATGTAGTAGGAGCTTGATTAGTAGTAGTGGAATCTGAAGTGGAGAATACATTAGCTCAAAATATTCCTTTAGGAGATAAGCTCCTAACCCTGGCGGAGTAGTGGTTAAGTACTATGGCTGCTAACCAAAAGGTCAGCAGTTCAAATCCACCAGATACTCTTTGGAAACTCTATGAGGCAGTTCTACTCTGTCCTATAGGGTCGCTGTGAGCCAGAATTGACTTCATGGCAGTGGGTTTAGTTTTTTTGGTTAGATCCTATTAGTCCTCAGAGTGTTGGTGAGAGTGAGGCAGGAAATTGGATTCCTGCTTTTATTAGTTCAAAATCAAACTTGCTTAAGAAAGCACAATTTTCATTTTTAAGGGCTTCAAAAAGAAAGCAATTTCATGCCATTCCTTGAAATCCAGGGCCTCTTAGGAGATGGTATTTTAGGGTACAGCTGTACGCACAATCATTGGGAAGAGATGACTAGGGAGCGCAGTCTTGGAAAATACTGTCTACACCTACTTACCATACCAGACCGACCAGGAAACCAGCCCTCGGCAAAGTCTGTCTGAATTTCACCGAGATCCCAATTTTACAAACTGAGGAATCTTGCTGTATCACACCAGCTCATTTTGCCCCTGCCCCCTCTACACCCTGTCATTATTAAAGAATCTTCATAGGCAATAATCCTCACAGCTAAAGAACTCTAACTCAGCAGGCTTCCTGGTCCCAGCCCCAAGTCCAAACACCACACCCAGGGTTACACTCTCCCATTAAGCTTTGATCCAGGACAGGGCTTTTGCCACCAAACAAAGCTTCCTGATTAGCCCCCATACTGTGATTGGCGGTGACTCCCTTGGCTTTAACTGGGAAGCTGTCCTGGTAATTAACCTCTCCTTTTAAGGTTCCTGGTTCCTGCAGCTAGGCTGCTAACGCGGAGCAGCCAGTGACTTACCCTGAGGGCTTCTCTCCAAGTAGGACACAAAAGCCCTTTTAAAGTCTTTCTGCAGCATAGTAGTAGCCTAAAAGTTGCTTAGAAAGCTAATAGGAAAAGCTTTTTATTATTCTGAGGATAGTCCTTCTGGATCTGAATTTGATTTTCTTATGACTTTTCTTTCTTCTTTTTTTAAGCAACGAATCAATTTCATTCCCGTTTAACCATGTCCTGTGACTGCAGACAGTTCCCCTGACGTATTCCTGTGAACGTCTGACTGTGGCTTGCTGGACGCTGGGACTTTTCAGAAATTCCAGTCTGAGACTACCACTGTCCCTAGGAAGTCCTTCGGAGCCATACCGCCTACCGGTGAGTTTTTAAATAAACACATTTATCTGAGGCTGAGGGAAAAGACCTACGTAGAACCTTCCAGCAGGTAATCTGCTAACAAATAATTCCCATCACAACTCCAAATTAAAAAGAGGAAAAGAAAAAACCAAGAAGATGAACAAACAAAAAACCTGAAGTGAGAAAGAATGGGTGTGGGCATTGATTGATTTGTTGGTAATAATTCTAAGACAAGATAACGTTTACTGCTGATTGGGAACACGCCAGACACTGTCCTGCGTTTGGTAACTCTTACCTCACAGAATCTTCAAGAGACTCTTGGGAAGCAGATGCTACTATCCCTACTTTACAGGTGATGGTTCTGAGGTGAGAGTACTTGAGGTGTGACAGTAAGCAGAGGGATGTGCTGGAGAGAGGACTCCAGACTTCCAGCCATGTTCTTGCAGCTGGTCCTTAGAGGAGCTCTCTCTGGGCCAGTCTGGGGTGACCTGCCTAGTTATATGTGCAGCCAGGGCTATCTTTTCTGTCACAAAGCACTACAGCTTCAGGAAAGTTCTCACCTCTAAGCTGGTATCTCCAGGCTGTTCCTATCTGAGCCTTTCCTCAATTCAGTCTGTGTCTGGTTCCAGAGAACACTTTTATCCTCTGCTTAGCTGCCGCTGATGGCATCAAGGGCAGGGTACTTGGGGACCACAGAGGAGGGAGGCCCGTCCAGCCAAGGGCACTGGACAGAGAGTTGTCTCCAGAACAGGTGGATTTCCAGCTGGGAGAGGCTTGCCCCTGCAATGTAAAACTGAGTAAGTGAGCATCAGTGTGAAAAGAGAGGTCCTCTCACCTCCACTAACACTGGTGCAGGACTGGACAAAGCTGGAAAAAGTAACATGGTTCAGGCAAATTGTGGAGCATGTGCTACGGCCAGGACCAACGGGTTGGATATGCCCAGGGCAACAAGGCCAGGGCTTCTGAACAAGTGCTGACTATCAAGAAGATGCCTGTCAGTCAACCTGCAGTAAAACGTGATTTGTGTAAACTAAAAACACATAAACCCAAAATATTTACGTTTCACAAAAACACATAAATGCAATAATTTTCTACTGAACAAAGTAGAAGGGTTTCCACTGGAGTGGGTAGGAGAACAAAGTGCAGAATAGGAGGGCGACGAACTAACTAAAAGAAGATCTGAATCAAAGATAATATTGTGCTGTGAACCGAAAGGAACGACGGATGTCAGACTTTGGCCTCTGAGGGAGCTGGAGGGAGAGGAACGAGACGAAGTGGGGATATGTACGTGTATGTGTGTATACATATACATATTTATGTACTTGTGTATAGATATATATTAAATAGAATATATAGTAAAGGTAAGTCTTGTCATAAACTTAAGTTAAAATTGGCAAAACTATTAAACACAAAATGGCTATGCTTGAGCTAAGTAAGACAGTGAGAAAGTGCAAAGTCATGGTGAAGAAGTAAAAATGGGAAAATACAAAGTCATGGTGAAGAAGTAAAAGTGAGGAAACAACTGCCGGAGGGAGATGGCCACAGATGGTCAGAGATGATAAAGACCGTAAACAATCACAAAGAAGTCAACAACTTGAGGTACCAGAAGATACGACTTAGGGACTGGCGGACAACAACCAGAACCAAGCAAAGAACTTGTACTAAAGACCCAGCACCCTGGACTTGGGGCGCAGCAGTCCGCTCCAGAGGTCTTGGCCCATAGTCTGCACCCTGACCTCGTTTGACTCATCTTCAAAGGCCTGGTGGCACTGTCTCCCTCTGGGAGTCTGGACCCCCGGTCCGTTACTGTGCCTCATCTTCAAGGGCCTGGGGCCCAGCCTCCTCCCGACAGTCTGTGTCTGCAAGTTTGCTGTGCTGTGACTGCTCCTGGGACCTCATCCGCTTGCCATCAAAGGTTGGTTCGAGTGTCTGTGACTACTTTCCCAGTGTTGCCTCTTTCCCTGTGCTGTCCCTACTGACAGATCTACGTCGGAGATGCCTTATCATTCTCTTGACATCTAAACAGCCTGCTTCCAATGACTGTGACAAGTCTTCTGTTAGTGTCTGAGCCAGGTGTTGTGTTCCTGCCTGCTTCACACTGGGTACACCCAGTCAGCGTAAAATCCTACTTCAAATTCTCCTGATGTCAGAACGGTGAGAGCACAGCCAATCCTTAAATTCTTTATTGTGAACCCCGCTTTTAGGGAGTGAAGGTGTTCACATACTAATACGACTTGCTGCAGTCCCTGTGGGACCCAGTGGAACCTGTGGGGGCCTTGACTAAGGTGAAAGAGAATTCCCAGCCAATATGAATATAGAGAAGAGTTCTTAAGCAAGGTAAACGAGAGTGCTTTACATCCTGGTACTAGCACCTCCTGCCCCGCTGCTTAATTGTAAATATGTGGTTTGATTAAATAAGGCTTCTTACTGACCCCAAGCCTTATTAGTTGCTTATTTTCATCTTGTGACCACCAACATATTCTGAGTGCTCACAACACGACATAACTGTGTTTTTCTGATTATCTATGAAGCAGTCCTTTGCTATGAATCAACTCTTTCCCCCACTTTCCTTGGGGTGTATTAGACCTGTTTCTGTCTGTAGTGTGAGTCATACCTCCGTCTCCGGGTTGACTGGTCCAGGGCTGGGCACATAACTCAAGTTCAGTCAGTATACTTCTTTCTATGGATGGCTACGGGGTTAGTATAATATAGTATGGGATTAAGGGTGAGTTGAAGCCAAACTGGATTCAAATCTTTCCTCCATCACTAGCCACCTGACCTGTGCACACAGCTTAGACTCTGAGGACCTGAGCTGTCGTATTGGTAAATGGGGAAATGTAGCACCTAACTCACAGAAATGCGTGCAGATATCATGAGTGAATGAAGTGCATGAATGGTACTTAGAACAATGCCTGTTACACCAGAAACTCAATAAATGATCGGCAATTGTTGTTTTTTAAGGATTTTGGAATTGGGAGAATATGGTATGCTAAGGGTTAAGTCTAGAGCTAGTTGTTTTCAATTGCGTGAAGGAGCCTCATCATTTTATCTCCATGAGTTGTTCAAATATCATCATCTTATATAACATTTGTGATGTGACAAAGATTGGGAGACACTGCTGCACAGGAATCCCATCTTCTATTCGGTTCCTGGGGCCTTGCCATGTACCAGACCTTGCGTTCACATGTTACCTCATTATTTTTTCATTACAGTTTCTTTTGCCTAAAGTTAGTTTAAGTGTATTGCTGTCACTTAGCTTTGGATCCTGCTCATAATGACAGAAAAGATGCCAAAACATCAGCCTTTTAAGTGGTTTCCACATCTGGTAAGCTCCATAAAAGCTTCCACACAGTAAAAGTCGCCCTCATGTCCTGATCACTTAATCAAATGCTGCTGAAAAGCAAAACAGATCATGTATCCTTTCATTACAATGACCAAGTCCTGATTCACACAAATGGTGGATTTTCACAGAATTTTTCACTGTAACGACACATTTAAGCGTGTTTGTGAGAAAATCAGTTGTTACCTTTACTCATTTATATCTAGGGTGGAAGGTTCTATTTACCATTTCCCAGTAGAATGCTTATACAATTGTCGAGAATAATAATTTTCAACATCTTTAGGAATATTGGCCAAGTTTTGTTGCGTAAATGACAGTTTAAATTTCCTAGAACAGAGGTAACTACAAGAGGACGTGAGAGTGTTTCTAGAAGGATGAACAAGCAGAAAACATTCTCTGACCTTTGAAAGTCTGGGAATAGTCAACAAACTGATTTAGGCAATGTGACCGCTTTGAGGATTTCTAAGAAGACTGACTTCTGTTTGTTCAGTCACCATCTGAAAGTGCAGAGATCAGGAACATCAAAAGCTTTATCTGAGCTGCTGAACGTGTTAGTGAAATCACTAGTGTGTCAGTCACAGAGGCACTTCCCAGATTTCTGCATGGCAGCAGTTTTTATCTATGTCAGCATGTCAGGTCACATCTGATCAAGTGAGTGGCTCTTCCGGCATGCCGAACGCCTTCCAAGTGCATGCCAAAGAGGAAGGAAAACTAGTCATTTCCTGCGATTGGAAGTGAGAGGCAACCACAGGGGTCTATAATGACTTCCTGAGGATGTTTAATCAATCATTACTGTAGGTGAAAGCTTGCACATGAAGCTTGTCCTTTACACTTCACAAATCCAAACCCAAACTCCTCACTGTCAAGTTGATTCCCACTTATAGCCATACTACAGGGCAGAGAAGAACTGTCCCACATGGTTTGCAAGGAGCAGCTGGCAAGTTCAAACTGCCAGGCTTTTGGTTGGCAGCCAAATATTGACCACTGGGCCACCAGGGCTCCTCACTTCACAGGTAGCAGCAGTAACTCTTCAGAAGCCGAAGGCCAGTTGCCTTTCAGTAGGAAGCACAACTACAAGAAGCTTTACCCAGAGGTCGTGGGTCTAGGACTGGTATGGTATCCACAGTATCAGTGAGCCACATTTCTTCTGCTTTACTTCTCTTGTCAAGTGTGACTACCATTTCCAAGTTTACTTCATGGTTGGTGTCCACAGCTGGTGGAACCTTTCAGCAATGAAGGAGAATGGGGAGCAGAAGCATACATCTGTCCTTCTAACATTTCCTAAAAGAAACTTCCTAGACGTCTGGAAGTTTCCTCAAAGTTTCTCCTGTCACTTCTAGTTTAAATCTATTAGCCAGAACTTGGTGATATGAATACATCTGATTACAAGGTGGGTCAGGCTACAAAACATAATCCTTACTCCAGCTAAAATTTAGGGATTCTATGGTAGCATGGTATAGTGGTTAAGAGCTACAGCTTCTAAACTAAAGGTCAGAAACTGGAATCCACCAGCTGCTCCTTTGAAACTTTATGGGGAAGTTCTACTCTGTCCTACTGAGTCACTGTGAGTTGGGATGGACTTGACATTTGATGGACAATGGGTTTTATTACCATAAGAATTAGTGGAATGGAGGACCATGGTTTTGGGGGACAGCTAGATGAGTTGACATAGCAATCCATTTCTGTCTGAAGAGTTGAACTTCCATTATGATCGATGGACAGGGGCAGCACCAGGGCCAGGGGCCATGCTCCCAGGTGAACTCCGAGGCTCCTGGACCATCAGTTTTGGTCTTTTAGTGGATATCTCAGGGTATACCCCTTTTTATTCTTGTGTTGCCAGTGAGACTCAGCTTTGTGAGCCCCATTACGGCTATAACTGGTGGTGGCCTGGCACCATCAGGTTCTTTCAGTCACATGTTGATGTAGTCACCCGCTCACATGGGTCTCTCTGTCTTCTGGGTTCTCTTTACACCATGTCGTTTTGGTCCTTGGAGATCATCTGTTCCTGCTGAGTTGGGACCATTTTGTGTACCTCAGATGGCAGCTTGACAGCTTTTAAGACCCCAGGCACCACTCACCAATTTGGGGTGCAGAAGACTCTCCTAGCAAAGCACTAGTTATGCCAGTTGGCCTTGATGTCCCCTGAGAGCATGGTCTGCAGATCCCCACCCCAGCTACTCTGTCTTTGCAATATTGGGTTAAGATGGGAGGAGTATTTATGTCTATGTTGTGTATTAACACTTCCATCACTGATCCTAATTTTTCTTGGATGAGCTTTATCATTTTAGATTTGATATTTAGGTCTTTTAACCAGCTTGAGTTGGTTTGTGCAGAAAGTGTGAGATACGGGTCTTGTGTCAATTTTTTGCAGATAGATATCCAGTTAAATTGATCTTCTTTCTAAGTGTGCTGTGACAAATTTTACCCAACCAACTTTCTATCAACTAATCAATACCCCACCTTCTCCCTCCCTCCCTCCCCACCCTTGCAGCCATCAAAGAGTTTTTTCTTCTACGCATGAGTCTGTTTTTAAGTTCTTATTGTAGGGGTCTCATACAATATTTGTCCTTTTGCCGCTGACTGCTTTCACTCAACATAATGTTCTCCAATTGAAACCAGGTTACGAGATGCTTCCTAAGATCATCATTGTTCTTTATCATTGCATAGTGTTCCACTGAATACATATACCACAGCTTACCTATCCATTCCTCTGTTGTTGGGCATCTGGGTTGATTCCATCGTTTTGCTATTGTGGACTGTGGTGCGATAAACAATCGTGTGCATGCATCAGTTGGTGTGAAGGGCCTTGATTCTGTAGGGTATATTTCAAGCAGTGGAACTACCGGGTCAAATAGCTTTTTAAGGATGTGCCAGATTGCTTTCCAAAGAGGTTGCACCATTTTGCAATCCTACCAACAGTGTAGGAGAGTTCCAATTTCTCCACAGCCTCTCCAGCATTTGTTGTTTTGTGTTTTTTTGGATCGTGGCCAACCTTGTTGGGGTGAGATGGTATCTCATTGTAGTTTTGATTTGAATTTCTTTAACAGCTAATGATCGTGAGCACGTCCACCTGTGTTTTTTGGCTTCCTGGATCTACTCTTTAGAGAAGTGTCTGTCCATCTGTGTTGCCTATTGCTTAATTGGATGATTTATCTTTTTCTTATTGATATTTTGTAGTATCTTATGGATTATGGAGATCAGACATCAGTCTGACATATAGAGTTCAAGTATTTTTTCTCATTCTGTAGCTGGTCTTTTAATTCTATTGATAAAGTCTTTGGATGAGAAAAAATGTTTCATTCATAGTAGTTCCCATTTATCTATTGTCTCTTCTATTGATTGTGGGTTTTTTGTAAGATTCTGAAGTCTGTCTATGTTGTGTATTAACACTTCCATCACTGATCCTAATTTTTCTTGGATGAGCTTTATCATTTTAGATTTGATATTTAGGTCTTTTAACCAGCTTGAGTTGGTTTGTGCAGAAAGTGTGAGATACGGGTCTTGTTTCAATTTTTTGCAGATAGGTATCCAATTTTGCCCGTGTTAAACAGACCATTTTTACCCCAGTTTAAAAATCTTAGGGCCTTTGTCAAATATCAGCTGTTTGTTGGAGGATGGTGGCATCTCTGGGGTCTCTACTCTGTTCCATTGGTCTATATGTCTCTTTTTGCACCAGTACCAGGCTGTTTTGACAACTGTGGCAGTGTAATAGGTTCTAAAGTCAGGTAGTAAGAGGCCTCCCAGTGTGTTCTTCTTCAGAAGTACTTTACGTATCCAGGGTTTCTTCCCTTTCCAAACAAAGTGGGTGATTTGTTTCTCCATCTCATTAAAAAATGTTACTGGAATTCATACTGGCATTGCATTGTGTAAGTAGATTGCTTTGGGTAAAAAAGAAATTTTCAAAATGTTGAGTCTTCTTATCCATGAGAGGGGTAGTTTACTCCATTTATGTAAGTCTCTCTTAGTTTCTCGTAGTAAGGTCTTACAATTCTCTTTGGGAAGGTCTGTTATTTCTCTGGTTAAATTTATTCCTAGGTACTTTATCTTCTTTGGGGCTATAGTAAATGGTACTGATTTGGTGATTCCTTCTTTAATAATCTCATTGTTAGTATAAAGGAATTCTACTGATTCACTTACGTTTATCTTGTATCCTGACACTTTACTAAACTCTTCTGTCAATTTGAATACCTTACTTACAGAATCTTCAGGTTTCTCTGTGTATACAATCATATCACCTGCAAATAGAAATATTTTTACTTCCTGTTTGTCAATGAAGATGCCCTTCATTTCTTGGTCTTGTCTAATTGCTCTGGCTAGAACTTCTAGTACAATGCTGAATAGGAGCGGTCAGAGTGGGCATCCTTGTCTAGTTCCCATTCTCAAGAGGAATTATTTCAGACTCTCTCCATTCAAGATGATGTAGGCAGTTGGCTTTGTATAAATGGCCCTTATTGCACGGAGGAATTTACTGTCTATTCCTATTTTGCTGAGAGTTTTTAGCATGAATGGGTGTTGGACTTTATCAAAAGCCTTTTCTGCATCAATAGACAAAATCAGGTGATTCTTGTCTTTTGCACTATTTCTATGATTGATCACATTAATTGTTTTTCTGATGTTGAACCAGACTTGCATCCCTGGTATGAATCCAATTTGGTACTGATGGATTATTTTCTTGATATGTTGTTGTATTCTGTTGGCAAGAATTTTGTTGAAGAGTTTTGCATCTGGATTCATGAGTGATATCGGTCTGTAGTTCTCCTTTCTTATTGGGTGTTTCCCTGGCTTTGATATCAGGGTTATGCTGGCTTCATAGAATGAATTTGGGAGTATTTCATCCCTTTCTATGATGTGAAATAGTCTCAGTAGTATTCGAGATAATTCTTCTCTAAAAGCTTGGTAGAATTCTGTGGTGAAGCCACTTGGGCCAGAGCTTTTTTTGGTTGGCAGTTTTATGATGACTTTTTCAATCTCTTCCCTTGTGATGGGTTTATTAAGTTGTTCTGCTTCACCTTTTGATAATTTTGTTATGTGACATGAATCTAAGAATTTGTCCATTTCCTCTAGGTTTTCAAATTTGTTACAGTACAGACTTCCATAGTTTTCTTTATTGATATTTTTGATTTCTGATGAATCTGTTGTAACCACACCTTTCTCATTTCTTATTTGGGTTATTTGTTTACTTTCCCGTTTTTCTTTAGTAAGTTTAGACAGTGGTTTGTCAGTTTTGTTGATCTTTTCAAAAACCAGCTTTTGGCCTTTTCAATTTTTTCAATTGTTCTTCTATTTTCTGTTGTTTAGTTTTGCTCTAGCCTTGATCTATTTTCTTCTGGTGCCTGAGGGGTTCCTCTGTTGCTCTCTGTCTACTCATTCAAGCTGTAGGGTTGAATTTTTGTTTTGGGTTCTTTCTTGCTTCCAGATGTGTGCGTTTATAGAGATAAAATGACCTCAGAGCACTGCTCTGGCTCTGGTAAGCTTCTGGTAAGAAATGTTTTCCTTCTTGTTAGAGTCCATAAATCCCTTTATTTCATCCTTGATTTCTTCTATAAGCTGTGGCTTTTTGAGCAAGATGTTGTTGAGTTTCCAAGAGTTCCACTTTCTATGTATGTTTTTTCTTCTAATGGCTTGGTGGTCTGAGAAGATACTTTTCAAAAATTCAGTGGTATGGATCTTGTTGAGATTTGCTTTATGTCCTAACACATTCTATAAAATGTTCCATGTGCACTGCAGAAGAAGGTGCAGTTGTCTGCTGATGGACAGAAAGTTCTATATGTGTCAATGAGGTCTAGTTGGTTAATTGTGGCAATAAGATCTTCTGTGCCTTTATTGAGCTTTTGTCTAGACGATCTGTCCAATATTGAGAGTGGATTGTTAAAGTCTCCCACTATTATTGTGGAGTGATCCATCTCATTTTGAGTATAGTCAGTGTTTCTTCGATATACTTAGATGCTTTAGTATTTGATATATAAATATTTAATATTGTTACATCCTGCTTGCGTTTTGAACCTTTCAGCAATAAATAGTGCACATCCTCATCCACGATGGTGGATTTTACATTAAAATCTATTTTATCTGAGATTAGTATGGCCATACTGGCTCTTCTTTGTGTACTGTTAGCTTGATATGTATTCTTCCATCCTTTAATTTTCAGTTTGTTCATATCTTTAAGTCTAAGGTGAGTTTCTTATAAGCAACATATGAATTTGTTGTGTCTTTTGATCCAAGATGCCACTTGTTGTCTGTTTACTGGACTGTTCAGTCCACTCACATTCAATGTAGTTATTGATAGGTATGTGTTCAGTGCTGTCATTGTGATATGTTTATTTTTGTGTTGATATTTTCTCTTTTGTTCTTATTACTCTGTTCTGGGACATTCTTCTTTAAGAGTTGATTTTTCACATTTTTCAGGGTTGGTTTTGTGGTTATTGAGACTCTTGTATTATGTTTCTTGATTTGATATGTTGCATCTTTATTGTGCTTTGCAGCTGCCTCTGTGATCCCCCTTAATAGTCTATGTTTAAAACCAACTTTAACTACTACAAGCCTTATTAACTTCCTCTCCATGTGAAAGGATTGTAACAACTGTTGTACATCTCTCTTTTTCATATGTTGACAATGTAGTTTTTATGATGTGATCACTGAATTACTTCTTTTAATATTACAGCTTTGAGTTTGGAGGCTTCCCTAACTGAGTAGGTTTCTGGATGATGTGTCCTGTGTTTCCTCCTAAAATATAAAGTGAATGATTTTGTTCTTCTAAGCCAAGAGCTTCTTTCAGTATTTCTTGTAGCTTTCATTTGGTTTTTACAAGTCTCTGAGTTTCTGTTTATCTGCAAATGTCTTGATTTCGTTTTCATATTTGAAAGATAGTTTTGCAGGGCCTTTAATTCTTGGTTAGAGGTTCTTCTCCTTCAAGGCTTTGACTGTGTCATCCCATTGTCTCCATGACAGCATCATTTCTGCTGAAAAATCAGACAAAAATCTACAGAGTTTCCCTCTGAATATTTAGCTCTGATTTGAGTCTTGATGCCTGTAAGAGCTTCTGCTTGTGTTTCATTTTGTTAAGCTTGATTATAATATGCCTTGGAGTCTTTCTTTTGGGATCTATATTAAGTGGCATTCAACATGCATCTTGGATGTCTATATTCTCTTCTTTCATAATTTCAGGGAAGTTTTCTATCAGCAGCTCAGCCATAATACTCTCTGTGTTGTCAGGTGTCCCACCCTGCTCAGGAACTCCAATTAATCTTAGAATGTTCCTCTTAATAGAGTCCCACATGCATCTTAATGATTCTTCATTTTTTTTTTCTTTTCTGATGTCTACTCACAGATGCTGGAGTCAGTGGCTCTGTCTTCCAAGTCAGAAAGCCTATTTTCTGTTTGTTGAATTTGGTTTTCTTGGCTTTGAACTGAATTTTCTCTCTCTTTGACTTTGTTATCGATCTGTTGGATTTCAGAGTATTGGTGTTCCATCAGATCAAACAGCTTGCTTAATTTTTCATTTTGCTCAGCTGCATTTTGTATAACATCTAGGAGAGCTCTATGTATAATTCTTTTCTACTTCCTGTCTGATAGTTTCAGAAAGCCTTCTTCGTCTGGTAAGTTCTTTGGATCTTTCTTTTGTGGGCCTTCTGAAGCCATAGATGAATTCTTCCTAATATTCCGGTCCAAAGTTTGTTGCTTTTTGGGCATCTAGAGGTTGTTTTGTTTCTTTGGTGTTACCTTAACAGGATCTAAAGCTCAGTCTGAAAAGGAAGTTGATCACCAGACACCTTTATGTACTCCAGTGACTGGGCTCAGTGGAATCTCTGGGGTAGCAGGCTCCACCTCCTGACTGGCAAACATACAGCTCCACTTATAGATTCACTGGGGAGCCATCAGCTGACCCTATAAAGTGAGACAGTAAAGGCTGGAAGAGATGCCATTCAGATACACTGCAGTTATTTCTCATTGAAATGTAAAAAGCATCTGACAGCTTCCAAAATTAGTCAGGCTTTCAGGTGTGCAAGTCCCTCTTCCCAGCTGGCAAAGTAAGCTCCTCTATTTCAAAGACTGCTTTACTGCTGGAAAAGCACCCTCTGGGCAGGCACTGCCTCCCAGCCTGGGAATTAGGTCCAGCTGAGGCTTCTGTAAAGGAAACTCCACCTCCCAGGAAATCAGGATGATGTCCACATAAGCTCCCCTGCCTGTCTTAGTAAAGGCTATTCAGTGGCTGACATTCTGAGAGAAAGAGGTCATAGGGGCCCAGTTGCACAGATTCCAAGGCTAGGCTCTCAAAATGTGGCAACTCTGCTTGCCAATCTCATCAGTAGTTCGTCTGAGCCTTGCTGTCAGTCAAACTTCAGCCCCTCTCACCAGCTAAGACAGAGAAAAAAAAAAAGCTAAAGTGGTGATTTACCTTCATTCCATGAAAGCTAACACTCACTGAGAGTGGGTTGGCGAAAGAGAAGTTTCATGCTCAGTGGTATGTAGACCAAATAAGCCCTATGCTGTGTCCTAGGGCTCATTAGGTGTCCAGAAGTCTCTGTTTAATTATCATTTCAGACCTTGGTTTCCAGAAGAATTTGGAGAGACGTGTGTTTAGTCTGCCTTCTTGTTTCTGCCCCCTCCTTTTATTTTTTAATGAGTACAATGGACTTGAAGGACTGTTAGCTTTCTCTGCTTCATCATCCTTCAGGACTCAGCTCAAAATTGACCTTTTTAGAAAGTCTTCTCTCTCTCACTCCGTCACGGGACCTGTTCATTCTTACCATAAAAGTTATCTTGTTTATTATTTATTTTTACTTCTCATGGACTATGCAGTCACAGCTCCTCCATCACAGCTAAGTTGTGTTAGTACAGGATCTTGTGTATCCTGCAGCTTTTCACCATACTGCCAGTGGCACACAGTGCCTGTCACATGGAAGAAACTTAATGAAATGAGGGACGAATGAAGAAACTGTGAATCGGGGCCCTTAACAGAAAAATCCCAGGAGCAACTGTAGTTAAATATATAGACCCTGGGATCAGTTAGACAAAGCTCTCATGGCACAGTAGTTAGGCATTTGGCTGTCATCCAAAAGACTGGCAGATCAAATCTACCAGCTACTCCCTTAAAATCCTATGGGACGGTTCTACTCTGTCCAATAGGATCGCTAAGAGTTGGAACTGACTCAGTGACAAGGCATTACAATAAGGTTTATAGAGGAGTCCCTGAGTAATGCGTATGCTGAAGTGCTGGACTTTTAACCCAAAGACTGCTGGTTAGAACCCACACAGAGGCATCTTGGAAGAAAGGCCTGGCAATCTGTGTCCAAAAGGTCACAGCCATGAAAAGCCTATGAAAAGCAGTTTTACTCTGAAACACAGAGATCACCATGAGGCAGGAATGACTCAATGGCAACTCATTATCTTTTTTTTTTTTTTATAGAGGGTGGAGAGAAGTTAGATAGCTTTGATTAAATTCTTAGCTCCACCTCTTATTAACAACGTGGTTGTGTGCAAAAAACTTGTCTAAGCCTTGGTTTCTTTATAAAACTGGAAGAGAGAGCTTTCGTGACAATCAAAAGAGTTAATACATTTGAAGTGCTTAGTACACTACCTTGGCAATACCAGCAACTTAATGAAAGTCAGCTGTATTAGTTTTCCATGGCTTTGGTAACACTCACAAACGAAGTGGCTTAAAACAACAGAAATCTGTTCTCCCACAGTTTGGGGGTCCAGAAGTCAGACACCAAGCTCTCAACAGGGTTGTCTTCCCTCTGAAGGCTCTAAGAGGTAATAAGTCTTGCTCGTCTCTTCCAGCTTCTGGTGGCCCCAGGTGTTTCTTGACTTCTGACTGCATAATAGCAGTCTCTGCCCCTGTCTTTGTGTGATCTTCTTTACGTGTTTCATATGTTGTCTTTTCTTCACATAAGAACATCAAGTGTTGAGTTTAGGTACCAGTGTGCATCCATTGTGATTCTATCTCTGGATACTTACCTAGTTACATACAGAAAGACCCTATTTCCAAATAAGGTCACAGACTGAATTTCCCAGTGGATATGGATTTTTGAAAAGCACTATTCAACCCTCTGGAGCCCTGGCTCAGTGGTTAAGAGCTCAGCTACTAACCAAAAGGAGGACAGCTCAAATCCACTGGCATTCCTTAGAAGCTCTATGGGGCAAGTTCCACTCTGTTCTGGAGGATCACTATGAGTCAGAATCAACTCAACAGTAACAGGTACTTTTGTTTGTTTGTTTACTTAACCCGTTTTACACTAGCATTTATGCATTGCCATAATAATTAATGTTATTACTGGGATCTGTTTAGTTCAAAGATTGAAAGGAAATTTCCCAGAGGAAAGTGGAATAATGAGTTGAGTCTGATGATAGGCAGGAGTTAACCAGACAGACAAAGGGGTGAGAAGACCATAAAGAGAAGGAATCTCTTGTGCAGTGATCTTGTAGCAAGAGGAAATACACTGCAAGAATTAGAAAAAAAGAAGAGTCAATATGGCCAAAAGTGAAGATAAGGAGGGTGGTATAAAGGAATACTGGGAAAGAAGACAGGGATTAGGCTATGTAGGGCCTTCTGTATTATGAATTTCATCCCAAGTGCAAAGGGAAACTACTGAAGGGCTCCAAGCTAGTAAATACACAATCAGATCTGTAAAGGCTGAATGGAGAGCCTGGGTGGTACAAATGGTTAGTGCAGTCACCTACTACCTGAAGATTGGAGGCTTGGGTACACTCAGAGGTACCTTGGAAGAGAGGCCTGGTGATCTACTTCCAAAAAAAAAAAAAACATCCATTGAAAGCCCCAGGGAGCAGATTTCTCTTCTAACAGCACGGGGCCACCATGAGTCAGAAAGTATTCACCACCAGCTGGCTGGATGGTTAGTGAGGCATTAGCTTCTCAGAATAACTTCTATGTATGCAAAGCTTTTAGAAGTCTACTGTATTTGCATGTTAAAACCCAAGGTTTACTTGCTAGAAATGAAGATTTGAGACACTTACTGATGAAGATCAAGCACCACAGTCTTCAGTATGGATTGCATCTCAGCAGCAGGGAAACAAAAATCTTCATAACTGGACCAGTAACAACATTGTTGTAAATGGAGAGAAGATTGAAGTTGTCAAGGATTCATTTTACTTGAGTCCACAATCAATGCCCATGGAAGCAGCGGTCAAGAAATCAAAAGATGCTTTGCATTTGGAAAATCTGCTGCAAAGGACCTCTTTAAAGTATTCAAAAGTAAGGATGTCACCTTGAAGACTAAACTGTGCCAGACTCAAACCATGGTATTTTCAATTGTGTCATATGCATGTGAAAGCTGAACAAAGAGGACAGAAGAAGACTTGGTGCCTTTGAACTGTGGTGTTGGAGAAGAATATTGAATGTACCATGGAGTGCCAAAAGAACAAACAGATCTGTTCCGGAAGAAGCACAACCAGAGTGCTCCTTGGAAGCAAAGACAGCAAGACTGCGTCTTCCCTACTTTGGACATGTTGTCAGGAAGGATCACTCCCTAGTGAAGGGCATCACTCTTGGTAGAGTGGAGGGTCAGCGAAAAAGAGGAAGACACTTGAGGAGATGGATTGACACAGGTGCTGCAACAATGGGCTTAAGCATAAAAAATATTGTGGACACAGCGCAAGACCAGGCAGTGTTTCATTTTGGTGTTCATAGAGTCACTATGGGTTGGAACCAACTCGATGGCACCTAAGAACAACGACATACCTAACCCTGCCTTCCCGCACTCTTCCAAGAAGAGTGTGGGGCACCAGACCAGCTGGTGCTGGGCTTCCACAGGCTCCTTTAATGTGAGAAAAAAATGTTTCAATATGCTAAATACTTGAAAGTTATACATTGAAATGAACAAACTGCTAAGCTATATTCTAGCATCCTGTTTTGAGAGATATAACTTCACAAGACCAAAAGTCAGGAAAATATCAAAGATAATTGATTTTAATTATCATTACCCAAGTCTGGATTTTCTATGGAAACCTCAGTGACGCTGTGGTTAAGTGCTGTGGCTGCTAATCAAAAGGTCAGCAGTTCAAATCCACTAAGCACTTACTCTTTGGAAATGTTATGGGGCAGATCCACACTGACCTACAGGGTTGCCAGGAGTCAGAACTGGCTTGAAGGCAATGGATTATGGAGTATTTTTTTTGATGAGCCAGTGATGTTTGGGTAAGTAAAAATATATGCATAATTTATAAATTATTAGGTAAATAATTATTTCATAATTTTTGTCTTGTCTTTATTTGAGCAAACTCACATATTTTGTTCTTAAATCCTGATTTTCATGTGATTTATATTCTATTGAAAGTAATGTTCCAAAGGATTAAAGTATAAAATGTATTTTTCACTCAAAATGTAGGAAATTTGCTTACATTTAATAAAAATGTAAATTAAAGTAAATGTAAAAAAATTAAATCATTTAAGTTAGCTTCCTTCTAAAATGTTCAAAATTATCTATTAAATTAAACAAAATACAACTTTAAACTCATTAGTATCAACATTGTAAATAAGAGAATTTAAATAAAATTGACACTTCTATTCAAATATTTTAAATGTTTGATAAATATTATTAGGTGATTTTATTTGAAAAAAAATGATTTGCAAGTCCAGCATAAAATGTTCATCTAGATGTCCATGTAAATTACCAGTCTAACACTCCAGAAGTGTCACCTAGATCAATACGTACTCAAATTTGTGAGGAACATCAATTATTCACTATTGCAAATACATAGTAATGCAAACATTACCATATGCGGCTGTTGTGAATACCGTGCTAATTCATGAACACAGTCAGAACCACAGAAGGCAGCATGATGAGAATCGAGAAAATAAATGACTGGCATACAATACTGCATTACACAAGCGTCTAGTGCTGCCACGCTGTCAGAGAGGACAGATGATGACAAGTTTGGGGATTTGCCTTTTTTCCTTCTTTAGTATTTGTGTTCCTCAACTCCTGCTTAGGCTCTGAAGCAATGCCTGTCCTTCAAATATGCAGACCTGGTCTTTTTTCAAGGGTAGGACCTGAGCTAAAAACTTTCTCTGGAGCCTAAAATGGCCTCTGCTTGAAAGTGGATGCTTAGAGTTATGGGTCATGCTGTCCATCCTTGAGTGTCAGATCTTTGGTGACAGGTGCATCCATGTGTTCCTTAAACAACATACTGCTGGTATGTACAGGTAGCACATGAGTCCCTCTAAAAGCACAGAGCCCAGGGGAACATCCTTCCTAGATATAAGGAGGAACTGTTCAAACACTACTTGCTATTCCTCAAAATAAAAATACACCAGTTAGACCACATCTGTCTGCACAGCAAAGGCCAGGAGGGCCACTATCTGGAGACAATTGTTTGTCTGAGCGGAATATGTTAGTGTGAATTTTTCAGCCTTTAGCTGCATTTTTTCAGCTCTGACACCTCAAAAATTTAATTCTGAGCTGTACACCCAGGTTTTCTCATTCTTAAGATGGTGATTAAAAAATAATAGTTACCTCCAAGTACTGGGTGAGGAGTAAACGAAAAAAAGTGCACATGAAATTCTTAGCAGCATAGTTTACACAGGGTGGGTATTAAGGGCCGTGGTGACAATGTTTCAGATGCCAAGGTAGAATTTAAAAGAAGCTTAGCTTGGGAAACATTCACGTTCCATTATTATTTTTGACCAGTACCTAGTATTAAAAGAACTAATTGTTCTTTAAATTTGAAAACTAAAACAAGGCTTTCTGTGGTACAATCAAACTCAGAGATATTTGTGGAGCTGGTAGAAGACCTGAATGACCACCAATGGTATCAACAAAGTCAAGTTCTCTGAAGAACTTGAGCACTGTGAGGATGTGTTACATATATACAAGTTTTGTATTGTCAAGTTTTCAGGACCACAGGTAGGCTATAAAGTACAGAGAACAGGCTTTCCTTTCTTGGAGTCAAGAATCCATTGATTGGAAGAGAGCAAAGAGTTGATTTGATGAGACCTGTGTTGACCTGTGTCATTTTGCATACAAAACTGTACTAAGGATTGCCTTTTACCACTCCTTTAGTTAGCTGAGTATCAGCCAAGGGAGAGAAAAGAGAGAGAAGGGGGGGTGGAAACTTCAAAGATAGTTTCTTTCTGCTCCAAAAGTAGTCTTGGGTTTTCTGGTGTAACAGAGAATTAAGAAGTAAGTATGCATCATTAATTTCTATGCAGAAAACATTCTTCGCTTGAAACGGCAATTAGTGATAACATTTCTATCTTGTGTTGTGATGAGGATTTTATGCTAATCATCACATAGCAGTAAATTAATCATTTGAGCACAGTTAGAGAGAATGTATATTTCATGAGACAGATATGGATATCAAGATCAGTTTGATATTTACTCAAGGTAAATGGAAAGCATCTCGAATTAGTATGAAGGGGACACACAGCAAATATGACCATGTGGCAGTGTAACATAGGCAGTGAAGATGCAGGAGAGTTTTCAAAAATACTGTTGGTGTCATTAGTGTAATTGTTGTGAGGATGATGGAACACTCAGGGGACCATAAACTACAAATCATCCAGAGACTCTAGAACCCTCACAGCCTCGTCTTCACAAGGTCTGGGACAGCTTTGGCGAGCGACCTTCTTTCTCTCTAATCCTTCCTTTTTTCTGTGACAGAACTCAACCTTTTCACATTATACAGGATTTAAATGGGTTTCCCTTCTCAATTTGCACTTAAGTCTACTCAGCCAAATGAGTCAGAAAAGCAACTTGACTCTAAAGTCAAATTGCAAAGCTACTGCACACACAGGAAATAGCCCATCGCTCAAATGATATTGCAGTTCTTCGCAGATGAAGAGTTCCTTTCGTACAACGTTACAGAAAATGAGAGAACTGTACTTACAAATGCCCGTTGCTACAGTTGCTCAATAACACGTGGCAGGCTCTGAGGCTGCCTGGTAGACTTAAGCAATCGTGATGTGCAGGTAGAGTTTTCATGAGACAAACTCTGTATATCCCTCTCTTTTCTCACGTGTCTCCCTCTGTTCACTTCTTTTGCCATCCCCCGTGTACTTCTCCATACTTCCCTTACTATTAGCACTGCTGATAACCACACACAGCTGTATCACCCCCACACCGGGACATACTCACTCTTCCTCCTGACCCCACCCCCTTCATACCCCTCCTTCAGTAAGGCAGCAGGAACAGGACTCTATATAATGATTTTCCCCCTGGGAAATACTTTGTGTGAGGAGAGGCAATTATTCCATTTCCTTAGAGCCATTTCTAGATTACAAGAAACTGGATTATAATCACCAGAGCTGTGTGGAATGTACAAGGAGAGAAAAGGTCTTGTTTCCTGGAGGAACTAGGCAGGTGAGCACTACTAACTCAGAAGGTGGCTGGTGGGAGGACAAATGACAGTCTTGCTAACTGGTGGGACTGGAAACTAGAAACAGTTTTGTGATTTTGTTTTTTCTTTCAAAGTTGCTCTGAAGTTTAAAACTCTGGGCTGTGATGGCGATGTGCTGCTGGCAGCAAGTGCGACAGAAAAAACACAGGAACTTCATTTGGGCTCTGCTGTAATCCTGGTGGTGTAGTGGGTTAAGCGCTGTCTGCTAACCAGAAGGTCAGCAGTTCGTATCTGCCAGGTGCTCCTTGGAAACTCTACAGGGCAGTTCTACTCTGACCTCTAGGGTCACTGTAAGTCAGACCTGACTTGACGGCAGTGGAGTTATCTTTAGGAAAGAAGGAAAGATGCTGTTCAGGTCTGTGAAATAGAAAGTGAAGTAGCCCCAAGTCAGAGGAAGATGAAGCTTATGAAGGTCTGCATTTCTATTGCAAAATCTTTCTCTGCTCTTCCCCCATGGAAATGGAAGAAACTTTAGACACAAGCACCCCATTTTAGGGAGGTCCAAAGAGGCAACCAAACAACCAAGTTATTTTATATCTAAATATAAAACTGGATGCTTTTTTTTTGTGGAAAATAAACCTTAAAACTCAAGACAGATTGCTAGATAAACCACTTTCTTAGACTCTGATTATTCATCAATGTCATAAATTTTAGCTCAGTCTTTGGAAAACTAATAAAATCCTCCAAAATCTATATTTCCCAGTTAGAATCAAGTAGTGAGAAAATAATGACTCAAAATGTGAAAACGATATGGATGCATGTATTAGACAAAAATCAGTGCCCCAATATCCGTTCTAGCCATGTAGGAGGAATAGGGATGAGACTTGTTCTTATAAACAAAACAAATGAAACAAACAAATAAAATATATAAAATAATAGTTTTCAGGACACTAGATATCAGGAAATGAAGGATAATGATTCCCAAGAGTCAGAAAACAAATGAAGTGATCCCTACGACCGCCTTCATTTACTATCTTGACAGAACTTCCAGTTGGCAAACCCAAGTAGAGCCTAGAAGTCTCCATGAGTTGAGGAGAGGAATCTGAGAGCTCAGGGAGGCCAAGGCAGCTAAAGTCCACAGAGTGCAGTCCACAGAAGACCCAAAGAGCAGAGAGTTAACACAACAAAATGTCAGAGGTCTGCAGAGGGCCTCTCCTCCCCCAGGTCTTCTGATGAGCACAGATCAGTTCACGTGTTTGCAGAAACTACTAAGATTGTAGAAAGAACTAACTCAAAGTAATAGAAGAAATAATACTAGGAGCTCACTCAAGTTACTAGAGTACCTCATAATCCATGGGGCACTGAGTACTCAAGGGTTTAGCCTCAGTTATGGGGCAAAATTAGTCCTACCTAACTGCTGCTCTGGCTCCACTTAAGTATGGTTAAAATGTCAGGACATGCTATGTCTCCCAATCCATTTTGGATCAGAAAGTGACCAATTGCATTTGGCCCAACTTGAAAGGTGATACTTTATAACATGCATGATCAGTATTTCTTAGAAGCTCTTTTTGTGTCTGTTGATTCCAGACAATGGTTCTGAGATTCATCTATTTGCTGTGGGAGACGGCAAATTCCTGTGATGCCTCTAGTGGTCAAGCCTCCTGCTATTTGTGCCTTACCCTTGTTGAGCACTGGGTAGTGAGTTGCTTCTAATGAACAGAATAAGGCAAAAATGATGGGCCGTCACTTCAGGAGTTAGGTCAGAAGGACTGGGACATATATCTTGCTAGAACTCTCATTCTCTTGCCTTCTCAGCTCATTCACTTTACGTAAGATGCTACGCTGGAGAGGTGCACACGGTAAGGACCTAGGATGGCCTCCACCAGCAACCAGAGAGTAACGGAAACCCTGAGTTCAATAGCTTCTGAGGAACTGAATCTGCCAACAAGCACAAAATCTGAACTTGGAAGTGAACCATGTGCCAGATGAACCTTGAGACCACTGAGGTCCTCACCAGTGTCTTGACTGTAGTCCTGTGAGAGATCCTGAGCTGGAGGACCCAACAGAATACATGCTACAGTAGCTGTCCTAAGAAACTGAGATTATAAATGTGTGTTGAGTTAATCTGCTAATTGTGGAGTAATTTGGTAAACAACAACAGATATCTAAAATGCATTGTACAATACAGTCATCTATGTTCACTGCTATCTAGTATAGAATCAGTTTGACACATTAAACAAAGAATAAGAATGTAAACCTCAAAATTTCTCTGTGAAAATTTTCAGTGAGACCGTATTGACTCAGAGATAAATTTGGAGAGAATATTGAGTATGAAAAACACAAACACAGTATATTTCTTCAGTTATTTAGTTTTACTTTCACAAGTTTTAATAAAGTTTTATAATCTTCTCCATAAAAGAATCTTTCCACATCTTTCTGTATGACTTCACTCTAGACACTTGTTATTACTGGATACTAATGTAAATGGCTTTTTCAGTGGTTGCATTTCCTAAGTGTTCATATAAAAATGCTTCTGATTTTTATGTATTGGTTTTTTTTTCCTTGAGTAAACTTACTAAGGAAACCTTAGTGGTGGAGTGGTTATGTGCGACATCTGCTAAACAAAAGATCAGCAGTTCGAATCTACCAGGAACTGCTTGGCAACTCTGTGGGACAGTTCTACTCTGTCTGTATGGTCACTATAGGTTGGAATCAACTCAACAACAGTGGGTTTGGTTTGGTTTTACACTTACTAAAATTTACTAAGCAACACCACGATAAATGGAGAAAAGACTGAGGTTGTCAAGGATTCCATTTTACTTGGGTCCACAATCAATGCCCACGGAAGCAGTGTCAAGAAATCAAAAGACACATTGCATTGAGAAAATCTGCTTCAAAGGACCTCTTTCAAACATGGAAAAGTAAAGACATCACTTTGAAGACTAAGGTGTGATTGACCCAAGCCATGGTATTTTCAGTTGCATCATATGCATGTGAAAGTGGGATGATGAAATAGGAAGACAGAAAGAAGAATTGATGCCTTTGAATTATGGTGTTGGAGAAAAATATTGAATGCACCATGAACTGCCAAAAGAATAAACAGATGTGTTCTGGAAGAAGTGCAACAATTGTGCTCCTTGGAAGGAAAGATGGCAAGACTGTGTCTTATATACTTTTGATATGTTGTCAGGAAGAATTAGTCCTTGGAGACAGACATCACTCTTGGTAGAGTGGAGGGTCAGCGAGAAAGATGAAGACCCTCTATGCAGTGCGTTGACACAGTTGGGCATCTAACAACAACTAACTGTATTTTTAATTCTGAAATTTTTTTTATACTTTGTGTGTGTATGTGCATGTGAATTTTCTATGCAGGCAGTCACATTATCTACAAATAATAGCAGTTTACTTTCTTCTGTTCCATCTTATTCTACCCGCCCCTCTCCACCACCACCTTTCTGTGGCACCTAGGCTGTCCAAGGTACTACTGAGTAGAAATGGTTGCAGCAAGCACCCTTATTTTATTCCTAGTCTTAAAGAAAGTATTTTCAGCCTTTGTCATTAATCATATTTCTTTAGGTATTTTTTTTTTTTTGGTAGTTGCTTTTTATAAGGTTAAGGTTTCTTTAATTTTTATTTTAAATTTTACTTTGGATGTCATATAATTCTTTCTATGCATTGAGAGATGATGGAATAATTTCCCCTCTTTAATTTATCAGTGCAGTGAATTACATTAGTTGATGTTCTAATGATAAACCAGTCATGCATGTCTGGCATAAAACCAACTTTGTCACAATGTATTATCGTTTATTCAGTGATAGATATAGTTTGTTAACATATTTTTCATCTATAATCATGAGTGAAATCAGCCTGTGATTCTTCCATACTGTCTTTGATTGGATTTTGTATCAAGGTTATGCTAGCCTCACAAAATGACATGAAATTGGTCCTTCTTATATATGCATTCAAACTTTGGCAGAACTAGTTTGTGAAACTCGCCTAAATGATGTTGAGGGGACATTTTAATGGTTCAGTTAATTTAATTTCTATAGAACTGGTAAGATATTCTGTTTGTCAGCCAATGAAGGTAATTTACATTTTCTTAGAAATTGGTCCATTTACTCAAGATTCTAAATCACTGGTATAAAGCTTTTCATAAGTACTTTAATTAGTATTTTCAAAGAGTCAACTTTTGGCTTTGTTGACCCTACTGAATGTTTGTTGTCTGTTTCACTGCCTTCTACTCACTTTTTATGTTTTCTTTGAGTTTATTCTGCTATTATTTTTTCTACTCAAATTGATAATTTTTGGCATTTAGAACTAGAGATTTGCCTCTAAGAAACAGTTTATCTGCATTCTGCGAGTTTTCATCTGGAGTATTTTTCTTCTGTGCTATTATTTAGTTGTAAATATATTCATTTTCTATAACTCCTTCTGTGGCTCATGTTACTTAATGATCATGTATTTGTTTTATTAAGTGATTTATTATTTCCCAAACACATGAGATTTTTGTTTTTCAGTTGATTAGTTGCATCGTGTTCATTGAAATCTGAAAACACACCTGTAACTGCCAAGTTGATTCTGACTCGTAATGACCTTATAGGACAGAGTGTAGCTGTCCCCATAGGATTTCCAAGGAGTCCCTGGTAGATTTGAACTGCTAACCTTTTTGTTAGCAGCCATAGCTCTTAACTACTGTGGCACCAGGGTTTGCATGGTCACTGATTATGGCATTAAATTTGGTGAATCTTGCTTACATTTTTTAAAATCAAAGGAAGAAGTTTATGTTTGTTTTCTTTTATAACTTACAAAAATATTCATACTTTGTGGTGTATAATTCTGTGGGTTTTGGCAAATGCATAGAGTCTTTAATTACCACAATTAAGATACAGAGCAGTGTCATCATCCTTCTAATTTTTCTTGTGGTGTCCCATTTTAGTCCTTACCTGCACCCCCCACCCCACTTTTACCCCTGAGAACCAATGATCTGTTTGCATGGCTATAGCTTTGGCTCTTACAGAATGTTATATAATCAAACAACATGTGGCCGTTTGAGTCTAACTTCTTTGACATAGCATAATATATTTGAAATTCACCTCTGCTATTTTGTGTATTAATAGCTCATTCTTCTTTATTGATGAATAATATTTCCTAGCACAACTGTATCGCCAGTTGAAGGACACTGGATTGTTTTCTAACTTTTGAAGATTGTGTATAAAGCTACTACAAACATTCACATGCAGACTTTCTTCTTCTTCCCGCCGCTCCCCACTGGTTGCAACTTACATTTACTGACTTATTGCTAAAGCTGAGATTTTTTTCATATGCTTATTGGCCATTTTTATTTCTAAATTATTTATAAATTTTATTTCTAAATTATCATTTTTCCCCCAGTGATTTGGAATGTTTGGTTTCATTCTTTTTCATTTTTCAGCTTTAAGTTTTTGGTTGTTACATATCCTACCTATATTTTCTATGGAAACCTTGGTGGCATAGTGGGTAGGTGCTATAGGTGCTAACTAAAATGTTCACAGTTCAAATCCACCAGGTGCTCCTTGGAAACTCTATGGGGCAGTCCTACTCTCTCCTATAGTGTTGCTCTGAGTCGGCATCAGCTCAATAGCACTGGGTTTGGTTTTTGGGGGTGGGGTTATATTTTGTATGGTTACCCTAGAAATTTTAACATTTTAATTTATCACACTAAACTTAAAAACCCTGAGGCCATCAAGTCGACTCTGACCCATAGTGACCTTATAGGACACAGTAGAACTACCCTATAGAGTTTCCAAGAGGTGTCTGGTGGATTCAAACTGCTGACATTTTGGTTAGCAGCTGTAGCACTTAACCACTGTACCACCAGGGTTTCCTTACTGAACTTAGCAAAACCTAAAGTTAGATAATATTTTCATTCTCTTTTTGAGAAATACAAGAAGCTTAAAACCAAACCAAACCCACAGGGCATAGCAGAACGGTCCCATACAGCTTCATTTGCAGAAGCTGACTGTCCCATCTTTCTCCTGCATAGCTACCGGTACATTTGAACCACCATCCTCTGAGTTAGTGACCAAGGACTTTAACCACTGCATCATCAGCATTCCTAAAAGGGCCTTAAACCCCAAACCAAACCAATCTGTTGCTGTCAAGTCAGTTTTAACTCATAGGGATCCTATAGGACAGAGCAGAACTGCTGCAATACAATTTCCAAGGATCATAATGGATTCTAACTGCCAACTTTTAGTTAGCAGCGATAGCTTCCAACCATTGCACCACTGGGAATCCAACAGTGAACTTAGAACACTTATTCCAGTACCTTCCCTCATTTACATGCTATTCTAGTCATGTGTCTTGTTTCTATCTTGCTTTCTTACCAAACACCATCCTATTATTGTTAACTGATTTAGTCTAGGCTTATATATCACTATTAACACTTTCTTTGCTCTTTTGTTAACCTGTCAGGTATTGAGGTGGTCAGTGGTTGACCAGTTAGGACAGTGAGTCGAACTGAAAGTAACAATCAAGCCTTTATTTACTTATTTCTGTAGCGTAAGCGAAGACACAAAAACAGGCACCAGCTCCTGTGCAAAAGCCCTGGGAAGGACCAGGTGGATCAGCACAGAGGCAGTAACTCTCTCACAGCTGAGGAGTCCAGGACAAAAATTTGCCATTTTGTAAATCTGGAAAGACTTAGGGAGGAGAGAGAGAAAGGGTCTGGAGTGGAAAGGTGCTGAGTCAGAATGCAGAAAATTGATAAGGTGGCTTTTGAATGCAGGAACCTGGGCTAGGAATACTCAACACCAAAAACCAAACCCAGTGATTCCAACTCAGAGCAGCCCTATAAGACAGAGAAGAACTTCCCCCACAGAATCTCCAAGGAGCACCTCGTGGATTCAAACATGGAGAAAAGTAATAAGGCGGCTTATGAATGGAGGAATCTGGGCTGGGAATACCAAAAATAAAAAACCAAACCCTCTGCTATCAAGTTGATTCTGACTCAGAGAAATCCTGTAGGACAGAGTAGAAGTGCCCCATAGTGTTTCCAAGTGGCTAGTGGATTCCAACTGTGGACCTTCTCAGTAGTGGACTAACCTCCTAACCACTCCCTCACCAGCAACTGTGGGCTAGTAACGCAGCTATGCATCTGTGTGTGGCTGTTGAGGGGTGGAGGACGCGATGGCATCCGAGTCTTTGACTGTAGCTTCCTCCACATTTGGAGAGGGAAGCTTTCCTCCATGAAGCATTCCAGGCAAAGCCTTTGTATTCACCTATAGCTTAGGCTGCTAACCAAAAGGTTGGCAGTTCAAATCTATCAGGCGCTCCTGGAAACTCTATGGGGCTGTTCTATTCTGTCCTATAGGGTCACTATGAGTCATCATTGACTTGATGGCAGCGGGTTTTTGGTATAGTTGGACCCTGGTGGTGTAGCAGTGAGGTGCTACAGCTGCTAACTAGGAAGCTGGCAGTTCAAATCTACCATGTGCTCTTTGGACACTCTGGGCTAGTTCTACTGTTTCCTACAGAGTCGCTGTGAGTCTGAATCAACTTGACGGCAGTGGGCTTGGTTTGGTTTGGGCTTGAAAAATCACACAGGGAGTGCTGGCCTGCGGCTAAACTTCTCACTTGTTCTGTATTAGTCTTCACTCTGGGATCTTCAAATTTTGTTTAGTGTACAAGTTTTCAAACTTCTTACAGTGATGATCTGCTGGAGGTAAACTCAGTTTTTGTTTTTCTGAAAATATCCTTAGTTTGTCCTAGTTTGTCCCTATTCTTGAAAGATCCTTTGGCCCAGCAAGGAGTTTTTAGGTTGGTAAGTGTTGTCTCTTAGCATGCTGAAGAAATCATCCCACTGTCTCTGGCTTGCATAATTGCTATTATTAAGAAGTCAGCTAGAAGTCCAATTATTGCTCCTTTTAAGTTAATTAATCCCTTATCACTAGCTTCAAACATCTCTTCTTTGTTTTTTGTGGTGCATACTTCCTCTAGGATATGTCTTGACATGGATTTATTTTCACTCATTGATTGAAATTCACTAGGTTCTTGATTCTTAGACTGGCGTGTTCATTATTTCTGGGAAATTTTCATTTATTATTTCTTGAGATATTAATTTGTCCCAATTTTATCTCTCCTGGGTTTTTAAAAAAACCTAAGTATAAAAATTCCAGTATCAGAGGACACTGTGAATTTAATGCTGTTACTCACATTTTGGGTTTGCTCTTGCTCAGAACTCTGTGTTCCCTGTTGGCTGCTTGGCTGATTCTGTGATGATTGTTTTACTTTTACTAAGAGTTCATATTATTTTGTAACTTTATCTGTGGGAATTTCTTTGGAGCCTGTGATGGGAGGTAGGCTTCTCCAGAGAATATTGACTTTTGCTTCTGCCGGCTGCCTGGAAGCACTATACATCTGGGACCAAATTAAGCTAAATCCTCATACTGAAGGTTTTTTTTAAACCATCAAAGTAAAGTAAATTTAAGAAGAAATCTTGCATGAGGGCTGGCTGGTGGTTATGAATTCTTAGGTGAGTCTTTCACCTCCACTGAACACTTATTCCATAAATGTAATTTTCCTTGCATTCCTCAGATTTACATCCAGTTCTGCATCATACAGAGTTACAGCCTCGTGGAGTCCCAGTGTTACTGATGGTCTCAGTATCCCTAACCTGGGAAGGCCCTCCCTTTTGTTTAGTCTCTGGAGCTCTTCTTTGCTGAGTACCGTATTTTTGTGCAAATAACACACACAGTTCTGTTTGTTTTACATTCTGTAAAAAAAAATAATATACAAAAATATGCTTATGAAAATACATTGTGGGGGAAGAGTTCAGTTTGCAAATTTAGAATCCACGTGTTATTTATGCAAAACTACAGTAAACAGACTGTAAGTTTACCAAATTCTGCAGACTTCCCCAAAGAGAACGCTGACTTAATGTTTCACGTCTCTCTCTTGATTCATGCCTTTGCTTAATTTTTTTTTGTTTAATTAACTCCAGTGGTGTAGTGGTTAAGCGTTAATTCCGCTAACCAAAAGGTCAGCAGTTCAAACTTGCCGTGTGCTCCTTGAAAACTCTATGCGGCAATTATACTCTGTCTTACAGGGTTGCTATGAGTTGGAATCCACTAGATGGCGGTGTGTTTGGTTTTTGGTATCGACTGTTTACTTTTTAATCAATTTGGTAATATATTTAGGGAAGCGTTTCTAAAATGTTACGCAGAATTTTTATTTTCTTAAATGTTTATACTGGGAGAGTCAATCAGAGTATCTGTCAGCTTATCTTGCCAGAAATAAAGTCCCAACTGTGCCCTTGAATCATTTTAATGATTATCCTTGATAAAATTGATAGTTTGTCTTCTGTGAACACAATTCCATCTATATTAGACCATCTGCCTGCCTCACAACTCCTGTATGTTACATTATGAGTATTTTTGTTTGTTTTCATTTTCATTTCTGTATTTCACCTTGAAATTGTTTTCCTTTATCCGTCTTCAGGTTCACTGATTCCTTCTTCAGCCTTGTCTAGCATGCTAAGCCCATCCAAGAAATTAATTGTAATCATCACTGATACTGTAGTTGTGTTTTGTATTTTTAACATTTGCATCTGATTCTGTTTTACAGCTTCTGATTCTGTTTTACAGCTTCTATTTCAGTTTTCCATGTTCCTGTCATGAAGCCATTCTCCAGCTACTCTGCCTGATCCTCCTCCCCTACACAGAACAGTGGCCCCATATCAAGGCTGTTGCTTTGCTGTTCATGTTCTTGGTGCTGAATTGTTTGCATCAGCTGAGGGGTACACCTCTCTCTGTTCTTTTCTCAGATACTTTTGACTGCTGACACTTCTTTAACTCTTCCAGCCTTACCTCGCCCAACACCTGCCCTTGTCATCTTAGTTACGACATTAGCTTTTTCATTACAATTTCAGTCCTGCCTGAATCATCATAAATTCACATTATCTGATTGGTCTAGGCAAATACCTTTTCTTAGCTTATCTGCCCCTAATATCCTCTACTTTAGGGCCACTGTCCTTGGATTAGACACCCTGGTGGCTGTAGTGGTTAAGTGCTACCTCTGCTAACCAAAAGTTGTCAGTCTGAATCTACCAGGTGTTCCCTGGAAACTCTATGGGGCAGTTCTACTCTGTTCTATAGGGTTGCTATGAGTTGGGATCCACTCACCCACAGTGGGATATTTTGGGTCCTTGGATGATGATCACTGTTTTTGCTCTGTAATCCGATGAAAGTTATTCAGTCTCTCTGAGCCTCAACTTTGTTATCAGCAAAATGTGAACAAGCCTCAAACTCATGGAGATGTTGTGTGAAATATCTGAAACATAAATGTAAAATAGCATTATCCTTTAATTAGAGACCCTAGTTTTCATCTTTAATAAGGCAACTGGATTGTACATACTTGAGTTTTCCCTAGTTGGTGAAATTTTTTTCTATTAAAAAAGTACCTGTATCATTTAAAGAACAGAAGTAATGTCAGTATGTACAAATTAGATACCAAATTCCTACATGCTATTCAAATAAAGGAAACCCTGGTGGCATAGTGGTTAAGTGCTATGTTGGCTAACCAAAATATAGGTGATGGGTTCAAACTGCTGATGTTTTGGACAGCAGCTGTAGCACTTAACCACTACACCACCAGGTTTCTATTTATTCACAAGGGTGTAGATTATGTACCTTCCTGGGTATAAATGAAAGTCAATGCCCCTTTGCTAAAGTGTCCTTTTTTCAAATCATACATTTCATTCGCACAGCCATAAAATCCCCTGCAACCTCCAAGGGCATCAGCAGGAGTCTCCTGCCTATTTGAAAGCTTCCTTCCTACTGGAGATGGAATTTTTCAGTAGTTTTTCAACAGGATCACAGTCTCAGGGGTTGCTATGAGCCAGAATTGACTTGACACAGCAGTGGGTTTGAATTTTGGTTTATTCAATTACAATCATACTACAATTGTACAACTTATACAACTTCAATACATGGCATACAGACAAACATTGATATCATTGTATTTGATTAAATAAACAAACACAGAAATCAAAGGCCTTCCAAAGATTTAGTCAGTACTTAGTTTCAAAGTAAAAAGATTATTTTTCACAAGTGCTATAAAGAAATTGACCTACCATGATCCTTACCATTTGCTGATTCTAAGTAGGGGGAGGATTCGTTTTTTGTTCTAGAAACAGACAATTCAGAAACTGTCAAGAAAGAGAACAGAAATCTGAAAAAATCATCGTGCTTTGAAGACAAAAGAGATTAGATTATTAGGTGAAGAAGGATGGGCTTCTTGAATCTGCAGACCCATGACTCCCAGCTGGAAGGAAAGACCATGTCTTCTTTCTCGCTCCTTCTAGGATCTGGGCAGCATTTCCTCTATGTCTGAAACAACATAAGCGACAACAGCCCAAACAGCCGCAGCCATGTTCATCTGCTTCGGATCCACAGCAGTCATAGTGTCTCCGTGGGAGTGGTGGAAGGCGAAATATTTATACAGGTCATCAAGTAGGCTGGCACCTGGGAGAAAAGGGAAAGAACCTTAGTGCAGTACTTGGATAGACGCTGCTGCTCAGAAACCACCGACCCTCCTTCCCACTTCAATCTTGCTGCACTTCTGCTCCTGCTGCACAGACTGCAGTTGGGAAATAGTTTCTCAGCCTCCCTTGCCACAAGAAGTGGCATTGTGACACCACTGGGGTACGGGTGGTGGCCTGGGGGAGGATTCTAGGAAAGCTTTTACTTTCCTGACAAAAGGGTTAAGAAGATGCTTATGGTGTTGCATGAAAGACAGATGGCAAGTTTAGAGCTAGAAAAAGCCCACAAGTTAAAAATGACTGAGAAGTAAGATGAAAGGAGTCTTCATTTAGAAGTACTGCTGACTCACTAAACCAGCTTCACGTTGCCTACTTCTGTTACCTGAGAGAAAACAAACCTTTGTTTAAGTAAATGACGCGAATGTCCTTATTTGTAGTCACAAACTTGCTGCCCGTGGATTCTGATTTTAGTGACCCTATAGAACAGAGGAGAACTGCCCTGTAGAGTTTCCAGGGAGAGAGCCTGGTGGATTCAAACTGCTGACCTTTTGGACAGCAGTTATAGCACTTAACAACTATACCACCAGGATTTCTCTTTATTCACAAGGGTGTAGATTATGTATCTTCCTGGATATAAACAAAAGTCAATGCCCTTTTGCTAAAGTGTCCTTCTCAACTCACACATTTCATTTCAATAGCCATGAAATCCCCAGCAACCTCCAAGGGCATCAGCAGGAGTCTCCCGCCCACTTAAAAGCTTTCTTCCTGCTGAAGATGGAGTTTTTCAGTAGTTTTCCAATAGGATCAGAGTTTCAGAGAATCTCCTCTGTTTCTCTTAATCATCCTCCAGAACTTACATGGCCCATATTTTGTATTCAAGTTGCAATACTTAGCTTTTGGCTCTCCTTCCTGTTTTACTGTGAAATACACCATGCCTACAAAAGATTGTAGAAAATATAAATGTATATTGTAAAGGGGGATAACGTAAAAAAAAAAATTACACGTATCTCCACAATTCAATGCAAGAAAGATACTACCGGTATCAGAAGCCCATTTTATGTGACCCCTGCTCACCTCATAGTCTCCTTCCTCCTGCCAGAGGTATCCGCTATCCTATCCTGTCCTACCAGCTTTTCTTTATAGCTTTACCACATATATGTACATACATATATATGATCTATTGTTTAATATTGCCTTCTTGGAACCATACACTCTAGATATATTTCTGTAACTTGCTTTTTCTGCTGAAGTATATGAGAGATTTGTTATGTGTAAAACCAACGTATTGCTGTCAAATCAATTCCAACTCATAGTAACCCTATAGTACAGAGTAAAACTGCTCCATAGGGTTTCCAAGGAGTGGTTGGTGGATTTGAACTGCTGACTTTGGTTTGGAGCTGAGCTCTTATCCATTGTACCAACAGGGCCCCATTATTGTGTAGTATTTTCATTGCTTTATTGATTATGTTATCATTTTTATCTTCTTTTATTTATTGTTTTACCTCCTGACAACATTTCCAGTTTCCTGTTAAATTCTTCCATCAATGACCTCTTTAAGGTTTTACCATGCTCTTAGGCGAAATTGAGGCCAATTGGCACAACTAGCGTTTTGCTAAGAGGACTCTCTGCACCCCACATTGGTGAGCAGTGTCTGGGGTCTTAAAAGCTGCCAAGCTGCCATCCAAGGGCATAGCAAATGGTCCCATCTCAGCAGGAACGGATGCTCACCAAGGACCAAAATGACATGGGGTAAAGACAACCCAGAAAATAGAGAGACCCACGTGAGTGGGTGCCTACATCGACTTAGGACTGGAAGAACTGGATGGTGCCCAGCCACCACCAGTGATAGCCACGATGGAGCTCACTAAGTTGAGTCTCACTAGCAACACGAGAATAAAAATGGGTGGACCCTGAGATCTCCACTAAAAGACCTCAGTTGATGGTCCAGCAGTTTTGGAGTTCCCCTGGGAGCATGGTCCTTGGCCCTGATGCTGTCCTTGCCTATAAATCATAACGAAGATCCACTCTTCGGACACGAATGGATTGGACTTGGCAATGCAGGGTGACCATATATTGGATGCACTTTATGGTTCTATGCATCTATAGGATAGCATCCTGCTGACCTCTGGCTGGAGGAAGGAGAGTGGGTGGAGTGAAGGGGAAAGGAGACTGTTGGGAGGATGAGACATGTATGGAGCAGAGAGGAATAGTGTGCTGTCACCAGACAGGGAGAGCAGTGGAAGCTGCATATAGGTGGGCATGTAAATTTATACGGGATGTACATTTTCACTCAGTCATAATAAAAAAAAAAAAGTAAAGATGCCACTTTGATGACTCAGGTAAGTCTAACCCAAGCAATGGTCTTTTCAATTGATTTGCACACATGTGAAAATTTGATAATGAACAAGAAAGAACTGGTGTGTTCAAACTGTGGCACTGGCAAAGAACATCAAACACACCATGTATTAAATGAGTCTTAGGAGAAATACAACCAGCACGCTTCTCAGAAGCAAGGATGGTAAGACTCTGACTCATTTACTTTGAACACACCATCAGGAAATACCAATCACTAGAAAAGAACATCATATTTGGTAAAGTGGAAGGTCAATGAAAACGAAGGAAATCCTCAGTGACACAGGGTGACAAATAACCACAACAACTGGTCAAACATACCAACGATCATGAAGCTGACACAGGACGAGGCAATGTTTTGTTCTGTAATACTTACGGTCTCCATGAGTCGGAGCTGACACAATGATGGCTAACAGCAACAACAGTCAACCTTCTCTACTGTCTACATGTAGGAGTGGAACTGCTGGACCGCAGAGTGTGTGTTTCACTTCATCATGCAATGCCAAATTGTTTTCCAAAGTAATTTTCGATTTATACTTTTTTTTCTTCGTCTCTACTTGGTACTGTCAACCAATTTTTGCTAATCTAATGGGTGTGTTATCTCAATATGGTTTTAGTTTTATTTTTGGGGAGAGTACACAAAGTAAAACCAGTTCCCATTCCAGTTTCTATACACAATGATCAGCGACATTAGTTACATTCTTCACATTGCATCAACACCCATGTTCCTTCGGTTCCAGTTCTTTTACTTTCACTTACACAGTCTCCCTGCCCCCCAAACCTTTTCACCTGTGCTTTAGCTGTGGACTCTTTGTTCTTATGTAATATTTTTTTTGTGTTTTTAAGAATGCGGTATTTAAGGTGACAATCTTTCTTCTTTGAGCTAAACTGCTACTTAGTTTAAAGGTGAGTTCACAGAATAGTTTCAATTCAAGATTTGAAGAGCAACTCAGGGCCATAATCTCATGGCCTCTCCAAGATTCAGTGGGTCCGGTAAGTCAAGATTCTTTAAGAATTGGAGCTTCTGACTCACATTTCCCTTCCTGTTTATTGAGATTCGTCTATTGTATCCCTGATCAGAATGTTTAGTAGTGGTAGCCAGACACCATCCAGTTCTGATCCCAAGGAAGACAAGGCAGTGGTTTATGCAGACAAACAGTCATTAACTTCCTTCTCTGATTCTTGAGTTTCCTTCTTTCTCTTTTGTCCAGATGAACAGAGACTAATAATTACATCTTAGATGGCTGTTCATAAGCTTTTAAGACCCAGACAACACCATTCACCATACTTGGAGGTAGAAAATGAACTTTAAGAACTATATTATGTCAAATGACTGGACTATCTTTCCCACAAGACCACGGTCCTAAACCCTCCAACCAAGAGAACTAATCCCATGAAATGATTGGTTACACCTAATAAGTATCAACATCTGTAGTCCCCACTCCCTATTTCTGGTTGTTGTTATTGCTGTAAAGCTCTACACAACCTAGCATTTGCTCATCCATCCCTTTACCCTACACACAACCTACCGACATCAACTACATCATGCTGTGCAAACTTCCTCCATATTTGGTGCCACCTTTCCCACTACGATAGACAGAAAGTGACTACTACAGAAGGTGTTATTTCCCTCTCCCTCCACCTCAAATAACCACTAATGAATGTTAGTCTCTGTATATTTATCTACTGATGTCATTTCATAAAAGTGAGAACATATGATATTTGTCTTTATGATTTATTTAATGTCTCCCAACTATCATCTTTATTTTATAAAATTATTAATGAGATTAAGCATGTTAAATATATGTATTTTCTTCAAATGTTTATTCATGGCTTTTGCCCATTTTTTACCTGTCTTGACTTTTCCTTATTGATTTATAGGAGTTCTTGATGTATTTCAGGTACTAATTATTTTTGGTCATAAGTTTGTATATATAATTTCCCAGTTTATGGCTTAGCTTTTTACTCTCTTTACCACATCTTTTGATGAACAGACATTGTTAATGTTAGTGTTGCCAGATTTATGTATTCTTTTTTATAATTTGACTTTTAATGTATTCTTTAAGAAATCCTTCCTTATCCTAACATCATAAAGATATTTTCTGTCATTTTAGTCCACTATTTTTAAGGTTTTGCTTTTAAATTCTAAGTAATTCATCCATTTATAATTGGAACAGATTTTTGAGTAAAGTGTGAGGTAGTCTTCTGTTGCTATTTTTTGGTTTTCCCAGAAATAAACTTTCCCAGAAAGTTTATTGACAGTATTGAAGGAAGAAGTCCAGTCTGCACTGAAGGCACTGGCAGAAAACATAGCTCCAGGAACTGATGGAATATCAGTGGGATGTTTCAACAAATGGATGCAGCGTTGGTGGTACTCATTCATCTCTACAAGAAATTTGGAAGATAGCTACCTGGCGAACTGATGCAAAGAGATCCATATTTATATACATTCCAAAGAAAGGTGATCCAGCGGAATGTAGAAATTATTGAACAGAATCATTAATGTCACATGTAAGTAAAATTTTGCTGAAGATCATCTAAAAGTGTTGTAGCAGTGCACCCACAGGGAACTGCCAGAAATTCAAGTGGAAGCCAGAAGAGGACGTGAAATGGGGGATCTTTGCTGATGTCAGATGGATCTTGGCTGAAAGCAGAGAATACCAGAAAGATGTTTAGCTGTCCTGAAGAACCTATACACAGATCAAGAAGGAGTCACGGGGACAGAAAAAGGGGATACTGCATGGTTTAAAGTCAAGTAATTTGTGTGTCAGGGTTGTATCCTTTCACCATACCTATTCAGGCTCTATGCTAAGCAAATAATCTAAGAAGCTGCATTATATGAAAAAGAACACGGCACCAGGATTAGAGGAAGATTCATTAATAACTTGTGATATGCAGATGACACAACCTTGCTTGCTGAAAATGAAGAGGACTTGAAGCACTTACTGATGAAGATCAAAGACCACAGCCTTTAGTAAGGATTACATCTCAATATAAAACTAAAATCCTCATGACTGGAATAAGCAACATTATGATAGAAGGAGAAAGACTGAAGTGCTCAAGGATTCTATTTTACTTGGATGCACAATTAACATCTATAGAGGTAGCATAGTCTCAGGAAATCAAACAATGTATTTATTGCATTGTGCAAATCTGCTGCAAAAAACTTCTTTAAAGTGCTGAAAAGCAAAGATGTCACTTTGAGGACTAAGGTGCATCTGACCCAAGCTGGGGTATTTTCAACTGACTCACATGTATGCAAAAGCTGGGGCAGTGAATAAGGAAGACCAAAGAATAACTGATGCTTTTGAATTATGGTGTTAGTGAAGAATATTGACTACCCCGTGGGTGTTGGAACAATGAACAAATCTGCCTTGGAAGAAACAGGTAGAGTGCTTTTTGAAAGTGGGATACTTCATTTCCCTTACTTTGGACATGTCCCTGGAGGACATCATACCTAGTAAAATAGAATGTCAGTGAAAAAGAGGAACACCTTCAACAAGAGGAGTTAACACAGTGGCTGCAACCGAATCCAAAAAACCCCAAACCCAGCACTGTTGAGCTGATTCTGTCTCACAGCGACCCTACAGGGAAGAACTGCTCCGTAGAGTTCCCAAGGAATGCCTGGTGGATTTGAACTGCTGACCTTTTGGTTAGCAGACGTAGCATTTAACTACCACACCATCAGGGTTTCCAGTGGTTGCAGCAGTGGGACCAAACTTTGATTGTTAGGAAGATGCAGGCACGTGCAGTGTTTCACACTGTGGTATGAACTGGAACCAACTTGACCACACGTAACAGCTATAGCAGTCCTCTATTTGCACTGATTTGTGGTATCAGTTGTGTCATTAAGTGTCCTTATCTTTGCCAGTTTGTTTGGGTGCTTTCTAATTCTGTTCCAGTGGTCTGGTACCCAGGGCGACATTTCTCTGTCACATTATCTCAACTATTGCTTTCTAAGCCATGGCATCTTGTAGAGCAAGTTCCCTCACTGTCTCTCTTCTTCTTTTCCTTTTCCTTGGGAGTGTCTTGGCAATTCTTGACCATTCATTATACCATTTAAATTTTAGAATCATTTAAAATTCTGTAAATCTTCTTTGTGAAATGTGATTGGAATTGTATTAATCTACCTATCAATTTGGGAAGAACACCTTTATGCTATTAGGGTATTATATTTTATCCATCAAAATGGTGTATTTCTCTTTATTTAAGTCTTCTTCAGTGTCTTTGAAGAGTTTTGCATGCCTTTTGTTAGTTCTCTTTCCTGAATGGCTTTTATTTTCTGTTGCTATTGTAAACTGTATATTCTCTTAAATTTGCATTTTCTGTTTGTGGCTATCTGGCTTTAGCATCAGGGATGTATGATTCATAAAATGGAAAGTGTTCTTTCCTCTTCTTTACATAATAGTTTGTGTAAGCCTGGAATTATCTCTTGATTCTTTTGTAGAACTCACAAAATCATGTAAGTCTGATGCTTCCTGTATGGTAAAAAACTTAACCAATGATTCAATTACTTCTATGTTATTGCATTGTTCAGATTTTGATTTTCTTCTTGAATTAACATTGGAAATTTTATTTTTCTATGATTTTGTTAGTTTTGACAAAATATTCAAATAATTGGCATGAATTTGTCAGAAATATCATATTGTTTTCTCTGATTATGTTTGCAGCACCTGTAATGATGCCTCTTTTTCATTCTTGCTGGTGTTTGTTGGTGTATTTTCTCTGTCATTAATTTTGCCAGGATTTTGTCAGATTTATTAGTCTTTTGAACTAAACCAGTGATGAAAAGTATGACTTTTAGAATCCTTCCTATTGCACAGTTTTTTTTTTTTTTTTGCTCCTGTCATTATTATTTCTCATCTATTTTCTTTGGTTTTATTCATTTTTCTTTTTCTAATTTCTTGAGTTGAATGATCAATTTATCACTTTGCAGATTTCTCTTTCCTGGGGCATATCCAAGTAAGGTTAGAATTTACCCCCAGCAGTGGTTCAGCTGTATCCCACAAGTTCTGATTACTATTCTAACATCAATCATTTCTAAATACTTACTAATTCATAATTTGACTTTTCCTTTCACTTCTAAGTTATAATGTGTTTTTTAAATTTTCAAGTCTGTGGTTTCTTTCACTACTCTTTTCACTATTATTTGTAATTTAATTGTTAGAGGATTAACAGATTCTGATCTATATGAAACAGATGTTTTGTATTTTGCTGAGTCTTGCTCTGTGGCCTACTGTACAATTCAGTATACTTGAAAATGATGCTATTTCAATATTTTGTGTATGTCCATTAGAACAAGTTTTTTAATTTCATCCTTCATATCTTTTAATTTCTTTCTAATTTAGTGTTTATTTTATCTATTAATTAAAATGCCCCTCTGTGATTTGGGATGTTTTTATTTTTCATGTAGCTCTAGCAATTCCTTTTTTTACATGTTCTAAACTCACACTATTAGAGGTATACAGGTTTGGAAATACATCCTTTTGGTTAACTGACCATTTCTGAATATGTAGTCATCCTCTTCATCTGTAATGATGCTTTTTGCCCTCAAGTCAAGTTTTCCTAATATTTACTACAACCATACCATCTTCCTTGTGCAAGGTGTTACCCTTTGACTGTAATTTTACTTGAAGTCTTCCTCTGTTTTTATGCTTTTGGTTTCTCTTATGAATAGTTTAGAGTAGGATTTTAAAAATATGTAGTCTAATAATCTTTGGTGTCAAACTGGAGAATATAATCCATTTTTGCAGATTGGGATTATTCTTAAATAGAATTAATTTAGATTACCCTAGTTTTTGCTGTCTGTTTTCTAGACTACTTGTTTGTCCTTCTTTATTTGGGATTTCCCCCCCCTTCTCATACCCCACCCTCCCAGCTAGTTTAGTGCTTAAACCCTTTATTGCTGTTCTTTTAGCATGTGGAAGTCACACATTCTGTCTATACTTTGTAAGAAGAGACCTTAGAAATTTTAGTGCAAATACTTACCTTGGTAACTCTGAAGTTCATACTGTATATCACATGAGTACATCTGAAGCCCCTAAGTTTTGTTTCCTGTCCCAGATTCCCTTGTTGCTCATTAAAACTCATGCTCCAGACAAATAGCTATTGGCAGATACTGTCAGACAAATGCCAGGCTACAGAGTTTCCTTACCTCTGCACACACACACAAAATCAAACCCACTGTCATCAAATAAATTCTGACTCATAGCGACCTTATAGGACAGAGTAGAATTGCCCCATAGGGCTTCTAAGGAGTGGTTGGGGGATTCAGACTGTCAGTCTTTTGAGATTCCCATTTTATCATTCTCATATCTTATGAATCACCTGCTAAACCATTTATTATAAAAAGATAGACACATGGATCACTGTGAATTGGAACTGATTTGACAGCAACTGACATATACAGTAATTACTATGTTATCCAATAACTTTTCTGAAGGAGTGGTTTTTACTACCTTGCCAGGGTTCTTCTCTCCCAGTCCTCCACTTTCTGTTCTAGTATTCCTGAGGAGCTGTGGCGGTACAGTGGTTCTTAACCACTGAGCTCTTAGCTCAGCTACTAACCAAAAGGTTGGCAGCTTGAATCTACCAGCCAGTCTTTAGAAACCTTGTGGGGCAGCTCTTCTCTGTCACATAGGGTTGCTGTGAGTCAGAAATGACTCAACAGCAATGGGTTTGGTTTTGATTTTTCTTATTCCAGAGTCTTTCCTGCCTCTGGATGCTGTCTGTATTTCTCATAACCCCAATCCAATTTTTTATAATCTCATACCAAGACTTCCCCCGTCTATCTGGCTAAGTGATACAGGTGCTGACCAAAAGGTCAGCAGTTCAAATCCATCAGCTGCTCCTTGGAAACCCTATGGGACAGTTCTGCTCTGTCCTCTAGGACAGCAATGGGTTGGAATTGAAGTGACAGTCTTTTTTTTTTTTAAGTCCCAAATGAGTACCTGGGTGGTACAAACGGTTAATAGGCTTGGGCGCTAAACAAAAGACGGGTGGTTCAAGTTCACCCATAGACTCTGGAAAGAAAGGCATAGTGATGGGCTTCCAAAAAAGTCAGCCACTGAAAACTGTATGCAGAACAGTTCTCTGACCCACACGGGATCGATGTGAGTTAGAGTCCATTGTACAGCAAACAGTACTGGAATGTACCAAGCTCCTCGCTCTGGAGAAGAGTTTAATTTCTCTTATTCATTTAAATGTCATTCCAGGTTCAGTTGTTGTGCAACTAAACACAGTGCAAGCAGATGACTCAAACAAGGGGTATAAGAGAAAGTTTAGCATCAACCCTGACAATTAATGACTCCAGTGCCTGTCAGCAAATATCCAGAACAGAGCACATTAAGCTTTCTATATCTACCAAACCCTTAACTTCTGTATAGAAGGCTTCTTCTTCAGTGATTTTTTTTTCTAAACTAGTAAAACATGTTTTTCGTTATCAAAAAGGGTGAGATGTCACCATCATCCAGACTGATACTAAAAACCTTTAGTACATTGGCTGTAGTTGAGGCCCTAAATGTTCTGAAGAGTCAACCTGACTCAATTAGAGAAACATTATATAATATTCTAGGCAGTGGGCTAAGGACTGAGGCAGACATTATAGTAAAAAAGACAGTCTGCTCTCAAAAGCAGAGAAAATACGTACATAAGAATGGCACAATCTCAAGGTGCTGAGTGCAGTGACAAAAAGCAAAAAAGCAGTGGGTAGCTGATGCAGTCTAAATCTCTAGCTGAAAACAGATTGAATATTGTTCATAAATTAGGAGCCACTGGATATCAGTTGGCAAGACAAGGGCTACTGGAGCTGTGCCTTGAGGGGGACGCTCTCACACAACGTGGAGCTGGAGGTGTGTGAACAGCCGAGACACTCGGGAAGGAGGTATAGTCAGGGTAAGGGTGGGGAGCACCGAGGACCAGGATGTGAAGGCATCCCACCTCTGGAATTCTCTGGAAGGCCCGTGGATGAGATTAACTCTGCTTCCTAGTGAAAAGGCCAGAAGTCCATTTTAAAACCAAAAGACTGTTTCTGCAAGGAGCTCACAGCACACTCAGGAGGGACATACTGCATGTTTACTTCAGTGGCAGCTAGAAGCATTTTAACAGAAACAGTGACATTTCAGAATTAGTTGAAACTGGTAGGGATCATACGCTCTGGACCCCAGAGAGAACCCGGTGAATGTCAAATCCAGTGTACAAATTAAGGACACAGTCATGGGGTTCAAAGAACGGAAAACACGGAGGGTGGACTGAAACAGAGGAGGAATCAGAATTGCAAACATCAGGAAACAGGAAGAGACAGTTAATTCCAGCACACAGAGTTTCTCTAGCTTGGGGCAATTTTTCTCCCATCCTGAGCTTCTTCATTTACAGTATGAAGGGATGACATAAAAAATCCTGCCCTAAAGGCTCCAAATTCCTTGAAAAACATAGGGGCAAAAGTGGTTATGCATGCTCTCTCTGGGTCTCTGAACTTTCCTGCCTTCCAGACTGAAAGAACTTGAGCGCCGGATGGGTGGGAACTTGGCCGCCTCCCTTTAGAACTAGAGTCTTAAGGCAGGCATTTCCTCCAAAATCTAAGTTCCCACAAATATTTTATAAATCTAAAACAACTCCAGAAAATCATATATCACCCATGCAAATGCTGGTAACTAACCATGGAGGGATATGAGGGGCGTGGGCACGGGGGCTGCCTTGCAGTTTTGTCTCCATAATTCCAAGGAGACATTTTATCAGTGACAGCTACTGATCTAAAAGACCAGGTCTGAGGAAGATCCTACATTTCAATTTCTGAGAGCACCTGAGATCACAGGGATGTATGTGTGTATGTGTGTGTGTGTTGGGCAGAGGATGTTAAGTACCTCTTGGGATAAATTTCACAGAATTTTTGACAGGTAGATGAGCTCTGAACAGGGGGTTATCAAATGCTTTTTAGAAATAGAGAGAACAAGCTTGCTCTGAAGGCCAATATTCAGCCCTGGAAACACTACAGTATCGTTATTAGAGCAGTTCCTACTTGGGAAATTATTTCCAATGGGAGATTTGGAATGTGAAAAGACATATCCTTGACTATGTCAGCAAAGGAGAATGGACCTAGGCAGGGAATTACAGCTGAGAGAGCTCAGAATTTAGAGGCAGACAGACCTGGTTCATATTCAAGCACCTCTCCTTAATAACTCAATGATTTCGGCAAATAATATAAAGTCATTCAGCCTCTGTTCCATTCGTTGAAAGACGGGGCTAGTGATACTAAATCAAGAAGACTGTGAGGGTTAGTAGGCACTCAGTGCTCTCTTACAGCTATTACAAAGGAGCTCTGGTAGTGCAGTGTTTAAGTGCTCAGCTGCTAATGGAGAAGTGGGTGCTTTGAACCCACAAGCCACTTTGTGGGAAAAGGATGAGGCAGTCTTCTTCCGTAACAGCTGCTTTTGCTGTTATTAGGTGCATCAAATCAGTTCCCACTCACAGCGACCCCATGGACAATAGAAGGAAATGCTGCCCAGCCCTGTGCCGTCCTTGTAACTGTTGTTACGTTGGACCCCACTGTTGCAGCCACTGTGTCAACCCATTTCTTTAATGGTTTTCCTCTTTTTGGCTGATCCTTTACCTTACCGAGCATGACGTCCTTCTTCAGAGACTGGTCCCTCCTGATAAAATGTCCAAAATATGTGACATCAAGTGTCACCATCCTTACTTCTAAGGAGTGCTCTGGCTGTACTTCTTATAAAACAGACGTTTTTGTTCTTCTGGCATTCAGTGGTATATTCAATACCCTTCACCAACATCATAATTCAAAGGCATCAATTCCTCTTGGATCCAGCTTTCATGTACATACAAGACAATTGAAAGTACCACAGCTTGGGTTCTGAAAAACTAAACTTATTGCTGTTGAGTCAATTTGGACTTGCAATGACACTATAGGACAGAGTAGAACTGCCCCATAGAATTTCCAAGGAGTGCCTGATGGACTTGAACTGCTAACCTTTGGTTAGCAGCCACAGCACTTAACTATTATGCTGTCAGGCTTGGTTAGGCACACCTTAATCCCTCAAAGTGACATTGTCTTTGCTTTTCAACACTTTCCTTGAAAGAGGTCTTTTGCAACAGGTTTGCTAAGTGTAAGACATCATTTGATTTTGAATTTATAAAAACAATCAAATCAAACTGTAAAGATAACAGTCTTGGAAACCCTATGGGGCAGTCCTACCCTGTCCTGTAGGATCCCTATGAGTAAGAATTGATGGCAATGGGCTTGGTTTTATAATTGTTATATATCCACAGAGGTGATCTAACTTATTCACAGCAGTATGGTCAATTAAACACAACTTCGAAGATTTAAAATTCTGATTTAATAAATCAAAAGTCTTATGATTATGTGTAAAGATAGACCTGCTGGACAATGAGTTCTGTTCTGTATTTCCATTTGACTCTGGCTTGTATTTTTTTCCCTCCTTCTGCTTCACTCTACCTTTCCTTTCCTTCTATGAATCTTTTTTGTAAACAGAAACTATTTTCCAGCTTTGTGATTGGGTGAAGACAGTCCACTAAATCTGGTAAGAAATACCTAACCTGCTCCATATTGCTCACCTAACAAAACTAAACTCACCACTGTGAAGTTGATGCCAACTCCTAGAGACCCTACAGGACAGACTAGAACTACTCCAGCAAGGTTCCAAGGAGTGGCTGGCAGATTTGAACTGTTGACCTTTGGTTAGCAGCTACAGCACTTAACCAATACGTCATCAATATCGCTCACAGCAGATTCCTTCACCGGGGAGATTCTGTAATAACTGTGGTCTGTGTAGTGTATCAGAACAAGACTGAAAACTCCTGAAAAGATGAGTAGGCTAATATACAAAAGTTTTTGGAGCCCATTCTTATTTTTATTGTACGTTAACCCTCATTTATATGTAATAACTGAGTTTTAGTGTTCAAAAACTAAGCAATTTGTGTTATGATAAGCTTTTGAAAGACGTTTGAGACCTTTGGAAGTTTAAATTCCAGTCCATTATTTCAGTGCAAACATTGGCGGCAGCAGCGTTGCATTAAGGATATACACACAGGCAAGCAGGTGTAGAAAATCCATTTTTTTCCTTATAAATAGATTGTGAACAACCTGGAGTACATAATTTAATTGCAAGAGAATGTATTACAGACATTCCCCTGATCATAATAATTATGGGGTTAGAGAAGAATGTTATGGTCTTAACTTATTCTCTGTAAGAAAACTTAAGTTTCTCTAGAATCCATAAAATGCTAAAAATACATTTTAAATTTAATTAAAATTATTATTTGTTTCATCAACATTATCAAATTAAAAAACAAAACAAAACTTTATTAGCAAAAGCAATTAGAAAATCAATTCACAGAATTTGCAGGCATTTAATTTCTCTTTTCAAAGGGGCACTTTTATCTCTACTGTACTAAATCTCACTGAAAATAGAGTCAGAAACAGCTAATTAATGGCTTCATAACCCACAGCTTCTCAGAAGAGAAAGCATAAGAGGGAAAAGAAAGGAAGGAAGTGAAAGGAAGGCAAGGGGAAAAAACCACCCTTAATCCAAACTCTATGAGCCTATGAAGTGTATTATAATTTTAGTTTCTAAACTCTCAAATTATTTGATAATCATTACACTCAAGAATTTCCAAGCCTGTGTTAAGAAGTTTCAGGTGTGCCACTAAGGCCCTGTGCCTCCATCTCTTGAAAAATTTGTGTTGGTTGTTGGGATAAATTTAATTACATAGTTTGGGTCAGCAGCAACATACCTAGTGGACCTCCAGGTTGTACGATACCCAAACTGTGTGACAGTGATTCATCTTTCCATAAAGTTGAAGCTCTGTTTGGTGGTGCTAAGACCAGTTAATCATTACTAGATGAAGACAGTATCTATATGTCAGAATAACAAGAATAACAGTAACCATTTATTGAGTGGAAACACTAGTGGTATAGTGGTTAAGTGCTGTGGCTACCAACCAAAAAGTTGGCAATTCAAATCCACCAGATGCTCCCTGGAAACTCTATGGAGCAGTTTTGCTCTGTCCTATGTGGTTGCTATGAGTCAGAATCAACTCCATTGCAATGGTTTGTTTTGTTTTGTTTTTATTTGATGAGTGCTTCATGTATGCTAAGGGATTTCTGGAGATTATTTCATTTAATTTTCCCAGTAATCCCATGAGAACATGATCATCATGTGTCATTAGCAGATAGAAAAAAGATTTACATTACTAATCTAAGATCTAAGTAGTAGAGATAGGATTCAAACGTGGATACTTCTTATTTAAAAAAAATGATTCTAACCACTGTATGATATTGTTTCTCACTGTCCTATCATAGCAAGTCTATAAATGTCTTTTCCCCAGTGGGGAATTATTTCCATAATTTTCCCCATTAGCTGTTCTGGTTCCTAACCTCCACTTCACGTCTTGACAAGGAGACAGGAATTATGTTCCTTTACACAAACTAAAAGAAATGTCCACCCATGGTTTCACCTCTGCTCGCCTCAAAGAGCAAGATCACTGGGCAAAGTAGTCACCGTCAGCAGGGTTAGTCTTCAGGTAAGAAGCTTGCCTTTGGCCTGTATGGTACTGGTTGGTCTTCACACACAAAAAGGACTGGGAAAAATATATATAGGAACAATACATATACACATATAGACAGTATAATATTATCTGCTCTTATTTTTTGTGTATATAGAGACAAGGAGAAATACATACCTGTGTGTGTGTATGTAAAACTATATGAATATATAAAAATAATTTCCACTCTTCCTGAAAACCTATATACTCCTTAATGTACTTTATTTCGCCCCTGACCACCTTTCCTCTGACTCTAGGTTCCTTAACTTTGGGTTTATAATTATTTATAATTTCTTTCTTTCCTGTTATGTAACACAAAATGATATTGACCTTTCCTCGGGTAAGGGTAGTTGTGAATCACACTCATGTTTATCTATCAATTCCAATTTCTTCTTCTTTTGTCCATACAGAACTCATTGCTGACCCTTATTTCATGGCCTGATATCAATAAAATTCCCCTCTTATCTGAGCCAGCATTCCAAAGAAAAAACAAAACCCTGTTCCTTCAAGTCAATTCTAATTCATAGTGACCCTAAAGGATAGAACAGAATTGCTCCATAGTGTTCCCAAGGAGCTGCTGGTGGATTCCAACCATCAGCGTTTCGGTTAGCAGCTGAGTTCTTAACCACTGTGCCACCAGGGAGCCAAGCAAGCATTGCTCCCCGTAAATGCTTTTCTGCAGTTCTCTCTATACTGAAGAAATGATGCTCACAAGAAAACATCAGCAAAAATTGTTTCTGATAGAACTCTGTCAGAACATCCAATGTGTATGGGAGTTTGGACTTGAAAAGACTCTCAAGTCTGTTTGCAGTGGGGAGGGTATAATAAAGGTCTTATAATTACCATGGTTTTGTAAAATTGTGTTCAAATTGACAAGTTTTTTATTTACAGCAATTGACTCAAGACGGTTACAGGGTGACTGTGCGATGGAAGACGAGTTTTAGCACCTCTGACACTGCACCTTTATTTTCCTGCTCCTTCACTTGCCACCTCCCGTTGTGTTGGCACACAAAAAGAAAGAAATCTAACAAGCTGGAAGCACTGCAAAATAGGTATGCTGTTCTAGACCTAATTCTCATACTGAATATTCATAATTCAGCAAGGCTGGTTGGCAGAAGCCTTGTTAGAATGCCCAAGTAACACTACGGAGCTGAGTCCCCATTTCTTCAGTGATTAATAACTACGTCATCGAAGGACAACTAGTCAATAGTCAGGAATATGTCCATGTACTTATGAGAATACAAAAGAGAATCTGTGAATCTCTGATCAGTGATTGTCACTTCTGCTTGGCCGGGCTGATGGATTTATAAAATCCAAGTTTTACTATTAAGCACTTAAGTATATACTCTATAGTGAGAAATAGGACTCAGCTTTTTAAGTAGAAGCTTTGGTGACCAATTCTTTACACTCTTTGAAAGGGTAGGCAAGAAGAAGGGATGACTTATTCATTACAATTTTTTCTTTTTAATACACTAATGATCAAAAAGGCTGAATTTTTATAGACTGAAGAAAATGTTTTGTTGTAGATAGGGAACTAATCAGTTATGAGACAAAGAACAGAGCAACAGATATTTCTCTATGAGAAGGGCCACCTAAGGAGATATCATTATCTGGAATTGGAATCAGTCTTGAGAATCTATAAAGCCCCTTTCAGTTTTAAAATCCTGTGACTCTCCATTACCCTTTGTTATGTTTTGAACTGTGTTTCCCTAAACTATGTGTCAGTGTGGCTAGGCCATAATTCCCAGCACTGTGATGTGGTTTTCTGCTATTTTGTGATCTGATGTGATTTTCCAATGTGTTGTAAATCCTACCTCAAGGATGTTAATGAAGCAGAATCAGAGGCAGTTATGTTAATGAGGAAGGAGTTGATCTATCAGATCAGAATGTACCTTAAACCAACCTTTTTTGAGATATAAAATAGAAAGGTGAGCAGAGACCAATGGCACCTCGTATAGCCAAGAAAGCAGTGCCAGGAGGAGAGCGCATCTCTGGAGCCTAGATCCCTGAGCTGAGAAGCCCTAGACAAGGAGAAGGCTGATGACAAGGAACTTCCTCCAGAGTCTGCAGCCTTTCCCTGGAGCTGGCACCCTTAATTTCTACTTCTAACCTGCTTGTTAGGTGCTGTGGAGTCAGTTCCGGCTCACAGGGGCCCTGTGCACAAGAGAACGAAACATTGCTGGATCCTGTGTCATGCCCACAGTTGTTACTCTTGAGCCCATTCTTGCAGCCACTGTATCAGTCCATCTCATTGAAGGTCTTCCTTTTTTTGGCTGATCCTTTCTTTGCCAAGCATGACGTCCTTCTCCAGGGATTGATCCCTCCTGACATTATGTCCAAGGTATGTAAGACATAGTTTCACTAGACTTGCTTCCAGGGAGCCCTTCTTCTGAGACAGATCTGTTCGGTCTTTTGGCAGTCCATGGTATATTCATTGTAATTCTCCAGCACCAATTCAAAAGCATCAAGTCTTCTGTCTTCCTTATTCACCGTCTCGCTTTCAAATGCATATGATGTAACTGAGAATACCTTGGCTTGGGTCAGGTGTACCTTAGCCCTAAAGGAGGCGTCTTTGCTTTTCAGTAGTTTAAAGAGGTCTTTTGCAGCAGACTTTCCCAAAGCAATGTGTCTTTTGATTTCTTAACTGCTGCTCCCATTGGTGATGATTGCAGAACCATGTAAAATGAAATCCTTGCCAACCTCAGTCTTTTCTACATTTATCATAATGTTGCTTACTGGCCTGTTTGTGAGGATTTTTGTTTTCTTGGTATTAATCAGTAGAATCATATTTTTGGGGGGTGGGGAACAGACATAAATATGGGTCTTTTTCAGTTGGTTTTCAGGTAGCTGTCTTCCAAATTTCTTGGCGTAATGAGTAAGCACTTCCAGCACTGCATCCATTTGTTGAAACATCTCAATCGATATACCATCAATTCCTGGAGCCTTGATTTTGCCAGTGCCTCCAGTGGAGGTTTGACTTCTTCCTTCAATACCATCAATTCCTACTCACATGCCACCTCTTGAAATGGTTGAATGTTGATTAGTCTCTCTTGGTACAATGATTTTGTGCTTTCTTTTCATCTTCCTTTGATACTTCCTGCATTGTTTAATATTTTCCCTGCAGAATCCTTCGTGATTGTAACTCCAGGCTTGAGTTTTTTCTTCAGTTCTTTCAGCTTGACAAATGCTGATTGTTTTCTTCCCTTTTGGCTTTCTATCTCCAGCTCTTTGCGCATGTCATTATAAAACTTTGTCTTCCTGAGCAGACCTTTGAAATTTTCAGTTCTTTTACCTCATCATTTCTTCCTTTTGCTTTAGCTAGTCAATGTTGAAGAGCAAATTTCAGAGTCTCTTCTGAATCCAATGTGGTCTTTTCTTTCTTTCGTGTCTGTTTAATGACCTCTTGCTTTCTTCACGGATGATGTCCTTCCACAACTCATCTGGTCTTTGGTCACTGGTGTTCAACACATCAAATCTGTTCTTGAGGTGGTCTCTAAACTTCGGTGGGATACACTCAAGGTTGTACTTTGACTCTTTAGGACTTTTCTGAGTTTCTTTCAGTTTCAGTTTGAACTTGCGTATGAGTAAATGATGGTCCATGCTGCATCCAGCACCTGGCCTCATTCCGACTGATGATGTTAAACTTTCATTGTCTGTTCCCATGGGTGTAGTTGATTTGAATCATGTGTATTCCATTTGGTGTGGTCCATGTGTGGCGTCACCATTCACATTGGTTAAAAAAGGTATTTGCAATGAAGAATTTGTCAGTCTTGAGAAATTCTATCATGTGATCTCTGGTATCCTTTCTATCACCCAGGCCATATATTCCAACTATGGATCCTTCTTCTCTGTTTCCATATTTTGCATTCCAATCACCGGTGACTGTGAATGCATCCTAATTGAATGTTTAATCTATTTCAGACTGCAGAAGCTGGTAAAAATCTTCAATTACTTCATTTTGGTCACAGTGATTGGTGTATAAGTTTGAGTAACAGTCATACTAACTAATCTTCCTTGTAGGCATCTGGATATTATACTACCACTGGCAGCACTGTAAAATGTTCTTTTTGATCATGAATGCAACACCATTCTTCCTCAAGCTGTCATTCCTAGCACAGTAGACCACATGATTGTCTGACTGAAAATGGCCAGTATCAGTTCACTAACGCCCAGGATATAGGTGTTTATGTGTTCCATTTCATTTTGAGTCACACCACACCAGCAAACGAATGCCCCAAAAGCTTGACTCTATCCACATCCTTATCTTGAAGAGGTAGCTCTTTCCTAGTTGTCTTTTGAGTGCCTTCCAAACTAGGGGGCTCATCTTCTGCCACTATGTCAGACAGTGTTCCACTGTTGTTCACGAAGTTTTCACTGGCTAATTCTCTTCAGAAGTAGACTGCCAGGTCCTCTTTCTTAGTCTTAGTTTGGTAGCTCAGCTAGAAACTGTCTACTGTGGGTGACCCTATTGGTATGTGGATGCCACCGGCATAGATTCTGTCACCCCAGCAAAACGCAAGCCTCCACAGTACAACAAACTGGGTGTCTAGCCTACTACACTGTGAGAAAGTAAACACCTGTTAAAGCCATTCACTGGTGATATTTCTGTTATAGCAGTGTGTCATGGATTGAATGTGTTCCCTAAAAATTCTGTAACAATTTGGCTGTGCCATAATTCCTGGTATTGTGTGATGTTCTTCATGTTGGAATTCCTGCCTCCATGATGTTAATGTGGATAGATGGACAGCAGTTGTGTTGGTAGAATAAGATTCAGTGTGTAAGTTGTTTTGTGCCTGGAGGCAGTCTCTTGAGCCCTAAAGGAAAAGATCTGGCAGAAAGAATTGGGAACTTCATATTATCAAGAAAGCAGCACTGGGAGAAGAGCTCACCCTTCAGACCTGAGGTTCCTGTGCTCAGATTTTCCCTGAGCCAAGACGGATACAAGGACTTTCCTCCAGAGCTGACAAGTGGGAAAACCTTCCCCTGGAGCACGCATCCTGAATTCAGACTTGTAACCTACTGGACAGTGTAAAAATAAACTTTCCTCTGTTAAAGCTATTCACTTGTGGTATTTCTGTTAGAGCAGCACTAGCTGACTACAACACAGTGCTGGATAACAACAACACCTCTCAAGAATTAGGACAGGTTAAGACTATTCTTTAAACAGTCTCTAGTACATGAGGTCTGACAATTAAGTTGACAATCTCATTCTAGACCAAGTGCTGCATACCTCATTGCTGAATATCACTACGGTCACCTTTGAAGTACTCCCCTTGGGAAGTTATGCACCAACACCAGCACCTAGTTCACCCTTCAAAGCGATTTTGGAAATCTTTTTCTGGAATGGCCATCAAAACTGTCATCGTATTACCCCTGATGTCCTGAATGTCATCAAAATGTCTTCCTTGCAATATTTCCTTTATCTTCAGGAAAAGAAGAAAGTCATTGGGGATCAGATTGGGTGAGTAGGAAGGGTGTTGCAATATAGTTATTTGTTTACTGGCTGAAAACTCCCTCACAGACAACTACACAATTAAGTTTGCGAACTTGCCACCATACCACCGTACACAATGGCCATTAGAGAAAGAGTTGCAAAATTGCCTTCAAGGGTAGACTAGGCACAGGTGTCAATGTATAACTTCCCAAGAGGAATACTTCAAAGGTGACCGTGTGATATTCAGCCACAAGTTCTGTAGCACTAAGAACAATTAAGTTCACGGACTAATCGGACATGTAGGGTTCTATGGGTCAGAACTGACTTGACATCAATGGGTTTGGTTTTGATTCAAACTCTGGTTATGAATTACAGTGTGCTACAGCTGCTGATCATAACAGATGTTCTTTGGAAACCCAATGGGGTGGTTCTACTCTTTCCTATAGGGTCACTATGAATCAGAATTGACTTGTTGGTAAAGGGTTTGGGGTTTTACTTATTTATACTTTTGGTTTAGTATAAATTTTTGACTGACTAAATTGTACTGGATTACATATCCAATAATTTCAGAGATGCCAAATAAGGCAGTCAGACCCTCCATGGAAGTCCTCTTGGGGTCATTGTCAGAAGTTTAATATCGGCTGAATGAAATAGGAGTCTGAGTTAAGGTGGGCTGTTTTTTCATTCCTAGATAAATTGTACCACAGATAATGGGAGACACATCTACAGAATACAATTTTACTTCTAAAAAGAAAAGATCTTTCTGATATCAGTAGTGATAAATCTCTCATTCCACATTGTCTTCTGAATCCAGCTTCAATTTTTTTGGCACTTCTCTGTTGATGTACTGCTGCAATTACTTTTCAATAATTTTCAGTAAAATTTTACCTGTATGTGATATGAATAATTTGGTTCAGTAATTTCCATATTCTGTTGATCACCCTTCTTTGAATGGGTACAAATATGGATCCCTTCCAGTCAGGTTGTTGGGTAACTGTCTTCCACATTTCTTGGCATAGATGAAGGAGTGCTTCCTAAACTTCATCCATTTGTTGAAGCATCTCGTTTGGCTTTTGGTTAGTTCCTGGAGCCTTGGTTTTTTTTTTTTTTTTTTTTTTTTGCAAGTGCCTTCAGTGCCGCTTAGACATCTTCCTTCACTATTATCGATTCTTGATCATATGCTACCAATTCTTTCAGGTATAGTGACTCTGTGTTTTCCATCTATCTTCTCTTGATTCTCCATGCATTGTTTGACATTTTGCCCTTGGAACCTTTTAATATTGCAACTCAAGGCTCATATTTCTCTTCAGTTCTTTCACCTTGAAAAATTCCAAGGATGTTCTTCCCTTTTTCTTTTCTAACTCCGAAATTGGATGTTGACATTTGGTGAAAAATTTGGTGAATGTTGGCTCAGTTATTTTGACATGCTTTTGTTTTACTTATGCAAATAAACCTTTTTCTTCATTACCTGGCAGTTTCCTGTTGGCAGATAAATGTAGTTCCCTTAACTTATGTGAAGGTTTTTTTTTGACAAAAAATCTTCCAAAATACAGCTTTCCAAAAACCCTCTTTCTTTACACAGTGAGGGAATAAATGATCTAAACATGAAAAGCCTTGTGAATTCCAAAGTAAAGGAAAACAAATCCATAAGAAGGTGCCTATAAGGTGCACATGATTTTAATGAAAATATATTTCACTTAAAGTAAAAGTTAGTTCACGGAACACTCATTAAATGCCAATGCCTATGAAAAAAAATTGACCCATGGCTATCCATTTATAGGAAATCTACAAAGCTGGGATGCAAATTCAATATTTCAATGTAGCCAAATTCTCAGTGCTATTTGTGGCTGACACTCATTAATGTAATTTTTAGGCCAATCCTTGTAATGAAGAAGCAGTGATTATTCTCAGTAGCTACCCAAAATATAATTATAGTGCATTTGATTAAATGCTTCTGTGGCAAGATAAACTGCAATTTACACATTTCTGTGTGTTCTTAAGAAAGACAGAAATAGAAAGAAAAAAACAGCTGAAGATAATAGAAAGGAAGCCAATACTACTTTCTGGGATAACACGTCATGAACTGTTCCATCCTTTATACTCAAACTCCAGAATTATGGGGTCAGGTAAATTGCGCTTGAGATCCCCTGCTACAGACCCTGAAATGGTTTCCAGCACAGAGTTTATAAAACATCAGGAGTCCTGCTGTTTTACTTTCTGAGTCATTTTTCTCTAAAGCCTTTAGAATTCCGACAAAAGGTAGAAAGGAAAGTATGCTGTCCTTCAGTAACTAATTAAGCCAGTAAAAAGGCCTCATTATGAAGGACATGGAACATGAAGCATGAATTATTTGTTTAATTTCATACAGCTGAGTAATAATCTTCCAGTTGCTGTAAATAGGTTCGATGACTACTCAGAATGATCACAGTTACGTTTGCAATGTATTAACCTTTCACTCTGCTGCATAGCAAAGCAGCCTCTAAAAAGTCTTTCAAACTTGACTTGCATAAAAGGCATTTGGAAAGGAGATAATGTATTCATGCAGCTGTTATTTACTGAGCTCCTAGTAAAAGCCAAGTACCTTGCTAGGCCTTGGGGATACAATGGCGGCCCTAAGTAACTGAGGGCCTGCTCTCATGGAATTTTCAGTCTAATGGAGTACACCTCTGCAGAAATGAGGCCCCCAAAGCAACTGGACTCTGCAGATGTAGCTTGAAAAGAGAAAAGCCTTATTCTGCCCCAAGTTTCTGATTTTAATGCAACTAACCCCAAAACAAAACTCATGGCCGTTGAGTTGATTCCGACTCATAGTGACCCTACAGGACAGAGTAGAACTGCCCCGTAGAGTTTTCAAGGAGTGCCGCTGATTTGAATTACCAATCTTCTGGTTAGCAGCTGTAGGATTTAATCATCATGCCACCAGTGTTTCAGAGGCTGTTTTCTTCTTTCTTTTTTAAAAAAATGGGAATGTTATTGGATGGAGCAACTTGTTTCATTCACTACAGGTATGGTACAGAAGTGCAGGCATAACACTCCTACTTACTGTCTCCAGGGAATTGGTTATGTGGATGTGGTAGGGCACTGGTGAGAGGCCAGAAGAGTGCACGATAGAGACGGGCTGGGGTTGTCATCAAACAGAAGCTCTACTAAGGCAGGCACCGGCCTTTCTCTCAAGAAAGTCTCCCTTATCTCCCTGCACTGGGCACACCACAGCCACACATCAGGAATTTTGACAAATGTATATACATCAGTGTAAATACCACAACAGTCCAGAGGTAGAATGTTTCCATCACTGCTAAAATTTTCCTTACACCCCAATCTCAGCTGTAGGCAACCACTGATTTTTTTCCTGATGGAGCACTAAGGGGCAATGATGGTTTTTCTCTGAGTTTCTTTACAAACTCACTGAAGACTCTTCAAAAAGTCACTAAAGACTCTTAGGGCACTTGTATTATGAGGGAATCTTACTTCCCAACTTGTTAAAAGTCTTCAAAAGGCACTGTCTCTCAATTTCATATTTCTTCATGGTTAGGAGCACAGTGACATATGGGCTAATAATAAAAAAAGTAACAAAATGATAACCATAACCGTGGTCAAGATTTACTAAGTACTTTCCATGGGCCATGACCTGTACTGAACATTTGGCACATATTAACTAATTAAACACTTACAATGACTCTATAATTATTATTATCCTCATTTTACAGATGAGTAAACTTAAGCTTAAAGGGAATAATGACAATTACAAGCAAAGAGTCTGGTGAGAGGATCCACAGACCTCACACTTTCAACTTTGCGCTGAATTCATTCTTATGTCTTAAGGATAAGGTTTTAGGAGGTAGCCTCACAGAGTGGAGCGAAAAGGCAGTTCTATGAAGCTTTGATCCTCAGCCAACCGAGGCCCATATCTTCCCCACTCTTTGGTTTTCAGAGAACTTCTCAGCCAAATCTGTGCTTTTGAAATTCCTTCCATTATACTTGAAGTCTGATGTCTACATTCCCAAAGTGAGATCCTTCTTTTGCTTCTAATTCAGCTCCACATGCTCATCAGTAGACATCTAATTGCACTGTGCTTGTTTGGGGTGGGTGCACCTCATTTTGTCGGTTTGCAAGTGAATCCCACTCTGCCTGTGGTTAATGGATTGTCAGAATGCCTACTGTCCCTCCTGACCCTTAGGATCACTTCTTTCTGTGGAGAAAAGCTTCATTTTCTTGGATATTTTCTTTTCACTCAATCTCAAAGCTAGAGGAAATTCTCTAGTCCAATCATCACCTAATGTTTGAAATACTTTATGACATTCTTAACAAACCCACACCTCACTTACAAAGTATCTCATTATCTGACATCTCACATTTACAACAATAGTAAAAAATTTACTATCTGATTATTTTTTGTATTACTGATGTACATCTGGCAGTAAGGAATGCAGAGTTGCCAGGCGAGAGTAATACTGGCTGAGATGGTTACAGTTATGTATCAACTTGGTTGAGCTATGATTCTCAGTGATTTGGCAGGTATGTAATGATGTAATCTGACAGTTATATAATGATATAATCTTGTAGTTATGTAATAATGCAGTCTTCCATTTTGTGATCTGATATAGTCATCTTCCATTTTCATATAATGCCAGTTTTTGTGTAGCCACCTGGTCTTTGGAATCTAGCCATGTGTCATGGTTTGAATTGTGTCCCACCAAAAATGTGTGTAGTCATGTGGCTGGGATATGGTTCCCAGTATCTTGGAAATGTCCTCCATTGTGTGGTTTTGCTAACCTATACGTTAAAGGATTAGGGTGGGGCTGTGAATTCCTGCCCTGGGGGAAGTTTCCCTGGAGTATGGCTTGCCCCACCCTTAATGCTTTTAGCTTGCAAGGAATAAAAGGAAAAAGAAACAAAGACAATTTGAGAACCTCGCTACCATCAAGCAAGCAGCACCGGGAGCAGAGCGCGTCGTTCAGACCAGAGGTTCTTGTGTTAGGACACTCCCTGGACAATGACTGATGCAATACCGGACTTTCCTCCAGAGCCGTCAAGGGGAAAGTCTTTCCCTGGAGCGGACACCCTGAATATGGACTTGCAACCTACCGGACTGTGTAGGAATAAATCTTTCTTTGTTAAAGCCATCCACTCTGTGGTATTTCTGTTAGAGCCGCCCTAGCTGACTAAAACAGAATTGGTACCGAGAGTGGGGTGCTGCTCTAGCAAATACCTAAAATGTGGAAGCCACTTTGAAACTGCGAATGGATAGAAGATTCAGAAGGAACAAAGAAGGCACAGATGGTGAGAAACAACAGAGGACCGGCAGCAGCGGCAGCGGCAACAGCAGAACTAGAGGCAGCGCTGGAGCCGACCCGTGGAGCGAGAGAGGTCAGTGCCTGCGCAGAGTTTTCCTCGCGGAACGGGGTGCCTCTGGGCACTTGAATCGGTGAGCTGGCCTTGCTGACCCACAGAGTGAGAGAGTTGAGTGCCTTTGGGCAGGACACTTTCCAGCAAGAGTGGGGTGCCTCCGGGCACTTAAACCAGTGGAGCTACAGAGCTTTGGAACACTTGCCCGGCAGGGCAGATGTGGGCCAGAGGCCCAGGCCATGCGGCCATAGGAAGCTGAAGAGGCAGATAGCGTGAGAAGCTGAGCTGCCTCAGTCTCAAGAGGTATGGCCATGACCTCAGGGGTTTGAAAGGGTGGAACCATGGCGTGCTGTGTTCGTAAGGGTGGAATTGCCACTCAGTGGGGCTTAGGGTGCTCCTAAAGCCGATGGGACAGAGTTTCTGTCCAAGTGGGCCTTGAAGGCAAAGTTGTAGCACGGGGCTGGTGGTCTCCACTCAGAAACCTGAGAGTGTGGCCGATACCTAGAGTCTGGAGAGCATTGCTGTTGTGTAGAATGTCTCAGAAAATGTAAGAGTATTGCCAAAGCTTTGAGGGCTAATATAATGTGTTCTGTTGACTTGCCTGTTGCCTGTTAATGCCTTCTAAGTTTCACAGATGTAGAAGAGTTTTTGTATTTTGGACTTGGAACTGATTTAAGACTTCTGTTATATGGATGGACATAATTTTGCTATGGTGAGATGAATGTGTTAAATGTTTTGTGATGTGATTTTTGGGTTGTCAAAGGGTGGGATGTCATGGTTTGAATTGTGTCCCCCCAAAAATGTGTGCAGCCATGTGGCTGGGATATGGTTCCCAGTATCTTGGAAATGTCCTCCATTGTGTGGTTTTGCTAACCTATACGTTAAAGGATTAGGGTGGGGCTGTGAATTCCTGCTATGGGGAAAGTTTCCCTGGAGTATGGCTTGCCCCACCCTTAATGCTTTTAGCTTGCAAGGAATAAAAGGAAAAAGAAACAAAGGACAATTTGAGAACCTCGCTACCATCAAGCAAGCAGCACCGGGAGCAGAGCGCGTCGTTCAGACCAGAGGTTCTTGCGTTAGGACACTCCCTGGACAATGACTGATGCAATACCGGACTTTCCTCCAGAGCCGTCAAGGGGAAAGTCTTTCCCTGGAGCGGACACCCTGAATATGGACTTGCAACCTATCGGACTGTGTAAGAATAAATCTTTCTTTGTTAAAGCCATCCACTCTGTGGTATTTCTGTTAGAGCAGCCCTAGCTGACTAAAACACCATGACAATAGATGTGGAATGTATACATGGTTGCTCAGCCTTTTCTTGAATACCCACATTGATGGGAAACTCAGTACTTTCTAAGTAGCCCACTCCAGTTTCTTTCTAGCAATGTATTCATTCAACATTAACTACCCTAATAAAATGAGCTCAATGGAAAGCTCATACTTGGAATATTGCCCTTGAGGGAGTATTACCAGAGAAGCTAGGATGTACACACCAAGAGCTAGAATGTGAGGTTCTAAGCTCTGTAAGAACTCAGGGGCCAGAAAGCTCACCTCAAATTGTGATGCCCAGTTAGACCAAGACAGCCCATGATAATTTCCCAATTCTTTAGTTAAAATAATTCATAGTACTGCAAAGCCTTGGGAAAGAGTTAAATGGCAGCAAGAGTTAACATACTGCTTAGTTAACAAAACAACTAGAATCTTCAGTTTAGATAAAAGTTACTTACCACGAAATATACTCGTCTTAAGTGTACAATAAGTTTTGACAAATGTACACACAAGTATAAATACCAGAACAATCAAGCTATAGAACAGTTCTGTTTCTGCTAATAGTTCTCTCATACCCTTTCTGAGTTCCTCCCACCCTCAGCCATAGGCAGCGACTGATTTACTTCCTGTCATTGTAGATTAAACTTGCCTTTCCTAGAATTACACATGAATTGAATTGTGTCATTTATAATCTTTTGTGTTTGGCTTCTTTTGCTAAGCATGATAATTTAGTGATTTATCCAGTTTGTATCATAGTGTGCTCTTCCTTAATGCTAAACAGTATTTTATCATAAGAATATGAAAATGATTTGTTTTTTCATTTGCCAGTTGACAGATGTTTCAGTTATCTAGTGCTGCTCTAACAGAAATACCACAAAGTGGATGGTTTGAACAAGGAAAGTTTATTCTTACACAGTCCAGTAGGCTACAAGTCCAAATTCAGGATGTCTGCTCCAGGGGAAGGCTTTCTCTCTCTGTTGGCTCTGGAGGAAAGTCCTTGCATTGCCTCAGTCTTTGGTCTGGGAGCATCTTGGCACAGGAACCTCAGGTCTGAAGAACGTGTACTTCTCCCAGTGCTGCTTTCTTGGCAGTGTGAGTTTCCCAGCTCTCTCTTTGCTTCTGTTTCCTTTTATCCCTTGTAGAAAAGGATAAAAGGTGGCGCAAGCTACACTCTAGGGAAACTCCAGTGGAGCAGGGAGGTGGCCTTAGGAATGGATTTACAGTCCCACCCTAATCCTCTGTCATGGGTTGAATTGTGTCCCCCCCAAAATATGTGCAGCCGTGTGGCTGGGACATGATTCCCAGTATCTTGTGACTGTCTTCCATTCTGTGGTTTCACTAAACTGTATGCTAAAGGGGCTGTAAATTGCTCTGCAGCAGGGGGAGCTTCCCTGGAGTGTGGCTTGCCCACTCTTAATGCTTTCAGCTTGCAAGAGATAAAAGGAAAGGGAAACAAAGAGAATCAGGAGCCTCGCACCATCAAGAAATGTGCACCGGGAGAAGAGCGTGTCCTTCGGACCTGAGGTTCCTGCGCCAAGACGCTCCCTGGACAAAGACTGATGCAATACCGGACTTTCCTCCAGAGCCGACAAGGGGAAAGCCTTCCCCTGTAGTGGACACCCTGAATATGGACTTGCAACCTACCGTACTATGTAAGAATAAACCTTCCTTTGTTAAAGCCATCCACTCAGTGGTATTTCTGTTAGAGCAGCCCTAGCTGACTAAAACATCCTCTTTAACATAATGCGCTCTGTCAACCACAGGCAGAGATTAGTATTTACAGCATAAGAAAATCACAAAATGGAGAGCAATCACAGAATACAGGGAATCCTGGCCCAGCCAAATTACTAAATATATTTTTGTGGGGGCAAAACTCAATCCATGTCAATGGGTATTTCTTCTGTTCCCATTTTTGCCTAGTATGAAGAAATTTGTTGTGACTATTCACATTCAAATTTTTGGTGTAGCAGACCTATGTTTTTGTTTCTTTTGGGCAAATGCCTAGGAGTGAAATTACTGTATTCTATTGGTAAGAGTTTGTTTCACTGTATATGAAACTGCCAAACTGCTTTGCAAAGTGTTGTATCTCTATTAATAAAGTATGAGAGTTCCAGCTGTTCCATAGATTCACTAATACATGGCACTGTCAGTGATTTTATTTTTGGCCATTTTAGTGTATGCAAAGTCTCTAATTTACTAAAATAATTTATTGTACTGCCAAGTCTTGGGAAAGAGCTTTGTTTGTCTAAATATTCATTTATTTCATCCTCATTTTTGAATAATGTTTTTGTTGACTATAGAATTCTAGTTTGACAGGTTTTGACCTCAGCACTTTAAATAAGTCATTCCGTGGTCATCTATGAGAAACTGTACTGTTTCTTACAAGACATCAGTGACTATGTTTTTCCTCTTTATGTAGTTTGTTTTTCTCTTTGGAAACTTTTAAAACATTTCTTTACTGTTTGTTTTCAGCTAGTCGATTTTAACATTTTTTTTTTAATTATTTATCCTGCTTGTATTTTACAAAGCTGTTTGGAGATGTAGTTTTACAGTTATCAGTTAAATATGAAAAACTGTGGCCATTAATTGTTCAAACTTTTTTCTTCTACTCTCCCCCACTATCACTATTTTCTGGGATTATGTTTATCCATATAGTTAGACTGCTTGATATTACTGTGTTTCAAGTCTGCTAATCTTTTATTTGGCATTAACTGATCTACTGTTCAGCCCATTTAATGAATTTTTTATTTAATAAATAAAAGTTTTAGTTTTGATTCCTTTTACAATGTGCATTTTCATCCCATGTTCTTTGATTTCCTTTCAACCTTTGAATGTATTTACAATCATTGTTTATATTCATGCACTACCAGTTTCATCACCAGTGTCATTTCCAGATATGCTTCACTTAACTAAATATTCTCCTGGTTATGGGTCACATTTTCTTGCTTCTTCATGTGTCTAGTTATTTTTTACTGGATGTTGGACGTTTAAAATTTTATTGGTTGAACCTGTGCATTTCTTGACTTCTTTTCAAAAGTACTGAATATTGCTTTGGCAATACAGATGTGCTTGATCCTTTCAAAACTTTTTTTTTTACGTTTTGCTAGGGTGAATGTGGAGTCATCTTGATTCTAGGGATTCTTTAGCCCTACTATGCAAGCACGACTCTTCTGAGGTCTCTACTGAATATACCGCATAGTCAGTAAGTTCTTTCCACTCGGGCTGATCAGAACTCAACTCTGCCTATCCCTGTGGGCTCTAGGGATTGTTCAATCTACAGTGTCCAGACGGTTGTTCTTTGCTGAATCTTGCAGAATTTTACCCAGTGAATGTGTAGCTAGTATTCAGGTAAAGACTCAAGAGACCCTATATGTAGATTCCTGGAGCTGTTTTTTTTTTTTTTAGTAACTCTCCTCTCTGATACTCTACCCCATAAATCATAGCTGCTTCAGACTACCTGAACTCAAATTGCTGTCTCTGAAAATTAATGAGACCATTGTGTTTTACTTGAGTTATCTCTTCCCTGCTCTGTGGTCTAAAATGTGCTTCTGGGTGAAAAACTGGGACAGTCATAGTGGTCATCTTTTATTTCCTTTATCTTAGGGATCATAGCCCTCACCTTTTGTGTTGTCTAATATATGTAACCTGCTCTTTATCTTTCCATCCAGGTTAGCAATGAAAAACGTATATGTGTACTGTACTCTAACAGTGGGATTTTATTGGAACTGCACTATATTAGATCTCAATTGTTTGATATATTTTGTCCAGTTTTCTAGTTGTATGGCAAAAGACAAGTCCAAAACTAGTTCCTCTCTAATAGCCCAAAGCAGAAATTCTTATTAACTTCTTAAGGTAGAAAACATGTCATATGCTAGCCTTACATTTCAGCACCTGACAATTGCTATACTTGTCAATATAGCACAGTGGTTAATAGCACAAACTGTAGAGGCAGTCTTGCTGGGTTTTAATCCTGGCTTTGCACTTAAACCAGCTTATGGCTTGGGGCCGGATCTTTTACTTCTCAATGCCTTTACTTTCTCATCTCTAAGAATGATAATAATTTTGTACCTACTTATTAGGTTTGTTTGAACTTCGATGAGTTAATGCAGGAAAAACAAAATTCTTCTTGGCATATGGTAATGCCAAATATGGTAGACAGTAATAATAACATTATTACTTAACATCAAAAGGCAAGTTAGCTTATTCTTTTAGGACTTATCTTCCTTCCTTCCTCCCTCCCTCCTTTCTTTTTTGAAATCTCAGTCAGGAAAATAGATAGGCTATTAGTCAATGAAATCACGTAAGATCATTTTATTTCACTGCTGTCATTTTAAAGCAATGTGCACCCCAGATCTCCGAGCCTATCATAAATAACAAAGTAACAGTAAGCTCCTAGGCTGAGAAGAAAATATTTTGATGAAAGTCACATCTTAAAATGTAAAGGAATTATAGGTGCCACCTGCTCTTTATCTTTCCATCCAGGTTAGCAATGAAAAAAGCATATGCGTACTGTACTCTAACAGTGGGATTTTACTGGACCTACACTAGTGGCAACAGATCAGTAAGGAACAAAGCAGTGAATCTGCTTGTAAAGTGAAGGATCCTTTTAGAGACCAAACGATTGTCCACTAATTTATCTGTGCTATGAATCTGAGGTGTGTACGTAGGGTTTGTAAACAGGCTGTACCTGAGCCACTGTTATTTTCAAAGACCAGATTTGGCTTCCCTAGATGGCTGCTTTCACTTGTATAAAGAGCTGCTCCTGTAGAGTAATCCTCCCCGGAGCTTTGAGAGAGTTCTTTGGTAAGAGAAGGTCCCAACTTTTACATGTGTTAGGCAAAGTTTGCTAATTACGTAAGTATGTGCTTAACCAGTCTAGATCATCAGTCATATGTCCAAGAATCAAACAAAAATCAAGGTTTTAACATAAACAAACATCTTTGTCATTTGCTCTGCAAACCAACCCATGTGCTACCACTGCTGCTGTTCTGCCATCTAGGGAGGAGTCTGTCCTCCTGCACCTTTGGGAGGCCCCTCCATCTTCATCCTGGACAAAACTGACCAGCTGCCAGGTGACCCTAGCAGAGATGTCAGCCTGATCTGGAGTTCACGTCTTGTAAATGTTTAATGACAGCCTTCAGAGGACAAAGGGATAAAGAAGCAATTAAAACTCACACTTCTGACTGGATACCATGATTAAATTATATTCTGGGGTGTTATTTTGGCTTCTGATGTAGTACCACATTGCGGGGGCTGTATCTGCTGTCACAGATGTAAGTAACGTACCCATACACTGCAGAGAACTCACACCACAGAACAATAGCACATCGTCACTATTTCTGACTCACCCAACAGCATCTACCTTATGAATAATTCCTTGAATTTAAATAATCTGTTTTACAGAAAAGATCAATGCTTTTATTTTTACATCTGTGCTCTGCTTACCTACCCTGACAACATTTCTGTGAGTTTCTGTGAGGGCTGAATTTGTATTCTTCTCTTTATAATTGTAGGAGAAACAGAACTGGAGAGACTGAATCGCTTGCTTGAGAGAACATAGTGAACCACTAAGAGAATCCAGAACCCTGGAACAGGGTCAGAGAACTACTTTTGTAAAGGATTGGAGGCAAAACATCTTAGATTTGGGCAAAAGTCTCTGTTGCAACTACTAAACTGTTCTGTTATAGTGTGAAGTGGTCTGAGCCAATACACAAGTGAATTGACATGGCTGGTTCTGTAAACTTTTTAAAAAAAAAAAACCAAAAATAGGTTTGTGAGCCAGATTTGGCCCATGCGCTGTAGTTTGCCAATGCTTATAATAAGTCATGGTGCATGCTAAATGATACTTTTAGCTGTAAGGATTACAGCATGACAGCATGTCACATTGGTGCTTGTTTCCTGTCACTCGATGTTCACAAGATCCTTGCTGTTAATGACTTTCCATTTTATAGGTGAGGAAACTGAGAGGTTAGCTCATATGTGTAAAGCCACATGGTTGTAAATGAAGAGTGAAGACAACAGCATGAGTTTCCTGACTTCTAACTTTTCTCCTCGGTTAATTGTTCCACAGACAATTACGATGCTTTCATTTTCAGAGAAGGAAATTCAAGGATCTAGCGCAGCTGAATGACTTACTGGGGTCAGTGGCTTCTTAGTGCCTGAACCAGGACTTGAACCACAATCTGTTGGCTTCCAGGCTGGTTTCCTATCCCTTCACATTATTGTGGAAACCCTGGTGGCATAGTGGTTAAGTGCTATGGTGACTAACCAGAAGGCCAGCAGTTCAAATCCACCAGGTGCTCCTTGGAAACTCTATGGGGCTGTAGTACTCGATCCTATAAGGTCACCAAGTGTCAGGAATCGTCTTGATGGCAGTGAGGTTGGTTTGTTTTGGTTCACATTATTCTGAGTCTTTTCCAGGAAGAAGTTCTAACTAGATGGTATGTCTAATGATGGTATGTCTCATATTTCATTGTTTCAATTTCCTGAAGTGATACCATTTTTATATGGTCTCTTTGATGGGCCAAGTGGTTTTGGGATTCAGAATTAAAATATTTTTTATTGACTTTATCTTTTCAAATGTCTAATTTTCAAATCTCAACCTAGATGATAAAATTCTTATGGGCACATGGCAGTACCTTTTTAAATTTGATTCTCCAATTCTGTCTAAAGATACCATTTTCAACCACAGCAGTTATCTCCTACCAAACAAATATGTGAAACACAAGGAATCCATATTGATAAAGAAGATTTCTTGGCTTTGACTATCACCCTGGTTGCTTAATAAATATTTGATGGATTAATGCCCACTAACCACACCTCTGTCCTTGGAGGTAATGATTCTCACCTGGAAGATGGACCAGGCGGTAGAGATAAAAACAGGAGGGCTCTACAGCTTCAAGGAGCCCTGGTGGTGCAGTGGTTAAAGTGATCGACTGCTAACTGACTGCTAACTAAAGTGATGACTGCTAACTGACAGGTGAGTGGTTCGAAACCATGGAGTGTCTTTATGGAGAAAGACGAGGCCTTGGAGACCCCTTGGGGTTGCTGAGAGCTGGGAATGACTCCATGGCAGGTGACATGGCAGCTTCATACCAACACTGGACCATGAAAGAGCCTCCTGACTTCGTGGAAAACCAGACCCAAGTATATTAAAATATCAAGGCATGCGTATATCCACCTTGATATTTTATATATACATGTACACACACATATACGTGAAAAAACATCCCAAAGATAAATATGTCACTTTGAGTTATTGTTACTACATTTCCCACTCATTGGCAAAAATCCTGTAATCTATCACTTAATCTAAGAAACACCTAAATGATGATCTATCACAGAACAGGAAACCCTGGTGGCATAGTGGTGAAGTGCCACAGCTGTTAACCAAAAGGTTGTCAGTTCAAATCCACCAGGTACTCCTTGGAAACTGTATGGGAAATTTCTACTCTGTCCAAAAGGGTTGCTGTGACTCAGAATTGACTCAGTGGTGGTGGGTTTGGTTTGGTTTATCACAAAAGGTACCAGGAGGGCTAGAGAGAAGTCAATGCTCAATGTGGAGAACTGTCTGCAAGCTACTGGTGATCATTAATTCCTGGATTCAACAGAGCATCCAGTTGGCAGGACAGTACACCCAAAAGGTGTGCCAAGTTTCCAGACTGTGGATTGGAGACCACAGGCCAAATGAGATTTCTCTTAGGCCTCCTGCCATCTCACCTGGCTCCACCAACTCTGGTGTTGTGATTTTGGGCTAGCTGAGAAGAACTGTTTTGGGTGTTCAGTGGAAGATAAATTAATGTTCTTTGGGCACGGACAAATTGCATGTATCTGGTGGGTATAGAGTGTGCTAAACTGGATAGAGATGTGTATTCATTCGTACCCTCACCACCTGCCAGAGATCCTGTTGGCCTTATTAGAATTTAAGTCTCCTAAAGGTTCGCTTGTTACCCAAAGAGTTAGGCTTCCTGCCAGAGACCTTCACTTACACCATAGGTGTCAGTCATTCAACCCTATCCTGCCAAATCTTAAAAGTAGTTACTAGAAGGAGCCACCTAGTCCAGCAGTGGAACAGCTGCTAACATACCAGATGGGGTTAAGAACCACAAATGACTAAAAATTTTGGAAAAAGTAATGTGAACAATTTTTAGACTTTTCCTACAGAAATACTCATCACTGAAAGCCTTATTCTAATTTTCCGTTGCAGCTAGTGACTGTTTATTTAAGCCCTTGGTTAGAAAATTTGAGTTTAAATATGCATCAGTGAATTCTCTTGCCATTACAGGCTGGCCAAGCCCAGTAATGAGTCTGGCTGCCTCTTATTTCAGACTCTGCGTTACCATATGCTGGGGACATTCTCTCTGACTCACTCGAAGGCTGTCCTAAGGAAGGCAGACAGCTAGGTTCATTAGGGGTATATCTAGACCTTCCGCACTTTCTCCCAGGCCACAAGTAACCCCTAATTCTCAGAACCTGGGTATCTGACATTTCTCTCTCTTAGTTTGGCCTTTGCTTTTTCTGTTTCCTTGAGTCCATTACTCAGCTCCACAGGATTTCTCTTCCTGTCTCCTTTCTCTCCTCCTGTTTCTTCCTTGACCCTTTCCAGTGTATCTTCTGTCAACCTCATTCATTTTTCTTTGGTATTTCACTCTCTCCTTTTAAGTGTCCTTGTCTTGATTATTTAATTTCTCTTCCTCTTTTGCAATGTATCCCTTGCTTTCTACTTGGAATTTTCTGTAAGCATTTTACAAACCAATTAGTATCATCTAGTCTTGTTTTTAATAAATGTTCTTAAAGCACAAACCCTTAAAAAAAAGTGATTTTAAGACTGATTTGTAAGTTAGAAATGGCATTCCATTGGTGTGCTATGACAGACAGGTGAAAACATAAATGAACTAGAGCTGGCTGAGATGGGAACTAGAAAGCCAGTTTGTAGCTGTGTGCCACAATGAATATGAAGCAAGTGGTGGGAAAAAATGCCATTGAGTTGACTTCAACTTACAGTGACTCTATAAGATAGAGTAGAACTGCTCCATTGAGTTTCCAAGGAGCACCTGGTGGATTCCAATTGCCAACGTTTTGGTCAGCAGCAGTGGCCCTTGACCATTACACCACCAGGTTTTCCATTAGGTGGTAAGAGGTCTGGATAACACACCTGTATCAGCTTAGCATCACCAAATACACGCAGCTTTTTTGTGCCCAAAGAAAATCAGTTTCTCTGTCACTAAACCCCAAACGAGGGCTGTCAAAGTCAAGTGTTGATGAACTATTTAAAGAGAACAACTTAAAAACTGGCACCTTTTGAAAGTGCTATGCTACTGTGCTGTCCCTATGAAGTCCAGTTTCAGAAACCACATACCTGAGTCAGACGAGGCTACTCCTACAGGGCCAGTGATGTCTCTGCATTGGCTGAAGCGTTGTGGTGTACTCGTAAGAGTCCCCAAACATCCTGTTAACAGGAAATCTGAGCAGCACAGGCTCAGAAACTTGATAAACCGTCAGAAGCTTTCCTGAGTTTTCTGCAGGATTGGACTCACACCTGCCAATACAGCTTTTGATTACAAAACCCAACTATTGGGCAGTGCAAGTAGCAATAATTATGTTGCTGACTAGATTGTGCCATGCACTGTGTACTCAGGGCTTTTGTGGAAACAGAAGAGGCACCCAGAGTATCTTGGTTGCACTTGTGTCTTCCAGCAAGCAGGGTGCTAATAAACTCTTCCTGAAAATGAGAATGCAGATTGCCTCTCTTTGCATATCTCCTTCCTCCTCTTTCTGGTTCAACAAATTTCAGTTGTGTTGCATAATCGGTGAAAGAAAGAGAAAAGCTGTAAATGAGGAAGGGGGATGGACACAGACCAGGATAAAATCCAATTTCTGACTGGTGCTGGCGTGCTTCACAATGGAAATACTGCAGTCTTAAACTAGGCAATTAGCAAACAATACAGGGAAACAAGACGGGAGTTAGGAGGCTGGGAGGGAGAAGAAGAGTGGAAGCTAGATGAGGCAATTGTTTTCTACCAGAGAAAAGAAGATGCTTGTGCAGATTTCACTGAAGAATGAAGGAGTGCATCATTTCAATACTGACTGTTGTCAGTAAAATCTCTGTTGCAGTCACACAAAACTGAGTTTGGTGTCTGACAGGAGAAGAGTGAGTCCAGGCAATGGTGTGATTTCCATGTTGTGAGTTTAATGATAATGAGTCTAGAATAAGGTATGACTAAACGCTTGATGTATTGATTTGAGGTGAAGAAATGTATCAGATCTGTAAGGCAGACATGATTTCCTAGTAGTCAAAACAGGGACAAAAGGACTGAAAAGGAGGAAAAAAACAAAAAAACCCCAGAAATTTATCTATTGCTTGACAGACACTTTCACAAATTCTGCCACATTTAATCCTTAAACTACTGGTGTGTTAAGTGTCATCAGGCTTGGTTCACACATAAGGAAACAAATCCAAGAAGTTATGTAAATAGCCATAGCTCACACAGCTGCTCCATTGAGGGGCCGAGAGCCGAGGGTAACACCCATATGCTTTCCTCTGTGTCACGCTGCTTGATAAGAACACAGTCTCAGCACCTTCCAGAAAGAAAACCAAAAACAAAAAAACAGGACTTAAGGACCACCAGCCATGGGCCAGTGATTTTGGAACATACTGTCATCTTCTTTGTCTCCTATAATCTCAACCCCACCAACACAGAGACCATGTGACAGACAAACAGTATGGGACCTCTTTAAAAGACAATTCAGATTTCCACCACTACAATCACCCAAATCTGTTTCCTGTGGTTGGGAATATTATGAAATCCCAGCATTTGGCACCACTTCTGAACAGGGAAATCTCTTTAGGAAAGCAGAAGAAAGGCTTTGAAAAACAAACAAAGAAACAAACAGAATAGGTACTGAAAAGAGATGTCCTGATTTTGCACTTCTGCCACCATGAAGACCACCTCTGCAGTTATCCTGGAGGCAAGCAACACAGAAATAAATGTTTCTAGGGACACAACAAGTCCAGCTCAGGGGGATAGGCTTGCTCTAAACAACTTAGAAAACCATGGACATAAGGACACATTTTTTTTTCAGCAGTTTGTAGGAGAAGACACCAGATACATTCTTTACCTGTAATTTCAGGTTTCAGTGGATGATCACCCAAAACCAAAACGAAACTCACTGCCGTTCAGTCGATTCTGACTTGTAGTGACCCTATAGATAGAGCAGAACTGCCCTATAGAGTTTCCAAGGGGTGACTGGTAAATTTGGAATGCCCACCTTCTGGTTAGTGGCCATAGCACTTAATCACTATGCCACCATGGTTTCCCAGATAATTATAGCCAATATTTATTGGGAAACCCTGATGGACTAGTAGTTAAGACCTACAGTTGCTCACCAAAAAGTCGGCAGTTCAAATCTACTAGGGTAGAGCTGTCCTATAGTGTCACCATGAGCACTTTTCTGTGGGTGCCACTCAATCTTACCACACTGAATCTGTACAAGGATCTCATTTCTGATAGAATGGGTAACTCGCTCAAGGCTCACGTCAGCTAGGAAGGGGACTCTGGAGTTTGCTCCAGAGTCTGTCTCCTATGCTGCCTCTACAACATGAAACTGATCCCTCTTATCCTTTTGCAAACTGGGCATTCTTATTTAAAAATAAGAGCCTACCATCAGAGTTTTGCCATTACCAACCTTTAAAGCCAATGAATAGCATGTGTATGGTCTCCTATTTGTTGCTTGACTTATATCCTAGAACTGCCTCACCAAAGACTTCATCCATCCAACCTCTTAACCTCATTCTAAACAGCATCAAAGTCCTGTTAGTGCGTCTCCCATTGTAAGATGTCCTTTGACTCCACACCCACTACAGGTATTCAGCTAAACACTAGGTGTTCTTTAAAGTCTTCCCAGATCTTCCAAGCCTGGATTCAGTGCTTTTCCCATTGTCCCTACAGCCTTCTGGTACTCCTGTCACTGCTTTGTCATTGTCTGTCTGTGTGCCTGTATGTCCCACTAAAACGTAAGTTCTAGGAGTGACTTGCTTCCATCTCGACCACTGCAGGACTTCCTAACCCTGTGGCACCATGGCTGTGACAGGGGGCTCAGGCACAGCAATGGTGAGCATGGCACAGGGCCAGGCAGTGTTTCATTCTGCAGTACACAGTGGTTACTACGAGTCAGGATCAACTCAATGGCATCTAATAACAGCAACAACCTTATTGAAACTAAACCGAAACCAAACTTGTTGCTGTCCAGTCGATTCTGATACACAGTGGTCCTGTAGGACAGAGTAGACTTGCTCCACAGGATTTCTAAAGAGTGGCTGGCTGGTGGATTCAAACTGCTGACTCTTGCTCAGCAGCTGAGCTCTTAACCACTGTACCACCAGTGCCCCAATCCCTATCAAAGTGCCTAGCAGAACAACAGGTGTTACATATTTTTGAATGAATAACTATAACTACAAGGAATGGGAGATGGCAGGAGCAGAGAACCACAACCAGACGAGGAGCTAACCAAGACAGCATAACAAGGAAGCACGGGAAGGTGGTATTCCTAGGGACTCCAGCTCCCCTTTTCCACTGTTAAAGATCCAAGTTCTCTGGAGCCCAGTGTAGGTAATGGGAGTCAAAGGAGAAGTCATCAGCTCTGCTTTCCAGTGTGTCTTTTAGAAATACATCTGTTCTCTTCATTAGGGAGAGCTGCCCAGAGCAGACGAACAAGCAGACAGAGTAATGACTTTTTTTTTGAGAGAGAGAAGACAGAATAAGAAAGAAAAAGAAAACCAGGAGAGTTTGTTAGAACTTTCTCTTGTATTGTTCAATACATTTGCCAAATTTAAGCCAAATGCCTCTCTTGGAAAATAAGCGGCCCTGTGCTGATAGCACAGGGCAGTGCCTAGCCGCACACCCTAAGAACTGAGTGCTGTAACGTGTGCTCCTGAGTGCAACTCAAGGTCTGGACTGATCAGTCAGTGCTGAAACATGGGCTTAAGTAATTTATTGCTTCTTGATGATAAGAGGAGGCAGACAGTGCTGGTTAGGAGCAAACTGGTTCATTCTGAGTAAGGGACATCAAAAGAGAGCCTCTGAGCAGCAGCTAGCCCAGTGGGACACGGTCACAGATGTCTGGAGCTCTCTTGTCATTTAGGGAGCTCTCTTGCCTTAGGATGCTCTTATTACTCTGAAAGCCCTGCAAGCTAGGCTCATCCTGGGAAAGTTATAAACTAATTCATAGGAGAGAATAGTTATTATTCTATGATAAAGCAGCTGGGAACGCTTTGTAGAGATACTGACATTTGTGCTAGGCCTTGAAGACTTAGCTTCTAGAAGGGAGAAAGAGAGGGCACTCCAAGTAAGGATTTTTTTCCACACTGTGGGAAAGGCATGGGAGGGTACAGACAGGGGACGCTCAAGGAATAACGATTAGACAAACTTGGCCAGAGAGGCAGGCTCCCGTCATAGAATATTGGAAGTTAAGACAGGACAAAAATACCCTGCAGTGTTCCACAGGTAAGATCAATGGTTCATTTACCCAGCTTCAAAAGGCTGCAAATAGCTATTTTTTATGTTGGAAAAGAAATCCAATAATTTGTATCAGTTGCCACTATGAGTCTGATGAAAAGCCTTTCCTGAAGAATATAACAAATGGCCACAGGAGCCCCGCACTCAAGCTGCAATACTGTAATACACCACCGGGTGAGTCAGATCATATTGATTTTCTTGGGCTGTCTGCACTGAATTCCCAGAGTCCCTTGCTCTTTCTCTAGGCTCCGCTTTATTCTGTTCTGTACAGATTTAGAGGGAGTCAACTCTAAGGAAGCCTAGACTGTGAGCATACAAAGATGAGTCATGTACCAATGCAGTCCTTAAGAAGCTTGCACATAAAGGAGGAGACAAGGTACTCCAACAGCACCGAGCAAAAGTGTCTCTGAAAAGCATGAAAGAAAACACAGAAAAGATGGAGATGAACAACTGGAATGAACCGCCACACAATTTCAGTAGCAAAGACTTGGATAACAAGGTATATGGTAGCTTTGTGTATACATGGATGTGTTTCACAGGAAAATTTATAAGCAAATTGTAGTATGGTCATTCAATGGCACAGTAGTCGGCAATCAGGAAGAATGAACTAGTGATAAGTGCAAAAACACAGATGAATCTCAAAAGTGGGATGTAGATCTAAAGAAAACAAGACATAGTGCCGTGTGTGTAACTGCATTTATATGAAGTCTAAGAACAGGCCAAACTAATCACTAGTGATTGAAGTCAGTAGTTTTGTCTGGAGATGGCAGTGAGGGTCAGGGCTGACTGAAAGAGAGAATGAAGAAACTCCCCAGTGTGATGGAAATCTTGCATCTTGATTTGGGTGGTAATTATACGGGTGCACACTATCACTAAAAGTTATGAAACTGGTTGCCTTTTACTATATATTAATTATATCTCATTTAAAAAGTGCAAAAAGAAGGTGGATAAAGACACAGATTGGTTTTGTGGAGATGTAGCCCTGAGAAGGCTTCCTGGAGGGGACCATTAAAGGACAATTAGTGGAAAGGCAATCTAGGCATATAAACAGGGAGATAAAAGCTGGAGCTGAGCAAATGTACTGTGGGTCTCAGGAAGGGTTATATGAGGTAAGGCACATGAGATAAAGCCAGAAAGACAGGCTGAGATCATACCAGTGGTTGTGGCAGTAGGAGCCTGAAGCGTAACTATACACCTGATAAGATTTGCAGGTAACAAAAAAGGGAAATAGTAATTCAATGTCTTTGAAAAACCTACAGTTTTTCTTTTTTAAAAACTTATTTGTAGTATGTTTGTTAGCCCGAGGGCAGAATCACGGGGGAAACGCTCTTGAAGAGAGGAGACCAATCTAGAGGAAGGTTCTAATAGATAAGACTGATTGCCCTTGGAAAAGATGGGGGGACCTGCTGCTCTCAAGACAAAAAAGATGGAAGCCAGAGTAAACCTGTGCAGAACGAGAGAGAAGGAAATCATGGGAGCTCATGAGTCCTCTAAGGACTCAGTACAGCAGGACTAGGGGACTTCAGGAACAGTGACAGAGGAAGAGGTAGGGCAGGGGCTCAAGGAGCAGGAAAAGGGTTCATAACAGATAGTGCAGAATATTTTAAAGGTCATTTGCCTGAGATTCATAGAAATAGGATAGAATGGCACAGAATAATTACCAAGGTTGGGACTGGAGGGCCTGGAGTATGGAAGTGTAGGGTGATCACCAGGAGCACACCTGAAATGTGTTATGGGTGTCAGGGGAAAAGAGATAGGGTGGGGCCAACGGAGATTAGGTCAGGGTCAAAGGTATGGAAGTCAGGAAGAAGCAGTACAGGTTCGGTGGGCACAAGAAAATGGACAAGTACAGGCAGTGTTGACCAGTAAAGGGGGTTTTAGGGCTCAAGGTGTTTGAAGAAGAAATGAGTTCCAAGGTATGCTCACCAAGGACAATGGCAGAAGATGAGGGGGGAAGGGAGTTCTGAGCCAAGGAGTGAAGTCCAATGAGACAACGTGGTGGTGTCCCCACTTACAAGTTCTCATCCTTTTGTATGTGAAACTTACGTTGACCCAAGCTTTTGTTACCAAGTAATCATTTAAATACTACAGTACCGGCTATATTTAATCCTTTTTATTCTATAAAGCTATGTATGCTTTAAGTGTATGTTTTAAAATTGATCTCAATCAAATCTCCGCGAGCAACACAAAAAGTGGTTTTTATTCTCATTTTATAAATGAGGAGCCTCACTTCGGTACCTCATCTCCCCCACCCGCTCCCACTGCCTTCTTTCCAATCAGGGCAGGATTTGGATGCATGGAGGTAATTGCTGAAATCACTTGACTATTCAGAGAGTGATTGCATTAGACAAAGGGCACAAAATGTCATGGGTTTCAGTGTCTGAAAAGAAGTTGTGTATTTTGACACTTAAAAAAAAAAGAAATTTATAAGAAGAAAGCAGTTGTTTTGTTCTTATTCGTTTTTCCAGCTCTTTTATTGATTTTGTTATTGAAATAATCCTTCAACCCTTTATAATTCAAAATCCTTATTTAGTGACTCTTGGAGTCCTGTATCACAGAATATATTCAACAGGCCAGTGGGATCTGCACGATACATAATGAGCCAGAGAGAAGTGGCAGCGGAGCTGTTTCTACCACTCTCTGGCTGCCGTCCCTTGACAGATCACTGCCCTTCTGTGCTTCAGTTTCCTCATGGAGAAACTGTGACAGTGACGGAACTATACAACACGGAGTATAAGTATTTAAGAGACTCAAAAAACAATGAATCATTAAGCCAAAAACCAAACCCCCTCTGTCGAGTCTATTCCAACTCATAGAGAGGAGAACTGCCCCATAAAGTTTCCAAGGAACACCTGGTGGAATTGAACTGCCAAGCTTCTGGTTGGCAGTCACCGAACTCAGCCACTACGCCACGAGGGTGAATCGCTAGTGAGTGGTTGATTAGGGATTATGAGGGCCATGACGGTGTGACAGCAGAACGCTCGTGCCTTCCACACAGAGCTGGCCAGTGCGCCTGAAGCCCAGCCACCCCTCATCTGTCATTGGAGGCTTATGTGTTGCTGCGGGGCCAAACAGGTTTCAGTGGAGCTTCCAGACAAAGATGGACTAGGAAGAAAGGCCTGGGGATCTATTTCCAATAATAGGTCACGGAAATCCCTGTGGATCACAATGGTCTGATTCACGATCCATGGGCGGTTGAAGAAGTGGATAGTACAGGACTGGCTGAATTTGGTTCAGTTGTGTGTGGGGTCGCCATAAATCAAGGACTGACGCAACGGCAGCTACCAGTAACAGTGACAACAGACAGAGACTCAATTAATACGAGAAAAAGGGAACTTGGAAGTGAAATAGCCTTCTGGCAAGGTACGGTTACACCTGGGATCCTCACCTCCCACGACCACAGCTGCTCGCCCGCATACTCTGTCACCACACAACTGTTTAAGTTTGTAGTCAAAGCCAGTTTTCACACTTGGGTGCTAGATCCCCTTCCCTTTTGCCTGCTCAGAGAACTGCTTTGATAATTCTCTCACATCATCTGTTTCGTCTTTACTGAACCGTTCCCATGAGCAAATAAATGTGTTGCTTTTATCCTATCTTAAGCTTCTCATTTACACAATTTCCCTATCAGTTAAGTATTGCCCTGAAAGGAGGCGAGAAGGCCTTTGAACTGGGGCTCTGTACCTCACAGGGCCCTATTTTGGACCTTCTCCAGTCGTGTACCTCCCTATGGGGCTCAGGGTCTGACAAGCAATGGAAAGTACATATCCAGAGCTGACGCTCCCTGGTCTCTAGACCACACTCTAGGTGCCCTGGTCCCAGAATTCCACGCCCAAATAGTCCTTACCTCCCTCTTGGGCTTGCACATTCCTCTTTTCTGGGTGCATGATCCCTAGATTGAGCCACAGCTTGAATATACACCAAATGTTCACACACAAGAACACAGGGTACTGTACAATAGAAGATGGACCCTAGATTTGAAAGAAAGATGTGTAGACCACAGGTCCTTTCCCAAAGACACAAAGTTCTGGTTTGGAACTCCAAGCTCAAGAACTCTAGACCTGAATCTGGCATCCTAGCTTCTTCAGAAGGTTGGTTTGCCAATCTAATGGAAAGAATCTACTTTTTCTAACAGTCTGTTAGCTTGATATGCTGCTTTTCCATATTGTATGTAGATATCCATTTGTTCTTCTGTCCTGGACTTCACAAAAATTAGAATTGCACCACTTATGAAATGCTTTTTTTTTTTTTTAATTCCTCTTTGCAACCAAAATTCAGTAAAGAATAGTGTATAGTCAGTACCTCCAGTTCCTCTCCTCCTGTTCATTTTTAAACTTACTCATATCAGGCTTTTCCTCGTCACCATCGATTAAAACTACTCTTGTCAAGGTCTTCAGTAACTCACTTTGCTAAATCTAAGATGAGTTTTTGATCTTCATTTTACTTGATATATCAGCAGCATCTGACCTAGGTGATCCCTCACTGCTCCTTGAAAAACTTCCTCCATTGGGCTCCTAGGATTTCACACTCTCTTGACTTACCTTCTACCTCACTGACTTCTCCTTCCCTGCTCTTTGCTGATTCCTTCTTTTACCTTATCCCCAAGCTCTTAATATTAGAATTGCCGGGGCTCAGTCCTTGTACTTAGTTTCTTTCCTAATTATATTCATTCTCTTGTGATCTCATCCAGCCCCATGGCTATACTTTGGCTATCTTTTCCTTCCCTTCATATTCTTTATTTAATATCTCTATGTGGATATCTAATAGACATCTTAAACTTACATGTGTCCAAAACTGAACTCCTGATCTCTTTCCTAAACCTGCTCCAAACACAGCCTTCCATACCCTGGTTATGTCAGCTGCATTTTCTAATTGCTTGGACCCAAAGCCTTGGAGTTATGTGTTACTCTTCTAATTTGGCTTACTGACTTTACTTTCAAAATACATCCAGCACATGACACCTCTCACCTCTCCCACTGCTATCATAGTCTGGTTCAAGCTCCAAACATCACCTGCCTGAACCACAGCAATAACCTTCTCACAGGTCTCCCCAACACTATACTGGCCTCCTTTCAGCCTATTAACACAGAAATCAATGTGATACTGTTCAAATATGGCAGATCATGCTACCTCTCTGCTCAAAAACCTGCAAAAATTCCTTATTTTACTAAAGTAAAATCCAGTTATAAATAGCAATCAATACCCTGGATCTTGTTATTGCCTAATCTCTTACCATTCTCTTCCTTGCTCATGCAGTTATAGCCACACTGATCTTGTTTCACTTACTGGAACATGTCAGGCTTGCTCCTGACTAAAGACTTTTGCTGTGGCTGTTCAGTCTGCCTGGAATGTTCTTTCCTCAGTTATTCAATTACATGTTGAATAAAGAGAAAAAGGAAATATACAACATTTCTGTTGAACATAAATCACTCTTGTCCTCATCCTGTTTTCTATTATAGAATCTCTTCCCCGTCTTTTCTGTGTTTCTGGAAAAGGGCAACTTAATCCAAACAGTAGTCATGGTTGGATGAGGATAATTGAGTAATTACGTGTTTGGGTTTATAAGGTCTTTTAGCTTCTAGCTTCCATGAGAGTTGAACCAACAAAAGGCTTCCCCAGGAGTCTTCTTGAAATAAAAAATGGCTCTGCCAAACCAGAGAGAAACATCCTTCCTCTTGCCCCTAGCTTGAGTGCATTTTCATTTTTAAAATAAACAAAAGGCTAACTGATTATATGAATTTTAAAAAGGAACAGCATTTGACTTATTCACACAGTTATTGTCTTATCTCGTCAGTTATACCATACAGTAAGCTCCTCTAGAGCAGAAAAGGGGTCTTATATAAGCTCTGACAACTAAGTTTGTGAACTTAATTGTTCTAAATGTTCCATAACTCATTGCTGACTATCACTACGATCACTTTCAAGTACTCCCCTTAGGAAGCTATACACCAACGCCATTGCCCATTCTGCCCTTCAGAGCAATTTTGGAACTCTTTTTGGGATGGCCATTGTGCATGGTGGCACAGTGGCAAGTTCACAAACTTAATTGTATAGTTGTCTGTGAGGAAATTCTTTAATCAGTAAACAAATAACTACTGGAACACCCTCCATACTCGCCTGATTTGGCCCCCAGTGACTTTTTTCTTTAAGATATAGGAAATACTGAAAGGAAGACATTTTGATGACATTCAGGACATCAAGGGTAAGACAATGACAACTTTGATAGCCGTTCCAGAAAAACAGTTCCAAAATTGTTTCGAAGGGTAGACTAGGTGCTGCTGTCAGTGTATGGCTTTCCAGGAGGAGTACTTCAAAGGTGACCATAGTGATTTTCAGAAAAGAGGTATGTAGCACTTTTTCTAGGAGTGTATGAATTTAAAGGGCAGTGCTCCTATACTTATTGTTGTTTCTTTAGCACCCAAGGTAAGGTATGCTGTAAGTAAACATGAGAGCAGGGTTGAAAAGCAAGAGAGCTGTTAACTGTAGCTTTCTTTTCTAATGATGTCTTTGCCTGATTTGGGTATCAAGGCTGTGCCAGCTTCATAAAATGAATGTAGGAGCATTCTTTCCTTTTCCATGCTCTGTAATAGTTTGAGTAGTATCGGCGTCAAATTTCCTTTAGATGTTTGGTAGAATTCTCCAGTAAGGCTGCCTGGGCTAGGGCTTTTTGTTGTCGTTAGAAGCTTTTTTTTTTTTTTAAATGACTCCTTCAATTTCTTTTATTTTTATGAGTCTGTTGAAAATTTCTACGTCAGCTTGTGTTAGTTTAGGTAGGTAGTGTGTTTCTAGAAATTTGTCCATTTTCATTAGGTTTTCAAATTTGTTGGAGTACAATTTTTTGCAGTATCCTGCTTTGATTCTTTTATTTCAGTCAGTTCTGCGGTAATGTCACCTGTCTCATTTCTTATTAATATTATTTGTATCTTGTTTTTCTTTTTCAGTTTTGTCAGCGGTTTAATTTTACTGACCTTTTAAATAATCAAATTTTAATCTTGTCAATTATTTCTATTGTTTTACAGCTTTGTTTCATGTATTTCTGCTCTAATTTTTACTATTTCATTTCTTCTGGCAAATGTGGGCTGCTTTTGCTGCTCTGTTTCCAATTACTCAAGTTGTAGAGTTAGTGTTTTGATTTTTCGTTTTTTGATGTGTGCATTTATTGGTATAAATTGATTCCTGAGCACTGCTTTTGCTGTGTCTGAAAAGTTTCCGTATGTTGTATTTTTCATTCTCATTTGATTCTAGGAATTTTTTAATTCCATCTTTTGTTTCTTCTATTACCCAGTAGTTTTTTTTTTTTAAAGCATTTCATTGTGCTTTAAGTTAAAGTTTACAGTCCAAGTCAATTTGCCATACAAAGCCCAGCTCACATATACTGCGCTGCAATTCTAGCTGCTCTTCCCCACCTTGTTACAGTACACTTCTCTTTTCTGTCCTTTATTTCTCATGTGCATTCAATTAGCTCCTGTCCCCCTCCATTCTCTTATCTAGGCTCTGGACAGGAATTGCTCAGTTAGCCTCATGGATATACTTAAGCCAAGAAGGGTATCCTCTACGGATGCCAGCATCACTATGTCTTTAGAGTCCAGTCAGATCTTTGTCTGAAGAGTTAGATTTGGGACTGGTTGCAGCTCTGGGCTAACAGAGAGTCCAGGGACCCTCCCATCTGTCAGACCATCAAGTCTGGTGTTTCAAGTTCTAGTTCCACACACCCATTTTTCTCCTACTACATTAGGGACTCTACATTGTATTCTCTGTTAGGGCAGTCATTGTTGGCAGCTGGGCACCATCTAATTCTTGAGGTCTTATACTGATGTAGTTTCTGGATCATATGGCCCCTTTGGGGCTCACATTTTCCTCATCTTTGATGTCCTTCATTCTCCTCTGCTCTAGGTGGGTTGGGACCAACTGATGCTACTTAGGTGTCAGCTTGATAGCTTTTAGAACCCCAGATACCACTCACCAAATTGGGATGCAGACGATTTTTTAAAACAATACAAAACACACACACATACAAAAAAAAAAAAAAATCAAAAAGTTATTTATGCCAGTTGACCTAGGTGTTCCCTGAAACCAAAGTCCCCAGACTCCTGCCCCTCCCATTATGTCCTTAGAAATGTTGAGTTATATTTAGGAAACCTCTTAGCTTTTGGTATAGTCTAGCTGTGTTGACCTCCCTTCTACTATAGACTATCACTCCCTTCACATAACCCAATTGCAATCTACTATCTAATCAATGAGTACCCCTCTCCCTACCTCCCCACCCTTGTAACCATCAAAGACTATTCTGTGCTTCAATCTTTTCTTAATTCTTTATAATAGTAGTCTCATATAACATTTGTCCTTTTGAAAATAATCTCACTCAGTATAATGTCTTCCAGACTCTTTCATATTATGTTTCCTAAGATCATCACTGTTATTACCTCGTAGTTTTTAAAGGGTATCATTTAGTTTCCATATATTAGATTTTTTCCCCCTTGCTCTACCTGTTATTGATTTCAACTTTTATGACATTGTGGTCACGGAAGATGCTTTGTATTATTTTGAAGTTTTTTAATTTATTGAGGCTTGCCACCGTTGGGTGAATTATTGTGTATATGTCTGTGAGATCTAGTTTATTGATTGTAGTATTTAGATCTTCTGTGTCTGTAAAGTATCTTTCTAGTTGTTGTGTTCTCTTTATCAAGACTGGTGTGTTAAAGTGTCCTAGTATTATTGTGGAAGTGTCCATTTCTCTTTTCAGTGTTGCTGAGTTTATATATTTTGGAGCTCTGCCACTGGGTATGTATGTATTTGTTATGATGATGTCTTGTTGGTAAATCAACCCTTTAATCATTATATAATGTCTTTCCTTATATTTTATGATGGATTTTACCTTAAAGTCTTTTATCAGACATTAATATTGCCCTCTTGCTTTTTTTATGGTTATTCTTTGCTTGATAGATCTTTTTTCATCCTTTAAGTTTTACTTTATATTTTCTGTCTAAGCTGTGTCTCTAGCAAAACAGATATCAATGAGTCATGTTTTTAACCAATTCTGCCACCTTCTGTCTCTCTATTGCTGCATTTTCATTCTGTGTAATTATAGATAGGTATGAGCTTATTGCTATCATTTTGTATGTTTTTTGTGTGGTATTAGCAGTTTCTTTGCTCCACTTAATTTTCACTGCTTTTGGGGGAGGCAGGGGTTGTTGTTCTTTGGATTGTCTTTTCATTCCTTGTGTTGTTGTTGGGTTTTCATATACTTAGCCTTTATGATTTTCTTCTTTTACATTTTGATGAGTAGGCTTGTTAACTTTCTTTCTGGCTATCCTGAAATTTAACTTTAACTTCCTCCCCATATGGTAGTTCTGAATGTATATCTTTCATTTATTCTCAGTGTTCTAAAATGGTTGTCAATTACTGATTGATGTCTCTGATTCCCTGCTTTTCATCTTTCAGCTTATGTTATTTTGAGAATTTTTTTTTTGAATCTGGATTGATATCTGCCTGATGTCATGCATTTTAACCTCAGGCTGTTGTTGAGTGTTGTTAGTTTTCTGTCTAAAGGGCTTCTTATAACATTTCTTGTAAAATTCGTCTGGTTTTTACAAATTTTCCTAATTTGTTCATCTGGAAATTACCTAATTTCACCATGTACTTGAAGGATGACCTTGCTGGATATATAATTCTTGGTTGGCAGATTTTTCTTTTCTTTCAGTATTTTATATATGTCATCCTTTGCCGTCTTGCTTGCATTGTTTCTGCTGAGTAATCAGAGCTTAGTCTTACTGATGGACCTTTGTGGATGCTCTTTTGTTTCTTTCTGAGTTGCTTTCAGGATTCTTTGTCTTTAGTTTTGGAAAGTTTGATTAAGATGTGTTTTGGTGTTGTTTTGGGGGGCTCTTTTCTGTATGTGATCTGTTGCACCTCTTGAATGGTTATCTTCTCATCTTTCATGACATTAGGGAAGTTTTCTGTCAGCAAATCTTCAATAATTCTCTCTATGCTTTTGTTGACTCCCTTCTGAGATTCCAATCTCTTGATGGCATACCACATAACTTAAGCTTTCTTCATTCTTTTTTATTTTTAATTCCTTAAATAGTGCCAGGGGTTTGTCTTGTATTTCACTTATCTTGTCTTGCATTGTTTCAATTGTACTCCTATGACTTCCCACTGAGTTGTCTATTTCTGAAATTTTATTGTTAAGTTTCTAGATTTCTAGTTGCTGTTTTTGTATATTTTCCAGTTGTCTATTTATTTATTCTTGTATTGTTTTCCTGAGTTCTCCTAGTGTTTTGTTTGTGCTTTTCTTGGTTTTTCTGTGTTTTCTTGATTCCTTTGAAGACTCTAAAGATCAGTCTTTTCAACTTTTTATCAGAAAGCTCCATTTCTTTTTCTTCCTCAAGGAGGATCTCTGGTTCTTTATTTTGGTCATTTGCTGGAGCGATCTTGCTCTGCTTCATTTGCTATCATCTGTTATCTCCAATAAATTAAGAGGTTATTGTATTTATTTTTAACTTGTGGATCCGACTCGACGGCACTTGGCTGGCTGTGTAATTTGTGGGGGGGGGGGATCTTTTTGTTGCTCTTGTTGTCGCTTTTTGCTTTGTTTCCATGATTCCTGGTAGGTTGGTGGGCACGGTGTTCTGGTTGTTGGACTTGCTGAAAATGGAGTTCCCTACCTGTCTCTGTGCAGGCAAAATAGCAGGTAGGTGTGAGAGCTTGATGTCTCTTTACAGGTCTTGAGGGTGGGTTGGTCAGGCTTTGACCCCTGTGTGTCTTCGGTTTGCAAGATCAGAGTGGCAGTAGATAGGGCTAGGTAGGGTACAGAGGAAGAGGAGAGACTCATGTTGTGGTCCCCAGTCAGATGAGTTGCTTGTGCTATGGGACCCCCTACTGAGTTTGGTCAGGAGAATGGAATGAGGGGGAGCATGTCCAGCTGGCTAAGATATGAGGTCTGACAACTAAATTCACAAACTCATCCTAGAAAAAGTGGGGTATACAACACTGCTGAATATCACTATGGTCACCTCCAAAGTACTCCCCTTGGGAAGCTAAGCAGTGATGCCAGTGCCTTGTCCACCCTTCAAAGCAAGTTTGGAACACTTTTTCTGGAATGTCCATCAGAGCTGTCATCACACAAGGTCTGACAATTTCATGAAGTCATCCTAGAAAAAGTGCTTTGAAGGGTTGACTAGGCACTGGCACTGGTGTTCAGCTTCCTAAGAGGAGTACTTGGAAGGTAGTAGTGATACTCAGCAATGAGGTAATAGCACTTTTTCTAGAATGAGTTTGCAAACTTAATTGTCCAACCTCATATTCATGTGCCAGGGCATTCCACGTCCACTGTAGCCAGCAAGTGACTGTGCAGAGGGAAGGCCACCTGGGGACTAGTTGGTTGTGGGACCTCCTACCAACTGACATGCCACAAATCCACTGTCTTGTAAATGTCACTTATTTCTGGGTCACAGGCTGCTACTCCTGAGTGTCTCCAATTCTGGATCCTTGTTCCCTCCCTGCTTCTGCTTCTTTCCATGTGTGTCTATAGCATTTCTCTGTCCCTTTCGGGAAAGTTGTAAAGATCACTGACTTTGTCTTGTAATGGTTATGTTGGGCTTGGACAACTGGCTGAGCTCCTCCATTATATATTGCTCTTCTTTCTCTGCTTTCATTCACTTTTCCTTCTAGTTAGTGTTTGGTTCAGTTCTTAGATCTTGTTTGACATTGATGACTCCTGGATTGTTACATGCTTGTGTTTCACTTTTTTTTTGTCTTTGGTGCAGTGGAACATTTGGGTGAGTGTGACTAAGCCCCTGTATTGGTTCTGTCCCTTACTTAGGAATCTTAAAGTTAATTTGTCACTTGTTCCATTTTGAAATTATTCAGTAAATAATCAATAGATTTTATGTTTTTTAATCTCTTTCATCACATATATCCTACAGCTATTCTATGAATTATTTTCCCACTTTAAGAAAATCATGAATAAAATGCTACTCAGAACATTGTTTTCATTAATAATAAATATAACCATGTCATCTTTTAAATAGATTGACAAGTTTTTCACCTATACATCTTTGTGATGTTTATTTGATATATGTCCTATGGTATGATTCTCATATTATAGATGTTAAATAAGGTTATTTATCTAGTTAGTGAAGAAACGGCAGAACTAGGGTATAAACTCAAGTGATTTGACTCATAGGCTCTATGCCTGACTGGCACAGTGTCTATTACACGACCATGTGAATCCAATAACCCAAGACTACTTCCTCACTACACCTTTGTAATTTCTTTCTCTATTACCTTTCCTTCTTTCCTGGTGTTATGGATTAAACTGTGTCCCCCCCCCCCCAACATGTGCTGTAAATACTGCCCTCTGTACTTGTGAAGGCAGGAGCACTGGTGGTGCAATAGTTAAGATCTATGGCTGCTTACCAGAAGGGTGACAGTTCCAACAATCAGCCACTCTGGAAATTCTATGGGGTAGTTCTACTGCATCCTACAGGGTCACTATAATCTGAATCAATTCTATGGCAAGTTTTTTTTTAAATACTTGTGACTATTTTCCCATCTGAGAATATGGTGGTCTTTGTTATGTTAATGAGACCATATCAGGATAGAGTGTGTTTTAAGGCCATCACTCCTGAGCTGTGAAAAAGCAAATTGAGCACAGAAGTGAGCAAAGATGAGGGAAGATGGATGCTGCACCAGATGAAGTTCACTAACGAACAAAGGGACAGAAACTGAAACTAGACAAGGACCTTCCTAGAGCTGTCAGAGGAAGAAAACCTTCTCCAAGAGCTAATGTCTTATGTTAAGACACCTAGCCTCTAAAACTGTGGAAACACAAGTTTATGTTCATTAAAGCCACCCACTTGTGTTATCTCTATTATAGCAACACTAAAAAATTAAGACAAGTGGTCTACTCACTCATCTGTCTTCCATTTTCCAAAATCTATAATTTTTTGTGGCTCAACTTAACTCCACCATCATTCATGACATCTTTACTACACTTTATTCTGTGTGCATGTGTAATAAAAATATATGTAACATTTGCCATTTCAACATTTTTTTACACGTACTGTTCGGTGACATAAATTATGTTCAACATGCTGTGCAACCATCACCACTATTCATTTCCAAAAATTTTCACTACCCTTGACAGAAACTCAGGATGCCCTAAGCAATGACTATCTCTTTCCCCCTCCCTTGCAAATGAACTTTGGTCACTATATATTTGTCCCTTTGTGACTGAGTTCTTTAACCTAGAATAATGTTTGCAAGGTTCATCCATGTAGTAGCAGGTATCAGGACTTCATTTTTCTTTATGGCTGAGAAATATTTCATTGCATGTACAGATCATGTTTTATTTATCCACTCATCTGTTGATGGATATTTCAGTTGTTTCCAGTTTTGGGCTATTGTGAATAGTGCTGCAATAAATATTAGTGTGCAAGTGTTTTTTGCATTCCTGCTTTTAATCCTTTTTGGTAATACCTAAGAGTAGAATTGCTGACTCACTATTCTTGATGAAATCCTCTAGCTCTTATAGTTTTAATATGTGAAGATATATTGCTCTATGATGTTTGATTTTAATTCATTCAGCAAATAATTTTTTGAAGTAACTTTCATAGGCCTGGTACTACTCGAGACATTAAGGATTTAGTAGGGAATAAGTTTGGTTTTCACAGGAGTACAGTTGGTGCTCCTGAATCATCACATCTAGATTTTTAAGCTCCTTTGGAACAGAAACTATGCTTGTGTTGCCCCTCTGCTTATGAAGGAGTGACATAATTTCACTTTGGTACAGCTTATACTATATTAATAAAGTACTTATGTTAGTAGTGTAAATATATGGCTGGCTACTGTCAGTGGTCTAGGAAGAGATAACAAGGCACTCAATTCTCCCATGATTTTTTAACTGTAGGAAATCTATATTACTGTTGATTAATATATTTTAAGAATTCTTGGGAGAGAACTTGTAAAGAATTGTAAGAAAGAACTGCCTGGGGATTGGTTTCCTTGCTAAAGCAAGATCCAAAATGTTCATTTCTCAGAGATATGCCCAGGAAGTCCCACCGCACTTGGGAACAACATTTTAAGAGGTTTTGAATTATTGTGCTCATTAATATATTTTTTCCTTCTTTGATCTTTTCCTTGGGGACAAGTACAACTAGAACTGCTCTTACCACATTTCAGCATTAGGAGAACTTAGCATTAAGAGAAACCACTTGCTCAGAAAAACATATTTTAACAATTTCCACTAAAACCAAAATGAACAAGGGTGGAGCTGAATCTACTAAAACAAACACTTGCCCTTCCCAAGTCTGATAGAAGTGATCAGAAAGGGAGTTTTAGGACTTCTTCCAGAGAATTCATCCTGGGAAACTTGACATCTTGAGTGTTTTAAAAGCTTAGTTTTTTTAAAAAAAATTGATTTCTGTGTTAAATTAAACTTCTACTTAACAGGCCTGAGGAAGTTTTCCCCACAAAATGGCTCTCTGAAGATTAATAATATACATATATCTACAACTTCAGGTTATTAGAGTTTAATTTGCATAGATCTCTTGGGGGAGTTATGTGCTACCCAGGGCTATTTCTTGGACTTAATTTGTATAAATACCCCTTTTCTCTATGGGAAGACATGTAAAAGAGAACTTGGAGCCATTGTTAATTCTTCTAGTTACCTCAGATCAGACTTCCTCCTGAGGGAAGTGATGGCCTGTGCTGAGACCCTGAGGACAGTCAGATCCACTTAACAAGTGTGAGAGGTTATCCCATGTCAGTAAATGCCAGTGGATTTACATCGTGCTCAAAACACTGCTGTAAGAGAACCTTAGGAAGAAGCAGGAGACGGTACTGAGTTGTGCTCTCTAGATCTGTTTCTCAAAATGAATTCTAAGGATCTTTGAGGAAGGTCTATGAAAAGACAAAGCAACTCCTACAGAGAATTACCGTCTAGAGCTAGTGTGGAGAGAAGAGTGTGTCCTCCCTCTGAAGAACTGAGGACACTTTGAGAAAGCATTTTACATTTGATTTTGGATATGTCACCATAGAAGTAACCTCCACTAGACTGTGAACATCTTGAGGGAAGATGATTGTCCTGTTTGTCACTGACTCATCATATCCAGCATGGTACTTGGCATGTGGTAGGAGTGCAATCAACAGTCCTGAACAAAAATAAATGGGAAGAAGATGCAGAAAGTCATGATCAAGGAAAAAGCACATAATGTCAGGCTGGGAAGACAGTCATTTCTTGCTTATCCTCAGATCTTTCCACCTTAACATGTGAGAGAAGGGTAGAAATGTTCAAACTTTTAAAATATTCAGGATAACTGATAGAAAAAAGAGTATAAAGACTGTGATAAAGACAATGTTAAAACTAAAACCAAACCAAACCCAAACAAAACAAAACAACGAAACAGTTTTTTTTGCTCCTGGAAACACATGGATGCTACTGACTTAGTCATCTAGTGCTGCTGTAACAGAAAATACCACTAGTGGGTTACTGTAAAAAACAAATTTATTTTCTCAGAGAGAAGGGGGCAGAGTCAAGATGGCGGACTAGGCACACATCTCCTTAACTCAGTCCAAAAACTAAGGCCAGGATTGCTAATTAAATGGAGCCTTCTGAACACCCAGTGAGCCATAAGACATGGCATAGGGCTATCATTTTGGACTATATGCTGCTGGACAGGAAATTTGTCTTTTGCTGAAACCCACCCCTGTTGAATGGCCAGCTCTTGTGGACTGAAGTTAACTACTGGCTTTAACTTTTTTCCTTTTTGTTAGCCTGTGGCAGTGATTGGGCTTAACTGGCAGCAAAGTTCTGCCACACTGCTGACATGACCAATGGGTGGAATAGCCACACTTTGAGAGCCTGGCTCTGGACTCCGAGGACCACGGCCCATCCACCCCTCTTTCTGAACCTCCACCATTGATTTGGCTATTTTCCAGTGGGCGGGAGAGCCTCTGCAGGATGCCATCTTGTCTGACTGGGAGATGGATTTACCCAAACGGAGGCCTCAGCAGTAGATAATTCCCAGGCTAGGAGGCAGTGACAGCTGGGGGAGTGCTTACCCAGAAGAAAAGCTGTGTTTAGCACAGTTTACCCTTCAGGTAGGGCCCAGTACCTGATGACAGCAGGGCAGTAGCCTGTCTATACTTTGAACTAGATCACAGCATCTAGGGACAGATACAGAGGTGTCTCCACTGCCAGCTGGAAAGACGGACTTGCATACCTGACAGCCTGACTGTTTATGGAAGCTGTCAGATAGATTTTACCTTTCAAAATTAAGACTACCTAGAGAAATAACTGTGGTGTAGCCTGATGGTATCTCTTCCAATCTTGACTGAACCACAACATACGGTCAGTTGATGGCCTCCCAGTGACCCCATAAGTAGGGCCGTGTCTTTGCCAGCCAGGAGGTGGAGCCTGCTATTACAGAGATTCTACTGGGCCTAGTCGCTAGAATACATAGAGATAACTGATGATCAACTTCTACTTCAGCTCCTATTAAGGCAACACTAGAAAAACTAAACAACCTCCAGATGCCCCAAAAGCAGCAGATGTTAGCCCAACACTTAAGGAAAAATCCAACCATGGCTCCAGAAAGCTCCAAAAAGAAAGAACCAGAGAACTTCGCAAATGAAGAAGCCTTTCTGAAACTTTTGGAGGTCAAGTACAAAAGAATTATATACAGAGCCCTCCTAGACATTACACAAAATTTAGCAGACCAAAATGAAAAATTAAGCAAGCTGTTCAAACTGATAGAACTCCAGCATTCTGAAATCCAACAGATCAACAACAAAATTAAAGAATCAGAAAACTCAATTCAAAGCCAAGAGAACAGAATTGAACAAATGGAAAACAGACTTTCTGACTTGGGAGACAAAACTACTGACACCAGCACTTTTGAGGAGAAATCAGAGAAAAGACACAAGAAAAATGAAGAATCATTAAGAAACATGTAGGACTTTATCAAAAGGAACAATCTACAATTAATTGGAGTTTCTGAACAGGAAGGGACACCTGAAAACACAGAGAGGATTGTTGTTGACTTGCTGACAGAAAACTTCCCAGAAATTATGAAAGAAAAGAAAACAGACATCCAAGATGCATACTGATTGTCATACAATATAGACCCCAAAAGAAAGACTCTGAGACATATTATAATCAAGTTTAACAAAATGAAACATAAGTAGAAACTCTTAAAGGTAGTGAGACCCAAAGCAAAGCTAACATTCAGAGACAAGCCCTGTAGGCTTTCGTCTGACTTCTCAGCAGAAACCATGTTGGCATTGAGGCAGTGGGGTGGCACATTCAAAGCCTTGAAGGAAAAAACTTCCAACCAAGAATTATATATCCTGCAAAACTGTCTTTCAAATATGAAAATGAAATTAAGATCTTCACAGATAAACAGAAACTTAGAGACTTTGTAAAAACCAAACCAAAGCCACAAGAAATACTGAAAGAAGCTCTTGGCTTAGAAGAACAAATCCATTAACTCTGTATTTTAGGACACAATACAGGACACATCATCCTGAAACCTACTCAGTTAGGGAAGGCACAAAACCCCAACCAAAGCTATAATGCTAAAAGAAGTGATCCAGTGATCATATCATGAAAACTACAATATCATCACATTAAAAAGAGGGATATATTAGAGTAGTTACAGTCCATCAAAATGGAGAGGAAGTTAATAAGATGCTTAGAAGTTAAAATAAGGTTTAAACATACATTACTAAGGGGGATCATAGGGGCAGCTGCAAAGCACAACAAAGAAGAGACATATCAAAACAAGAAAGACAATACAGGAGTCTCAACAAACACAAAACTAACACTGAAAAGGATGAAAAATCAACCCATAAAGAAGAATGTCCCAGAACAGAATAGAAAGAGCAACAGAGAAAACATCAACACACACAAAAAAAATACAGCAGAATGACAGCACTGAACATCTATCAATAATTACATTGAAGGTAAACGGACTGAACGTTCCAGTAAAGAGACAACAAGTGACATTTTGGATCAAAAGACATGACCCATCTATATGGTGCTTACAAGAAACTCACCTATGACTCACAGATATCAACAAACTGAAAATTAAAAGATGGAATATATACCAAGCTTACAATATGCAAAGAAGAGCAGATGTGGCAATATTAATCTCAGATAAAGTACATTATACGGTAAAAAAAAAGCTCAACAAAGACACAGAAGACCTTATTGTGACAATTAATCAACTAGACCTCATCAACATATACAGAACTTTCTATCCATCACATTGAGTGAAATCAGTCAGTGGCACAAGGACAATATGGCATGAGACCCCTACTTTAAGGACTTGAAAACTGACTCATATACAGAAGAAAAGACTCTTTGATGGCTGCAAGGGATGGGAGGGAGGAAGGGAGAGGGCTGGTTATAGATTAGATAGTTGATAAAAATTTAGTTGGCTGAAATCAGTGACAGCACACATTAGAAAGAAGATCAGTTTAACCAGTCTTCAACATAACATGAAAACTCTTCCAATCTTAACCCAATAGGTAAGGACAGAGTAGCAGGGGTGGCAGTCCGGGGACCATGCTCTCAGAGGACATAAAGGCCAATTGGTATATCTAGCATATTGCTAAGAGAGTCTTCTGCAACCCATATTGGTGAGTGGCATCTGGGGTCTTAAAAGTTAGCAAGCTGCCATCTGAGGTACACCAGTTGGTGCCAACTCATACATAATTGATGATCATCAAGGACAAAAATGACATGGGACAAAGAGAACCCAGAAGACAGAAAGGCCCATGTGAATGGGTAACTACATCAGCATGTGACCAGAAGAACCAGATGGTGCCTGGCCTCCTCCAGTGACAGTCGTGATGGGGCTCACAAAGTTGAGTCCCAGTCAAAATACAAGAATAAGAAGGGGAGCACCATGAGAACTCCACTAAAAGACTGCAATTGATGGTCTCAAAGCTTAGAGGTTCCCCTGGGAGCATGGCCCCTAGGCCTGAAGCTGCCCCTAATCATAAATCATTACTGAGGTCAACTCCTCAGATGGGAATGGATCGGACTCGGTGACACAGAGTGACCATATCATGTGTGCACTTTACAGTTCCATGTATCTATAGGATGTTTCTCCCAACTGCTCTCTTACTAAAGCGGAGTGGAGAGGGTGGAGCAGAGGGGACAGGGCATTGTTAAGAGGATGTGACTTGTATAGAACAGAAAGTTAAAGTGTGCTGTTACCAGGCAAGGAGAGAAGTAAGAGCTGCACATAACATAGGCAGGCGTGTGAATTTAAATTGGATTGTACACTTTCACTCAATCACAAAAAAAAAAAAAAAAAAAAACTGAAGGAAAAAAAGAAAGAAAGAAAGAAAGAAATTTCTTTTCTCACAGAAAAGTAGGCTTAAAGTCCAAATTCGGGCATCACCTCCAGGAGAATGTCTTCAGTCAGCTGTCGTTGTCCAGAGTAGGAGCTTCTTCGCGCAGGGATCCCCAGTCCAAAAGGAACCCTTTGCTCCTGGCTATGCCTCCTTGGTGGTATAAGGTCCCCTTGTCTCTCATTCACATCTTTCTATTACATCCCAAGAGATTGCCTTGATGCAATCAAAACTTTTAGATTGGGTCCCACCTCACTAACACAACTGCTGCCCATTCTCTCTTATTAATATCACAGAGGCAGGATTCACAACACCTGGGAAAAATCACACACTACCAGAAATCGAGGTTGAACCAAAACGATACAAGCATATTTAGGAGAGAACAACTCAGTCCATGGTAATTACCTTTCCTGGGTCCTTTCCACCTAGATGGGGCCAGGTAACTTATCTTGGCCAATGAGATTTTGGCAAAAGTCAAGAGTAGTATATCCCACCTTGTTGAGACAACCTCTTTTCCAGTCCTCCATTCTCTCTCTCTCTTTCCGGTGCTTATCTAGTCTACCAGATGTAGAGGTTTCAGTGGAGACTTCAAGCACCAAGGCTTTAGGGCACAGCAGGGGCAGTAAATGGAATGTGTCTAGCTATCTGAACAACTTGCAGAGTGTGACCATCGCTCACATACCCTATCCACACACTAAACCCTGTTGCACTGTGATAGGAACATGAAATCAATGTTTGCTTTGTTACAACATTGGGTTTTTGCCACTGCTTGCATTATTTACCCTGAACAATATAGCCAAGACCACTAAATTCTGTGATAGAGTCTTGACTATGATTCCTGACAGAGAGCAGGACTAGAAAAGGAAGGTTAATCACATACACACTTGTATATATGTATACTAATCATAAATGCAATTCATTAGCATCTTTCATAATCAAAACAAGTCAGACATTCCAGAGTGATTCTTTCTTTACTCAAAAAGTAGAGACAGAGAGTAAAAAGTTGACAAATTCATCATGTAGCCACGTTAGAGTTGTCTGTTACCAAGATCAGTAGCTATTGGGTAGAAGTATTTACAGTCTTCTTAGCAGTCCACAGAGTGGGAAAGCAAGTTCCCTAGGTTGCCATCTCTGGTTCCTCAGTCCTCTGCTGGTCTGTTAATGTACCATCAAAAGACCTAGCTTATTGTCCAGTAAAGTAAATAGGTTCAATGCAGCAGCAAACATAGAAATGGACTGAGTTATGGGAGGGAAGGATATATCAATTGAAAGATTCCTGGACCTCAGTTCCTTGATTTCTATAGATGTCTACATGGCACCAGCCAACACATTCTCATTTAAGAAATCAGTAGACTATACTCTTTTACTCTCCAGCCTGTAGGAAGAAAGATTCTACCAAGACCTCTTTGTTTTACTATTTTAAAGCAAGGTGAGAAAGGGTAGTTACTGTATTCCCTAGAACTATGTTTCCAGTTCCATCAGTTCTTCATTTCTCTACTATCTCCACCTATTATGACTCAGCTTCTCAGGCACCTATCAAACACCATCTCTTCTAAAAAGGCTTTCCTGACTTTCTCAACCAGGTGTGAACTTACTCACTGTTTTAGAAATCTGGTACCACTCTAACAGAAGTAACACAAGTGGATGGCTTTGAAAACAGAAATTTTATTCTGTCACAGTCAAGTAGGCTACAAATCCAAATTCAGGGTATCACCTCCAGGGGAAGGCTATCTCACTTGGCTCTGGAGGAAAGTCCTTGTTGTCAGTCTTCCTCTGGACTGGGAGCTTTAGAGGTACAGAGACTTTAGCTCTGCTCCTGACGCTGCTTCTAGGTGGCATGAGATCCCCAATTCTCTCTGCTAGCTTCTTTCCTTTATATCTCAAGAGATTGCCTCAAGGTACAATAAAATCTTATACATTGTGTCCTGCCCTATGAACACAACTGCCACCATTCTCCCTCACTAATGTCGTAGAGGCAAGGTCTACAGCATATAGGAACATCACACAGTTCCAGAAATCAAGACCTGGCCAAATGGATACACACGTTTTTGGGAGAGCACAATTTATGATTAACACTCTTGTCAATTTTCACATTTTTAAGTTTTAGCATTTATAATACATTGCTTAGTTATTTACATATGTTCTTATCTTATTTCCCTTTCTAGAAATCAAACTCAAGGGAAACGCTATACTTTATTGCAGACCTAATTCAATTCAATACAAATAGATACATACTAAACATTTTGGATCTACTTTCCAGGTTTTCTGTTATAGAGAAAAGAATGGAGTACGGTTAGTATCGGAACATAGACAATGTTTTTCCTATTTGTTTTTAAGAGCTTGGTCTCTGGAGTACTTACTACTGCTACATGTGTTCAAATCCTAGCTGTGCTAAGAAAGAAGTCCCCTGGCTGTGGAAAATTCCACTGCCTCAAGGAGGTTGGTTGATAAGCCTCATAGATTTATTTACATTAACATCCTGGTTTCCTTGCTTGCCACGCCTTGTAGGTTTACATTAATAGATCCTGATTCCCTTGCCTTTACTGCTACCCAATACTAGAAGAAATTGGCAGAAGCTGGTATAGGTGCCATGTTGATGTTCTGAGTAACTGTTTTAGCTCATTGAGTACCTTATAACAGTAACTTTTCTGCCTATGGGTATAGTGTAATCACCATTTTCTGAACAAGTGATGCATGAAATTATATGGAAACCACATTGTGCCCAAATAGTGTGATTAGGAACATTGCCAGTGTAACTTGTGTGAACTTCCTGCCTGTAAACTCCATGAAAGTAACTTTCCCTCTTGCCCTGGCTGAATAGTCTTGGCAGCAGCAGCCCCAAGTGTTCAGTGAAATAAAAGTGCCTTTTCTGGTCACCCACCTATCGTTTATTGGCTGAGACAAGTCTCACTGAACCAAATCAGGGTTTCCACCTGTCAACAATGCCACTTAATAGTTCTGTGACTTGGCCAAGGTAGTTATCCCTCTCAGCTTAAATTTCCTCATCCATTAAATGATATAAATAACAATGTTATACATGTGAAGGATATAGAAAGCACCCGGCATATAGCAGAAGCTCAATACATGTAGTTATCATCAATTTATTGAGACGAGGAATGAGTGAGAGGAGAAAAGCTTGGCTGTGAAGAAAACTGAGCTAAAAGTTCACAGAATCAAGTGAGGGTATTTTATACATTTTATAGTGAAAAAGATGAGAATATTTTACATTCTGAAGTGAAAGCTTATTGAAGAGAATCCAAGATACGGGATAAAATTGATTGCTGGTGGGAGGTACTTGAGAAGCAGGAGGAGATAGGATACAGAGCACAGCCCAGGTAAAAAGAGGAGCATGTGTCTTACTGTATCCAAAATGTAGAAAGGAAATGGATGGCGAACGGATGTTCTTTGTTGAGCAAGGGATGAAATGGAAGATGGGAGGAGGCGGCCAGTGGTGACAGTTTGGGAGAGTTGCTAACGGAGCACACACAGCAGGATTAGAAGGGCTCACTGATGGTCCAGCTAAAGTTGGAGGTCATGAATTGGCAGTGGCACCAAGTGAGTGTTATGTGACTTTGTCAAGCAGCTCTTGGCTGTTGAGTGTATGAGCACAGAGAAGGCAGACGAACGGATTGACCTGAAGTGGTCCAGGCAAGTGGGGAAAACACTCATGCTCATGAACTGTTTAGTGACTTCCTCAGCTTGAGGTTTCATTACGAACCTGAACAATTTGCAAACCTGCAAATCATTTGAGATTTTCCCAAAGCTGTGCTGAATACTAATTCATCTAGATAGACAGTGTAACCTGCAAGGGAATTGGAGCCTTTAAACTCAATTCTCTCTTGACACTTGAGAAATGAATGGAGAATTATGTGTCCAATTCTTAATCCTTGGGGAGCTGAGCACAGAAGTGTCTTATAAGAGTTTTTAGAGAAGAATTTTGTTCTCCTCAGAATGCTCCTTCTGAGGAAAAGTGGGTGGGGGAGGAGCAAGAAGGCTTTCACACATCTCAACATGAGAAGGAGATGCTTATCATGGGCATTCCCTACCTTAGTTTGTGAAGCCTCAGACCTATGGGACTCACTCAATAAATATTAATTCAGTAGGTTTATGACACCATAAAGCAGACTATGATAACTCCACTCTGACTGTAATAGTTCCAGGGACTCTGGATACTGGTTACGATAAAGCTTTAGAGATAGGAGGCAAAAAACAAACAAACAAACAAAATCCAGACAAATAGTTTCTCCTAAAGATTTAGATTCTGACTGGTAGTTTAACCTCTCAGCAGGCCTCTTCCTCACAGAGTATGCAGAAAAGAAGAGTAACCACTGTACTCCCTGACCAGGGCAGCAAGCATCAAGTACCTGTACAGTATCTCTAGACAGCACCCATGTGGCACAACTGGGTTCCTTCCTACACTTTTCTACTGCCTCCATCTCTACTAGGTAGCTCTCCAGAAGTACTTATTAGAAAAAGAATGACTCTCCCACTCCAAAACCTGATTCCATCCCATGTGTATATGAAAATCAATATTGTGTAAGTGCTAAACCTTCTGATTCTGAGGAAATCATCCAATTTCTGACAGATTTAAAAGGTAATGGGTATTAAAACTAAATGTTGAATACAGTTTTCTGCTAGAGTTTTCATCCCTCATATTTCCATCTAGTTATAAAGAAAGAAATTCTCTTGGAACATTAGCTGCTCTTTCCCATAATTTCAGTATTGTGCATCAACACCACGCACAATACATACATACCTACACACACGATACTGACAATTAAGTTCATGAACTTGCCACCGTGTGCGTATGTTGGCAGCACTGCACAAATAACTCGATAAGGTTCTATAACCTTGATATATCATGTCAACATATGGCAATGTCTTGCTGAGTGGCATTCATTATCATCACTGTGTATTTTTGTGTAATTTTGCAAGAATGTCAGAGCTTGAATTAGAGTAATGAACAAACATTAAATTTCTTGTTACACTTGGCAAAAGTGGAACTGAAATCAGGGACTTGTTAGTCCAAGTTTATGGGGTTAATGCCATGAAGAAAATTGTAGTGTACAAACGGATTAAACATTTTTCTGAAGGGAGAGAAAGCATCACTGAAGAAGAGAGGTCAGGGCAGCCAGTAATGAGCAGAACTGATGAAAACATTGAAAAAATTTGTCTAATTGTGCATGAATATTGTTGGCTCACCATGCAAAGTATAGCAGACCAAGTAAACATTGATAGAGAAACAGTTAAGAAAATCTTAACTGAAAATCTTGGCATAAGAAAGGTGTATGCAAAAATGGTCCTGAAAGAGCTCGCTGATGAAGGAGAGTCAAAGTTTGCCAAGAACTTTTGGAGAGGCAAGATGATACCTTGGGCTGTGTTACCACTAGAGATGACACATGAGCGTACTAGCGTGTCCCTGAAACAAAGCTTCAAAGTGCACAATGGAAGTCAGCCACTTCTCCACAACCAAAAAACTTCCATTAGTGCAAATCAAGAGATAAAGTGATGTCCTTAACTCTTTTTGTTTGATTATCAGAGGGACTGTTCACTGTGACTTTGTAGCACCTGGAGAAACAGTTAACCAAGGTGACTTTTTGAAAATGATTTGAGCTGTTTGTCAGCAACTCCTGGGTCTTGCATCACGACAATGCATCAGCTCACGTGGCACTGTTGGGGGAGCCTTAAGCTAGTAAACAAATCACTGCAATGGAACACCCTCCCTACTCACCTGATCTGGTCCCAAATAAATTTTCTTCATCCAAAAAATATTGAAAGGCAAACAGTTTGATGATATTCTGAACACCAAGAGTAATATGATGACAGCTCTGATGGCCGTTACAAAACAAAAGTTCCAAAATTGCTTTGAAGGGTGGACTAGGTGCTGGCATCAGTGCATAGCTTCTCAAGGAGAGTACTTTGAAGATGACTGTAGTGATAGTCAGCAATGAGGTACGTAGCACTTTTTCTAGGATCAGTCCACTAACTTAATTGCTATACTTGGTACATATATAATAAAATGGTAAGAATTGTGTGCTTGTTGATTATTGGATCTAGAGGTATTTGAGATAACTGCAGCTTTCTGGGGTAGTAAGTGGAGTCTAAGATCACACACAGACACATACACACACATCCCTATCTCACTAAAGTAGCCTTTGGCAACTATTTCATTCCCATTAGTCTTCCTTCTATTTTTCTACTGACACACCGCTTCATGGGGAGGAGATTGTCTTCAGTCTTCTTACTGTTTCTAAATCCCTTGGTGGAAGGGACAGGCTGCTTAAGATTAGATGAATTGATCATAAATGAACAACAGGAAACTGAACATTAGTTAAAAATTAGTACCTAGAAAAACACTTGAAATGTTCATCACAAAAAAACTTACTGCCTTAAAATTGATCTGACATTATATGGACATATAATCTAAAAAAGCAAAAAGTAGTCCCTGACATCCGGGAACACCCTAACAACTTACAGCTAGGCGTCAGTGTTGTTCAAGAAGCTTGGCCACCTTGTTTGCCTAGTGGACACACCAGCAACCTCAGACAAGATCATTCTGTGGCTGTGACAAAGTGAGTCAAAACAAGCCACTTCATAATTTTTCTCTAAGCCCAAATAAAAATAAAGTCACTGTGTAAACCACAAAACACCACACATTCCCCGCTTCTGGGTAGTGGGAGTGACTGCTGCTCTTACACTAGTTGGAAGGTTTGTCTTAATCGAGTCTGCTTTTCTTACAGTTGTTGGTCCCATGCAGCAAGCTCCACCTAAAGGTGACTGTATATACAACAGAGAGATGATTATTGGTATGTTGGGGTCCATTGTTCTGGCTGATGTGTTAATCCATCTCACTGAGGGTCTTGAAAGAATCACATAAGAGCTTTCCCTCACTCAGCTCCTTCTGCTTTCTCATGAGGCATGCACGTACAGAGGCCCCCACATACTGACTCAGCATCGGGAAGGCCTTTCTGGTGTGACCTAACTTTTTATCCCATACAACATGCCAGGGTAGTTCAGCAGCTGTTTGTTATTTTCAAGGAGTCAAACATTGTTGACCTTTGAAGTTCTGAGTGTGGGAAATATACAATTTCCAAGGACACTGGTTTGATGGTGGCTTAGAAATGTGACATGTAACCCAACATTGATTTCTTTATAGATACTAAATGAGACAGGATGAAGGTAAAGTAGAAAGTTCTAGGGAGAGTCTCTGAGGAAATGGTTTTAAAAAGCCATCATCTAAAACTGACGGAAATTATTTTAAGAAAAACGCTTGCTATTTTATTGGTGCTAGGTCTCTGGAAACCTGGTTTATTTTTACAAGTAATGCCTTAGCATTTGTCAGAGGTTTGGTATTATGTGGGTAGATGATTATCTCCACTTATAAAATAGAAAACTGAGTTGTGGTAACAACTTGTACAATACTGCCAAAGCATCGTCAGTGGACTGTGGAGCTCACCCAGCTCTTCCTCCTCCAGAGTCCATCAGAAACCAAGCTGCCCTCCAAGTGAAGTAGCCTAGTTGTTATCCTTGTCTCTCTCTGTCTCTCTCTCACACACACACACATATTTGATTGTATTTCAGATTTGCTGTTGGTTCTAAACCATTAACAAACCGAGACAAACACTACTCAGATCACATAATTCATATGTGCCCATAGTACTAGGACTGCCAATTAAGTTCATGAAGTCACCCTAGAAAAAGTGCTACATATTTCATTGCTCAGTATCACTATGGTCACCTCTGAAGTACTCCCCTTGGGAAACTGTGCACTGACACCAGCACCTAGTCTGCCTTGCAAAGCAATTTTGGAACTCTTTTTCTAGAATGGCCATCAGAGCTGCCATTGTATTACTGTTGGTGTCCTGGATGTTATCAACATGTCTTCCTTTCAATATTTCCTTTATTGTCTGGTAAAGAAAAAAGTCATCTGGGGCCAGATCAGATGAGTAGAGAGGGTGTTCCAATACAGTAATTTGTCTACTGGCTAAAAACTCCCTCACAGACAACTATACGGTTAAGTTCTTGAACTTGCCACTGTGCCACCACGCACGATGGCATTCCAGAAAGGGTTCTAAAATTGCTGTGAATGGTGGACTAGGTGCTGGCATCAGTGCATAACTTCCCAGGGGGTGTACACTGAAGGTAACTATAGTGATATTCAGCAATGAGGTATGTAGCACTTAGAATAATTAAGCTCATAGACTTAACTGTCAGACTTCGTGGGTGACTTTTGTGAGAACAAGTAGTCATGAATCCAGAGCCGCCCTGCTCCTCAAAGGATGGTTCATAGACCCCTGGCATCTGAATCACTGGGGAATTTGTTAAAAATGAAGATTCCAGATCCACCCCAGGCTTTCTAAGTTAGTGTTTCTGGGAATGTGATGCAGGAATTTGCACTTTAACAAGCTTTACAAAATACACTTAGGGAGAGCTGTTTGGATATTACCGGTCCAGGAATAAACGTCTTCAAAAGGCTACTCAAAGCAAGAGCCAGCATTGCCCTCTTCCCACCCTAAACTTACTTCAATACCCGCAAGTCATCATGTTGAAAAGGAGAAAGTGGCAAAAGTTTTAAGGGGGAGTTACTGAGAAAAGATTTTGGAAAGTGCTCTGTTAGTTTTTACTGACTATAAAATAAAAAGGTGCTCAGCAGAAAAGGATCAGAGTTTTTCATATCCTTTTGTAGCAAAGCTGCTGTTTTTGTTCCCATAAGACAAAAAAGAAAAGAATATAGTAATAGCAGATAAAATAAACTAGTGGACTATTATAACGCTAGCAGGATCTGTGGCCTTAGGTGTCCCCTTGATTGAAAGGGAAACTAGGGACCACACCCTGGACTATTAGTGCCGCTCTATCAGACTCACGGGCACTTGGTTTGGCTGGCCTAGGCCTGTTGTTTTTGGAAAAGGTGTAAAGATATGGGAGGGGTACATAGAAGGCATGCAATTTCCTTAATAACAATGATTACCTTGGGATTTTATCTTTTTTTAAAAAAAGAATAGAAGTGTCACCTATAAAACTTACTTTAAGCATCATTTGCACTTTTTATTTTTCAGCTAAGATCTAGGCAGTCCATTTTTTCTATAGGTGTGGTGGTTTTAACTGAGCTGTTCTTTTCAGGTACCTGTAGCTAAAATTAACCAAGTTTGATCAAAATAATTCCAAAACCACTTATTATCCTGAAGTAGCATTAACAAAACAAAACAAATGAAAATTAAGATCCTAGGTTCTGAATGCAAAAATCTCCCACAAACGATGAAAGGTAACATAGGGTCAGTAGCAGAACAACTTCTAAGACAACCATCAGCTACTCTAGTATTTAAATCTCAATTACTCTAATTTTCACTGTTCAAACTGATAAGTTTCAGAACTTCTACAATTGAATAACACTAAAAAACTAAGAGTGAAACAACATTCTGGTTTCTAAAAAGCCATTCTAGATTGCACAGTCTGCAGTAAGGTAAGGATTTGCTAAAATAGGCATCAAATTTCTCTTTTAAAAAGTCTTATTTGGGACTGAAGTATACAGAACCAAACAATGTGTATTAAACGAGGTCTATGAAACTTTCAGCTTCCTTTTCCTGAATCTTGAATGCAGATGTTTAAAATGTGCTACAGATGTATAAATCAAAGCTTACAGCTATTTATAAAATTAAAATCCCACTGATCAAAGATGAAACATTTATATTTTTACTCCACTACCAGTCTGGCAACTAGTTTGGTGGAAATTTACTACACTTCCACGAAATTTATAACCTCTGCTTTCATTAGACCAGGCGCTCCTTGGAAACTACGAGGCGGTTCTACTCTGTCCTACAGGGTCACTGTGAGTCAAGTGTTTTAAGTGTTAGGCTGCTAATCAGATGGTTGGAGGTTTGAATTTACCAGCTGCTCTGTAGGAGAAAGACGTGGCAGCTGGCTTCCTCAAAGATCAAAATACAAAACCAAACCTACTGCAGCTGAGTCGATTCCAACTCATAGTTTGGATATAAAATGCTTAGCTGTTCGAAGTCAGTATCCTTTGATCACAAAACAATGTTTGCAATATTATCTTATCAACTGGGTTTGCAAACCACTAGAACAGAATAACAACTACAAATATTTCAACGTGCTTGAATGCTCTAAGCATACCTTTTTCTTCCTCTTCTTTAAACCAAGTATTGAAAACAGGCATTTTTAACCAGGTACAGAATATGAATATAAAATATTACATTAGCAATAACTTTTTGTGTTTTTTTAGTGAGATCTTTTCCAATTAATCTTTCAACACTCATATTGAGGAATCGCAGTTCTTGTCAGTTCTCAGATTTAATGACGGACTTCTGCATTTGTGATGTTCGGGATTAGAACGAGGTGATGAATGCATAAACTCGGCTAATTTAGCTGACTTGCCAAGCTTAGGTCCACAGAATTAATGCCACTGGATTCCTAGTGGAAAAGCTTTTATATTTAAAATTCTGTTTTGGATTTCTTAATATGCTATTCATGATGTAATGCTAATTACCATTATAACAAAAGCTTAAAATAAAGGGAATGGCCTGCACTACTCAACCAGGGTGGTGAGGACTTTCCCAGGAAGGACTGCTACCTGGGCGGGTGGGCAGAGGACATCTGCAGCTTGGCTCCTGGGAGAGGTGTATTCCCCCAGGGCAGCTGCCTGCTCAGCCCCAAGCCACAGGATCCCAGATCCCCTCAGGTTTCTCACAGTTCAAGGCCATTCCTTCTGCCCAGTGTAATTTGCTGCCATTATCATAGATATTAGAAGTGGAAAGATTTGGCAGGTCTTCCCATTCCTCAGCCTTTGGTGCAGGAAGCCCCTGTTGAATATTTATGAGGCAATTGTTAGCAGGCGCCTGTGTCAGGCAGCCTATTAGCAGTGTGGCCATTTAATAATACCTTAGGGGCAAACATCATCAAAAGAGCTGTAAAATATAAGCATAAATGGAAAAATAAGTAATGAAGGAAGGCTATAGTCTAGATATTTGAGTAATTGTCAGCTAATGAGGTTTATTAAAAGCATCCATGGAAACTAGATTTCTGGTTCTGTTTAGGGGGTCAGCTGAAAGGGCCTTGAAGAATACCTGCAAGTAGCTTTCTTCCCTACCATGTAGATAAAAATTTCAAAAGCAGCACTTAGAGCATGCTCCACGAGCCAACCTGAAGTATTCTTGATTTACGGACTACAAATTTAATTAACATGAGATAGTCAGCACATACTTGATTAACGTAAGACAATATTCTTATGTATTCCCTGGGGATGGTGTGAGTTTTCAGGCATTTTTAATCTGGCTACAAAACAAACCAGAGAGACGACCTAGCACTATTTAATATGAGGTCTGACAATGACGTCTGTGAGCTTAATAGTTCTAAGTGCTGCGACGGCACTTGGCTTGGCTTGGCTGGTTACATATCTCACTGCTCAATGTCACCACGGTCACCTCTGGAGTACTCCCCTTGGGAAGCTGTGCACTGATGCCAGTGCCTAGACCACCCTTCAGAGCACTTTTGGAAGTCTTTTTCTGGAATGGCCATCAGAGCTGTCATCGTTACTACCCTTGATGTCCTGAATATCATCAAAATGTCTTCCTTTCAATATTACTTTTATCTTTGGGTAAAGAAAAAAATCAATGGAGGCCAGATCAGGAGAGTAGGGAGGGTTTTCCAATACAGTTATTTGTTTACTGACTAAAAACTCCCTCACAGACAACTAGACAATTAAGTTCACAAAGTTACTTACCACTGTGCCACCTCATGCAATGGCCCTTCCAGAAAGAGCTTTAAAATTGCTTTAAAGGGTGGATTAGGCACTGGCGTCACTGGTGCATAGTTTTCCAAGGTGAGTCCTTCGAAGGTGAGAGTAGTGATGTTCAGCAGTGAGGTACGTAGCTCTTTGTCTAGGATGAGTTCGTGAATTTCTTTGGCAACTTACACAGGATGATTTAGAGACCAATCCAGATCAGCAGAGCCCCAAGTGGATTTACGTGTGTGAGGCTGGGTGTTCTTCCTCAGTGAATCATCCTGTGCCGAGTGCAAAGCCCACGTGAGCTAAGGACCTGCGATTTTTTTCAACATAACGCTGGCAATGTCAAGACGGCAAGAAAGGAAAACACGCTGGCGGTCAAACACAGACGAGTTTTAGCCCAGTACTCCACCTCATCCTGCTTTCATAGTTGTTCCCAGCCTGTCCTGGTTTCAGTTTCCTCGCTGGAGAAACAGCATCTACTCACCCAGACATTAAGCATCCTTGATAAAACGGTGAATTCAATCAGGTGGGTTAACCAGCAAGTACAGCATACACCAGTTTGTGTTGAGCGAGGCTGCATAGGCCTAATTGTGTTTACTTGCTAATCTGTGGTGAGCAGTTTCAACATTTTCCCACATCTTTGCCGTGGTATGAGAGGTTAAACTGTTCACAGCAGACTGGTCGAAAGGCACGATGGGCGGTGCATTCCTTGCTTACTGGGTATTCCAGCCCTGAATGTAATGCACTTGGCACCTCGTAGTTCTTCAATAAGTATTAGCTTCCTGTTGCTATGAGAAGGAATCGACTGCTCTGGTTCGAATTTTCTCCTCTGAGCATTTTATATGTGCATTTAACGATCATTTCTAGAACATTTCTAGATTACTTAGGAGTACAACAAAATTTTCATTACAGCTAAATTTGCATGGCTTTAATGCAATTAAATTTTCAAAAATATTTCTAATCCATTGAACAGCAAAGCTGCCTTTTCAAGTGCCAAGCAATTAAAATTGCTTCCTTCCTATACTCCTTGAGTTTAATAACACCAAACTGATGCAAAATTTAATCCTGTGGAAGAGGCACGCTCATGCAACCTGTTTCTCCCATTTGATGGATGTGAAAGCCTGGAAGTTTAGAGCTTCCTCCTTCCTGTGCGGAGTCCTACTGGTGCAGCGGTTAAAGCACTCTTGGCTGTTAACTGAAAGTTCAGCACTTAGAAACGCCCAGCAACCAGGCTGTTTGGAGTGAGAAAAGAGACTTACAGGCTTAGAAATCCTGTGGGGTGGTTTTGCCCTGTCCTATGGGGTCACTATGAGTCTATGCTGACACCACAGCAACGTTTAGTATGTTTTGTGGGGGAGGGGGTCACCCTTCCTGTAGAAGAATTCTTGAAACTCTTCAAGAGTCTCTCCTCCTCAACAAACACTGAAGAATTTGTGAGTCACTTCCTCTTTTCTCCCATACGGTGCTAATTCATTGAGCTATTAAGGATACGCTCCAACTCGATGGCACTTGGCTGGCTTGGCTAAACGTTACAATGCATTTGCTTTTTAAAGATTAAGAAACACCATTAGGCACCACAGATGAACCACCATTGGAATTATCGTCTGTCTCAAGTTCTTTTTCTCCTAGTTCTTCTTCTGGCATTTAATAAATCTATTAAGTAGTTCTTCTCCTAAAATTCATTTGTTTGCTTGAGTTTTGGTTTCCAGGAGAGTCAGTCGCTTAACTTGGGTTCAGGCTCCTGGGAAGTTCAGGCATTTCTAATAAACAGAAGCTTAACTACATCTAGATTTGAAGATGTTGGGTTCAGCACAAGTGATTCCATTTTATACTGAGTATGGTCAGGTTGGAGCCTGAGTAGTGCAGTGGTTATGAGCTAGGCCGCTAATCAAAGGTCAGCAGTTCCAATGCAATGGCTACTCCTTGGAAATCCTATGGGGCAATTCTACTTTGTTCTGTAGAGTTGCTGTGAGTTGGAATCAGCCTCAAGGCAGTGTTTCTGTTTTTTGTTCTCTAGTCAGGTTAATGTACTAATGAGGTGCTCAAGTGTTCAAATGTAGCACATTTTCTTTAAATGAAAAAAAAAATCAATGTTAGTGTGGTAATGCATATCCAGTCTCAAATATTTGGATGAAAATGGGGAAAAAAGTAATATTCTGAATATTGCCAAATATTCCAAATGTTACAATTAGAGGTAGAATACCCGCACAGATGACTGCAGCTATGACTCCACTTTGCAGTGGTTGAGTGCTATGGCTGCTGTCAAAAGGTGGTGGACCGTTGGAATCCACCAGGTGCTCTGTGGAACCCTATGAGGCAGCTCTACTCTATCCTACAGTCGCTGTGAGCTGGAATCAACTTGATGATTTTGTTTGTTTGGGTAGGTTCTTCCCATATAACATGGCTCGTGGAATAAAGAGTGACAGGTACACAAGTCAGGGAGAGATCTCAAATAAAGAGAGCACAGCTTCAGTGAGAGTCCTAGTGACTTACATAAAGACATGGCTTATATTTTCCCAAAATACAACTCATATCTTAACTGATAAATATGAACACAAAACATCAGGACGAAGCGGCTGTCAAAAAAACAGACAAAATTCAAAAGAAGCCATGAAATATGCTATTAGCAAAAGAATGAATCAGAAGGTAAAAGTAGAACCTTACAGGGAAGCCTTGTAGATGGAAAGAAGAGAGTCTGTTTCCATCATGTGGCTTGATTCTTTAGTGCTTATGCACATGCACACACGCACACACACAAAATGATCAGAGCATACAAAAGTGGATGCCTAGCTCCTTTACAAGGCGCATAAACACACTCTGAGGCAAAATCCAACTCTTTAGTCCCAGCACAGTTACAAGCATACACTTTAGTTCCAGGACAGTTAGAAGCACACACTTTGTAAGTGTCCCTGTGGGCCCGTGAACAAGGCCCAGGGAGGAACGTGCTGTATAATAAATGGCATCGTATGTGCCTCTCTAATAATCCACAGATGGGGCATGCCAACTGACAGGAAACGCAGCTTCCACTTAACATGTGCTTTCTGGTGACTGGGAGGACAAAGTCTTGGAAAAGTGAAGGTTTGATGAATGAGGCATCTGCTTACTTGTGCTAAACTGGTTAGTTCAAATTTTCATAAATAGAATCAACAGTTGAGAAATAGGAAACCTTTTCCTGATACACTCAAGAACACAGGGAGGGGTAGGAAGTAAGTAAGGAAGAGAAGCCCCAGATCAGGTGGCCATGGGATACCTGAACCATGCAAATCAGATATTTATGTGGTTGTACTAGAAGAACTTGAAACAAAAACTGGCACCAAGACCAGATGTTTAAAAAAAAACTAAGAAAACACGTTCCTTCACTGCTGAAATAGTCTCATCAATTTTGACCCTACGTTTTAGTGATGATGAAGTAGCAATCTTCTAAATCATTTAAAATCCACAGCTAAACTTTAGTCATGTTTATTTGATGCAGGGAAATTCTGTGCTACTTCGTCTCTTAAATAGTAGAGGTTCATGAGACAAAGCTGTTTCAGGCATATACTCCAGTTTTACATCAAAAGCAAGTTTCACCTCTGGAAAAGTTACGGGCTTTTGGATATAGAGTCTTACCACTAGAGGAGGTTTTACAGCAGTGACTACCCTATTTTTAGGTTAGAGAAGATACATGCTATCTCTGTATCACTGTTTGGGATGAGGCTTCCTGCCAGTAGAGAATACCCATACACATTACACAGTCTAGACCTTCATGCTGCCCATAAGAGTCAGGGTGCTCTCTGCATCCTCAGCCATGTGCCAGTTGGTTTACATATACTCACTCATGCAATCCTCCCAACAACTCTTATCAACCTATAGTCATTTGATTTTGGCTGACTAGGTACTATAAAGAAGGCCTCACAATCCCCAAAGCATTGTATGAAACAGAAAAGCTGTTAATGTTATTAATATTTGACTTTCTTCTTCTTTGCTTCCTTCTCTGAGGTCTATGTTGTACTACTTTATGGTGAAATGAGTCAAATTGTTTTCCTAAATAATGCCACAGAACCATCAAAGTGGTAGGTGGCTCAGAGTGCACGCAGCAACAATGTCATTCTTTTGTTTAACCACAAAGGAAGTGGTTACAGAAGTTAGTGGCTGAATACCAATAATACCCGTGAATCTTTGGCAGTGTTTCTTCTGATATGCACGTATCTTCCCGATGACTCCTTTACTGAGTCTGAATACAAGAGAGCAAGTTCATAGTAAGGCCTCTTCAATTATTTTTAAAATATGAACTATCCAAAAACCCTGGGAAAAAAACACTTTCTGAATGTCAGCTGAGCAGGGTGCAGTTGACTTTAACATACATCATCACGTTCAGTCCTCACAAGAATTCTGTGAAATATTATTGCCTTCATTTCACAGATCGGAAAACTGAAGCTCAAAGAGGTTAAATAACTTGTTAAAAGCATACTGCTCTACAGAGATGCACCCTGCTCCTCTTTCAAGACAGCAGCTACATCTCCCTCTCAAGAGGCAAATGAGTGGCTCAAAGGTTAAAGGTTCTGGGCCGTTCGTGATTGTTCCTCCTTTTGGGTAACATGACCCAGAAGAGTTGCCATGGAGAGTTCTTATAAATAACTCTGCAATGCAGGTAGTGGGAGACTGCAGGGTGCGAGTGGAAGAAGAGAGCACTTCAGGTGATGCCAGGAGCTAGGAGTGTGGCTTGAATTTGTCCATCTCTTCATTGGCCTACTATCTGAGTGTCTCAGTAGTAAACTGGACTAGAAAGCCTTTTGACATCCTGAACTCATCTTATGGTCTGTTTACGTGCGTAGGGAGAAAAAAGTAGAGTGATCTGATGTCTTAAATTCAGATGATTTCTTTATTGCTTCTTCCTTCTCTGCCAATATACCTTTAGAGTGCAGAAATTTTTATATTTCTTTAAATTAGGTCTCAAGAGAGAAAATAAAATGATTTGTTGTGCTCATCTGCACAGTGCCCCTTCTCTGCATTTTAAGGATTCAGAACACACAGACATAGGACTCAAGCTGGGCGATGTAGAACCTCCATAATCTGGTCACAGTATGAGAGGTCTGACAGTTAAGTCCATGAACTTAATTGTTCTAAGTGCTACATACCTCATTAATGAATATCACTATGATCACCTTCAAAGTACTCTCCTGGGGAAGCTATGCACCGATGCCAACACCTAGTCCACCCTTCAGAACAATTTTGGGACTCTTTCTGGAATGGCCACTGTGTACAGTGGCCCAGTGGCAAGTTCATGAACTTAATTGTATAGTTGTCTGTAAGGGAATTTTTAAACAGTAAACAAATAATTATAGGAACAGTCTCCCTAGTCACCTGATCTGGCCCCCAGTGACTTTTTTCTTTACCTGAAGATAAAGGAAATGTTGAAAGGAAGAATTTCTATGCCATTCAGAACATCAAGAGTAATACGACAACAGCTCTGATAGCCATTCCAGAAAAAGAGTTTCAAAATTGCGTTGAAGAGCGGACTACACGCTGGTGTCAGTGCATAGCTTCCCAAGGTGACCATAGTGATATTCAGCAATGAAGTATGTTGTACTTTTTCTAGGATGAGTAGCAAACTTAATTGTCAGCTCTCATAAGGTCAGGGAATAAGAATGCGATACAAGCCAACTCAGACAGAATTCTTCTCAGTCAGAATTAGTTTTCTCTTCTGTGCTCACGAGGCTATAAAGACATAATAACCCCTAATCTGTATGTGATCAGAGTTCAGTCTTTAACGAGGCAGCTGGTCTGAGAGGATGAAAGCACCACATAAACCTAAGTTGAGACCAGCACCAAAGAGTAGGTGTTCAAATGCCAAAATCTGCATGTCCAACCCTACCGTTCTTGGAGCTTGAGTAAATTCTGCATTTCTGCTTCAAGTTTTTAGAACTATATTTCTGTAACTGGTCATTAACACAGAAATCTTGCTTCAGTAACTAAAATAATAACAATTTATTAAGCATAAACTTTGTGCCAAGCATTTCACTTCCACAGTCTTATTTTGTTTAAATATAATATCATGAGGCAGGTATTACTGTCAACCTTTTCTTTGTGAAGAAATGGAGGTTCCAAGAGGTTAAATGAATTTTCTACAATCACAGTTAGTAAGCAGGATATATAGATTGTGAATCCAGTTCCATGCAGTCTCTTAATCAGCGCCTTTAATGTCTAAACTATAATACAACCCAGTGGTTCTCAGTTCTGGCTACATGTTAAAATCATCTGGGAGGTACTAAAAATAGCAGTCTTTAGGTCCTGTCTTCAGAGCCACCAAGTCTGCACAATTTCCATTGGCACAGAATGCAATGGAGTAGTGTTCCTTGTGGATGAGAGTAGGAGAATATAATCAGCCAACAGTTGCTTCTTGGACTTGAGCAACTACTGTGGTCCTAAATCCAGACCAACTGAATCTGAATCTTTGAGAGCAGTATCCTAGCATTGCTGTTTTTTAGAAGCTCCTCAGGTGATTCTAAAGTGAAGTCCAGAGTCAGAATCACAAGTGTAAAAGCGAAACACCTTATCTCGAGTTAATATGGTCTTCAAACGAGGTTTCCACTATCATGAAAATGAAAAATTAAAGCTTAAGGAGTGTCATGGTTTGAACTGTGCTCCCCCAGATCCGTAGCAATGTGGCTGAGCCAGGATGCCTGGCACTGTGCGATGTTCCTGCATATTGGAGTTCCTCCCTATATGATGTTAACGTGGGAGGACCGGCAGCAGTTGTGTTGGTGGGGCAGAAATTAATGAGTGGAATTGTATTGTGGCTTAGGGTGGCTACTTGGGATTATAAAAGAAAGGGAGGTAAACTAAGCTTTGGGAATCTCATACCTCCAAGAAAGCAGCATCAAAAGCAGAGTATGTCCTTTGGACCTGAGGTTCCTGTGCCAGGATGCTCTATTGAATTCAGACTCTTAGCCTACTGGACTGTGATAATTTCTCATACTGAATTTGGATGTGTAGTTTACTGGACTGTGACAAACAACATTTCTCTTTTAAAAGGCACCCACTTGTGGTATTTCTGTTAGAGCAGCCCTAGCTGACTAAAGAAGAGGGTGTGTTAGTCTTCTAGCACTACCATAATAGAAATACCACAAGTGGATGGCTTTAACAAAGAGAAATTTATTTGTCTCAGAAAAGCAGGCTAATAGTCCAAATTCAGGTCAGCAGATCTAGGGGAAGTCTTTCTCTGTTAGCTCCAGAAGAAGATCCTCTTGTCAGTCTTCCCTTGGACTGGGAGCTTCTGAGGCATAGGGACCTTGGGACTTTTCCAAGAGCAGTGCTCCTGGCACACTTCTTGGTGGTATGAGGTCCCCAACTCTCAGCTTGCTTCCTTTTCCTTCATATCTAAGAGACTACCTCAAGGCACAAAGCAATGCACTTTAAGTCCTGCCATCCTAACACAACTGCCACCAATCTTCCCTCAATAACATCACAGAGGCAGGGTTTACAACACATATGAACACTACACAACACAGGGAATCATGGCCTAGCCAAATCGCCACACGTAGTTTGGGGAGGACACAGTTCAATCCATGATGGGGGCCAATGGAAACTAACTTGCCAAGTCCCTACAGGTATCAGAGTATCTCAGATAAAAAAATCATCTGACTCTGTACCCCACACTGGTGAGTGGTGTCTGGGGTCTTAAAAGCTGCCAAGCTGCCATCCAAGGGCGCAGCAAATCTTCCCAACTCAGCAGGAACGGATGCTCACCGAGGACCAAAATGACAACCCAGAAGACAGAGAGCCCCACGTTAGTGGGTGCCTACATCGACTTGGGACTGGAAGAACCAGATGGTGCCTGGCCACCACCAGTGACAGTCATGATGGAGCTCACAAAGTTGAGTCTCACTGGCAACACAAGAATTAAAAGGAGTGCACCCTGAGATCTCCACTAAAAGACCACAACTGATGGCCCAGCGGCTTCGGGGTTCCCCTGGGAGGATGGCCCCTCGCCCTGATGCCGCCCTTGCCCATAAATCATAATGAAGGTCCATGATGCAGAGCGACCATATATTGGGTACACTTTATGGTTCTATGCATCTATAGGATATCATCCTGCTGACCTCTGGCTGGAGGAAGGGGAGTAGGAGAAGAGGAGGGGAAAGGAAACTGTTGGGAGGATGAGACATGTATGGAGCAGAGAGGAATAGTGTGCTGTCACCGGACAGGGAGAGCAGTGGAAGCTGCACATAGGTGGGCAAGCAAATTTATATGGAATGTACATTTTCACTCAGTCATAATAAAATAAAATAAAACAAAGGAGAGAAAATCATCTGAGAGAAACAGTGAATGTGGAATCACAGGTTCATACAGATAACTACTCTGATTCGACTCTGCACTTCACAGTATAACTGACTAAAGATATTAAAGCAGTATCTGTGAGTAACTGCAGTCTTTAAATACGACAGTAACAGTGATCGATGAACTCTTTGGGGGAAAAACGTGGAATTTGTAAAGACATGTCCAGCAAACATTTTCCACTTAGGTTTAAACCTCCAAAGATTGGATAGTTTTGAATATTGCCAAAGTTGATGTCCTGTCTCTACATACAGTTCTGTTCTCTCACCTGTCAGGAGACTATTTCAGCCATTAAAACCAAAAAAAAAAGAAAACTACTGGGGAGACACTTCATAATTAACTTACCAGTACTGTTAATAGACAACAACTCACTCATGTCTCAAAAGACCCTAACTAATAGATTTCATGGATCTCAACCACTATTTGATTTGTGCATGATAGACTGGAAGGAAAATCAAGACAGTAAATGTCATGTTATAAAAGATAATTTGGGTTATCATGAATTATGCAGTCTTTCACTTTATTATAAAAATAGGATAATAGGGAGACTTAATTCACTATGCTTGAGACTCCCACCGGAGGTTTTCACAAGAATATCAGGGTAAGTGGTCAGTTTTGAGCTTTAATATTGAGGAAAAGGAAGACCATAAGCCAACAAAATTGTCTGAGCTAAGAAGTCTATTGAATACAACTGAAGTATAACTCATTCTTATAGTATAAAATACTTCCTCCAATATGAACTCAATTTCATCAATATCCTTTGAACTGTGATGTTTTTCATGTTGCCTTCATAATCCCATAATTAGTAAAGTAATTAACTTGATATGTTTTTAGCAAAGCATTTATAGGAAATCGGTGAAATTTCACAATACTCTAAGTCTTACTTAAATCAAAGAAGGGTCACAAGCAGATTAAGAACGTTCGCTTAGAGTCAGACTTCATTTGTTGTTCCCTGAGAAATCCAGTACAGCCACGGTCAATCACAGCACTTTGTGAGACTACTCTGTGTCTCTTCACCTGGAAGGCTTAATTTGGCAAAACTTCAAGTAGTAAAACATCAAGGAAAATTACAATGTTAGCAACATGTTTCTAGAAAGCATACAAATCTGTGGACCTATGAAGCTTGGTCTTGTGTTGAACCATTTAATTAAAGGCAGGGGATATACGTTAGATGGAGGCTGTCCAACAGTGAGACTTGAGTCATGATATCATACTCTTGTTCAAAACCTTCAAAAGTTTCTAGCTATCCCAAATATTCAGGATAGTATTCAGGTCCCAACCACAGTCCCAAGAAACATTTCTAGTCTTCTCTCTAACTATTTCCGTATACTAATCTAGACTTTGGCCAGATTTGTTGTGTCTTCTTAGCTACAGAATTTTTCTCATGTTTGTCTTTCCACATAGAATGCATTTCCTCTCCATCCCAAACATTATATTCTTTCTTCAGAATCAGATGGAATGCCACCTCTTTTCTCTTTCCCCAGAGAGTTTCATAAATCTTTTCCCTGAAGTTCCATCAGACGTCGTTCTTCCTTATCTAAATTCTCCATTAACTCCTGTGCATTATAGATGTCTGCTGATTCTAACAGACCTATACAATAATTCTGATTTCTCTACTTAATCGCTATGTGCCTTTGGACAAGGTCAAGACTCTCAGTCCCAATTGTCTCATCTGATAATTGTTTATGGTAACAGTGTATACTGTAAAAGATTCTTCCGAAAGGATGTACGACAATGTATGTTAAGTACCTATCATAATACTTGACACACAGTAGATTTTGTTGTTGTTTTTAGGGGCTGCTGTCTAGCTGGTTGCAACTCAAAGTGACCCGATGTCCAATAGAATGAAACATTGCCTGGGTGTGTGCCATGCCCACAATTATTGTTATGCTTGAGCCTTTTGTTACAGCCACTGTGTCAGTTCATCTTACTGCAGGTCCTCCTCTTACAGTAGATTTAACACATGTTAAATTCCCTCCTTAGTCTTCTTTTGTGAATGACATACAACACTTACTAGGTATCTGCTGAATAAAATAAGTGAAGTAATGAACTTTTCTGAGTCAGGTCTAAGAAGAAAGCACAAGCAATATTTGTCCTGAGAATACAACTGTGTTTTACATAATGATTACTATCTGTAATCTCTTTCCTATTTTATAAAGAAAAGTATAAAAGAAATTATAAATCAGTAGCTTCAGTTTTTTAAACAAAAATAAGAAAGAAGGAAATTGTATCATATTCAAAGTATTACACATTAATAGAGTGTGTATTAATAAAGCATTACACATTAATAGAGTGTGTACAACTATAGTGGAATATACATTTTTTTTTAAGTCACACTTAAAAAATAAACATGCTGTTGTGGTTGTGTTGGCATTGCTATTCTGAGATTGTTGTGCGTCTTTGGGGAGACAAAGCAAGTGAGTGATTATGTTGTTCCATGGAGAACCAGGGTTGGGGGCAAGGGAAAATGGAGATACAGATATAACATTGGTGAGTTTAAGTTAAAAACTTTGTAGTTCTCATCCTAAATTGGAAATATCATATTAGCCATAATATAGTTTCTCTTAGAAGAAAAAAAATATATACATATCTCCCAATTCTCTCACCTGAAGATGCCTAGAAACAATAACCAACTCAATAAGTGGAAAATGAACAACCAAAAACAATGAACAAACCTTGGTATTCAGGTTGTGGCTTCTAAGTACCATGACCTAGTAAAAGAAAGGAGCCCTGGTGATTCATCGGTTAAGCTTTTGGCTGCTAACCAAAAGATCAGCAGTTCAAATTCACCAGACACTCCCTGGAAACCTTGTGGGGAGTTCTACTCTGTCCTCAGGGTCACCGTAAGTTGGGGTCAGCTCTACGGCAACAGGTCTGGTTTGGTTTAGTAAAAGAAACTGGACTCTCTGGAAAAGAGGCTGATTCCAGATAGGCAGGAAATATGCAGGATGGCCTGGAACATTTTGTCATGGACAAGGTCAAGACTCTTGGTCTCAATTGCCTTATCTGATAATTGGTTATGGTAATAGTGTATACTGTAAAAGATTCTTCTGAAAGGATATAAGACAATGTATGTAAAGTATCTATCATAATACTTGACACATAGCAGATTTTGTTGTTGTTTTTAGGGGCTGCTGTTCAGTTGGTTTCAATTCAAAGTGATCCGATGTCCAACAGAATGAAACACTGACTGGTTCTGAGCCATATCCCCAATTACTGTTATGGAATTAACAATTCCAATAATAGTAATTCCAAATTAACAGTTATGTTTAGGAAGTTATCAATGCCTATGACGATCATGCCAAAAAGGAGTCAGCAACCAGCCTAAAAAGGGTCCCAACAGCTGAAGATGGAATTTGGGGTATGAATAAAAAATAACAAGTACAACGGAGCAAAGCATAGCACATCCTTTTAAAATCATTAGTTAATAATGATGCTATGCTAAAAAACCTATCAACCAGTTACCTTCGGAGAGTGATAGAGAACTCAACTGATAGGTAAATAAAGGGAGAGAATAAACCATTTGTCCTACCTTTGTTATGCAAACATAACTTAGGGCAACCAGATAATTTATAGAACTCTTTCAACTAATAAATAAAGTAGGAATAACAGAGTTAGAAGATACCATTATGCACCCCCAATGAAGTAAAGATTTGGGTAATAATGTTTAATGAGTACTGACATCATAAAAAGAGAGACCGATATTACTCCCCACAGAAACGAACAGCAACACCAAGGAAGTGTTCTTGTCAAAACCAAAAAATCAAACTTGAATCCATATCAAGCCTCCAGAACGAACTACCAATTCACAGGAAATACAATGGAAAGAAATGGCATTAAATGATGTCATAGGAATGGAATCACCTTGTTACGGTCTGAACTGAGTCCTCAAAAAGACTGTTGAAGTTTTAACCTCTGGTACCCGTGAATGTGACTATTTGCAGATAGAGTCTTTGAAGACGGTAATTTAACAGGAGAAAATATGGGACTTGGGTGGGTCCAGTGTAAACGGTGTCCTCATAAACGAGGAGAGGAGACACTGTGAGACACATCGTGTGAAGCCAGGCACTGAGGACAGAGGCAAAGGTTGGAGTGATCTGTAAGCTGAGGAAGGACTGCCAAGGATTCTGGCCAACTCCCCAAAGCTGGGAACAGATTCTCCCTCAGAGCCCCCAGAGGGAACCAATAAGGCCAACACCCTGATTTCACACTCCTAGCCTCCCAAACTGTGAGACAATATATGTTTGTTCTTGCAAGCCACTCACTTTGCAACGCTTTTTTATAGCAGCCCTAAAAAACTAATACACACGAATAGTGAGCTGTGGAAAATAAAACAGGATCAATTATTTTGTTTCTTTAACAAATAAATGGCAACAGAAAAAAGATGAAGGCAGAATTTGTGGATTAAAAGATTTAAGAGACATATCAGCCAATTTAACGGTTTCGACTTTACTGGAATCCTAGTTTATATCAGGAAATTATTTTAAAATAATATTTTTTAAGGAAAAGAAAAATTTGGAGATAATTGAGATCATCTGAAACCTGGCCATATACTGAATATTATGTTTAGGAATTACTTATAAAATATTTTAGGTGGAATAATAGTATTATAATTATGTACATTAGAAAAGGGAAACTCTGATGGTGTAGTGGTTAAGTGCGACGACTGTTGACCAAAATAGTGGCAGTTCAAATCCACCAGGTGCTTCCTGGAAACTCTATGGGGCAGTTCTACCATCCTATACGGTTGCTATGAGTTAGAACTGACTCAATGGCAGCAAGATTTTAATATTAAAAATGAATCCTTACTTTTTAGCAATACAAATTAAAATATTCACCAATAAAAACGATATGATGTTGGAGATTTGCCTCAAAATAGTCTGTGTGCAGGGGAATGATTGGAATATAGATGAAATGAAAGTTCTCATGAGTGAAACGCTATTGAAGCTAAGTGATGGATAAATGAAGTTTCACTATATATTTTTTTATGTATTTGAAATTTTCTTTAACAATTTTTCTAAACACCACACTTTGTAACAATTTTGTGTAATAAAAACAGACTGAACTGAATTTTATATTCTCTCATCATTTAAAGCAGTGGTAGACAAGATTTACAGAGCTAATAAGGAGGAAATCTATTTTAAAGTCCCATTTCCTTGTGCTCTGCCTTTCCTGAAATTTATGAGACTTCAGAAGGTGGTATATGACTCACTGCCTTATTTTTAAACAGTGCCCTGGCCTCCTTCAAGGCACTAACCTTCTGAACCGTGCATGAGCCAGCTCTGCTTTGGACAGCTACTGTCTTGTCATACTGAGCTCTAGTTTCTACTTCAATAAATTAAAAATTAAACTTTTCATGTGTTCCTAACATTTTTCATGATATAGGAAGTAACACTGGAAAGGAATATGCAAAAATGGTAACTGTTATTGTCCCAGGTGACGGGTCACGGTGATTTATTCCTATTTCTCGAACTTTTGCTAAATTGTTATTTCATCTTAAAAATATTTTGTAGAAAAAAGGAACTCAACCACATTATTATTATTGTCTCTTTAGAGCCCTCAGTAAGTATAACCTATAATAATCAGTCCACAAATACTCAATGAATGTAACCTCCATTAAAGCAGATACGGAAAGGTTAAATTGCAAATCAGAGCTGGCTGCACCAGGAAAGCAGTGTGGTGCCACAGTTCACAAAGTATTATCAAGGTAGTGCCTCCTGCACACCAGGGGGGATTTGTTTTCTTTTCCTTTTCAACTTGTATGAGTCTAGAAAATGCTTATCTTGCACCAAAGTCGTAAGAGTTGGAGAAGCAGACAGAAAGCGTTCCCAGGCATTTGCTGAACATGTCTGGTAAAAGCAAGTCTTTTTATGCTTTAGCATTGCTACATTTTGTTTACAGTGGCTGTTCTATGTCATAAACTAAGGCTACTTGGTTGAAGGATATTCTGTACTCAAAGCCCTCAGTCAGTTACAGTGATTCAGTGAGGTGAGTATTAAAACTCCATTTAAGCTGCAAAAAGGCTTAAAAGAACAAAAAGCCATTGGTGTTGAGTCAATTCTTCCTTATAGCCATCCTGCAGGACAGAACAGAACTGCCTTATAGGATTTTCAAGAAGTGGTTGTGGATTCGAACGACAGACCTCTTGGTTAGCAGCCTGAGCTCTTAACCACTGTACCACTAGGGCTCCCAGAATGAGATGTAGAAGAGATTAAATGACAATAAAGATGTTCTAATAGAACCAGAACACAGTCACTTACCCTAACTGTACTTGGTGCTCCCAATCTTTTGTGGTAAAGGAACTGGAAATTTTTAAAAATCATTATTATACAAATGTGTTTCATATTTCTGTTTATGTTTATTTCATTGTTAATTTTAATAACTTTAGTAAAACTTTCATGAAGCTTATTCCTCCATTTTCACTTGTCACTTCAAACTCTTGTACATAATAATCCTCTTATGTATTGTTATAGATACTAATAATGTCTAAATTTATTGATGATTTCCTGTGAGCCACGTTCTGTAAAGCACTTTATATATATCATTTCATTTAATCTTCACAACATCTCTATGATGAAGATGATACATTTATTCTCATTCAAATGATGAAGTAACTGAGGCACAGAGTGGTTAAATCACCCCCTAAATAATAAACAATGCCCAGAATCACACAAGCAGATCGGGATGGGCAAGGATTCAGACCCAGGCTGTGGGATTTCTGAGCCTGTGATTTCAGTCTTCACATAGATGTTGTACAGTGACCGTTACAGTCAAGAGGTCCCTGCTAATCCCCTACACACTTAGCTAGATCTCCCATTGTACAGTAAAACACTGTATTTTGAGCATTACTCATCTCTAGTGCCTCATACAGGGCCTGTCACATATATGAATAAAGGATAAATCTAAACTAAGTGGACAGACATGGCTCACAGGGCTTCTCTCAGAATGGTGCCTTTATAGCATTTATTTCTCCTGAGAAATAAAATTTTGGGGGAAAATAAACTTTGGGGGATGCTGACCCGCTGCATTGCACTCTCCTATTTGGTGATCAGAAAACATGTGAATCCTGGGTCTGAAGGCTGAGCCTTGAATTTACTTTATATTATTATTTCCACTTGTGTCTTAACCTTCTCCTTTCTTGGAACATTTTAGAGGAAAAGCCTTTGGGTATGTGGACATGGAAAGTTTTAATTCAGTTCTGCTTAATGCCATATGAAGTGTTGGACAGAAATAAGCAAGATGGAAAATATGTGAAATTCTGAGTAATCTGAATATTTGGTATTTCAACATGGAGTCTACACTATTATAGAAGAAATGAAAGCAACCCAAACATTTTTAAAACAATTCAGTACATAAGGAAAAGAATAACTCAATGAAAAAAAGTAATCACTAAAGTAATCATAACTTATGGATATATGGTACAGTGCAGCTAACAAATGCCTCTAACATTCTCCACCTCTTCCCATCATCCTTTGTTGTTTTTGTGTGTCATTGAGTCTATTAACGGCTTATAGTGACCTTATAAGAACAGAGCAGAACTCCCACATAAGGTTTCCAAGGCTGTAACCTTTAGGGAAGCACCCTGTCACATCTTCCTCAGAGCAGCCAGTGGGTTCAGACTGCAACTGTTTGGTTAGTAGCCAAGTATTTAATCACTGCACCTCCAGGGCTCATTTCCCATGACCCCACTACTCCTAGGCATTGCTCTAGCGTGGATTTCAACTCACAGTGATGCTACAGGAGAGAGGAGAACTGCTCCATAGGTTTTCCAAGCCGCGGCTGGTGAATTGGAATTGATGAACTTTGGTTATCAGCACAGCTCTTAACCACTGGGCTACCAGGGCCTCTTTCCCACATCCCCCCAAAACCCACTATCATCAAGTTGAATCTGACTCATAGGCACCCTAGACCCACTTATTCAGCTTTTGATTCATGGACATTTTTGGGGGTGTTGAGAACTTCTCAGACACCAGGATTTCTGAGGAGTTCATTATCCATCACAAATCAAGGAGCGGGGTAAGTGCTCTGAGGAGAGGTGAGCCCAGGGAACTATGGGTACATACCCCAGGAACACTTACTCAGATGTGCAAGATACTGCAGGGAATCAGGGAAGACTTGTGAGAGGAGAACCAGGGGTCAAATAGTGGTGGGTGATTAGGAATTTGTGGGTGAAAGAGACACAACAGGCAGATCAATGGCAAGCGGGAGAGTTATGAGGGGATGCCGGGAGCTTCAACAGACCCCTAACACTGAGGAATGAATGGAGAAGAGTGTAGGCTCTTTTGGCTCCTGAGAGAAGATCCAAAGTGATACACATCACCTCAAAGGTAACAAGGAGATCCTGAAGGATTTGAAGCAAGGAGGAGAGACAGTAAGATACTGCAGATAGTCTTAGTAGTTTACCCAACTGAAAGACCCTTTTCTTCCTAAAGCATGCCCATTTTTCTCCTATAGCAGAAAGCTATAGTTTTTCTCCTATGTAGAAAGCAGGAGGCTTTGTATTTCAGTGGAGACTGGGTCCCGCCCTCGGGCCTGCAAGTAACATTTGATCGATTTAAGCCATCTTAGTTATCCCACTCCATGGCTACTGCCTGGTTTGGGCACAGGCACGTGACATAATTATGATGAGGAGAAGTTTGTTTGGGGGTCGGGAAAAGACTTCCCCACTCTCAAAAAAAGTATAAATTATGGGTGTTCTCTTTTTTGCTGCAGAACAGTATAGTAGAATGTGTTTCTAGTAACTGCTACAGCACCTTGGGATCATGAGAAGACAAGTCTGAAGACAAAAGGCAGTGGGATAAGGATGCCAGAAGGGACGGATGTAAAGAGTCCCGACCCTTAATGTGGGTGATGACTAAATTAGGGACATGTAACTACCCACTCCAGAGTTCAGTTCGTTTTAAATGAGTTAGCAAGGACCCTTAGTGCCATTCTGAGACGGGTCTTCTATTTTACTTTACAGTCAAAAGCATCTCTATTGATGCACTACTTTCAGTTTATAAAATTCACTGAAAGCAGGGAGCCAGTTAGGTGTAAGGGCCTAAGAATGCAGGTCAGGATATGCAGTAGGAAGCTGAGGTAGGGATCAGTGTGTATTGATAAGAGAAGTTGTGCAAGGACAGGCGGGAATGGGTTTAAGAATGGGAGCAAACAGGACTCTAAGATCATTTGGCTGTACATCTCAGGTGATTCTGAGGTCTCTGGACAGTAGGGTCAGTCAATAAGGTAGAGGACAGGGGATAAGATGCGTGGTAGAAATGATGCCTAGTAAGAACTAGACCCATTTTGCAGATAAGTGTCACTCAGTACACTATACAGCCTGTGAGGATAAAAATCTTACCTGTTTTCTTTATTGCTGATTCTCCAGTGACGCAAAGTGGATCATTAACAAGAATGCTCAATAATAAATGAATAAGGCTTAGAAAAATTATGTCGTTCATCTAAGACAGCACATGTAGTTAGAGGTCGTGAAGCTAGTCCACACACTGAAATCTTCTAATTCTTCCCAACACCCTATCTATCACATGCCAGCAACATCAGTAAAAGATGGAATCTCAGCTTCTGCAGCAGAGGAGGAAACTCTTAGTGGCGGAATAAGAGTGGACTCTCTCCCTCAGGTGTCTGGGTTGCCTAAGGCTTCTGTCACAAAAAAATGCTTGAGTGAATGGCTTTACAAGAACAGAAGTTCATTTTCTCACAGTTTTGGACGCTAGAAGTCCAAATCAGGGCACCGGCCAGGGTCCTTCCTTGTTCGTCTCCTTGGGCGGTTGTTGATGCTCCTGGGTTTGAAAGGGATCTTCACCTGGAGTCAGTCTCCCCCTGCACGTGTGTCTCTCTGTGTCTGTGTTCCCTCTCTATGAGATTCCGCTCAGGAGGGATTTGGTTTGGCCTCACCACACTCGGGTATGACTCATTCACACGTTGTTGTGGTTCTGCGCTGTCGCGTCAGTTCTGCCCCACAGTGACCCCGTGCACAATGGAGTGAAACCCTGCCCAGCCCCGCACCATCCTGACAGCCGCTGTTACGCTCGGGTCCATTATTGCAGCCACTGTGTCAGTTCGTCTCGTGCAAGGTCTTCCTCTATTTGGCTGACGCTCTACTTCACCAAGCATGATGTCCTTCTTCAGAGACTGATCCCTCCCGGTGATGGGCCCGAAGCATGCAAGGCATAGTCTTATCAACATAACAGAAGAAAACTCCTGTTTCCAACAAGGGTCATATTTACAGGTGCATGGGTTAGAACTCCAACATAACTTTTGGGGGGCATAATTCAATCCACAACAGAGGGTATGTAAGTTTTTTTTACCAATGTGTAGTTTATCGAAGTTTCTTAGGAAAGAGGTTCATGAAGGATGCCTTTGGAATCTGATTATCATGATTTGCACTTCATTGCTGACATATTGGGTGTGATACAGATTCCTCCCATTCTAAAACGAAGTTCATAATCTGAGAAAAAGGTTAAAATTTGAGATTTAAGGCAGCTCCGGTCTATCTGGAGTGAATACAGACTGATCTAAATCCTCTTATACAAGTTTAACTCAAATTCTTGTATTGTCTTCGAAAGAGCCAGGGACTAATTGTTACCATGCTATGTATGAGAGTCATCAAAGTACTGAAGGACACTAGCCAACCTCTTCTCTCAGTGTCCTTTCCTTGAAGTGAACTACTCTTTAATTGCTCTGGTCTTCCTAATCTATATAATTTTTGCAATATTTTCTGTATCTTTGTGGTTTCTTTCTCAGCATCCTTTATTTTCCTGCATACTCTTAATCTGCGGGACCCAGACATTTGTCAAGAAAATAATTATTTCTGTATTTTTGTTTCTTCTCTAAAGTCGGTTTTACAAGAACTCAAATGTTTCCCCAAATTAGACTAAGAGGGAAAGAAGCAGAAATCTTTGACCTTAACCTCAAAGAACTGATCTCTGGGAATAGGAGGCAGGATACACATAAACCTCCAACAACCAAGAACAATATCACAGTATAATAATTCAAGTACCAGATTATGGCATACATGCTAAAAATGTCTTAGAAATTTAGAAAAACAGATGGTACTATGGGCTGTTAATGAAGGATCCTTGGAGACCTACAAATACAGAGTGAGCCTTGAAGACCATTTAGAATTTATAGGGGAAATGCTAGTGTCTGGTATGTGGCGGCAATGGGAGAGATCTGTAATATAAAGGCAAGTAGAACAGAGTTTATGTGGAAAGTACACCTAAGATACTTACTAGTATCAACTATGTAAATGGAAGAAAGCAAGAAAAACAAGAAAGAATGGGTAGAGTTTGGAAATGTTATTTCTAATTAATTTCTCAAAAGTTGGATGAGTGGCTATTTAAATCATAATAAATATTTTGAATCCTTAGGTTTATGCCATTATAATTTGCCAGGTATTCAAGAACACAGAGTATGCAACTAGCTTATTTTTTATTTTCCATTTCAGATTATCTATGTTTCTTCATCTTTTTTTAAAGTTGTCAAATTTTTAGTAACTAGCAAATGTTATGACATAAGCCATTCCATTATTTCTTCCAGGAATAGCCCAAATTTGAAATGTCAAAAAGTAGTTGAAAACCAATAAGGGGAAGAATGCAGTAATTGGGTTTCATCTCACAATACTTGAAAGGAAGTACGAAAAAGAATTCTGTGAAACATTTGCTGGGGTCTGAATGAACCACTGACTTTATATAAACCGTCCTGGTTTACGGAGGGAGAGATGGCAGCAGAACAAGGGACGTGAGAAGCAGTAAGTAGTTATTTACAATAACAAACTCCTTTCTCCCCGGGCTAAATTATTCTGGAACAGGGATGAACTGAAATGCTTTACACAAGCAAGAGCTAAGTAACATAAACATTTTAGACACTGCCACGGATTCTGAGGACTATCACAACATTCCAGACAACCCTGTGTGGTTGCATATCATACAGAAAATGTCACGGGACTTGCTGTCAAAATGTCCTGTTTTCATGGTGACTTCTGCACTTAAAAGCCCTATAACCTTGGGCAAGTCATTTAACCTTACCAATTCCATTTCTTTGTCTGTAAAATAGGAATAATTGTACCTACTCCATATAACGGTTGTACAAATTAAACAACAGCATGTGCAAAAGGCCTAGTTAAATTGCCTGTTAAGTACCAAGAGCATAATAGATGGTGACTGTTACTAATTCTTAAGAAATCAAAAACCAAAAATAAGTAAATGACTTTGCTGTTGAGTCAATTCTATAGCACAGAGTAACAAATCTATAGGACAGAGTAGAACTGCCCCATGGGGTTTCCAAGGAGTGGTTGGTAGATTTGAACTGCTGACCTTTGGGTTAGTAGCCAAATTCTTAATCACTATGCCCCTAGGTTAACAGGGCTCAAATTTCCCACTCCATTCCACTAAGTAGGAATCAAATCTGACCTTTCGGTGGCAATGGGGGAAAGAGGCCTTCTTTCATTAAGTGAAGACAGTTAAATCAACAGACAACTAAATCAAGAGACCTGTTACTATGGAGGATTAAACCTATGAAACTAAACCCACTGCCATCTAGTCAACTCCAACTCATATAGACTCTATAGGGCAGACCAGAACTGCCCCATAAGGTTTCCAAGGAATGACTGGTGGATTTGAACTGCTGGCTCTTTGGTTAAGAGCCATGGTCTTAAGGACTGGGCCACCAGGGCTCCTATGGGACAATGGCTAGAGCTGATGCTCAGTTATCCAAAGCAAGACAAAAGCAAGAAATACCTGGGAGGTGAGTTTTTTTGTTCTGATTCTGTTTTGGTTTTAGCACCTTCTTACCTCCCTTTCACCACCCCAATCTCCACTCTGAAGTCCTTGGGTGGGGCAAACTGTGAATGCAATGGGCTGTTAACTAAAAGATTGGTGGTTTGAGTCCACCCAGAGGCAGTCTGAAAGAAAGGCATGGTGATCCACTTGCAAAAATCACCCACTGAAAACCAACGGAGCTCAGTCCTACTCTGACACACATGGAGTTGCCACGAATTGGTATCAACTCAAAGCAGCTGGTTTGTCTGTATTAGTCTCCCCTCTAATTCACCTTCAATCCATGTGTCCTGTCCTCACAGCTACCACAGAACAGCTTACTAGGTTTTCTTAAATTTTGAGAACATTCTTATTGAAAAACGGAAGGCTCAGGACAAATCTAAAAGTAAAACAAATTATTTTATACAAATGAATGGGCAAACTCCTCCCCAACCTAATCATGTTTATCACTGATATTATGTAGAGAGTCTGGGATTTGTTCAGATGATATATAGTGCTGCACATGGAAATGTTGCTTTAAGATAAGTTCAAAATATGGTTAAAACATACACAGACCAAATGGGGAATCTAGGTCCTTGTATTGGAGAAAAAGAAAGGTTCTTCTGTTTTTAGTTGCGAAATATTATTGAAAACCTAAGGCCTAAAATATGCTTTAAAAATCCATAACTTCTTAAGAATATGCTTTATAAAAATCTCAAATCCACGCAGTGTACTGTTAGTAAAAGCAACTTTACAGGCTGAAAAAGGAAAAAAAGAAACTGGAGTAGGGTGGGTCTAGAAAGATATCTTTTTACTATACCTACGAAATGTTTTGTAGCCACAAAAATGGTTCTGGAAACAGTAATATTAAAATTATTCAAAAGTTGGGCCTCTTATTTATATAATACAAATACAGAACACTATGCATATGGATTTCTTTTTTTTAATTATGATATAATGGTACTGAGGGAACAATTTTAGGTCATAGACAGTATCATCAATGACTCTTTTTCTTGGCTAGTTTTAGGAAATTTTGTGAAAGTGCATGAGTTTGTCTTGTTTAGACTGTATTACCTTCTCTCCCTGTTTACCATTCCAAATCTACTCCCATTCCATAATTTCATCCCTGCCCTCAGATTCTTAGGACTTCTCTTAAAGATATCAAACTGCTAAATGACTGATCAAGGTAAATTAATTTCAGAAGCCTCTACATTAAGCTGGGGGTGGGAGGGGATGATCATGAGGAAGTAGCTCAGTCTTAAGGAATAAATTTCTAATGGTAAAATTTTAGATACCATGGCATTTGGGTGTGGAATTATTTAATAAGAGAAGATTTCCTAGCAAGAGACTAGAACTAGGAGGATATTAGTAGTAATAATTGCCTGCTACTCCAAGTTTATAAATCACTTGTGCCATAATCACCAAGGTTATTTTTTAAAAAAAATTATTAATTCAAAATAAAAAAGATTTCTATGCCCAATCCTGGCATCATTACATCAAAATCACTGGGAATGAGGAGCTTAAACTTCAGAAAGGGAAGACAAACCGATAAACAAATATGAAGTATTAGTATTTCAATTTTGGAAGTCATTAAATTATACCTTATAGACAAGAGCTGAAGGTCTACCAATCAGTGTCACTGTGTCATATTTGAATTGACATTTCATTTTAAATTGGTGGCAGTATAGAACGAACACCATCCTGACACAAGTTCATTTTTAGTCTTACCGGGCACTCCAGCTTGTATCCAATAGTTAATGTCTGTGCCTTCTCCATCCCTGAAGACCTGTGTGATATTGATGGGCTGCAGCAGGCGCATGACCTCCTCCATGATGGCCCTGGCCTTGTCACTGCCAGTGAACTGCAGCCCTGAAGGTAAGAAGGTTCCCGAGTCTGACTCCATCACGAGACTGTAGGTAGAAATATTTGCCTAAACAAAAGAGAAAAATACTTGGTTCATACCGTTTGGCTTCTTTGCTTTCTCCTTGGGAACCACCAGACAGCAGCAGTCATAACCAGATAATTTACTTCCTCACAAGTTGTTGCTAAAACACAGGCTGTTCTGCCTGACTTAGGGGCTGGTCTGCATGTTATCCAACCCTCCTGAGATGTGCAATTACATCCTGGAATTTGCCATACTCAAGAGTTGACTTGGAAGAGTGAAAAATATATAATGAGGGGAAATAGGATGCTCAGTTATTCCTATTAACAATAATATTATTATTAATTATATTAATTATTATTATTAATAATATTATTATTTCAACCATTTATCTTAAATCTTTGCTAGGAATCAGTATAAAATTCCTCCACTATGGCAGGAGATCCAGTAGCATTGTTTGTGCTCAGACACAAGCAGGTATGCTCCATGAACCTACTTTTCTGCACCTTTTTCCTCTAAATAGGTACTCTGTTGTATTTTAATTGTGAGTTGCGCTGAAGCTTCCAAGCATCAAACTGACAGGTTGTCTTGGGTTTCTGATTTTGTTGTTGTTCTGTCTGTGGAATCCCAGGGAAGGAGGTAAAAGAAATAAGACGAAACCCTGCTCTCCCTGGTGTAAAACCACAGCACTAGCAACAAGCAACACTGCCAGAGCACTAGTTTGTACACACTTACTAAAGTCTAGCAGGAAAGTACACAGTGAATATGTGTAGCCAGTTGTCACTGTAAGAGCTTAGAATGTAAGAGACTCTTGCCAGGTTGCAGTGCTGAACTGCCACAGGGCCCTGAGCCTTGCGAGTTTAAGGCCCTTCAGGCTGGCAAGGCCTTCTGTTTCCTGGAAGCCATCCACTTCTTCAACAGTGCTCAACTACTCCCTTGGCTGAGTTATTCCCAAGCTATCCTTGGATATACACTGCCACTCATTTCTCACTATTTATCCAGTAAAAATCAATGATGACATTTGTACAGTGCTTCCAGAGAGCTTTCACATTTACAGTCTTCTTCGACGATTCTGTAAAGCAGACAAAGCCGTTTTATTATTGATGTCATTTCATAGACCGGGAACTGGATGAGAGAGAGGTCAAGCGATTTGCTGAAAGTCACACAGTAGAGCTGGGCCTGAGATCCTATGCTTTCCAAAATTCTACACTGCCATCCCTAGCATGGGACTGAAGTGGGAGGTAACACTTGTCCTGAATTATAATGATTTTTTGCTTACATAACTATTTGAGGGTTGTATAAAGAACTTTTTTTTTTCTTTCTAAAACAGATTGAATTTCACAATGATTTCCTAACTAATTGCCATGGAAGTATACTGTTGTTTCGAGGGCAAGTACAGTTGTTCGGAAGGAGGAAGCTGCTAGCATTTATAGGACTAAACTCTGGGGCTCTGGGATACCAGCACTTTTTTTTTTTCAATTGTTAATTATGAGAAGGTTAATAAAGCAAAAGTCTGCTCAAATTTCCACTCTTACTTGTAAGAAATTTCTGTCTTTATGTTGATTTTCAGAAAAAGACCCAAGGTGTTTATAATAAAAAAAAATGCCGCCTCAGTATTTACTAGATGGTGCTGGCATCATTAGAATTAATAATATGCAAACTATTTGCATTAACGTCTTATATTCAGGGCTCATTTAACTAGCACACTGATCCTAGGTTAGCAGAGGGATGTTTGGTTTGGCAATTTGTACTCTCTTTCCTTACATGCTCTGCTAGCCACCACTACTCGCTACCTTGAGCTCTCTCCCTCCCCTATAGAAAGGAGGAAAGAAAAACCACAAATGGACACAGAATTGGGTAATTGTGAATGTGAGGGTTTCCATATTGCAAGCAGATCCCATCCTTCCAGCAAGAAAATTAGGCCAAGTGCTCCTAATCATGCGCTGTTTAGGTTAAAAGTAGAGCTAGTTAGCAGTGTGGCTGTCGGAGCTAACACTACTGAGCGTTCGGGTCAAGTGGACACAGCTCTGGGCTCACTGTGTCCTATTCTCAACTCAGCAGCGGACACACTGGGCTACTGACAGGAATGACTGGTCTTTACCTCTGTCCCCAACTCATGTCACCTTGGCCCTTGGCTTCTCCATTTGTAGGTTCAAACAAATGCTCTTTTCAAAAGCTTGCATAACAGGCCTGTGCATAGGAAACTTGGAGCTCCTTCAAAGAAAAGACCTTTGTAGATTGACATGAAAGTGACTATATAAATTTAACTTACCAGATCTCTAAACACAATGTTCATTCAGGCCTTCCTGGCCCTCTCCAACTGCAAATGAACAGACATCCTAGGGACAGGGCACTTGAGAGTTTGTGAGCGCCACTATGCAATGTTACAGAATGTTGATAGTCATGTAGATACTAATTTAAATAAAGGAACTTTCAAAAGTTTGGTAGGTTAGACAGCTTAACAGAGAGATAAAGAGTATGGGTTTTGGAATTACCCAGAATGGGCTTGATTGATCACCCAGTATTAGCTGTGTGTCTTTGGGCAGTCTGTGTCACTTCTCAGTGTCTGTCTCCATAAAGTGGGGATGACACCGATACCCAGATGTTGGAACCGCTACATACCCTGCATGTGGGGCCCGCCACATAATTAACAGTTGTTAAACAGCAGCATTATTGTTGACACTGCTCTCAGCACCAGGCGTCTACATCTCTCGGGTTTCTAAGGAGGGTCTCAATATAAAGAATCCTATCAGTTGCTTATTATGATGATAGACAGAACTACTGTGGTGCTTCCTACACGCTGGACGCTGTGCAAAAAGCTTTACAGCTTATCCCACGGAATGCTCACAGTCCTTGTGGAGGTGCTATCACAGCTGCCATTTCAAAGATGAAGCAACTGAGGTTTGATAAAGTTAGCTAACTTTTCCCAAGATTATTTAGCTGATAAGTGGTGTAACCAGAATTCAAACCTCAGAGGTCTGCCTCCCCAGCCTGTGGCCACGTCTCTTCCCATACCTTGTCTCCCATGAAGGTCACTTTCAACTGTCAACCACAAGTCCTCACTTATGATTAAAAAATACAGAGACTGTAGCAGAAACAACTGCATAGATTTAAAAAAATTACTTTCCATATTGTAATACAAAGTCTATTTAAGCAGAATTCACTGCCCTTTCAAATAATCTAATTAAAATAAAGTAATCTGATTAAGCAAAGAAAGGAAGAGAAATATAAACTCTTGCTCCACACTTTTCTTCCAACTAGGAACAAAAAGCCTAAAATAATAAAACATCATTTTAAGCCAAATTCGATAGGATGTGCATATATTGGTAACCAGAATTGTGGCGTAGGCTGAAAAATGTTTGATTTCTATTCACATAAAATTGTATTAACTGCAGTTAACACAATGGCAGTACTCTATTGTTTTCTATTTGTATATAAACATATCTAAACATTTTCAATAAAGATCTAGGGAAGCAAACTACCACAAACCACCCATTACACCTCTTTTTTCCTCATTTATGGAGTTAGAACATGGTGAAGGAGCTTGGTCAACAAAATGTCACTGCACAGACATGAGAATGAACATGCTGGCCTGGGCTGTTGGAACTGCTGCTTCTTCAGGGACTCCTCACAAGCATCCGTAGTCCTTACTATACAACAAATAATACAACATACTATACAACAAATCTACTCAGCGTAGATTTGAACACTTGAGTGTAGCTAGTGACAGCAGAGCATAGTCATGCTTGTTTCACTTAACCCGTTTTAACACATACCAAAACACTGATCATCCTATTTACAGCGTGTAGGAAGCAACTTATTTCTTGTTTTTTTTCCTTCTGTTTTTCTTTAATATGACTGAGTGAAAATGTACATTCCCATATAAATTTACATGCCCACCTCTATGCAGCTTCCACTGCTCTCCCTGTCCGGTGATAGCACACTATTCCTCTCTGCTCCATACATGTCTCATCCTCCAGTATTGCTGTGATAATCACCACTGGTTGAGACACACAGATGAGTGATGAGCTCAGTGATAAGCTCAGATATTGGCTGTAACCCCTCTATGCCCCACTTTCCTCTCTTAATAAAGAGAAACATCCTTTAATTAGAAGTCACAGCAACTGTTCTTCACTGTCATATAATACATACGGTGGTATGGATGGAAATGGTGCCCAGTAACCTCCCAGGTTTTGATCACTGAATTAGTTAATGTCTGCTCAGGATTGAGGGTTCATAACTTGGTTTTCTGTTACAATCACATCTTATAACATTTCTTTCTTTCTGTTTTCTTTTTCTAAAGGGTCAGCTTGCTCTGCCAAAGAACCATTTGGTAGCCATTAGCATTCTTCAGGGCAATGCAAGACTAAAAAGAAGAAAAATACTGAAGATACATATTGTTTGTTATAAATTCTTACGTCCTAAGATAAACATAAGGATGATGTATGTGTGTTTTGCTTTTAGAAAATTCCAAGCAACTCTTATTCAGAAATATAGACTCAAGTTCAAGAGCACATCCTTTCTCCCCAAATTTGACAGCTTCTTTTTTGAAAGTTAGTATTTGTTAGGTAACTAAGGTTTCCACTGAATTGTAATGCCGAAGTCCCAAAATCAAATGAAGAGAAAGGAGACATCTAGTTACTTGAATCAATCATTTGATTATTTTAATTAATTAACTCAGTTAATTAATTAACCCAAGGGACAACCAGGAAAGCGATGGTAATAAGGTGAGTTACCACAAGTTATTTTCATTTCACGGCTAAGTTGGCTGCCGCCTGGAGAGATGGGCAGTCTTGGGTAAGCTACATCAGTCCTAAAATCGCAGACACCTATTGTGGTTTAGCCAGCATCCCGCTGGGAGACAGGGGAGTGCTGGAATCAATCTTCAATGTAGTAAACAGCATGCTGACAGGGAATCCACCTCAGAACCACTTTCTTGCCCTAGTAAACGTTAATACTTTACAGATGATGGTGGGGATTCTGTTTAGTCAGGTGGTAAGCACAAAACAAGCTCTTAAAAGTGAATTCTCTCTAGGCCATGTGCGTGGAGTCACTGTAGACATCTTTTCCAGTTGTGTCTGTACCCTGGAATTCTCAGGTTAAGGGGTAGGAGGAGTGTGGAGATTCTTCAAAAAGCTTCACCTCAAATAGGACGAGGCTTCTCCCTGTTGTGTAACGCCAGAAGACATTACTTTCTGGCCAGGTCTACCCTGAAGCTCAGACTTTTCATTCTGACAATCTCCAGCATTCCATTTTGATCAGTCTTGGGGACCCAAGGGACAACCAGAAAAGGGATGGTGATAAGGTGAGGTACCATAAGTTATTTTTATTTGACAGCAAAGCTGGCTGCAGCTGGGAGAGATGGGCAGTCTTGGGTAAGCTACATCAGTCCTAAAATTGCAGACACCTGCTGCGGTTTAGCCAGCATTCTGCCGGGAGACAGAGAAACAGAATAAATGGCTCTGGACAACCCTTCCCAGCCCTATCATTCTGTGTGTCTGTGTGTGTGTCTGCGTGTGTATGTCTGTGTGTGCATGGAAGGGTTCTAATGTGAGCCAAACCTGTGTTTTCAGGCAATCCATTTTGTACAATACTATTTGAGACCCTCTTGATCTCAAAGAATTCTCTTCTTGTGCTGGTTAAAGTCTATTAAATAACACCAAAGCCACTGCCATCATGTCAACTCTGACTCATAGTGACTCTACGGGACAGAGTAGAAGTGCCCCATGTAGAGTTTTCAAGGAGCACTTGGTGCATTTGAACTGCTCACCTTTTGGCTAGCAGCCATAGGCCTTAATGCCACCAAGGTCCATAGGTAGCCTTTAAACACACTGAAAACACATCATTTCTCTATAAATGTCACTACAGGAATGATGGTAAACCTGAAGGGTACAGATAGTTTAAAAGAAGTATTTAAAAAAATATATAGGAAATAGGACTGTGTCCACATTTCCTTTAGGAAAGGAAGAAGAAAAAAAAAGCAATATCCAGGGTATTTAGTGAATAGATTTCAAAAGGCTCACATGGAAAATTGATGTTTACCTCAGTTTGTGATTTTACTCCCATACACTGAGGGTCGTAATAAATATGGTCAGCAGGACTCAAGATCTCAAGATCAAATTTTGATTCTGTTCATGCATCTGTAAAGTCCTTGGGTGGTACAAACAGTTAATGTGTTTTGCTGCTGACTGAAAGGTGGGAGATTTGAGCCTACCCAAAGGCACCTAGGAAGAAAGACCTGGAAATCTACTTCCAAAAAATCAGCTATTGAAAACCCTTTGGAGCACCGTTCTACTCTGACACACATGAGATTACCATGAGTCAGAACTGACTGGTTTTCAATATGTTGGCTGATTGTCCCATGTTACTAGTTCCATGTTCACATCAACATGTGACTATAGAATAGGCATTTTCTAACACCACTGGCTATGTGAGAGCACCCTTCTCTGTCTTTATCATTCTCTCTCTCGGAGGTATTTTTTTCCCTATCATTCTTTTCTTTTTGTCCACCATGGTCCCATCCTTGCCCAGGCTTAAAATGCAAGAATTAAATTGTATAACTGGGAAACTTTCCTTCAGTCAGCTATCTTTCTTTAACTCTATGACACGCTAAAAAGCATGAAGATAGGTTTCTTGGTTTTCATGGTGGTATTTTCCAGAAGGACAGTGATTGCTGGTTGGTTAAGAGCTATCCACTCCTTGGAAACCCTATGGAGCAGTTCTACCCTGTCCTGTTGTTCTTGTTATTAGGTGCCACTGAGGCAGTTCTGACTGATAGATAGTCCTATAGGATTGTTATGAGTCAAAATCAAATGGATTCAATGGCAATGGGTTTATGAGCAGCACTCTACTGGCTGAGAAGACTGCAGCAGGCCCTTAAGTCCCTTTCTAAGGTTACACATAAGTGACCTTTGGGTTCCCCTTCTCAAAAGTAGGCTATTTTTTCGTTAGATGCAATACTTTTCACTTGCTTGTCCTGCAAAAATAGGCTACTCCACACTCTGTTGTTATGTGCTGTTGAGTCAGTTCTAACTCACTGCAACCCTGTATAAGAGAGCAGAACTGCTGAAACCCAAATATTCACTCAATCGTAAGGCATATCATACTAAAACCCAATGCACTAATTATCTTTTCTCTGTAACCTACAGTCAAGCACCTCCAGCATTCTTGGATTACAATACTGTCCCGTATGCTTGATGTGATTGAGCATCTCTTTACTGATATCAGCAAAGATGCTAGACACAACTTTAGAAACAACATTATTTTCTTAGGTACATCTTTCTGTCTTCTCTCTCAAAAGCACAGTATGGCTTTGGAATCTCAGGAAAAATAGTATTACTGAGTGGTGAAGTTAGTGGTGTTCTGTGATTCTATGCCCACCCTCCTCTGTCCAAGCCTGCCATGCCTAACCATTAATACACTGTGCTGCTGAACATCATTCAAATTGTGTTCTACACCTCTCAGGCTCCTGAGAGAAATCAAAGCTTCTTAGAAGAAAAAGATCCAAATACCACATTAAAACAGTAGCTAAATTATCACTAAGAAAATGCCATGAAGGTAGAGATCAAGTCTGTGTGGCTCTCTGCCATGTCCCCAGCTTAAATAGCAGAGATCAGCACAAAGTAGGTACTCGACAAGTGTTTGAGAAGGAGAGTCACAACTAGGAAAAACTGACATAATATCAGAACAGAAGCCTGAGGATATAACTTAGCTCTAGCTTGTGGAAAGCAAGAACAAGAGACCGATGTCTTACTGAGTTCTCATTATCTAGGAAAAGAAGGAATACCACCAGCTCCTTGAACAAAGAGACTATTCTATCAGCGTTTAATTCTAAGAGAAATTATGACGTGCCTCTTTATATGAGGAACAGTGAATAAAATAACAGAGTCCTCAACAATGGTTTTACAAAAGAGGCAGAAACACTTTTTTGAGTACTTTTTCCTACATATTGATCCCCAGTGAAAGTAAGAAGCAAAATATTGTCATATTTCAGTAAAAGAGTTTCTTCAGGGAGCAAAATGTATTTATTCAGCAAAAAGTAACTGAGACAGAAAATGAGGGATGGGTTAACCATACATCCCTGTTTGTAGGCACAGTCCCAGTTTATACTGATTGTCTTTGTGCAGTTGTTAGTGATGCCTCCTTTCTCTCCCTGAAGTTTACTGGTTTGAACAATAAACCATATCACCAACCTACGTAGGGAGAAATCTACACACAAACATGACCAGACAGCAGAGGCAATACTCAGCTGTTCTGTGAATGAGATCTATACAAAAAAATGAAGACAATTACTGGATCAGCTCAGAGACAGCTTGAAAAAGAAGTGATGTTTGGCCTGGAAAAAGCCATAGGTTGAAAGTTACATGAGGGCAAAGATCTAGCTAGTTCATTAGTGTATCCACAGGGTACAGGCATTCAATAATGCTTGTCAGATGAATAACTTTGGGCTTGGCAAGCATCTAAATAATGTTCAGATATGGAGATTTCCCAGTGAGGATCAGAGACTAGGCAATCTCTAAAAGGGTCCATGGTAGCAAAGGGGTTAAAGCACCCAGTTGCTAACTGAAAGGTTTGCTGTTGGAAAGTAACAGCCACTTTGTGGGCAAAGGATGTAGCGGTCTGCTTCCAAAAAGATTTACAGTCTTGGAAACTCTATCCAGGTACTATGAGTCACAATTAACTTGACAGTCATAAGTTGTTCTTTTTTTTTAAAGGAAAAATATTAGTATGTTCTATATAGCATCCCATTCTCAAGTAGTAATTATTTCTCCTGGAATTTTTGTAGGAGTTATCAAAAATTTCAAGATTGAGATCACTAGTGAGTACTAGATTGCAAATATTTGGAGGAGCTGCAGTTGACATTGTTAGAAATGTTTTGTTCCTTGTGTTCTGGGACCCCAGGCTCTTGGCTCCCCTCATGCCTCACTGGAAGCTCCTTCTTGTTTTCCTCGGCTGGTGCTTTCACATGTCCTCTCTGGCCTCTGGACGTGAGGATAGTGAAAAACATCTGAAGGTCACTTTTCTGCATCTACACTCACTCCGTTGTTGATCTCACCCAGTCTCAGGGTTTTAAATAAACTGATCTGGTGATGATTCCAAATACATATCTCCACGCTGTGCCTTTCTCTGGAACTCCACTCTCATACATGAATGGCAACTCGGTATCTCCACCTAGATGTCTAATGGTATGTTAATTTCCTACGATGGTTGTAACAAATTATCATAAATTTAGTGACTTAAATCACAAATTATTGGACTTTAAAAGTCTGAAATGAGTCTTACAGGGTTAAAATCAAGGTGCTAGCAGGGCTGGTTTCTTTTGGAAGCTCTAGGGTAGACTGTATTGTCTTGCTGGTTTCTTCTAGAGACTTCTAGGCTCATACCTTCACACATTTCCTTTCTTTCCCTGCTTCCTTTACCCTTTCTGTCTCCCTCTATTTCCAGGAAATAGTCATTCCACCCTTCTAGTTGAGTCTAAAAACTTTGACACTCACTTTGAACCGCTCTCTTGCTCTTTGACCCAAAATACAATGTCTCAGCAAGTCCTGTTGGCTCTGTTTTCAAAATATACTTACACTCCAACAACTTCTCACCCTCTTCACTGCTAATGTGCAGTCTAAGCCACCACTGCCCCTCAGCTGGCTTGCTAAATGTCTCTTTGCTTCAACCATTTCCCTCTTTCAGCCTGTTCTCTACATAGAGGCCAGGGTAAATCTGCTAAAAAAGAAAATCCAAATCAACTGATGTTCATTGTCTTCTCAAACCTCTGCATGGCTTTCATCTCACTTGGGGTAAAAGAGGAAGTCCCTACATTGTAAAGCATTCCGGGGTCAGACCTCCTGTAACATCTCTGACCTCCTTCCTATTAATCTCCACCTCAGTCCTACTGTTCAATCACCTTGCAGTTCTTCAATCATGCTAGTACCACAGAGTTTGCACTTGCTACTTCACATGTCTGAAATACTCTTCTTCTGAATAGCTCTCACTTTGTTCAGAGCTCTGCTGAAATGTCCTCTTCTTTGGAAAACCTCTACCCTATGTAGAATAAGACTACCTCCCAACACTTAAACTATCTTCTTCTGAGAGAACATAAGCTTCCTGATGGCAGAGTCTCTTATGTTTGTGTTTACCACTTGTGGTAGATTGTTTAATGACAAAAAATCCCTCCCTTCCCCGGTAATACCATTTTGCAATGTGAATTTGCTGCTCTTTCATCAAGAGGAACAATATCTCCCCCCACAAACCCTTTGCATCTACACTGGCCTTGTGACCGTTTTTGATCAATAGACTATGTGACTTTAGAATATAGGTCACCTAGATCTTGCAGCTTCTAACTTCACCTGTTGCTGCCCTAGGTCTGATGTGTAAAGCAGCCTGGCTAGCCTCCTTGAGGCTCAGATACCACTTTGGGAGAGTTGCTCAGCTGAGAGTCAGCCCCAACTTCCACACATGTAAGTGAGGTCATCTTTAATAATCCAGCTTCACTGAGCAGATAAAACATAGGACCTCAGTTAAATTTGAATTTTAGATAACCAATATGTGCTTTTTCAGTACAAGTGTATCTCATGCAATATTTGGAAGAATATAACTCCCTAATAATTGGGAGTCTGGTGCCCAGGACAGCACAATTTACAACAAGTGCTCAATAAATATTCGTTAAATGAACATTCCATATTAGTATTTGAAGGACAGTCATGTGTTTATACATTACCTGAGTATGCGGAAACATTAGAATTTATTATGTAAATAATTAGCCTGATTTGTAACCTTGACTGTGAGGCAGATTTTCCCTCTTCTGGGGATGTGGCTTCAGGACAGTCTATATGAACAGAGCCAAAATCATTCCCAAGAAGCACCTTATCATTTGCTGAAACATCTAAATATCTACTCAGCTGAATTTCTAGAAGTCTTCACTGAGATGAATGGACAAGATGATTTTGGCTGGGAAGAAGCTGAGGGCAAGAGTTATAAATTATTTGGGTTTATGATTAAAGAAGCTTCAAGTTATCTATGAAATATTGAATTTAACCTCAAAGAAGGCTAAACTAAGTAGCCACAAAAAGCATGCCACCCAACTAAATCAGTTGACCTGTTGAATGGAAACACGGCAGCTTCAATGGCTTTTGGGAGGCAAGTGGCTACTGTGGCCATGGGGTATGAAAAGGTGAGATGAAGAAATCAGGGGTGGGCCTAGAACAGCCCAGAGACAGTTACTCCCAACGAGGTGCATGAGGATGGGCTGAAGGGGGGCCGTGTGGAGTGCTGACCTGGGAACTACAGGGTCTTCCACATGAAGGGCCAGGCCTTCCAGGAGCCTGAAGCTTCTAGAGAGCAAATGTAACAATTTCAGGTATTTATAGCATACAAACTGAGCTTTTACCAAAGGAGAGGCAAAGGCATCAGGAGGAAAGTGTTACTGTTGATGCAGATGAAGCATTGACATGGAGAAAACAACCCATCCCTGAATACAGACTCTTCCCCTGACTTGTAAGCTCTTTACCAAGCTGCCTACTCTCCCTCTCTAGATGAATGTTCCATATCTCAAACTTAATGTGTCTAAAACTCAGCTCCTGATCTCTACCCCTCCACCCAATTCCTGCCAGTCCACAGGTTTAGATCCCATGCTGTGGGGTCTCCCTCAACTTCTCTCTTTCTCTCATACTCCACATACGACCCACCATCAGCTCCTGTTGGCTGTTTCTTTAAAATATACACAGAGACTTGTTGCAGGAAGAAGACAAGTTTGCCCCGCAGAGCAGGAAACACCTCAAACACCATTTTGTCTTTTAAGAGGAAGAGGATTTATTACCGGTGGTGTGGCGGTCAGACTCAAGTCTGAAAAATAGCCGTTCCATTATCAAACATACCTATTTATACATTTTCTCAAAGAAGCAAACAAAGGAATTTTCATACATTCTTCCAGTTGGCAACTACAGGTTTACAGATTTTCATCTTGCAATTTCATTAGCATAGCAATTTCACAAATTATCATTTTACTTTCTCACTGGTGTTAACATGGTTACAAAGACAAAGACAAGCAAAGTCTTAAGTTGAGAGGAGGGACTCTCCTTTTCCTGGGGTCGAACTGCTCACAGGAAGCACTTGTGTGAGGGTTTCTCTTGTGCCAGGCTTCCAGGCTCCTGGTGCTTTTAACAAGGCTATAACTCTTCAGGTTTGAAGCCCTCAGGCCTCTGGTATTTTAGGAAAGGCTACAATTCTTCAGGCTTTCCTCTCTCAGTCTGACTCCTTGTCACGCTTTCCACTGCTATCACCCTGGTTTGAGATCCACCACCTCTCAACTAGATTATTGCCTTGCTTTGGTTCTAGTCTCTCTTCAGTCTGTTCTCTACCCAGCAGCTCTAGTGGTCATTTTAAGACACTAATTCAGAGCATGTCACTATTCTACTCAAAGCCTCCAGTGGTTCCAATCTCCCCCAGAATATGGTCCTTGAGTCCTGGTGTGATCTGTGCTCCTTTATATTGATTACTTAATCATCTTCTTCATGCACAATGGCCTCCTTGCTTTTCCAAGAATGTCAAGCCTTCTCCACCATCAGAACCTCTGCAACAACTCTGCACTTGGTAGAAAGCTCTCTTCCAGATATCCATGTAGGTCACTTCATCGTATTCTTCAAGTCCTTATTCAAATATGATCACCTCAGTGAAGCCTTCCCTGTCTCCCCTATTGAAAAATGAAACAACTTTCTTCCTACGTATCTTAACCCTGTTCTCGGTCTTATATTTCTCTTTAGCAGCTATCTTTTTCTATTTTACTTATTTCTAGTAGTCAGTTTTTTTTATGAGTTGAGAACAATTTTACAAGAACTTTCACCTCTATTCTATTCTAGCTGTTGTCCCCTCCCAACCATGTGACAGCACACTTCACCTTTTGTTCAGAACTTCCTGAGACCTTTTGACCAAGGTCTGGCACTCTTCACCCAATCAACTCAGCTCTAGCAAAGGATACCTCAGACAACCCCATGTACACGTTTAAAGGTTTATCGACCTCCAGTATCACTCTGTGTTTTATATGGTCCAGGTCAGTCTTTGTCTGGGGAACAGGCCCCAGTGCTGGATGCAGTACGGGGCCAGAGAGCCTGGGGGCCATCCTCCCAAGGAGCCCTCCTTTCAGAGGGACCATTAAATGTGGCCTTTTGGTAGAGTTTTAGCTCTGCACTGTACTCCATCACCTTCTGTGTCTGAGCTCCATTCTGTGTACCCAATTTGGGCTGTCAAAGGTGGTGGCCAGGTACCACCCAGTTCTTCTCGTCCCACGCTGAGGCAAGGTATGTCTTATATGGCCCCTTCCATCTGATGGGCTCATATTTTTCTCCTGTCCTTGACGTCCACCATTTATCTCAGGCCCAGGTATTATGGAACCATTTGGTTCTATTTAGATGGCAGAATGCTAGCTTTTAAGATCCCAGTTGCCACTCACCAAGGTGGTATGTGAAGTGCTACCTCACAAGAGGGAGGGATAAAAACCCTGGGTATGTCAATTAGTCTGGATGTCCCCTGAGAGGGTGGTCCCCCAATCCCAAACCTTGTTTCTCTATTATCCCAAAAAGGTGGTCCACATTAAGGGGACAATCTGGTTTCAAAGTAGAGTAGTTGTGGGTACCCCACTTTAGTGCATGCTAACACATCCTGTACCCAAGTGTAATCCTCACCTCTATCTAATTTGTAAAAAATCTCTCTCTCTCCCCGCCACCCTTGTAACCATCAAATATTGATTTCTTCTGTTCTTAAATGATTGGTTGCCTCCTTATAATGATGGTCTCATACAAATTTGTCTTTTTGTGTCTAGCTAATTTTGCTCAGCATAATTTCCTCTAGTTGGTACCACATTGTTCTTTTTGTAGTATTCCATTGTTTGTTTAACCATTCATCTGTTGATGGGCATCTAGGTTGTTTCCAACTTTTTGCTACTGCAGAGAGAGCTGCAAAAAACGTTGGTGTGCAAGTATCTGTTTGAGTGGTGTTCATTATTTCTTTGGGATACATTCCAAGGACTGGGATTGCTGGGTCATATATTTCTATTCCTAGTTTTTTCAGGATGCTACAAATTGATTTCCATACTGATTGAACCATTTTACAGTCCCCCCAACAGTGTAGAAGAATTCCAGTCTCTCCGCATCTTCTCCAGGATTTATTGCTCTGTGTTTTGGGGATTATTGCCAGCTTTGTTGGGGTGAGATGATACCTCATTACGGTTTTGGTCTGGATTCTCTAATGGCTGCAATTGTGAACATTTCCTCAAGTATCTGTGGGCAACCTGTATGTCTTCTTTGGTGAAGTGCCTGTTCATGTCATTTGCCTATATTTTAACTGGGTTATTTGTGTTTTTATTGTTGAGGTTTTGCAGTATCTTGTAGATTAGAGAGGTTAGGCAGCAGTCAGAAGTGTGGTGGGCAAATATTCATTCCCACTTTGTAGGTAGTCTTTTACTCTTTTGATGGAGGCTTTGGATGAGCATAAGTGTTTAATTTTTAAGAGTTCCCAATTATCTATTTTCATTTCTGATAATTGAAGGTTGTTGGGGGTTTGGGGGAGACTGTTGATGCTATGGGTTAGGGCTTTCAGTGTCTCAATTTTTCCTCCCGAGAATTTTATTGTTTTAGCTTTTATGTTTAGGTCTTTGAATCATTTTGAATTATTTCTTGTGCATGGTATGAGATAAGGGTCTTGTTTCATTTGCAGATGGATATCCAATTATGCCAACACCATTTGTTGAAAAGACTGTCTTTATGCCAGTTCACTGTCTTTGGGCCTTTATCAAATATCAGCTATTCGTAGATGGATGAAGTTATATTTGGATTTTTGATTCTGTTCCATTGGTCTATGTGTTTGTTTTTGTGCCAGTACCAGTTTGTCTCGACAATTGTGGCAGTGTAGTAGGTTATAAGGTTAGGAAGAGTGAGGCTTCCCAATTTGCTCCTGTTCTTTAGTAATAATTTACTTATCCATGGCTTCCTTCCTTTCCACCCGAAGTCGTTATTTCTTTCTCCATCTCATTAAAACACGTCATTGGAATTTGAATTGGGATTGCACTGTATGTATAGATTGCTTTGGGAAGTACAGAGATTTTCAGAATGTTATGTCTTCCTAACCAGGAACAAGGTAGGTTTCTCTACTCTTGTAAGTCATTTTTCATTTTTGGCAGCAGGGACTTGTAGTTTTCTTTGTATAGGTCTTTTATATCTCTGTTTAAATTTATCCCCAGGTATTTTATCATCTTGGGGGCAATAGAAAATAGTAATGATCTTGTGATTTCCTCTTTGGTTGTTTCTTTGTTGATGTAGAAGAATCCCACTGATTTATGTATCTTTATCTTGTATCCTGATACTTTGCTGAAGTCTTCTATTAGATCCAGTAAATTTTTGGTAGATTTTTTAGGGTTTTCTGTGCATAAGATCATGTCATCTGCATAACAATACTTTGACTTCTTCTTCGCCAGCTTGGATACCCCCATTTTTTTTTATCATGTCTAATTGCTCTAACTAGGACCTCCACAACAATGTTGAATAGAATGGTGACAATGAGCATCCCTGTCTAGTACCTGTTCTTAAGGGAAATGTTTTCAACTTCTCTTCATTCAGTATGATGTTAGCTGTTGGCTTAGTGTACATGGCCTTTATTATGTTGATGAATTTCCCTTCTATTCCTATTTTGCTGAGAGTTTTTAACATGAATTGATGTCGGACTTTATCAAATGCCTTTTCTGCATCGATTGATAGAATCAGCTGGTTCTTGTCTTTTGTTTATGTGGTTGATTACATTAATCGTTTTCCTTATGTTGAACCATCGTTGCATTCTTGGTATGAATCCTACATGACTGTGATGAACTGAGTTTTGATGTGTTGTTGAATTCTATTAGCTAGGATATTGTTTCGAATTTTTGCATCTAAATTCATGAGAGATGCTGGTCTGTAATTTTTCCTTTTTGTGCTTCCTTTACATGGTTTTGGTACCAGGGTTATACTAGCTTCATAGAATGAATTTGAGAGTATCTCATGCTTTTCCATGCTCTGAAATACCACTAGAAGAAGTGGTGTTAACTCGTCTCTGAACATTTGATAGAATTCTGCAGTGAGCCATTTGGGCCAGGACTTTCTTGAATGGAAATTTTTTAATTACCTTTTTGATTTCTTCTTTTGTAATGGGTTTATTTGTTCTATATCTGATTTTACTAGTTTAGGTAGGTGATGTTTTTCAAGAAAATTGTCCATTTCCTCTAGGTTTTCAAGTTTATTAGAGTATAATTTTTCATAGTATTCTTCTATGATCTTTTAATTTCAGCTGGGTCAGTTGTTGTATCACCCATTGCATTTCTTAGCTGGACTGTTTATTTCTTCCCCTGATTTTCTTTTCTCAGTTTGGCCAATGGCTTATCAGTTTTGTTGATCTTTTTGAAAAATCAACTTTTGGACTTTCTCTACTCTTTGAATCATTTTTTTATTTTTTATATTTCATTTATTACTGTTCTAATTTTGACAATTTGCTTTCTTCTGGAGCCTGATGGGCTATTTTGCTGAGATTTTTCTAGTTGTTCAAGGCGATGAGTTAATTCTTTGATTGTGCCCTTTCTTCTTCTCGGATGTGCACATTCACTGAGATGAACTGACCTCTGAGCACTGCTTTTGCTGTGTCCCATAGATTTTGTTGGATGTCTCTTCATTCTCATTTGAGTCTTTGAAATTGTTATTGCATCCTTGATTTCTTTTATCTCCTGGTAGCTCTTGAGCAAAATGTTATTCTGTCTCCATGCTTTTTATTTTATTTGCATCTTTTTTCTGTCATTGATTTCTAGTGTTATGGTTTTGTTGTCTGAGAAGAAGCTTTGTATTACTTCAGTATTTTGAATTTTGTTGAGTATCACTCTGTGACCTAATATATGGTCAATTCTGGAGAATGTTCCATGGGTACTGGAAAAGAAAGTATACTTGGCTGCAGTTGGATGAAATGTTCTTAATACATCTGTAAGGTCAAGTTGATTGGCTGTGGAATTTAGACCCTCCATGTGTTTACTAAGCTTTTCGGGTGGGGTTCTGCCCTTTACTGAGAGTAGTGTGTTGAAGTCTCCTGCTATTATTGTGGAGCTGTCTATTTCTGTTTTCAGTGCAAATAGTGTTTGTTTTATGTATTTTGGAGCCTCATCATCACTGGGTGCATAGATATTTAGTACGGTTATGTTCTCCTCTTGAATTGAGCCTTTGACCCTTAGATAGTGATCCTCTTTATCTCATATGGTGGATTTAACTTTAAAATCTATTTTGTAAGAGATTAGTATTGTCACTCCTGCTCTTTTTTGAATGTTGTTAGCCTAATACATTTTTTCCAACCTTTGAGTTGTAGTTTGTGTCTTTGAGTCTAAGGTGTGTCTCCTGTAAGCAGTGTATAGATGGGTCTTTCTTTTTTTATGCAATCTGATACTCTCCTTCTCTTGTTGCATTTAGTCCATTTACATCTGTGTGATTATTGATATGTTTGATGCTAGTGTTGTCATTCTGATGATCTTTTGGGGATGTTGTGGACAGTTCCTCTGTTGCATTCAGTTTTCTGTGCTGAGTCTTTTCTCTTTATGTGTCTTCTTTTCGTGGCTTTCAATGTTCATTTTCTTGAAATTGTTGTGATCTCACATGTTGCTTTTGACATGTCAAATTGTAAGTTTCTTTTGCACTTACTCCTTTAGCCCCTTTTATTAATTTAAAAGTAGTCCAAACTTCAGTGTCTGTATATCTCCTTTTCTTCCACCACATCTGGAAGATCTATATGTACCTTTCTTTGACCCTCTTTTTCATATAATGTAGTTGTCAATTATATTCTGATATCTCTGTAATTCTATTTTTTGTGATTTGGTTTTGGTTATCATTTTTGGATTTCCTTTCCTGATGGTATCTAGATGCCCTGTCAAGTGTTGGATGTTTAAGTATATATCTAATGCTATTGATTTTCTAATCTAAGAATTTCATTTAATGTTTCTTGAAATTCTGATTTAGTTTTTACAAATTTTGTAAATTTCTGTTTATCTGTGAAAGTCTTAATTTCACCTTCATATTTGAGAGACAGTTTTGCAGAATATATTATTCTTGGTTGATAGTTTTTTTCCTACAGGGCTTTGTATATGTTATCCTACTGTTTTCTGGCCAGCATCATTTCAGCTGAGCAGTCTGAGGATAATCTTAATAATTCTCCTTTCAGGTTATTTTCTGCTTATTTCTGGCTGCCCTCAGTAGTCTCTCCTTGTCTCTAGCTTTTTGAGCTTGATTATGATTTGGGATCTATCTTGATGGGGATTTGATGAGCATCCTGAATGGAGAGCTCATCTTTTGTGATCTCAGGGAAATTTTCTGTCAGCAGGTCTTTAACTACTGGCTCTGCATTTTCAGCTATCCTATCTTGTTCTGGTACTCGGATCATATGAATATTATTTCTCTTAATAGAGTTCCACATCACCCTTAGCAATTCTTTACTCTTATTGCATCTTTTATCCAGTTTTTCTTTGTGTATGTTGGTACCATTTTCTTTGTCTTCAAGCTCACTAATTGTGCCTTCCATGTCCTTGATCCTGCTCCTGTGACTTTCTATTGAGTCATCAAGCCTGGAGATTTTATTGTTAATCTGTCAACTTTCAAAGTGTTGCTGCTCAGGCATTTCTTGCAGCTTATTTAACTTTTCAGTGTGCTCTGCCACATTTTGCCTGATTTTTCTCCTGATCTTGTACAGCTCTGTACATCAATCTTTTATATTCTGTGTCTTATAGTTGCAGGAACTCTTCTTCATCTGGGAAATTTGTTGATACTTTATTTTTGGAAGCCATGAGAGTCTGCTTCTTTAGGTGTTTAGAGATTGATTGCTATCTCTGAGCCATCCAGAAGTTGTTGCTGTGAAAGAGACTTAATAGTTCAGTTGGCCTGACGGGCTTCTCTCTGTTGAGGTTGGGCCACAGTTTTTCTTTGCAGTCTAATTATTTTCTGTTTCTTGCCCTTACTACCCTTCACTGGTCTGCTGCCACTGCCAGTGCAGCTCCTGGGTGGAGGGGTGGTCACTCTTGCTTTCAGCAGCATCACCACTGCTTCTGCCTCTGGGCTGGGAGGGTAGCTTGTGCAGGCACTGTACTTTTGCAGCCACCCCAAGGCAAGCAGGACACACTTGCTGCTGCTGCAGCTGCCTCTGGTTTGAGAAGATCCCTCACAGAGTCTCTGCCTCAGATTCAGATGTAGAAGAAGGGGGTGGATGCTCCCACCTGTCTTCTTCCCCAAGCTGCAGCAGCAACTGCTGCTGCTTTCCCTGTTGCCTCTGGGTTAGGCAGGGATCTCCAGGAACTTCATCCAATGGCTGCCTAGCCACTGAGGTGATCACCTAACTCCTCTAGAGTTGCCTTAGCCAGGACCAGGCCTCCCTGGCACACCTGGCTACAATGGCTGCCTAGCTGCCAGGGCAATCACATCCCTTCCCCCAGGTCAGGTGAGCCCAGCCTTCCCTGACACACAGCATCAATGGCTGCCTAGCTCCTGGGATGATAACTTCACTCCCGCCAGGTTGCCCAAGCCCAATCCTCCCCAGTGCACTTGGCTCTAATGGCTGTCTAGCCACTGGGGTGATCTCTCCCCTCCTCGTGGGTCCCCTGAGCCCAGATGTCCTCAATGCATGAGGCTTCAGCGGCTGCCCAGTCACTGGATTGATCACTCTAGGCCTGCCTGGTTGCCTGAGGCCAAGCCTCACTGGCCCACACAGTTCCAATCCTCTCCCAGCTGTAAGAGTGCTCTCTCAGCCCCCAACCCCCAGGCATGGGAGCCTGATGGCTTCAAGGCTGGTTCCAAGTCTGCCAATGGCTGGTCTGTTCACTCTGCACCTCCAGGTCCTGGATTGCCTGCTCTGTTACTGCGGGGTGCCTGGACCTGGACCTCCCAGTGCTATAACGGACTAAGGCCTGCTGTACGGAGCATGCTTCTGTGCTCCCCCAGCTCTGCCTGTTCCTAGCCCATCACTGTGGGACGCGGGAGTGTTGGCCTCCTGTCCCAGCGCTCCCTGCCCTGTCTCCCTGCTACTCACGTCAAGGCCTCCTGGCTCTTTGCCACTCTGAGTTGTGCCTGGCCTGTGTGCCCTACGGTGTACTGATCACTGGCTGGCCTTGTCCCACAGTATTCTAGTCTGCATGGGGGTCTTCAGGTCTGGACTGTGGGCTGTGATGCTTAGGCTGGGGCAGGTCCCTTTAGTCGAATTCAAGGTTGCTCCAGCTCTTGTTTCTCGGCTCCCCTTAGTTACTAAGATTCACTGGAGGCAGTTTTTCTCCTTGCCAGTGTTGCCTTCAATATGAGGACAATCTCCGCCCAGGCCATGTAGTTTTATCTGTGGTGGTTCAAGGCTCCTAAGATCTTCGTTTTATTCCCTTTGTATTTAGGATTCTCTGAGAACAGTTTAGTCCTTCTGGATTGCTGCATTTGGTTGATTTTATTAACTGTGAGGTTCTTAGTTGTTCAACTCGTGGTGACTCATGGCAACCCGACTCGACAGCACTTGGCTAGCCTTGGCTAGTTGTTCAAGGGTTTAGCAGGGACCAGTTGTTACTCTGCCACCTTGGCTCCACCCTCTAGTGGTCAGTCTTAAGCCACTAGAATGTGAGCAAGAGAAGGGCAGAGCTTTAAACAGTGTTTGGCACTGTTTAAATAAGCAAAGTTTTCAATAAAATGTGTGTTCTATGAATGAATACATATATGTATGTGTTTAAACACACGCATATGCATGTGAAAGCCATGGTTGCATAGTGGTTAAGTGCTATAGATGCTAACCAAAAGGTCAGCAGTTTAGATCTTCCAGACATTCCTTGGGAACTCTATCGGGGTGTTCTACTCTGTCTATAGGGTCACTATGAGTCAGAAACAACTCAATAACAGTTTTTTCTTTTTTGCATGCATGGTGTATAAACCTATGCAAGCACATAACTATGTGCTATTTTTGATAATGGTGGTGGTGGAGATGACGATGATGATGTGCCTGCCGGTAATGAGGAAATATCAGATTTTCACACTTCTTTTTTTCTTCTTGAGAAAACAGAGTTTAACAGCGAAGGTCATAAGTTGCATCTTTTGAATGTATTATATAAAGTGCTTAAAATATACAAGATTTTACAGCATCCATTATAAATGTTAAAAATGGATACCTTCCAGAAGATTGTATCAAGTGATATTAACAAAAAATTGGCCTTTAATTGTCTAAGTGAAACTTCTAGGTTCTCTTCAATAATGAAACAAGATCCCCTTTGTCTGGAGGGTGTGTGACAAATGTTGTCACATTCTGTGGTAAAAACAGGGCTGAACACAACCTTAGCCGACTGCACGTTATTATCATCTTTATGACTGAAGATGAGAATCTCCCATGGTGCAAGGCTCCCCAAAATGAAGTGGACATTCTACTTTCAAAGAGAAAGGGATGAGCAACAATAACCGAACTGCCAGCTGAGTGGGCAGGGAAGAGGATTTTAAATAAATATTTTTTTTTAAAAAAAGAAACTTAAAGTTGGTTATGGTACAGTTAATATAACACAGGACTATAATACACGATGTGATCAGTAAAACTCAATTATAGAAACTAATAAATGTGTCCTGGGACCACTTAGATTTTTAACAGTCTTTTCACATACTTGGTAACTTTTAAAGTATTCAGAGAAAAGGAAGGAAAATAATAAATAGGCGAAGCAATTTGGCTTTGAGAAGAGTTGTGATAATTTAATAGGTATAGTTTAGATAAAAGAAGACTAAGGAATTACAGCGATTACAGAAAAAAAATCCAAATAACTACCTGCGTTGAACTAAGGAAGGTGAAGAAAAACAATTTTCCGTGTCTGAGAATAGCAATAAGCAATAGGAGTAATCACCTAAAAGTAGAAGAGGAAAATAGCTAAGGTACAAAATAGCACTGAATATGTCAGAAATAATGATCATTCTAGGAAGCCACCTGAGGTCCATTTAGAAGAGGCTGAACACTAGAAACACTCAAGGCAAGACGAATAAAAGCAGTTAGTCAGGCATGCAGCCCTCTCCCCAAATATCCCTTTAGATACCTGCCTTGCTGACCAGTGGTGTCACTGGTGTCTGCAGGATGTGTGGGTGATTAGGACAATACTACTGAGGGAGTTGTCAGTTCTGGAGTGGAGTCACATCATGGTTCCCCCTTCAGTAATGACCATGGTTGAGAACAAGAGCAGCTGATATGCAGACACTGATCTCATTTGACTCATTTCTTGGCCATTTTGTGAAAAATATGGGCAAGTTGCTTAAGTTTTCTGGGCTTCAGTTTACTGACTTATAAAATTGGGACAAGAATAGTTATTTTGCAGGTTTATTCTGAAGCAGGGTTTCTTAATTTGGGATCCCTTTGGGGTTCACAGACAGCATTAAGAGTCTGTGAACTTAAATAAGAAAGTATTACATATTTATTCCCATTAACCTGTAACTGAAATTTGGCATTTCCTTCATTTATGAATGTAAGCAACAAACCACAATAGTATTAGCAGACTCTGTTGCCTTGTTACCAATAGAAATCACAGATATTTTCATATCACATTAGACTTGTTGCAGAAACCTCAAAATAATCTCTAAGTTCCTTATTACTTGAAATTACAGCAATAACTAGATAATCCTGCAAGATCTTATTTAATACATTTTTAAATATGACTACATTGCATATTTAGTTTTAAAAGTTTTGATACATGTATTTTACCAAAATTGTTTCCTTTGTAATCCTCTGCATTTTATTTTATGCATTCAAAAATATTATTTAAGAAGAGGTTCAAGTTGATGACTGAGAACAACAAAGACATGAAGTAAAAAGAGCTCAGGACACAGAACGACCAAAGTGAATGGGAGACTATGTCAACATGGGACCGGAAGAACCAGATGGTGCCCAGCCACCACCAAAGAAAGCTGTAATGGGGCACACAATGTACAGTCCCTGTGGCAACACAAGAAACAGAAAGGTACAGCTCCAGAACTCTACTAAAGGACCAGGAATGATGGCCTGACAGCCTGGAGGATTCCCTGAGAGCACGGCTCCCAGACCTGCTACTACTCCTGATCAGAAAACATTACCTAGGTCAACTCTTCCAACAGAAATGGACTGGACTCAGGGACACAGGGTGACCATATGGGAGGTGTACTTTATGGTTCTATGCATTTATAGGAGGCTACCCTACTGGTGTCTTTCCAGATGGAAAAGAAGAGGATGGAGAGGAGGGGACAGGAACTTGTTAAGAGGATGTGACAAGTATAGAATGAAAAGTGCTGTTATTGGGTAAGGAGAGCACAAGTTGCTGCAGATAGGCAGGTATACAAAATTGATTTGGATTGCACATTTTCACTTAATCACAATAAAAAAATAAAAATAATAAAAAAGAGGTTCATAGGGCTTCACCAGACTGCCAAAGTAGCCCTTGATGCAAAGAATGACCAAGAACCTCCAGCGGGTAATGCTAGCTTTATTAGTGTTATGATGATGATGATGATCATCCCTATTACTAATATTAAACTTACCGAGGCAGTCTGTCCTAGATACGTGGCTCTGAGTCCTAATGCTATTACATAGTAGCAAGATGACCCTGGCCATGTAATCTCACTGAATTTCATTTTCTCTTCAATAAAGCTAAGACTCTCTGTTTTGAGAGTACTAATAAAGCTAAGGATTCCAGAACAACCTAAAATCTAAAGATTCTAAGGATTATATGTGATCATGTATTTGAAATATATCCTTCTTCAAACTATTCAGGTCTCTTTTAAGAGTAATTATTATTATCACAAACAAGAGTGCTTAACAGGTAAAATAATCGTGTATTAAGTAACAAGTTACAAGCAATAAAAATTTTTAAAAATATATTAAATAATAAATTATCATCTGAGCCAAGGCACTTTTTACAGTGACAGGAGGCACTAGCAATAATTATGACAGCAGAATGAGAGAAAACTGGACTCTCTCAAGCAAATCGGGAACCAACAGCTACTTCAATACTAATTTTCTGATTTTTTGTTTTGTCTGTATATGCCACTATAAAACTGAATGGTTCAACACTGTATTTCCTTGATTATAAGATTACCTTTCTCCTATTTTAACATTCTGGAAATTGAAATGTATTTGCAATTGATGCACTCTGTAAGACAGAAGGAAAGAAACAAATTGTGCCACACATTAGGAGTAGTGCCCTGCCTGTGTGCAAACTTCACTAGGCAGAGGTTGTCTCCAGTACCTCATTTAACCCTTCAGTTGTATTATCTGCAATAGCATCAACACATAACACTCAAGGTTATATTTGAATACGTAATTCTTGATTCAGATTCTTTAGAAAGTTTTGGAGTACATAGAAGACTGATCTTTACATGTGAGTCAAAATAATTAAATGTAGTAGAAATGGCCAAGTCTTCAGAGAGATCCTGTAGTGTCAAAAGTTGTGAAAGACTGGTGTAACAAAGCTCACATCCTGGTGACCTCCCACCAGCTCCTGAACTCTGTGTCAAAACCTCCTTTAGACTTTTAGGAGAAGCTATATAGCTTTTAGAAATATCAAACAACAATAACAACAACAACAAAACTTTTAGCCAGATTGGAAATACAGAAGAAAGCCCATATGAAAAAGTCTCATAATTAGACTCTTAACCCCGAAGATGCTAAAGATGTCAACACAAGGAGCAAAGATAACACAAAGAAGTTCTCACCCCGGTGTTGAGGCTTCATCGCTAATGACCAAAATAGATTCACAGTACTCTTTAGACTCTGATTTAGGATGTTTCAGACACAGACTGTGATTCTAAAGACAAAGGTGTTTGACAGTGGGGACAACAAAGCATTGTGTATTATTGCCAGCTTGAGAGCATGGTACATTTAATTTAGTTTTATTTTTCTGAAAAGCTGTATTGACCTCACAGTACTCCTTACAACTGATAATGTCTAAATCAAAGAAATTGACAATGCACATCAGTTCCAACTGTGTGACTTTATCACTCTTTAGCTTTTTCTCATTTCCTCCTTCCATAGGCTCTGTCATTCTTTTCTTTTCTTTCTTTTTCTTTTTTTTTTTAAGGGTCCAGGGAAGTTCATTGGAAGTGAAAAAGAGTGGGGTCTAAGCCAAGTGGCTCAGCCCACTCCTCTCTAGTAGGGCAAGTTTTTTATAGTTTCAAAGTTTCAGTGAGGTAATGTGGGGTGAGGGAGTTTATGGTATGAATAAGGAAGAAGTGTTGATTAGAAGGGGAAGAAGGGCTAAAGTTTGTTCATGGTCGTGATTTTGGAAAGGGAAGAATTTTCAGTTAGGAGGGTGGGGAAGAAAGGCTTAAAGTTATTTATGGTTATACCAAGTGGGGACTACCAAGCTGTTTTCAACTGATGGTAGGTCTGACCATTGGATAGGATGACCTCTTTGACAGACAGAGTCTTCTCAGTGACCTATCTGAATTTCAGGGACAGAGTTCCTCAATTCCCCATTTTTGGTTTAAGGATGGTTGGGGAGGTGGGGCGTTGTTATCTCTTAGCTACTTCCTGCTGGCCAGGGTCCTTGACTTGTTAGGGTATATGGAGAGTTGAGTGGTCCTCTGGCCCCCTGGCATTTTGTAAAGAGGGAGGTCCATTACTTGTTTTTAGGGAGGCTTTGGTATAGAACTTGTTGTGTCTCTCAGAGGAGCAGAATTTGATTCACTTGTTGGGGAGTATAGGCTGGTGTTCTTATAGGATCATGAATTTAACTTGAATTTGTAGTCTGGAAGAGATATAGCAAATTAAGCTAAGAATTAAAGGTGCAAAGGTAAGGGTAATGAAAAAGATTAATAAGAGAACTACCAGCGGCAGTAACAGTAACATTAGCCAGTTGGGTTTTTGGGTTTTTGCCTATGTCCAGGCTATAAGATGGGGACAGTTTAGGGATGGGGATCTGGAGTATTTCTTTTCTGGATGACAGCTGTTTTTCCCTTGGTTTGATTCCCCAGTATTGATAGTAGCTCTCTGGTGTCCCCATTGGAAGGCCACGTGGTAGTGGAAGTGGGACTTTCTGCACAAGTCCCCAGAGTCAGTTATATCTGAAAAACAACTTTGAGGAAGTTTACACAGTTATTGGGGGACTTATCTCAGTGTCCCAGAACACAGTTAATATTGTTTGGCACTGGGTCTAGTCACACGAGAGGCCCTCAGGCTCTCTGTCTTACTCCTGACTGTTGACTCAAAAGAAGTATGACATTTATCACAAGGTTTTTATCGTGTGTTTCTCCACAGACTATTTTGTCTGCCTCAACTCTCAAACTTGTGATGTAAACTGACTGAGAATTTCTTTTGGTATATGTTCTGGTTCTTTAGTTTTTAACATTTTAACCAACAATGTAAGTCATTCTTAGTCCTCATGTCTTATATTTAGTCAAGTTCTTAAATATATTTGTCCCAGCAATACAACAGGGCAGTAAGGGATATATAGAAAGGAATGTCTTACTAATTGCAACTCCATAAAATATAAAAGTAAAATTTTTGGATTTTTAGTCCAAGCAAGTAATTACACAGTTCTGCTTGGAGAGAGAGCCCATTTAAGGTAGAGAAGGTGGCTTTTTATGTCTAAGACAAATTTAACCTCCTTACCTTCCATGTCAAGTGTAACCCTTGGTTTCCTCATGGAGATGTCCCTGGTGTGGCCAAGTGTCAGGTGGGTCTCAAGGCTCTGTACATATTTCATCTCTTCAGTCCCCTCTTCTAAGAGTCATTGTAGGAGGTCCAGTCTATCTTGGCCTGTGGAAGGTCAGTTAGGCATCCGATTTAGGTGCACTAAGGACATTCCACTTTCCTGGCCTCATATTTTGATAGTATGTTTATAGCTGGGGTCAGTACTCAGCTAGTGAGGTGATCTAAGTCTTGATCTTGGGGGCCAACTGGGTTAACCTGAGGTAGGCACTGGAGGGCTATAGCCAACAATTGGGCCTTCTTTTTCATTTTTTGTTTTTTCCTGCCACCAAATCTCTTGTTATACACAGCTTAAAGGCCTCTTCTACCAATTGGGAGAGTAGGGTTTGAGGTTCTGACAGAGGGTCATAAAAGGTCTGTACATAGGGATCTTTCTATTTTCCCTTATGTTTATAAAACAGAAAACTCAGAGTAAAACAGTCAAACTAGTCTATCTAGATCCCCATTTGACTTAAGTGGCTTTAAGAACCAGCTTTCTTAAAGCTCACAGTTTAAAAGGATATTAATTGAATACCATCAGGTTTTTAAGATCTCAAGCACTATACAGTAAACTATGAAGTAGAATAGAAACAACCAACAATATCAGGCCAATTATCTGAAAGAACTAATGAAATCATGACCCTATAGCCTCTGAATACATCATGAGGCATTTATATACACATAGTATCAGTAATCATTTTTCACACATCTCAGCAGCAATTGTATTTTATAAAATCTCAGATTTTATATTAATAAACTCATTAAATTAATTCACTTTATTTATATAGAAAGTAGGACCTCAAAACATCGATAATATTTTACATAAAACTTATGGTATATTAAACACTGTAGATGATAAAAACTCAATAATCTACTGGAAAATGTTAGACAATTATTACCCATATCTTTAAGGAGGATCTTTAAGGAACTTCTAACACTGTAGTTAGCAATCTTGATGTATAGCATCACACAGTCAGGATATAACAAGATTATTATGCCTAAATGTTTATATAGTATAAAAATAAATTTATGAGTAAATAATTTGAATTTTTTAGTCAAAGCATTAGCTTTGATGACGTCAGATTAAATAATATAGTTAAGAGACTAAATCAAACCAATGGTGGTGTTGACTTTGATTTACAGCAACTCCATAAACAAGAGTAAAACTGTCCTATAGAGTCTCTATGGAGTGCCACATGAAGTTCCAACCATGTGGTTAGCAGTGGTATCATCCAGCTACTGTGTCATCGGGGTTTTTCCAGTTATCAACAGATGACTTAATATGCGTTTGTTAAAAATAGTATATAATATATAAAAATATATGAGGAAATAACCAATATAAGTTTTAATCTAGTGAGAATCAGGTATCTTTTTCTATTCTAATTTGTGTAAAGCCCTTTTAGTCCTTGTCTCTCAGAAGAGGCTATCCTTGGCTTTTGCTTTTTCTCTATCTGTAAACCTTGGGTTTTGACTCAGGAATTTAATCCTAATGAGAGATCAAATCTTTGTCTTTAAGGGAGATTACATAAGGAATAAATTAACTGTATACTCAGAAATTAGAGAAAATTGCTCTTTAGCAGTGAAAAAGCCAAATTTTTTTTAACATGAATGTTCTTAAAAATCTCATAAATTAAATCATTAAACTTTTGTTAGACAAACAAAACTATGACCATGTCAAATAAACATTTTTAAATAAAACTCCATAGTATAATCTCTGAAACAGCAGAAAGACTCATTAAGACTTATGTAATTGGCTTGGCTTGGCAATATAATTATATTTTTTCTTGTTGTTTGAAAAGTAAATAGTACATAAATTTATATTATTAGATATCTGTTAAGTTTAGTTGCTGTAAATTCCAGGGCTGAAATAAAGCTTGCTTAAATATTCTAGGTCTTGGATTATTTCCTAAAATTTTATCAGCTGGCTTTCAGAAATTGCACAAGTCTCTGTTCAACTGACTTGGAAATCACAAAGTCCCATCCTTGATATTGACATGTCCCTAAACTCTCAGAAAGGTCTCAGAGTTGTCTTGCAATACTAAGAAGTCTTTTTAGGATTCACACAATTTACAATAATCAGAGTTAAAGCAGTAATCTTTATCTGTTTTTTGCCTTAAAAAGAAGGTCTCCACTAATTATAAAGAGCTTTTAAAAACTTTCCTGGGGCTACGACCTAAGGCTAATTTCTGCCTTTCTCTCTACTTTTTTCCAAAGTGCAGAGAAAGTTATCCCTTTAACCAAAGGCTGTAAAGAGTTTCTTCAGCCTAGTGACAGTATGTCTGGACCTACTTGAAATTTGGCTTATTAACCTTAATTTAGCTCAAGCAAGACTGTGATCTGTGAAACGAGTTTTAAAAGAATAAGACATATCTTAAAATTAGATGCAAAAACAAGGCATAAGACCCTTAACAAGTAAAGACTGCTTTATGAAAACAGACACTGTATAAGACAACACTGGAGCAAGAAAAACAATTCTGAGGTTGAACTGGCCAAAATGTATCGCCCAAAGTCAAACTTTCAGCACTTAGTCTTCAGGAATCAGACACTTTCACGGAAAATTATTAATCAGGAGTCCCTACAGCATGTATAACAATGACAAAGACATTTTTAAAATTCCACAAAGGCAAATATAAAACCACACAACAAACATATTAATCTTATTAAAGTGACACGAAAGGCCTCACATTTTCACACACACACAGCTTCACACAGCCTGTTTTCTTAGTTACAGTGAGCTTAGCAAGTACTTTCCTGATTTTTAACAAAAGAGCTCCAATTGTAGGATGGTAAAATAATTTTATGGATCTATTCAATTGCTAACTTTTCTCTAGAGTTTAGTGGATACATTAGCCAGGCCAGTTATAGTAAAACTTTATTTTAATCTCCAATCACAGGTGGACACCCATACCAAAACCAGACAGACAGAATCTATCCCTTCAGGCTTTTCTTAGGAACAGATGCCTTATTTCCCACATTACCGAGTATACAAATACAGAGAAAGTTTTCTTAGTTGGGACAGACATTCTCTTCTCACCAGACAGATGGTCCTCAGACAGAAGTTCGAACCTGGTGAGAACCTGAGTTCTCTGTGCAACCAGAATAGAGTACTTGAACCCTTTTTAAATCAGTCAATCAATGTCATGTGTGGATGGGCAGCTTTTGAAGGCTCTCATAGTGTTCACAAGTTGTACTTCTGGATCGTCTGTTCAGCCAGACAAAGGGGACTCATCCAAATTCCCTCTGTCCCAGGTCGAGCCAAAGAGAAGAGAATGAAAGGAGAGGAAGCCATAGAATTGCCCTTTGGCTATTAAATGTCTGACCTGTACCCACAAATTTTATGAACCTTATCCTCGGCCTTTGAATGGAACAGATAGGTAACCTCACCTGTCTGGGACAGAGTTACTAGGGCTGTACGAGCAGCTGGGCCTTCAGAAATTCACCAGGGAGCACCCTGGTCAGAACTCTTCAATTGCTACAGCAGTCAACTGCCTCTTCACTGAGAGATTTTAGAGATGTCGCTGAAAAGTGGAGGTAGGCACCCTCAACCATCTGGGCCAGAGTTACTAGAGTGGTATAAGCAGCTGGGACTTCAGAAATCAACAGGGAGTGCCCTGGTCAGAATCCTTCAGTTGGTGCAGCAGCCAACCACCTTTTCTCTGAGGGCTTTTAGAGATGTAGTAGAAAAGTGGTTGACTTTCCCTGGGAAAGAACTTATCAAGGGGGTCCCTGAAGTCCAGCCACAGTCATCAGAAATATGCTGCAGAACTTAAGCAAATTTGTTCTACCTGTCACTGTAGCCAAAAATCCAGAGAAGGCATGGGGTTCAGGGTGTTTTATTCCCAGATAGCCAGTAAATCCGGAGGAACAGTGAAGATAACTTCTCCCCAAACACTGTCCTCCTATCTACTGTGTGGAGGTGAAAGGAGGTGGGTGTAGGGTCAGAGGAGACTCCCAAGTGGGTGGTAGGTCATGGAATGTGAGAAGGTGGAGGAAGGGTTGGTATAAAAAGAGAAAGCAAAATTTCAGAACTGGAGGGAGAGTCTGCTGGAGCTGAAGGTGGAGGGGAAGTATAAGGACGTGGAGAGGCTTGTCAGAAGGATCAAAATCAGGTTTGGGAAGTGACAGCTTAGAAGGCTGAGGTTTTTCATTAAGGAGGAAGAAAGCGGCACAGGTTTAGCAAAGAGAGGGGTGATTACAAAGGAAAAAGAAGGCTTAGAGATTAAGGACCTTGGACCACTTGCTGTTGTGGGTTATGAAGTTGACTAAATCATGGAGAATGTTCTTAGGTGGCTAGATCTTTTAGGAGATAACCCAGTGGGGTGTCTTTAGGAGGATTAGACTGGCTAGTCCCCACAATGTAGAGAGTTACTAGAAGGAAGAGAGAGGAGGAGGATTAGTCCTCCTAGGGAGTGGCAGGCGTCCTTGCTTCTCACTCTGGACTCGCTTCTAATCCCAACTCACTGTCCAGGTGTCCCCCAGGAAATGCAGATGGGTGCCAAGGAACCAGTGTTCCAGTGCCCCGAGGAAAGCCACACTCTAGTGCTGGGATTTGTGCAAAATGGAAATGAGAGAGATTGCAAGGCTTTCCGGCAAAGAAAGTTTCGTCCTCCAACTCGTCAGTTTTAGAGGTCTGTTGGTGTGCTGTTGTTCGTTAGAAGTGCTGCGGTACAGGTCTGAGGGAAGGGGGACCCTTGAATTGGTGGTCTCATACACTCCTGTCTGGGTTTTGGCATCAAAAGGCTGGGGAGAGGGTGGCCCGAAACAGAGGCAGAGACACACCAGTCGAAGGGTCCAGGGAAGTTTATTGGAAGAGAGTGGGGTCTGAGCCCAGCGACTCAGCCCCTGTCATTATTTTCTAGGTTAAAATATGAGAACGCAGTATTTGTCATCCAAGCTGAAGAGATATGAGTGGCTACGAATATTTTTTTAAAGTAAAAGTAAATCTCTTTCATCACATGTCAACTGAGTGTCCACGCTTCCAGCCACTCTGGATGGTTGTTGCTGCTGGTGCCACACCCTATAACATCCTTGGTTTCCCTGTCAATAAGAATTTATTCCTATAAATCTTACTGCCTTAAACGCTAATAGTGAAATACCTCCTAACAAGAGGAGGTGGCATTACACATGTAGATATAGAAGCCATTTTTGACTTAATCAGAGTAGCCACTCTAAAAGTACACTTGATTCTAGTGTCCACAATTGCTGGCTGTTATGAAGACAATGTTAATTTATTACTTCACCTGTGTCACTTCCATATAGTGAAATAATTAGCTGAGAAATTACATTTGCATTCTCAACATTCTTGCACAATAGGAATGCCAGTATAATTAGGCTTTCAGTATAATTTTCAAGACTTGAAGGTAGCAGCTTTGTGTACCAGGGGATATTTTTTTTTCCTATTTATGTGTTCCTTCTTGTCTTGCTGATTCACAAAAACATGCTTAAATGGAGTCTTTCAATGGAGGCTGTCACTACAGTGTGCCATATTAAGGTAATTGCCTAAAAGATGAGAAGATAATAATCACGTGGGTGGTCAAGGCCTTTCTGCCAAGCTCTTTGGAAACTACTGAGCTATGCCTTAGATGCCAACTATTTGTTACTCTCTTGAATTTGCCTTTCATTCACATTTTCTCTCCCACTCCTGTTGTATTGGACTCTGGCTGGCTGAATTATCCAGAGAGGCAAACACCAATCCATGTTGGCAGGTGCAATTTCCTGACACATTCAGAAAACAGTCGGAGAACGTCCTAACAAACTGAGCTCACAGTTATGAAGAAAAGAGCATGTTTAAGGTTATGGACTATTTATTATCCCACCTAGGTAAGACTGAATTAGAGTCCACTTTCTTAAAACCAAAACCAAACCAAAACAAGTGGTAAGTCTTTTGTGCTTTGAGTTTAGTTTGCAAATAGTGGCTAAATTTCTCCTTTGCAATTCACATTTCACGTTCCCTCCGTGTCACTTACCCTTTCTCAGTGTTTTCACACAGCAACCACTAAGGCAGGCAAGATGACAGCACACGGTTTGGGAGATGCTGCAGCTACATTCTTTTACAGTTGCTCCTCTACTGTTCTAAAATAGCCTCCTGAAATTAAGGGATCACTAAGCGGACCTGGGATACATTTATTGCCTGATAATGTTAAAAAACAAAAACAACAGCAACAGGCAAGTCACTTAGCAATGTGTGGAAGTTTTTGTATGTCAAATTGACTTGGACTGTAAACTTTCACATCAAGTACAATAAAAAATATTTATAGAAAATACAGAAAAGTGAGATCTCTGTCCTTGGAAATCTTTAAAAATAGTACAATCACTGATTCATCCTGATGAGTTTCTGCCCTTGGTGTATCAGGTACAACTACTTTGGAAGAAGGATGCTGGACTTGATTTGTGGGGGTCCTGATATTATTTTCCTAGATGTCCAACCTCTATGTGTACAGAGAAGATTTAAAGAGATATAACATGCTTGGAAACACTGGTTGCACAGTTAACTGCTGCAGCTGCTAACCAAAAGGTCAGCAGTTTGAACTCATCAGGCACTCTTTGGGAACCCTTTGGGGAAGCTCTACTCTGTCTCATAGGGTCGCTATAAGTTGCCATTGACTTGGTGTCAGCAGGTTTGGTTTGGTTTTATATATGTACTAATTCCGTCTGTCAAGGATTAGAGTTCAGATCTCATTTCTCTTTTCTCTTAGATTACAAGCAATGGGAAATGTTCTAAGGTGGTATCCTAGGGTGCTTTTGATCTGAAGACAATCTTTTAAATAGTGGGATGATCTAATGTATGTGAAAGAGTTTCATATCACTAGAAGATTTCTTCAAATTTTTTACTTTATCTGTGGTCCAGCTAAGACTTTTGGTAGAAAATGCCCCAATCACAGGTAATATCATACTGAAGACCAAAGTGCTTTTATTTGAATCACCGAAGCAGGATCCTGAGAATTCATTTCATGAACAAATATGTATATTTATTTAGACTCTTCAGGAAAGGTACGGATACAAAACATTGAGAATCATAAGTGATCTGCATAGCTCTGCGGTATCACTTGGTCTTATCTTATACCCTAAACTTTGTAGAATATGATTCTGTGCTACATGTGTTTTAAACTAAGCACCTTGAAGTGACTTCCTCGTTCATCCATTCAAGTGTAACTGATTATCCAGCAAGCCTGACTATATTGGTGTGTATGTCCTTCAGGCTATGGTCTACTGGACAGATACCTAAATTTGAGACAGGTGGCAGAGAAGTACATAATCGCGGGAGTCATTGTGGCTCAAGTCTGGAGACCAGGGTTAAGTTCAAGCTCTGCACCTAATGGGCTGTGCTTTTCAACGCTGGGTACGTTAATCACCTTTCTGAGCTTCTGTTCTCTCCTTTGTGAAATAAGGGAAATAGAATGCTGTCTGGCAAGAACTAGAGGCATTGCTATTATCAACGAGATGATGCCTATGAAAAATTATTCCGGTTTACAAACACATAACTGCAAGGCATTAAATTGGTATCATATAAACAATAAGAACTTTTACACTTCTATTTGGGAAATGGAATTTTTCAAAATTCTTGATAGTTTCATTTCTCTGTGTAAGGGTCTCCAAAAAAATTCTTTAGTCAGTTACTAGATATTGAGATGTAATAAAAGGAACAGATTATTCTCCTGTACATGGAAAAAATGAGCAATTTTCACTTTTCCACTGTCTATTACCATGATTTTTTTTCCTTTGACCTTATCTAATTGAAATGACAGGACAGCTTGATTGCCTCCCATTTGGCTCTGCAGGGCATAGTATCGCCCTTTCCAGATCTCTGAAGGGGGAAAGGGGAAACCCACACAGCTATGCCAGTGACTGGGGAATAGGCACATACCACACATTCTCCCACTCCTCAGTTAATACCTGCAGAGCTCTCCAAAACACATTTCTAAGTATTTACCATAGCACTGCCTCTGATTTCATGGGGTAGTGCATCTCACTGATGAATTCTATTAAATGAAACTATAGGAATCCATAAAAGCAAATTACATTCCTGTTTTAACTAGTAATGGAATTTGTCTAATCTCAAAATAGCTCATGTTATGAAACCACTTTAAACCTTTGTTGAAAACCCTGGTTAAGCTTTTTAAATTTAAATTGCTGTTTATATATGTTTTGCTGTGTTGAGTATAAAAGCTCTTTAGAAATTGATTCTGAGAAACTCTCCTTTAAGATAACTCTGAAACCAAAGCAGTTTAGACAAAATGCTGGTTGCTACGGGGCAACCACAGCTTCTAGAATGAGTCATTGCAAGTGCAAGACAGAAATTTGATAAGTGCATGCAAGAGATCTTCAGAAAGAAAATAAGTTCTAATATTCTGTTTTTAAAAATATATGATGGTATTTTTTAATACAAAGTACAGAATATAAAAGTTCAAAGGATTCCTAGATGTTACCTAATTGATAAAGAAGTTAGAAAGCTAGATCAAGACCCTGGGTGACGAGTGGCACTACAAAATATCACATGGGTTAATATCTATATGAGTGGCCTGTGACAATAAGTCCCAGAGAGAAAGTCTCTCAGGTTGTCCTTACAACTGTGTCCTAGGATTCTGCTTCTCATCTTCCTGCCTGATCCCCAGTTCCAAAGTAGACATAGCTTTAGTATAAACCACATGTGGCTTCTGGAAATGGTTTTTCAGAGCACAGCAAAATTCATTACCCATTAGATGCTTTCTAGCACTGATCTTGCAGGCCTGGTGGTGTTATTCAGCTTATTCATTCCTGAAGCTGTCTTGGCCAGTCTGTTCTTTGATATTTATATATTAGTCTAGCAGAAACAAAGAGAAACCACAGTAGTTGTAAGTGAAGGACAAACTTTCAGCAGTGTAGTTGATTATCAAAAGATCTGGTGCTCTTGGAATCTCCTGAGAAGCAAGCTTCATTGACAGACACTAATTCAGGTTTAATATAGAAAGGCTGTGGGCAAACATGTGGATAAAACTAGGATACGATTAAACAGAGAATGGCAATCAGTAAGTACTATTAAGATATTTGTCAAGTAAGTTGTACTGGAATTCCTTTAAAAGACCCCTCTATATGTATAGATGAAAACCTTGGTGGTGTAATGGTTAAGTGCTATGGCTGCTAATCAAAAGGTTGGCAGTTGAAATCCATGAGGCACTCCTCGGAAAGTCTATGGGGCAGTTCTTCTCTGTCCTATAGGGTTGCTATGAGTTAGAATTGACTTGATGGCAATGGGTTTTGGTTATATATATAAATTTTAAGAATTTACTCCTAAATATATTTTTGAATATTATTACATTTAGTTATCATAATAAAGGCTTCTGTTCTTGTTTTAAAAAATATTGGGAAAGTATGTTAATCGCCTGCCTCCAACTAGGTAGCTATAACTATGGTGTGGCTCATTTTTCTATAACTAAGGCACTGGTCTTGGCAATGGCTTATTCTGTTGTCCAAATACCTAAAGGGGAATGATCAGAACCTCGTGAGTCCTTAGCTTATAAACAGCTGTATTAATAACCTACCAAGATACAAGCTCTAAATTTTCTAATTCCACTCAGTTCTACAAAGTTCTACTACTAAAAAATGTGATTGAGATTGGGAAAGGCTTCAGAAGAAAGTTTTCTAATCTTTGGATCAGTAAGGGTTTACATCAGAGGTTGGTAAACCACAGCCAGGGGGCCAAATCTGACCTGCTGCCTTTTCCCATAAATAATGTTTTATTGGAATACAGCCATGCTCATTTGTGTAATAAGGTCTATGACTGCTCTTGCACTACACAATGGCAGACTTTAGCAGGGAGACCACATGGTCTGCAAAGTCTAAAATATTCACTGTCTAGCCTTTAGAGAGAAAATATGATGATCCCTGGTTTAGAAGATGGCGTAAAGATGAGCGAAGAAGACAGCTCTAGGCAAACCGAAATAGTGCTGATGATTCAAAAAGTGGTTTGCTGAGTCTGCAACTTATTGAAACCTAAGGAAGCACATGTGATGCGACAATTTAAATCTAAAGGCTCTGGCCCACAGAGGTCACTCTAGGCACGACATCCCAGTTTGGACTTGTATATGTACTGGCATGCCTACGTGGGATTTTCTTAGAAAGTCCGTGTACTATGGAAAGCAAACATGCCATAGGTCCTTCTGGGTCATATCATAACCTGCTTGGTAATAGCAAGCTAATGAGGCAAAAACTATTCATGCCCAGTAGGCAACCTCTAGTAAGCTAATAAAAGTCAAGGCCATGTCCACAGTTTCAGAAACGGAGACTAAGTGAAATGAGATTCTAGACACAACAATTCATAATAAACTTCAGTGTTTTGGAACATTCTCAGAATCAATCTGAAAAGGCAGTTGTCTTATTTGGGTTAGTAATGGTAGCAGAGCGGGAGACCCTGGGGGTACAGACAGTTAAGCACCTAGCTGCTAACCAAAAGACTGGCCGTTTAAATCCACGTGGTCTACTTCTGAAAATACGTAGCCACTGAAGCCCTGTGGAGTACACTTGTACTCCGAAATACACAGAGTCATCTTGAGTCGAAATCACTCAGTGGCAACTGGTTTGATTTTATTCTTCTCTTTTCTGAGTTTTATTTATTTTGTTGTTGTTGTTGAGAATATACGTAGCAGAACATTCACCTGTTCAACCATTTCTGCATATACAATCCAGTGGCACTGATGATGTTCCTTAAGTTGTGCAACTCTTCTTACATCTTCATTTTCTAGTTGTTCCCCTCCCATTAACACAAATTCACTTCCCACTAAGGTGCTTACCTAATGTTTTGAGTTGCTGTTGTCACTTTGATTCCATACAGATGTTGTCCTCACATTGATCCCATATAGATAGATCTTAACAGAGAAGAATGTTCAAGGCAGACATCATTCTCTAGTTAAGCTTAACTATTGTTTGGTTTTAGGAAGACATCAGGGGGTATTTTTGGCTTAAAGTCTAAAGATTATTTCAAGGCACTAATTTCAGGGGTTCAATCAGCCCCCATGCGGCTTAAGAAAGTATGCAGTCTGTGAGAATTTGAAATTCTTCTCTGAAATTTTTTTTCTTTTGATTAGGATTCTTGTAAAGAAATTTTGATCAAAATGATAAGTAATAGCAGTTAGGTACCATCCATTTCTTCTGGTCTCATGGCAAAGGAGGCAGTTGTTCATTGAGGCAATTAGCCACACATTCTGTCCCTGCTCCCATTCCTGACTCTCCTTTTTCCTCTGCAGCTCCAGGAGAACAAAGACCTATCATTGTACCTTGGATGACTGCTTGCAGATTTTTAAGACCCCAGGTACTGTTCAATAAACTGGCAGGTGGAACAGAAGCACTGAACAGTTGATGCAGATATGCCATGAAACCATGACCCTAAACCTTCAAACCAAGGAAGTAAATCCTATGAGGTGTTTGGTTGTACATAAACTGCTTCAGCAGCTTCTTATTCTTCTTTTTGGACACTGTACATCTATCTATCACACAACTTTTGCCGACTCAACTTTTTAGAGGTACACAACTGTAGATAGTAATTACAAACATTGTCTGGTTTTGTTTGTTTTTTGTTTTTTATAACCAGAGCAGAGAGATCAGGGCCCTCTTTTGGACTGCAACCAATACTCAAGAAAAACCTCACCAGTGTCTGAAACCATAGGTGCTGCACATAAAAATAAATTACTACCCAGGACTCTAAGTGAGGTCTTTCCATCTCAGAAGCATGGGCAGATTACAGTCTAGCCAGCACAGCCAGTATGTTTTCTTTTAACCTATTTCTATTTTCTTCCATAGGGGTAGAAGAAAAGCCAGTTAAGGGCCTCTTCTAAAGAGAAATAAAGGAAAGATGTGAGTCAAAGCCTACTCATGTTCATTCATAAATCAGCGTCATGTGATTGTCCTAATATCAAAGGGAATATTTTGCTAGCTTTGCCCAAGTTGACATACATCTATACATAATCACTCTACCTATATAAGATTCTGAAGTCCCACATCCAACATGAAATTCTATACAGGAGGAAGTAATGCAAAAGTGAGCCTTTCCCTGCCTCCTCCCCCATTAGAAACTAATAAAATCCACAAATTCTAATGGGACCCCATAGAGCTTCTGGGTATACAGTAGAAATTATGTGAATGTTAGAAGTACCAAGGCTCCAAACCAAGAACACAGCAAGATAAATGAAATATAAACCAATTTCGTGATGTGCTGGACAGGCTAACACAAACATCTAGGCGCTGAAAGAAAAACACAGGATACATAAAAGCCCAGCTGTAATGATTGAGACAGTAATCTCTGATTAGTGTGTCTACACTACACAGAACATTAAAGATATAAGGAAGGCAGTTCTAGAGACATAGTCCAGACACAATTATGTTGAATGGATATATCAGCCCCATTATTTTTACATCTAGGGTTGTGGAGGAGTACAAGACTGTTCCCACTCTGGCAGTGTATGCCTAGCTAAATTCACATAATGGCGAGGCAGTAGTGTTGGAGACATAAAAATGCCAAAGAAACCAATTTGCCCAGATAATATGAAGAAGTATTTCTTTTATTTTATATGTGAAAGAAGAAATCTAGTGTGGGTTAGGATGTTGAAAAGAACTTTACTACTAACAGAGGCTAGTATTGTTGCTTACTGTATAAACAACAATAAAATAAAATTTTATTCCTCAACACGGCAACAGAAGAAGTTCTGAGAAAGCGTCACACAAATTCATTTCAGAGGTTGCTAGAGTTAGGATAGACTGATGTATTTAGGATGAACATACATCCCATCCCTCCTTCCATAAAGTTTATTTAAAACATTGCCTTCATTAATGACTGACAGACCACAGCAGTGCTCATAATTCCTGTAATTCAATTGCCAGAAGTTTGGGCAGTAAATCAGGAAAAGGTTAAAATATTGTTCATGCCAGAAGAGAACATATCAATCTATTTTATTTGATTACTTTGTGTAATGAGGCTTTCTCAAGGCCAGATTACCTTCCTCATTATAATTATGCCAGATCATATTTTTTGCTTAAAATGGAAAAGATACTTCAAAAAGCCAACAATCCAGTTGAAATTATACTCTTTCCCTTTCTTTGTACATTTCAGGACATGAGAAATGACATCCTGCTCTCCTTCCAAGGGCAGAGAAGAAAAGTAACAGTGTTCCTGCAAGCCAGTTTAGGCCAATGGCATCTGGACAATCCTCATGTTATTCATTAATTTGAAGAGTCAAGAAAATATCTATAATATGCTTCAGTTACAAACCTAAATTCCATTCACACAAACTCTTAAAAATCAGTCAGGCACAATAATAGCCCTCTGTGTGTGGTGACATTTCCTTCTCAAAGGATGCAAGCTGAATTCCACTAACAGGGAAGTTCACATTGGGAAAAAAAAAAGTCTTTTATCATTTTCCAGAATAACTTCTTTTCTGGACATAAAAGAAATCTCCCTCCCTAAATCTTTTTGGGGGATGTCTCTTCCCTCTGCTACCCTTTTGACTCCAGCAGCCCCAGTGGCAATCTGAAGTCTATGTTTCTTGGAGTCAGCTGTGTTTAGGTGCAAGACTGCATTTCTGTGCCCTGCTTATGCCACCATCTTTCTCCAAACTGACATAGGGTCACTCCAGCCACACTCCAGCCACAACCCCACAAACCTCATGCAGGGTATAGCAGCCTTCGAAAAGCCAGCCACTGCCTTCAAGTTGATTCCAAGTCATGGAGACCCTATAGGTCAGAGTAGAACTGCCCCATAGAGTTTGCAATAGAGTGCCTGGTAGACTTGAACTGCCGACCTTCTGGTTAGCAGGCATGGCACTTAACCAATATGACAGCAGGGTTTCTACAACAGCCTTCAGCATCCCTCAAATCGTAATGCAGAACACCATGTGAACGTAGTCTCAAGGAAGCAGAGAAGAGTGCAAGAACAAAAGCCGTTAGAAGTGGGAGCAGAACTTTTCTTGTAATTCTACCTTGAGAAATATAAAAATATGACACCCACAAAAAATGATAAAGTAAGTAAATAAATAAAAACCTAAATAGAAAGACTGATAAACTGTGTATTACCTTGTATGTTGCTGGTGACAACATAAAATGATCTAACTGCTTAAGAAAACTGGCAGTTTCTAGTAAAGCTAAACAGACACCTGTCACATGGCACAGAAATGCTATTCCTAAGTATTTAATGTGTACATCCACCAAAAGATTTGTACAAAAATGTTCACAGAAGCTTTATTTATAATTGTGAATACTGAAAACAACGGAAATGCCCATCAACAGGAAAATGGATAAGCGATAGCAGTACAGAAAACTGTGCAGCGACAGAAAGGAACAAACTTGTTAATGCAATGACATAGAGGAATAACAAGACCATACTGTTTAGCAAAAGAAGTGAGACACTGCATGTTTCCACTGACGAGGAGTTCAAGAATAGGCATATGATGTCACGTAACTATGCCCTTCAAGTGTAGAAAAAATTTGAGGCCTTCTTCAATGGTGTGATTCACATGTACAACAACTCACACAGCTAGGGTTTATAAGAGATCTAACCACTGAGCAACAATAGCATTCAACTTTCTTTGGCGTGTGTAGTGTGCTTGTGGGAGTTGATTGACAAGGGCCTCCTGGTAGTAATGGCCAAAGTGAGTTCTTTTAGGTAGCTCATACCTGAGCTGATCTGTGAGAATCATGGAGGTGATAACCTCTAGGCAGCTGAAGGTGTTTTGGGAATTAGGACATAAAGTGAGACAAAGATCCCAGAGAAGCCCGGCTATCTGTCAAAGACACGTGTTCTCCTTCTGCAATATGGAGTTACTGCTGGGAAGTGGTTACCCAGCCAGCATCTATGTTTTCTAGCTGCTCACGTAGCCGGACTATATGACAAGTTCTTGCCAATGGCACGTGAGCGAAAATAATGTTAACCACTTCCAGACTGGTTCATAGAAACATGCCAGATACAACCCTCACTCTCCCCTGTCTGTCAGTTGGGTGTTGATGCTCAAAATGATACTAAAAATCATGTCTAATGACTCTCTTCTCTTGGATCACTGAATAACTGTGGAACATAGCTCATTTGCTGACTAGATACTAAATAAGCAAGAAATAAACTTTTATTACGCTAAGCTACTGAAACTCTAAGGTCTACTTGTTTCAGCAGTTATCATTACCTTATTTGAAAAGAGGATCCCTCTGTTGTGATTAGCATGAACTGGACATTGTTTGACTGTTTCCTGACATTAAATAATGCTATGATCTGTGACTTGCTTACTATGTTCTATTTAACTTTAAGTTAAAGTCAGCCATTTCAGAAATGATTATGCTCTTGGCAATGTTTCTGTCACTATGGTAATCACTGAACCCATGGAATCCAGAATAAGTCCTTCATAATTAGCTATATAATGTAAAACATGCAAACTGTCTTTTTAAAGGTGAGATAAAGAGTTACCCTAAACTAAGAAGTATATGTTTTCCCTTTCTGGAATTTCTTTTCTCCATTCCTGAAATGCAATACACACCAGCTACCAATTTCTATCCACGTGTGTATGAAGGCAATATGGATACCATCAAGATAAACCAGCTCTGTTAATGTGATCACATGTCCCTTGATGATATATACCCCTGCCAACTTCTCCAAATTTAAAAAAAAAAGTAATTTCTGGCTGCATCCCTGCTACATTGCTAGAAACTACATGTTATGAACCTTCTTCTCTCAGTTCTAAGGAACATCAGTGTTCAAGGAAATTTCAAGTCTGATCTATTACAGTTGAAATTCAATTTTGTTTGTCTAGGAGTATATTACAGAGAATAAAGGAACTTAAGAACAGTTATTTAAGTATTGCATTTTCTATAGATTTCAAGATGTACAGAATCTGAAAGCTCCTCCATAAAATAATTCAGTTACTTCGCTTGCCCTCGGGATAAAGTCCAAACTTCTAAACATGATTTATAGCTCCTGTTCAGGCTCCAGTTTACCTCTCCACTCTCTGCTCCCACCGCTGTGTGTCTGTCGTTCTGTGTACAGGCACTTGCAAGTACTTTTAGGTTCTCTCTACCTCCAACTTGCAGAGTTTCCTCCGCCAAGAGGGATATTCACCTCCTCCCTGCCAGCTCCCTTCCTTCGCCTAACTTCTACTGAGTTGTCAGTCCTCAGCTTAGACCTCATTTTCTTCACATAGCTTATTCTGACCCCCCCAAGATCTAGTTAGCAAACTCCCTGTGCATGCCATTAGTACATTATTACATCTCAGTCACAACTCTTAAAACACACTGTACCAGGACTGACAATTAAGTTTGCAAACTCATCCTAGAGAAGGTGCTACATACGTCATTGCTGAATATCACTACGGTCCCCTTGAGAAGCTAAGCACTGATCCCAGTACCTAGTCTACCCTCCAAAGCAATTTTGGAAATCTTTTTCTGTAATGACCATCAGAACCGTCATCATATTGCCCTTGATGTACTGAGTGTCATCAAAATGTCTTTCAATATTCCCTTTATCTTTGGGTAAAGAAAAAAGTCACTAGGGGCCAGATCAGGTGAGTAGGGAGGGTGTTCCAACACCATGATTTGCTTACTGGCTAAAAACTCCCTCGCAGACAACCATACAGTTAAGTTTGTGGACTCGCCAGCATGCCGCTGTGTACAATGGCCATTCCAGAAAGAGTTCCAAAACTGCTTTGAAAGGTAGACTAGGTGCTGGTGTCAGTGCGTAGTTTCCCAACGGAAGTACTTCAAAGATGACACAGTGATATTTAGCAATGAGGTACGTAGCACTTAGAACAATTAAGTTTGCAGACTTAATTGTCGTACTTTGTATAATAATTAAAGTTTATGGTTGATCTTCTCTATTAAATTTTAGTCTCCATAAGGCCTGGTTCCACAGTGGTTAAGTATTATGGCTGCTAACCAAAAAAGATCAGTAGTTCAAATCCACCAGGAACTCCTTGGAACCTCTATGGGACAGCTCTACTTTGTCGAATAGGGTCAGTATGAGTTGGAACCCATTCAGTGTCACTTGGTTTGGTTTCTTTTGGTTAAGGCCAGGTCTATCTTTTTTAATGAAGCTAAACCAAACATCTAACATAGTGTATGAAGTATAATGAATGGTCAAGAAACATTAACTGAATGTTCCTGAATCAAGAACAATTCCTATCTGGTGTTCTAGTCCACCACAACTTGTAGATGACAGTGGTTCTGACCCAGCAGCCAAAAGGTACATCTCTAATTATTTTATCCTGTGAGGTCAAAAGAAGTGAAGTAGTGAAAGAGTTGGCCAATATGCATGGGCTTTCCTCTGGACAATAAATAATTACACTCAGTAACCAAATTTATGACCCTGAGTTCATTACTCTTAAGCTCTAACTGAAATAGGGTATTAAAGTCTCACTCTGTATGAAGGATCAAAAATGATATAAACCCAATTCACAAAACAAATTAACCCCTCTCTGGTTCTGTTAATTAAATTTGCAAGATATGTTTATTCTAATCTAGAGATGTAGGGAAAGCAGCCCAGCAGCAGCAGCAACCATGGCAACAACCAGACCCCATTCCCCTGCCCAAACGCCACTACTCAGCAGCATACCTCCTGGTTTGGCATTCCTCTTTGAACCAACATTCGATTTGACTCAAAGTACTTTGGAGCTATACGTTTTGCTTCCTCAAAAGTTATTCTTAGCCTAAATCTCCTCATTCCCTATCTGAAACATAACCTTGCATTTCTACTCATGACCTCTTCTACCACGTGTTAGCCTGAAACTTCATTCTTACCTAATCAGTCAGTGTAAAGCCACGCTGTCCTCCACAGCCCAAGGGCTGAGACCTCTGGTTGCCACTGTGCCCACTGCCATTAAGGTAACAAACGCCCTTGGCTAATGCATGGTCTCAGGACTTGGCTCTCAAATTCTGGGGCTTTCAGGAGGACTGGGGCCTTTGAACTATGGAGACGGGCACAGTAGAGAGAGGAAATATCTATCTCTTGCTGTTTTACCAGCAGGTACGTGTATAACACAAGAGATGTTGAAGACAATGGCAGTATCACAGTTGGGTTTTCTCCAAGGCCACAGACCATGACGTAGAAAAAGGACAGTGCTGGGGTCCACACCAGAGCTTTTCCAGTTTATTGGGGCCTTCTTACCTAGAGGGCTAGACAGGGAAAGCTTTTTTGCAAGTGGTGTTTGCCAGGTCAGCCTCCCTCAAAGCACTGTTGTGGTTGTTAAGTGGGGTAATAGAAGGTCACACTCATAAATGCCCAGCCTCACCTTGTGTAACTGGTAATACTGGGAGGCACCGACTCCGCCTTGTTCCTCAGCCGTCCATAGCACCAAGCGTAGAGTCCTCTTTGGGCGCAGTCCTGAGAAAAAGAAACACAAGAATGATAAATAAATAAGAAATAAGAAAACTTCTATTGATTTTGGATATAAAAAAGCTGGGCAAAGTCCTTCCTCTGCAGGAAGGAGGGAATCAGAGGCACTCATCACCAGCTGATGTGGCCGCCTGACTCAGGATGTACCTGATGGAGCAGCCTTGGGGCTGATCTCTAGGGCACAGCAGTGCAGGCAGGGGTGGTGACAAATGCTGTCTGCAGGATGGGAAGGGACAGACTCTAGTCACATCGCAATGTGAATATCCTGCCCAGCAGGACCCAGCAGATGGCCAAGTTTGGTAGGACAGTAGATGGTGTCCTGAAGAGAGAGGTGACCTTCAGGCAGATAACTGCAAGTCAGTGATGTGTCTCCACCACAAGATAAAATGCACAGGGGCTTCCTTCTTCGTCTAATTCTACAAGCATAGCTAGTCACCCATGCTGTCGTCAGTGACTGCCCATGACCATTTTCCTCTCCTACTTGGAAATATAGGGTTGTTCACTTAAGGTCACTGAAAATTAATTGGCTGAAGACAACACATTTTATTTGCCTTGCTGTCATGTAAACAACTTGGTGGCAATTACACTGTCTTGGGAAATATAAATTTGGACTCTGGATTTAGAGCCATTTTTAGTGAGTGCGTACACCCTGTAAAAGTTAACTACAAAGGAGCTCTGCTTCACAAACTTGAAAAAATAATCATGGTAAAATAGAACATTAAAAGTGACACTTTGGGACCAAGAATTAAAACGTTTTGATTTCAGACTTGAGGATGCTGTTTCTAAGAACTAACCAATGCAGAAAAGTATGAAACCAAGCTTCAATCATAATGAGAGGATCCATCCTCCTGCCTCCTCACAGGGAAGCCACAGGACAGGACTGAACTGCACTTTGAGTGGCTCTGAGATGGATACACTACAAATGTCACATGTCACTATGCAATTGTTGCCACTGAGGTACGTGGCCTTTGAGGGAGCAACTGGTCAGTCGTAGCCTAGACGTTGGAACTCTGTCCTGCCTCCTCCAGCACCAACACGTATTCTCTTTCAATAGTTCACACCCACAGGGTACTCCTTGGAAACTATGTGGCAGTTCTCTGTCCCATCAGGTCAGTATAAGTCAGAGTTGATTCAGTGGCAATGCATAAGGAGCTTAAAAGCAGCTATACTTTTCACTAAACTACCTTGGTGGCATAGTGGGTTAAGTGCTACATCTGCTAACCAAAAGGTCAGCAGTTCAAATCCGCTAGGCGCTCCTTGGAAACTTTATGGGATTGTTCTACTCTGACCTCTAGGGTTTCTATTAGTTGGACCCGACTCGACGACATGGAGTGGAAACCTCCATTCATTGAGCATTTGAGCACAAAGAGCACAGTCTTAGACTGCAGGGTGACCTAAGTTCTAACTGAAGCCTAGAAAATCAACCTCCACATGCAGTTCTTCAGCAAATCCCATTGGCACTTGCCTCTCGGTAAATCTAGACTCCAGGCTCTCACCTCTGCCACCACTATTTTCCAGGCCACCATCATCTCTTGCCTGGATTGCTTTGGTGGCCTCCTTACTGGTCTTCTTGCCTCAGTCCTTGCCCCTTTGCAGGAGATGCTCCACACTGCAGCTAGAGGATCCTTGTAAAACCTCAGCCAATCATATCATTTCCCTGCTCAGTCCCTTCAATAGCTATGATGTACATTTCTGGAGCTCAAGGATTCATGCTTTTGTTTGTTTGCTTTGTTTTGAATTCACTGCTATGTTTCCACTTTCTAGACTATCTGGCACATAGTGTTGCTGTTGTTAGACTCCCTCTAATTGGTGCCTGACTTAAGGCAATCCCATGTGCAACAGAAATGAACAATTGTGATCTATAGGGTTTTCAGAGGCTAAGTTTATGAAAGGAGAGTGCCAGGCCTTTCTTCCTAGTCTGTCTTGATCCTAGAAGCTCTGCTGAAATCTATTCAGCATCATAGCAACACATAAGTTTCCACTGACAGATGGGTAGTGGTGGTGCCTAAGGTGTATTGGCCGGGAATTGAACTGGTGTCTTCTGCATGGAAGGAGAAAAATGTTACCACTGAATCACTATGGCCTCATTTGGCACATAGTAGGTGCTCAACACTTGTAGTGAATGAATGAATGAAAATTTTGGTACCATACTCAGAACAAAATCTAAGGCCCTTCACTACTTTCCTAGTCTCATCTCCTAAAACTCTTCTCGTTAGTTGCCCTCAGGCAAGGTGTTCTAGTTGAAAAGGCAGACAGACATAGTGAACAACAGCTGTGTTCTCATTAGACTTTAACACCTGGCAAGTGGAGATAAAGATGCCAGCACCGTAACTATTTCTTGGGGTGGCCGTGAGGATGGTGTAATGTATATACAGCATCCCTATGCCTGGTGTGTACCAATAAATGAACTAGCCAGACCACAACACTCTCTAAATATCTAGACCCAGAGCACATACTTTGACCCCTGGGGAGAAGAGGAGTTTCTTACAAAGGCATTTGAGTGGTTGATGAAGAAGAATCCCGCTGTGCCACCACCCTCTCCACAAAATCAAACCACCTGCTCACATGCACAGCACAAACTGAGCAAACTGTTGACTCAGGATGGAACTGAATGAGTGTGACTTATGATCACCATCTTCGGTTTCTCTAAAAGAAATGTGCTTTGAGTCAATTTAAATCAAATGCCATTTTTCTTGTAACACATGAAAAAATAACAAAGGATAAAGTACTATTGCTCGCATGCTATGATGAAAATTCTAAACATTTTTAAATCTATAAGAAAGGGAAAAATCTTTCTTATTAAATATATCTGCACCTGTGAGCAAAATGGCACCCAATTATTTAAATGATGGCATTCTCTAAGTATGGCTAAATGCACAGTTAGCACAGGCTAGGGAAAATGCTCTTTTTTAAAAATCAAAAAGCTTTGAATATCCCTATGGATTTGGTGTTCCACTTGAAAGTCATTATTGCACAGGATTAGTCCCTTTCACATTTCAAATCTACCAGATGGCCAATGATGTCACAGTAGGATAATAAAGAAGTAATCAGTTCGAAGTGAGAAAACACTAAATCCTCAAAGCCATGAGAACATAGCTGTTGGTGTACAGCCGGCCCTGAGAAAAACAGCAGAGCCTCCTTCAAGTCCCTGAGTAGCTCAGGACTTTTCAGCATGAAACTTTAGCACCTGCAAAACAATCAACACCAAGGGCCAGCCGGAAGCAGCAGGAACCAATGGTTTGGCAAATACTCAACTGAGCTCTCAAGTCTCCCCACTCTGATGTACTTAACTGTCCCTGAACCTAAAACAATGCATGATATTTTCTTCACTGACTAGACCTTGAACCTAGTGTGGAGTTTGGGGCTCTAGGCCATCTTAAGTCCACAGACCGGGTATGGTGCCTCAAAGAGCCATGCTATTTTCTAGCTCTGTAACTGTGTCTAATCTCTGTGAGTCTCCGTTTCCTTATCTATACATTCAGAAAAATAACAATGTCCTTACACGTTTGTTCGGAAAATTGAGACAAGGAGAGTATATAGCAAACCCAGTGCCTGGAACATAGTAGGTTCTCCAGAACTGTTTGTTAGTTTCTCTTTACATCAGTCAGACAATTTTCACTCTGTACCAACAATCAATTCCAGGTAGATCACATGGGAGAACTAGGAAAGAGTATGTATTTCTCATTCCTCTTCCTTTTTGTTCTAGGTAGGTGCCATTGATTTGGTTCCAAATCATAGTGACCCTGTATACAATAAATAGAATGCAAAGCGCTGTCCTCACAATTGCTATATCTGAGCCCATGGTTGCAGCCACTGTGTCAGTCCATCTTGTCAAGGGTCTTCCTTGTTTTTGTGGACCCTCTAACTTACTAAACATGATGTCCTTCTCTAGGGACTGTTCCTCCCTGATAGTGTGTCTAAAGTATGGGAGATGAAAGGTGCCTCTATGAAGCATTCTGGCTGTACTTCTTTCCAGGCACATTGGTTCTTTGTTCTGGCTGTCGATGGCATACTTAGTTCCTTGCCAGCAGCATAATTAAAATGCATCAATCCTTCTTTGGTCTTCCTTATTCATTGCCTAACTTTCACAAGCATATGAGGAAATTGAAATATCATGGTTTGGGTCAGGTACACTTTAGTCTTCAAGGTAACATCTTTGCCTAGTATAATACATCTATTTGATTTCTTAACTGCTGTTCCATGGGTGTTAACTGTGGATCCAAGTAAAATAAAATTCTTGAGAACTTCAATCTTTTCTCCCTTTATCATAATGTTGCTTATTGGTCCAGTTGTAAGGATTTTTCTTTTTTTGGCTTTGAAATGTAATCCGTACCGAAGGCTGTAGTCTTTGATCTTCAGCAGTGAGTGCTTCAAGTTCTCTTCACTTTTAGCAAGCAAGGTTGTGTCATCTGCATCATAGGTTGTTGACAAGTCTTCCTCCAATCCTGATGCCATGTTCTTCTTTGTGTAGTTCAGTTTCTCTGATTATTTTCTCAACGTACAGATCAAATTAAGTATGGTGAAAGAATACAACCCTGATGTATACTTTTTCTGACTTTAAACCACATAGTATTCCCTTACTCTGTTCTAATGACTGCCTCTTGAACTACGAGGTCTGAAAATTTAGTCCTTGAACTTAATTGTTCTAAGTGTTACATACCTCATTGCTGAGCATCACAATGGTCTGCTCCGAAGTGCTCCCCTTGGGAAGCTATGCACCAATGCTAGCAACTAGCCGATGCTCGAAAGCAGTTCTGGAATTCTTCCTGGAATGGCCATTGTGCCCAGCTCAGGGGAAAGTCCAGGAACTTAATTGTATAGTTGTCTGAGGGAGTTTTTAGACACTAAATGAATCACTATATTGAAACACCCTCCCTACTCACCTAATTTGGCCCTCAGTGACTTTTTTATTTACCCAAAGATAAAGGAAATATTGAAAGGAAGACATTTTGGTGCCATTCAGGACATCAAGGGTGATACAACAATAGCTCTGATGGCTATTCCAGAAAAAGAGCTCCAGATTGGTTTGAAGGGTGGACTAGGCTGTGGTACTGGTGCATAGTTTCCCAAGGAGAGGACTTTTTAGGTGACCATAGTGATATCAGCAATTAGGTATGTAAAACTTTTTTTAGGATGAGTTCACAAACTTAATTTTCAGACACCGTAATGTCACTGGGAAAGTAGTGCCTATGGGAAAAGATGAAAAAACTCTGCTGGACTTTTTCTCTCCCATTATTGTCAAATTTAAAGAAGAAAGGTCTGAGAGGTGACTGTCATTAAGAAGACAAACTGAAAAGGGTGGTTCAGTGTCTTACATTTGCACCAAGAGTGAGGCAAAGCAAAATAAACTTGAACTTCAGCACAACAACTCAGATTAATTAGCCTTGGGATAGCTTTCCCAAATCATGAATTCTAAAGAACACCATTTGTTAAAAGTATGTATTGACCCAAATACCCATTTATCCTCAGCTTACCCCCTCTAGAACTATGTATAAATACTACTCTTTGCTACCTAAGTAGGAAAGGAGGGCAGCTTTCTCTTAACAGTAAATGTGCTCATTTCTCCACATAAATATAAAACAAACAAAATTGTCATTGAGAGTTCTCCAATTCATAGTGACCATAGAGGACAAGATAGAATTGCCTTTTAGGGTTTCCAAGGAGTATCTGCTGGATTTAAATTGCCAAACCTTTTGGTTAGTGGCTGAATTCTTAACCATTATGCCACCAGGGCTCCTCAGATTAGCAAGTAAGCACAAATAAGCCCATATGTACCTTGCTTGGTTGATCCGTCCCTGCATGGTGGTTTTGAGTTAGGGAACAATGGCTGAGGACAGGAATATAAACCAAGGGAGCCTATAACCTTAGTGCTCAAATTGGGTACCACTGTGGCTTAAGCCAAGCCTGGACCGGAAGTCCTTCATTCAGTGTATGGGATAAGTGCGGCAGCCAGAGACAGATCCAGTTACCGGCTTCCAGAAGAGGACTAGTCTGTTGAGGCCAAGTCAAATCCCAGGATTTCTGAGCAATTTAAGGGTAGGAGGGAGAGAGCTCGAGCAGAGACACTAGGCTTCCTGCTAATAAGGCATGTGGAGGCGTGGGTGATTAACTGTGTAAAGGAGATTAAAGAGGTGTAATCATATTTATAACCTGTGTTTGTGGAACAGGTCATAACAGTTATAATTTCCATAATTCAAAGGAAATAGTCCTACCTCATTATGATGATTAGGAATCTATTAGCCAGGAAAATCACTATTAATCATTTCTAAAGTTGAAATGCTGTGACTACCAGTGTGTGAAGGCCATTTCTGGCCCTAACCTGGTTTTCTGCTCTAATCTCCTGTTCCTGCCTCTTCTCTTAAGCTCTGGCCACACCATGTTTTCCACTAGCTCTGAGCAGGTCACATTCTTTGGCCCTTTGAATATGCTCTGTTGCCTGTCTGGAAAGCCCTTCATCTTTTCCATCTGGCAAACTCCTAGACAATCAGCCAAGCCCAGCTCTGAACACTACCTTCTCTAGAAAGGCTTTTCTAACTCCACCATAAGTGGGCTGCTCTTCGCTCGCTGTCCCTCTAGAATGCCGTACACATCTGAATTTTCTTTCTCAGCCAAACTTAAATGTTGATCTCTCCCACTAGACCATTGATTTTCTGAGGCTTACTCTTTTTTTTCGTGATCCTATTCCCAGAAACCCTGGGGGTATAGTGGTTACGTGCTACAGCTGCCAATCAGAAGGTCCACAGTTCAGATCCACTAGGTGCTCCTTGGAAACTCTACAGGGCAGTTCTGTTCTGTCCTACAGGGTTGCTATGAGTCACAATTGACTCAACAGCAGTGGGTTCTGGTTTTGGGTAATTTCAGTGTCCTATATTTAAAAATTTATGAATAGAGGAAACTAAGGCCAATTGTCACAACTAGCATTTTGCTAAGTGAGCCTTCTGAACCCCACATTGGTGAGTGGCATCCAGGGTCTTAAACCTTGCCAAGCTGCCATCTGAGGGTACAGCAAATAGTCCCAACTTAGCAGGAATGGATGATCACGAAGGACCAAAATGACATGGGGGGAAGAGAACCCAGAAGACAGAGAGATTCACATGAGTGGGTGACTATATCGACTCGTGACTGAAAGAACCAGATCGTGCCCAGCCACCACCAGTGATAGCCGTGATGGAGCTCACAAAGTTGAGTCTTGCTGGCAACACAAGAATAAAATGGGGTGCGCCCTGAGATCTCCATTAAAAGACCACAACTGATGGTCCACGGCCTCAGAGTTCCCCTGGGAGCATGGCCCCTGGCCCTGATGCTGCCTCTGTCCGTAAATCATAAAGGAGGTCAACTCTCAGACAGGAAACGATTGGACTGGGCAACACTGAGTGACCATATCCTGTGTGCACTTTATGGTTCTGTGCATCTATAGGACATCCTCCTGCTGACCTCTTACTGGAGGCGGGGGAGTGGGTGAAGAGGAGGGGATAGGAGTTCTCTGGGAGGATAAGACATGTATGGAGCAGAGAGGAAGAGTGTGCTGTCACTGGGCAGAGAGAGCAGTGGGAGCTGCACATAGGTGGGCAAGAAAATTTATATGGGAATATACATTTTCATTCAACCATAATAAAAATAAAATAAAATAAAAATTGCTGAATACATTTTTTATTGACTTATTGGCTTACTGATAGATGACTAAATGAATACATGTATGATATATATGATATATATATGTATATATATATATCCTAAATCCATTTGCATTGATTATAACTCATAGCAACCCTATAGAACAGAGTAGACTAGCCTTCCATGGAGTTATATACAGCCCCAAGGCTGTAAATCTTTATGGAAGCAGATTGCTACTTCTTTCTTATACAGAACAGCTGGTGAGTTTGAATCACTGAGCACTTCAACCACTGTGCCACCAGGCTTATATAGATCTTTAAATCACAATGGTGCTGCCTAAATTTAGAAGGATGATAAGCTATTTTTGTGAGATCAAAGCCCAAATAATGCAGGCATAACCACTCCAGTAACCAATATAATTAGATGTGTTTCAATTTGGACATTTGTTTCAGTTCTTATTAGATTTACCTATTTTTACATAACAGCTGCATCTAGTCAAAATATAAGACATCAAGTCTGTTTCTTGGTCAAGTCATTAAATAAACATGTTATAGTCATAGAAACCTTTCCATTCAATTAACTGAATTAAATTATAGATATCTGCACTTTCTGATACCTCTTTCATTTTTGATAATTTTTCTGGCCACATGAATAATATATCCATTTTTAAATTAAAAACTAAGGAAAGCATTGTATTGTAAACTTTCACTCAATTACAATTAAAAAAAACTAAGGAAAGCAATCAATAACTGGAATACAAAAGTAATCTATAAGCATACTGTTGCATTTGTTTATAATTTTTGTATACATATATTTGTACATGTATATTTTACTTTGATCCATAATGAACATATTGATACATACAGCTTTATACTACTTTTTGACTTAAAATAATGGCATATATCATGTTTATTATAATCAATAATCATCAGGAAAATGAAGTTTTTTTTTAGCAATTCTTTTACTGTTGGACAGTTAAGATTTTTATCCCTAAGATCTGTTCTTAAAAGTAGAAATATTGAGTCTAAATAGTGTAAACATTTTTAAGGTTCTTGACACATGTCATCACCAAATTGCCCTAAAGAAAGGTTGAATTCCCACAAGTAGTATATGAGATTATTCCCTTTTAGTTAATGTGGAACTTCTTATCTCCTTTGTTTTTATATGAACCAGTAGATTATATCTATTTTTCTCTATTTTATATCTGTAGTCTATTTTAACTTGACTGAAACAAATGTTATGTTTATCTGATGGCTGACTAGAGTTAAAGTACATGAATTTGTTTTTCTCACTTAAATTGCATGATATCCATCAATCTATTTCTAAGATGCTATTAGTAGCATGTATGGATCACAAGCCTGATCTAGTTGACATTTCAAAATATACTAGTCCTTTATCCCTATCATTATTTTGAGTGTTTTAACCTCCAAAGAAAAATTGAGAGGGTTGGTCAATGACAGATTCAAACTCCAAATCACACTTTTGTTGAGAATTTTACCTTGAAGAATCATCAAGTGGTGAGGAGTTAAACATACAGTACAATTTTTCAGAAAATGATGGTAAATCAAGTACAAATATTATGATTTCTTTTACAAATTTCTATTCACTGATATGGTTCTTTAAATTTTATTTCTTGGGAAGACGGAGCTGTGCTAAGAAAAACAAATGTGTTTGTGTTGGAATCAGGGATTATAAAAAAACAGTGTATCTCCAACAAGCAACTGAGATGAGAAAATTTCTTGGATTGCCTTTCAACATTAAACAGTAGAGAGGAAGCACAGATTGTTCAATATGCAGGACTCATCATGAAGCTACTTTTGTTAACTCTTTCAGGTGTTCTTTTTTGTGGTTATGATAGACAGAATATTATTTATATTTTCAAAGATTTTTTTTTCCTTATACACAAATGAACTATGAAGTTACCAACACTTGTTTTTGGCCAGTAATTAATCAGGAATTTTTTTTTTTAAGTTGTTGGCACCATTTAAGATGAGATCATCTTACTGTCTTAGTCATCCAGCGCTGCTATGGCAGGAATACCACAAAGAGAAATTTTTTCTTTCATAATTTAGGACGCTAGAAGTTCAAATTCAGGGTGCTGCCTCCAGGTGAAGGCTTTTTATCTCCATTGCCTCGGGGGAAGGTCCTTGCGCTCCGTCTTTCCTGGTTAACGGGCTTCTCAGCACAGGGGCCCTGGGTACAAAGGTTGTGTTATTCTTCTAGCTCTTGTTTCGTGGTGGTAAGAGCTCCCTGTCTCTCTGCTTGCTTCAGTCTTTTGTACCCCAAGAGAGATTGGGTTTAGGTAAAAACTAATCTTGTAGATTGAGTCTGGCTTCATTAATGTTATAGAGATAGGATTTAAAACACACAGCAAAGTCACGCCAGATAACAAAATGGCAGATGATCTTATAATACCGGGAATCACGGCCTTCCCAAGTTGACATACATTTTTGGGGGGACAAAATCCAACCCATAACACTTACCATATCGCATTTGGTAGTATCAACACATTCCTCAAAAAGTTTAGAGCAAAAGGAAAACAAAACAAAAAAAACCTCATCTTGAGCATTGCTCTAGTTTCAGCCCTCAATGTGAATCTAAATGCCTTTGTTAAGGGAAAAAAATCTTACCAGGAAAAGAACAAGATCATCAAGATGTCTCTGGAACTTTCCTCCTCCTTCCCATTCCCATTGTGGCTACCATAATTTAGGGCCTTGGAATTGCTGCATTTGCCAACTACCTGCTTCCTCCAGTCTTCTGCACAACTGCTGGCAGATTCATCTCAAAATACTGCTTTGAACATGTCGCTGGTTACACGAAAACCATTAATCACTCCTCATCATCTACAGCAGTAGTCTGCCTCCGAACTGTTTTGAGCACGCATCTTTGTCAGTAAAACAATTTTGAGCAGACATCACTACCTATGTATATTTATGTAGAAATGACATACAATGTTATCAATTAATGTAATAAACATTAGTGTGAAATTTCTTTCTTTTTATAAATATAGAATTTCTTGTACACAAATGGATTGTCTTACATACCCTCTGGCTTTGGAGGACAATATATAGGAAGGAAGCCTGGTGGCATAGTGGTTAAGTGCTACAGCTGCTAACCAAGACATTGGCAGCTCGAATCCACCAGGCACCCCTTGGAAGGTATGCAGCAGTTCTACTCTGTCCTATAGGGTTGCCATGTGTTGGAACTGACTCGATGGCAGTGAGTTTGTGTTTTTGGTTTCTGTAGAATAGAGTTCATCCTCTTTAGCAAAGCATCAAAGGCCCTATACAGACTGGTTTCAATCAGCCTTTCCAATGCTATGTATTTTTAACTATATGCCTTACCAAAACTTAATTTCCAAGTAAATTTGTCTCTTCACTTTCTTCCCATTTCTGTGCCTCTTCTCATGCCATGTTTCTCATTTGTATTGCCCTTTATTTCATCTTAAATTACTCAGATTACAACCATCTTTCAAGACCCAGTTCAGATTCCTCCTGCTTCACTGTCTCCTTCCTCTGAACTGCAAAGCTATTATTGACTGGTCTACCCATTTGACAATCATGATAAATACCTTCTTCTTTGACTTCCACACGTAACACCTAGTAAATCAAAACCAAACCAAATCAAACCCAACCCAGTGCCATCAAGTCAATTCTGACTCAAAAAGCCCTAGGTATACTTGTTGATGAACTCATTGGCATGGCTAATGGAAACTGCTTTAAGCTGCAATAAGATAGAAATACCTAACCCACCACCACTGACCTGGGTCTGACTCAGTGACCCTAGAGGTCAGAGTAGAACTGCCCCATTGAGTTTCCAAGGAGTGCCTAGCAAATCTGAAATGCCAATCTTTTGGTTAGCAGATGTGGCACTTAACCCACTATGCCACCAGGGTTTCCAAGACAGATATAGATTACATCTATTAAAAGAAACTTTCGGACAGAGAATATTTTTAAACATTAAATCAGTTATCAGTTACATTTACTTAAGAGAAAAAAAATCTAGAAATAAGGTTGGGCTTGGACAGGTGCAGTAGAAAGAAATGGATTTGAATCTTTGAATCTAGATAAGATCTAAACTACTAGAACTGTGACTCTACACATACTGTACCCTACCCACAGGGACAGGAATCCTGATAGCTATGGTGAGTAATGGCTAACCAAAATGTCAATGGTTTGAACCCACCAACGGCTCTGCAGAAGAAAGATGTGGCAACCTGCTACTGTAAAGATTATAACCTCAGAAACCCTATGGGGTAGTTCAGCTCTGTCCTATAGGATTGCTGTGAATCAGAATTGAGTTGATGGCAATGGATTTGGTTTGGTTTTGGTATCCACAGGAACACAGTACCAGTATTTCTTCAAGAGAAGTATTTGGCCTTCCAGAAGTGCCATTTATCACAAACATTCTCGGTCAGTTACGGGAAGTGTGAGACACAGTTGCATCCTTAGAGTTGCAAACTTAGAGTAAACTCAGCAGTGTTTACATGAACTTTCAATGCTTCAGAATTTATGAACCTTACATTGCAAAGGAAATGGATCATCTGACCTTATGGAGCTTTTGTTTCTCTGCATCATTTTGGCACATCTTATGTATTAACGCTGTTGGGGAAGGGAGAAATTTTACTTAGCCTATTAAAAGTATTTATAGAAGCTTGTAAAATTCTACTTAAAACCTCAGGGAACTGCTCTCTTAGAAAGACTTCTCAAGTTTATCTGTTGCCTGCCTAGACTGAGTATACAGGGTACATTCAGAGTCTGTGAACATTCCACTTTTGAAATGAAACCAAATCCATGCAAGGTTATGCATGTGGGAAGGAATGTGATGCCTCCATTCTCAGAGCCTTTCCCAGGACCCCCTTCCTCAAATCTCTCCGTAAGCCTCAAAATCAATAAAGTTATTCTTTACCCTGTGTAGACACTAACATTTTAAGAACACTATTTCCTGTTATGTTCTAACTTCTTTAATTTCCACCTTTAAAGCATTAAAACACATCATCAATGTCTATCTTGTACATACAGCATAGATTTAAGGATTCTATTTCATAAAAAGAGAAACTAAAACTCTGTAATGGGAGAAGTGAACCGACAAATCAACAAATAGACATTTGTGCCAATTGAGTGCAATAAAAAAAGATTAAATGGCACGATTATAACCTACTCAGAATATTATATTCACTCATTCGACTACTATTCCTGTTTCAGCAGTGAGAGACTTAGGGCTGAAGAATATAATTATGTTCTTTGATTTAAAAACTCCATCGCCATCAAGTCAATTCCAACTCACAGCAACCCTATAGGTTTCCATTGAAGGATTCTTCCATGGTGTCGTGGACTGAATTAACCAAACTAAAGCCCATTGCTGTTGAGTCAATTCTGACTCACAGTGCAGTGACAGTGCAGGACAGGGCAGAATGGTTCCATAGAGTTTCCAAGGAGCGCCTGGTAGATTTGAACTGCTGACCTTTTGATTAGCAGATGTAGCTCTTAACCACTATGCCACCAGGTTTTCTGCTCTTTGACCTTGTGGAAACTAAAATTTTGAAAGTTAAAGACAATAAGAAATTTCCACATTATCTCTATCATCATTGTCTTTACCACCATCATTGTTAAATTTATCTAAAGGAAACTGATTTTTCTTTTAATTGTTATCGTTGTTCTGGACAGACAGTGAGGTGGCACCAATAAAAAGAGTCATAACTGCGGTCAAGGGTAGAATTGGGAGTTAGGGCAGAATGGTAATAAAGAAATGGACTGGGGGATATCAATTATACAATGGTGAAAATATTTGCACCAACACCAATGTGATTCCAGAGATGGACAACATAAAAAAACAAGATATGGGTAGAAGGTATCAGTGCCAGACACTGTGCTGTTTCCAAACAACATCTCAAATAATTTCAGAAACAAACCTCACTTAATTCTGCAATGTAAGTAATACTGTCTTCCCATTTTATAAATGATGAAACTGAGGGTTAGAGAAATTGCTCAGCATTACACACCTAGTAGGTGGCAAAGCCTGGATTCAAACCCAAGGCTGTCTGATGCTCACTCCAGTCCACTATGTGTGATGGCCCTCACAAGTGATACGCTGTGTCAAAGAATTGGATCAGTCCTGTGTAAGCCCTACTGCCTTCTGTCTCTTTTTAAAACAGAACTCTCACAATAATGTAATCTAAAAATCTACTGCTACCTATCTGTTCCTGTTACTCAAAGGCCCATGTCAGCACCTTCAAATTTCATCTGAAACTGTTCAAATTCGAAGAGACAACGTGACAATAATATGTTTTTTAAACAGTTGTTTAGGTAAATGTGTTTGGTCAGTAGTCTGTCAGCATAATCCCTAAGACACCCAGGTGCTGAGCAACACTGGGGTGTGGGGTAGCCAAATTCACAGCAACAAGGATGACAAAGGACTAGAGCTGTTAATTGTAAAAAACATCACTTATGCTGAATAGGAAGACCATAGAGAAGGAGAGTAGTGTATTTTTCAGACGGCTTAGTGAAATCTTACTGGTATTTTGGAGACTGAGCTCCAGAAAAACTTAATGTAAATCTAAACAATTATAAACTCAGCAGCCACTGAGACAAATCAACAAAACGTACTTTCTATACATAAAAATCAGGAAAGTATTACAGTCAAGATTATTGTGAAAAATAGGCTCCAAGTATAAGTGTATTCATTCTTTTTTCCAACAATAAATTCTGTTGGAAAACAACTCACAATAACATCATGGGTTCTCTAAGTTCTAAGGAAAGGATGATGTTTTCAACAACCAGGTTTCATTGTTCTCTGCAGAGATGGAGATTATACCAGTGCCAAAGCCAGCCAAATGTCGTCAGGAGACTCAAAATTAAGTTTAGGAATAGATAAGTGGGGGGGGGGGGGCAGAAAGGTGATCAAGGAGAGCATTGGTGGAGGGCCATTACATACTAGTGAAAATATGGATAGTACCACCAGTGTTGTATTGGAGACAGTTGGCCAACCTAAGGGCAGTGGAGATAGAGGAGAGAAGAAACCAAAATTTCCTGAGTACTTGAAACCCTGGTGGTGTAGTGGTTAAGAGCTGTGGTGGCTAACCAAAAGGTTGGCACTTCGAATCCACCAGATGTTCCTTGGAAACTCTATGGATCAGTTCCACTCTGCCCCAGAGGGTCGCTTTTGAATCAAAATTAACTTGACGGCAGTGTTTTTTGGCAGGGGGAGTCACCCTCTGCCATACACTGTGCTAAATTCTTTCCAGACACAGCTTCATTTAATTTTCACAACAACCCTATGATACATGGGAGTACTGTAATAGCTGGGGGTATTATTTCCAAGTTATAGATAAGGAGAAAAAAATAAAAGGCTAAAAGAACTTTAGTACCTTGCACAATGTCATAGAGCTAGTAAAATCTGGATATGAATTCAGTTTCTTATTTTCTACCCAGTGTCTGTTCATCCTCTCTTATCCTGAGAACATTCTCAGGCATATGAAAGACCAAAATAATTTAGGACAAATACTGAGTCATTGATGTTAAGTCACAGGGCATCTTCACAGCAGAAGAAAAGGTCATTTTTCAGGTCTTCTATTCATTTCTGCTACAACCCTACTCTCAAGCTCTGCCTCAAGTTCCCAGTGCAGTCTTCCCCAGGAAATGAGGATTAAGATAAACTCAAAGTGTGAGTCAGGAAAGGAGCAGTCCAGATGCAGACACAAAGTATAACACAAGCAAATCAAACACCATCAGACAAATGTTTGCAGACATTATAGAAATCACATAGTGGACTGCAGGTCCTGAGGCATTTCTGTCCAATTCTTCCACCAAACTGTATGCGCAGCTCTCTGATCAAAGTTGTCAACTTATAATTCAGCCAGTCATGGCCCCTCACCAGACTAAAGGACTGACCAAATAAACTAAGATATCAAAGAGAGAATGAACAAAAATCAAGAATTACGAAAATCTAGAGACTAAAATGACTCAGACATAGAGGAAACAGATATGATACAGACATTCTGAAGACTCGTTTCAAATAATAAAGCCAGACAGCAACTTGTGTTTCTTTTTAAAGGACATATACAACAAAGGATGTCTTTTTTCCATTAGATGACTAGCTCTTCAAATAAAAACTGGTGGCCATAAACAGTACTGTCAGAATCTCAGGAAAAGAGGAGAGCACTTTACTCTGCCAACATTACCCTGGGGTAGCTGTCAACAAACACCATTTACCTCCTTAGGCCCTGTACCCCCCTCTGCAATAAGGGGCAATCAGACGTGACAGGGAGAAAATGAGGTAGAAAGCACACGGGGCCAAGGAGAAACAACACCAGGACTTGTCGAACACAGAATCAAAGAATCCTAGAGGTGGAAGGTGTCCGTCTGGGCTGGCTCTCCAAGAGACCAGAAGGTACATTATCTTTGCTAGAAGGCAGAAAAGAAATGATGCTGACGGGAAACAAGTGTCCACGCACTAATACGCCTGGGCCCAATCAGTGGGCTGTGTAGAGGCACCAATGCAAAGGAATCCAGAGGATTCTGCCACTGATGGGAAAGAGGGTCTGCTCCTGGCATTGTGTACAGAACCAGATGAGAGCCAAGGTCAGGGACACAGAAGGGTTCATCGGCAAGATCTCTGTCACTAGGGTAAGGAAGTGAAGACACAGTCAGATAAGTAGCAGACACAAATACAAACTGGACAGACTTCCATGGTGTCATGCTGATCCTGGTGTGGAAGAACACTACCTACAGAATAAAACTATTGTGTAAGAAGGTAAAATTAAAAAGAAAGCTTGCACTTTATCCAGCGCATATTATGTGTCAGGAGTCCTGCTGATGTACTAGTTAAGAGCTCAGCTGCTAACTGGAAGCTCAGCTATTCAAACCCGCCAGCCACTTCTTGGAAAACCTACAGGGCAGGTCTCCTTTGTCCTGCAGGTTTGCCATGAGTTGGAACCGACTTGACCAAACCAATGGGTTTGGTCTGGCTTGCATTATGCGCCAGGCAGTACCCTGAGCACTTTAGATGCATTAGCTGTTTTAATTTTTCTCAGTTGAGTCTTGCAGTTATCCAAGGATGTAGGAATTATAATCACTGCTGTTAAGTCAATTCTGACTCACAGTGACACTACAGGATAGAGTAGAACTGCCACATAGAGTTGCCAAAGAGCTTTGTTCCAGAGATTTGAACTGATGACTTTTTGGTTAGCAGCCACAGCATTTAACCACTGCATGACCAAGGCTTAGGGAAGTGTGACACTCAGAGCTGTAGATCTTATAAGGAACAGAAGTAGGACGTGAATGCTAGGCTTTCCTACCCTAAAGTCTGCGGTTTATGATGGTGTCCATGGTGTACCAACAGCACAAAGCATGGGCTTTAGGCGATATATCTACCCCTGGTAAATAACGTGGACTGGGGCTGACTCACTTCTGTGTCAGTCTGGGGGGTGGTAGGCAAAGGCACGTGATACAGAGGATCATGGGAGACCTACTCACAAGACTCCAATAAAAAAAGGAAAGCAGGACACTGGGCCAGTCACAAAACTGAAAAACGAGGAACCCTGGCAGAAGCAAGAGCTTTTCTCTCGGTACAAGGTTTATGCTCACCAAAAGTTGAAGGTGTATTTATACTATTTGTATAAATCAACCAACCAATGAGCCAGTTATGTGCTTTGCATGGGAAGGAATGTGATTCTGACTCACGGCAGCCCCACGTGTGTCAGAGTAGAATGGTGCTCTATGGGGTTTTCAGTCACTGATTTTTCACAAGTGGGTCATCAGGCCTTTCTTTTGAGATGCTTTTGGGTGGATTTGAAGCTCCAATCTTTTAGCTAGCAATGAGCATTTAGCTGTTTGTACCACCTAGGGACTCTATTTATAAAATGTCCAAGAACAAACTGACACCTTATTAAACAGACTGTTGGACTGCTGATCCCAGCTTCCCAGATCTCCTTGGCTTAACTTATCATCATATTGCTTAAGTCTATTGCTAAGTACCAACAGCACAAAGCATTAAATTGTTCTCAGTCAATAATTTTGCCTTGAAGTTCTTCAAATGACAACTGACATTAAAGACATTTAAAGAAACAAAGATGTCAGATCATTTCTGTAGACCATGGCCTTTGCATGGGACCCTAAAGAGGGAGGACCCGTTCACCACCCATCATCCCCCAACCATACATCAGTCCATGCACTCTGTAAAGTACTGGTGTTGATTTATTCATTTGTGAGCCTTGAACCCTGAGTACTTTGTCTATTGTCTAATCTAACCTTACCTAGACTATTTTACCATTCAAGCATTAAATAATAGCCCCAGAGTTAGTCTCTTTGTGCCTAACAGACCAGAGGCATTAAAAGTTAAAAAAAAAACATGACTTAGCCTGATAGTAAGTAGCCTACTTCTTTCTACTGTTAAAACCATTACTTCATCTCCCAAAGTCTCCAAATAAGAAGAACAGCCCATTCCTTATTATAAGTAGTAACAATTTCCCCTCCCAACTAGAAAACATGGCCATTCCCTACAATAAAGTTTTATTTAAAGAATTAGATCACCTTAGACTCTGAATCATAACTGTGTTCTGGCTGCCCATGTGTTTTTGAGGAAATCACAATTGACTATGAAAATGTACAGATATTTGTCATTTTGGAAATATTTCTTAGCACTGGCTTTTCAGTACATAAAGGATTTTTCTAAGGACGGTGTCAGATGGCTCCGTGATTGTTCCCATTTTGGCATGCTAATCATTTTCTTCAATTACCAGGCTACAGACACTGTCAGCTTTGAAAGCAGGCTCCTTGCTGAAATGAAAATACGAGGCAGGAGGCCAGCGAGTTCTCTGTGACATTCACATGTGTCATTTTATACTAGACAGTAGCTATGGCTTTTCTGCAGGGTGGACCTGCTTTTATCACCTGCCATGGCATTGTGGGAGGACATAGGCATTCGAAAATTTGGCTAAAAATACTAGCACAAAGCTTCTGCTAAAATAGACACCCAAAACCAAGCCATATAGAAAACCGCTGTGTTAAACCCCATACGAAATGGAAGACAATTTCTCTTGCAGTAGAAGGCCCCTGTCGTCCCAGACCAGCTGTGGAAGGCATTGGCATATTTGGGTCTTCTTTGGAGTTTTACGGAGGAAGAACTTCAAGCAAACTTTAAAAGAGGCAGTGGGAGCACGCAGAATTGGGAGCAGTAGTGTGCTTTTAATGACTGAGGCTAACGAGGCCTTCCTCTGGTTTTCTTTCATGTTTCTCCATAAAGAATTTTTGTGCTTTCCTGTCCTGTTATTTTGCAGCAGCTTTTTTCCCCCCCTTTCCTGGTATGCTGCCAAACAAAGAAAAAACCTCTGCCCCATGTATTCTATCTAGTTGAAAGACAAATTTCAACTCTTCCACACAGGAGAAGGAGCCAGCAACCTGCCAAAAAAGTCAGGTAACAAAGGCTCCCTTCAAAGTTGTCCCTTTCCAGGCCTGCCGCTGCTCTGAGACCAGATGAGACCTTCCAGCACATCTGGGCCCTCCAGGGCAACCAGCACTGATTGTCAGCATGACCCATCAGGGATCCAGCCACTGTATTTACATTTTAATATGGATTTTGTTTTATTGCTTTTTCTTGTTCGTTCTCTGTGATTCCAAGGAAGGTAGATACACAGCAATAACCACTTCATATGGGGTAGAATCAGTTACATTTGTTGAACTGCAAATCGAACTAATAAATCAGAGCTGGAATATGTCAAATGAAACAAACATTTAGAAGGCTGGCTGTCAAGGTGTTTTGTTTGGTTCCTTTCCCTTGCACGTCTCTGCGGCCTGATCACTCTCTCCTTGTCTTGTTCGGTAGCTAGACAAAGGGTAGTGGAGTAACGGTTCCCCAGGACCCCATCTGCTGGAGTCAGTCTTCTGACTCTTTGGGGCAGGTTGGGGTGAGTCTAAGAAGAGTACAAAAGATGTGTTAGTTGGCTTCAGCAGAGACTGGTAGCCTTGGAAACCCTATGGAGCCACTTGACAGCTGTAGGTTTGGTTTGGATTTAGAAGGAAGAAACTCTTAGAAAACGCAATTCACCTTTCAGATTCTTTTCTCCTATTTCAGTCTCAACTTCTATTCCTTACGCAAAATATAATGGGCTTCCTGTGGCCTCACTTTTCCTGACATTCTTGGGGGCTTCTCTGTCGTCACTTGGCTGACGTAAACCAAAAGGCCACTGTGAGAGTACTGCTCTGGCCAGCTTGTTTAGACTCTGACTCCCTCCCCACACATGTTTGGGCAAAGCATTCCAGATTCTAAGCTGCAGAGGCCACCAGGACATGGGTGGTTACTGTCAACACATTTTATGGAGCATGTGAAACTGGCAGTGACCTTCTGCTTTATGTTCAGGTTACTGAGTATAGCGATGCGTACGTATTTGGGGGAAATATCTCTGGAATGAGGACATCAACCCTGCATGATTACAAACTGAGCTCTGAATACTTAAACAATTCTTATATGTACTCACACTCAGGCAAGTAGATTTTATCCCATAAACTGATAAACTACTTCAGGAAGGCATAATGCTCATTAATAATTAGCACCATTTACATGCAGTTAACATGTTCAAGTCCATCAAAAACTGCTTAGCACAGTTCAGAACCTAAGCTGTGACGAAACTTTTCCCCACTATCGTTTGCACCCTCTTAAATGTTACCGTAGGGAAAGTTATCTTTACTGGTCATTCAAAATAGACTAAATCCATCCCCATGAAATGGTAATAAATACTCCACCGCTAATAAAAAAATTCACAAGCCTTTCCAAACAAGCAACATTTGTGGAGGCCCTTTACCCAGCCCTATAAGAAATTGTTATAGTTATATTTAACTCTCGTTTTCTTTAATAAAACTTTTTCCTCTTAAAATAGAAGAAATACTTATCAGGGAAATTTTGAAAAATATAGAAAAAAGAACAGTATTAGAACAGATATAGTTATTAACATTTTGGTATTTTCCTTTAATTCTTTTTTTATTATGCTTTTAAATTTATTAAAGTTGATCATTCATTACACTTGTAGTTTCATTTTATATTACAATGTATTTACCTGTATAATTTGTCTTTCTAAATTTCTACTTAGATTGGCTATAAAATATTCTATTACAAGGATGAAACATAATTTGTTTTCTATTGTCATATTTTTCATTCTTTTCATTTTTAATATTACAAATAACATCGCAACAACTATCTGATCATAAAGCTTTTTTCAGATATTTAAATTCTTTTAGAATAAATGATGAAAAGTAGAATTAGTCAAAGGAATTTGAAGCTATTGATATATACTGCCCAAATTACTTTTCAAATACCAAAATATCAAACCAGCCTCACTGTTGTTGATTAGATTACAACTCATAGCTGCCTTATAGGACACACGTGATGGATTCGAACTGCTGACCTTTTGGTTAGCAGCCATAATGGCATTTAACTGCTGTGTCATCAAGATCTCCACTTTCCAAATAGGTTGTATTAAATTATATTTCCATAAGCAGTACACAAAAATGTCCTTCTGTTGTATTTTTACCTGCATTCTCAGATACTGCTGTTTGGGCTGTTTTTTATCACTACCTTAAAAGGCTAAAAATTGTTATTTCATTCTTCTGAATTACATGTATTTGTTACTGGGATTTAACATTTTTATTTTTTTATTTTTATTTAACATAACTGAGTGAAAATGTACATTCACGTATAAATTTACATGCCCACCTATATGCAGCTTCCACTGCTCTCCCTGTCCGGTGACTGCACACTATTCCTCTCTGCTCCATACACGTCTCATCCTCCCAACAGCCTCCTTTCCCCTCCTCTCCGTCCACCCCCCTTCCTCCAGCCAGAGGTCAGCAGGATGATATCCTGTAGATGTATAGAACCACAAAGTGCTTCCAATATATGGTCACTCTGCATTGCCAAGTCCAATCCATTCCTGTCCAAGGAGTGGACCTCTGTTATAATTTATGGGAAAGGGTAGTATCAGGGCTGGGGGCCATGCTCTCAGAGGAACCCCAAAACCGCTGGACCACGAACTGAGGTCTTTTAGTGGAGATCTCATGACATACCCCTTTTTATTCTTGTGTTGCCAGTGAGACTCCTCTCTGTGAGCTCCATCGTGGCTATCACTGGTGGTGGCCAGGCACCATCCAGTTCTTCCAGTCCCAAGTCGATGTAGGCACCCACTCTTGTGGGTCTCTCTGTCTTCTCGGTTGTCTTTACCGCATGTCATTTTGGTCCTCGGTGAGCATCGTTCCTGCTGAGTTCCTGCTGTGTCCTCGGATGGCAGCTTGGCAGCTCTTAAGACCCCAGACGCCACTCACCAATGTGGGGTGCAGAGAGCTCTCTTAGCAAAACGCTAGTTGTGCCAGTTGGCCTGGAATTCACCTAAGAGCATGGTCCCCCACCCCCCGCCCCAGCTACTCTATCCTTGCAGTATTGAGTCAAGATGGAAGGAGTACTCAAGTTATGCTGAAGTCCACTTAATGTTGTTCTTGTTTCTAATGTGTGCTATCACTGCTTTCTCCCAACTAGATTTCTAGTAACTATCTAAACTAAACCCTCCCCACCGTCCCTCCCTCTCCTCCCTTGCAGCTGTCAAAGAGTCTTTTCTTCTATACACAAGTCTGTTTTTGAGATCTTACCGTAGAGGTCTCATACAGCATTTGTCCCTTTGTCGCTGACTACTTTCACTCAACATAATGTTTTCCAGTTGAAACCAGGTTAGGAGATGTTTCCTGGAATCATCGTTATTCTTTATCATTGCATAGTGCTCCATTGAGTATATGTACCATAGTTTACCTATCCATTCTTCTGTTGTTGGGCATCTGGGTTGATTCCATCTTTTTGCTAACGTGGACTGTGCTGCGGTAAACATTCTGGTGCATGTGCCCGTTGGTGTAAAAGGCCTTGAATCTGTAGGATATATTCCAAGTAGTGGAGTTTGGGATTTAACATTTTTAAGTTTTTTACAAATAGCACATTATGGACATTTACTCATTTATTTACCGAGTCTGAATTTTTTTTATGTCACTACATAAATACATATTGTTAATTATGTTAACACATAATACATATTGTTTGTTATAATTCATTGGGGTCCTTCATGAATTTTGTATTAAATTCTGTAACTTCACTAACTGCTCTTCTTAATGCCTGATCTTTCCTTCTGCTAACAGTTCAAAGGATGGCCTTGATTTTAACACAGTAAAAATGAATTAGGAATTTTTTTTCAAAGTTATGATTCTTGAATACAAAATTTAATCTCATATGTAAAGTTAGAAATTCCATATTACTGTTTCTTCTCACACCCCCAAATTTCTGCCCAAGTCTGAGCAGTAAAGACAGGTGCACACATCCCAGATAATAATGATACCAATGAAACAATGAAAGCACCTATCAGAGTGACCTAGTTCATGGTGGCTGCTCCTTAAGTGTTCCTCCTAACAATCAGACTTATTGTCCTCCTGACTTGGCTTGGCATAGTGAAGAACTATAATTGAAAAGACACCTTCCAAACACAGGCTGAAAATACACACCCATGCTTTTTGGGAGGTCAAATTCACTCGTTAAAGGGTAGAAATAACTACAGATTGAGATACGTGGCCCCAGACCACCGAAGAACTGGAGTTAAGGTAACCCTACCGTGGGACTCGGTGATGGGATGCCCAGGTACAGCAAAGCTGGCTGCAGCTGAAGAAGGGGCCAAAACTTTCAGGCTTCAAGAGATGTATATAGGGGTTTAGCATGTATAGGGCACAAGAAATTAAGTTAAAATAATTGAAGGCAGATATTATTCATCTAAAACAAAAACTTCAGGTTGATAACTAAACTGCACAGTGCTTTGAGAAGTTCAAAACGTTTTCATATTCATCTTCTCATTTGGTCCTCCCCCAAATTTAGTGTGTTGGATTACATCAAGCTTATAGTTATGGTAACCAAGATGACAGACATTTATACAGTGTCCACAATAACAAAACTTTAAAACTGAGCTGCAAATTAGCATCAAGTTAATAGACTGTGAGACCAGGCAACTTTGAGACCTCATTCAATAACTCCTAGGCTTGTTAAAGACCTTTTCTCAAGCTGAATTATTGGCTCTGTTATTCCAGAAATTTCACCAGATCATCAAAATTAACTACCTTGTCCTTCAAGAGCTCACTGAAAATCTGGGGACAAATAGCATTTTTGGTGGACATGTGTCCTCATTCTGTCCCTTAGTGTGACTTTAACTGCTCTCTCTTGACTTAGGGAAACCTCTAACAGAGAACTGCATTGGGATAGTTACAACCACAGAAGCTTGTTCACAGTATGAAGGTCTTGTCTAAAGACTAAGGAAGTTTAGTTTCTGTGTGTGCTCCTTACGTAACATCTATAGAAAGCTCAACTTGTCTTCTCTCTCTGACTTTATAAAATTCAAAAGTAGACCCAGTATCTGCTTTCAAGTTCATGCAAGAGAAGACTCTTAGGATTCTTTAAGAAACAAGTAAGTCCTATGCCTCAGAAGCCTGAAGAGTTTCTGATTCCCCAGATGTATTATCACAGTAGTAACTATACTGGCCAAGACAGTACTTATGATTGTGCAGACTGGATGATCAGCTACATGTGGATCTGAAAAAGAGAAAAATCCTATGAAACAACCAATCACACATACTTATAGGTAGAATTCTATCAATCTTAGTGTTCCAGAGTATAACCCCACAGGAGAAAGGGTACTAAGAAAGACTGTTGAAAATAACAGTAGTTTTCCTAAAAGCTTCTCATAAATGAAGCTATCATAGGACAGTCACTAAGAATCTAGGCTCTGGAAGAAGACTGACTTTGTTAAAAATCTGCGATGTATTACTACAGTAGCTACTTGACCTTGGGCAAGTGACTTGGCCCCTCCAAGTCTCGGATTCCTCATCTGGAAAGTGGAGATGATAGAGTAGTACCAGCCTCATGGGGTTGTCGTGAGGATTAAATAAAACTCTTATCCATAGTAAACACCTTATAAATGTAAGCTATTCTTATAGCAGTAGTATGTTACAAGTCTTTGTTCCATAGACTATTCTTATTTATTACAAGTCTCTCAACAGATATTATCAGAGGCCAGTACAACGTCTGCATGAGAAATGACAGCATGCACACAACTCAATCAACAGAGGAAAGCTTTATCACAACAAAGTGACAGAATGTTGTTGGTAGTTGCTGTCCTGTTGGCTCCAGCTGGTACTGATATTATGTATAATAGAATGAAATATTGCCTGGCTCGGCCCCATTTTCATGATCATTGATATGTTTGCATCTATTCTTGTGGCTATCATGTCAATCCATCTCATTGAAAATTTCTTTCATTTTTGTGGATCTTTTACCAAATATGAATTCCTTTTCCAGTGATTGGTCTTTCCTGATGGTATGCCCACAGTAAGCAGGCTGCCTTCCATTTCCAAGGACAAGTCTAGTTGTACTTCTTCTAAGACTGATGCATTAATTCTTCTGGCAGCCCATGGTGTATTCAGTATTCTCCACCAACACCACAGGTCAAATGCCTCAAATCTTTTCCTGTCTTCAATTTTCAGTCACAAGCACATGAGATGACTGAGAAGACCACAGCTTGGTTCAAATGTACCTTAGTCATCAAAATGACATCTTTGCCTTTAGAGCTTTAAAGGGGTCTTTCACAGCAGATTTGTCCAATGCAATGTGCCATATGAGCTCCTGACTATTGTTTCCATGGATACTGATTTATTTTTATCCAAGTAGAATGAAATAATTGACAACTAAGGTCCTTAGTAATCAAGGAAAAAGCTTTATTTCTTTATCTCCCCATTCAAAAAGGTAAACATTCTGTTCATTATGTTTTTTAGATTCACTATAACGCAAGCACAGGAAGAATTTATAAAATATTCATCATACTTGGCACTCTGTCCTTTTCTGAATGTGAATATTCATATCTCTCCTTAATTCTGGAAAATATTTAGCTATGTTTTCTGTTCTCTCTCACTAGAATTATTACTTGATGTATAATGGAACTTCTCATGTTTCACAACCTTTTATATTTTAAATTCCCTTTTCTCTGTTTTACATCATTTGGTAATTTTCTAATTTACATGCTTTAATTCATAAATTCTCTCTTTGACAGAATTTTCTCTTCAACCATTTATTTCTTTTATTGAGATTTAAAAAGTTTTTCTAATGACTAGCATTTTTATGGAGCTTTAATGATACAGTGGTTAAGCATCCAGCTGCTAACCAAATGGCCGGCAGTTCAATTTCCCAGTCATTCCTCGGAAACCCTGTGGGGCAGTTCTACTCTGTCCTGTATGAGTCAACTTGAGAGCAATGGGTTTTTAGTTTTATATATTTTTATTTCCAATCACTTTAATTCATTCTTTTTTATCTACCTGTTTTAATTTTGTTAGCAATAAGTTATTTCATAAACTCCAGTTTTTATATGTTTAGCAGCTATTTTTCACTCTTTGATTCCTTGAAGATTTTAAACATACTTACTTTTAACCCCCTCCATCCTATACATGCTACCCTAGGATGATTAGCATTAGCATGGCAGGCTGTGATACACCCAAACTCAGGTTGATGGATGGTGTCAGGGAGTGTAATACCTAAGTGGACGATGGAAGCAGATGAATGGAGGTGATGTGATATAGCTACCATAGAACTTTCATTTTGCTCACAATAGGTTTTAAGATATCTAAGGAAAAATGGTGAATCCTTTTAAGAAATATGCTAGACTAAGACATATGATAAATGGCTCATTTTATAATTCAAAATGCTAACTATTCCCAAGAAGTCTTCATTGTCCGTTACTCAACAAAAGAGCTTAGGGTTTAATACTGTTCGTAATAACTGTGGGCTGAGTTGATGAAGGATAGATCCATCTACTCACATTTAATGTTTCTGAAATTAGAATGGTCTTATGATCAATGTATACATTCACTGAGAGGTTTTATTTACTTTCTTCATCTTAAAAATGTCTTATATCAAAGTTACATCTTTAAATGAATGCTCTTTGGAATTGAAGAAATAGCATATATTAATATTACTATGAAAAACCTTTCAACGTAAGCACGAATACAATTAAAATGAGAGTAACAAATTTGCTATTTCTAATTAAATGGGAACAATGGAGACTAACTCCTAACTGAAGTGGACAGACTATGTTATACAATAAAATCAGCAAAAGTCTGATCTTGGTCAAAACCGGAGGAAAATTAAATTACAAGGGTTTGAATTCTTTGGAGCAAAATAATCTTTTCCTGGCTCCCTAGGGTCTATCCTTAGGAACAACGCTGACTCTTAGACAGCTCAAGTGAGCTTTCCAATAAGCTAGTGGAATCAAGTTTATGAGTTTTAATCTGCTCAGTTAAGAGGAACTTAACTGGTAGAGAAAAAACTAGAAGGGGATTTGTGGATGTTTTTTATCAAAATTGAGGTATATGGAAGAACCTTTTCCCCTGAGGCAAAGAAAACAGTTGAAGAGACTTTCCAAACAGAATATCCCAGATAAAAGTCATAGTACAGAATTATGACACAGTCATAAATTCTGGTTCTCTCATGCCCTAGCAAGACTGGAGGTGAGTGATAGGAGACCTGGGACCTTTCAAAAACAAGGTCATTGGCTCCTTCTAGTAGAACATTTCCAGATGCTTAGCTTTATTCCACTAGTAGCAAACTAACTGCTTTGCTCTAGTCAATAAACCAACCAAGGCTCTGGGGGCAAATGTTAAAGTCTTTAAAAAAGAATTGCCATTCAGTAAATCTTATCCAATGGCATGACCTAATGATTTAATAATTACTCTTTGGGAGAAGCTGGAAACAAAGGTATTAAAAAAAAAAAAAAAAAGGTCAAGAGGCTAAATTCCATATATGCACAAGAAACTGATTTAAAAGAGGCAACCATTACAAAACAAAGTATAAAGGAATTGTGTATCTGTTGTGCTAAAAATAAAGAATACTATTCATAAAATTTCTATGCATGAGTGTATGTTTTGATCTTAAATATATTTTCTTAAGAACTTTTAAGTTCAAGTTAAACTCCAACTTAAATCTGTTAGGATAAGATAGTTTTTATGCCATGTCTTTGAGAAAATAAAAGTTGGACCTAAGCTTATTAAGTATAGAAACATGGAAACATAAACACTTTTAGAGAGAAAGGACTCTGGAGGTCTTGAAATCTGAAACACTTCTCATCTTCAAATTTCTTGTGTAACTCTGGGAGAGAATAGTTGTCTGGGCTCTTCTCTTAAGCGCTGTCCAGTTACTGGGTGACTGTGGCCTTTTTCTGACAGTCAAGTCACCTGAACAAGAATTATACCTCACTCTATGTGTCTTCTCTTCTGGTTCTCAATTAAATCTTTTGTGAGCAGTTTGGGATTACTTCTTTTCTCCTTTAAGTGGATTCTCGCTAAAGGCACCAATAGCCTCAACTACCAAGTGCAGGGAACTCATTTCTGTTCTTCACAATTTGTGTCTGGCATTTAACATGGTTGTACACCTTGTTTTTGATTTTCTCTCTTACCTTGACTTCCTTCACATCACTCATTCAGTTCTCTTTTACTTCTCTACCTGTGCATTCTTGTCTTTTGTGTGGGTTTGCTTTCTTCTGCCCTTTAAATACTAGCCTATTATAGCCAGAGATCTGCTAACAGCCCTTTCTATTCTTAACTCTGAAGACTTTCTCTAGTTGATCTCTCACATTCCCATGACTTCAACTACCACATAAATCCTGAAGACTTACAGTTTCAGCTCAGAACTCTCTGTGATTCTCAGACCTAGATATTCAGCTGCCTGTTAGCCACTGACCTCAAACTCAACAAATACAAACTGAGTATACTATTTCTCTCACCTAAATGGACTTTTCCTGCATTTACTCTTCTAGCCATCCTTCCAAACTGTGTGCATCATTCCCCCCACATAAATCAACTTCTCCTGTATTCACTATTTTCCAGAAGCATTCACCAAGCCATCCAAGGCAAAAGCCTGAGGAGTTTCTTAGACACACTTTACTCACATTCAGTCCTTACAAAAGTTCATTATCATCTTCTTCTCTATTGTGATCATAACAAATACGTGTTAGATACATACAAGCTTTGTAAGTCTTTACCTCATTTAATTTTCACAAGAATCTTGTAAGAATTTATTAGTATTTCTATTTGACAGAAGTGTAAATTCAGACAGCAATTAGTGATAGTAGCTAATATGTGGTACAGTTGGTATTCAAGCTCAGTTTGACTAAACAGCCTAATGTCCGCTATGCTAAGTAGTTATTAAGACATGTAGAATTTATTTCCTCCAACTCTTCCAGAGAAGTCCACTCCTGTGGTGTCCCTTGCATTGTTCAGCCCTTTATCAGAAACTAAACTCTAAGTTCCACGAAGTCCAGGATCAGCTGTTCATCAGTGCCTTCAGTGCCTTGCACAGTGATCAATCCAGTGCCTTCAAGCCATTTCCAACTGGCAGCAATCCTCTAGGACAGAGCAGAAGTGCCCATTTGGTTTCCCAAGGCTGTAACCTTGGTGAAAGCAGAATGTTACCTCTTTCTCCCTTAGAGCAGCTGGTGGATTTGTACCACCCACCTTTCAGTTATCAATTGTTTAACCACTGCACCACCAAGGTCCCTTAGCACAATGAGTGGCACTTAATATAGCTGCAGTAAGTGTTTGCTGAGGAAACAAATCAAGTACTTTCATCATGTTGATAACAGGCAAGATGGTCATATAATTTATTGTCCAAACAAAGGAAGTTTTGGGATTGAAACAGGGCACTACCAATAGTTACTAGGGCTCAACAGCAATAGACAGGAGTGCCCCAGATAAATTGGGGCATACTATCATACTAATAACTGGGCTACCTGTGCCCAATTGCTTTTTGGTAACTGTCATGGATTGAACTGCGTCCCCCAAAATGTGTGTATCAGTTTGGTTAGGTCGTGATTCCCAGTATTATGTGATGCTCCTATGTGTTGTAAATCCTGTTTCTATGATGTTAACCAGGGACGATGGGGCGGTTGTACTAGTGTGGCAGGACTCAGTGTGCCTTGAGGTAATCTCTTGGGATATAAAGGGCAGGAAAGCAAGCAGAGAGTTGGGGTCCTCATACCACCAAGAAAGCAGGAGCAAAGCGCATCCTTTGGAAAAGATTCAGGGTCCCCTGTGCCTCAGAAGCTCCAGTAGAGGGGAAAACTGATGGCAAGGACCTTCCTCCAGAGCCAACAGAGGAAGACTTCCTCTGGAGCTGATATCCTAGGTTTAGACTTTCAGCCTATTTTACTGTGAGAAAACACAATTTCTCTTTGTTATAGCCATCCATTTGTGATATTTCTGTTACAGCAGTGCTAGATGACTAAGAGAGCAACCCAACACCATTTTCTCCTCTATAGTCCCCTCTGTATTGCAGAGAGTGGAAACTACGTCCCTAAAATCTCTGGTAGCAGGATTATGGTTTAGATTACAACAATCAGGCTAATTTACGTGAGATTTCAAGGGCAAAAGTGAAACAGAAATCATTATGACTTCCTGGAGGTGGGCTTTGGCAGACAGCAGATGTGAACTTTGGCCCAAAGGCTTCCAGTATCTTCCTACAGTTTTGCATTCTGGTACTATAAGCAGCTGAGAGTATTGCTGGCAGTTTCCTTTGGCTCTCATGCTTCATGATTTTCTAAATACTAGTAGTTGCTTCTCTGATCTTTCCTCACTGGGCCTTCAACATTTTTATAAGTCCATGTATTCTTGAGCTGCTGCACTAGTCAAACTGTCAACTCTCTGTGGCTTAGAAGAGGAAAAGTTGATTTTCGGGCTCAGGCAAAGTTAGCTTCAGGTTAGTAAGGACGCTCCTCTGTCTGGTGACTCAGAGAGCCAGGTTCTTTCAGCTTTCCTCCATCTTGACAGATGGCTTCCAAGGTTGCTTCCAGGACAAGTGAGTGTTGGAAGAGGCACATCAGCTCTTAACCACTTTGGCCCTGAAAAATTACTACTTTACTCCCTTTCAGAGTCCTTCCGTCAGGACCAGTTGTAAGTTCACAACCTAACAACAAGAGGATAAGAGAACAAGGAACTGTTTGGTAGACATTAACTCTTTCTGTGACAGGCTCTGATTCTCTATAGTAAATCCCTTTCTACTTGAAGTAACTAGTTTCTGTTCTTCTGACTGATACATTGTGAAATAAAACATACTGGTGTAAATCTAAATATATTAATTTTATGAAGTAGTACTTATGGTTTGTTTCCATGCTTAAATGTGTAAATACAGGCTTTACTTGGTATGCATACAAGCTTATTAAAAAGTTTACATATATGCTTAGTCTTTAGCTTATCTACCTATTGATAAATATTATTTTGAATTAATTGATTCAATAATAGGATTAATGTCTTTAATGGAGAGAATAAAACAAAAATGTGTTGACATGTAACCTTTTCATATATGTATCTAAGCATTCCTTTAAATGAAAATGGTTTACACATTTTAGTGCATGAAATGGCTTTGAAAATTCACAGAGATGTAGAACCACCATCATCTTTCAGCCTAGAAAGACATGGGTCCACATCAATATCTTCATATATCAACATTTTTGATGATGCATAAGGTTGTACTAAAGCAAGAAAATAGCTATGCCCTAGAGTAGATGTGAAATATGATATTGATTCCTGAATTTTCTAATCATTATACTTTCTGTAAAATTATTAGCTCCTGATAAGCTGATAGCCAAGAAATAAATAATATATACACAAATCCACTCAAGCAAAGCAGTATCTTCAAGCATTTTCCAAATGGTTGACTTAGAACAGTGTAAACATGAACATAATTATACTGTGGATATGTTGTATATACTGTAATGGATGTTCAGCCTTCCCATTTGAAGGTGATATTCAGTGGACAGGCACTTTTTTCCATCTCAGTGACCATAGTGAAGAGGGGTTAATTTCCTGGGATGATGTATAGTCAATGTAGATTGCAGAGCTTGCCTACCCTACTGGCAACTTTCAGTTCTCACCTCAACCGAGACATTCATCATTGTGTCCTGCCTACTTGTGTCTCTGTCAACAGATGAAGGTCATGCTACTCCCTCCAATTGGTGTTAATGAGAAATGTGGGTACAACAAGCGCTCTAAAAGATGAGTGTGAATTGAAAGGATCAGCTGTTACAAGACTGAAGCCTAATTCTAACACATTTCATCCCGGGTTAATTTACGGAACCGAGAATAAAGGGAAAGTGGGTGAAAATTCACCAGTACTGAACACTTACATATGGGTCAGAGTCTGTGCTTAATATATTTCCCTACTGATATATCACAACACCCCTTGCATAAGGCACTATTATTATTCTAATTATTGCAATAAGTAGGCCTGATTATATCACTTACTGTGTTGAAAACTTTGAGCAAACCCTCAAATCTATCTGAAGCTGTTTTCTTACCTGATAAATGAGAATAATAATATCTACCCTGTATCTAGGCATGCTTCACATAAATAATTGTTTCTTTAACATTTTTCTTCTTTTCTAGATTGTTAGCTGCATGAGGTTTTTATCAGATTCCAAAGAACGTACTCCATCCTCTCTGAGCCTATGTATAGGAGAGGCTTTAAAATAAGTGCTCGCATGGGTAGTTTCAACCCTGTGTGGACATGAGTGCTTCCTCAGAGGCCACATTTAGTATAGTACCGTAAGAAGCTTATCTTTGCCACTAAAAATATCAAGCAGCCAGCAATAGTAAGCAGAGAAGGTCATTTTGCTACCGATGAATACTGTTATATACCCATCGAGGGACATAGAACAGGTCTGAGTAAAGATCCAACTCATCCATCTTGCATGCCAGGTATGAAGACTAGTGAACAATCTACAAAGAATTACCCTGAAGTTAGAAGTTACTTATGGTCATGGGTCAGTGGTTGACCTCTGTTGATTCACTGTGGTTCTTTTGTCTCAACTCCCTTGTAGTCATAAGGAATGGAAAATAGAAGTCCAAGCTGCAAACTACAACATTCTAGGGAGCCTAAGTCCAACAACATCAAAGATACTAACAATGATAATAATTGTTCTTAACTTTTCCCTCTCACTTGGTCAATCAACCATGAATACAGCAAATGTCTTACTATGGGTCAAGTTCTGGGGGATAAAACAATAAATAAGATACATATAAGCCCTGCCTTCATAAGTAGGGAAGGAAAATGTGAAAGAAAAAATTATATATGTGAAGAATGCCTAGATGGTGCTCACTTCAGCAGCCCATGCACTAAAATTGGAACTATACAGACAAGATTAGCATGGTCCCTACATAAGGATAAGAAGAAAAATTAACTTGACCTGTAAATGTTCACCTAAAGCATAACAAAAAATAAAAAAAAGAATGCCTAGATACAGAGCAGGCATTACTCTTGTTATATAAAAGAAGAGAAAACCAAGGTTGAGAGATGAAAGAAGCTTAGCTCAGTTTCTAAGACAGTAAGTGGCACAGTCAGCCCATAAGTCTGGACTTACGCTTCAGGTGTAGGGCACTGTACACTGTAATACTGCTTGGCTGACTCTCTTTAATGATACCTTTCTACCAAGGCATTCTGTGTCAAGTCTACTGTGGGTTGGATATGGCGAACACAATGAAAGGAAGAGCAACGTTGATTACAAATGCTTTGGAGGTGACCTGGAGTCCTTTTCTTTCTCAGTTTTAACCCATAAGCACAAATATGGATTAAATTATGACTCAAAGAAATGCCTTTGTTTCAGATAACCGTGGGCCTCATTAGTTTCCATAAAAAATCTTCCTTTTATTCATTAGGACACCTGTGACTTTTCTAGGGGTCACTGACCACCTAGAAAATACTTGTAAGGTAATGGCTATGTGGACACTTATCCTGTGGTTTCCATCCCCCCCAAAGGGGAAGCTTTAGATGAAATTGAGACTCTCAAAATTATGATATTGGCAAGGCCTTTGGAAAGCTTCTAGCTCAACCACAATAGGAAATATCCCTTGCAAGAACTGCCTCTGGAGAGGAAGGATAATGAAAATGGCTACAGATGCAGGTGCTGGAAACATCTGACCAGTGGAGGCCAATTCTGAGGGACCTAAACTCCTGTGTATTTGATTTCTGTATGCCTGAGCCTCTTTTGCTTGCCTTATTGACTCAAGAGTTCAAGGCCCCAGAATAGAAGACTTTCAAATGTCTGTCAGTAAACTGAGAGTCTGCTCTTACCTAGCCTGGTGGAGGACCAGAATGAAGAAGAAACAAACTCTGACTCTGGAGAGCTTAGTCTGCATAAGAAATTGAGATTGACATGAAACAGAGGGAAAAAAGCCTCAAAAAGGTCCAGAGATAGGAGAGGTCAATTTTGGAAGTGGGATTTGACTGACAATTGCAGGATGTGATAAAAATTTGAGCAGACGAGTTGGAGGAGAAGGGCCTGCCAGTTAGGACACACAGCACCAGCAATTACAGAGGTGAGCAAAGGTGGTTTGTGAGGAGCACCGTGAGGTAGCTCAGCTGGCTGAAATAGAGGCTCTGTCTTGGAGAGAAATAGGATTTAGCTGGCATGGTATAGTTTAGAGAGACCTAGACCACGAATCAGAACTTGGCTCTTGCTTCTAAACAAGCTGTGGTCCATGTTCTCAACAAAACCACATTCTTTCTGGGATTTAATTTATTCACATGAAAAATCAGATGATTCTATTAGATGATAACTGACATCCCCTTCCAGCTCCAGCAACTAAGATTCTCTGCTCTCAAAGCTACCGCAGAAGGAAGAAAGCATCTCAACTCCTGGTTAAAGGTCCAAAGGAAATGAGAGCCAATTTCACAAAGAGAAAACATTCTGTTATTTTTAGCACAGTGGAGACTCCCTCAAATTCCTTAAACCCTAGGGAAGAAATTTGGGTGGTTTAACGTTATGTTATTGCTTACTATTATTTTGCTCCCAGGACTTACTCACTGTTGAAGCTTGGGAGGTAGAACGAGGGAATGTGGCTCTTGTGCTAGTTTCTCTTTCTTTCTGCCCCCTGCTCTTCTCACAGGGAGCCATGCTATACCAATTACATGACATCACAACCTGTAAGACTGCTCAGCACATTTCTTTCTTCACCATCATTTTTCTTGAAGACACTTCCTCCCAGTCAAGGCTCTTGATGGGCACTGTGGTGGCTTTCAGTTAATGCCTTGGTGCTGGGGACTGCAGAGGGCCCTGCCTTCTTTGGGCAGTGCTTAGAAGGGCGGAAATCACCTCTGCCCCTTGGCAGATGACAGGAATAATTGTGCAGAAGGCATAGCAAGAGCCTATCTCTCACAGACATAATTCACACAGCAGATAATTCCGTCTGCATCTCAACACAGCCAGGATAAACATGACATCTTAAATAGGCTTTTATATAAATCAAGTATTCTGCAAGAAATAGTTTGATCTACACATATTACCCTCAAAGAGAAGCCATAAGAAAATTCATCTCTGATGGCCAAATAAAAATAAGCACATATACACACACTCATCAATGGGAAGCTGCTAAGACCTTGATTTTATTGCTAAATTTACTATGCAGCATTCTTGGTTTATATTTAACTCAAGGAGGAGATATTTCTGTTTGATCATTTTTATCTCCACCCCTTTAGGAAGTGTTTGCTTTTCAAACTGCTAGCTGTTCTTAACAAGAAGCAGAATGACCAAAGCCACCTTTTCCTGGTGGCACCTTAGGAGGTTTTGACTGCTAATAGTACTACTTCAACTGTTGACTCATGTGTGATAAATCTTTTTCAGTTTGTGAGGTTAGCCATCAAGGTTTCACCAAAGCTAGAAGGCAGTGCCTGTATTTAGATGTTTCTCATGGTTTCAAGCAGTAAATCACAGAGAGAGAAAATTAAAAGACATTTGTTGAAATTAAATTATCTGCTTACGAGTGGCACATTATATTTCCCAGTCTAGAAGATACAAAAAGAAAACAAAATTCCTGGATGTCTATGCAGTAGACAGGGGAAGATTCTGATCAGTCTTAAGTCATACACATGTCGCTATGAGTTGGAGTTGACTTGATGGTAGTACACACACATATATATACATCACTGTGAGTCAGAATTGACTCAACAGCAGTGGGTTTTTGGAAACCCTGGTTGCATAGTGGCTAAATGTTATGAGTGCTACGAACAAAAGATTGGCATTCAAATCTGCCAGGTGTTCCTTGGAAACTGTGGAGCAGTTCTACCTTGTCCTGTTGGGTTGCTATGAGACAGAATTGACTTGATGGCTGACATACATAAAACCATATATACACAAATTTTGAGATTATGTACAGTGAAACCTGTGATAGTCAGAGCCCAACATGACTGTCTTGTTTTTCCAGGTCTTGCAAGTTTTCCTCGTTTTATAGAGTGCAGTCTTACCACCTTTCCGTCACTCTCCATTAGTGGAAAATATTTACTTTTTCTTCTCTGACAGGTTTCTGTCCTACACAGGTTCCAGCTTTCATAGGTTTTACTGTAAAATTGTGAGATATAGATCTCTCAAAAAATTTTTTTTCACATAACTTATTTTTTTGTTATGATTGAATGAAAAAGTACATTCCCATATAAATATCCATGCCCACCTATATGCAGCCCCCACTGCTCTCCCTGCCCAGTGACAGCACATTCTTTCTCTCTGCTCCATACATGTCTTATCCTCCCAGCAATCTCCTGTCCTCTCCTCTGCACTCACTCCCTTTCCTCCAGTAAGAGGTCATCAGGATGACATCCTATAGATGCGCAGAACCATAAAGCACACACATGATGAGGTCACTCTGTGTCGCCAGGTCCAATCTATTCCTGTCCGAAGAATTGACTTCCATTATGATTTACGGACAGGGGCAGCATCAGGACCAGGGATCATGCTCTCAGGGGATCTCTGAGGCCCCTGGACCATCAACTGCAGTCTTTTAGTGGAGATCTCAGGGTGCACCCTTTTTTATTCTTGTGTTGCCAGTAAGACTCAACTTTGTGAGCTCCATCACAGCTATCACTGGTGGTGGCTGGGCCCCATTTGGTTATTCCAGGCACAAGTTGATGTAGTCACCCACTTAACGTGAGTCTCTTTGTCTTCTGGGTTCTCTTTCCCCCACGTTGTTTTGGCCCCTGGTGATCATCCATTTCTGTTGAGCTGGGACCATTTGCTATACCCTCAGATGGCAGCTTGGCAAGTTTTAAGACCCCAGATGCCACTCACCAATGTGAGGTCCAGAGGGTTCTCTGAGCAAAATGTAAGTCGTGCCAAATGGCCTTGATTTCCCCTAAGAGCATGGTCCCTGGCCCCCCACCCCAGCTACTCTGTCCTTGCAATATTGGGTTAAGATGGGAGGGGTAATCAGGTTATGTTGAAGTCCAATTAATATGATCTTTTTTCTAATGTGTGCTGTCACAGATTTCATCCAACCAAATTTCTAACAACTATCTAATCTAAACCCTCTCCCCCTCGCGCTCCCGCCATTGCAGCCATCAAAGCGTGTTTTCTTCTATGCATGAGTCTGTTTTTAAGTTCTTATTGTAGGAGTCTCATGCAATATTTGTCCTTTTGTCGCTGACTACTTTCACTCAGCATAATGTCCTCCAGTTGAAACCAGCTTATGAGATGTTTCCTGCTACCATCATTGTTCTTTATCACTGCACAGTGCTCCACTGGGTATCTATACCATAGTTTACATATCCATTCCTCTGTTGTTGGGCATCTGGGTTGATTCCATCTTTTTGCTATTGTGGACTGTGCTGCTATTGGGACTGAGCAGTTCCCATTTATCTATTTTCTCTTCTGTTGTTTGTGGTTTGTTTGACAGATTTTGAAGTCTGTCTACATTGTGTATTAAACCTTCCATTTGTGTGCATGCATCAGATGGTGTGAATGGCCTTGATTCTGCAGGACATATTCCAAGCACTGGAATCACTGGGTCAAATGGTATATCTATTTCCAGCTTTTTAAGGAAGCACCAGATTGCTTTCTAAAGAGGTTGCACCATTTTGCAATCCCACCAACAGGGTAAGAGAGTTCCAGTTTCTCCACAGCCTCTCCAGCATTTGTTGTTCTGTGTTTTTTGGATCATGGCCAACCTTGCTGGGGTAACATGGTACTGTAGTTTTTATTTGAATTTCTTTAATAGCTAATGATCATGAGCATGTCCACATGAATGTTTTGGTTGCCTGGATCTCCTCCCCAGTAAAATGTCTGTCCTTCTCCTCTGCCCATTGCTTAATTGGATGATTTATCTTTTTCTTTTTGGTATTTTGTAGTACCTTATAGATTATGGAGATCAGATGTCAGTCTGACATATAGTTGCCAAATATTTTTTCCCATTCTGTAGGTGGCCTTTTATTCTATTAATAAAGTCTTTGGATGAGCAAAGGTGTTTGATTCTTAGCAGTTCCCATTTATCTATTTTCTCTTCTGTTGTTTGTGGTTTGTTTGACAGATTTTGAAGTCTGTCTACATTGTGTATTAAACCTTCCTTTGTTGTTCCTACTTTTTCTTGGATGAGCTTTATCGTTTTAGATTTGATATTTAGGTCTTTTACCCAGTTTGAGTTGGTTTTTGTATTAGGTGTGAGATATGGGTCCTGTTTCAATTTATTGCAGATGGATATCCAGTTTTGCCAGCACCATTTCTTGAAGAGACTGTTTTTACCCTGGCGTAATGTCTTAGGGACTTCGTCAAATATCAACTGTTCATAGGAAGATGGTGTCATCTCTGGGATCTCAGTTCTGTTGCATTGATCTACCTGTCTCTTTTTGTACCACTACCAGGCTGTTTTGACTACTGTGGCAGTGTAATGGGTTCTAAAGTCAGGTAGTGAGAGGCCTCCCAGTGTGTTCTTCTTCTTCAGTAGTGCTTTACTTATCTGGGGCTTCTTTCCTTTCCAAACAGAGCTGATGATTTGTTTCTCCATCTCATTAAAAAATGTCACTGGAATTTGTATTGGGATTGCATTACGTAAGTAGATTGCTTTGGGCAAAACAGATATTTTCACAATGCCAAGTTTTCCTACCCATGAGCAGGGTAGTTTTCTCCATTTATGTAAGTTTCTCTTAGTTTCTTGCAGTAAGGACTTGTAGTTCTCTTTGTAAAGGTCTGTTATTTCTCTGGTTAGATTTATTCTCAGGTACTTTATCTTCTTAGGGGCTATAGTAAATGGTATTGATTTGATGATTTCTTCATTAATAATCTCATTGTTAGTGTAAAGGAATCCTATTGATTTACTTATGTTTATCTTGTATCCTGAGATTTTGATGAACTCTTCTATCAGTTTGAGTAGTTTACTTATGGATTATTTAGGGTTCTATGCATATACAATCATATCATCTGCAAATAGGGAGATCTTTACTTCTCTTAACAATGCAGATGCCCTTTATTTCTTGGTCTTGTCTAATTGCTCTGGCTAGAACTTCTAGTACAATGTTGAATAGGAGAGGTAAGAGTGGGCATCCTTGTCTAGTTCCTGTTCTCAAGGAAACTGTATTAGTCTCTCTCCATTCAGGATGACATAGGCTGTTGGCTTTGTATAAATGGCCTTTATCGCATTGAGGAATTGGATATCTATTCCTATTTTGCTGAGTTTTTAGCATGAATGGGTGTTGAACTTTATCAAATGCCTTTTCTGCATCAATAGACAAAATCAGGTGATTCTTGTCTTTTGTGTTATTTATGTGGTTGATCACATTGCTTTTCTGATGTTGAACCAGCCTTGCATCCCTGGTATGAATCCAACTTGGTCATGATGGATGATTTTTTTGATATGTTGTTGTATTCTATTGGCAAGAATTTTGAAGATTTTTGCATCTAGATGAGTGATATCAGTCTGTACTTCTCCTCTTTTGTTGAGTCTTTCCCTGGCTTTGGTACCAGGGTTATGCTGGCTTCATAGAATGAACTTGGGAGTATTCCATCCCTTTCTATACTGGGAAACAGTCTCAGTAGTACTGGAGATAACTCATCTCTAAAAGCTTGGTAGAATTCTACAGTGAAGCCATCTGGGCCTGCGCTTTTTTTCATTGGTAGTTTTTTGATGACTTTTTCAACCTCTTCCTTTGTGATGGGTTTATTAAGTTGTTCTGCTTTACCTTGTGATAATTTTGGTAGGTGATAAGAATCAAAGAATTTGTCCATTTACTCTAGGTATTCAAATTTGTTGGAGTACAATCTTTCATAGTATTCTGTTATGGTATCTTTGATTTCTGTTGGATCTGGTGTGACAACTCCTCTCTCATTTCTTATTTGGTTTATTTGTTTCCCTTCCTGTTTTTCTTTAGTAAGTTTAGGCAGTAGCTTGTCAATTTTGCTGATCTTTTCAAAAAACCAGCTTTTGGTCTTTTCAATTTTTTCAACTGTTCTGTTCTCTAATTCATTCAGTTCTGCTCTGATCTTTGTGATCTGTTTTCTTTTGGTGCCTGAGGGGTTCCTCTGTTGTTTTCTCTCTACTTGTTCAAGCTATAGGGTCAGTTCTTTGATTTGGTTTCTTCCTTCCTTCTGGATGTCTGCATTTATAGAGATAAACTGACCTCTGAGCACTGCTTTGGCTGTATCCCATATGTTCTGGTAGGAAGTGTTTCCATTCTCATTGGAATCCATAAATTTCTTTATTTCATCCTTGGTTTCTTCTATAACCATGGCTTTTTGAGCAAGATGTTGTTCAGTTTCCATGAGTTCCACTTTCTATCTGTGTCTTTTCTGCTATTGATTTCAACTTTTATGCTTTATAATCTGAGAAGATGCTTTGCATTAAGTGAAAGGTATGGATTTTGTTGAGAATTGCTTTATGTCCTAACATATGGTCTATTCTCAAGAATGTTCCATGTGCAGTGGAAAAGAAGGTGTAGTTGTCCACTGATGGATAGAAACTTCTGTATATGTCGATGAGGTCTAGTTGGTTAATTCTGGCAATAAGGTCTTCCGTGTCTTTATTGAGCTTTTTTCTAGATGATTTGTCTAATATTGAGAGTGGAGTGTTGAAGTCTCCCACTATTACTGTGGAGTAATCTATCTCATTTTTTAGTTCAGTCAGTGTTTCTTCATTGTATCTAGGTGCTTTAATATTAGGTGCCAGCCAAGCCAAGTGCTTTAATATTAGGTGCATAAATATTTAATATTGTTAAATCCTGCTTGTGTATTGAACCTTTCAGCAATAGTGTCCATCCTTGTCTACCATGGTGGACTTTACATTAAAATAGATTTTATCTGAGATTAGAATTGCCACATCTGCTCTTCTTTGTGTATCGTTAGCTTGATATATATTCCTCCATCCTTTAATTTTCAGTTTGTTCCTATTTTTAAGTCTAAGGTGATTTTCTTGTCTAAGGTGATTTTCTTGTAGGCAACATATGAATAGGTTGTGTCTTTTAATCCAAGATGTCACTTGATGTCTCGTTACCAGAACGTTCAGTCCATTCACATTCAATGTAATTATTGATAGGCATGTGTTCACTGCTCCCACTGTGATATGTCTATTTTTGTGTTGATGTTTTCTCTGTTGTTCCTATTAATCTGTTCTGAGACATTCTTCTTTGTGAGTTGATTTTCCATCTTTTTCAAGGTTGGCTTTTTGGTTGTTGAGACTCGTGTATTACGTTTCTTGAGTTGATATGTTGCATCTTTATTGTGCTTCACGGCTACACCTATGATCCCCCTTAATAAACTATATCTAAACCCAATTTCAATTACTACCATTCTTATCAACTCCCTCTCCATCTGTAAGAGTATAAAGACTGTAGTACATCCCTCTTTTTAATATGATGACATCATAGTTTTCATGATATGATCACTGGATTATTTCTTCCACTACTATAGTTTTCATTGAGTTTGGAGCCTTCTCTAACTGAGTAGGATTCTAGGTGATGTGTCCTGTGTTTGTTTCTAAAATATAAAGTTAGTAGTTTTGATCTTCTAAGCTGAGAGATTCTTTCAGTATTTCTGGTAGCCTTGGTTTGGTTTTTACAAAGTCTCTGAGTTTCTGTTTATCTGTGAATGTCTTAATTTCACTTTCATATTTGAAAGATAGTTTTGCAGGATATATAATTCTTGGTTGGAAGCTCTTCTCCTTCAAGGCTTTGAATGTGTCATGTGGTTGTCTCGATGCGAGCATTGTTTCTGCTTAGAAATCCGACCAAAGCCTACAGGGTTTCCCTTTGAATGTTAGCTTTGCTTTGAGTCTTGCTGCCTTTAAAAGTTTCTGCTTATGTTTAATTTTGTTAAGCTTGATTATAAAATGTCTTGGGTTATTTCTTTTGAGATCTATGTTGAGTGGCATTCGATATGCATCTTGGATATCTATACTCTCTTCTTTCATAATTTCTGGAAAGTTTTGTGTCAGCAGCTCAGCAGCACTACTCTCTGTGTTCTCAGGCATCTCTCCCCGTTCAGGAACTCCAATTAATCATAGATTGTTCCTTTAATACAGTCTCACAGGCTTTTTAATGCTTCTTCATTTTTCTTGTTTCTTTTTTCTGATTTCTCCCCATTGTTGCTGGAATCAGTAGCTCTGTCTTCCAAATCAGAAATTCTTTTCCATTTGTTCCATTCTGTTTTCTTGGCTTTCAATGGAAGTTCCTGTCTCTTTGATTTTGTTCTCGATCTGTTGGATTTCAGAGTACTGGAGTTCCTTCAGATCAAACAGCTTGCTTAAGTTTTCATTTTGCTCTGCTGCATTTTGTATAAGGTCTAGGAAGGCTCTCTAGATAATCCTTTCATATTCACCTTCTGATAGTTTCAGAAAAGCTTCTTCATCTGGGAAGTTTTGTGGTGCTTTCTTTTGGGGGCCTTCTGAAGCCATTGGTGATTTCTTGGTTATGGTTTTCTCCTGAGTGTGTTGATTTGGGGGCATCATGTTTATCAATAGAGGCTCGGAGAGATCCTGTGAGAATGGACTACAGTTGTTTCTCTAGGCTGTCTTAAAATGAAAGGTTAAAAAGTATCTGACAACTTCCAAAGTCAGTCAGATTTTCAGGTGTATAGGTCCCTCTTCCCAGCTGGCAAAATACGTACCTCTATATTGAACCCCAGAAGTTATAAACTAGCTGAAAATACAGAAGGGCTACTGCCCTGCTGGCCTCTGCTGCCAGGCCCCTGCTGTAGGTGACACTGTGTAGAATACCACTTTTCTGCTGGAAAAGTGCTTTCCTCTGGGCAGTCACTGCCTCCTAGCCTAGGAATTAGGTCCATTTGAGGCCTCCGTATGGGTTTATCCACCTCCCAGTGGAACAAGATGGTGTCCTGCACAGACTAGTCACCTGCTTGGGTACTGACTACTGTATGGTGGAGGTGGAAGGAGGGGACAAAGGTGCCGAGATACACAGTCCACAGCCTCTGTTGCTGGGCCCCAGCCTTAGGTGACACTGTGTAAAATACTGCTTTTCTGCTAGAAAAGCGCTTTCCTCTGGGCAGGTGCTGCCTCCCAGCCTAGGAACTAACTCCAGCTGTGGCTTCCATATGGGTGTATCTGCCTCCTAATGGATCAAGATGGCGTCTAGCACGAGCTTGTCACCTGTCTCAGTACCAGCTACTCTATGGCAGAGGTGGAAAGAGAGGCCAAAGGTGCCGAGATGCACAGAGTCCAAATTCAGGCTCTCAAAATATGGCAATTTCGCCTGCTAATCCCACCAGCAATGTGTCTGAGGTTAGCTTCTAATCAAGTCTCAGCTCTACCCGCTGACTAAGACAGAGAAAAAAATAGTTAAAATGGTGAATTACCTTTGGTCCACACAAGCCAGAGTACACCAAGATTAGGGTCAGTGAAAGAGAGGAGGTTTTGCATTCAGTGGTATGAAGTCTAAATTAACAGCCCTTTGCAGCAACCTACGGCTCACTAGGTGTCCAGTAGGCTCCATTTAATTATCAATTCAGGTTTGGTTTCCAGAGGGATTTAGGGTGATGTGTGTTTAGTCCACCATCTTGACTCCACCCCTCAAAATTTCTAAATATCAGACTTTTACAGAGTAGCAGGTCTATAACTTATTTTAAAAGTGAATGTAATAAGGCTAATATCTCTGAAGAAAGAAAAAAATTCTTTTTCTTCTACAGCCATTCTTCAGTAAACCAAAGGGAAGAAAAAGTACATAAAAATTGCATCTGAATATAAATTTTCAAGACAACTAAATATAACAAGACTGTCCTAAAGTGAAGTAGCAAATGGCTAGTCCAGACCAGATCCAACAAAAACAACAAAAATATGCTTGAATCCCTTGAATGTAAATCAATTTATCTCAGACATTTTGAATCTAAAACAAACCCTACATAGCTGCTGACAGACACTGTGGAAAGAAATATCTCTTCAAAGATGATCACAGCAATTCACAGTGACAGGATGACTCCCATCATGGGAATTCACGTCTTGCCATTAAGATACTTTTTATAGCACTTGGAGAATTATGAAACATTTGCTGCTATGACCACAACTAATCTCCTTATTTGAAACATATTAAATGAGATCTGTTTTCTTCCATAAGAGGAAACAATTGCTATTTCAAACATGTGCACATCAGAAAAGGACAAAGGATGTTCACCTGGGAGGCTGCTCAGGTTAAAAGAAGTTTTGTTAGTTTATGAAACAGTTAACATTAATGTGATGTTTAACGGTGCCAAGGCAGGACAAAAGAAAAATGGTAATGAAAAGACAAGGATAAAATTTAGATGCAGTGTGATGATAGTGACCAAATCAGACAGACACAAGTGTGGCCCCCCCAGTCAGTCTTTATGAGAGGACCCTCAAATGTCACTCTTTCATGCAACTTGCTTCCCTGAACCATGCTCCGCTTCTGCTTGGTTGTGTCTCTTTTCCTTCTTTATCACTCTTTGCTCCTTTACCTTTAATCACCCTTATATTTCTTTACCCTCTGGGGATTGACTCCACCGCCTCCCAGAGCAAATCCTCCCTTTGGCTCTTTCACTTTGAGTGGGGTCAGTTCTCCTAAATCTAATAAATACTATGACTATGCACCTTGAGTTGGGTCCTGGGCATGCAAAGATTAGAAGTAATGCTTATGATCATAAGGAACTCACGTCTGATAATGGAACCAATCAGTACTAGAAGATATGCTTTCCTGGTGAATGAGGAGAGGTGGAGCAGCATGGTACATTTAAGGATTTGCACATAAACCTAAGATGCTCTTTAAGACACAGAGTAGACAACAGGTCTTGTGGAAGGATTTGAAGGACTCATATGTGTTTTTTGTCCCTGTGATCCCTATTCATGCCCTCTTGGTGACCTACACCCCTCTGCTTCCATATCACTGACCAAAACTGATCAACCAACACAGCCTTTCTCATGTCAGTCTTCTCAACTGTATCACCCAATTTAAAAGTAGCAGCCCTAAATATAATTACCACTATGTCCATCTCTCACTTAATGCTCTTTTCATTATGAAAAAAAGATCACATAGGGGTTAATCCAGTAAATCACATGTCTAGAAGTGTGATTCAAAGTCTAGATAATAAAACTGCGTAGTTTATTCCTCAAGCAAAGTCCATTGTAAAAATATTTTTCCCTCTAACTATACAAAACAACAAAGAGAGTTCTGCTCCTACTGTTGGCTTCCAATTCACCATGCCACTTCCTCCCCAGGTTCTCCAGTGACCAGTGCTTTTCCAGCTGCCCTTTGGACAGGCCAGTGTCAGAGTAAGTCCAATTGTAAGACTGATTTAGATTTGTCATTAGGGAATCACTTCTTCTTCATTGCTGAAGTTGAAGGTAGGGAAGATGGTATATGGAGGAGACTTAATTAATAAGTGCCAAAAAACTCCATGTAAATTTTTCTAAGGTACTATTCGGAAACAATGAACAAACAGAAACCCATGTTGAGAATCTTTGTTCAGTGGGGGCTGATTGTGTAACTTGCATGTATCAAAGCTTGGCAGATAAGTCATGTTATTGTTGTTATTAGCAGTGAGTCAGCCCCAAGTCACGGCACCCTCATGTGCAGTAGAACAAGATGCTGTCCAGTCCTCCACAATCCCCATGTTCACCAGTGGATCCGACTATTGTGACACGTGAGGTTTTCATTGGCTGAGCTTTTCGGGAGTATGTTACCAGGCCTTCCTTTCTAGTCCCTCTGAGTCTAGAAAATTGCTGAATCCTATTCAGCACCATAACAACCCATAAGCATCCACTGACAAATGACTGTTAGCTGCACTTGAGGTACACTGGCTGGAAATCAAGCCTGTGTTTCTCATATTAAAGGCTAGAATTCTACCACTGGACCACCAAGGCCCCTGAGATAAGCCACAAGAAAAGTACTTACTATGATGGTTTAGGACTTCCCAATCTAATATGAAAATTGGAATCACTTTTCAAAGGTGACGTGGAGATGACTTAGTATGATATTCTTCCTGCTAGTCTAAATAACATTGTTGTTTCACACCTAGACCACTGTAGGTGCTGTGACTTGACCAAGAAGGGAATGAGCAGTGGCTGCAGGTGAAGGTCCTGGACCAACTAGCACTCGTCTAAACCTCAAGAGAGGAAGAACATATATAAGAGTAATTTCCGTCTTTGTAGAGCTCTGCTCAGGCTCTACTCAGTACACATATACTACTGTTTCCAAACCTAGGATGATGAAATGGAGTCTAGGAGCCAGCATCAAATATTTTAAACAGCACAAAAGAAATCAAACCTTTAAGGAAGAGATGGCTTCCTGGATAAACTAGATTTTCAAATTTAACTTCTTTGCTCTAAGTTAAAAAAATATTAGCTTGGTACAGTAATGCTGAGCGTCTCATGAATTAAAGCATGTTATAAATTTTTGTAATTAACATCATTTGGGAATAAATCATTAGAATTTATTTTTTCTTCTAAATTTTATCTACTATGTTGTTGAGAATATACACAGCAAAACACATGAATTCAACCATCTCTACATGTGTACATCTCTACAGTGTCACAATGCAGTGACACTAATGGCATTCTTCAATTCGGGCAGCTATTCTCACCCTCCTTTTCTGAATTGTTCCTCCTTCATTAAAATAAACTTACTGCCCCTAAGGTTTCTATCTCATCTTTCAAGTTACTGTTGTCAGTTTGATCTCATACAGATAGCTCTTAAAAAAGCACAATGCTCAATGCAGATCTTTTTTTTTTTTTTTAACTAATTAAGCTAAACTACTGTTCAATTTTAAGATGACTCCAAGGGATATTTTTTATTTAAGACTTAAAGATTATCTCAGGCAACAGTTTTAGAGGAAAATAAATCATTATTAGTTAAAAAACATAGGTAGGCTTTTTGGGGACAAAATCAAAGTATACAAATAAAGATAAAGAATCTAAGGGAAACAGGGCAGTAAAATAATTGGGGATCACTGGCCTTGGCCATTCATGATTCTCATAGTTCTGCTCACCCTCTTCCTCATCTTTCTATGTCAGTGATATCACAGAAAGATCCCTGTCTTGATTTTCCAGCTTTTGTCTTCTCCGGAGGTTAAATAGAAATTGTGTTTCTTTTAAAAAGAACTAGAAGGATTTCTGACTGATGAAGGTGATGCTGAAAGGCTCCTTTATTGTACAAATAAGCAAAAAATACTTAGAAAATATAAATTTAAAAGCTATTGTTTAATGGATAAAGCAAACCAAAACCAAACCCACTGCCTTCGAGTCGATTCTGACTCATAGTGGCCCTATAGGATGGAGCAGAACTGCCCCATACAATTTCCAAGGAGTGCCTCATGAATTTGAACTGCCAGTAGTTTGGTTGGAAGACACAGCACTTAACCACTACACCACCAGGGTTTCCACTGTTGAATGGATAGCATAAATCTACCAGGAAGGAAGGAAGAAAAGAAGGAGTGAGGAGGAGGAGGCAGGAGGAAGAGAACATGAAAGAGAAAGAGACAGAAATCCCCCAGATACCAGAAGTAATAAAGGAATTCAAGCTAGAGCTAAAGCGAAAGCTGATGTTTCGGTAACCCATGGAATTTTGAAACCCCAGGCTGAGAGACTAATCGGAAAGATTGGTCTGCATTCTTTGAATCCAAGAAACATCAAGCCACAGCATGTGTGGATTTGCTGTGTAGGCACCTTTACAACTTACCCTCACAGGAAACAAAGGACCTAAGAAAATCATAATGAAAACCTACACATTGAAACATTTTATAACAATATGTAACGAAACCATGTGTAGCTTAAGAACTCAACTGTAGGGTAAATAGAATTACTGACACAACTGAAGGGAAATAATATGAACGGAAGGGATGGATCTGAGAAAATAACCCAAAAAGCTGAGAACAGATGAAGAAAACGCAAAGTATGAAAATGAGATTAGCAGACATGAAGGACAGAATGAGCTATTTACCCTACGGGGATTTCAGAAGGAGAAAACAGAATGAAGACAAGCAATATTTGAAGAAATAATATGAAATTACATAATTAAAAGGGGGGGAAGGACAAGGGCCTTCAGATGGAAGAAACAAAAGAATCAGAGCAGAAAAAAAGGGAAACAAAAGTTTCTGTTAGATACTATTGAGTTGGTTTTGATTCCTAATGAAGCAGTCATTATACAATGAGAACAAAGCATTGCTGGTCCTGCAGCACCCTCACATTCACTGATATCTTTGAGACCCTTGTCGGAGCCCTTGTATTGATCCATCTCATTAGGGATCTTCCTCTTTTTCACCAACCTTTTACTGTACCAAGCATGATGTCCTTCTCCAGGGACTGGTCCCTCCTTTTATACGTCAAGGTAGACAAAATCTGGCCATCTTTGCTTCTAAGCATTCTAGCTATTACTTCTTCCAAGACAGAATTGTTCTTTGCCAATATCATAATTCAAATGCATCAGTTCTTCTTTGGTTTTCCTTATTCGTCATGCAGCTTTCATATCAATACAAGATTACTGAAAATATCATGTCTTGGGTCAGGTGCACCTTAGTCCTCAAAGTAACATCTTTGCTTTTAAAACTCTTAAAGAGGTTATTTGTTGCAGAGCTGTCCAATGTAATACGTCACCTGAGTTTTAGCCTGCTGTTTCCATGGGTATTGACTATGGATCCAAGTAAAATAAAATCCTTGACAACTTCAATCTTTTCTCCATTTATCATGCTGTTGTTTATTGGCCCAGTTATAAGGATTTTTATTTCCTGTATATTAAGTATAATCCATACTGAAGGTTGTAGTGTTTGACCTTCATCAATAAATCACAAAGAACCTATGGCATTAAGGGAAGAAGTCCAAGGTTCACCAAAAGCATTAGTGAAGAACAAGGCTTCAGGAATCGACAGATTACCAACTGAGATGTTTCAATAAACAAATTCAATGCTGGAAGTGACTACTTCTCCACACCAAGAAATTTAGAAGACAGCTACCTGGCCAACCAAGTGAAAGATCCATATTTGTGTCAATTCCAAAGAAAGATGATCGAACAGAATGCAGAAATTATCCAAAAGTAACATTAATATCACACATAAGTAAAATTTTACAGAAGATAATTTGAAAAAAAATTACCTACAAATGAATCATGGTGAAAATGCAGATGATCTCAGATGCAATTAGATTTCTCAAGAACAGCTTAGAAAAGACAGGAGAAAATAGAATGATAGCTTTCAAACACTGAGAAAATTGTCATCTGAAGCTCCATAACTGGGACCGTACCACTGAAGAGTAAGGGCGAAAAAAGGCATTTTTAAAGAACACTGAGAAAATTCATTACTCAGAGAACTTCGTTATAAAAATTTGGTTCAGGGAGAAGGTAATTTTATCCCCCAAATAAGAATAAGTACAAATATTGATAAGCATGTTGATAATATAATGAATATTGATGCTAAGACTCACTGAGCAGTTATTATGTGTGATAATTACTAAAACATTATGTGTGAATTGTTAATTACTACAATAAACCTATAAGTAGACATTATTATAATCCCCCCTACAGATTTCAGTAAACTGAGGCACAGAGCACTTAAGCAATTTACAAAATCAATCAATCAAAAGAGAAGAAAAGATGGAGGAAAAAATGCTCCCAAAACACTGAAATGTAAGTAACCACAATAATGATAAATAGAAGAAACTCTCCCATAAACAGATACTGCTGTAGTTGGCATTTAAAAATCTAACAACAGAACCAACTAAAACACAATGACTGAGATAAGTAAAAAATGAAGTAGTAGAAAAAGAATGACTAACTGAAAGAGTTGGTGTGATATTAACATAAGATAAAATAGACCCCAGGAAAAATATTATTAAGGATAAAGAAGGTCTTCAGGTTCAACTATATAAAGCAACAAAGCCTAAAACTACATAAAGTTAAGCTGACAGAAAATCAAGAAATTTATAAAACCACAGTTCTAGTGGGAGATTTTTAATATCCTTATCTCAAAACTGATAAAGAATGAAAAGAAATATTTGGTAATCATATGTCTGATAAGAGTTTAATGTACACAACATATAAGGAAATTGTACAACTCAGTAACCAAAAGATAACATAACGTGAAAAAGGGCAAAGAACTTAGACATTTGTTCGGAGAAGACATGTGAAGGGATAATAGGCATCAAAAAAGATGCTTCACACCATTAGCCATTAGACAGAAGAAAATCAAAACCACAGTGAGATACCACTTCATCCCCATTAGGATGGGCATTAATAGAAAAACAGAAAACAAGTGTAGGAGAGGACACAGAGAGACTGGGATTCTCCTCCAATTGCTGACGGAAATGTAAAATATAGTCACTGTAGAAAACAGTCTGGTAGCTCCTCAAAAAGAAGTAATCCAAGGAAAAAGAAATTCAGGTAAATTTAAAAAATATAAAAGCTATATGAAACTATTTTTGGATATGCATATTTACACAATAATGTAAAACTCTCCCAGAAACCAAGTCATATTTTAGGAGGCAGAAGGGGATGAATTACGGAAGGGTACAAAATAGGTTTCAACTGTAGTTTTTGCTACATCTAAAGATCTGAAACAAATATCTGAAGTCATTAACATTTATGAAAGCTGGATGGAAAATATGTATTTATTATTCTATGTAGAAAAAAACGGAATGACATACGAAGCATCAAAATAAGATAGAAGGAATACACACTGTACTGAAAGAAATGGTTGATTCAAACATTTCAGGAAGTAGCATATGATCAAGACCTGATGGTACTGAAGGAAGAAGTCCAAACTGCACTGAAGGCGTCGGTGAGAAATAAGGCTCCAGAAACTCATGGAACATCAACCGAAATGTTTCAACAACTGGAAGCAACGCTGGAAGTGCCGAGAAATTCGGAAGACAGATACCACACCAACGGAATGAAAAACATCCATATGCGTGCGTATCTCAAAGAAAAGTGGAGGATACTGAGACTATATCTCACTTACTTTCAACATGTTATCAGGAGAGACAAGTCCTGGGAGAAGGGCATCACATTTGGTAAAGTTCAGGGTCAGCAAAAAAGAGAACAGCCTCTATGAGATGAATTGACCCTGTCTTATTCAAGTCCTAAAGCAAGGGTAAGCACGCCATGCTGTTTACAGTAACATGTAAAAAAACATTGGTATAGAGGTGTTTATGAAAATACATTATGGAGCTGACGTGCAGCTGACAAACAAATGTAGAAGGCACGCATTACTTGCATAAAAGCACAGCAATCACTGTTGTCAATTTGGATAATTTTGTCTTACAGAAAAAGAAACTTCACACATCTGTAAGCAGTAAAATTATACTACTGTTATAAAAAACACTACAGCAGCTTCATGAAGTTTTCCCATCCTACAACCACCCAGGGAAACCTTGGTGGCACAGTGTTTAAACACTATAGTTGCTACCTGAGAGTTCAGCAGTTCAAATCCACCAGGTGCCCCTTAGAAACTCTATGGGGGCAGTTCTACTCTGTCCTATAGGGTCACTATGAGTCGGCATTGACTTGACGGCACTGGGTTTGCTTTTTATATATAACCACCCTGACGGTTGACTTGTCTCCCTATGTCCAGCATCACTGCTCCATAAAATACTCAGGACAAGTTCCAAGTCGCTGAGATGACCATCATCACCACCTGCAGCAGGGTGGCTACTACAGTTGTCTTGAACATTTAATGTGCTCCGTGTTTCTAATCTTTGCAAACTGATAGATAGATGCATTTCTAAATCATATAACAGCCCAGTAAGCATATTATCATCTGTTTTTCTGACAAGGAACTGAGGTCCAGACAGGTCAAGTGATCAACCAGAGGGGTGTTTTGAGGACTGTAAAAAAAGGTTTGTAAAGTAACACATTTACTTGTTACAGTATCTACACAATAAAACGTATACAATAAAAATTGCTTCTCTCCTTCCTTCCCTCAGGTGTTCAACTAAATGTCTGTTTATTTAAAGATGACAATATAGGACATGGGGCCCTCTTGGCAGATACTTTGCATTTTTATCACAAAGCTTTACATTATATATGTTTAACTGCTTATTTTTTGCAACATGCCGACTCAATGGCACTTGGCTGCCTGGCTGTTAAGTATTCAGAGGTAATCCACTCAAAACTTCTTCTACCAAACTCATCATTTGTGATAAGAAAATGACATTCAAACGACTTCATCTAAAATTATTCAACTTTAAAATTTGAATTCACACATTCCTCTTTTAGAAAAGGAGTAATTCCAGTCAGAAGCACTTCATAAAATATTGCTTTGTTCTAACTTGCTGCCTGAAACAAGTGAATACGGATTGGCTAGATAGCTATATGGTCTATGGTAATGAGAACAGAAATACAGCCTATGAAACACTTTTTGACTCATATTTTCCCACACACGTTAATCAAAGCAGTAACTTCAAATCATTTCAATTATGTTTTAAACATATTCTTTTTAAAAGATGCCATTATTACAGAGGAAGGACAATAACATAAGCATCATTAGCTGTTGTCCTCAGCTTTTTACACACGAATATATTCTGAGAATGCTTGGAAATCTGGGGTTTGGGCTATATTAAAAATAGAAAGATTTCTTCAGAATTCAGTCACAAACGTACATTGTAAATGGTAAGCACCTTGATTCAATTCTTTATTTCTTCTGCCTTAATTTTTCTTCTTTATCTCAGTTTATAAATTCAGTTTATTAAGTTCACTTGCCCTAATTCTTCTGTTATTACTAATTTTTTTCACTAGATATTTTATAAATCTTTGTATATATAATGCTACTTGGTTAAAAACAATGACAGAGAGATAAAAGGCAGTGGGGGAAAAAATTATGTTATTTCCACCCCCATTTCCTAGAATTGCTATTTTGATTCTGTGCAGTGTGAAGCATTTATTAGGTGGCCTGGTGTAGTGGTTAAGTGCTACATCTGCTAACCAAAAGGAATCTGACAGGTGCTCCCTGGAAACTCTATGGGGCAGTTGTACTCTATTCCATAGGGCTGCTATGAGTTGGAATCAACGTGAAAGCAATTTTCATTTATTTATTTATATTAAGTGGCACTCTCTGCAGTGATGGTCAGAGTCAGCCTTACGTATTCTCATGGACACCCATAGCTGGTGGCTATACCAGATGATGGTTTGTGAGTTTGGCTCCTCAGAACCATGTACTCTTCTTTTATTTGGAGGGTTTCTCTGCTGAGGGGCAAAGCCCTGATCAAGCTGAACTAGGCTACAGGACATGCAGAATCAAGAGTTTGAAGTTGATTCTGAGATTATATCCTCAGCTAGAACATCTGCACCCACAGTTTGACAACTAGAATGAGATAACAGGATAATAATGGAGTCCCTTGGTGGCGTGAATGGATGACACGCTTGTCTGCTAACCGCTGGCAGTGTAAGTCCACCCAGAGATGCCTTATAAAAAAAGGCTTGGTGATCTACTTGCAAAAAAAGTCCGTAGTTGAAAACCCTGTGGAGCTACTTTGACACACACGGGCTGACTATGAGCCAGAATCAATTTGATGGCAACTTTTCATGTTTAATTTATTGATGCCTTAATAGGAGCCAGGCACTGTATACATTATCTCAAATCTTCCTAGCAACTATTCAAGATACATTGCTCCCATTTTAAAGAAGAAGAAACCAAAGAACTGAAGGTTAAGTAATTTGTCTAGGTCAAATACAGCACTAGGTAGGAGAGAAGGATTTGAACCTAGACTGCTGATATTAGAGTATATGTGTATTGTATTATCCATGCTGCTCCTGATTTACCTCCAGATTTTGAGTTATTTTATTTTTTAAGTTAAAGAAAGGGATTTAAATGACTGAAAACTCAGTGAGAATCTGGGTCACTTCACCCAGTCTGGGTGTGCTGGCATCAAGCGTGGATACAGGCTGCACATCAGCTTAACAACAGTGATGATCATCTGATACAAGGAGGCTTAGCAGGATTACAGGTCAGCAATTTTATCAAGTTTCTTTCAGTTTTACCTTTAGCCCGTCACTTGCGTCACATGACCAGCAGAAACTCTTGTTTCTAGGGTTGGCTTTGAGGATGCTCACAGGTCAGAGGGGTCTAAGAAGGGGCTAAACTAAACCCTTATCTTCCAGGACTGTTTTCCAAATCCAGTTAATCATAAAGGTCCGATCTGACATTTTTGGTGTGCTCTCTTGTTTCTCTGTTTGCAGACCTCTGTCCTCAGGCAAGTTGAGAGGCAATACTGGAAGCTTCGAAAACCACAATGTTTGCAAAATGCTGCATTAGCACGACGCAGGGAAGTGTGTAGGCGAAGAACAACACAGTGTCCCTGGAAAACCCATCACTTCCTTTTTAGTATATTTAGCATAGAGAACTGGAAGCTGGCTCACCAGCCACATAGCACATAAAATTTTCATTGTAATTCCAAAGCTGTGGGTTTCCCGACTCAGTATAGCTAGGATCTCCCTCTTCAGTTCTTCAGTGTCTTCAAACTGTTTCACAGTGCTTTATAGATTTAAGGGCTAACCTATCAGATATTTTACTCTAAAGAAGGGTTATCCTACTGATTCCTTACATAAAATCTCCAATGGCTCCCAGCGTTTGTAGTACCAACTTTAGATTTGTATCTTAGTCATCCTGTGTTGCTATAGCAGAAATACCACAGGTGGATGGCTTTAGCAAAAAGAAATTTATTTCCTCACAATAGAATAGGCTAAAGAAACCCTGGAGGCTTACTGGTTAAGTGCTAGATTACTGCTAACCAAAAAGTCAGAGGTCTGAATCTGCCAGGTGCTCCTTGGAAACTCTATGAGGCAGTTCTATTCTATCCTATACGGCTGCTGTGAGTTGGAATTGGCTCTAGGGTGATGGTTTCTCCCCCATCCCCCGAAGTAGGATAAAAGTCCAAATTCAGGGCATCAGCTCTAGGGGAAGTCTTTTTCTGTCGGCTCTAGAGGAAGACCTTTGTTGTCAGTCTTCGCCTGGATGAGAAGCTTCTGAGGTGCAGGGACCTTGGGGCCCAAAGAACATACTCTGCTCCCAGCATCTTCTTTACTGATGGTATGTTGTTGTTAGGCACCATAAAGTGAGGTCCAATCCACAGCAACCCCATGCACAACAGAATGAAACACTGCCTGGTCCTGTGCCATGCCCACAACTGTTTTTATACTTAAGCCCATCAAATGCAGCCACTGTGTCAATCCATCTCATTGAGGGTCTTCCTCTTTTTCACTGACCCTCCACTCTGCCAAGCATGATATCCTTCTCCAGGGACTGATCTTGTTTGACAACACATCCAAACTATGTGAGACAGTCTCACTATCTGTGCTCTACGGAGCCTCCACAGATCTGTTTGTTCTTTTGGCAGTCCATGGTACATTCAAGATTCTTCTCCAGCACCACAATTCAAAGGCATCAATTCTTCTTCCATCCTCCTTATTCATTCTCCAGCTTTCACAAGCACATGATACAACTGAAAATACCACGGCTTGGGTGAAGCACACCTTAGTCTTCAGAGTGACATCTTTACTTTTGAATATTTTAAAGAGGTCTTTTGCAGCAGATTTTCCCAATGCAATACATCTTTCGATTTCTTGACTGCTTCTTCCATGGGCATTGATTTGTGGAACCAAATGAAATGAAATGCTTTACAATCTCTTCCACTTATGACAATGTTGCTTACTGGGCCAATTGTGAGAATTTTTGTTTTCTTGATGTTGAAGTGTGATCCATACTGAAGGCTGTGGTCCTTGATCATCAGTAAATGTTTCAAACCCTTTTCACTTCCAGCAAGCAGGGTATGCCATCTGCATAACACAGGCTGTTAATGAGTCTTCGTCCAATCTGATGCCTTGTTCTTCTTCATTTAGTGCACCTTCACAAATTGTTTGCTCAGCACACAGATTGAAAAGGTATGGTGAAAGGATACAACCCTGACTTACACCTTTCCTCACATTAATTCATGTAGTGTCCCTTTGTTCTGCTTGAATGACTGCCTCTTGATCCATGTACAGATTCCTCAGGAGCACAATGCAGTGTTCCGGAATTCCCATTCTTGAATATGTTGTCCATAGTTTGCTATGATCCACATAGCTGAATGCCTTTACATAGCCAATGAAGCACAAGCAAACATCTTTATGGAACTTCCGGCTTTCAGCTAAGACCCATCTGACATCAGTAATATCCCTGGTTCCCCATCCTCTTCTGAATCCAGCTTGAATTTCTAGCAGTTTCCTGTCAATATACTGTTGCAGTCATTTTTAAATGATTGCTAGCAAAATTCCACTTGCATGTGATATCAATGTTATTTTTTGATAATTTCCACATTCAGTTAGACCACCTTTCTTGGGAACAGGCATAAACATGGATCTCTTCTAGTCGTCAGTTGACCTGGTAGCCATCCTCCCAATTTTTTGGCATAGATGAATGAGCACTCCCAGTGCTGCCCCCCTTTGTTGAAATATCTCAGTTGACATTCTATCAATTCCTGGAGTCTTGTTTTTCACCAGTGCCTTCAGTGTAGCTTTGACTTCTTCCTTCAGTATATCAGTTCCTAATCATATGCTAACTGAAGCTATCAGAGAAATTTGGAGACTGATGGCATGAGGTCCCCAGATTTGTTTGCTAGCTTCTTTCTTTTAAATCCCAAGAGGTTGCCTCAAGGCACAATATAATCTTACAGACAAGTCCTGCCCCACCAACACAATCACCACCCATCCTCCCTCAGTAACATCACAGAGGCAGGGTTCATAACATATAGGAACAGCACAGAATACCAGGAATCACAGCCTAGCCAAATTTCTACACACATTTTTTTGGAAGACAAAATTCAGTACTTGACAACCTGTGTCCTCTGGTGCCTTCCACAGCTCTATTGTCACCTTTTGCTGTAGACAGATTGTTCAGCCCTTTTCCCTTGCCTGTTGCTCCAGATGCAGGCACGCATCCTCTAGGTCTCAGACCAAGCCTTCATGAGCTCCAATTGTTTCTTTGTTCTCCCACCTGTATTCCCTCCAAGGCTCAGCTCAAACTTCTCTGTTCATGTGAAGCCATTGCCACCTATCAGCTCTTTGATGGAACAACCACTGTCCATTTTTATTTTCCTGTAAGAAAGTGGGTACTTGATAATTATTGAAATAGATGGTCACGAAGTCATATAAGAGATCTCCTTCTAAGCGAAGTTGTACAATACCATGATAATACTGCATATAATGAAGTAGCCTGGGGTTTTCCAGATGTCCCCACCCTGGATTTATATGGATCCAATGTGTGGTTGGGAAGAAACCCACTGAGGCACTAACAATACCACCTTTAAGGCTTTCCATGACTTTCTTCTCCAGGATAAATAATACTAATTTCTTAAGCTTTCACTTCCTTTAGCACCACCACATTTCTTAAGTTCTAAGGCATACAGGCCAAAGGAAAGCAGACGTAGGGGGCAGTGCTGTGCACACTATGTCGAAGGGACCCCATCACAGCACTCATCTGCGCCCCCTCCAGCATCTCTGTCAGGCAGGAAGGAACAGGTCCTGAAGCTGTCTGCCGCTGGGCCTGGGCCTTCTCTCCTTTTAAATGGATGAGTATATTGTAAGTCAATGATCGTATGGTTACAACAACATTCACATGCTTCAGACTCTAAAACAAGAATCTCTCATATCACATTCAAACTAAAAAGTAGGTTATACTCTAAGTCATTATTTGTTAATAATTCCTACTTTATTTCCTGAACCTATTTAGCAGATGAACCTACACACACAATGTTTGTCTTTTCTTATACGTGCTAGTGGAAATGGCTGGGTCAGTGGAATAGGATATAAAGATGCTAATTGTGTGCATGAAAACTATAAATGCATTGAAAGCTCAAGACAGTGCCCCAAAATTCTCAGCTGAAAAAATTTCTGCCACAGGTCTCATGACAGTGAAGTCAGATAGTACAAAATTTGTCACTAAAGGAAATAACATCATCTTAGTAAGAAATGAGAAGATTGTGCTAAAGAGTACATGAAAAGCAGCCACAAATGTCCAAGACCACAAACTTAGTTTTAGAAGTAACAAAAAAAGGAAAAGAGTAAGCAAATCCTCAAAGTTTCCGATTTCTCTACTGGTACTTGCCACACTAAGACAATTATAAAAAGTTAGGGCCCAGATTTGTTCAGAAAAAACAAAAGCAAACAACCATCTAATATTAGAATTTCTCTAAATAAAAATAATGTAATGGCTTTGGGAGAAATACTTTTCTAAGACTTTAAACAAGTTAATAACTTTGACAGCTTCACAAGTAGGTGTATTATTCCCTAAAGGTATTAAGCACCAGAGATTACAAGAGAATAGCTTCTGGGGGCTATCAGTCTCCTTTTCAGTGCTCATAAAGTAATTCTGAAGAAAGAGCAATGAAAGTGGGTGTAGATAAAGTCAGTGGAGTGTTTTCAGAAAAAAAAAATCCTTCATGGAAAGAAACATCCCACCAAACTCAGATTCATCTGGGGCCATAGAAGAGAGACTTCTTAGAATATTTCATATATTCTTAGTGAACTGTATTCATCTTATTAAAATAAATAGTCTCAGACCATGTGCATAGGAAGTTAGTCACTGGGCAGACTTTACATCTGGTTGGGTACAGATGCTCTGCTGGGAGAAATACAAGACTTGGGTTTTCATGCCAGTTAAGGCCCCATTACACGATTCTCCCTTATCAGCATTCCGGAAGCCTCAAGCTTCCTTGGGTAGCAGGAATGTCTCTGACCAAATATGAGGACTGCCAATTAAGTTCTTGAACTCATCCTAGAAAAAGTGCTGAATATCACTATGATCAACTTCCAAGTACTCTCCTTGGGAAACTATGCAATGATGCCAGTGCCTAGTCTGCCCTTCAAAGCAATTTTGGAACTTTGTCTGAATGGCCATTGTACACAGTGGCATGGAGGCAAGTTCAAGAACTTAACTATATAGTTATCAGTGAGGGAGTTTTTAGCCAGTAAACAAATAATTGTATTGGAACATCCTCCCTACTGACCTAATCTGGCTCCCGATGACTTTTCCTTACCTGACGATAAAAGAAATATTGAAAGGAAGACATTTGGATGCCATTCAGGACATCACTGCTAATATGACAGCTCTGATGGACATTCTAGAAAAAGTTCCAAAATTGCTTTGAGGGGTGGACTAGGCACTGGTGTTGGTGTGTAGTAGTGACAGTAGTGATATTCAGCAATGAGGTATTTTTCTATGAGGAGTTCTTAAACTTAATTGTCAGTTTTTATATAGGTATGCCCAGAAGGAGGTCTTTTCTAAAACAGACTTCTTTTTAGGTCTGGGCTAGAAGCAAGTTGGTTTCTGGGGTCTATCTCTACCCTTGAAATTTCCCTTTCATTAAAACAAGAAAAAAAAATTGACATTGAGCTGATTTTGGGATACCATAGAGTTTCTAAGGAGTACCTGGTGAATTCGAACTGCAGACTTTTTTGGTTAGCAGCCGAACTTTTATTAATCACAATGCCACCGTGGATGGAATTATTTTCCCAGTTACTCTGGATCGGACCTCCTGGGGCTTTTCCCAGGCAGACTTCATAATGGGGTGGTTCAAAAAGGAAATCTCTCCAAATCAATTTTCAACTTTAGGAAGGAGTGCACTGTACTAGAAATGGTTCGACAAAGCTCTAGCCATACAGTGGACCTTGTACCAAAGCCTGGGCATGCATTTGGCTGGTTTTGCCAGCATGCTTTCGGCCGGGACAGCTTGGTGAACTCCTACACAAGTCTTCCTGCTTCCCACTTCTGCTGTGTTGTCCCTGTTAACAGAGTGTTTGTGGCAATGAAGATACCAAGACGCTTTGATTTTTTATGGCCTTTGAGAATTTTTTCCCACTGATTGCTAAAGTTTTTATTGTTGGGCACCCTGAGTCAATTCGAGCTCAGCAACCGCATGTGACAGACCAGAAAAGCTCCAAAGGTTTTCTTGGCTGTAATCAGAAGAGCCATCATCTTTATGGAAGTGGATTACCACGTCTTTCTGCTGCAGAGTCACGGGGTGGAATCAAAACATCAACCTTTCAGTTAGCAGCCATGCACTTAACTGTCAGGCCACCAAGGCTCCTGTGACCACAATATCCATTGCATGTTATATAAAAATCTGGCATTATATAAATACATCAGGTAAAAAGTAAGCATATCCCGCAATTCTGCAACATTTGCCTGACCCCTAACTCCAAGACTACTGCTGTTGACAGTTTTCTCCCCATCACTAAAGATATAAGGAACTAGAAGCTCTGTAATCTGCTGGGAATTCTTCATTCTGTCCCTTTCACTTCAGTAATTTCTCGTCATATTTTTAGAAGGAAACTCGGGTATGCTGTTTTCAGTCATGTGTATTAAATAACTTAATAGTTAACATTTATTGAACGCTTAGTTTGGGTGTGTTCTAAGTACATTTTATGAATACATCAGTTAATTTTGAGAGCAACCCTGTGAGACGTGTCCTGTTCTCTTCCCTGTTTCCCTAAAGTTTCCTGACCCAGTCAAGCAATGCTGGCTTCTCCTTCACTAGGTCCCCCAGCTTATTTGTACACACTTCAGTTAGAAAACTTGTCACAGTTGCACTGCCATTGTTGAAATGTCTCTCCCACTGGATTCCAGGACCCCGTCCTGTCTCATTCCTCTTTGCTATGAGGCCTCTGACATACTGACACACTGCCAGTGCACACCAAACATTTGCTAAGTGAATGAGTAAAAGATCACACAAATAAGATATTTTCCGAAGAGTTAAATTTCCAAGCTACATAATAATCACAATCAAGATTCTCATACTTAGATTTCTCTAGCCAAGCCAAAGAAAGATGTTTTTTATATAGCTCACTTTCAACAACCAGGTAATATTATTAAGTCTAATCTCTTTCATTTGTTTAAGCTTGAGAACATAAAAATTTAACTTTGCAGACATGATAAATTGGAAGGATATGGAGATGGATTGTGGTTTATTTTTCAAGTGCCAAATGAACATTTTGAAGCATAACGTATTTGGTTATAGGCTTTGGCCACTGATACTAGAACATTCCAGGAAATGACATGTCAAATAAACGGCTTCAAGTTCAGTAAACCACAAACACAAAAAAGTATTCAATAGCACTTCACAGCAAATAGCCTTCTGTTGACAGATACTCTGAAGTGACTGATTATATTTACAAAGCACAAATATCTCTTCAGTTAGATTAATTCACTATTGTTGAAGCTGATGGCTTGGGCAAAAGAGTGAATCTGTGAGAGTGGTGAAAGAGGAGGACAAAAGAGACCAGAAGGATGAATCTGAGAAAAATATTTCCAAATATCGGAAAGCCCCATTGGGCCTACACTTCAAATTAACAAGCTCCTCTGGGGGACTTTGACACACATGCTGTATGACATACTGTCCAAGGAACAGCATCCAAAAAGAGTCTCACTTTTCTTGGAAACCGAGATTTCCTCAGAGCTTTCATACTTCACCAATTAAAAGTTTGGGCTTAATGTAATTATATAATTATGAACCAATTTCTTGGCCTCTAGCCCAGGGCCTACCTCTTGTTCAAACATATCAGTAATTGTCATCCAAAACTCATATGTCACATGTTGGCTTCTGCTCTTTATATTAAAATACACAAGAAATCTACAAATAGAAATCTATTGTCATTTTTGAAACTGAAGAAGAAGAAGACTCATGGGGTGTAATTGCAGGAAAGAAGATGCAGAGTGGGGACTGGGCATTTAACCTACCCAGGAAATGGAAGCAGGAATGGACCAGGAGAAACAGACTCCTGAAAATTCAGTATTTCTGTTATTAAGTGCTGGCCAGTTGATTCCGACTCACAGCCACCAGTTCTGTGCTACCTTCACAGTCATTCTTACGTTTGAGCTCCTTGTTGCTGCTGCCTTGTCAACCTATCTTGTTACGAGTCTTCTTTTTTTGATGACCCTCTACTTTACCAAAATAGAAAAAATGGAGAATTCAAGGGTTTCCATCATACAAGAGACAGTAACTTCAATAGTAAAGGGAAACGATACCTTGGGGTTTCCAAATCAGTCACAGTTACACCAGCATGGCTCACAGATTGAGTCAGGCAGCAAAGTAATCAACAAAGTGGGTAGGTGTAGGAAGTACTGAAGGATTAAAAAAAAAAAAAATCACCTTATCCTACATAAAAATGTGCTATCTTCAGAATCATGTTTATTAAAAAATAATAGTTAACATTTATTGAACACTTTGTTTGGGGCTATTCTAAGTACTTCATATGAACAGATCATTTACTTTTCAAAGCAACCCTATGAGATAGGTCCTATTATTTTTCAAGGTCAGTTAGCTGGTAAATTGCAGCCCAGGGATTTGAACCTGGAGAGTCTGGCTCCAGAGTCCCATGTTTTTAAACAGTATTCCAGACTGACCTTCACACTTACTTAAATGAAATATTACTCTTTAGAGTTTTATTCTAAATATACTTACATAGGCTTTCAGAAATCTGTAGATTTAAGTCTGAATTAAAGGAGATTAGTCACTAGATATCAAAAAAAAAGAACTGAAATCCATGCACTTTCAGAGCTGAAACAAGATACTCAATTCATATTTGTGTGATGTTTGAGTAATCCATGTAATCAAATTAAACTCCACTAACAGTGATGTTAGGGTTCCATGCTGAGTACTAAAGAAGGGAGATTCCCAGCCTAGAGATGACACAATATTTATTCTAATCTAGAGCAGATAAAACACTCAGGAAGCATACAGTTGAAGAGAGATAAGGAAAAATGAAGCCCAGAGAGTTCAAACGACCTGCCTGAGGCCCCCCAAAAGAAGCTTGTGTACAAATAGATCTGCAACCCCGTTTAGTGGGACCTGGTATTCTCTTCACTCTACCACCATGTATCCAGCCAAGCTGGCTAAACACACTGAAACCAAATTACCTTCTAAAACAAATATCTGTGCCCCAAAAAAGGGAAAAAATGTTTGACTTGTGCCTGCTTTACTCTGGAACCTACTTCATTCTGGACTGAAACTTAGAAAAGAGAAAAGATATCCAAGGGAACACTTTTCAGAGGAGGGAGAGGAGAAGGGAATTCGCACATAGAGTCTTCCAGACCTCTCTGAAGGAATGCGTGTCCCTTAGTTTTAATTGCTGGATATTTAATCCCGTTCAGTCATGACCCAATTCTAAAAGCAGATGGTGAAATTATATATGCACGCTAAGTCTGTGTGTAGATGTGTGTGCCTGTCTCCAACTTGATTGTAAGGGCCTTAAGAACAGAGGATATGCCTTAAATCTCTTTATTGGCCAAGGTCTTATGAAGTGTTTCCACATATGTGTTCAGTGAATCTTTAATGGTGTTAGAAGTGTGCATACTTTAAGACTTTCTTTTCTAAATGAACTTATATTCACGTTGCTTAGAGTTTTTTCATTACCTTATTTTAGTGGTTTCTCATACTAGGGTAATTTCACCTACTCAGGGGACATCTGACAATGTCTGGAGACATTGTTGTTGGCATAATTTGGGAGGGGAGTGTGCTTCCAGCACCTAGTGGATAGAGGCCATGGATGTAGCCAAGTATGCTACGGTGTACACGACAGACCCTCACAATGAAGTACTGAAAACTCAGTGCTGTTGAGTTGGTTCTGACTCATAGCAACCCTACAGGACAGAATAGAACTGCTCCAGAGTTTCCACAGAGCGCCTGGTGGTTTTGAACCGCTGACTTTTGGTCAGCAGACGTAGCACTTAACCACTATGCCACCAGGGTTTCCACAATAAAGTATTATTATCCAGTCCAAATGTACATGGTGATGAGGTTGGGAAGCACTGGCTTATTTGGAAATAAAAAAGATATGGCCATTTCTCTATTTTAAAACACAAGTAAAAGATAAATCACAATGATATACGAAAAGATGGATCCCAACATGGCAATTTCAGCAATGTACTTTTAAGAAGATGAGTGTAAGTATTTCATGGTCTGCTTTACAGGATTAGAAGAGTTCATTATATGTAGGAACAAAAGCATAAGCTGAAATGTATGCGTATTTAAATGTCAGCAAAAAGCCTTCACCAAAGAGAATGTCCTAGTCTAACTTCATCGGAAACCAAGGCTACACCACAGCTTTGCTGCAAAACGTTCTGCTGATGAGGCGTTTTTAAAAACCACCACCATCCTGATTCAAATAGGGAAATTGCTTCATCATGGAATTAAACAAATTACGTCTAATCTCACTCAGAATCCACCTTTTTGACTAACACAAAAGGAGTTGCTTTTCATTTGCAAATATGCTCATCAAACATACTCCTATCACTATGAGGAGTCTACTCCAATGCATGGTGATCCCACGTATGTCAGAGAAGCAGAGCTGTGCTTTCATCAGACATTTCTTTCAAGTCACCTCTGGGTAGGCTTGAATCCCCAACGTGACAGTTACCAGCTGAGCACATTAACCATCTCTACCACCCGGTGACTCCGTCATCACTATTAAATCCAAGCCAAACTTGTTGCTGCCACGTCAATTCTGATTTACAGAGACTCTACAGGACAGAGGAGAACTGCCCTATCAGGTTTCCAAGGCTGTAAATTGTCACAGAAGCAGACTGCTGCATCTTTCTCCCAAGAGCTGCTGGTGGGTTCAAACTGCTAATCTTCTGGTTAGCAGCTGAATGTTTAACCACTGTACCACTAGGGCTCCTCCTATTTCTAGTAACCCCTCCTTTTTGATGCCTAACCATCTTCTCCATGTCTAGGCTTATCTCGGGTTTTCCCAGATTTTAGCTTGATTCTTTACTGTGACTAAAGGAATCACTCCTTCAGTCCCAGGTTGTTCTATTTGAGTTCTATCATGAAAAGCTAAGTGGGCCAAACTATCCCCAAACCCGATAATGTCTTTGAGATAAGCAAGGAAAGGGAAATCAGAGGGCACTGTTGGATTTTCTTTGCACTTCGTCCTAGTTTCCGTACATACTTCTAGCTGGTATGGTTGCATTACTTCACTTGTATAAGCTTGTTCATTTTCCCCCAGGGCTGATCAAAGTATCTGATACTTTGGATGTCTGGAGTACAGTTGAATAAGAATTTATTTCTTTAGGGGGATAAATCAGTTCTGTTCTAGGAATCAATGACAAGCATATATGCAGACCTCAGGAGGGTCTTTGAATATACCAAGCCCAAACAAAACCCACTGCCATCCAGTTGATTCCGAGTCATAGAGACCAGACTAAATAAATTATTAAGTATTTTGTGTATTGAGTTAAATATGTTGCTACTAGGATCCTTACTCATTGGTTAATGACTTTCTAAATATTTACCAAGATCTTTCACAAGGGAGAGTGCTTCCCAGGATATAAACGCTCCACCACCATCATCCATGGCACCCTGCCCAACATCCCAGCTGTCCAGATGTCCGCTGACAAGTACAACCTAGAACAAATAAAGAAAAGAGAAAAAAATAAAGCTAAGCAGGAATGACATAAAAGAGGAAGCATTCACAGGCATTCCAAATGCAGAAATGAAACTTTTATGTTTCATTTTCAAATTTTATGTCTCAAAAGATGTGTGTCATTACAAGTGGAAAAAGTTTAGAGATGTTACATGAGGGCTCTGAGTTCATCCAAGTAATAATGTAAGTCCTGACATTATATCTCTCTTTATTAACATAATTTTGAGGGAAAATTTTATTATTATTTAGATTTTATTATTACTGACAGATGTTTGACAACCTTATTATATGGCTTTAAACCAAAATAATATAAAACTTCAACCATATTCTGAACTGTCCCAAATTTTGGTAAACACATAATAAACACATGTTGAAGTGAATTCAAATGAAAAAGAAAAATAATTTATTTTTTTAAATGGTTCTTTTCTGCATTATAAATCACTTTGTTGTTGAATAAGTATGCTGGATTCATAAACTAGAGGCTAAGTGTTTCAACAGAAGGACTATCAAGAGAGATTTCAATTTACAGGAGTGTTAAAGCTAGAAATTATACCACAAAGTTTTTAATTACATAGCTTTATTTTTTTCAAGAAGCATTAGTAACTGTCTCCAGTAAAATATGAAACTTATTACACTGAAACTAAATTTTATGGATATATTTTCAACAAGTTACAAACCAAGTAAAACGATGTTGGGTTAAGAGAGTTTGTGATCTCTGTGTCATACAATATGTAAACACCTAGTTAGATTGGCCACAGATCTAAATGAGAATTTTAGAAGAAAGCATAGGAGAACAGCTTTGACAATGTGGAGTAAGCAAAGAATTCCTAAACAGGGAGTAAAAAGCATAAGCTATAAAAAGGTAACAGATTGGACCTTTTAAGAACGAGAATTACCTGTTCATCAAAAGACCTCATTAAGAAAGTAAAAAGGCAACCTTCAGCAGGGGATAAATATCAGAATACATCTATGCACAAAGGACTCAGACTCAGATTACATAGAGAAAACCTATGAAACTGTAAGAAAATGTCTGTCAAATAATAGAAAAGTGGACAAAAGACAGGGATACTTTACAGAAAAAGATATACACATTATTAATAGTCACATGAAAAGGTGCTCAGCTTCATTATTATCAGGGAAATGTAAACTAAATCACATTACAATATTTATCCACTAATATGGCTAAAATAAAAGAGAAAATGCCAAATATTTATGAGGAGATGGAGCAACTGGAACACAGCTGGTGTAAGTACATAAACTACTTCAGAATATGGCTACATCTACTACATCTGGACACATGCACAACTTTTGTTGTTCCTTGCCACTGAGTTAGCTCTGACTCATAGTAATGTATGTACAACACAATGAAACACTGTTTCATAGTCTGCTGCTATTTATAAGGTTCGCACTGGCTAGTTGTTTTAGAAGTAGATAGCCCGGTGCTTCTTCCTATTCTGTTTTAGTCTAGAAGCTTCAACGAAACTTGTCCACCATGGGTGACACTTGAAATAGAGGTGATACCTTCCAGCATCATAGCAATTCTCAAGTCACCACAATATGACACATCAACAAACAAGTGGTAGATGCAAACCCTATCACTCCCAAATCCCACTCCTGGGCATAAACATGTACGTGTGTGTGTGACACATGTGCACACATGCATACATGTACATGTCTACACCTGTATGTATTTTAACCAAGAGTTGTACTCAAATGTTCATTACAGACAATTCATAATATTATCCTTCTCCCCCAAAAGGGAAACCACTCAAATGGCTGTTAAAAGTAGAATGAATAAATTGTGTTGTATTCATTAATGGGACACTGTACAGCAGTAGGAATAAACAAATTTAACCACAGGTAAAATTGGGATGATCTTATAAAAATAATGAAGAGTGAGAACAGTCAGATTCAAAATAATATATTACGTATGATCCTATTTGCTACCACTGGTAACCACAAGGTTGGCAGTTCAAATCCACCAGGCACTCCCTAAATACTCTGGGGGTCAGTTCTACCCTGGCCCCCAGGGCCGCCATGAGTCAGATCCAACTCAACAGCACTTGGCTTTGGAAAGACAAGCCAACAAGAAAAGTGGTTACCCTTGGAAAGGAAGGTCACTAACAGAAAGGGGGCGCATAGTTTCAGAGTTCTGGTTATACGCTGCTTGTGGGTACTAGTTACCCAGGTGTGCTGAGTTTTCAAAGGGTCATCTTATCATACACTGAGGATTTGTGCTTTCTCTGTGTGTTACACAATTACACTGCAATAAAATGTTGGTTTAACAACAATAACAAAAATTTCGACAGACTGATGTCTATACACAGCACGCAGGAAGCAAAACAAAGTTGAGTCTTTCTGGTGATTAAAATAAAACAGCCTCATGATTTTGGAAAAGCAGGATTTTTGAAGTCTCAGAGTGACCACTTGTACAACTGGATTCCCTGAGCAGCTGCAGAATCTCCTGTTGACTCTGTATACAGACCAGCCTGGTATGATTTCATTATACTCTCAAAACAAGCCCAACAAATGACCATGTAATGGACCCAGATGGATTGTTTCTAAGGAGAAGAAAGAAGAATAAAGAAAAAACATGTTGCAAGAGCTGGAAATTCTGATTCAGAAAGTGGTGTAATCTCATAGGGGACCAATAGTCAACTTTATCACCATCCTCAGCCCCATTTTCCTGACGAACTTGAAGTTCCAGTGGACTAAAAGTGCCACAATGTTTTTTGAGTGAACTCTTTTCAGATGTTATGTAAAAGTAACTAAATCAAAGCAGGTATAATTTTGTCTTAAGACTTCCTTAAGAATGATTGAGAGCTTTTTTTAAAAAAAATTTATGTTTCTTCATGTTTTCTTAAATATCTCCATTCTCCAATCTGGAATCCATGGAAAAAATGGTTTTGAATGACTGGAAATGGAATCATATCCCACAGGATAAGGTCATTTGCACAGTGCTATGGAAGAATAGGAGGTGCTGGCGATGCAGTGGTTAGGTGCTACAGCTGTTAATGCAAAGGCTGGCCGTTCGGATCTGTCAGGTGCTACTTGGAAGCCCCGTGGGGCAGTTCCACTCTGTCTACAGGGTTGCTGTGAGTCAGAAGTGACTTGATGGCAATGGGTTTGGTTTGGTTTTGATGGAAGAATAATTGCAAAACTTCCGGACTATGAGAACTTATTTTAATATTTTCTAAGTTGGAAAAATATTAAAATATTGAGAGCCACAGTAAGATAATAGTTCTAATGTAATAATCACTGATTTAAGAGCTAAGTAATGACAAAAAGCTACTTTTAATTCTATTAAAAGACCTACTGCCGTCAAGTCGGTGTAACTCACAGCGACTCCGTAAGTCAGAGAAGAACTGCCCCATGCAGCATTCTTTAATTACCTGAAAATGGTAGTGAAGATGATCTCATTCAAAATGGTGTCTCACTAGTATTTTTTTTTATTATGATTGAGTGAAAATATACAATCCCATATAAATTTGTATACCCACTAATGAGCGGCTCCCACTGCTCTCCCTGCCCGGTGACAGCACACTCCTCCTCTCCGTTCTGCACATATCATAGCCTCCTACCAATCTCCTACCCCCTCTTCTCCACCCTCTCTCCCGTGTCTAGTAAGAGCTCAGCTGGATGACATCCTATAGATGTGAAGAACCATAAAGTGCACACATGATATGGTTGCTCTGTGTCACCAAGTCCAATCCATTTCTGTCTGAAGAGTTGACCTCCATTATGATCTATGGACATGGGCAGCATCAGGGCCAGGTGCCATGCTCCCAGGGGAACGCTAAGACCCCTGCACCCATCAATTGAGGTCTTTTAGTGAAGATCTCAAGGTGCACCCCTTTTTATTTTTGTGTTGCCAGTGAGACTCAAATAGGGGAGCCCTGTCCCGGCTATCACTGCTGTTGGCCACTAGCATTTTTTTTCCAATGCATTCGCACAAAAACAAAAACAGGAAAACACAAAACCTCACCAAACTACTGAAAATGCACCTTATGTCAGGGTTAGGCAGCCAGCTGCAGAGATGACTATTAATTACAATACAGTTGAGTCCGATTTAAGCAAATAAAACAACACATAAACAAACTACTCAGGCATGTAATAAACTCCAGTTTTACCAAAAACAACCATCTTATAAAGTATAGGAAACTGCACGGTACCTCATTGCCTCTGCTGCTAGGTGTAGAGCCCCTAGAGCGATGATAACGTGACCAAGACCAGCAGAGAAGCAATCCTCACTCATCTACTCTTGCTAGTGTTGCTCCCAGAGGCGGACAGAGCACTGATCGATCCTGTACCACCACTGTCACTTTCTACTCTGTGACCATCTCCTCCAAATGCAAGCAAAGAGAACAAATGATCAAAACAACAGCAATAGTAATAGCAGCCACCACAAAACAACTAGGGAGGTAGAACGGGAACTGCAGTCCACTGAAATGCAGGGCTTCTTATCTGGAAGCTACTGGGAACTGGGACAGACAAATGACAGGAAGAAATAGTGGTTCACAACATGCAGTTCACTGCACGGCTGCTAACTGCTTCTCCATGTTCTACACTGGCTTCAACGACCAGAGACACAGGCCTTTGAAGTAGGAGGAAACAGTCATCTCACTGGGGCAGAAACACACTGGGTAGAAACTCCCGAAGGCTGAGGAGTTAGATTGGCAGTGGTACACAACTCGCTATGAAACAAATCCAAACAAAAAAATAGAAGGAGAAAATCGAAAAAGAAAGAGAAAAGTAGGATTCCATAATAGAAGCATCACAATCAGCTGAACTAAATAAAATAATCTTTGGTGATGCATACACAAATGGTAAAACCATGATAAAAAGCAAAGGAATAGGTAAACCTCAAATTAGGCTATTTATATCAGAGAGGGTGAGATGATCAAAAGTGACACACAAACTATCCAATTAAGCGATGGGCAAAGGAGATGGACAGACACTTCACTAAAGAGGAGATCCAGGCAGCCAAAAAACACATGTGGACATGTTCATGATCTTTAGTGATCAAAGAAATTCAAATCAAGACAACAATGAGATACCATCTCACCCCAACGAGATTGGCCATGATCCAGAAAACACAAAACAACAAATGCTGGAGAGGCTGTGGAGAAAGTGGAACCCTCCTACACTGTTGGTGGGGTTGCAAAATGGTCCAGCCTCTTTGGAAGGCAATCTGGCGCTTCCTTAAAAAAATGGATATCGATATACCATTTGACCCAGTAATTCCACTACTTGGAATATATCCTACAGAATCAAGGCCTTTCACACCAACGGACACATGCACCAGAATGTTTACTGCAGCACAGTCCATGATAGCAAAAGGATGGAATCAACCCAGATGCCCAACAATAGAAGAATGGATAGGTAAACTATGGTACATATACTCAATGGAGCACTACGCAATGATAAAGAATAACGATGACTCCAGGAAACATCTCCTAACCTGGTTTCAACTGGAAGACATTATGTTGAGTGAAAGTAGTCAGCGACAAAGGGACAAATACTGTATGAGACCTCTACGATAAGATCTCAAAAACAGACTTGTGTATAGAAGAAAAGACTCTTTGACAGCTGCAAGGGAGGGAAGGGAGGGAGGACGAGGGGGGGAGGGTTTAGTTTAGATACTTACTAGAAATCTAGTTGGGAGAAAGCGGTGATAGCACACATTAGAAACAAGAACAACATTAAGTGGACTTCAGCATAACTTGAGTACTCCTTCCATCTTGACTCAATACTGCAAGGATAGAGTATCTGGGGCGGGGGGCAGGGGACCATGCTCTTAGGCGAATTCCAGGCCAATTGGCACAACTAGCGTTTTGCTAAGAGAGCTCTCTGCACCCCACATTGGTGAGTGGCGTCTGGGGTCTTAAGAGCTGTCAAGCTGCCATCCGAGGACACAGCAAATGGTCCCAACTCAGCAGGAACGGATGCTCACCGAGGGCCAAAACGGCATGTGGTAAAGACAACCGAGAAGACAGAGAGACCCACAAGAGTGGGTGCCTACATTGACTTGGGACCGGAAGAACCAGATGGTGCCTGGCCACCGCCAGTGATAGCCACAATGGAGCTCACAGAGAGGAGTCTCACTGGCAACACAAGAATAAAAAGGGGTGCATCATGAGATCTCCACTAAAAGACCTCAATTGATGGTTCAGCGGTTTTGGGGTTCCTCTGAGAGCATGGCCCCCAGCCCTGATGCCGCCCTTTCCCATAAATTATAACAAAGGTCCACTCTTTGGACAGGAATGGATTGGACTTGGCAATGCAGAGTGACCATATATTGGAAGCACTTTATGGTTCTATACATCTATAGGATATCATCTTGCTGACCTCTGGCTGGAGGAAGGGGAGTGGACGGAGAGGAGGGGAAAGAAGGCTGTTGGGAGGATGCGACATGTATGGAGCAGAGAGGAATAGTGTGCTTGTCACCGGGCAGGAAGAGCAGTGGAAGCTGCAAATAGGTGGGCATGTAAATTTATACGTGAATGTACATTTTCACTCAGTTATGTTAAATAAAAAAAGAAATTAAAAAAAAAGTGGCATACAGCTGGCTTCTAAGGCACTCGTACTGTTCCATCTCTGAAAACAAGTGGTGAAAAAAAATGTGCGTTATTATTTAGACTGTTCACAGACACTATTTTGCATGTGTGCCATATTAAGCAATGCCAAGAAAAGTATAGGGTTCACATAGTGGTGTGAGTGAGTTCGACCAAACTTTAAAGGTCATATTTACCTAATTTTATTTCAACTGTTCCAAAGCAAAGACTAATATAAAGGTATCATAATCTTGAAAACAGAAAACAATAATATTCTACCTAAAAACTAACTAGCGATTGAACATCAAGACTTTAAATCATCGTATCTGGCAGCATATTAAAGGGTATTGCAATAATGGTCCAGCGTTCCCAGAGTGCTTGTGGTAAACAAGTTACATACGCATCAGATATAGCAGAAAATGGCCACTGTTGGGTCATGCTTATCTTCCTGGCATGCCTAGCTTCTAACACTCTGCATTTGAAACTGGGTGAACTGACAAGGCATGTTCTAAACCTGACCACGTTGTATTTACCAATTGTCAGCAAACAGAGTGCATGTTAATGCTGGCAACGGAGCATGCATCCTTGCACAAATGTTTTAGTCAACAACCACAAGCACAGCAGCTGTTTTTTGTGATGTTTTGTTTCACTTAGAGCTACTTCATTTCCTGATCTTATTTTGTTGTATTTAAAGAGGTAGACAGAGGAATATTAGGGTGACAACTTTTAAGGCCTCTTTCATTTCCTAACACAGGAATACTAGTCAAATTTCCAACAACAAAAATCATTAAATGGTTGAAGCACAGACCTGCAAAAAGAGAAGTGGAAAAATTTTCATTATTTAGCATTAGAGACAAAGCTAAGGAGTGACCTAATAACGGGCTTCAGTTCTGGCAGGTTCTTCTTTGGAGAATATGAGCAGCAGAAGAGCAGGCCCAAGAAAACAGGCTTGGGCTGCGGCAGTGAGCATTAGGGTCGTGGGAGCAAGTAAGAATTTTCTGATGGAAGGCTTCTGTTGAAGTTGGAAAATGGCTAACAGGGGAAAGGCTGTGGAAAATTTCCTTCCTTAGAGAGCTTCTGAAATCGGATACATTTTTACAGCTTGGATAGAAAGCTAAAATCTTTAAAGGTTCTACCTAGTACAATATTCTATGACATTTCTTAAGAATCCCTCTTCTACTTTAACTACTTCAAAGGGGGAAACTGCTTTTTGAAAAGTCACCATAAACTCAACAGACTTTTCCCTGAATAACCCCTCAAGGTTTTTTCACTGCCCATGCATCCTCCCACAATTCAGAATCCAAACACAGGTAGGCATGCCTTTCTCAAGAAATCTGTGTTTGTAATCCCTGTCAGAGATCACGTCTTGACATCTTGTGGACAGTTGCTGAAGGCATCACGCTATTGCCTAGGAAAGACAGAAGAGACTCTGGTTGAAGAAGTGTTTTCTTTCCTAACAATTCAAACTAGGTGGTCAACAGAGTAAACCTAGGGTTTCTGACTCACACAGTGTGTTTTCAGACAACTTAGCCAATACCTGAGATTCTCTTGAATTGATTTCTTTGTTATCTTCGAGCTTCGTTTAGGGAAGCTGTTGGGTGTTGATAGCTTGTGGGATTCACTCGTCTTCCACAAGAAAATGCACCACCTGCCCAAATGCTCACGCATCACCACAGCTTCTCCTCAGAGTAGTTTCCACCCCCAAACTGTCTGCTCTTACTAGTGGGCAGCAGTCAGATTGGCTTCAGAAAAGGAAGATCATGCCTGTTCTTGATTAAATTCTCAGAGCACATTAATGGAGTGATATCAGATGATAAAACAAGGAGAGGTATAATTTCTCTGTAGCTCAGATAAAAAAATCAACTCTTAGATTTATAAAAAGGGGTTGCAGTGTATTTGGAAGAAATGACAGAACTTGATTAAACATTGATTTGAGGATAGAGGCACAGCAGAGAATGCCTGTGGAAGGAAATCATTCTAATCAAATGGAGACAACTGGTTTCATCCAGAAGTCATGACTGACTGCAACGGGAGACGATCTTCTTTTAAGAGACAGAACCATGCTCCTCAATTCCCCTTCCTTTGGCTGAAGCAACAGCAGGAAAAGTTCTCTCACTTGAGATGTTTGGAGCAGTTGCAGAGCTGAATTACCATGTTGCATTTGAACTTACTGAGGACACGGTGGGTTGACTGTGAGTTTAGGCAAATTCCACCTCAATGATGATTATCCTTCCCATGGTGAAATCCAAGTATGGTGTAGTACATTATTATAAATTTTCTTTTATTACAACTATTCATTCATCACTATGGTCCAGGCTTTCGTTAGGTATAGAGAGGACAGGATTAAAAGAAAAAAGAAGAAGAAGAATTAATATTTCAGCACAGTACAGACTCTTCTATGGTTCAATTGGAAGAAAACAATAGGAGTATCGTGAATCTTTCATTACAATAAATGGGGTCAAAGTGTTTGTTATCAAAATAAATCTTTTTTATTTCTCAAACATTTAGACTTACTAGCTAAAGGATTCTTCTTGGTCCCTGTCTTAGCCATCCAAGGCTGCCATAACGGAAATACCACAAGCAGATGATATTAAAAAGAGAAATTTTATTCTGTCACAGTCAGTAGCTGAAAGTCCAAATTCAGGGCATCAGTTTCACAGGAAGTCTTTCTCTTTTGGCTCTGGAGGAAAGTCCTATTCATTAGTCTTCCCCTGGGCTGGGGGCTTTGGATGTACAGCAACCCTGGGTCCTTTCCAAAAGACATGGTCAGCTCCCAGCACTGCTTCTTGGTAGGATGAGGTCCCAAAATCTCTACAAGCTTCTCCTTCCTTTATCTTCTGATAACATGCCTCAAGGCACAGTACAGTCTTACATCACTGAATCCTGCCCCGCCAACACAATTGCCATCCATCCTCCCTTATTAACATCGTAGAGGCAGAAATTACAAAATGTAGGAACATCACACAATGCCCGGAATCATGGCCCAACCAAATGGCTACACATTTCTGGGGAGACACAATTCAATCCACCATATTCCACCCTTTGGGCCCCCCCAAAATCACACCCTTGCAACATGCAAAACATATTTATCCTGTCATAGCAAAAATCTTAAGACCTAAATCCAGAAATTCCTCTTCAACTGTGAAATCTAGAACATAAGTTATCTGCCTCCAAAGGTACAGTGGCAGAACAGGCAGGAACAAATCAGACATTTCCATAACAAAGGGGAGAAATTGCAGGGAAAGAAGGCAAAACAGGCAACCACGAAGTCAGCAGAACACATTACATTAGCCCTCAAACTTTGAAAATAGTCATCCATTCTCTGAGACATTTTACACAACAGCCCCTGCCCTCCAGACTCTAAGCATTGGTCCTTTGGCCTGGGACTACAGATCCGCCTTCCAGTCTCTCTAGGACAGCAACTCTGCTTCAGTTTGGGGCACACCATTTTCCCAGTCCATTTCAGTGGCAACTCCATCCTCAGAAACACCAGGGGCCATGGCTCCACCCTTAGAAACTCTTAAGGTAACAGCTATACATTTTGAGACTGTGGCAGCTCAGCTTCTCACCCTCCTTGTCTCTTCGGCTTCTGCTTCCTATGGCTTTATGGCCTAGGCCTCATCCCCACATCTGCCCTGCCGGGGCAAGGGTTCCAAAGCTCTGCAGCTTCACTAATTTAAGTGCCAGGCAGCACCCCACTCTGCCAAGGAAGCCTCCTGCACAGAGGCACTTCACCATCTCATTTCGTGGGCCAGTTGCTGGTTCTGCTGCTGCCTGTCGCCTGCTGCTTCACACCATCTGTACCTTTCCTGGTGTTAGCAGTTCTCTTCAGTTTCTTCTGAGTCTTCTATCTATTCATAGTTTCAAAACTGTTTCCACAGTTTAAGTATCTGTTACAGCAGCACCCTATTCTCTCAGTACCAAATTCTGTCTTAGTCATCTAACACTGCTACAATAGACATACTACAAATGAATGGCTTTGACAAAGAAATTTATTTTGTCACAGTCCAGTAGGCCCAAAGTCCGAATTTAGGGTGTTAGCTCCAGAGGAAGGCTTTATTTGCTGGCTCTGGAGGAAGATCCTTTTCATTAATCTTTCCCTGGACTGGAAACTTCTGATGCACAAGGACCCCAAGTCCTTTCCAAAGAATGTACTCAACTCCTGGCATTGCTTCTTGGTGGCATGAGGTCCCCAAATCTCTGCTTCCCTTGCCTTTATATCCCCCAAAATTGCTTTAAGGTTCAATACACTCTTACATGAATCCTGTCCCACAAACACAACTGCCACTCATCCTCCCTCATTAACATCCAAAGAGGTAGGATTTACAACACAGAGGAACATCACACAATGCCAAGAATCATGGCCCAGCTAAATGGCTACACACATTTTTGGGGGGACACAGTTCAATCCATGACAGCACCTAAAAGTTTCTAAAACTCCAGAAGCATATGTAGCTTACAGGACTTTTTTGGGAGGGGGGACTATTTGTCTATTGATTCTAGAAATGTTCTCAATTATTAAACCTTCTGTGGTCTCCTGAATGCTCAATACAAAAGCCGTTATGACAAGATCAGCTATATAGTCTTCTTAAGTCTCTGTCTCTAGGCATATCTGATGGGCCATGAGAAAAAAATGAAGCACAAACCAGGGCTTAGCTATTCATGTAGCGTTATCACTTTGAAAAGCACAAAAGCCATGTGACAATCCCACCTCTACCAGTCCCCATGATGAGAAATCCAAATTAACATGAATCAATATGTGGATTTATTTCTGCACACTTGTTCCTCAATACGAAGAAGTACGGTTTGAGGATAGGAGATTTCTAGTAACTTTGATCAGGAATGATTTAGAAAAGGATGGAGAGAAGAGTGAATGCAAGGAGGAAAGGGAGGAAAGAAGGAAAGAAGGGGGAAGAAACAAGGAAAGAAAGAATAGAAGAATAGAAGGAGGAGAGAAAGGGAGGAAGAGGAGAAGGTAAGAAAAAAGAGGAAGGACAGGACAGGAAGAGTAGGGAGACAGGAAGGAGAGAAACGTAAGCAAGCAAAGTGATGACTAGCATTAAAAAGGGGAAATGAAATGGAAGCCACGGGACAAGGGAGAAGGGTGGAAAAGCAGCTTTGGGAACTCTAAAGGAAGAGCAGAAAAAGTAAACCCAGGTAAGTAAGTTCACCCAGACTTAGGAGTCACTGAAGTTCACACAATGAAGTTAAAACAAATTGTTTTGCCATGTTCTGATGTGCAGCAGTGTAACGTGTCATGGTTGGTGCTAAGGCTACAGAAGCTTAGAAGTGCAGAGAGGATTTTGAAAATAATTGCCTTCTTTGTAACTTCAATAAAAGATATAGAAAGCATTTCCATCCCAATAGCCAAGGTATTCTATTGGTCTCTACCTGTCCACATTCCTGGACCACACTTGCAGTAATGAGATAGAAGACAAACATCCCAAGTATGAACACTTGACAGTGAACTTTAGGTTAAAGTACAGCTTCCCATGATGGCCATACCTGAAGACAACTTTTATTTTTGATACATAAATTCTAGCCTAAGCATCTTACAGGTGACTCTCTAGACAGCCTTAATAGAGGACTTCTAAGTGACTTGATTTTTAGCTTTAGGACAGTGTCAAGGAGCCAAACTTACTTATATATAAGTCAGCTATCCAGGGACAGCTCCCCTGATTCTTAGTTTTCTCACAGTATTTGACCTCACATACGATCAGCTGGGTCAGTTAATAATCTTTGTGTTCAGAGTCTAGAGGACAAACCAGATTTCTTTTAGCATTTTGTTTCTGGAAGAAAATGTTCCAAATATTAAGCATTTCATTTCCTTGTGCCCTTGTACAAAAAAAAAAAAAAAAAAAAACCAAAAAACTATTTTTTTTTTGCATTAACCTTGATTTTTTTGTTCTATTGAAATCTATATGATGTTGGAAAAGGGTAGATAGAATAGACATCTATAAAACTAGCTTTGTACCTGATATAAATGTTATGATATCCAGAGAAAAATGGTATTATGTACATTTACCTAAAATTAAAATGCAAAACTTTTCTATTTAAAAATACAATAAATTGAAACTTAACTTCAATATTCACAGTCAAATAACAAGTCTACTTGAAGAAGTGAGAACCTTAGTCTCACAAGAATCAAAAGTCCTAACAGTTAAATGCTAATTAATTTTAGAATGTTTGTGCATCACAACTCAAAAAGAATAACCTGAGAGTGATTTATTCTAAGTCTAAAGCACGGCCACGCTTAGCACAGCCAGAAAACTTACCTTCTGCCCTCTTAAAACTGAACTGGAAGGATAAGAAGAGAAACTTGAATGTCATAAAGTTTGATAAAGGCAAACTTGCTGGGCAGAAATGAATAAGAATTTGCCGTTGTAAAGGCCAAGAGTCCATAAGGAAAGACTATTAAAAAAAAAAAAAAGAAAAACAGAAAGGAAGGAAGGCAAGGTAATTTTGTGAATTTAACAGAAACCACAAAGGAGAATGAATAGTTTAGCTTTCCTCTGTCTAAAATACCATTAGTTAAAATTAAAGAACTCCATTATAAAAGAATGCTCACTTTCAACATCGATGGGTGTTGTAACATTTATTATCATATTGTGGATTCATATTTTAATGTTGATAGTCTTGTATCCTGAAATATTTTTACTTATCATCAATTAGATGTTGGTTGTAGCCACATGTTTCAAAAAAATAATCACACAATCTGTGGAAAACCTAAAAAGAACCACCATAAAGAGAGTGGACTAGGTAGGACATTTTCTGAAGAAACAAAAAATGCTAACAAAACACCTGTTTATTAGTTTAACTAGTATTTATTAGCACACAAAATATATTTTAATGCATTATAAAATCAGAACAAGAGTTAAAGAAACCTAAGCACTCAAGTATAATTCCCACTAAACTATATTTCCCTGAATTCTGAATGTTATCACTGCTTGACCCAATCCTTGGTACAATTAGTTCAATATTTCCATCAAGAACTTGAAGACATCTTTATGAATTTTAAGATCATAAGATGAATCATTAATATGTTGGACCAAATAATCAAGATTCTATAACACCCTGAAGCAGAATTAACAGCTTAGACCCAGCAAAGTAACTGAGCATGGAGGTATACATTACACTTTGAAACGGTGGGTGAGACCTAATAACAACCAATGAATTCAGGGGTGCATAAACTTGTGGAGCTAACAATGTATCTCCTATGGGAAAAAGCCAATAAAAGTTTAGGGACCACTGGTAGAAATATGAAATTTTGATTATGTTAAATAATACTATCACATTCTTTGAATTAGTCAAATACTTCTTCCTTCTAAAACACCTCATTCTGAAGAGTCTTTGGAAAACAAAATGTGTCTAGAGAAGAGCTGACAGTACGTTACATCATCTAGAATTAGAATTCTTTGAAGATTATTGTTTGATACTTCCCAGAATTTACTCAATCTCTTTAATTCATTAGATTGCATAAATTAAGAACACTACAATGATTCCTGCATTCCTTTCAGGCTTCTACAAGGTTTGACAATTAAGTTTGTGAACTTGCCACCATGGGTTTATTTAGAAACAACTTGGTAAGGTTTCATAACCTTGGTATATCAGTGTCTCACAGCTGTGTTTGTGTTGACATGTGGTGGTGTCTTGCCGAGTGGCATTCATTATTGTTGTTACATGTTTTTGTGTGCCACTGTGAGAATGTTGGAACTTGAATTAGAGTGAAAAATAAACAATAAACTTCTTGTTAAACTTGGCAAGAGTGGAAGTGAAATCAGGGACATGTTAGTCCAAGTTTATGGGGCTAATGCCATGAAGAAAATGGCAGTGTACAAATGGATTCCACATTCTTCTGAGGAGACAGAAAGCATCACTGATGAAGAGAGGTCAGGGTGGCCAGTAACAAGCAGAACTGATTAAAGCACTGCAAAAATTCATCAAATTGTGTGTCAAAATCATCTGCTGACTGTGAGAAGCACAGCAGACCAAGTAAACATCAATAGAGAAACAGGAAAATCTTTTTGTTTTATTATGATTGAATAAAAATGTATATTCTCACATAAATTTGTATGCCCACTTATATGCAGCTCCCACTGCTCTCCCTATCTGGTGACAGCACACTCCTCTCCGCTCCACATGTCTTATCCTTCCAACAATCTCCTATCTCCCCCTCTACACCCTCTCCCCTGCCTCCAGTAAAAGGTCAGCAGGATGACATCCTATAGACGCATAGAACCATAAAGTACACACATGACATGGTTACTCTGAGAAACAGGAAAATCTTAACTGAAAAATCTTGGCATAAAAAAGGTATGTGCAAAAAGGGTCCTGAAAAAGTTCACTGATGAACAAAAGCAACGGAGAGTTGAAGTTTACCAAGACCTTTTGGAGAGGCATGATGATGTTTTAGGCTGTGTTATCATTGGTGATGAAACATAGGTGTACCAATATCACCCTGAAACAAAGCATCGAAGCGCACAATGGGAGTTAGTCAGTTCCCCAAGACCGAAAAAGTTCTGTCAGTCCAAATCAAGAGTCAAAATGATGTTGCTAACTTTTTTTTTTTGTATCAGAAGGATTGTTCATTATGCATTTGTACCAGTTTAACAGGTAACTAAATCTACTATTTGGAAATGCTAAAAAGGCTGCATGAAAAAGTTACATGAAAATGACCTGAACTTTCTGCCAACAACTCATGGCTCTTGCATCATGACAATGCACCAGCTCACACAACACTGTCTGTAAGGGAGCTTTTAGCCACTAAACAAATAACTGTATTGAAACATCCTCCCTATTCACCTGATCTGGCCCCCAGTGACTTTCTTCTTTACCTGAAAATAAAGAAAATATTGAAAGGAAGACATTTTGATGACATTCAGGACATTAAGGGTAATACAACAATAGCTCTGATGGTCATTCCAGAAAAAGAGGTCCAAAATTGTTCTGAAGGGTGGAGAAGGCACAGCCATGAGTATATAGCTTCCCAAGGGGAGTACTTCGACCACATTGTTATTCAGCACTTTTTCTAGGATCAGTTCACAAATTATTGTCAGATTTCATCTGTTCACACTACATGAAAGCTAGAATCACCTTAAAAGATTATGGCCAGCACTCTGATTTTACAGAAAGAGATGAGGTGATTTGCCCACATGGCAGGGGCCAAGAGCAGAACCCAAGGCTTCTCACTCAGAGCCAAGAGCTATGTTCATCACATCCCTCTGTCTGCTTCATAAAAGATAGGGGAGAACCAATTTTTCTTTGCTTTTCTCTCATGTGTTACCTTTCACTTGACTACACTAAAAGTTCATCTACTTATCCCAGTCAGCTGGACATGCACAAGCTACTTAACCTCTCTAAAGCTCATTTTTCTATTTGTAAGGTGAAAATAATAAGACAAGCCTACCTTTAAGGGTGTTGTGAGAATTAAATGAGATGATGCAGGCCCTGACAATTAGCAGGAGCTCTATCACTGCTTGCCATTATTAGCTATACTGTAAGTATCTTAAAATGATCTCAAACATCGCACCATTCTCCCTAGGAAATATTCATTTGGGAAGCTGGAGACTTTCTGCATATTTCATACAGGTAGCTGGTTTAGAGTACTAGGTGCTGCCAGTTTGAATTAGAAGGGACATCAGTCACAAGTACATGTTATTTAGAAATGTGGCAAATGTTCTAAAAATGTTGTTTGGTGAGCCTAACTTACAACAGCATGAACTTACTCCGTTTGAAAACATCCCATATACCATGAAATAGCTAAGTTACATTTTCATTTCAATAATAAGTTGCAAACGGGGAAAAAAAAGTTACAGCTCAAAAAATCACAGACAAGCCAACCTCTCTAAATAACTTTGCAGTTACTAGGTAACCAAGTAGTGCTGCATGAAAACCAAGTCAGGTGCTTGAACTGAAGCTTCCCATGCACCTGGGGTGAGATTTTTGTCTAACAATGGTTAATCTAACGAATGACTCTACTGTCAATTGTATTTACAGACTTGGCAAGACTGGCCAGAGAGCAGCTTTCCCTCTAGAAGGGCCTTGACTACATGGAACTTTCTAGACTAGGACCTTGGAGAAAGCATCAAAAAGCTAGCTTATCTCCTTTAGAAATGAAGTGCTGAAACTGACCACAAAAAGCTATAGAGAAGGCATATCACCACCAACAATGGGGACTGGACAATAAGGGTTAAATATTTCTCTCTCTTTTTGCTTGTTACAGGCAAGTTCAAGTGTAGCATTGTTTAAAGATAAGAGAAAAGTAAAAGATCTATCAAAAGGATATCACTTAATTTTTAAGCTATATACTGTAACAATTTATGAATTTTAATCTCTATCTCTTCCTTCAGTAAGCTGCAATAAGGTACACCATGTTTCAAACTTGTCTGTCTGTCCTGAGGTACCAAAATAAAGACTGGGCTTTTGAGGCAGACAGGCCAGGATTTGAACCTACTTCTGCCACTTAGTAGGAAGTCTTGGGAACAACATTTGAGCTCTCAGAGCCCTATTTCCATGGCCTAAAAACAGATGCTAACAACTGCCTCACACTATTGACTTGACTGTGATTGCAAGGGAAGTACACTAATACACTGCCTGGTACAGAGAGCATGTTCGATTGAACTAGTTTCCTAATCCATTTTATTCTTCACTTATGTTTTATTGCTAATATAACACCCAATTGCTATGGCATATTTTTTAGTAAAAGTGGGTCTCTCTGATGGTAATTCTCAACCACTTGGTGGTGGGCAGGGTTGGGAAGGAGAGAAAATAAAATAAAAAGCCTCCAGTTCCTGATTCAGATACACTTCTGGGGGGCGGCGGTGGCAGAAAGGATGGGAGTTATGCCTTCCTTCCCTAACCCTCAGCTGAGAAATCCTAGACTGAATGATTCTTAATAGCTAACTCCTTTACTTCCTTAATGTGTATTTCTCACAACGCCTGTCTTTCAGGTTGAGTTCTCTAGAGAACAAAACTGATGAAGTACATACATACGGAGAGAGAGAAAGAGAGAGAGAGAGAGAGAGAGAGAGGGATTTCTCTCAAAGAAACTGCTTATACAGTTGTAGAGGCTGGCAAGTCCCAAGTCTGTGGAGTCGATTACATCATTACACAACTGCCAAATTCTATCGTAACTGCTGAACCACTGAGAACCATGGCCCAACCAAGCTGACACACAACCCTAACCATGAAAGCCTGTAGAGAATCAATAGATCAGCCAGGTTGATACGTTTCTGTTTAGTAATAAAATGTGGTTCAGTACAAAGCTAGTTCAGTCACTTTAAAGAAAACGGTATTACTTTTGATCAACATACAATTAGAAAACATTTTCCATTAATAACTTGGCCTTTAAAATTTTAGTAGCATAGCTTATTACAGTTTATTCTCAGCTGCTATATAATGTGATAAGCATCAACAATGAGAACATTAAAAGGGGATTAACCTTTAATGTATTCTTCAAAGGCAAAACCTTACAGAGCTGTGGACAACAAGTTAGGACAAGAAATAACGTAATACTCAAAATTAATGGTGAGATTTATGGTGAACATGGTGCAGCAGATTCACATCTTTAAGCACCTCCTCTGTTTTAAATACATTGGCAAATAGAGATGAAATTCAAAAAGTAAAAAAAATCAAAAGATCATGGCTCCAAAAGCAAGATAAACACCTCTGTGGACTGCAAATGGGCTTGAATCACGAAGAGTGATGATAACAGATTGGAATTTTATGAAGCTGAAGCCAGAGTATCTGCTGGCTCCAGATCCCGAAGCCAGCATTGACTGCAGGGTGTCCTCCTCTACACTGGCTTCACCAGGAAAGCCCTGGGGCACAGTGGTTAAAGGCTTGTCTGCTAGCCAAGCTAGATTGGAGCCCACCAGCTCCTCTACCAGTCACTTTGGAGGAAAAGATGTGGAAATTTGCTTCTGTAAGGATTAGAGCCTTGAAAACCCCTCTGGGCAGTTCTACTCTGTCCTATAGGGTTGCTATGAGTCATAATTGGAATCAACTCCACAGCAACAAGTTTGGCTTTGGGGGTGATGTTTTTGGCAGACAGGGAGACCTTAGCAAGGATAGCCGAGCCAAGCACTGGCTTAGGCTCATGAAAGGAGGCTGAATGAAAACAAAACAAATATGCCTAGAGCAACAGCTTTGTGAAAAGTTTGAAGCTTTTGAGGAGAGATGGACAAAAATATGGCAAGGAGGCACTGAAGCAAGTGACAAGCTAGCTAGGGGACAGAGTACATGACATCTCCATTATAACTGCTGGCAAGGAACATGGAAACAACATAACAGAATCTGGTCTGGGTGGGAAGCATTGTAGGCAGGTGGAAGTGATCCCAACAGCCCTATAGAGCAAACAGTGAGCCTGAGGGAGAGCAAACAGCACAACAAAAGCGGAATTTAAATACATCCTACTCAGAATGAGTCAGCAAACCAAAATTCTAAAACACATGAAGAAAGATAATGTTAAAAACGTCAACAGTCTGTCTCAGGCTGCATTCTCTGTGGAAGCAAAACCAGTAAAGTACATATATGTGTATCTAGAAAGAGAGATTGGATTATTCAGATGACACAACCTTGCTTTGCTGAAAGGGAAGACAACTTGATGCACTTGCTGATGAAGATCAAAGACCTTATCGAAGGCTGCACCTCAGCATCAAGAAAACAAAAGTTCTCACAACTGGACCAGTAAGCAACACTGTGATAAGAGACAGGACTGATGTTGTGGACAATTTCACTTCACTCCACAATCAACACCCATGGAAGCAGAAGTCAAGAAACTAAAAGACACATTGCACTGGGAAAATCTGCTGCAAAGGACCTCTTGAAAGTGCTGAAAAGTAAAGACATCACCTGGAAGACTAAGGTGTGCCTGAACCAAGCCATGATGTTTTCAATCACATCACATACATGCAAAAGCTGGACAGTGAATACAAAAGACAGAAGAATTGATGCCTTTGAATTGTGGTATTGGAGAAGAATATCAAACAGACCACGGACTGCCAAAAGAATGAACAGATCTGTCTTGGAAGAAGTACAACCACAGTGTTCCTTAGAAGCAAGGATGGCAAGACTACGTTTTACACAATTTGGACATGTCGTCAGAAGTGATCACTCCCTGGAGAAGGACACCATGCTTGGTAAAGCAGAGGGTCAGCAACGAAGAAAACATGCCACGAGATGGAATGGCAGGGTGGTTACAACAATGGGCTTAAGCAGAGCAACGACTGTGGGCATGGGGCAGGACGGGTAGTGTTTTGATCAGTTGTATATAGGGTGCCTATGAGTCAGAATCCCTGGAGAGCACCTAACAAGAACAACAACATTACACTGTCGATGGAATATCTAGCAATCTAAAAAGCTAAAGCAGCAACAAAATATTTAGCCTCCTACAACAGACAGGAGCCTTGAAATGTTACGTGCCTGCCCAGCTCACAGGCTTCTCCTTAAGAAAAAAGCTTCAAGGAATTCTTTCTGCAAAGACTTATTAGGTATCCTGCCATATACACAAAGAGAAACCAGCTTTGCTATCACAGCTACAGGTAATTATACCAAAACTTAGTTTCTAAGCCAAAGAAACATGGATAATCAGACACAAGAGAGGCCTACCACTGACCTGGCTTGGCTCTAAAATTTATTCAAAACGGATGAGTTGCACCGGATAGCAGTAAGCTAGGGACATGCTTAGAGAGGAGATAGAAGAGTTCCTCACCCTCTGGAGTTCATCCTGCTTCACCTTAAGCCTTCCCATAATGCAGCCCTACACGTAGGCTGTTGTTGTTCACTGCCATTAAGCCAGTCTCTGATTCACGGTGATCCCATGAACAATGGGATTGGATCATTGTGATCCACAGGGTTTTTACTGGCTGAATATTTGGAAGTAGATTTCTAGGTCTTTCTTCCTACTCTTTCTATTAATTACTACAGGCTAAATGAAGATTATGTATCCACCACCCTATATTTCCTTGTATGCTTCCTGTAAGTCACTATTACCGTGGTTAATCTGGTCACGTCTCATCCCTTCTATGGTTCCCCAACTGTGTTTCTTGGAAAACTCTTCCTGGAGATATGAAAAAGTAGAACATTTGAAATATGTGTGTGTGTGTATTTATTCTTAGCCAAATACACTTTGGAAATGCTGTGCTAGTATGTCCAACTCTTAGAGAAACTTGTTTAACTTTGTGTTACATGCCATTTACCAACTGTTTCATCTACACATTCAGCAGTTTAGCAAACATTTATCAGACCATTATTTACCAAGAACCACATTATCCACTGGGGATAGAGTGCTGAGTTTGATAGATAAGGCCTCTGCTCTTCTGAATGTACACTGTAGTGGGAGGACAGGTGACAAACAAATGAACAAACATTATTTAACACAGCGACACATACCATGCAAAAATAAAACCAGATGATGCGAGTGGTCTATCTGAGTGATCAGAAGAAGGCCTCTCCTAGAACATAAGTTTGAACTGAGACTTGAGTGGTTAAGAGCTGGCACATAAAGACCTAAGGAAGAGAATTCTAGCCAAATGGAACAGCTGGTGCAAAGGCCCTAGGGTAGGAATGAGTGTGAGTGCTCAAGTCTTTCTCCATGACAAACTTGATAGCCTTCAGCAGAATAGTGAATTAGGGAGCTCCACAGGAAAATATTGTGATACATAGGATTTTCACTGGCTAAATTTTTGGAAGTAGATTTCTGGGTCTAGACCAAATATAATGTCTTCATTTGAATTTCAGAATTATAGACAGGCAGAATAACTTAACAAGTTAGAGACATCACTAGATGCTAATAAACAGGTCCATCTGGAAACACTGGTGATAATTTCTTTCAAGGGAAGAAATGTCAAAAATTAGACCTGGACATTCCAAGAGACATTTAGTATCACACACTAAAATGTGATTTTCTAAAAAAAATTTTAAATCATAAATCAAACCAAAGTCACTGCCATTGAGTTGATTCCAACTCATAGCAACCCTAGAGGCAACAGTAGAACTGCCCCACAAAGTTTTCAAGGAGCACCTGGCGGATTCAAACTTCCAGCCTTTTGGTTAGTAGACATAGCACTTTACCACTAAGCCACCAGCGTTTCCTTTTCTAATCATAGTCAGTCATTAAATAATTTTGTCTTGGAAATGAAAGTACTACAAGTATCAAATTGTTACAGAAGTCCCGTGGAAGGGAACTAAGTGGATAATTTTTTAAATAAAAAATCTGTTTTCCAAAGAAGCTTGGAGGAAAGGATGAGTATTACAGATGGCAGCAAAAGGAAGAGAAAGTTAATAACTAGTGAAACTAGAGATCTGTCTTTCCACAAAGCCTATTGGGAGGCCAGCATCACAGAACACAGCTCTGGTGTGAGCAGCCTGTGATATAGGTAGCATCACCCAACGAGTAGACCCCCAGGCTTCTGCAGTACATGCAGTGAGTGGCCACTGCTCAACACAAGTCACCTGGAAGTCACTTGGGCTGACTGCAACTCACTGCGTCACACCAGTGATGGGCAAAAAGCAAACTCAGGAACATCTGACAACAAAGTAATAGCGTGGGGCAACTCCCTGAAGAAGAGGAGGTGATGCAGGGCAACAGGAAAACAGTTTAGGGAGAATTCACGCTGGGCAATTACCTTGAAATGCGGGCAAGTGAACAAGGTAAAGAGGGAGTTAGTGTTTTCTATTGCAGCAAGGAATATATTATCATACCATTGCAACAGAGTATATTATAGAAATGTAAGTTTCTCCCAATTCAAAGCTAACATGAAGGAAACACTAAATTGCCATACAAATGCAAAAAATCACCATGCTTCTGGGTACTCTTTCATCTTGAAAAAAACCATGCTCAATCAAATCATTCATGGAATGGAGTGTTTTAATTAAGCTAATGTTCTTATTAGATAGATTAGACTTTTTAAAATATAGTTGTCAATCTTTCTTAAAGTTATCAGCTAAAATCAATGGAACAAAATAGTGTCCTGAAGCAAATCTGTGTACGTGTGCACAAAGCAATTAAATATATTACAAAAATTTACCACTAAACCACATACCTTGCACATTATGAGACATCTTAGCTTTTGTATTTTCTCCCTTTATCCTCACAGATATCCCCACTCTCTTCTATAACCTGTGTCTGCAGGGACCCCTCTGCTACACTGTAATCATGAGCTCCAGGAAGGCAAACTTCATGGCTGTCATGCTCATTGCTGAATTCCCAGTGTTACTCAACAAGTACCCACTCCCCCTTGTTGTATGTCAACTAGGCTAGGCTATGATTCTCAGAGGTGTGGCAGATACAGACTGGGTGCTCTTCCATCATGCAGTGTAATGCAATGTAATGCATGTATTATGTGATGTAATGTGATCAGCCAATCAGTTGAAAGGGGTGTTTCCTTGGAGGTATGCCCTGCCTTTATTATATACGTGGATGTTCTGGCAAAGCTCACTCTCTCCATCATACACTCATCTCATCACCTGACACTGGTTCTTGGGACTTGTAGCCTGCTGCCTGACCTGTAGATTCTGTGTTCATCAGCCCTTGCAGCCCCACGAGTCATCAGAGGTTTCCAGTCCCCCACCTGACCCAGGGATTGGGGATTTATCAGTCCCCACAGTTATGTGAGCCACTTCATCACAACAGTGGGAGCCATTTCCTTGACATAAATCTGTCCATAGACACTATATTTTTCGGCGAATAACATGCACCTTCCACCTTTATGTACACCTATGCCCTCTGCTTGCCAGGTATTTTTCAAAGCTGTGCTCTGCATTATTTGTGTAAAAATACAGTATTTTTATATACATGTCACTTGTTTTGCTCCTCTAGAGAACCTAGACTAGGCATCCCCTGAGACCTTTTGTTCACAAGGGGCTGACAGTGGACGTCTATTTGGGGTTAAACTGTGTCCAGTGAAAAGATATGTTGAAATCTTAACTCCTGGTATCTGTGAATGGGATCTCATTTGAAAATAGTATCTTTATATATGTAATTTGTTAACATGAAGTTATACTGGGGAATGCTGTGTCCTAATCTAGTATGATGGGTGTTCTTAGGAAATAGACACAGAGACAGACATAGAGGGAAGATGGCCTTGTGAAGACAGAGGCAGAGAGAGAATGGCTGCCAAAAGCCAAGGAACATCTGTGCTACCGGCAGCTGGAAGAGGAAAGGAAAGATCCTCCCCTAGAGACCTGGGAGGGAGCATGGATCTACAGACACCTTGACTGCAGATTTCTAGCTACCAGAACTGTGTTGAAGGATACACTTTTGTATTTTAAGCCACCCACCTTGTGGTACTTTGTTATGCCAGTGCCAGGAAAATAATATAACACTGGAAATAAAAACTTCTGCATAAGCTTTAAGGGATCTAATGATACACATTCTGATTATAAAACTTCTGGGTTGCCCTGAAAGTGGCTTCTACAACCCAATTAAGAGAATAACAAGCACTAGGGTATAAAGTGAGTACTTTCTCCTAAGGCTACTACTGAAAATGAAGGGGAATTTTCTGTATTCTCTAGGAAATGCAATGCATTAAAGGAGGAATTTGAGGTATTTCCCCACTACCCATGCCACTGAAAGAATTCTTAAAGCTGAAAAGAGTAAATAGGCACATACTGTAACATTTTAAAAGCACCACAGTTCAAAAAGACTCCACTGGCAAGCTGTTCAAATATTCTGAAACAATGAACAGCTTGACATTTTTCAAACAAATATTTTAAAACTCAGGTCCACACGTGCACTGGAAATTAATGCCATTTGTTCAACAGTAATAGTCTTGATTCATATCCACTCTCATATGCTGAATTATATTTGCTGATTTCATTAAACCTTCGAAAGGTTACCGCTGGTTGACATACGAAAAACTGCACACCTCTAGAAGAGAGAATATTACACACCAGTCCCCTTTTTTTTAAATAACAAAACCACTCCTCATCTAGTATAAGCAAGTGTATAGAGTCCAAAGTTTATTGACAGTTATTAGAAGTTGGTGGAAGGCAGGGGGAAAGGAAGACACATGCTTAGGGAATACTGAATTTCTGTTAAGAGTGATGGAAAATTTTGAGAATCATCAAGGGTGATGGGGTGACGGTTGAACAACATGATGCATATGATTAATGTCACTGAATTTACATATGAAGATTGTTGAAATGGCAAATGTTTTGTTACGTGCATTTTTTTTACCATGAAAATAAAATAATACAAATAAAAATCATTCCTTAGAAAGAAATGGTAAAGCCCAAGTATCTGTTGGGAACCCTGGTGGGATAGTGGTCCAGAGCTATCACTGCTAATCAAAAGGTTAGCATTTCTAATCCACCAGATGTTTCTTGGAAACTCTATGGAATAGCTCTGTGAGTTGGAATCAAACCAATGGCAATGTACAGGGCTCTGTTCTTTACAATCACTGATTATATACCCAAAATTTTATTTTTCTTGAAGCAAAAGACATAGGAGCAGGCACTGGAGAGACACCCCTCTAGCTCTGAGAAATGCCTAGAGGGTACTTTGTCGGAGGCTTGGAGGCCTGCAGCTCTGTAAGTCAAGATTATAGGATACAAAACTGAATGTCAGTATAAATGAGACTGCCTTTATATCACAGGCTGATGGGGCAAGGGGTATTTTCATCACTGACGTAACTCTGGAATTCAGTACTAAGCAACATCGGTTGTCGTCTTCCCCTGAAGCCCACTGAAAGAATCTGGAAAAGGGATTCTACGCTAACTGACAGTAAGGCTGTATAACTCCAGAGAGATGAGGACAGTCTTTAAATATGGTTTATAAAACAACCTGAATCAAGGAAGAAAAAAAACAAAACGACTGTGCCAGAAACATATTATGATCAATGGGGGTTAAACTAGGGGCTTCCATAATTGTGACAGTAATTTCTACAATAAGATCTTTAACAGCTACTAATGTACAAAACTTACCAGCCTAAAAGGTTTAGTGACACAAATAACTATTACATTGTCAAATCCTGAATGACAATAAAAGTCTTAGAATTAACTTCAACACACGTTAGAGGCTGGAGCTACCATTCCTTGATACGTTTACGATAAACTTTAAAAAAGAAAAAAAGGCGGCACTGCTTCTCACAAGTAGTCATGTCCCTATATTGTCCTGCATGAATTCATTTCCTTGTCCTTTTGAAAACTGAGGCTTCTTCAAATTCCTAGTTTTCTCAATGGTTTCATTTTAACTTACGCATTTAAACAGTCATATCAAAAGGACTAGACTATTATTTTCTAGCTGTGAAACATTACACAAGTTGCTTCACTCTGTTGTGCCTTAGCTTCCTATCTACAAAAGCAGAATTGGAAGAGAACAAGCAGACACTGCATGGATGAAAACTGGAAAAGGCATGTGCTACAGCTGGATTCTTTTCCCACTCTATTCAACCTGTCTAACACATAACCAGAGGAACCGGGTCACACGCAGAAGAAGGCAGTATCAACACTGGAAGAAGACTCACAAACAACCTGCAATATGCAGATGACACAACTGTGCTTGCCAAAAACGAAGATGACTTAAAGCACTTACTGATTAAAGTCAGGCTGGAGCCTTCGGCATTGATTATGCCAGAACATAAAGAAAACAAAAACCCTCCCAACTGGAGCCACATGATAAATGGAGAAGAAATTACAGTTGTCAAGGATTTCATTCTACCTGGATGAACAATTCATGTCCCTTTGACGACTAAGGTGCATCTGACCAAGTCATGGTCTGCTCAATCACCTCATTCATGCAAAAGTTGGATGAAGAAAAAGGAACACAGAAGAAGAACAGAACAATTGTGGAGAAAGAGTGACAATACTGTGGGCTGCTAGAAGAATGGACGAGGCAGTCTAGAAGAAATACTACCAAATTGCTCCTTAGGAACACAAACAGTGAGACTACAACTCCTTTGCTCTGGGTAAGTCATCAGGAAAGAAGAATTCCTAGATAAGGATACGCTGCTTATTAGAGGACTAAAGAAAACAAAGGACACCTTCAGTGAGATGGATTGACACAATAGTTGCAACAGTGGACTCAAACCTAACAACAGTCATGAAGATGGCACAAGATAATTAACGGGATGTCCCATGAAACTATGACCCTAAACCTCCGAACCAAGGAACCAAGAGTTGCAGGGCTTATTACTGTAACTTCTGTCCATGAATTGTATACCTATAAAAAGCTGAACAAATGAGAGTTGTATGATAGATGTATTTACAACAAGTAAAACGACAAAAAGAGTGGCTGCTGAGGCTGCAAACAACAAAAAGAGTGGCTGCTGAGGCTGCTTATGAACAATCAAAAACCTCAAGGCATTTGGTTCTTTTGTTTGAAGGTCTTTGGTCATGATTTCACAGGACATCCCTGTTAATTGTGCTGTGCTATCTTCATGATTGTTGGCATGTTTGAGTGTAAACCTACTCTGGAGGCTTGGTGGCATAGTAGCTAAGATCTCAGCTGCTAACTAAAAGGCTGTCTGTTCAAATCTACTAGTTTTTCCCTGGAAACCCCATGGGCAGTTCTACCCTGTCCTACCAGGTCACTATGAGTCCGAATTCACCTGATGGTGATGGTGTTTTTTTTTTTTTCATAGCTTATCCTTAATCAATGCAATTTTTCCATGACTGTTAATGACCCCCACCCTGCCCCTGCTTTCTACCTCCTTCCTACCTCTAATAACCACTAATAAATTTTAGTCTACACACACTTGCCTTTTCTTGAACTATAGCTGCTAACAAAACAGGTCAGCAGTTCGAATCCACCAGGTGCTCCTTGGCCTAATACGAGTTTGGAATCTTAGTGGGAAATAAGTTTATGTTAATGGAGAAGGAGCAACTCAGAAAAGGATAGGAGAATAGTCACACAATTTGAGGAATATAATCAATGTTACTGAGTTGTACATGTATAAATGATTGAATTGGTGTATGTTTTACCATATATATTCTCAACAACAACAAAATATAATTTAAAAAATGAGAGAGATGACACAGGACCAAGCAAATTTTGTTTTGTTATGTATAAGGCTGCCAGGAGTCAGAGCTGACTTGACAGCAACTAACAACCATAAACATAATACTCACAGTGTTACTTGTTAATAGGATTAGTGGAATCTGTACACATATACATGGTGTTTAGTTGACTGTGTGAATCATAACAAATTATGGGTAATACTGCAAAGAATGGTAATTACAGAACAATTATGTTCATGGGGAACCTGTACATAAATCATGAGGCAGTCATTTTAAGAGAACAAGGGGCTGCTGCACGGTTTAAAGACAGGAAAAGCGTGCATCAGGGTTGTATCCTTTCACCATACTTATTCAATCTGTATGCTGGGCAAAGCTGGACTACATGAAAAAGAATGGGATATCACAATTGGAGGAAGACTAACAACCTTGTTATGGAGATGACACAATCTTGCTTACTGAAAGTAAAGAGAAATTAAAGAACTTACTGATAAAGATCAGAGACCACAGACTTTAGTATGGATTACACCTAAACAGAAAGAAAACAAAAATTCTTACAAATGGACCAATAAACAACATCATGATAAGTGGAGAAAAGATTGAAGTTGTCAAGGATTCTGTTTTACTTGGATTCACAGTTAACACTCACAGAAGCAGGAGTCGGAAAATTAAAAGATGCACTACATTGGTCTGCCACGAAAGACCTCTTTAAAGTGCTGAAAAGCAAAGATAGCACCTTAAAGGCTAAGATACCCCTAACCCAAGCCATTGTGCTCAATCACCTGCTATGTATGTGAAAGCAGGATGAACGAGGAAGAACAAAGAAGAATCAATGCCTTTGGATTGGGGTGTTGGAGAAGAATACTGAATATAACATGAACTGTCAAAAGAATGAAGAGCTTTGTCTTGGAAGAAGCAAGGATGACAAAATTACATCTTAAATACTCTGGACATGTTGTCAGGAGGAATCAGTCCCTGGAGAAGGACATCACGATCTGTAAAGCAGAGGGTAAATGAAAAAGAGGAAAATCATCAATGAGATGGATTGACGCAGCCGTTGCCAACAATGAGCTTTGAGCACAATGATTGTGAGGATAGCACAAGATGGGAAGTGTTTTGTTCTGTTCCATATGGAGTCCCTAAGAGTCAAAATTGACTCAACAGCACCTAACAATAACAACACACAGTGTAGAACAAGGCCTTACGCAAGTGAACAATAATACATGACTCTTATTATTTCAGTAGCCCATATAGATTTTAGGGTCTGCCATGACAGATGGGGGAATCTTTCAAATTTTTGAAATCTACTTCTGAGTCATTAAGTTCTCATATATAAAATTCTAGTCTGGAAGTATCTCTTACTTTACACCGAGGAGCTAAAGGGCTTTTGAAAAGAAGAGGATCTGAGGAGGTCTAGAAAGCTAGCTGCGGACTCAGATTCCTGTAATTCAAACCACTGGGCATCACATGGGTCCAACAGAAGCCTTCCAGAAAGCCAGTCTCTAGTAAGTAATGTACTTCAAATCCACTCAGAGATCAACCATGCTAGACAAAGTACATCACAGGAATTTCTGGCACTGGCCCTAAGCGGTGACAACAAAAAAGTCACATTCAGAGTAAATTCCTGAAGTAGAAGCGGAGCACCAAAGGGAAGACATGACAAAAGGCACTACACTGATGTTCTTCCAGGTGTGGTCCTTAGACAGCCAGCATCAGAATTATCCTGGACATTTGTACAAATTCAGATTTCAGAGACCATGCCAAAACCTCAAAACCAAACCCAGTGCCATCAAGTCAGTTCCAACTCATAGAGACCCTATAGAACAGAGTAGAACTGCCCATAGAGTTTCCAAGGAGCACCTGGATGATTTGAACTGCTGACCTTTTGGTTAGCAGATGTAGCACTTACCACTATACCACCAGGGTTTCTGAGACCACACAAGAATAAAAGCCTGAGCATGAGTGTCAGAAATTTGCATTTTTAGTAAGTATCTGGATGACACCTATGTCTGTGGATATTAGAGAAGAGTTCCAAGAAACTTGGCTCAAGTCATGGAAATGAGCCACCAGTCTGTGATGATGGATCTTCTGCATCAGCTAGAGCAGCCATACACTGTTTGATATCTGGCTCACCTCTGACAGCCCAAGGGCTCTTGTAGTTTGCTTGGTCCCAGGATCCCATCCCAGCCTCAAACAGAGAACCCAACTCTGCAGATCACATTGAGTCCAGAAGAGGCAACTGGGCAAAACTGGCCAAGCTGAGAACCTGTCTCCAAGAATTTTGTCTTTGCAAGATTCCTTTAACATAGCATCTAGCAAGACTACCAAGTACTTCTCTTAACAAACAACCATGGAGATTTGGGCTAAGATAGTAAATTGTGCAAAAAAACTGTCTCAGCCGTCTGCCTTATAGGGGTTAGGGAATGAAATGGAACATAGCAAAATGTGTCCATGAACCCTCCCCCCCTTCTCCCCACCCTCTATGGTCTACTTGCAAAACCAAGCAGTCTTTAGTAGGACAATGCCTTTTCAGTTCTGCTAGCAGAGTAGCCATAGAGTTTCTCTAAATTATAAATCAGCATATTCCTCCTCTGTTACTCAGATACTGTGAAATAAATTCCTTTTCTCCAGAGAAAAGGAAAAAGAATGGGGATAATAAAGCAATCTAGCACACATGTCATCATTAAAGAAATTTAGTGTTTTCAGTGGTAGCTTAAATGGCTAAATATCTTCCTCTTTTAATGTCACCTGCCCCTTCTCTCTCTTTATCCATTTAATTTTTTTGCACTTTTATATCTAAAAAATAAAAATGATTGCATATGATGCATAAGCATGAGAAGAGGATCTGTTGATGGGTAATGTATGTAAGGACATGATAACACGGCTTACTTACATAATAATAATAATAGAATACTTTGGTTTTAGAATCAGGGTTCTCAGCCATACTGTGACATCCTTAGTGGTAGAAGGGAAACCTCACCTCTGGCAGGAATGGAACCGGAGATGTGGAGTGGCTTAGCAAATTCACCAGGGCCCCATAGCGTGTTAACTTGGAAACTCAGCCTTAAGTTGTCTCAGTCATTCCATCTATTTAGCTCCATACTGAAGCTCAATAACAACTCATTACTACTAATAGCAAGCATATAATTATGGTGTTAAGATACACTGCTGTGTTTTGGACAGGAGCCTGCAAAGAAAGACTCTCTACCCAGTGTAAACTTGGGTAGTACACAGGCAGCTGAAAGTGTGAACCTGATTTACACACTAGTTAGGACACTAGTTAGGTTAAAGAAAATGTGGGACCTGGGACTCATAGCTACAGAGTCACTGTGAGTAAGAATTGACTCAATGACAACAGGTTTGGTTGTTTTGTTGTTGTTGTTTTGGTTTAGGGACTCAGAAGGAGCTCGAGGTGTACTGGTTCAGCACTTGGCTACTAACCAAATGGCCAACAGTTCTAAGCTATCAGCTGTTCCATGGGTGAAGAGACCTGGTGATGCTCCTATAACAATTAGAACCTAAGCAACCCTGTGTGGCAGTTACACTCCATCCTGTAGGGTTGCTCTGAGTTAGAATCGAATCCAAGGCATGCAACAGGGGACCTGGGCAAAGTCAGCTGTGCTCTGGAATGCCAATAAAGTTTACAAACGAGAAAGGCATCAAAGTTATAATAGTAACAGTGCAAGGCCAGCGTGAGTTCAGCCAATCTCAGCAGCTTGTTAAAAGCAGTTCTCCCCTACCCAACTGTATCTGCTTCCTGATTTCAAAGTTACATAACCTATCAGCAACACCAGCACCAGACTCCATCCATTACCCGAATCTCGTTCAGCTAATTACCAAGTGCCAGACATGCTTCTATTTCCATGGCACATGGCTGAGAGCAGTTTTATAAGTCCCTGTGTTTTCATCAATGTAAATTTCTCAGCTTTTCTAGGCCACAGAAACACTGGGTGATTACAAGCTGTAACTTGTACAGAAGGGGCAAACGGGGCTTCATCACGAGGAGCTGATGCCAGTTCTCAAGACTTAAAGGACAGAGACAGCTTAAAAGAAAGCAAAAAGGTTTTATCTTTTTTTCCCAAGTAAAATAAACTGGTAGAATGCTTTAAACTTCTAAAGGAATCAATCAAGAAGTCACCTAAGGTGTTCCATGTATTAAATTAACAAAGACAACTTCAATAATTAAAAAAAAAAAACTAGTTGATGGGAATTCAATTCTAAAGTGTTATCCAAAATGATACATAACAGAAAAGAGTTAGGAACTGAGAATATTTTGAAAACGTTTATTAATTGAGCGACTACTCCACTGAGCCTATCCCATCCCAGGAACTGAGGTGGACTTAGGATACAAAGGTCAAGATTCCTCCTCTGCACTCCGGAAGCCGTCTGTCTTTTCTTTTTCGTCTCTTTCAAAGCTTGTTATTGTTCATCACTGTTTGCTGCTGTTGAGTTGACCGTTGACTCGTGGTGGTCCCATGCACAATAGAACAAAACATGGATCAGTCTTGTGCCATTGCCATGATAGGTTGCAGATCAGACTGTTGTGATCCACAGAGTATTCAATGGTTGATCTTGGAATTAGAGCCCCCAGTCGTCTCTTCCTAGTCTGTCTTCGTACAGAAGCTCTGCTGAAATCTGTTTGCCGTCATGGCAGCGTGGATGCCTCCACTGACAGGGGTGGTGGCTGGGCACGAGGTGCACTAGCCAGGAGTCAAAACCAGGTTTCCCACACGAAAGCCAAGAATTCCACCAGTGAATTACTTACTGCTACCCTTTCATTTGTAAGCTATGTAGCAATAATTCATTTCTTGTCTCCACTAGATTTTGAGCTAGTCAGTGAATGAATGCCTAAAGGAAGAGACACAAATTAAGAGAAGGAGGAAGGAATAGAGGGAAGCAGGGAAATACAATTCCTTTCAAAGGACACACTATCCAGTTTTCTGTGAATGTCAAGGTGGCCTGGAGTTTGGTAGAAAGGGGCCATGGAACACTGTTTAGCTTTCTGTTTCCTGGGTGTCTTCCATATGGAAGCAACCTCAATCTTCAGCTTTTATGGACCATACTTTGGTTGTGAGGCCTTATCAGAACTGCACTTGAAAGTTGGAAGAAATTTAAAGACCCATTGGGTAGATTTGTTTTTAATTTACTAACTAACTTTAAATATATTTAGAATGTGTCATAGTCTGTAGGTGATATAAACTTCAAGGAACAAATGAGGCAGATAAAGAGGGCATGAAAGGTAAATCAATTTTGTAGGGAAAAGCAAATTCATTATTCTAGAAAGCAAGGCTAAAAATAGTTATTATGATAACAGAGTCAGACACCCATTAAGCTTATACTTGGCATCCCTGAAAAGAATACTAAAAGTGAAAAATTAAGACATCTGCAAAGAACCATTGAGGAGCACAGTGAACACCAGACCCTTACATACTCATGGTGGGAATGTAAATTGGCACAATCCCATTGAAAACAACTTGGCATTACCTAGCAAGGTCAAATATGTATAGATCCTATGACCTAGAAAATTCCACACAGAGGAATACGGCCTAGAGCAACTCTTACACAAGAGAGCCAGCAGACATCAACAGAAGTATTCACAGGCAGCAGTTTCTAACAGCAAAAACTAGAAACAACCCAAACTCCACGAACAGTAAAAGAGGGCAGTAAGTTGTGGCATATTCACACAAGGGAGTCTTACACACTGTGAAAATAAAAGAAGCACAGCTACACACAGAAAAAGGAAGTTGTAGAAGACCATTTAGTTTCAATAGCATTTTTTTTTCTTTTAAGGTGATGGGGATTTTGTATTTTGAAGCAGCATAGGGGATTCAGACTTAGCATTATTGTGAGCTGATTCTGACTCAGTGTGACCCTATAGTTAGCAGCATTTTTAATAAAGCTTTTTTAAAAAGCAAAACTATATATATGTTTTAAGATACATACATACATTAAAAAAAAAAAAAACCTGTTGTTGCCAAGCTAATTCTGACTCACAGCAACCCTGTAGGGCAGCACAAAACTGTCCCATAGAGTTTCTATGGAGTGGGTAGTGGATTAAAACAGTTGACCTTTTACTTATCAACTGTGGCTCTTAACCACTGCATGACCAGGGCTCCATATATATGTAGAAAAAGTATTTAAAAACATAAGAGAATGCTTAACAAACACAATCCCAGACTAGCCTTTGTAGGATGAGGGGACACAAGGAGACAGTACAGGTGATACACCCAAGGTATACTCAGTGGTAGTAGTTGAGAGGTGAATTTACAGATAATCATTTTGTAATCAGGCTGCATAAATTACATAAATGGTGTATATCCTGTTGATTGTATAAACTATCCCATATACATAATTTTAAAGGACAAACTCTGATATATGATAAAATAGCTATACAGCTATTAAAATGAATGGATGAAATTAATATGCTGTTGTTGTTGTTAGGTGCTGTTGAGTTAGTTCTGACTCATAGCCACCCTCTGAACAACAGAACGAAACAGTGCTCTGTCCAGCACCATGCCCACAACCGTGCTTATGCTTAAGCCAATTGTTGCAGCCACCGTGTCAATCCATCTCAGGGATCTTCTTCTTTTTCACTTACTCTTTTCCAAGCATGGTGTCCTTCTCCAGGGACTGATCGCTCCTGACAACATGTCCAAAGTGTGTAAGACACAGTCTCGCCATCTTTGCTTCCAAGGAACACTCTGGTTATACTTCTTCCAGAACAGATCTGTTTGTTCTTTTGGCAGTCCATGGCATATTCAATAGTTTTCTCCAACACCACAATTCAAAGGTGTCAATTCTTCTGGTTTCCTTATTCATTGTCCAACGTTCACATACATATGATGCAGTTGAAAATGCCATGAATTGGGTCCGGCACACCTTAGTCTTCAGAGTGTCTACTTTTCAATACTTTAAAAAGGTCTCTTGAAGCAGATTTTCCCAGTGTAATGCATCTTTTGATTTCTTAGCTGCTGCTTCCACGGATGTTGATTGCAGAACCATGTAAAATGAAATCCTTGACAACTTCAATCCTTTCTCCATTTGTCATGACATTTCTTTACTGGTCCACTTGTGAAGACTTGTTTTGCTGATGTTGAGGTGCAACTCATACTGAAGGCTGTGGTCTTTGATTTTCATCAGTAGGTGTTTCAAATTCTCTTCACTTTCAGCAAGTAGGGTATGTGATCTGCATAACGCAGCTTGTTAATGAGTCTTTCTCTGATCCTGATGCCTTGTTCATCTTATCTATCTTCTCAGAACATTTGCTCAGCATACAGATTGAATACGAATAGTAAAAGGACACAACCTGACTCACACCTTTCCTTACTTTAATCCATGTAGTGTCCCTTTGTTCTGTTGAATGACTGCCTCTTGATCCATGTCCATATTCCTCAGGTACACAATTACTATTTTCCAAAGATGTTGTACCATTTTGCAATCGCACCAGCCAGCAGTGCAGGAGAGTTCCAATTCCTCCACAGCCTCTCCAGCATTTGTTGTTTTGTGTTTTTTGGATCATGGCCAACCTTGTTGGGGTGAAATGGTATCTCATTGTAGTTTTGAGTTAAATTTCTTTAATAGCTAATGATCGTGAGAAATTCTGCATGTGTTGCTCAGCTGCCTGGATATCCTCTGTAGAAAAATGTCTGTCCATCTCCTTTGCCCATCGCTTAACTGGATTATTTATCCTTTTCTTGTTTATATTTTCTAATACCTTATAGATTATGGAGACCAGATGTCAGTCTGACATAGCACTGCCACAGTTGTCAAAACAGCCTGATAATGATATAGCTTAATGATATAATTTTATGATATAGTTTAATAATTTCTGCATTTGGTTGGTTTGCTTTTCTTGAGAATAGACATAAATATGGACCTCTTCCAATTGGTTGGCCAGGTAGCTGTCTCCCAAATTTCTTGGCAGAGATGAGCGAGCACTTGCAGCACTGCATCTGTTTGTTCAAACATCTCACTTGATATTTCATAAATTCCTGAGTCCACGAGAGTAGGAGTACAAACTTAAGTATATCCCCCCAGAGTTTAGAGACCATCTGAAGAGCAGATCTGATAAGAGTAATACTAATGACTGAAGGTCAGGCGAATTGTAGAATGACATCAAATTCACCATACAAGAAGAAAGCAGGTGGTCATAAAAGGACAGGAAAGACAGGAAAGGATGTCAGACGAAATCCTTGTCAGAAGAGACTTTGAAACTTGCTCTTTGACCTTGAGTAGCTAAAGCAAAAGGGAGAAATAAAGTAAAAGAACTGAAAAGAAGATTTCAAAGAGAGGTTCAAGAAGGCAAAGTAAAGTATTATAACGACATGTGCAAAGAGGGGGAGATAGAAAGCCAGAAGGGAAGAACACATGAGGTCTGACAATTAGGTCTGCAAAGTTGCCACCAGGAGCTTATGTTGGCAGTACTGTACAGACAACCCAGCAAGGTTTTGTAACTTTGGTTTTACAAAGCTGTGTTCATGTTGACATGTCAGTGTCTTGCTGAGTGGCATTCATTATTGTTGTTGCTTGTTTTTTGTGTGCCATCAGGAGAATGTTGGAGCCTCAACTAGAGCAGCAAACAAACATTAAATTTCTTGTTAAACTTGGCAAGAGTAGAAGTAAAGCTGGGGACACATTAGTCCAAGTTTATGGAGGTAATGCCATGAATGAAACAATAATATACAAATGTATTAACCATTTTTTTGAGGACAGTGACAGCGTCACTGATAAGGAGAGGTCAGGGCAGCCAGTAACGAGCAGAACTGACAAAAGCACAGCAAAAATTCATCAAATTGTGTGTCAAAATCATCAGATGACTGCAAGAAGCATAGCAGACCAGGTAAACATCAAAAGAGAAACAGGAAAATCTTAACTGAAAATCTTGGCATGAGAGAAGTGTGTGCAAAAATGGTCCCAAAGGAGCTCACCAAAGGAAAGGTGAGTCAAAGGTTGCCAAGAGCTTTTGGAAAGGTGAGATGATGTTTGAGGTCATGTTATCACTGGTGATGAAACATAGGTGTACGAATTATGACCCCAGAGTATCAAAGTGTACAACGGAAGTCAGCCAATTCTCCAAGACAAAAATGTTCCATCAGTCCAAATCAAGAGTCATAACAATGTTGCTAACCTTTTTTGATCCCAGAGGATTGTTCATTATAAATTTGTACCAACTAGACAAACAGTTAGCCAGGTTTACTATTTGAAAGTGCTGAAAAGGCTGCATAAAAAAGTTAGACGAAAACAACCTGAAGTTCTTGGCCAACAACTCACAGCTCTTGCATCATGCCAATGCACCAGGTCATGTGACACGATCTGTGAAGGAGTTTTTAGTCAGTAAACAAATAATTGTATTGGAACAGCCTCCCTTCCTACTTGATCTGGCCTCCAGAGGCTTTTTTTCTTTACCTGAAGTTGAAGGAAATACTGAAAGGAAGACATTTTGATGACATTCAGGACATCGAGGGTAAGGTAATATGACAAAAGCTCTGATGGCCATTCCAGAAAAAGAGTTACGAAGTTGCTTTGAAGGGTGGCTTAGGCACTGGCATCACCGCATAGCTTCCCAAGGGAAGTACTTCCACAGTGTTATTCCACAGAGGTATGTAGCACTTTTTCTAGGATGAGTTACTGAACTTAATTGGCAGACCTTGCACTCTGCATTTCTCCAGCTGAAACAAGTGAAGAAAAAATTCAAACCTCAAGTGAAGGATTCTACAGGGAAAATACTAAACACTCAGGCAGCATCAAAAGAAGACGGAACACACAAAGTCATTATGTCATAAAATTAGTATAAACTGATAGGTAAAGATTTCAAGATAGATTGCCAGGTTTTTTTTTTTTTAAAAAAGTTATAGAGCAGTATTATAGTATAATTCCATTTACATAACAATAAACAAAGTGAAAAGAAACCTGTAAACCTATATGATATTCATATGTTTGTACTAGATAGATCCCATTAATCCCTCCAGCCCACCTTATGGCTTCTTCTATGATTATCCTGCCAAGGATGGCTGACCTGTGAGGACTGCATCAAATAGGCTCTCATATCTCCTGGAATCCTGCAGGGTTTGGTCACTGGGGAGTTTTACAGAAAAGTGGAGGGATAAAGGGAGGGAGAAGCAGGAGGTCGGTGTGTTTATTCGAGTTACCTGTGTGTGGCCCCTAACGACAGGCTGGATCTTTCCACATAAGATCACAGTGCCCATCAGTGGGCCTTTTCTGCAGCATCCTCTCAGGCTTTCCCACATGTCCCATGCCCTTACGTCTAGGGGTAGCCCAGGTGGCTACAGCTACTAGCTTTAAAGCACTGCATCATCTCTTGTGCCTTCCTTACACCCTGTTGCACCTTGCAAATAGTCTCTTTATTAAACTCAACTTCAACTATCCTAATCGGAATGAGCTATCTGTTTCCTGCTGGGGCCCCAGTTGATACAATTACATATCAACATACAAGTACTGAGAAAGCACTTTGAAAGGTACACACTAAGGTTAACAGTGGTTAATGCTGGTGAGAGAAGTCAGCTTTAGAGGAATAAGGAAAACACTAATGTTTCAAGTTTTGCATTTCTGTATTGCTTATCTATTTTCTAAGGGTGAAATATTCATATATTGTGTATATACATTTGTATACTCTTAAAACAAAAATTTAAGAGTACCAAAAAAACCAACAAAAACAAAAACAATACAATATATATTTTTTAAAATGCATATGCCAGGTAACTTAGTATAAAGAACACATTGGGTACTACCTGTCTCTACATCCTGGTGCCCAACACAGCACCAGACACACGGTCCATCCTCATAAGGACTGTTGACACTGTAATCCAGTGAACTTCAGGCATCAAGAATTGATCAGAAGCAAGGTAAATTTTTTTATCAGGGTTAGTGACAAAGAAGGGATAAAACTTCCTAGAGTAAGTAGTTCAACAGAGGTTTCCTAGAAAGTGTGGGTAGTAGTGGCTCCTGCTAATTACAGATGCAGATGATAGCTGGGCTGTCAGTCTAGCTTCTGGATTATAATGTGTCCCCCACTGACTCGATGGCAATTGGCTTGGCTGGCCCACAGCTGAGGCCCCAGATCCACTGCAGGCTGAGCTGTGCCATGGTCTCTGGGCATTAGAATTTTTTCTGACTTTGCTCACACAAGTGTCTCTTCTAAAGTCTGACAGGTTTCCAGTATCACTGTCTCAATTAGGGTACACAGGGTTTAGAAATGTCTCTGGACTATGACCAAACCCTTTGGGTACCATGCTGTGATCAATGGATTGGACACTCTATGAGCACCTAAAGCTGGAGGCAGCTACCCCCAGCTACTTCACCCCAGTTTTTGTTGTCACTGTTGTTAGTTGCTGTTGAGTCAACTCCAACTTACAGCAAATCCATCTGTGTAGAGTAGAACTGCTCCATAGAGTTTTCAAGGTTGTGATCTTTCACAAGCAGATCACCAGCCCTGTCTTATGAGGTACCTCTGACTAGGTTTGAACCAGCAACCTTTTGGTTAGTCGTCCAGCACTTAACCATCTGTGCCACCCAGGGACTCCTCACCCCAGCAGGCAGATTAAATCTAGGCCCAGGATCCTCCTGGACAGGCTCACTCAACCATAGAAAACCTACTCTGGCTAACTCCTATTTGTCCGTTAGAACTCAGATTAGATGGTACTTCCTCTGAAAAGCCTTTCCAAGCCTTTCCAGACTCCTTGAGTTCCAGCGAAGTGCTTTTCTAAATGACCTCAAAGCACTGTACTTTCCTTCCTGTAATATTTATTATGCTGTACTGAAATTGCCCTTTACTAAACTGTAAGCTCTTTTAGGGAAGGGGCTAAGTCACCCAAGGTCTGACATTTACGTTCACGAACTCATCCTTGAAAAAGTGCTATGCACCTCATTGCTGAATACCACTATGGTCACCTTCAAAGTATTATCCTTTGGAAGCTATGCATCAACACCAGCACCTAGTTCGCCCTCCAAAGCAATTTTGGAACTCTTTTTGAGGAATGGAAACGGAGCTGTCATCGTATTACCCTTGATGTCCTGAATGTCAACAAAATGTCATCCTTTCAATATTTCCTTTATCTTCAGATAAAGAAAAAAAGTCATTGGGGGCCAGATCAAGTAAGTAGGGAGGGTGTTCCAATACAGTGATTTGTTTACTGACTAAAAACTCCCTCACAGGCCGCTATACAATTAAGTGCGTGAACTTGCCACCTTGCCACAGTGCACAATGGCCATTACAGAAAAAGTTTTAAAATTGCTTTGAAGGGTGAACTAGGCAGTGGTGTGGGTGCATAGCTTCCCAAGGGGAGTACTTTGAAGGTGACCACAGTGATATTCAGCAATGAGGTTTGTAGCACTTAGAATAATTAAGTTCATGAACTTGTCAGACCTTGTATATATTTATCTATGAAAAGGGATACTGATACTGAGTAGAGTTTCATTATTAAATACTTGAAGGAGAAAAGGGAGGAAGAAAGGGATGAAGACAGGAAGGCAAAGGAAGAAGGGAGGAAATAAGAAAAGGAGACACACGCTGCTACATCCATAGATATGCCAATAGCAAATAGGTCACCCTATTTCACCTGCTCTAATGACTTTTTGTTGTTACTGTCAGTTGCAATCAAGTTGGCTCTGATTCATCATGATCCCATGTATAACAGAAGAAAATACTCCCCATTCTTGTGCCATCTTCATGATCATTAGTAGGTTTGAGTCCTTGTTGTGGTCACTGTGTCAGGCCATTTCATCGATTCTTGTGCTTTGCACACATAACCTTCTTTTTTAGCAACTGCTTCTTCCTGATGACATATCCAAAGTAAGGTAAGTGAAGTCTTGCAACCTTCACCTCTAGGGAACATTCTGGTTGCATTTAGCCCAGGAATACTGTATTTGTCCCACCTATACTGAACAATGCTACTATTGAACTGCCTTCACCACCCTTAAAACCTACTCCCGTGGAGTTAATTCAGATTTACCCCTAATAACTTGTTCATTCTTTTAGTATTCCAAAGTATAGTCAATATTCTTCACTGACACTACAGTTCAAATCCCTCAATTCTTCCATCTTCCTGTTTCACTATGTAATTTATGCATGCATATGAGAGGATTATAAAGACCATGGCTTGGGTTAGATGCACTTAAGTGATTAAAGTGACATCTTTGCTGTTTAAAACTTAAGGAGGCCTTTTTAAGCAAATCTTTGAAGTCATGGAACTAAAAAATCAAAAACAGTCAGTGATTCCGCATGAACGTATTGAGGATCTCCTCTCTACCAACGTATTGGGGGCCAGGGATGTAATTTAAAGCAAGTAAGCAACCAAACAACAACAAAAATGAACAAACAAACACAAGGCCAACATCCTTTCCCCTCTTTCATGTGCATTATGTGGGAATATTTTGTTTTAAAACTTGTGATGTTTCTAAATGGTTTGTAATGATTTCCAAAGATCTCTCCAATATCTTGGGGAGTATTTAGCTATTTCAAAAGACTTTGTGACAGTGAATTAATTAGCTTTGCGTACCAGTATCAGGGACCTGCACTGTTCCCTCTGTGCTGAATTATCTGAAGAATGCTTTGTCAAATAACAAAAATAAATATTTAACACTAGCCCCCTGTGTCTCTATGATGGCTTTACAGAATTCTGTGGTATTTGAAAATCATCGAGGAAAGTAAATAATGAAAGTTTGGTGCTTCTTTTTTAAACATAAATAAAACCATTAAGCAAACAAGTCAGGTGTAATATAAGGCAATATTAGGAATTTAAAAATTTTCAGAAATTATTTTTAAAATAGCTGGGGCAAAAATTCGATTTAGCACCGGAATACAATATTATTCCCACCCATACTGAACAATACTACTTTCTAATTGTCCTCACCCACTTTTACTAGCTACTTTGTGGAGTTAATTCAGATTAATTTACTTACAATATATGCTCACCGTATTTACTCCGCATACTGCATCAGGGTGAGAGAGCAGAAGCATTTCATTCTGAATAAACAAGCCCAGAGTTTCCTCCAGGCACATAAAAGTCCACGAAAAGGAGAGAAAGAATATATGCAAAGTTACAATTTCCTACCTGATGTTTACTTCTTGATTGGGCTCATAAGACATTGTTGAAATGAGCAATATATGGTAAGAAAGAGGTAGACCAAATTGGGAAGCACAGTTGGAGGAATTAACTGGCATCAACTCTCAGTTCCACATGTGGCTACATTTTCATCTCAGGCTGATTTCCCTGGTCACCATCTGAATAGCGTTTACGAGTAGACAGTAACCCTGTGATATGATTTTGGGGAGCCCGAAAAACCCTAAAATCCAAAATCTCAGAACCCAAAATTCCCATGTTACACAAACAAAAATTTTGAGAGTCCTTTACAAAGAGGCAAATGATATCAAGAATACAACATGTTAAACTGCTTTCAGCTCGAGGAGGGCTGTATGTGTGCATACGTGGTATATATGGGTGCATGTACACTAGCGCCACGCCCCTTTCCTACTGTCTGAAAACAGAAGCCCCATTTCTTTTGGGGAGCCACCTCTTCCTCACTCTTAGTTTACAGTTTGGGTGAGACTGACTGGTGGGTCCAGTAGTGGGTACTTGACCTAAGACTGGGCAATCACAGGTCTACATTCCTTTTATCACAGTTAAGAGGGTATTTGACTCAAGTCAAACCAGTGAAAGCCCTACTTTTATCAGAACAATTTCTCTTGGGGTACTAAGACGATAGGACATGAACTTGAGCTGTTAAGGCCTTTTGGACATGGCTTGTAGGCAGCTTGCCTGAGAATAAAGCCACACTGAGAAAAGAAGAACCTTACAAAGGGAAAGCAAGCACTTGATACCTTCAGGACATCTGAGTCTAGACCTTCCAGAACTCTTCAGTTACACAAGCTTAGGAACAATCTACTTATTAAACCAACTTCACTCCTCTTCTGTTACTTAAAACTGCAAGAGTCATGATTAACACATAATTATTGATGCCCTAAGGTAGCAGTGGGTTAGTGGTAGAATTCTTACCTTCGTGAGGGATACTGGTTTTGATTCCTGGCAATACACCTCACATGTAGCCATGACACACATGTCATTGGAGGCTCATAGGTCACTATCATGCTGAGCAGAATTCAGTGGAGCTTCCAGACTAAGAAGAAAGCCTGGTAATCTACTTCCAAATATCAGCCAATGAAAACTCTTTGGACTGCAACGCTGCCTGGTCCTGATCACGGAGAATGATGCAGGATCAGTCAGCATCTCATTCCATGGTGCACAGCATTGCCATGAATCAGACGTCAACTCTTCAGCAGGTAACGGCACTGATGCCCTAGTTTAAATTAATTAATGAGAATGCCTGGAGAGAAGTGCAGGCTGTATACTGGAAGAAAACAACATAGCTGGGAAATCTCAAAGATCTGGCTCTGTCTTTCTTCTTGCCCTATTTAACCCTGGGCATGTTCCTTTACTGTAGACTTACAATAACGAACTCTAAGTTCCCTTTGAGCTTTGACATACTGTGACTCCGGATATGTTTTTGAGGGTGGGAAGGAATATCAGAAAAGGACTGCAATAAGGGGCATATTTTTCAGATTTACACAGGAGAGGAAGGAGAGGAAGGTGAGGCTGCCGACAGGAAGATGAATGGCATGCAGACGAACTTCAATGACTTGACAGTTTTGCCAGTACCAGCTCTGACTATCAAAGAAACAAACTTCTGAGCCAAAGCCAAGATTATCCATTCTCCTCCATGGAGAGAAGCTGCCCCGGAGGTGAAGAGACGAAGGGAGAAGCTGACACTTGATGTGTGAGTTGGTGCTTTAAATCAATCATGCACCTGGCTGGAATGCCCTCTCCACTTCCTGTCTAAAACCTACCCAGCTTTCAGTTCCCAGTCCAAGGTTCTTCTCCATGAAGCCTTCCCACGATACCACGCTTTACAGTGATGTCTCCCTTGTCCTTAATCGTCTCACTTAGAAATGGCCTGATTCATAGACGTGACTTCTCTTATGATGGGAGACACCGGAGGGTACCAGAGAGGATGTACCCAAAGGTACCCAGCTCCTTAGTGACAGAAGAGGGTGAGAACCTAGGTCTCCAGACTGTACATCTACAGCTTATCTCTCCAAACTTACCAATACCAACTGCTAACTTTCCTCCCTGCTCCTGTTACCTGTGATTAAATGTTCATTTCAACCCTTCCACAACACACACACTTCTTACTGAGCACCTCCCATATGTTAGGCACTGTTAGCTTCCTTATGAGCAGACTTTTTGTAATAATGCAGCCACGCAGGAGATACAAATCAATACTCTTATTTTACATATGAGGCACAGAGAAGTTGAGTCACTTGCATAAGATCTTGGAGGTATGAGTAGAAAGATATAAGTCTTGGAACCAGGACAATCTAGTTATGGAGTCATTTTTTCCTTCTCTGTCATCATCTAGCAAGCAGCAGGCAAGTTAAATGCATTACCTTAAATTTTCTCAGTCTAACAAAGTGGGTATTATTTCAGTTTTATAGACGAGATCACTTCCCCCAGAAAGCCCTTGCTGAATATGACCCTGATTATATTGGTGTCCCCACTAAGTGCTCCTAAACCACCCTGTGCTTCCTCTCCTTATTTTTAGCATTTGTCTGCTACCTAAAAAACATTGGCTTTCCATCTTTTCCACCAAATCAGAAGCAACTTGGAGGCAGGGACAGCGGCTCGTCAATTGCTTGTTCAGTAAACAACTACTGAAGGAATGTGGACAATGCCTTTGCTGATGGTACGAACCATTTTTCATTTCAAGCTGCCCCTACAGCCATTCGTTACAGTAGGGTACATCCACTTCCCTGCAGAGCAAGAACAAACTGGCCTTCGGCTGCTGAGAATGATAGACAGTGTAAGGGGAAAGCTGTCTTCCTTTGGTTGAGGCTACACACTTGGCATTTTCTCACCAAATCTTGTATTCATGACCTCGCTAAATCAAACTGCCAGGAGACAGATGGCAAGAAAGTGTTAACATCTGCCAGGTCTTTCAAATCACCATTTTTGCCATGATAAGAGCTTTTTGACTGCTCTTTGCGAATATCTAGTGGTCCTCACTGAATAAAGTAGGAGTCTATAACGTAAAAGAAAATCTATGGTGGAAATTCTTGAGGAATAAAATAACCAGCAAGATATCAATGGTTTCTGGAGAGTCATGAGACTGATTTTTTTTAGCAAAGGTCTTAAAAGCCTCTCATACATACTCCGAGTTGCAGCATTAAACCCTTATTCTATAGCCATCTATTTTCATGCATGCAGGCACTCATCTAACAGACATTTGTTGCATACCTATTTAGAATCAAGCATTCTCCCTGATGCTGGGAAGGCAACAGTGAAAAAACAGAATCTGGTATCTCTAAACGAAACTCTCTTACCTTCAAGGGGCTCCCCACACCAGGGGTCAAGGCAATTATCAAATGAACTAGTGGTTCTTTTGAAAAGCAGGACCAAGGGGGAATGGGACCAAGAACAGCTAATTCATGATTTGGAAGGAAATTTGGGGCTAGATTGTAAAGAGTAGGGGAGGTTCCTAATGAGCATTGTGTAACAAAGCAACAGAGAAAGGGGATGTTTGATAAATGGTGGCTGTTTCATAGACTTAAAATGGATTAACTAGAGGTGTCAGATATATCAACATGGATGGGTCTTTTAGGAATGCAATAATAATGTAGAGTAAAAAATGATCAAGTTGCAAAGGATGTATATATTGAGATACTGCTTTTTTCAAATTTTGTTATCAAAACTCAATACACATGACGTTTATAAAAACATGCATGTGTAATAAAAACATTAAAATAGTCACGGGAATGATATGCACAGACTTCAAGAAGTGATTTCCATGGGAAAGAAAAAGACCAGAGAAATCTGGGTAGCACTTTCGTTGTACCTGTATTGTTTTCATTCTTTCTTCCCCCTCTATCTCTAACCATTTCTCCTCTTCCCTACACTCAGGCTAGCTCTGCTTTATTTCTTTACTGGAGAGGAATTAAGAATTAAAGGTGGAAAAATTAGTATCTGCTCAATGTATTCAATTTCTGTAGATATGAGGTCCAACAATTAAGTCCATGAACCTAATTGTTCTAAGTGCTACATACCTCATTGCTGAATATCACTACAGTCACCTTCCAAGTACTCCCTGTTGGAAAGCTATGCACCAACACCAGTGTCTATTTCACCCTTCAAAGCAGTTTTTGAACTCTTTCTGGAATGGCCATTGCTCACAGTGCCACAGTGGCAAGTTTGTGGACTTAACTGTATAGTGGTCTGTGAAGGAGTTTTTAGCCAGTAAACAAATAGTTGTATTGGAACATCCACCCTGCTCACCTGATCTGGCCCCTAATGACTTTTTTCTTCACCCGAAAGGATGACATTCAGGATATTAAGGTTAATATGATGACAGCTCTGATGGCCATTCCAGAAAAAGAGTTCCAAAATTGCTTTGAAGGGTGGATTAGGCACTGGTGTCAATCCATAGCTTCCCAAGGGGAGTACTTCAAAGGTGATCATAGTGATATTTGGCAATGAGGTATGTAGTACTTTGTCTAAGATGAGTTTGCAAACTTAATTGTCAATACCATATATACATTTGTATTTTTCTAATTTTTCTGTTTTTTAAAATATGTTTAAAATTTTCTAAATTAAAAATAGTAAAGCCAAGCCAAGCCAAGTGCCGTTGAGTCAGATATTAGGCCAAGTAAGGGATCACTGCACGGAGTATCCAGAATAGATGATTATAAGTTTCCTCCTAGGGAAATTAGTGATTGGCTGGATGGAAGGAGTTTATGTAAACCATAACTATCATTCAGGGCAAAAGGATTTCCTAGCCTAGGAGATCTTAATTTGCTCAGACCAAGATGCTTTTTCTTCTCCTAGCTTTATCAAAAGAGGCATCTTCTGTCTAGAGCAACTTTGCTCACAGAACTCTTTCTTAGAGCTGGTAAAAACATGTGCCTGGGGTTTTGGGGGAGAGGAAAGTGGTAATCTCAAAGCTAAACACATCCTGGCCAATGCCTTGCTAGTCCTGAGGCCCAAATATACCAAACTATGGAATGATTACAGGTGTTTAAGGTAAAGATACCAGTCAAAAAAGAGAACACATTACAACAAGCAAGGCCTGTGGGAGTCTCATATGAATCTCCCCTGCTGTGTCTACTCCTTCTCTAAATGTCAGGCCACGTGCAGTCTGGGGGATCACAGGAGCTGTACAGGGACCAGAGAGTTAGCACTCCGAGCTGGCAAACAAAACAGGGCACAACGGAAGAGTGGAACTACAGTAAAAACAAGCAATGAGGGCACAGATACCAGAAGGCCCTTCTCCAGGTACATCATAAATCTGTAGGACCGAAACTCCATTTCCACTAAAACTGACTTAGATAAGCAAGAGACCTACATGTCCTTTTCAGAAGCACAACAAAAAAGTTACGGAGAAATAACAACAAAGGAAGTAAAATCAAAACTGACTTATTTTGTGGTTATTAATGAAATGGTGAGGTCAACACTGATGAACTTCAGTCAAGAGACTTGGTCCCCGGAATGCTGCATGAGGGAGTCACCGTTTACCATCTCTCCACCAGGATGATCTTGGCTTCAACATATCTTTTGTGAGGAAGAAGCGTAGCGTGCGTCGAAGGCTGTGTGTAGGTCTAATGCAAGGCTAATGTGGTCTTTGCAGTATAATAAGCCAATGACAGAAGAGGGGTTTCCTCTTGTCCATACGACCTGGATGTTCAGCAGCTCCCTGGGGACCACTGGCCAAGATAAATGATATAAAGGAAGTTTAGAGGACTTAGCACATTGATATGCATTCTTGCACTGTCAATGTCTCCTGGTGGGACAAACATCTCCCTCCTCCGGACAATGATGACAGACTTGAATACAGAGAAGCAACTGAAGTCACATAAAATATATCAAAATTCTTTCTTCATCGTAGAGCCCAGCCGTATAACTGTCTTCACCTCTACCCTCATCCCCCTCCCCCAGCCCCCAGGCATTTAAGCAACAAGTCTGGCAGTGACGCTGTGACTGGAGTTGGAATTACCATCTGCATGCGGCAGACCTAAAGAGTCATCACCGAGAGAACCAAGAGGGCAATGGAGGCTTTCCAGCTAACCACAGGGTACATGCAAGCTATTCCTCCAGCACAGTGTTGTGGATTGAAATAAAAAAATCTCCAAAGTATACCATCCTTACTGCCAGAGATAGAATCTTGGAGTAGTAGTATTTGTGAGGTTTTGACTAATTCTTCAAAAACAGCAAACCAAAGAACCATAGACCTGGAACAATGACTGTATGGAGTTCATTCCATAGGGAAGTTAGAAAATGAGTTAAGCTCCTTATTCAAAATCACTTCTACAAAAAATAAACAGGAATGACATTTCAACTATTTCCAAAAAAATATCTCTCTCTAAAAAAAAAGCAAACATATAATGATTCTCTTGATTCCTCACCTTCTTAGGAGTTTCACTTTGTAGTTATCCACTAAGGTAAAATAAACACATGTCCCTATTTGCTATGAGACTTTCTACGTATTTGATTTCTTGATCTCAGGCTTATGTGAAGTTCAGGTATCTTAAAAGACGATGACACTTTATTTTCATTTCTGTTGTCATAGAAACACCTATAGTTCCTGAATATGTGTCAGAAACCCATATGTCCCTCCTGATCTCCTAACAGTCAAGTTCAGAAAGGATAACATTCTCCCCTCTTGGTTTTTGACTGCTTCTACCGGAGTGTTTCTTGACATACCTCACCCCAAGTTTTGACCTGAACACAGTTCCCCTTGAGTTTTCAGAACACAGAAAAGCTATTTTCCAAGCGCAGTAATTATTGTTAAAAACAAAACAAAACACTTCTGCTTACCAAAGTACTCTGGAACATGTTGTTACGTGCCATCAGGTCAGCTCTGACTCACAGTGACCTTATGCAGGACAGAACAAAACACTGCCCAGTCCTGTGCCATGCCCACAGTTGTTTTTACATTTCAGCCAAGTGTTGCAGCCACTGTGTTAATCCAACTTTTTTTTTTCTGACCCTCTCCTTTACCAAGCATGATGCACTTCTCCAGGGACTGATCCCTCCTGACAACATGTTCAAATTACATAAGATGTAGTCTTTCTACCTTTGCTTCAAAGTATGTAAGATGCAGACTTTCCATCTTTGCTTCCAAGGAGCACCCTGGTTGTACTTTTTGCAGAACAGATCTGTTTGTTCTTTTGGAGGTCCATGGTACATTCAACATTCTTCTCCGACACCACAATTCAACTGCATCAATTCTTATTCTGTCTTCCTTATTCACTGTCCAGCTTCCATAGGTATATGTTGCAACTGAAAATAACTTAAGTCACTCACACCTTTGTCTTTAAGACGACATCTCCACTTTTTAACATTTTAAAGAGGTCCATTACAGCAGAGTTTCCCAATGTGATGCATCTTTTGATTTCTTGTCTGCTGCTTAGATGGGCATTGATTGTGGAACCAAGTAAAATGAAATCTTTGACAACCTCAAACCTTTCTCCGTTTAACATGACATTGCTTACAAGTCCAGTTGCGAGGATTTTTGCTTTCTTGATGTTAAGGTGGAACCCATACTGAAGGGTGTGGCCTCCTATCTTCATCAGTAAGTGTTTCAAATCCTCTTCACTGTCAGCAAGCAAGGCTGTGCCATCTGCATAATGCGGGTTGCTGGTGAGTCTTCCTTCAATCCTGATGCTCTGTCTCCACAGAGTTCAGCTTCTCAGATTATTTGCTTGGCACACAGACTTAAAAGGCATCGTAAAAGCATACAACCCTGATGCACACCTTTCCTGACTTTAAACCAGTGTTCCCTTGTTCTGTACACATGACTGTCTCTTGATCCATATACAGATTCAACAGATCTGAGACACAGACCTACCAAATTCTCTATCCACATTTTTCAGTAGATATTATCAGTCAGAAGCAAGAATGAGTAATTTTACCCCAAATTTTAACTCATTTGGATGCTTATATGCATACTCCTGAAAGTAAGAGAATACACTGAAAGTACATATTCAACCCAAACTCTACAGTGTAAAGGCCAATAGGGAAAATTAATTTCAACATGTTTCAGGGACAGAGTCATAATTGATGAGATGTCATGCTTTGAGTTATGCGGAAAAAACTGTAAGAATATGCACATGGATTTCTGAATTTGAGCCAAAAGAGCACAGGCAGAGAGACGACTGAACTGAACTCCAGTATAGGAACTGAGAAAATTGTGTTTGGAAAGTATCTAAGGTCAGGAAGAAGAAAACTTCTGTTTAATCTTACAAAACAGATGAAGAGTCATGAACATAACTTCTTTACAGTAAAATCAAAAACAAAACAACAAAAATTAGCCTGATAACTAGTACAAAAATAGCCACATAGACCAATGGAACAGAATTGAGAATGCACACATAAAATCATTCACCTGTGAGCAGCTGATATTTTACAAAGGCTCAAAGTCTGTTAACTGGGGGTAAATACAGTCTCTTTAACAAATGGTGTTGCCATAACTTGATATCTATCCACAAAAAAAATGAAACAAGACCAATACCTTACATTGTGCATAAAAACTAATTCAAAATAGATTAAAGACTTAAATATAAAATTTAAAATTATAAAAGTCATGGAAGGAAAAATAGGGACAATGCTAGGAGTCCTAACATATGGCATGAACAGAATACAAAACATTACTAACAATGGACAAATTCCAGAACAGAAAATAGATAACTGGGATCTTCTGAAAATCAAACACTTAGGCTCATCCAAAGAGTTCACTAAAGAAGCAAACAGTCAGCTTGTTGTTAGGTGCTGTTGAGCTGCTTCTGACTCATAGTGATCTCATGCACAACAGAGTGGAACACTGCCCAGTCCTGTGCCATGCTAACAATTGTTCTTAGACCTCAGTTAATTGTTGCAGCCACTGTGCCAATCCGTCTTGTTGGAAGTCTTCCTTTTTTTCACTGACCCTCTGTTCTAACAAGTGTGATGCCCATCTCCAGGGATTTATCCCTCATGACAAAATGTCCAAAGTATGTCAGGCACAGTCTCACAATCTTTGCTTCCAGGGAGCACTCTGGTTTTTCTCTCTTTCAGAACAGGTTGGTTTGTTCTTTCGGTGGCCCACAATACATTCACTATTTTTCTCCAACACCACAGTTCAAAGGTATCAGTTCTTCTGTCTTCCTTATTCGCTGTCCAGCTTTTGCATGCATATAATGCCACTGAAAACATCATGGCTTGGGTCAGGTTCACCTTTGTCTTCAAAGTGACATCTTTACTTTTGAACACTTTAAAGAGGTCTTTTGCAGCAGATTTTCCCAGTGCAATGTGTCTTTTGATTTTTTGACTGCTGCTTCCATGGGCATTGACTGTGGAATGAAGTAAAATGAAATCCTTGACAACCTCAATCCTTTCTCCATTTATCATGATGTTGCTTACTGGTCCAGCTGTGAGAATTTTTGTTTTCTTCATGTTGAGGTGAGTGCATACTGAAAGCTGTGGCCTTTGATCTTCATCAGTGTTTTAAATCTTCTTCACTTCCAGCAAGCAAGGTTGTGTCATCTGCATAACACAGGTTGTTAATGAGCCTGTCTCCAATCCTGATACCTCATTCTTTTTCACAGAGTCCAGTTTCTCAGATTCTTTGCTCAGCATACAGACTGAAAAGTTATGGTGAAAGGACACAACTCTGATGCACACCTTTCCTAACTTCAAACCATGCACTAACCACTTGCTGTTTACATGACTGCCTTTTGATCCACAAACAGATTCCTCAAGAGCACAATGAAGTTTTCTGGAATTCCCTTTCTCTGCAGTCTTATCCATGATTTGTTATCATCCACACACAGTCAAACGCTTTTGTATGGCCAATGAAACAGGTAAACACCTTTCTGGTATTTCCTGCTTTCAGCCAAGATCCATCTGACATCAACAAGGATATTTCCTGGTTCCTTGTCCTCATCTCATCTGAATCTGGCTTGAATTTCTGGCAGTTCTCTGTCGATTCATGGTTTTGAATGATTCACTGACTTGAATGATCTTGACCAAAATTTTACTTGTGTGTGATATTAATGATACTGTTTGATTATTTCTGCATTTTGTTGGAACCCTTTCTTGGGAATAGGCATAAATATGGATCTCTTCTAGTTGGTTGGCCAGGAAGCTGTCCTTCAAATTTCTTGGCATAGACAAGTGAGCGCTTCAGTGCTTGGTCTGTTTCTGGAAATATCTCAATCAACATTCCACCAATTCATGGAATTTTTTTTCACCAATGCCTTCAATGCAACTTTCACTTCTTTAGTACCACTGATTCCTGATAACATGCTTGAAATGGTTGACCTTCAACCAGTTCTTTCTCACATAATGACTCTGTGTATTCCTTCCATCTTCTTCAATGCTTCCTGAGTTGTCTAGTATTTTCCCTGTAAAATCTTTACCTATCGCAACTTGAGGCTTGAGTTTTTTTATTCAGTTCTTTCAGCTTTGGTTTTTTATTTCCAAGTCTTTGCATCATTATAATACTTCATCTTCTCAAGTTGCCCTTTGAGATCTTCTGCTCAGTTATTTTAATTCATAATTCCTTCTTCTTGCTTTAGTTACTTGGTATTAAAGAGCAAGTTTCAAAGTCTCTTCTGACATTGGATTTAGTCTTTTGTTTCTTTCCTGTCATTTTGATGACCTCTTGCTTTGTTCATGGAGGATATCTTTGATGGTATTGCACAACTCATCTGGGTTTTGGTCATTACTGTTCAGCGCATCAAACCTCTTCTTGAGATGGTCTCTAAACTCAAGTAGGATATACTTAAGGTCATAATTTGTCTCTCCTGAACTTGTTCTAAATTTCTCAGTTTTAGTTTGACTTTGCATATGAGCAATTTATGGTCTGTTCTGCAGTCGGCAGCAGGTCTTGTTCTGACTGCTGATACTGAGCTTTTCCACAGATACAGTCAATTTGATTCCTGTGTATTCCGTCTGGCAAGGCCCATGTGTATAGCTGCCATGTATGTTGGTGAAAAAAGGTATTTGCAATGAAGAAGTGATTGGTCTTACAAAATTCTATCTTTTGATCTCCATCATTTTTCTCACCAAGGCTGTAGTTTTCAATTACCAATCCTTCTTTGTTTCCAACTTTTGCATAACAATCACCAAAATTATCAGTGCATCCTGATTGCATGTTCAATCAGTTACGGACTGCAGAAGCTAGTAAAAATCTTCAATTTCTTCATCTTTGGCTTCAGTGGTTGGTGTGTAAATTTGTGTGATAGTTGTAATAACTGGCCTTCCTTATAGGCATATGGATATTACCCTATCACTGACAGCACTGTACTTCAGGACCAGTCTTGAAATGTTCTCTTTGACAGTGAATGTAACACCATTCCGCTTAAAAAGTTTTCATTCCCAGCATAGGCCATATAATGACTGCCCGATTCAAGATGGCTAATACTGTTCCATTTCAGTTCACTAATGCATACGATATTAATGCTTATGTGTTCCATTTCATTTTTGATAATTTCCTGTTTTCCTAGATTCATACTTTGCATTTTCCACATTCTGGTTCTTAATGGATGTTTGAGCTGTTTCGCCTTATTTTGAGTCATGTCACATCAGCAAATGAAGGCCCTGAAGGCTTTACTCCATCCATGTCATTGAGGAGGCAGCTTTTCCCCATCGTCTTTTGAGTGCCTTCCAAAATGGGGAGCTCATTTTCCAGTAGTATATCCGACAATGTCCCATTGCTTTTCATAATGGTTTAACTGACTAATTCTTTTCAGAAGTAGACTGCCAGGTCCTTCTTCCTAGTCTGTTTTAGTCTGGAAGCTCAGTTGAAAGTTGTCAGCTAGGGATGACCCTGCTGGTATCAGTGGCATAGCTTCCAGCATCATGCAACACAAAAGCCCCCATGGTGTGACAAACTGACACACAAGTGGGGGAAAAAGACCACCTACAGACCGAGAAAACAATTTTGGATGCAACAAATCTGATCAGCATTTAATCTCCAAAATCTACAAGATAATGCAAAAGCTCAACAACAAAAGACAAATAACCCAATTAAAAAGTGGCCAAGTGATATGAACAGGTACTTCACCAAAGAAGACATTTAGGCAGCTAACAGATACATGAGGAAATGCTCATGATCGTGAGTCATTAGAGAAATGCAAATTAAAACTATAGTGAGATACCACCTCACCCCAACAAGGCTGGCGTTAATTCGAAAAACACAAAATAATAATGTTGGAGAGGCTATAGACAGATTGGAATGCTTATATCCTGCTGGCAGGAATACAAAATGGTATGATCACTTTGGAAATTGATTTGATACTTCCTTAAAAACATAGAAGTACAAATACCATATGATCCAGTAATCTCACTCCTCAGAATATACCCTAGAGAAATAAGGGCTGCCACATGGATAGATACATGTGTACTAATGTTTACTGCAGCACTGTCCACAGTAGAAAAAGACAGAATCAACCTAAGTGCCCACCAACAGATGAACAGAGAAGCAAATAATAGTATATTCACACAATGGAATATTATGTAGTCACAAAGAACAATGATGAATTTGTGAAATATCTCATAACTTGGAGGAATCTGGAAGGTATTATGCTGAGTGAAATTAGCTAGTTGCAAAAGGATAGATATTGCAGGAGCTCACTATTACAAGAACTCAAAAAAAGTTTTAAACACAGAAAAAAACATTTTTTTTTTTTTTTGATGGTTATAGTGGTGGAGAAGGAGGGAGAGAGGTATTCACTAACTAGACAGTAGACAAGAATTATTTTAGGTGAAGGGAAGGACAAGACACAATCAGGGGAAGTCAGCACAACTAGGCTAAACCAAAAACTAAGTTTCCTGAGTACAACCAAACACTGCAAGAGACAGAGTAGCAGGGGCAGGTTTCTGGATACCATGGTCTCAGGGGACATCAAGGTCAACTGGCATAACCGAATTTATTAAGAAAATGTTCTGCTTCCCTCTTTGGCAAGTGCCATCCAGGATCTTAAAAGCTATCAAGTAGCCATCTAGGAATCATGAATTTGTCCCAACCCACCTAGATCAAAGGAGAAATAATGAACACAGAAGGCGTAAGAGAAACAATGCCCTTAAGGGACAAAAAAGACCATGTATACAAGAGACTACATCAGCATGAGACCAAAACAACTAGCTGGTGCCCAGCTACTACCAACGACTGTCCTGACACAGAACAAAACAAAAAGTTCCTAATAAGGTAGAGAAATGTGGGGTGCAGAACTCAAATTCTAATAAAAAGATCAGATTTGATCGTCTGACAGACTGGAAGGTTCCTGGAAAACACGGCCCACAGACTCTCTGTTGTCCCGGAATTGAAGCCATTCTTGAAGCCAACTCTTCAGACAAAGACTGGACTGGAATATAAAACACAAAATGATATGTTTCTTGGCTCAAGTAGATACAGGAGACTAACTGGGCCAGTCCTGTGTGACAGAAAGATGAGAAGGCAGAGGTAGACAGGAGGTAGATGAATGAACATGGGAAATACAGAGTGGAGACGAGGAAATGTGCTGTCACAGTGTAGGGAAAGCAACTAGGGTCACACAACAATGTGTGTGCAAGGTTTTACGTGACAAACTGACTTGAATTGTAAACTTCCACTGAAGGAACAATAAAAAAATTCTCATCTTAAAGAAGAAGAACAACAACGGAAAACTAAACCCATTGCTAGTTAGTCAATTCCAACTTACAGAGACCCCACAGGACACAGTAGAACATGGAACTGCCCCATACGGTTTCCAAGGCTGTGATCTTCATGAAAGCAGACGGCCACCTCTGTCTACTATGGAGTGGTTGGTGGGTTCAAACCTCTGGCCTTTCGGTGAGCAGCAAAACACCTAACCACTGCACCACCAGGGCAATGTGTACCATATGATATTGCTAAAAATACATTCAACTGGAGCTAATTATCTTTTCCTTTAACCAGTACAATAGATTGCACCCACTCAGCAAGACCTAAATAAGGTATCACAAGGCTGACAAAACGGAATGTTGCCTATTTTATTCATTTGTCTTTGTTCTCTCTAGAGTTTTAGTCCCTTCCCTGTGTCTCCCTCCCAGTAACTTGGGATTTTAAAAATAAATGATACATACGTGAGAATGAGAATGATCTTCCATCCTTCAAAAGCCCGCACAAGCTCTTAATATAAATACTTGTTAACAGTTTGTAAGAAAGTCATGTGCAAAAATGAGGGCAGAAAAGGAGAGCACCTTCTCACTGGGAATAAGTTATACTAAAAAAGCAGGTTTAAAATAATTTTCAATTCCTTAAAAGCAACAGGGGTTGGGAAGTTTGGGTTTTGTTTGTTTTCAGACTCAGCAGGAAGCCTCCGGGCCCCCTGACTCCTCAAATTAGAATCAGACCCAAATCCAAACAAATGGTTTCTTCTGACTTGCCACCCTCAGACCTGGAGCATTCTTTTCCTTCACTAGCATCTCCGCTTCAGAAGTCCATCTTGCAGGCAGCTTTCAGTGGAGGAACAAAGAGAAGAGGCTTCTGTTTTTTACTGTGAGAGCCAGTGAGGTGAAGAGTCTGGCAGCTCTGCTGAGCACAGCCCAGGTGGATACAGTCTAAACACACGGGCTGTTTGCTTTCTGTTCAGGAACTGTTGAGCAAAGGTAAACTGCTTATCCGTGTTTGTCTGCTCTGAACACCATGGGCAGGAGAACCTGATTAAGAGGCCCGTGGCCAGCAAAAACACAGACATCTGATAAACATGCTACCCCCACAAATCACAAGGCTGCCTATCTGCTGCTGAACACAAGGTCAACACTTCTCTCTTCTCTCTTTCTCTCATGCAATTCCCTCATTTATAGCAGGGCCTAATTTTTGGTCTATTCTTAATTCCGTGTAGGCAGATAATAGCCCATAAGAAAGAAACGTTAACCCCTTAATATTGAATTTCCTGACATTTGATTTATGCTACCATGCCAATGTTAACTCCATTTAATTTAATTGCCTTGGTTTACATTCTTTTGAAAAGCACAAAGAAGGAAGGTTATTAGTGCATAGATGCCCTAGGGTTTAGAATTGAAAGAGCACTTTTCCCTCACTGTCTGTCTTATGATATTAGAAAATGCTCCCTTAGAGTAAGAAATGGGCTCTGTCAACTCATAAAACGAATTCAGTAACTGGCTGGTTGTAAGCCACCCAGATGAACTTGAGCTGCACAGGTCTTGCCTGTCTGGCCCTTCATCTTTTCAGCCCTGTGTCTGCTTTAATGCTGCTGCAGTCACAATCGGGCAAGGGCACACCTACCTGCTGGCATGATCCGTGCCACAGAACAAAGGATGGTGCAGTGGAGGAAGGAGCTGTCATTCATCCCCAGGGTGCAAATATCAGTGCACTGATGGATTTAAGGGCGTTCTGATCATCTCAGGGCTGTGTGTGTTTGAAGGAAAGGAGGATCTGATATTTAGGCAAGTGAAAGAGGATGGTGGAAACGTCTTACCTAGCTTGACTCCTGTAGTATGTCTACCTGATGTGTTTCCAGGTTGGTGAAAACGGAACTGTTCTAGCTCCCAAGAAAGGGTCTTTCAGACCCCTTATTTCCCTGGTGGGGACAGCACAGTTTTTCACATTTCTCCAGTAGTTCTCCTTTCATGAGGTGGGCCATTCCCATTGTGCCCAGGGCCACTGCATTACACTCCTGCATTTGAGGTCTATGAAGGCAGCCCCTCAGGAGCACTATATGACAGAAACCCTGGAAGAAGGCTTCAAATGGCTCATTCAGTTGAAACCCTGGCTGAGAATTTGCATTTCCACCACAGATATACTGAATCAAAAACTACACTTTAACAAGATCTCCAGGTGATTTTTTATGTATAATAAATTTTGCTCTACTCCCATGAGTCGGATCCGACTCCACGGCACTTGGCACTTGGCTAGTGGTTCTCAGAATTGGTCCCTAACCAGCAGCATTAGCATTACCTAGGAGCTTGTTAGAAATGCAAATTCTCAGCAGGGAGTTGGATTCAAAAGCCTTTCCACAGAGTCTTCCTGATCAGCAACCCCGCCTTTCTACTCCTGGAATAAGCCTTGGGGAGCTATATAAGGCCGGTGTGACCCAAATCTGCCCTTAAAGTGCTTTGTTTCCCAGCAAAGCTTCAGGGAACCAGCACAGCCAAGCACTGTTGGACAAAGATTTTCCCAAGAGACCTCATCAGCTTCTTGCATCATGGGGAATAATGGGAGGGAAGCAAATTTGTTTATCTTTCCCCTAAAAACATCATCAGGAAGTCAAACAAGTATCTTAATCATTTGCCCTGGCTGCCCCAGGGCTGCCTCCTTCAGAGGCATGGAATGACTCAGAAAGAACCCCAAGCACTAACCTAGGACACTGCCCTCTGCCCTCAAGGCAGTATATAAATAAAGTCACATGAAAATATGTCAGATTTAAACCCTCCAGGAAAGATTTCACAACCTTACTCACAAAACCAGTCCCAAAGTTTCATAGTCATCACTCTGCTTTCTAAAGTTCACAGATTGTATCCTTAAACTCATTTGCTTTTTTACTGTTCTCAGCCCGAGATATAATCTTTTATATAATGTGGCAGACAAAAAAAAAAAAAAAAAAGGTACAGTATTTATTAGAGAAATAAGGACTGATTTTCAAATCCTCCTAGAAATCTTGACTCTTATTTCCAGCAAGGCAGCCTAGTACCCAAATACCTGTGGATAAATGTGTTAACAGAGAGGCATTCCCAGCGTAACCTGGTATGTGCTTGAGAAACATGTATATTCCTGTTTGGCTGGGAATATAGGATGGAACACCCATAAACAAACCCAAGAGAAAGCTTAATTTATTCATATTTATTACAGTTTATGGGAGTTTATTCTTAGAGATAAATTTCAAGTGGATTTGTCTCGGGGCCAGCTCTACCCTGGCCCCTAGGGTCATCATGAGTCGGAGTTGACTCGATGGCACTTGGCTGGGTCTGGCTTCTTTTATTTATTTAATAAACAGTTTCTACATGTTAATGACTTTGTTCCTTTTGTCTTCAGTCCAGTAGAGAGTAGAACTTACATAAAATGATGGGTGGCTGTGGTAAGAAAAAGAACAAGATTAAATCAACTACAAAGCATTCGTCAAATCTTTTTAATGGACTCCAAGTAGATGACATTCAAACTCTGACATCTGCCTTTGTTAAAAGCCACCAAAATTTCTTTCTTTTTAAATCATTTTTATGTTGTTACTGTTGTCAGGTGCTGTTTAGTTGACTTCAGCTCATAGCAACTCCACGTGACAGAGCTGGATTGGTCATGGTATTTTCTAGGCTGTAATCTTTACGTGAGCAGATCACTAGGTCTTTCTCCCATGGAGCTGCTGCATGGGTTTGAATTGGCAACTTTTCTGTTAGCAGCTGTGCTAAACCACTGTGCCATTGGGCTCCTAATTAACTCAGCAGTTCTTGGTAAATGAAGTCCACCAAGCCAAGCACTCAATCGTAGAGTCTAGTTTACATCCATTCTCTCTTTTCTGAAAGGACTGAATGTAATATTTCTCTTTCAAATTTCCACGTGTAGGATCTGCTTACTAACACACCATAGTTAGTGCAAGAATGGATGGTAAGCAAGCTGAATGAACCATTGGAAGAGTTATGCTGTATGGATATAATTACTCATAGCTTTTTCTTTTAAAATCTTTGCACAAGAGTTGCAAAATGTTATTTTTAAATGATAGATAATAAATCAAATAGGCATGATTAATGTCAGGACAAGGGAATCTGCAGTGGTGCTTTCAGTTACAATATTTTTCTTGTCTGCATAAATCCACTGAGAAGAGGTTATAGAGCAAAAGGAAGCTATATATATTCAGGAAAGGAGTAAGTCCAACTCTAAACATAGTGCTGTGTATCTGCACATGAACTAGAATACATGCTCACTCTGGTAAACTCTGTTGGAAAGTGGAAAATTCTCACGCATTTCCTTGTAAGGCAATTGGGATAACCATAGAGGTCAAAACAGATGCTATGGACGCTCCACTTTTCAGCCTTTGGGCCCATCCCTGAGTTAATCTGTAGCCTTGATAAACAGAATCTACATGTGTCCTTGTCCTCTGTTTTCCTGCCTGACAGCTCCTTCTAGCACTAAATATTGCAAAGCATGCTGGTATGGCATCCTGAAAATGCTGGAAATATATGTTCACAGGGTAGCTCACAAACAATCAGGAACAGGAGTCAATAGATACATATCCTACCCTTCCATCCTTTAGTAGACAATTCTGAGGCTGCTCTACAAGGTTCTTCAAAAACTCCCCAGCATGTCATTTCTCATTGTTTTCCTAGCTTGGTAAGAGAAACGATGTTTGGAGAATACGCCTCTCATGCCACAGTGAACACTCAGCATATGACGGATGGATAGAAGGATGAATGCATGGATGCACAGATAGCTGCATAGGCAGATGGATAAATAAGACTGTATTACTGCAGACAATGGATAAAATAAGAAGATGAAGACTAGAGTCATGGGAAATAATGATACTAAGGGAAAGAGAAAGGAAAAGAAATTGAAGAAAGTGAAAGAATTGTTTCCATTAACTAGGTTCTAAGATTCAGTCCAGTGATTTTTGTAGAAGAGCTATGCCAGTGTAAAAATTAAAAAAAGGTGTTTCATGGACTGACGGGAGACAAGCACATTAACAATACTCACTGCATACCTAGGCTTTGTGTTTAACTGTCTAACCTCTGATGATTCCATTTCATTGTTACGATGCTGTTTATACTCCTTTGCATCACAATCTTAATAACTTCATGTTAATGTATTAGTTTTATCCTCCAGGTTAGAATTCCAATTTGCAAACAGTTGATATGTAAAAAAATCAAGAGATTACAATATGAAAGACAAGCAAAAGGCAAGCTAGTTAAGTGTGTCCCACACCACTAAAAGGCTTGGTATGATCGTGACTAAGAAGTACGTATTACTTGGCTGAGCTAAGGTGGCTTCAACATTTAGTGATAAAGGTTCATGGTGATACAGTTGAACAGTTTGCAGCCCATTACTTACTGCCACTGCTGGCCCAAGGACAGATGGGGCTGCTTTGAGAAAGGCCATTCTTCCAACTCCCCTGTCCCTACAGGAAATTCATTCCTATTAGACAATGAAACTGAAGTTAGGTGAGGTGTCAGTGTCGAAGAGTGATCTCAAGTACAGTGTACGGCTACAATCTCTAAGTCCTTAGGTGGTGAAAATGGTTAGCAAGCTTAGCTGCTAACAGAAATACTGGAGGCCTTCCAGAAGCACCTGGGAAGAAAGGCTTCACAACCCACTTCCAGAAAATTAGCCACTGAAAACCTCATGGAGGACATCCTACTGTGATACACATAGGGTTAACGGGTTAACTAGTTTGTCACTACTTCAATTTGAAAATCTCTTAACCTTATAGGATAGGCTACCCAAACAAACCCTGCTGGATTATTCTGACAATCCACTGTACACATTGTTGCCAACATACACTACAGTGAGGTAACCCGAACTAATTATGTATGTGTTCATGTTGGAGAAATTGGCTCCTCAAGTATATTATAACCTGCTTTAAAGTATTCACTTGAAAGGAAATTTCTGCACTAGACATGGAGACACCTATGAGGAATTTGCTTAACATTGCTACAGATAAGTAACATCATACTGCCTATCAGAAAAGCTTAGAATATTTAAAAGCCTTCTAGGTTGAGGGACACACTGTTGTGAAAGCTGTTATATATTTTTAGTGCTTTTTAAACAAAACTTCATTACATAGGGTCACAAGTAGCAGGAAAACTATGTATTGTGCCTGCCTCATGTTTTGGTAGCTAGTCAGACAAATGGTTTCCAGTCATGCTTGGCAACCCAGGCTGAGTATATGGAATTCACGACAGCCTATCCTCTTCTAAAAGGAAAAAGAGAAACAAATTAGGGGTTAATCCTTGCCATCTGATGAATTCCCATAGTCTGAATCACATGCTTCTAAATAAAGTGTTATAGGCTCCATTTGTAGGAAGCATTTATCATTTAAATTTTGTTTCCCCCCAAACCTCTACTTATGTCATTTTGTAACACACAAGAGCTGGGAAAGTTTTAGGGGCTGAGCCTGGTTAAGAAGAATGAGTTGTCGTAGTTACTGTTTTATAAATATGGGCTCTGGACCAATTTCAATGCTGATGGTACTTGAAAACATCTTTCTAATTAGAGGGTCAGAAGTTTATAGCTATATACTCTGGGTTGTCACACAAGAACAAAAAAGTCTCTGATATTTAAAAACTTAAAAGACTAGATCTTTTTTTAAAAACTGTGTTACTTCTGGGGTGAGGGGGAAGAATAAGAGCATTATCTATTTCTTGTAGTAAAATTCTGGATGAAAACAAAATATGCTACACACAAACCATTTTAAATTACACTTTGAAAATAATAGGGAGGAAATCTCAAATCAAAGTTGTTACTTAAATGTTCCTTCCCTGTGTATCCAGTTTCTGTCCCAAGACAGTTTTGCATCTGAGCAAACAGTTATAACTTTAATTATGAGAGACTGGGACAATAAACTAAGATTATATGAAGCCAGTGGTATCAGATTGCTGTAATATTTGGAAGCAACACTTTTCAGATTTCTAAAGAAATCTTTCTGGAAATGAAGGAAAACATTGAAAGTTTAATTTGAGGGTGGGGAAAGTATATTTTTAAAACAGACAAGAAGCTACAATGTTATATTGAAAAGAAAAGCCTCTTTGGCTCAAGAGCCAACAGTTTCTCTTCAGTTCCATCTCTCCATGCTAAACACATTATCTCCTGTCTCAAAAACTGACATCAAAATTAGGGCTCAAAACAGGTGGAATTAATGAACAATTAAAAGTTGATTTAACTGTATAGAATGGCTTAAAGCCAGCAAAACAATAATGTGTATATCAACATTCCATTATTCCTCTTCAGTGAAACAGTGACAGAAAATTAAAAAACATTAGATTCTGGAAGATGAGTATAAAACTATTTTTCTAGCTTTGGAAATATGCTGTTTTCCTTAGGCCAGCATTTAGCAAAAATTTAGTCACCAATAGTAGCCTGTTAGTTGTAGAGAGTTCAAGACTTACTCATAACAAGGGGGGCCACCCAAAACTGGATGTTTGGCCTAGTCTGGACTCATGTCAAAGGAGCAAGAATGACTACCTCTTGATTCATTTACAAGCTCTTTGAAAAATACCACCCTTTGTTAAGGCTTTGCAGGCTAAGAAGTACTAGTAGACCATTTTTGTTCTTTGGGCACTTGGCTTGGCTTGGCTCCAGGAAACAGCTGTCCCATGAGCAATTTGTGGTCAGCTGTGCAGTGGGTGATCAACCTGTTCCAACCAAATACCTGCAAGAAGCCTATCCAACACCCAGCCCCACTTCTGATGCAGCCCCGCCATAAGCCCTGCTTCTGATGTAGTCCACCTCTAGTTTTCTGACCAATGAACACAGTTTTAGTTATTTCAGCTACTTGCAATTTTTGCCTTCCCAAATGCATGCTAAGATGAACCTGTGAGCTCACCTGGTTTCACTTCTTGAGTTCTCATAAGTCCCCTTTTTAATGGCCCCTTGAATGCTTTAATAAATCCTCTTGTTTCACTTTAAGGTTTCCCTGGGGTTAAATTAAAGACTCGTCAGCCCAAAGGTGCCAGGTAGGTGTTTTTACTACAATAAACTTGGGCATTTTAAAAAGAACTATCTAAAAGTAAAGTCTGAACTGGGCACTTAGGCACCACCCAACAAATCCCAATGAAGAAGTTCCAGGGATTTTTTAAGGCTTCACCTATAGTTGCTTTAAATTCCCAAAGAGAAACCACCCTACATGTTAACGGAGAATGCTGCAGATTTAATTGCTACAGGAGTCACACTGCCAGCCTTAAATCCAAGGGGTTTTCAAAAGCCTCTAGCCCAGAGAACAAAAATTACTAAAATATTGGGAAAAAACCAAGTATAAAAAAAATTTTAACACATTCTCAGCCAGTTATCATTTCCTTAGTACCAACTGAGGCTATATATCCTTTCTTGCTAAGTCCCACCAGTCCTGTTAATTTAGTTGGAAGGAATTTACTTTTGAAATAGAAAAGTAGTTTGCAATTTACTGAGAAAGGCAGAGTCGGCTTGAACATGCCACAATTTTTTGATAGCACAAGCAAGTATCAGGAAGAGCCTTTATGTTATTCACAGGCCCTCAGTCTGTTTGACACACCCTTATTTGTTCCTCTGAAGACATTTGACTTGGATCACCTTTGTGCTGTGCAAGAACTTTTGTGGCTTCTCCTCCAGACATTGGTTGAATACTCTCAGCTCAATCCATTAAGATCCAAATGGATCATTCTAAACCTTTGCTGAGAATTTCCTAATGCCCTATATTGTGAGAATCAAATGAAGGATTGGCTTCAATAATTTAGGACTTCTTAACCTAAGGAGTAATCATTCCCTATACCAGACCTAGCAACGACCTTGTTTTTACAGTTAACAAAGCTAGCAACTGAAGCTGTAGATTTGTGCAGCATTTTTGAGCCATAAATAGCACAGTGGTTCCCAAATTCCTGGTTACACCCAATTCTATTTATTTCTGTCCAATATGCCACCTGAAACTACTTGCTTCACAGAAAGAGATTTATGAAATGCTATTTTTAGTATCCCTGTCCATCTAGAAAGCCAATGTCTTTCTGCCTTTCACTGGGTTTCACTGAGTTTCCCACCTATTTTTCTCAAGTTTTGCATGTTGATTTGAGGTCTTTGTGATTCACCCATGGGTCCATTTTACCCTGACATGCTCTCCAAGCCAAGACTCTTGCCTCAAGGGTAACACCACCCCCTTGACTTACTTGGCTAACAGGGCCACAAAGCTTCCAAAGAGAAATTATAATTAGCACAGCCATCTGTGAAGTTTCTGTGGCATACTATCTTAGCAGGAATCTCTATAGATCCCAAGTGCTAGGAAGCCATCCTAGACTTTCCTTCTCAAACATCATGAAACACTTTAGAGGGTTTTTGCATCTTTGCAGGTATGGTTGAACTCAGATATACAACTTTTCCGTAATGGCTTAGCTCCTAAACCGATACTTAAAATGTCAGAATTTGAATCTCTTGAATTGAGGAAGGAAAGGCAGCTGTCCTCAAGCTGAAACAGTCATGGTTATAAACCCCTGCCTCAGTATGTCCCAGCATTCACTTGGAGTTTTTACTTTTTGTCCATGAAATAAATGGAAATGTGTCAGTGGTTCTCACCCAGAAACATGGAGGGCAACAGAACCCAGTAGGGTATTAAAGTGTCCAGCTGAACTCTGTGGTTCAAGCATACTCTGCAAGAAACAGAACAGTTATCGCTACCACTGGCTGATGGAAACCACCACATACATTGTTTTCGATAATATCTTGAGTGTATATGTTCCTCATGCTGTTTTAACTATTTTAAATTCCAGCCTTACCCAATATCCTTCATGAACTGAGTGACTCACTATGAAATCCTGTTGCTTGCAGGCCCACGTATTAGACTGCGTAGTTGGTGGGTTCAACCCCACTATACTTTTTTCCCTACAAGAAGAGGACACTGGAACTTTACAAGGCTGTATAGGCTTAACTGATCATTACCTCACCATAAGATCCAACTTACAAGAAATTTCAACAGAAAGTGCAGAATTATCATTATTTGTAGATGGCTCATATTTAAGATCTCTGTCAGATCCGACTCAACGGCACTTGGCTTGGCATCTCTCATTACCAAGGAGGATATGCTGTGACTACTTTTACTAAAGTCCTTGAGAGTCAGTTCTCTTCCTGAAGTGTCTTCAGCTCAACAGGTTAAACTCATAGAAGTTCCCCAGACCTGCAAGTTAGCTTTAGGAGGGTCCGTAACAATTTATATCAGACTCGAGGTATCCTTTTGGGGTCATATATGCCTTTGAGGTTCTCTGGAAACATTGAGGCTTCATTACATCATCAAGGGCCCGGACTGAAAATGGCCCTTTAGTAGCTGTCATGGATTCAGTTGTGTCCCCCCAAAAAATGTGAACATCAATTTGGTTGGGCCATGATTCCCAGTCTTGTATGATTGTCCACCATTTTGTCATTTGATTTTCCTATATGTTGTAAATTCTGTCACTGTGATTAAATAAGATGGATTAGTGACAGTTATACTGATGTGGTCTATAAGATTAGATATTCAGCCAATCTCTTCTGAGATTAAAAACAAGAGAAAAGCAAGCAGAGAGACACAGAACTACATACCACCAAGAAAATGTGCTGAGAGCAAAGCATTTCCTCTGGACATGAAATTTTTGAGCTGAGTTGCTTCCAGACAAGGGAAGACTGATGCATCATCAGGGCCTTCCTTCAGGGCTGACAGAGAAATAAAGCCTTCCCCTGAAGTCAACACCCTGAGTTTGGATTTCTAGCCTATTGGACTGTGAGAGAGTAAACTTCTCTTTGTGAAAGTCATCCTCTTGTGGTATTTCTGTTACAGCAGCACTAGATGACTAAGACAGAAGCCAACCTTCTTGAAGCTATATTGCTTCCCTCTGTGACTATAGCAATCAAAATACAAGCCTATCAATCTAAAAGCATCCTTCATACAGGAGACACAAGTATAACAATTTAGCAAAAGAAGCTGCAAAAGTAGCAACATCTACAAAATTTCAAGCCACAGTTGTCTCTGATGACTGTTGTAAGAATAGCTGCTACAAATGTCAGAAGCCTAGTTTAGCAAGAGATGAGGGGAACATATTTCATACAAGAAAATCCCCTGGAGAGCTTCTATGGTACAATCTTGCCAGTCACCAGAACATGGCCCTCGAGGAGGGAAAGAATAATTAGAAAAAGGAGGGGTGTTGATTAAATTGGAACACTGAGATTTGGGAAGGAACTTCTCAAAGGTTTGGATTTCCCAGCAGGAAAACAGTCCGTCCAAAATCCTGACACATTCCATTGGCTCAAATACTGAATGCTAACAATCATTGGGGAAAGAGATAAATTAATAGATACACTATCTAAGCCCTGATGGGAACACTTCTGGTAACCACTGAGCATGCAATTAAATATTGTACTATCTGCTCCCATTTAGTTGGCCATGTTGACCACCTCCCAGGAGGTACTCACTGCCTATCCAACCTACATTAGGACGGCTTATTTATTTTACCCAACCTCTCCCTTCCAACAGCTACAAGTACCTACTAGTAATGATTTGCAGATTTTCACATTGCAGAGGCTTTCCTTTGCCAAAATGTAACTGACCCTTTTGTAGCCAATAAATTATTAGAAAATATTAGTCCTATCTAGTGTGCACCTCAGCTCCTTTGTAGTGATTGTGTCACACTTCACTGGCCAAGTTATGAAAGAATTATTCAAAGTTTTTCCAATTTTCCAGAAGCTTCATTGCTCATACCATCCCCCGTTGTCCAGTCTAGTTAGAAGGACAATGGCATAACGAAGGGCCTGCTGGCTAAACTTGCCTCGTCCCTGCATTTACCTTGGATTCAGGTGCTTCCTTTGGTTTCACTGAATTGAAGGTCCCCACTATTCAGCACCCATAAACTAATCACACATGAAATTGTCATGAGGTGGCCTTTTGCTCTCCCCTTTTGGTCTACTTGGACTGACTCCAATTTCTCACAAGCCAGTTGTCAAAAATATCACCAGGTATTGATGCATTACACAAAAACGTATAACTCTGCACCTGGGGACATCTTTGATCATGAAAAGCCTATGTGGAGGGCCCTGAAGCAGTCATACAGCCAGGAGACTATGTATACTAGAAAAAATATCAAGTGAAGCATTCTTTTCAGGCTCATTGGAAAGGCCCTATTAAGTATACTCTTTACAAACCCCTGTCCAGCCAAACTGGAAGGAGTTTAAGGCTTGGTTGTACCTGCCCCGATTAAAGAGGGCCTCAACACCTGAATGGACTGTTGAACCCGCCAAAGGACTCAAAGCAGCTTTTGGCAGGGAAGCAGAAGACAGCTGAGAAGACAACTTGCATTCCCAACACTTCAGACAAGGCCTGTATCTTAGCCTCATTCATCCTGCTGAAACTGGACCCTTCTTCTTACTTGTAATTATCCTTTTGTGTATGATTAGTGGATTACGTCTTTGGGGTATTGTACCTCATTTTGAACCTAAACCCTTTGATTTTAATGCTAGCATATCAGATTGTTAAAATAACACTGTTATTTCTTGGTATAATCTTTGTCCTAAACTGTTAGATACTTACTGTCTTTTAAGATAGCTTTACTTCAGTCTTGCTTTATTTACACTAATTGGATCCAGTCCTTTTATTTGCTCACCCTAATATATCAGGCAACCTGGTCCCATATCCCAGGGCAAACTGACTCCCTTCTTAGACATCTTCAGATGATTGCCTACGGGAATACAGTCCCAAAGCTGGTCTATTTTATTCTTTGGACTTTACACAAGCACCTTTTATCCCATGTTAACAGTTGACATTTCTGCAATTTGCTGTATAAACTTAGACTTTCTCTTTTTTTTATCAACTTGATGTGTTGCTATGATATTATTTGGTGACATTATGAATTCCCTCTTAAATTTTATTTTTCTCCTTTCAGTGTTGTTGTTGTTGTTAGGTCCCAGTGAGTTGGTTCTGACTCATAGGGACCTTACGTAAAACAGAACAAAACACTGACTGGTCCTGCACAAGTACACAATCTCTGGTGTGCCTGAGCCCGTTGTTGCAACTACTGTGTCAATCCACCTTGTGGAAGCTCATCCTCTTCTTGCTGACTCTCTAGTTTACCAAACATGATGTCCTTCTCCAGGGATAATCCCTCTTGACAACATGTCCAAGGAGCACTCTGGTTGTACTTCTTCCAAGACAAATCTGTTCATTCTTTTGGCAATTCATGGTGTATTTAACATTCTTCTCCAACACTACAATTTGGAGGTGTCAATTCTTCTGTCTTCCTTATTCATTGTCCAGCTTTTGCATGCATAAGATACAACTGAAAATACCATGGCTTGGGTCAGACAAACCTTAGTCTTCAAGGAGACATCTTTATTTTCAATACTTTGATGAGGTCCTTTGCAGCACATTTTCCTAGTGTAATGAGGCTTTTGATTTCTTGACTGCTGCTTCCGTGAGTGTTGATTGTGGATCCATGTAAAATGAAATCCTTGGGATCTCAGTCTTTTCTCCACTTTTCATGATGTTGCTTATCGGTCCTGTTGTGAGGATTTTTGTTTTCTTGAGGTTCAGGTGAAATCCATGCTGAAGACTGTGGTCCTTGATCTTCTTCAGGGAGAATCTTCAAGTTTTCTCTCCATGTTTCATGATATTACTTATGGGTCCAGTTGTAAGGATTTTTGTTTTTTTGAGGTTTGGGTGTAATCCATACTGAAGACTGCAGTCTTTGATCCCCTCATCAGTAAGAGCTTCAAGTAGTCTTCACTTTGGTGTCATCTGTATAATACAGGTTGTTAATTAGTCTTTCTGTAATTCTGATGCACCATTCTTCTTCAGACAGTCTAAATTCTTGGATTATTTGCTCAGCATACAATTTGAAAAGAAACAGTGAAAGGATACAACCTTGACGCACACCTTGACTTTAAGCAGTATTACCTTATTCTGTTCAAATGACTGTCTCTCTATCCATGTACAGATTCTTCATACACACAATTAAGTGTTCTAGAATTCTCATTCTGTGCAATGTTATGCATAATTTGTTAGGATCCACACAGCTGAATGCTTTTGCATAGTTAAGAAGAGACAAGTAAACACCTTTTTGTTATTCTCTGCTTTCAGTCAAGATTCATCTGAGATCAGCAGTGATATACATGGTTCCATGTCTTCTGAATCTAGTCTGATTTTCTGGCAGTTGCCTGTCAATATAATGCTTAGCTGTTTTGAATGATCTTTGGCAATATTTTACTTATGTATGATATTGTTCATGATATTGTTCAATAATTTATGCATTTGGTTGGATCACCTTCTTCGGGACTAAGCATAACTACGGATCTCTCCCAATCAATTGGCCAGACAGCTATCCTCCAAATTTCTTGGCATAAACCAGTGAGCACTTCCACTGCAGCATCTGTTTGTTGAAACATCTCAGTTGATATTCCATCAGTTCCTGGAGTCTTGTTTTCTTGCCAGTGCTTTCAATGCAGCTTCAACTTCTTTCCATACCATTGGTTCCTGGTCATATTCTACCTCTTGAAATATTTGAACATTGACCAGTTATCTGTGTATTACTTCTGTCTTCTTTTTATGCTTCCTATAGAAGCATTAATATTTTCCCAGTATAAGACTTCCCTGTTACAAGTCGAGCTTCAATTTTTTCTTCAGTTCTTTCAGCTTATGAAATGCAGTATGTTCTTCCCTTTTGGTTTTCTATTTCTATCCCTTTTCACAGTCATTATAATACTTTATATTGTCTTCTTGAGCCACTCTTTGAAATTTTCTATTCAGTTCTTTTACTTCGTCAATTCTTCCTTTTCCTTTAGCTACTTGACATTCAAGAGCAAGCTTCAAAGCCTGTGACATCCAATTGGGTCTTTTCCTTATACCCTGTCTTTTACAGCCTCTTGTTTTCTTCACCTATGATGTATTTGATGTCATTCCACAGCTTGTCTGGTCTTCAGTCATTGCTGTTCAATGTGTCAAATCTATTCTCGAGATGGTCTCTAAACTCAAGTGGGATACACTCAAGGTTGTGTTTTGGCACTTGTGGATTTTTTCTAATTTTCTTCAGTTTCAATTTGAACTTCCATAGGAGCAGCTGATGGTCTGTTCTACAATCAGTATCTGGCCTTGTTTCGACAGATGATATTGAGCTCTCCTGTTGTCTCTTTCCACAGATGTAGTCGATTTGATTCTTGCATGTAACATCTGGTGTATGGCTGCCATTTGTGTTTGTGAAAAACAGTTTTCACAATGAAGAAGTTGGAAACCCTGGTGGCGTAGTGATTAAATTCTATAGCTGCTAATCGTAAGGTCAGCAGTTCGAATCCACCAGACACTCCTTGGAAACTCTATAGGGCAATTCTACTCTGTCCTCTATGGTCACTAGAGTCAGAATCAACTCCATGACAGTGGTTAATGAAGTAATTTATCTTGCAACATTCTATCATGTGACCTCCAGCATTGTTTCTATCCCTAAGGCCATACTTTTCAACTACTAATCCTTGATTTTTGTTTCCAACTTTTGCATTGCAATCACCAGTACTTATCAATGCATTTTGATTGCATGTTTCATCAGTTTCAGACTGTAGGAGCTGTTAAAATCTTAATTTCTTCACTTTTGGCCTTAGTGGTTGCTGAATAAATTTGAACAACAGTCATATTAACCAGTCTTTCTTGTAGGCATGTGGATATTAACTAATCTCTAACAGCACTTCAGGAGAGATCTTGAAATGCTCTTTTTGATAACGAATGCAACATCATTCCTCTTCAAGTTATCATTCCAAGTATGGCAGACCATGTGATTGTCTGATTCAAAATGACCAATACCAGTCCATTTTAGCTCACTAATGGCTAGGATATCAATTTTTGTGCATTCATTTTCAACAACTTCCAATTTTCCTAGATTCACACTTCATATGTTCCATGTTCTGATTATTATGGGACATTTGTAGCTGTTTCTTCTCATTTTGAGTCATGCCATATCAACAAATGAAGGTCCTGAAAGTTTAACTCCATCCGTGTCATTAAGGTCAACTCTACTTTTCCCAGTTGTGTTCTGAGTGCCTTCCAATCTAGAGGCTCATCTGTCAGCACATACAGTGTGTGTCTGATATATAATGTTCAGCTGCTGTTCATAAGGTTTTTGCTGCTTAATTTTTTTCAGAAGTAGACTAGTGAGTCTTTCTTCTTAGTCTATCTTAGTCTGGAAGCTCAGCTGAAATCTGTTCATCATGGGTAACCCTACGGTATCTGAATACCGGTTACATAGCTTCCAGTATCACAGCAACACATAAGAACTCACAGTACAACAACTGACAGACATACGGGAGCTATTTTCAATAGTGCCTACTAACGTGATGCAACAATGCCTCTGTAAGACTAGCTTAAATCAGTAGTCAGTGCTTATATTACACTGAATGCTGGATCTGTTATGGCAATCCAACATCTATGGAAGAGAATTCAGATCCACTGCTCACCCTATACTAACCTACAATTTAGTAGCTCGCATCGCCCTTAACTGTAATCTCACTTTTAAGTGGGCCATACCTGCTTAGATTATTGCATATTCAACTTCAGGTACCATGCTTAAGCTTAATCCATGACACAGGATCAGATCCTGCTGTACTTTTCTAGGGATGTTTCAATGAAGGTCACCTTATGTGACAGATTGTTAATTGTCTCCCATACAGATAATTTGCTGGATATTTGTTGTTTCCTCATTGCGTAAGAAATAGTTTGCTTGGCATCCTGTCAGAAATGCTCCTTTGTGCCAGCCTTGCAAAACTTTCATGAATGGGACAACTGTCCATTTGCAATAACTCCCTAAAGGAACCCTGGCTTGAACAAGCTAATTGAAGCATCACTTTCCCACACAATTATACTGGAAACAGCATGGTTTGTGCTCCTATGGATCTGCATTTTTATCTGCAGGATCAAATAATCCCACAAAGAAGAAACCAAAATGAAGCAATGAACTTCAAGCTTGGGCATTACCTTGTTTGGATGGATGGAAAATTACAGCTTAATGCACCATTGGCTTTTTAGTAGTTCCTTTAGATATCCATTCGCAGGAGGAAAGCAAACACTGAACTAATGACTTAAATGCCCTACTCTGGAATCCAGAGGGGTTAATGATAACTTTGGATGGTATAAAAGCAGAAAGTACCCTGATGTTGCAGATACATTCCTTAGGTCATTCTTCTCTTTTGTCAAAGAAGCCCAATTAGAGATAGCTCTCAGAAACACATTGGCAACTGTGGAATAGTTAGCTAATGACATTCCAGACAATTTTGCAGCACAATAAGAATCTTTGGCATCTTTAGTTAAAGTAGTTTGGGATGAGAGAATAGCCTTTGACTTCCTGTTAGTGCAACAAGCTGGAGTACATGCCATTGCTAACACTTCATGTTGCACCTGGGTAAATAACACTACAAAGGGAGAACAAGGCATAAGAAAAATTCACAAAAAGCCACTTGGCTTCACATAGAAGATACTAGCCACCCTAATGATGGGTTTGGCATTTTCGATTGATTACCCACTGGTAATCATAAAAATTAGGCTAGTTATGCTTCTTTTTATTGTTATTTTCTTTTGCTTAATGAAATATTTCCTTTTCTACATCTCTCCTCTCCACTCTGTATCTGAACCTTCACTCCCACTCATAAACCTGAGGATCACTGGTGGGACAGTGCTTAAGAGCTATGATGAGCTATGGCTGCTAACCAAAAGGCTAGCAGTTTAAATCTATCAGCTACTTCTTAGAACCCCCACTTGTCTGTCAGTTTCTCATACTGTGGGGACTTTTCTGCTGCTGTCATGCTGGAAGCTATGCCACCAGCATTCAGGTACCAGTAAGGTCACCCATGACAGACAGGTTTCAGCTGAACTTTTATACTAAGACAGACTAGTAAGAAGGACCTATAAATCTACTGATGAAAAGAATTAGCTGGGGAAAACTTTATGAATAGCAGAGGAACACTGTCAGATATAGTGTAGGAAATGAACCCCACAGGCTGGAAGGCACTCAAAAGATGCCTCCTCAAATAGAGTCAACCTTAATGATGTGGATGGAGTAAAGCCTTTGGGACCTTCATTTGCCGATGTAGCATGACTCGAGATGAGAAGAAACATCTGCAAACATCCATTAATAACTGGATTGTGGGATGTACAAAGTATGAATATAGGAACATTGGAAATCATCACAAATGAAATGGAATGCATAAACATCGATCTCCTACACATTAGGGAGCTGAAATGGACTGGTATTGGCCATTTTGAATCAGATAATCATATGGTCTACTATGCCAGGAATGACAGCTTGAAGAGGAATGATGTTGCATTTATTGTCAAAAAGAACATTTCAAGATCTACCTTGAAGTACAGTGCTATTGGTGATACTATAATATCCATATGCTTACAGGGAAGGCCAGTTAATACAAGTATTATTCAAATTTACGTACCAACCACTAAGGCCAAAGATGAAAAAATCTGAAGGTTCTTATGAGCTTCTGCAGTCTGAAATTGATCAAACATGAAATCAGGATTCACTGATAATTACTGGTGACTGGAATGAAAAAGTTGGAAATGAAAAAGGATCAGCAGGTGGAAAATAATGGCTTTGGTGACAGAAATGATGCCAGAGGTCAAATAACAAAATTTTGCAAGACTAACAACTTCTTCACTGCAAATACATGTCGATCTTACCAAATGGAATACATAGGAATCATATCAACCATATCTGTGGAAAGAGACAATGGAAAAGCTCAATATCAGCAGTCAGAACAAGACCAGGTACTGACTGTGATGCAGACCATCAATTGCTCATATGCAAGATCAAACTGAAACTTAAGAAAACTAAAACAAGTCCATGAGAGCCAAAGTGCAACAGAACAGTCATGACCAAAGACCAGATGAGTTGTGGAATGTCATCAAAGACATCATCCATGAAAAAAGTATAAAAGTCACTAAGAAGACAGGAAAGAAAGAAAATACCAAGATGAATGTCAGAAGAAACTCTGAAACTTGCTCTTGAACATTGAGCAGCTGAAGCAAAAGAGAGGAACACTAAAGTAAAAGAATTAAACAGAAGATTTCAAAGGGAGGCTCAAGAAGACGAAAAGGTATTATAATGACATGTATAAAGAGCTGGAAATAGAAAACTAAAAGGAAAGAACACGCTCTGCATTGCTCAAGCTGAAAGAACTAAAGCAAAAATCCAAGCATCAAGTTTCAATAGTGAAGGATTCTACAAGGAAAATACTAAACAACTCAAGAAGCGTCAAAAGAAAATGAAAGGAATACACATACCAGAAAGAACTGGTTGAGACGTTCAACCATTTCAAGAGGTAGCAAATGATCAGGAACTGATGGTGCTGAAGGGAGAAGTTGAAGCTGCACTGAAGGCACTGGCGAAACACAAGACTCCAGAAATGGACAGAGTATCAGCTGAAATGCTTCAACAAATGCATGCAGCACTGCAAGTGCCCATTCATCTATGCCAAGAAATCCCCTGGCCAACCAACTGGAAGAGATCTATATTTATGCCTATTCCCAAGAAAGATGATCCAATCAGATATGGAAATTACTGAGCAATATCATTAATATCACATGCAAGTAAAATTTTGCTTCAGCTACTTGATGTTCAAGAGGAAGTTTCAGAGTCTCTTCTTTCTTGGTATTTTTTCTTTCCTGTTCTTTTTGCTTTTCTCATGGATGATGTAAGAGGCCAGCAGGATGACATCCTATAGATGCACAGAACCATAAAGTGCACACACAATATGATCACTCTGTGTCAGGGAGTCCAATCCATTCCTGTTTGAACAGTTGACCTCAGTAATGATTTATGGACAGGGGCAGCATCAGGACCAGGGGCCATGCTCCCAGGGGAACCCCAAGGCCCCTGGACCATCAATTGCGGTCTTTTAGTGAAGTTCTCAGGGTGTACCCAAGGCTGTAATGTTTATGGGAGAATACTGCCAGGTCTTTTCTCCCACAGCGCCACTGGTGAGTTTGAACACTATCTTTCTGTTAGCAGTTAAATGCTTAGTGTTGAGTGACTTGGGCTACAAGCAGAAGTGGATTAACATGTAAGCACAGTATATGCCGGCTTACAGTAAGCAAGGTACACATATGCTTAATTGTGCTTACTCACTAATCTGTAGTGCCCAGTTTCACCTGGGTTTCACCACACACAAGCTTAACTGCGCTTACTTAAACTAATCTGTAGTGTGCCTCATCCATAGCACATCCAGTTTCACCTCATTGGTGAAACCCAGGTGAAACTGTGCACTGTAAATTAGTAGGTAAGCACAATTAAGCCCATGCATTCCTTCCTTATTAAAATATATCCCTGGGTACAAGGTATAAAGTAAAATTAAAAATACTAGTCTAGGCCCCTGAATATACTTTCAGCTTAGTAATGAAATCATTCTTGAGGTTCATCTTCAGGCAAAGACTGAACGGACCCCTAAAACAAGACTAAAGAAGCATGCCAGCCCAAGGGCAAGGACTAGAAGGAAAGAGGGGACAGGAAAGCTGATGTCTTAGCCATCTTGCAATGCTATAACAAAAATACCACACACAGAGGACTTTAACATGAGAAATTTATTTCCTCAGAGCAAAGTAGGCTAAAAGCCCAAATTCAGGGCATCAGCTCCAGTGGAAAGCTTTTTCTGCTGGCTCTGGAGGAAAGTTCTTGTTGTCAACCTTCCCGTGGACTCAGAGCTTCTCAGGTGCAGGGACCCAGAGTCCAAAGGATGTGCTGTGCCTCTTTCCTAGTGGCACGAGGTCCCCAACTCTCTCTGCTTACTTGTTTCTTTTATATTCCAGGAGACTGCCTCAAAATATAAGTCAAGATTGTAGATTAAGTCCCACCTCACTAATGCAACTTCTATCTATTCTCCCTTATTAACATCATAAAGGCAGGAACTACAATCTATGGGGAAAATCACACAGTACCAGAAATCATGGCCCAGTGAAATTGATACACATTTTTACGGGGACATAATTCAATCCTTGGCAGCTGACAATGGGGAACCTGGGGCTGGGAAGGGAAAATGTTAACCTGTTGCGGGGTTGTTAGCCAATGCTATAAAACAATGTGTAATAACAGTTTAATGAGAAACTAGTTTGTTTTGTAAGTATTCATCTAAAGTACAATTAAAAAAAAAATCACCCCATGGATCATCACAGTCTGATCTACAGCTGACTGTGGATTGTGGGGATGGCAGCACCAGACAGCATTTGGGTCCATTGCGCATGGGGTCACGGTGAGTTGAAGGTTAACTCAATGGTCGTTAACGGCAACATTGCAAAACCCAAGATGCACTGACAGTGTCAGAGAAGATGTTCATTATCAAAACTTAAACCTGTATCCCATCCCCAAGACACGTGCTCGAAGTGCACAAGGTACTTATTTTTATAAATATATCCTGAAATTACCCTGAGGAGAGTACAACAATATCTCTGTGTGTGTGCAAAGGCACCCATTAGTGGATGTAAAAAAAAAAAAAAGTAAATTTGGAAAACACTGGTGGTGTACTGTTTAAGAGCTATGGCTGCTAACCAAAAGGTTAGCAGTTTGAATCCACCCGTTTCTTTGGAAACTATGCTGTTCTACTCTGTTCTGTAAGGGCACTATGAGTCAGAATCTACTTGGCAGTATGGGTTGGGTCTAAATTTTGTTGCTGATGTCAGCTAAGTATGATCTTTAAAATGAGATACAAAAATGTGGGGAGGGGATAGAATATTGAAACACTGCCGAAAGCTGATATGCTGACTAATTAGCAGAATGCCAGAGTTAAATCACAGCATTTGGAGAAAACAATGTAAGTGTTAAGAAAACAAGTCCATTACTAAAATATCACATTTATTTACACCAATGGCCTCACAACATTAACAACTAAATGGAGTAGCTAATGGACTGTAGATCACAAGAAATGACTCGTATAGCTGCTCTTTTCCTTGGCTGCTAGAACACAATCTTTCAATTTAATAGGGTTCCAAGAAGAAAGTACCACTGCTTCTTTAGATGGCTAAGTTTTCTACACCCAACAGTCAACCCTCATCTCAAAAATTTTCACCAAACTTGTCCAAGTTATTTCAGACAATCATCAAATACTTATTTGACATTATATTAATTGTCATGATAGACAACAATACATAATATTTATTGAAAGTTTACACCATATCAGGCATAATGCTGTGTTTTATATACACTTTCTTATGTAATTCTCATACAACCCATTAATATGTATATTGTTATCCCAGTTTTGATTTTGAAAATCTGAGGCTCAAGCAGTTAAGTTACTTGCTCAACATAACACAGAAAGTAGGGGAGCTAAGACACAAACTCAGATTAAACTCTAAAGCCCACATTCTTAATTGTCACTTTATGTGGCCTTCTTGGAAAACCTGGTGGCACAGTGGCTCAGCGGTATGCTCACTAACCAAAAGGCTGGCAATTCAGATCAACCAGGCGCTTCTTGGAAACTCTAGAAGGCAGTTCCACTCTGTCCTATAGGGTTGCTATGAGCTGGAATTGCCTCCACAGCAACAGGCTTGATTTTTTGGTTTGGTGGCCTTTTTATCCTAACCATAACTGTACTTATAAGTTAATTCCATGTTGATATTACTATTCCTGATGGCTAGGTCACAGCCAATTTACAGCAGATCTTCTCAGAACTGAAATTAAAGTACAAAAGACCCATCTATTACATTAGAAAAGTCAAGTCCTTTGGGGAACCTCCCAAGTTACAATATCCTCACTTTCCTACAACTCTTTTCCAGGTCACCCAAGAATATCTTCTAGTGACAACATAATTTTGAGGCATAAAACCAGGTTAAAACAGGAAGGTAAGATGTTCAGCTAAACATTGTTTAGCTGGCAATGTTCAGCTAAACATTGCTATTAAACTTCTCAAATGGTGCCTGAGCAATTATAATGTATCTCAGAGATGTTAGCGCCTATTTGATTTTAATACATGAAACAGTGCTGTTTACTTGTTTCTGATTCAAGGAGCTATAATGAATACATCAATCAGAGGAAGGCCAATGCAAGTTTCATGGTTCACAGACACTAATTAGACGTGTTCCCTGCCCTAGATGGGCTGATAGGCTAGTGGAGAAAACGACCAGATGTATTACAATGGAGTGTGGCACATGCCCCATCAGAACTACATTTAGAGTGCAGTGGAGGCCAACTGCAAAGTAACTTCCTTTGCTTAGCAGACTCAGGAGTGTCTTCTCCAAAACGATAACATGATCTAGGTCCAATGTGGGTCATAGAGAACACAGATTGACTATGTGACTTCTGGTTTAAGTTGCAGTCCTTTATCTCTTTAATAAAGCACCCCCCAAACAACCAATAGCACAAGAAACACAGACTCCATCTATGGGAGAAATTTAAAGACATTTGTAACACTGAACTACATTAAGTGAAGATGGAAAGCAGATAACGAACTTCTTACTAACGTGGCAGAGGAAAGCAAGGAGAACAACCTGTATGCTTACAGAGGGTATACCTAAGTGAAACAAGCTGCACTGCTGCAAAGAACCTAAAGAAGTGACGGGAAGTTAAAGTATCAGGTACCACAAAGAGCAGGAAAGATGCATAAAGTTGAAAGCAGGACATTGGCTTGAAAATAAGTATAAGGATGACATAGATGCCCTAACTGCACCCCAAATGCTCCCAGCCACAGCAGACAAGAGTCCAAGTCTCATGGGAAGTGAATCAGAAAGGCTTGTGACTCAGTGACCTGGGCACAGTGTAAGGTGGATAAGGCTCTAGTCGAGAACACGGAGGTTAAGTGAAAACTTACATGCAGAACAATCAGACCTCAGTTTCCTTCCACTTGAGCTTCCCAGAGTCCAGTAGTCTGATTCCTAGCTCTACATATTTATTCTCAGTGAAGTAGCCCCAAAAGACAGAGGGCCCTGGGAGGTGAGTTAAGGTCTGAGAAGGAGCTGTAGGCTATCTAGTAAGTCATACGGAAAAAAAAAAATGTAGAGTAGAAGACAACAACAGCTATACAGAATGAAGTAATTATGGATTCTGAGATTTTCAAATATTAACAAGAATGGAAATAGCATAAAAATTGAATATTGCTCTAATACTTGTGAAATCATTACATTGTGAAAATTTGGGTCAGATAAAGAGGCATAAAAGGTATACAATAGGAGATCAACAGATAATATATAAACTTGGTGATGTCTCAAGAGACAGTGTTGAAGCACATTACAAAGACGTGTGGATACAAACACCTAAGAGGCAACAGGTGTTGTTCTAGTGGGTCGGGATAGAGTAGGGGAGAGGGGAGGGGTGCTGTGTATTACTGTCAGCCTTTCAGCACTATTTAACATCTTTAGCTACGTGTTTATCCACTGGATAAATATAAAACACAATTTAAAGAAGAGAACTATAAGAAATAACTTCACAGCAGGGAATCGGGGAATAAGGTGCTAGTCTAAGTAACTTTGGAAGTGAGTGAAGTCTGCAAAACTAAAGATGAAAGGAACTGTACACTGTACTCTAGCTGACAAAGCGCCCTTCCTCTCCCACAGGGATATGGGTTAATAATTCTGAAACCACTGCGTGTGTCTCCTGGAAGAGAACAATTAAGTAAATGCATGGTAGATGGTAGAGACTGGGCTTCTCACTGTGGGCATGGGAAGATAGAGAAAAACAAATGGACAAGGCTAGACGGATCCATATGGCAATGGATTAATGTTGGAGAAATCAGTATGAACTTCTGTTTAATTTAATGCAAATGGTTACATTATAGAAATATTTCTACTATATACAGATGTATACCTCCTTGCTTTGTTAGCTGAGAGGACCCAAAAGGAAGGCCAAACCAGTATCAACTAGCACACAAACTGCCAGATCTGATTTTCTATACCATTTTCCAGCAAAAGAAATCAGGGATCTTTGGAAAAACAGCTGATTCTAGCACTGGGGCAGGAAAGGGACAAGATGAGTCTGGATGATTCTGTAGCAGTAGAAAGTATGAATGTGCTAAATAAACAACAGCCAAAACCAAGGGTTGGTCTATGTCAAAGGGATATAGAAACCAACTCAAAGAGCCCCCAGTGGACAAAACTGGAAAAAAATTGAGCAACAAAATAAAATGGCACTGAATTCTAACCTAAAGTACAAAATAACTATCTGTGAGTTCATGATAGCATAAACAAATGGTTGAAAAAACAAATATGCGGGGGAAAATATATAAACCTGTGCAGAAGAATTTAATTTATGGGGAAACTGCCCTGAGGCTGCTTGGATGTGGACTGCACGTCGTGACTTTCTTCTGAAGAGTCCAGTACATAAAGGGGGATAAAGAAAAATAGCCGTACAGTGGAGAAATCTGATAAACACTACCTCAGCCAGATGATCAAAATTCACATCTACAGTGATAAGGGAAACTGATGTACACTTAACATGATGTGATGAGAATGTCATTTTATCTCTTGAGTCTTGCTCCCGAAACATATATTTCAGCTTATTTATGAGAAAACGGTTAGACAAATCTCAATTGAGGGCCATTCTACAAAATACCTGACCAGTAATCCTCAAAATGTTCACGGCCATAAACCAACGACAGTCTGAGGAACTGTCAGAAACATGACTTTTAATGTTTCTGTAGGTTGTGATAGTTAATGTATACTGTCCCAGATAAGATCCTGTAACAGAAGACAGTCATTAGGGAAAAACGGAGGAAATCTGGGTAAGTATGGACTTTGGTTTATAATAGTATATAAGCATTGGTTCATTAATTTTGACAAATGTACCATACTAATGTAAGATGCTAATAATAGGGGAAATTGGATATGAACTATAGAGAAATTCTCTGTACTAGCTTCATAATAATTCTGTAAGTCTTCAACTATTGTAAAATAAAAAGTTTACTTAAAATATATATAACGGTCAAAAATTTCCAGTTAATTTGTGCTCTAACTTTCCATTTAAAACTCACAAGTTTCTAAAACTTGGGAAAAACTGTAGTGCTTTAAGGAAGAATAATGTTACTCGGTTTACCTTGTATCTATTGTCCCGCTGCATTGCAGAACTTTCTGAGCTTTAAGCAACAACTGTCCCTATGCTTTCAAAATGCTGCGGGCCATCATGGCAGACTAATAAGCACTGAAACATAGAGACTGTGTCAAGATACCTTCTCAATAACCAATAATGAATTTTGGATAGGTTAGTGAAAATGAAGGTAGTTACTGGAAAGATATGTGGAAGCTCACAAAATCTAAAGTCAGCCTAACTCAACCAAGCCTCACAAAGTATGAGAAGCAGACAGCATGAAGGTTAGAAGAAAGATTTCCCATCTTCAGAGAACTCCCTAGAGAGGCATCGGCTCCAGCTGTCTTCCATCCTAGAAGGATTCTGCTCAAAACTCAACTTTTAGAACAGAGATTGAGAATCCAGGTAGCTTAATTTGAGTCATGAGCCTACCTCCTGGCCAGAGGAGAACACACTGTTTTAATTGGGGTACAACTGAGCCTTCATGCAAAAGGGGACAGTGAGTTTTCCTAAAGAACTTAAATACTATTTCCTTCAAGGAACACAGTAAATTCCTTTAGAGAACTTGAGGAACTTACACTGCAAAGAGGTCAGAGTCAGTGGGGTACTGGACCCAAGCATCCTAAAAAGAGGATACAGGCAGCAAATTACAAAACAGGGAGGTAGGACTTTCAAAAGCAGCATCCTCAAGGTTCTTCCTCAGTACTGATAGCACTGTGATTGAGGACACACAGTCAGACAGCAACGGGGTGAGGGTGGGGTTTGAGGTAGGAGCATTCAATGAGAAAGAAGTATAGAAAACCCAAATGACTTATAATTAATTTATGGCTACAGTAGCCCCCTTGCTGTACATGAGTGCATGTTGTCTTCTCTTGTTGCCTCTTTCACAAATCTTATTTTCAGAGTGATTTTTTTTTTTAAAGGAACACGTACACAACCAATGTACAAAAAGTAAAACTATGTCTAGTCTTGAGCGTGCTTCCAAGGAGCAGCTACAGCTCTCCCACATTCGGCATTTCAGCTGCAGGCTTCTAGGGACAACGTGCATGGTCATGGAGTAGGAAGTTACAGACACTTACAGGAGTTTGTCTCCTCCTCTCCTATGTGCAAAGAGACTTGAAGTGGCAGGACAGTAAGGACATTTGCAGGTCTCAGTTGTCACCAAGTCAGTGCCAAGGAACATTCCGCCGTTTCCCGTGCTGTTAGTTCCTCCGTTATGAAGCTTTCATGTCGTGTGATGCAGGTAAGGCAGTTAACCGGGGAAAACCAGCACCCTGTGCCAGAATCCATCTTGCTGATAATCTAGATTTCCCTCTGGTGATTCTGTCAGTGATTTCAATGCCAAAGGCCAGCTGCAGTAAGTAATTTATCCCACTTTTGACTATAAAATGGGCCATCGTTGGCAGAAACGCATCCCACAAGCCATTCTCTAACCCATGATTTAGGCTGACATCAACAAATTCCTCCAAACTGCCAAGTGTTATTCCATCCAGACAATCACCTTATTCCTGGCATTCTAGCATACCACTTCCTGTTCTGTACACTGGAGGAGGGGACCATTTATGGCTGGTTGGAGTCAGCAAACTCGGTTTGAAATTAGTCTGCTGGAATTCTGACCCCAATCCCCTTACTATAATTTTAAAATAAATCATCCCCAAATGACAAAGTAGGACTATAGCTGTATTCCCTCACAGAAAACTAAGATGTTTAATGGAAAGAAGATGCCAAAGCTACAGGGAAAATTGCTAGTACAAAAATTATATTTCAGATTTCAGAGCACAAGTCAATTATATTTCCTAAACTTGTTCTAAGGATAAATAAAATACCAGCCAAGCTCGCTGTGTTGGTATCTATTAATTTTTTAACGCTAATACTTGCTCTAAGTGTCACAGAGGATTCCTGGACCTGGCACAGGGCCTCTTCTCTTCGTTTTACATTCTTACTATTGTTGCTGTAAACTGCTCTGTGATGGAAGCATTCAAGGAGCAAAGCACAACTTTTTTTTTTCCTTCATATCTAGGTTGCAGAGGGTGACTGTCCCTGTCTTTTTCTAAATACAGAGTCCTTGGGTTGCTGCCTCCTTTCACGAACTTAACCAAAATGAAAACCAAGCAAAAATCAAATACCCAGAAGGAGGTGAATGTTCGTCGAGCTACATCGCAGGTACTCAACCAAGGCTTGTGAAAGTAAGTAAAAAGAACATCAGTATCACTAATAGACTTTCTTCTGCTGTAAAATGAAGCAGTCATGCTGGTGTGCTGGCTAAGTGCTCAGCTGCTAATCAGAAGGTTGGTGGTTTGAACCCACTAGCTGCTCTGTGGGAGAAAGACATAACAGTCTGCTTCCATAAAAATTTATAGGCTTGGAAACCCTGTTGGGTGGTTCTAATCCATCCTATAGGATTGCTATGAGTTGGAATCAATTTGCTGCAGTGGATTTTTAGATCATAAAGGGACTAAATTTCTTTGTACTATATTCGCAGTTTACCACCACAATCCCCCAACACACATGTAACACAGTTGTACAGAGAAGTTGGAGCACAACGAAAGGACTACGAATTATTTTCTTTAAAAGCGACTTAAAATCACTTTGCAAGCCCAGTCTGTGATAAGCAAGCATTGTTTTGCCATTTCTTTAACATGGTGTTCAAGGTGACCACACACACACAGCAAAGCCATGGCTGATAAGCAAACGACCACAATATCTTTTGTCCTAGAGTTGTCAGCCATCAGCAAGACTTTAGACTGAAAAATAATAATTTATAAATAGCTAGACAACCAAAACAACTTCTCTTAAATTGCCTCCTGGAAAATATTAGCTGCTGAGGAATTCTGAGAGATGGGAAATGGGACATTTGTAAAACACAAAGAATTTACTATCCATTCTGATATCAAACCTTAGAGTTTTGGCTGGAAAGGGAATTAATAGCATTCAATAACACTTGAAACCTTATAATGAGTGGGATCCAAAATACTGTAGAGAATCGGTTCCCTTGAATTCATCCTTCCTGAATTTAACACGTACCTCTTCTCTTTGCAAGGGCAAGCTGATGGCAAAGCTCTCTGCCTTTTACTTTCATTTAAAAATCAACTACTACCTTGTACTAGGGAAGCACAGGGAGCTCACAACTCAAGAGCAGGTAGATATTTACTATCATACAAGTGTTGTAATGCTGGTATGGTTGGCTCAGCAAGACTTCAGAAACCAGGCCAAACAGCAAGAGACCGTAAGTGTCACAACCATTTTTTAAAATGCCAGCCCCACCAGTAATGTGGGACAATGGCCCATATGTAAGGCACATCTGGAGCTACATGTGGTTGCCTGATTGCCTTGCTCAATGTTTCTGCAAGTTTAGTAGAGTTAAAGGATTAAAAACAGATTACTCAGGCACAGTGGTTAAGAACTTGGCTGCTAATCAAAATGTCAGCAGTTCGAATCCACCAGCCCCTCCATGAAAACCTCATGAGGCAATTTGACCAGGTCTTACAAGGTCACTCTGAGTCAGAAGCAACTCAGTAGCAACAGGTTTGTTTTTCTTCTTCATATCAGAGTCTCATGTTGTCTTTCCTGCAAGTAAATAGTTTTTTATGTCCTTCATTTCCAAGAAAAGAAAGGGTATGGACATATTTATGCACACAAGCTTATGCGCACGTGTGGGTAGTGGACGGAGCTGCACAAGGAGACAGCAGAGGACATACCTCTGTGTGGCATGCGTGTCTGTGTCTCGCTACGCCCTGAGTGGAGGATTTCTGTTCCACTGCTTCTTCTCCCATTTAGAGATAAAGAGAGGAGGTCTCCGAGGAAAGCGTATGGAAGCAGTCTATGGAGCTGACGTCGATTTGCTCTTTGAGATTGTTTAAAGATTCTAAGCCTGCAGCAGTATAACTGGATTGTTTCTCTTAATTCTTCTTTGAGGTGGGTCAGGTTCTGCCATTTCTTTCAAAGAACTGGCAAAGGATTTCACATGCCTTTATTTTAGTATTCCTGCTATAAAAACTCTTTAAAAACAAAAAAACCTATATGATGTCAGAAATTGGCTAATACATGTCTGATTTAATGCAATTGTGCAAAAATAATAATAACCTGTTTATATGCCCATGAGTCCTCAAAGTGGCCTTAACTTTTAACAAGCTTTCTAATAAGCATCTTTGACATTATTATTATATTGGAACTTTGAGATTTTCTTGACATTATAAAGCTAGATTAAAACAAACAATATGTTCACAGAGATGTACTTGGCACATACAAGATATTTTCATATTCATATGTCAGGTAACAGAAAGAATGCTTTCCTAACCAGCTTGCTCACAGTAAAAGGATAAGAAATGAAAGGACCCTCCAGAGAACATTTACTAAGATTGAAAGGCTTAGAGTCTAAAAAAAAAAAAAAAAAAACCTAAATCCACTGTCATCCAGTTGATTCTAACTGATAGCGACCCTATAGGACAGAACTGCCCGCATAGAATTTCCAAGCAGCACCTGGTGGATTCAAATCACCAACCTTTTGGTGAGTAGCAGTTGCACTTAATCCCTACACCACCAGGGTTTCCAAAGTGAGGCACAAAACTCTAAAAATAGCATCTCCTATCTCTTTCAATAAATAAATGCATTTTACGTTTTAAAAAAATCCCAAATGACCTTTGTCTAGTTAAGGCTCTCTAATGGTGGAAAAACCTCACAACTGAATCATACATTTGGTTCTGGAGTGCGAGATCAGGCAAAACGTTGTTGCGTCAGTGTCATGGACTGAACCGTGATTCCCCACTTAAAATGTGTATGACAATGTGGATGGGCCACGATTCCCAGTATTTTGTGATTGTCCTCCATTTTGTGATTTTCCTATGCTGTAAATCCTAAACTCTGCCTGTGGTTAATACATAGAATTACGTTAAAAGAGGTTTAGGGTGGGACGGCAACACTCTTACTAAGAAAGTTTCCCTGGAGTGTGGCTTGCACCACCTTTTATCCTTTTCTTCTAAGAGAGATTAAAGGAAAAGGAAGCAGCAGAGAGTTGGGGACCTCATACCACAAAGCAAACTGCACTGGGAGCAGATCATGTCTTTCAGACCTGAGGTTCCTGTGCCAACATGCTCTGAGACCGAAGAAAGACTGAGCCAACACAAGGACTTTCCTTCAGAGCCGCCAGAGAATGTGTGTGTTCGCCTGGAGCCGGCACTCCGAATTCAGACTTCTTGCCTACTGTACTGTCTGAGAATAAACTTTTCTTTGTTGAAGTCATCTCCTTGTGGCATTTCTGTTAGAGCAGAACTAGATGACTAAGACAGGTGGTAAGCCCTCTGCAGGGAGCAGCCCATGTAACCTCACGGCAGCTGCTGGCGGGTGCGAGTATCAGCACTGTGGTTCTACACAAGGAGAACATAAACAGGGTCTCACAGTCAAAAACCTGCGGACTCAGGCCTCAACGCCAAGGCCATCTGACTCAAAGCTGTCCTCTTACCTTCTGTACAGTGCAGCCCGTGTGCTGCTTTGGAAACCTGGATTCCATAAAATGCCCACAGAAACAGCAGAGAGAATGGGGAAGTCGGGCTAAATCAGGTTACACAGGGAAACCTCAGAACATCAATATTTACATTTTTTAATTTGTATGGTTTTCTATACATGGTCAATAGTAGGGTCTCTAAGATTAAAAGATTTAGTTTTATTGCCGGAAAGAACTGCTTTTCAGGAAGCCTACTTATTATATATTAGGCCTGGAAGTTTGGGCAGTTCAGTATAACAGGAGAAACATGGCCTAATACAAGACAGACAGGATGTGACTGAGACTCACTGTGATGCTCTTATCATCCCGAATCATTAAATCACACTGTACAGAACAGACATCGTACATAGCTGACAGGATGGGAAAATACCAAGAGAACTCCTCACTGGGATGAGCACACCGAGACCAAAAGGCACACGCACGCGCACAGCCTCTTCTCTCTACTGCCAGCTCAGCCATCAAACTCCCATTTGAGAATATGTACCAACTTGACCCTTACTGGCCTGAACCTGAACCTGAACTTGCCAGGAACAAACAACTCAGGTGGTCTTCTCATTTATGAGCTACATTTTTGAAGTATAAACTACTCATTGACATGTTGGAACAAAGGCCTTTTCTGGCTGTTATCTTGTACATTTTGTTTTGTTTGTTTTGTAACTACTCCAGATGGAAACCTGCTGTGTCTTGCTCTGTCTCTTTACTTACCCATGAGAACCTTCTGGTGACTGGAAGGTACATGGGTTACTAAAATACCAATATAATTCAAGAAAACTAGTTTTCTTGTAACATGCTCATCCTAAAAAATCCGTAACTACAACACATTACAGATAATTACATTCATTCACTTTTGTTTCATCTCTCAGTCCTCTCCTATACATGCTGGTATAACAACGACAGCCCACGTAGACCAGAGTGACGTCCAAATACTTGGAGTCTCAGAAACCTGAGTTCAAGTTCTAATGCAACCTTCAGCACAGCCTCAGCCAGATACTGGGCTTTTCACATTTCTGTTTCCTCAATGTAAAAGAGGAGCGATGACAGAATTACAGCATTATGTACTTTACTTATCGCATATTTACTGAGAATATGCATTTTAAAAGTATTTCAGAGATGAAAAAATAACCCAAAATAATATTTGTTTATTGTGCAAAAGTACCATGAGTGACAAGGATGGAGAAAGGTAGCACCGGCTCTAGATGCAACACAGCTTCATTAAAAAAAAAAGTCTTCCTAGAATAGGATCTTAGAAAATATTACTTCTAGTTCCAGGTCCACTAGGTATACAACACTGGGCAAGTCACGTAATCTCCTTGGACCAACATTTCATCTCTCATAAATGCAAATAGAAGGAAGGAGGAACACCCTGGGCCACAAAATGGGCTAGGATTTTACATGCTTTTCCTCATTCAATCCAAACCGTAGACTTCACAAGAAGCATTATATCATCCACCACTACAGAGGAAGAGAAACAATAGTGAGAGGCTGAGAAATAAGCCTCGAAGCACACTGTGGGGGATCAAAACTCAGTCTCAGCTCACTGACTCCCAAACCCCATGTTCAACCTGTTCAAGCACCAGAGTTAAAAAGAGTAACTGTGGCTTTGATCCAAGATATTTTTAAGAGTTTCTTTTAACTCTAAAATTTCATGGATCTAAAATTTGATAATTCTTCCCCTTAATGAAAAATACAAGTCTCAGTAATCCAGAATTAAATAAATCTTCATTTTCTACATGGCCTCCCTCCACCAATGTTCCTTTGGTGTTTTTCAGAGACAGGCAGGCTGGCAAGCAGTGGACTGATCAAAATTCTTTAGATGTTCACTCCCATCCCTTCTCTGGGGATAGACATGACTCATCTCATTGGGCTTATACAACTCATCTCTCTTTTCACAAAAACACAGGCCAACAACAGCAGGACAATCACACCACTGGGCTCCAACACTGTGAGAAAGAGCTGCCCACACATCCCCAGTCCCACAGACAGAAAATAAACACAGCTCTCCCTCTCACTAGAAGGGCGCTGCTAAATTTATGGAAGGGTATCCCTGTGGCAACTATATGAAGAGAGGGGGATAAAAACCAGTGAGGAATTCTCTTTACTGACTAAGGCCTGAAATGCAAGAAAAGCATTAAAGACAGGCTGCCTTATGTTGAGAACAAGGCCTCTAACTCCATTTTATTTCCACTGTTACTGATGTAATTGTGAATTCCTGCTGCACTTATAATTAAGAAAGAAACAGATGGTAATGCTTAGGATTAAGCAATAAGGAGTGGTCATTAAAACAATCTAGAATGCCAGCAGTTGTATATGATATCAGAGGCTTAGTTTACCATAACAAAGTTTTATATCCCTGGGAAAAGGCAAAGAGAAATTAAATGTCTCTCTTTCCCCTCAAACCTGTTCATATCACAGCTGTCCCCTCACTAAAAGCATATCACAGCAGACCCCAACATTTCATTGCTGGACACAAATAGGTTCTATCTTAGTTTTATTATGAATTGCCTTCACAAGTGGCAAAACATGAAATTCAAGCTGGAAAATTCACCAAGCTATGGAAATACAGCTGGTGAGATACTACAAAATCACTAAAATCACACTTAGGTGATGAGGCAGGATAAGAGTAAAGAACTGTACAATCACATGGCAGTGTGCCCACCTGCCCAGAGCTCCTGAAGGATATACTGAAGAACCAAACCAGCTGTCACTGAGTTGATTCCAACGCATGGCAGTTCCATGTGTGTTAGAGTAGAATGGTGTTCCATAGGACTTTTTTTTGTGTGTGTGTGGTTGTTACTGGCCCTCAGGGTTTTCAGTGGATGTGTCATGGATTGAACTCTATTCCCCTCCCCCTACCATGGGTGTAGCAATTTGGTTGGGCCAAGATTCCCTATATTGTTTGACTGTCCACCATTCTGTCACTTGATGGAATTTTCCTATGTGTTATAAAGTCTATCACTAAGATTTAATGTGATGGATTAATTGCAGTTACTTTGATGAGGTCTACAAGGATGGATAGTGTCTTAAGCCAATGTCTTTTGAGATATAAAAGAGGGAAGTGAGCAGAGAGACATAGGGACCGCATACCGTTAAGGTAGCAGTGCTGCGAGACAAGTGAACCTTTTAGGTCGGAGGTTCCTGTGCTGAGATGCTCCCAGACCAAAGGAAGATTGATGACAAGGAACTCCCTTTGGAGCCAACAGAGAGAGCAAACTGTGCCCTGGAGCTGATGCCCTAAATTTGGAATTCTAGCCTACTGGACTGCGAGAAAATAAACTTCTTTTCGTTAAAGCCATCCACTTGTGTTATTTCTGTTATACCAGCACTAGATGACTGAGATAGGACAATGTTTTGAAAGTAGATTGCCACATCTTTCTTCCAAGGCATCTTCGGGTTGGCCCTAACATCCAACCTTTTAGTTAACAATCAGTTAGCACCACACAAGTACTTCCCTGGAAAACATAAAGATCTATTAAATCATGACATAAAAATAAAACAAAAACTTTCCTCCCTCCAAATACACATACACAGAGAGACAGAGAAATGAATTTGTAATTTTTCCAATGAGATCAACCTTAATGATGTCAACTGGCTCTTAGGAAAGTAACCTATTTCCTATTCTCCTACTTTTACACATTTTTTTTTCTTTAATAATTTGAACTTCCTAAACAACTTCTCAGCCCTCGAAGCTGCCTTCAGATTCTTCTTTGAAGTCATTTCATCTCACTAGAGTCATCCCATAGTTTCACGGGGATCTACGGTGGGAGGACACTCTCTAAACAGTGCACTCATTCAGGCAGCAGCTCTATTGCTTATCAGCCTGCTTCCGTCTTCCTTAACAGTTTTTGTCAGCAGCCCACCTCCAGTCTAGGTCACCCGTCTTGCAATACCCAAGGCAGCACAGTGGGTTCACCTTGAGAACATCCCAAGGCAGCTAATTACAAGGTTCTCCTGTTACGAACAATGTTGTACATCACAGAATAACGAGGAACAAACCCTAGGAATTTGAAAATATCTTGTACTTCTGTTCCCAGTCCCGAACACACACACAGACACACACACAGAAAGAAATCAAATAGAGAGGTAGTATAGAACAAAGAGAATTCAGGGACAGGTGGAGTCTTAAGAACCATCAGTAAAAATGCTGAAGATCTGTGAACTCATTTTCTGCCTGACTGATGCTTAAGGTTCTTAGTGTTCAGAGTCTCTGATCATGTGACAAAAGTCAGTCTTGAGATGTGTTAAGTCACAACTGTTGGAAAGGCAAAAGAAAGACAATTCATGCCAACATTTTCCAACCGGCACATTTATTAACTGTGCGATCGGATTCAATGAGTCTTTTCTCATAACCTGCACAGCCCACAGTAGAAGAACCTTAAAATTGAGAAAAGGGAGTGCAGCATCCACGGTGCTCAGAATAACTCTTAAGCTTAGTTGGATGTTAGGAATGAAGCTTCAGACAGGCTGCAAATGCTCATCCAAAGAAATATTGATACTCCAAATCATAGCAGCAGCTCTAGCCAGTTAGTGAAGCTGTGGAAAGTAGTGATTAGCTCCATTTTCAAAGCCCCATACACCTTTCCTGTGGCAGAGACTGCTGGTTAGTCACACGTTCTTTTCTCCCCTACTTCTATAGCATTAATAATAGAGTTATAACTGCGCATACAGTTGCTCAGCTAGACTGCATTTCCCAGCATTCCTCTCACTTAGACATGATGGAGTTTTTAAATTTATGCCAATAGTTTATGAATGAAAGTGAAAAACCAGTTTTTGTTATACAGATGAAGACAGTGGCATACGGAAATAAAAGAGCAACAAGAAGGAAGGAAACTGATCCCTGAATGACTATGGGGAGCACAACTACTTAGGAGACCTGGGCCATTCAGAGTGAAGATATTATATGAGCAATAAACAAAAGGTTCTTTGGTATTTGAGCCACTGTATTATTGGGTCTCTTTGCTACAGTAGATTAGACTTTACTCAAACTGATAGAACCAAAGCAAACCAAACCCATTGTTATGGAGTCAATTCCAACTCATAACAGCCCTACAGGTCAGAGCAGGGCTGCCACACTGGGATTTCCAAGGCTGTAACTCTTTACAGGAGCAGATGGCCACATTTTCCTCCTGTAGAGCATTTGGTGGAATTGAATTGTCAACCTTTCAGCTAACATTTGAACTCTTAACCACTATACTCCCTGAATTCTCTCCCAACCCATACATTCCCCAAATGGGAACAAAATATATTCTGAATATAATTCATTCTTCATGACTTGTTTTCCTTTTCTACTGAGCTTTCTCTATCAATTGGCCTTGCCAAATTCTCCACTGCTTTTTTTGTTTTTTATAGATTCCACTTTCTCTCAGGCACAAAGACATGACTAGCAGCAGTTCTGTCACTATGATATTCTAGAAATATTTCAAAAGCTCCTAAGCAAACTCAAAATATGCAGGTACAGGGTACCTACTATATGCCTGTTCCTATACTCAGTGCAGAAACTCTGATGGCTTAGTCGGTTAAGTGTTACATCCACTAATCAAAAGGTAGGCAGTTCTAATCCACTAGGCACGCCTTGAAAACTCAATGGGGCAGTTTCTACCTTGACCTCTAGGATCGCTACAACTTGACAGCAGTGGGTTTGTTATTTTGTTTAATACTCAGTGCTACAACAGGAAGTTTACAAAAGTCCATAATATAAAATTTTATTCATGTACATTTCTGTACTAAGGACTAGTTTATCTCGAAATACTTTTCTGAGTCCTGTAATTCTGGTAGGAGAAGGTAACGATATCTCTTACATGACGGAAACTAAGGCTCAGAGAAGCTAATTCCCAAGGAATGCAAAAGTAGCCATAGACAAAGTTCACCACCCCTCCTCTTATTGTCTAGGTCAGTGTTCTCAAAGTGTTGGCCTTGGATACTCATGTCAAACTCAGAGCCCAGCTCTCCTCTCCATATTGGTTAGGGACATGGCAGGAATCTGCATTTATGATAAGTGTCCCAAGTGATTCTCATGCAAATTAAACAAAACACTGTTCTTGACAATAGACATATCTCATGACAGCTCAGCAGCACCCTATTATCTTAAGAAAAGAAAATTAATTTCTTGCCCTGTAATCTAATCACGGCTCCATCGTAACTCTCTTCCTGGAATTCTAACCTTTTACTGTCCCTAGTAAGTTTAATCCTTTTCCCATCTTTTGCCCCCATAGTTGACTTCTGGAACTACTATGATATCTCTATACCGGTTTAAGTGTAAACTAATCTTTTAAATTTGTTCTTGGATTCAGTTCAGACAAGGCTTAAAACCATTCTTTTAAGCATTTTATAATATATAAAGGAAAAACAAAGCCAAGGAATCCTTAAAATAAAGACGCTAAACGACAACTAAAAGCTGGAAGAAAATCTTGCTTTTCTTCCTCACCTCAACCCTGTCTGGGGAGTCCTGACTCTCTGTCTACCTTTTGGGCTAGTTACTTTCAATGCTCTACTTTCTTCATAGACCTATCCCTCTCATTCAAGTGGGTGCCACCTGTAATGTGGCGACAATTTGATAGCTTCCTGAGGGTATGCTCATTAGCTGTTCTCACACTGCCATCCACTTTTCCAACTTATTGGCATGACTATTGTGTCTCCACCCTTACTTAACTACATGTTCTTGGGCCACTGTCCACTTAGCATCTCATTCCACTCTATGGTCATAAAGTCAGAGAATAGCCATGCCCGGGAATGACACTGTGAGAGATCAGCTTGTACAGAGTTGCACAGTGGCCTCATATACAGCTTTATACAAATGTGCCTGGCAGCCAAATACTCCAAAAGGCACTATATACACCGCACAACTCCAAGAGGCACTGTTCACATTGCACAACTCCAAGAAGCACTGTTCACACTGCACAGCTCTGAAAGACACTGTTCACATTGCTCGACTCCAAGAGGCATTGTTCACACTGTACTCCATGTAGATCCATGAAGCACAGACCACGTAAATGATATCCTTCAGAGTTGCACTATGAGCATTACTGCATAAGACCCCAAACCCACTGCTGTTGAGTTGATTCTGACTCATAGTGACTGTTGTAACGCAAGTACTCAAGGCCAGGAATATTAATATGTGATTCAGGCAGATTCGGCAACAGAGGTACAGTAGGAGCAGTCATGCTGTTTTCGTTGGAATAATGATGACAGGCAGATACAGCATTCAGCAGACTTGCTGCCTCATGGCACAGTGGACTTATATACAGTTCTACACAAAGATGGCTGGCAGCGAAATACATGAGCTCTCAAGGCCAGGTAGGTTACATGAGAGGGTATGTCATACTGCTGAATCACTCTCATCCAGAAAGCATGCACCCAGCAAGAAGGTCTGAGCAAGACAACCTTCCATGCTATCCCCAGAGCAATCCTGTAGGTCACAGTAGAACTGCTCCATACACTTTCTAAGGAGTACCTGGCGGATTCAAACTGCCAACCTTTTGGTTAGCGGACACAGCACTTAGCAATTACACCACCAGGGTTTTCTAGAGCTTATTGCAGTTACAGATTTTAGGCTTCTTCTTCCTTCCTTCTACACTTTTCTTTCTCCTCCCTCCACCTGACTTGTGGTTCAGGTGATTTGGGATGAGGTCCTTTTTAAATAGTACTTATGGTGATTCTAATGGTAAGCATGGCTTAGGAATAAATCATCTCATCAAAATCTCCCGTTTTGAAGGTGAACAAACTAAAACCCCAAAGGTTTGGGGACACATCAAAGCCACACCCAGCTGATAAGTCAGAAGTGCAATCAGACCCCACCTCTCAAGGTTTCCAACAAAGCCCTTTGCTGCCATCCTGTAAGCAACAGCAAAATAAAAAGCAAGCAAACAAAAATGACAAAAACTCTTACTAAGAGGAACAAAAAATGGTACGAGACGTCTCAGTCTCCACTGTCATGGAGTCTAACACAAAACACTTGTATTGTCCACTATCATGGAGTTAAACACAAACATTGTTTGTATCTTTGACTGCCATGGATCACCTGACCTATGGCTTCCTTCCATGGCAAAGGTGGCTCTATTCACACCACGAGCACAAAACTCTGGGGTTGTCCTGAGCAAAGAAAGTTGGAAGAAGAGAACTTTAGATCCAAGGAAACAATTTTTTTTTTACTTTTTAAAATTGACTCCCCTAATGACATCTACCCCTCTCAGCACCCCATTTTTTTCTGCTTTGAATTTTTTATTGAGACTGTGCATTTTCACTAATGGAAACACACTGAATCATTGAAAGTGTCTGAATTTTTGGTAGGTAGCACGGTTTTCTTTTCCTGCTCCCTTCCACAAGCTTACCCTTAGACACCAGGGGGACATACAGTGCTCTACTAACTGTACACCAGAGGTCACCCAGAGGCCAGTGGTACATATGTATATCGAATAAAAAATTTCTGAATTTCTAATTTTTCTACCCCAAATGCACACATCGCATACAATACCCTATAGAAAGAATGATTTATGGCAGGTGCCCATATTTTCAGTCTCAGGCACTAAGGCCCTGTATTGCCACAGCATGCACCATCAGTGGGATGGCATTGTGGTAGGTAAATGTCGATCCCACAGGCGATGAAAGGGCTGTCAAAGAGGCTATCAAGGATCAGGTCTGATGGATGCTGCAGGCAGGGGGACCTCTGATAGGTCACCATAGTTGAGGGTTTGGTTCTGCCAGGCTGACTTAAAAGAATCAACTCATGTCAACCTAGTACACGAAAGCTTGAGGGAGGAGCCAGAGAGTCTATTTATTATTTTACAATTGGAGGAATTCTTGGCTTCAGAAGAAGCCAAGACAGTTTGCTACACAAGAATGAGTCACCTCCTCCTAGGAGGCAAAATATTGCAAATACCAGCAGCTAGCTCCACCTGAAGTTGCTTTACGAGAAAATTAGAATCAAGAGAATAAGATGCTCTCATACTACACTTTCTCTCTGCTCCAAATAGTTTCCTTTGATGAAAGAACTTTGCAAAAGACAGCAAAAGGTATCAGTTAAGAGTTTTGTTTCAGAGTCAGGCAGCCCTGGGTTTGAATTCTGGCTCTAGCACTCATGAGCTGTTTGACAGTTTCTTGTCTTCTTTGAGTCTCAGTTTTCTGCTTTAAAGGTATAAAGGAGAAAATGTACACAGAGCAAGTAGCATGATGCCTGGGATGTATTTAAGCAGTTATAAAATGGTGACTATTTTTGTTATTGGTAACTTCCAGAATGTAACAGGTAGTCAAACAAATCTGATCCACAAATCAGCCTACTCACTGAAGGAACACCCTGGTAATGCTCTTAATTCCTAAAAGTATCCCCTCCTCCTTTATAAATGCTCACATTACAGTAAAATTATCTTATTAAGTACTGAAACTTACCCATTAATCATATCAACTTCCACCTTACATTAAACTTGCTTTTCAAAGAATCTATGCCCTTTCTTGTTTCTGAATAATGAAGTCTTAAGAACTATGTCCACTATTTTCAAGATTCTGTTAAGGTTTCAGTGCTTTTCTTAGAGGTAGGTGGGTGAGGGGTACCAAAGGTTAGAAAGAAGGAATGTGAGACAATAAAAGATATCAAGCAATGCCAAATGACATATCACTAAGCCACAAAGTCACAAAGCTGGTCCTTCAGCACAAGTGACTCCTCTGTGTTGACTACAAGGAAAACCTATGCCTTTGAGCAGTCCATGGCACAGAAGAAAATAATTTTACACAGCTGCTTCTTTTCTGCCTCCTGCTGTCCTCTGTTCAAATTTCACTCCACAGTGAGCTAAATGGTGGTTATTTTTGTTTCTGGCAACTTCCAGGTTGTATCATCCAGCATTCATGGCTCCATTTCCAATAGCCCATGGTTTGGCATTTCATCCAAGTCCTGAAGTGGCTAAAAGAGCCAGGCATGGGGCTGGTTGGTCACACTGCACAGTGGGAGCCAAGGTCACAGGTTCAGCTCCTCCAGGGTGAGACGAGTTTCCAGGCCGAGCAACTCCAGAATGCCATTAGTACACATGGATCCAGAGAGGCATATAAAATATTTATCAGATACAGCCCTTCCTCCCTATTTACCCCTCTACCCCTCTGGCTTGGCTTTGCATCAAGGAAATTAATACTATAGAAGAATCTTTTACCTCAGAAGCAAGTATGTTAGCAACAAACTACATTTGGAAGAATACAAACTATTGGAAAAGACTACATAGGTTTGAATCCAGGTTCAGCCTTTTACCAGCTATGTGACACCAGACAAGTTATTTGATAGCTTTATGCCTCGGTTTCTTCACTGTTAAATGGGTTTCATAATAGTACCTACCACACCAGCTTGTTCGGAGGATTGAGTTTCCTCACCTGTCCAGCATGTGTCCTCATCCTTTGCTTCCTGAATCTGAGAAGACTCTCCTGAACCTAGCCCAGTCTATCCCTCTTCGCCTTGACTGGCCTTCCCCTACTGTGCCCTGGGTACCTGGTCTTGTTGATGTGCGGTTCTCACCACATCCTTCTCTCCTCACCAGCCTCTCTGTCCTGGTCTGCTCTGGCCCGTTACTGCCAAATTCTAGAGATAACAAGTATAAATTTTTTGACATGTTATATCAGGGCAAGTACTACAGACAATCTCATGCAGGTCTTGGGATTCAAAGCTTTCCCACAATAAATAAAAATGCTAACTGGCTGTCTGAGTCCTTCTCTAAGTATCCTGAAAAAAGTCCACAGCTCTGGCACCCCAAAGAGGAGTTCAAGAAGAAGCTGCCAGTGAAAACTCACAGGGACATGACAGTGACTTACCACTTCAGGTCTGAGTCACTAGTGGCTAATTCACACCTAAGGGCAACAATTCCTATAAAATACATGATGCTAGAACAGTGCTTTAGTTCATACCAAAAATTATTTACCAGGGCTCTACCCCCCAAGACTCTCATTCTTTGACCAATTTAACAGTAAACTGCTAACAGTCACATTTCATTTTCTATGCAGTGGACACAGAACACCTAAATCAAAGACATTTAAGGAACTTTCAGTTAAGCCACTATAAAACACTTGGTAGTAAGTGTCTGCTGCTAGGAAAGCACAAAGGGTATGTAGACTTTTCTAGAATGGTGTCTGCCATTTCTCTCTGTGATATGTTACTGTTGGAAAGTCCAGCTAACCAAATAAGTGATTTATTCATGAGGGCACACATCTGCTTCAGTATTTACAATTCATCAGGAAGTCTCTCTCCCTCTTTTGATCAGAATGCTGGCAATAGTCCCGCGGATTCGCTGGGGCAGAACCAGCACGGTGGACTCTGTCCTTCCTAAAGCCCGTATACTCTCCATCCATGAAGAGAACAGTTACTAAACACATGTGATTAGCTACAGCAGCTTCTATGTATCCGCCCCATCTGATGCCCCCGCCTCCTATCTTTTCGGCCCACCTCCCTCCACCCCGCCTTTGCTGCAGCGAGCGGCGTGCACGTGGGCATTGCTCTGTGTTCTGCCCCAGGCCTCGCCCGCCCCTGCCCCCCGGCATGTTCGCGGGTACTCCCTCAGCCCTTCCGAGGTATGCACAAAGCAGAAACGCCGGGACACGAACATCTCAGGAAACAACACTGCAGCAGTGGGAACCACAGGCTAGGAGATGCGCGTTATCTTTTACCATCCTCTGGTGGGTAACTCTACGTAGCTTCTCAGGAGGCCCCCCAGGAGAATGACCTCCAATTGCCCCCAGTGGTGAAAACCTCGATAACGAACCATTGGATTGGCTTTCCCTTCTTTGCTGCCCCAAGTCTCCCACTCTTGTTCCTTGGAATAAGTTCCAAAGCAAACTACTCACCTGTTTCAGGCTCAGTTTTGAGAAAGAAGCTAAATTAAGACATCTCCACTCCAAAAATTTTTCTCTGTGTTGTGGAAGCTGTAGTCACAGCAATGAAACTCAATTTAATTTTAAATGATGGCAAATATGATTACGTAGGAAATTAGATAATTAACCCTAGACACTCACACACTCTAGAAGTCTACCAAAGTGTCTAAGTCCGTAGTAAACCAAAATGTTTTCATGAAAAGATGTGAAATCACGTATCACCCGTTGGCCTCTCCAGGAAGCTGACTCACCTGGAGGCTGACATGTAGAACGTGGATGCCCTTAGGATGAATACTTGAGGAAAGGAGAGGACGGAAGTAAAACAGAAAGAAAAGTCCAGCTGCAGAGAAGCCCAACAAAAGTGCAGCTGACTGCACGGGGAGCTCTGAAACTACAGTGGCTTGTCCAAGTTGTCACTCGTTGGAGCAAGGTAACTGGGCTTTTATAACCTGACCTGAATTAGTCATTGGATGTGGGCCACACCAGGAAAGGGTGTGACCTTCAATGAGGCAGCTCTGTGCAAGCAAGACAAATCTCTGACGGTGATGGCACTGAAGGTCATCTGTTGATTGTGTTCTCAGAACATGGACCTGAAGTCCTTCCCCAAAAGAAAATGTCCCTCAAGAAACCACTGAAAAGTTGCACATTAGCCCAGTAAAGGGAAAATCAAGAGAGATGTGGCAGCTGTTTCCAAACATGTGATGAGTTCTCATGTAGAAGAAATACTAGGGCTGGTTCTCTACGGATAGATTTAGAAACAAGTGGTGAATATCTGCTTATGGAGAGACAGATTCTACCTCAAAAGTAAAAACTTCCATTTAGGGAGAATTATCTAAAAATGACTGGAATGTGTCGCTAATGACCTTATGGAGATGTGAAGCAGTGTCTGAATATAGAGTAAATCCAAGAAACAGTATTAAGCTGCCTTCTGACCTTGAGATTCTGTGATTCCAAGAGTCAGTCATTCTCATAATACAAAATTGTCACTTAGCCATCATTTGTAGGCAGCAGTATCAGCCCTAAAGTACCAAAATAAAACAAATATGAAAGTGCCATTTGTCATGGTTACAAGAGAAAATAAAGTTGCTAAGCAATAAGAATAACAACTAATGACTGCAGACATTTCCCAGCTTAAAAACACCTAACTTACCAACAGCCATCCATCTAGCTAGTTAGTTGTCTATTTGTCCACTTATATACTTTCTGCTAATTCTGCAGCAAATGGAGCACTTCAAGTTAATCTATCTTCATCCCTGGGCAGCAAACTAAGATCTCTTTTGTGACCAGACAGTGGAACACGGCTATCCCAAGGTGGCTCAAAATTAACACATCTAAAACCAAGCTCATCTTTCCTTTATTCTCACCCCAACTCCAATCTGTATTCCCTTGCTGGAATGTGTTAATGGTGGCATTATTAATACCAGTGTGGCAAGCCAGAAGTCTGGAAGCTCATGAGGTTTAAAGCCAGGCACACTTGATTATGAAACTGACTTTCTCTACTCATTAGATGAAACCAAGTAAGTTATACAAACCATTCTGAGCCTCATTTTCCTCAACTATAAAATTGAGGTTTTCTTATCACATTGTTTTACAACTAAAATAACATATATAAGATACTGGCAAAGTACTGAGTCAACAGTGACCCCTGTTAGTTCATTCTGATTCCTCCCTTACTTCCATACTGAATGGACCTCCAGGTGGGAAGTATCTCTCAAATTCATTTTCTTCTCTATTGCTCTGCCTTTCCCTTAACTCAGGCACTCACCGTCTCCTATCTAGACTACTGCAGTAGACTGGTCATCGTTCTCCATGGCTTTCATCTCTCACTCCTCTAATCCGTCCTCTACATGACATCCTGTGCCCCTTTCCCTGAACACATCAAACACATCCTGGCCCTCACAAATTGTCTTACCTTTCTAGAATGCCTTTTCTACCTGTTTCCTCCTGGTGAGCTCCTACTTATTCTATAAAAATTATCTCAGTAGCACCTTCCCAGTGAAACTTCTCCAAGGATGCTGTTCTCCCCTAGTCTGAGGGCTACCTCTTGTGTGTTTTCCTAGTTCCTTATGTGTAACTCCAACTTTAACTATAAAACACTATGCTTTCATGTCTATCTCTTCCAGTAGAATATAAGTCACCTCAGGATATGGCCTGTGTCACACTTATCTTCATACACCCAGTATCTATCACATACCTGATGCTGCATATGCTCAATAACTATCTATGAATAAATGGATAATTGAATGGGATAAATGTATTTTTTAAATTTTGAAAAAAGATCAAACGTAGACAGAAGTTGCATGTGTAGTATACTGAAAACCAATGTACCCTTTACCAAGATTCACAATTATTAACACTTTGCCACGTTTTTGTTCATTATTATTACTGTTGTTTGGTAAGCCTTCACTCTTTTTTTTGTACTTTGGATGAAAGTTTACAAAACCTTCTCATTAAATAGTTAGTACACATATTGCTCTGTGACAATAGTTAACAACTCCATAACCCGTCTACACTCTCCTTCTCAATGTTTGGTTCCCTGTCACCGACTCCCCTGGCCCCTCCTGCCTTTTCGTCCTTGCCCTGGGCTGGCATGCCCTTTTAGTCTCTTTTTGTTTTGTGGGCCTATCCAACCTTTGCTGAAGGGTGAATCTCAGGAGCGCCTTCTTCAGTGAGCTGCAGCAAGGTGTCTGTGGGCCACACTCTCACAGTTTCTCCAGTCTCTGCCAGGCCAGCAGTCTGGTCTTTCTTTCTGAGTTAGAATTTTGTCCTGTATTTTTCTCCAGCTCTGACCAGGACCCTGTGTTGTGATCTCCGTCAGAGCAGTCAGTGTTGTGGCCAGGCACCATCTAATTGTACCAGACTCCGTCTGAAGGAGGCGGTTGTAGATGTGGTCCAAGAGTCCACTGGGACTAATCCTTCCCTTGTATCTTTAGTTTTATTCATGATTCTTTGCTCCTGAAGGGATGAGACCAGGGGAATATCTTAGATGCCAGCTTACAGGCTTCTAAGGTCCCAGATGCTATTCATCGAAGTAGAATGTAGAACATTTGCTTTATAAACTATATTATATCACAACTGAGCCAGATGTTCCCTCAGACTGTGGTCCCTAGCCCTCAGTCCAGCAATTCACTCCCTCAGGGAGTTTGGATGTGTCTATGGAGCTTCTATGACCTTGCCTTGTACAAGTTGTGTCTGCTGGCTTCCCCAGTATTGTATGTCATCTTACCCTTCACCATTATCACTTTTTGTCTATTTATTGTTTTTCCATCTCCACCTTTCCTCTCCCTCATAATCATCAAAGATTGTTTCTTTTTGTGTGTAAACCTTTTCATGACTACACTAGTGGTCTCATACAACAGTTGTCCTTCTCTGATTGACTTATATCACTCAGTATAATGCCCTTCAGTGTCCTCTATGTTATAAGATGCTTCACTCATTCATTCTTGTATAATACTCCATTGTGTGTAATGTACCACAGTTTATCAGTTCATCAGTTGATGGGCATCTAGGTTGTTTCCATATTTTTGCTATTGTGAACCATGTTGCAATAAAAATAGGTGCACAACATTTTGGCACATTTGCTTTATCTCTTCCTCTCCAATAAACACAGACATCTGTATTTCAGGATGTAAACTTCTAAGAATGAGAACATTCTCTTACATAACCACAATGTAATATCTAAATTTAACATTAAAATTAGATTATATTAGATTCACAAACATAATTTAATATTAATATCATACAATTATCTCAGACATCATACATATTCAAATTTTACTAGTTAAGATGGATGAATTCTTAATGAAAAACATCATCAAGACAATTATTACCATTAGAGAATGTAGACTGCAAGTTTGTTGATGATGTTGGAAAATGGACCTGCAAGGAAAGATGGAAGCAAGAAATAGGGAAAAAACATGAGCGAAGCACACTGAATAGAAGTCTTCTCTTAACTATCTATAAAGCCTTAGGTAAGTTTTGCCAATCTCCAGGTACCAATTTCCTCATCCGTTAAATATTAGTGATTCAAAACTCCTTTCAAGTCCTAATACTCAATGATTCTGATGAGGCTATAAAACACAAAAATGGCTCACATAAGAAAATCCCAAAGAAAGACTCTTTACTTCAAAGTGTTCCTCTAAACCTCCTATAATTTGTCATCTCATTGTGCACAATCTGAAATTCCAACACAGTTAACAGGGATCTCTTTTCAAAGTCCAAATTCATGTGGGAACTTCTTCACACCTTGATATGAGTTAGTTCCACCTCAGTTGAGATAGAGTTGTGAATAAAGATGGCAGAAGAACAAGAGAGAAGGAAAGAGCTTTTCAGAGCCGTAAACTCTCTAGGAGATAGAGCCATTGTCAAAAGTAGAGGGGCTCAGAACAACATGAAGGCTCTATAAAACCAAACCCAAACCCAATGTCATCAAGTCAATTCTGACTCACAGCACCCCTATAGGCCAGAGCAGAACTGCACCATAAAGTTTCCAAGGTGCACCTGGTGGATTTGAACTGCTGACCTTTTGGATACCAGATGTAGCAATTAACCATTATGCCACTAGGGTTTCTGAGTGTTCTATAGTCAGGGAGAAAAAGTACCAGAAATTGAAAGAAGAGGGCAAATAAGAGAGGCCATCAAAGACAACAGCATCCAATTTTTTTTTGCCAAGAGTTGGTTCAAAGTCCCTAGATGAAGAAGGAAAGCCTCTTTCCCCATCATCCTGTGCCTCTCATACTGACTTTTTCTTATCCTTGATTATGCATTGTATTGTATCTTCCCAAAACACATGTTGTAATCCTAACTCTTGTATCTAGAGTTTTCTTTTCTATGGCAATGACCTCCCTAAAAAGCAAAGATCTCTACGTGCACTTTATCTAAGAAATGGGATGTTTAATAACCTCATATGCACTGCATGCAAAAGTTGGACAATTAATAAGAAAGACCAAAAAGAATACCAGTCTAGGTTATCTTAAACCTAATCACTTCTGAACTATAAAAAGAACAGATTAAGCAGAAAAGTAAGCAAACACAAAACAAGGAAAGATAGATGCTGTATGGAGACCACCAAAGAACTGAGAAACACTGAGGCTACAGAAGCTGAGACAAAGAACCCCCCCAAGAGATGACAAAGAACCTTTCCTTAGAGCCAGCTGTTAAAAGGCTGTCAAGTCTGTTCTGACAGCGACCCCACATACAACAGCACAAAACACTGCTTGCACCTGTGCCATCCTCACAGATCATTGCTGTGTCTGAGCCCACTGTTGGAGCCACCTTGTCAACCCATCTCATTAAGGGTTTTCCTTTTTTCGCTGATCTTCTACCAAGTATGATGTTGTTCTCCAGAGACTGATCCCTCCTGACAATACGTCAAACAAAGTACATAGACAAAGTCGGGTTGTTCTCAATGCTAGGGAGCATTGTGGCTGTACTTATTCCAAGACAGATTCATCCATTCTTCTGACAGTCCATGGTATATTCAATATTCTTCACCAACATGATAATTCGAATGCATAAATTCTTCTTTGGTCTTCCTTATTCATTGTCCATCTTTTGCATGTAATGCATATGAGGCAGTTGAACATATCATTGCTTAGGCGAAAGGCACCTAGAGATCTTTGCTTTTTAACTCTTTTGAAGAGCTCTTTTGCAGTAAATTTGCCCAATGCGATACATCGTTTGATTTCTTGACTACTATTATCATGGGCATCGATTGTGGATCCAAGTAAAATGAAAGTCTTGACAACTTTAAACTTTTCTCCATTTATCATGACATTGCTTATAGGTCCAGTTGTGCGGGTTTTTGTTTTCTGTATACTGAGGTGTAAACCATACTGAAGTCTTTGATCTCCATCAGTAAGTTCTTCAAGTCCTCTTTGCTTTCAGCAAGCACGGTTGTGTAATCTGCATTTTGAAGATTGTTAATGAGTCCTCATCCAGTCCCGGTGCTGTGTTCTTCATATAGTCCAGTTTCTCGGATTACTTGCTCAGCATACAGATCAAATAAGCTTGATGAAAGGGTATAAACATGACACACACCTTTCCTCATTTTAAATCACAGAGTATCCCCTTGTTCTGTTTGAACTACTGCCTCTTGGTCTATGTACAGGTTCTTTATTAACACAATTAAGTGTTCTGGAATTCCCATTCTTTGCATTGTTACTCATAATTTGTTATGATCCACATAATCAAACGTCTTTGTGTAATCAATGACACACAAGTAAATATCTTCCTAGTATTCTCTGCTTTCAAGCCAAGATCTACCTGACATTAGCAATGATATCTCTAGTTCTACATCCTCTTCTGAAGGTTTGAATTTCTGGCAGTTTCCTTTTGATGTACTGCAGCAACATTTTTTAATTATTTTAAACTAAAACTTAACTTGGGTGTGATATTAATGATATTGTTCAATAATTTCTACATTCTGCTTTCTTTGAAATAGGCACAAACATGGATCTCTTCCAGTCAGTTTGCCAGATGAAACTTTTCCAAGATCCTTGGCATAGATGAGTAGGCACTTCCAGATTTGCATCCATTTGTTGAAAAGTCTCACTTGGTATTCCATCAGATCCTGAAATCTTATTTTCTACTAATGCCTTCAGTGCAGTGGACTTCTTTCTTATAAACCACCGGTTCTTGATCATATGCTACCTGCTCATATGTTTATATGTTGATCAATTCTTTTTGGTATAGTGAATCTCTGTATTACTTCCATCTTCTCTGGATGGTGCCTTTGTCCTTCAACATTTTGTCCACAGAATCCTTTAATATTACAGCTTGAGTTTTTTCTTTAGTTCTTTCAGCTTGAGAAATGGCAAGTGTGTTCTCCCCCTTTGCTTTTCTAATTCCAGGTCTTTTTACATCTCATTTTAATATGTTATTTTGTCTTCTCAAACTGACCTTTGAAATCTTCCATTCAGTTCTCTTACTACACTATTTTTTCCATTTACTTTAGCTACTCTATATTCAAAAGCAAGTTTCAGAGTCTCTTCTGACATCCTTATTGCTTTTTTCTTTCTTTCCTGTTTCTTGAATGATTTTTTGCTCTCTTTGTGTATGATGCCCTTGATGTCATCAAACTACTTGCCTGGTCTTTGGTCATTATTGTTTACTGCATCAATTCTATTCTTGATACAGTCTCTAAATTCAGGCAGGATATACTCAAAGGCATGCTTTGACTGTAGATTTGCTCTAATTTTCTTTAGCTTCAACCTGAACCTGCATAGGAGCAATCGATGGTCTGTTCTGCAGCCAGCCTCTAGTCATGTTCTGACCTACAATAATGAGTTTTTCTATAGTCTCTTTCCACAGATACAGTTGATTCAATGTCTACACCTGTGTATTCCATCCAGGGAGGTCCACATCAATAGTTGCTGTTTATGTCATTGAAACAAGACACGTGCAATGGATAAGTCATTGGTCTTGCAAAATTCTATTATATGATTTTCAGCATCTTTTCTATCACCAAATGCAGCTTTTCCAACTACCAATCTTCCTTTTTTTTTTTTTTCTCCCAACTTTTGCCTTCCCATCATCAGTGATTATTAATGCATCTGGATTGTATGTCTGGTCAATTTCAGAATGCAAAAGTTGGTAAAAATTTCCAATTTCTTATCTTAGGCATTAGTGTTCAGTGTGTAAATATGAATAATAATGGAATTAACTTGTTTCCCTTGTAGGTGTGTAGATACTATCCCACCCCTGTCTGAATTGTGCTTCAGGACAGATCTTGAAATGTTCTTTTTAACATTGAATGTGACACCATCCCTCTTCAAACTGTCATTCCCAGCACAGTAGACCATATGATTGCCTGATGCAAAAATGTGTAACATCAGTTCATTTCAGCTTCCTAATGCCTTCCATTTCATTTTTTTAAAAATGTATTCCCTCTCATTTTTGATGACTTCCAATTTTCCTATATTCACACTTCATGCATTCTATATTCCAATTATTAATGGATGTTTGCAGCTGTTTCTTCTCATTTTGAGTGATGCCACATCAGCAAATGAAAGTCCTGAAAGCTTGACTCCATCCACTTTATTGAGGTCGACTCTACTTTGTGGAGGTAGCTCTTCCCTGGTCATATTCTAAGTGCCTTCCAAGAGGGGGAGAGGGGCTTATCTTCCAGCCAGTGGACACACTAAATTTGAAATTCTAATCTCCTAAACTGTGAGAAAATAAATTTCTGTTTATCAAAGCCTCCTACTAGTGGGATTTTGTTACAGTAGTGCCAAGGAATTAATACCACCTTATACCTTTTTCTGGTACACTTAGTGGTAGAATATGAATTAAATAGTCATTTACAGCTTTTATTTTTATGTGGAAATACATTCCAAATTTCAAACAACCTAATTTTTGTACAACTGCTATTAAAATACCATTTGTTCAAACTTCAAATGATATAACAAAAAGTTATATTTTAAGTAGATACGTAGCTGCACCTACAGCTTACAATACTCTCACCAGGTTCTTACATTAAACATCAAAGACAGATACATGATCAAAACTCCTCCAGCTCATATCAGTGTTTCTCCAGCCAGCAGGATCCTTTCTTTTTCTGCCAAAGCCCTCTAATTTTACCAACAACCTTTCATCAGTTAGAATATACAAAGTCTTGGTCCTAGATTTCCTTAACACAGATGCTTGCTGGACATGGCATTTATAATTCTCTATATTCTTATTATCAAATCCAATAGATACTGTCTCACTTCTGAAGTTCTCACTACCCACATATTCATTAAAAGAAGGACTTGGCCATGGATAGCTGGCTCCTTTGTAGACTAACCAGTTGCTGCTGAGTTGATCGTAACTCATGGTGACCTTAATGCATGTCAGACTAGAACTGTGCGCCACAGGGTTGTCAGATGCTGATTTTTCTGTAAGCAGACTGCTAGGCCTTTGCTAGGCTTTTCTTTCAAGGTATTTCTAGGTAGACTCAAATTTCCAAACTCTCAGCAGCCAAGCATGTTAACCGTTTGTATTACTCTCTCTCTCACACACACACAGGCACACACACACACATATATACATAACTGGTTTTATTTTTTTGGTAGGACCCTTACAGAAAAAAGATCCCCTTTGGCCATTCAGAAAAGTAGTTTTCTGAAATAACTCCTCTATAACACTTTCAGAAAAAAAAAAAAAAAAAAAAATGCAACCACAGAGGCTGATTTATCTTTCATAGCACAGAAACAAACATGTGAATAAAAATCATTTGTGGTAACAGACAGGATCTGTAATTTATAGTGTCACTGTCCAAGCCTGCACATTCTCTTACCTCATGAATAAAGCAGAGCACAGAGGTGGAGCTCATGGGCTGTAGAGACAAAATGACAAAGTTTCTATCCTGCCCGTCCACACACACACTAACCCCGTGGCATGGACAAGTTGCCTAATCTCCTTAAGCTTCCAGTTCCCCGTCTGTAAAATAAGCACAAAGTACCTGATTCATAGGGTTGTTGAGGATTAAGTGAGAAACTGGACAATAAAGACCCTGATATGTAGCAAGCACTCAAAAGCAGAGCCAATGGTTATTACTATTATTTTGGCACCTTAGTTCTAATAGGAATTAATCATAGTCTCTGTTACTTGTTGTTAAAAATAAATGGTTTTTCAAAATTACTTTATCTGCTGTGCTGAACTCAGGTTCATATATTTGTCTTTTTAAATGGTAAACCAATCTGCAGACATTCTTAAAGTAGTATCTCCTTATATATCTATGTCCTTAAATGACTATGCTTCGTAATGAAAACATGTAGTACTGCCTTTGACTTCCATTTTTAGGTAGGATATAATGTAAAGCACAGTGAAAACAGAAACATTGATCTGGGAATCAGAAGGTGGGGATTCCATATCCTTCTCTATTGAGATAATCTAATATAGAAAACATATTATTTTATAGACTTGAAAACCCATCAGAATCTTAAGTTTCTATTTCAGTTAAACCATTTTATTTTGATCATTAATATCTCCCGCTTATGAAGTGGAAAAGACAAAACTTTTATTCTTTAGTTTGTCCATCTATCCAATCATTCATTTCTTCCTTAATTCAAAAAACATTCTTAAGCATCTATTTTATACACAGCAGAGAAGCGTATGACTTATGACAAAAGAGCAGTATTAAAAAAGCCTTATTCTGAAGAGGGAGAAATTACATTTGACTGAAGTGGTTGAAAAAGGCTTCTTGAGGGGGCGTGCCATTTGAGCTGACACTTCAAAAGTGTCCAGCACTCAATAGTGTTCAGTAAATATTTATTAAATAAAACGAATGTCAGGAGTCCCTCATTGGTGTGAACAGCTGAAAACACTTGACTCCTAGCCAACAGGTTGGTTATTCAAATTCCCCTTGAGGTGCCATGGAAGATGGATGCTTCCAAAATGTCACAGCCTTGAAAACTCTATGGCGCAGTTCTACTCCATGCACATGTGGTTGTCATGAGTTGGAACTCACTTAGTGGCAGCTAACAACAACAAATGAGTGTCACCGAATCATTCAATCAATGAATGAATAAAAGAACAAAGAGTAGGCAAGACTTCAATAGAGGATTGTTAATGGGGAAGGCACAAAACCAGGAAAGTGACATTAAACATACAAAACAGAAAATCACCTGGGGTTCCTAGATCACAAAGCACTTGCAGGAAAAGGTATGACTAGTATAATATCTTGTGGATGCAAGGCTTTCAATGCTGGATTTAAGAAATTTGGGCATTTATCTTACAGGAAGTGGAGAGCCATTGATTTTTTTTCAACATACTAGACTGACAGGCATACATTTATATAGAGGTATATATCTATACAGAGGCACACTAAAGAAATACTGGCTGGGTGGTACTGGTATACAAGACAGATGGAGAGAGGAAATTCTAGAATAAGGATGGTAAGATGACATCTCTATTGCCCACATAGTATCCTCTGGAGGATAAAGCAACTACTGGGTCCAGCAAACTGATTTGCACTGATTCTTATGCCTTTGCATTCAGATCCACTTTTTAGAGGCTTACTACAAAAATACACATATGCTGGTTTATAGTATAAACTCAAAAGCCTTCTGGTATAAACACTGAGAGAGAAAAAGAGAAGAAAGTGCTACTTAAAAATCTGGTCAGAATAAATTTGGAATCATATATTGTAATTTGGCAAAGAGATGAGGCATGACTAAAGAAGAACATGCATTAACTACCCATAATTGCTGCTAAAAGTTCACGACATTAAATTAACTTAGTTTAACCTTAAATTAAGAGTGAAGAAAGTGCTAAGAATAATAATGTTCTTCATCCAATCATTCATGTTCAATTTAACTAATAACATGATCAAGACAGCACATTTGGCACATGGCCATAAGGACCATTGTAGAACTTTCCAAAGAAAGTTCTTTTGGCAGGGACAGAAACCATGTTAACCTCTTCCTAAGCTCCCAGTGATCATGACTTAAAATTACACCATTATTGCAAAGCATAAATAGCCTAAAAGAAAACTTCAAAATATTTTAGTTTTAAATTTATTTAGACATGACATCATTTTTACTGAAAGATTCATGTACAATTAAAACATCAAACAACTGGTTAATTACAAAACACTCATTTTTTAGAGTAACATAAACATATTCAAAATTATATTTTGAATACTTGGCCTAATATTAAATAAAAATAGTATTTGACACTTTCTAAAATATAACTATATAAAAATATTCATGTAAGAGGAGATATGAATGAAATGCAGCAAAGTGTTAATAACAATTGTCTTTGAGTTAATGTATTTCCAAGTAAAAATTATTCTTTTTTCTGTGCTTTCAAATGAGCAGCTATTTTGTCACAAACTCTATTTTAACAATAAACACAGTCTTTCTCTCAGAAATGGCTACAAACTCTAGAAAAGAGTAGAGCCAAAATTAGGATACATAGAGAGTTTTGTGATATAAATATAAAGGTTTGGTTTATGGACATATCAAAAAGGGTAACACATGAGTAGTACACAATAAACAGTGAATCAATGAATGAAGCACAGTATAGAATAACAAGACAGTTTGGGCAATTTTCTATTTTAGAAAATCAGTTGGCTACCATAATTTTAAGCAAAACATATAATTTGGTTATAAAACCAATTGTTGTAGCAGAACTGGTAGAGGAAAACCTAAGTGTTCTTCATTAGCTAACCTTTGGCCCTACGTTTAAGTCGAAAGTTTTCAAAACATGGAACCAGACAATCTGGTGAAGTAACAATTCAGGAAGGCAGCTATTCTGGTTAGCTTAGACACTTCTTTAACTAAAGATTAACATACTGTTTTGTGATGTGTAAATGTCCCTCTGTGCACTGCTTGACAGTGAGCAGCCCCCACTTGTCTGTCAGGGGAGGCTTGCTTGTTGCTGTGATGCTGGAAGCTATGCCACTGGTATTTAGGTACCAGCAGGGTCACTCATGGTAGACAGGTTTCAGCTGAGCTTCCAGACTAAGGCAGACTAGCAAGAAGGACCTTCTAAAAGGAATTAGCCAGGGAAAACCTTATGAATACCAGCAGAACATTATCAGATATAGTGCTGGAAAATGAGCCATCCGGGTTGGAAGGCACTCAGAAGATGACTGGGGAAGAATGGCCTCCTCAAAGTAGAGTCAATCTTAATGATGTGGATGGAGTAAAGCCTTCAGGATCTTCGTTCACTGATGTGGTATGGCCCAAAATGAGAAGAAACAGCTACAAACATCCATTAATAATCAGAACATGGAATGTGTGAAGTATGAATCTAGGAAAATTGGAAATCATCAAAAATGAAATGGAACACACAAATATCAATATCATAGGCATTAGTGAACTGAAATGGACCAATATTGGCCATTTTGAAGCCAACAATCATGTGGTATACTATACCAGGAACAAAAACTTGAAGAGGAATGGTGTGGCTTTCATCATCCAAAAGAACATTTCAAAATCTGTCCTGAAGTACAATGCCATCTGTGATAGGATAATATCCATATGGCTACAAGCAACACCAGTTAATATGACTAAAGCCAAGCCAAGTACACAAATCACTAAGGCCAAAGATGAAGAAATTCAAGATTTTTTACTGGATTCTGCAGACTGAAATTGATTGAACATGCAATCAGGATGCATTGATAATTACCACTGACTGGTGGCAAAGTCGGTTAAGTTCTATGGCTGCTAACCAAAATGCCAGCAGTTCGAGTCTACTAGGTGGTCATTGGAAACTCTACTGGGAAGTTCTACTCTGACCTCTAGGGTCGCTGTGTGTTGGAACCGACTCCACAGAAGTGGGTGGGTGGTGTGGTGGCGAAATTCAAAAGTTGGAAACAAAGAAGAAGGATCGGTAGTTTGAAAATACAGCCTTGGTGATAGAAATAATGCCAGAGATTGCGTGACAGAATTTTGCAAGACTAGTGACTTCTTCATTGCAAATACCTTTATTAACCAATGCAAACAGTGACTGTACATATGGACCTTGACAGATAGAATATACACGAATCAAATTGACTGCATTTGTGGAAAAAGATGATGGAAAAGCTCCATATCAGTAGTCAGAACAAGACCAAGTGCTGACTGTGGCACAGATCATCAATTGCTCATATGCAAATTCAAATTGAAACTCAAGAAAATTACAACAAGTCCACAAGAGCCAAACTATGACCTTAGTATATTCCTCCTGAGTTTTTAAACACTATCTCAAGAACAGATTTGATGTGTTGACCACTAATGATTGAAGACTAGATGAATTGTGAAATGACATCAAAGACATCACCTGTGAAGAGAGCAAGAGCCATTAAAAAGACAGGAAAGAAAGAAAACACCACATTGGATGTCAGAAGGAACTCTGAAACTTGCTCTCAAATGTTGAGCCCAGCTAAAGCAAAAGGAAGGAATGGAGAAGTAAAACATATAAACAGAAGATTTCAAAGGGCAGCTTGTGAAGATGAAAGAAAGTACTGTAATGACATGTGCAAAGAGCTGGAAATGGAGAACCAAAAGGTAGGAACAGATTCTGCATTTCTCAAGCTGAAAGAACTTAAGACAAAATCCAAGCCTCAAGTTGCAATAGCAAAGGATTCTACAGGTAAAATCTTAAATGACTAACAAAGCATCAAAAGAAGATGGAAGGAATACACAGAGTCATTATACTAGAAAGAACTGGCCGATGTTAAATCATCTGAAGAAGTAGCATATGATCAGAAACTGATGGTACTAAAGGAAGAAGTCAAAGCTGCATTGAAGGCACTAGCAAAAAACAAGGCTCCAGGAACTGATGGAATATCAACTGAGATAATTCAACAAACACATGAAGTGCTAGAAGTGCTCACTCATCTATGCCAAGAAATTTGGAGGGCAGCTATCTGGCCAACTGACTGGAAGAGATCCATATACATGCTCATTCCAAAGAAAGGTGATCCAACCAAATGCGGAAATTATAATATCATTAATACCACACACAAGTAAAACTTTGCTCAAGGTCATTCAAAAGTGACTGCAACAATATATTGACAAGGAACTGCCAGAAATTCAAGCTGGATTCAGAAGAGGATGTGGAACCAAGGATATCACTGTTTATGTCAGACGGATTTTGGCTGAAAGCAAAGAATACCAAAAAGATGTTTACCTGTGTTTCATTGACTATGCAAAGGCATTCAGTTGTGTGGATCATAATAAATTATGGTTAACACTGTGGAGAACCGGAATTCCAGATTCTTTAATTGTGCTCTGAAGGAATCTGTATACAGATCAAGAGGCAGTCATGTGAACAGAACAAGAGGACACTGCCTGGTTTAAAGTGCGTCAGGGTTGTATCATTTCATCACACCTTTTCAATCTGTATGCCAAGCAAATAATCCAAGAAGCTGGATTATACGAAGAACTACAAGGTATCAGGATTGGAGCATGACTCACTAACAACCTGTAGACGACACCACCTTACTTGCTGGAAGTGAAGAATATTTGAAACATTTACTGATGAAGATCAAGGACCACAGGTTTCTGTATGGATTCTACCTCAACATCAAGAAAACAAAAATCTTCACAACTGGACCAGTAAGCAACATCATGATAAATGGAGAAAGGATTGAGGTTGTCAATGATTTCACTTGACTTGGGTCCACAACCAACGCCCATGGAAGTAGCAGTCAAGAAATCAAAAGATGCATTGTACTGGGAAAATCTGCTGCCAAATGTCTCTTTAAAGTATTGAAAGTAAAGATGTCACCTTGAAGACTGAAATGCACCTGACCCCAGCCATGATATTCTCCATTGCATCACATGCATGCAAAAGCTGGACAATGAACAAAGAAGACAGAAGAAGAATTAATGCCTTTAGATTGTGGTTGGAGAAGAATGCTGAATGTACCACAGACTTCCAAAAGAACAAACAGACCTGTTCTGGAAGAAGTACAACCAGAGTGCTCCTTGGAAGCAAAGATGGCAATACTACATCTTACATGCTTTGGACGTGTTGTTAGGAGGAGTAGTCCCTGAAGAAGAACATCATGCTTGGTAGAGTGGAAGGTCAGTGGAAAAGAGGACGACCCTCAATAAGATGGATTGACACAGTGGCCACAACAATGGGCTTAAGCATAAAAATGATTGTGGACATGGCACAAGACCATGCAGTGTTTTGTTCTGTTGTGCAAAGGATTGACTCCATGGAATCAACTCGATGGCCCCTGACAACAGCAACATTGCAATGTGAAGTACACATTACAGTGTTCTAATTGCATCCCTATCTTCTAAAATAGTCCATATGAAACTTAACTTCTTGACGACTCAAAATCACTCTTAGAAACATCAGTTATTACACTAAGATATAATGTAATGTGAGCATAATTCATGTTACTGAACTGTACATTTAAAATTTTATATTATGTATATTTGTGTATCTGTAGGTATTTATACATTTGTGTGTGCTATATACATATTCACATATACAACAAAGCATCTTGGGGGTGCAGTTACAAAGATATCCTAGACATACCCAAACAACTTGAAGAATTGGTTTATGAGGTTAAAAGGCTTAGACCATAGTCTCAAGGAATATCTTACTCAATTGGCATAACATACTTCATAAAGATAAATGTTCTGCATCCCAGTTTGGTGAGTAGTGTTTGGGTTCCTAAAAGCTTGCAAGCAGGCTTCTAACATACATTACTGGTCTCTACTCATGTCAAGCAAGAGAAAGAAGGAAACCAAAGGCTCAGAGAAGAAACTAGGCCATATGAATAACAGCCTACGTGAACCATGCCTCTTCTAACCTGACACCAGAAAAACTAGATGGTGCCTCCTAACATTACCACACCTTCCGATGAGGGACACAATACATGGTCCTGGATAAAATAGGAGAAAAATGTAGAACAAAATTCAAATTCCTAAACTAGACCAGCCCTACTGGACTGATGGGGACTAGAGGAATGCCTGAGATGAAGCCTTAAGATATCCTTTGATCTTGGAACTGACGCTACTTCTTGAGGTAACTGATTTAATCATCTGATGCAGCTACAATAGAAATAATACAAGTGTGTGGCTTTAACAAAGAGAAATTTATTCCCCCATAGTTGACAAGGCTAGAAGTCGGAATTCAGTGTGCCAGCTCTAAGGAAAATCCTTCTCAGTCAGCTCTGAGGTAAAGTACTTCTTATCAATCTTCGCCAGTCAACAAGCTTCTCAGTGCAGGAACTCCTGGTCCAAACAATATACTATTCTCCTGGCTCCTGTTTCTTGGTGGTGTGAGATCCCCCTGTCTTTCTGCTTGCTTCTCTCTTTTATATCTCAAATGAGATTGATTTATGATATGATATGGATTGAATTGTCTCCCCCAAATACATGTGTCAACTTGGTTAGGCCATGATTCCTAGTGTTGTGTGGTTGTCATCCATTTGGTGATTGTAATTTTCTGTTAAAGAAGATTAAGGCGGGATTGTGCTACCACTACTAAGATCATATCCCTGTTCCAATGTAAAGGGAGTTCCCCAAGAGTATGGCCTACATCACCTTTTATCTTATAAGAAATAAAAAGAAAGAGAAGCAAGCAGACAGTGGGGAGCTCATACCACCAAGAAGACAGCCCTGGAAGCAGAGTGCTTCCTTTTGACCCAAGTTTCCTGTGAAGAGAAACTCCTTATCTGGGGGAAGATTGATGACAAGAACCTTCCTCTAGAAACTGACAGAGAAAGCCCTCCCCTGGAGCAGATGTCCTAAATTTGGACTTCTAGACTACTAAATCATGAGAGAATAAACTTCTGTTTGTTAAAGCCATCCACTTGTGGTATTTCCATTACAGCAGCACTAGATCACTAAGACAAGACACGTCCTGATGTTGTAGGTTGAGTCCTGCCTCGTTAACGTCACTGCCATTAATCCTGCTGTATTGTCATCACAGAAGGAGGACTTACACACACGGGAAACCACGTCAGATCAAAATGGCAGGCAACCATACAGTACCGGGGGTCACGGCCTAGCTAAGCTAACACACATTTTAGCAGGACACAATTCAATCCATAACAATCACCTTTCAGTCAAATAACAAATGTGCTTACAAAATAAACAGTCTCACCTATGAGTAACGTGCTTTCTTAAACAATCAACTAGGTAAAACTAAATGGTCAACACTTACCCAGAAGAAAAGATGAGAAGAAAAGAAGGGGAAGGGATGCTAAATCACTGGAAACATAACAAAAAGAATGGAAATAATGACAATGCTCACAAAATGTAAAAACTGTAACCAATGTCACAGAACAGTATATTTAAAAATTTTAAATGGGAACCTAATTTGCTGTGTAAACTTTTACCTAAAATACAATAAAGCATTATTTTAAAAACCTTAGTGGCTTAAAACAATAAATATTTATTATCTCCCAAGATTTTGTGGGTCAAGAATTTGGGAGTTGCTTAGCTGGTTGGTTCTGGCTCCAGGTCTCTTATAAGAGGTTGCATTCAAGATACGGGCCAGGGTGTCCAAGTGAAGCAAACAATTAGGTGCTTGACTACTGGCCCAAGGGTGAGTGGTACAAACCTTCCCAGAGGATCCTCAGAAGATGAGTCTATTCGCTTCTGAAAGGTCACAATCTTGAAAACTCTATGAGTTGTGGTTCTACTCTGAATATGTGGGGTTGCCGTGATTCAGAACTGACTTGACAGCAACTGACGGTAACTAACAACAACAGTAATCATCTGAAGGCTTGTTTGGGGGTTCCTGGATTCAAATGAAGTGTGGTTCACCCAGGTGTCTGGTTAATAGGTGGTGGCCATTAGCTGAACACCTTGGTTCTTCTGCTGTAGACCTCTCCACAGGGCTGCTTGAGCATCCTCACAACATGGCAGCTGGCTTTCACCAGAGTGAGTGATCCAAGAGAAAGAGGAAGGATGAAGCCACACTGCTTTTTATGTCATCACCTTGGACATCATACTCCACCACTTCTGTCACAGTCTATTCACTCAGACATTGCTAAGCACAATCTACACTTAGAGAAAGGCAAACAAGCTACATCTCTTAAAAGGAGATCAAAGAACCTCTGGACATATTTTAAAACCATGGAAATTATTCTTCTCACATTAAATTGAAATTATTAAATTCTTTCATTTTTCAGGTTGTGTTTTGTCTCATCCTTAAAGCACTTGCTTTATGCTACATAAAACTTCAGGACTACTTGTGACCATGGCAAGTGACAGAGTGATTGAACTTGGAATCTTACCTCCTACTCATCAGCTGTGTATCTGAATTTAATCAAACTATTTAACCCCTATGAACCTTAGCTTGAAAGTGTGAATCATAATTTAAGTCCTGTTGTGACAATTAAAATACAACACACATACATTACTGCTGGGCCAGTACTAGCGTTAGTGCTAGCACAGTCTAAGTCCCAGAATTTCCTGCACACTTACCTTGGAAACACTGAGAGTGTAGCATGGTGATGTGCTAAGGCTGCTAACCAAAAGATCAGCAGTTCAGATCTACCAGGCACTCCTTGGAAACTCTATGGGGCAGTTCTACTCTGTACTAAAGGCTTGCTATGAGTTGGAATCAACTTGATGGTGGTGGGTACATGTACTTACAAAGCCAGGGTCCTTTATCCTTCCTTATATCTGCCTCAGAATATGTCCCAAATTTGTATCACAGAGTTCTGAACATACTAGGTGTTCAGCAAGCATCTGATCTGTTGTTATTGCCTATGATGCTGACAGTGTCTCACTTTTTCTTTTTGTGTTCGTTTTTTTTTTTTTTTTTTTTTTATTCCAGGTCAAACAGAGGAAACTCTTCAGGTAGTACCATTTCACAATATAGAACAGAAAGGGACTGAGAAGTACAGAATAATGAATTCATAAGGGAAAAGGTCTGGGAAAGGACCAACTTCAGTTTGAATCCCAGCTCTGCCACTCAAAAGCTTTGGAAAATTTGTCATCTAAGTCTTAGTTACTTTATCTGTAACATGAAGATGTCCCTGGGTGACACAGATGGCTAATGTTGCCAGCCAAATATTTGGAGGTTTCAGTCTACCTGGGGGTATCTCAGAAGAAAGGCCTATTGATCTACTTTCAAAAAATCAGCCATTGAAAGCCCTATGGATTACAGTTCTACTCTGACACACATGAGGCTGCCGTCGGTGAGAATCAACTCTATAGCAAATAGTCTAACATGGGATAAGAGCATTACTTTTATGACAATAACATAATGAAGATAAAGGAGCTCATGCATGAGATGCACTAGAATCCTGTCTGTCACACAGTAAACACTCTATAAATGTGTATTGTTAATCATCTTACGGTTGTGATTTTTATTAAATGGATCCATCATTAATAAATGCAAACTGTTCAAACTTATGAAAGATTGCAAGCCCCATTATGCCTCACTAAGAAGACTTACTGAGGCCAGGAAAGAGGAATCCCTAAGGTTTGCCTTGCCTACCTGGGTGGTTATCTGTCTGAAACAGTCCGTCTGGCTTGAGCTGTTTCCATTTGCTGTCTTTACGAGCCCAGAGGCATGCACAGCTATGAGCACATGTCAGAAATTTGAAAAATAAACGGTGAAATTCCTCAAGGTCACCACACATGTATTTTTCCTTCTATGATTTAGGATGGCTGGTTCTAAGCCATAAAACGTTTATAGTAAGGGGGAGGGAAAAAAAATTGTCAGCTTAAAACTCTTAACCCCACTCCCCAAAACTTTCCAACTCAAGGTTAAGATGTGAACAACATTCCAACTAATATATTCATGAAAGATTTAATAATTACTTGGCTTATGAAAGTTTAAACAGTTGTTTAAGTTAGTAAAAAGGCTCCCACCCAGGCAGAGTAACTTGCTGTACCCATTAAGAAGGTTTTACAAATCATCAGACTACATATGCAGATGAAAGGCAAAGCTGCATTTGCTCAGCAGCTTCTAACTATTCAGTTATGCATGGAATGAGTTTGTCCACCAGGTCAATCAAGTTTGGTTTACTTCTCCAATAAGAGTTTTGACACATCAACTTTAAAGCAGTTTCCAAAGGGATTGCTGAGCATTTTAATAATTTATTTGTAAAAACATATATACATGAAGTAGGCCATGTCTTATCTTTAGGTTATTTTGCAGCATAACTATGAAAGCAGAGTTCATAATCAAACATATTTGGAAATTACAAGACATCGTGTCACATTTGTTAAAAAAAAAAAGAATAACACTACTCCGAATTTTCATACATGCTACTCCCTCTGCTGAAAATATTCCCGTCCTGAACCACATCTCTTTAACCCTTAGCATGATTAACTCATACTCATGCTTTAGAAATAAGTTGACTGCCTCCAGAAAGCCTTTCCTGGCCCCCTTGACTAGGATGGATAACCCGGAGAAGAACCCACACTGTACCATGTGGCTGCCACATTATGGCACTTATCACCTATTTACTGTTCCTTATTTAATTGCTCATCTCTGCCACTCTACCTCACATGCCATATGGACAATTGGATTCAAGCAGAATACAGCAGGAACTGTAGAATGAATGAATGAATTCTCTTCGGCACCCAAACACTCTTTCCCTCTTTTTCTCCCTTACGTCTAATGTCAAACAACTCCTACTAATTTATTTCTTAGACATTTCTGATTTTGTCCCCTTTTCCACTATTTCAACTACCTTGTTGTTGTTGAATTTCCAGCAATTTGAACTGGTAGAGTGAATCTGTAGAACACAGAAGAATTGCCTCACAGGTTTTCCAAGAAGTAGCTAGTGGATTTGAACTGCTGATCTTTTGGGTAGCAGGCAAGTTCTTAACTACTGTGCCACCAGGTCTTCAATTGCCTCAGTCAAGTTTTTATTATCTACTGATTGAATTTCAAAAATCTGTCTCCTCAAATACATATAATATCTGTCTTAGGCTAGGTTCTCTAGAGAAGCAAAATCGGTGATGTATGTGTGATATATATATATATATATATATATATATATATCCTCTATATAAATTTAGAGAGAGAGAGAGAGAGATCAAGGAAATGGCCCACATAGTTGCTGCTAGTAGGTGCTGTCAAGTCATCTCTGACTCATAGTGACCTGTGAACTACAGAATGAAACACTGCCCAGTCTTGCATCACATCCACAATCATTTTTATGATTAAGCCCATTATTGCAGCCACTGTGTCAATCCATCTTGTCAAGGGTCTTCCTCTTTTTCGCTGACCCTCCGCTTTACCAAGCATGATGTCCTTCTCCAGGAATTGATTCTTCCTGACAACATGTCCAAAGTATGAAGATGCAGTCTTTCCATCTTTACTTCCAAGGAGCACTTTCGTTGTACTTCTTTCAGAACAGATCTGTTTGTTCTTTGGCAGTCCATAGTACATTCAACATTCTTCTACAACACCACAATTTAAAGGTATCAATTCTTCTGTCTGCTTTGTTAATTGTCCAGGTTTCGCATGCATGTGATATGACTGAAAATACCATGGCTTAGGTCTTTTCAGTACTTTAAAGAGATCTTTTGCAGCAGATTTTCCCAGTGCAATGAGTCTCTGCTCTCTTGGCTGCTGTTTCCATGGGTGTTGATTGTGGACCCAAGTAAAATGAAATCCTTGACAACCTCAATCCTTTCTCCATTTATCACAATGTTGCTTACTGGTCCACTTGTGAGGCTTTTTGTTTACTTGATGTTGAGGTGCACTCCACACTGAAGGCTGTGGTCCTTGATCCTCATCAGTAAGTGTTTCAAGACTTCTTCACTTCTAGTAAGTAAGGTGGTGTCGCCTGTGTAATGCAAGTTGTTAATGAGTCATCCTCCAATCCTGATGCAGTCCTAATGGGCTGACTGAATTTCAAAATGTGTCTCCTCAAATATATATAGTATCTGTATTAGGCTGGGTTCTTTAGAGAAGCAAAACCAATGAAGTATATATATATATATATATATATATATATATATACACACACACACACACATATACATACAAGTTTAGAGAGAGAGAGGGTAGAGGTCAGGCATCAGGCTAGAGGCTTCTCCTGACTTATCCAGCTGTAGGAGCTGCAGATCCCAAGATCAGCAGATCATACAACAGGTTGCTGGTTCACGGGTTGAGGAGGCTGACAGATCCAAGAACAGGCAGGTTAAGACATCAGACTGCTAGCTCAAGTGCTAACAACTGGAGGTCAGATGATGATGAGCTGAATGCAAGATCCAGAACACAGCAAAATCCAGACAGCCTTGCCAGAAAGCCTGCATATATTAGGTACTGGCCACACCGGCTAGAAAATTCTCTTTTAACTGATTGGCTGCTCACAGAAGTTCTCATCGTGGAGGTGATCACATCATTGTATAAGTGCCAAAATACATCCTAACAGCCAAACTACTGAGAAGCATGGACCAGCCAAGTTGACACATAACTTTAACCATCATAGTGTCCATTAACTATATTTTACAAAGTAGAACTGCTGCATAGGGTTTTCTTGGCTGTAATCTTTACAGAAGCATATTACTAGGCATTCCCGCCACTTGGTGGGTTCAAACCACCAGTCTTTAGTTTAGCAGGCAAGTACAAACTATTTGTGCCACTCAGAGATGGTAAACAGTTTACTCAAACCAAATCCAGCATCACAGAGTCAATTCTGATGCATGACAACCCTACAAGACAGACTAGAACTGCCCCACAGGGTTGGCAAGGAGTGGCTGGTGGACTTGAACTGCTGATCTTATGGTTAGCAGCTGAGCTCTTAACCACTGTGCTGTAAGGGCTCCATATTAAAAAAACAAACACCAAACTGATGGCCACTGGGTCAATTCTGACTGATAGTGACCCTATAGGACATAGTAGAACTGCTCCCTAAGGTTTCCAAGGAGTGGCTAGGGAATTAGAACTGTTTACCTTTTATTTAGAAGCTGAGTTTTTAACCCCCACTGGAGCACCGTATATATAATAGAGTGGTATAAAATTCAAATCTACTGTTTAGTGTTTCTCTTTGTGTCTAAGACACAAACCCTCAGTCCTTTACAAGACATACTAAACACTCTGTAGTCTATCCCTTGTAATGAATTCTGCCTATTTCTCCACTCTGCATGGAAGGCTACTAAACAGTGAAACTCAGAGAGGTAAAAACTCATGGACAACATGCAAGAGGCAGGATTTGAATTCTACAGGCTGTGTTTGTTCACCCAACCAATGTTATTGCTATAATCCTAGGGCTTGGCACCTACCGCATAATAAATGAGTGCTGAGTTAATAAACAAGTAATAGGAAAATAGAAATGATAAAAAACCCTAGAACATAACCTACTCAGTAGATCTTATGTCTCTATCTTACTGTTTCTCCAAAGATATTTCATGTTAAAATTATTCTGTGAAAAAAGCATTCAACAACCGAAAGTTTGGAGACTACTGCAAGCTCCTCACAGAGATCCCCACATCATATGAGCACATTAGGTCTTAAGAAGTGTTACAGAAAAGAAGCCCCTTTAACTTTCTGAACAGATGAGTTCCTGATTGCATTTAAACAAAGACTTTTTAAAATATTTTTACATGCCTACTAACAGCCCTTTCCTATGAACTAACGCTTTGCTCCAACACTGGTTTTACAAAGCCCTTCTACTATCACTTGCTGTCATTTAACAATACACAGGGTATGCCATGAACCTAATGATAAATATTACTCCAAATATTTTTAAAATAATGGGGCAAAGACCTTAGAGCTTTTCCATAGTCCTTCACTCTACAGATAAAGTATTAATTGGCCCCAAATCACTCAGCTTAATTGCAGCACAAACAAAGCTTGTATCAAGGCCTTAGGATACCACCCAGGACTGTTTCCATTACTCTGCACTAGTAGTTTTCAACTTGAGGAAATTTTTACCCCTGGAGAGATTTGGCAATGTCTGGTGACACTGTTGATGGTCATGACGGGGAAAGGGGATGTTACTGGCATCTAGTAGGCAGAGGCCAGGGATGCTACTAAGCATCCTACTATGCATAGGACAAGCCCCCACAACAATAAAAAACATACTTGGCCCAAATATCAATAGTGCCATTGTTGAGAAACCTCGCCCCACACAAGGAGAAGGAAAGGTACACTGTCCTTCCCAATCAATGTAGCAAGTCTGGTTTTCATTTCTACATGCCCCAGTTGCCTATGTAGTGCTACTTTATATTTGAAATGATATTGATACATACAATTCAGATTGCTCTTTGAATCTGTGAAAATAACTGCTTTAGGAAAAGGGTATATAAAAAAAGCAATTCCCTTCAAGGCTTTATCAAAATGGATTTGTGTGTTATTAACTAAAACATAAAAAAAAGAACACTTTCCCCCACAATCTCCTCAGAAGAATTCTTGAATACATTAACATTTTTAAAATATTGCATTTACTAAACGACACTTCATAATAAGGGCTAGGAAATCACTGATGATCAAAAGAAATGAAATCAGCACCGAGACTCAACCTTAGGGAATTTACAGTCAGTGAGAGCATCTCTCCTACTGGTGCAATGAATCCCTAGTTTAAGGTCAGGTTGAACAAAACCCTCCTTCTGGTTTTGTTTGTTTTTCCATGTGTCAAACCATGGAAGTGCTGTAAAGTAAGCACAGGAAAGGACTATTTGGGTTAACATCCAGGCAGGGTCTTGGCTGCACTAGGCACTACACAGAGGATGCTCACAAGGTCATTCTTGCTTTCTACTCTGGCTTTTCTCTTTTTGTCATAGGTATCCACCAACCCTGACTTCATAATGGGGGATAACCATAAAGTAGTGCTCTCTTTCTATCTTATTATCTCCCTACCAGTTTCCTACTGGGGACTATGGTTATGTAAGACGTTATCATCAGTGCAAGGTAGGTAAAGGGTGCACCCAACTCTCTATACTATCTTTGCAACTTTTTGAGATCCTAAAATTAGTTTAAAACTAAACGTTTTTGTGGTTGTCTTTTTTCCCTCCCTTGGTTGTTGTTACTGTCATTTTGTCTTGTTTTCCTTCGTGAACGATGTGATTGGTACTAGGTCTATTTTGACTGCGTCTGTGGTCCTCTGCTAAAAGAGAAACATCTAATTACCTGATGATGGGATAACGGGGTGGAAACAAGGGACAGGGGAATAAGTCAACAAGGCATCATAACGAGTCATTAACACATAAAAGTGACGTATTCCTTAGATCCTCTTTCACAATGACCAGCATCTAAAAACAAATGAGACCAAAAGAGACCTGATGGAAGAAGATGAGGAGAAGACCAAGTACAGGTTGTTTTCCGGGTAACACTCCTTCATGGACGCTCTGGGGAGACTCTGGGATAACAAGAGATAGGATATATGAAAGCTCTTTGTGCCTAGGAGAGATGTCAGAAGAAAAAGCACGATATGAAGACACAGGTTTTTTCTATGTGATGACTTGGTAGGGACGGCATTACCTGGATCCTGGGCTGGCGTCAAGCTATGTCCCACAGATTTAGATACCATTCAGTTAATGTGTGCCCAGACATAACGCAATCTCTTCTGGGTAAAAAGAAACGGGAGTCAGGAAGTCTGGAGTCATATCCCAGATGTGTTCTTCTCATGTATTTGCTGCGTTCCCTTAGATAAGTCACCCTGGTTTCAGCCTTCTCATACAAGACCCAGAGGATTGGTTTGTTGCTATTAGGTGTTGTCTAGACAGCTCTGGCTCATAGCAACCCTACATGTAACAGAATGAAACACTGCTTTGTCTTGCACCATCCTCACAGCTGGCATTGTATCTCTAAAATTCCTATCTCTTCTATTCTAAGAAGCCCTGGTAGCACAGTGGTTAACTCCATAGGAGACAGATTTGGCAGTCTGCTTCCATGAAGACTTACAGCCTTGGAAACCCCGCGGGGCTGTTCTACTCTGTCCTACAGGGTCATCATAAGTTGGAGCTGACTTGACAAAAATGAGTCTGGTTTTTATTTGTTGTATTTCTGTCTACAACTATGTTAAGTGTCAGGATAACCTCTATTAATGAAAAACAAAAGCTACTTATGGCTGGCAACAAGTCTCCTATGAATTTTAAAATACAAATTAGTTACTTAATGAACTAGAAATAATATTCTACCTTAGTGCCAGGGAGTATCTGCTCAGAAGTCAAAGAACTGTCATTCTCACCCTCTCAGACTCATTCTCAGATCTGGGTGGGCCTCCTGTATAACTTGCTTTGCAAGGATAAAGCTGTCTGAGAAAAAAGATTTCAGAGGCGTAATGTCAGAGCTTCCCGAGGTCTGCTTCTCCCCTATGAAATACACTTCTTTTACGTGTTCAAGACCTTTTGCTGAATTCTATAAAACATGCTCAAATCATGAAGAAACAGTTTCTGGCGCAGTCAGAGTGGAGAGAGGAGTCTTGGGGTAGAGAAGCCAAAGCGTGACACCATGGGTTATTTAGGGAAAGGTAGGATTTATGTCTAAAATACAGAGCTTGGGTGGCACAAGCGATGAGTAACTGACAGCTAACCTGGTGGTTGGTGGTTTCAAGTGACTTGGTTTGGCTCCACAAAGCAAAAGGTCTGCTGTTCTCCTTCCTTAAAGATTACAGCCAAGAAAACTCTATTGAGTAGTCCTACTTCGTCACACATGGCGTCACCATGAAGTGGAATCCAAAAGTCAGCAATGGGCTTTCTTGGTCATTTGTGTTACTCTCTCTGCCATTTCTACATCTTTTGAAATCCAAGAAAGCGTTTGCATATTAGAATTTTTTTTAAACATCTGTTGTTAACTTGGCTCACTCCTGTGAGTAGATTATAAAACTGGGTTTTGCTTTTGTTTCAGCATTGCTGGAAACATATAGGTCGCACCACATTTGGCAATTAAACATTTTTCACTTATACAATTCAGTGAGATCAATTACATTAATCACATTGGACAAAAAACACACCTCCATCTTCTGCCAAATTTTATATATAATGATATTTTGAGATGTATTAATGCTGCATCAATCACAGGTACACGTCCCTAAAGCTGAAATTCATCATATCTTCATCTAGGGCTCCTAGGCCAAAACAGAAGGATGCTTTAGTTACTAACTTCTTTGTTTTTATGGAGTTACAACAGTAGTTTCAAAAATGAGACAGTGAGGGATTGTGCTCAGCATTGTCAGTAAAGACCGGCTATAGCCAAAGTCTGAGTGCTAGCCTGCTTTCCTCCACCCTGCCCACCTTCATGTCTCCTCAGTATATTCAACCTGCAGCCAGAACAATGGCAATGTCAACATACCTTCTTCTTTTCTAGGAATGATTTCTATTGCAACTAACTTTTTTCAGCCTTGTTTGTAGCACTAATCTTCAATATGACATGAAATCAGTTATGAAGGATATGTCAGTGTGATAAGGTAGTCAACCTAACCCATCAAAACTAAAGTTATGTATTTGTCGGCACTACTGACAAGTAATAACAAAGCTGGATAACTTCAGGAGACTTTGCCAGAAAGCTGAACCCTAATGCTGGCCTACAAAAGAATAGTTCTCACTTGGCCCTTTGAATTTCCATAGACATTCTCCTTTCCCCTTTCTTCAGTCCCATTTATGAACAATACAATACAGTTTCCTTTCAACTGTAACTGCCTGTCATCCAGACCTCCCAAACTGTCCTTCCTTTCTTTCTCTTTTCCTGTGTCCTGCTAACCTCTGATCACTCAGCCCAACATTTATCTTCATCGCAATCGTCACCTTACAGGGCACGAGAGAGGGCAGCCTGAAAGCAGAGGAACACTGGGTCAAGATCAGTGTTTTAAAGGATGGCTTTCAGCTGCATTGCAAAGATCAGAAGCAGAGGATAGACTAGGAGGAAAATAAAAACCAAGAGGGAAACATCAAGGGCCTGTCCTTGGGCAGCAGTAGCAGGAATGGCAAGGAGGGCAGATTTTTTAAAGGAGTGCTAAAAGTAGACTGATTAGGACATGGTGCCTGGCTACAGGACAGTGATGATGAGGTGAAATGAAAAACAAACTTGAAGTTTTCCAATTGTGCTGATAATAAAGCCAAGAAACGAAGGCGAAGGTCATGTAGGAAGGAGTTCTTGTGTTCAGTTCAGACATTTTGAAATTTAGCTATGTATCCAATATTCAGTTTTACAATAGACAGTCAATGCTCTCAATGAAATGAAAAGTATCAAAGTTTAAAGAGGATCACAACTAAGAAAACTGGCAATAAAACAAAAATAGACCCCCTGCCATCGAGTGTATTTTAATTCATTGCGACCCTACAGGACTAAGTAGAAATGTTCAATAGAGTTTCCAACAGCAGATGGTGAATTCAAACTGCCAACCTTTTGGTTAGCAGCCAAGCTCTAAACCACTGTGCCACCAGGGCTACCAATGGCAATAGGCAATCAGATTTTTTTGTTTGTTGCTTTTGGTTTAGCGTGCTCCTTTACTGGGTCTCTTCATTTTACTGAAAACAAGGTACCATTGAGTAGCTATTGCAGCAAAATCCTGGCACAGGCATTTGGGAAAACACATAAACAAACAAACAAACAAAAATTACACCAACAAAGCCTGCTCTCAGGGTATCTGCAAGGTCTGCTGGGAGGAAACACCCTAACAATGACACCAAGTGCTTTGCCTGGGACAAAGGTTAGCAGAGCAGCCTCCGGGAAGAGGTGGCCTTCATCAAAGACCAGGATGTACTGCACTTGCTCAGGTTCACAACAACCTTAACACCTAGACGGAGGCTACGTGTTTGCTGCTTCCCTTAGCAATCTGGCCATGTTCCGTGCCTCCAGGCAGATGTTCCCTCAAAATACAGCTACATGAAGTTTATTCTGCTGCTTTCATTGACATTCTTTACGTAGAAGTTATGTTGTAACTTCTTTATGTGACAACTTTTGTTTATCTTCTGTCTTTCACACTGTGGTACCAAAAAAAAACCCTTTCAACTTATAGTTACCCAATAAGAAAAGCAGAACTGTTCCATAGGGTTTACAAGGAACAGTTTACCGGATTCAAACTGTCAACCTTTCTTTCTTTCTTTCTTTGTTTAGCAGCTGTAGCTCTTAACCACTGCACTGCCAGAGCTCCTACATCTTGGTAGTAGGATGTTTATGACCATCTCCAGGGGCACCATACAAGCCTATGCTAGAGGTAAAAGGCTTAATCCTGGGTCCTGAGGACTCTCTGGCATTGTTCACCTATCCAAAGAGACAAGATGCCACCCCTACAGAATACAGACAGTGAAGCGTCTTGACAAAGACCAGGGTGCTTACAATTTAGCTGGTCCAGTAATTCCTTATCTAAATATTTACCCATGAGGAATAAAAATATATGTCCACAGAAAATGTTCACAAAAGCTTTACTCGTTAATTGTCAAAAACTAGAAACTACTCACAAGTCTTTCACCTGCTGATTGGATAAACTAATTTTATGATGTATCCATGTTGCTGCTGTATGCTGTAGAGTGGATCTCAACTCACAGCTGCCTAATGGCCTATGGTTCCACTGTGATCTTACTTTTCCATTATCCCTGTGGCTACCACCACAGAGTTGTATATGCCAGGAGAAAATGCCCCTGAACTTAAGAGAACCTTTCTGGCAGCATAGCTCTCAAGCCTAGAAGATACCCAGATTCAAGACATACACGGGGCTTTTTGTTTTGGAGAAATGAAGTCCACTGCTACTCACCTTCTTTGTAGGCCCATAATGACATCCTCAAATACAGGCCCTGAATAACATTATTTTAAGTTCTATTTTCAGAATTTCAAAACTACTAGTAAAATCTTCTGTATCTTTACTGAGCTTCTTTCTGGATGATCTATCCATAACTGAAAGGAGAGTGTTGAATTCTCCAGCCATTATTGTGGAATGAGCTATCTCATTTTTCAGTGCTGTCAGTATTTGTTCAATGTATTTAGATGTTCTAGTATTGGGTGCATAAATATTTAATATTGCTAAATCCTGCTTGAGTATTGAACCTTTCAGCAATAAATAGTGACCATCCTTGTCCACAATAGTGGATTTTACATTAAAATCTATTTTATCTGAGATTAGTGTTGCCACATCTGCCCTTCTTTGTATGTTGTTAGCTTGGTGTATATTATTCCATCCTTTTATTTTCAATTTCTTTCTATCTTTAAGTCTATGGTGTGTTTCTCGTAAGCAACATATAGATGGGTTGTGTCTTTTGACCCAGGATGTCACTCACTGTCTCTTTACTGGAGCACTCAGTCCATTTACATTCAGTGCAATTATTGGTAGGTATGTGCTTAGTGTCATCATTTTGATGTAATTATTTTTTATGCTGATGTTTTCTCTATTGCTCTTAATGCTCTGTTCTGTGTCATTCTTCTTTATGGGTTGTCCTTTCAGTGTTGGGCTTTGTGTTTGTTGAGACTCCAGCATTGCATTTCTTGTTTTGACACGATGCATTGTTAATTTGCTTTATAGCTACATCTATTATTCCCCTTTACACACTAAGACCCAGTTTTAACTACTGCATAACTCTTTAACTTCCTTTCCATCTGAAATGACTATAACTACCGTAGCATATCCCTCTTTTAATGTGAAGGTGTTATAGTTGTCATGATATGATCACAGATTCCCTCATTTGAATATTGTAGCTTTGATTAAGCTTTGTGACTTCCCTAAATGATTAGAATTTTGGATGATGTGTCCTGCATTGTCACCTTAAATATACATTAAATGGTTTTATTTTTCTAAGAATTTCTTTCAACATTGCATGTAGTTTTGGTTTAGTTTTTACAAAGTCTCTAAGCTTCTCTTTATCTGCAAAGGTCTTAATTTCACCATCATATTTGATAGACAGTTTTACAGGATAAGTAATTCTTGGTTGGAACTTTTTTTCCTTCAGGGCTTTGAATGTGTCATCCCACTATTTTCTAGCCAGCATCGTTTCTGCAGAGAAGTCATACAAAAGCCTACAGGGTTTCCCTTGGAATGTTAGCCTTGCACTGAGCCTTGCTGCCTTCAGACCCCTGTTCCAAAGAGTTAAAAATAGAATTGTCTACAGAAGAAAATAATGTTGACAGCTACAAGGGTGGGAGTGGGGTGAGGGTTTATGATAGATGATGATTGATGTTAGAAATTTCATTCTTTTATTGTAATTAATAAACAGTAATGATAAAAACTACTAATAAAAGAGATTCGTACAGAAACTTTTTACAAGAGGTATGTTTTCTGCATGCTTGGCGTCAAACGAAGCAAATTTCCACTCAGTAGTGTCTGCGATGTGCCAAACACTATACTAGATAATCAGATGTGTAATTACTCTGTGAGTTACATATATCATCCTTTTCTTTCCAGAGATGGTCACTAAGGCTTACCCTGTGATTGACCTGTTACTTAACATTAAACTAGCCGAGTATAGAGTTTAGCTTTACCTCTAGCTCTATCTAATTTCCAAGCTTGGCTATGCAAGAAAACAAAGTTAGCTCTCTGGAAACTGCACATAAGAGTGGTTTAAAGTTTGGCTTTATAGTTAAAAAGTCCTGAGGTCAAACCTCTTTTCTGAGCCACTTACTAGCTGTATGGACTTTGTGCAAAAAAACTATCCCTCTAAGTTAGTTTCTTCATCTGCAAAACAAAGACAATCAATCCTATTTCACTCAGCTGTAAGAGGATTAAATGCACTAATTTGCACAATCAGCACAACTATTAGCTACCAGTATTATCTCAAATGCAAAGCTGCTCCACATGGAATAAGTACAATGCATATATACAAATGCAGTTTTCAACTATTCAGAGACCCAGGTTCCATGGAGAGAATCTTACGCTGCCCTTCAATTAGTCCTGCCCTACTCAAGTCAATTTAGGAAAAGCTTTAACAGGGAAAATGATCTAACAAGATTCTCCCTGCAATGAGTCTATGAGGAAGAGCTCTGTAGGCTTATGTTCTTCCTTTCATATACTTTGTCTGAAACCTGAAACACGACTAAAACAGTCTCTTCCTAGACAGCCTACTCTTCCCTTCACTCACCTGTTCTGGGTACTTGCTCCCAACAATCTCTGCTACAGTGTTGAAGGAATCAGCATCTGGATAGCTCTTTGCTCCCATCTTCAGCTGAATGACAATTCTGGCTCCATAAGAAGCCATTCCGGACATCATTTCTGCATCTTCTACTGTAATGCAAGCCGTTGGAATCTTGGGCACACCATCCTGGTATTCCTGAATGCCTGTGTGAGGACTTGAGAAAAGAAGTCAAAAGATTACTCTAAAAGTGAAAATATAACAAAAGTATCTTTAACAGTCCCCTGCATATTGCCGCTTCTCCTTGCACTTGCATATGATGGGTAAAGTAGCTGAGTAGTATTAACTTACTTGATTTTAATGTGAATGTAATTGTTCACTTTTGGTAAACATAATTATGAAACTTCAATTTAATACGGCACCTAACAACAATGTCACTGAAAATATATGGGTTTATTTTGATAATTTGGATAATCCTTCAGTGTTGCAAAATGCCTTAGACTCTGAAGGACACTGGTCATGCCCACGTGACCAAACAGTAAACACATCTGTATGAAGAGATGAAAAGAGTTCTAGAGTTCACCAAGGCTGCAGATGACAAGGCCTACACGTCAGGAGAAAAACTGGCCCAGTGGGATCCACAGTAAGGGTCGGTGACCTACATTACGCTTACTCTCTCCCCACCTAAATACTAAGGTCTGAACGCTGAGCCCAATGTAAGTAATAGAACATGGTATACAGCACTTACAAAATATTGTTTGAAGAGAAGTATGTAGTAAACTCAGGGCAATTTATTTACTAACTCAAGAAAAAGAAAGCAATTATAATTTGGTTTTGCGATTATAATTTCAGTACTAAAAAGAGAACACACCCTATATGGTCAATTTTTTCATGTTATTTTTCCAGATGCTTCTTGTTGTTAGGTGCTACTGAGTAGATTCCAGTTCTTGCTGAGCCACTGTATCACAGAATGAAACACTGCTTGGTTCTGCACCATCCTCCTCACAGTCCTTGCGATGTCTGAGGTCATTGTTGCAGCCTTTGTGTCAATCCATTTCAGAGGGCTTCCTCTTCTTCACTGACCCTCCACCTCACACGATGTCCTTCTCCAGGGACTGGTTCCTCCTGATAATATGTCCAAGGTACGTAAGAGGAAGTCTTGTCATCCTCGTCTATACAGTTCTTTGAAGGCACATTTGTTCATTCTTTTGGCAGTCAGTGATATGTTTGGTATTCTTCACCAACACCATAATTCAAAGGCATCAATTCTTCTTCAGTATTCCTTGTTCATTGTCCAGCTTTCACATGCATATGAGACAATTGAAAATACAATGAGCTGGGTCAGGTGTACCTCAGTCCCCAAAGTGATATCTTTGCCTTTTAACCCTTTAAAGAGGTCTCTTGCAGCAAATTTGCCCAATGCAATATGTCTGATTTCTTGACTGCTCTTTCCATGAGGGAAACACTGGTAACATAGTGCTTAAGTGCTATAGCTGCTAACCAAAAGGTCAGCAGTTCAAATCTGCCAAGTGTTCCTTGGAAACTTTACGTTTCGGTTTTTTGTTCGGTGCTTCCAAGAGCATTGATTATGAATCTAAGTAAAATGAAATCCTTAACAACTTCAACATTTTCTCCATCTATCACAATTTTATTCGTCCAATTGTGAGGAGTTTTGTTTTCTTTATGTTAAGGTATAATCCATACAGACAGCTATAGTCTTTGATTTTCAACAGTAAGTGCTTCAAGATCTCTTTCACTTTCAGCAAGCAAGTTGCATCATCTGCGTACTGCAGGTTGTCAATGAGCTTTCCTCTAATCCTGATGCTACTTTCTTCTTCATCTAATTTCGTCTCTCCAATTACTTGTTCAGCATACAGATTGAAGAAGTATGGTGAAAGGATACAATTCCGAAGCACAACTTGGTTTTAAACAGTGCAGTATCTCTTTGTTCTATCCTAACTACTGCCTCTTGGTCTATGGACACATAACTTATAAATGCATTAAAGTGTTCTGGAATTCCCATTCTTGACAATGTTATCTACATTTGTGACGATCCACACTGCTGAACGTCTTTGCATAGTCAATAAAACACAAGTAAACAACCATAGTACTCTTTCAGCTAGAATCCATCTGATATCAACAATGAAAACCCTTGTTCCACATCATCTTCTGATTCCAGCTTGAATTTCTGGGAGTTTCCTGTTTATGTACTGCAACTGATTTTGAATGATCTTCAGCAATGTTTAACTTGTATGTGACATTAACGAGATTCTTCCATAATTTCTTCATTCATTTGGGTCACCTTTCTTTGGAATGGGCATGAATATGGGTCTCTTCCACTTGGTTGGTCAGGTAGCTATCTCTGAACCTCTTAGTATAGAGGACTGCGCACGTCCAGCATTGTTTTCGTCCATTGAAACATCTCATTTGGTATTCCAAGAATTCCTGGAGCCTTCTTTTTTGCCAATACTTCCACTGCAGGTTGGACTTCTTTTTTTTCATTATCATTGGTTTTTGATCATATTCTATGTCCCAAAATGGTGAATGCTGACCAATTCCTATTTTACAGTGATGCTGTATACTCACATTCCTACCTTCTTCTTTCTATGCTTCCTGCATCTTTCAGTATTTTCCCTATAGAATCCTTCAACACTACAACTCAAGGCTTGACTTCTGTCTTCATTTCTTTCAGCTTGAGAAATGCCAAGCTTTATCTTCCCTTTTGATTTTCTGATTCCATGTCTTTACACATTTCACTCTCTTCTTGTGCTGCCCTTTGAATTCTTCTGTTCAGATCTTTTACTTCATCTTTTTTTTGTTTTTCATCATTCACTTTAGCTACTCTACACTCAGAAACAAGTTTCAGAGTCTCCTCTGACATCAATTTTGGTATTTTCTTTCTGTTTTGTCTTTTTAATGACCTTTATCTTTCTTCTTGTATGATGCCCTTGAGATTATCCCATAACTTCTGTCATTAGTGTTCAATGAGTCAATCTTACTCTAGAGATGCTCTCTAAATTCAGGTGCGAGATACTCAAGTTTGGCTCCCATAGATTTGCTCTAATTAGCTTCAAACTTGAAGTTGCATATGAGCAATGGATGGTCTGCTACACAGTCAGCCCCTGGCCTTGTTCCAACTCATGCTATCAAGCTTCTCCACTGTCTGTTTCCACAGATGTAGTTGACTTGACTCCTGTGTATCCCATCCACTGAGGTTCAGACACGTCATCACCATTTGTATTGTCGGAAAAAAGGTATTCACAATGAATAAGTTGTTAGGCTTGTAAAATTCTATCACGTGATCTTCAAGCCATATTTTCCAACTGAAAATTCTATCACGTGATCCCCAAGCCATGTTTTCTAACCTGTCTTCTTTGTTTCTAACTTTTACATTCCAAATACCAGTGATTATCAATGCATCTTTTTTGTTCAATAAATTTAAGACTGCAGAAGTTGGTAAAAATCTTCAATTTCTTCACGTTTAGCTCATTTGTGTTGGCACATAAATTTGAATAATAGTTGTATTAACTTCTCTTTCTTGCAGGTGTATGAATATTATTATTTATTTATTACAGTAAATGAATAAAATTTCTAACATCTATCAATTATCTCAACTATGATAACCCCTCACCCCCTCCCACCCTTGTAGCTGTCAACATTATTTTCTTTTGTAGACAATTCTATTTTTAACTCTTTGTAACAGGGGTCTCACAAAATATTTGTCCTTTTCACACTGACTGATTTCATTCAGCATAATATCTTCCAATTGAAACAATGTTACAAGATGTTTTCTAAAATCTATATTGTTTTTTATCATAGCATAGTGTTCCATTGAGTGTATGTACCACAGTTTGTTTATCCATACATATGTTGATGGGCATCTGAGTTAACTCCATCTTTTAACTATTGTGGACTATGCTTCAATGTCTCTTCGTGTGACAGCTTTTGTTTCAGAAGGATAAATTCCAAGCAGTAGGATTACCAGATCAAGCGGTAAATCTATTTCCAGCTTTTTAAGGATGTGCCAGATTACTTTCCAAAGAAGTTGTACCAATTTGCAATCCCACCAGCAGTGTAGGAGAGTTCCAATCTTTCCACAGCCTCTCCAGCATTTGTCATTTTGTGTTTTTTAGATCATGGCCAACCATGGGGTGAGGTGGTATCTCGTTGTAGTTTTGATTTGAATTTCTTTTAATAGATAATGATCACAAGCAATTTCACCTTTTCCTTTTGGCTGCCTGGATATTCTCTTTAGAGAAGTATCTGTCCATTTCCTTTGCCCATCACTTAATTGGGTTATTTACCTTTTTCTTGATATTTTGCAGAACCTTGTAGATTATGAAGATCAGATGACAGTCTGACATGTAGTTGCCACATATTTTTTCCCATTCTGTAGGTGGTCTTTTAACTCTTTTAATAAAGTATTTGGGTGAGCAAAAGTGTTTGATTCTTAGTAGTTCCATTCATCTATTTTCTCTTCTGTTAATTGTACTCTGATTATTAGCATTTGAAGTCTGTCAAAGCTGTGTAACATCCATCATTGACCCTATTTTTTCTTTGTTTTGCATTTTACATTTAGGTCTTTGATCCATTTAGAGTTAGTTTTCGTGTAAAGTATGAGATACAGTTCTTGTTTCAGTTTTTGCAGATGGAAAACCAATTTTGCTAGCACCATTTGTTAAGAGAAAACTGCCACATCTGCTCTTCATTGTATTGTATGAATATTATTGTATCACTGATAGCATTGTACTTCAGTGACCCTGAAATGTTCTTTTTAAGCATGAATGCAATGCCATTCCCTTCAATTTGTCACTCCTGCCATAGTAAACCATATGACTGTATGATTCAAAATGGCCAAGCCCAGTCCATTTCAGCCCACTTATGCCTAGCATATCAATCGCAATGTGGTCTATTTTAGTTTTTACAACTTCCAGTTTTCTTAGAGTTATACTTAGTACATTTCATGTGCCAATTATTAATGCATGTTTGTAGCTGTTCCCTCTCATTCTAGTCACGCCACATCAGCAAATAAAGGTCCCAAAAGCTTTACTCCTTTCACGTTATTAAAAATGACTCTGCTTTGAAGAGGTGGCTCTTCCACCCTTGTCTGTCAGTTCCTTGTACTGTAGTGGTTTGTTTGCTGCTGTGACGCTGGAAGTTACACCACTGATGTTTCAGGTATCAGCAGAGGCGCTCATGGTGGACAGTTTTCAGAGGAGCTTCCACACTAAGACAGACTAGGAAGAAAGATCTGGTGATCCAGTTTTGAAAACAATTGGCCAGTGAAAACCTTATGAACAGCAGCAAAATACTGTCTGATATAGATGCTTTTAAAACTACTAGGAACAGATGTACAGTAGTTGACAGTTACATTAATTTACTGTTCATTGAGCGTCTGTACCTGCTAATGTAGTTTATCAAACTAAGTTTCTATAACTGCTCTTTCAAGCTGTCCTTTTCAGCCCTGAGTAGATCACCAAACCCTCTCAGACCCCCGTTTCCTCAGGACACAGTGACTATGGCTTCTGAGAGTATGCTACATCCTGCCAATCTCTTCTTGTTTTCTGTTAAAGCACAAGCCAAAGACTCCTTTTTAAAGTTAGCTTTACAAAAAAAAATTGTATTTACAAGTTTTTTTTAGGCTGTCAGATAATACAGAACTACCTTCCTCTTCCTTTTAGCCATAACCCATTTTGACTCTTGTACAGACGGTAGCTTGGTGCTTCTCTCCCGAGGGAATTACTCCAACCTCCATGTGCACAAGCACAACGATTCAATCGTGTCTGCCACTGCATTCTTGGTGTAATTGCAGGGTTGTGACCGTATTTCAGGTGATTACTTATTTACTTAGAGAAACTCCACAGCAAAACAATTAAGGACACGAACACTTCCACAGACTGCATGGGTGTAAGTCACGGCTATACCACTTGTTGCTAAGTTGCCTTGGGCAAGCCATTCACATCCTTGCTTTCATTGTCTTCCTGAATAAGTGGCAATGATAATAATAATAATACCCATTCCCTAGAGTTCATTTTGAGGATTCAGTTAATTTGTACAAATCAAGCACCCTGATGCATGGTAAGTAAACATTCAATAAATTCTAAATATTTACTGAGCTGTAGTATTAGCCTTGTCGAGAAAGACTGTCTAATCCCAAGTCCTTAGTACCTTAGTACTTAAGGTACGTAATACAATTTGAGTATACTATTTTTGGACATTTCTTAAATGTTGACTGAAAATTTCCTTCTTCATTAACAGAGAGACAGGTAACTTCTGTAGCCACAACTTGGAACACAGGGACCTGAAATCTGAGTCTATACTTAAAGAATATACGTAAGTGTCCATAACTGTTGATTCTGGGCGGACTCTGGAGGCATATAACCTAGGTCAAATCTTGGTTCCACCATTCTCAACCCACATGACACTAAACAATTCAGAATACATCTCTGCTTCTGTTTCTTTCTCAATAAAATGGAGAATAACACTCGTAATGATTTCATAAAACTGGTAAGTGGAATGAAAGAGATAGCAAGTATAAACGATTTAAGTTAATGTCTACCAAATATTAACTATTCAGTCAATATTAGCTATTATTATTATTATTATTTTAGTGCTAATATTCTCCACTAAGTTGGGAGAGTGACTGATGACTTAAAAATACCTTGAGACATGTAGGAAAATAATTAGTTGCTATACACATCAACTTACATGATGTCTGGGATTCAACAAACTCTCCTTGTTTTCAGACTCATACTAAAGAGAAGGTCAGTATAACACTTCTTAAGAATGTTCTTTTAAATGATGCTTCTAGACTAATTTATATGTTATAGGTTATTGAGAGCAGTGAAGCACGCACACACCTGGGGCTCCACTGAGACAAATGGTACTGAAAGATGTTTTCCAACTACAGTTCTGAATTCAAGCTATAAAAGTCTTTGAATTTGTTTTGTAGTTAAGCATGTCCTGCAGTGTGGGGCATACATCATTGTTTAGTAGAAAAGAGTAAAATGAAGACTCAACACTTTCATTTAGACTCACTCACTTTCACTCTAATAGAAGTTAATTGTCCTAGAGGGGGCAGTCAGCATAAACATCACCTTCCTGTTGTATTTACAGGCTGTGCCTGCCTTTTAACATCAGCAAAGCGTAAGCTTCAGAGGAAGCTATCAAAAGTCAAAACAAGGATTAGTATCAATCCTTCACAAGCTCTTCCAATTAGAACAAATTTAGCAAGCTTGCAGAATAGAAGACAGCATAGAAAAATTAATTGTATTCCTACACAACAGCAATGAACAATGTCCAAAGGAAATTAAGAGAACAATTCCATTTACAACAACAATGACAAGAATATAACAGGAAAAAACTTAACCAAAGGAATACAGGACTTGTACACTGAAAACTACAAAACATTGCTAAAACATATTAAAGAAAATCTAAACATGTGGAAAGTCATCCTATATTCACGGACTGAAAGAGTTGATATTGTTAAGAGGGCCACACTCTCCAAAGTAATTTATAGATTCAGTGCAATGATTATCAAAATTCCAGCTGTCCTTTTTGAGGAAATTCATATGGAAAAGAAAGAGGCCCAAGAATAGCCAACATTATTTTGAATATGAAGAAAAAAGTTGGAGGACTCACACTTTCAATTTCAAAACTTAGTCACAAAGCAACAGGTATCAAGCCACTGTGTTTCTGGCATAAGGATAGATACAGAGAGAAATAGACACAATTCACAGTCCATTAATAAACCCTTACAATTATACTCAGTTAAGTTTTTATAAAGTTGCTGTTATGGATTGTACCATGTGTCCCAAAACTACAAGCTGTAAATTCTAATTAGGGTTATAATCCTATAATGAGTTGTCTTTGTTCTAATAATGAGACAGGATTAGTCTAGGGTGGGTTTTAAGTCAGTCTCTTTTAAGATATAAACGAGATTAAAACAAGTAAACTAAGAAGTGGAGATGGGATAAAAGAAATGCCAAGTAAATGGAGATCTCTGAGGAACAAGGGAGCAGAAGTTGAAGATATGAGGACTTCTCTCCAGAGCCAACAGAGAAAGAAAGGCTTGCCCTACACCAGCACTCTGAATTCGGACTTCTAGCCTCCTAAACTGTGAGAAAATAAATTTGGTAAAGCCACCCACTTGTGGTATTTCTGTTATAACAGCACTAGATAACAAAGACTGTTATCTTAGTTCACTTGTCAGCAAGTCAACAGGGATGGAACAGTATTTCAGATGGTGCCAGAACAACTGGGTATCCACATGCAAAACAATGAGTTGGGTCCACACCATGGCAGATACAAAATTCCACTCAAAATGAACCATGAGCATAAATATAAAAGCTCAATCTATAATACTCATAACAGAAAACATAAGAGTAAATCTCCCCAATGTTGAGTAAAGAAATTTTTTTTAGATACAATAACAAACTCTTAACTCACAAAATAAAAAATGAATTGAACTTCACCAAAACTAACAACTTTTGTATGTGAAAAGACAGCATCAAGAAAGTAAAAAGGTAAGCTGCAAAATGGGAAAAAATAGTTGCAAATTACCTATCTGATAAAGGACTAGTATTCAGGATATAGAAAGAACTCCTATGACTCAATAATAAAGACAACTGAATTTTAAAAATGGGCAAAGGATTTGAAAAGATATTTCTCCAGATACAATCTATAAATGAGAAAGAAGTACACAAAAAGATGTTCAACACTATTAGTCATTACCCACTGCCATCAAGTCAATTCCAACTCACAGCAACTGCATAAATCAGGGTAGAACTGCCCGCACCGAGTTTCCAAGGAGCGCCTGGTAGATTTGAACTGCAACCCTTTTGGTCAGCCACATAGCACTTAACCATTATACCACCAGGGTAATGCAAATCAAGACCACAATGAGATACTACATCACACCCACTAGAATGGCTATAATAAAAAAGACAGGTAAAAACAAGACTTGGCTAGAATGTGGACAAACTGGAACCCTCATATATTGTTGGTGGGAATGTAAAATCGTATAGCCAGTTTGAAAAATTGTTTGGCATATCCTCAAAATCTTGAACATGCAAGTCACAGGTGGCCCCTCAATCCACTCCTACATGTATGTATGCAAGAGAAATGAAAAATATGTTAACACAAAAACTTGCATACAATTGGTAATTGCAGGATTATTCATACTAATCAAAACATGGACATAATTCTAATGTCTATCAACTAATGGATGTATAAATAAAACATAAGATATCTATAGAACAGTTTTCAGCAATAAAGGAATGAAGTACCAATATATGCTACAACATGGATGAACACTAAAAATATTACGCTAAGTAAAAGATGCAAATCACAAAACGTCACATCTTGTAAAATTCCAATTATATAAAATGTCCAGAATAGGTAAATCCATTGAGACAGAAAGTAGCTTCGTGGTTGCCTAGGGTTGCTGGGGAGAGGAAAATGGGGAGAGACGATAATGGGCATAGGGCTTTCTTCAGCAGTGATGGTTGCAGAATTTTGTGAAACCATTAAATAAAAATAATAAGAAATTACACATTAAGAGAGGTGAATTTTATAGGGCATGAATTATATCTCAATAAAAATTCTATTATAAAAATCAAAATAAGAATGTTAAGTTTTCAGGTTTCTCATTAGGAGGAAAATTCTGGTATCTTCATCATCCAAAAATCATGCCCCCGTGGACCTTAGTTACAAGATGTATAAAAACAAAATCTGCTATTATCTCTGCTTACACGATTGTATGCCCCAAAGAGAAAATGCAAAAATTTGTATTAACTTTCTTTTTCAAATTCCACTAAATTTCTTGTATCTCTTGTATAAGTAACATAGTTTGAAGTCAGTTGTATAGTTTTCTTTTACCTATATAAAATAAGTAGAGTATTTGAACAGTGAAATTTTGTCATTTGACTACACACATGAAATTCCTGTAATGCTAATTAGTGATGTCTGACTGGTTCTAAAAAAAAGATAGCAGTTCTTTTACATTTTTATGTATTTCAAAATTTAAAAAGCTCAAATCAACCTTTAAAAGTAGATGTCAGCTTGTATGGTAAGTATCCAACAAGAGGACTTGTAATACACACACACAGACATACAGACCCACAGACCCACAGATGTATATAATGCATTGACAAAAATAAAAGTTATTCACAACACAATAGAGTCTGGGAAAGTCTCCTAAAATAAAAGGTCTAAGATGTGGAAACAGTTGTGAGAACTGTGAGCTTTTGTTTCCACAAATTTTCTTTTTAACTTCTTTACTGGCAAGGCTAAGAAAAGCACTTATTTTGCTTAGGAGAGAGATTTTTGATTGAAACATCAGTTTCAAAGTAACTCTCTTGGAAAAATTACAATAGATTCCATTAAAATTTTTTGTTTCAGCTTTAACACCTCAAGAGTAAATTGTCTCAGACTTTTATATTGCCTTTAACAACAATAAAAGCAAACTATCTAAGACTTTTATACTGTCATTAACAACACAAAAGCAAAATGATTCATTTACACAGTAATTTCACAGAGGGGAAATATTCAAACATTTTCAACTCCCACAGGTAAAAAGCACCCTGAAGTATAAGTTGAAAGGCCTAAATTTCAGTCCTAATTTTTGATTCAGCTGAGACAGCAGAAGAAAGACAAGGAAAGTCAAATTCTTTAATTTAATTGAGGACAGACTCCACATGACCAAATCTCAAATGAAATGTTGCACACCTTATGTTCACGTGCAGGTCTCAGTAAAGAGACTATTGCAAACATGGTGTTGGAGACATACAGCTTCTTCCAAAGTACAGGTGGTTAACCAACTCCGTCCGAGTGTGAGAGAGAAGGAAGACGGCCAAGTGCTCAGGGGAACAGTGTCACTGGTGTGTTACATCCATGTAAGGTCACATCCTATAGGAAAAACATTGCTTTTTTCTCTAAAACACAAATATGCAGGGAAGATTTAAAGATGTAAAGAAATAAATATAAATAGATATAAAGCAAAAGACACATAAAAGAAAAAAGAAACTGCTAAAAATTTACATTTAATAGTTTGTCAGCTATAAAGTATTACATAAATATTAGTTTTTATTATTATTACTTAATTTTCAACCCTCAGTGAATACCACAAAATACATTAGTTCCCATCTTTCCTTCCTGAATTTGCTCTTCTTTACAAATTGCAATTTTTACTAACACATTTGTTTAATCACCTCTGTAATTTTTAAAATTTTCTCCTCAGGTCCCAACTCAGCAGGAACAGATGCTCACCGAGGACCAAAATGACATGGGTGAAAAACAACCCAGAAGACAAAGAGACCCCCAGCAGTGGGTGCCTACATCGACTTGGGACTGGAAGAACCGGATGGTGCCCGGCCACCACCAGTGATAGCCACGATGGAGCTCACTAAGTTGAGTCTCACTGGCAACACAATAATAAAAAAGGGTGCACCCTGAGATCCCCACTAAAAGACCTCAACTGATGGTCCAGTGGTTTCGGGGTTCCCCTGGGAGCATGGCCCCTCGCCCTGATGCTGCCCTTAACCATAAATCATAATGAAGGTCCACGCTTTGGACAGGAATGTATTGGACTTGGCGATGCAGAGTGATCATATATTGGATGCACTTTATGGTTCTATACATCTATAGGATGTCATCCTGCTGACCTCTGGCTGGAGGAAGGAGAGTGGGTGGAGAGGAGGGGAAAGGAGACTGTTGGGAGAATGAGACATGTATGGAGCAGAGAGGAATAGTGTGCTGTCACCGGGCAGGGAGAGCAGTGGAAGCTGCATATAGGTGGGTATGTAAATTTACACGGGAATGTACATTTTCACTCAGTTATATTAAATAAAAAATTAAAAAAAAATTTCTCCTCAAATCTCTATTGCTATACATACACATATAAAAAGATATGCCTACGTGTAGAAGTATTAAGCAAAATGGAAATTTTCCTGGTCTTAGGATTGACTTGTATCCTTCCCCCTAAATATGTGTTGTCAATCCTAACCCCATACCTGTAGTTATAATCTCATTTGGGTATAGATTTTCTTTATTATGTTAAGAAGCTATTTCAGTATAGGGTACGTTTTAAGTGAATTACCTCTGAGATGCAAAAAGAGCAGAGTAGGCACAGGGAAGTAGACAGCAATGGGTGAAGACGGATGTCCTGTCACTTGAAGATCACCAAGTACCCTCTCCCAGGGCTTACAGAGAGTCATAGAGATTCTGCATCCAGACTTCTAACCTCCTAAACTGAACTTTTGCTTGTTAAAGTCATCCACCTGTGTGGTATTTCTATTACAGCACCACTGGGTAACTAGATATTTTAGAATAAGAAAAGTATTTTTAAAAGGATAATCTGTTAACAAAGATGAGGATGATGAAAATCATTTGGTAAATGCAGGTTGTAACCTTAACCAACGAAATCCTTGGTCCATGTTCCCAACTAAATATTGTTCTCAGTTTACTCTTCAATGGAAAATAATTCTAACTGATTAACTAAAATGAAATGTATTTAAGGGTCATCTAAACCGGATGACTGCCTTCTCATTCATAAATATCCTAAATTCCTATAATTAATTCTTTTAAATGATGTCACTCTCCTGTTACCTTTGTAGCCCCAAATGTCCTCTTGCTAGCAGACAGCAATTTAATTACAAATGACACTTTTACTACAGACATTCAAAAACTTTAACATTCATTCTTGATTAAAATTCCAGAAAAAAGTATGAACTATCAGCCTGTTTTTTGAGAACAGGATATATTTAAGATAAAACATCAGCCATTCATGACAGAGAAATACTTCTTTTATTCTAGTTGCTGAGCTGATTACAATTCATGACACTTACCCATATTCGTTATGTGACACTGAGTTCATTATGACTTATATTGATCCTATAGTGTTTCCTAGTCTGTAACCTTTACTGAAACCAACTGCCACATCTTTCACTGACAGAGAAGCTCTTTGGATTCGAACCACCAATCTTCTGGTTAGCTGCCAAGTACTGTAATCATCGTGTCACCAAAGCTCCTTAGAAAAACACTTGAACTATGCTTTTCAATGTGTGTCCCACAGAACAGTTAGGCTAAGAAACCTCATGAGGAGAAGTATATCCCACAACTAAATAAATTAACAAAACACTGTATGTTATTTCTCCAATTTGTTGTTGTTGTTAGGTGCCATCAAGCAGGTTCCAACTCATAGTGACCTTATAAAAAGAGAATGAAACACTACCTGGTCCTGCATCATGCTTATAATTACTTTTATGTGCAAGCCCTTTGTTTCTGCCAAGTCCCAATCCATCCCCTTGACAGTCTTCATCTTTTTTGCTGATTCTCTACCTTACAGAGCCTAATGTCCTTCTCCAGGGATTGATCCCTCCTGACAACATGTCCAAAGTAGGTAAGACACAGTCTCGCTATCCTTGCTTCCAAGGAGCACTATGGCTATCCCTCTTTCCAGAACAGATCTTCAGCATATCCCATCTGAGTTTAGAGATCATCTAAGAACAGATTTGATGATGTGCTAAACACTAATTACCAAACACCAGAAGAGTTGTGGAACGACATCAAAGACATCCTACATGAAGAACGTAAGAGGTCATTGAAAGAAAAGACCAACTGGATGTCAAAAGAGACTCTGAAACTTGCTCTTGAACATCGAGCAGCTAAAACAAAAGGAAGAAATGATGAGGTAAAAGAACCGAACAAAAGATTTCAAAGGGAGGCTTGAGAAGACGAAGTATTATAATGACACGTGCAAAGAACTGGAGATAGAAAACTGAAAGGAAAGAACATGCTCCACACTTCTCAAGCTAAAAGAAATGAAGAAAAAATTCATGTCTCGAGTTGCAATACTGAAGGATTCTACACCGAAAATATTAAACAACTCGGGAAGTATCAAAAGAAGATGGAAAGAACACAGAATCATTATACCAAAAAGAACTGTTCAATGTTCAACTATTTCAAGAGGTAGCATCTGATCAGGAACCAGTGGTGCTAATGGAAGAAGCTGCAGCTGCACAGAAGGCAACGGCAAGAAAAAAAGACTCTAAGATTTGAGAGAACATCAACTGAGATATTTCAGCAAGTAGATGTAGTACTAATTGCTCAACTCGTCTACGCCAAGAGAGTTGGAGGATAGCTATCTGGCCAACCAACTGGAACAGATCTGTATTTACTCCCAAGAAAGGTGACCCAACAGAATGCAGAAATTATCAAACAATGTCATTAATATCACATGCAAGATCATACAAAAGTGACTGTAACAGTATATTGACGGGGACCTGCCAGAAATTCAAGCTGGATTCAGAAGAGGATGTGAAGCCAGAGATGCTACTGCTGATGTCAGATGCATCTTGACTGAAAGCAGTGAATACCAGAAGGATGTTTCCCTGTGCTTCTTTGACTAGGAAAAGGCATTTGACTGTGTGGATCTCCATTTTGAGGAGTCATGCATTAACCCGGGAATCTCGGGTGGCATAATGGTTAAATGCTACAGCTGGTAACCAAAAGGTTGGCAGTTCAAATCCACCAGGCATTCTGTGGAAACTATAGGGTAGTTCTACTCCGTACTATGAAAACCAAACTCACTACCATAGCGAACCTACAAGACAGAGTAGCACTGCCCCACAGGGCTTCCAAGGGGTATCTGGCAGATTTGAACTGCTGATTCTTTGGTTAGTCGATGTAGCACTTAACATACTATGCCACCAGGGCCTGGTGCTCACCAGTCCTTCTTCGACTAGGGAAAGGCATTAGACTGTGTGGATCTATGTACTATGACTGTACTATGAGTCAGAATAAACTCGATGGCAGTGGGTTTGGTCAGTCTCCAAGAAGTAATGTCTACAGAAGCATATTTGATACTTAGTATTTCCCAAATTAAATTGACCATGGAATCATTTTTTGTGTACTACTTTAATTATTTCATAAATCTATTGTTTTAAGAAACATAGTCTGTAAAACATTGATTCACTTTCTTAATGAAGAGAAAGCCAAGAATACAGTTTGTGATTTCCCCAGAGAGTTTACTTAAATTATAGTAGCGATAGCATTTCCCACACATCCCATATAGAGATACGTGCTGGCTCCCTTGTGCCACAGTACAAATTCCAAGTCTGAGAATGGCATCTAAAACCCCTTACAATCTAGTCATGTCTCATTTTTTTCTGCATATCATGCCATTATTCCTAGACAAGCCTTACTATGCTCCACCTACACTGAGTTCTTAACCACTCTCAGAAGATGTCTTTCTCCTTAATAATGTGCTGCTGCCTCTGTCTCTACTGTCTCCTCCCTCAAATTTAGTACCTGCACATTTTCCTTCAAGATTGATTTAAAATGGCCTCTCCTCTGTAAAGCTTTCTGCAAACCATTTGGTAGAGCTGGAGACCTGCTCTCCTGTGTCTCACAGCTGTCTCCCTCATACCTCCTTTCACAGCCCTTATTACTTTATGCTGTAATCATGTGCTTAAACATCCTATAGTAGATGTGGAGCCCTGCTGGTACAGTGGCTAAGAACTGGGCTGCTAACCAAAATATCAGCAGTTTGAATCCACCAGCCACTCTTTAGGAACACTATGGGGCAATTCTTGCCCACCCACCCCCCCCACTCCACATGCTCTAGGGTTCCTATGCGTTAGACTCAACTAGAGGGCAATGGGTTTGGGTTTGGGTTCGGATACTAAACATGAGTACTTCAGGAGTGTAGACCTGTCTATTTCTTCTTTGTATCCAAGGAAGTTTTAGTTTATATTGTATTTCTAAGTGATAAATAAATACAGAAATGCTGTATGTATTTGATAATGAATTACATGTAAAGCATAAATAACAAATCATGTCAAGGAATTCTTTTTTTAAAGGTAATGATGATGACTTGTCAGATTTTAAAATATTTATAAAGACCAATCATCAAAATAGGTAGTACTATAACCAATAGCATAGAATACAGATTCTAGAAAAAAATTATTACAAGAAAATCTAGAAAATTCACAATTATGTAATAAATATTAATATAATTACTTATCACTATGGAGAAAAATCAGTTTGGATCCATATTTCACACTGTAATAAACTCTAGAAGAGTTAGTGTTGAACATTAGAAAAAAGTTACAAGTAACATTATAACATTTATTACAGCTGTGAAGAAAAATAAATTTCCAGATATTAAAAAAAGGAGCAAGATAGGAGCAGACACAGAATAAATGAGATTCATTCAAATTAAAATAGTGTTACATTAAAATCCATCAAAATACAGTGTTACATTAAAAGGATTTTAAAATAATAATAAATGTTATAATAGTACATAGAATGTGACATGTGTAGCCAATGTCAACTATTATAGAAAATATTTTGAAAATTATTGATGAAAACTATATCCATGTTCCACTTGGTATGAGGCTACAGTGGGTAACTATCTTGTGAGTCATCTGAAAATATTCCCAAACACACGCACCCCTGCCCTCTTCTACACTGAGACAGAAGACCTATATGATCAGTTACCAGCTTCCCTTGTAAATAGAATTTGGGCTTGTGATATGGTTCTGACAAAGAGAAGGAGACAGAAGTCTCTGTACAGCACCCAAAAAACCCCATTGCCAACGAGTCAATTCAAACTCATAGTGACCCCATAGGACAGAGGAGAACTGCCCCATAAGATTTCCGAGGCTGCAGTTTCTACAGAAGCAGACCACCACATCTTTCTCCCACACAGCAGCTAGCAGGTTCAAATGGCCAGGCTTTTTATTTAGCAGCTGAGTGTTTAACCACTCTGCAATCCGGGCTTCTTCTGACCAAAGGCTCAGAGAAGAAAGTGCTTTGACTCTTTTGCCCTTCCTGTCTCATCTCCACTTAGAACAAAAATGTGAAGGCTGGAGATGCAGCAGACATCTTGTCACTGAAGGTAAGTCAGCAGGGATGAGGGATTAGGGCACATTTACCAAGGAAGGAGAAGCAGGCAGATAGAAGGAGTCTGGACTCTGCTAGCATTGTTGATCAGAAGTCCACCATTAATTTAGTGTTATGTAAAGTAAACAAATTCCTATTTCTGTAAGCCACAATTAGTCAAATTTTCTTTTATTTCTGGCTAAATATATGCTCACACTTTACAATGACCAAAGTAGATAAATCAATGCATTATCTATTTAAAAATTATATGCACTAAATCAAAACTTTCACAATGTACAGTTACATATCAGTTCAAGAAATCAAAATTAAAATTATCATTAGGAGCCATTACATACCCAAACCAAAACAAAGTTAAACATCATGTAAGTTGTGCGGAAAGTATATGCATAGCTGTTGCTAGTGTCACTATAAATTGGTTTGTTCTTTCTTGGTTTCCCAATATGTAGCAAGAACTGTAGATGTGCTTACTTCCTGTCTTCTGGTTATTCTTCTTGGGAAAACAAACTCCTTGGCAATATCATAAAACAAAGGAAAATAACTTATACAGAAAATTTCTCTTCATGTCTGTATAAAAATATGAAAATCTAGAAAAAAATCCAGTAAAGGAACTTCAATCGAGGTAGCAGCAAAATGGGCAACTGAATGGCAAGTAAGTGGCCAAAAGGAATACACAAAAACATGCAGACAAAATAACGATAAGGTAACATACATCTCACGTACTTTGGACATGTCATCAAGTGGTCCTAGTTCCTTGAAAAAGACATGATGCTTGGTAAAATAGATGGTCAGCAAAAAAGAGCAAGACCCTCAGTGAGCTAGACTGACGCAGTGGCAGCAACAATGAGCTCAAGCCTAGCGACGACTGAGAGGCAGGGGCAGGATAGAGCAGTGGCTCCTTCTGCTGTACGCAGAAATCAGTGAGTCAGAACCGACTCAGTGGCATCTGCTAACAACAACAACAGACTGAGTTAATATTCCCTTGATTCTTTGAGAAACTAGTCATCCTGTTAAACTGTGATCATGTGAACATCAGTATTACCAATAAACAGAATTAAATTCTGAAAAGTATGTGCTACAACCTGAAGAAAAGCTAGAAGCAAAGCCTGAAGCTATCACAGTAGCAATTTAAATCCTTGAAATTCTAGGTCACAGGCATTTGAGCACCTGTGGCAAATTAACAGAAAAAATGTCTGTTGAAATGTTCTTTCTTCCACTATCAGTTCCATGAAATACTTGCAGCTGAATCCTTCTGCAATCTAGTCCATCAGTGTATCATCCAGGCAGAATTACAAAGCTAATATTTTCTTGATGTCAATCATTTTTGTGTTCAAGGACACTTTCCGTACATCTGGTAGTGTTTTAACTTTTTATTCATATTTGCATACACCTTCTCAGCCTCTGAGGCAATAGGTACATATTTTAGTTTTCTAATCTTTAGAAAAATCATGTATGAGATCTCTGCCCCACACAATGATTTAGAGGGCACAGAATTAATTCTGAAAAGACTCTGCTGGCACAGATAAGAAAACAGCACTTAGCAACTTCAAAGAAGGAAAATAATGCATACAAATAACATCTGTGCATCATTATCAGCATATTTGTTTAAATAGAGCATCTGAATGAAATAAAAAATAGGTGCCCTTTGATTTAAATTCTTCCTCCCCTTGGTCTTTTTTTAAGACTTTGGGTTTTTTTTTTTTTCTTTTTATACCTTCTGTTGCACGTGTATATAGCTAGTTTTGAACCCCATAATTTAAGGAAGGGCGATATTTTTGTTCCAAGGACTCCCAAGAAAACACCATTCCATCAAAATCACAAAATACCACAAACAAATGTTAGTCCTTCTGACAGACCAACTCATTCTATAGAGGAGAAAACTGAGAGGCTAAGCCCATGATCTCACAGATATGAGCTGCCAAAGCCATCATTTAACTCCAGCAATATGGATCCATTCCTTTCTATTAATTGCCATAGAATCTGTAGCATACTGCTACTTACTGTAGTACTAACAATGATTTTTAATATTATTTGAATAATTATGGTTAATAAGAATAAAAAAATTACAATTGAATATTTCCCCCTGTGTCTGTCAGTTTGTCATTCTGTGACAGCTTGTGTATTTCTATGATGCTGCAGGCTATGCCACCAATATGTCAGTATGGATCACCTTTGGCTGGCACATTTCAGGGAAGCTTCCAAACTAAGATGGACCAGGAAGTAGGACCTGGAGGTCTACTTCTAAATCCACTGGCCAGTGAAAACTCTATGAGTAGTAGTAGCAAAACATTATCCAGTATAATGCTGGATGGTGAACCCCTCAGGTTGGAAGGCATTCAAAATACAACTGAGGAAGAACGGCCTCCTCAAAGTAGAGTATCTTTAATGACATGGGTGGAGTCAAGCTTTTCAGACCCCCGTTTGCTGATGTGTCATAACTTAAAATGAGAAGAACCAGCTTCAAATATCCATTAATAATCAGAACATGGAATGTGCAAAGTTTGAATCGAGGAAAACTCGAAGTTGTCAAAAATGAAAGGGATCACATAACTATTAATAGATTGGCATTAATGGGCTGAAATATATTGGTGGTATTAGCCATTTTGAACTGGACAATCACATGGTCTGCTATGCCACAAATGACAAATTAAAGAGGAATGGTATTTAACAGCTCTGTAGCTGAAATCAATCAAACATGTAACCAAGATGCACTGATAATTACCTGTGATTGGAAGGCAAAAGTTGGAAATCAAAGAAAGATCAGTAGTTTGAACATACGGCCTTGGTGATAGAAAGGATGCCAAAGGTCACATAATAGAATTTTGCAAGGCCATCAACTTCTTCATTACAAATACCATTTTTCAATGACATAAATAGTGACTATACATATGGACTTCACCAGATGGAAAACACAGGAATCAAGTTGACTACCTCTGTGCAAAGACGCTATGGAGAAGTTTGATACTAATCAGTCAGAACAAACTATCAATTGTTCATATGCAAGTTTAAGTTGAAGCTGAAGAAAATAAAACACCATGAGAATCAAAGGCTCAACCTTGAGGACGTTTCTTCTGAATTTAGAGACCATCTGCTGTGATGAACTCTAATAATCAAAGACCAGACAAGCTGTGGAATGACATCAAGGATGTCATCAAGAAGAAAGAAAAAGGTCATTAAAAAGACGAGAAAGAAAGAAAAGACCTAAATGGTTGTCAGAAGAGATTCTGAAATTTGCTTTGGAACACAGAGTAGCTAAAGTGAACAGAAGACTTGGTGAAATAAATGAGCTGAATAGAAGATTTCAAAGGGTAGCTCAAGAAGACAAAGTATTTATAACGGCATGTGCAAAGACTTGTGGTTAGAAAATCAAAAGGAAGGATATGTTCAGCCTTTCTCAAGAAGCAAGAACTGAAGAAAAAACTCAAGTTTTGAGTTGCAATATTGAAGGACTATATAAGGAGAATAATGAAGTATGCAGGAAGAATCAAAAGAATATGGGAGGAATATAAATTCACTATACTAAGAAGAACTGGTTGAAATTCTGTCATTTCAGGAGGTAGCACGTGATAAAGAACTGATAGTAGTGAAAGAAGTCCAAGCTGCACTAAAGACAGCAGTGAAGGTGGCTCTAAGAACCAACAGAAAACCAACGGAGATGTTTCAACAAGTGGATACAATGCTGGAAACATTCATCTATGTCAAGAAATTTGGAATAAAACTTCCTGGCCAACTGACTAGAGAAGATCCATGTTTGTGCCCATTCTGAAGAAAGGTGATCCAAAAACATGTAGAAATTATTGAACAATATCATTAATATCACACACAAGTAAAATTTCACAAAGATTCAAAAGTGGTTGTAGTAGTGTATTGGCAGGGAACTTCCAGAAATCCAGAAGAGGACATGGAGCCAGGGATATCATTGCTGATGTCAGATATATGTTGGCTGAAAGCAGAGAATACCAGAAAGACATTTACCTGTGTTTTATTGACTATGAAAAAGCATACCACTTTGTGGATCATAAAAAATTATGGAGAACACAGAGAAGAATGGGAATTCCAGAACATCTAATTGTGCTCATGAGGCTTTCCAAATATACATAGACATGCAAGACACTAATGGAGGCACTGTGAAAGAATCAGTCCCTGCTCTTGAGGAACAACATTTATTTTTTGAACATTAAACCAAAACCAAACAAACCCATTGCCATCAAGTAGATTCCGACTCACAGTGACCCTATAGGACAGAGTGGAAAAGTCCTGTAGGGTTTCCAAGGAGGCGCTGGTAGTTTGGAATTGCTGTTTTTTGGTTAGCAGGTGTAGCTCTTGAGCACTATGCCACCAGTGTTCCCGCAAGTTTATGCACAGTATGACTACAGACTTAGCGGATGTGCTAACAAACCTATCCAAATTTGCATAACCAAAGAGGTGTAGGTACACGGAAGCCATCGCTGTGAGAGGCTATGTGGTTATTACAGTGACTGTCCATTGCTCTAAATATTTCAGAACTTTTCCCTTGAAATTGTCTTCAACGCCTCTGGCAGCCTTTTCCAAATGGTCAAAATGGAGACAAATTTCATTCTTTAAAATCGGAACTGATTTTTGGAAAGAGCCAAAAGATGATGAACAAAATGAATGACTAATTTGGGATGTTATAAAATGAGACTGGTTTTTGACACATAGCTTATTGATCTACACTAAAGACAGTGTCAAAAGAGAAGCATAAGAAATGTCTGCATCTATCCATGCATCTGTTTGTGCTTAGAAGGAATTAACACAATAATACGGATATCTGATCGGTACTATGACTGATCAGTATTATGACTACAGTATTAGTCATTATAGTATATTAAAGGGATAGTATTGTAATACTGGTACCTGATCAGTAGAGATTCTAGCATATTTATTTTTTAAATGTTTTAAAAAATTATTTATCCTGGCAGTATCTCTAAAAAATTGGCTGTAACCTAAAGCTCAGAAACAAGGAGACTGTGGTGTAAGTTACAACATTCAATTTCAATGGACTATTTCCCAGCCATTAAAATATTAATTATGAAGTCATAAACAACATGAAAATTTTCAGTAGAATGTAGACAAAATTTTAATTTGTATGAAAATTATGATAAGCAACATGATACATGTTTTTGCACAAGAGCAGAAGGGAATACAGGATAATGAAAACATATGAATGGTGGGGAGACTTATAGAAATTTTTCTCTTTTGAACTTTCCCATTTTTAAAAATCAATCTTTAAAGTCACTATTGATATTTGCAAGAGCAACTGAACTATATGACAGCACAGTGTTTACAGTGCTTGGCTGCTAACCAAAACAAAGGGTCAGAAGTTGGAACCTACTAGCCACTCTGCAGGATATGGATCTGGCAGTCTATGGAGCAGTTCTCTGTCCTACAGGGTTACTATGAGTTGAAATCAACTCAACAGCAATGGGTATTTTAGGTTGGTTGTTTTGTTTGTTTTTTGAATCATAAGTATTATGAGAATGAAGATATGATTAACAATATATCTTTGTGGTATGAGTTACCAAATATGCCTAAGGTCAGCAAAAACAACATCTTGAAAACAAGTGATAAGTAGAAATATTCACTCATGCAGAATCTGAAGGTGTGTTGTGCAGTGATCTGGCATATAATTCATGGAAACATAGGTGAGCATGAGTCTGCTTGATGATCACAAGATTCTTAATCCAAATACATGTGACCTGTGTGTCAGTCAAGATAGGCTAAGTTATACTATGCTAACAAACAGGCCCCAATATTCCAGTGTCTTAAAACAATAAAGATTTGTTTTTTGGTGCACTTAACCTATTCACCTAGATTAGCTGAGTGCTCAGCTTGGCTTTACTCTCACTGTGGGATGCAGAATAGTGGAGCAGTCACTCTCTGGAACACAACCAGTCACAGATGCAGAGGGGAAAACACTGTGGCGGCTATCTCTCAAGCCAAAAAACCAAATTCACTGCCACTGAATCAATTCTGACTCATAGCAAATCTATAGGACAGGGAAGAACTGTTCCACAGCGTTTCCAAGGAATGCCTGGGGATTCAAACTGTTGACTTTTTGGTTAGCAGATGTAGCAGAGAATGACTACACCACCAGGGTAGCTATCTCATCCACAACAAAATGGTCCATTCTGCTCTCATTAGCTAGAAAGACTCATATGGTTTCCCCTAAACTCAGACAAACCAGGAAGTGCAGTCTTGTTTTGTGTCCAGGATTATCTATCATAACTGACAACCACAGGGAGCCAAGAGGTACTGTATGAAGGCAAAGGATGTACTGCGATCAACATGAAACCAAGGCTGGGTGCCATGGAAGGACAGGAGGAATTGTCCTTAACCACAGAAATTATGATAAAGTCATATAGATAACTCTGTAGCCATTAAAAACTATATTTTTAAGACTATGTAGAGACAGCAGAAAAACAATTAAAGTATATCAAAAATCATGCACATCTTTCTCCCAGAGAGTAGCTGGTGGTTTTGCACCGCTAACATTTTGGTTAATAGCTAAGTGCTTTAACACATGCACCATCAGGGTCCTAAGAAGATTAATTACTATAAAGCAATATTAAAAACTGGCATTTTATATTCAGACTACAAAGGTAAAATTGCAATTGAACTTTTAGCTTTTTTTAAATTAAGAACAGTATACAGTTTCATGTATTTACTTTAAAAACACTTCATATTTTTCTGGTTACAATCAGAAAAAATACTATATTTATAATCAGAATATTCTAAGTATTCTGAATGTTAAAAGTACTCTGTCAATCTAAATACAAACTGTCAGCTTTTCCTACTGCCTTATTCCCCCTTTCTTCCTCTTCTCTCAGTACACCTCTCCAAGTCATCTTAAACTGATTAACAGTTATGAAATAAGCAGACAAATTTTTCAAAGGATTATATTCTGCTGCTGAGTTTTGAGAAATCAGTAAGGGTTCCTTTATCCATTTTGCATAATTTGAATTCATAATCTGGTTTATGAAATTGAGGAATTAAATTTTTCTTACAAAGAGAGAATGCTTTTAGAGGGGGAATGCAAGAACCAGGGAAGGTAAAAGAAACATGACCATGGTCTTAGTATTCACATGAAATTCCTCCGAACAGGCTGGATTCTTGTCACGTGTCATGAGAAAAATAGGCGGTGATAGGGAACAAGTCCCCTAGAGGCAGAAGGCACCGGTGGGGGGTGAAGGACTGTTGTGAAGTTCAAGTGCAATACTTTCACCTGGTACTTCGAAGTGCACAAATATATTTTTGTAGCACAAAATCAAAGTATAAACAGGACATTACTGGAATGGCATTTTATGAACATCTGGATAATACGTTCCTAAGATCTAGGTTTAGAAGTCCAGGTATCAGCTGGCAATAATTCCAACTCCATCACTAATCAAAACACTTTTCAAACACAAAACCTGTGGTATTTGATGTGATTTCAGATTGCATGGTAATATTCTGTAAGATTTCATTCATTTCATAAATACTATGGCTGTATGTAGGTCGCTATGAGTTGAAATCAACTTGACAGGAACAAATTGGTTTGTTTGTTGCTGTTGTTGTTTAATGGTTGAGGCAAAAGTGCCCTGACCGCATAGTTGTTACACCACTCAGCTGCTGACTGAGAGGTTGGCAGTTTGAACTCCCGAGCCGCTCTGTGGGAGACAGACGCACAGTCTGCTTGCATAGAATTTACAGCCTTGGAAACCCTTCAGGACACTTCTGTTTCCTCCCATAGAGTCACTAGGAGTCAGAATGAACTTCATGGCAATGGATTTGGTTTTTGGTTTTGGTATGTTGAGGTAAAATATCCAAATACAGATGAAATTCAACTGTAAAAAAATTAATAATCAAATGTAAAGGATAATTTCTACTTTTAGAACTACAATTCAACATTTGCAATTAACATCTATACTTGTTTCTGAATCATTTAAAAAAATAATTTCATTAAGTATCTAGTTCCCCATAATATGGTGCCTTTCCAGGTGATTTGTTGCTTTTAAATAGCAAAATAGATATAAGGTTCAGAGTTATTTTCCTAGTTGCTTTGGAAGAATATTATATAAACTAATAGGTCTCTTTTGCTGAGAAATTTCCTAAGCTACCAGGTAAGATGCCTTAAAGCTGCCAACACACTTGCTGAGCCTGTCGTGAGCCTTCTGCTTTAATGAAAAAGAAATCATTCATCAAAACAGTGACTAAGCAAAATTTAAACATTTGGCCAGCAGGTTCATTTTGGCAACCAAAATTCCCTGGTTCACTGAAGGGAGTTAAAAAGACTCATGGGTTAAATTAACCCACTGTGGCCATGTGATCACATAATTAGAAATATTAAGTCAATTTGAAAAACGTTTCCTGGGAACTTGGTTGATCGAAGTTGTGTGCTAGGCTTTGAACCTAGGCAACACCAATAAACAAAAACAAATGCTGCTCCTTTCCTCGTGGGTAAAACAGTCACTTTATTAACAAAAGTTTGTTGTACATTTATTTTTCAGACTAGTGGGAATGCCACCCTCACACTCTCCAACACAGTCCCTGGGTCAGGTATTGTTTATATATTTATCTCTGTATTTTCATCACTTCCGTAGTATATACTCCAGTACACAGTAAGCTTTTCGTGTTTGATGAATGAATTAAAATAATAGACTATTATTTCCATTATTATATCCACCACTGGGGGATGATGGGAAACCCTGGTTGTATAGTGGTTAAGTGCTACATCAGCTCTAGCAGTTCAAATCTGCCAGGTGCTCCTTGGAAAATCTGTGGTGCAGTTCTACTCTGCCCTATAGCGCTGCTGTGAGTTGGAATTGACTCGACAGTAGTGAGTTTGGTTTGGGGGATGATGAGTTTAATACTGACAACTTAAGAAAAAATTTAATCTCTCCTTTTTGTCTGAGCGCTAACTGCTCTCAGCCCCCATGGGTTTGTTTAAAATCAATATCATCTGAATTTCTAACTAAGTCTGACAGAGAATCAGTCACACACCAACTCCAGAGAGACCACGGCTTAAGAAGCAAGGACACGTTGCAACCCCTCCAGAGTCAAATGAACTCAAGTTGAGTGAATAGGAATTCAATAAAGGGCCACCCTCAACAGAGGAGCCTCTCGACTGCAGACACCAGGAAGGTGCCTGCTGAGCTGCTTGGTACAAAGAATGAAATTTTCTGCTTCTACATGCCCCATAAAAATTACAGACGAAGAAAATCAATGGGCAGTTCTCTGCCCTATAGGCTCACTGTGAGTCAGAGTCAACTCAACAGCATATGACAATTTGGTAATTCTATGTAAGTTTTAAGGAACCGCCAAACTGCTTCACTCAGCTTCAGTCTTTGCACTCTTGTTTTTACTACCTTCTCGTGTTCTCAGAAATTTCTTCTCCTATACATTCAGCTACGAAGCTGTTACAGGCCTGTTCCCCATCTGAATCTAGACCTCTCTCTCCACCAGTCTCCTAGTATGAGTTTCCAATTCCCCGACTTCTCCACTCAGACCTAAACATCATTCTTCTCCTGCCCCAGTCACATTTCCTTTGTTTATAACTGTTAGTGGTTTAACATTCTAGAAAGGATACTCCTATTACGTATTTCCTCCATCTCTGAATTGGTTAGGATTATATTCTATTACAAATAACACAATCCCAACTTCCTAGTGGCTAAAGCATGCTAGTTTTTTCTTGACTTCTGTGGAAGTCTGTTGGAATTTAGTCTAGGGCCAGTAGGAGTATTCTATTCCATGAAGTTTTTTGTGATTCACAGACCTTCTAGCTCACCCCTCCACTATTCCTAGGGTTCAAATTAGCAGAGGTCGGATCATCTAGCAGGATGGAGGGAGGAGGAAATGATAAAGAAGGGAAATCCAGTCTTTATTTTATGCTTATAGATAAAAATCAGAGGATTATTATTATGAAAGGGAAAAGAACAGATATTTGGGTATGACTAGCTGCTTCTGACAGTACACTCCATGTCTAATCCTTCTAATCCACTAAATTTGATCTCTGAAGTGAATCTGACATCATATTATTAGAAAAAAATTCCACTTGTAAGCCTTATTGACATCACTATCCAGTCAAAAATTTTCAATGGCTCTCCAGTGGCACAAAACAAAGTTCGTACATTGAGTAGATGCTAAGACCATCCAAAGCCTCATCATCAATTACTTTGCTGACCTTATCGAAAACTCGTACAAAACTGAGACAGCCTAACTACTTACCATAACTGTGTCCATTTACTGAGCACTGCAGGGTTTACATAGATTCTAACCTATCCACACACAAAAAAGATGCAAAATCAATACTATTGTCACTATTTGAAAGAATAGGAATTTCAATTTCAGAAAAATCATCTGAGGATGGTACCATATTTACAAACAGAACACATGGGATTTGAAGATACATCGGCATGATCACAAAGTGCAATGTTTGTCCTATAAGCCCAAATTCAGGTTACAGATTACCGAACCCTCCTTTTGGCTTTGCTTTTGTTGCTAAATTACCCATGATGCCTGTGTCTTCCTGACCTACTGAAATCCCATCATTTGCTGACACTGAAGCCAGCTTCCATGATCTGTTAAATATTCTCTTCTTCAGGAATCCGTGTATGGAACAAACCACTAGGTGTTCAACTATTAGTATATGAGGTACAACAACTGCAACTTTTTCTGGAACGGCCATTGCACATGGTGGCATGGTAGCAAGTTTGCAAACTTAGTCATATAGTTGTCTGTGTGGGAGTTTTTAGCCAGTAAACAAACAACTGTATTGAAACACCCTCCCTACTCACCTGATCTGGCCCTCAGTAACTTTTGTCTTTACCTGAAGACAAAGGAAATACTGAAAGGAAGACATGTCAATGACATTCAGGACATCAAGGGTAATATGATGACAGCTCTGGTGGCCATTCCAGAAAAACAGTTGCAAAATTGCTTTGAAGGATGGATTACGCACTGACGTCAGTGCAGAGCTTCCCAAGGGGAGTACTCCGAAGATGACCATAGAGCTATTCAGCAGTGAGCTGTGTAGCACTTCTTCTAGGATGAGTTTGTGAACTTACTGGGCAGGCCTCATAAGTCTGGAGGCTTGAACCCACCTAGAGGCACCCCAGAAGGAAGGCCTGCTGACTGGCTACTGAAAATTCATACCTTTGAAAACTCAATGGAGCAGTTCTACTCTGAACTTACCAGATCACCATGAGGGGAGATCAGTTTGAAGGTAATTAACAACAATAACAAAAGGAAACTAAAATGAGAAAGAAAACAAATGTAATATTTATTTTTAAAAATACTCCCTCCTTCATGAAAGCGTCTCTGATATCTTTGTCTTTGCGTCTTCTACTGACTCCAGCAGCAGGAAATACTTTTCCCCCATGAATGTTCACAATATTTTGTCTTTACTCCCTTTTAACTCTCATTTATGTTACCTCCTATGTCACGGCCGGCTGTACCCAGCCTGCCCTCACGCTAGGCTGCTCACTCAGAAAGAAACCTGTGTGCTAGTCATGTACATCCCCACTTTGGGTAGCACTTGGGTGTCAGGAATTTAGGTAATAATTTTTTGCTAAGTGAATAAATCTAAATTTAAACATACTAAGTTTGCTTAAGAATAGGGACACCTATTATAGATCTAGCTCCATTCACTGTTGATTATGTTCTCAGTAACAACTTATGATGCCAGAATTAGTAAAAGGAAGTGAGAATGCGAAGAATTTATCACATTCCATGATGTCCTTCTCATGTGCTTCTGCCTTCAGGGCCACAGTGTACTCATTGGGAAATAGAAGATCTTCCCACACTCAGTGATCTGACAAACCTTCCCTGATCCTTGCTGTTGCATTTCCCCTTCTGTTCAAATTTTGTCCTCTCAGCACTGAGCCATTCTATTAACTTCTTGCCCCCTCACTGCTCTTCCCCCATTTCCTGCTTAGTCTTTGTCATAAGATTATAAATTGCTCCTTAAAAGAAAAACCTTGGCTAAAAAAAAAAGCAAAACACTTCCTCAGACAACTGGCCATACCATTTTGCTCCTAACTAGAGTATTTTCTGTTAGGTTTCTATTTTCTATATTCTAAAATTCTTATGCTAGCTTAGATTTGCAATCTGGATAATTTCTATGAATCAACAACCACCAAGGTATCTGTTCTTAGTCATTTTTTCTATCACTAATGCATAGTAGGGATTTAACAATTGCTTGATGAAGGCAGAATAAATAAATGCATCCAGGGGAAAGACTATTTTGTTTCTAACTCTTTCTCCCATTATATTTTAGAGTTAAATTGACAGCACAAAATCAACTTTGAACATAAATCCATGTACTACCAGTATACTCACAGTGAAAATCCATTTACTAGTTTTAAAAATAAGCACTACAATTTCTTGTTTCAGTAGGACAGAGATTATATTAATGCTGCCTAAGGCTAAGCAACTACAAAGGAAAAGAGGAATAAGGTATTTTACTTCAAAATTTTTGGTTAAGTGTCCAGAGGCCTAAGGGTTATCCTACTACCTCCTACCTATTCAGCCAAGAGCTTAATTCTATCCTGGAGTGACAGGAGACCTAAGACAACTATTCCAGAAGATCCACCCTATGAACTAAAAGTAGTTTTACAGCTGAATACATTTGTACATCCCTGTTCACAGGCTCTAGCCTTCCTACTGCTCAATACCAGTAAAGGACTGCCTAGGAAAGGCTATCTGCCCACACCCCACAGCCAGGCAAGGAAAATAACTGCTACTGGCCAAAGAGCTTGAAAGAAACCCAAAGGTATTCAAATACACTGAGCAAACCAATCCAGAGGATTGATTTTATAGCAAGTACATGGGAAAATCACTGATAGGAATGAAAAGCAGGCTCCACAGCTTTGAGGGTATGGCCAGTATTCTTTCAATGCAATAATAGCTAACCTTTTCAACTGGGAAATTACCTGTTCTGAGAATATGCTATTCTTGGTGATTTATTTTCTATGTAATGTCCCCTCAGTGCCTACATTACTGTCCTGGTGTCTTAGAGAGTATGTGAAACTTTTCACCCATTGAGTGAACATTTAACCCTTTGTAAAGGCAGTGAATGTGCCCTCAGGCTGCTGGGGGGTAACACAGCATGAAAGCTCTCAGTGCGTCTCAGAGTCTATGAGAGAGTTAATGTTGTTGTTGTTAGCTTACATCAAGTCAGCCCTGACCCCTGACAAGCCCTGTAAGATTTTCATGGGCTGATCTTTTGATGTGGACCACAGGGCTTTTCCTGTTAGTTTGTCTTAGTCCAGAAGCTCCAGGGAAAGCTGTCCAGCATCAGAGTAGCTCTCAAGCTTCCACTGACGTACAGGTGATTGACATGCTTGAAGTTCATTAGCCAGGAATCAAACCCCAGTCACCTACATGGAAGGTGAAAATTCTACCACTGAACCACCAATGTCCCCTGGAAGAGTTAAAACCCATTGCCTTTGATGCCTACTTACCGCAATCCTATCCGACAGAGGACACTCACCCTATAGGGTTTACAAGACCGTAATCTTTATGGAAGCAGACTTCTACAGCTTTCTTCTATGGAGCAGTAGATGGTTTTGAAACAGCAACAACCCTTCTGTTAGCAGCTGAGCACTTACCAGGCCTCCTTTGGTAGAACTATGTACTATTGGCACCAAATTACTTGATCAGGCACAGATCTAAAAAGCATCGGCCCAGATGAAAGGAGAGCTATGCTGGGATTTAAATTTAAGCCTTTTTGGAGAACAATTCAACAGTTTCTATAAAAATTTTAAAATGCTTATGTTTTAATCCAGAAATTCCAGATACTAGTAAATGTCATTTAAAAAAATGTACAAAAAGATTCATGGACTTGAATTTTCATTGCAAGACTGTAACAATGAAAAATTGGAAACAGCATGTTTATAAAAATGGAAACGGCTAAATCATAAAAAATAGTTGCCACTGAGTTGATAACAAGTCATGGTGAGCCCATGCATGTCAGAGTAGAACTGTGCTCCATAGAGTCTTTAATGGCTGATTTCTTCAGAAGTAGATCAACAGGCTTTTTCCTCTAAGGTACTTCTGGGTGGGCCTGAACCTTTGACCTTTCAGTTATTAGCAAACTATACCAAAAAAAAAAAAAAAATCAAACCCACTGCTTTTCAGTTGATTCTGACTCATAGCATCCCTGTAGGACACAGTAGAAGTGTTCCATAGAGTTTCCAAGGGGCACCTGATGGATTCAAACTGCTGACCCTTTGGTTAGCAGATGTACACCATCAGGGTTTCCACACTACAAGCCAGGAAAAAAAAAAAGAAAACACTGTCATTGAGTTTATGCTGACTTATAGAGACTCTATAGGACAGAGTAGAACTGCCCCCATAGAGTTTCTAAGGAGTCCCTGGTGGATTTGAACTGCTGACCTTCTGTTTTGCAGCCATAGCACTTAACCACTGTACATGGTATATTGTACAATGGAGTAATTTACAAGGATTAAAAACAATAGCACATAAATTCAACTTTGGTAGAATGGAGTCACTCATGGAAAGCCAACACTCCTCCTGAATAAACTAGATATATAGTTGTGGATATCTGAGAGTTATTGAAGCAAAGAATATCAGAGTAAAATTTCAGAAAGGAAAGAACATTTCAGAGGTGAGCTGAGGACTTGCAGCTATCCCTGAGATTAGTCTGCCGGGTCATGGGTCACCGTAAGTTGGTATTGACTCAATGGCCACTATTTTTCAGGGACAACATGAAACTTTGAGGGGCCTTGAACATGATGGTTTCCCATCAAGCTGTCTCTCAAATTCTGAAGCTGCACAGGGCAGAAGGCTAAAGACCTACACCAAAATCTCTCAAAGGCAACGCAGAGATTCTACATTCTCCGGATGCTATGCAAACATCTACCAGCCTTTCAAATGAAAGACCTGGAGAGCCGTGATTCAGTAATAGGGATACCTGGTAGCCTAAAACTGTAGCCTGATACTGTAGTAATTTAGATTGTGATTTGGTTAACTTAATCAGTCTCTGTATTTGATCTGCCTGGCCAAGGACAAGTGAACCTGCAGAGCTTTTTAAAACAATGCTCAGCCTTTGAAAATATTACTAGGTATACAAAGAGTTAGAAATACATGATTGACAATCAAAAAGATAAAAACAAAAATCAAGAACAATGAAGCAATACTATATATTCTGATATAAAAAGATTTCTGAGTTGTTAAGGAAAGAAAACACAAAGCACATCTATATATGCATATAACCCCATACGTCAATGTATAGAAAAAGATGCTGAAAATATATTCAAATTCATACTGGTGGTTACATCTTATAATACTGACTGAAACAGGGTAGTGGGGAAATCGAGGGAAATATTTACTTTTTAAAAAACTTTCAAAAAGGTAATTAGCTATTAGAATTAGTTAAATGATTCACCACCTTGGAAGTAGGGAAATGTGTGCAGCTTTCTGCATCACAGGAAAGGAGGCACTGACTGCCACAGCTGGAAGATCAGGAAGCCAGGTCCCCATTTGACTTTGAGAAGACAGAAAAAGAGAGGTCAGTGGAAGTAGAGCTAGTGAGGAGATCTCTGTCCATAAATTACCCCAGCAGTGGTGCTTTTAGTCATATCCATTTTGCTCACACAAGTTTTACATTAGTGATTGTTCAATAGGAGAAAAAAAAACAAAGGAGTAACTGTCACAATATTTGACACTGCTGTGCACAAGAACTCAGAAGATAAGCAAGGAATTAGAGAAACACAGAAGCAAAGGGTAAACTCGAAGTAGGCAGAAGATAATCTGATAAAAGAAAATGCAGGCATATGTACCAATCCTGATGAGGCCTGCCACAGAATAGAGAAAATTAATAATTCAAGAGGAATGCTCAAAGTTAGTGTTTGGATGAAACGTGCAGAAGGAGCCCCAGTAAGGCCTGGATTTCTCCAAGGAGTACTAGTACCTTTGTCCCTACAAGACTTATATTTCTCTTATTAATCTTAGTAGATTCTGCCTTGAGACACAGTCTTCACATACACGTCTTCTCCAGTTTCACTTACCACTGAGCCTCCAGTGGATAGAACTGCACTCACTGGGCACATCTCAGTCTCCCATCCTGCCCCTAGCACAGCATCCTTCCACAGCAAGCACTCTGCATGTGCTTGTGATTTAAGCTAAATTGAAAAGATCATTGGCTGAGGGGCTTATCAGCAAGAAAATGGATGAGCATTCACATTACAGGTCACCACCCATTGAAACAACCAGTTTTGAATTATGACTTGAGTATATATTACCTGCTTAGCAACATGCTAGGTACTAAACTCAGCCTTTCACAGCAAAAGAGTGTGAAGACTCTTCTCTCCCAGTCTGCTTTCTAATCAGCCTTGCTTTTCCTCTCTTCCTAAAAGTACTAAGTAGATCTGGGTCTTAAGTTATGGGGAACACAGGGCAGAGAATGGTAACAGGCAGGCAGAGCCGGAGGAGTAGTTCCCAGTGGAGTACCAGTAAATAGGAAGCAAGTGATAAATACTCATCGACCACCTGACAACAGAAAGTCTCTTCTGGCTAAAATGTGGACAGTGTTTGCATAAGGACAACTGAAAAAGACTGTGCTACCAAAGCCTCCCACGCTTACTCCAGTGAGGGAAGATTTTTTTTTACTTTTCATTTTGACCAATAACTCAGTGAAATTTTCCCCTTGATGGTTCATTCCTATCTGAGGATAAAACTGCTTAAGGGCAAACAAAGCTCTTTTGAAATCAATACGAAGCAGATGCCGTGGAAGAAATGACTTCATAAGAAGAGGTCTAAATGTGTTCCCTAAGTCAAAGAGGAGAAGATGGTTTTTTTTTTTATTTTTTGATAAACATGCGGATGCTCCTCAGATTACCCTGGGCACTGCTTTCTGGCATCCCCTGCTTATCAGCCCAGGTTTATTCCCCTTACAGTAGGTTTAATTCTTCCTCAGTGACCCTGATACACTATCTGCTACTAAATTTGCAGCGAGGCCGTATGTGTCTAAACAAAGCTACGGGTAAGTTGTTAGTGCCCCTTAACAGCCAGGGCCAGGGGAGCAGATAACTTACAGGCTTGCCAGACATGGGCCCACGGATTTAGGTGTTACCATTCTACATGAGAACAGAGGGACTAGGCCAATTTTCCTAGCTGGCCACATCACATAGATAGCAAAACAGGTACAGAAGGTACACCAGGAAGCATGGCTCCAAAGCACAGTCAGCCACTTGTACTACCTTGTGTATACTGTCTTATTTAGCACAGTACACAGACGACGAGACCTAGTCTTTGCTTTCAGGGAGGTTACGATCTAGTGACCCCATACAAAACAACTATGTGTCCTTTCACAGCACAGCAGTTGTCAAAATATGAAGCAACTCTGTTTACATGACTCTTGTCTACCTGCTTGTCTCAGTCACCTAGTGCTGCTGTAACAGAATAGCACAAGTAGATGGCTTTAACAAAGAGACATTTATTTTCTTACAGAAAAGCAGACTGAAAGCTAAAATTTAGAGTGTCAGGTCCAGGGGAAGTCTTTCTCTGCTTGCTCTGGAAGGAGGTCTTTGTCATCCATCTTCCCCTGGACTAGAAGCTTCTGAGGCACAGGGACCCCAGATCCACAGGACACACCCTGGGCATTGCCTCTTTCCTGATGATGTGAGGTTCCCCAACTCTGCTTGCTTCTCTTTCCTTTATACACCAAGAGATTACCTTACGGCATGACATAACCTTACACACTGAGCCCCGCGCCATCAACACAACTGCTATCCATCCTCCCTCACTAACATCACAGAGGCAGCAGTTACAAACATATAGGAACATTGCATGGCACCAGGAAATCACCACCTAGTCAAACTGCTACACACGTATTTGGGGGGAATACAATTCAATCCATGACACTACCCCTTTAGAATGCAGGCTTCAGGACCTAGGGCTCCTTTTTTTGTCTTGATCACCTCTGTATCTCAGCTTGGGCACAGGCCTGGTCCATACTAAAAACACTGCCATCTAGTCGATTCCAACTCATAGCAACCCTATAGAACTGCCCCATAGCACCTCCAAGGAGTACCTGGTGGATGTGAACTGCCAACCTCTTGGTTGGTGGATGTAGCACCTAACCATTATGCCACCAGGGTTTCTGGTCCGTACTAAGTACTCAATAACTATCTACATGACCACATATCTGAGGCACCAAACTGTTCTAGACTCTAAGGACAAGGCAATGAACGTGATAAACACGGTTCGTATAGCCTGATGGGAAAAGACAGGCAGGAAAATAAATACACAAGTAAATAAGATAATTTTAATTGAAAGCAAGTGCCATTAGAAAAATAAAACCCAGTGGCTACCCTTGAACCCTTATTTCCCTCACTCCCCATATCCAATCCATCAGCATGTCCTGAAGGTCCTGACCCACTGCCTACTGCTCTACCCAGAGTCCAGCCATCGTAGTGTCTCCCTGGACTCCTGTAACAGCTTCCTAAACATCTGCTCTTCCTACTTCTACTTTTCCTCCCCACAATCTCTGTCTTATTCAGCAGTCAGTGATCTTCCTCTTGATAAATCAGACTGTATCACTCCTTTAGTTAAGACCCGTTTCCACTAACAGAAAATGTAAACTCTTAACCAAGTTGTATTACAACTTCCCATAAAGTTGTGGCCCTCCTAACCTCTTTGACTGCCTATTTCAGCCACATCAGATTCATCTAGTTACCAGCAGAGACGGAATGGTTCTCTGTGCTGAGCCTTCACTTCAGCTGTTACCTCTGCCCAAGAGACTCTTCCCCCAGATATCTGAATGGCAGTTTCTTCTTACCATCCAAATCCAAGCTGAAACCAATGTCCTAGAGAGGTCTTCCTTGACCAGCCTGTCTAGAACAACCACTCCCTCTCCCAAGTCAGTGCTGTACTACACTGCCCCCATTTCATTTTTATAGCATTTACCACTATCTGAAGTCATTTATTTGCATATTTATTTTTTGGTTGCCCCCACCTAGTATGTAAGATACAAGAGGACAGGATGATTGTCCATTATTCACAGTCAATGTGGAGTCCCCAGTAGCAGGCCATAAATAAATTTTTGGGTAAGGAATGCAAGAGTGAGAATAACTGAGAAGATGGCCTTAGGTAGTGCTTAGGGAAAGCTTCTCTGAGGCAGTAATATCTGAGCCAAGGCCCCAGTGGAAAGAATGACTGAGCGAATGACCTCTGTGTCTCAGAAGCCCATCTACCTTACTAATGCCTGGACAAGCGAAAGTCAACCAAATCAGGTTGTGTGACAAGTGGGAAAGAGTACTTAAAGAGACTTCTATTTGCACATGAGTGAGAACTGCCAGGCCTTGGCCAGAGCTGGGGACTGTCCAAAACATCAAATTATTTGTAGCTTAGATTAACACATCTGTGCATTAAATAACTAGCAGGACTCAAAACTGAGGGTTCTTCAAATATGTGTCCAAACGGGCCTGGGAAGCACCAGAAATAAGCTCTGGCTACTCTTTTGAGGGGCTGTGAATATCTCAGCCTAAGTCACTGTCAACTTTTTTTTTTTTTTTTTTGACATCTTACAAAAAGAACTTCATTTGTATTTCAAGGTGTCCATTGGGTCAACTGAAAACAAATAAGAATAGGGGAGAAAGAGAGAGACAGAGAGGCCACCTGGAACGTGAGCACGGAGACTGATGAGAGCTTCTCCAGTCTTGCCATCTGGTGTGTCCTGGCACTTGTCATCTAAATTGCTCTTCTCCTGAACAAATTTAGTTTCCCCCAGACATTTCAGCTTAAGTGAGCTCATACAGTCTATATGACACCTGTCAAAAGAAGAGTGAAAAATTTTTCTAAGCCCTGAACTGAAGTGGGGGGTTGGGAGGACAGAAAGCGGTAAGCAGGTGCGGGAGAGAGGGCAAGAAGGAGGTATGCACGCAGAGCAGGCAGAACGCTTTCTTGGAGGCTCAGTGTATTTTTATATTTACCTGTAAATCTAAAACCTGAAGGTGGAAAGGAAGGAAAAATACCATATCCAACCATACTTGCAAAGGGAAATAAGGCTGAACACATGAAATATGAAAATAGTACTAACTACTTTCACCCTTACCTACTGTACTTTTTGGGGGAGGGTCTGTTTGTTGTGTTTTGTTTTGACTTAAGTGTTTTGTTTTAAGAAGAGAGGAAATAGCAATGGAGAAATCTGATCTGCTTTTGACAGCATGACCAGCGCTCTTTTTCCATCCCAGCTGGAACACAATTCAGTAACAGGCAAGGGCAAGCGGAGAGGTGATTTCATTAAGGAAATCTTGATTCTGAGGTTTGCGTATCTATAGATCTGCTTTCTCCTCCCTGGGTCTTGGGAAAGCTGCCAGTGTGGGCAAAAGAGTGAGGATAATGGATAGAAGCTGCCACAGGGCAGATCTCTGGAAGGAAAGATAACACAAATAATTGCCGGGAAGGAACTGCCTGGGCCTTTGTCTTTCAAATTGGAAGGTAACTGACTAAAAATTTAGAAACTGTTGCTCGCCACAGGAAGGTGCTGGATAAGGAGGAGGATGGGAACAAGGGTAACAAATAGAGGCCATAGAAAAATGACCAAATATGCCTCTAAAAAGTCTCCTTCTAGAGAAATCCCCACACAACAGGCTCAAGATTACATAAATCTCTTCAAATCTGCTCAGGGTTGATAACACTGGTGTTAGTGAGTCCGCTGGCAGCTTTCTTCCCTTATACGCCATATACCTAGTCAGCTCAGTTACAACACACTGTTCTCCTTCGTAACCATTAGTACAGGTATCCGAGAAAGAAACTGTTTATTGAGTATATGTTCCTTTATTCTCAATAGTCATGTTAAGACTGTCAGTTCTTAAATTGGAAAACAATCAAAACATGCTTTTCAAAATGTCCCAGAGTCGAATTTTGATGTAACTCAGATGTAAACATACCTAGAATCCTGCCTTTCAAGTAGGATTGAATCCTAAGAATTCAGTTGAGATGATATTTGCAAAGTATACAATGCTTAAAAGATGCTGAATTATACTAGGCTTTCTTCTTCTTCTTCCTTTCTTTGAATTAAGAGATTCCTAGAACTCAATGCAAAAAAATCCAGATCATTAAACTACAGAATAGAGGCATTGGGCAATATTTAGGCTTACCTCTGTAAATTTAAGATGTGAAGGGGAATAAATCCGATTAGAGATAAATACTGGCATAACATCATAATGCTTCTTTGAGATAATCATAAGCAACAGACTCACTTTAAAAATTATTCCAGTCGAGCAATATTTTAGATACTCCGTGGTATTATGGATATAGCCAGGGCTAAGCAACTTGAGGCATGTAAGCAACAAAGATTTATTTCACAGCTTCTTAGCAGGCAAAGAGATGACATTTTGTCTGCCTGGCCTCCCTGGTGATTAAGCACCAAACCCCAGAGAAAGGCCAGCCCGCTGACGTACAGGCTCTTTGCCTGCCGAGGAAAGCTTACCTTTTCACAAGGTTAGTTCCCACTTCCTGTGAGGGTTCATGCTATGGCTCACTTTGCAAAAAGTCCTATCAGAATAAGCAAAGTTAAAACTATTATGTGGCATTTTAGAAGCCCATCAATTGTTCTAACCCTTAAAAATATCAACTGTGGAGGGGGGAAAAAAAACAGAGATTAGATCATTGCAAACCTAAATCAATTTACACTTAATCCTGGGAGGCTGGGTGTAGTCTGATACAGATCTACCCACAAGACTTCAGAAAAAAGAAATACAGTATCAAGACTAAAAGACACGTGTCCTTGTTCTGCCCTTAACAAGCTAAGTGGCCTTCATCCCCAAGTTCCTCATCTGTAAAATGAAGGCATGGAACAGATGTTCTCTATGGGCTCACTCAGCTCTAGTATTTTGGAAATCTAGATCCAAAAAGGAAAAAGAAATACAAACAGGAAGAAACGGCTTATCAAGAATTCCAAGAGCCAATTAAAAGACAAGTGCTGATGGTCTGACAGCCTGGAGGGTCTCCTGAGAACACAGCCCCTGCACCGGCTGCTAGCCTAGAGATGAAACCAATACCGAAGCCAACTCATCAGGCAAAAATTAGACTGGACTATATAAGACATAGAGTAATGCAGATGGTGTGTGTACTTGTTGGCTTAAATAAATACATATGAGGCTGTCTGACCAGCTCCTTTCTAGAGGTGAGAAGAGGGTGGAGAGGAGGGGACAGGTGTTGGTTGAACGAATACTGGAAGTAGAGAGGAGAAAGGAGTAGGGTGCTGTCACAGGATGCAGATAGCGTGGCACAGAGTTAAGTTCTTGCTAGCCATCCAGGTCTAAGGATGATTTCCAGTACTGTTGGTGTTGTAATAGAAAGGTGCACACCCACGGGTCATATTGTAATGTAGCCTGCAACACCTAGCAATGAAAATATGGGAAAACTGGAGGAGATCTAGAAGCTAGTCACTGGAAAAGCCTTCTAATTATTCGACACGTAAAACTACAATTTGGGAAACCCTGGCGGTATAGCGGGTTAAGTGCTACCACTGCTAACCACAAGGTCGGCAGTTCAAATCCACCAGGCACTCCTGGAATACTTGGGGGCTCAGTTCTACACTGGCCCCTGGTGTCACCATGAGTCGGATCTGACTCGACAGCACTTGGCAAAACTACAAGTGAAAGATTCACTTCTCATTGATGCCTTGTGGACAAGAAAGTTCTCTCTGTTCAGATGTAAACACAGTAAGGCAGAGGATACTGATGTGAATACAACCTCTAATTTTTTATTTTATTTTTCTTGTGGGGAGAAATCATGCAAAATGGAATTTATCAAAAATCCCTGTGTTCACAGGGCACAAAGTACTATAAACAGTGGATGCATCTATTTATGATGTTACAGGTTTATTTATCTCAACATAGAGGACTGCATATTAGCACATATAACTCATTTTATTCTGAAAAAGTCTAGCAATACCAGACAAGAAGCATATCAAAGAGAACAACTGACTGAAAGGAAGAGATGTTCTTTGAGTCTTCATGATGAAAAGTCAATGAGGTTATTTGCCAATCCAAAAAATGAAGAGTAGATCATCTTGCCTCATATATACCTGAAAGCTGGGCAGTGACCAATGCAGACGAAAGCAGAACTGATGCCTTTGAATCACAGTGTTGGTGACAATACTGAATATGCCATTTGTTCCAGGGGAACAAATAATGTGTCTTGGAAGAAATACTGCTAGAATACTCCTGAGAAGCCAGAATGGCGAGACTTTGTCTCACATAGTTTGCACATGTTACTAGGAAGGACCAATTTGTGGAGAAGGACATCATGCTTGGTAAAGTACAGAGTCAGCAAAGAAGAGGAAGACCTTCAAAGAGATAGACTGACACAGTGGCTGCAACAGTGGATTCGAACATAACGATGACTGTGGGGATGGTTGAGGACTGGGCAGTGTTTCCTTCTGTCCTGCAGCGTTCACTAAACAACAACAACCTAACAACAACAGATCACCTTGAAAAACATTTACATTTCTTGTTGATTTGACACAAAATACAAATGCAAAGGTAACAAAGAACAATGTAACACTAATGAGGATATAGACAACAAACCCGTTTGAATGTTGTCAATTCAGTAAGACTGCATAAGAAAACTGGTGATGCCCTCAGCTCTTACAGCCCACGCATGAAACAAACTTGCTAACAGCTTTCTGAAATTTTATAACAATCCTAAATACATATGTGATTCACTAGCAATAAAAAGCTAGAAAGCCTAAACTTTTCCAAATTATAAAATTGATGTTTTGTAAAAAAAATAAAATAAACTTTTACAAATTATAAAAACTAAATTTTGATCAACCAAACTGAAGACTGAATTCTCTTCCTATTCTGTCTTTAGAAAATGTAATACATAAGTATTGTCATATAACGAGTAATCAAAGAGTGTGCAGCCATCAAACATCTTGCAGGATTTTTTTTCCACATTTGAAGGTTTAGGACCATAGCGTCATGGAATATCTCTAACATTTGGCAGAATACAGATTAAAGTTTATTTTTTATATTCTAGCTTAATGTGTAGCATTTGGGGTCTCAAAAGCTTTGAAGTGGCTACCTATGATAAGACTATTGGTCTCTACTTATACAGAGCCAAAAGAAAAAGGGAAATCAAAGAAGATACTAGTCTAATAGGATTAATACTCTCATGAACCACAGAGTCTTCTGCTCTGAGACCAGAAGAACTAGATGGTGTCCAGAAACTGACCATTTTGTCCAGGGCCACAATACCTGGACCTTCATAAAATGGGGAGCAGAACCTCATGTTCCTTAAAAAAACAAACAAAAAGAAAAAAGGACTTACCAATTAGGACAAGAGCACTCCCAAGACTCTAGCTTGAGCTACTCTTTAAACTTGGATCTGGTATTTGCCCCTGAGGTCACTTTGTACCTAGATAACAGATTAGCTCACAAAATAAAGAATACCACCCATGAGTATTGTACTGCTTTAAAAGAGTCATTTCCATGAGGCCAAATGGTCAATAATCACTGTAAAGCAAAGGTAAGAATGTAAGGGAGCAGGGAACTTAGATTAATGAGAACAGAAGACCCAGACTGGAAACACTGAGAATGCTCACCAACTGTAATGAACGTAAACAACATCACTGAACAATCTGTGTAGAAAGTCTTGAATGGGAACTGAAACTACTATGTAAACTTTCACTGAACACACAGTAAAAAAACGAGTATGCAACCAAAAAATATAGAAAAATTAACAAGCTCGACAAGCAGTTATATAATAAAGGTATTATAATTTTGCTGATAGCTTTGGCAACTTTCTTATATTTATAATTTATCATTTCTTTCCTATCCTATATAAATGTTGTTTTTCTATCTAAATTTCTTTTTGTAGCTTTGTACTTTTTTGTTAAGTAGGCCCCCAAATTTTACAAGCCCTAAAAGATTTGAGTCCTTCCTTGGCCTGGAATATAGAAGACAGTAATTTTATTTTTTTAATAAACAATGCATATACTAAATGAATGAGTGAACGAATGAAATAGGAAAATGTTGAAAATTAAATTCTTCTCTGAGATCACAAATATTTAATTCATAGAACCATAAACACTGCAACAACAGAAGTCCATCCAGCTCATTCTAACATTAGCCAACCTTTCTTTCTGATGAATTGCAGAAGCTATTAAACAATTACTGTTGACTCAGTAGTGCAGAGGGGTGAATAATTTACAGTATTCTATATTGTACCATATATATGAAGTACACTCATCCCAAAGAAACATTCATGTAAACCCACACTAAGATCTTCTTTTGGAAATGGTCCTTTGAATACATACTCTTCTTCAGCATCAGCACTGCACAGCAAAACAAACCAATAAATGGCCCTTTAAAAAACGCATTCTTCTCAACATCAGCACTGTATAGCAAAAATAAAAATCTAGAGAAAAGCACAGGAACAATTGCTGACTATGAGGTTTTTTCATAAGTTTATTTTAACAATTAACAGCAATTATGTATGGGGTACAAAATCTTCATTTGCATATGGCTATATGGTAAATACTATTAACGGGTAACTCTAAAAATAACCTCAAGACTGATTAACCTAACTCTCATGCTATTAACGAGAAAGTTCAGAGGAAATGGTATTGATTATAGACTGCTAATTAGTTGACTTATCTGGGGTACTTTGGGATCCTTTGGACTTAAAAAAAAAAGTGAATTCCTTTGCATGCTTTCGATTTGGTGCCATAGTGGTTAAGTGCTCTGTCTGTTAACCATAAAGGTCAGCAGTTCAAATCCACCAGGTGCTCCTTGGAAATTTTATGGGGCAGTCTACTCTGCTATAGTGTCACTATGGGTCATAATTGACTCAATAGCACTGGGCTTATATATATATATATATATATATGCATATACATATATATAAAATACTAGCTTTGGCATTTATTATGTGCTTTGAAATTTTTGGTGCTTTATCAAAAAGAGTAAGGATAGTAATGAATTTTACCATACACTTCAAAAAAATCCATGAAGTGATTCTGAAAAGCAAGGGAGGAGGACAGAAGCTCTTCTTCTTCTTTTTTTATTTATTTAATATGACTGAGTGAAAATGTACATTCCCATATAAATTTACATGCCCACCTATATGCAGAGAATTAGAGAAGAATCCCAGCTAATAAATTTAATAAAAATGATTAAATTAGTAAAGAAAACATTTGCAATGACCAATATAATGATTGACATAGGCAAGGATAAACAAAGGATGCTAAAATTTTATTAGGTGAAATTTTCCTGAGGAATAGAAGATTCACATAATCGCGAAGCACTTCCCCTAAACTACCATGTATTTCTACAAATGGGAAAAGTATTTTTTCTTGAAGAAATTCAGAAATACTGCCTTAGAAAAGTCACTAAATACAACCTGACAAATATGAAAGCTGACATTATTTGCTCCTTTTATAATACAATAGGCGAAACAAAACATTATCCGTAAGTAGTTTTTACCAAAAATACTTAACCTGAATCTAATAATGAAGAAATGTCAACAACTTCAAGTTAAGGGACATTCTGCAAAACAGCTCCTCTAGATTCTTCAAGAATGTCAGTATAACTAACTAATAAAAAGGCTAGAGAACAATTCCAAAATTAAAGGAGATTATCTGCTAGGGACTCCTTGGAAACTCTATGGGGCAGTTCTACTCTGACCTCTAAGGTCACTACGAGTCGAACCCAACTCAACGGCAGTGGGTTTGGGTTTGGATCATGGATTGGGAAACCCTAGTGGCATAATGGTTAAATGTTGTGGCTGCTAACCAGATGGTAGGCAGTTCAAATTCACCAGGTGCTCCTCGGAAACTATGGGACAGCTCTACTCTCTCTATAAGGCTATTATGAGTCAGAATTGACTCCATGGCAGTGGGTTTTTGGTTTGTTTGCATCATGGATTGAATTGTGTTCCCCAAAAGACATGGTGACTTGGCTAGTCCATGATGTCCAGTATTTTGTGGTTGTTCTTCATTTTGTGATCTGATGTCATTGTCTCACGTGTTATAAAGCCCAATTTCTGCCTGTGGTTAAAGAGGCAAGATTCGGTTATGTTAAACAGGATTAGGATTTATAACACATGGGACAACAACACACTTAGATCATAGCCCTGATCATATGTAACGAGATTTTCCCTGGGGCATGGCCTGTGTCATGTTTTATCCTACAAGAGATAAAATGAGACAGAAATGAGCCAAGAGAGTAGGACATCCTACCACCAAGAAAGAAGAGCCAGGAATGGAGTATATCCTTTGGACCTGCACTGAGAGGCTCCGAGACCCAGAGGAAGACTGACAGTAAAGACATTCCCCTAGAGCCAACAGAGACAGAAAGTTTTCCCCAGGAACTGGTGCCCTGAATTTAGACTTCTAGCCATCTGATCTGTGAAAGGATAAATTTATGTTAAAGCCATCCACTTGAGGTGTATCTGTTACAGCAACACTAGATAACAAGACTAAGACTAAAGCTACAGACCCCTAAACGTAACGTAGGTCCTTAACTGGATTCTAGAATTTAAAAAGAAAATTGTTGGGGCATTATTGGGAGTGACAATTGGGGAAACTTGGCCTTCACATTATATAATAACTGTATGCCAATGCTAAATTTCTTAGGTTGTATAATGATACTACAGTTATGACAGAGAATGGCCCTTGTTCTTGTAAAGTAAGAATATCCTCTCTTAGTCATCTAGTGTTGCTATAACAGAAATACCTACAAGTAGATGGTTCTATCAAAAAGAAACTTGTGTCATAGTCCAGTAGGCTGCAAGTCCAAACTCAAGGCATCTGCTCCAGGGGAAGGCTTTCTCTCTTTGCTCTGGTGGAAGCTCTTTACTATCAATCTTCCCCAAACTGGGAGCTTCCAATGTGCAGGGACTCTGGGTCCTTTCCAAGGAATGCACTCTGTTCCCAGCACTACTTCTTCGTGATAGGAGGTGCTCAAATCTCTTTACTAGCTTCTTTCTTTCACACCTTGAGTCCTGCCCCACCAACACAATTGCCACTATCATCCACTACCTGGAAGAAAGTATTTGTAAACATCTATAAAAATAGACTTGAGTCTAGGAGAAAATATTTGTAAACATCTATAAAAATAGACTTGAGTCTAGAATATATAAAGGACTTCTACTATTACATAACTAAAAGATAACTGAATTTTAAAACTGCACAAAAGACGTCAACAGACTTCCCAAACAAAAATACAGGACTGTCCTGTCACTGCATGAAAGTATGTTTAATATCGTTAGTCATCAAAGAAAGGCAAATCAAAACTTCAAGGAGGTACAAACACACCTACCAGAATGCCCAAAATTAAAAAGGCCAACAACACCAAATTTAGATTGGCATGTGGAATAGCCTCAGTTCTTATAAATGGCTGCTGGGACTGAGAATGGTACCAGCACTATGAGAAAAGATTAGGCAATTTCTTATAAACAATATACAAGTCTTTTGATATTCTTCCAGCTTTACCATAAAATGATATTTTTACTAAAAAAGGCGGGGGGGGGGGGACTGTGGTGCTAATGTGGCTTCGAAAACTAGCCAAGATACATATCCATTTAAAATTGTCTTTCAAGTCTTTGATCTTAAATGATCTTTTGAATAATTATTCACTGAACAAACATTTATTGAGTATCTGCATGGCATGTGGCAGGCAATCTTTGGAGTGTTGAGAATATAGTGGTTGTCTTATCTACCTAGTACTATTATAACAGAAATACCATAAAACATAACTTTATTTTCTTACAGTTTAAGAGATTAGAAATCTGAATTCAAGGCTATGGCTCTAGTAGAAGTCTGTCTTTCTCTGTGAGCTCTGGGGAAGGTCTTGTCTGATTCTCAGTTCCTTAGTGATCTTCATGTGGCTTGGCGTCTATCTTTCCCCATCTCTGCTTCCTTTCTGAACTTAACTGCTTTTTATATCTCAAAAGTGACTGGCTTAAAACATATCCTACAATATCTACAGCAGTATACTGGCAGAGAAGTGCCAGAAATTCATGCCAGAATTAGAAGAGGATGTGGAACCAAGAATATCATTGCTGATGTTAGATGGATCTTGGCTGAAAGCAGGGAATACCAGAAAGACGTTTACCTGTGTGTTTCATTGACTATGTAAAGGCATTCAACTGTGTGGATCATAAAAAATTATGGAATGCAGAGAACGAGAATTTCAGGACACTTAATTGTGCTCATGTGGAATCTCTATAGAACCAGAGGATGTTTTATGAACAGAACAAAGGGACACTGCATGATTTCACCATATCTTTTCAATCTATATGCCAAGCAAATAATTTGAGAAGCTGGACTTTATGAAGAAGGAGGCATCAGGAATGGAGGAAGACTCATTTAACAGCCTGCTTTATGCAGATGACACAATCCCACTTGCTGGAAGTGGAGAAGATTTGAAAGACTTGCTGATAAAGATCAAAGACCACAGCTTCCAGTAGAGATTGAACCTCAACATCAAGAAAATAAAAATCTGTTTTTGAGGTCTTATCGTAGAGGTCTCATACAATATTTGTCCTTTTGTCAGTGACTACTTTCACTCAGCATAATGTCTTCCAGTTGAAACCAGGTTATGAGATGTTTCCTGGAATCATCATTATTCTTTATCATTGCATAGAGCTCCATTGAGTATATGTACCATAGTTTACCTATCCATTCCTCTTTTATTGGGCATCTAGGTTGATTCTATCTTTTTGCTATTGTGGGCTGTGCTGCGATAAACATTCTTGTGCATGTGTCAATTGGTGTGAAAGGCCTTGATTCTGTAGGATATATTCCAAGGAGTGGAATTACTGGGTCAAATGGTATATCTATATCCATTTTTTTGAGGAAGCGCCAGATTGCTTTCCAAAGAAGCTGGACCATTTGGCAACCCCACCAACAATGTAGGAGAGTTCCACTTTCTCCATAGCCTCTCCAGCATTTGTTGTTTTGTGTTTTTTGGACCATGGCCAACCTTGGGGTGAGATGGTATCTCATTGTAGTCTTGACTAGAATTTCGTTAATAACTAAAGATCGTGAACATGTCCACAAGTGTTTTGTGGCTGCCTGGATCTCCTCTTTAAAGAAATGTCTGTCCATCTCATTCACCCATCAGTTAATTGGATGATTTATCTCCTTCTTATTGATATTTTGTAGTATCTTATAGATTATGGAGATCAGGTGTCAGTCTGACATAGAGTTGCCAAATATTTTTTCCCATTCGGTAGGTGTCCTTTTAATTCTATTAATAAAGTCTGCTGCCCTTGCCCATAAATCATAACTAAGGTCCACTCTTCAGACACAAACGGATTGGACTTCGTGATGCAGAGTGCCCATGTATTGAATGTACTTTGTGGTTCTGTGCATCTATAGGGTATCATCCTGCTGACCCCTGGCTGGAGGAGGGAGAGTGGGTGGAGAGGAGAGGAAAGGAGACTGTTGGGAGGATGAGACATGTATGGAGCAGAGAGGAATAGTGTGCTGTCACTGGGCAGGGAGAGCAGTGGAAGCTGCGTTTAGGGCATATAAATTTATACGGGAATGTACATTTTCACTGAGTCATATTAAATAAGAAAAAAAAGAAAACAAAAATTATCACAACTGGACCAGTAAGCAACATCATGATAAATGGAGAAAGGATTGAGGTTGTCAAGGAATTCATCTTACTTGGTTCCACAATCACCACCCATGGAAGCTACAGTCATAAAATCAAAAGACACATTGCCTTGGGAAAATCTGCTGCAAAGGACCTCTTTAAAGTATTCAAAAGTAAAGATGTCACCTTGAAAACTAAGATGTGCCTGACTCAAGCTATGGTATTTTCAGTTGCATCGTATGCATGCGAAAGCTGGGCAATGCACAAAGAAGACAGAAGAAGAATTGATGCCTTAGAATTGTGGTGTTATAAAACAATGTTGAATGTATCATAGACTGCCAAAAGAACAAACCAGATCTATTCTGGAAGAAGTACAACCAGAGTGCTCCGTGGAAGCAAAGATAGTAAGACTGCATCACACATACTTTGGACATGTTGCCAGGAGGGATCACTCCCTAGAGAAGACATCATGCTTGGTAGAGTGGAGGGTCAGAGAAAAAGAGGAAGATCCTCAACAAGATGTACTGACACAGTGGCTGCAATGATGGCTTTACACATTAAAACAACTGTAGGTGTGGCACAAGACTGGACAGTGTTTGGTTCTCTTGTCCATAGCATTGTTATGAGTTGGAACTGACTCGACTGCACCTAACAACAACAACATAATGATATGGCCTCTTAACATAATAAAACCCATTCCCAAATGGGATTATAATCACAGGTATAAGAAGCAAACTAAACCAAAGTCATTGCTGTCAAGCCAAGATTCTGACTAACAGCAATCCTATAGGCCATAGCAGTTAAGATTTACAATATATATTTTGGGTGAATACAATTTAATCCTTAACAGTTGTGTAAAAGAAAGACCCCACAGGGATTTACATTCCCATGGGCAGATTGATACAAAACAAGTAGACAGGTACGTAGCTAGACAGCTCAGAAGATGACAGATAGACTATAGATAACCCTAAAAACCAAACCCACTGCTGTTGAGTCAATTCTGACTCTGAAACTGAGTTTTAAGCCAAAGGCTGCGTGAGAGTAAGAAGTCATAATGACCCTATAGGACAAAGTAGAACTGCCCCATAAAGTTTCCAAGGATTCAAACAGCCAGTTTTTTGGTTATCAGCCATAATACAACCACTACGGCACCAGTGTTTCCTAGATAGCTAAAGTTACTAGCTATTATTAGAATTCCAAATATACAGGGAAGGTATTATGAAAGAAAAATTCAGGTAGAATGTTACTCTATTTAGGATAGTCAGGAAGGGCCTTTCAGAAAAGATAATCTTTCGGTGGAGATCTGAAGATTGAAAGGGAAATTAGTCGTGTGAAAGCTAGGGGAATGGCATACCAGGCAGAATGCCTGGTACGTTGAGAGTTGAGAGGCTGAGAGGTAGAAAGTAATTTGAATACTGTTTAAAATAGACCACTTGCTGCATCTTGGTAAGCTGATCACCAATCTCTGGTCATCACATCTTTAGTATTAAAACCAGAAAAAAGTGAAATGCATTGCTGTTGAGTCGATTCTGACTCATAGTATGTACAAAATCAGTACCCAGCATACACCATGAGGCTCAGGGGCTGAAAAGGAAAAAGAAACTGAGTTTTAAGCCAAAAGCTGGGTGACAGTAAGAAGAGCCAATGCCCAGAGTCAGGAGATAAACAGAACCTGTCTCTCTGGAGCCCACATCAGACAGAGTCCAGATGTGCTGCTTTGTAAGATAAGTTAGCTCATGTCAACCTAATGAATTTTGCCATTATCTGATGGTAATGACTGTGATGGTTAATGTTACTTGTCATCTTGGGTAGGCCATGATTCTCAGTGGTTTGGCAGATATTATGTAATCACCCTCCTTTTTGTGATCTGATGCAAGGAGCGAAATCAGTCGGGAGGGGAGTTTCCTTGGGGGTGTGGCCTGCATGCAACCTACAAGGATGTTCTGACAAATCTCACAATTTCTCTCCCTTGATCTTATACTTATAGCCTGACCGCCAGTTCTTGGAGAAGCCTTTAGTCACCTGCCCAACCTGCAGGTTCCGCATTCACTAGCTCCTGCAACACCAGGACCAGCAGCCTCCAGCCTGACACCTGACTCACACATTTGGCACTTGCCAGCCTCTACAACTGCCTGAGCCATCTCCTTGAAATACATGTTTACATATATATTTACAGATATGCTTCACTGTGTTTTGTTCCTCTTGAGAGCCAGCCTAAAACAATTACCATCATCATAAAAAGATGGCAGCTACTATTTACTTACTGTATTAGGTTCTGTGTCAAGTGCTTGACCTTATTTAATTCCCTCGACAACTCTTTAAGGTAAGCAGTCTTTCCCTCAGTCTTACAGGTGAGGAGACAAAGTGGTTAAGTGATGAGCACAGGGTCCTGTAGCTTCTGAACGGCAGAGCTAACATTTGAATCCACGTGCATTTAACTCCATTTCCACTTTCTGCATTGCTGCCTTTGGGAATCTCCAGATGCCCCTGGTAATGCCTTCTGGCTGGTACTTCCTAGGAAATGCCAAAAGGGTCTTTTGAATAGCAGAGGCTTGAGTCCTCTTTACTTTGCTGAGTGAGACTGAGAGAACAAAAGTATTTGCAATTGCGGAAGATTGGTTAGAGGTTACTAAGGGTACTTTTGGTTCACACACTGCCCTAGACACTTCTCAAAAGGCACTGCACAAGCAAACAACATTGTCATAATCCTGAAATCTCCACGAAAATGCATCATGCATCAGTTCCTTTTTACTACTAAAGATTCCCCAAAACATGCCACTGTGATGTGATTCTTAGCTTGTGCTTTCGATAATCAGAAAGCTGAAAAATAGAAGGTGAACATTTATATATATTTTAAAATCATGAATGCAAAACAGCAGCCAAGAATACATTTTTATATCAAGGTTATAAGCTGATGAAAAATGACAGTCTGTACTAGAAATGCAAACAGACCATTAATTATAGCAGCCCCAAAAGGCACCATAGTAATATGCAGTTTGTAATACTTTACTGAAATTTACATAACTATATCATCTCTTCTCAGATTCCAGAGATTCTATTTTTGATAACTAGCAATTCAAAAGGTTATTCACCTCATCTATATTATTTATTATTCAACTTCTATGAATATGAACTGGTGACACCTTGAATTTACACGCTAGCAAACCAGACCAGCTACCCCCAATTCTTCATGCTCACTCATTCCATCACTACAATGTGCCAGGCCTTGTGCACAGCTCTGGGGCAACAAGGTGAAGAAGACACACAGGGTGTCACCAGGAGAACTTCCCATCCAGACAGGGAAACAGACAACTAAACAACTAACCATAGCAGAGTTTTGACAAGCTAAACAGAGAGAAACAAGAATACAATGTGAAGGTTTATCTCCTAAACAGATGTCGCAATTACAACTCATCAGTTATGCCTGTGATGTTGGTGGTGCCATCAACTGCCTTCAGGTCAGTCTCTGACTCATGGCAACACCATGCACAGCAGGATTAAACTGATTCAGGGTTTTCAGTGGCTGGCTTTCCCAAGTAGATCTCCTTTCTTCCGAGGCCTTTCTTTCCAGGCTGTCCTAGTCTAGAAGCTTTATTGAAATCTGTTCACCATAGCAACACCAAAGTCTCTACTGACAGATGGCTGGTGGCTGCACATCAGGTGCATTGGCTGGGAACGGAACCTGGGTCTCCCACATGGAAGGTGAGAATTCTACCACTGAACTGCCACCATCCCTGATAGTGAGATTAAATAAATTGAACTCTTCTTTCTTACTTCCTCCTCTTTCTCCCTCCCTCATCTTCCTTCGTTCTTTTCTTATCCACTAAGTGTATCAGTCATTAGTCAGCAAGATCATATAATGAAAGCACTTTACATGCATTTGAAAATTTACTATGTACCAGGCTATAGTAACGTCATCTCACTTCATCCTCACAAAATTCCAGAAGAAAGGTACAATTATTTCCCCCATGGTAGAGATGAGACTGAGATACAGAGCAGTGCCACAATCTGCTAAGGTCACCTATCTGGCAAGTAGCAGAACGAAGCCCCCGGCAGTGCAGCTAGAGAACCCCGGCTCTAACTGCCTCTAACAAGTCTGAGGTAGTATTCACGTCACAGTACCTGAAGCAAAAAGATGAATTCAGTAATTAAAGAATATTTCAGAATTTCCAGTGAAGGGCTTCTAAACAAAGAAAATGCCTTTCAAAAATCAGAGACAGAGGGAAGAAATAGATGATGAGCAGGAAAAAAATTCAATGCCCAATGCAGGTCTTCTCCGGTTTCGCCCCTGGGGAGAACAGCAGCCCTCCGCCTGCATAAATGATGAGTACTGGCATTCTGCTTGATTACTGTGCACCTGTTATGGTCCTCAGAGTGAATTAAGCAAAAACAAAATAAGGGAGGAAAAGAGCCTACTAACAGGAGCTAGTCTGGGTGCATCATTTTGAGTCACTGGAGGTATTACCCTTATTTTGTAATCACCAGCAGGCATATGTGCCCCCAGAACTGCAACAGTGTTTCAAAACAATTTAAATCAAGTTTGATAGCTAATTATCCTAAGGTCACACCAAAGAACCAAACCACCATTACATCAAAAATCCAACACAGTCTAAGTATGAACTATACAGCATTCATTTTTCCTTTAAAAAAATAAAGGGAGGGGAGGACAAGCCTGTTTACTTTCTGAGAATAACTGGCTTTCAAAAATCATCCAAAATAGACTTTTTAAGATATTTCACCTCTGCTCTGAAGGTTTTTAGCTAGCCCTCTGATTACAAAAATGTTCATGTTAAATGTCATCAAGATGCTTTAAGATGCAGAATGGTTTATAAATTGTAATGACTTTAATCAGAGCCTGTTTTGAAGCTATTTAACTGTATGATGTAGCCCAACCAGTGCTTCAATTATATCATTTATTGATTCTGTATTGATTAAGATTCATTATAGAGATTGATTTATACACATTTTCACATCTCTTTCACCAGATGGTACTGTGTTCTCTCTCTGACACTCCATAAACATCACCTGCATTCACTTGTCTCTCTCCTCAGCTGAATGTTTAATCAGAGCTAAGTCATCTTCAGACTCAATTGCTCCTCTTCCTCCTGTTCTTCACTGTACAGTAGCAACACAGTACACAAAGGACAAGTGACTTAGAATGAGCCAGAGTGTTTACAAAGCTAAGTGCTGCCAACAACTCATTCCCACCTCAATGACTCTCACCCGCATGGTGATGCAATTTTCACGGCAAAGGAAAAGTGTTTAGTTTCCACAGCTGGTTGACACTTACAGTCTATATTCAATGATCTGGGGCAATTGATACAATTACTAAGGAAAACTATGTATGCTTGGTAATGGGAGTACAATAGACAATATGACCTCAGTAGATTATCCTTCTGAATAATATGTTACTCAGGCAAATATAATAATGACTTTGCATTCTTGAGATTTTACGTTGAGAGAGTAAGAGGTGGAGGTCCTAAGGTACTGTATTGCAAGGGAAGTCAACCCAGAAATGGCTAAACATTTGGCTGCTAACCAAAAGGTTGGCAGTTTGAATCTGCCAACTGCTCCTTAGAAACCCCATGGGGCACTTCTGCTCTGTCCTGTAGGGTCACTAAAAATCAGAAGTAACTCAACAGCAATGCGTTGCCTTTTTTTGTTTGTTCGCATGATCCAAAAAAAAAGTGGTTAACAAAGAAATGGAAATGCCTAACTAACTACTTTTCTTAAACAATATAAAAACCAAATGAATGGGGCTACCTTAGAGATACCTCAAATTCAAGATGTCTAAAAGTAAAAGTGATCATTTATTCCTCCAAACCAGTTCCCCTTCCAAGCCCCTACATTTCTCATTCTCCAGTCTCCAAGCATGGATCCTAAGAAAAGGGGTCATGAAGTCAAATGCCAAAAGAACCCAGCAGGTAATATAAAAGTGAAAAATGAGTAAAACGAGAAGTGAGAGAAGGCTGTGGGAAACTGAAGAGTATACATCCCATCAACTAAAAAGACATGGTGACTGATCCACTGTGGCTGAGACTTGTCTTAAGGAACATAGCAGATGTCACCAAATCTGCATTTTCTTTAACAACCACAAAGCCCTATTTTTTATGTAGTTCACAATTGTTAAATGAGTTTATATCTAACACAGATTTATCACAAGGTTTTTGATTAACCTAAAATCACCCTGCCATTAACATTAAGTCAGGGGCCCCTCCCAATCAAAACTTTCCCCTTTCTGTCAATAAGGATTCCCCTTTCCTTCAAATCCAGTAGTCCTCAAATTCTGATGTTTTTCATACTAATCCTCCTGCTGTCTCTCCTTTCCATTTCCACTGCTATTCTCTGTGCCTTCAATATTTCATATTTTCTCTGTTATAGCAATAACCTGTCTTTCTTCAATGCATGGTATGCACAGGCACCATACTCATCCTTCTAAAACAGTGGTTCTTGAATGTTAGTATGCATCAGAACCACCAGGAAAGCTTGTTAAAACACATACAGACTAGGCCTTGGCCCTAGAGTTTCTGATCCAGTGGGTCTCGGTTGGAACCCGATAATTTGCATATTAACATTCTCTCAGGGGGTGCTGTTTCCCAGACTATGCCTAGGAAACCACTTCCATGAACCATCACTACCTAGCACTAACACACTCAATGGTTTTCCATTTCCTGCACATTAAATTCAAAACTCCTCAATCTGGTACTCTGGATTCTTCATAATCTTAACCTTCCCCACCCACCAATACATTTCTCTGTTTACCTTTGGAACTTCTTGGTGCTAGCCAAATCAGCTTAGTAATATATCATTCCATCTTCATGCCTTGATCATGTACAGGATGCTTTTTTCACCTTCTTTCCCTTGCTTAAGTTCCATCTTTTCACTAAGTACAGCCCAAGGCCACACCTTCAGTGAAACCAGACTCAATCAAACTTCTCTTATCTGCTCTAAGCTCCTACAACATTAGTTCTTCAGGTTGCCTCATACAATCGAAAGAGCATGGACTTTGGATCCAGAGACTATTGAGTTTGAATACTAATTCTTCCACTGTACAAACTGACTAGCCATTGAACTATTCTGAACCTGCTTCTCCTTCAATATTAGAGTTACCAATATCTACACCCACTAGGGTACATAAAGAATTAATTGAAAGAAACAGTTGAAGCTTTGCAATAGTTAGGATTTGTATCAACTTGGCTGGACCATGATTCTCAGTGTTTGTATGTGATCATTGCCATGATTGCATCTTCTGTAAGTAGCCAATCAGTTTAAAGGGATTTTCCTGAAAGGCGTGGCCTGCATCTGTATATAAGCCGATATTCTGGCTTTTTGCTTGCTTTGGATCTTGTGGCTGCCTGCTGTTTATATGACCTCCGGTTCCTGGGACTTTGAGCTCTCAACTTATCTGTAGATCTTGGAATTCCTCCATCTTAAGCCTGAGAACAGCAGCCCTGCTCTCTGCCCTGCAGGTCTGGGGTTCACTAGCCCCTGTGAAGCTACGTGAATCAAAACAAGCCTCCATCCTAATCCATGGACTCAGGGCATTCCAGCCTGTACACTCTTATGAGCTATTTTCTTAATGTAAATCTCTCTATATATTTGTCATGGGTTGAATTGTGTCCCCACAAAAATACGTGTAGCATGTGGCTGGGATATGATTCCCAGTATCTTGGGACTGTCCTCCATTTTGTGGTTTCCCTAAACTGTATGTTAAAGGATTAGGGTGGGGCTGTAAATTCCTGCATTGGATTACTTCCCTGCTCTGCTGTAGGGGGAGTTTTCCTGGAGTACAGCTTGCCCCACCCTTAATCCTTTCAGCCTGCAAGATATAAAAGGAAAGAGAAACAAGGAGAATGGGGAACCTCACACCATCAAGAAATCTGCACCGGGAGAAGAGTGCATCTTTCAGACCTGAGGTTCCTGTGCCAAGACACTCCCTGGATAAAGACTGATGCAATACCGGACATTCCTCCAGAGCCGACAAAGGGAAAGCCTTTCCCTGGAGCGGACACCCTGAATATGGACTTGCAACCTACCAGACTGTGTAAGAATAAACCTTCGTTTGTTAAAGCCATCCACTCTGTGGTATTTCTGTTAGAGCAGCCCTATCTGACTAAAACAATATTTATAGGTTTTATTGGCTTTGCTGTCTAGAGGATCCAGCCTAAGACAAACCCCTAAACAGGTGTAGTACCAAGTAGGTGCTTAGTAAATGTTAATTTCCTTCTTTTATCCCTTTCTCCTAATCATGCATGCACTGCTGTTGCATGCCATTAAGTCATTTCCAACTCATTGTGACCTATAGACAGAGTAGAACTGCCCCATCGGGTTTCCTAGGCTGTAACTGTCCCATGCAGTTTCCTAGGCTGTAAATCTTTAAGAGAGCAGACGATCACATCTTTTCTCTCATAGACTCACCAGTGGGTTCAATCCTCCAAAGTTCTGAAGAACAGCTGAATGGTTTAACCATTTCACTACCAAGGATACTTCATTTAGCAATAAATATAAAATATACTAGTCATTTTTATTTTATTTTAAGCTTATTCCTTTCTCTTTTAGATAGAATATTCCTGAAAGGCAAAAAAAAAAAAAGTCTTAATCATCATCATATCCCTAAATCATCTTCATAACTTCAAAGCAAGTAGTAAGCTATTAGCAAATGTTCACTTAAAACATGATTAATTTGGGAAACAATGTAAGAACAAATGGATTCCATACAGAAGCTTTCCTCTGTAGAACTTAAATCTCTTAGTAATTATAGTTATCCTTAAAAATTAAAAATCCCCCATGACAAAGACACTTGGCAAAGTGCCATTATCCCAGAAGGAAAGCCAAGATGGCAGTTTAGTCAGACATACCATGTCATCTCTGTATAGCAGAGACCCAAGAAGCCAAATGAAACAGGTACACATGACAGTCCTGGAATCCTGAGCAACAAATGAAAGGAGAAAGAACTAGATCAAATCCCAAGTGGAAGAAGAAACTGCCTGAAGAGAATAAGCAAAGAGAAAGATGATATGGAGATGCCCTCCCAGTAGGGCCAGCAGAGCAGGGCCATCTTGAGACAACGCCAGCAGCAATCCCAGGTGAGAGGCACAAGAAAGCAACTTCAGAGAATCCACAAAGGTAGGCAGATGAACTGTGTAGACATACCTAGAATGAATGAAGCAAGGTGAGAAGCACATGAACCAGATCTAAGAAGGCACAGCACAGGGAGGACAGCAAAAATACCCAGGATTCTGGTGGCTGAAAAGCATGGACTGAGCCAGGATGCAGAGACAGGGCTACTCATCAGAGGTGGTCCAGGTCCACTGGAGTGTGTGGTGCATACATAATAACAGTTTCAAACAGTGTCAGCAGGGTGCTCCCCATCTGACTCAACTATGGACAGCATCCATACACTCTTAGCCAAGGCCAGGTCCCAGTTTCTGCCTAGAGCCATCAGGAAATGCTCAAGAATCATCTTCTGGTGACCAGAGGAACACACAACTCTTCTCCCATTCTCCAGGTGATTAGTGTCACAAAATCCCGCATCCTTGAAGCCTCAACTGATGCAGGCCACAGTGTAGGTGCACACAGTACCCTTCCCCTTGCACTCAGCCCCACCTGTGAACCTATCTGTCCTCCTAACGACCTGCCAAATAGCATGACAGTGCCAAATAGCACATCCAACAACCCCCCTGCCACCACCTCCACCAGCCTACTGAGCAGCACTCCAGTACTCCACCCACCAACCCACCAAGTAGGGTAAGAGCGCTCTGGTATGCCAACCACTTTCCAGCAACAACCCACATAGCTGTACTAGAGCACAATGGCACACCTGGTCACGACTCCCCTTGCCAAGCCAATGAGTGGTGTAAGCGTGCTCCAACCACCCACTTGCGACCCCCTCCACCAACCCATTGAGTGATGCAAGAGTGCTCTGGCATGCCTTCTCACTCAGATGCCACTCCCTTGCCAACCCACAGAGAAGAATGAGAGCACCACAGTACACCCTGCCTTTACCCAGCCTGCCAACACACAAAGTAGCATGAGAGTGCTCCAGCACTCCCAGTCATCTGGTCACCACCCAATCTTGCCAACCCACCAAGTGGTCTAAGAGTGTTTTGGCATATCCATCCATCCATCCATCACTCCCCCTACTGACCCACCAAGTAGTGCAAAAACGTTCTCACAAGCCTAGTACCATTCCCCTCAGTGACTTACCTGAGAGAATTACAGCATGCCCAGCTGCCCAATCATCACTCCTCCCTGTTGATCTACCAAGCCAACTGAGAACCCTCCATTCATGCCCAGCCACCAACTCTCCACTGACCCACTTGCAGCACGAGTGTCCCAGAATGCCCACTCACCTATCTGTTAACCTACTCTGTGACTTGCCAAGTGTGGACAGAGAACTCTGGCACTCCCAGCCAACTGGCACATACCCCTAGCCACTGCCCTACCCACCCAGTAAACAACTGTGAGTGGGCCAGCATTGCTAGACCAACAATAAGTGGTGGTTATCACCCACCCTTCTCACGCTCAGCCCTCTGGAACATTCACTGAAGAGTGAGCAGGGGATCACCCTACTTTCCACTGCTCTGCCCACCTGGAAACAGGGTCAGTACTTTGTACTGCCAGATAAGCAATCAGCAAAATATTTTGACCCACTCGCCTTGGTATATCAGAACAAACTGAAAAACCAGGATGAAACAAACACAAACTCAATAAATAAAACAGTACCTTTATGCCTTGAGAAAAACAGACAGTAAGAAACTATATGAAGAAACAGGATAAACTGACCAAAACAAATGACCAAAATAAAAGAACAGAAAACTTGCCTGGGTAAGATACAGTAATATAATTACCTCATAAGGAATCCAGAAGACTCGTATTCAGGATTCTCACAGAGATCAAGGAGAACACAGACAAAAACCTCAGAAGAATTCAGGAAAATACAAGAATAAAATGACAGCATACATAGACAGTTAGAAACCACAGAAAAACAACCACTAAAATCTAGAAGACCAATAATAATAATAATAATAACATATCAGAATTAAATAACTCATGAGAACAACAAAAAGGTAGAACTGAAACAATGGGAAAAAGAATCAGCAAAACAGAGGACAAATTCCTTGATACTAACTTGTTTGAGGAACAACTGGAAAAAAAAATGAACATGCCCTAAGAGTTATATGGAACACCATCAAGAGAAATAATTTACATGTAGAGGAACCCCACAGGAGGAAGAAAAAAGTACAAAAGGATCTTTGAAGACATATTGGCTGAAAACTTCTTAAATATTATGAATGACAAGAAGGTTACCATCCCCGAAGCTCAACGAACTTCATATGAGATAACTCAGAAAAGCTGTAGCCATTAAGTCAATTGCAACTGATAGCTATTTTACAGTACAAAACATAACTGGCCTATAGCATTTATAAGGAGCAGCTGGTGGGTTTGAACTGTCGTCCTTGTTGGCAGCAGCTAAGCTCTTAACTACTGCGCCACCTGGGCTCCACACACAGGATGGATGTGACAGGACAGCCCCCTAAAAAAATTACCAAGAAATAGCATAAACAAACTTTGCAAACACAAAGACCAAAGGAAAAAAAAAATTCTGAAAGCAACTCATGAACAATGAAATACGACTAACAACACTGAAAGCAACTCATGAACAATGAAATATGACTAACAACAGGGCACCAATAAAACTCAGTACTAACTCTCAGCAGAAACCTTGTAGGCAAGACAGCAGTGGGATAATATATACAAAACTCTGAATAAAAAGAATTGATAGTCAGCAATCATACACCCAACAAACCTGTCTTCCAAAAATGATGGCAAAACTAAGATATTCTGAGATAAACATAAACTAAGCCAATTTTTAACAATTAGATCAAGAAATGTTAAAGATGTTAAAGGGAGCTCTTCGGATAGATAACCAATAATATCAGAAAACAACCTGAATGACTAAGATAAACTCCAGGGTAACACACACACACCAAACAAAAAAAGAGTAAAGTTACAAAAACAAAGGAGAAGAAAACTAGAAAGACTCAGTAAACACAAAAATAACAGCAATGACTAATAGGAAAAGAAAACACATATGCAAAAGAACTCAGCACAGAAAATTACAAGAAACAGAGAAACAATTATCACCAAAAAAGAAAAGTGTAACAAAGTGACACCAGTGAATTCTACCTATCAATAATCACATTAAATGTAAACGGATTATATTTACAAGAGAGTGGCAGAGTGAATTTAAAACCCATGCTCCACAAATATGCTGCCTACAAGAGACATACTTAGACACAAAGACATAAATAAGTTCAAAATCAGTAGGAAAAACATATCAAGCAAACAGTATCTAAAAAACAAGAGTAGCAATATTATTTCAGATAAAATAGATTTTAAACTACCAATAATTTTAAGAGATGAAGACATTAACGATTAAAGAAGTAATCCACCAAGAAAACATAATAATAACTTTTATACACCCAATGGCAGAGCTCCAAAACAAACATAAAACAAACTAACAGAAAGAAATATAGATAGTTCTAAAACAACAGTAGGAGGCTTTAACACACCACTGTTGTTGATGGACCGAAAAACTAGAAAGACACTCAGTAAAGATACAGGAGATCTAAATAACCCAAACAACTAGACATCATAGGCATATACAGAACACACCATCCAACAGCAGCACAACATACATTCTTCTCCTATGCACATCGATCATTCTCCAGAATAGATCATATTCTAGGACACAAAACAAGACTCAAACGCAAAAGCATCAACACAATACAAAGCATCTTCTCTGACCATAACACTATAATACTAAAAATTAGTAACAGAAACTGTGAGGAAAAAATAATAAATACATGGAAATTGATCAACAACATATTTTTCTGTTACAGGGTAACAGAAGAAATTATAAAGAAAACAAAAAATTCTCAGAATCAAAATAAAGACACAACATACGAAAACCTCTGGGATACAGCAAAAACAGTGCTCAGAGGAAAATTCACAGTAATAAACAGACATCAAAAAGGAGGGAAAATCCAGCATCTACAACTTAACCCAATAACTTGAATAAATAGGAAAGGAATAACAAAAGAAATTCACAGTCACTAGAAGAAAGGAAATAATAAAGATCAGAGTGAAAAAATAAATGAAATACAGAAGGGAAAAACAATAGAATCAACAAAACTAGAAGCTGGTTCTTTCAGAGGATCAATAAAACTGACAAACCATTAGCCAAATTGACAAAGGAAAGAAATGAAGACATGTAAATAAAATAAGAAACAAAATGGAATGACATTATTACAGAACCAATCAAGATAAAGGGGATTATTACAGAATATTAAAAAAAACCCTAACAAATTTGGAAACCTAGATGAAACGGACAAATTTCTAGAAACACATTATCTACCTAAACTAACACAAGCAGTGACAGAAAACTTAAGTAGGCCCATAACAAAAGAAGAAATTGAAGATGTCATTCCAGAAAACCTCCAACAACAGAAAAAGATCCAGTCCAGATGGTTTCTGTCTTGGTTGAATTATGTCGCTCCAAGAATATGTATCAACTTAGCTAGGCCATGACTCCCAGTATCACATGTTTGTCCACCATTTTGTCATCGAATACGATAGGCCTGCGTGTTGTAAACCCTATCTCTATGATGTTAATGAGGCAGCATTAGAAGCAGCTATGCTAATGAGGCAGGGCTTTAGGTTTTACTCTGAGTCAATCTCATCTGAGATATAAAACAGCAAAGCAAGCAGAAAAGAAGACGGACTTCACCTAACGCATACTTTGGACCTGGGTTCTTGGCACTGGAAAGCTTCTGTAGATTGATGGCAAGGACCTTCACCCAGAGTGAACAGAGAGAAGAAATCCTACCCCTGGAAATGGCACTCTGAATTCAGACTTCCAGTCTCCTGACTGTGAAAAAATAAAGTTCTGTTTGTTAAAGCAATCCACTTGTAATATTTCTGTTACAGTAGCACTAAATAACAAAGATACCTTCATGAAGAGCTGTACCAAACATTCAGAGAAGAATTGACACCATTTCTACTTAGACTATTCCAGAATGTAAAAAAGGAAGGAATACTTCCAAATTCATTCTATGAATCCAGCAAAAGCCTGATACCAAAGTCAGGCAAAGTATCATTGAAAAAGAAAGTTACAAACCAATATTCCTCATAAATACAGGCACAAAGGTTCTCAACAGAATTCAAGCCAATAGTATAATAATAATAATATATCACCATCTGGTGGGTTTCATACTAGCCATGCAAGGGTGACAACATTAGAATAGCAGTCAACTGAATTCACCCATAAAGGAAATAATCAGGTGATCATTTCAACTGATGCAGAAAAGGCATTGATAAAAACCCACAACTTTTCCTGTTAAAAACTCTTGAATAGAAGGTAGATTCCTCTATATAACTACACAAGACCAACACCCAACATTATTCTCACTTCAGAGACATTGAAAGCAGCATTCCCCCTTGAGAACAGAAACTAGACAAGGATGCCCTTTTTGACTATCATCATTCAATAATGTCCTTCAAGTCCTAGACAAAGCAACAAGGCAAGAAAGGGAAATAAAAGACATGCAAATTGGTTAAGGAAGAAGTCAATCTATCCCTATTTGCAGATAACATGATCCTATATATATGAAATCCCAAAAACTCCATAAGAAAGTTACTGAAACCAATAGAAAATGGCAGGGTATGAGATCAATATACAAAAATCAATAGGATTCCTCTATGCTAAGAAGGAGAACTTTGAAAAGGAAATCAAGAAATCAACAATATTTATAATAGCTCCCCAAAGGATAAAATACCTAGGAATATATCTAACCAGGTAGGTAAATGAATTATACAAACAAAACTAAAACATACTACTGCAAAGAATCAAAACAGACCTACATAAATAAAAAAACCACCCCCATGGATTGGAAGATTAACATTATGAAAATGTCGATACTTTCCAAAGCAATCTATAGATGTAACGCAATCCTGATCCAAATTCCAACAACATTCTTTAATGAAATGTGAAAACTAATCTCCAACTTTATGTAGAAAGGAAATAGGCCCCAGATAATTGTAGCATTATTGAAAAAGAACAAAGTAGGAAGTCACACACTTCCCAATCTCATATTACACAGTCACAGTAGTTCTATTAGCTATCCAGTGCTACTATAACAGAATTATCACAAGTGGATGGCTTTAACAAACAGAAATTTATTCTTTCACAGTTTAGGAGGCCAGAAATCCAAATTCAGGGTGCCAGTTGCAGAGGAAGCCTTTTTCTCTTTGTCAGCTCTGGGGGGAAGGTCCTTGTCACCAGCCTACCCCTGGTCTAGGAGCTTCTCAGTACAGGAATCCCAGGTTTGAAGAACATCAGTACTCTTGGCTCTTTTTGCTTGGTTATAATGTGGTCTCTGTCTTTCTGCACATTCTCTCTTTTATATGTCAAAAGAGATTGATTTAAAATACAACCTAATCTTATAGATTGAGTCCTGCCTCATTAACATAACTGTCTATAATCCTGCCTTATTAACATCATAAAGGTGGATTTATAACACATAGAAAAATCACATCCAGCCAAAGTCAAGTGCACACATCAGATGACAAAATAAAGGACATTTTAAGCAATACTGGGAATCATGGCCTAGCCAAATTGCCACACATTTTCAGTGCACAACTCAGTCCATGTCAGTAGTCAAAACAGCCCCATACAGGTAAAATGATAGACATATAGACCAATGGAACAGAATTGAGAACTCAGAAGTGAATCTGTCTAGCTATAGATAGCTGATCTTCAACAAAAGGTTGAAGTCCACTCAACAAGGAAGAGACAGTATCTTTAACAAATCTTGCAGGCAAAACTGGATATCTATTTTCAGAAAAATGAAACAGTATCCATACGTCACACCACACACAAAAACTAACTCAAATTGAATTAGAGACTTAAATGTCAAACCTAAAATTATAACATTCCTGGAAGACAACATGGAGACAGAGCTAGAAGTCCTGACTTATGGCATAGACTACCAAACATAACTAAAAATGCACATACAACAGAAGATAAACTAGATAACTAGGACTTCCTAAAAATTAATACTTCTGCAAAAATATTTCACCAAAAGAATAAGAACCCACAGACTGGGAACAAGTTTTTGGCAAGGATATATCTGACAAGAATCTAATCTTTAAAATATATAGAAAACTTCATTATCTCAACCTTAATAGGAAAACAAACAATCCTATTTTAAAATGGTCCAATGACATGAACAGAAACTTTAGCAAAGAAAACATTCAAGCAGCTAATAAACACAAGAAAAGGCATTCATGATGATTAGTCATATGACAGATGGAAATTTAAAACTAGTGAGATACCATCTTATGCCAACAAAAAATGGTACTGATCAAGAAAACAGAAAACAAGTGCTGGTAAGAGTGTGAGGAGACGAGAACTCTTACACACCGCTGATAAGATTGTAAAATGGCACACCCACTATGGAAAATGGTATGGTACTTCTTCAAAAAGCTACAAGTAGAAATCCCATATGATCCAGCAATCCCACTGTCATGGACTGAATTGTGTTCCCCCCAAAATACATGTAGCCATGTGACTAAGCCATGATTCCCAATATTTTGTGATTGTCCTTCATTTTGAGATTTTGCTGTGCTGTATATTAAAGGATTAGAGTGGGACTATAAATCCCTTCATAAGATCACCTCCCTGCTCCACTGTATAGGGAGTTTCCCTGGAGTATGGCTTGCCCCACCCTTAATCCTTCCACCCTGGAAGAGACAAAAAGACAGGGAAGCAGGCAGAAAATTGGGAACCTCACACCATCAAGCAAGAAGCATCAGGAGAACAGCGTGTCCTTCAGACCTGAGGTTCCTGCGCCAAGATGCTCCCTGGACAAAGACTGATGCAATACTGGACTTTTCTCCAGAGCCAACAAGGGGGAAAGCCTTCCCCTGCAGCAGACACCCTGAATTTGGACTTGTAGCCTACCGGACTGTGTAAGAATAAACCTTCCTTTGTTAAAGCCACCCACTTGGTGGTAATTCTGTTAGAGCAGCACTAGCTGACTAAAGCACCCACTAATAAAGTATTTATTCTAGAAAAATAAGAACATTGACATGAATAGACATATGCACATTGAAGTTCACTGTGGCATTATTCATAATAGTAAAAAGATAGAAGCAACATCAGTGTTGTCAGTGGATGAATGGATAAACAAAATGTGTTACATACATACAGTGGAACACTATGTAACAATAATGAATAATGATGAGTCTGTGTAATATCTAACACACAAAAAATAAATAAATCTGGAGAACATTATGCTGAGTTAAATAAGTCAATCACAAAAGAGCAAATATTGTATGATACCACTTCTATAAAAAGTTAAGAATATGTTTACACACAGAAACCAATATTATTTTATGATTAAAAGAGATGAGGGAGGGAAAGTTGCTCACTAAATAGTGGACATGTGTCAACTCTATTGAAGGGAAAGACAATACACATTATGGGGTAAATAAACACAACATGACCAAAGCAAATGAGGATACGGAGACATACACAAGAATAAAGAATAACTATAGTAATGACTATACCATACAAGATTCTGCAAAATTAGAGTAACAACCCTAAAATCTGTGTGTTGTTACATAGGTAGGTACGAATACTCTACAAATGTGGAAGGGTGTTACGGTAGTGTGTGCACATGCTTACATGGGTATAAGGTAACCCACTGCCGTCGAGTGGACTCTGGCTCATAGCAACCCTATAGGGTTTCGAAGGCTATCTTTACAGAAGATTGCCACGTCTTTCTGCCATGGAGTAGCTGGTAGCTTCAAACCAGCAATCTCTGGGTTAGCATTCGATCACTTTAACCACTATTGCACCAGAGCTCCTTGCATGGGAATAGTTGTGGGTAATTGTATATACATATTCGTATGTGCTGCATGCATTTTCATACATATAATAGAGTACAGAAGAGGCACAGTTACAGAACTTCTTAGACACATTCAAACACCTTGTGGTGCTGGGTTACTAGTCTTAGAGGCCTAGGACTACATAGTCTCAGGGGACATCCAGCTCAACTGACATAACAGACTTCATGAAGATAATGTTCTACAGCTCACTTTGGTGAGTAGTATCTGGGATCTTAAAAGCTTGCAAGCAGCCATCCAAGTTACAGCTTTCGGACTCTTTCTGTATGGAGCAAAGGAGGCTGAAGAAAATCAAAGACTCAAGGAAGTCACCGGTCCACAGGACTAGCGGCCTACATGAGTCACCGTCTCCTACAACCTCTGACCAGAACTAGATGGCATCCAGCTCCCACTTCCAACCGTTTTGACCAAGAACACAACAGAAGGTTTCAGGTAGAGCAGAGGGAAAAATGTACAACAAAACTCAAATTCATTAAAAATATAAATAGAGAGAGAGAGTAGAGACTAGAAGAACTCCCCACACTATCACCTAAGAAAAGCTTTCAATCTGGAACTGAAGCCACTCCCAGATGCCGCCTGTTAACCAAGTAATAACTTGGCCTATAAAACAAACAACAACACTTGTGAGGAAGGTGCTTTTTAGGATGATCAACTAAACGAGACCAAACGGGTAACACTGGCCCAAAAAACAAAGAAGCAAAGGCAAGGAGGGGCAGGGAAACTGGAGGGCTGAAAACCTGGAAGGCAGGCTAGAAACAGGGAGAGTGCCAACACATTGCAGAGACAGCAACTAATGCCGGGGAATAATCGGCGCAGGAGTTGTTGGATAGGAAACTAATTCACTCTGCAGACTTTCACCTCAAGAACAACAGAATGTTTTTCTTTTTTTATTTTTTTAAGTGCCATTAGCCTTATTTTATACATGACAAAACTGAAAAAGATCTAATAGAGGGTCACAGCTGATAATCAGTGGCGAAGAAAGAAGGGCTATTATGAAAGCATCAATAAAGGAAAAGTCCTCTCTTTTAGGTAAATTTGAGCACAAGAACACTAATCATGGTGATACATAGAAATAATAACAATGAACCTGGAGATGATGCTCTCAACAAGCAAAATCTGTCTCACCAGCTGTTCAGCAGCAGGACAAAGATGTCGCAGTCTGTTTCTCTAAAGAAACCCTATGGGACAGTTCTACTCTGAGTCAGAATGGACTAAATGGCAGTTGCCTTTGGTCGTGGATCCACGTTACTGTTGCACTTCCGTAACAGCTAACAAACACTGGTAACTGCACTGAAAAGTATCAAGCTAATAAAACCCATTTCCTACCCTCTGTGGCATACTGGTTAAGCCCACAGTGCACTTGGTGAAATGCCAGTTAGAGAAAGGAGCTATTTTCTTCACTTAGCAACTCAAAACATCATTGTTCATGAATGTTATAGCAGACTAAATATATATAATCTAGCATATTGGAGATTTGGGTATTTTCCTCCAAACCAAAAGGTCAGCTGTTCAAATCCATTCAACTCAGCAGCTGAGAGCTGAGGACTCTAGGGGAGTCTCTGATTCTGAAGTCAAGCAATAACAACTTAAAATACATATTTTGTTCTCTAATATTTGTGACTTCTACAATATTCCTACATAGTATCCAATATCATACATTTCCACATAACCATGGGTGAAATGAAAATTCTAGTGGTGTAGTGGTGAAGTGCTATGCCTGATAGCCAAACCATCAGCAGTTCAAATCTGCCAGGCACTCCTTGGAAACTCTATAGGTCAGTTCTACTCTGACTTACACTGTCACTGTAAATTGGAATCAACTCCATGGCAGTGAGCTAAGGTTTTGGTTTATGGGTTAAATTCCTATTAGAGAAAGGAGCTATCTTCCTCAATTAGCAACTCAAAACATCATTGTTCATGAATGTTATAGCAGAAAAATACATATATAATCTGGCATATCAGGCATTTGGTTATTTCCCTCCAAACTAAAAGCCAAACCAACTCCACTGACATCTAGTCAATTCTGACTCAAAGAGACCTTACAGGACAGAGTAGAACTGCCCCACAGGGTTTCTAAAGCTGTGATCTTTTTTTTTTCTTAATTATGATTGAGTGAAGGCATACAGTCCAGTTTAAATTTGCATGACTGCCTATCTGCAGCTCCTCTGCTCTCCTTGCCTGGTGACAGCACACTCCTCTTTTCTGTTTTATACAGGTTATATCCTCGTAACAATCTCTTGTCCCCACCTCTCCACCTCTCCACCCTGTCCACTCCCTTCCCAGTAGGACGACATCCTATAAATGCGTAGAACCATAAAGTGCACATACGATACGGTTACTCTGTGTCCCTGAGTCCAATCCATTCTTGTGCAAAGAGTTGACCTAAGTAATGATCTATGATCAGAGGCACCAACAGGTCTAGGGGGCATGCTCCCAGGGGAACTCCCAGGCCTTCGGACCATCAGTTGTGGTTAAAGCTGTAATTTTCATAGAAGTAGATTGCCACATCTTTCTCCTATGGAACAGCTGGTGAGTTCAAACCACTGACATTTTGTTTATCAGGACAGGGCTTAGCCACTGTGATACCAGAGTTCCTTATTTTTCCTTCAAATACAGACCAAAATGCCCTACAAGTGCAAGCAGTTTTGCACTTATTATAGACAATTTATATCACTTGGCCATGAGAGCAATTAGGTCACTTGGCTAATTGTAAGAATTCTGTCACAATTTATTACACAACTTCAAATAAGTTCCTTCAATAGACATTTCCTGAATGACTACTATGTATTAAACATTACACTAGACAATAGGGATACAGATGTAAAAAGAATACATACTCTGTGTCCTTCTGGACCTTAGAACGCAGTGTAGAGACAGGCAACTGGGGTAGATTGTCCAGCTATTCATCATACTCATATCCCTTTCACCATGGACATAAAGATAGACCAAATTTCCCAGCCTCTACATGACTACATTCCAGCCAGTGAAATGTGAGCAGAGCAGAAGCGACATTTGCCATATCCAGGCCATGAAAAGTCTCCCTCTTGATCATTCATATTCATATTATCTCTCTCTCTGCCTCTCTCCTACCCCACCCCTTGTATTCTAGCTAAACGCAGAGGACCCTGTAGAGGACTCCAAGGTGTTAGGATTAGTGGAGTCACAAGATGGAAGGAGCCTGGGTCCCTGAATTCCTGAGAAGAAGGCCACCCGCTGAATGCTTCCCATAAACTAGGATATGAGCAAGGAAGTAGAATGCATGCAGAACACTCCTGTTAAACAACTGACATGTGAAATTATTACAGAAACATGAACCAAAATTAACCCCAAGAATTACAATATGACACATGCACAGATGACATTGGAATACAAAAGCTTGTCTGGATTGGCGCTGCGTATTAGACAGGCCTTCTCAGAATAAGAAACACTTAAGATGAACTTTGAAGGATAGTGTGAAATAGTTAGGAAGCGAATGGACAGCAGTAGAGAAAAAGCACAAGCAAAGTCATGGAATTCTTAAGAAGTCTGGTACATTAGGGAAGTACAATTCCTAACTACTGAGATGCGGGGGATGCTGGGAGATGAAGCCTCTCAATATATGCTTGTTGTAACAACTTATAAAGAGCAGAACTTAAGAAACTTAGGAACTACTAGAAATGATGAGTGACATAGTAGTTATATGCTATGTCTGCTAACTAAAAGGTCAGCAGTTTGAATCCACCAGGCACTTCTTGGAAACTCTATGAAGCATTTCCACTCTGTCTCATATGTCATGAATCAGCATTGACTCAATGACACTGGGTTGTTGTTGTTGTTGGGTAGAAATGATGGGTGAGGGAAGAGAAAAAAGTCATCAAAGGCCATTTGACTTAGAAGGCAGAATAGATGATGTCATTTTGAGAGAGCAAATGCAGGAGATACAGATAAAAGGATGACATTATGAACTGAGTTTTGAACAAACTAAAACCAAGGTCCACTATGTGACATGCAAAAGAAGAATTGGTATGCATTTGGATATGTGGGACTAGAGCTCATGGCAGTGGTGTGAATAGGAGACTTGAGTCTGAAAATTGCCATGATATAGATGGTAATTGAAACTGTAAGCAGGTGGGATTGCTCAGGCAGAATAATTAAACTGAGAAATCAAAGAAACAGGGAAGTGGGAAAGAGAGACAAAGGGAAAGAATGAGAAACTGTAAGAAAGAATCCATGCAAACCAAAGAGAAGAGGGATTAAAATTGAGAAAGCAGTCAATAATGACAAGTGCTTCAAAAAAATCAAGTAAGATAATGTCCTGAAAAGCATCCATCATTTTTGACAACAAGTCAGCTATTTGTAACCTTATCAAGTTCCATTTCAGTATCTGCAAAAGCCAGATTAAATTTAGCTGCAGAACGACTGAGAACAAGGAAGTAGAGGTAGAATTATTGAATGTTCCTTAAGGAAGCTTGGCTCTAAAAACAATTAGTTCAAGAGGTTAAAAAGACAGAATTGGTTTCATTTTGTTTTTTTCTTTCTCAAGATGAAAGACTTAAATATGTTAATATGCTGACTTGCTCATTCTAATTCAATGAATATTTATTTATCTAAGAAATGGAGACAATAATAACCCTTCTACTTGGCCTATTAAATTGTTTTCAGAACAAATGGAACAACATGTAAAAGACTATACAACACTAGGTGAAGGGCAACATTATTATATATTTAAAACTGTTGAAAGAATGGAGTTACAGAAGTTAAAAGTCCAATGAAAATGACTATGAAATCAATGAAAAGATTTGATGAGTCTAGACCTAGAAATACTGAGAAAAAACATCCAATGAACATACATCACAAGTTGTGGATGACAAAACCTTAGCAAGTAACAAATTTTTTAAGTCTTAGCCTTGATAAAGAAACCCTGTTGACATGGTGGGTGACAGCTAAGGCTGCTAACCAAGAGGTCAGCAGTTTGAATCCACCAGGTGCTCCTTGGAAACCATATGGAGCAGTTCTACTCTGTCCTATAGGATCACTCTGAGTCAGAACTGACACAATAGCAATGGATTTGGCAGTGCAGTGGTTAAAGCAGTCAGCTGATAGCCAAAAGGTTGGCAGTTTGAACCACTAGACACTCTGCTGGAGAAAGATGTGGCAGGCTGCTTCCATAAAGATTTACACATGGTCTTGGGAACCCTATAGGGCACTTTTACTCCATCCTTACAGGGTCACTATGAGTCAGAATCAATTCAGCGGCAATGGATTTGGGTTTGGGTTTATGCTGGATAATATGATTCTTTTGCTCCCAGGTTGTGGCTTGGGTTTCCAGATGTCCTCATTACACCACTAAAAAAATCAAAAATCAAAGCAAACAGCCAACAAACCCTGGCAGATCACCATGCATTAAGTCATTTTGTGAGTAGTGGTTCTTTCACAGAACAACAGGCTAACTCTATAATTTAGGTTTCATGACCAGTGAAATTATGGTAAATAGCCACAGCTTGCTGGTTATGTTATTCCAAAGAGTAAATGAGGTATTCTGGGAAGTAAGCTAACCATTTTAGGACTTCCCTCCTGGGAAGAGTGAACCATCCAAAAGAATATGGTCCAGTTGTTATCACACCAGTCATGAAACCTTTAACTACTACAGAGAATGTTAATTTTGTGCTATGACATCGGTGTAACAAGATTTTCTCCCATAAAACTTCAAACAAGTGGTTTTAACACTGCCCGTCCTCATTGAAAAAAATGTTTCTCTTCTACAGAAACACAGAAGAGCTACCTGTGGCTGGAAAATATGGCCTTGGTGATAGAAATGATGCCAGAGATCAACTCCCCCTGTCTGGGTTTTCCACTTGGCTGAGCTCTCTTTCTCAGTCGTTTTACTTTTCAAAGGTTCAGGGTGCTAATTAAGGTCAAGCAGCTGTGTCTCCAGTTCCAAATAGCAACTGTGCAGAATGGATAAACTTCCCCTTATAATTAAAAAACAAACAATCCAACGCTGTTAAGTCGATTCCAACTCATATTGATCTCATAGGGTTTCCAGGGCTCTTAATCTCTATGGAAGCCAACTGCCACATCTTCCTCCACAGAGCCACTAGTGGTTTTGAACCGCCGACACTTTGGTTACCCATTGATCATTTTACCCACTGCACCATCAAGGTTAGTTTTTCCCTTCACAATAGATTCTAAAAATCCTATCTTGAGACCTAAGGAAACTATCTGTGAAAACTTTTGCCTATTTTTTTGTATTTCAGAGAAACCAGACCAGAACACAAACATGGTGCTCTTTCACCTATGTTCTGCAAATATCTTTAATCCATGGTATGACCATATAGCTATTAACTAGGTTGACTGTCTACAGGTCAAATTTTAGACTCTTTATGCATTAAAATACTCAATTTCATCCTCTGACTGAGGATTGGTAAAGCACTGTGACATTAACCCAATCAGAATGACAAAGAATAAAACAAACTTGACATTGTCCTCAAACAATACTTGTTGGTAGGTGCTGTTGAGTTGGTTCTGAGCATAGCAGCTCTGTGTGCAACAGAATGAATCATTGCTATGTTCAAGCCCAGTATTATAGCCACTGTGTCAGTCCATCTTGTTAAGGGTCTTCTTCTTTTTCACTGACCTCCTATCTTACCAAGCATAATATCCTTCTCCAGGGACTGATACCTCCAAATAACATGTACAAAGTAGGTGATGTACACAGTTAAATGCTTATAAATGTCAGTAAAACACAAGTAAACATCTTTCTGGTATTCTCTGCTTTCAGCAGTGACATCCCTTGTGTCACATCCTCTTCTGAACCCATCTTGAATTTCTGTCAGTTGTCCTGTCAATATTCTGCTGTAACCACTCTTGCATGATCATCATCAAAACTTAACTTGCCTGCTATATTAATGACACTGTTTGATAATTTCCACATTCTGTTGGATCACCTTTCTTCTGAGCGGGGACAAATACTTATCTTTCCAGTTTGTTGCCAAATTTCTTGGCCAAGATGAGGGAGCTACACTGAAAATGTTGGCAAAAACTAAGTCTTCACGTATTGATGGGATACCAATTGAGACATTGCATATTTGATTACAATACTTTACTTTGTCTTCTTGAATTGCCTTTGAAATCTTCCATTCAGCTCTTTTACTTCATCCTTTCCCAATTCTCTTTAGCTACTCTACATTCAAGAGCAAGTTTCAGAGTCTCTTATGACATTCATACTGGTCTTTTCTTTCTTTCCTGTCTTTTTAATGACTTTTTGCTTTCTTTGTGTTTAATGTATTTGATGTCATCCCACAACTCATCTGGTCTTCAGTCATTAGTGTTCAGTGCATCAAATCCATTCTTGCATTGGCCTCTAAATTCCAGTGGGATACATTCAGTGTCACATTTTGGTTCTCATGCGTTGTTTTACTTGTCTTCAACTTAAACTTGCCCATGAGCAATAGATTTTTGCTCTGCTGGATAGCTGCATGAATATTTGCATCCCGATGGATATTTGCACCCCCTGGGCTTGTTCTGACTGATGATATTGAGTTTTTCTATCTTCTCTTTCCACAGACATAGCCAAGCCAAGTGCCATTGAGTCGGATCCAACTCATGGCGACCCTAGGGGCCAGGGCAGAACTGACCCCCAGAGTATTCAAGGAGTGCCTGGTGGGTTTGAACTGCCAACCTCATGGTTAGCAGTGGTAGCACTTAACCCACTACACCACCAGGGTTTCGGACATAGTCAAACTAAATTAGTTCCTGTGTTTCCCGTCTAGTGAGGTCCTCATATGTAGTGACCATTTGTGTTGCTGAAAAACAGGTTTTTGCACTGCATGAGTTGTTAATCTGGCAAAATCCTACCATATGGTCTCTGGCATCATTTCTATCACCAAGGTCATATTTTCCTGCTACAAATCATTCTTCTGTTTCTAACTTTTGTATTCCAATTGCCAGTAACTATCAATGCATCTGAATTGCATGTTTGATCAATTTAAGATTGCAGAAATTGGTTAAAAAAAAAAGAGAGAGCTTCAATTTCCTCATCTTTGTCACTAGTGGTTGGTGTCTGAACTGCTGGTGGTGTAGTAGTTAAAAGCTATAGCTGCTAACCAAAAGCTCAAGAGTTCAAATCCATAGGCACTCCTTGGAAATCTTGTGGGGCAGTTCTACTGTGTCCTAAAGGGTCACTATGAGTCAGAATCAACTCAACAGCAACAGGTTTGGGTTTTGGTTTGGTTGGTGCATAAATGTGAATAACAGTTGTACAGAACTGGTCTTCCTTGTAGAATATAACTATTATCCTAACACTGCTAGGAAACCATGGTAGCATAGTGGTTAAGTGTTATAGCTGCTAACCAAAGGGTCAGCAGTTCAAATCCATCAGGTGCCCCTTGGAAATTCTATGGGGCAGTTCTACTCTGTCCTGTAGGGTCCCTATGAGTCAGCATTGACTCAACAGCAGTGGGTTCATCACTGATATGATTGTATTTCAAGAGATATTTTTGAAATATTCCTTTTGATAATGAATGTGATGTCATTCCTCTTCAATTTGTCATTCCCAGCATGTCTAGAATATCTAGACTATTGTCTAGACTATCTAGACTAATGTCTAGAATATCAATCTTTATGTGTTCTGTTTCATTTTTGATGACTTCCAATTTTCCTGGATTCATACTTCATAATTTCACATTTCAGTTATTAATGGATGTTTACAGCTGTTTCTTCTCATTTTGAGTAGTGCGACCTCAGCAAATGATGGTCTTGAAAGATTGACTTCATCATTAAGATAGACTCTACTTTGAGAAGACAGCTCTTCTGCAGCAGTATTGGGAGTGCCTTCCAAACTGGCGAGCTCATCTTCTGGCAGTATATCAGATCATACTCTGCAGCTATCCATAAGGTTTCCACTGCACAATTTTTTTTCAGAAGTAGACTGCTGGGTCCTTCCTCCTAGTTTATCTTAGTCTTAGTATGGAAGCTCTACTGAAACCTTCCACCATCAGTAAACCTGCTGATATTTAAAAAATACCAGTGACACAGCTTCTAGTATTATAATAACACACAAACCACCACAGTACAATAAACTGAGAGACAGGTAGTGACAAACAATATTACCAAACCATTACACAGACCTTAGTAGTTGAACCATATTCATAAATGTATCTCATTTATGCTTTAAAAAATTATGTATGTTTATTATTCTTTCTCATCACCAGTTAACAGAGGAGAAAGCTGAGGTCAGAGAGTTTCAAGAAACATTCTAATTTCTGTAATTTAGATAGAGGTTAGGACTAGTGTAGGGTATAGGGTATGACAGCACATAATAGAAAGGAAATACCCACCATTGCTCAATTCCAGAACTAAAAACTCTTCCGCAAATGCAGCCACCTCTTAGAAAGGACAGAATTACAGGGTCTGGGGTCAGGGGAACATGCTCTCAGGGGATATCTAGACTAATTGGCAAACCCAAGTTCTTTTTTTTGTTTGTTTTAAAAAAATATTCTGCACACTACTTGGGTGAATGGTGTCTGGGTCTTAAAAGCTAACAAGCTGCCATCTAAGAAGCATCAATTGGTCCCAACACCTCTGGACCAGATGTAAATGGTGGACATAAAAGACAGGAAAAAAACATGAAGTCACCAGGAGGAAGGAGCCGTACAAACCAGAGTCTGCCTCAGCACGGGACCTGAAGAACTAGACAGTGCCCAGCCACCAGCAATGACTGCCCAAAGGGGGAGCATGAAAAGGTTATGCAAACCATTTGGGTGAGCAGCACCTGGTCTTAAAAGCTAACAAGCTGCCATCTAAGTAGCACCATTTGGTTCCAATCCACCTGGACCAGAACTAGACATAGGACATTAACAACAGGAGGAAAATATGATCCCAGCTGATAGAAGGTGTCATATTATCCAGAGACTACTTTAACATGGGACCAGAAGAGTCAGATGGTGCCCAGCCATCACCAGTGACTGCCAGGATTGGGTACACAATATAGAGCCCTGATGTAGCAGCAGAAACATAAGCATGCAGAACTAGCACCCCACCAAATGATCACAGCTGATGGTCCCTCAGCTTGGAGGGCCCACTGGGGATGTGGCCTCCAGAGTCTCTAACCCCAAACCACATCCAGCACCAACACCAGCTCACCAGATGAAGACTGACTGAAGAATACAACACATTCAGTGATTCTGGCACCAAACAAACTTTTGGACTAAATAGATATATGAAGGCTGTCTAAGAAGCTCACTGCTAAGGAAAACAAAGAAATATTCCCAAGGTCACATAGCTGTTTGGTGGTAGAGGCGGGTCTCTATATCCCAAGTCCTCTGATCCCTAAACTCTTTCTCTCACACCGTAGATGCCTCTTCCCACTCACCCCATCGTTTTACTCACTCTATTTTTGTTTCACTTCTTTCACAACCAAAAACTCTGGTGGCATAACAGTTAAATGATGGCTGCCAGCGACAAGTCCAGTAGCTTGAATCTACTAGGTACTCCTTGGAAACCCAACGGGGTAGTTCTACTCTGTCTTATAGGGTCACCACAAGTAAGAACTGACTCTACAGCAATGGATTTGTTTAGTTTTTGTCTTTCGCAACAACAGAAAACAGCCCGGCTTCCTCTGAAGCTATTAGGGATATTTGATGAAACATAGAAGTGAATTTAATTTTCTCTTCATGAAAATACATACTTGTTAAACAAGGAAAGTTATGAGATTATCATGGCTGGAGGAATCTTCTTAAAGGAAGGTAAAAATGTTTCGAATCTTGAAAAGACTACAGAAGATGTTCTAAACAAATGGCAAAATATAAATGGAGAAAATTCCATCAAACACCAGCATTTTCATTTGAAAGGCTTGTTCATATTTCTTAAGGCTTCTCTTTCATGGAAAATCCTGTGTTTTTTGTTTGTATATTCATTTTTAGGAAAGATTTCAAATGTATAACATGACCAACCTGTAGATGGAGAAGGAAGCCACTGATCGGATGAGGGATGCCACAGCCCCCACTTTGGCAGCTTCCACTGCTCCGTGAACTCGGTAGAGCACTGTGCTCGAGTAGTTGACATAAGGTTGGTTATAAACAACGATCTTCCCTCTGGCTTCTGGGGCCCTTCTCTGCAGTTCATCGAAAGAGGTCACCACGAGAACCTCTGCTGTAATGCCTAGAAATAAAAGTCATACAAGACTAACTTATGGTTTCCAGTCAGGTTAAACTGGCATACAAAAGGTCACACATGCTACATCTGGCAAACTGGTTTTTAGAAGATCAAAGTTTTAGAATCATGGGAGAAAGAGTGAAGGGGTTATCCCACTTCCTAAGAACAGAAAAAGCATTCAAAATAATGTAATATATGATTCATAAGTTTTTTCAACTCATTTGACCAGTTGGTATGAGATCACAAATTGTTTGAAGAGATCATGTTTTTCTCTTTTTCTTCCTCACCCTAGGAAGTCATGAATTTCACACAATGACAGTAATTATTTATTTTTAAAAAAACATTCAGAAATCTTCCCTTGGGATTAATGAAACACTTATTTATCTTTTCATAAAACTAGTTTAACATGTTGCTAAACAACCTACACTGACACAAAACAAAGGGTGGTAATTTTTGAAGAATGCTTTTTGAAGCTAATGTTCTTCATAAATCCAACTTTTAACAAATAATTAACCTAACCTCTCCCAAGAAACACAAAAAGAGGGCCTCTTTTTTTTCCTCCTTTGTATAAAGCACTCTTAAAGGACATGGAAACTTCTCAGGCTTCTCTATTATAATACAATCAATACAGTCCATGGTCCCATATGGTTACACAGACAGCCATAGAGTTGTGAATGATTGACTTACATATGACCCATAGTTATAAACCAGTCTCTGTAAAGTCTATTACATTTAAAATTCAAGGCATATAAAATGGATTGTAATAACAAATGGGAGCTACTTTACAATTTGCATCAAAACATAATTATTATTACCTTAAAGATGTTTTACTGTATCTGGAAGTACTTCTCTACTATTTTTATGCATAGAAATGTACACTGTGTACTATAAGACATTTGACTAACTGAGGTTAGATACCAACCATACCTAACTGTTCTGACTTAAGTATACATTTGATTTAAAGACAGATTTAGGAATAGAACTCATTCATAATCCAGGGATGGTGTTTGCACACTGTTCAAATCACATAATGTCTTATCTCACAGAACATATCATGGACTTTAAGCAAGACATGAGTAGTCATTCATCATCAAACACATTACCATTTTTTCAAATAACAACATGTAGGAAATGTTGAGTGAATATCCTATAATCCTGTTGTCTCACTCAGAAAAAATACACCATCTTTCTGCACCAAAAGACTTGCCCAGATCTTCTAGATTAGGGAACAGAATTCTACATCTTCTAGGAAGTCATTCAATAACTGATGGGCCACAGAAGACCAAATTTGATAGAACAATTAAAACAAGAAGTAAAACCGTTTTAGCAACAAACACTAGATGCAGTAGCTAAACATGATTATCTAAAAGAAAGTCAGTCACCTATGATTTTGTTGCTTCAGCCATGCAGTTATGAAACATGTCAGTAAAAACCAAAATATCAACATATATTTGCTATTACTTTCTTAATCTCATAACTAGAGAAGAATTCTGAAATCTTAGCAGATTCTTTAAAATATTAACCGTTATGTTGAAAATTTTTAAACACATAACAAGTGTAGAAATTACCTCCTTCATAATAGAGTCCTTGGACTAGCTCCTCTCCTATTTCCCATACTGAATAAGCACTTTTACTTTGAAATGACTGGCTACCAATCTATAAGCATATCTCCACCAAAACTCAGAGCTCAAAACTGAATTTATAATCTCAAAAAAAGGCAATTTGCAATCACAGAAACTAAGAAAATCACATATAAATAAAAAATACATATAAATAAATCAGGGTTGGGCTAGACAGATTTTGAGATCCATAACTTTTAGAAACCTGGAGGTACCTTGAAATTTGACTGAGGTTATTGTTGGCAGAGTACGGGGATTTTGTTGATGGTTTTCAGATGCTCCTAATGAAGAACAGGTTTGGTGGTCCACCCAAGGGATGTCCTACTGGTGGGGAATTTGGCCCCTGGATTGGAGCCACTAGAAATGAAGCCATATTTCTATAAGTTTTCATAGGCCACTGAAAAATTAAAGGCACATGAGAGGGATACTTCACTAAGGTCTAGCCTCAAATCAAGTTCTTTTAACAAATGAGATAGGATGGAGTCCTGAAGAGCAAACCCTAACCTTAGACACCACAGTTGCTGTGAAAGTCACTCATAGCACTGACAAATAAAAACTTACCACAAGAACTTGGAACAAGAGCTCAAATTATTTTGCTTCCTGAAAGCTTAGAGTGATATCTGATCCCTCCCCTTCTCTTGTGGAAATCCTGTTGGCAAAGTGCTTAAGTGCTACAATCACTAATGAAAAGGTCAGCACTTCAAATCTGCCAAGTGCTCTTTGGGAACTCTATGAGGCAGTTCTACCCTGTCCTGTAGGGTCACTGTGAGTCGGAATCAACTCAATGGCACTAGGTGTATACATTTTTCTTTCTTTTTTGATTGTCTTTCCCTTATCCTGCACATCTATCTAATCAGTCCTCAAATAGTGCTAATTTTACCCCTTAAACATTGATTGAACCACACTCCCATTCTGTCCCATTACACTTTCTCATATGGGGCAATCATCATCTCTCTTTTGGATGGTTGCAAGTCCCTCTCTGTAACACTGTCACCAGTGGCATCCCAGCCACGAGCCCATTTCCTCCAATTGAATCTCAGCAGCACTTCCAGAGAGACAGACTTGAAATACTGGAAGGTCACGGCTGCCTGTGCCACCACTTCCTCACTCCTCTCCCAGCTCTGCAGAAAATCCATCACTTCAATGTACCGCTTACCTACCTCTATAGATGCCAAATCCCTTTTATTTTAAAACTTCAACCGTTGTAAACTACTAATAGTTCCCCTCTGACATCATGCATGCTATTTCAGCCCTCAGTGTCTCTCTCTACTGTAGTAGATCATTATGGTGACACTCTCCTGTCTTCAACACATGACTTAAAAAAAAAAAAATTTGCTATGCAGTCAATTTCAACTCAAGGTGACCCACTGTGTTACACAGTACTACTGTACTCCATAGGGTTTTAAATGACTGTGGCCTCTCAGAAGCAGACTGCCAGGCCCTTCTTCCAAGGTACTTCTAGACAGGTTCAAACCATGACTCTTTTAGTGAACAGCTGAGGACTTAACTGTTTGTGCCACCCATAGACTCATATCACGCAGCTAACATCTACACCTTTATTTCTGAGGATTCCACTCAAGAACCACTTCTTTGGAAAGTGTTCTCTAGCCCCTGCTTCTTATCTCATCCTCCTGGCATTCTCCCAGTCAGGGTAGATCATGTACCACCCTCCTGTGGAATTTCAGGGCACCCTGGACTTTCCTGCACAGTAAATAAATGAAACTCAGCCTGTTTATGGGTCTCTTTACCTATTAAACTGTGATCTTCTCAGACTCTGGGGCTAGGGTTCTTTTTGTTTACATCTCCAGGGTCTAACACAGTGTTTGACCCCATATAGGCAGTTAGTCAATAAATACCCACTGAATGGCACTGCCCTAAGTAAGGGACCATTGATTGGTGCTAAAGCTTTTCTATCGTGTGCAATTTTACCTTGAAGGTCTGATAGCCCTTCTGGCACAGCAACTCGGTGGTCAGATTCTCAAACCCACCCAGAGAACAGCTGCAAAGCATTAACCAAGAAAAAAAAGGGCTTGATACAATGAGAGTATGAAAATAAATTTCGAGTACTAAAATTGAGGTATTTGATTTATAAGAAGGCTCTTCTGGTCCTCCGTTGCTTTATATGAAATTTTACACCGGTACTTAAACTTGTCAACTATGACACGCAACAAATCAGTAGTAGAAGATAAGAAAGTTGATGGCAGCACCAGACACACAAAACTTATACACAAATAAAGATCTGTAGGTATGAATGACAGAAGCATCATAAAATAACAAGTTCTAATAGAGTTTTCTGCAATGATGAAAATGTTCTATCTGTACTAACATAGTAGCTATTAGACATATTTGAAATGTGACTAGTATGCTGAAGAAACTAAAAAAAATTACTGCGCTTTAAGTGAAAGTTTACAATGCAAGTCAATTTATCATACAAAAACTTGCACACACATTGCTACATAACTCTAGCTGCTCTCTCCACCCTGTGACAGCACATTCCTCCTTTTCACCCTGTATCTCCCGTGTCCATTCAGCAGGCTCCTGTCCCCCTCTGCCCTCTCATCTTCCCTCCAGACAGATGCTACCCAGTTAGTTTCATATATCTACTTAAGCCAAGAAGCACAGTCTTCACCAATTACCGTTTTATGTCTTATAGTCTAGTTGAATCTTTGTCTGAAGAGTTGGCTTCAGGACCGGGAGAAACTGAATTTTTAATGTTATTTAATTTAAATTAATTTAGGCTTAGATTTAAATAACCATGTGGCTATACTATAGCTGTGGCTGCTATAAAGAACTCACAATCACTCAGGCTCAGACCAGCATGCAAGAGCAAATGGCTGACAGTACAGTAACAGGTGAGATGCCATGGCAATGACCCCTGCATCAGGCACAGGCCAGGGAATTGTACTGAATATCCTGAAATTTAGGAAGGCTGGGTGTGTGCAAAACACCTTAGGACGATTCTTCCTCAAGTTGAACAAAATGAAACAAAGTAATGTGGAAAACTTCACTCTTCTAAATTAGTTTATATTTTGACATGTTACACAAAAGAGAATTCTCAGTTTTGCCTTCAAATTAGTAGGTTCCCAGTCTTTTTTCTTCTCTCATCTTTCCTCTTCCACCCTCCCATTCCAGAATCTAGTGCACGCTAATAACACAAAACCAGTCTTATCTTCACAATAAGGCCAACTCTGACCTCTTTTTAAAAGTGCAATCCACTCCCTTCCTCCTATCCTTTCATCTTGGTTAATTTTTCCACAGCATGTACCAGCTTCCAACTGCCTCCTCCTGTAATAATGTATGCTTCATATGGGTATAAATTTTTGTCTCTTTTAATTACTAATGTCATTGAAGTACCAGCTGAAATATTATCTGATATACAGAATGTGCAATATACAAGAATATACGTATATATGCATATATAGTAGTCCAGGCAGTACAGTGGTTAAAGCATTCAGCTGCTAACAAAGAGATTGGCTATTCAAACCCACCAGCCACTTCACTGGCCGTGCTCTGCTTCCATCAAGATTTACAGCCTTGGAAACTCTATGGGGCTATTTAAGTCAGTCCTATAGGGTTACTATGAGTCAGAACTGACTTGACAGCAAGAGGTTAGGGTTGCTGTGAGTTGGAGTCAACTCAGCTGTAGTGGGTTTGGCCTTAGATTTTTACATATACATACATACTATAATAATAAATATATGTACCATATACTAGTCAATGAATACTATTCACACTATATATGCTATTTAGGATACATATTAGATATATGTATGTATGTATTCATATATATGTATACACACACGCACTGAATTAATAAAGGGAAACCAAAATAAATTAAGAAATGTATATAATACCTCTTTCTTAGCACCCTCGGAAACCCTGGTGACATCGTGCATAAGTGCTATGGCTGCTGACTAAAAGGTTAGCAGTTCAAATCCACCAGGTGCTCCTTGGAAACTCTATGGGGCACTTCTACTCTGTCCTATGGGGTCACTATGAGTCAAGATTCAACTCAACAGCAGTGGATTTTTTGGGGTTTTAGCACCCTGGAGGAGGATATCCTGCTTGGTAAAGCAGAGGGTCAGTAAAATAGAGACCTTCAATGAGGTGGATTGACACAGTGGCAGCAACAATCAGCTTAAACATGACAATGATTTGTGAGAATGGCACAGGACTAGGCAATATTTCGTTCTATTATACACAGGGTCGGTACGAGTCAGAGCCAACCAGACAGCACACAACAACAGCCTCATCTTTAATCATGCTCCTAAAAATATACACTTCCAAGGAACTTAGGTATTTCTCTAAGACAGAATGTTTGGTATACAGTGAAACCTGTGAGAACTGGATGCCAGGGGATGCCTGGCTTTTCCAGTCTCATAAATATTCCATCTTTGACAAGCTGTACTCTCACCACTTTCTATTGCTCATCTTAGTGGAAAATGTTTGTGATTTCCTTCCCCGACAGGTTTCTACCTTACATAGATTCCAGCTTTCCCAGGTGTAATCACAGCTATATTTGAGTATCTATTTTTTACATTAATGCTCATAGCAATCATGCAAAGTAGTTATGAGAAAAATGCAGTTCAGAAAAATAAGTTCATACAACTGCTAAGTGTTGAAGCTGAGATGTGAAACACAGGTTGTCTGAATCCAAGGCTTGTATTCTTCCTATGAACTGCATTGCTATCTTCTTTCACAGATGTAAAATATATCAAAAGGAAACCTCGATATTTTAAGAGCAATAAAAAGGAAAAACAGGCATATAAAAGTGTGCCTAAGTGATCACATGAAAGAGCTGAACAGAAGATTTCAAAGGACAGCTAGGAAAGAAGAAATATTATGACAAAATATGTAAAGACTGGGAGTCAGAAAACCAAAAGGAAGAACATGTTCAGCATTTCTCAAGGTGAAAGGCCAGCAGAAAAAATTCAAGTCTCGAGTTACAATAGCAAAGGATCCTACAGACACAGTAATTGAACGACGCAGGAAACCTCAAAAGAAGATGGAAGGAATACACAGATTCACTGTACTGAAAAGAATCTGTCCACATCTAGTCACTTCAGGAGCTAGCATATCAGCAAGAATCGATGGTACTGAATGAAGATGTCAAAGCTGCACTCAAGGACCTGGTGAAAGGAATACACAGATTCACTGTACCGAAAAGAATCTGTCCACATCCAGTCACTTCAGGAGCTAGCATATCAGCAAGAATCGACGGTACTGAATGAAGATGTCAAAGCTGCACTGAAGGACCTGGTGAAAAACAAGCCTCCAGGAGTTGCTGTAATACCAGCTGAGATGCTTTAACAAATGGATGCAGTACTGGAGGTGCTCGCTCATCTATACCAAAAAATTTGGAAAAGAACTACCTGGTCAATCAACTGTAAGAAGTCTGCATTTGTTCCCATTCCAAAGGAAGGTGATTGAAGAGAATATGGAAATTATTGAAAAATATCATTACCATGACAGACAAGTACCCTGTTGTTGAAGGTCATTCTAAAGCAATTACAGCAGTACATCAATAGAGAACTTTCAGAAATTCAAGCCAGATTCAGAAGACGGCACGAAAATAGGGATATCATTGCTACTGTCAGATGAATCTTGGATGAAGCAGAGAATACCAGAAAGACATTGTTATGGATTGCATTGTGTCTCCCCAAAAATGTCTGTGTTGATTTGACTTGACTATGAGTCCCAACATGGTGCCATTCCTCCCACGTGGTCTGAATCCTGCCTCCGTGGTGTTGATGAGGGAGATGGGCAGCAGCTGTGCTGGTGAGGCAGGACTGAAGCTACCAGCTGTGGGACAGAAGGGAGAGAAGCGAGCCAAGTAAGCTGGGGACCTCACACCACCACAAGGCAGCACCAAGAGCAGAGCACATCCTTTCAAACTGAGGTTCCTGTGCTGAGAAGCTCTCATTGAATTTGGACTCAGTCTACCAGACGGCGATAACTTCTCTTACTGAGTGGACTTGTAACCCGTTAATGGATTTGTGGCTTACCACACTGTGACTATAAAGATTCTCTTCATGAAGTCTTCAGCTTGTAGTATTTTCTGTTGGAGAAGTACCAGGTGACTAAAATAGATGTATACCCAAAGCCAGCCAAGTGCCGTCGAATCTGTGTTTTATTATCTATGCAAAGGTATTCCACTGTGTGGATAATAACGAATTATGGATAACACTGCAAAGAATGGAGATTCCTGAAACCTTAAGTTGTGTTCTTGCAGAACCTGTGCATGGCCCAAGAGGAGCTGTTTCAACAGAACAAGGGATATTACATGGTTTAAAATCAGGAAAGGTATGTATCTCAGTTGCGTTCTTTCACCACACTTATTCAGTCATTGCTGGGAAAATGTTCTGAGAAGCCAAAGAACTTGAAGAAGTACATGGTACCAAGACTAGAGGAGGGCTCAGTAACATAGATACATACAAATATACAAGTAGATTCACATATAGATACACATATAGATAACATATATACACATAGATACATATAGATACACTGAAGTGACAGTGAAGAGAACTTGAAGTACTTCCTGATGAAGATCAAAGATTACATCCTTCAGTATGGACTGTACCTCAACATAAAGAAAACAAAAATTCTCACAATGAAACAATAAGCAACATCATGATAAAAGGAGAAGAGACTAAAGTTGTCAAGGGCTCCATTTTACTCGGATTCACGATCAATGCCCACGGAAGCAGCAGCAACCAAGAAGAAGAATTGATGCCTTTGAACTGCAGTACCTGCAAAGAAGGCTAAATATACCATGGGCTGCCAGAATAATGAACAAATATTTCTTGGAAAAAGTATAGCCAGAATGCTCCTTAGAAGGGAGGATGATGAGACTTCATCTCACATAATTTGTCATGCTGCCAGCAGAGACCAGTCCCTGGAGAAGGACACTGTGCTTGGTAAAGCAGAAGATCAGGAAAAAAGAGGAAGGCCCCCAAGGAGACAGATTCACACAGCGGCTGCAACAGTGAGTTCGAAACCCAGCAAGGACTGTGGGGATGGCATAGTACCAAGTGGTATCTGTTCTGGGCTAGCAGGGTCGCTGTGAGTCAAAACTGACCGGTTGGTACCTAACAATAAGTTATCAGTTATTTCCCGTAGTCTAACCAGGATTCTGCTCAGCAATCAGGGTGCTCTTACCACGTTTGGTTCCAATCAATTAATAATGGTGCTGGGAGGGGTGCTTCACTCTAGGATAAAAGTCATCACACTCTGAGTAATGAAAAGGATTAAGGGAGTTAATTCTGAAAAGAATGTGGGATTGAAGATAAAAATACAAAGTGATTCTCTGGATTGCGATATCATACAAAACAATATTAAAATCCTCAGGTTTCTTTTTGTCATTCACACATAATTTTCAAAACCGATCAATTTAGTTTTTGAGCAATTTACTTGTGTGTAATTACTGCTGCTGTCAACCTTGAAGAGACAGCAGATGCTGAGCACTGTGGGTCTGACTCCCCACACATACTCTGTGGAAAACCTGATAGACTCCAGTCACAAACTCTTCTGACTTTATGCCCAGCAAGAGCAGCTAAGGCAGGTAAGAAGCTGCAGTGAGAATTATACAACTTTTTCTATTATTGACTGGAAAAGAGGCTGCACATAGAAAAAGCATTTCTGAGGCTCAATTCAGTGTGGTAGGTTTTAGGAAATTGATTCTGATTTCAGCTGAGGATTTAATCCCCCAGACAGCAAACACCGCAGCCCCGACCTGCGTGCACTACGTGAGATAACTAGCTCTGGTGGGATGGCTGTCTTTCCCTGAACTCATGGTGGAGGGAAAACAATTGTTCTTGGACACAGCAATGTTTTGGCCTGAAGTGGTAAGGAAATTGATAATTTGTGGCAAGAGAGATGAAAGAACATCATAGCAGTCCCTTTTGAGGGTCCATTAGTTTGGGGAGAAGATTATAATTGCACAAGGTTCTTTAATGCAAGTATAAGCCTTAAAGATTCAAAATAATTCACCACACTTCCAGCCCTCCCACTGGTCCAGAATTCGTGCTGTGCACTGAGAACATTAAGAAGATAAATAAGCTCCATTCCTATCCATAAGGATCATATATCCAGGGGAGAAAAACAGGTGAATAATAACTTTCAAAGGAATGCAAAATGTCATCAGTACTAAATGAAGACACAAAGCAAAATGTTATGAGAGGATAATATAAATCAACACTAACTCTGACTAGGGGACCCTAGGAAATTCCCCACGGACCTTGAAGGATTTCAGTAGCCTGAAAATGAGGAAAAGGGCATTCTCAAGTAAAGAACAAAGGGAAGAAGAAAACAGATGAAACAACTACTGTCGTTTACAGCAAATCATAGGATTCCTGCCAGGCTATGAAACATTGAAACTCCCTAAAATCTTCCAATTTTTAACCACGTCATTTATGAATCCCATTATCATTCCAAAAATTCCAGAAAGCAAGAGGAAACAGTCTCCTTGAAGCAATTTGCAGGGAAAAAATTGCAAAACTCAGCTATTAATTGAATGAATGTTTCAAGAGCAAAGGGCACTGTGTAACTCTGAACACTGGCAGGAGACATGTGACCCATCTTTCCATGTCTCCTGGGAGCTGGCTCAAATTACATCTGGACCTTTGGCCTGCAAGTGAGCCCAGACCCAACTTCATCAATCTCTACAGCATAGTAAAGTATCATCACCTCTAGAGAGGCAGCCGTCGGCTCCACACAACAGAGCGCCACAAGCCATCATGCCATCCCGACACCTGAGGATAAGCTGCAAGCAAAGCAATTCATTACTTAGACCCTTGAATACTCTGGGGGTCAGTTCTACCCTGGCCCCTAGGGTTGCCATGAGTTGGATCCGACTCAACGGCACTTGGCTGGGCATAGTAAAGAACTTACACAGAGACCTTTGTTGCTTAATGGAGAGGTAACTACCATTGGACCATTATATTTAACTTAACATGTAATGTAGGACACTCAGGTTTTGCAGAAATCCAACTCAGCAACATACAACAGCAATAAACCTGGAGAACAGCCTTGTCCTCAGCCAGTTGATGACTTCAGAATCCAAACTGCTTCAGCTGGTATTGTTATAGCATAAGCAGGCTGACTTTGGGGTATTACCTTGAATACTTGTAGCAGCTATCACAAGAACCATTTATATCCTATGAAGTGTAAATACCCTTGATTGTTTTTGACCAATGGTTGAACATAGTTGCTTTCTCCCTAACCACTGGCTATTTCTTTGTAGTGATGACTGGAGTTGGTGGGTAAGCACTTTCATGAAAACTATTGTCATCTAATACATCTATTAAAGTGAGGAGCAAGATGGTACTAGTACTATCCACATCAGTTGGCTACAGGTTTTAGTGATAAGACACAAAGGTTGGGAAGAAAAATGTTTCAAGTATGTCCACTGAGTTTCCTTGTTCTGACTGATCATATTGAGCTTTTCCATCATCTCTTTCCAGAGATGTTGTTGATTTAATTCCTGTGTGTTCCATCTGGCAAGAGTCATCTATATGAGACCTGGCAATTAACTTCATGAACTCATCCTTGAAAAAGTGCTACATCGCTAAATATCACTACAGTCACCTTCAAAGTACTCCCCCCAGGGGAGCACTGATGTCAGCAGCTAGTCTACTCTTCAAAGCAATTTTGGAACTCTTTTTCTGGAATGACCATCAGAGCTATTGTCATAATAGCTTGATGTCTTAAATATCATCAAAATATCTTCCTTTCTATAGTTCCTTTATCTTTGGGCAAAGAAAAAAGTCATTGGGGGCCAGATCAGGTAAGTAGGGAGGGTATTCCATTACAGCTTTTTGTTTATTGGCTAAAAATTTCTTCACAGACAACTATACAATTAAGTTTGCAAACTTGACACCTTACCAACGTGTGTAATGGCCATTGCCGAAAAAGTTCCAAAATTGTTTTGAAGTGTGGACTAGGCACTGGCATCGGTGCATATCTTCTCAAGGAGAGTAATTTGAAGGTGACTTAGTGATACTCAGCAATGAGGTACGTAACACTTAGAACAATTAACTTTGGGGCATTAATTGTCGGACCTCATGCTATCACCATTTATGTTGTGTGAAAAAAAGATATTCGTAATGAAGAAGGTTTTTGTTTCACAAAATTCTATAATGCCATCTCTGGTGTGGTTTCTACCACTGAGGCCCCATTTTCCACATACCAGTCATCCTTCTTTGTCTCTGACGTTCATATTCCAATCACCAGTAATTATCAGTGCATCCTGCTGCATATTCAATTTGAGGCTGCACAAGTTAGTAAAAAAATTTCAATTTCTACATCTTTGGCCTTAGTGGTTGGTGCATAAATTTGAAAAATAGTTGTAATATCCTTGTAGGCATATGGATATTATTCTATCATTGATAGTATTACACTTCAGGCTAAGTCTTGAAATGTTCTTTGGAACACTGAATGCAATGCCATTCTTCTTCAAGTTGTCATCAGTCAGAACAAGTCCAATGGTGGACTTCAGATCAAACCATCAATTATTCACATGCAAATTCAAGTTGAAACTGAAAAAATTAGAACAAACCCATGAGGGCTTGGAGACAATCTCAAGAATACATTTGACGCTTTGAACACTAATGACTGACAACTAGATAAGCTATGGAATGAAATTGTCCACCTATGAGCAGCTGGTATTTGACAAAGGCACAAAGTCCATGAATCATGGAAAAGACAGTCTATTTAACAAATAGTGTTGGAATAACTGGATACCCATCTGAAAAAGAAAAAAGACAAATCTCATGGCTCACACCGTGCTCAAAAACTACCACAAACTGGATGAAAGACCTAAATGTCAAATCTAAAATGACAAAGATCATGGGGAAAAAAATAGGGACAATACTTGTAGCCTTAGTACATAATATAAACAGAATACAAAACTTTACTAACAATGCAACTTATAGACTTTGTGCCTTGGCAAGTACCAGCTGCTCATAGGTGGACGATTTCATGTCTGGATTCTCAGTTCTGTTTCATCGGTGTGTGTATCTGTTTTTTTACCAACACCAACCTGTCTGTGGAGTGCTGATGCCCACTGGGTCAGGTCTGGCCAGTCCTAGTACTTCTGGACTTAGTGTCCCTTCCCTGTTGCTCAGTTGGATTTCTCAACTTTCTCTTTGATGTTCAGGGATCCTAGAATGAAATGTATAATCAATTCATTTGCTCTTTTGAGTCTTTGTTGTTATAGGGTTCACAAGCAGCATCTGACTCCTCTGCCATCTCAGCCCCACCTTCTTAAATTTCTTGACACAAACACACGAGCACTTCTAACATTGCATCCACTTGTTGAAACATCTCAGTTGGTATTCTGTCAGTTCCTAGATTTGACCAGTGCCTTCAGTGTGGCTTGTACTTCTTCAGTTCCTCCCTCCTTTTACCATCAGTTCTGGATCATATGCTGTCCCCTGACATGGTTGAACAATGACAAATTCTTTTTGGTATAGCGATCCTGTGTATTCTTTCCATCTTCTTTTGATGTTTCCTTCCTTGTTCAATATTCTGCACCATGCAAAATTGCAACTTAAAGCTTGAATTTTTCTTCAGTTCTTTCAACTTCAGAAATACTGAGCACATTCTTCCCTTTTGGTTTTCTAACTCTTAAGTCTTTGCATATATCATTATAATACTTTACTCCTTTTTCTTGAGTGACACTTTGAAATCTTTTGTTCAGCTCTTTTCAACATTTCTCCCATTCACTTTAGCTGCTCTACATTCAAGAGCAAGTTTCAGTGTCTTTTCTGACATCCAGTGTGAGATCTTTTCTTTCTTTCATATTTTTTGATGACCTTTTGCTTGCTTCTTGTATGATGCCCTTGGTATCATCTCAAGACTTCTCTGGTCTTCAGTCACTAGTGTTCAGTGCATCAAATCTATTCTTGAGATAGTCTCCAAATTCAGGTGACATACACTCAAAGTCGTACTTCAGCACTTATGGGATTGTTTCAGTTTTCTTCAGCTTGAACTTGAACCTGTATGGGAGCAATTGATGGACTATTCTGCAGTCAGTCCATGGCCTTATTCTGACTGATGATATTGAGCTTTCCATCATCTTCCTCCACAGATGTTGTCAGTTTGACTCCTGTGTATTCCATCTGGCAAGGTCCATATGCATCATTGCAGTTTATGTTTTTGAAAAAAGGTATTTGTAAAGAATAAATCACTTGTCTTGCAAAATTCTATCATGAGACCTCTCGTGTTGTTTCTATTACCAAGGTTGTATTTTAGAACAACCAATCCTTCCTTGTTTCCAACTTTTGCTTTTCAATCACCCGTAATTATCAATGTATCTTGATTACATGTTTCAGACTACAGAAGGTGATAAAAAAAATCTTTAATTTCTTCATCTTTGACTTTAATTTTTGGTGCATAACTTTGAATGATAGTGACATTAACTAGTACATTACATTAACTATACACCTTGTAGGTGTATAGATCTTATTCTATCATTGACAGCAATTGTGCTTCAGGATAGATTCTGAAATGTTCTTTTTGATGATGAATGTGACTCCATTCCTCTTCAATTTGTCATTACCGGCATAGTAGACCATGTGATTACTGTTTTCAGAATGGCTGGTACCAGTCCATTTCAGCTCACTAAAGCCTAAAGAAAAAGCTTGGCTGGAAGCCAGAAGTTGGCAGTTCAAATCCACCAGGTGTTCTGTGGAAACCATAGGGGTCACATTTACTCTGTCCAGTAGGGTCACTATGAGTCAGAATCAACTTGATGGTAGTAGATTTTTTTAGGGGGAGTAATACAGAGGATACGGGTCTTTCACATTTAACAACTTTCAGTTTCCCTGGATTCAAAAGTCAGATATTCCATGTTGCAACTGTTAGTGAACATTTGTGGCTGATTCTTTTCATTTTGAATCATTTCACACCAGCAAATAAAGGTCCTGAAAGCTTTGCTCCATTCACATTGTTAAGGTTAACTCTACTTTGAGAGGGCAGCTCTTCCCCAAGTGTATTTTGGTGCCTTTTAACCTTACAGGCTGATCTTCTGGCTACTCATAAGGTTTTCACTGGCCAGTTTTTTCAGAGGCAGGCTGTGGGGTCTTTCTTCCTACTCTGAGACTGTAAGTCCTGCTGAAACCTGTCTACCAAGTGCAGCAGTGCTGGTATTTGGTGTTATCGCTTCCAGCATCACAACACACAACCCACCACAGGAGGACAGACTGACAGACAAGTGGTGGAGCTCAGACGTTAAGTAAATATATTGGATACCTTAGGGAAGAATGTTTAATGGAAACTAAATAACTCCTTTCCTCCTATCAAACATCAAAGTGATCAAAGATGAACACCAAACAGCAGAAAACAAGCAAAGCTGAGAAGAATTTAAGAAGGGTTAGTGATTTAACACATGAACAAAGAATTTTAAGTAGGAGATAAGCCCTAGGGATCGCTAAAATACAGAGCTTTGGCAGCTTCAGATAGCAAATCCACCCCATTGTCATTTAAAAAATATACAAGCAGTCTTGTAGTACTGTTAAATAATTCTATACTTTCAGTAAATTTTAATACTTCATCTCTAAATGTATTTTCTCTCTAAATTTCATCTTCAAAAGCCAAGGGCAAGAATTATACAAATAGTATGCTTATGTTTGCATCAAGTACTAAGTAACATTATTACAGTTTTATATCATAGAGATAAAACAAGTCTATGACAGCTTGGCATTCCAAAGTGTTTTTATTTCATTTTATTTTACTTAGCTATGTTTTGAAATGTTAAATGTTCTATACACTTCTTAGAAAAATAAAACTTGGGGAGAAATACTATAACAAAACAGATTATCTGCCACCAAATAATAGGAAACATGGCTCAGCTTCATAGTTCAGTGTGACATACAACTTGCCATTAGAAGATTTTACAGACCTGACAAAAATATCTGAACTATGCGACTTAAACAAACATTTCCTTGATATCATAGTATTACAATCCATTGGCTGGAAACAAATCCAACTATTGATGTTAATATTATTGCAATTAAAAGCTAACACCATATAGTTTAAGGAGAAGGGAGTAAGAGCATTCAACTGTATTTTATAGGGTAGAAAACTGAGGCACCAGAAAGTGCTTAGATTTAAATCCACGTCAGGCTAACTCTAAGCCTATGCCATCTGCCTCTCACCTACAGAGCTCCCTTCCTACTTACTACACATCAGCATGTGCTCATGACTTGTATTACTCTGTCCCTGAGTAGTCAATAATCTTCACAGGAGCCAAACACCCTGTCTTGCTCTACAAATCCTGGTCTTAGAGATTGGAAAGAGGGCGATGGTGTTCTAAAGTTTCACAATTAATAAGTATCATTTACTAGACTTTTCAGACAGTCACAAGCCATAGACTTATATCAGGATATGCAGAGCTGCTTATCCTCTACTGCTTCTCTTCAATCTCTTCAGGCCTTACCTATTCTATAAATGTCCTATCCCTCTAGTCTCAACCAAATACATATCTGTGTAATTTATTATAGTTCAACCCAGATTCAGCTAAAATACTTGCCACTGAAATGGAGGTGGGTAGGAGTATTTCCATTTTTAAAGAGATTTTTCATTTAAAATTATCATTTATTCAAGCCATTTTTGAGCCTTTCCAACAAGCCAGGCCCATCCAAAGTCCTAAGGATCTAGTAGAATTCAAAAATTGATACAGTCATTTCACTAATGAAGATTACATTCTAGTGGGGAGATGCCAGTGACAGATGGAAAACATATTAATATATGTCTACAATCTTTAACTCACCACGTCTATAAGTTTGTCATACTGTGGTGGCTTGGGTGTTACTACAATGCTGGACCCCCCCCCATTTGCCTGTCACTTTGTTGTACTGTGGAGGCTATGTTGTTCTAAAGCTGGGAGCTATGGCTCTGGTACTCAGATGCCAATAGGGTTAACCATGGTGGAAAAATTACAGCTGAGCTTCCAGGCTAATACAGACTAGGAAGAAAGACCTGGCAGTCAACTTTTGAAAAGAATCAGCCAGTGAAAACCTTATGAATAGCAACAGAACATTGTCTGATATGTTGCCACAGCCTTCAGTATGGATTGCTCCTCAACATCAAAAAAGCAAAAATCCTTACAAATGGACCAGTAAGCAACATCATGATAAATGAAAAAAAGGCTGAGGTTGTCAAAGATTTCATTTTATTTGGCTCCACAATTGGAAACCCTGGTGGCGTAGTAGTTAAGTGCTGTAGCTGCTAACTAGAAGGTTAGCAGTTCAATTCCACCAGGTGCTCATTGGAAACTCTATGGGGAAGCTGTACTCTCTATAAGGTTGCTATGAGTCAGAATCAACTGAATGGTAGTGGATTTAGTTTGGGGGTTTTGTTCCACAATCAACACCCACAGATGTAACAATCAAGAAATCAAAAGACACGTTGCCCCGGGAACATCTGCTACAAAAGACTTCTTTAAAATATTAAAAAGTAAAGATGTCACCTTGAAGACTAAGGTGCGCCTGACTCAAGCTACAGTATTTTCAATCACATCACATATGTATGAATGTTGGACAATGAATAAGAAAGACCAGAGAAGAACTGACACCTTTGAGTTGTGGAGCTGGCAAAGTACACACTATGAACCGCCAGAAGAACAAACAGATCTGTCCTAGAAAAAGTACAACTGGAATGCTCCTTGGAAACAAGTATGGTAAGATTGTGTCTTATATATATTGGACATGCTGTCAGGAGAGATCACTTCCTGTAGAAGGACATCATGCTTGGTAAAGCAGAGAGTTAGCACAAAACAGGAAGAGATGGACTGACACAGTGGCTGTAACAATGAATTTAAGCATTAAAACAATTGTAGGCATGGCAGTGGACTGGGCAGTGTTTCATTCCATCGTGCGTGTGGTTGGTATGAGTCTGAACTGACTTGATGACACCTAACAATAACAACAAACGACGTGATGCTGGAAACTATGCACTGATATTTTCATACTAGCAAGGTTATCTATGACGGACAGGTTTAAGTGGAGCTGTCAGGCCAAAATAGACTAGGAAGAGACACCTGGCAATCTACTTCTAAAAATTTGCTAATGGATACCTTATGGATCATAAAATATTGTCTGATATAGTGCTGGAAATTCAGCCCCCACGCTTAAAGGAAAGTATACCAAAAATAATGAAGATAGTACGGGACCAGGCGATATTTCATACTGTTATGCAATAAGTTTGCCATACATATCAGGTGACTCAATAGCAATTAACAACAATAATCAGTAGTAAGTGAAATATATGATATTCTAAAACTGGAATACCTGGAACTTGATCCAGTCCGACAGGGTCTTAGAAATCTTCTGTGCAAAAGAAACGTTAAGAACCTGAAGGATGAGTAGATGAAAGAAAGGAAAGGAAAGGAAAAGAAAATCTACAAAGAAAATATTTGAGAAGTAAGAAATTCAGTTACGTTGATTACACACAACTAATATATCAAAAATCAAAATGTCTCCATATACCAGAGAAACTCTGGTTAGAAAATATAACGGAGAAAAATATTTCATTACTTTTTTTGTATGAAGTATTTTATTTCAAAATTCTCATTAATAAAAATAGATTTCCACAATAATATTTATCTATGTATCACATCATTAATTTAATGTATTTATTTGTTGGTGAGATACATACAGCAAAACATTTAACAGTTCAACAATTTCTACAAGTACAATTCAAGCGACACTGACTGCATTCTTCAAGTAGTGCCACCTTTCTTGGTATCCTTTTCCAAGTTATTTACCCATCATTAACACAAACTCACCATCCTGGTATTCCATTATTAAGAGCAACAGAAGCTACCAGTTAACTTTAAAAAGTTAGGAAATAAAGTATTAAACAAATTGATTTTGTGTTCATAAAGAGAGGTCCAAAAGAACCCAAGGATAGATCAACACAAGAACAACAAAAGCCAGGGCACTGCTAATCAGCCAAGACTGATTTAGAGCTTTAACAGTGAAAGAAGTACGGTATGGTATGGCTGCACAGAAGGACTGAAAAAAAAAAAGGAAAACAAGAGTTCAGAAATAGACTCACCTATATATGAAAACTTGGTATATGATAACAGTGACATTCCCAATGAATAAGTAAATGATAAATTACACACCGACTGATCCTAGGAAAACCGAAAATTTGATTCCTACCTTCTAACATACAGCAAAATAAATTCCAGGGGATTCAAATCGCAGTAAAAGCAAAATTTTAAAAGTTGTTAGAGAAACTATTTTTAAAAAAGAAAAAGAAACATTACTATCAAGTCAATTCCAATCCATAGTGGTAGGACAGAGTAGAACTGCCCCATAGAGTTTCCAAGGAGCAGATGATGGAATTGAACTGCCTATCTTTTGGTTACTAGCTGTATCTCTCAACCACTGCACCATCAGGGAGCTGAATCATACTCTAGATACCCAAAACCAAAAGCCCACCACAGGAATTACAGAAATACAGAAACTATAGGAACAGATACTGAAAATCTGAAGGTATGGAAGGAAGTTCTTATATAAGACATAAATCACAATGAAAAGTTTGTTAAAAGTGATTATAGTGTAATGTAATAATATAAAAACTTCTGCTTGAAAAAACATCTAATAAACAATGTTAAGATGTCACAGACTGGGAGAAGATATTTGCTCTTTATACAACTCATAAAGGATCCGTATCCAAACTAAGAGTACTTGGGTGGTACAAACGGTTAAGCATTTAACTACTCGATGAAAAGTCAGCAGTTCGAGCACACCTAGAGCCACCTAGGAAAACAGTCCCAGCAATCTGCTTCCGAAAGGGTACAGCCTTGAAAAACCATCTGGAGAAGTTCTATTCTACATACATGTGGTCACTGTGAGTCGGAATCAACTCGGCCCCAAGTAATAACAGCAATCCAAACTATGTATGAAAATTTGTTTAAAAAAAGATAAATAGTCTGATTTTAAAAAATGGTCAACACATATAAACAGGAAAATGATAGAAGGAAAAACCCAAGGGAACAATAAATAATAACTTACTTAATCTCTAGGTACTCCACAGTAAAATCACATTTCACACTCATTAAACCAAAGAAAAATTAAGGTCTGACAGCACCAAGGATTGGGAAGGAATTGAGGACAATGGAATCCCATGCATTGTTAGTGGTAGTATAAACTGCTACAAACACAATAGAAAGAAATTTATCAATATAAAATAAAGTTAAAGATGTCCTAAAACCCAATAATTTGATATTGATTTGTCTTAAATAAACATTCATACATATGTGCCATCGAAACATACAAAAATGTTTGCTGCAGTATTGCTTTTAACCAAATAATACTGGAAATGACTTAAATGTTTGTAAGTAGGAAAAGAATAAATAATTATATGTTAATTCAAAAGAATACAGCTGAAATTAATTAATTAGATTCATATGTATCAATGTAGATAAATCATAAAGACATAATGGGAATTTCCAGAATAACTGGCACATTAAAATTCTGTTAATGTGGCATTTAAAAACACACAGAACACAATATTACATACAGGTAATGAGCCAACTTTACATAGCAAGAGTCAATTTAAAAAATACAGAGTAGTGATATATAACAACTTTAGAATCATTATTAGCCACAGTAGAGAAAGGAAAGACAATAGAATTTGTAATCCATACGGAGATTCAACTGTATAAGTAATAACTTATTTTTTTAAAAAAGAAGAAAATGTGTATGTATGTGGGTATGCCTGTGTGTGTAGCAAATATAACCAAAATTCAACATTTATTAAATCTGGGTTGAGGATACTTTTTTGTTCAGTTTGAAATATTTAACAATCCACCACATTGGCATGTTGGTGAAAAGGAGGTGCTGCACATCCTGTGTACCCCATATCCAGTCCTCCAGTGAACAAAGCACAGGGAATGCTACTACAGACATACACACAACTTATTTTGCAACTTAAGAAATACATAAATTGTTCCAAAAAATTGACATTGTGGCTGGACCCAGTAAAGCCCATCATCAGGAATGCCTCAATGGAGAAGGTCTCCTGAACACAGGAGACAGACAACTTGCATAAAGTTTAGGAGTCCCTGGATGGTATAAATGGGTAAGTACTGGACTTCCAACTGAAATGTCGGTGACTCAAACCCACTCCACGGTGTCTTGGAAGTCAGGTCTGGCAAGCTGCTTCTGAAAAGTCACAGACTTTAAAACCCTATCAAGGACAGTTCTGCTCTGCACATGTCAGGGCACCATGAGTGAGAATCAGCTTAATGGCAACTAATATAACAAGAATAAGGTTGAGCTCCAATAGCCAATCACCACATACCAAGAGCTTCATTCTGTGCTATGAATGACGAGAGGAGACTCAACAGTAAATAAGACAGATACCACCCCTTCTTTGGATCTGACTCATTGGCACTTGACTTTGGTTGGCATCCCTTCTTTCAAGGATTTTCAGTAAATACTTTGTCACTGGTTAGTTATGTTGCAAACTAATATTAATCTCTGTGACTAATACTAGGGCTGACTTCCAGCAGTTCTTGGCTCTCGGTGTTGCCCTCTATGGTGTTCACATCATCTTTGTGTCCATGTCATGTTCTGCTCCCTCACATTTCCAGGCTCTCCCAGACCTCACATCCTAACTACCATGCTCAGGGAAAGAAGAGATTGTCTATTCCAACAGTTCCCACAGGAGAAACAGGAAGCATCATTTTCCCAAGAATCTCACCAAACATCTGGTCAAGACTCATGGATTCTGTCTGGGTCACACACCCACTCTTGAATTCACCATTAAGATCATTGGGATGGGATGTTGTAACTACCTAAAGTCAGTTAAGACCCATCCCTAGACCCAATACACAGTTAATCCCATGCAAACCACATTGCTGAGATCAGAAAGAGGTTACAGTTCCCAGTTAGACACAGTATGGATGTTGGGCAGCAAACAGCAGATGGTCACCACCCCTTAGTGTTGCCACAATTTACAGCACAGCACTTTTCCCATATTCCGAATTCAGTATACATGTGTTGAATTGAATTAAACTGACCACACTGTTCATGATCTACTTTGGCAAGGCAAAAATACTCTTAGACCATTTTCCCTCAACCACTTGAATTCAACAAAATAAATGAAAAATGTTTCACGAACTACCAATTAATGAAAACCAGACATCCACTTAACACCATCAATAGTTTATTAATCCATACCAGAAGCTTAAGCATAGATGCTATGGTAATAGAAACATTAATGCTGCAAGAACCCATAGCTTACACAGTTTGCAAAATCCGTGTGGACCATTTGTGATTCTTGTGCCATAATTGAAAACCCACTCTTCTGTGTAAGCTCATAATGGAAAATGCAAAAATTTTACCATTTGCAGAATTTTTATCAGACTGAAAGGGTAGAGTTTTAACGAAAAAAATCTGGTAAATCCTGAGGTAAAAGGTAACCATTCTTTAGTTTGAAAGATTGGCACAAAACTCATGATAACTAGAATAACAATTATGGGCACACTCTGTGTCAAAGCTTTTACATGCACTATCACCCAGAATCTTTACGTGTTCATGTTTGCTGATGTGAAGATTGAGACCTGCCCTAGTTTTCTTAACTACAGATCTAAGTTTCAAATGCAGGCCTACGTAATAGAGACCAACAATTGCTGACATGAAGAATGATGGAGAAAGAACAACAGTTCTGGTGATTGGATCTGGTTAGTCACCTACATATTTTATCTACAAGATGCCTAAGTACCAGATGCATCAAACATCTTCCAAGCCATCTCTACTAAGACTGTTAGCATATTATGTTATATAGGATAATGCACTTGCTGGCTGCTACATAGATTATAATCTGCAGACATGGAATAATTTTTGATGAGTGGACCTTAAACAAATAATTTTATCTTTTCCTTCTTCATTTAACACAGTTCGTGAGTGTTAGTAGGACTGTGTCTTCAAGCAGGCTTATTTGCTGGTCATGTCAGTAACGATACAACTATAAAAATAATTCTAAACTAACATATAACTCTTACAATATGTCAGACACTCTTTCAATTATTTAACTTAGCTCAGTTGCCTCTCAATGGCCCTATGATATAGGTAATTTTCTTATCCTCATTTAATACAGGACATTTTATTTATTTATAATGTATTTTATTTATTTTCTATTACCAAAAGACTTTGACACTGACAAAAATATATCCAAGTAAATAAACAAAGAGAGACAATAAAGAAAACAATAAAGTAAAATAATTCCAAGGTCAATATTACAGAAAAAAAAATACACAATTTACAGCACAGCACTTATGGTTAATGCAGTTGCCAGAGAGAACCCTAAATTTAGCTCAGACCTGGCTGACAAATAAAGAAGAAAATATAATCAAGGATAAGATTAACAGTGTTCATAATAATGAAAATCAACTACTTATTAGGATAAACACAAACTTTCTGGCAATGAGGACTACAAGAAAATCATTTTGGGAGTCATCTTAAAGAAAATGCTGTGTGACATGATAACGGACAAGAGTCTGTTCCTACCAGGAGTATAACACGGAAGGACATTGTTCCTCTTCCCTTATATTTACACTTCGCCTCACCAACCCTGGCCCTCAGTTACAGAACACTTTAGTTTTCTTGGGAAAACGACTGCATAGGAAAAAATGAAGAAATTAAAGACTTCATTTTCCAGTTTCTTGAAAGCTGTGTGTGGCCATGTTACTGAATAGCTGAGACATGTCTTTATTGTCCTCTTCCTCCTTCCTGGTGGCTCAGGTACAGCTGTAATAGATGGAGCTGGAAGAGTCATCTTGGACCATGAGGTAGATTTGGAAAAGAACATCTGGACAGAAAGACTGGGTTGCTACACCATATAATTATCTAGAATTTTAAATCACAGAAAAAGAAATTTGTTTAAGCCCATGTTATTTTGGGTTTTTCATCATTGATAACTACCTGAGGAATAAGAGGGACAGACAGCTCTTAGATTTGGTGATCAGGAAAGATCTTTCCCCAAGCCAGCCATAAGCTGAGAACAGAAAGACACTAAGATGCTATTCCCTAGAGGAGCGGAAACTTGAGCTCCTTGAAGAGGTCGCTGCAAGTACATACAACCTGAGACAGGAAAACTTTTCTGAGGAACTGAAGGGACTTCGTTACAGCTGGGGTGTAGTGAGCAAGGAGGAAGGAGGACAGGAGATAACGTTCGAGCGAAAGGCAGTTGCTGCATCTTCACGGGCCGGTGGGTCACAGTACGGAGTTACAACTTGTTCCACAGTCAACGAAAGAACAGTGTCTGACAAGTATTGTGCCTTCAAATATTTGCTAGGTGAACTTTTAAATGTACTTTTAAAAGATAACTCTGTGCAATAACAATTATTCTAGGCAGGAGGACCTGCAGGAGAGCCAGGTGGCAGAACTCGTATATTAAGAAGACAGCTCTTGCAGTAATGAGTAGAGGAGGGCAAGACTCTAAGGGATGACACCAACACAGAGAAAAAGATCTGGACGAAGAGGACGGCAGCCTGACCTGATCCGGTAGCAAAGAAAAATAAATGGATGTATTTTCAGGATATTTTAGAAATAGAATCCTGAATAACTTTATAAGAGGAAAGGAAAGGAACGTGTAACGAGAAAAAAGAAGGATGAAGCATTTGATGAGAACTGAGTAACAAAGAGCCTGAAGGTAGATTCTCTGTCAGAAACTTGGAGTGAATGTATGTTCTGTGTTGTCAGTTCAGGGTAGGACACCACATGTGTACAAGACAACACATACCTGCCTCCAAAATTAAGACAGCTGTCAAGGACACATGTCCAGATCCATGTCTGCCATACTTCTGCTGGCTGGTAGACAATTCAGTATGGGGAAGAGCTCAATTTTCCTCAAAACACAATGGCCTAAACCAGGCTAATGAGTGGACAGTGTGTTGTTCTTAAGGAATCTAAAAATGTAAATAACTTGGCTTAATTCACTAGCCTACAAAAAAATAAAACACTGCTGAAGTGTGTGATTTGGAATATAAGAGCTTCTGGGATTCAAACAGTCCAAAGTGTCTACACCTTCATCAACATTTATGTTTCTTCTTTTTCTCCAATCTCAGTGGACGTATGTCCCTCCTTCCTGAGTCAGCCCTTCAGCTTATACTCTACTTTCTTAGGAGTCTGAGTGGTCACAGATCTGAGTTTAATTCCCCACTCTGCTTTTATTAAACTGTGTGATTTTTGTCAGATCTCTCGAGTTCAAAAGCTACAGTTTCTTTATTTATATAATAGATAAAAACACACAATAACAAATCCACGGAAAATATTGTTTAAATATCAAGCGATGCCAGTTTCTTGTACTGTGGTGGCTTATGTGCTGCTATGGCACTAGAAGATCTGCCACAGGCATCTCAAATACCAGCAGGGTCACTCATAGTGGTCAGGTTTCAGCAGAACTTCCAAACTAAAACAGAGTAGGAAGAAAAGCCTGGAGATCTACTTCTGAAAATTAACCAATGAAAACCTTACAGATTACAACAGAACAAGGTCTAGCACATAGAAGAACTGATATTTTAAGAGGAATTTTTTTTTTTTACCTTGTTTGTGAAGTAGAGGACCAGTAAGGGTTAGCGACATGAGATAGCTGGGAACAACAGCCTCAGGGAAGGATTTAAACACGCCAGCAATCATGAGGACGAAACAGGACCAGAAACATTTCATCAGTTGCAGAATACACCTCCTTGAGTTGGATGTTCCTCAATGGAAGCTAGCTATCTCTCATCTGTCTATCATGTAAGGTATCTAAAATGGAAATAAAACATATTTCTTTTACCATCTTCTCATTTCCCTTCGCTGGAAATTTTTCTTGAGAATTATCTAATGCTTTCATTTCTTTTAAAAAATATATATAACATCTCTATATAAAGTTCACCTCTTTAACATGTACAAGAAACGATTTTCAGTATATTTGTAACATTGTGACACCATTATCTAACTATAAAACATTTTCATCACCTCAAGAAAACCCTTGTCCCCATTAGCAACCATTCCCCCTTCCTCTCCCTCCTCTAACCCAGCCTGAAGTTGGGGTTTCATTCATGTTGCAGTATTTTGCAAGTACTTTATTCTTTTTTATTGCTGAATAGTAGTCCATTATAGGAATATACCACATTCGGTTTCTCATTTCATGAGTTGATGGGGAACTGCGTCGCTTCAGGACTCCTCTCAGCATTCCCTGCAGTGCACTCGTGTGACGCCAGCAAGGACCATGAGCCTCCTGGGGTCAGCAACTGTGTCTTACTTACTGCCCTGTCAGCAGCACTTGCCTCCCAACTGACACAAAGCAATTCAAGTCTGTTGAATGGATGAAAGAATGACAGAGGCTCAATAATCATTTATTGAAATAATATACATGTTGAGGGCAAGAAAGATTTTTAAAAAAAAATCCACTGCTGTCGAGTTGGGTCCGACTCACAGCGATCCAAGAGGTCAGAGTAGAACTGTGCCATAGAGCATCCAAGGAGCGCCTGCTGTACTTGAACTGTAACCTTTTAGTTAGCAGACGTAGAATTTAACCCACTACACCACCAAGACATCCAAGAAAAGCTTAGAGAAACAGAAATGTCTAGATTCAAAGAAGTATATTTTGTTGATTCACCCATAATAGTACTGTTAACTGCCTAAACTAATTTTACCAAGATGAATAGATTTCTGCCTTCAGTGTATCCTGAATTTCTCCCGTTGGAATCATAACTCCCTAGAGCATTCGTTATCCGGGTTCCTTTGACAGTTTTGTGCCAAAATCCCTTGGTTTTCCAGCTTCTAATCCTTCTAGTGAGAAATTTGTTGTTTCCAAACAATGAGTTACCATTCACAACATTCACAATCCTTGTTCTAAATGAGACAGTACTTGTACTTCTGCAAACCACTGACAGGAAAATAAAAAGAGAGAGAGAGAGAGAGAGCATGTAAGCCCACATGCTCTTAAAGAAACCAATATATTGTTTTCTTTCCATTAAAAAAAATTCAAAAGTTAAGTTACACCGACATGGGTTTATTGTTGGCCTCATCCATGGTTTCAGTAAGTAGATAGAAACGATGTTGTCAAATGTGTTATTTATCCAAGAAGTGCTTAATACTTGAACAATGTAATGAGAACTTAAAAATGAATATACAGTATTACTTAGTCTGAAATAACAAGTTAATTGGAAGGATGAAACAATTTTATACACTTTTTATTGCCACCCAGTTACCATAAAGAAGCTACTTTTTTGATGAGAGCACTCTAAGAATTATAATGCTAAAATATGTTAGAAGAACCCAAAGAAGGGGGATCCTGCCTTCCTCCCCATCTCCCACTTTCTGACGCCAGTTTGACTGCACATTTCTCAAGCCCTGGGTTACATGTAATTTCTTCAAGTCCTGCCCTGAACACCAGACTGACGGTCTGGTATCCTGCGTTCCTCACCTAATTCTTACCTGCCACTGGAGATTGACTCATCCTTCCAAAATCCAATGTATAAATTCACAGAATGTGTCCTAATCTATGTGTAAACTAGCAGTCTTGCATCAAAACATGTCACCTGCTTTGAACCACCTAGGTAGGCACTGTTCCCTCACCTTGGAAAGTCATCTTGGAACGATTGTGTGGACAGTACCAGCCAAGTGCCAAGTGCCATCGAGTCGACAGTACCAGAGGTCTCTATCCCCTCTGAACTTAAGGATCAGTCTACACTAGCCCCTGTTAGAGCTCCCCAAGCCTCACCCCTCCACCTCTTCCTCCCACTACAGTTGAGGTTCAAGTTGGCAAGTGGTAAAAGTTATGCGGAGATTGCAGGCAAATCCTAGAAGGCCATGTTGACGTATTCGGACCCTTGAATACAGTCACTGCGAGGAAGTGAGAACCACTGAAGGTTTCTCAGAATATGAAGCAAATAAAAACACTCTTTATCTCATAACCACGTGTCTCTGACCTCAGCACACAGGATCCCACAGGAAGTCAGCTCTCACTCTCTTTGATTCAAGATGCTCACTTCTAATCACTGGCAGGCTTGATGACAAACGTTTCAACTTTTTTTTAGAAACAAGAATGTTGTTTCTTTTTTATAAAGGGAAGAAGTAACATATGATCAAGTTCAGCTTGAGGAAAACCCTTGTAAGAGGCTCAACATTTCCTAAGATCAACCGCTTACCTATTTGTCTCTGAGTTGCATTATTAATATCACGATTTCCTCCTATGTGAATTTCGTCGCAGGCACTGCAAGGACTTTTATGAAAGATTGAGAAGACTCTTGTTATCAAGGACTTCATGATCTAAAGATCTTTTCTAACCACTCTATCATTCTGTTACTTCAACTCTTCTTATCCAATTTTATGTTTGTGCCTAAGGTGCTCAAAACAGCCTGCCTCAGGGCAAAGTTATAAAGCACTACCTCTCAGTCACACTAATTTCTGATCCCTCAAGCAATATTTTACAGCAAGTACTTTCAAAATGAGAAATTCCTTATTATACATGAGGCAAGAGACATAGAATAACACTTTTTTCATTAAGTAGTCCCATAAATTAATACATGCTGTGTAGTGAATGGGCACATCATTTTTGAAGGTAGTTTTAATCTTTTTAAAAATTAATGTAAATTCAAATGTAATTAAAGATGAAAGGCCGGGAAACATTTTTGCTATGGCAGAATAACCCAGCATGGGCACCAGAAAAATCTCTAATGCAGAAATCTCAGATGTTGTAATGCTGGTTTTTTGGAGGGTGTGGGACTGCAGAGGCTGAAAGTGAAAATATCTGGGGAGAAAAAGCTATACTGGAATGAACTAGTTTTGTTAAATGCAAATAGCACCAAATTAGAATATTGGAAAGAACTCATTTGATTAAAATGTAATATTTCTCCTTCTAGGTACTCGAAAAAGAATTTCCCCAGAGGAATATGTAATTGTATATACAAACAATAATCCACAAAGAAAAGGAATTATTGGGTTAATATCTCCACTATAAGAGTCACTAGTGGAGTCACTAGTGTGGATTTCTAAATAAAGCTCATAAACAACTGGTTTATTTTCAAGTTCTTTTCACTTTCTCCAATTTATAAAGTCACTTTTGGGAAACTTCAATTTATATTAAGTAAATGAGCATAAGTATTGGATTTATTCCCCAAATATTTTTATATCCTAACCCAAAACACATTCAAGTATTTATCAATACAGGCTGCAAGAAATTTGTAGCCTTAAGCATATTGTTTAGAAGGTCACATCAATTACTTCAGCAAGTTCACTTATTAAAAATTAATATATAATATTGAGAGGATTCTTTTGCTTTCTATTATATGTGTCCCATAAATTTAGATACTTGCATAAATACTATGTACCAGTGAAATATTTCAGTATCTTTCATGTTTATCAATTTCATTTGTTTTTAATCTGTTTGAAATAGTCACTTCATCTACAATATTATTTTGATAAACAAATCTGAATGTTCAAAATTTATACAACTAATGAGAGTTTCTCCCATTTTGTATCAAATAATACCAACAAACTCAATAGAAATGAAAAATAACAATGAATAGAGCCAATCAGTGCAGGTCACGGGCTAGTTTGTCTTCTGTTACCTAAAAACAGGGTGTAGATCCTATTCCTCTTTATAACAAAGGTAAAATAATAATTTTCGTAAAAGAAAATGCCTACGATATGTTCAAACGAGTACCACACAAATAATGTTGTCATTCAGATTTTAAGACTTGTGAACAACGAATCTTTGATGCAATTAAATTCTTTAGTCCTAGAAAGTTTCAAATAAAGACATCAGTAGACTTCCAAAGATTCCAGATGGTTTTATTAGCTTAAGCTTGAAAAGTTTACTTGTTGACCCAAATTTATTTTAACAGACTCTGAAAACAAGATGGAATTAAAACTTGATTTTGAGACTTGGCCATTGTCTTAGTCATCCTGTGCTGCTATAAAACAGAAATGCCACAAGTGCATGGTTTTAACCAAAAGAAACTTATTTCCTCAGAGTAAAATAGGCTAAAGTGTAAATTCAGGTGTCATCTCCAGGGGAAGACTTTCTCTTTGTTTTGACTCTGGAGGAAGTTCCTCATCTTCAACTGTCCCTGGTCAAAGAGCTCCTCACATGCAGGGAACTCAGTTCCAAAGGATGTGCTCAGCTCCTGGTACTGCCCCCTGTGTAGTGTGAGGTCTCCTTGTCTCTCTGCTCCCTTCTTTCCTTCATATTCCAAGAGACTGCCTCACTGCACAATATACCCTTACAAATAGAGTCCCGCATCACTAACACAACAACTACCCATCCTCTCGTTAAAGTCATAGAGGCAGGATTTACAACACACAGGGAAATCACCCGGTACTGGGACTCACAGCCCAGCCAAACCGAGACACACATTTTTGGCACGGCATGATTCAATCCACGACAGATATCTTAAAGAAAACTGGATTACATTTCTAGATTTCTATGTTTGGTTCTACTTGGTTTGCTATACTCAAAGAGCATGATTTTTTTTTACCACCTTAACAAACAGCAAACACTGGTCAGCCCAGTGTACTGTATTACATGCCATAGCAGACACAAAGACAAGGTTCAAGCCTTTGAAAGTTTTATGGGCTGGTTGGCAATTGCTATAGGGAGAAAAAAAATCATACAATACATTGATTTCACAAGACTACACGTTTTTCACAAGCAGAAAAAACATTGTAACTATGGCCATTAAGGAAGCAGATAAACAAGGTAATGCTGAGGCTATGCTTAAGTGGTTGAAGGTGGAATGTGTCAGTATTTTTTATCTAGTTTTGCATCACTGTTATCATAGGGGTGAGAAATTACATTATTCCAGTGATATAATAATAACTAATGGATGCACACTACATTACCATATACAGAGCGCTTTCACATACATCTTATTTATGTCTCACAGTAATCCTGTCAGGTAAATAGAACTATTTCCCTCATTTTCTATTGGAAAGCCGAGGCTGATACACTACACAGCCTATCCAAAGGAACTCTAACCACTGTGTGGCAGATTGGGGTCTAATCTTAATTCCTTTCCCTTCGTTCTACAGTTTCATACCGTCTCATCAGCATTCCCTGAGTCACCCCCATTCATTCATTCTACAAACGTTTGTTGACCATCAGTAATGTGCTGGAACTGGGGGTAAAAGGATAAGTAAGGTGTGGTACCTAAACTCTACATAAATACAGTCTTTGGGGATAGCAGACACAAGAAGAGATCATTACAATGCAACCTGACAATTGCAGTAGTGAAGACTGTACAGGAATACAGAAAGGTAACGCAAAGTGCATGGAGTGGGGCGAAGTCAAGGAAATGCCCTTGGAGAAGGCGAATTCCAAACTGCACATACAAGAGTCAGTAGGTGTGACCCAGGTGAAGGAGGAAGGGAGGAAGCGGGAGGAAGGGAGGAAGCGGGAGGCTCAGAGCCCACAGAAGAGGAGCAACTCCTGCTGAGAACTCAGGCAGAAAGGCATTCACCTTCAGTGAGCTGATCTGTGACAGAGGCCTGAAGTCTGTCACATGGTGAAGAGACAGACTCTTTAACAAATGGTGCCAGCAAAACTGGATGTCCGTCTGTAAAAAAAATGAAACAGAACCCATACTTCAAAGCATACGCATTAACTAATTCAAAATGGGCCGAAGATCTAAATATAAAACCCCAAAATATAAAGATCATGGCAGAAAAAAATAGGGACAACAGTAGGGGCCCCAATATGTAGGATACAAATAGGATACAAATGATAACTAACACTATTCAAATATAAGAAGATAAACTAGATAACTGGGAGTTCCTAAAAATGAAAAACTAATGCTTATCAAAGGACTTCGCCAAAAGGGTGAAAAAAGCACCTGCAGACAGGGAAAAACAATTTTGACTACAACACACCCAGCAAGGGTCTGAACTCCCAAATCTGTGAGATACTGCAAAACTTCAACAACAAAAAGACAAATAAGCCAATAAGCAAATGGAAAAAGGATATGATAAGACAATTTACCAAAGAAGACAAACATTGAGGTGGCTAATACACACATGAGGAAATGCTCAGGATCACTAGACATTAGAGAAATGAAAATCAAAGCTACAAAGAGATATCCTCTCACTTGACATTACTGGCATGAATCAAAAAAAAAAAAAAAAGAAAATGCTGGAGAGGTTGCAGGGAGCTTTGAACTCTTCCAGACCGGTAGGAATACAAAATAGCACAACAACCATGGGAAACAACATGATGCTTCTTTAAGATTAGAGATAGAAATACCATACTATTCACAAACTTTAGTCCTAGGAATATATCCTACAGAAAATAAGAACCATCACACAAATAGGCACATGCAGACCCATGTTCATCGCAGCATTAGCAAAAAGATGGAAAAAACCAAGTGTCCGTCAATAGATGAATGGATGAACCAGTTAAGGTACACGCACACAATGAAATACTATGCAACAATAAAGAACAATGATGAATCTGAGAACTTTCTCACAACATGGATGAATCTGGAAGGCATTATGCTTAGTGAAATGATCAATCACAAAAGGACAAACACAGGATAAGACCACTATTACAAAAAGTCAGAAAAGCTTTACATGCAGAAAGAAACAATCTTTGATGGTTACACAAGAGGGTAGGGATGGGGATGGGAAATCACTAACTAGATAGTAGATAGGTGTTAATTTTGGTAAAGGGAAAGACAGTGCACAATATTGGGGCGGTCCACACAACCTGACCAAGGCAGAGTCATATAAACTTCATAAAAACCAAAAACCCACAATCATCCAGTCAACTCCAACTCATAGTGACCCTACAGGACAGAGTAGAACTTCCCCATAGAGTTTCCGAGAACCACCTGGGGGATTTGAACTACCGACATTTTGGTAAGCAGTCACAGCCCTTAATCACTACACCACCAGGATTTCCTATAAGCTTTATAGACACATACAAACACCCTGAAGGACTGAATAACTGGGACTGAGGGCTAAAGACTGTGGTCACAGGAGTCACCTAGGTCAGTTGGCAAAACATAGTTAATAAACAAAATATTCTACATCTAACTTTGGTGAGCAGTGTCTGGGGTCTTAAAAGCTCACAAGCAGCTACTGCTCCCACCCCATCAGGGGCAAAAGAAAATGAAGGAAACAAAAGACACAAGGGAAAAGATTAGTCCAGAGGACTGGTGGACCACAAGTACCACAGCCCCCACCGGCCTGAACCCACAACAACTAAGTGGTGCTCGGCTACCACCCGCAGCTCTGACAGTGATCACAACAGAGGGCCCTGGGAAGGAGAGGAAAAAGTGTAGAACAAAATTCAAATTCTCTCTGTCACACATACACACTGATCAGACTTACTGGTCTGAAAAACTGGAGGAATCCCCAAGACTATGGCTTTCAGACACCTTCTTAATCCAGAACAGAAGACACTCCCAAAGGTCACACTTCAGCCAAAGATTACACAAGTCTATAAAACATAGAAAATCACATGAGTTACTGTGCTTCTTAGTTCAATAAGTATATAAAACCAAATGAGCAACACCCTGCCCAAAAGCAATGATGAGAAGACAAGAGGGAACAGGAAAAACAGACAGTTGGAAACAGGAAACCAGGGTGTTGATACATCGCAGGGATTACAACCAATGTCACCAAATAATTTGTGTATAAACTGTTGAATGACAAACTAATCTGGTCTATAAACTTTCACCTCAAGTACACACACAAAAAATAGAGAGCTGTTCCAGCCAAGTGTGCAGCATTAGCCAATGACAGCAAAAAGAAAAAGTAGAGGTGTGCAGAAGATTGCTTAGAGTTCAGCATTATCAGAGACTAACGCTCACTAAAAGTAAGAGAGGAGATTAAAAAATTAGGTAGTGGTGATAGTTATACAACATGATAAACATAATTAACGTCACTGAATTGTACGTGCAAAACTTATTGAAACAGCAAATTTTTTGCTTTATATGTATTAAAAAGAAACAAGCTACTGATGTACATAATAACATGACTTAACCTCAGGAGGGTTATGGTAAGTGAAAGATGCCAGACAGAAAACAGTATATACCATTTCATTCTATTGATATGAATTTCTAGAAATAGCAAAATGTCAGTGACAGAGCAATGTATATACATTCACCACAATATAAAAAACTTAAGTTGAAATACATATGCTACAAATGGGAATTACTTTGTAATAGAATGTTTCTCTTCACTCTTTCAAAAATAGATTTTAATTTTTTTCATGAGCAATCCATTATTTATCTAATTTACTTTTTTAATTAGCTTTTTAATTGAAGCAAAATTTATATAAAACAAAATTGATCAATTTTTAGTATATAATTTTATGGGTTTTGACAGATACAAGGAGTTATGTAACCACCAACACAAACAAGATATTGAATATTTCCATCACTTCAAAACATTTTCTCAAGTCTTTTGCCATCAATCCCTTTCACTACTCCCGGTCCCTGACACCAGTTATTTGCTCTGTCGCTTTGCTTTTCCAGAAACTCATATCGATAGAATCAAATGGTATGCAGTGTCTTGTGTCTGGCATCTTTCACTTCCCATAACACTTCTGAGGTTAAGTCACGTTATTATGTACATCAGGAGCTTGTTTCTTTTTCATCCTGAGTGATATTTCACTGTATGGATGTACCATGGTTTACCCATTCACCAGTTGATGAGCTAGTGAGTTGCTGGCAAGTTTCAGCTATTATGAGCAAAATTATGAGTATTCACATACAAGCCTTTGTATGAACATATTTTCTCATTTCTCTCGAGTAAATACCTAGGAATGGAATTGATGTTTATACAACAAGCATACATTTACCTTTATATACACTGTTTTCTTAATAAGTTGAAATTGTGAGGCAGTAATTCTTTACTCTCATTAAGGAAGTTTTTGGTCAAAGACCCAAAGCACTTCTTAAATGCTCTGCGCACTGCATACATTTTGCATTAACAGCACAGATTTATCTATCACCTTACAGTTTTCAAGGAGCCCTGGTGGCACAGTGGTTAAGAGCGCAGGCTGTTAACCAAAAGGTCAGCAGTTTAAATCCACAAGCTGCTCCTTAGAAATCCTTTGGGCAATTCTACTTTGTTCTATAGGGTTACTGTGAGTCAGTGTCAGCTCAACAGCAATGTTTTTGTTTTTGTTTTTGTTTTTACATTTTCAAAGAACATTCACATGCATGACCTCTTCGACCCTTAGAGCAACTATGTAAAGTAGGTGTGGTTAACAGTCAGCTGGAAGTGTCAGGAACAACCTTCCCAGGTACTTACAGTATCTGTTCCTATTAGCAGGCAGCCAGGTCACACAGATTCTCAAATATGTTCAATATCACTCCTGAAAGTAAGTACTATTGGCTCCATTTGAAAGTGAGGAAATTAAGGCTCAAAGAATTTAGGAAACATGTACACCACAAGGCCTTGCAAAAGCATAGTATCTGGAACTTCTGAAGCTCCTGCCTTTCCATGTCTTATAGGTACCACAGAGGAATAAACAGCTGGGTGAACAGCATATTTAAACTGTAATCAGATTGACAAAGAGGTTACCATTCCTCCCACAGGCCTTTCAAGACATGGTCCTAAATTCAACTCTAGAGAATTTTAACAAAAGCCAGCCAAAGCCAAGCCAAAGCACGTTGAATTTCTCTGTGAAGGAACAACAAGAGAACGCAGTAACAGAAATGCCAGAATCCTCCATCTCTGAAAGAAGAGAACAGTAATCCAAGCTCTGTGACGACAAGGATCAGGGGCTTTCTGTGTTCTGTGTATCCAGGCTGATTGCAATCCTATAACAAGCTGTCCCATGGGTAAGCCCAGACATCTGGCAGCTACAGCTCAACTATCAAGTCACACTTTTCTACTTAAAGAGTTTTATTTTTCTTCCTTTCTTTCGGAAAAAAAGGCTTGCATATTTTTAAGAAAGCGTATCTCCCAGTTTTCATAAAACATGCTATATTGTCACAATCTTACCAACTTTCTTCAAAATCACCAACTAATAAAAATTTAGTTTGTTGAAACCAAAATGGAATACAAATGAGGACAAAATTAACATTATCTGGATTCAACGGTGGCCCCCCATATCCAGATGTGGTCTCGGTAGGGTAACTTGTAAAAGTAGCACAGACTTGCATCTTCATCCAAGGGTATGAAGAGTGTGCTTTCTTGCAATGGGTATGATTCCGGCCCTTATCTGTGTGCATACTGTCTCCAGTCCTAGACTTAAAATGTGGCCAACTGCTTGACAAACTGAAATAGTCAAAGAGTTTTTCAAATAAGAACACTGGTATATTTTGTTTTCAAGGTTGGTCTGAGTCTGAGCACAACTTTACTTGACAATTTAGTATCCCAAACTGATCATGTTTACTCCAGATCAGCAATTTCACAACTGAACTTCACAGTCTCTACAGTTATATCATAGACTTCCCTGGAAAGACATATGGGAAACCCTTAAGAGTGCTTTCTCTGGCAAGGGAAACAAGTGGGCTGGGGATCAGAAGCTGGATCAAGACTTACTTTTCCCCACGGTGCCAGAATCTGTCTCTACCACAGTCTTATATTAATTTCCTACACTTTTCATATCCACTTAAAAAAAATCATAAAACATGTTGATTATGTGAAACATAGAGATACTATAGAACACACCTCAACCATCTTAAACCTTAATATTTTATCATACTGCTTTAGTTCTTTTTCCTTAAATAAATATACATAGAATACAAATATGTGATGTTTATTCCACCAATCACATTCCCTGCCTTCTCTAGAAATAATAATTATTTAAATTTTGTATTCAAAATACGTGTTTTTTTTATATTTTTACTACAGAAAATGCAACCATAAATCATTTAAGGTATTATTTTGCATGTTATTTAACTTTATATAGATTGCATGACAAAGCACATGTAATTCTTCAACTCATTTTTTTAAATTCAACATGATTTTTTAGATTAATTCAGGTTGATACATACAAGTGTAGTTCATCCATTTTAACTGCTATCTAATATTGGATTACATAATGTAAAACTAAAAGAATCAAACCCATTGCCACTGAGTCAATTCCAACTCATAGAGATCCTATGGGACACAGCAGAACTGCCCTATAGGGTTTCCAAGAAGTGACTGGCGGATTTAAACTGCCAGCCTTTTAGCTAGCAGTTGTATCCCTTAACCGCTACACACCAGGGCTTCACATAATACGAGGTCCAAAAATTAAGTAGTCTGCGAACTTAATTGTTCTAGGTGCTATATACTTGTTATTGAATGTCACTGTGGTCACCTTCAAAGTACTCCCCTTGGGAAGCTATGCACCAATGTCAGTGCCTAATCCACCCTTTAAAGCAATTGTGGAACTCTTTCTGGGTCCATTGTGTGTGGTGGCACAGTGGCAAGTTCACAGACTTAACTGTATAGTTGTCTGTGAGTGAGTTTTAGCCAGTAAACAAATAACTGTGTTGGAACACCCTCCCTAATCACCTGATCTGGCCACCAATGACTTTTTTCTTTACCTGAAGATAAAGGAAATATTGAAAGGAAGATATTTTAATGACCTTCAGGACACCAAATACAACATGATGACATCTCTGAAGACTATTCCAGAAAAAGAGTTCCCAAATTGCTTTGAAAGTGCTGGCATCAGTGAATAGCTTCCCAAGGGGAGTACTTTGAAGGTAACAGCAGTGGTAGGGAAGGCAAGTGGGGCCAAGATGGTAGACTAGATGTACGTTTCCTCAAATTCTTCTGAGAACTAAAGCCTGGATTAATAACTGAATGGAGCACGCTAGACACCCAGGGAGACTTAGGATATGTCATAGGGTTGTAAGATTTGACTACACGTCACTAAATGGCAAACTACCTCTCTCTAATACAAGGCAGCACACACTGGCCCCACTCCTGCTGACTGACCACTTGGGTGGTCTGCAGGTACTGACACCTTCTTTGTTATCTGGGAAACGGGGGATGAACATGACCCAGCAAATACGCTGAACTGCGGTGCTAAAGTAAACAGCATATAGTGTAGCAGAGAGATAGTGTATGGGATAGTCACATTTTGAGAGCTCAGCTCCTGACTGAGGGCTTCACTGTGCCTCCACTGTCTCTTTTCTGAGCTCCACCATAGATTCTGCTATTTTGCAGGGGGAAAGGAAGCTCAGTTAGGACTCCATATTGGTTGTCTGGGAGTTGAAGTCACCCAACCGGAGGCCTCAGGAGGGGTAATTCCCAAGCTGAGAAGCAATGCCAGTCTGGAAAGTGTTTTTCCAACAAAAAGTCTGTGTTTAATAGAATGCTACCTTGTGGATGGGTCCTGGCTGAAGAAAGCAGCAAGGCCACAGCCCCTCCCTACTTTGAACTACATCATAGCACTTGGGGATGGCTGAAGAGGTGCTTCCATTGTCAGCCAGAAGGCATGGTGGGGCCTGCCATAGCTGATGGCCTGACTGATTTCACCAGCTGTCAGACAGCTCCCAGCTTTTTAAAACAAGACTGCCTAGGGTGGAGTCAAGATGGTGGACTGGACACACATCTTCCTAACTCACTCCAAAAACTAAGGCCAGGATTGATAATTAAACAGAGACTTCTGGACACCCAGTAAGCCCTAAGATATGGCATAGGGCTGTAATTTTGGACTACATGCCACTGGACAGCAAATTTCTTCTCTTGTTGAATGGATGGCTCTCGCAGACTGAAAGTAACTATTGTCTTTAACTTTTTTTCCTTTTTGTTAGCCTGTGGCAGTGATAGGGCTTAACTGGCAGCACAGTTCTGCCCCACTGCTGACATGACCAGAGGGTGGAATAGCCATACTTTGAGAGCCTGGCCCTGGACTCTAAGCACTATGGCCCCTCCACCTCTCTTTCTAAACCTCTGTCATTGATTCTGCTATTTCACAGCAGGCAGGAGAGCCTCTGTGGAACACCATCTTGTCTGACTGGGAGGTGGATATACCCAAACAGAGGCCACAGGGGGGGATAATTCTCAGGCTAGGAGGCAGTGACAGCCAGGTGAGCACATTCCCAGTAGAAAAGCTGTGTTTAGCACAGTTTACCCTTTGGGTAGGGCCCAGCTATGACAGCAAGGAAGTAGCCTGTCCATACTTTGAACTATATCACAGCATCTAGGGACAGATACAGAGGTGCCTCCACTACCAGCTGGAAAGACGGGCTTGCACACCTGACAGCCTGACTTTATGGAAGCTGTCAGATAGCTTTTACCTTTCAAAATAAGACTACCTAGAGAAATAACTGTGGTGCAGCCTGACGGCATCTCTTCCAATCTTGACTGATCCACAACGTAGGGTCAGTTGATGGTCTCCCAGTGACTCCATAAGTAGGGCTGTGTCTTTGCCAGCCAGGAGGTGGAGCCTACTATCATAGAGAATCCGCTGGGCCCACTTGCTGGAGTACATAGAGGCAACTGGTGATCAACTTCTACTTACGCTCTTATTAAGGCAACACCAGGGAAACTAAACAACCCCTCGATGTCCAAAAAGCAATAGATCTGGGCCCGACACTTAAGGAAAAATCCAACCATGGCTCCAGAAAGCTCCAAAAAGAAAGAGTCAAAGAACTTCCCAGATGAAAAAAGCGTTTCTGAAACTTTCAGAGGTTGAGTGTAAAATAAGACTGCCTCAAGAAACAGCTGTTGAGCAGCCTGGTGGCATCTCTTCCAGCCTTTACTGACCCACATCATAGGGTCAGTTCATGACCCCCCAGAGACTTCTTAAGTAGAGTGCCACCTTTGCCAGCCAGGAGCTAGAGCCTACCACCCCAGAGAGTCAACTAGGGCCAATCACTAGAGCACACAGAGATGGCTGGTGACCAACTCCCTTCTCAGAACTACACCTCAGCTCCTGTTGAGCTAACACCAGAGAAACTAAGCAGCCTCTAGATTGCCTGAAGGTAATAAACCATTGCTAACTATTTAAAGAAACAGTCCACCATGGCTCTGGAAAACTACCAAAATAAAGAATCAAAAAACTTCCCAGATGAAGAAGCCTTTCTGAAACTATCAGAGGTTGAGTACAAAAGAATTATATAGAAAGCTCTCCTAGGGATTAAACAAAATGCAGCAGAATAAAATAAAAAATTAAGCAAGCTATTCAAACTGATGTAACAGCAGTGATCTGAAATCCAGCACATCAATAACAAAATTACAGAATTAGATAATTCAATCCAAAGCCAAGAGAAAAACTGAGGTGATGGTAGTCAGACTTAGTAACCTTGAGGATAGAGCAACTGACACCAGCATTTAAATGTGGAGAAATCAGAGAAAAGAAAGAAGAAAAATGAAGAAGCATTAAGAAACATGTGGGACTCTTTTAAGAGGAATAGTCTACCATTAATTGGAATTCCTGAACAGGGAAGGATAGCTGAAAACACAGAGAGTACTGTTATTGAGTTACTGACAGAAAACTTCCCTAAAATTATGAAAGACGAGAACATGGATACCCAAGACATGTATCAAATGCCACAAAAACTAGACCTCAAAAGAAAGACACCAAGTCATATTATAATTAAGCTTAATAAAATGAAACATAAACAGATTCTTTTAAAGACAATGAGGCTCAAAGAAAAGCTAACATTCAGAAGCAAGCCCTGTAGGCTTTCATCTGACTTCTTGGCAGAAACGATGTTGTCAAGGAGGCAGTGCGATGACATATTCAAAGCCTTGAAGGAGAAAAACTTCCAACCAATAATTATATGTACTGAAAAATTGTCTCTCAAATATGACAATGAAATTGAGACATTCACAGATAAACAGAAGCTTAGAGAGTTTGTTAAAACCAAACCAAAACTACAAGAAATACTGAAAGAAGCTCTTTGCTTAGGAAAACAAAACCACTAAGTGTATATTTAAGGAGTCAATGAAGGACACAGCACCCAGAAACCTACTCAGTTAGCAAAGTCACAAAACTCAATCACAGCTACAATATTAAAAGAAGGGAACCAGTCGTCATGTGACTGATCACATCATATCATATCAGTGATCACACTAAAAAGAGGCATACAGTACAGTAGTTATAGTCCTTTCAGATGGAGAGGAAGTTAAAAAGATAAGTAGAAGTTAAAATTGGGTTTAAACTTAGAACATCAAGGGGGGGTTATAGGGATAGTCAGAAAGCATAGTAACAATGTAACATATCAAAACAAGAAACGTAATACAGGAGTTGCAACAAACACAAAACCAACACTGAAAAAGATGAAAATTCAAACCATAAAGAAGAATGACCCAGAACAGAATATTAAGAGCAACATAAAAAACACCAGCACAAAAATAAAAAATGACAGCACTAAACACATACCTATCAATAATTACACTGAATGTAAATGGACTGACCACTCCAATAAAGAGATAATGGGTGATATCCTGAATCAAAAGACATGACCCATCTATATGTTGCTTACAAGAAACATACCTTAGACTCAAAGAAATGAACAAACCAAAAATTAAAGGATGGATTAATATGCACCAAGATAACAACACACAAAGAAGAGCAGGGGTGGCAATACCAATCTCAGATAAAATAGATTTTAATGTAAAATCCACCATCATGGACAAGGATAGTCACTACTTATTACTAAAAACTGCAATACAGAAGCAAGACTTAACAATATTAAATATTTATGCACCCAATACCAGAGCATCTAAATACATCAAATAAACACTACACTGAAAAATGAGATAGATCACTCCACAATAATAGTTGGAGATTTCAACACTGCACTTCCAGAAATGGACAGATCAACCAAAAACCAGGTCAGTAAAGACACAGAAGATCTTATTGCAACAATTAACCAACTAGACCTCGTCAACACATACAGAACTTTTTATCCAACAAACTTCTTCTTGAACACACATGGAACATTTTCCAGAATAGACCATATGTTTGAAGATAAAGCAAATTCAAAAAAAAACCAAAACCACTGAACTACTGCAAAGCATCTTCTCAGACCATAAAGCCAGAAAAGTCTAAATCAATAGCAGAAAATACATAGATAGACATTTGAACTCTTAGAAACTGAGTAACACCTTGCTCAAAAAGCCATAATTTTTGGAAGAAATTAAGCATGAAATAAAGAAATTTAAAGAATCAAATGAGAATGAAAACACATCCGACCAGAACATATGGGATACAGCAAAAGCAGTGCTCACAGGGCAATTTATCTCTATAAATGCACACATCTGTTAGTAAGAAAGGATTCAAACCAAAGAATTAATCCTACATTTTGAACAAGTAGAAAGAGAGCAACAGAGGAACCCCTTAGGCATCAGAAGAAAACAGATAACAAAGACTAGAGCAGAACTAAATGAATTAGAGAATAGAAGAACAATTGGAAAAATTAACAAAACCAAAATCTGGTTTTTTGAAAAGATCAATAAAATTTATAAACCATTGGCTAAACTTACAAAACAAAAACAAGAGAAACAAATAACTCGAATAAGAAATGAGATGGGAGATGTCACAGCAGATCCAACTGAAATCAAAAGTATCATAACAATACTACAAAGGTGACCACAATGATATTCAGCAATGAGGTATGTAGCACTTTTTCTTAACAGTAACTTTCATCAGTATAAACAGTACAATAAACATTCTTGTACCTGTCCATTTAAGCATAGCACAAGGGTTTCTTTAGGGAGTGCACAGTGTCAGGATGTGCTCATCCACATTTAGCCTCTCTCTAAAGCTTCTGTAGCATCAGGTCGTACTCCTGGTGGCACTTAAGAGTTCTGCTATTCTACATTTTACTAGAGTCAAATTTTTCCTAAACTTAAAATATTTTGTTATTTTTATTATGTTTTAACAAAGAAGTAAGTTGGAGGATGGAAGTAATGTGAGTATCTGAGGCATCACCAAAACACAAGAAGACAACTGTGCTGCTGAGTCAACACTATCAGGCAAAAAAAGCAATAGAACTCATTAAAGTAATTCCTGCCTCAGCCCTACTGTCTGCTCTATATTATGCTGGTGATATCTGATTCCTCACCATAATCCCAACTTGGTTCTGTCCCTAGACTTCAGTGACCTGGTTCTTTCTGCTTAAAGACTCTATGAACCACTCACATGAAATTCTATTGCCGATCCTGTGGGCAAGAGGTATCTCCAATCCAAACTCTAGACTCACCTAGAAGTCCTGTACCTCCTCTGATACCAACCACATCCAGCCAAGTCTCCTCATTTCCACCAACTCCTGATGTGGAGGGCATGTAAGACAGCATCATGACTATAGAAATAAACTCTACAGCAACAAAAGGAGGTCTTTTAATGAGGCCAAATCCATATGAGTTTCAGAAACCAGTGGAAAAATTTCCATTCAGGGAAGTTTGACTCAGCAACTCCTTTTTAAATTGAACTTGACACACAGGTCAATAACTGAATGGCAATGAATTTGATGGAAGCAACTGTGCATAACTTAGCAAACACTACACACAGAAGGGAAAAAGAAAACTAGAAATAACTAAAATTTACAATAATAGGGATTGATTCATCTAATAAACTGTTACATTGCTGTGACAGAATAACAAAGCTAACTTTTATGCTGTATCAGGCATTGACTGCTCTAAATACATTATTCCATTTGGATCTCACTCCAGGCCTATGAGGTAGACACCATGATCACCCCATTTTGCAGAAAACAAAAACAAATCTTTAAAAGGTTGAATAATTTGATGAAGGCTGCAATGCCAAATAGTGATTGCATCAGAACTTAACCTCATAGCCAAGTTCTAAACAATTATACTATATTTTCATCAAAAAGAGGGAAAATGTTTGCAGTCTACTACAACTCTATATGAGTACTCAAATGTATAGAACAAAAGACAAAATGCATGTGCACCAAAATGTCCACAGTTATACCTTTGGGCAACAGGATTTTATGTGATTTTTTTTTCACACTAAGTGTACTTGAATGAATTTTTCACATTTCTACATTGGAAGTGTATTGCTTTTATAATCAGGAAAAAAGACTGTTTTAAAGACTTTCCGGAACTTAAATACATTCTGCTTCCACACCATTAGCTATTTGCTTAGACCAAGTGTAGCACCCATCTTGCCCACAAGTAAGTGCTTAGTAAATGCTCTGCAGGATGAAGATTACACAGTCTGCCCGTGAATGTTCTGTTCCATGAACTGAGACAGACCATAGCCTTCTTAGAAAACAAAGCACTGGCTGTTTTGTGGTAATTTCACCAATTTACTACACCAAATGCACTTGAAAGTTAAGGTTCAGGAGCAGCACTATATAGCAGCCTGAATAAAAAAAAAAAAAATCAAAAAATTAAAACAAGACGTCTTGCAACCAATTAGGTCTTTCACCAAAAGCCACATTAGCATTAAATTTGTTTGGATCATAATCAGACTGACATGGATAGAGTTCATAGCACAGCAGCTGAAGAAGAAGGAAAAAGTGTAGCCAGCAAGGTAACAGCTGCTTGGGAAGTTAAGATTGGAAATTATTGCATTAATGTCTGTATGATAATAGAATATGAACAGCAATTTGGTTGATTAGATTTTTTTAATCTAAAAGCTAGATATATTGTTAAAAGATGGGGTCAGAAGGCTTTCAGGAATTCTCATATCAACTATAAATTATGTTATAATAGTTTTTATAAGTACCATAGACACTAACCCCAGCTAGTTCGGAGAATTTTAATAACTTTGTCATGATCATATTAGTTAGTATAGAAGAATAAAACCCCAAACTCTTTTAGTTCCCTATCCTTCTATTAAAAGGTATCAAATTAGGTTATCATTTAATCTAATTCCTTCCTTTCCTTCCCTTAATCTAGAAGAAATTTCTGTCCTAAGAAATGTAAGAATACATAAGATGGCCTTAGCAGGGTTTTATTACCTTTTCAGTCCTATAATCATTCACTTCTTTTTCCATACCATGGACCTGATCTCCCAGTTACTGCACAAATGCACCATTCAGTCTCACCCTTCATTCCTTTGTCTTTTTTTCTTTCTGTCCCAGAATACCCTTACTCCCTTTTCAGTTCTAGTGAGTTCTTCATCCTTCAAGGTCATGTCCCTTTTACTGTTTGTTGAACCTACATATAAAATTAATCCCATCTTTTTCTGTATTCCAATGTTATTTAGAGTAGCACTTGTTCCTTGACTGATTTATCTATGTATTCTCACCACTTTGCCCTATCTAGGGCATATAGTGAATGCCAATGCAAGAACTTATTAGTATACACTTTTCTGTGGCAGGTGCTAACCCTAGGGACTAGAGATACAGAGGTTATAAGCAGCCGACACCTGAATAAAGCTCACAAGACAGTGACTGGCCAGAAAAGTAATCAGGAATCACTGTTGCAGTGGTATCAGCAGAGAACCCAACAGTCTGTATTCAGTTCTGAGTGTAACTGAAGAAAATATAAGATGCCACAGGGGTAGGGTTAGTTATCACTCTTGTCCATTGGTATCACTTGTGGCATTTTGCCGTATAGTATGAGAGGTTACAACTGACTGCTTTCTACGGCATAAACCTCGAAAAGTAGGTGTTTTAAAACTAATTATCCACCGTCCTCAATAGAATTCTTCCTTAACTGTCCTCTTTCATTATATAAGATCATTATGGTTTTTCTACTAAACCATAATTTGTCACAAAGCCAAGAAAATGCTTTCTAAAGAATGTTTTTTATCTACATCTTTCCCTACTTATAAGTGTGCAATAATTCCACTGACTATAAATCAGATCTCACTGTACCTTAAGTTTCATTATTTAGGCACCATCATTTCTCTCATATGTCTTCTACATATACCCTTTAGAAATGCCCTACTCATTGTCATGTAGGTGGAAATGAAATAAAGAGGTGAGGCTCACCAAAAAATGCACTTCTCAAGATCTTCTTGAAAGAATTTCTATGGAAGGTAGTCTCAAGAAAAATCTGAATGTTAACAGGCAAAGAGGCAACTGACAAAAGTTAGCACAATTTAATCAAGGTTTGAAAATTTCACCCTCAAGTTCCTTCAAAAATACGGAGTTTACACCAATGTTCACTGCAGCATTATTCAAAATACCCAAAATATAGGAATAGTCCAAAGGCCCATCAACAGATGAATGGATAAATAAAATACAGCAGATACATACAGCTTTTATTTGGCCATAAAAGCAGTAAGTTCTGTGACATTACTATGAGGATGAACCTTAAAATATTATGCTGAGTTAAATTAGGCAGACACCAAAGGACAAATATTGTATGATTCCACTTACATAGAATATCTAGGAACAGGCAAATGCATAAAGACCAGCATATGTTGGTATTTACCTGGGCTGAATAGGAAGGGTTAAGTGGGGAGTTACTGCTTAAGGGACACTGAGTTGTAGTTAATGACAATAAAAAAAAATTGGAAATGAATAGTGCTGAAGGTTGCACAACATGGTGAATGTAATTAATGTCACTGATTTGTACCCATAAAAATGATTGAAATGGTATTTTCTTATATGTATTTCACCATAATCAATCAAAAAAATTAAGGCCAGCCAGTTGGTGCAAGTTTAAAAACATGTATGTCTAAATGAAAAATTAGGAGTTCCTAGCTGGTCCAAATAGTTAAGTGTTTGCCTACTAGCTGAAAGGTTGGTGGTTTCAAGGTACCCAGAAGTGGCTCAAATGACAGGACTGGTGATTTGCTTCCAAAGATCACAGCCCTCAAAACTCAATAGAGCACTCTTTTACTCTGCATATACTGGATTATTATAGGTTGGAATCACTCAGTGGCAACAAGCAACAAAATAAACTACAAATTACAGTGATAACTTTATGATGTATCACTGTAATCTAAATTCTGTACATTGAAAAATATTATCTTAGATACTATATGGATGCCATCTGGTCCCAATGATCTATTGTCATCCACTTTACCAATAATACCTTAAATACCCAAGACACTGATACATTCATCAGTAGTTGATCTAAATACTCTGAGCCATCTATGTTTAAAGAAGACATATTTTCTTAACATTTTTCTCAGTAAAATGTTTCAATTTAATGACACAAAGTTCTGAAAATTTTGTGTATAACTTTTCAAGAAAAATAAAATCAAGAATCTAAGCTGTGCATTAAGGACATGACCTGTTCAGCTCCCATGAAGGAATCAAAATGTCATTGACTCTGATACATTTCCCAGGTGCTTCCTAAATGGTATTCACTCTCAGGAAGCCACTACCAATGTAAAACATATATCAACATTTTTCTTTACTGTTGTGAAAGTACAAAACATGTACATGCCAGCTTAAATAATTAGAATTCTCAACTGCAACAAGACTGTTGGATACGGTTTTTATACATTAAAAACAAGTCAGAAGTTCCTAATTAGACCTACAGCAAGAACCTGGACATAGTTGCAAATATATTGGTTATGGGTTATACTGCTGGTGAGATTATGAACCAGAAAGTAGGAAGTAGAAAACAAAGAGACAAAACAAGAAAGAAACAGAGACAGAATCTAAAGCAAAGAAAGAGACTCAGAGAAAGAAGGCAAGAGAGAGGTAGGGGTAAGACGATGGAATAGTGAGATGCTTCCTGTGATCCCTCTAACAACAAAGATCAAAAAAAATAAATAAATTGATTATCTATGACATCCTAGTAGCCCTGAATATCAAAGGGAAAATTGAGGAATCAGACAGAGCAACGGGGAGTGGAGAGTAGGTCCAGAAGTACCTAGAACTGGGCAGACCTGATCTGGAAGAAATAGGCACTCCACAGGGGGATCAGTGGTGGCCAGAATGGTGACTGGAGTTCTGGCATTTGGAGATCATCTTTCTCAGTGAGACAGACTGAACAGTAGATACCTACTCACACCTCTAGAATCAGTGAAAAACAACCACAACATTCAATTGTCAAAAGCTAAGTGGCTTGTATCTAACTTACTCTGTGTGGATCTAAAACTTTCCTTGGGACTAAACTTTTTTCCCTTGTCCCAGTGCTTCACCAACTCTTCTCTGCACTGCACTGGGCATAAATGTTCTGACACGCTACCTGTGCCAGAAGTAGGATCCTATGTGTACACTGAGGCAGTTTCCCAGACTTGGATAGCAAACAGTTTAATAAATAAGGGGGAAAAAAAATTCTGCTGGTTTCTCTAAGCCAAGAACTCAGGGCAGAAACAGGTCTTCTGCTTAGACACAAGCATAAGGGATCCACAGACCTTGAAAGCTTTTCAGCATGGCATTCAGCATCCAGCATGCCCAGTGTGTGTGGCAAAGCTATTTACCTACTCCCATGAAGGAACAGGGACAAGATTTCCTCACAGAAATTTGAATGTTTTTAGCCCCTTACCTTTCTCAGTACATGCTGTCAGCTACCTCTGCCTACACCAATCATGCCTGTCCATCTAGGACTATAGGGGAGAGCCTGCACCATACACTTGCTAATTGACTACCTTGACACCTACGCTGAATGCATACAAGAAAAGTAAATGGACTTCTGGACTCATATGTCTAGTAAAAGCTCTAAACACCTGTTGACAGGATTCTAGAGCCTCAAAAGTGCCAATAATTAATGTAGCTCACTTGACCATCCTATTTGGGTATTTGAAAGCAAAACAAAACAAAAAGCTAGAACACAGTAAGCAAACATAAAGTAAATAAATAAAAGAGCTTACTGATGGCTCTGAGACAACGATCAATATCAGATCACATAAAGAGACAGACTCCAACAGCTTCAGAAAGATCCCAAAACAAAGAAAGAAGAAATGTTCCAGATGAAGAGAACTTCCTGGAATATACTGGAGATAGAATGAGAAAGATTGCTATATAGAACTCTTCAAGAGATCAGAAAGGGGATTAGGTAAAATAATGGATAATGAAAAATTAAACAGGCTGTAAGAAAGCATTGAGAGAAAGAAAATAGAAATTCAGAAGATTAAAAATAAAATTACAGAATTAGACAATTCAGTTGAAAGTCAAAGGAGCAGAACTGAACCAACAGAAGGTAGAATTAGTGAGAATTACAAAAAAGCACTTGACACCAACATATTTTATGAAACGAGATAAAAAGTGAAGAAACACTAAGAATTATGTGGGACTATTATTGACAGGCATTTCTACTCTGTTATATAGGGTCACTATGAGTCAGAATCAACTCAGTAGCAATGGCTTCCTCTATTTACTTATTTTTTTGTTATTAAGAGGAATAACTGTCAAGTGATTAGAAAACCAGAACAAATGACAATAGAAAATACAGAGAGAATCATTGAAGATCTGTTGACAGAAAACTTCCCTGATATCATGAAACATGAGAAGATATCTATCTAAGATACTCATCAAACTCCACACAAGGTAGATGCCAAAAGAAAGACACCAAGACATATTATAATCAAAGTTGCTAAAATTAAAGACAAAGACAGAATTTTAAAAGTGGCTAAGGATAAACAAAAATAATCTCAAAAGGGGTCAATAAGACTACTTAGCAGAAACAAAGCAAAAAACAGTGGGATACATACACAAAGTCTTGACAGAAAAGAATTACCAGTCAAGAATTACATATGCGGCAAAACTGTTTCTCAAATATGATGGTAAAAATAGGATATTTCCAGATAAACAGAAACTTAGGGAACTTGCAAAAACCAAACCAAAGTGAGAAGAAATAATAAAGAGAGCCCTTTAGTTGGAAAATCAGCAACATCAGATAACAACCCAAGACTAGAATGCAGGATAGAGCAAAGAGATATCAACCCTGATAGGGAAATTACAAAAGTAAAGCTAAAACATTGAAAACAGCGAAACAGAGATGTCAGTATGTAAAAGATGACAACATTATAACAAAAAAAGGACTAAAACAAAATGTAGTCATAGATCTTCCATATGGAAAAGTAAAGGTGAAACAAAAAAATTAAAAACTGGTTTAAATTTAGAAAAATAGGGGTAAATACTAGGGTAAACAAAAAGTAAATTAACAATCCTATACATCAAAATAAAAAACAGTTTTTCAGCAAATACAATACTATCAACAACGAAAAAGATGAAAAGAAAACCCATCAAGAAAAACAATTCAGCACATAAAATTAAGTGGAATAAGGAAACTGTCAACAATGCACAAAAAGGGTATCAAAATAACAGCACTAAACTCATATCTATCAATAATTACACTGAATATAAATGGTTTAAATGCACCAATAAAAAAACAGAGCATGGAAGAATGGATAAAGAAAAATATGATCCACACATATGCTGTTTACAAGAGACATACCTTAGACTTAAAGCCACAAATTAAACTTCAAAGAATGAAAAAAAAATACGAGCAAACAACTTCAAAAAACCACAGTGTGCCAATATTAATTTCTAGTAAAATAGACCTTAAAGTAAAATCTACTACTGTAGACAAAGAAGGACACTGTATAATGATTAAAGGATCAACACATCAGGAGGATATAATCATACTAAATATTTATGCACCCACTAATAGCCTTCTTAAGTACATTAAACAAACTCTAACACCATCAAAAATAGAAACAGCACCACAGTAATAGTAGAATTCAACATACCACTTTGGGTGAAAGAAAGAATATCCAGAAAGAAGCTCAATACAGACACAGAAGATATTAATGCTACAAATAACCAACTTGACATAATAGACATACATAGAACACTCCATTCAACAGCAGCCAAGTATATTTTCACTTTCAACACACATGGAACATTCTCCAGAATAGACCACATATTAGTAAAGCAAGCATTAAAATTACTGAAACCATCAAAATATAACAAATCATCTTTTCAGACAGTGAAGCCATAAAAGTAGCAATCAATAACAGAAAAACCAAGAAGAAAAAAGTTAAACACATGGAAACTGAACAACACCTTGCTCAAAAGCTACTCGGTTATGGAAGAAATCAAGGACAGAACAAACACTCACAACATCAAATGATAATGAAAACACATCCTACCTGAACCTTTGGAACACAACAAAAGCAGCATTCAGAGGTCAATTTATTTCCATCAATGCACACATCCAAAAAGAAGAAAGGGGCCAAATCAAACCACTAACCCTATAACTCAAACAAGTAGAAAGAGAGCAACAAAAGAAACCCTTGGCCACAAGAAAGAAGCAAATAATAAAAATTAGAGTGGAACTAAATGAATTAGACAGTAGAAAAATAACTAGAGAGCTGACAAGACCAAAAGCTGGTTCATTGAAAAGATCAACAAAATTGATAAACCATTGGCCAAACTGACAAAAGAAAAACAGAAGGGGAAACAAATAATCTGACTAAGAAACGAGATGGACAACATCACAACAAACCTAACTGAAATTACAAAAATCATAACAGAATGCTAGGAAAAACTATACTGTAACAAACTTGAAAACCTAGAGTATATGCACAAATTTCTAGAAATACACTACCTATCTAAACTAACACAAACAGGGTGAAACAACTAAATAAACCCATAACAAAAGATTGAGAAAGCCAAAGCTAAGTGCCATTGAGTCGGATCCGACTCATGGAAAGATTGCGAAGGTAGTTAAAAAACTCCCTTCCTCCCCTCAAAAGGCCTGGCCATAATGGCTTCACTGCAGAATTCTACCACACTTTCAGAGAAGAGTTAATATCACTATTACTAAAAGCATTTCAGAGCATGAAAATCGGCAGAATATTCTCAAACTCATTCTATAAAGCCAGCAAAACCCTGATATCAAAACCAGGTAAAACCTCCACAAAAAAGGAATTTCTCTTATGAACTTAAGATGCAAAAGTCTTCATCAAACTTCTAGCCAATTGAATTCAATGACATATCAAAAAAATAATTCACCATGACCAAGTGGGATTCAAACCAGGGATGCAGGGATGGTTCCACATTAGAAAAACAATTAATGTAATCAACCACATAAATAAAACAAAAGACAATAACCGCTTGATTTTATCAACTGACACAAAAAATGTATTTGACAAAGTCCAACACCCATTCATGTTAAAAACTCAACAAAGTAGGAATAGAAGGGAAATTCCTCCGCATAATAAAAGAATCAATAATAGGTTTAAACACAGAAGAAAACATTCTGTGATGGTTATTGGGGGGGGAGGGAGGAGGATATTCACTAATTAGATTATATATAAGAATTGTTTTAGGTGAAGGGAGAGACAACACAGCAGAGGCAAAATCAGCATAAATGGACTAAATCCAATGCTTAGAAGTATTCCATACAAAACAAAACACTTTGTGGGACAGCATAGATGGGCTGGGGGTCTGGAGATCATGGATAAGAGGACATATAGGTCAACCGACATAAGAAAGTTCTTTAAAATATTCTGCATCCCACTTCAGTGAATGGTGTCTGAGCCTTAAAAGGGTGCAAGTGGCTATTTAAGAAGCAATTGGTTTCGACCTACCTGGAACAAAGGAGAAAGAAGAGAATCAAAGACCTGGGAAAATGTAAGCTCAAAAGACAGAAAGAGCCACATAAACAAGACACTACATCAATATGAGACCTAGATGAACCAGATTGTGCCTAGCTACCATCAAACACTGCCCTTACAAGGAATTCGACAGAGTCCCTGATGGAGTGGGAGAAATGTAGGGAGCAGAACCGGAACAACAGTAGAAAGACCAGACTTGACGGTTTGACAGACTGGAGGGTCCCTGGAAGACACAGCCTCCAGACTCCGTCAGTCCAGAACTGAAATCATCTTGGAAGCCAATTCCTCAGATAAAGACTAAGCTACGGTGTATAAGACATAAAATGATGCTGGTGAAGAGTATGCTTCTTGACTTGGGTAGATACAGGAGACTAACTAGGCAGCTCCTGTCCAGAGGTGAGATTAGGAGGCAGAAGGGGATGGGAGCTGCTTTAATGAACACAGGAAATACAGGGTGGAGAGTAGAAGTGTGTTGTCACAGTGTGGAGAGAACAGCTAGGGTCACAAGGCAAAGTGTGTAAGTTTTTGTATGAGAAATTGGCTGGAACTGTAAACTTTCACTTAAAACACAATGAAAAAAAATTTTTTTTAAAAAGAGCAAAAGGAGGAAACACTACAAAAAGGGAAATACATGCTAAGTAAAAAAAAAGTTGTCTTCAAGTTGATTCTGACTCAGCAACTATAATGAAAAGGTAAGGAGAAAAGGAGAGAGGAGAGTAAACGTCAAAGTGAAAAAAAAGAGAGCTAGAGAATCACACTGTCAAGAAGAAATATCTGAAATTCTTAGTTCTATATAATTAAATTCAAATTAAACTTACAGTGCAACAGCATATTAAAAGGCTTACCTTAAGCCAAAATATTTCCTATAGTCTTCTTAAAAGCAAACCATAACTTAGCTTAACAAGTAAAAAATATTTGCCTTGAACATTATGCTCTTCTAAGGACTATCTATACAAGATCACATTAATAATAGCAATTTAAAAGATTAGATAGGAACCTTACAGGGCACTGAATTTATGCTAATGGGGAGGGACAGCTCAGAAAAAGAGGATGAGAAGGGTTGCACAACTCAAAGAAAGTAATAAATGTCATTAAATGGTACATGCAGGAATTGTTAGAAAAACAAACAAAAGTTTTACACAGCACAACCAAACAGAATTTATTCCACAAACGCAAAGGTAGATCAACATAAGAAAATCATTCCATGTGAGCCCTGGTGGTACAGTGGTTAAGAGCTCAGCTGCTAACCAAAAGATTGGCAGCTCAAATCCACTGGCTGTTCCTTGAAAACCTTATGGGGCAGTTCTGTGCTGTCTACAGAGTTACTATGAGTCAGAATCAACTAAATGTCAACAAGTTTAGTTTGGCTTTTGGTATGTTACATTGTACTGGAAGTTCTAGGCAAAACAATTAGATAAGATCAAGAAACAAAGGGCATCTGAATCAGAAAAGAAATACAACTCTCTCTATTTGCAGCTTACATGATTATATGTATAGCAAACTACAAGTAATCCACAAGAAAACTACTAGAACTAGTAAATGAATTCAGTAAAATTTCAGAGTACAAGATCAACACACAAAAATCAGTTGTGCTTCAAATTCACAACTAAAGTGTTCCCTAAATGTGGCCACCTCTTTGGAAGGACAGAGTAGCAAGGTACCGGGGTCAGCGGACATCCACACTGATCGGCACACCCAACTTTTCTTTCTTTTTCTCTTACTAAAATGTTCTATATACCCCTTGGATGAGTGGTGTCTGGGGTCAAACGCTAGCAAGCTGCCATCTAAGTAGCATCAGTCGGTCCCAATACACCTGGACCAGCGGCAAAGGGAGGACATCAAGGATAGGAGGAAAATACGAGTCTACCAGATGGAAGGGGCCACATCAGCCGGAGTCTGCTTCAGCATAGGACCAAAAGAACGAGATGGTGCCCGGCCACTACCAATGACCAACCAGGTGGGGTGCACGGTATGGAGCCCCTGACATAAGGAGAAGGACTAGAGGTTAGAACTAGAACTCTACCAAAAGACCACACTTGATGGTCCGCCAGACCAGAAGGCCGCCTGTGAGTACGGCCCCCGGACTGTAACCCCAAACCGCATTCAGCACTCGGAGCAGCTCTCCTGATAAAGACTTAAATATTACACGGGGCTGTCTGTGAGGCTCATTGCTGGAGGCAAGATGAGAGGGTGAGGGGGATCAGATCTTGATTAAATGGTCACAGGAAGTTCCAGACGGAAGAGGGGAGTGTGCTGCCAAGGGAGTGCAGAGAAGCTAAAGCAGAATAATGGTGTAAGTTCCAGGTATTACATGGCAAATTGATAGACACTGTAAACTTGTTCTTAAATAACAATAAAATATATTTTAAAAAAATCAGCCGTGCTTCTGTATACCATAAATTACCATCTGAAAAACAATTTAAGAAAATAGTTTCATTTACAGTAACATCTAAAAGAGTAAAATACTTAGCAATAAATTTAACCAGGTAGGTAAAAGATCTGTACATTGAAAACTATAAAACATTGCTGAAAACATTAAGTTCTAAATAAATATTCTATGTTAAAGGACTGAAAAATTTAATATTGTCAGAACATCAGTGCTACCCAGAATGATGTACAGATTCTATGCAAATATCAACCCAAATTTCAACAGCTTGTTTTGCAGAAATGAAATAAAAACCAAACGCACTGTCATTGAGTCCATTCCAACTGACAGCAACCCTATAGGACACAGTAGAACTGCTCCATAGTGTTTCCAAGAAGCATTTGGTGGATTCAAACTGCTGATTTTGGTTAGCAGGTATAGCACTTAACCACTGTGCTAGCAGGGTTTCCTAAATATATACAGAATTGTAAGGCTCTGAAAATAGCTAAAACATTCTTGAAAAAGAAGACAAAGTAGGAGAATTTGCACTTCCCAATTACAAAATGTATTATAAAGCTACAGTAATGCTAAGAGCCTCGTACGTGTATAAGGATAGATATCTAAACCAATGGAATAGAATTTAGAATCCAGAAATAAACTCATACATCTATGGCTAACTGATTTTTGATATAGTTACCAAGTCCATTCAATGGGGAAAGAATAGTCTCTTCAACACATGGTACTGGGACAACTGGACAGCCACATACAAAAGAATGATATTGGACTCCTATCTCACACCACATACAAAAATTAACTGAAAATGATCAATGAATAAGTATTAAAATTAAAGCCAAGTCTTAGAAAAAACCTAGGGGTAAAGCTATTGATGTTGTTGTGTGCCACTGAGTTGATTCCGATTCATAGCTACCTACAGGACAGAGCAGAATTGCCCTATAGGATTTCCCAGGCTGTAGTATTTTATATAGGAGCAGACCACCAAGTTGTTTTCCCCACAGAGCCACTGGTGGGTTCAAACTGCCAACCTTTCAGTCAGCAGCTGAGCACTTACACAGTGTGCCATTAGTGCTCCTCATTAGTCATTAGGCAAGTGCAAATAAAAATCACAAAGACGTGCTCACTAGGATGGCTATAAAAGAGTCTGTGAGCAGCACAAACAATTATACGCTCTACTACCAAACAAAGTGCTGGTGGTCAGGTTGAGCCAGAGGCCTCCTCGAAGACAGGCCTGGTGGCCTGCTTCTGAAAGGCCCTTGAGAACCCATGGAATGCCGTTATTTCCAACACACATGGGGTCGCCCAGAGTCAGAAATGATGTGATTATAAGTCATAGTAAAAACAAGGTGGCCCTTCTCAGAAAAATGGAAGATAATTGTTACTGAGGATGCAGAGAAATTCATACTTTGGGGTATTTGGTGTTTCTAATAGGAATGTAAATGGTGCAGCCACGTGGAAAACATTTCGATGGGTCCTCAAAAGGTTAAACACAACCATATTACCCAGCAATTCCACTCTTAATTATATAACCAAAGACTTGGAAGCAGGGACTCAGATACTTGGACACCAACGTTCATTGCAGCGTTGTTCACAATAGCTGAAATGTTGAGACAACTCAAGTGTCTATCAACATATGAACGGATAAACAAAATGTGGTATTACCCATACAATGGAATATTAATTAACATTACGCAGTCATAAAAAGAAATGAAGTTCTGATACAAGCTAGGACATGATAAATCTTGAAAATTTGTTAATTAAATGAAAGAAGTCAGACACAATAGGACAAATATTGTATGATTTCACTTACATGGAATATCTAGAATAGGCAAACATAATAGACATGAAAGTTTACTAGTGGTTACCAGAGGCTAGAGATGGGAGGAGGAATGGGGAGTTATTGTTTAAGAGGTGCTGAGTTTCCATTTGGGATGCTAAAAATTCTTTTAGAAATGGTTAGTGGTGAGGGTCTCACAACATGGTGTATATAATGAACGCCACTGAATTGTACACTTAAAATGATTAAAATGGCAGATTTTTAACACTTTCATCACATATATAATTTACTACAATAATTGTTAAAAATAAACTTATTGTATCCTCTTATTAACCGTATTTCTCATATCCACCCACAGCAGAGGTTATCAATAATTTACAGCTATTTTTCAGTCACATTTGCTGTCAGGAAGAAGAATTCAAAGAGATGGTGGTGCAGGTAGAGATGAGGATTGAGCTGGAATAGGAGTGCTCATTAAGAAGGATGCCAGAGTGCCATCAGCTACATTATTTCATCATCACGTCCCCAGGGAGCATTACCCACACATTTAGAAGTTCAAAAAGAAAACCACTATGTAGAAGATTTTCCATAATCAAACTTTGGAGTTATCACTAATGTGATCTGAAGATTTGTCTACAGTAAGAGCAGTAAAAAAAACAAATGAAAACAAGCTATCATCCCCTCCCCCAGAAGCTTTGAAGCTAAGAACACCAACAAAGCTCCATAAAGCACAGAAAATTTAAAACAAATGAGAAGTGTTCACATATATACGCAAAAGTCTAAGTGTATGCAGTAAGATGGTGAGTGAAAGTGAAATAAGAAAAAGTTAAAGAGATACTTAGAAGAGATTTCCTTTCCTCTTGGAGAAAATAAAGAAAAAAAAAAAACTAACCCAAATTCCTACCCTAACGTCATCACCCGTGAACAGACAAACGGATTTTTTCCAAATGTCAGATGCAGAGTGTTCAGTTACTTATACCTCCTAATTCACAGTGTATTATCCTATTGGCCCATGCAAGATCAATCTCTCTATTTTATGTACTTGTTTTTAAAGTTGACTTGCTTTATGTGCCATCAGGTTAACTGTGATGTAGAGTGAAGCTATAGGACAAAGTAGAACTGTCTTATGGGGTTTCCTAGGCTGTAATCTTTAGAGCAGCAGATTGCCAGGTCTTTCTTCCTATTGAGCAGCTAGTAATTTGAACTGTAAACTTTTCAGTTAGCAGCCAGTATTTAACCACTGCTTGACCAGGGCTCCTTGATTTACTTATCAACTTATCTCTGTTCTTCATGCTTATCTCACTAACATGCACTAAGCCGGCAACTATTTAGAGATGAATAATGTGAACTTTTTTGTTTATATATCTTCTTGCAAAACGTAAAATTATTACTATATGAATAAAAAAATAAAATATATAGATTTGTACTATATATACCATTCTGGTGTTTGGTTTGTTTTTTGTTTTTTGTTTCTTGTTTCTTGTGGGCTTTTGTTGTTGCTGTTTAATCCCTTCATACTGTTTTACACACAACAGTCTGCTGTTTCCAATTGCTGCATGATATCCCCTACAGGGAACATTTACTACACTCGACAGTGATGAACTCCCAGATGGACCCTGCCCCCACAAGCAGGGTGCAATAACTATCCTTGTACACATACCCTGCAACCAGAACCTGTTCAACAACATCTTAGGAAAATACACCAGGGAAAGGAATTACTAGGACATAGAATATGGAAAATATATTTAATTTGGCTAAATACTAACTGACTGCTCTCCAGACTGGTGGCATGATACTTTCCACCACTGATCAATGCATGAGGGCTCCCATCTCCTCACAGCCCTGTTGACACATTTTATATCGCTGCTGTAAAATAATCTCATCATTAAATTTTTATTGTTCTGATTACTAATGAGTTAGACATTTCTTTATATGCTTATTAGTTTCTAGGCTTCCTCTTCCTTAAACTTCTCACCTAAAGTCTTTGTTTATTTTTCTATAAGGTTACTGCCATTTACTTATTGATTTGCAGTAGTGTGGGGGACTGCATGTTAGTCAATCAACAGTTTTAGAGAGTGTTAATATTTTCTTCCATTTTACCATTTATTAGTTTTGTCATGGTATTTGTCATGGTTGGAATTGTGTCCCCCCAAAAATGTGTGCAGCCACGTGGCTGGGATATGGTTCCCAGTATCTTGGGACTGTCCTCCATTGTGTGGTTTTGCTAACCTGTATGTTAAAGGATTAGGGTGGGGCTGTAAATTCCTGCTGTAGGGGGGAGTTTCCCTGGAGTACGGCTTGCCCCACCCTTAATGCTTTTAGCTTGAAAGGAATAAAAGGAAAAAGAGACAAAGGACAATTTGAGAACCTCGCTACCATCAAGCAAGCAGCACCGGGAGCAGAGCGCGTCCCTCAGACCAGAGGTTCTTGCATCAGGATGCTCCCTGGACAAAGACTGATGCAATACCAGACTTTCCTCCAGAGCCGACAAGGGGAAAGCCTTCCCCTGGAGCGGACACCCTGAATATGGACTTGCAACCTACCAGACTGTGTAAGAATAAATCTTTCTTTGTTAAAGCCATCCACTCTGTGGTATTTCTGTTAGAGCAGCCTTAGCTGACTAAAACAGTATTCTTCACTGAACAGAAATTCTTTATGTGAATGCAATCAAATTCACTAATACTTCTGACTTTCTGTTTACCCTTTATAAGTCGCGTTGGTGTGAGAGGGTTAAGGGAGACAGGAGAGCGGTGTTTTGGTACCGTTCTTAGAGAAAAAGCCAAGGAGGCAGTGGGTATACCTGAAAGATGTGGACAGGAAGAGTCCTCCCGTGAGGCAAAGAGAAGGTGTTAGGGGCTACTGGGAAGGCACGACCTCTTAGGGCAAGACTCAGCTACTTATTAGCTACACTACCTTACACAAGGCACTTAACCTCCCAGATTCTCAGACAAGCCATCTAAAAAGCGAGAACCTTGTCTACTCCAAAAGACGAGAGTAAGTAAATGAATCTAATGACTGGCACATACTAGACAGGCACTCAATAAAGGTGAGTTCCCTGGCTTTTTTTCTCCTTATTCTCACCCCTAACTTGATACACAGGAACAGAATTTACAACCATTGACACTTCAGAATCAGATCCTTCAGGCAACCAGGTCTCCTCAAATTCAGAGCACCATTTGTGGAGAGAGGTTCTCCTAGCCACTTCTGCTCATACTTCAGTTAGACATCAGACAGAAATTAAGCCCTGAAAGAACAGTGAAAGTGCTGTTTCCCTGAGGAGAGCAAAGGAGGAGAAGACAGCAGGTGCAAATAACTAATTATCTGCTGGTAGGACCTCGTGGCTAGATGAGTTAGCAACTCACTAAGAAATGGATTGAAAATATTGTCTGTAGAACATCTTCCTTTGGTGGATGTGTGAGGTGTATGCAGGAGAGCTATATACAGGAAAGCTGTTTTACGTTCCTACGAGATGAATACAAAGTTTGGAAATAAAATTAAGCTATAGCTTTCCAGACTTTCTGATCCATACTGCTTAAGTTTTCTAAAGGTATAAACTGAGGCAAACAACCTAATCATTCATTACTTGACTGACATGCACCCTTCTCTTTCCTATTTGCCTTCACTTTGGATACCAACTTAAACTTACTGCTATTTGCATATGGCTAGGACAGAAAATGTCTATGCAATAAAGGAATCTTGTTTGAGTATGAACAAGTTTTCAAGTGCCTTATAAAATCTGTGCCCTTTCTCACAATCATTTCATTAGTAAATCAGCAGATGTTTAATATGCATCTATTACATACCTGGCACAGAGCCTAGTGCCGAGGAGATACAAGGATAAGTCAGCCATGGCTTTTATCATGGAGAAGATCACTTTCTCAAAGATAACTGTGTGGTCAGTCAGCTATCATAAAGTATGATCATTTCTATAATTTGGCAAAGAATGTGCTATAACGAGTACAGATGGCAGAGAGTAGAGATAAGAGAGTACGCCAGTTTATTTGGGTTTAGTTTCAGGCAAGACTTGAGAGGAAAGATCCATTTCAAAGGAGTCTGAAAAATGACTAGGAATTTTCTAAACAGACAGAATTTGGGTTGAGTTCAAGTTAGAATAAATGTTAGGGTTAGGGTTAGCATTAGGTTAGCCAGAAGGCCAGGAAGTAGCTTTTAAAGCAAGGAGGTAAAGACGTGTTTAGGGAAAAGCAGTTAGGTCCATGTCACTGAAGTGCAAGGTATATGGCTAGGGAAGAACTAGACATAAGCCTGGAGACACAGCCTGGTCACTTTTTACAGGGTCATAATAATCTAAAAGTTACTCTGAACAGTAAAATTATTTTAAGAAGGGCATTGGTATAATTAGATTCATGTTTTACAAGGAGAAGGCCACAGCACATCAATAGATTGAAATGAGACAAGAAGATCTATTAGGATGTAACTATAACACTGTTGGCCAGAAATGTTAGGCTCTGAATGCTGAAATGAGGGTAAGACATGAGTCATATGTGACACTGGAGATATACAGTGATCAAGACATGGGAATCAACTGAATATTGAAGTTAAGATAAACAGAAAGATTTATTTATTCAAAAAATATCTCTTGAAACTTTTCTACATCTTAGACACTATAGTAAGGGTTAGGGCAAAATTGACAATCTTCCCATCATTGATATTTTAGACTGGATCACTTCTTTGTTATGGAGTCTGTCCTGTGCTCTGCAGGATGTTGAGCACCATTCTGGGCCTCTGTCCACAAGATGCAAGTCGCACCACTCCATGTCACGACAATGAAAATTTCTCCAGGCACTGTCAAAGTTCCCCTGGGGCACAAAGTCAGTGTTGGATCAGAACTGCTGGACTAGTGCCCCTGACTTCAATAAGCTTATTATCTAGTAGAAAAATGCTTAGGAGAGAATCGTGTACATGGTACAGGGGATGCAGAAAGGAGAAAGTGGTCAATACTTCTTGGGATAAGCAGGTTTAAAATCTGCATCGAGGAGGAGACATCTGAGCTGAGTCTTCAAATGTGGACACTAAAGCAAGCTATATATCAGACATTAGAAGACTGAGATTCCAAACTAGGTGGATGCCAATGTCACTGACCAAGATAAGAAAAATAGGAGAAGCAGGGGCTTGGGGGACTTGTAGGACATCTAGATGCTACCTGGAAATGCATAAATAGAAGTCAGGGACTTGTATATACAAACAGAAGTTACAAATATATAGGGAGGACTTAAAGCAATGAAACTTGATCATATCTTCTTAAAAAGAATGTCTTCAGGCATATGATAAAAACCTTTGAGAATATCAAAATTTCAGACGAGGTTTATGACAAGGGGGCATGTTAAGTAGATAAAGGATAAACAGTAGAAAAAGTGAAAGAGAAACCACGTTAACTTACTCATCAACAATTTCTCTCCAGTTGATCAGATGACAAGAGAGATATGCTCTTCCATTTCATCACTACTTACTCTACATTCCCTTTAATCTTATTAAACACATAGACTGATTTAATCTTATTAAATACATAGACTGATTAGCCACAGAGGGCTAACATACTAGCCAAACCAAGTGCCGTCGAGTCGGATATATTACAGCAATTTTTAGTAAGAGAATCTTAGTTATATTAATTATTGTATATCTGAATTTTGCAACCACTAAAATTTATTGTAAAATAGATACACATACATGTACACATACATACAGAAAGATGAGAGAAAAATTAAAATGTTAACAAAAACTCCTGATTAAAAGATAACAAATGTTTTTTATTCTTTTTACATTTATGTATGTTTTCTATAATGAGCAAGTATTAATTTTCTAACTAGAAAAAATTCTAAGCAAGTGAAGACAGATGAACAGCATCATCATTCAGCATGCAGAAGGCAGCCCTTTTGTTTTATTAGAAGCAAATAATTCCCCCCCAAAGAGCCACATTAAAAAAATGAAAATCACTGTTCTTCAAATGCTGAATGTGTAACTGCTAAGTACTAAAAGAACAGTGCTAGGTATCGAGGGTAGAAAGATGGGCAAGAATCAGTTTAGTCCTCCTTTAGGAGCTCCCAATTTAGCAGAAAACATACATGGAACATACAATATTTTGGGAAACATCAATATCTCCAAAACATTAGTTTCTATTGAGGACTGATTAGTACCCAAATGATCTACTGTGTTGGGTTCAGAGACCACACCTCGAAGACACATAAAGTTGTGTGCACTAGGGAAGAGTCACAACATTTTGTCCAAGGTTTTCTTTCTTGAACATATATCAGCCTTTCAAGGATTTGAGTGCTGATTCTTATCCTTGTACTTGATCCATTCAAATCTAATGTCCACTGTGTTATCCCAGGGTTGACTAAAGGTTGTATTTCCTCCTGTTTTACTTCCAAAACAAAGTTATGTTCAGCATCTCACCTTGGTCAGCTTGCCCATATATTTGCCTTCTTCCAACACTGTACTGACAGCTCCAGAGACCTCACCCTGATATCATGTACTATAATACTCAAGTCTAGAATTGGAAAGTTTAAAAAATCACCTATGGCTATATAAGGAATCTATTTCATAGCACATGCCTGGGAGAACCTCACTCTCAAGAACTCTAGCTTCACTGGTCCCTTGTGGGATGCACATCAAAATCATACTTTCCAATTTGGAAGAGAACTTACAGATTCATATTCTTCCCTCTCTTGCTTTATAGGTTACAACATTAAGGCCCTTGGAGATCAAATTATTGGACCAAAGTTATACAACCAGTAAGTGGCTAAGCCAGGATGAGAACATGGGCTTTCTGGGACAGAAGCTAGGAGATGGAACTTCACCACCATTCTACCCACAACTAGAGATCCTTTTTTGCTGACTTCACACATTTTCCTGTGGGAGTTTTTCCACACCTGGACCAGCCCAACTCTCTAGTCTCCTTAGAGTTTAAAATAGTCCCATTGCTAGACAACTGTTTATCTACTTTGAGCTCCATGGAATGAGGGATGGAGTGAAAATGGTCTTGGAATACCAAAATAGATTCTAGTGAGTAAAATTCACTTCCCCTGGGTTTTAAAGGCCCCAGGAGCGATCTGTAAGTTGGCTTAATTTTCAATACCAGGCAGACATCCAGGGATGAGCAGGCCCTGCTACAGAATGAGACTGTGGGATAAGACAGAAACCAGAATGAGAAAACATGTCCAAAAACAAGATGCAGAAACCAATCTACTCTGCCAGCACAGTACAGGTATTAACAGTTTTTGAAACAGATCTCTTTTAGACAAATGCAAAAAAGAAGAATCTTTATAAATAAAAGTAACAGGAAAACATTCATATATGAGCAAGTGTAGTCTAGTAACTAAAAGCACAACTTTGGAATTTTATGGTCTGATCATGTCCAAACCTGGTCACTTATTAGTAGTGTAACCCTAGGGAGACTACTTCTTGGAATCTAGTTTCTTTCATCTATGAAAAAAGGACCAGCTTTCTCCTTTTCAGTTAGGAAGACTTATCATGATGATGTTTTGTTAAAAGTTGGTGACTAAAATATAAATTAGTGCTTAATAGAAAGGAACAAAACAAAACTCCCAGGTGGGACCACAGAACCCAGGCCAAGGGGCTCCTCACTACCTTAGAACCAGGCATCATCACAGCAATTGAAACTGACCATCTAGGTGAGTCTTCTACGGGACCTCTGAAGACCCTCTCTCCCTCAAAACAACTGTTTAACCACTGGAGAAAACAAATGTTTTTAAATTATTTAAAGTCTCTCCAAATTGTCCTAAGGGCATGCAGCAAATAGAGCAATAATTGTTTAAGAAAGTCTATTAAATACCAATAAGAACAGCAAGTCTATAGCACTTGAGCTGTGACTTGCTCTCCTCCCCTGCCTGCAATGCTATTCTGACTGCTCTAAAACGGGGAGCCGCCTTTAGTTCTCAGCTTCACCCTGGGATGCACAGGCACATCGCCCCTTCGTTCCCTCGTTGCTAAAGCTCTACTCTAGGCAAGCTTAGTTTAGAATGAAGTTGTACTTTCCCACTCAGAATCAACAAATAGGGCAGAAACTCCACCTTATGAACAGGCACTAATAATAAAGGAGCATCCATCACTCCTGTCTCAGCATGCTCATAAGACAGAGATTCCATGCTGAAGGGGAAAGCTGAGAAGACCACAGGCTTCTGGTTCTCTACTCCCCAGAACCCACCTGCTTATAGATAAGGAGTGGCACTCTGAGAGAAGCAGGCCACTGCCACCACGCCTATCTCCTCTGCAGCGGTGAAGAGTGTCTGCCCGGAAGAGAGGGAAGCAACAGGGATAAAGAGCTCTCCAGCTCTTCCTGAGGAAAATGACTTTATTTGGAAGACAACATGCAGAGTCCAAGCACAAAGGTATTTTTGAAAGCAATGGAGATCTTGGTAGGGAGCAGCTGGGAGGATACTGGTAGTCCAGCAACAGGGAAAATGTCGGAGCGGTCACAGCAGTTTAACAGAAAGACTACCAGAGAGAGAAACTGCCAAGAAGAGCCCTCCTGAGACCACAGTAAGAAGGTATGGGGAGCCTGTGCCCATGTGCTAGGCTGCACCCTCGCAGGAGCAGTCAGAAGACATGGGTCAGATCTGAAAACATCCCTATCTTAGATTTCATGTGCTGCTGAAACAGAAAAACCAGGTAGATGGCTTTATAAAGAGAAATTCAGAGCAATGTAGGCCAAAAGCGCAAAGTCGGGGCATCAACTCCAGGGGAACTGTTGGCTCTGGAGTAAGGTCCTTCTTGTCAATCTTCCCCTAGAGACTGAGAGCTTCTGAGGTACTTAGAGCCCAGGTCTAAAGGATGTGGTCAGTTCCCAGCCTTGCTTTCTTGGTAGGACGAGGTCCCCAACTCTCTGCTTGCTTCCCCTTCCTTTGTATCCCAAGAGACTGCCTCAGTACAATCTTACAGACTGAGTCTTGCCTCACTAACACAACCACTGACCATCCTCCCTCATTAACATCTTAGAGGCAGGATTTACAACTCACAGGAACCTCATACAATACCAGGAATCATGACCTAGCCAAATTGCTACACATATTTTTGGGGGAGATGCAAATCAGTCTATAACATCCCCACACACAGATCTACCAACAAAGCGCAAAAGCCTCATTGGTACAATGGGTTTAAGCATATAGCCTTTGACCAAACACTGTCTGCAAAATGAGCTACTCTGGTGCAGAGGCAGAAACCCTGATGGTACAGTGATTAACAGCTATGGCTGCTAACCAAAAGGTCAGCAGTTCAAATTTACCAGGTGTCTCTTGGAAACCCTATAAAGCAGTTCTACTCTGTCCTACAGGGTTGTTATGAGACAGAATCAACTAGACAGCAATAGTTTGTTTTGTTGGTATTGTTGTTTATGTAGGGACAACTACTAAGAAGTCAGGCTTCATAATAAAATCACATGCATCCCTGGCTGCTCAGAAAATTGTGCATATCCAAAGCTACACTCACCAAGAGTGAGTGGAGAGGGAACTTGCAAGCTACTAATCCTTGGCTGAAATGGAACAGAAACAGTTAACTGTGATAACATCCTCCAAGTCACACCAGCACGCAAGGGTAACCTGATCCATTGTGACTGAGTCCAGTCTAACTCCTAGCAATCCTATGCAATGGTAAAATGTAAAACTCTAACTTGCTAAGGGGACAAAGCACAACCTTCGACCAATAACTAGCTTACGTTGACCAAAGAGTAACTTCTAGACAGCTAGGCTAAAACATATAAATAAAGATAGAAAACATCAAAGCAAAGACATCAGCTGTATACTGCAGTATAAACAGACTTCACAGAGTTAGTCTAGCCAAGTTAATAAACAAAAAATAAGTTACCAAGCAAACAACAGGAAACAAAACATCAGCCTCCAGTGGAGGTAGGAGAAAGAATCAATAATTCAGAACTGCTACAACATATTGTTTTAAATATTCAGTTATATGTGTGTGTGTGTATCTATATGTATGTAGATATAGATACACACACACACATATATGAATGACATAAGAAGAAGCAGGGAAGTGTGACTCATATTTGAGGAAAAAAATCAGACAACAGAAACTGCTGCTGAAGGGCCCCATATGTTAAACTGAGTAAACAAAGAGTTCAAGGGAGTCATTATAAGTTTATTCAAGGAACTAGAGCAAATTATACTTAAAAAATTAAAGAAGATGTGATGACAAAGGATCATCAAATAGAGAAAAATTAAAAAGATGTAGAAAATACAAAAAAGACAAAATGGAAGTTCTGGAGTTGAAAAGTACAATAACAGAAATAAAAAATTCACTAGAAGGTTCAATAACAAACCCATTGCCATCAAGCAGATTCCAGCTCACGGCAACCCTGTGTGTTACCGAGCAGAGATTGCTCTATAGAGATTCCTTAGCTGTAATCTTTACAAAAGTGAATCACCAGCCCTTTCTTCCATAGTGCTACTGAATGGGTTTGAACTGCCTAAACCCAAAACCAAACCCACTGCCACTGAGTCAATTCTGACTCATAGCAATCCTGTAGGACAGAGTAGAACTTCCCCATAGAGCTTCCAAGAAGCACCTGGTAGACTTGAACTGTCAATCTTTTGGTTAGCAGCCGTAGTTCTTAACCACTATGCCACTGGGGTTTCGGTTAATAAATGAGTGCAAACCAGTTGCACCGTGACCCTGGAAGGCTCATTAGAAATGGCAATATATATACATATATATGTATGTATATATATATACACACACACACAGACACACAGACACATATTTGAAAAAACGTTTCTCTAAAGAAGATATACAAATGACCAATACGCATACAAAAGACATTCAACATCATTAGCCATGAGGGAAATGCAAATAAAACCCACACTGAAGTACGACTCCACACCCACTGTTGTTATGTGTCATTGGGCCAACTCCACTTCATAGTGGGAGCAGATCTGCAGGGCTTTTCTCCCATGGAGCCACTGGTGGGTTCAAACTGCTGTCTTTTCAGTTAGCAACAGAACACTTAACTATTGCACCACCTATTGAACCATCACTAGGATGGTTTTAATAGAAAAGACAGGAAACAAGTACTAGAGAAGATGCGGAAACACTGGAAATCTTATACACTCCTTATAGGTATGTAAAATGGTGCAGCCAATTTAGAAAACGGTTGGGCAGTTTTGCAAATTGTTAAAGTTACTATATGGCCCAGCAATTTTACTTCTAGGTGTATACCCAAGAGAAATGAAAACACATGTTCACACAAAAACTTGTACACTAATGTTGGGAGCAAATTTTTTTCACAATTCCCAAATGGTGGAAAAAAAGCTCAAATGTTCATCAACTGATTAATGGATAAACAAAAACTATGTCTATACCATGGAATATTATTCAGTCATGAAAAGGAATATGGCACTAATTCATGCTACAACATAATTAACCTGGAAAACACGCTAAAGAAAAGAAGCCAGTAACAAAATTTCACACCGTGTTCGAGAGCGTGTAATGTGTGAGATGTCCAGAATAGCTAAATCCATAAAGAAAGAGAGATTAGTAAGTGGTTGCCTAGGGCTTTGGCCTGGGGCTGTGGGAGTGGCATGAGGAGTGACTGAGAAAAAGTGCATGAGGAGTGACTGACAAGGCAATGCATACAGTGTGTCTTTTACGGATGATAAAAATAGTTAATATTTACATTGGGTGGTAGTTGCACAACTATGTAAATATGCTAAAAACTATTGAATTGTACATCTTAAATTTGGGGAATTTTGTAGTGTATCAATTTTATCTCTATAAAGATGTTTCAAAATAAACTGGCTACCTCCATCTCTGCTGCATATTCCTCCTGGCACTAGAGAACAAAAGGGGAGAAATTAGTTTCTCTGCCATAAGATATTAATCCAACAATACTCAAGACCAACGCTTAGTTCACTGTTGATTAGCCATAAATCCCATGTGTAGACATTTATATTGTCTCATGAAGTTAAGTCACAATGCTAACAAATAAAAGTGTAACTCTAGCCTAAAATTCCTTGGTTTAGGGGCCTCAGGTTTTACAAAAATTAATAAATTCAGTGACCAAAGTTATGTTCTCTATTTCATTAATGCAAAAACTTCTGCACATTACAGCTACTTGGAAGAAGTCATAGTGTTTGCATCCTGGTTACAAATATTTTAATTCTCTACAGAGAAACTACGTGTTTTACCAGGAGGACATACTAAGTAACAAGGCTTGTAAGTGTCATGAATCAACAGTTCCAGGTTGTCCCTTTTAAAAGTTTTACCACACAATCTTCTTTCAGAAAAGAAGTAAGGAAGAAAAGGAGAAGAAAGAAAAACTAATACCAGAGAACTCATTAAGCAATGGAATAAAAAAATATTACACTTTTATCACTCAAATTATAATGTAAGTTATGCATATTATAATCAATTGTGTCAAATCAGCTTTATAAAGTTGGTGGAAAAAATGACGTGAAAAGACAAACAATACCTTCCGGGGGAGTCCCAATGCTAGCGCCAAGACCCAAAATAGCCATCTTGTGAATTCTTGGTTCCAGCATCACCGCTGACTCTTCGCCCCTCTCCCAGTGGGGTATTTTGACTGGCTCCAAGTGGACGTTCTCCAGCCCATCTTCCTGTAAGTTTTGGTACATGATCTGGATGGCTTTTTCTAGGCTCTTGGAGCCACTTAGTCTGGGTCCAACAGCATAAACTAGACGTGCCAGTCGCTCATAGGATCTGTTCTGGGCTTCACCATAAACAGCACGGTTGATGATGGCTTTAGCTACATCTCCATAGCTGGCTATTTCTTCTTTTATTTCTTCAAAAGTCCTCAGAGACACATCATTCTTGTATATAGCTTTCCCAGAGCTCAGGCACAAAAGGTGGACAATGCCAATTAATATGAAGAGAAGGAACTTCATTTTTTTTTCTTTCCTTTTCCCCCGTTGGTTCTTCCTAAGAAAACCAACAAAAGAAATACTCTTATTATAGGGGATGGGTAATATCACAGTCAACCTCCCACAACAGGGTATAACTTTTAAAAGGGACAGCCTAGAACTGCTGATCCATGACATCAGTCTTATTACTTAGTAATGTCTTGCTGTTTGTGCCACAGGGCAGCGGCACGCCCTTTCGAGACCATTCCCCAAGCAGTAACTGTCACTCCCAGGAACAGAGAAGTAAAGAGACAACATTTGGCCTTCTTGGAAGAGATAGTGTTTATTAAAACTGCAAAATCACATTATCTAATAAGTCTGTATAAAATATGCAAAAAGATTAAAAGAAGAGGAGGACCAAGAAGAAGGGGCAAAGTTAGCAGCAGCGATAGGGTTATTGTGGCTAGGTGCCATCGAGTTACCTTTGGCTCACAGCAACCCCATGTGAAAGTGCATAACTGCCCCCCCAGGATTTTCTAGGCTATGATCCTTAGAGGAACAGATCATCGGGTCTTCCCTCCTGCACAGCCACCTGGTGGACTCAAACCCCTGGCCTTTTGGTTGGTAGCCAAGAGCTTAACTGTAGCTCCACCAGGGCTCCTGTGATAGGGTTAAACCAAAAAACCCAAACTCATTGTCATCTGGTAGATGCAAACACTCACTCACAGAGACTCTCCACAGGGTCCAAGTGCCCAGTAGTATTTCCAAAGCTGTCATCTTTAGGGAAGAAGACCACTCCATCTTTTTCCCAGGAAGCAGCTGGTGGGTTTGAACCACCAGCCTTTTGGTTAGTGGCTGAGGGCTTAGACACTGTGCCATCAGGGCTCTTTGTGATAGGGCTAAAACCAAACCTAACCCCGTGGCACGTGGCGATTCTGACTCACAGCAATCATGCAGAACAGAGGAGACCTGCCCCCCGGAGCCTCCAAGGAGCACCTGGAGGAACTGCTGACCTTTCAGGTAGCAGACACAGCACTTACCCACGATGCCACCAGGGCACCTGCAGTAGGCTTGGGACAGTGGAATCTGCTGCACCGCCCTCTTCGAGTGGATCCAAAGGCGGTTCCAGGTCCTCACTGCCTGGTATGCTCTTTCCTCTCCCCTGCCTACTGGACTCGTCCTTTGAGGCCGTCAAAGGGCTGCTGTTTCTAAAAGGCTAGAACTCCCCTTCCACTGAAAATGTGTTTCTTCATCTATGCCCCAGAGTATTTTAAGCTATGTTCAAAAGATATTTTATTGAAAGCTCACGATCTGCCTGGGACTTCAGTGAGTTATCAGACAAAAAAAATCTAAGCTCTTTCTTTCTCTCTCTCTCTCTTCCTCTCTCCCTCTCTCTCTCTTTCTCTCTCTCTCTCTTTCCCTCTCTCTCTTTCACACACACACACGAAGCACAGAATTAACAATAAAAAGATTAGGCTTTGTTACCATCTAACTGCATGACACCTCATCATTTATATGATAATAGTGAGAATAATAAGAAACACAGGAACCAGCTACTTGCTTTTTCAAAGAGTGCCAGATATTGTTCTAAGTATATTACATTCATTAATTTATTTAATCCTCATGATAACTTCATAAAGTAGTTTCTTATTACAGATCATCCCTGACTTAACATATATTCCAGTTACAACGAGCCACGCATGCTACAGTCTGGCTTTGTTTTTTCTTTTGTACATTTTATTGTTCCTAATATGTACTACATACAATGTTGCAGCATATAAAAGGACCATACAGACAACTCTCACTAGTTTTTGCATTAAAAACACCAACCTCATTTCCAAGCATAATCCAGATGCACAAGAGCTTTCCACAAGTGGAGTTACTATAGCAACTGACTAAATGCTAACATTGTCCTTTTTTTAAATAATGGATGTGTTTTTCTCTACGTATGTACCTATGTTTTAAGGTATAGCTGTAAGTTTGTATGTAATGTTCCAATCCCAAAAAGTGAATAAAAATAGAATTTGTAAAGATATTACCAAATAAAAGGTAGTAATGATTTTTTTTTTTAATGAGGTATTTGACTTATATCAGAAATGACTTACCATGGAGTCCCAGAATAGAATCTCACAGTAGGTCAGGGAGTACCTGTATCTTCTCCATTTTACAAACAAGGAAAGTGGGGAACCAAGAGATTAAATAATTTGTCCAAGACACACAAAGCTTTCTACCTCTGGAGATCACGTTCTAAACAGTGCTATCCAAAGTATGGATTGCAGATCAATGCTAGTCTGTAAACTTTTTTGCTACACTGAGGTGGATGAATATAAAGTGCTGTCTGAGGCAGTAGCCAATAGCTTCATATGACACATAAATTTAAATTAATTAAAATGAAAGAAAATTTAAAGCACAATTTCAAAGTCACACCAATCACATTTCAAGTGTTGAATTGTTACACTCAGCTAGTAGCTATCACCTTGGGTAGCACAGGCGTTTCCAGGATCACAGAACATTTTATTGGACAGCACTGACTTAGACATTTATACACAACTGGCAAAATAACGGCACGTCTGTCAAATCTAATGATAATAAAAATGGCATTCTTTTTGTATGTCTTCATTTTTTGTTTCTAATTTATTTTTATAGTATTTTCAAAAAGTATCAGTCTGCAACAAACTGGAAACTTAAAAACTGATCCTTCCCTACTCTTAAGGACTGAATTGTGTTCTCCAAAAATATATGTCAACTTGGTTAGGCCATGAATCCCAGTATTGTGTGGTTGTCCTCCATTTGTGATTATAATTTTATGTAAGGAGGGTTAGGGTGGGACTGTAACACACTTACTAAAGCCACATTTATGGTCCCTTATAAAGGGAACTTCCCTGGAGCATGGCCCGCATCGCCTGCCTTTTATTTTAGAAGAAATAAAAGGAATGGGAAGCAAGCAGAGAGTGGGGACCTCATGACCCCAAGAAAGCAGTGCAGAAGTAGAGCGTGTCCTTTGGGCCTGAGGGTCCTACACAGAGAAGCTTCTAGTTCAGGCAAATATTGATGAAAAGACTTTCCTCTAGCGCTAACAGAGAGAAAAAGCCTTCCCTTAGCGAATTTGGACTTGTAGCCTGCTGGACTGTGAGAAAATAGCATTGTCTCTTTGTTAAAGCCATGCACTTGTGGTATTTATGTTACAGTACCACTAATGACTAAGACACCTACAGATCATTTGAAAAGCACAATCATACTACTATTAAGATTAATTTAAAATTCAGCCTAGCAGAAATGGCTTTTCAAAATATAGCTCCAACAAACCCTTCAACTTCATTTCTCTTCTTCCACTTCTAGAGTGCACCTATGCTCTCATTCTCAATCTTGCTCTCTTTTTCTTTTCTTTTCTATCTCTCACACACATATACACATTCCTAAGCTTCTAAATAGTGAACACTTTAGATGTGGTTGGTCCAACTGAGATTGTTACAAGTATAAAAATGCACCTGATATTCAAGAGTTAGTATAAAAAAAGAACATTAATATTTTATACATATTGAAGTAAATAAAATATATTATGGTTAGTTTTACCTTTTCCCTTTTCCTTTTTTAATGTGGTTGCTAGAAAATTTAACATATAAGGTCTGTGTTATATTTCTATTAGAAGCATGCTCCTGCTGTATTGAACTTCACACCGTACTTCAAATACTCAGGCCCTTTCATAACTCTGTGTTTCTACATATGTTCATTCTCTTTGACTGCAAAATCCTTCTCCTTACCCTGCCTGCCTTCTTCTGGCAAATACCTCCACTCAGCCTTCAAGACTCAACTTTAAATATCGTCTCTTCTGCGTGGCCTCACTAAGCGTCCAGAGGTATGTACAACATCAGTGCTTCCACCACACTTCACTGTGTTGCCAGTCACTGCATTTGTGTACAAATCTATCTCCCCAATTCTTGAGGTCAAGTAGAATAAATTGTTCACCACTACACTCTAAATCCATGTACATACACATACACATGATGTTGTTGTTGTTGGGTGCCGCTGAGTTGTTTCTGATTCACAGTGATCCTGCAGGAAGGAGAAGAATGTCCTATACTGCAACCTAGGCTGTAATCTTCATGAGAACAGATCACCAGGGCAGCAGCTGCTGTGATTGAACCACCAGCTGGGTCAGCAGCCAAGTGTTTAACCAGTGATCCACCAGAGCTCCCTATACATGTTCATATATATATATTTGCACTCAATACATTTTCATTGAAGGAATTAATGAGCTTTTAATCAGTCTAGGTCTTTCTTCTCTAGGGTACAAAAATTCCTGTATTGTCTCATTCTCAAAGAAGCTGTAGAAACAAAAATCTTCATATTTAAGGTGCTTTAGAAAACTATGAAAACTATACATTATTCCTGCCTTCTTTTTTAAGAAATCTATTTTCATGGCTGGGTTCTTATATTTTATAGTCAGCATAATGATTGTTGTTTTGGAAAAAGCTAATACAGGGTCACTATGAATTGGAACTGACTCATGACAGTGGGTTGAGTCTTTTTATTTTACTAGGTTGCAATTCATTTTGAAAGCATACTTTTCCAATATGTTTTGGTGGGGGAAAAAGTTCACAGATAATCTATTCACTAATAGTAATTGCAAGTATCTACTCTTCATTAAAAAAAAAACTTTTTACCCATAAAACAAAAGGAGACTAAAGGAGCACACCAGTCTGGGAGCAAGGATTAAAAGGCAGGAGGGGGCAAGAAAGCTGATAATGGGGAACTCAAGATTGAGAAGAGGAGAGTGGTGACATGTCCCAGGGTTGGCAACCAATGTCACAAAAAAATACATCTATTAATTGTTTAATGACAAACTAACTTGCTCTATAAACCTTCATCTAAAGCACAACTGGAAAAAATTTTCCTAGCATCCTGCAAACATTAATTATTTCACAATACATTTAGAGTCATGGATTAGAATCATGTAAGGACAGCATTGTGGCAATTCAGGAAAGCTTAGGGATCCCTAGTTTACACCCTTGTTTTGTAGAAAGTTCATCAACGTCTGTTTTGTAATTCCCCAGCAGGGTATAAACCCCAGCAACTACAATCAACTAGGTAACTGAATGGACTGGCACAGACTTCCCAGAAAATCACAGACTCTTTTCTCATAGGAAACTGCATGTATTTACATAAAATTGAAACCCACTGAAGGATAATCAAACACAGTCTGAGAAGCACATAACTATTAATACAACACATGTCCTCAAAAAGACTCACATAGAGTACCAGGGCAACACAGGGAGAACGCAGGGGATCATGAAAAACTGCAAAGAAAACTTGACTTCTGAAGAGGGTCTCCAGGAACGGCTCACTGGGCAAAGAAGAGGGAATGCCATGCCTACCGAAGGTACCACTGGAACATCGTCCTGAGTTCCACAGTCTAGCTAAAACACGTATCCAGAAAACAGCACTGTCTGTGTCTACCATTTTTGAATCTTTCTGCCTGCATGTCAATAGCTTCTGTGCTATTCTGTGATAATAATACTCAGTGTCTCCTAACACAGCAGCCAACTTAATTTTTCATACTAAGAAATGACATAATCACTTTAAAACAGAAACCAGTGTTATTCTGATTACCTTAACTGGACTGTATCTTCAAATCCCACAAATACAATAAACACTTATTTTTAAAAGCAGCCTTATTTAAAAGATGATGGTTTGTTATCTTTTAGCAGGTCAGTTTTTACCTGAATGTGTACCATCAGCACTTTAGAAGGTTTACTGAGACCAAAACCACAAAAGAATGCACTGCATATAAAATCACAGAGAAAGTTTAACATAAGTAAACACTAAACACATCTTAGTTTGTTCTAAACCTAGTTTTCCTAAGAACATAATCTAACAATTACCAATGTAATTCTTGGCTAGAATGCGTAATTACATATCTCGCCAACAGAACACTGCAAGAATCTTTTACAGTCATTGTTTTTAGACAGGCATATGAGTCTAACTCAAACACTTTTTCATTAATAAAAAGTTGAAAATAATAATTATTACTAACAGTATGTATTTGGAGTGGTAACAAAAGTAGAGCAAGATATTTACAGAACACGTTCCACTTAAGACAAACATCAAAAAATGCAATTTTAAAACACAGGGACTATAATTAGATACACATTTTATACATTCTCAACAAGAAAGACAGATACATCACTAAAATTAAAATAGTGAATTATGTAGCCAGAATGAAAGGCTGTAATCAAGGACAACTTGAAGAAATTCTCTCCGAAGAGGCAGAATTAGAGTCACCATAAATCATGAGATTTGTTCTAGAACTGCAGTCAGTCCAAAGGAGATGATCAAAGGCCTGGGGCAGTTTACTCCCATGAAAGGACTGAAAACACTAGCCCTCTTTTGCATGAGTGCACAAAGAGTCAAAGTACAGATGTTTTAATTTACAGAGCCAATTTTAGGAAAGTCAAAATCAAAAAGTACAATTTTATGCAGTGAATGATAAAGTGATGGAATTTATTTACCTGAAAGAGAAGCTGGGGAAAAACCATGAAGGAATAGTTTTTGAAAGTCTAATCCTTTCAGATCTATCACAAAGTACTAGAACCACACTGGATCCAGTCAAGTTCCCTGTTGGGATTTCTAGAAGGATTACCTGATCCAAAAGACTACCATTCTCTCCTAGTTCAGAAATACATTTCAATAGAATAGAAACCCTGGCAGTGGAATGGTTAAGAACTCCAGCTGCTAACCAAGAGGCTGGCAGTCCAACCTACCAGGTATTCCTTGGAAACTCTATGGGCCAATTCTTTTCTGTCCTGCAGGATCACTATGAGCTGGAATAAACTTGATGACAATGGTTTCGTTTTTGGTACAATAGTATCTTTCCACAGTCTGCAAAAGGACAAAATAACGTGACCAACAAAGATAAAGAATATTACTCATCTCAAATATTTTCTCTCCACTCAGTTGTAAAACATGCTTTGTTTTATGTTAGCTACCAACTTTGTCTCTCCGTTCATTCAGCAAAAACAATTCTTCCTTTGATACAGGCCACCCGGGTCTGACTCTCAACCAATGTACCTCATGCTCAGGTACCTCATGCCCATCCCGTAGCGGAGGCTTGCCTAAGGACAGGACAGTGCACGGCTTTCAGCAGAGCTTCCAGACAAGATGGATTAGGAAGAAAGACTTGGTGATCTACTTGTAACAAGCAGCTCATGAAAATCCTATGGATCACAATGATCTGAAAACCCTGTAGTTCACAACCAATCATAGGGATGGCACAGGACCAGGCAGCATTTCATTCAGTTACGCAGAGCGTCATTACTAGTTGAAATTCAACTCGACGACACCTAAACAACTAAGCACTGAAGACAGAAATGTACCGGACAATATGTGTACTCTCACAGAGCTGCCAGGTGTAATAGGAAAACAGATCATGTGAAAAGCCCTGTAATAAAGGTAGTTACATGGTTCTGTTGGAAAAGAGAGCAGGGGGAAAGTGGAGGACACAATGATTAAGCTGAGATTTCAAAGATAAGCAGGAGTTTACTGATGAGTATGTAGAGAAGATAGGGGTAGCTTTAGAGAAAAAAATAACTCAAGCAGAGGAAACAGTCCACACAAAGACTCAGAATTTTACAAAACATCATCTAAGGAAGAATGGCAAATAGCTGCAAGTTGAGTAGGGAAGAATGGTGGGAGATTCTCCAGCAATAAAACCAAAAAAAACCAAACTCATTGCCACCGAGTCAATTCTGACTCATAGCAGCCCTACAGGACCAAGTAGAACTGTTTTGTGGGGTTTCCAAGGAGTGCATGGTGGATTTGAATTGCCATCCTTCTGATTAGCAGATGTAGAACTTAACCACTATGCCACCAAGTTTCCACTCCAGCACTAGCAAGGAATTATTACCAAGGGCTTACCTGAAACTGTCTACCGTGTGGAGCTCCAGCATATGGAGAGCAAAGGTGCTACTGGTCTACCGTGACAGAGGACACAATGAAAGTTCCCCATCCCTCAGGCAGATGGGAAAAGGAATGATCACCTTTCTCTTCAGCACAAAGAATTCACCCAGACACCACAGTAGGACAGGGTCAGCATATCAAGCTCCTCAAAATCTCTAAATCAGATGTGTCTAGAGTAGGCCACTACTTGTTACAGATCACATCATTCCATAAATTTTTCAAGAGGAATAAAAATAACGCTGGAAAACTAACCTGTGATATAAAAGACACACAAGTGAAACAATTCCATTACAAAGATACTCATGATACACTTCCATTCAAAATGTTTAAAATATTAATAACTCAATTGAAATAAAAAAAGTCTAGAGCTCTCTCCAGCAACTGTAGTAGCATTTGAAATGTCTAAACTTAACCTGCACATTTTTTAGTGTTCTTTATTCTTATATACAAAAGGCTGGAATCATCATTTCTTTACTTGAATTCAAATTACGGAAATGCTGAACGTTACACCCTTCAAAATGTTAAACAATTATTTTTAAAAACTATGCTGTATCAAGCCTTTGAATGCATCAAGTTATATATTCAAAGGCAACTTTGGAGCATTGTTTGAAATGGATTTGCTTTTCATACACAATCCATAGTTACAGATTAGCTTTTTCTCGCACATACACATACACACAAAAGATTCAGTTCTTTGTAATATCATTTTCAGTCTTTTCCACTAGAAAATCTGAAAGCAAACCAAAGCAAAACTAACTTCTCTCCTACTGTGAAGTATATTTTCTCTAAGTAAAGGTTTATATTTTGAGGAAACAAATTTTTAAAAAAATGCTTCTATTTCTAAATATTTTCCCTAAAATATTATTGTTTGGAAATATCTCAGGCTAGGATAAAAGAGCCAGAATGAATAGACTGATGCCCAAAAGGGCACAGGGAAACCAGAATGTTTATGTCAAAAGAGAGGAGAAATTAAAAGTCAGGGTGCTGAGATTTTTATCCATTTTTATTTTGTCAGTTACTTTTTCTTCTTAAGACAGAATCTACTACTTACTTGAAACCTGAACTGTTTTCCCTAAACCTTCCATTGGTGAATACCATTTACTGAGGTAAATTCAACTGTCAGACTTCAGACCAGAGCACGCGCACATACAAACATCAGAAACACTAAACTGTCGCACGAGCCCTGGCACACTGAAGTTCACATCCAACTCCTACTAATATTACCAAATTTATCATAATTATCCCTTCAACCATCTGAGGAAAGATACTTGCCTTTGTTAAGTTCAAAGTGCAAATAATATGGAGTTATTTGCATTTCTCATAGCCTGCATTCCAGTTATTATCTAGTCATTTAAGAAAGTCTATTGAGTAATTACTGCCTGCCCGGAACTGAGTAAAAATTGAGGAAGATACGGAAAAGAAACCAAGACCCAGCTCCTACTTTTAGCAGACACTGTTAATTATCTGTTCAACATCCATTCTCTCCTTTCCTTGCTAACCAAACCTCAGTTTTCTTTGGAGTACAGAGTGTACATCTCCCTTAATCTATGCCAGCTGTTCCTGCTACGAGTGGGGCTACCCCTAGGGGTCATTTTGAACATGATGTTCCCTCCCTGGTGTTGGAGGGAACACTTTGGTTGTCACAGAGTTCACCAGTGCTCCTGTGACATAGTGGTTAGCAGCCTGGCTGCTAGCCAGAAGGTCAGCAGTTTGAATCCATCAGTTCCTCCTCAGAAACCTTTACGGGGCTGTTTGACTCTGTCTTACAAGGTCACTATGACTCAGAATCAGCTGAACAGCAACAGTTTGGTCTGTCTGTTTGTTAAACTGGTAATTAATTGGCACAGACCCAGAGCAACTGACATACTGTTGTATGGGTGTCATTCATATGTACTAAGAACTGTTCCACCTTCCATACACTTGAACTCCATCTTATTTTATAGCCTTGAACTTCATCTTACTTTAGAGATAAATACAAAATGGTCTTTCCACAGTTTCAATGCACAAAATAGTCTTTCTACTGTTTCAGTGCACATTGGCTTTCTCGGGAATCAACCACCATGTCTTTCAAGGAAAGATTATATTTTGTTTTGTTCAGAGCTTTATAAAGATTTGATTACCATTTCAGTAAAAGCAGCAGTGACTATGCTGCTTGTGATTTTGAAGGCATCATTTCCACCCCCCTCTGCCATCTTCATTTGTTTCCATCACATTCACCATGCAAGCATCTCACTAATACATCATGTCATCTAGAGCATCATAGCTGGGACTTCACATTTTTAAATATTTTATTATAAATATTTTACTTTGTATCAGTTAGAATAACATATAGATTTCTTTGAAAATATGCACAAGTAGATTATCTATGATATGCGTTTAAAGATAATTAAGTGGGCATAATAAAAAGGAGAAAATAAGAAATGGGAACTATTGATATAAGTGAATCTGAAATTTCTCTTCCACACTTTGGGCCTCCCTTTCAGCCAAGGGAGACCTGTGACTCAGTTCTACCCAGAGACCACCCCCCAAAAGCAGCTGGCAAGAAGATGGTCACAGTTTTAGAGTTGCATCAATTAATTCATAACCATGGGGAAAAGGCCAAGAGAATGGCCCCCCCAATAGCAGACATGTGCTGCTGAACCAGCACCAGAATCATCAGCTTTCCTCTCAGTGAGAAAAATAAAGTCCATCTGTTTTAGTCACTGGTCGGTGGATTTTCTCTTGGAAACTCTATGGAGCAGTTCTATTCTGTCTACAGGGTCACTAGATGTCAGAATCATCTCGACAGCACTGGGTTTGGTTTGGTTTTGGTTTGTGTAGCTGTAAAAATATTCCTAACTGATTTACTACTTTCAGGGGCTTATTGAGGATTTATAATTAGATATATGGATATTAACTAACACCTACAAGCAAGGCCTAGGAAATCCTGTACAACCTACTGCCATCAAGTTGAGTCTGACTCATAGTGATTCTCTAGGACAAGAGTAGAACTTCATATAGCTTCCAAGGATTGCCTGGTGAATTCAAGCTGGTGATCTTTTGGTTAGCAGCCAAACCACCATGCCACCAAGGTTTCCTAGGAACTCACATATAGTCTGCCTAGATTCCCCACATACCTGAAATCCTAAATACCCAGCACCAAACTCAGAATCTTTGCTTCCAAACCTATTCTTCCTTAACTCCTCACTAGAGCCAGTAAGTTAGAAACTAGAGCATTTTACCGGCCTCCTCCCTCTCCCTCAGGGAGAATGGGTGAAAGGCTGGCAAGCCCTGCCCAGAATTCCACTTTCAAATTCTTTCTTAATTTCTGTCCTCTCTACCCTTGTTTAAAACACCTCCTCCATGTCTCCTTGCTTTAAATGTAGGTTTCTTACCAGCCCATCTTCCATATTGCCACCAGATTTATCTTAAACCCAAATCAAACAACTACTTGGCTTAAAATCTCCTTTCTCCACTGCTGCAGTTCCATGTTATGGGTACGGCTTTCTAGTTTTTACAATCATTCCCTGTCGTTCCTCCCTCCTGTTATATTCCAGCCCCACCAGGCTATTTATCAGTCCTGGATGTTGTATGGAAATACTGGTAATGTAGTAATCAAGTACTACAGCTGCTCACCAAAAGGCCCGCAGTTCAAATCCACCAAGCACTCCTTGGAAACTCTATGGGACAGATCAACTCTGTCTGTAGGGTCACTATGAATCAGAATCAACTGTAGAGCAGTGGGGTTTTTTGTTGGACATTATATGGTGGCATGATGGCTAAGTACTACATCTGCTAATCAAAAGGTCAGTAAGTCTGAACCCACCAGATGCTTCTTAGAAACTCGATGGGGCAGTTCTTCTCTGTCCATAGGGTTATTATGAGTTGGAATGAACTCAGCAGCAATGGTTTTGCTTTTTACTTGATTTGGACACCATAGAGTACTCTTTCTACCTCTCTGGTTCTGCTCATGTTGTTCCTGCTGCTGAAAATGACCTTCATTCTTTTTCCACTTGGAGACATCATGATGATCACACAAAGTCCAGCTCATCTGTCACCAACTCTTGGGCAGAACCACATGCTGTCTCTTCAATGGCACACTGCCTACTATGGTTTTGTGTCTGTCACCTTAATAGACTACATATGCTTTTTACAAAATATTTTACTCTCACAACACTCACAAAGTATGTTCTCAGCAAAGAATGCATTTTGTTTGTTTTTGTGTACCAAACAAATAGCACAACACCTGTCAATAAATGTTTAATAGAACGAAGAAATTAAACAAATAGCTATATTTCACAACGGAAGTATACAGTTCTGATTCATCCCTTTAATGATTACTTTTTCTGCATCCAACATTAGTTTGCTCTTTTAAACTATAGCACACTTGTAACTTCTTTTTATAAGGGGAGTCAAAAGACCTGGGGTTTGGTCCTGGCCATCCTTCTCTGGTTGTGTGACCTTGAACAATTTCTGTGAAGGGTCTCTTTACATGTAAAATAAGGCTTTAGATTTCAGTGCTAACATTTTATTGTGGTTTCCTTAAACATTTAATATCAATCAGATCTTTCTTTATACTCCATATTGGCATTTGACTAAATCACCTTATGCTAAATTCTTAATAGTTTTATATATATAATGCAGTACTCCATCCATGGTTTTGTTTTCTGTTTCCATCCAACAACTGAAAATAAATTCCAGAAGGTCAGTCAAGACATTCTTATCTCTAAATCCAATGAAATGATCTCAATTCCTATCACACTGGACACCTGAAACACTAGATGTTCTTGATGACTTCTCCTTTTTGAAGTCTTCTTTCTGTATCTCTGCTCTCTTTCCCAGCCTCTTTTGTTGGGTCTCTTTCTTCCACTCATCCTTCAGGTTTTATGTTTCCTAGGGTTGTCTCCTTACCCTACTACTGTACACTCTTATTAGTGATGAGCTTTCCCAGTTTGGATGCCCCATATACAACTGGAAGTCAATGTATACAAAGTTTCTCATGTTTGTTTTCCAGAGCTGTTCTTTCCTCTGAATTCCTGATCTGGGTTCACGGCATTTCCATCATACCATTATCTAGGATTAGGAACACTTCTCTCTCTCTTTTAAAACTCTCAGCCAGTTAATCACCAAAGCCAGTGAATTAATCACCAAATACTGTAAAATTTAACTCCTAACTAGTTCTCAAAGCCATCCCTGCCCCACTGGGCCCTCCTTATCACCTTGGTTTTGGCCATATTACCTTAAGTTCCATTGCCTCAACAATCTCCTATTTTCTCTGTCTCCAATCTCTTCTCCTCCCATACCTTGTCTTTTCTGCAGCAGTATCTTTCTCTAAGAAAAAGTTGATCACTTTCCTCTTCTGGTCAAATCCCCACTCACAGCTCCCCACTGCCTTCAAAACAAAGCCCATTTATTTGCCTGACACCCAAGGCCCTTGTCTCTTTTCCTAGGCTCATGTATTTATCCTATATACTAGTTCAGCTAAGATGAATCCAAAGTTCCCCAAACATAACACTTTTGCTTAAGTTTCAGAGCCTTCGTAAGTGCTGATCTCTTTGCCTGAACACCCTTCTCCTACGGATCCTTAGTCTTAGAGTTCACAGTGACCCTTTGAAATTCTAGATGCATCAGTTTAGCTTTTATCTCTTCTGAGAACCTCTGCTGGATTTCCCTGGTCTGAGTCAGCTGTGCTTCCCATGTATTCCCACAAACCCTATTCATACCTCTATGAATATCGCTTATTAAGCTATACACATTTTCCTGCTCACATGTTTCTACTTATTAAACTCAGATTCCAGAACAGGGAGAGGAGTGTCTCAGGCCCACCTCTCCTAACAGCCTGGACTAGGATTTGGCCATCTCCAGAAACTTCACCCAATAGTGTGATAAGGAGGCTTCATTTCAAATATCTTTGCCACTGAACACGATATTCTGGGTAAGGAATGAGTATGGTACAGACAAAAGGGAAGGAAGGTTGGATGAAGAAAGAATTCCTCACAGCTGGGCAAAGAGGCCCATTCACGACACTTCCCTTTCTCTTCTCACTGTCTGAGAATCAGCATAACGGTGAGGATAGCGGGGCAGATGGTACACTAACCATCAGTGCCCTTCCCGGAGGGAACCCCAGAACCTGGGTAGAGGTGTAGGGCTAACAGTCTTCTGGGAGCAGTCTACCAGCAGACTGTTCTCCTCCTACTGGCTATACTGAATCACCGGTGGCCGCACTCCCTGCTGCTGGAAAGTGACCTCCTCTTTCTTCTCTCCACATCCCACCAGCGTTAGAGAGTGAGCTGACTCATTTTGTGTCCCTGACATTTTACTGTTTACCAGTGAGCAGTTTTGACTTTGCTTTCTAAGAAAATTAACTGTTTCCTTATCCTATTCAAGGTTCTTGAGTGTGTTTAAAAAAAACAAAGAACCTGCAATTCCTACTGTTCAAAAGTAGGCATGACGGTCATAGAGTTGATGGTAACTGGCCTTTAATCTATATCACAATGGAACTGAACTAAGTAAACATGAAGCTACTTTACATGCCACTTACATGAAATCTTATGATTATAACTCCAATAAATGAAACTAACTATAACTCTAGGGCAAAGTTTGTATTCATGGCTTGCAAAATTTTCACTGATGATATGAGACAGCTGACAGTCCCTTTGTTTGCTGAGGATGCCCAATTGACCACAAGGTAGATCCCTGAGAACTGGGATCTATTATCCATGCTTATCACACGTGCGCACACCTGCAGTCAGCAGCCATTGCCAAGGACACATGAAGAATACAGTTTATATACTTTGGGTCCAAACAAAGTGGGCAACCCTGAGGTCTCATGATCTGAGAGAGCTGAAGAAAGGAAATAGGATGCTAGCCTCATAAAGTCCTGGTTTCTGAGGACTTAGACTCCCCCCCATACAATAGTAACAGGAAGTGCTTTATTTCTGCCAATAAAGCTAGGGAAGCATTTGTCTTCAATCTGGCAAAAAGCTATTGAAAATATTCCAGAGGCAGGGGAGAGAACATGGGCTTCTTGAATCAAAAAAAGTACAGGAGGCTTCCAGAGATTCAGCTGCTGAAGACTATAAAGCTGGAGATATATAGATTTAATTACCATCAGCCACTATAGGGTTACAGCAAGTTGACTGTACTAATGTACTTTTATAGCTAAACATCATGTTTCCCCCATGAATTGTTTAAGAACAAGTTTCAAGGAACATTCTAATAGAGACATGAGTAAATTCCTTTACATACGGCTTTCCAGTTCCCTCACTTTAGCTTGTCTCACCCACCCAATAAACACAAAAGCTGAAAGACCCCAGTGAATCTTGTTGTAAACATGGTTCATGTTACAGCGTAAGCTAAGGAGGCCTGTTCAGCATGTCACTTACTACAAAATTTGCTACTAAACCTGTCAAACAGACGTCGATGAAAATAAGCCTTCACTAAACAGCTGTTAAGTTTCCTGAGCTTATAAAGAAAATACCATTCAGCTACAGCCTGTTAACTTAACAGAGATTCGCCATTCAGTTTCAAAAATCTGATATGCTGGCACACTTTTCCTTTAATGGTAACATTTGCTCTCTGCAATGCTACTACATTGTAGCATAAGCAAACGCCGCCTTGAGAGCACACACGCCCTTACTCTGCAACAGGGCAATTTCCCCACCCTCTGCAAGAGATGCTCTGAGCATCTGTTGCTTCAGGTTCTTGCACAGGAAAAAGAACACTTCTCACTGAGCAAGGGGAAGTTAATGAGCTGGTCCCTCCTTGTCCCACTGCTCAGACATTTATCAAAGGTGGCAAAAGAAAAGTGTTAAGCCAGATTCACAGTAATAGAGTCAAAACAATTATTCAAAGTGTTTAGTAATCACTCAGTATAAAATAAAACCACTGTCGCACTGCACCCATGCACAGCCAGCAAAATTAAACTGAGAAGACAGAACACTCATAAAACAAGCATTCTAGGAAGCATCGGGAGCAAGGTAAGACAGCAGCTGTTTGACAGCAGGAAATTTAGAAGGTAACCTAAACATTTAAAAGAAAATAAAAAAGAATTAGGGAGCTATCTGAAGGGATCCAAGTATGGAGTATAGAACAAAGATCAGAGAAATAGAACAAGTAGAAGGAAGGTAATTTCTAAACAACTCGATGGGTAATTTATAAATCCAAACGTCATTTTTAGAAAAAGAATTGCATTTATTGGGAGCACAAAGATATGACTTAAGGAATTACGAAGATGCGCTTCAGGAAAATGATACGGGGATCCCGAGTGGAGACCACCGAAGGAATAGAGAAAAGAGAACCAGTCACTGCTGGAGACAGACAAAATGGCTTGGGAGAAGGGCAGAGAGAAATCAAAGGTACCATCACTTTCCTCTGTTTTTGTGATTTATTTCCTGATGTTTCACCAGCAAGATGAAAAGGCCCAGTCAGGTCACTCAAGCCATTGTTATGGGAAATGAGGTGAGGAAACACTAAGTTTGGAATAATCACCCCAGAATTGCCTGGAGGTCTGCTACATCTGTGAAGGATCTGCCTATTTCCTCAGCGTAGAGCGTTTGATTTCCCTCCAGAGAATGCAGGAAATTGTACCCTTTGAAACAGAGGAGAAGTTTTGGATAATATCAGATTCTATTGGAAAGCCCTCGGGTAATGAGTCGGCAACTCGGCAGCCTGCACAACAGTGTCTGATGCATTTAGGAGCAGATGAGAGGAAGTTTGTTGTGACAGCTGTGTAGAAAAAAACCTGTCTGAAGGTTAGGCGGATTTGCAACATGAGAAGGTGATTTGGGTTTGGAAAACGCAGTCTTGTTAGGAAGAGAGAGTGTACAGAAAAATGAACAAAAGGAAACACAGGGCAGTGGAAAGCAAAGCGTGGCCAGCTTGCTCGGTTGTTTTCTGCACTGGGTCCCAGCTTCGGAAATGCCTTCTGGCCAGTCAGAACAACTCCAAATGTAGTGACATCATTCACTCTTACAGCAATTAGGGCTGGCCTGGACTGGGAATAAGGTCCCATGTACAAGATACACAGATACAGAGCAAACCTGAGCGACCCTTGAAGATGATGAATGGTGACCACAGCAGAGTCTGGTTGTCACCAGGAGCTAGGAGCCAACTAGATGGCAGCTAACCATGACATCCTTTAAGATGATTCTCTTCTCTAGTTGTCCTTCCCCAAGAGGATCTGACTCATCCTGTAAGAAGCCTTGCCTGACTCGCCATAGTTTGGGTTGGTTGATCCTCCCAAAAGTCCCAGCACTACTCTGTCCTACTTACTTTCTTAAAAGTACATATCGTTGGGCATTACAATTGCCAGTTTATTGTTCTCCAGACTGAAGTTTCCGCGAAGGTCAAGTTTCTCACCTCCTTATTCCTCAGTGCTAAGGACAGTGCACGGCCTATATGTCTTTGAGAAATGGTGGGCAAGAAATGCAGGCCCAAGAGTCCATGCTGTCTCTGAATAATACTGTTGGGAATTTTAATTTAGCCAAGTGCTTAGTGAAATGAAATGGTGAAATGATTGGTAAGAAGAATAAGCTTGCCCTGCTTTCAGCACCCTACTGTATAGTCTCCACGGTACCAACACTACTGTGTGGAGCATGGTTATGGGCTTATAAAACAGGGTGTTTAAATGCAAGCGACTGCATGGTACTGCAGTAGTTGCTGTTCCCTGGTTGAGGATGAATGCTGGGCTAAAATGTTTGTGTCTGATTAAAGGTTTCTTCCAGACTTTTTCAGTTTAGTAATGAGCAACAGTGACTGATAAGCTCTGTTTCCAGCCTCAGCATCCCACAGACACTAATTATTCACATAGAATGTCACAACTGCAAAATGTTTATGATGTTCTGAGCTTTGATGAGTTCTTTCTTTTAGAGAAAAGAATGAAAAGAAAGCCAAAGTATCTTGGCCTGTGATTTTGGAAATCATTAAGGTTTCTGCACCATAGAACCCTGCGATCCCATTAACAGTAAGTCTGTTCTAATATATGTTTCCAAAGTAGAAACTGCTTGACTTGACCACCAAGCATGTTTGCTGTACTAAGTCCAAGTCCAGAGTACAACTGCCTGGCCTGTCACCCCTGAAATACTGTCGACTAGCAAAGTCTGATCAGCCCAGAAAACCAGCAAAAACAACAGCCAAACAAGTAAATACAGACTGCAATAAATCTGTTTCTAGTGAAGCTTCTCTCTTGTCCCAAACATATCTAGGTACAGACTCTAATAAAGGCGTGTGCTAGGGCTAGTTTTACTGAATTCTATATCTTTTGGGAGGAGTAAATTATGCAATTGAGAAAAGTAGCCTCTAGCAGCTAGGACCAAAGTTGAACTTGCATTTAATCCAAAGGTACTGAACAATTTGAAAAAAATTGAATCTTTCTTGATTTGCCTTGGCAGCTGTATGGTTCTGTGCTATATTTTCAAGCTACCAACACTGTTAAGCGTCTCTACTCAGTCTTCTGACTGCCTGAAATGGACATTTCCTAAAGTATACAAGAAAAATAGCCCCAGGTGGGCATGCAAATTTGTATGGGAATGTACATTTTCATTTAATCATAATAAGAAAAAGAAAAAAAATAGCCCCTGAAATGTCATTGGAATAGCAGAAATTCTAATGGGGCTGAAAACTGATTGCTAATAATCTTCTATTTTTCTTTGATTCTTCATACCATTGGTCCAAAAGTTTCCAAACTGTCATGGATTGAATTACGTCTCCCAAAAAAATGTGCAGCAATTTGGCTGGCCATGATTCCCATTATTGCGATTATCCTTCATTTTGTGATTTTCCTGTGTTGTATGTAAATTTTAATCTCTCTCGTTAATAGGGCAAGACTGGGTTATGTTTAAGAGGATTAGGGTGATACTATGGCGACCCTGGTTTAGGCATCTATTGCTTCTTTAACAGAAATACATATTTAAAAAGTAGATGGCTTTAAAAAGAGAAATTTTATTTTGTCACATTCCAGCAGTCTAAAAGCCCAAATTCAGGGTGTCATCTCCAGGGGAAGGCTTTCCTTGCTGGATCTGGAGGAAGGTGTTTGCTGTAGATCTTTCCCTGGATTGGAAGCTTCCGAGGTACAGGGATCCCAATCTTTTCCAAAGGGTATACTCAGCTCCTGGTACTGCTTCGTGGTATATGAGGTCCCCAAATCTCCATGCTAGTTTCTTTCTTTTATGTCTCAAGAGACTGCCTCAAGGCACAAAGCAATCTTACACACTGAGTCCTGCCTGACCAACTGAACTGCACTGATCACCATCCTCTCTCACCATCATAGCGGCAGGATTTCCAACATGGAAGAGCATCACACAGTACCAGGAATCCTGGCCCAGCTAAATTTCTACACACACATTTTGGGGAACACAAATCAATCCATGACACATCCTTACTAAAGTCAGCTCCCAGATTCAGTGTAAAGGGAATTTCCCTGGGATGTACCTTGTATCACTTTTTATCTTAAAACCACCCTTTGCAGCCAAACTGATACCAATTCACAGAGACCCTATAGGACAGAGTAGACTGCTCCACAGAGTTTCCAAGGAGCACCTGACAGATTCAAACTGCCAACCTTTTGGTTAGCAGTTGTAGCACTTAACCACTATGCCATGTAGGATAGACGAAAAGAAATGGAAACAAGCATACAGTTGGGAACCTCATACCACCATGAAAGCCACGCTGGGGCAGATTACATCCCTTGGACCTGACGTTCCTGTACTGTGATGCTCCCAGACCAAGAGAAGACTGATGCATCAGAAGGACCTTCTTCCAGAGACCACAGAGAGAGAAAGCCTTCCCCTGTTGCTGAAACCCTGAATTTAGACTTGTAGCCTAATGGATTGTGGCAGAATAAATTTCTCTCTGTTGAAGCCATTCACTTATGGTATTTCTGTTATACCAGTACTAGATGACTAAGACACTGGCATACAGTAAATTTGAAATGTACAATCTGATAAATTTTGATAAAGGTTTATATCCAGGAAAGCATTGCCACAAATAAGATGGAGAAAGAAACTTTGAAAGGAAAAATAACAGTGTTAATTCACACCATAATGATAATGATGGACAGAGCCAAAATTGACACCCTTGCTCGTGACTGCAGATTTGGTTCTTTCGACTACCACTGAATCCTACCTCCTCTCTTAAGGTGAGAAAAGGCAAGGAAAAACTGTAAAAATCTCTGTCATTACAACCCTCCCCCCACCACCACCCTTTACCCTTGTAACCTCCTACTCTCACTCCCTGGGACAGGTAAACCCTCCCTCATCACCTGGTGGACCCTTCAGAGGTGGATCCCCACTAGAGAACAGAAGTCAGTATGGGTGTGTCAGAGAAAGAAAACAGCGATGTTTGGATTACAGCTGGAGGAAAACCTGGTCCCAGAGGCAGCAAAGTCCCATCTGCACTGCAGCTTATAAGTGTGACAGCTTATCTGTATTTGAAAGCACCACAGAGTTCAGGGCCACTTGTGTACATGAGGGACAGATGTGCAGCTTTCTTCCCACAAGCCAAAAACCAGCTGGGCCAGTCTTTCCAGCTCAAAAGCACCGTGGGCAAGGAAAGCCTTAGAAGGAAAGGAAGAATGTTAGTTACTTTTGACTTGTGTACTTCTGCATGACTATTCTGGCAACAGGACTTGTAAGATTTAGAAGGAGATTTTTATCTAAAAGTCATTAGCTCGATCCCTATGAAGTTTGAGGCAAAATGTTCAGCCAAACACCAGTCTAATGGAGAATCATTCTGAGACTTTTATAGTTGTAGTTTCTCCAGCTAAAAGTTTCTGCCTCTCCCTGACATAATTACAAGTTCCATATTTTTGTCCTAAGGCTAAAATGTAAATCATTTCCTGGTATACCACAACTTCCCAGCATTCACTATATAAGGCAAAGCTGTACAGCATTTAAAATTAAAACCATCATTTTCCTAAATGTGTGTGTCATTATGATGTTTACCAATGTGCTTTTGTTGAGGAAATCCCTGTTTCCTATGTTTTTCAGTCAAAGACCTGCTGGCATTGTGATATAAGCTCAGAAATACAGCCTAAAACTTGTCATAGTTTTTCTTCTCTTTGGGTTCTCTTATGAGTTCCTTCATTATAGGCTGTCCCCAGGTTATGAAGCAGATCCATCAATAAGTCCGTCTTTATGTTGGATTTGTAGGTACGTTGGAACAGGTACCCAGCGTTCTCATTTAGCATAGGTTCAGTCAAATATTTGTCTTGTTATCATGGTTAAATACCAACTAGTTAGCTCCACCTCATGACAACCCTGTGCACAACACAACAAAACACTGCCCGGTCCTGTGCTGTCCTCTGTAGTAGCCACTGTGTCAGTACCTTTTATTGAGGATCTTTCTCTTTTTTGCTTGGCTGTCTACTTTCCCAAGTATGATGTCTTTCTCTAGGGGCAGATCCCTCCTAATAACATGTCCCAAGTATGTGAAATACAGTCTTGCCATTTTTGCTTCTACAGAACTTTCTGGTCATACTTCTTTCAATATAGATTTGTTCCTTCTTTTGGCAATTCATGGCATATGAGGCAATTGAAAACATGGCTTGTGTCAGTTACATCACAGTCTTGAAGGTGACTTCTTTACTTTTCCACCGTTTAAAAAAATCTTTAGTAGTAGATTTGCCTAATTCAATGGTCTTTTGATTTCTTGACTGCTTTTTCTACAGGTGTTGATTGCGGATCCAAATAAAGGAAATCCTTAGCAACTCAATCTCCTCTCTCTTTATGATGAGATTGCTTAATTGGTCCAGTTGCTAGGATTTTTGTTTTCTTGATGATGAGGTGTAATAATCCAGAAGGCTGTGGTCTTTGATCTTCATTAGTAAGTACTTCAAGACCTCTTGACTTTCAGCAAGCAAAGTTGTGTCATCTGCATATCCCAGCTTGTTAGTAAATCTTCTTCTAATCCTCCTACCCTATTCCTCATGTAGTACAGCTGCTCAGATCATCTGCTCAGCATACAGATTGAATAGGTACAGTAAAAGGACACAACGGTGATGCACATCTTTCCAGACTTTAAACTAGGCAGTATGCCCTGTTCTGTTCAAATGACGGACTCTTGATCTCTGTATAAGTTCCCCGTGAGCACAAACAAGTGTGCTGGAATACCCATCCTTTGCAATGTTATCCACAATTAATTTATTATGATTCACACAGTCAAACACCTTTGCATAGGCAATAAAATACAGGTAAGCATCATTCTGGTCAAGCTCTGCTTTCAGTCAGGATCCATATGACTTCAGCAATGATATCCTTGCTTCCATGACTTCTTCTGAATTCAGCTTGAATTTCTGGAAGTCCTCCGCCAATATACCGCTGCAGTTACTTTTGAGTGATTGTAGTAAAATTTTACTTGTGTATGATATCAATGATACTGTTTGATGATTTCCGCATTCTTGTGGATCACCTTTCTTGGGAACAGACGTAAATATGGAACTCTTTAAGTTGGTTGGCCAGGCAGCTGTCTTCCAAATTTCTCAGCATAGAAAAGTGAGCACTTCCAGTAGTGAGTGTATCAGCTTCTGTCAATACCTGGAGCCTTGATTTTTGCCAGTGTCTTCAGTGTAGCTGGGACTTCATCCTTCAGTACCGTTCATTCCTGATAACACATTACTTCTGGAAACGGTTGGACGCAGACCAGTTCTTTTTGGTACGGTTACTCTGTGTACTCCTTCAACCTACCTCTGCGCTTCCTGCACAGTTTAGTACTGTCCCCGTAGAGTCCTTCACTATTGCAACGCAAGGCTTGAATTTTTTTCTTCAGTTCTTTCAGCTTGAGAAATCTCAAGCATGTTCTTCCCTCTTGGTTTTTTATCTCAAGATCTTTGCACATGCCATGTAACACTTCACTTTGTCTTCTAGAGTCACTCTTTGAAATCTTCGGTTCAGTTCTTTTACTGCATCACGTCCTTCTTTCACTTTAGGTACTTGATGTTCAAGAACAAGTTTCAGCATCTCTTCTGACATCCATTTTGATATTTTCTTTCTTTCATACCTTTTTAATAACCTCTTGCTTTCTTCATATATGATATCCTGATGCCATTCCATAACTCATCTGGTCTTTGGTCATTAGTGTTCAGTGCATCAAATCTATTCTTTAAATGGCCTCCACATTCACCAGCATAAGCTCAAGGTTGTATTTAGGCTCTCATAGACTTGTTCATTTTCAATTGAACTCGCATATGCACAATTGGTCTGTTCCACATTTGGCCCCAAACTTTGTACTGACTGATTACATGAGCTTTTCCACCATCTTTTTCCACAGACACCAATCCACATAGTCAATTTGATTTTTGTGTATTCCATTTGGCAAGGTCCATGCATGTAGCGGCCACTAATGTTAGTGTAAAAAGGTATGTGCAATGAAGAAATCATTGGTCTTGCAAAATTTTATCATGCTGTCTCCAGCAGTGTTTCTGTCACCAAGACCACTGTTTTCCTACTATCTATTTTAGCTTTCTACTTACATAAAATACTGAAGAAACACCTCAAACTATGTAATGTTTTCATGAGCACGACAAGTAGTGTTCATTCATTATGATGAATCATATAATAGGTTTCATGTTAGTCTGTTTCCAAGTACAAATTGTCCATATATTGGACATTCATAACTCAGGGATTGCCTGTACATTTTTTATGGGCTCCAGTCATAATGCTTTCTAATAAAAATAATAATAATAATAACTGTTGTTGTCAAGTCGATTCTGACACCAGCAGGGCTTGAAGTCATCTTGCTGAAATCCTCCTTAGGCCCCTGACAACAGTGTCTCTTCTCATTAGCCCTTAGAACACGGCCCTGGAAATGGGTGCTACTGAAGCATATGGGAGAGAACACAGACTTTAATGTTTGACAGACAAGGATAAAAATCCTGAAGCCTCTACTTAAAAGCTTGAATGAATTTATTTACCTCTTCAAACCTGTCTCCCTTCCTTCAGAAAATAGGAATGACAGTATCAGACTTACAGAGTTTTTTGTGATGCAAATTTTTAGCAGCCTTTGGGCATACAGTGTTGTTGTTAGTTTCCCTCTGAAAGGTCCTGACTCAAGGCAACCCCTTGCATAAACGAACAAAATGCTGCCTGGTCCTGCACCATCCCCGTGATCAGTTGTAGATCAGATTGTTACGATCCATAATGTCTTTACTGGCTAAGTTTTGGAAGCCAATTTTCAGACTTTTCTTCCTAGGATTGTGAAGTGTTAAATGATAAAATGTGCATACAGGGCCGGGTAGTAAAGAACTACTGTTTGACCTTTTGCCCTTTTGTCTCTGGCTTCTGAAAATAACCTAAGCAATCAAGATGCCTTTGTTTTCCAAAATAGTCAGGCAAGTAGGGATTACAACAGGCCTCACATTTGGCAAACTAACAACTTCAAAAAGGGAAGAGGCTTGATGCAGTCCTGAATGTTGACTGATTGGGTTGATCATAATTATGCATTAAGGCCTCAGTCATGATTATTCATTGAGGTCCCAATAACTAAGGGAACTGGACCTTGGAGCTTGTTCATTTGGTGCTTCCTGGAGTGGTGAGAACATCTGTGCAAGACAGTTGGAAAGTCCTTAGGGACAAGGGAAGCTTCTTGTCTAGACCCTTCCCAGATACTGCCTGATGTGTCTCTTTGCTTGTACCCTTCCCGGTTGTAATAAATAGGTAAGTGTAACCATAAAAAATAGTCTCCATTAAATTTGTGAGCTGTTACAGAAAATTATCAAACCTACAGGGAGCAATGAGCCTGCAGGGGCTGACAGACAGAGTCAATCTGTGAAGACTCAGCTCTGGGTGGCTGCATGACAGAGACAGGCTGCATGGGCAGTTGATGAAAAAGGATACAGTCCTTCTAGCATGTGACCTGTTCCCTGGAAACTAGCAGGGCTAGGGATCAGGTGGTCTGAAGTGCAGAGAGTTGTGAAGACTCCTGAACTTACCACTGGTACTCAGCGACCTGGTCCTGGGTGGGCAGGGCTAAAATCTGACCTAACTCTAGGTGGTTGAGATCAGAGAGAAAATATCAGTGAGGTGGCTGGTGATGAGGAATGGAGATGTGAGAAGATTAGGCCTGGATCCATTTCCACATGAGAAATGGATTCTCACTGATCCCGGCCAAATAGTGGTAAAAGTCGGGGTTTGCTCACCTTGTTCCTTCTTCTCTGGCACTTCAAAGGCCTGGTCCAGTAACTGGAGTGTTGTAAATACTCAGTGTAAACAACCATTAATTGCTGTTAGCAATAGTGATAGGCAGCACACACGTTCCATACTAGCCAAGAAATGGTTCCTAGTCAATATTCATCTACCTTACTTACTGCATGACCTTGGACAAGTCAATTACAAGCTCTGTACCTTAGTCTCCTTTTCTATAAAGTAGGAATGATTGTAATATTCCCAACATTATTCACAGCATTATTGGGAATATCAAATGAAATAATGGTTATAAAAGCACCCTATAAAAGTCACAGTATAGAAATTTTAGAAGCCATTAAAATTACAAAGGAGTCCTACTAGTGCAGTGATTTAAAAACTCAGCTGCTAATCAAAAAGTCAGCAGTTTGAACCCACTAGCCACTCCATGACAGAAAGATACAGTCTGCTTCCATGAAGATTACAGCTCTGGAAACCATATGGGGTAGTTCTACTCTGTCCTATAGGGCTACCATAAACCAGAACTGACTCAACAACAGGTTTTTATTACTATTACCATACAAAATATCATAGAAATACTAATGATACTAATCATAAGACTCTTAAGACCATCTAAAGAGCAAGCTGGTCTGAAATGTGCTTAACTGAATACAACAACAAAAAAATCAACTCAGAAGCATCTGTTAGCTATTAGCCTAAAAATCACACTTCAGAGAAAGGTTTTAATACTTCGTTCATATTTATATGATCTATTTCTGACTTTGGAACTCTACAGCCCACTTTTCTAATACTAAAATCCCTCCTTCTCTTACTGGAAGCTTGCAGAAAGGGAGAATGTAGAGATAAAAATAAGCTGAGTACTAGAAAGCAGATGAAGAATAGGCAGTGATAGAGCAAAATGAGTGATTCCATCCTGGAGGGGCCTCAAGGAGGATGTTTGTTGGCACAGTCCCAGGAGATTAGAGTAGATAGCATAATATTTCCCCTACCAAGAGACCAAGAAATCAGGGCATGAGGTCTCCTGAGTAAGCACTTGGGTTCAAAGTTCTCCTTGAAAAAGAGAACTCGAGTCATTTCCTTTTCTAGGATTTTACTTTGGTAGGGGGGAAAAAAAAGAAACAAGAGTAAGGGTTAATGCCTATCTCCTCCAACAAGCTGACCACCATTAGTAGATAGGTATTTAATGTTTACCATACAGGAGATAAGGAGTTAAGACTTGGCTTCACCTCCAAGAAAGTGTCTCACAATCTAAATGGTGACACAGTGTCAGAGAGAATTATCAGTGCAAGAGAAAAACCAGAATGCAGAAGCACTGAGAAGACTCTGGTATAAAATGGTTGGGAGAACACCCAAGATGACTTAAGTAAGAGAGATTGTAGTGCCCTAGGGAGAATTAAAAACACAAAAATAAAGACAAAGCATGAAAAGTAAAATTAAAATAACTAAAGAGAAAACCAAAAAGGCTACTTGACTTGCTTATTGTTGTTGTTAGTTGTTGAACTGCCATCAAGTCGATTCCAACTTGTCATAGATTGAACTGTGCTCCCCCAAAAATATGTGTAGCAATTTGGCTGGGCCATGAGTCCCAGGATTGTGTAACTGCCCCTTCGTTTTGTGATTTTCTGATGCTGTAAGTCCTAGACTCTGTCTGTGGCTAATAGACAGGATTGTCTTTAAAGAGGATTTGGGTGGAATTGCAGCACGCTTACTACGAGAATTTCCATGGAATGTGGCTTCCACCCTTCTACCACCTTTTATTGTTTTATCTGGCAAGAGATAAAAGGAAAGGGAAGCAAGCAGAGAGTTGGAACCTCATACCATCAAGAAAGCAGCACCAGGAGCACAGGATGCCCTTCAGATCTGAGGTTCCTGTGCCAAAGTGCTCCCTGACCAGAGACTGATACAACACAAGGACCTTCTTCCAGAGCCAACAAAGAGTGAAAAGCCTTTCCCTGGAGCAGACACCCTGAATTTGGACTTACAGCTCACTGGACTATGTAAGAATAAATTTTTCTTTGTTAAAGCCATCCGCTCATGGTATTTCTGTTAGAGCAGTACCAGATGTCTAAGATACCACTCATGGAAACCCCATGTGTACAGACTAGAGTAGCTCTGTGAGGTTTTCAAGACTGTGATCTCTCAAAAAGCAGTTCACCAGGTCTGTTTTCTGAGGTACCCTTAGATGGGTTTGAACTGACAAACTATCAGCTAGCAGGCTAATGATTAACTATGTGCATTACCCACGGACTTCCTGATATGCTTAGAGCCAACTAACTCTTGGATTTCTTCATGTGGTAGCAGGATAGATGGGCATAATAGGGCTGCCCCTCATTTACCATTGAATAAACCATGAAAACACAAAAATGTATACATACAAAGTACACCAAAGTCAAAGATCAGAGAGTAGGACAGCTGACTGTGAGTATAGAAATTCCATTTAATACAGCATCAGTGGAAAAGAATTAGAAGGTATATTCTTAGACCATACATTATTACATGTTTTATGCTCACAACCAGAACAGAATGGATGGTTCCAAAGAACATAGGAAATGGCTTGAGGAAACAGAGGCTGCAGTGGTCAGAAACATAGTGAACATCATCCAGTTTCATGGGCACTCTCTTTCTAGCAGTCATGGACTCCTGCACACAAATCTTCTAGTCCTGTGAGCTTTACTCACTCTATTTTGCCAGGTTTCCAAATCTACCAAGAAAATGAATATGCCTAAAGCCGTTTTTAATGAAAAGCTTTACAAATTACAACAAAGACTGGAGGAAACCACATTTCAGGAGGGCAAGGAAGAGTATTTAATGCTTTGCCTAATTAAATAACTGCAAATTGCATGTAACTCTGTAGTTTCAAATAACATAAGAGTTGCATTCAGAGTATACTACTGTTGTTATTGGTTGCCGTGAAGTCAGTTCCAACTTACAGGAACCCTGTGTAAAAGGTCTCACAGTTAAGTTCACCAACACACCCTAGAAAACGTGCTGCACACTTCATTGCTAAATATCATCACTACAGTCACCTTCGAAGTACTCCCCTTGAGAAGCTATGCACTGATACCACTGCCTAGCCCACGCTTCAAAGCAATTTTGGAAATGACATCCAAATGTCTTCCTTTCAATATTTCCTTTATCTTCATGTAAACAGAAAAGTCACTGGGGAGCCATTTCTTGATTTCTGCTTCCATGCGTGTTCATTGTGGATACTGGCAAAAGAAATCCTTGACAATTTCAATGTTTTCTCCCTTTATCATGATGTTGCTTGTTGGTCCAGTTGAAAGAATTTGTGTTTTCTTTATGCTGAGGATTTTTGTTTCCTTTATGCTGAGGCATAATCAATCCTAAAGGCTGTGTCTTTGATGCTCACCACTAAGTACTTCAAGTCTGCTTTACTTACAGCAAGCAAGGTGGTGTCAGTGGCATATTGCAGCTTGTTAACGAGTCTTCTTTCAATCCTGATGCCACATTCTTCTTCATGTATTCCAGTTTCTCTCATAATCTGTTCAGCATATAAATCGAATGACTATGATGAAAGGATACAACCCTGACACACACCTTTCCTCATTTTGAACCATGCAGTCTCCCCTTGTTCTATTCCAACGAGTGCTTCTAGGTCTATGTACAGGTTGCACATGAGTACCATTAATTGTTCCAGAATTCCCATTCCTCACAATATTATCCATAATTTGTTATGATTGACACAGTCAAATATCTTTGCACAGTTGATAAAGCACAGGTAAGCATCTTTCTGGTATTCTCTGCTTTCAGTCAAGATCCCTCTGACATTAACAGTGATATCCCTTGTTCCATGTTCTCATCTGAATCTGGTTGAATTTCTGGCAGTTCCTTGTTGGTGTACTACTGCAACTGTCTTTGAATGAACTTTAGAAAATTCTACTTCTGTGTGATGTTACATAGCATTGTTCAATAATCTCTAAACTCTAGTAGATAACCTTTCTTTGGAATGGGCACAAATACAGGCATAACTCCTTTTCATCAAGTCAATTTCAACTCATAACAACCCTAAGGAACAGAGAACTGCCTTCATAGAACTTTTAAGGATCAGTTGGTGTATTCAAACTGCTGACCTTTTTGTTAGCAGTTGTGCTCTTTAATATTACATATCTCATTTTGCTATACTTCACAACTGTACTTTTTCTAAGATGAAGGTTTGTGGCTACCCTGAACCAAACAAATCTTTTGGTTACCACTTTTCCAACAGCATGTGCTCACTTTTTGTCTGTGCCACATTTTGGTAGTTTTCCCAATATTTCAAAACTTTAATTACTATTATGTCTGCTATGGTGTTCCATGATCACTGACCTTTGATGTTACCATTGTGATTATTTTGGGGTGCCATGAGCCACAGCCATATGAGACAGCCAACTTTATTGGTAAATGTTGTATATGTTCTGACTGTTCCACCAATCCGTCATTTCCCAACTCCCTCTCTGTCCTCCAAAACCACACCCACTGCCACCAAGTTGATTCTGACTCACAGCGACACTATTGACAAAGTAGAAGTGCCCCATAGAGTTTCAAAGGAGAGCCTGGTGGATTTGAACTGAAGACTTTTTGATTAGCAGCTTAACCACCATTACACCAGACAGTTACAGTAGTACACCAACAAGGAACTGCCAGAAATTCAACCAGATTCAGATGAGAACATGGAACAAAGGATATCACTGCTAATGTCAGAGGGACCTTGCTGAAAGCAGAGAATACCAGTCTTCCCTAATTCCTAAGACATGACAATAATGAAATTAATGCCCCATTAATAACCCCACAACAGCTTTTAAGTATTCAAATGAAAGGAAAAGCCCCACATTTCTCACTTTAAATCAAAAGGTAGAAATGATTACGTTTTGTGACAAAAGAATATTGACAGCCGAGATACTGCCAAAGCCAGTCCTCTTGTGCCAAACAGCCAAGTTGTGAACTCAAAGGTAAAGCTCTTGAAGGAAATTAAAAGTGCTACTCCAGTGAACACACAAATGATAAAAAAATGTAACAGCCACATTGGAGATAAGGAGAAAGTTTTAGCAGTCTGGAGAGAAGATCAAACCAGACCCAACATTCCCTTAAGCCAAAGTCTAATCTAAAGTAGGCCTTAAATGTCTTCATTTCTATGAAGGCTGAGAAGGATGAGGAAGTTGCAGAAAGAAGTTTCAAGCCAGCAGAGGTTACGCTGGTTCATGAGCATGTTAAAATAAAAAGGGTCAAAATGTTTAAAGTTGATAAATTAAGACTCTGAGATGTATTTTAAAAAACTATAAAAGTCACTCACATACGAACAAAATTAAAAACTGAGAGATTTTGAAACAGAGAGGTAAGGGTAGTATAAGTTAAACATTAATCTTTCATATTGAAGCGTCAATAGACAATGTCTACAGTTAACAAACTGACAATGAAAGACATGAACATATTATTTAGAGTTATGGAGGTAACTATCAAAGGAAATAAAAAGAATGGAAAGTATTCAGAAGCAATTACCACTGAAGAATGAGCTTGGAGGAGGTAAGACTGAAGAAAGATTTTGCTTCTCATGTACTTTTCAAGTATCAGCATTATTTTTAGGATTTTGTATTCAGGAAATAAAACTTACTATCCACAAATAAAGAATGAAAATCATTACTCTTCATGTGCCAAATATGACTGCATAAGATATCAAACAAAAATTCATCAGAATGTAAAAATGGCATGGAGGCGTTTCCCTCTGACCTCCTCTAACTTCTTGGGAGAGAAGAATCATTATCAGCATCAACAGACCAAGGCTGATTCTTATGAGGTCAAATACGCTTCCTCTCTTCAAAAAGCTTTTCACTGTTTGTGACATCAACTGTCCCACCCACAGCACTCTCTACTTCTCTGCTGAGTTCCATCTTCATCACAGTGGCCACATAGAACTCACAGACCATACTCTCAGTTACGGGGTTTATTAGGGAGGTAACACGTCACAATTTAGGTTCAGAAAGTACTCAGGATACAGATCTTTCATCAGGACAGCCTCTTCTCAGTCTTGCCACAGACAGACTTCTCCCTGACCTTAGGTTCACTGTCTCTTTGGCCTGGCCTCTGTCTGGTTCAGACATGTGTTACAAAGCTTTTTGCTCCACCAGTAAGCACTCAGAGCCATCGCACTTCACCAGGAAGCCTCATACCTAAAGACACTCAGCACTCATTCTGTGGGTCAGCACACCCACTGGAATCACCTTGCTCTGTGGGCCAGAAAGCCCTCTCTTTGATACCCCCATGCCATATCCTTTCGGTCTCCTGGTTTGGCTGCCTCTGCTGCTGCCATTTCTCTGCTGCTGCTTCTCACTGTTTCTTGCCATCTCCAGTGTTACAGCTCTCTCTCCCTGTCTCCTGGGTCTAGGAGGTTTCAGTGCAGGGATCCCAGGTCTAAAGGATACACTCCATTCTTAACTCCCCCTTCTTCGTAGTAGGAGGTCCTCATTAGCTCTGGGATTGATTTCTCATTTAAGCCTAGTAGACTAATCCCCTTGTTAGGGTTTCATACACCTTATTTGCATGACCCCACCCCTACAGAGGTGATATGCACTTTATTTATGTTATTAGCAAGCTGTCCAATCAGTCCCACCAGAGAGCTATAAGTACCTCATTTGTACAATTCTCACCCAGCCATCTGGCAGGAGTTACAAAGATTATAGTTAGATGGGTCATATAAGCAATTCAATGTAACACACAGAAATATATACTAAAATTGACAAAATTCAATTTTAGAAGAAAACTTACCATTTTCTATAAAAAAATTAGGCAAACCACAAAAATAAAAATAATTTTGAATTAATATACTTTGTACACTACAGAGACTATATTTTTTAATATCTGAAATATTTATAAAAACTGACCAGGTATGTAATTGATCACATGGCAAATTTCAGGTCTTTCCTAAAAGCAGAAATTGTAAACTGCATTCTCTAATCATGATGCAAAAAATTAGAAATTAATAACAAAATAACTTAATAATCTATGAACAAGGGTTTTAAAATCATCCTGTAACCCTAACATCTTGCAACATGTTTTCTCCTTTTCAGAATGGATAACTGAGAGCTTCATATAACTAAATAATCGGTAAGTGTCCTCACCAGCTACTCTGACCTCTGCACTTGACTCTTTTCAAAGGTTCACAGAACTCCCTTAGCTCCTGTGACTTTGGTCTCCCTCCTCTTCTTCACTCTCCTGAGAAATGGCCTTTAGCCTGGAAAACAGCAGCTAGGAAGGCTGCCTGGCATTTTGTGTATCCACAACTTTTGTTTTTGCTCCTTATCTCAGAGAGGACTTGGCAGGCTAGTTTCACTAGCTGAGGAATTTTTGTATAGGTTTTGTCTCTGCCTATTACGTGGCTTGGCATTACAAACACGCAGATTAGAGTCCAGGTGTCTGACACACATATCTGTAGTTTAATAAAAAGTTTCTTGTGACTATTTTGTGATGTGTACAGTTATATGTGGGCTATGTGCTTAAAAACAAGAAACATTCCTTGCTGAAATGATATATAAACTCTGATGTAAAAATTGTCTTTTGAGACATCATGGAGAACAGCATGCATTGCTGTTGAGTCTCCAGCAACATCTTACCTCCTAATAAACCTTCTTCCTCTTTCTAACTTGGAGTATGTTTCACTGGCTTGACTGCTCCAGGGCATGGACCCAAATCAAGTAACACTCCCACAAATACCCTCAAAAAGGAAATTTAAATTATATAATTTCTTGAAAATAATACGTAAAATTATATGAGATTCCTGACAAAACTACACTCCAGTGCAATATCTACTTACAACAGCTCTGGAAGGAAACCTACAAAGCTAGTAACTTCAGTTACCTCCTGATAAGGGGTGAGAAAATTGAGGCAGGGAAAGGAAGCATTGCATTTTTCTCTGTAAACCTTTTGTGTACTTAGAATTTTGTGTCACGTGCATAAAAGGCCACAAAACATAGAACCACTTCTGCATCCGATAGACTTAAATAATTTTCATTATTATCCACGAATTTTGCTTTAAATGAATAATTCAGTCAACACATTAAGCTATAAAAAAAGAAAGAACAACTGCAAGAACAGCAAGAATAACAAAATAAAGACCTGAGTAGAAAGCTAATGATTTTAAAGCAACATAATTAATAGATGGATTGATAAATTGTAGATGGAAAAAAGGTAGGAAGGAAAGGAAAGAAGAGCTGGTTCTTCAAAAAAGTTTAAAAAACAACAAACTCTGACAAGTCTAGAAATAGAAAAGAAAGAAAACTAGAAAAGAGGTAGGAAATAAGAGCTAACAGCCATGGCTCTTAATCTACTGAGAGCCACGTATTAGGTTTCGGGCATTTGGCAGAGATTATCTCATTTGATTCTATTTATCAACAGATAAGTAACACACATTCTAAGAACTTGAGAGTGCTAGCCATAATCATACTTTTAAAAATTTAGAAATCACAATACAGTGAATAATTTTCTGGAAATATTAATTAATAAAATTGATTCAATGGAATATAAAAGCTGTATAGACTGATAATCATGGAAGACTGCCAACGTTATCAAGGAATGAAATTTAAAACTGGTTCCAAGCCCAGACAATGTTATGGGCAAGACCTTTCAAGTTTTCAAGAAACTGGTAACATCTACAGTAGTATAATCTATTCTAGTGCATATAAAATTATAGAAAGCAATCCGAACTCACTTTATGAGGTTAGTATTACCCTGATATCAAAATCTGACAATGACTAGCATTTATCTACCAGTGGAAATTAGTGTTACATTTCAAAGAGAAAAGTTGTGGATTAGTTTGGGAAACACTGTCTCAGAGATTTACAGTATGCATTAATTAGCATGATACAGTTCCTGAGAGACTTGAAGCACAGAAATTTGTTAAAATGTATTAAAATGTCTTATTTTCCAGATGTACTTGACTAGGCAACTACTTTTCTTTTTGTTTTCATGTTCTATCGTAAAATACACTTTTAAAAACATGCTATTCCACAAAATTTATGTTTACAGTTATGAAAATCCTAAATAAGAAGCCAGTGAAATAAAGTCAAAATATATTAACATAAAAATTCTGCATGATCAAATACGAATTACCTCAGAAATGCAAGGATTATTTCACATTAAAAATATATGAAGGTAACAGCATACCATCAGTTCAAATAAGAAAGAGCATATAATTATCAAAAAGTACAAAAGATTGTCTGATAAAACTCAACACTTTTTTGTTTTTAAGTCTCCTAGTGAACTAGAAAGAAAATCTTATTTCCTGATCTTTTTTACAGTAATTCTCAACACTTCTTAACAGCAAAATTCTAAGCTCTTCTGATTAAAACTAAAAGGAAGGTAAAAGTGTCCAGCAGCATCACTAATTTGCAAGAAAAGAGGATAGAAATTATGATTATTTGTATAAGATATGGTTGATTTCCTAAAAAATATGGGAATTGACAAAAAACTATTAAAACTAATAAACTCTATAAAATGACTAATTCTAAAGTGTATGTTGTTTTTCTACATGCCAGCAATAACCAGTTAGAAACTATAATGATACAGAAAATGCAATTTGTAATAGCAACAAACTATAAATTACTTAAGCAAAACCTTTAGGAATCTTTTTAAGAAATCTTTAAGAATCTTTTAAATAAACTTAAAGAAAAATACGGGTGCTGGAGGGTAAGATTAAATAATGAAAAGTGTCAGTTATTCCCAAAATAATTTATATTTTGTGAGGTAATGCATAGTTTCAAAAAAACACTGTGTTTGAGAATAACTAAATTTAAAAAAACAAAGAAAATGAGTGTAAATACATATATAATATATATAAAAATAGATATTAAACTGCATTTTAATTCTTGAGTAATTAAAACAGTGTTATGCTGGTGTAAGAATCCATAGATAGATCAATGCAACAAACAAGGTCTGAAATAGACCCTGTGTGCATTATAACTTAATACATAGGAAATTATACATCACAAGTGAAAACGGAAAATAATGTATAGCTTAATAAATGGTGTGTGTAAAACTAAGAATCTTGGAAGAAAAAAATTCGTTGTATTCTTATCATACAACATACAAATTTTAGAATTATATGAGAACATATTTTTAAAGCAGAATACATAAATATACCCACCAACACCCACTGCCGTTGAGTCGAATCTGACTCATAGTGACCGTAGAGGTCAGAGTAGAACTGCCCTATAGGGTTTCCAAGGAGCACCCAGCGGACTGGAACTATCAACCTTTTGGTTAGCAGACATAGCACTTAACCCACTACTACACCAGGGTTTCCAACTAGGTAAACAGTTGCCAAATTCCAGGAAAGAAGAATATTCTAAACATAATAGCATAGAGAGACCTGTCATGATAAAATAGTGAAATGGCACTGGATCATGACACTTGACTCTCAAAACCTTAACTAAATGAACATAAATGATTAACAAGCAGTCAGAAATATACCAGCAGCTCTCCAACAAGGGAAGAGACACAACCTCATGCCAAGGAAGGGCACACTAACATCACGCCTTGGTGTCTGAAAAGTGAAGATGAAAGAGAAAGAAGCACTCAGGAATCAAAAGGCAGCTATCCTCCAAAAGCAGTTCCAGTGGAAGATGAACTATAGGTAAAAATCGTCATGTCTGCCCCAAATTACTTAATACTACCAAGTGAGTGATACGATCATTACCTATTCAATCATTAAATTTGCAAACACACATGAAACATTTACTCCATTCCACCAGTCATTCAACCTTGAGATTTCCAATATAAAGGACTTATTCTTGTCTGAAAAACATGCTGCGTGCTGTTGAGTCAATTTCAACTCATATCAACCCTACGAAACAGATTTCCAAGGAGTGGCTGGTGAATTTGAACCACCAACCTGTCTGTTAGCAGCCAAGCTCTGAAACACTGCACCATCGGGGCTCCCACTGTGCCACCAACACTCCATCCTTTGTAGAGGTAATAAATTTGAAAAATATTATTATTGCTTTATAATTCAAGTAGTACATGGTCTCTGTACAGAACTGGGAAACCCTGATGGCATAGTGTTTAAGAGTTATGGTTGCTAACCAGACGATCTGCAATTCAAATCTACCAGGCAGTCTGTGGAAATACTATGGGAGCAGTTCTCTTCTGTTCAATATGGTCGCTATGAGTCACACTCAATGGCAATTAGTTTTGGGGTTTTGGAGGGGTTTTTTGTGCAAAATTTGGAACATAAAGACAGATCAAACAAAAAATAGCTCGGTGTACAATTCTCAGTAACCGGCCCAAGTACACACAAATACATATGTTTTACAAAAAAATAGTCATAATCTAAACCAGTGGTCTCACAGACTGCTTTTTCTTTTTAATCTGATAGCGTATTATGTGGATCTTTCCTTTTTCATAACTATATCTCTCTATCATTATTTCAATGCCTGCATAATGTTTTGTTATATAGACAATTCAATCAGTCCACTTGTTCAGGAGTTTTAGATTGATTTTAGATGTACAGCCTTATGCAAACACTTTGTCATACTCATCCACACATCCATAAAAAATTTTTTACAAGTAGAATTAGTAGGAAAAGAAAGTCTAAAACACCTTTAAGGTTTTAATACACATTGCAAAACTCTACTTCAGAAAAGGTATACCTATTCACACTTTTATCTTTCTCAACTGTAGTGTCAAGTATCTGCTTCCTCAGACCCTAGCCAGAACCCATGTACTGTAGTGATTACCTAGCTATCGTGCCCTTGCATTTCCCTGATTCACAAGTTCTTTACCAGATGTGCACTAAGGTTCTTGCACAGCCTTGAGTCTCAGGCTGAGGAAAGAACACTTCTTTAAAGCTATAGACTTCTTTCTTCCTTTTGACATCTAGTCCTACAACATCTTTGCCATTATTGACAAATCATGTCAACAATTTTCAGATCAGAATGAGAAATGGAGAATTCCTGACTTCTGATCCTTGCTGACTGATACATCAAAGCATTGGCCTAATCCAGACTGGGGATAGGCACAAAGCTATGAATTCAAAATGACAGTTCCAAGCTTCTCAAACAGCCATCATCACATCATTCTCCACAGATGAGTTTTTCTTGACTGCTCCTTGACAGTGGTGAACTAGCCTTCACAAGCAGGGAGGTTAGGCAGATCACTTGGCCTGTCTGTCATCACTAAATGGGTACACACAATAGTCTGTGTTTTAAGTGCTACACAACAGAGTAGGGAGGATAAGGTTCTTGAGGAACAAATATCTTAGTCAAAACCAGACCTTAATTTAATATCAATTATTGAACATCAACTTTGTGTCTCGTCCCATAAAAGCATTTTGATATAAAGCTGAATGAGATATAACCTAGCAAGAAAAGCCAAAATACGATAACTACTGTTGTTATTATTATGTTCAATGTGAATTATCTTTAAAGTACAGACAAATGTACCAAGTAACATGGAAAATATAGAGGACGGAGGAGTTGACTCTATCTGTTGAGATCAGAGAAAGAATCTCAGAGAGGATGACAGGTTCACTGTGTTTCAAAAAAAATGAGTTTTTCAGGAGGAGAAACTTCTAAGGCATTCTGGACAGAGAAAACAAGGACATGGGCTCTGTTACTACGCCTCTTACAGAGAACACTAGTGCTCCACAACGTGAATCAAGGATTTTTACTGTTTAAGACATTTAATAACAAGCTGTTGCATTGTGTTACAAATCTTTTTTTGTTTTTAAAGTCATATACAAAATTCCCTTAATTTCAAGTTATTCTTACACAAATATTTCTTTGGTATTTGTTTTCACTTTCTAATAAGGATTATTATCACACAAAAAAATACAAATAGATTAAAGGAAAACTCAGAAAGAGCCAAACTAAATTTAAGGTTTGTTTTCTTTATTACTACAAGCTTACGACTTAATGATTTAATATATTGTCATATTCTTATGAGAAAGATTATCCCTACATCATTAAATGGAGTAAAATAGGAGCTATACCATATTTAAAAATAAATATATATAAAAAAGTAGTAGATAACTCTAGGTAACCAGCTACCGAAACCAGTTTGAAAATCAAAAGATTCCTGAGTGAATGAGCGTAGAAATTTAGGAGCTAAAACTACCAAGGTAAGGTATGATAGACAGAACACTTGGAAAGGCCTAGTAAGCTGCACTAAGAAATTAGGAGCTTTTTAATGAGAATAAATAACTTCTCAATTGTGTGTGGCATTTTTTGTCTGTGCTTGTTGCCTTACACACCAAAACAAACAACAGACAACTGATGACTGCCGAACAGCTGGACTTTACTGAGAAAGGGCTCAAGTTACCACACTAACACAGGAAAGAAACTGGACCAAAACAGACAAGCTAGGAGACACAGACACAAATAATGAAAATAGCATGTTGTCATCACAGGCTAATTATTTGATTTCTAGCAATTTTAAGCCCATTATAGGCTCTGACATCAAAGAAGGAGAAAGAAAACTGATAAAATGAAATCTGTAATTGCCATCTGTCTACATCTCTCTCACTCAGAAAATCTTCGGCCACCAGAAGTAGAAGGAACCTTAAAGTTGACCTAATCCAGTAAAGCTCAAACTACTGCCCACTTAGATTGTTAAAACGTAGATACCTGAGTCCCACAGTGGGAGATTCCAGTGCAAGAAGCTTGGGTAGAGTCCGGGAAAAGAGATTTTTAACAAACTCTCCTGTTGCTTTCAATGCATGTGATCCAAAGACCATATTCAGAGAATTACTGATCTAGTGCAAGTCCCTTAAGTACCAGGTAAGAAAACAGCCAGGAAAATAAAGGCAATGACACTAATCTCCAGCAGTTCAAGAATTAGAACCTTGGGCTCCCAAACCCCGGTACCTCTAATCTTTACGTGATGCCTCTCTGACTTCCCAAACAATCCAGAATCAATTCGGGGTCAGCAGGATGAAACCAGAATAACCAATCTACAGAGACACACAGCCCAGCTCTGAAAGCAAGAATTTTTCTTGGGTGTTTCGTTGGACTCACACAGGCAGGCGACTTCATATCCATTGTAAGCGTTTCTCAATGTTTGTTCACACTCCAGTAAGCTTTCAATAACCGTTGAAATAACCAGCACTTGATTAATTCATGCAAACAGAGAGTCCAGCTAAATACCAATAGCCAGGTCATATAACTTATAACCCAAGAGGCTGAAACTCAAGAGAAATATGTTAGAACACATTTGACTATTACAGCTGCAGAGCTGAAAGATGCTAAAATTCTATTCTAACTACTTAGAAAATCACAATCTCCTTGTGCCTCAGTTTCTTCATGTGTCAAAAGGCTATAATGAGATCTGTCCTATCCACCTCAGAAACATGTAGGAAGCAGTTAGTTGTGAAATTGCTTTCACGAGGATTAAAAGGACGCCCCAAAAGCAAGGGACGTGTGAAATTCTTTGTATACTTCAGCTGCCACTAGTGATTACCGGCAGAGGTACAGGGAGAGTCAATAGAAACTTGTGGAAGAAACGTGCTTTCGACTGGGCTTTCAAAGAAGAGGAAGTGGTTACTGACGACATGGCAGTGAGGATACAGAAAATAAGATGGACAGAAGCAGGTCTACACAGGGCAAGCCTGATAAAGACTGCTGAAAGAAATATGTTTTTTTATTCTTTTGGGCTCTTGGCCTTCTCAAGACATAATTTGCCAACAAAGCAAGGTACCGAAGATAAAACTTCTGTCTTTCCATTGAATTCTGAATACTTTCTAAATGCTTTCAACAAGCTATGAAATAATATTCCATTTTCAAGCACTGTGTATACTTAAAATTAGGCAAGAACTTATTTGTTAAGTAAGGTTTTCAATACACAGCATGTTTACAGTAAACCGAGCCTCTCAACTTTTCCATTTCTTGGCTCCAGCATTTCAAATTAACGAACCTCATGCTGCACTTGTGTCTCCACACTATAAAACATGCATGGCTGGTTTTTCTCCTGTCTAAACAGGCCAAGTGGACTTTTCATCGAGTCATCATGAAACAGCAAGTTTATTAAGCTCCACCTGAACACATCTTGTAATATTGCATGAAGGAGGCTCAGTTACGAAAGGATGAGTTCACCGTGTGGCTACTTTCAGAAACCAAGAGAGTTTTGAAAGGCATATACTTGTTAAGCTTTGGTACAGTTTCAATACGCTGATGAAACAGAAATGGACCTTAATGATCATCTAATCCAAGCATCTGTTAGAAAATACAGCTTCCTACTCAAAAGAAAACTTTCCCTTTACAAGTTTTAACATACAGCCACCTTGCCTCTGCTTCAAAATGTCCAGTGATGTGATCTTCAGTAGCTCAAGTAATAGTTTCCAAATTTTTTAACAATTTTAATTATTAGAAAGCTTTTCCTGTATTTGATATGGGTATTTACCAGTTCTCATCCGCATCTTTGTGATATATACAATTCAGCAAAAAGAACAAGGGTTTTAGGCCATACAGTATTGAGCATAATTCTCAGTTCTGTCCCCTACTAGTTGTATGACCTTGAGTATCTTCTTTAAACTCTCTGGGCCTCAGTTTGTTTGCCTCTAAAATGAGGTTAAAACTTCTATTATACTTTCTGTATAATTTTTCTGAAACCTAAAACCAAGAAATCAAGTATATCTTTTTAAATGAAGATAGCAAATTCCTACCCCTATTTATTACATGAATTAAATTACATATGCAAAGTACTTAAAAATTCACCTGGCTCATAACAGTTCCTTGATGAATAAAGTATTATTCCACCCATTTGTTCTAGCACTGTCACTTGCTGCTAAATGTTTAATCCTCCATTTATAGGCAGATGACAGTCCTTCAAACATATGGTGATGCTGAACTTTTGCCTTCCTATCACTGCTCTTTAACTTGCTATCCATTTCTGGTTTCTGTATCATTTCATGGGGCCACTTCATCTCAATTCACAATGTTGTTGCGTGCCATAGGAGTAGTCCAGTGTAATAGATTGTGGACAGGTGATTGGTTAATTCAGTGGTTGGGACATCTTCCAACTCAGGGACATGAAACAATCCAGACCAACATCTAAGTCCAAATCATTACATGATGGAAGAAATGAATCCAAAGATAACATTAATTCTAACCCATGTAAATGGACTATATTATCTGCCTAAAAGACAAATATCACCAACTGAATTTTAAAAGAAAATACAAAGCATTTGCAAAAGACACATTTAAAACTTAAAACACAAAATTTGGACATGATAAAAGATTTATTAAGAAAATACAAATAAAAAAACTGGTAAGGGTGTGTCAATCAGACAAAGTAAACTTAAATGCAAAAGGATAAACAGACATAAAGAAGATCAGCACATAAAAGGCTAAATTCATCAGGAAAATACAACAATTTGACATATATATCACTTAATAATATTGATTCAAATATACAATAAAAGATTTTCATACACCTCTTTAGTAGATGACATACCAAACAATTCAAAAAAGGTAACTACATAAAAATTTGAACAGCAAGTTTACTTCAATATGTATCTATAAAACAATGTATCTAACAACTTTATAACATATATTCTACCAATATATTTATGAAATTTAACCATATTCCAAGCAGTAAAATACATCTCAACAAATTGCACTCAGATTCTCTGAAATACATCTTTTTGCCAGATATTACTGTCTCTGACAACAAATAGCTAAATTAAAAATCAATAGCAAAAAGAAGTATTAAAATTATATATTTAAAAATTTAAAACTGTTCTCAATTACCTATATGACATAAAAAAGAATGAAAGTTATAAAATGCTCATCACTGACAGATTTAAAAAAAAAAATACCAGCAATCAAAACTTGTGGGATTCATCTAGGTACTTATAACAGGAGATAAGAAAGGTTAAAAAATTAAGGAGCAAAGAATCCCACTTCATAAATTAGGAAAAATAAAAAGTAAACATAAAAATCGAGAAGGAACTAATAAAGATAAAAACTGGAGTACAACTGCCTCATAAAGCTTCCAAGGAGTGCCTGGTGGATTTGAACTGCTGACCTCTTGGTTAGCAGTTATAGTATTTAACCACTATGCCACCAGATTTTGCAATACAGATAAAGACAGATATAAACTAGAGTAAATAGACAGCAAAAAAAGCCAAAAAAGCCAAATACTGGTTCTTTGTAGAAACTAATAAGCACAAAAGAATGAGGGGGGGAAGACAAACAGTATTAATAATAAAAAACAGGCAAAATACAGGTACAGCCAATATTAAAATGTAAATAGCAGAAACTGATAAAATCCCTTAGGTAAGCTCTTTTAGAGTAGACTGCTAGGATTTACCTTTTAAAATGCATGTTCTAGCATAAAGAACAAGGTAGAGAACAGTCAGAGGACACATGCGGAGCCAGGTAGAAGCTATTGCAGTGAGCCAGGTGGTGGCAACCTGTACTACAGACATGGCAGCAGAGCTGGAGAGATGTGGTTTGATTCCAAATAGATTGGGGGGTAAGGGGGAGGGCAGTAAAAACAACAGAATTCAGCAAAAATCAAGATTGGAAAAGAGAAGGTTAGGGATGAAGTAGATGAAGAGACACAAATGACATCCTTTCTGCCATGGACAACTAGGTAGTATTACTGAGACAGGACACTGCATACAGCCATTCATGTTGTAAATATCACCTCTTAGAGGTGCACAGTGCCTTAACCGTAAAACTTTACATGGCAGGCCTGTCGGTGACAATTACTGAAATGGAAAACATTAGAGGAGAAGCAGAGTGTGGGAGGAAAATTATTAGTTTAGTTTTAACATTGTTCATAAAGAAGTCTAACTGAAACTAAGTAGAAGCTTCTGAGGCTATATTCTTCTTACCCGGAATTTGTCTAAGCCTGCATTGAATGCGGTTTAGCTATTGAGCACTTGGAATGTGGCTACCCCAAACAGGTATGCTTGAAGTATAAAATATACCTGATTTCACTAACTGCAGGGGCAAAAAAATATATAAAATATCTCGTTAGCAAATATACTGATTACAGATTGAAGGTATCATATTTGATATATTAAACCAAAAAACCAAACTCACTGCCATCAAATCAATTTCAACTCACAGCAACTCTATAAGACAGAGTAGAACTGCTCTATAGAGTTTCCAAGGAGCACCTGGTGGAGTCAAACTACTGACCTTTTAGTTAGCAGCCATAGCATTTAACCATTATGCCACCAGGGTTTCCATTTGATACATTAGGTTAAATCAAATATATTAGTAAAAATTAATTTTAGCTGTTTAAATTGCCTATAAAAAAAAAAACATTGCCTTGAGGTGATTCCAATTTACGCAATCCTATAGGACACAGTACAACTGCCCCATAGTGTTTCCTTCCAGTCAGCGCCTGGTGGACTCAAACTGCTGGCCTTTTGGATGGCAGACACAGTTCTTAATCAGTATGCCACCAGGGTTTCCATGGGGCTGGCATTATATTTCTGTTGGACAGGGCCATTCATTTTAAGAAATAGCTGAACTATGTCTTCATTGTTAATCATGTCTTTATTTAATAACTTGAAAAAGTTCATTGTTAAATCTGGTGAAAAGGAAATAAAAATGTGCCTCGAGCTGAAAAAGTCAGAGCTGTAATAAGCAGAGTCATTTGTTAATTGAATGGAAGGTGAGGGATTGCAATCCCTACTCCACAAGTTTCACCTCTTTACCAATCCTGATAACTAGTCATAATTTGGCAGGAATTTTGCTAATGTCAAGATGTCACCAATGTCTGATGTTTGGCAAAAATGAAACTAAATCCAAGCCCATTACCATGTAGTTAATTCCAAGTCAGAGCAATTCTGTAGGACAGAGTAGAACCAACCCCCATAGGGTTTCCAAGGCTATAATCTTTACAGAAGCAGATTGTCAAATCTTTCTCCCACAGAGTAGCAGTGGGTTGGAACCGTTGACCTTTCTGTCAGCAGCCAAGTGTTCAAAAGTCCTGGCCGGGAGGGAGGTATAAGAAAAAAATAATAATAATTTAGTCACATTAAGATAAAACTCAAATAAGGTCTGTCTTTAAAATAGATTTGAAAAAAAGTTACGAGTTGATATTTGAGAAGGGGCTATCAAAAGACTATGCAGTACTCCGCTCCAGCCATCAAATCTATGCCTGAAACACCTTTGTTAACAAATTTATTAGCTGAAGTTTTTAAGGAATTTCTTTTGAAATGCATGTAGTCTTATACAGGATGATATGTTAGATCCAACCATTGATTAGCTTCTCATACATACTTCAGTCTGAATTATTTTTATCAGACAATTTATCTGTTATTTGAAAGCAAAAGCTCCTGAGGCCTGAGAAAATAAGAATTTTCTAAAGGATGGGAGATGTTAAATTTTAATTTCTGAATATAGACTTAGGATAAGGTGAATGCTTAATGGGGCATTGTGAACAAGTGAACTCTGATGGCTACAGCCTTGGTTAGCACCTGGGTGTAAGTGCTGCTTTGCTAAACTGATAGCATAGGAAGGAGGCATCAGTAGAGAAAGCATTACAATTTTGTGTAGAAATTGCCTTGTTCCCAGCATTCTTTTCTTCGTCTCTTAAGGAAACACTCTGCATGCCACCTGGGTGAGTGGCATCTGGGGTCTTAAGAACTAGCAAGCTGCCACGTAACATCAATTGGTTCCAATCCACTTGAACCAGAGGTAAATGGTGGACATCAAGGACTGGAGACAAACATGAGCCCACCAGATGGAAGGGGCCATATAAGCCAGAGTCTGCTTCAGCACAAGACCAGAGGAATTTGATAGTGTCTGGCTGCCACCAGTGACTGCCTGGATGGGGTACATTGTAAGGAGCCCTGTCTACAGCAGTAGAAGGGTTAGAGGGCAGAGCTAGAACTCTACCAAAAGACCACACTTGATGGTCTCTCAGACTGGGGGGCCCCCTGGGTATGTACCGCCTGGACTCTTAACCCCCAAACTGCATCCAGCACTGTGGCCAGCTCTTTCCAGTCAAAGACTGAACTGAACTATGCAAAACATGGAGAGAGGCTGGCAAGGAACAAACCTTGGGACTTAAATATGTACAGGGGGCTGTCCTAGAGGCTCACCGCTGGAGCCAAGACAATAGGACGAGGGGGTGAGATCTTGGTCAAAGGGTCAGGGGAAGTTCCAGATGAAAGGGGGAAGTGTGCTGGGTGAGAGGGATTCGGGGGACAGTTAGAAGAGAATAGCAGTGAAAGTTCTGAATGCTACATAGCAAATTGACTGTAAAATTGTTTTTAAATCACAATAAAATTTATCTTTTAAATAAAATACAAATAAAAAGCAACAGAACTAGCATTTATTTGAAAGTCAGCTTGAGAAACAAAGTCCATTCCAAAAGCAAATCAAGCTGTTGCTGTCAGCTCAGCCTCTCTGACCAAGATGTCAGAGGAAGCTCCCAGGGAAGAGGCACGCTCAGTGCCATGCACCGAGACTTGAGCACTGGGCTACTCAGTGAAGGGCTGGTGGTTCAAGTCCACCCAGCGGCACTGCTGAAGCAAAACCTGGCGATCTACTTCTGAAAGGTCACAGCCCCTGAAAACCCAAGAGAACGCAGCTCTACCAAAATATGCATGGGGTTGCTATAAGCAGAAATCCACCAAACGGCAATTGCTTTTAGTTTCTGTTTCTGACAGCTCCAGTCAAGAAATCAAAGGATACAATGCACTGAGCAACTTCGCTGTGAAGGATGTCAGTAAAGTGTTGCAAAGCAAAGATGTCACTCTGACAGAATCCTGATCCAAGCCGTGGTACTTCAGTCACCTTGTATGTATGAAAGCTGGACCACGAGTGAGAAAAACTAAAAAACTGACACGTTTGAATTATGGTGTTGGCAGAGAATATCGACATACCGTGGGATGCCAGAAGAGTCAACAAATCTGTCTGGGAGGAAGTAGAGCCCGAGTCTCCTTGGAAGCAAGGATGGACACGTCATCAGGAGGGACCAGTTCCTGTGAAAGGACGTTGTACTTGATAATGTGGAGGGTCAGTAGAAAAAAGGAGGAGCCTCAATGAGACGGGTCAACACAGTGGCTGCAACAAAGGGGTCAAGCATAACGCTGCAAGGACGGCACAAGGCGGCGCTTCACGGGGCTATACATGACGCTGCTGTATCTCAGAACTGACTCAAAGACACCTAACAACAATAACAACAACACACCTGTGGTTTACAGTCCTGGTGGCATAGTTGTTAAGAGCTACCCTGCTAACCAAAAGGTCAATAGTTTTAATCTACCAGCTTCTTGAAAACCCTGTAGTGCGCTTCTCTGTCCTGTAGCATTGCTGTGAGTGGGAATCAACCCAATGGCAAAGGGCCTGGGTATTTTTGAATCAATTTATTTTGACATATAAAAAAGACTAGACAAGCAAGGGAGCTAGCAGTGATGTGGAAGATAGATGCCAAGTCACATAGAGATCCTGAAGACCAGTAAACTAGAAGCTGAAGATACAAGGACCCTCCCCTGTAGCTGACAGAGAGAGGAAACTTTTCCCTACAGCCAGAGCCCTGCATTCAGATTTCTAGCTTCTTAATCTGTGAGAGAATAAATTCCTGTTTGATAAACCACCCACTTTTGGTATTTCTGTTATAGCAGCACTCAGTAATTAAGACAATCACCTTTTATTTCTTGGGAGTTTTTTTGTTTGTTTTCTCATCGGTCTTTTAAGAATGAAAACAAAAAGTAGAGCTACTACGTTAGAGTGGAGCAGGAACCAAACCCACAGTCAAGGTATTCTGGGTAATCATGTGTGAATAAGAGAATTACAGAAAAAAGTGTCAAAGACTAAGTATTATCTCCACTGAGCCCATCAGACAGTCCAACTGTTCAAGACAAATACCTGTCAGTGTTTCTCCATTTACCCAAATACCAGAAAGAAGAAAAGAAAAAAGGAAAGCTTCTCTGGAAGACTCATTGTGAATGCTGAGGTAACCAATAAACACATTTTTTTACTCTGTAGAGGCCAGGATGTGTGGAGTGTAAATACAAACACAAAGTGGAAAGCAATGCCAACTTTGTGAAAGATAAGCAGAAAATACCACTTATGATCATGTTTACACTTGAATCACTAGTTCAGTGTCATTTACACTTGAAACATGAGTTCAAAGTCATTTAGACAGGCCAAATCCAAATAAGTTTTTCTTTATCAGATTCCACATCTCTTTTGATTTGTGTATTCCACTCAAAATTATTCAATTACAGATCATCGGGCTTTTGTAATTTTCCAAGCCTCTAACTTTTCTTTTGTCATTTCTCTTTACACCTCTAGCTCTTTTACTACCTACTAATGTCTAGGTAGAAGCCCTAGTGGCTGTGGCTAAGTACTATGCCTGATAACCAACAGGTCAGCAGTTCAAATCTGCCAGGTGCTCCTGGGAAACTCTGTGGGGCAGTTCTTTGTGAGTTGGAATCAACCTGACGGCAATGTGTTTGGTTTTTGGTTTAATGTCTGGCTAGAAACAGTAAGAAGGGGGAAGTTAAAGTCCTATCAGTCAAGTTTACATCTTCACAACATTGGTAGTTTAAAAATTAATAAAGGCAAAAGTGAGTAAAAAGGGAGTTTTGTTTAACTATGTTGGAACTATAGTTTCCCAAAATGGGAAAGAATATGTTCATGCTTATTCATGCCTAGTTAAAGTGCTATTATCCTTAAAAATAAAAATAAATCCTCTCATTCATGAACCTGCTCCTACAGTCCACAGATAACCCTTCCCACCACAACCACTGGCTTCTCTCTCCCACCACCATTACTGACCTTTATACCTCTTTCAACAGTCCTTCTCATGGAAATGGACTTTTGCTTGGTTCCCTCTTGTTGATTTCACAACAGCATTTCCCAAGGTTCATCATGGAAGTTCCTGGCTTTTCCGTCATCACTCAGTGATGAACAACACCCTCCCTCCCTCACCATATCCACTCTTAAAATTCCTGAGTCAATCAAGAATTTTAGGCCCAACATGGTTACAGGGAATCTGTGATTATCCTAGGGTACAATATAAGGATAGGCAAAGGTTCTCAGATCAAACCAAGCTATCAATTCCACCCCAGAACAGACTTGAAAGCTTATAAAAAGACCCAAGGAAAACCTGAATTCTCATGGCATTAATGCAACTGAGAGACCACTATCAACTTGCTTATCCTCAAGTTTAGTCTTCATTACAACTTGTGAAATAGGTATTACCTTCAACTAGGAGACAGAGAAACTGAAGGTCAGAGAATTTAGGTATTGTTGCTCCCTAAAAATCACACAGCTAATAAGTCAAGCCAGATAGCTAGGGCTCAAACCCAGATCTGGATGGTTAAAATCCAATCAACTCCAGACCAGTGGTTTGTCAAATGGTGTTTGGGAGCCTAGTTCAATAAAAGGTTGTTACAGAGAGGAAATGAGAGAATTTGGAAAAAAAATGGGGATGGATGGCCATAAATTGCACACAGTCGACGAGACTTCAGTGTCCCTTATCTAAATAACCTCTACATTTATTTTTCTTATGCACTAGGCTTCCATAAGGTTTAATTGGAGAGGGGTGAGAGATGCATCTGAAAAGAAAAAAGACTTGGAAAGCATTACTCTGTGTCAGTGGTTATCAAACTTACATGCACCTTAGAATCATTTGGGGAGTCTTTAAATATCTTGTTGCCCAGACCACATCCCAGATAAATTATTCAGAATTTCTAAGAGTAGGAAATATTTAAAGTATTTTTTAAAGCTCTCCAGATGATTTCAATTCAAGTTCCAGAATCCTTGCTCCAGATTAAGAATGCTAATGATAGAGCCCCTCTTCCAAAAACCTGTAAAGGTTTTTGATCAGAAAGGACTGTACAGGGTCCCTAACAATCCCAAGTCTTCTGGGGAAAGGAGAAGAGATGAGCTAGATTCACCTCTATTATTTGTAGCTTCCTTCTGCTTCTGTTTTCTTCTCAAGTCTTAATCCCTAATGTCTGTCATCAGCTTCTCCCCAGACACTTGGTCCTCAGCATTTGTTAATTTTAACTTCAGAAAACAAGAATAAACTCAAGCTGTCAAGGTACTGGAAATCACTATGACCTTTTCATCATTTTAGTTTTTCTTTATTTCTTTCTTTATTCTGTCTGTTGCTTTTATCTTGTTTTATTCAGAATGCCAAGCCAGCCAAGTGCCATCGAGTCGGATCAGAATACACTCTTCAAAATACATATTCAATAGTATCATTATATATACAAGGTCTGTGGACCATGACCCTGTATGTTCACATGAATCTATGTCTGTCAGCCCCAGTCATAAAGAGGACACAGGAACACAGACTGCTCTGCTGTCAGCACTGTTTATTCTGTCACTACTGGAGGCACTCTAAGAAAGAAAAGCATCAACAAAAGGAAAGTGCAAACATATACAAGACAGACAACACCAACATGAAACCAGAAGAACTAGATGGTGCCTGGCCACCAAGACTGCCCTTATAAAGGAACTCAACGAGGAGTCCCGGATGGACTGGGAGAAATGTGGGATACAGAACTCAAAATGCAGTAGAAAGACCAGACTTGATGGTCTGACACACTGGAGGGTCCCCGTAAGACACGGCTCCCAAACTCTATGTTAACCCAGAACTGAAACCATTCTGGAAACCAACTCTTCATGAAGAAAAAGACTGAACTGATACATAAGACATAAGATGATACTAGTAAAAAATGTGTTTCTTAGCCTGGGTACATGCAAGAGACTGACTGGACAACTCCTGCTCAGACCTGAGAGGAAACATCGAGGCATAAAACCCAAACCCACCACCATCAAGTCAATTTTGATCACAGTGACCCTGTAAGACAGAGTAGAGTGGTCGCTATAGAGTTCCCGAGAAGCGCCTGGTGGATTTGAACTGCCAGTCTCCTGGTTAGCTGCTGTAGCACTTAACAACTACACCACCGGAGTTTCTTCGGACTTGGTCAAATGGACCTGAGAAATATGAGAGGAATCTGGTATCACAATGTTGGGAGATTAGCCAGAGTCACATGGCAGAGTGTATAAGTTTTTGTGAGAAATTGACTGTAATTGTAAACTTATACTGAAACACACACACAAAAAAATTTTATCCTTAAAAATCAGACAAATCTGACAGATAGTACAGGACAACGGTGGTGACTCATCAAGTCACTGTCACATGTCCGGCAATAATAATAAGAAAGTGGTCATCTAAGATTCTCCTCTGGTCCTACTTCGCCTGGAGCAAGGGAGAATGAAGAAAACCAAAGACACAAAGGGAAGAGTAGTCCAAACGACTGAGGGACCATTACCACAGCCTCCACCACTGAGTCCAATATAACTAGATGGTACCCAGCTACCACCACTGAATGCTCTCATTGAATCACAATAGAGGGTCCCAGACAGAGCCAGAGATAAAAGTAGCACAAAATACTAACTAACAAAAAGAAAGAGTACACCAGACTTACTAGACTTCTCCAGCCTGACAGAGACTGGAAAAAAACCAAGATAATGTCCCTCAGACCCCCTCTTAATGCAGTACTGAAGTCAGTCCTGAAGTTCACCCTTCAGCCAAGATTAGACAGGCCTGTAAAACAAAATGAGCCTAACTGGGCACAGTAGCCCAGAGCAAGGATGAGAAGGCAGGAGGGGACAGGAAAGCTGGCAGTGGAGAACCTAAGATTGAGAAGGGGAGAGTGCTGACACTTTGTGGAACTGCCAACCAATGTCCCCCAAACAATATGTGTATTAATTGTTTAATGAAATTTAATTTGTACTATAATTCCTTATCTAAAAGCACAACGACAAAAATCCTTACAAAAAGGCAAGGGTGACGAAGGACTGGTCTAAATTAAAAGTGGCTTAGGAGATGCAGGAAATCCTGGTGGTGTAGTGGATAAGTGCTACATGTGATAACCAAAGGTCAGCAGTTCAAATCCACCAGGCGCTCCTTGGAAACTCTGTGGGGCATTTCTACTCTGTCCTTCAGGGTCACTATGAGTCAGAATCCACTGGACAGCGGTGGGTTCAGTTTAGTGGTAGGAAATGTAACAACCAAATGAAACACATTTTCCTCTACTACTTCCTGAACTAAACAAACTGTCTGCAAAAGACACTTTGAGGACAATCAGGAAATCTGAATATGAAACAAGTGTTAGGTAATATTTAGGAATTATTATTTTTAGCAGAGGTGATAACAGTATTATGGTTTTGTGTGAAATTGCTGTTTATTAGAGAAATGTTTAGGAGTGATATTACACTAGCAAAAAAAAAGATGATGATGCCAATATGGCAAAAAGTTGATAACTATTAAGTCCAGAGCACGTGCATATGGATGTCTATTACACTATTCTCATGACTTTGTTTGAAAATTTTCACAAAATTTTTTAAACCTCATTCTTGAAAAATAGGCATAGTTGGAAAATAAAATGAATGTTTCTATAGTAAAACACTCAAGGAATGTGAAACCAGAAAAGGCAAATAAATACGTGCATACGGCAGTCAATAGGACAAGTGTCTACGATCCTTGGCTCACACACAATTCTTTCTGCCCTTTTACCATCCTCCATGGGAAGAGAGCATTTTCCTGGTGTTCAGGAGCACAGCTGCACACCACACAGGATTCACACAAAGCTCTTTGACATAGTCACGGAGTTTCAGCTCAGCCTTTGAGGCTCCACCAACAAAAAGACTCCCCTCTTCCACGAGCTTTTTTGGAGACCACTGTAGTTTCCAACTAGTATTTAAAGCTAATGTGCCTGGGGCTACATATGTTGGAGGATTCATGACACAAAAATTTTCTCTCTACATGTAGCTAATATACATACAAGTGAAATCACTTAACCACATCCAGAGGACACAGGCCTTGAGTTCGTTTTCTGCTAGTGATGAGAGATTCATTCACTTTCTAATCTAATGTTCCATGGGTCTGAAGCCATAGGTTTTCCAGAAAGGCTGAGCCGGGAGTCCCTGCCTGGGCTAAGTTAACAGACTGTGTATTCAATAGCACCTTGCTCTAACTCACTCTGCTACTTCAATCTTAGAAACCACATCCATAATGCCACAATTGGCAGACTCAGAAAACATCTAGGTCTGATACCGATCCAAGTACAGAGAAAGCTGTATGATTTATGAAGTGATTTCTTGGTTTACCAACTTGATACTGACCACATCCACCTGAAATTGTGCCAAATAGTCCCAAACAAAAAAGGTGTTCTGTTTCAAAAAGGCTATACTCTAAGCGCTCAAAAGCATAGAATCCATACATCAAAAGTAGAAAACATTCCTGAGAATGGTGGTGGGAAAGTCAAAGACTGGTTTTTTTATTGTTGTTATTTTGTTTTTTCCCTTAACAAAAAGTTAACCCTTGACGGAAAAATTTGGAAATGGCTAACAGTAATGGTTGGAACAACATAATAAACTTACCTAATGTCCTGGAGTTGTACATAAGAAGAATGTTGACAAGACAATTTGTTACAAATATTTATAAAAACTAAGCACACAAAAAACTGATCTTGACTGTTGTTTTAGCCCACCAGACTATTTGGATAACAATTAAAAAAAAAAAAAATCTAGCTTCCAATAAAGTTGGGGGTCACCGATTTGAGCAAGCCTAACAAGAGAAACCCTGAAGTACAAACAGATTTTAGAGCCAGTGAAGAATAAAATGCCGAAATCTTGTCATACTTAGTTTTTCAACAGTTAAAAAAAAAGAGAAGAAAAAAATCTTCCTTATAACATTTTTCTTCCACTTAAAAAACAAGTCAAGCCTCCTAAGCACCAGCACTTGGTAGAAGCTCTTAAGGCTAGCAGCAAGGGAAAAGCTGAGTAGTTAGACATTGCCCTGCCTGCTCTCAGTACCAGATCACTTGGAAGTCAAGGACAACCTGACAGAAGTCTCAGGGAACAGTCACCCCAGAGACTGGATGACACTATGGCAGAAACAGCCACACGGGGACAGAGACGAGACAAAAGCCAGAACAAACAGTAGACAAGCCAAAGATTAAGGCAAAGGCTATAAACAAGTGATCCGTGAGATGAATCCAGGTCAGATATATTTTGTTTGGACTGAACAATGTTTTTCCAAATGTCAAATCAATTACTGGCACTAAAAAGTCAGGAGATTGCACGTACAGATATGGATTTACATGTGTTCTGGAAAAAAGTTTAATCTCTGGGAGTAGTGCCACAGTGACAGAATAGCACTAAGAGAGGCTACAGTGGCACTGCTCTCTGCTGTATTACAATAACCCTGAGTCACTAACTAGTATTCCCATTTTGGCCTATATAGACGTTTGAGTGTGTCATCTCCGGTTGAAGGATCCCGCAACTGTCAAAGGTGAAAAAATGGACCAAGGATCTGAAAGTCAACGAGCCCTTTGAGTCCTCTTTCCTCAGCTTGGGATCTTGAAACTAGAAAAGCAGGTGAGATGTGAAAGAACTATAAGGTCTCAAGAAGCTATGAAAATCCAGATGGCAGTGCCACCAAACACAGCAGTGGGACCAAGCCTCCAAAGCAATGACAGCGTTTTTATAGCTTATGTCAGGAGCAGGAACTGATAACCAGACAGTGAATACCCCAAAGGTGAAAACAGGGGGTGGATCATACTCATTTCCAAAATGAGATGACCTCAGAAGTATTTTTATCCAGGTCACAGAAGAAGAAAGGGAGCAGAAATTGTGGAGGTGGTCATAAACAGCTGTTACATCATGAGAAGAGAAAAATAATTACCGATTCTTCCTTCATATATCCACTAAAGGGGTAGGAAACAATACTTTCTAAAGTAGGAAGCTTATAATACCCTCAGGTCAGGGATGGATTATCCAATATAGCAAGGTACCTAGATCTTACTGTGTTTACTTAATAATCTGTAATGCATAATTTCACCTGTATACCACCAGGTCTTTGACGCTGTGGTGAAACTGTGGAATTATGCACTACATATTAGTAAACGCATGCATGCCTTGCTCGGTGTAAGCCAGCGTACACCATGCTTCTGGTTAACCAACACCTGACTCAGTTATTCACCTCATAGGCATATTCTCAAAAGAAATTATTTCACATGTACAACAAGAGGCATGTACAATGATATTTATAGCCATCACTGTTAGTGAGAACAAGAACCTAGAAACAACCTAAATTCCTATCAAAAGGAGAGTGGATGAAGCTGTTGTATTCTCACAATGAAATATTACAAGGAAGTCAAAAATGAATACATGATTGTGATAGGCAACAATATACTTAGCAATATAATACTGAATTTAAGAATTTGTAATCCTCCCAAATAGTAAATCTCTTGGTCTCCCATTTTTCAGTTACACATAACAGGAGGGGAGGATACGTACAGATGCAATATAATTATATCTTTAATAGGCAATGAAATATGAACATACAATTAAGAACTACGCTGATTCAGGTAGTGGCAGAAAGGCAGATAACTTGGTGAGGTATAAAAAGTGGTAACCGCAAGTGTTCTCACTCCTTGGAAGCTCTATGGGGCAGTTCTACGCTGTCGGTAGGGTTCCTATGAGTCGGAATTCACTCGATAGTAGTAGGTTTGGTTTTTATACTTTTGTTTTGGGCATTTATTACATTATTATTGAATAATATAATGAAATTATATTGAAAAGTGCAGATCCTGAAAGTGCTCCTTGAAATAAGGGTGGACATAAATTGGCTGTCATTCTCCAACATAAAAGTTATCTTGGGAATAAACAGGTTCAGGACTTCAGAGCTGGCAGGGGTAGGGAGAGAAGTGGCTCCCACACTTTTTTAGAACATCTGGCACAGAAGTTGTTTGTTGTCCTGTACTTCCAAGGCTTCTAATCAACACCTACTAAGTAATAGTGGAATGATCCCTAAATTCCCTTTGAGTGCTAAAATCTGTGATTCTACAATCCAAATTTTGATCCTGTAGAAACCAATTGTTTTCACTCCTCAAAGATTCCATTTAAGAAGAAAGAAATGGGGGTAGTAAAAGAAAGATTGATTCCAAAGCCAGCTCTCTTCAACCACGCCATCTCTCTTTTATGTGTTTTATAAATTGAGCTTCGCCCTAAGATTTCATCTTCTGAAAGGGTTCCATTGCTTGAAACAAACAAAAGATTCAGGGGCTTAAAAGCCACCATTCTAAATATTGATACCCCATTGACAGGATAAGTTTTCACTCTACATGCCAGGGTTCACAGAACATCCTCCTGTGTCAGGGAGATCCCTCGTGGCATTTCAAACCCTGCAGTATTTCTCTGATGTGAGGACCTGACCCGCAATGTTGCTCTTAACACCAAATGCTCACACTACAGGGAGGAAAAGTCTTCTCATTTAAAGCATTTTTGCAAATTGTTTTTAAATAATAACATCATGAAATGGAAGCTAAAAACACTGAATTATTTCATCCAATTTGCATGACAGTCATATTTTGCCAACTGAATATTTAAAAGTGAAATCAAATTTTAAACAACCAGTGAGCCTTAATTTTGAAAGAAAATGCTTGTGAATTTACTACCAAAAAAATAACCCTCTTGTCTATTTACTTCTACTTGAGTAAAGAAAAATATGGTCTTAGTTAATAAACAAACAGGAAATCTCAGCAGAGAAATAGAACCTATAAAAAAGAACTAAATTGAAATTCTGGAACTGAAAAGTACAATAACTAAAATGAAAGATATTTTAAGAGTTACATATTTAGGATATTCAACTGGTAAATGGATATAGGTAATAGTGTAAAGGAGACTCTCCAGAAGTTTGCTCAAACAGCTATACGGTGGTGATGCCAGTTAGTGAGACAAACAGGTTTATATTGTTCCAGAAGTCCAGACTCAGAGGGCCATCCTGTTGAAAATATAAACTGGTAGACCACTTAGAACAATTAGAATTATATAAAAATTCAACTCACTTTGTTGCTAAGTAGAGAGTACCCTTCACAGAAGACTACTCTCAGAAACTAAACAAAGTATAGGTATTACAGAAGATTCTATAAAAGAGAAAATACTGTATAGACAAGATAAAACATAGGTCCTCCTTTAAAGTCAAAACTCTAATGTTCATGAATCACTGAGTTTCCCATTACTGTGCTGAATGAAGTACAGGGATAGTATGCCAACAAATAAAGTAAAAAGGATCTGTAAAGTTCAGCCTGCCTTTTCATTAAATGGCAGATTTAGAAGATGATGTGGTAGACAGCAGTGGCAATCCCAGACATCCAAACCCCAATCCCGGATATGTCAGAGTACATGGCAAGGGAAAGTAAGGCTGCAGATAAAATTAAAGTCCCTAATCAACCGATCCTTAAATAGAGAGGCTATCCTAGACACCCAAGCGGCCCCGGCGTAATCATGGAAGTCCTTAAAAGTGGAATAGAGGACAGAAGCAGAGAGTCAGAGGAAGATGCCACTAGGGAGGAAAGGCATAGAGAGGCAACACTGCAGGCTTTGAAGATAAAAGGAGCGACCGTCCGTCAAGGAAAGCTGGCAGCCACTGGTAGCTAGAGGTCAAAGAAACAAATTCTCCCCAGAAGCTTCCAGAAAAGAAAGGTGCTCTTCCAACACCTTCATTTTAGTCCAGTGAGACCTATATCAGACATCTAACCTAAAGAATTGTAGGATAATAAATTTTGTTGTTTAAGCCACTAAGTTTTCAATAATTTGCAATAGGAAACTAAAACAACGACCTAAAACTGGGCTGTTCAATATGATAATCACTAGCTACACAAGATTATTTAAGTTAATTAAAATGAAATAAAATTTAAAACTTAGTTTCTCAGTTACAAGAATCACATTTGCAGTGCGTAATAGATGCCTTTGACTAGCGGCTACTGTACTGAATATTGAAGAGAAACACTTCCATCATTGCAGAAACTTCTATTGCACAGCACTGATCTTTCCAGGGCCGCCCTTTAATTATGCCTAAGGGCCTATTACTTTGTAAGGGGCTATTTGTGTAGTTCCAAGTCTCCTTTCCTTTTATAGAACAAAGCAATGCTATCTGTTTCCAGAAGGAAATAAATAAAATGTCAAGCTACAACTAAATCAAATAAGTTCTGTGCCTGATTTAAGAAAGGAGATGCTATACTGGCTTTACTCGTTCAAGCCATGGGTTTAGTGGAAAGAATTGTCATTGAACTCAAAGGGTTTTTACTTCAGTTTGCTCCTGCATTTGTGGCTATTTCTGAAGGTATTTGCAAAATGTAAAAGGATAGAAGTAATGATGATCGAATAAAAATTCTAAATAATTTCCTGTAACTGTAAAGCAGTTAGCATCAATGAATAAGGTCATGTTATTCAAAATTATACTACTGTTGTGGATTATAACTTCCCATTTTAACATTACCTGTCATTTCAAATGTATGCCTTCAAAAATACTAAAAACTGATCTTTTCTCATGTAGAGGGAATTTCAGTTACACTTTGATTTGAAATTTATGAGGTTTCTTGGTTGAAAAATCTTCCTCCAACTTAGTCCTGTGTCATCTAGACAAAAGGCATGATTCTACTCTCCAATCTTGATTTCTCCCATGTATCCACCCCCAAATCTGAAGAGCTAGGCTTCACCCTTCTCCAGTCACGTGTAAGTTATAATGATGCTTTTCTTCCCCAAAGCTAACAAATACCCAGTTAGCCAGTCACTCAGAAATGAAAAATATAACAGGCTACACAAAAGGTAACAGACAGAGCCTGAAACACAAATACCTGGCTTAAAATAACAGAGTCATTGGTTCAAAACCAGAGATGCAAGAAAAATTCCACAAGTCAAGCAAGCATAAAAATCCACAGTTCAAGAACAAACAGTAATTCTAGAAAAAAAGAGAAAGATCATGAATTAAACAGGATTTAGACAACAAGAACTGGGCCAGCACCTGACAGCAAAAGCTGTAATACTACAAGTTGTTTTGTTTGCCTCAGCCCAGAAAAAAAGAATCAATCTCCAAACACAAGAATAGCAGGCTAATTTAGCAAAGGCACCCAGCAGGACAGGGAATGACAAAGAGGAGAGGAAAGTCCACTGACCTTCACACACTGGTCACGTTATCATTGAATCTACTACCAAAGAGACCACTTTACCAAGGATTTTCTAAAAGATGGAAAAACACATTCCAGAAAATAAGATGTACTAATTTTACAAAAATAGTACTCCATTGTGAGTAAAATCATTTCTACAATTATTTTTTTATAAATTATATCCACAGTGCATCTTCAAAATATCTGTTAAATGGATAAATCAACAAAAATATCTATTTCTATAGGTCCCCAGTCAGACATTATAAAGTTTTTTCTGGATCAGAATCCCCTCACTGAATCTACTTCTCTAATCCTTAATGCCTGACTTCCCTACTTCACCACAGCTAACAGATTATAGGGCACCCACACAAATGGCTGATAACCTCTGTTTATCAAAGTGCCCTTGATAACTAAACAATGCATTCTTCTACAACACCTCTGTACCCAATGTCAGCCAGTTGATTGAACTCATAGGGACCCTACAGACAGAAAAGAATTGCCACATACGGTTTCATTTCATTTTGAACCCCTGTTGAGAACTTACATTTCTGCCCCAGATTCTGAATCAGAATCTACAGTTCAGCAAGCTCCAGAGGTGACTCGTAAGTATCATTTCCTGGGACCCTGTTAGAAATGCAAATTCTCAGCACAGGTTGGAATTGGAACAAACTCGTTCAAAGTTCTGCTTTACAGAAGCAGACTGCCATGTCTTTCTCCGTGGAGAGACTAGTGGTTTCCAACCACCTACCTTTCAGTCAGCAGCCAAGCACTTAACCACTGCACCACCTGCGCTCCACTAATACAACATATCCACTGCTATCAAGTGGGCTCCCACTCATAGTAACCCTATAGGATAGAGCAGAAATGCCCCGGAGAGTTTCCAAAGAGCTAGTGGTGGATTCAGGCTGCTGATCTTGTGGTGAGAATTCATAGCCCTTAACCACTATGCCACCAGAGTTTCCTCATACAACACAGATGAACCTTAATCTTACCAGGTAGAAGAATTAAGGGAAACTAAGCAATGTGTAAGATCCCAAGGTGTCCCAAATGGTTTGTGCTCAATTATTAGCCTAGAGGTTGGTGATTTGAACCAATCCAGAAGTACCATGGAAGAAAAGCCCTGGTGCTCAGATTCCATAAAGATTATGACCAAGAAGATTTTCTCTAGTAGTTCTACTCCGTAACCTATGGTGTCATCATGAGTCAAAATGGACTCGACAGCAACTAACAACAACAAACAATTTACACAGCAACTTGTGTAAAATTCCATTCCAAAAATCACAATAGCCAGTGTTCAACAAATAGTATGTAATCATACAGAAATCAGCTTGTAAAAACGTGCTTGCTACACGTGCCACAAGGTTTTGTAAGTTACTTAAAAAGAAAGAAAATAATGACTCCCAGGTTTAATCACATACTTCTTAAAATGTAGAATAGTAGACACCGGACAAAGTGAAAGAGAAACATTAGAACCTGAAGAGTGACCTGCAGTGCCAAAGCTGGGGGTTTCTCAAAGTCAGTCTCTGTCCTCCATGTCCCAGCTGGAGAATAGGAGAGGAAGTGAAGGCTGTAGCCAACGAGAAGGGACGAGGTACAATGGTCACTGTAGGAACAAAAGTTCCTTGGGCTGGAGATGGGTGAAAAGTGGAGGGAGCAGACACTAAAGCCAGCCCAGAGCTGCAAAGCCTTCGCTGGCAAAGCAAAAACTCCCTCCTGCCAAACTCACAGGACTAGGGTTGCCAAGGAGTGGGCTGCCGTGGTGGAGAGTATGTTATTCAGAGGGTCTTCCAGTGAAATGTATGTGGCACATTCTGAGGCTGGCAGGAGCCCTACCTCAGATCTCTTCTTCAGAGTTTCCTCATCTTTCCGATCAAAACAAGAGCCCTTTCTCTGCCTTTCTCATGGTTTTCATAGAACCAGTTTCCAGTTAAGACACATTTAAACTTCCAAATTAAGCAGAAAAACACTTTGAAAATGTACAGTGTACTGGAGTTCATTGAAAAAGATAGTTTGAGATTCAGAAAACATCGAGTACTTAGCAGATTTGACACAGTCAACTACGCCAAACTACACTGGATGGCTATGCTGGCCATTTGTTTTTGATTTACAAAATCTGACTTTAACAATAGCCACTTCCCCCGTCAAGGATCTGTGCTGCAGGAATCATATGAAGCATACCCTAAAATTAATTTCATTTGTTGTTTAGGTGCCTTCAAATCAGTTTCACCTCATAGCAACTACACACTGAAACCCTGCCTAGCCCTGCACTAGCCTCACGGCCACTGCTGTTTGAGCTCACCATGGCCGCCACTGTGTCAACCCGTCTTGTCAAGAGTCTTTCACCTTTTCCATGACCCTCTACCTTACTAAGCATAATGTCCTTCTCTAGGGATCGCTCCCTCCTGATGACATGTCTGAAGTACACGAGAAGAAAAAGTCTCACCATCGTCACTTCCAAGGAGCACTCTTGCTGTACTTACTCCATGACAGATTTGTTCCTTCTTCTGGCAGCCTGTGGTATATTCAATACTTACTCACCAACACCATGATTCAATTCAGTCTTCCTTATTCTTTATCCAGCTTTCTGACGCACACAAGGGCATGGGAAACACTGTGGACGGGGCCAGGCATCCCTTATCCCTCAAATGACATACTAACTTTTGAATACCTTAAGGTGGCCCTTTGCAGGAGATTTGCTGCTCCCATGGTGAGGATTGTGGATCAAAATACAAGGAAATTCTTGACAACTTCAAAATTTTCTCCATGTATCATGATGTTTCTTACTGGTCCAGTTGTGAGAATCTTTGTTTTCTATAATGAGGTGAAATTCATACTGAAGCCTGTGTTCTTTGATCTTCATCAGTAAGTGTTTCAAATCCTCTTCACTTTCAGCAAGCAAGGGTGTGTCATCTGCCTATTACAGGTTGTTAATGAGTCTTTTGCCAGTCCTGATGCACATTCTTCATACAGTTCAGCTTCCCAGATTATTTGGTCAGCATACACATTGAAAAGGTGTGGTGAAAGGATGCAATCAAGACACACACTTTTCCTGATTTTAAACCATACAGTACTCTTTGTTTTGTTCAAAAAATTGCCTCTTCGTGTACGTACAGATTACACAGGAGCACAACTAACTGTTCTAGAATTCCCATTCTTTGAAATGTTATCTATATTTGTTATGATCCACACAGTCAAATGCCTTTGCATAGTCAATAAAACACAGGTAAACATCTTTCAGCCACAACCCATCTGACACCTGCAATGATATCTCTGGTTCCACATCCTCTTCTGAATCTGGTTTGAATTTCTGGCAATTCCCTTTCAGTGCAATGCCATAAACATTTTCTTAATTACCTTTAGCATAACTTGTGTTTGATATTAATGATATTGTTCAATAATTTATACATTCTGTTGGACCACCTGTCTTTGGAATGGGCATAAATACGGACCTCTCCCACTCAGCTGACCAGGTAGCTGTCTTTCAAATTTCTTGACATAGGTGAGTGATCATGTCCAGCACTGCATTCATCTGTTGAAACAGCTCAGTTGGTATTTCATCAATTCCTAGAACCATCTTTTTAGTCTAAGTCTTCAGTGCAGCATGAGTTTCTTTCCTCATTATCATCACTCTTAATCATGCACTACCTTCTGAAAAGGATGAGTGCTGACCTTTTTGTACAGCCACTCTGTATTCCTTCCATCTTTTTATGATGCTTCCTCTGTCCTTCAATATTTTTGTGCACAGAATCCTTCAAAATTACAAATCCAGACTATTTTCTTCAGTTCTTTCAGCTTGAGAAATGCTGAGGATGGTCCTCCCTTTCGGTGTTCTAACTCCAGGTCTTTGCACTATCATTACAGTACTTTATCTTGCCTTCCCCAGTCACTCTTTGACATCTTCTGTTCAGTTATTTTTACATTATCATTTCTTCTATTATCTTTGGCTACTGAATAGTCAACAGCAAGTTTCAGAGTCTCTTTTGACATTTTGGCCTTTTTTTCTTTCCTGTCTATTTAACGACCTTTTGCTTTCTTTATGTTTGATGTCTTCGATGTCATTCCACAACTTGTCTGATCTTTGGCCATTAGTGTTCGGTGTGTCAAATACATTCTTAGATGATCTCCAAATTCAAGTGGGATATACTCAAAGTCATATTTTGGCACTTATGGACTTGTTTTAACTTTCCTTAGTTTCAAGTTGAACTTGCATATGAGCAATTGATGGTCTGTTCTGCTGTCAGCTTTGGCCTTGTTCTGACTGTTGATGATGATCTTTTCTGTTTTCTCTTTCCACAGATGTAGTTGATGCAATTTCTGTGTATCCGGTAAAGTCCATGTGTATAATAGCCATGTATGTTACTGACAAAAGGTATTTGCAATGAAGAAGTCATTGTTCTTGCAAAATTCTGTCATGCCATCTCTGGCATGACTCCAAGTGCATATTTCCCAACTGCTTATCTTTTTTCTCGTTTCCAACTTTTGCAGTCTAATGACCAGCAATGCATCTTGGCTGCATGTTTGATGATTTCAGACTACAGCAGTTGGTAAGAAAAACAAACAAACGTGAATTTCTTCGTCTCTGGCATTAGCAGTTGGTGTGTAAATCTGAATACTAGTTGTACTAACTAGTCTTCCTTGTAAGCATGATGTTATACTATCACTGACAGCACAGTAGACCATGAAATGTCCTTTTTTGACAACAAATGTAATGCCATTCCTCTTCAAGTTGTCATCCCCTGCATAACAGACTCCTACGACTAATTCAAAATGTCCAATACTAGTCCATTTCAGCTTGCAAATACCTAGAATATCAATCTTTATGTGGTCCATTTCATTTTTCACTCATAGAGTTTCCAAGAAGTGCCTGGTAGATTAGAACTGATGACCTTTTGGTTAGCAGATGTAGCACTTAACCACTAAGTCACCAGAGTTTCTTGACTTTTCATGACTTGCAATTTTTCTACATTCATACTTCATGCATTCTGTGTTCCAAATATTAACTAACAAGAAAGCAGTTTTTCCTCAGTTGTATTTTGAGTGCCTTCCAACCTGAGAGGCTCATCTTCCAGCACTACATTAGACGATGTTCTACTGCTATTCATTAGGTTTCCACTGGCCAATTGTTTTCAGAAGTAAACTTTCAGGTCCTCCTTCCTAGTTTACCTTAGTCTGGAAGCTCAGGTGAAACTTGTCCATCATCATGGATGACTTGCTGGTATTGGAAATACTGGTGGCATAGCTTCTAGCAACACAGCAACAGGCAAGCCACCACAATATGACAAACTGACAGACACATGGTATTAGACTTCTTGATTCATGTTTCAATTTCATTTAGTTCTCCCAGAATCCCTGGAAGGTTTATATTACCACTCATTTTACAGTTGAGTAAACTCTGTGGGAAGTAATCCACTAAAAATCATGTGGAATGGATTCAAACCCAAGTCAATCAGACTTTAATATCTATATTCTTTCCATTCTATTATGTATAACAGGTTATTGCATGGTACGTGTTCAGTAGAACATAAACTTGAAATGATCTTATTTTCTTCAATCGTGATTGCCAGCTGTGCTGCATGGAATCACATTTTACTGTCACTTAACAACACCTGGGCTGATTCCAGAGCTTTCCGATCACTTTCAGTTATTAGAAGAGTTTCATTCCAGCATTTAAGACTCACTCATTATTTTTGTAAATTCTAGTTTCACATCCAATGTAAATGCTCTTCCCTATCCCCAAGACCAACCACTCCTCAGGTTAAGACTTGGAGGGAACAGGTGGTTGGATCCTTTCTTCTCTCCCTCACCCATCCCTGACTTCCAATAATATTCTAGGACTTCCATAACAAATTACTGTAAATGGAGTGGCTTAAAATAACAAAAATTGCCTTCTTTCAGTTCAGGAGGCTGGAAGTCCAAAATCAAGATGCTAACAGTGTTATCTCTTTCTGGAGAATCTACTCCAGGCTTGTGATGGTTGCCATCAACCCTTGGCATTCAGTGGCTTGTAGCCAAGTCAGTCCAATCTCTGCTTCCTTCATCACTTAGATGTCTTCCCTGTGCATGATTGTGTCTCTGCGTCTAAAATTTTCCTCTCCTTTCTCTTACAAAGACCCCCGTCATTGGAATCAAGACCCAGCCTAATCCAGGATGATTTTACCTCAAGATCCTTAAACACAGGGGCAGGGTCAAGACGACAGATTGGCCACACATCTCTTCTGTTCCTTCTAAAAACTAAGGCTATGCAAAACAACTAATGGAGTAAAAATGACATTCTGGAAGCCCCAAGACTGGATGTAAATGTGTGAGATCAGACTGGGTGACAGAATGTGGTGAAACTACCTTTGTTGGAGGTAAATTGGCAGTATAAAGGGTCTTGCTTCTGCTGACGCAGTGGCTGAGAGGGGGCTCAGGTGCAGACACCAACTTTGTCAGCTGGGAGCTTAGGACTGAGACTGCTACCCTTGAGAGCATGGCTGGGATAGGCTGCCATACTGAGTAGGTGCAGCTAACTGGAGAGCATCTCTTTCAACTGAGAGGCTGAGCTGGGGAGTATGGAGGTGGCTGGCAGTGGGATGCAGCAACACCCTTCCCTTCTCCATTCTTTGAGCAATACCAGTGGCAAATTTCTAGTGCACTACTACCTGGACCAGTAGTGGCATTGTACATGCATGTCCTGAGCTTTTCTCCAAGTCACTGAGAGAGAAACAAAGGGAAGCGCATAAATAAACCTCCACTGAATCACAGCAGAGCCACAGTCTAGAGTCCAAGTCTAATCTTAAAGATCATCTCAGGATAAGTGTTCCAAATTCTTCAGAGCTTAAGCCACTCCTACGTGCTGAGTTCACTCCGTGTCCCATGCCTTTTCTACCTCCTTGCACCGAGGCTAAATTCTAGTGCACTACTCAAGAGGAAGTGGGTCATTTTACTTCTGTTCTCTGAGCTTTTCTCCCAGTATTGGAGAGGGAAATAAAGGGAGGGACATAGGCAAACTCCACTGACTCCTCTGAGCTATGGATTGCTACACCTTCAGATTCACAGAAGAAGTTCAACTTTTGTGACTCAATTTTTCCTATGCACAGACTATGCTCCTTATACTGAACCTTCCCCCCCTGTATTTTCTGCTGTGCACCTTACTCTCATTTCTAGAGCACTACCTGGGCCAGTGGGGTATGTTACAGGTGTGCCCAGAGTTTTTTTCTCATACCTAGGGAGGGAAACAAAAGAAGGGCTGGAAGAAGAATTCTACTGGCTCCCTTAAGCCAGCAATTATTACTGCATTTCTGAGTCATCACTCCAACCAATGAGAGACAGGACATCAAATTAAAATACATACATATGTGTGTGTATACACACACACACACACACATATATGTTTTATATATGTGTGTGTTAGACTTCAATAACCTAACAATTAAATCAGAACAGCTTTATGATGGCTTGGAGACAAAAATTAACCTCTAATCATTTAAAGAAGCAGACCACCATGGCTCCAGAAAACTTCGCAAAACAAACAACAAAAACTTTCCCTGATGACGAAGCATTCCTGAAACTATGAGAAGTAAAATATAAAAGAATTATGTATACAGTATTCTAGATCTTAGGATGGATATTAGGCAAATATACAGTAGAACAAAACAAAAAATTAAACAAGCTGCATGGATTGCTAGAACAAAAACAATCTGAAATTCAGCAAATTAATAAAACCTCGGGATTAGACAATTCAACTGAAAGTTACGGGAGAAGGAACAAGTAAATGGGATGCAGAATTAGTGATACTGAAGATAAAGCAACTGACACCAGCATTTATGAGGAAAACTCAGATAAAATAATCAAGAAATAGGAAGAATCATTAAGACTTACGCAGGACTCTACCAAGAGGAACAATTTAGAAATGTTGGAGTACCAAAACAGGGAGGAACAGCAGAAAATACAGAGAGAATTGTTGAAGAGTTGCTGACAGAAAACTTCCATGACATCACAAAAGACAAGACATATCTATTCAGGATATGCATCAAACTTTGGAAAAGGTAGATCCCAAAAGAAAGACACCAAGACATATTATAATCAAGCTTAACAAAATGAATACTCTAGGGGTTAGTTCTACTCTGGCTCCTAGGGTTGCCATGAGTCGGATCTGACTCAACAGCACTTGGCTTGGCTAACAAAATGAAACATAAGGAAAGGCTCTTAAAGGCAGCTAGGCTTAAACCAAAGCTAACATACAAAGGGAATTCTTTTAGACTGATCTCCAACTATTCAGCCAAAACCATGTTGGCAAAAAGGCAATGAGATGACACATACAAAGCTTTGAAGGAAAAAAAAATTCCAACCAAGAATTATATATCATGAAAAATTGTCTCTCAAATATGATGGCAAATTAGGACATTCCCAGACAAACAGAAGCTTAGAGATTTTGCAAAAACCAAGCCAAAATTACAGGAAATACAGACAGAAGTTCTTTGATTAGAAAATCAATAACACCAGACACATACTCAAGGATGTAAGGCAGGACACAGAATCCAGAGTCCCACTTAGTTAGAGAAGTAACAAAGCTGAATCAAAGCTAAAACATTAAAATTAAGGAAATAAAGATGTCAGTATGTAAATTATGATATTATACTAAAAAGAAGGACATATTAATGTATTCATAGACCTTTCAGACAGAGAGGAAGTCAAGGAGATACAAAGAAGTTTAAGACTGGTTTAAACCTAGAATATTATGGAGAAACAGTGGGTTAGCTGCAAAGCAACCTATCAACATCACACATCAAAACAAGAAACAAAGTCTAAATGTTTCAGCAGATACAAAACCAACATGGAAAAGGATGTAAACAAAACTCACAAAGAAAAATAACTCAGAATAGAATATTAAGTGGAACAAAGAAACTGTCAACAAAGCACAAATAAAGACACCAAAATGTCAGCACTAAATTCATACCTATCAATAATTACACTGAATGTAAATGGATTAAATGCACCAATCAAGAGCTGGATCAAAATACATGATCTGTCTATATGTTGCCTATGAGAAACACACCTTAGACTAAAGATATGAATAAACTAAAAGTCAAAGGATGCAAAAATACATACCAAGCCAACAACTTGCAAAGAAGAGCATGAGTGGCAATATTAAACTGAGATAAGACAGATTTTAAAGTAAAACCCTCCGTCGTAGATAAGGATGGCCACTATTTATTACTTAAAATTTCAATATGCAAGAAAGGCATAACAATATTAAATACTTACGCAACCAATACCATAACTTCTGAATACATCAAACTAACTCTGACAACACTGAAAAACGAAAGACATCACTCCATAGTAATAGTAGGAGACTTCAGCACTCCACTTTCAGTAATGGATAGAATATCCAGAAAAAAAGCTCAATAAAGATACAGAAGATCCTATTGCAACTAACAACAACTCAACCCCATAAACATATACAGAACTCTCCACCCAGCAACAGACAAATACACCTTTCCAATGTACTTGGAACATTCTCCAGATGAGACCACACATTAGGCCATAAAGCAAGTCTCTACAAAATCCAAACCATTTAAAAGAGCAAAGCATCTTCTCAGACCACAAAGCCATAAAAGTTGAAATCAATAACAGAATAAAACGTGGATAGAACCCCATCGTCACAGAAATTGAAGAACATCTTGCTCAAAAATTCATGGGTTATGGAAAAAATTAAAGATGCAATAAAAAAATTCATGGAAACAAATGAGAATGAAAACACATCCTACCAGAACCTATGGGACACAGCAAAAGCAGGGCTCAGAGGTCAATTTATCTCATTAAATGTATATATCCTACATAAAGAAAGGGCCCAAACCTAAGAATTAACCCTACAACTTGAACAAGCAGAAAGAGAACAACAAAAGAACCCCTCAGGCACCAGAAGAAAACAGGTAATAAAAATTAGAGCAGACATAAATGAATTAGAAAATAGAAAAACAACTGAAAGAATTAACAAAACCAAAAGCTGCTTTTTGAAAATATCAACAAAATCAATAAATCACTGGCCAGACTCACAAAGGAGAAGCAGGAGAGGAAACAACTAACCTGAATAAGAAATGAGACTGGATCTAATCAAAATTAAAAGAATCATAATAGAATACTATGACAAATTGTACTCTAATAAATTTGAAAACCTAGAGGAAATGGATAAATTTCTAGAATCACATTACTTATCAAATCTATCCGTAAGAGAAGCAGAACAACTTAATGAATCCATCACAAAAGAAGAGACTGAAAAAGTCATCATTTTGGTCCTTGGTGAGCACCCCTTCCTGATCTATAGGATATTATCCTGCTGACCTCTGGCTGGAGGAAGGAGAGTGAGTGGAGAGGAGGGAGGGAAAAGGAGACTGTTGGGAGGATGAGACATGTATGGAGCAGAGAGGAATAGTGTGCTGTCACTGGACAGGGAGAGCAGCAGAAGCAGAATATAGGTGGGCATGTAAATTTATACAGGAATGTACATTTTCACTCAGTCATATTAAATTAATAATAATAATAAAGAAAAAGTAATCAAAACACTACCAACCAAAAAAAGTCCTGGCCCAAACAGCTTCACCAGCAAATTCTATCAAACTTTTAGAAAGGAGTCAATACCAATCCAACTAAAGGTATTTCACAGCATAGAAAAGAAAGGAACACTACCAAATCCATTCTATCAAGCCAGTATAACCCTGATACCAAAGCTGGGTAAAGAAAACACAAAAAAAGAAAATTACAGACCAAAATCTCTCATGAACTAGATTCAAAATTCCTCAATAAAATCCTAGCCAACAGAATTCAGCAACGTATCAAAAAAATAATTCACCATGACCAAGTAGGATTCATACCAGGGATGCAGGGTTGGTTCAACAATGTAGCAAACCACTAAAGAAAACAAAAGATAAGATTCACTTGATTCTATGAATTGCTGCAGAAAAGGTATTTGACAAAATCTAACACGAGTTCATGTTACAAACTCTCAGCAAAATAGGAATAGAAGAGAAATTCATCAACATAACTTGAGGTATCTACACGAAACCAACAGCCAACATCCCTCTCTGAATGGAGGGAGACTGAAAGAATCCCCCCTGAGAGTGGGAACCAGACAAGCATCCCCATTGTTCCTACTTCTATTCAACATTGTGCTGGAGGTTCTAGCCAGAGCAATCAGACAAGATAAAGAAATAAAGGGCACCCTCATCAGTAAAGAACAAGCAAAAGTATCCCTATTTGCAGATGATATGATCTTACACATAGAAAACCCTAAAGAATCTATAAATAAACTACTGGAAATAATGGAGAGTTCAGCAAATTATGAAGATATAGCCAAGCCAAGCCAAGTGCCGTCGAGATGAAGATATAAGATAACATAAATAAATCAGTAAGATTCCTTTACTCCAACAAGGAGACCATCAAAGAGGGAATCACCAACTCAATACCACTCACAGTAGCCCACAAGAATATAAAATACTCAGGAATACATCTAGGCAGAGATGTAAGAGGCCCATTTAAAGAAAATTACAAGACCCTACCGCAAGAAACCTAGAGACACACTTAAGTGTAGAAACATATCTTGCTCATGGATAGGAAGGCTTAACATTATGAAAATTTTTATTCTATATATACAATGCAATCCCAATACAAATTCTAATGTCATTTTTCAATGAGATGGAGAAGCAAACCACCAACTTTGTTTAGAAAGGGAAGAAACCCATGATAAGTAAAGCAATAATGGAGAACAGAAACATAGTGGGAGCCCTCACTCTACCAGACCTAAGAATCTACTACACTGCCACAGTAGTAAAAACAGCCTGGTACTGGTACAAAAACAGATACATAGACCAATGAAATGAAACAGAGAATCCAGAAATAACATCACCCACCTATGAACAGCTGATATTTGACAAAGGCTCAAGGCTGTGATTTGGAGAAAAAAAGTCTGTTTAACAAACAGTATTGGCAAAGCAGGATACCCATCTGCCAAAAACTGAAACAAGACCATATCTCACACTTTACACAAAAACTAACTCAAAATGGATCAAAGACCTAATATCAAATCTAAAACCATAAAGATCATGGCAGAAAAAACAGGAACAACCCTAGAAGTTCTAATACATGGCTAAACAGACTACAAAATTTTACTGACAATGTACAAACAGCAGAAGAGAAAATAGATAAATGGGAACTACTAAAAATCAAACACTTATGCTTATCCAAAGACTTTATCAAGAGAGTTACAAGATGCCTACAGGCTGGCAAAAAATGTTTCGCTACCACGTATCTGATCAACGACATCTAATTTCCTTAATCTACAAAGTACTGCAAAGTATCAACAAGAGCCAGCCAAAGAATAAGACAAATAATTCAACTAAACAATGGACAAAGGATATGGACAGACACTTCTCCAAAGAAGACATCCAGGCTACCAAAAGACACATGAGAAAATGCTCACAATCATTAGCCATTAGAGAAATCCAAATCAAAACCAGAACGAGATACCATCTCACCCCAACAAGGTTGGTAATAATCCAAAAAACACAAAGCAAGAAATGTTGGGGAGGCTGTGTAGAGACTGAAACGCTTCTATACTGCTGGTGGGAATGTAAAATGGTACAACCTCTTTGGAAAGCAATTTGGCACTTTCTTAAAAAGCTAGAAATAGAAATACCATTTGATCCAGCAATCCCTGTGCTTGGAATATATCCTACCTAAATAAAGGCTGTCAGACAAATAGATACATGTACACAAATGTTCACTGCAACACTGTCCACAAGAGCAAAAAGATGGAATCAACCACGTGCACATCAACAGACGAATGGCTAAACAAGCTATGGTGTGTATGCACAACAGAACACAATGCAGTGATAAAGAATAATGATTATTTTATGAAACATCTCATAACCTGGAATCAACTGGAAGACATTATGCTGAGTGAAATCAGTGAGCTGCAAAAGGATACTCTATAAGACCATTATCATAAGGACTTACGAAACTACCTGCACACAGAAGAAAATACTCTTTGGTGGCTACAAGGGTGGGGAAAAAGGAGAGGGTTATTCATAGATTAGGTACCAAAAAAACCAAATCCAGTAACACCAAGTTGATTCTGACTCATAACAACCCTATAAGACAGAGTATAACTGCTCAACAGAGTTTCCAAGGAGCACCTGGCAGATTCTAACTGCTGAATCTTTTGGTTAGCAGACATAGCACTTAATCACTACACCATCAGGGTTTCCATGGAATAAACAGTCAATAAGAATTCAGTTAGATGAAGGGCCTGACAGCACACAGATCAGTACAACTGGACTACACCACAAGCTAAAAGGTTTTCTAAATTTAACTAAACATTTTAAAGGATAGAACAGCAAGGACGAGGTCTGGGGATCATGTTTTCAGGGGACATCGAGGTCAACTGGCATAACTAGTGTTTTTTCGAGAGTCTTCTGTACCCCATATTGGTGAGTGGCATCTGGGATCTTAAAAGCCAGCAAGCTGTTATCTGAGGAACATCAGTTGGTCCCAACCCACCTGAAACAGATGACAACCAAGAACATCAAAGACACAAAGAATAATGAGGCCAGGAGACAGAAAAACCTGTATGATTGAGCGACTACATCAGCATGATACTAGAACCAGATGTTGCCCAGCTACCACCAAAGACAGCCCAGATAAGGGACACAAAGTAGAGCCTCCAATGCAGCACAAGAAAAAAGGTGTGCAGATCTGCTCTGACTACCTGGAGTATCCCCTAAGAACATGGCTCCTGGACTTGTTGCTAGCCCAGAGCTGAAACCAGTACTGGAGCCAACATTTCAGACAAAAAATGGACTGGACTTGGGGAAACAGGGTGATGCATATGGTGTGTGTACCTTATGGTTTAATATATATATGAGGCTGTCCTACTGGCTTCTTTTCAGAGGAGAGAGGAGAAGGTAGAAAGGAGTAGACAAGTGCTGGCTGAGTAGACACTGTAAGTAAACGGTGAAAAAGAAGATTGCTGTCACAGGCTGAGACCAGATAGTTACAGAGAAGCAGGTTCTTGGAGTTTTATATGGAAAATTGACTTGGATTGTAAGCTTTCTTTTAATCACAATAATTTCTTTTTTTTTTTTTTTTTAAGATTTTTAATCACTTCTGCAAAGATGCTATTTCCAAATAAAGCCACATGCTGAGGTTCTACATGGACATTAATTTGGGGGATGGAAGGACATTATTCATCCCTCTATAAAAAATAAGCTCTGTATCTAACACACATCCTCCCTCTTTCTTCTAGGCATTAAATCCTCCAGTGTGTTGGAGCAGGAAGCATGGAGTCCAAGTGGTGGCAGGGTTGCCCTATGAGTCTGGCTGGCCATACATTCAAGTTTTATTCTAGTTGGATCTACTGGTGATGGTTTGCACTGATCTGATGGTCTCCACCCAGAAGGCGAAGAAGCCCTAGTGACACAGTGGTTAAAGTGCTTGGCTGCTAAATGAAAGGCCAGGGATTTGAACCTCCCAGCCATTCTACAAGAGAAAGATGTGACAGTTTGCTTCCTTAAAGATTATAGCCTTGGAAACCATATGGGGCTGTTCCACTCTGTCCTATGGCATCACTACAAATTATCACTTACTTGACAGCAATGGTACATTGAATTTACTTGGAGAGATGTTTAACTTCACTCCAGTTCAGTCCATGACTGAGAATCCTCTCACAGAAGGGGCAAACTGTGTCTCCACTTTGTCTTTCCCATGATATATGTCCCTAATCTGCTCTTCAAACAGAGCATCTCTTTACTAGATGCTACCTGATATATCCCAAAATTCATACTTGGCCTTCTACAATCCATGCTTCCTCTGTGGAGCCACAGGAACCTGTACAGTATTCTTCCAGGCCTTCCAGGGAGGGTGGGGCATTTCCTCTGTCTTCTTCGACACCTCAACTTGTGGTCACTCCTGTATTGACTTTGGCAGGATACCTCAACAAGAAGCAGGCACCAGTCTGAAAGTTCACAAATGTCCTAACACATCAGAGACCCATGCCAACCTCTCCCCTTCCCTCACCTCACTTAGCTCTACTGTACGCTAATGACCGTGACCATGCAGGGACTTTAAGGCCTCATCTCATCTAACATCTAGCCAACCGTGAATTACCAGTCTCCGGCTGACACCTTCAGGCTCTTCTCGTGTAGTCCACCTTTCACGTGGCTTTGAGGTAGGCAGGTAGACAAAACCAGAAAAGGACAATTCTCCAAAATAAATTCATACTATGGCAGGAAGAAACTAAAGATTCCTTGTAACTGCAAGGGACAGAATAAAACACGTAGTAAAGTACCACTTAACTAAAAAGAAAAAAGAATATATATAAAATCTCTTACACACACACTGGAAATCCTCATGGTGCAGGGGTTAAGTGCTAAGTCATCTAACCAAAAGGTTAGCAGTTCAAATCCACCAGGCACTCCTTGAAAATCCTGTGGGGCAGTTCTATTCTAACCTATAGGTTCACTGTGAGTTTAAATGAACTCAGCGCCAGTGGCTTTTTTGTTGTTGTTAATCTACACATCTGTGTTTAAATATACTCTTTTGAAGGATGCTAGTAACACTACCTCCAGTGAGGATAACCCAGTTGGCATAGGGCAAGAATGAAGAGGCAAACTTACATTGCACTATATCCTCGTTTTGAGTTGTGTCCCACTTGGATATATAACCTCAGAAACTATTTTTAAAAAATTTAAAGGCGTTTAAATATGGATTCTGTTATCAGACACAGTTTCTTCTCGAATATGTACATAGGGTCTATTCTTCCAAAGAGGGTGTCATATCTGTAGATATTCTTGTTGTGTTCTGAGAACAGGCAGGATAAATTTAGCCCTTAAGGGTATCAGTGTTTCAATTTTCTGTGTGATTATGATCTGTAGGAGAAGGGAGAAAAAAAAAAAAGACAACACGGGATTTTTTTGAAAAGCCGGTAAAACATTTCTGTTCTTAAGTAAGTCTCTTAGCAAACATCAAAAGATTTCTCACTACCTTAACATGCAGAGATAAACTGCTTTTCAAAGGCACTACTTATTTTACCAAAAACACAATAAACATCAAGATTCGCAAAGTTTTGTGGGATGTAGCTAGATCAGGACAAGAAGGGAACGTCTGCTTCTTCAAACAAAAGAAGAAAAAGGGAGATTTGGTCCACATCTCTGTTTGAAACTCTTTCCTCTTTACAACTGCTGTGCCAAGTTTCAACCTGAAAACTCGTGGCTGGAACGGATGTGTTGACAGACTTTTATCTAGGGACCTGTGAATAGAACACACTCATTCTGGGCCAGGTGTGTTGGGGATTTTTCATTATTTTAAAGGTGCCACAAGCATTTGTTAAAGAAACTCATAGCCTTAATAACACTAATTCGGGGCAATATGCAAGTTTACTTAGCTTATAAAGTCCTGCATGTTAAAAACCATGCTACTCAGCCATACATATGTAATATTAATGAGATGAAAATGAGTGTGCTTATTAAACAGTCTCAATAAGCCCACAAAAGTGTTTTATGCACATCGTTGATAAAAGGGCAAAAAGTTAAGAAAAAAAATACATGTATTTTGGGCTCTTCTGCCTCTCAGACTATCTTCCACTTCAGAATCTTTTTTCCTTCCACCTGGTTTTTTCAGTGGCAGGAATACAAACTTGTACCGCCAGCTTGGAGTTTTTTGCCGAAATTGAAAATTTACAGAGATCATGATGATGGTTGACACACACACTAGCCACTGAAAAACCTCTCCTGTGGTCGGTGCCTTTGTTTCTAGTTGAACAAGACAGAAATGTCTATTTTTTTTATTACAAGCCAATATAGCCCCATTCCTCTGCTTCTACTCTCTTAAAAGCAACAGGAAAGTCTTGCCAGGTTTTTTGTATTATTGAGCAATTCTATCTACTTTTTTAGGAACCCTGATGGCACTATGGTTAAGCACTCAGCTGCTAACCACAAGGTCCATGGTTCCAACCCACCAGTCCTTCTGCAGGGGGAAAGATGTGGTCGTTTCCTCCTATAAAGACCTGCAGCCTTGGAAACTTATGGGGCAGTTCTACTCTGTGCAGTGGGGCACTATCAGTTGGAATCAACCCGACAGCAATGGCTTTGGTTTTGGTAATGACATTTTTCCCCTACTGCAGCCCTAATTTTAGCATGTTATTGGGACTGATTCAGTGTGGCATTTGAGCTGCTTTCCGTTTGGCCAGATGATGTCACATCCATGCTTAGAGTCCTCACACTGCTCCCCACCTTGCTCAGAGTAAAAGCTGAAGACCTTGCCAGGGATGGGGAGTCCCTAGCTGCATAAGACTTCATCTCTTCACACCAATGGACACATGCACAAGAATGTTTATCGCAGCACAGTCTACGACAGCAAAAAGATGGAATCAACCCAGATGCCTAACAACAGATGAATGGATAGGTAAACTATGGTATATACACTCAACAGAGCACTATGCAATGATAAAGAATAATGATGATTCCAGGAAACATCTCATAACCTGGTTTCAACTGGAAGACATTATGTTGAGTGAAAGTAGTCAGCGACAAAAGGGCAAATGTTGTGTGAGACCCCTATGATAAGAATTCAAAAACAGACTCATGTATAGAAGAAAAGACTCTTTGACGGCTGTAAGGGAGGGGAGGGAGGGAAGGAGGGCGAGCGGGGAGGGTTTACATTAGATAGTTGGTAGAAATTTGATTGGGCTAAGCTGGTGATAGCACACATTAGAAACAAGAACAATATCAAGTGGACTTCAACATAACTTGAATATTCCTTCCATCTTAACCCAATATTGCAAGGCCAGAGTAGCTGGGGCAGGGGGCAGGGGACCATGCTCTTAGGTGAAATCGAGGCCAATTGGCACAACTAGTATTTTGCTAAGAGGGCTCTCTGCACTCCACATTGGTGAGTGACGTCTGGGGTCTTAAAAGCTGCCAAGCTGTCATCCGAGGGCACAGCAAATGGTCCCAACTCAGCAGGAATGGATGCTCACTGAGGACCAAAATGACGTGGGGGAAAGACAACCCAGAAGATAGAGAAACCCACATGAGTGGGTGCCTACATCGACTTGGGACTGGAAGAACTGGATGGTGCCCAGCCACCACCAGTGATAGCCGCAATGGAGCTCGCTGAGTCTCACTGGCAACACAAGAATAAAAAGGGGCGCACCCTGAGATCTCCACTAAAAGACCACAGCTGATGGTCCAACAGTTTCCAGGTTCCCCTGGGAGCATGGTGCCTGGTCCTGATGTCGCCCTTGACCATAAATCATAATGAAGGTCCACTCTTTGGACACGAATGGATTGGACTTGGTGATGCAGAGTGACTATATATTGGATGTACTTTATGGTTCTATGCATCTATAGGATATAATCCTGCTGACCTCTGGCTGGAGGAAGGAGAGTGGGTGGAGAGGAGGGGAAAGGAGACTGTTAGGAGGATGAGACATGTATGGAGCAGAGAGGAATAGTGTGCTGTCACCAGGCAGGTAGAGCAGCAGAAGCTGTATATAGGTAGGCATGTAAATTTATACATGAATGTACATTTTCACTCAGTCATAATAAAAAAAAAAGACTTCACCTCTACCAGCTCCTCCCTCTGCTCTGGCCACTGTGTACCCCTCACTGAACTAGGGTATCCCCGCCTCAGAATCCCTGCAGTAACCAGTTTCAGTTGGAACCCTTCGTCCAGAGAGAACATAGTGCCTTCAACTCTTGGCTCCAAATTCACCTTCTCTGTGAGTCTTTCCTCAAACACACTATGTAAAACTGTGACAACTCCCTCTCCCTAGTAATCCCACTGCTCCTCTGTTTATTCTGTTTTTCTCCACAGAACGTTACCTCCAGACATACTATAATATTAACTTGTCTATGTTCCTATCTCTATTCTAGAAACGAACTAGAATGGAAATTCCATAAGGGCAGGGATTCTTGTCTGTTTTACTCACTACCATATTTCCAGCCCCTAGGTGTTAGGTGCACAGTAAGTCAGGGACAGAACCTGGCAGCCTTGCACAACACAGCTTGCCATCCACAAGGCCCTGGAGCAGCAGGGGCCTGTCGGGGTCTCAGTGCTTACAAACTACCTGTGTGCTGATCTATCACACTGCAGTCATCAGAGATGCTCTAAGAAGTCCAGGAAGTGTTCTTTTTGACTCTGTTTTGCTGTTGCAGTTTTATTTTTCATACATAATAAGCAGGTGATAGGTACGGTCACAACTGACTTGACAGTCACGGGTTTGTTTTTTTCAGTTTTAGGTACTGTACAGAGAGAAGAATGTCTGATTCTGTAAAAGCAGAAATCCTCACCAATTTCACCAAAATCTGTGTGAATTCCTCTAAACTAAGAGATCGTCTAGGATCTATTGTTCTGCCAAATACTTTGAAACCTATACTGGTAAAATATCACTCATGCCTAAACACTATTCTTTCTCAATTTTTTCTCAAATTCAAATAAATGTGAAAATGATTTCTTAGGAGAAATTCTATAGGCAAATTCACTGATAATTAAGAAAGAATCTAAAATATTAAACCTCCATGTGTTTTATAAATACAAACCAAGGAAAAGTCAAAAAAATTTCAAATTTTTGGAAATACATTGCTGATTCTTCATGCCACTCTTCACTCATTCCAACCATGGGATTATTTAGAAGACTACTCTTTTAAATGTAACATATTACAACACACCTCAAGCTGATATGTTCCTTGCTGCAGCTGCCAAACCTTAGCAAGGCCATTTGTTTTCCTTTTGTTCTTCATAATTCACATGGATTTGACAATACAATGGTTGGTACTGTAGTGAAGCTACACATCCTGGGAGAAGATATTCTTCTTGGCAAGTTAAGAGCTGAATAGGATTACAGATGCCTCTTTACACTGTAGCTCTTACAATTTGCAATGAAACATTAGAAATATTGAAAGATGAGAGTTACATCTACTTTCTTAGGACTACCTTCACTTGCTTTCCACCCACCACACACACAGACATTTTAGTTTGTAAGCATGCCAAATCCTATGCTTCTGTAATTGTATTCCTAGTATTTCCAGTCAGGATAATGTTGCATCCAATGCAAAAATTCAGAATAAATATTTGTAGACCAGTTTTATCCTGGCTGACAAAAAGGTTTGCTTTAATATTATCAACCATAAGGATGGAATATCCAAAAACCCTCATCCCAGAAGCTACAGCAAGATACACTTTTTAAATACACTTTGTATTTTGAGATAATGTAGAGTCACATGCATTTGTAAGAGATAATACAGAAAGATCCCACATAGTATTTACTGAGTTTCCCCACCCTACACATCTTGCAAAACTATGGTACAATATCACAACTTAGATACATTCAGGGGGACGAATAGGAGAAAGTATGTCTATGCCATCTTCCAGAAGCTCTTTCACATGCTAATTTTTAAGAGCACAATGTATAAAGCACAAAATGTTCACAAAGCAAGCATTAGTGTCAGTGCTAGGTCCCTGCATGCTCCATTTTTACACAAATGACATCTCTTCTGTAAATCCTTTCCTGAATTACCTACATCAGAATGAATTACTCCTTCCTTCATGTGCCCATAGCACATAACTGACTCTTTTGTGATGCCTTATAATCATCCAACGGTCTCATTTTTGCTTTTGTAAGTAAGGCAGCCTGAGAATGAAGACCATGTTGAACTATCAACATCTAAATGTCTAATGATAGATATTTATTACTCACATAACATGGGGCACCTAGTGGGCACTGGGTAAGTATTTGTTAGCTAAATAAATAAATTAAGATCTACTCAGTACTTACCCATATGTTCCAGAAGTCAGTAAGGGTTTGTTAAATAGAACTAAATTGTTTCAACATCTGTCAGCTCAGTCAATTCACAATTATTTCTTCCCATGGGGAAACGAGACGCTCACAAATATATCCAAAGTGTGATTACTGAGGATTAGTATGTTTTCTACATTAACAATTAATCTATTATTTATTTAAAACTGTATGGCCAGACCCGTGCATAGCACAAAAGACTTAAAAATTAGGATAGTTTGGCCTCAGAGGTGTAACACATATGTTGGTGACCAAAGGATATGCAAAAATCAAAGAGTAAATAACCAAGTGTTGTGTGGTGTAGTACAAACAGTGAGTAAAACAAAAATGTAGGGGGAAAAGGAGAGAATATAAGGACCAGATAATCAGAGGGAACTTCACGAAAGAAGTAGGACTTCTGTCAGGCTTTGAAGAATAGTTAAGATTGAGTTAGGCAGAGAAAAGAGCAACAAGAAGCCCATTTCAGGATAGGGAACAGTATAGAAGGACACAAGGACAGAAATAAATTTGCCGTAAGTGGGAGAATGAAGGAAATCATGCAGCAAAAGGAGATAAGGCTGTACATTACAGTTCAGAATGGACACACCACTAAATGAGAAGTCAAGAAATCACTGTTTTCTGAACTGCAACGCAATTTACAAAGTTTTTCTAACACACATTGTTTAATGTAAGCCTCTAAATATCCCTGATGAAACACAGAGGAGGAACCTGAAGTGACTTGAATGTAGGTCTTTAGACTCTCACCCTTGTGTTGTGTATACACAGTCCTCTTTCTGTAATGTTACAAACTATTCTTTTGAGGGGAAAAAAAAATCGTCATTTTCCCCCAGTGATACAAATCTGACAAAGTTTAGAAAGATGCATTAGAAAGCAGTGAATAGAAAATTGGTGAGGATCCTAACCAAAAGGCGGTAGTGAATACAGGTAAGAAAGGAGTAAATCCGCAAGGTACCTCAGAAGAGGCAGATGACTATCTTCTGAGGAGGAAAGAAGTCAAAGAGAAAGTCAGAGTTTCTATCGTAAGCACTGAGGAAAATACTGCTACCTAGCTAGGGTCGCCATGAGTCGGATCCGACTCGATGGCACTTGGCTTGGCTGGCAGTCAAGTGAATCGGAAAATAAAGATAGTTTGTTTCTGAACACTGAGTTTCAGAAACTATATCCTTTAGGATTGTAGAAACACAAGACAAAAGAAAGGCAACAAGCAGTGAATGCTGTTCAATGAGGGCTGTTAAAGCAGTAATCCTTAATCTCACTGGAGGCTAGAAGTCACAGCCACACTTGAACTACAACCTGGTTGTCATGGATCAAATTGTGCCCCTCCCCCCCAAAACAGGTGTAGCCATCTGGCTGGGCCATGATTGTCTGTTTCCTGTGATTGTCCTTCATTTTGTGATTTTCTTGTACTGTATGTTGAAAGACTAGGGAGGGACTGTGAATCCCTTTATAAGATCACCTCCCTGCTCCAACTGTACGGGAAGTTTTAGTATAGCTTGCACTACCCTTAATCCTTTCATCCTGCAAGAGATAAAAGGAAAGGGAAGCAGGCAGAGAACTTGGAACCTCACACCATCAAGCAACAGCACTGGAAGAAGAGTGCATCCTTCCCACCCAAGGTTCCTGCACCAAGATGCTCCCCGGACAAAGACTGATGTACAACTGGACTTTCCTCCAGACCCAACCAGGGGGAAAGTCTTCCCCTGGAGCAGACATCTGGAATTTGGACTCGTAGCCTACCGGACTGTGTAAGAATAAACTTTCCCATATTTCTGTTAGAGCAGCCCCAGCAGACTAAAAACAGTGGTCAGCTCAACAAAGATGGCTCCAGGTACCTTGTAGTAGACAACAGTAGTTACAGTTTTTGACTTCTCAACACATTTCCCAATTTCCTACTTTCTTTTTCTTTCAGATACTCCTCCCTGAGCCCTACAACCCAGTTTCCAAACTGGCTCTCAACCACAGTATCGTCCCTTACCCTACACTACACGTCCAAACTACAGAGACAGGCTGACTCAAGCAAAGCCAACTGGAATATTTCCTGGTTGTCGCAAAGAAAAATCCTGCTTCTACTGAGATGGTTTGGATGTAAATCTAGAACTTTAGGTACTCATCTTGTCTATCTCACACTGACAGCCTGTCTGTAGAAGGAAAATAGTACATACAAGCCGAACTAAGACGAAGATAAGAAAGTTAGAGGTGAACCTGTATCACATCATTTAAGCCCTGCACCCAGCAATGCCTCAAGCCTGCTGTACCTTTAAACTCTCCAATTATGCAAGTTATAAAGTATCTCATTTGGTTTAACTTATTTTAGTTGGTGTCTTAGTTATATAGTGCTTCTATAAGAAATACCAAAGGTGAGTGGCTTTAACTAACAGAACTTTATTTTCTCACAGTTTAGGAAGCTAAAAGTCTAAATTCATGGTGCCAGCTCTAAGAGAATTCTCTCTGCTCACTCTCTCTCTCTCTCTCTCTCTCTCCTCTTCCCACTCTGGGGGAAGTTTCTTGTCTACTTTCAATTTCCATTCCTAGCTTCCTTTGCAATCATGTGGCACATATCTTCCTTTCCATCTGTGCTTGCTTGTTCTTTTATATCTCAAAAAAGGCTGATTTAAGACACGTGCTACACTGATATTACTTCATTAACATGACAGTGAAAAAGCACTACCAAATGACATTATAACCGAAGATACAGGGGTTAGAATCTATAACACATACCTTACGGGGACACAGTTCAACCCATAATGGCTGGATTACATTCACTATCAACCACATGTTTTGATTCATCTCCAAACTCATCATTTTCCCAAATCTTCTGTAACTCGGGGTTTTCTTCTTTATGCTAATAACCTCATAACTGCCACTGTCACTTGGGCCAAAAACACAAAGTCATCTTTTCATTCTTCCACATATTCAATCAGGAAGTCATAAAGCTCATCATTCTACCCTCCTCCTACTTCTCTCCCTACCAAAACAATTTTCACTTCAATTCTGGTTTTCCTTATCTCTCTCACTTAGCAATAGCATCATACCTAGTTCATTTTAATTACCACCTTCTCCTTGAAATCTTCCCTTATACACCCTGGCCAAATCAGTCTCCTTGCTTTGGGTGTTCCTTTTTCCCCTTTTGCCATTCTTCACCCTACTCTCCTGCTTAACCATCTTGATAAAGCTCAGGCAAGATCTCTTCCAGGACACTTTAACTCATCTGGCCTTTCTTCCCAGAGGTTGTGTTGAACGTCCTCTCTCTGATTCCTTAGCACTTTCTACTTACCTCCTTCAAAGTTTTTCACAATCTGAATTATACTAATTATGTCACTAGGCTTCAAGCTTTTCAAGGGAAAGATCAATGTCATAGATATGATCTGAATAATATATAGTAGGAATTTAACAAATGCCTTTGAACTGATAAAGTGAACTGTGTTTTTTCCTTCATCCTTAGCATCCCCATCACTCATCACATGTGTATCATACAGTAGCAGCTAGACTGATATTGGCTGTATCAATGAAGGGCCTCCCAACCTCTAGTCTATCTAAAATTCTATCTACCCAACACATCATTTCAGATTAATCTTGACTGGTAACCATACTTGGTGTTAGTTAACAGTTTGAACAATGTTTTAATTAGCACCTTAGTTTGTCTTTGCCTTTCCTCCTTAACACCTTGCCTGTTCCTCAAAACTAATTTTTAATGTTTTCTGTATTTGTGCCAGGGTACAGAATATCACCATTCATATTTATATAATCATACCAAATGCCTCCACTACAAATTAAGGCAATCTTACCTCAGCTGAGTACTCTGCATTACTGGGCAATCCTTATATTTATCTTTAGTTGTCTCCTATTAAATTCATCACAGCAGCTGCTACAAAATTTTTCCATTCTCCATAAGCTCCAAATTCCATCCTTTCTCCCCTCATACACAATAAAATCTCCTCTCTTCTACATAACTAAGGGAACTATATTATGGCTATGAGATGCAATGGCTTTCTTCATCCTCATCTCAAAAATGTCTCTATCCCTTGACCCATACACTCTCTTAGCTTCTGTTGCAGTGAAAGAAATGTCCCCTTACCTTTCTGAAGCCAGATTCTCTATCCATCCTGTACCAATTACTTAACTTTTCTTCATTTCCTTGGCTCCTTGCCTTCACCCTATAGCAGTATTTACCTCTCCTCCATCAAAAGATTTTAATATTACATTATTAGCTAACATCTGTTGAACATTCACAATATTGAAAGTGATGCTGTATGAAGTATATATAAAAAGTATATATATAAATATAATATATATATATAGCCAAGTGCCATCGAGTCGAATCTGACTCATATATAAAGTATATATATATATATGTATATATATATATATTATTTCTCTGAATCCTGACAATAATCTTTGATGTCCATGCTACTGGCAACCTTGGTGGTATAGTGGCTAAGTGCTACAACTGCTAACCTAAGGGTTGTCAGTTAAAATCCACCAGGCCATCCTTGGAAACCCTACAGAGCACTTGTACTCTGTCCTATATGGTCACTATGAGTCAGCATGGACTCAACAGCAGTGGGTTTGGTTTGATTTTTTAGTTACATTGTCAATAGAAACCATGGTGGTATAGTGGTTAAGAGCTATGGCTTCTAATCAAAGGGTTAGCAACTTGAATCCACAAGATGTTCCTCTGAAATTCTATGGTTCAGTTCTACTTTGTGCTAAATAGTCACTGTAAGTCAGAATGGACTTGATGGCAATGGCTTTTTGGCTTTTTCTTTTTTTAATTGATAATGAGGTCGGTGAAACTGGGGAATTTGTTGCTAGTCAAATAACTTTCTCCTTCAAGATACACTCAGAATTTTCCAAAGAAAAATTAAACTTCCATGACTCTTCTCCCAAATTTCCTTCCTCTCTTCCTCTGTGTTTCCTCAGCATGTGTCCAAAACTGTCATTGTTGAAAGAGCCAACAAACTATAATTTGGCTCTTTGAAAGGATCAACACAATCAACAAACCACTAGACAAACTGACAAAATAAAAACAGAAGAAGACACAAATAACCCAAATAAGAAATGAAATGGGGGATATTACAACACATCCAACTGAAATAAAAAGAATCATAATAGACAAAGCCAAGTGCCATCAAGTCAGATCTGACTCACTATGAAAAACTGTACTCCAGTAACTTTGAAAACAGACAAATGTCAGGAAACCCACTACATACCTAAACTAATACAACTGAGATAAAAAATCTGAATAGACTTATAACAAGAAAAGAAATTGAAAGGGTAACTTTAAAAAAAAAAAACTCTCAGGAACAACAAAAAGAGCCCTGGTCCAGATGGTTTCACTGGTGAATTCTATGAAACATTCAGAGAAGAACTTATACCAGTACTATTCAAACTATTTCAGAATACAGAAGGGATACTTCTGAATTCATTCTATGAAGTCAGCATAACACTGATACCAACCAGGCAAAGATAACACAAAAAAAGAAAATTACAGCATCTCTCATGAATATAGGTGTAAAAACTCTCAACAAAAATATAGCCAATAGAATTCAGCATCAAATAAAATATATATACATATGTACATCACAACCAAGTGAAATTTATATCAGGCATGAAAGTATGTTTCAAAATTAGAAAAATCAATCAACATAATCCACTACACAAATAAAACAAAAGAAAAAAATCACATGATCATGTCAGTGTAGAAAAGGCATTCAATAAAGCCTAACAAAAAAGGAAAAATAAGGATAAATAATCCAATTAAGCAACAGGCAAAGTTGACAAACAGACATTTCTCTAAAGAGGATATCCAGGCAGCCAAAAGACACATGCAGAATTGTTCATGATCATTAGCTATTAAAGAAATTCAAATCACAAGTACGATTAGATACCATCTCACCCCATAAAGGTTGGCCATGATCCAAAAAACACAAAATAACAAATGCTGAAGAGGCTGTGGAGCAATGGGAACCCTCCTACACTGCTAGTGGGATTGTGAAACAGTACAGCCTCTTTGGAAAACAATCTGGCACTTTCTTACAAAGCTGGAAACAGATATACCATTTGATCCTGTAATTCTACTGCTTGGAATTTATTCTTCAGAAACAAATATTGTCACATGAACAGAAACATGTATATTAATGTTTGTTGCAGAACAGTCCACAATAGCTGAATGATGGAATCAACCCCGATGGCCATCAGCAAATGAATGGATAAACAAATTACAGTACATACACTCAATAGAACACTATGCTATGATAAAAAACAATGATGATTTTAGAAAACATCTCATAACATGGTCTCATTTGGAAGAGATCATGCTGAGTGAAATCAGTCAGTGTTAAAAGAACAAATTTTGTATGAGACCCCTTTTATAAGGACCTAAAAAGAGACTTATCCACAGAAGAAAATGACTGTGTTGGCTACAAGGGTGGGTGGGGGCCGAGGGTTTATCACAAATGAGATAACTGATAGATGTTAGAAATTTTATTCTTTTGCTACCATTAATAAAATTCTAAATAAAATAAAAAATAAAACCTAACATTCACTCCCAATTTAAAAAACAAAAACAAAAAAAACTCTTAATGAACGAAATAGGTATAGAAGAGAAATTCTTCAATGTAATAAAAGGAATTTATACAAAATCAACAGCCAATGTTATTCTTAATGGAAAGAAGCTGAAAACATCCCCCTTGAGAACAGCAACAAGACAAGGAGCCCTTTATCACAACTCCTATTTAACATTGTATTGGAAGTCTTAGCTAGAGCAATAAGGCAAGAAAAAGAAACAAAGAGCATCCAAATGGATAAGGAATGAGTAAAACTGTCCTTATGTGTAAAAGACATGATGTAGAAAAACCTAAAGTCTACACAAGAAAACTATTAGAACTAATAGAAAGATTCAGTACAATAGCAGGATACGAGATCAACATACATAAATCAGTTGGATTCCTATACACCAATAAAGACAACTACAAAAAGGAACATTTATAATAGCCCCTAAAAAAATTAACTACTTAAGACTACCATGGACTTAAAAGACCTACACAAATAAAACTATAAAACACTACTATAAGAAACCAAAAGAGACCTACATAAATGGAAAAAATATACTATACAGATGGATAGACAGACTCAGCATCATGAAGCTGTCAATTTCATTAAAAAGAATCTACAAATACAAAGCAATCCTGATCCCAAAACCAACAACATTCTTCAGTGAGATCGAACAACTAATCATTTATTTGGAAAGGGAGCAGACCCTGGGTAAGCAAAGCACTACTGAAGAACAATGAAGCAGGAAGACTTCCACTATCTGGGCTCAGAACCTACAATACAGCTACAGTAGTCAAGACAGATTAGTGCTGGTACAACACAGGCACGTTGATCAATGGAACAGAATCGAGAACTCAGATGTAAATCCATCCACCTACAGTCACCTGATCTTTAACAAAGGTTCAAAGTCAACTAAATGGGAAAAAGATAGTCTTTTTGAAAAATGGCATTGGCAAAACTGGATAGCCCTTTGCAAACAAAAAAAGGAAGAGAACCCATACCTCACACCATACACAGAAAGTAATTCAAAATGGATCGAAGATCTAAACATAAAACCGAAAACTATAAAGATCATAGAAAGAAACGGTGAACACCAGGGGCTCTAATACATTACACAAACAAAAAATAAACCCTAACAAACAATACATAAGCTCCAGAAGATACTCTAGATAACTGGGATCTTCTAAAAGTGAAACCCTCATGCTTATCAAAAGACGTCATCAAAAGAGTAGAAGGAGAACCTACCAAATGGGAAACAAAAATTTGAGTATAACAACCGTAGGAACATCCAGCACTTCTATACCCAAAACACAAGTATTCCCATTAAAAAATGGGCAGAGGATATGAACAGACATTTCACCAAAAAAGACATTAGAGCAACTAAAAGACATGTGAGGAAATGCTGGAGATCACCAACCATTAGAGAAATGCAAATTAAAACTACAATGAGATACCATCTTCTCCAACATTACTGGCATGAAACAAACAACAAAAGTTCAGAAAATATCAAAGATTAGAGAGGCTTCAGGGAGATTGTGTACTATTGGTGGGAATACAAAGTGGTACAATCATTTTGGAAAATATTAGGATGCATCCTTAAAAAGCTATAAAAGGAAATTCCATGTGATACAGCAACTCCACTACTAAGAGTATATCCTCGAGAAATAAAAGATGTCACATGAGTAGGCATAAGTACACTCATGTTAATTGAAGTATTGTTTACAATAGCAAAAAATGGAACCCATCTAGAAAATACACACTATGAAATACTATGGAACAATATTTGCAAAATATCCCACAACACAGATGAATCTGGAGGGCATTATGGTGAGTGAAATAAGTCAAACACAAAAGGACAAATATTGTATAAGACCACCATTATAAAAACTCATGAAAAGGTTTACATAGAGAAATAAACAATCTGTGATGGCTATGATGGAGGGGAGGGGGAAACACTGAACAGACAATTGGTAAGTGGCAACTTTGTAACAGGCAAAATCGTACACAGGACCATGGAAGCCAGTACAACTCGACCACGGGAAGGTTATAGAAGCTTGATTAACACATCCAAACACCCTGAGGGACTGAATTACTGGGCTGAAGGCTGGAGACCACAGTGTTGGGGGAAATCTAGCTCAAATGGTATAACATAATTTACAAAGAAAATGTTCTACATCCCTGCTTTGGCGATGAATATTGGAGGTCTTAAGTCTGTGAGTATATAAGCCCAAGAGACAGAAAGGGCCATATAAATCAGAGACCACATCAGCAGGAGGCTAGAACTAAATGGTACCCGGCTACCACCAATATCTGCCCTGAAAGGTAACACAACAAAGGGCCCCTGATGGAAAAGGAGACAAGCAGGGTACAGAACTCAAACTCTAGTAAAAAGACCAGACCTGATGTCTGACTAACGAGAAAGTCCTTGGAAGACATGGCCCCCAGACTCTATGTTAGCCCCAAACGGAAACCATTCCAGAAGCCAACTCTTCAAAGATTGAACTGGACTATTAAAACATAAGATGACACTGGTGAAGAGTGTGCTTTGTGACCTAAATAGATACATGAGACTAAATGGGCAGCTCTACTTTGGAGGCAAGATAAGAAGGCAGAAGAAGACAGGGGCTGGATGAATGGATGCAGGTAATACAGGGTAGAAAAGAGGAGTGTACCATCACACTGTGGGGAGAGCAGTTAACGTCACAATACAATGTATGCGTAAGTTTTTCTATGACAAACTGAGTTGAATTGTAAACTTGCACTTAAGGCACAATAAAAGTTTTTTGTGTGTTTCTTTTTTAAAAAAAAAATTTTAAAGCCTATGAATGGCCATCTGAGATACTCCAGTTGTCCTATGCCATCTGGAGCAAGAGACAACAAAGAAAATCAAAGGCACAAGAGCAAGAGTAGTCCAGAAGACTAATGAACCACAACTACCACAGCATCAACCAGATTGGGTCCAGCACAACCAAACGTACCACAACCGACTGTTCTGACAAGGATCGCAGTAGAGGGTCCAGGACAGAACTGGAGAAAGATGTAGAACAAATTTTAACTCACACACACACACACAAAAAAAAAAACAGACTTACTGGTCTGACAGAGACTAAGGAAACCCTCAGAGCACAGCCCCAGGACACCCTTTCAGCTGAGTACTGAGGTTCACCCTTCAGCCAAAGATTAGACAGGCCTGTAAAACAAAATGAAACAACAGCCCAGAGCAAGGATGAGAAGGCAGGAGGGGACAGGAAAGCTGGCAATGGAAAACCCAAGGTCTAGAAGGGGACAGTGTTAACACATCACAAGATTGGTAACAAACACAAAACAGTATGTGTCTTAAACTGTTCGATGATAAACTAAATTCCTCTGACATCTTCATCTAAAGCAGTTCTTTTTAAAAAAAAAGTGTCAAAATCTTCATTGCAGCAATCAGAGACTTACAATTGTTTTTTTCTTTGTCAACAAGGATAGGAAGACACACACACACTCATACACACACAACACCACTATTAATACTATTCAGTAAACATCTGTTAAAATGTTGAAAAAATGAATTCAATCCTTTGAAGTAAGTTTTTTAAAATAGCAGCATTGGCCTTTTGTTTTTCTCAGCTGCTATCACTTTTGTAATTTTCCAGACACGCAGCTTTTGAGGACTGTGCAAAAGAAACTAACGCTCTGCCTAGGTTATCTTGAGTTTGAAGGGCACTCACAGCCTGCAGAGTTTCTTTTAGCCACCTAACCTAATTCCGTGGTCCAACAGCTTGGCACAGCCTCTGTGGTCTTCAAGAGGAATTCTGCTTGAACAAGAGGAACAAGATCAAATCCAGAAAGGAAGGGCTTGTAACAGCATCAGCTGAAGTGCTTCCCCATCAGACAGGGCAGAGCTGACACCAGGTCAGCTGAGGAAACAAACATTTCTTCCATTGACAAGTGTTTCACTGGACATTTTGAGAATCTAATGTCATGTGTGCAGATGCAAATGCCTGAAGAGTTGCTTACAGTGTAGTTTGTGCCAGACAGGATCCAATGCCAAGCCAGCACACAGCCTCCCATTATTCTGCTGGGCTCATCTTTGAAAGACGTTTCAGGTCTCCCTGAGCCTTGTAAATTTCCACTTCCAAAGGCTCAAATGTGTTATCAAAGTACAATTCTTCTTTCCTCACAAGTAGAGAACTGTCCTCCCCCTGCCAGTCTCTGTTACTGTCTACCATGGCTCAGAAAAGTGTCTGGAGAAATGACCTGAAAGGCGATTACTCCATCTCTAGGAAGGTGCAGTAGCTTCTGGAAAACCAACAAAAAGGAAATACCAGACCTCCAGTCCCTGCTCAGAAACTAGATCTTACACCCACTGCCGCCAAGTCAGGTCTGAATCATAGCGACCCTAGAGGTCAGAGTAGGCCTGCCCCACAGAGTTTCCAAGGAGCACCTGGTAGATTTGAACTGCCAACCTTCTGGTTAGCAGATGTAGCATTTAACCCACAATGCCACCAGGGTTTCCACTAGACCTTAGCTAATTATTTCAAAGTTAGACCCAGCTAAATGACAAGTCCATCTCAACATATCACATGCAAGGACATAGTTCATGCTTAGGAGGATAAACAAGGAAATACTACAGAAGGACAGTGGGTAATCTATTCTTCTTTAAGAATTGGGCTGTCAACACTCTGCCTTGAAAAATACAACACAGAAAGAGATTCCATTACCACAAGTTATCATGATGTTCTCACTTTGTCTTCTTCCTGTTATCAGATAACCTCTCCAAAAGAAATTTTAAAATGCTAAAAGTCCTAAATTGGAAATAGACATTAAGAGCATTGCTCATGTTTCATGTTCTAAAAAAAACAAACTAAACCCATTGCCACTTCCGACTCAGAGCAACCCTACAGTACAGAGCAGAACTGTCCCATAGGATCCAAAAAGTACCTAGTAGTAACTGTTGACCTTTTGGTTAGCAACTGTAGCTGTCAACTACTATGCCACCATGGCTTCCTGTTTCATGTAAATGAAACCTAAGTCAAGAAAAGAGTCATTAAAAAAAAAAAAGAAAGAGAAAGATTTATAAATAAAAGTGCTGCCAATCTTTTATGTTTGGTAATATTTTTTAAAATTTTTATCCAATGTTCTCCACTGTATGAAAAGCCATAAGAAAATTAATAGCACTTATTAATGAGTTCATTCATTTATTAATGCTATACTATTAACAACCTGTTCAGAGTGACTGCACTACTTTAAATACGCAGAGTCATACTTGGCCTCACAAACTTAGTGAAAGAGAACACAAATAACTACCATACATAACAAAAGAAAATAAATTCATAAGTGTTTCTAATAAATTCATGACAAAATATTACAGGATTAAATCTCAAAAGAGTGAGGAAAGAATAACAGAGAAGATAGTAGTTAAGCTCCTCCTTGCCAGATGAATGAATTTCCACATTTGGGTTAGGAGGGTAGTTTCAGTTAAAAAAACAACCGTAAGTAAAGGTGTCAGCATTTATAATATGTTCCAGAAATGATAAACATTCTAGAGAACGCTGGGTGTCATAAAGCACTGGGGAGAACTTCAAACACACACACACACGCAGACACACTCACATACCACAATTGAATTCCTAGCCCATTTCAGACCTATCAGTGCAGAACCTCCCAGAAGCTGGACAAGATTCCTGAACTGTAATTTTGAAAAGCTTTTCAGACGATGTGAAGAGCACCTGAAAGTGAAGACTACATGGAGGGGTACGGTATATGGCTTCACTTAAAAACATTTTTTAATGCCAAATCCTTAACCTTAAATGTCGTATATTATGCACTTAGATTTCATTCCACAGATAATTTCTCAAAATTCAGGTCTTTTGAGAAGGGAAGTAGCTGATCTAGTCTATGGCCCAACTCTTAATGCAATGTAGATGATGAAATAATTTAAAACATTATTCTAGACCAAAGAAGAGGCCTGGTAGCACAGTGGTTGAAGCATTCAGCTGCTAACAAAAAGTCAGTTGGTTAAAACCCACCAGCTGTTCTGGTGGGAGGAGGAAGAGTGTAGCAGCCTGATTCTACAAAGATTTATAGCCTTGAAAACCCTGTGGGAGCAGCTTTACTCTGTCCTCTTGGTTCACTATGAGTTGGAGTTGACTCAACGGCAATTGGTTTGGGGCTTGCCAGGCCAAGGCAAGAAATAATAAGTGCTAGAATTAAGGGAAATGACTGACCCCAAAAAACCAAACCCACTGAAGTCAAGTCGATGTCAACTCATAGCCACCCTATCAGTAGAGTAGAACTGCCCACAGTTTCTAAGGAGCACCGGGTGGATGTGACCCGCCAGCCTGTTGGTTAGCAGACATAGCACTTAACCACTACGCCACGAGAAAAGAAGAAAATATCAGAAGTGATCACAGTAGATTAAACAGCTCTTGGAGAGTTCATAATTTTGGACAATGAGGGAAAGCAGCGAGTTAAGGATAACCTCCCAGGGTTTTGCGCAAGCAGACAATACTGAACCTAAAATACCAATGAATAACAATAGTGGCTAACACTGCCTGGAGGGCAGTGTTAGTTCAGAAGCAGAATTGCTGCCTTCTAATCAGAGGATTCAGTTTCATTCCTAGCTAGTGCACCTCACACGAAGCCACCACCTGTGAATTGAGGCTTTCATGGTGCTATGATGCTTAATAGGTTTGGGCAGAACTTCCAGACTAAGCCTAGGAAGAAAGCCTCAAGATTTCTTCTGGAAGAAAATCAGCCCATGAAAACCCTATGAGTCATAATGGTCTGATCTGCAATCTGTCATGGGAATGGCACAGCACCAGGTAACATTTCATTCAGTTGTGCCTGAAGTCACTATGAGTCAGGAGCTGACCCAGCTGTACCTAACAATAACACTGACTTACTTAGCACTTAGCTTTCCAACAATCCTATAGGGAAGGACACTAGTTTCTTCTGCTAATGTAACAATTATAACAAAGTTGGTGGCTTAAGCATACAACTTTACCTTACAGTGCTGTAGGTGAGAAGTCTGACATTAGACTCACTGGGCAAAATCAAGGTGTTGGCAGGGCTGCACTCCCTTCTAGAGGCTCAAGAGGTAATATGCTTCCTTGCCTTCCAACTTCCATACACCACTCGCATTCCTGACTTCCCTGTCCTCTGTCTTCAACGTCAGTAGCTTTGTATCTCTCTAACCATTCTTCCATAGCCACATCTCTCTGGCTCTCTGACTCCTTCTTCTGCCTCCCTCTTCCATTTTTAACAGCCCCTGTGATCACATTGGTGTACCCAGATCATCCAAGATGAGGCATGAGATTAACAATCTTAATGTCATCTGCCACATTAATTCTTCTTTGTCATGTAATCTAACATATCACTGTTTCTTAGGATTAAGACAGAGACATCACAGGGGCAAGACATTATTCTGCCCACCACAGACAGTTATAATTATTTCTCCATTTTAAAGATAAAGAAGTTGAAACCACACAGACAGATCTAATTGGCTCAAAGTCACACAGGTGGTGGTAGCCAAGTGGAGACTTGAACCCTGGAAGCTGGATTCAAAGTTCATGTTCTTAACCATTAAGCCATAGAGAACACAGTATGCCAGTAAGTGTTCAGTTTAAACTGTAAACTCTAAAATTTGGACTGAGTAGGCAGTTAAACGAAGTCAGAATAGAACTGATTTTCGTGATTTGCCATCTGCTTCTCATGAGAAGTTAATTGGGTTTTGTAATACCTCTATTCAATTTCTAGCTTTCGTATGGTCCCCTGGCTTTCTTTAAGCTTCAGATAAGAAAAGCTAAGGAAAAAGCATCCTATGAAAGAACCGCCAGATGTTATGGACAGTAAGTTTTGTAATACAATACACATGGCATTGATTTAGAGCACTTAATCAAATGTAACAAATATAGCTTCAGATTAGTCACGGATAACATAGATTCAATTTATTTTGATGATAGAAAATGATTTCAAAATGATGCTCTGGGAACAAAAGGACATATGTATACAAAGGTGGAAGATAAATTATATGAGCAGCTTGACACCTTCACGAAATAGTTTTAATCACTTAAAACTATTAAAAAGATAGCTGTATGTATGAACTAAACCAGAAGACTGTGGCATCAGCTCAATAAAAGGGCCCTGGAATCACTGAAATGTTCATTTGACTTTTTTTTTACAATCATTCTGTCATGAATATACAACTCTGTGTTCCTGTATTTGGATATACACACATATACATGTATTCACATATACCAAACCCAAACCCACTGCTATTGAGTCAGTTCCCACTCATGAAGACCTATAAGACAGAGGAGTAGAACTGTATCATAGAGTTTCTGAGGAGTACATGGTGGATTTGAACTGCCAGCCTTTTAGTTAACAGCCATGGCACTTAACCACTATGTCACAAGGTTTCTTTAGCATGTGCATAAATAATTAAATAACACACAGATATTCACAAGTACATATATGTGCACACACACACATATACATATATATATGCACATATGATTATGTAAGTATATATTCAATATTGCATTACTTACCATCAAGCCCTGGTGGTTAAGTGCTATGGCTACTAATCAACAGCTCGGCAATTAAATCCACCAGGCACTCCTTGGAAACTCTTTTGGGCAGTTCTACACTGTCCTATAGAGTCACTATGAGATGGAATTGACAAGATAGCAATGGGTTTCATGGATAAAATCAAATACATAATCAAAACCGTGTCCCTTGTTGTGGATTAAAACGTGTCCTCCAAAAATACGTGTTGTATGGGTTCTCTGTTATGCTAATGAGGTAGTATTAGCAGAGCTTGTTACTTAAATCAATCTCCTGAGATATAAAAGAGCAGATTAAGCAAGCAAGTAAGCAAGCACATACAGAGGCAAAGATACATGCCATGTGATTACCAAAGAACCTAGGACCAGAAGCTGCAAAGAGATAAGGACCTTCTCCAGAGTGGGAGAGAGAGCAAGTCTTCCCCTAGAGCTGACACTGTGAATTCACACTTCTAGCCATCTAAACTGTGAGAAAATAAATTTTTCTTAGTTAAAGCCATTCACTTGTGTATTTGTTACAGCAGCACTAGATAACACAGAAATTCCTACTCACCTTTACAAGGGGCCGTGGGGACACAGTGGTTTAGAGTTCAGCTGTTAACCAAAAGACTGGTGGTTCGAACTGTGACAGCAAACTTCTAAAACCGAGGCACTTAGAATAATAAAATAGTTGACATACGGACTGAATCAAAACTCCATTTTGTTACAAGCTCCTGCTTCTGCACTCCTCAGAATGTAACTTTGACTTCTTCCCAGTCATATGCACATGGCCTTGGACATCAGGCTTGGTGAGGCCAGAAGAACCAGGCCCCCTATCATTCTTTTGTTTAACAGCCCTGGCTTTTGCTCCAAGCCACTCTTGGTAAGTAAGAATGGAGGTCAGGAAGATGAGTTAGTGAGTATTAGGAGCCGTGGTGGCACAGTGGCTGAGAGCTCAGCTGCTAACCAAAAGCTTGGTAGTTGAAATCCACCAGCCACTCTTTAGGGAGGAACCCTACGGGGCAGATGGAATCAGTTCAACAGGAACAGACTTGGGCTTGGAGCAAATAAGGGTGATAAAGACCTACTGCCTTCTGACTCATAGTGACCCTAAAGGACAGAATAGAACTGCTCCATAGGGTGAGAGACAGAGAAAATACAGAAGTTGTCAAAATTTCCTCTTGCTTGGATCTACAATAAAAATCCATGGGAATAGAAGTCAAGGAATCATATGTGTTGCACTGGGCAAACCTGCTGCAGAAGACCTCTTCAAATTGTTACAAAGCAAAGATGTCATACTGAGAACAAAAGTTAGCCTAACCCAAGCCCTGGTGTTTTCAATCACTTCATATGCATATGAAAACTGGGCAGTGAACAAGGAAGACCAAAGAAGAATTGACACTTTGAATCGTGGTGTTGGCAAACAATATTGAATATACCATGTACTACCAGAAGAATGAACAAATCTGTCTTAGAAGTACAGCCACAGTGTTCCTTGGAAGCAAAGATGGCAAAACTTTATCTAATATAATTTGGACACGTTACCTGGAGGTAATAGGCCCCGGAGAGGGACATCATGCTTGGCAAAGGAGACGGTCAGCAAAAAAGAGAAAGACCCTCTGTTTCTCCAGGCAAATAGAGACCATCTTTTAGGCCTTGGGAAGCCACTTGTAAGTTTTTAAGTTACCAGGTACTATGTAAGGAACTAGGAGGTAGAACAGAAGCACTAGGCCAATTAATTGGGATGCTCCGTGAGACCATGACCCTAAATGTCCAAACCAAGTGAGAGGGACTGACTGAGTGGCTGCAACAACGGGGCCTCAAGCGTAACAATTGTAAGGATGGCACAGGACTAGGCTGTGCTTCATTCTGATGTACATAGGGTCACTGTGAGCAGGAATTGACTTGATGGTATCTAACAACAACGTAACAGTGAATAAGGGTAGCAGTCAGGAATGGAGTTGTAGGAGAATAAGTTTACTCAAAATGTTCCAGGAAGGAGGTAGTTGAAAATAGAACTTCTGATTATGTACCTATCTTGTAACCATGAGAACATCACATAATCACCTTCCCCATCTTTACTACAAAAGCACATGTCTCCTTCAGAATGTTGAAGCACTTGGTAGATTCCTCACTGATGTGGGTTTCCCCAATATGCAACTGTAGTATCCACAACAAATGCTTTGCTTTTGCTTTAAAAGAGGGAGCATTCTTACTCTACAATAGACCCACCAACCTCTCTGCAGGAATATAGTCTTGCAAACCCTGTGACAGTTCTACTCTGTTGTATAGGGTCACTATGAGTTGGAATCACCTCTATGGCAATATGTATCCACATTTATGTCTTATATTCTTCAACCTCACTAATTATACTATATCCTCATTTGGTTTTGGACTACTCAATTTCTTATGTAAAACAACAGATCTTAAAGTCTCCTAATTGTTTCATTTTGTTTCTCATACTTCTAACCATTTGTTTTATACTAATTTTTAACAACTTATTTTATTTTTGTACACCAATTCAAGTTTCTACATGTATAATTCAGTGACATTATTCTTCAAGTTGTGCAACCATTCTTACCCTCAATTTGCTGACTTCTTCCTCATCTATTAATATAAAGTCACTGACCCTTAAGTTTCTTATCTAATACTTCAAGTTGCCATTGTCAGTTTGATTCCCTATAGATAAATCTTGAAAGAGTGTAATTCTCAGGCAAACATTCTTTACTAGTTAGATTTTGATTTTATGAAGACTTATGGGGGTATTTTTGGTTTGACTTTTAAGGATTATCTTAGGGTAAGTTTTAGGGGTTCATCAAACCTCCAGGGCTCCAGAAAATCTAGATTCCATGATAATTTGAAATTCCATCTCCTGTCCACCCCCACCCCTTTTATCAGGATTCATCTATAAAATCTTCCATCAAAATGTTGACTAATGGTAGCTGGGCACCACCCAGTTCTTCTGGTTTCATGGCAAAGGAGGCAATTAGTCACACATACCATTTTTTTCTCCAATTCCTAACTTCAACTGTACCAACTCTATAGGACAGAGTAGAACTGCCCCGTAGAGTTTCCAAAGTGTACTCGGCAGATTAAAACCACCAACCTTTTGCTTAGCAGCCGTAGCACTTAACCACTATACCACCAGGTCACTTTGCATCAGAATTAACTCAACAGCACTAGGTTTGGTTTGGTTTTGGTTTATTCCTAACTCTTCTTTTTCCTTTTCTTTCCTCTTTTTTTTCTCCAGGCAAATAGAGACCATTTTTTACCCCTTGGGAGACCACTTGCAAGCTTTGAAGTCACCAGGCAATATGTAAGGAACTAGGAGGTATAACAGAAGCACTAGGCCAACTAACTGGGATGCATCATGAGACCATGGCCCTAAATTTCCAAACTAAGAAACCAAATTCTACCACGTGTTTGCTTCTACATAAGCAGCCTCTGTAGCTACTTATTTGTTTTACACATTTTAAAAACATATACTTTTAAATGTTTATCTCATACAGAGTCACAACTATTGTGTCTTCTTTATAGATTTTGTCTTCTGCCAATACAAAAATTCTGGATCTGGTATAATGCTCTTTGCTTTGAACACTTAATATCACTTTGATTCTAAAGTAAAACTCAAAAACCATAAAAGTACCTGGTTTTCCCACCCACGCCCCCTGCATTCATGACCACCCAATTCTCAATTCAAGACTACCTCTTATAGGTTCCACCAACAGACTGAGGCTAAGGTCAGTGCTGGCCTTGTTTCTTCATCCCCCAGCTGTGCCTTACCCCAGCCAATGCACTGTTCATAAGTATAATAGCAGCTATATGGATTTAACAGCAAACTATTACATCCAACATGTTTCAAGTGTCTCCAAAACAAAGGCAGCCAGCTCCAAGTCTCCATCTTCATATTCAATAACCCATGAATGGTCATTAAAGTCTTCATGTATAATATTATAAAGTCTTGATTTATTCAGACTGTACATAAAGGACAAGAAAAGATGCTCACCATACACCTACAAGCAAGACTATTATACACATTTAATTTATTATTCAAATTTATTCACCAGTCGCTAACACAAAAGATGAGGAAACTGAAGATTTTCTACCAATTTCCGAGGTTTGAAATTGATCAGATAAGCACTCAAAATGGATTGATGCACCGGAAACCCTGGTGATACAGTAGTTAAGTGCTACAGCTACTAACCACAAGGTCAGCAGTTTCAATTCACTAGGCATTCCTTGGCTACCTTATGCAGCAGTTCTGCTCTGTCCTATGGGATCACTATGAGTCAGAGTCAACTCAGTGGCAGTGGCTTTGGTTTGGTTTGGTTTGGGATTTAGAATGCAAAAGCTGGGAACAAAGAAAAGGATAACAATTGGAAAATGTGGCCTTGGTAACAGAAATGATGTCGGAAATCACATAATAAAACTTTGCAGGACCAATGATTTATTCACTGCAAATATCTTTCTTGCCAAGAGAAACAACAAATATGAGGTCCAACAATTAAATTCACTAACTTAATTGTTTTAAGTGCTGCATATCTCACTGCTGAATGTCCCTACTGTCACCTTCCAATACTCCCCTTGGAAAGCTATGCATTAACACTAGCACTCAGTCTACCCTACAAAGCAATTTTGGGAACTCTTTCTGGAATGACCTTTGACAACAGTGGCAAGTTCATAAACTTAATTGTATAGTTTTCTGCAAGATAAAGGAAATATTGAAAGAAGACCTCTGGATGACATCCAGGACATCAAGGGTAATACAACAACAGCTCTGATGGCTATTCCAGAAAGAGTTTCAAAATTGCTTTGAAGGACAGACTAGGTGCTGGCATCAGTAAATAGCTTCCCAAGGGGAGCACTTCAAAGGTGACTATAGTGACATTCAACAACGACATATGTAGCACTTATTCTAGGATGAGTTTGTGAACTTAATTGCCATACCTCATATACTCGACGGCACTTGGCTTGGCATATACACATGGTCCTGCCAGATGGTATACACAGTGACATACTAATCACATCTGTGAAAAGAGATAATGGAAAACTCAATATCATCAGTCAGAACAAGGACAGGGGCCAACTATGGAATAGGAATCCTCTGTTCACATGCAAGCACAAGTTGAAACTGAAGAAAATGAAAATAAATCCTCAGGAACCAAAGTAGCACTGTGAGTATATCCCATCTGAATTTAGAGCATCTCAAGAACAGAGTTGATTACCAAAGACCAGATGAGTTGTGAAATGACATCAGATACATCACATATGAGTAAAGCATGGAAAGAAAGTCATTAAAAAGACAGGAAAAAGAAAAGACCAAATGAATGTCAGAAGAGACTCTCAAACTTGCTCTTGAACACAGAGTAGCTACAGCAAAAGAAAGAAATGATGACATAAAAGAAATGAACAGAAGACTTCAAAGGGTAGCTCAAGAAGACAAAGTAAAGTAATATAATGAAATATGCAAAGACCTGGAGGTAGAAAACCAAAAGGGAAGAACAAACTCGGTGTCTTAGTCATCTGGTACTGCTCTAACAGAAATACCACAAATAGATGGCTTTAACAAAGAGAAGTTTACTCTTAAACAGTCCAGTAGGCTACATGTCCGAATTCATGGTGTCAGCTCCAGGGGAAGGCTTTCCCTCTTGCTCAGCTCTGCAGGAAAGTCCTTGTGTTGCATCAGTCTTTGGTCAAGGAGCATCTTGGCAAAGGAACATCGTGTCTGAAAAATGTATTCTGCTCTCGGTGCTACTTTCTTGATGGTATGAGGTCTCCAACTCTCTGCTTACTTCCCTTTCCTTTTATTTCTTATAGGATAAAAGATGATGAAAGGCACACTCCAAGGAAACACCCTTTACATTGAAGAAACGAAGTGATCTTAGGAAGGTGTTATAGTCTCACCCTAATCTCCTTTAACATAATCCTGTCTATTAACCACAGGCAGAGATTAGGATTTACAGCATAGGATAATCACAAAATGGAGGGACAATCACAAATACTGGGAATCATGGCTCAGCCAAAGTGTTAACCACACTCTGGGGGCGGAGCACAATTCAACCCATGACACTTGGGAATTCTTAAACCAAAAGAACTGAAGGAAAATTAACATCTCAAGTTTCAATACTGAAGGCATCTATGAACAAAAATTAAGTGATGCAGGAAGCATCAAAAGAAGATAGAAGGAACATACACAGTCATTGTACAAAAAAGAATTGGTTAACATTGAACCATTTCAGGAGGTATCATACATTCAAGAAACTGATAGTACTGAAGGAATAAGTCCAAGGTGTACTGAAGGCATTGGCAAAAAAAATTATGTCCAGGACAAGACAGAATACCAAAACCTCTTTCTCATCTTGTATTTATAATGCAGTGCTGAAAGTTCTCACTTATCTATGCCAAGAAATTTGGAGGAGAGCTATGTAGCCAATAGACTGGAAGAGATCCTATTTGCTCCCATTCCAAAGAAAAGTAATCTACAAGAATGCAGGAATTATTAAACAATGTAATTAACATCACACACAAGTAAAATATTTCTGAAGACCATCCAAAAGTAGTTGTAGCAGTAATCAATAGGGAACTGCCAGAAAGTCAAGTAGATTCAAAAGAAGACATGGAGTGAGGGATATCATTGCTGATGTCAGATGGATCTGGGCTGAAAGCAGAGAATACAAGAAAGAGGTTTACCTGTGTTTTATTGACTTTGCAAAGGCATTCACCTGTGTAAGTCAAAATAAATTATGGATAGATAATACTGCAAAGAGTGAGTATTCCAAAACACTTAATTATGTTCCTGTAGAACTTACACAAGATCCAAGAAACAGTCCTGAAAACACAGTAAGTTGACACCTAATAGTTTAAAGTCAAGAAAATTATGTGTTAAGATTATATTCTTTTACCATAGTTATTCAAATAATCTGAGAAGCTAAATTATATGAAGCATGGGACATCAGTATTGGAGGAAGACTCATTAACAAGTTGAGATATGCAAAGACACAACTTTGCTTGTTAAAAGTGAATTTGAAGCACTTCCTGATGAAGACCATAGCCTTCAACACGGATTGCACCTCAACATAAAGAAAACAAAAATTCTCACAACTGGACCAATAAGCAACATCATGACAAATGGAAAAAAAGATTGATCTTGTGAAGGATTTCATCTTACTTGATCTCCAATCAATGGTCATGAAAGTAGCAGTCAAGAAGTTAAATGATGAATTGCACTGAGCAAATCTGCTGCAAAAGACCTCTTTGAACTGTTGAAAAGCACAGATGTCATTTCAAGGAATAAGGTGTACCTGACATTTCAACCACATCATAAGTTAGAGTCCTGGTGTTACAGTGGTTAAGAGCTTGGCTACTAACCAAAAGGACAGCAGTTCAAACCCACCAGTCACTCCTTGGAAATCTGTATGAGGCAGTTCTACTTCGTCCTATAGGGTCACCATGAGTTGGAATTAACTTCATAGCAACAGGCTTGTTTTTGACGTTTGTATGAGAAAATCAGACATTGAAGAATGATTACTGAAGAAGAATCAATGCCTTGGTGTTAGCAAGGAATATTTAATATACTGTGAAATGCCAGAAGAATGAACAAGCCTGTCTTAGAAGGAATACAGCCAGAGTGCTCCTTGGAAGCAAAGATGATGAAACTGTGTCTCACGTACTCTGGATATGTTATCAGGGAACGACCAGTCACTAAAAAAATACATCATGCTTAGTAAAATAGAGCATCAGCAAAAAAAGAGGAGACCCTTGACGAGATGGACTGACCCGGTTGCTACAACCATGGGCTTGAGCATAACAATTCTTGTGAGGACGGCTCAGGACCGTGCAGTATTTCTCTCTGTTGCACACAGGGTCACTAGGAATTGGAACCAACTTGAGAGCATCCAATAACAACAACGTATTAAGCACTGACTGAGTGTTCCATTTATGTAGGATTTATATATCTCCTGGAAGATTTAATTGTAAGATTCTTTTGTATTGTAGACTCCCTTGTTGCATTGAAAGTGTCATTGGATGTCCACATGTAATCTCTAGTCAACCTTCATAGACATTCCTACAACAGATATGAATATTCCTACTACATATATGAACATTTCTACCACATATATGAATATTCCTACTACATATAGCAAAGCTCATGCTAAGATTCCTGTCCATCACTTCCTCTCTCCCCAGATACCTTGGTTCTATTGCCTTCGAATATCGTCTGTTTTACTTTAACATGATGTGAAATTGTGAGGGGGGTGCAGGGAGCACCCTGCAAAAGGTCAGGGCTCTGAGGTAAAGCAAGGCTTTCATACAGCAGATGCAGCAGCAGACTAAATATTTCAAGGCTTGGGGTCCTTGGTAGCTATTAGATCTGAAGCAAACTATAGCCTCTTTAATACTCAGATTTTTTAATTTATAAAAGAAGTATAATAGTGTCTTGTTGTATCTACTTCTATAACATTCTTTTTTCCAAGCAAATCTAATATCACAGCTCTAAGAGAATACTGCATCCACCTGCCTTTTTCTTTGTTACTATTTGTCACAGAATTTGTTAAATGTTCTGAAAAATTCCTCTAAATCATCATTCTTTTCATTTTTATCTTATTCTTCTTTGTTATTCTTCTCTCAGCTCAAAGTCTTCCAACAATTTTCTCTGCAAAATACCCAGCTCCCACACCTTTTAACAATCTCCTATTTGTCTCTCCCTGCAAATGAGTAAGAGGAGAAATCAAAGCTTGTGATAGTCTTACCATTAAAGAAGTACAGTTACTTGGAATATCAGTTCAAATTTCTTCTCTCTATTCCAAACATGCCTGTGAGTCTGCCTTCAACAATCACAGCCCTCTGCTACACTCCTGCCACTTGATTACCTTTGATCTTTTTAACTGCTTCTGTCTGTGTCTGTCTATTTAGTGGTCCTGCAGTGACCGCGTTGTTTGAGTTTCCGCAATCTTTTTTCCCTTCAGTGGAACCTACATAAGATTAAGACTTCTAAGATCTTGCCTGAATACGACGCAATGGTCATGATCCAAGTCTAATGTGCTGTTTTGTTGTTGTATTTGGTTTTTCTTCTTTTAAAGCAACTTATTACATTGTCTTTTTGGCCTGACACTCAGTCACAGTGTTTAGCTGAGGTACCAACTGTCTGGCATCACAGCACAGAGACAGACAAGGCTGTAACCTGGGGATCATCACACGGATATTCCACAGTTCCCTCTACTCATTAGCTTTCTCCCAAAACCTCTTCCTCATCTTGTGTTATAATGCTTACTAGTGGCACCTCCAGTCACCCAAACAATTCTGCAACTTCGGACTTATTTTCAACCTTATTTCCCATATCCATCAGTCATTAAATCCTGCTCTCTCTATTCTCTAAATGTTTTTCAAGCCTATCTTTGGAAACCCTGGTGGTGTAGTGGCTAAATGCTGCATCTGCTAACTAACAGGTCACAGTTCAAATCCACCAGGCGCTCCTTGGAAACTCTATGGAGCAGTTCTCCTCTGTCCTATAGGGTAGCTGTGAGGCTGTGAGTCAGAATTGACTCGGCAGCACTAGGTTTGGGGTATTTTTTTTTTTTTTTTTTTTTTGGTAGCTTAGTTTAGATCCTTACCCTATTTCATTTGGACTAGAGCAATAGCCTCCTCTTTTTCTTCTGGCTCTCGGTCTCTGGCCTTTCCAATTCCTACAACACTCTTATTGTTGGAGCTATTCCCTAAAGAAGTCAATCATGTTACTCTTTCACTTACAAATTGCAGCTTTAAAGCTCCAGACATTAAAAGACTCCAATAAAGTCAGAATTCCATGACTTCCAAGGACTGTCAGCCTCACAAGACCTCTCCACTGCGGCTACATAGAATCCTGGTCTCTCCACCTCCTTCTCCTGCCTCTGTGGTTTCCCCTGCTTAGAATGCCCTTCTCTCTCCTCAGCCATCAGTCTTCAAATCCCAGCTGAAAATTGACCTGCTTGGTGAAGTCGGCAGTTCAAATCCACCAGGCACTCCTTGAATAATCAGGGGGTCAGTTCTACCCTGGCCCCTAGGGTCGCCATGAGTTGGATCTGACTCGACGGCACTTGGCTGGCTTTGGTGAAGTCTTCGAAATTCCAACACCAGCCCTTTCCCAGGACAATGAGCTGTTACTACTTCTGTCTCACCCTGTGGTGCAATTCTCTGTGGAAGTGTTACCCTCCTAGACAGGCTACTTACACTGAGTACCTCATTTAGCTTCATCTGACACATAGTACACACTCAGTAAATGGTTATTGAAATTAATATTTGCTGGATAAAGTAGTAACTAAAGAAAAATGGCAAAAACGAGAAGTACACCAGTCCTAATCCTTGGCTAAAGAAACAGGACCCAGGGATAAAGGAAGGAAACTAATCATCTGGCTGTAACCACCACATGAATGGGTTGTCTGTTTTTAAAAGTTAACAAGTTTAGGGAGGGTAAGAGGTGCAGAAAGTACATTTTAAAGCTTTAGCTCCAGGGCAAGTAATAAAAATTGTTGCTTTAATGTTTTTTCATAATATGGTGAGCAAAGGGAAGGTCTATTCCATCACAGCAGCCTTCAGGGTATAACACCGCAGCCTCCTGAGCTAAATCAGATTGGCATCGTCTCTCGGCATCTCAGGAGGCAGCAGTTGGTCTCTGCCTTCCATGGCGCTAAACTTGGCTGACAAAAAATAAGCCAAATAACTTTTCACTTACTTTTACACCTCTCCTTTCTTCCAGTCAATTAATTATAAGGGTCATGGAAACTTCTCTTGCATTCTTGTGCCCAGATTACAGGGATGTAGGCACTGTAGTGTGCCTACCCTAGAAATTGTCATCCTTATAAAGGAGACTGGTAGGTAGTACCCTACCAAGGGCACAAAGTTAACCCAAGAAATAACGCTGCTGGTACTCACTGTTTGGAGACATTAAAAGATAAAGCCTTTAAGTGTCATTCACTAACGACAACTCTTTATGTCATCCATTTTATATTCTCTAAATGGGTAAGTCAAAACATGTTTAAAGTTAGGATATATGCACAACTAGGTCGAAGTATCAGAGTTTGCTCAGGTCCCGATGAAATTCAATAATTGTCAACATGATAAAATGATAACCTCTCTGCAATTCAGTCTTAATCATTCTATCCCTGAGCTCCTACCTAAATCATTTACCCACAATGCTCCCAGGATCTATTTATATTCTGGAACACACACAGAGACAATATTCTCTAGCATTACACAGATTTTCCTAGCAGGAACTGTCTGTTTACTTGAGAAATCTGTGCCCATCTGCCTGTGTTTTGACTACCTGACCTTCTCATTTTCAAGCATCATTTCTATTTAGGACTATGCATTACCATAGTACTGAACAAACTCTTAGATTTATATATTAAGTGAGGCAATATAACTAACAAGAGCAAATATAACAGCGCTTGGTACGCAGCCAAACCTGTTGCCACTGAGTCAATTCCAAGCCATAGGGTTTCCAAGGCTGTAAATCTCTACCAAAGCCAACTGCCACATTTTTCTCCCACAGAGCAGCTGGTAGATTTGAACTGCCGACCTTTCAGTTAGTAGCTGAGCGTTTTAACTATCGTGTCATCACAGCTCCTGGTACGTGACCAGTGCCCCATAAATATCAGCTTTGTCACATTCCATGCTTAAACACCTTGTGACTCCATAACTGGCTCTTTGGGAAAAGAGTCCAAGAAAGTCGGGCTTTTCAACAGACACTACACTGGCTCCACTTCTCCCAACAGAAATGAAATAACTGAAGTAGGTAATATTCATTTGATTTTACTTAACATGTTTGGAACTTTGTGTTCATTAAATGTAGCGTCAAGCAAAAATTTAATATGTATGCAAAATGATTTTTAAATGCCTTTGAAAAGCCTCTAAGGTCCTTCTAGCTCCAAAATTTTACGATCTACGATAAGTAATCTCAAATGTATGCAAATTCATAGTGATATAATTCCCTAGATATACTGAAAATGTATAGCATCGTCAGACTGAGTTGCACTGGAAACAAGTTAGACCCAAATCCAGGAATCTGTGGCAATGTAGAGTAAAACTCGTCTCTAGCCGCTTTCCCCAGCCCAGGGCCTATTTCTCTCATCTCAGGTTCCCAGATCGTTTCACAGCAACTGTGTAGAAGAAAGGGAAAGAATAAAAAATAAAGCCACTGCCATCGAGTCAATTCGGTCTCACAACGACACTATAGGACAAAGCAGAACTGCGCCACAGAGCTTCCAAAGAGCATCCAAGGGATTCAAACTTTCGATCCTGTGGTTAGCAGCTGTAGCACTTAACCACTATCCCGTGATAAAGGGGATGAACTGTAATTTGCAGAGAAACAAGGTTGGCACAAGACTGTTTACAGAACCCTAATGCCCAGTCACGTGGTTCTGCCTTTAGATTTACCCTTAAAAACAAAAACCAAATCCATGCTCTCAAGGTGATTCCGACTCATGGTAACCCCATGTGTTACAGAGTAGAACTGCTGCAAAGAGTTTTCTTGGGTGCAGTCGTTACGGAGGCAGATCATCAGGCCTTTTTTTTTTTTCTATGACCCACTTGGTGGGTTCAAACCGCCAAACTTTAGGTTAGTAGAAGCTGCACTACGCAGGGACTAGATTCACCTTGACAGTTCAGAAATACACTAAAGTGGCTGAGTCCAAAGTAAGAAAGAACAAAATATAACAACAAAATGCCACGGAGTATACCTAAAGCAAACCTATAATATGAAAACTGTAGGTTTATAAAATATCGAAAGCGGAGACACAAGGCAGTGTTTCTGGTGATTAGTTTCTTTAATAAAAGCATAGACTAGAACACTTTTTAAGAAGCCACAATCAGAATCTCTTTGTTTGCAACCCACTACCGTCGAGTCAGATCTGACTCATAGTGACCCTAGTGTGGCATTTATACAACTTTTTGGAAAACTACGTGACAGCGGATACTAGTTGTAATCCTTTGTCTCCACTGCCTCCATTTCATATGTATTTATATCCATTCATGTATTCCGTTCATTCAGTTCTACTTCCTGTGTGCTCATCCCATTACTTATTGACCACCACTGCGTGAGCGACAAATCACACGCATGTTCCGCCCTCATGCAATTCAAAGCCTGGAAGTGGAGTCTAGCCTTGCACACCAGCAGAAAGAAGTGTACGGCAAAAACCAAAAGGAGTCTCAAGGAAGCTGGGATAAAGCACCTAAGAGGCTCAGGGGAGGGCGACACTGTTTACAGATGAGGGATAAGGTAAGCCTCTTGGAGGCTTGGCATGGGTCCCTAGCGACAAGGGAGAAAGGGGAAGTGGCTTCGGGGAGAAGGGCCGACAGCCGCCATGCAGCTGTTTCGCGGAACCCTCGGACTTCTCGGGGAGAATGAGGACACGGCCCCCCGATTTGGGGGCCCCTGGCAAAGGAGCCGCAGGCCCGGCCCGTTTCCTAGTGGCTCCGCGGCCCCGTCGGTCAATCACTCCACAAATGAGCGCCGCAGGAAGTACGCCCCCGGCCGGCCCCGGCCTCGCCCGCCCGCCCGCCCGCCGGCCCGCGCGGAGGCGTCTGGGCCTCTGCTCCCGCGCCGGGCTCAGCGCGGCCGCCGCGAACGCACCTGGTCGGGCGCTCCGGCGCCGGCGGTGGCAGTGGCGGCGGAGACGGCGCCCCAGATACGGCGCGCGGAGCGGCCCCGAGGTGGCGACGCGCGCCCTCGCTCGCTCCGCCCGGTGACCGCCGCCCTTTCCCCCGGCGCCGAGGGCTGAGAGGAGCGGCGCGGGGAAGGCCCGGCGCGGGGAAGGCCGCACCGAGCAGCTGGAGGAGGGGCGTCCGCGCCTCGCTCGGACGCGGGAGACGTCAGAACAACAGGGAGACCGGATGGCTCTTGACTTTCTGGGTTCTGGTTTCTGTTAGTGTCACGCCCTGGGTCCTGGGCCACTTGGCCTTGCCTCTTGCAATAGAGAAGAGACTGGGGTGATGTCTTCCGACCCTTGGTTCGCACGGCCTGGCTGCTGGCAACAGTGTGTTTCGGCAGCCGCAGCCTCGGGTCAGGCCTGCAGCGAGGCAGGACACGATGAAGGTGCCATGGGCTTTAGCGAGTGGCGTGGCTGAGCACACAGGGAAAACTGTGAAGCTTGAGAGGAAAACGTGACAAGTTTTTGTCTGTCTCTGAACCTAGCCAGCGGCAAGCCAGTCCTCAAAGCAAGGTGTCTTTTGAAACTTATTTTTTGTGAGCTGTCAGGTACCACCAACGGGTAAACCCACGGGCATCGTGTAGATTGTGACTTACAGCGACCCTATAAAACAGACTAGAACCACCCCCATGGAGTTTCCAGGAGTGCGTGGTGGGTTAGAACTGCTAGCCTTTTAGTTAGCAGATGTAACATTTAACCACTCTGCCACCAGGGTTTCCCCACCCACGGGTAGCGATTATTAAACTGTTATTTTCCAATTCTGCCCTTGGCAATTTCTAAGAGAAGCAGTGATGATGGGTGACTCACACAGGAATATCAAAATGAGTTCTCTTTAGTGTATGCATCGATTAAAAGAGTAGACATGGATTTTCCAATGGACAAGGTAAGCACAGTGCTTGCACTGCTTACCACATCATCTACACATTTTTTTTTCACCACATCACAGCTTCTGCTGTAAAGTATGGCTAACGGCCGTCTTTCTCGTGACCTCGTGTCACCTTCCTCCTGCAGAATCAAAGCCTCTTTTCAAATTTACAGTCCCTGACAGGGACAGATTACCCATGGAACTCAGTGTTTCGTTACAGATTACCACGTAAACTAAAGCAAACCCTTGCTTACCTTGGTTTTTAGGTAAATTTTGTTTTATTTAACCACACCATTATCAGATACAAACAGTTCTCTTTTGTGAAACAGGGTGATTCAGGTCTGTCCTCTTAACCGTAAATTAATTAATTGGATCTTTAACTCTGTGCTTCATCTCCCATCAAGCTTCCTGGCTCCCTTCTGAGCACACTTATCTTCTTTCCGTTGTCCCTGGGAGTCATTTTCCTTCTGGCAAAGGATATTATTCCCTTAGCCCAGAATGTCATTCCTTCATTTTGTTCCCTCCTTACCTCAAAATTAACCTTGAAGTCTTCACTTTGGTGAACACTCCAGTCAAAAACCAAAAATGACTCAGAAAAAAAATAGAGGTTTACTTCTTTCTCGTATTATTGTCCTATTTCAAGTCTCAGGGGTGTGTGAGCTTATGCTTGCACACGCACGTATACTCTGCTATTAGATTCAGGAATCTAGATTAATGATTCTTGGGCATTTTGAATGGAGACATCAAGAGTCATGGTGGATATGTCCATCAGGTCCTCAGGAGTGAAGAGTCAGAGGAGTGTGCACTTGGAGTTTAATAGGGCAAACTTGAAAGTAGCTCCCATGTGTTATGGCTAGCAAGAAAAAACAGATATGTAGCGTAGTTTTGTGTATCCAGAAGAAAGAGGCTACAGATTTGAACATGCTAGCAGTCTGTGTCATACTTTTTAATCTAGTGATTGGATTCAGAAATCTATTCTAAGGAAATGAGCACAAACAGAACAGGTTAATTTAAAATAGTGACATGTTGGCAATACCACAGAAAACTGAAAATACAGGATTATTTCATAAATGTTGGTATATCCACATAGTGAAATATCGTGAAGTAAGTCAAAATTAGGCTCACAACTAAGTTCTCATGACATGGAAAATGTTAGCATGTAATTTTAAAATAAAAAACAGAATACAGAACTGTGTTTATAGTGTTTTAATTATACAAATGTATCTGTTTGTTATGTATATAATTTATCTACCCAACAATAAGAGGAGGATTAACTAACAATTATAGATGGTTGCATAATACTCAATTTTATATCACAGTCATGGAAATTAAAGCATTGGAAAAATGCTACTGCTAATACTACATTCTAAAGCAGGAAAAGTCTTATGTAATTGCAATTGCATTAAAAAATCCCAGGAAACATGGCAATTAAATGGAGCAGAATGTAACAGTGGTTGTCTTTGTGTGATGGGATCAATGTGTTTATGGCTTCTTTCTCCTTGCATGGAACTTCCAACTCTCTGAAGACTATTTTTACAATGAAATAATAACTTCCTCAAACAGGCCATTTTTTCAGAACCATTTAAAGTTTGAGCAAACCTTTTAATAATGTTGTGTCTATGATGGACAACAAGTGGTGATGATTCCAGAAACGGAAGGTGGGGGTTCCTTGCATCCTCTAAATCTTAGAAGAGAGATGACGAGGGAAGTCACTAGTCAGTGACACTATTCTTGTCTCCCCCTGAAAGACTAGCTAGTATAGGAACCTGGAATGGAGCAGAGTAGGGATAGATAAGCCACCAAGGAAGCATCAATGACCGGAAAATTCTTATGTGATTGCAATTGCATTAAAAAATTCGCAGATCTCCGAAATGCTGGAATATGTGTATGCTGAGGAACCCTGGAGACCCTGGTGGCCTAGTAGGTGGTTAAGAGCTACAGCTGCTAATCAAAAGGTTGGCCATTCAAATCCACCAGGCACTGGTTGGAAACTCTACCTGGCAGTTCTACTCTGGCCTGTGGAGGACTGACAAGTTTGCAAAGTCATCCTAGAAAAAGTGCTACATACCCCTTTGCTGAGTATCACTACAGTCAACTTTGAAGCACTCCCCTCGGGAACTGATATGCTGACGGCAGGGCCTAATCCATCCTTTTCTGGAATGGCCATCAGAGCAGTTGTCATATTTTCCTTGATATCCTGAATGTCATCAAAACATCTTCCTTTTAATATTTCTTTTATCTTCAGGTAAAGAAAAAAGTCACTGAGGGCCAGATCAGATGAGTGGGGGGGTTGTTCTTATACAGTCATTTGTTTACTGGCTAAAATCTGCCTCAGACTGTACAATTAAGTTTGCGAACTTGCCACCATGCTGCCATGCACAATGGCCATTCCAGAAAGAGCTCCAAAATTGCTTTGGAGGGTGGACTAGGCACTGGTTTTGGTTCATAGCTTTCCAAGGGGTGTATTTCAAAGGTGACCATAGTGGTGTTCAGCAATGAGATATGTAGCACTTAAATTCATGGACTTATTGTCAGACTTTGTATAAGGTTATGAGTTGGAATAGACTCCATGGCAATGGGTTTGGTTTAGTTTTAAGGAGCCTTGGTGAAACCCTGGTGACATAGTGATTAAGAGCTACAGCTGATAACCAAAAAGTCTCCCATTGAAATCCAGCAGGAGCTCCCTAGAAATTCTAAGGAACAGTTCTGCTCTGTTCCATGGTTCATTATGAGTCAGAATCGACTCAGCAACTATGGGATTGGTTTAGGATTTAATAAGGAGCCCTGGTTGCACCATGGTTAGACACCGGACTGCTAAGCAAAAGATTGGAGCTAGCTGCAAGAGAAATACCTGGCTATCCACAACTCACAAACATTAGGAAACCTATGGGGCAGTTCTACTCTGTCACATGGAGCCTCTTATGAGTTGAAATAAACTACATAGCACCTAGTAACATAAGTATGTTGCCAGGGGCCCTATTCTGTACCTCTGTGTCCCATTCCTGTGATAAAGGGTGGTGGTATTAGAACCACAGAGGAGAGCTTTCCCTCGAGTGTCAGCAATTATCTGGCCTCAGAGAGGTGGCTTATTGCAGTAGAATAACAACTGGACTAACAGAGATGACATGGGTTCTGACTGTACTACCACCTACTAACCAGGTGGTTCCAGCTTTAATCCAGTTCTAAAATGCTCATACTCCTCCTTCATGCCATAGTATTTCATGTCTCTCTGCCTTTATTGGAGATCCTGGTGGTGTAGTGGTAAAGTGGGGCATCTGCTAACCAAAAGGGCAGCAGTTCAGTTCCAGGTGCTCCTTAGAAACTCTCTAGGGAAGTTCTACTCTGGCTTATAGGGTCGCTAGGGGTCAGAATTGACTCCATGGCAGTGGGTTTGGTTTTTTGGCTGCCTCTATTTCCTTAACTTCTCAGAGTACTGCTGAGAGGCAGACAGCCAGCCCTCACCTGTTAGCCCTTTTCTGAAATTTCCTTTGTTGAAGAGTTGCCTCACTCATGGAGGCTCAACAAAAGGGTGTGGTGCATTAGAGGATCATGGGGGAAATCAAAGCTAGAAGAACACTGAAAGTGAGTGGCTGTAGTGGTTGAGTGTGATTAATGGGCAATCAAATCTAAGTATGAAAGCCAGAGGGCTTCCCTGATGCACATAAACAGCCTTTCATCTTTTGCAGTAGAGCAAGGAAAAAAAAATAAGGGCCTTCCTTAATCATTAAAGTAGAGAGAGTTTCAAAGAATGTAAAATTCTCAACCTGAGTAAGTCTATTAAGGTTTGGACTCTGGAGTTGTACTGGGTTTGAAAAGGCAAAAAAAAGAGATTATAATCCCAAACTGCTGCAGGGTGTGGCTAACATGTACCAGCAGGAGCTTGGATAGCATTATGGATCTGTCCCTGAAGGTATGAGATGAAGAAGTTGATATGCAAGAATTTGAATATGGGTGCACTTTTCCCTGATACGGAATTACACATACTGGCAAGACCTCAGAAGCTGACGCTAACATGGTGCTAAATTAGCTTTTTTGGAAAACTGGAAAAATTAACATCCCCATACTACATGAAGTACAGAAGCCAGGGTTTTCATAGCAGATGGTAGAGAGAGACCTAAAAGCTTCACATGGGTGAGAAAACAAGAAGAAATACATTAGCTGAAGCTAGAAAATCCATCAACCAACCATGAGAGGGTCCAGGGAGCTCTCTGTTACCAAAGCACTAAGGACACACAAGTGAGTCATTAGCATCATGAGAAGCTCAGAAATGGCTGTCCACTCCGGGCCAGGGCTGATGGTAGGGAGCGCTGTTACAGAATCAGGCTGCCTAATAGGGATGATAGGGTATCAAAACAAGAGAGACCAGACAGCAGTGATTAAATGTCAGAAGTAAAATGGGTACAAGTGCTGCACTGTAACAATTGCAACAGAAAGATCAGAGTGATGTTTAAAGCTCTATAGCGTGCATGGGTGGCAGTCTCTATCATACATATCACATCTCCTGAATCGGATCCACCTTGACAGCACTTGGCTTGGCTTGGTTCATTTAATTTACCAGTCTAGACTCCTCCTAAAAAACAAACATAGCTTAAAAGTCAGATGAACTCAACATAAGTGAATGACATGTTTGAGTTATGATACACCATATTTACAGCCATCCAATTTTTGTTTGTTTTTGTACATATTTTTGCTAGTACACCTTTCTAGAAGGAAATTAAGGGAAAATTGATGCAGAGGATATGGAAAAAACAGCTGAGTTGCATGAACACACTCCAAGCATTCGATCAGGATGGAAGACATTGGTGGGAAAATCGTCTATGTGGCAAGACCGCTGACTTTAGAACTTGATATTGCTGAAATGGAACAGCTCATAGGCCGTGAAGAAGGAGACTTGACAGATCAGGACTTAATGAATTCTGAAAAGGAAAGAAACACTGAAGAAGAAAGAAAGAATGTGGAAGAAGAAGGAGAGAAATAATCAAAAATAAACTTGCCGTGCAAAGATTAGCTGGAGTTTTTTCTAAACCTCAGGAGCTTCAGTTGCTTGAAAACATGGGTCCAAATGCTGTGATCTCTGTGCTAAAGCTCATAGGCAGATTTGGGAAGCAGTGAGATATTACTACAGAATATATGAAGAAAAAGACCATACAGACAAATCTCACTAATTCTCTGACTAGAAATGCCATCTCCATGCCCATGGATAATCCAGATGATCTAGAACCTTCCACAAGCGTAGTTATTACCACAACTGACAAGATGCCTGCATCATCCAACTCTTCTTCATCATCAGAGTACATTTTTTTCTAATTTGTTTATTTTTTATGTATGTATATGTTTATATGTAATATCTTCAACCCCTAAAGGCAAATAAAGATGAAACTTATAATAAAAGGCAATAATACTGAAAACTAAATTTTTTTAAAAATGAAGTATTCAACTCAGGTCAGAACTGACTTACAACAGAGTAGGCTGAACAGAACTCTGTCATAAGCTGGGGACTACCTGCAGTAATAGCCCCAGCTGCAACTGCTGTTCCCTGTGGTACCTTTGCTGGAGTAGATTAGCATGTACTCAGGCAAACAGTATCTAGCCATTTATCTGATAATTTTTTCTCCATTCCCATTAGAAGGGATGATCAGTAACTATTCACATTCACTTGGAATAGACTCTCTTGCCCAAAGCCTGTGTGAACTCTCTGCCCTCTATTAATATAATCCTAAGAAACTTGGGCCACCTGAACATCCACAGAGTATTACAGTGGTCTACATCGATTAAACCACAAAACCAAATCTATTATGGTTAAGTCCATCTCATAGTGACCCTATGGGGCAGAACAGAGCTGACTCATAGAATTTCCAAGGCTATAACCTTTACAAAAGCAAACTGCCGTATCTTTCTCCCACTGAGCAGCTGGCAAGTTCAAACTACCAGCTTTCCAGTTATCAGCTGAGCTCTTAACTACTGCACCACTGGAGCTCCTAACTATATTGGCTGCATGATGCCAACTGGAATGAATAAGCAAACAATGGCAGTAGCAACAATATAAGACACATGAGCTCCAAACCAAAAAAATCGAACCTAGTGTCGTCAAGTTGATTTTGATTCATAACAACCCTCGTGAGAGTGATAAATAAACCAAACTTATGTGGAGTGACCCACTATGTAAGTAAAATGTTTAGGAATGCCAAGTCTGAGACATGCCGGGACATTCCTCTACAGTGAAAGAAAAGTCTGCACCTCCAATCACAAAGAAGAAAGCGCAATGCTTAGTGGGCCTCTGGTTTCTGGAGTTAGTATTTCCACACCTAAGAATTCCAGTCTAACCCATAAATGACACAAAAGACCACTAGGTTTCAGCAGGGCCCAGAACAGGAAATGACTCTACAGCAGGTCCAGGCTACAGTGACAAGTGGTCCTGCAGTTGAGCCACACAACTCAGCAGACACCAGTGGTGGAAAACTGCAGTTTATAGAGTCTGTGGCAAGGCCCAATGGAAGAACCACCATTTAGGTGGCTCTAAAGGTCTGCAGTGAGGGAAAATCTTGCCAAGGGCCAGAGCATAAGGCAGTGTTGCAAACTGTATTTTCCAAGATAGCTTCATGCTCAGTTTTGGATGTACCACTACCATCTTATAATGGATTATTGCTGAGCTGCATATACTGTTGACAGGCTTCCTTTTGAGATTAGAGTCTATGCTTCCTTCCTTTGAATCTGAATGGACCTGTGATGACAGCAGATGTGCTAAGTGACTTCCAAGACCAGGACATAAAATGAAACACAGATTTTACCAATCACTATCCTATGAGAAAGCCATGTCATATGGAAAAGCCACATAAAGGTGTTTCAGTTGACAGCCTCTGCTGAAGTCCTGTCTTCAGATGAGACCAATAAAAAGATAGTGAACAAGGAAGGCTTCAAGATGACTCCCTGGAATTGTCTAATTGCAACCGCATGGTAGGCCCTGGACCAGAGCTGACTGGCTGAGCTGAAACCTTTAGGTATGAGATACGAAATAATAAAATGTTTGTTGTGGTTTATGCCAGTAAGTTTTATGCAGCAGTAGATAATTTGAACAGACGGTGCATCTGGTCATCTACTTTATTTGCAAGAGAAGTAGCCCCAAATGAGAATATATGAGGATTCATGAAAAGTGACAAATGATTTGTTCAGTTTGCCAGGAGCCTAGAAGACGGAAGATTACAAAGGTGATCACAAGTTTTATGGTAGACACATGTAGACGGACATATGAAAGTGAGCTGGAAGTGGGAAGATCTTCACCTTTTGTGTTAATGCACTCTAGACAGCATTTAGCACAGAAGAGGACGAAAAAACTAGGTAAACAAAATGACCTAGCCGTCTGATATCAACCAGCCTATGTCATCAGCACCCCAGTGCTTGCATAGTGGACACATGAGCAAAAACAGTGGTAGAGACTGAGGCTATATATGGGACCAAAAGCATAGGATCCAACCTACCAAGGCTGATGTGGCTCCCGCCATTCCCAAATGCCCAGTCTGCCGCACTGTATCTCCATTCCTTGGGGAACAAAGCAATCTCTTGATAGAGGATTGACCATATTGGACCTCTCCAATCATAGAAGGAGCAATGCTCTATTTGAAAGGAATGTACACATGACTACAGATATGGTTTGTCTTTCCCACAAAGCTTTGACTAGAACCATTATCCAAAGGTTACAGAATGTTTGATTCACTGGCACAAGATTATATGTATCACTGTGTCAGACACAGGGACCTACTTGATACCAAGGTAGTGTGGAAGCGCCACAAAACCATGCTGTCCATTTGAAAGGGAAGCAGGCTTTCTGTTAGCTCCCACCATTTGCCAAGTCATTCTTAGGCAATTCTGGCTGAGACTTCCTTAAGTAGCTCTAGAGGCCTCCCTGGCTTGTAATCACTGTTGTTCACCATCACTGCAGAAATCTCTGCCTTGCCATTGTGGAGCATACAGATCTGCTCAGTCCTGCTGCCACCCAGGACCTAACTCTTATGTAAATCTCCCTAATAAACTTTTGCCACCACCCTGGAGTTGCCCACTTCTTTCTTCAGCTTCACAGCACCCTCTATTTTTAGATGCAAGTTTCACATCCATGCCAGAACACCAATGTTCATATTATATACCTCTCCATCCAGAAGAATAGTGAAATAGTGTGTTAAATACACAGCTGTGTATTGAAAGCAATACCCTGTAAAGATGGTTCATCGTCCTCCAGGATGCAGTATAAACTCTAAATCAATGGCCTATATAGTTCTGTGGCCCTCGTAGGTATGATATCCAGATCTGAGAACCAAGGAGTATAAGCAGAAGTCGAGAATGAAGAATGGAGGAAAGAGACAGCATGTATCAATTGTGTCTCCAAGACCAACTACAGTGGCAAGAGGTCATACTTTATCCCAAATACCCTTCCAGGTTTCTCTCAGGAAAATAAATCTTAAGGCAATGCTTCCATAACCTATACAAAGAAGTAGATCTGAGCTGCACAAAGGTGGACTGAAATGGACACTAGGATGTGTTACTCAAATCACTTTCAGGGCTTAATGACTGATTCCCTAGTTGCTGACAGACTGTGCTCAGACACCAACTCTTTTCAGTTATTACCTCAGTTGAAATCAGTTACCCCTTCCAAGACCACAGTCCAAAGTAGGACAACTCTGGCGAGCCATCCCAGCCTTGGGGTTTCCCATAGGGTTAGCTTCTGTCTAATCCTGCTTACTTCCTTTTATTTTCATAGGTGTTGATCTCACTAACACTCCCTTATAATCTTTCTACATTACTAATGTGTATCTTAAAGCCTTCTTTCCATTCCCAAAAGAATAGGTTTGCTTCAAAGTAAGAGTTCTATAGGAGAAAATGTAGTTTGGGAAGAGTATAATAGAAGTTTTTCTTGGATATTCATGTTGTATATCAGCAAAACAAAGGATGTAAGAAATGCTTCCTTGTAAAACAAACCAAAAATAAATAAATGTAAGATCTGGTTACTGGGAAACCCGACTTGTGACAGGTGTTTTGTTTGTTTTAAGCATATTGTATGCTTCTCATTATAATCTCTGCAAATGATTTCAATTAGGTCCTGGTTGAGCAAACAAATGCTTATTTTAATTACTCTTTTTCCTTTCAAAATTATCTACAATATGCCATAAATCCAAGTAAGAAATCTATTTAAGACATAGTGTTGTTGTTATTGTTAGTTGTTCTCTAGTCACTTCCGACTCATGGCGACACCATGCATGCAGAGTAGAACTGCTCCACAGGTTTTTCAAGGCTGTGACCCTTCAGAAGCAGATCTCCAGGTTTGTCTTCTGAGGTGACTCTGAGTTGGTTCAAGCCATCAACCTGTTAGTCAAGTGCTTAAAACCACTGAAGTCATCCAGGGACAGCCCTTAAATAGTTGGCAGGCAAAGAAGATGGGGCCAGAGGGGCATTAGGTACTGTTAAACTTTTTCTCTTATTAACAGAAAAGAATCTTTTCTTGGAGTAAGGAAAAGGTACAGATGGATTTCTAAGTTTGAGAAAGTTTTATAATTGCTTGTTATCTTATGCTTTGTTTAGTATACATTACTAAGTTTGTCCTGTGCCAAGCACTTTCCTGGATGCCAGGAATCAAAGGGAAATTAAACACTGTGTCTCAAGGAGCTTACAGGAGGGTGAAAGAGACTTGTAAACAGTAGCTTTAATATGATGTGATAAAGAGTAGGTAGGGACAGATTAACCACAAAGCAAGGTATGCACAGGCTTACAGTAAGCAAGGTACACACAGGTTTACTTGTGCTTACTTATCTGTAGTGCAGTCATGAATTTTTCACCTCATTAAAGAATCAGTCCCTGATAGTATGCTCTGACTGAGCAACCACTCTGCCACCAGTACACAGAAGACCCTTATAAATTTGACTGGATTCAGTTCATTTATATAACATTAAGTAATCCAGAGGCACCTTGAATTACAATTTTCAAAAGATCCATGGATTAAACGTTTTGGTGAAGACTTATACAACATTTTCTTTTCTTCTTCTTGTTTTTAGGTTTTTACAAAAAACTATTTGCTCTGAGTTCAGTTTCTATTCGTTAGTTTAATTGTTGACGACTTTGATTCTTCACATCTTCAGAATCAGTCTCTGGACTCCCATAAATCTGCATAAGATTCTTGTCTATAAAACAGAGTAGAACTGCCTCATAGGGTTTCTAAGATTATAAAACTTTATGAAAACAAACTGCCACATTTTTCTCCTACAGAGTACCTAGTGTGACCTTTTTGTCAGCAGATGAGTGCTTTAATCACTATGCCACTGGGCCTTCTTAGTAGGTAGGTATAAAATGAAAGAAAGAAAAACCAAACCCAATGTTGTCAAATCAATTCCAAATTATACTGACCCCATAAGACAGAATAGAACTGCCCCACAGAGTTTCCAAGGAGCTCCTGGAAGACCTTTCAGTTAGCCAATGTAGCAGACCCTTGAACTGCAGACCTTTCAATTAGCAAACACAGCACTTAACCACTATGCCACCAGTTTCCAGTAGGTAAGTAGAAAGAAGAAAAAGGAAGGGACAGGGAGAGAAGTAGAAAGAAAATGCAGTGAGTGACAGTCTGATAGTTTCCCCTACTTTCCTGTAGATAGCCTGTAGATAGATTATAACATTTTCTCCAAAAGGCTGAAACAGTCACCAGGCCTCTGTGGCAGGAGTTCTTCTTACAAGACACCTGAAGGTCCCTTTCCCTGCTCGACTGAGCCTGGATGCACTCTATCTACTACATGTGCTGCAGTCAGCTACTTCCTGCTGCCCTCGGTAGGGACACAAAATTGTGGGCTAAGGTGGACATTTGTTTTACAGGTACAGGCAGGGCCTGACACACATGGAGGCTAGTTCCACATATAGAAACTCCAGCAAGTTTTGTGAAATCTTCCAACTTCATCTTCTAGAGTCATTCTCCTAACCTGGCACACAGAATATTTTTAAGATGGGAGATGCCCTGGTTATAGAAAACATCCACACCTTGGTTTTGGGATAAGTGTCTGTAATAGATGATGGTTTGTCTCCACTGTTATGGATTGAGGAGCTCTGGTAGTGCAGTGGTTAAGTGCTCAGCCGCTAACCAAAAGGTCCATGGTTCAAACACACCAGCCACTCTGCATAGGAAAGATTTAATAATCTGTTTCCATAAAGATTTATAGCCTTGGAAATTCTATGTGGTAGTTCTACCCTGTCTTATAGGGTCCTATAGAGTTTCAGTGAGTCAAAGTTGACAGCACACAATAACAACGTTATGGATTGAATCATGTCCCCCCCCAAATATGTGTTGCAAATCCTAACCCCTATGCCTATGGTTATAATCCCCTTTAGGAATGGGTTTTCTTTTTTGTGTTAATGAGGGAATATTAGTGTAGAGTGTGTTTTAAGTCAATGTCTTTGGAGATATAAAAGCTAATGAAGCAAGCAGAGATGCAGAAGACAGATAGATACCAGACCACATGAAGATCCCCATCAGACGAGAAACAGAATCTGCAAAGAGGTGAGGACCTCCTCTGGAGCTGACACAGAGAGAAAGCCTTCCTCTAAGAGCCAGCACCTGGATTCAGGCTTCCAGACTCCTGAACTCTAAGACTATAAATTCCTGTAGGTTAAAGCCATCCACTTGCGGTATTTGTTGCAAAACCAGAAAATAAAACCCAGTGCTGTTGAGGTTATTCTGACTCATAGTGGTCCTGTAGTGCGGAGTAGAACTGCTCCATAGAGTTTCCAAGGAGCACCTGGCAGATTTCAGCTAACAACCTTTTGGTTAGCAGATGTAGCACTTAACCACTATGTCACAGCAGCTCCCCAAATTTAAAATACCCACCCTATATCTATTCTTCATTTTTCTGATAACAGTACTTTGTTTCTTAGAGATCCTCTGGGACAGCTGGGCCCACTTCTTGCCCACAAGGCCCAGGATGACTGCTGAGGGTATGCCATCTTCCTGACCCCAACTGGACAAGAGTCTTCCTTAAAATTGAATATGGACAATACAAGGTGGATTCTTATGGTCATGTGAAGGACAATGGAAGTTATCCTATTTAAAACTATCTTTCCCACTCCCACAAGTCATTAAATAGGGAAAGGATGCGGTCAACTCAAAGAGAGAGGCAGAGTTGAGATGAAGGCTGCTGATAATCCCAAAATTCAGTTGTGCTAACGCTAGATTTGCCTCCTTTTCAGTTACATGTATCAGTAACCACCACCCCTTCCCACTTTTTTTTTTTTTTTTTTAAATTTAGGCTTATTTCAGTTAGGATTTCTGATATTTGCTTCCTAACAAGTTCTGACTTGTAGAGCGCCTGAGAATTGGTCTGGTTATCCTGACAGCTCCTTCTTCACCACTCATGGCTGAAGACCTATAAAAAACATCTATTGTTATGTCCTAGTGGCTCAGAAAATTGCTCCAGGTTTCTCTTTGTACTTTCCACTTCAAATACTCTTGCCCTGGTTCCTTATCTCTATTCTTTCCTGTGGCCTGGTACCTGAAGATCTTTGGATTGACCCCTCAATGGTACATCAAGCCAGGACTACTATTTCAGTCTCTCTTTGAAGGCAGTAGAAACCCTGGTGGCACAGTGGGTTAAATGCTACGTCTGCTAACCAAGAGGTCAGCAGTTCAAATATTCCAGGCACTCCTTGGAAACTCTACAGAGCAGTTCCACTCTGACTTCTATGAGTTCGACTCAACTCAGTGGCAGAGGGTCTGAGCCTAAGTCCTGTCCTATTTGGCAGTTCCTGGGTGGTGCAAACAGTTTAGTATGGAACTACTAGCTGAAAGGTAGGTGGTTTGAACCCACCCAGAGGTACAGGCAGACCTGGTGATTTCTTGCTGAAAGGTAATACCCTTGAAACCCTTGAAAACCCTTCGCAGCAGGTCTACTGTGCACATATGGAGTCACAAGGGATTGCCATGAGCTAGAATCCTCCAGGGCAACCAACAACAACAGAGCACCCTCTTTTATCCCATGGGCCGTCATCTCTAATCTCTGCACCCATCCCAGGACCCCTTAAATTAGACATCTCTTTGAATGCAAGAACTTCTGAGTCATTTTTATCGCCTGGCATAAGCCCTCTGGCAAACACCAAGAATGTCTTGTAGCAGAAGGAGTCACTCCAGAATAATGTGTTTGGTTTCATTACCATGTATCTTTATTCTCTTTCAGTTTTTTTCGTGATGTTCATGATCTTGACACTTGTGGAGATTACAGACTAGTTATTTTGTAGGAAGTCTTCAGTTTAGATTTGACTGATCAACCTTCCTGATTAGATTCAGGTTATTCATCTTGAGCAGAAAAATCACTAAAGTTGTGTTCTATTCTTCTTATTGCATCATATCAGGATGTTTGTCCCATTTCTGATGATGTTAACATTGAACTTTGACTAAGATGGACTCTTCTAGGCTTCTTGCCCTTTGTAACTTGTATTTTGTGGGCAAGTACTTTCAGACTTTGTAAATATTCTGCTCCTTATCAGAATTTCAATTTGTCCATTTATTTATTCATATCAGTATAGATTAATATATTCCTAGTGCACTATCCTTTTTTTTTTCAATGCTTATACTGTTACATATTTTTGGCTGAAAAGAGTCCCTTTAAGCTGGCTTCTGTCTTTTTGATGTGACATATCTCTAAATAGCTTGAGAACATTTTTTACCTTCTGTCTCAAAAAAAGAGACTTCAAACTCATCTTCACATGTCCCCTGCCCCAGCGCTGGAATCAGATATTTGTCCAAGGCTCCTTGGTGACTTTTAGTGGAGAATGACATTTAGAAACCCAAATCTAGGTCCTCATTATGTGTGGTACCATTAGGGCATCACCTTTTGGACTCTCTCAGTAAGCAGAGCTAGTGTGTGTGTCTGGGGCAGGGGGTGTGCACACTTTAACACGTTTATAATTATACTTCTTGATATTGTCTATCTATGCATGTTAAAAACTATGTATTGAAATGGAAAAGTAGTGGTCATTACTGAAAAAGAGAAGCAGGTACAGAACAACAGTGTTCATCATGTAATTTCATTTTGGGCCAAAAAAGAGAACTAACTAAAGATCTGAAGGATATATCTCATCCTTGTTAACACTTGCTGAGTGGAGGGAATTTATTTTATTATTTTCACTTGTCTCCATTTTCTAATACAATGTACATTTATACACTAGTAAAAAAAGGGTTTTTTGAAAGTAGATTGCCTTTAGGGGGTTGTATGGCTAGATCAGTAATTTTAATACCACACAGGAATGCCTCAGTCATCTCACCTGCAAAATGGGGACAATACCCTGCCTCAGAAAATTACTGAAGGATTACATGGGTCAATACACTTGGAAAGCATTCAATAAGTAAATAATAAATATCAATAGCACATCATTAACAGAAAACTTGTGATCACTTCTGTATTTATTTCATGAAACATCTCCCAGTTGAGACTGGAACTCAATATTTATTTTCATTCCTAAACTCTTATACTGTCTGTGTATCAGACACTGCTGTAAATCCTTTACAAATAATATATTTTTAATCATATGACTATTATTATCCTCCCCATATTATGGTTGAGGAAAGTGAGCCAAGAGAGGTTAATTGGCTTGCCTAAAGTTACACAACCAGTAGGAAGTGGGGAAAGGATTAGAACCAGGCTGTCTGGTTTACAGGCCATGCTCTCTGCCTCAGCCTATGCTGCTGCCATAACAATCACATAACCAAACACAGGCAAACTTCAACTTAAGTACAAATTACTTCCCAAAAGTTCACTTGCAAGCTAATTTTTTAAGTTCCAAATGCAATCCCCTTCAAAAATTATTACCAATGACGTTTGGTTCTCATGCAAACCTATCTAAACAGACCAAATCTATTCAACTCACAACATGGCTGATTTAGAACAGCTATGACTTTAGGACCAGCATCCGACTAGGCAAATAATGATGCGTAGGCTTCATCTCCCAATCAATTTCAGACAGTCAGGAGAGGCTGCTTAGAGTACTATCTGGAGGAGAATTGAGGTTGGCCTTAGCAGAAAAGTATACCAGGATCAATTAATGATGTCTGCCATGAGTGGAGAAGTGGGAAGAAATACCCCAAAGTCAGGTCTTCACCAACTCCCTTCTAAAACCAGTTGTTGTCAAGTCAACTTGATTTGTGGTGATTGTATGTGTCTCAGAGTAGAACTGTGTTCCACAGGGTTTCAGTGGCTGAGTTTTCAGAAGTGGATTGCCATGTATTTCTTCCAAGGCACCTCTGGGCTGAAATAAACTTCTAATCTTTGTATTTGCAGGTGAGCATGTTAACTATTTGCACCACCAGGGGTTCCCCATCTGCATTCTAAAACTCCCAAACCAAACAATTGCTGTTGATTCCCACTCATAGCAACCCTATAGCACAGAATAGCAATGCCCCATAGCATTTTTTGCTTTATTATTACCTCTAAAAAAATCCCATGTACCTACTTAAGCCAAGAGGTACACTCTTCACCAGTATCTAGTCCAGTGTTTGTCTGTAGAATTGCCTTCAGGGATGGTTTCAGTTCTGGGCTAACAGAGAGTCCAGGGGCCATGTCTTCCAGGGCCCCTCTAGTCTGCTGGAACACCAAGTCTGGGTTTTGTGTGTGTGTGTGTGTGTGTGTGTGTGCTTGTGTCAGGTGCTCTTTAATCTTTAAGGTGACATCTTTACTTTTCAACACGATAAAGAGGTCTTTTGCAGCAGATTTTCCCAGTGCAAGGAGTCTTTTGATTTTTTTGTTCTTGTGCTTTTTTCTTTCTTTTTTTTTTTTAGTTCTGCACATCCATTTTTCTCCCATTACACTAGGTATTCTGTTGTATTCCCTTGTCAGGGCAGTCACTGGTGGTGGCTGGGCACCATCTAATTCATCTGGTCTCATGTTGATGTAGTCTCTGGTTTATGTAGCCCTTTCAGTCTCTTGGGCTCATATTCTTCTGTCTTTTATTTCTTTCCTTCTCCTCTGCTCCAGGTGAGTTGGGACCAATTGATGCTACTTAGCTGGCTGCTTGCTCATTTTTAAGACCCCAGATGCCCTTCATCAAAGTGGGATGCAAAATATTTTTTTAAAAAAACTTTATTACGCCAATTGACCTGTGTGTCCCCTCTAACCATGGTCCCTAGACCCTTGGCCCTGCTACTCTGTCCTTCAAAGTGTTGGATTATATTTCAGAAACCTCTTAGCTTCTCGTTTAGTCCAACTGTACTGACCTCCCCTCTACTGTGTGCTGTCCCTTCCTTCATCGAACCCAATTTCTATCTGCTAGCTGATCAATGAATACCAGTTACCCTCCCTCCCAACCCTTGTAAGCATCAAAGACTGTTTTCTTCTGTATTTAAACTTTCTCTTGAGTACTTATAGTAGTGGTTTCATGAAATATTTGTCCTTCTGTAACTAACTTTACTTAACATAATGCCTTACAGAGTCCTCTATGTGTCCCAAGTTCATCATTGTTCTTTTATCATTGCACAGTATTCCACAGTGTGAACATACCATAGTTTGTTTTTCCATTCATCTGTCGATGGGCACCTAGGTTGAACTGAGCTTTTTGCTATTGTGGACAGTGAGGCAATAAACACCGGTGTGCATGTATTTGTCCACGTGACAGCCCTTCTGTAGGGTCCCACATTACAAGAAGTGAGACGGCTACACTGAACAGTATTTCTATTTCTAGCTTTTTAAGAAAGTGCCAAATTGATTTCCAAAATGGTTGGGACATGTTATAGTTCCACGAGCAGTGTATAAGTGTTCAAGTCTCTCCACAGGGCTATAAATGTTTATGGAAGCAGATTGCTGCATCTTTTTCCCACGGAACAGGTGGTGGGTTTGAAGTGCTGAACTTTTGGTTAAGCTGAATGCTTACCCACTGCACTGTACCCTTTTAAAGCCTGTCACTAAGCTATGAACTAAGACTTGTGACCTAATTTCTGAGTACCTCTTGATCTTAATCCCTGGAAAGTTCAGGGAGTGACGGAGGGGAACAAGCCAGGGATTCTGGGATCAAAGAGATGAGGCAGAAACTGAGCAGAGGCTTCTGTGATGTTGTTGAAGTGTCTTGTGAAATCAATTGCTGGAATGGCTGTGAGGGGTGGTAACAGCTGCTCATGAGTATGGGTAATTTATTAGCTAAGCATTCCGTGTAAGCAACGCCTTCCTCACACACTGTAAACATCACCCCACTGATCCACACGCCAGCAAGCACAAAAAAGGTAAGACACTGACATCTTCTTCTGTCATTTAGAGAACTTGGGCTCAGAATGGTTAAATGACCCATTCCAGGTCCCACAGTGATAATGAGAAAACCAGTCATGAGTTTTATATGTAAAGGCAACGTCAGAGTAGGAGGAAAATAAGCACACATAACCCAGCAAGATGATCCCACAAACCACCAGTTTAAGCACAGGGTTGTTAATGAAGGTTTGGGACAGGTGGACCCTTACTCATTCTGCTGAGGTTACAAAAAAAGTCTTAAGAAGCAAAAATACTTTGCACGGTATTCGCTGAGGCCTTGTTTCTCAGATAAACCAGGGTGGGTAGGGGGTAGTATATATTGCTGTTAGGTGCCACTGAGTTGGCTCTTACAGTGACCCCACGCATAACAGAACAAAACACTGCCCAGTCCTATGCCGTGCCCACAATCGTTTTTATGCTTAAGCCCATTATTGCAGCCACTGTGCCAATCCATGTCATTGAGGGTCTTCCTCTTTTTTGCTGACCCTCTACCTTACCAAGCATATGTATATATAAAGCATTTATTTATAAAGCTAAAAGTGAGTCCTTAGCGAGGCCACACTTGAGAGAGTACTATAAGCCCAGCAGGCCCCCAAAATGTCACGTCAGCTTTCGAAGGCATTTCGCAGTTGCTGTAACAGTACCACTGAAACAAAGCCAAGCAGCTTTACAAGAAGCCCAGTCCCTCAGACACAAACGACACTGCCAAGAGCAAAATGAAAGAGGGCCATTGCCCAGCTTGGCATCTGGGTCCTGCAGCTGCCAAATCGTATCCATTAACCATGCCAAAAGTCATCCGTGGAGAAATTCCCAATGAGAGGCCCAGTGGCCCGGCACTCTAGAAAACTACTAATGATCGTGAAGGCAGTGGGTTCCAGTTCTCTTGTGTCACTGAGATTTCCAGGTACCTTTGATCAAGTCAGTAGAATGATTTCAGTGGCACTCATATTTAGTGTATGTGAGCGTGTATGAGAGACACAGGCAGAAGTGGCAGGGGTAGAGAGAGAATGGGAAACAGGATGAAAATGAACATGAAATTATTTCTGGATTAACCCTTTAACATGATTACGTAAACTAAAATGAGGAGTGAAGGGAAGACCGACTCTGGCCACTTCCTAATCTTCTCCTAACACAACAGGAAACTCAGACATGGAGACTGAAGTCCCACCCTGAAGGAGGAAAAGTTATGCCTGTTTTCCAAGGGAGAAAAAAGACAGCAACGTAAAAACTGAGGAAGGTTGGCCAAGCCTGGTGGACGCCCTTCTCCCACCTGCACATCTGCCTCGGGCTTTTCTTCTTTTCAGACTGTTGCGAGAAAACAGATGGCTGCGGGAGCCTGAATTTTAAATTTATGAATGGAAATTTGAACAGATGTTAGCAATCAAGATGGCATATAAGAATTTTTTTCATACCGTGTTTACAACCCAGCCTCCTTCTCAGAAATGGGAGAGAGGGTCATAAAAAGGGTAGGTTTTGATCTTGGGACAGCATGGATCCAGCACGGTAATTACGTGGCACAGTAACTGAAATACAGAAAGAACAAAGGCAGAAAGCACTAATCGGCTCCCTGTATAAATGCTGAATATTTACCTGCAAAGGACCAAAATGTATCTGCATGAAAATCATCAACCATCGGTGTGCTTTTTGTGCTTCACATAGATTAAACCCAAGTCCAAGATGTTAACAAGTATTGGTGAACATTTTGTCTTTAGACTTCTGATAAAATGTAAGTTTTGTTTTGTGTTTTTCTCCCCCCACTTGACCGTAGGTCCCAGAGTGAAGGTCCTAGACTATAGGGGGCTTTATCAAATTTCACAGAGGGACTGATTCAGAGGCTAATAACAGAAATCTGTTCATATATACGTCTACACGTCATCCAATGTTAGGAACTACGCTAGGTACTAAGAGGGCACAACATGAACCAGACCTCATCAATATCCTGTGTACGTAGAACTGAAGAAGCAAGGATTTGTAACACAAGGCCAGAAAAAAGTATATGTTGAGAGCTACTGAAGTGAAAAGAAAGAGTTTGACTGGTGGGCTGGATAATGACTACAGTTCCTGAAGTCACAGCCAGCCAGCCAAGTGCCGTACAGGAGAAGGGAAAAGTCTGGAGTTTGTGGTTCTCGGGGAGAAGAGTGTCATCTTATTTGTTTGCAAATCCTATTGGTTGTATTTTCAAAGTATGAGGTGGCCATGACCATGAAGGCTGAAGACCAGAGTATTATGTTATCATTTATTGTAATATAATTATTAGTTACACCACTTATTATGTATTTGTCCAGGTTTCCAGACTTCATGGCCACCCTAACTCTCCAGAATCCAACCACTCTTCCCTGTGTCCACCCCTCTGAGTACTGCAATAGCCTCACTAGTCTCCTGGCTTGTGTATTTGCGTACACACACTGCCTCCACCAACCAGTCTATTCTCAACACAGCCATCAGAGTGATGTCTTTGAAACAGAGGTTCTCAAAGTGGAGCCCCTGAAACAGCAGCAGCCCCTGCACTTAGGAAACTTGTTAGACACACATGTACATTTTCAGTCTATCCATCTAGTAAGTCAGAGACTCGGAGAATGTAGCTTAGTAATTTGTGTTTTAACAAGCCCTCTGGGGATTCTGATGCCTCTTAAGGTTTGAGAACCTGGTTTAAGTTTATACCAGATCACTCCTTGGCTCAAAGTCCTGCTGTGGCCTCCCAAGTCCTTACAATAGCTGCAAGACCTTACACATGTGACCTGATTTGTGGCTTCTTCACTAATGCCCAGGACTCTATTTTTTAGCCCACTTGCCCTGGCCACACTCAAGGCCTTAGCACTTGCTGGTCAACTGTCCAGAATGCTCCTCAGTCCTCCAGACACCCTTTATTGTGGCTTAATCAATCCCTCATCACCTTCATCTCTGCTCACATCACCTTCCTCCTGAGATATTACGTATCTGTCTCTTTCCACTAGAATGTAAGTTCCATGAGAGCAGGACTTTGCTTTGTTGGTTCCAGCATTCCCAGGGCCTAGAACTGAGCCTAGCACATAGTGAGTGCTGAGGACACAAATGTTATTTAAAGGATTGAAGAAACTATACTGTGTTGAGGGTCTACTAAATGTCAGATAAATTCTAAGGACTTTACCTCTATGGTTTCATTGATTCCTCTAACAAGCAATTATCATTGTCTTTACTTTACACGTGAAACGTTGCCTCAGAGACAGCGAGAGAGAGTAACAGATACTGAAAAAAATCAAAGGACCAAGATATGAGATTACCAGAAAAGGAAAATTCATGATCCCCAAGTTCTGGTCTAGTGACTAAGTCATTAAAAAAAAAAGGTTTTAGTACCTTCCCTTGCAATTGGCCTGGAAAAAGGTATCTGCCTAAGCAGAATGCAACTGAGAAGGCAAAAATCTTGCCTTCAGCAACCTAAGGACAGGGCTATGTAGTGCGATAATTAATGCTTTGATTGCTTATGTTTTCCCATTATACACACAGATAATAGAGATTATTTCCTGAATATTAGTTCTTACTCCTCTATCTAATTTTTTTCTGGTATAAAACCTGTTAATATTTGTACTGTTTATTAATAATCTGGTAGAAGCAGATACTTTATCATGCTTATTAATTTGCTCAAAAATGGGTTTCCCCTGGTGCATTCTGGGCATCTTTTTTCTTGCAATTAAAGATTATGTTTCCTGATGAGCCTCTGCCAGAATGTAACCCAGTTCAGTGACCAGTGCTGAAGAGTGAGTCTGGTAGTGTCTCATCTAAAACATAGTGTTGACTTTGCCAGAAGGGCCACTTTCCTTTCCTACCTACTAATCTCTTTAGATAATCTCATCTAGTCTCACGATTTTTAATACCAACTATGCTGTAGCACAGGGGTTAAGAGCTATGGTTCCTAACCAGAAGGTTCAGCAGTTTGAATCCAGCAGGTGCTCCTTAGAAACCCAATGGGACAGATTTACCTTGGCCTCTAGGGTCACTGTAAGTTGGAATCAACTCAATGGTTGGGATATGCTGTTTACTCCTGTGTCATTACTCAGTGTACAGGAAGGAAAACAGAACCCATGTAACAGATAACATAACCAAGGGAAGTGAATCCAAGGGAATTCGTTATAAAAAATGTTGGAGAAACTATAGAGGCAATCTGGGGAGGATGAGATAACCCAGAGAGCAGCAATAGCAGGAAACCGCCAACCTCGCTAGGGTGGTTGAGAAAAAAGGAAAAAGTAGGACTATAAGAGTTTAAGAATAGTGGGAGCTGGGACCACAGAGGGGAGCCTGCCTGGTGGCAGTTCAGCCCACAGAGGAGATGCACTACTGCTACAAATGATGCCCTAAGCAGACATAGAGGGACAAATACTCTGGCTCTTCCCCTCCTCCTAACTACCCAGCTCCTGTCAGTGCCTTCTGTTAGCCAAATCTTCCTAGAGCCAGCTGGCAAGGAAGCTTGGGAAATGTAGTTTGAGATCAATCTTCTGCATTCTTTCATATACCGCTGAACAGGGAAGAACAGGAAATGGATTGGAATCCTAACATGAAAATAATGAACTCATCTCCCAAATTAATAGCTCAGACCTCTTCTCTGAACTTCTGATTCTTATATTCAAATTCTTACCTCCACTTAGGTGTCTAACACTCCACTCTAGATAACATGATGCAAAAAGAATCTTTGATTTACCAGCCTACCACCTCCGTGGTCCCCGTGACTCACTCACTGCGCAGCAAACACAGATGTTATCTTTGATTCCATGTTTTCCTTACTCCCTACTCACAACTTCCAATCATTTAGCAAGACCTGTTGATGCTACATGCAAAAACAGTTCCTCTCCACTCTTATTTTCACTATTACACCCTTAGCCAAGCCGCTATTTCTCTTCTACAAAAAAACAGAAACAAAACAAAACCCAAACTCACTGCAGTCAAGTTGATTCTGACTCTAATAATCCTACAGCACCATAGTGCTTAAGTGCTATGGCTACTAACCAAAAAATTGTCAGCAGTTCAAATACACCAGATGCTCCCTGGAAACTCTGTGGGGCAGTTCAACTCTGTCCTATAGGGTTGCTATGATTCAGACTTCTCCCCTCTAATACCAAACCAAACACAACCCATTGCCATTGATTCTGGAGATCACATGCTAGAATTTTGCAAGACCAATGACTTTTTCATTGCAAATAGCTTTTTTTATGAACGTAACTGGTGACTATACACATGGACCTTATCAGACAGAACACACAGAAATCAAATGGACATCAGTGTAAAGAGTTGATAGCAAAGCTCCATATCATCAGTCAGAACAAGACCAGGTGCTGACTTCCGAACAGACTATCAATTGTTCATATGCAAGTTCAAACTGAAATGGCAGAAAATCAGAACAAGTCCACAAGAACTAAAGTATGACTGAGTAAGTGGCACCTGAGTTTAGAGACCATCTCAAGAATAGATGTGATGCACTGAATAGTAATGATCCAAGACCAGAAGAGTTGTGGGATGACATCAAAGACATTATACATGAAGAAAGCCTGTTATAAGGATTTAAAAACAGAATTATCTATGAAAGAAAATAACTTTGTTTACTACAAGGGTAGGGGGTAAGAGTTTATCATAGATAATTGATAGATGTTAGAAATTTTACTCATTTACTGTAATAAATAATAAAAGTTAAAAAAAAAAAAAGACAGGAAGGATGTCAGAATCGACTCTGAAACTTGCTCCTGAACATCAAGTAGCTGAAGCAAAAGGAAGAAACGATGAAGGAAAAGAAATGAAGATTTCAAAGCGTGGATCAAGAAGACAAAGCATTACAATGACACGTGCAAAGAGCTGGAGACAGAAAACCAGAAGGGAAGAACACGTTCTGCATTTTTCAAGCTGAGGAAAACTGAAGAAAAAAATTCAAGGCTTGAGTTGCAACAGTGAAGGATTCCACAGCGAGAATATTAAATGACTCAGGAACCATCAAAGGAAGATGAAAGAAAAAGAACTGGTAGATGTTCAAACATTTGGAGAGGCAGCATATGATCAGAACCTGATGGTACTAAAGGAAGATGTCAAAGCTATACTGAAGGCACTGGTGACAAACAAGCCCCCAGGAATTGATGGAATATCAACTGCGATTTTCAGAAAATGGATGGAGCACTCCAAGTACTCACTCTTCTACGCCAAGAACTTTGGAAGACAGCTGCCTGGTCAACTGATTGGAAGAGATTCATGTCTATTCCCAAGAAAGGTGATCCAACCAAATAAAGATATTATTCAACAATATCATTACTATCACATGCAAGTCTAAGATTTTGCCCAAGATCATTCAAAAGCAACTGCAGCAGTGTATTGTCAGCCAACTGCCAAGAACTCAAGCCTGATTAAGACGTGGAACGAGGGAAAAATCATTGCTCATGTCAGATGAATCTTGGCTGAAAACAGAGGATACTAGGAAGGTGGTTACCTGTCTTTTATTGACTGTGCAGACGCATTCAACTATCTGGATCATAACAAATTATGGATAACACTGAGGAAAATGGCAATTCCAGAACACTTAACTGTGCCTACAAGGAAGGCCAGTTAATACAACTACTATTCAAGTTTATGCACCAACCATGAAGATTTTTCCCAGCTTCTGCAGTCTGAAGTTAATGAAACATGGAATCCAGACGCACTGATAATTACTGGTAATTGGAATGCAAAAATTAGAAACAAAGAAGGATCAATAGTTGGAAAATACACCCTTGGTGATAAAAATGATGCCAGAGATCATGTGACAAAATTTTGCAAGACTTCTCCTCTAGATAACCGTAATTTCCTCCTAAATGGCCATTCTAAGTCCACTGTTTCCCTTACTATAAATCTGTCCTGGGTCAGGTCTTACAGGTTTTAAGGGCAAAAGCAAGGAGCAAGGACTTCATTCTAAGTGCTATAAGGGCCATTGAATGGTTTTAAGCAAGGAAGTAACAAACTTATTTGTATCTTACCTCAGTTTAGATACCTTATGAAAACAAATTTCAATCAAACAAAAGTGGATGAGGGAAGCCAGTTTGGAAACAATTACACACTTTTCAGTCCTCTTCTTCCCCTTTTCTCCACCTTGATCAGCAGCTACTTAGTCTTCAATTGTATTCCAAGCTTGCTCTGTCTTAAGAGCCCTTCCCGGCCTGTGATGCTTTTACACAGATTTTAGCAGAAACGATTCCATCTCTGAGATGTTTGCTGACCATGCCATTGCAGTCATTACAGCTATTCATAAATATTTTCTTATAGGTACATGGAAACCCTGGTGGGTGGCCAAGTAGTGAAGTGCTATAGATGCAAACTGAAAGGTCAGTAGTTCGAATCCACCAGTCACTCCTTGGAAACCCTATGGAGCAGTTCTACTCTGTCCTGTAAGGTCACTAGGAGTCAGAACTGGCTCGATGGCAGCTTTCTTGGGGGTGGTAGGCATATGGTAGGATTTGACTTCTTTGCCTCTTGGAAGTTCAATACGGCCATTGGACTCACTTTGGTCAGTGACACGTGGGGGGAAGCAGCACATGTCACTACTGGGTGGAAGCTTTAAGACCCGTTCTGTGCTTTGCCACTCTTTGTCTTCTACTCCAATGAGTGGGCGGTGTTCCAGATAGTGGCTACTCCAGCCTGAGCTGGAGGCTTAGGATTTTGAGCAGAGCTTTCCACCAGCCCATAGACATGTAAGTGTGGGCATGAAACAAATCTCTGCTGATGTAAGTTGCTAAAAGCTTGCGAATACTACTCCAGTTTACCTACCCTATCCTATAGAGTCCTCTGCTCTCTCAGAGCAGCCTGTGACAGGTCCAGGATGGAAATTACCAAAAAACATCAAAAAACCCACTGATGTTCAGTAGATTCCAACTCATAGTGACCCTATAGGACAGAGTAGAACTGCCCCCACAGAATTTCCAAGGAGTGCCTGGCAAATTCAAACTGCTGACATTCTGGTTCATGGACATAGCTTGTAACTACTACGCCAACCTGTTTCCTGGAAATTACCACTACCTGATAAATCTGAATTGTTAGTTTTGTTTCTAGTATGTCCTTGCCCTAACTGCTCCCTCAGAAAGCTCCATGCACCAGGAGAGCAGAGGCTTTTCTATACCATTCACCACTATTACCCACCATACCTAGAGGACTGGTGCTTAGTCAGTATGCACATATTTGTGGATTAAACCCCTTCTGCTTTGCACATACAATTATCTGTTGTGTGAATGCTACCTTGCCAAAGAAACTAGAATGAATGTGTCCTGTATTCATTGCATTCTGGGCACAAATGTTTAAAGCTTCCCTCTGCTATGTGTGGGTTGGAACTACAGCTTCAGTTACATCCTTCCAGCTAACTCACAGTAAACCAAACTTCTTCCAAAGCCACCATGACTCCTTAGTGAGAACAGGCTGTTCAGGACAGTATACAGCAGACAAACAAAAAAGAAGTAAATCTGAGGACCATAAATCATAGTCGAAGTCACCCAGAATCAGGGGACAGTGGGACAGAATGCCTTTCAATCATGTTTTTACTGCTAAAAGGCAGACAGATGTTGTTCTAGCCTTTTTTAATGTCTTCTATGACCATTGAGTCTAATTACCCAGAAGTAGCCAAGTCTCAAATTTCACTATTGTCATAAAATAGCAGCACTAAAAAGAATTTTAGCAACCATTCAATTCGGACCAGCCCATTTATCATCTGGTTTGATTAATTTTAATTGAAAATCTCTTAGGGTCTTGCTGTTGTCTGCCAGAGGCTTAGAGCTTAGAAATTCATGTTGGAGATATAGTGTTGCTTCAAGTCATTGCCTTTTTAAATCAAATATATTAATTTTTTTTCTAGAACCATCCCATTTAGACACTTTATACAAGAGCTTTAAAAAAGATCTTGCTTATAAAATTAACCTTGCAATGCAGTACATTTTCACATTTTGTAATTTTGCTCCTTACGAAAAATTTTTCCCTGAGGTTTCAAAATGTTTGTCCAAGATATTGGAGAAATAAACTCCTAAAAACTATAAACTTATTGTGCCTGTTCCGGCAGGAACCAGCACCCTCTGTAGGCTACCTTACTTCTTTAAGGTCACCAGGATAAGGTAGTTATGTTCTGTGTTTTTAGCTTATTCTCTTAGACTCTGTGTTAAACAAATCACAGCTTCAATAAACAAGGCAATTTTGCCTAATATGAAAAAAAAAAGAGCATACTAACCAAACACCAAGCCATTAGATATTTGATATAAAATATCATGGATTTTTAACATGAACCGATGATAACTTTTACTATCTTGTTCAGTTTTATTAGCCAGATCCTAATTTTGAGGTTAGCAGCCCTGGTGGTACAATGGTTAAATGCGTGGCTAGCAGCCCAAAGGTTAGTAGTTTGAATCAACCAGCAGCTCTGCAGGAGAAAACACCTGGTTATCCACTTAAGTAAAGATTACAGCCTAGAAAACCCTGTTCGGTGATTCTGCTTTGTCCCACCAGGTCACTATGGGTTGGAATGGGCGTGATGGCACACCATCACTACCAGCACAATAATTGTGAGGTTTTAAGTATTAAGAATCTGAAGTTGAAACCTAAAAAAAAAAAAAAAAAATTAACTCACCTCATTTCCCCCATATGCTGAAAACGGGATAGTTAAAACATACTGCAGGTCTCCAACACAACGTTGTATTTACACAAAGGAAACCACTCATGTGTGGTTAAAGAAACAGCAAAATTTCACATCAGCTTTAATATTTATCAATTTCCTGAACTCAATAATCATTACTAACACCTTGTATAGTATTATTTGCTGTTTATCTTAAAAAAAAGAAAAAACTAAGCAGAAACAGAGTTGAAGAAAACTGGATGTCAGTCTATACAATGAATTTTTACTTTCGGCATGACAGACTTTATTTTGGCACTTTAACAAATATTTTGCTTTACAGCAGTGACAAAATATTTGGCAGAAATGTTCTTTTCCTGGCGTGGATGTTCCAAGCAGTCCTATGAATTGCATTTCACTATGCTTTGCACAGTTAGAGGTATACCCACTACATTCTTAACCTCTGTAGCTGAGGACTATGGTGCGACTCTAGAAGGTGCTATTATGTCCTTTTAATCACTTTAAAGTGGACTGATGATATAAGCGATGGGAAAGGAATTAAGGCCATTAAGGATTTAAGTAAACACAGTTTCAAGCATTGTTAAAAAAAAAAATTCTGTGGCAACTCCAAGGAATGTTCTCTCAATGAAGCATTTGTACTTTATGAAATTATATGTTGGGGAACCTTCCTTTTAGCAGTTTTCTTCCTACTTTGGCAACTCACAGTTGGGAGAAAAAAAACAACAACACAAGCAAACCCTGTTGTTGTCAAGCTGATCTCCATTGAAGGCTGTCTCATGTTACAGAGTAGACTTGTACTCCATGGGCATTTCAGGGGCTGATTTTTTTGGAAGTAGCCTGCCAGGCCTTTCTTCCAATGCACCTCTGGGTGGACCCCAACTTGCAACCTTTCAATTAGCAGCTGAGTGTACTATCTGCACCATCCAGGCACTCCACTGGTCAAAGAGAACAAGGGAACACTTGGCCAGGATTAAGTATCTGGCCAGGGTATCTGCCTACCTCTACATCCTTCCCGGGCATTACTGCTTTCCAGAGACTTCAAACATTAAGCCTGTCCCTCACTCTCCCCTGTGGTACGAACTAGAGTATCCCTTCCATTTGTTCTTCGGTAAAGCTTTAGAAGATTTGGAGCAAAGTTCACAGGTAAATCAATTTATGGGATTACGCTTTAGCAACCTACTGCTGGAAAGCCCCCTTCAGTTCTCTGGAATTTATAGTCTTATAAGTTATTTGCAAAAGTAGGCATCTGTCCCAATGTTGCCATCAGCCATCCTATAAAGGATGCAAAACTTTGCAATTCCCTGGCAACCTGCCAGAGCCTGTACCCAGATACACAAAGCTGATACATCCAGATTTCCTCTGGCCAATTCAGATGTGAATCTGGTAATAAGCAGCCTCACTGATGGTCTCTTTGGTCTTGATTTACAGACACTGTGGAACACTCAGAAATCAAAATCACGTCATCCTTGAGAGCAGGCGGTCATTAGCAAAGGGGAAATGTACATTTGCTCGAAAATGTATAAAATTTATAACAGTGACATTTTCAATATTAGGCCACATGATTTATTCAGTAGTTTTTTATGTTCCCAAATTACAATTTATGTCTATTTGTAAGACTACAAAAGTTACCATTAGATTTGTCTGTGCTTATAAAATACCAACTTTTTTTTTAAACTGTTATATATACTCATTAACACCAGTCTGCGACGAGTTACATAGAATCATAGGCACTTCAAAGGCTTAAAAAGACGTTTACAACTTAAATGCATTTTTAAGAACAAAAACTGATTTTTCTGTAAACCCCTACTTGTACCTTCAAATTGCAAGAAATTAACAAATACAGTGGCCAAAGAAATCTGCAGCAACTTCTCAAAATACTGTTAGCATCTTTGGGTTTGGTCAGGCTTATCAGTAACTCACATCAAATCCTCCCAAAAGAAGATCGATTAGATAGATATGACTAAACAGTTCTGTGGTAATAGTTCACCTTTGCACATTAATTTGCTGTTGCAAACTTGCCCAAAGCTACAGGTAATGAAAAACAAAGCAAGTGTAAAATGGATAGTCTGACACTTAAAAATTTATACAAAGTGGAAGTTAAAGTTTACATACTTGAAAATCACATATACACTAAATTACCATTATCTGAATTATCCAAAGACAAATTGCACCATGATAGCTACAAAAGGCATAGAGTTTTGCTTTGTTTTTACGGGGATAAAAGGAGCGGGGGACAGAGGAGAAGAGGGAAGGAACAGATAAATTAACAACGACCAGCTTGGTACGGTCAATCTGAGACATGCTGACAAAAACTAAATAGCTTTCATCTTCAAAACCTTAGGATAAAAACAACCACTTCCTATTTGCGCATAAGTTTCAAATGATTCCATGAACATTGAGGGTTTTCATAACATATTTTGCCACTGCTATTCACAGAACACTGCAGATGTTAAGTTGTCATTTTACGTGATTCTAAAGAAATACATGAAAAGTTTTAAATACAATGGGATTTTATCATTAAGGTGCCAGAATGGCTCTTTAATGAGAAAACGAAAAACAAAAAACAAAGCTCTTCATTATTCTATGCAAAAGCTTTATTTTTAAAAGTTCAGTGATCTCATAAATAGAGACACTAAGTGGGAGTCTCACGCATAGAACTCCTTGGTCGGTGCCTTCTGATAAGCAGCACTGGATGGTTTGCGTTCCCCGAGGTCGTAGCTTCCTTCATCCTTCTTTCTCATACGATACACCAACAGCAGGATAAGGAAAATTGCAAAGAGAAAGCCAATAACTCCACCAGCGATGACAGCTGAAAAACACACCAAAAGGAAGCTTTCTTTTAGGAAGGACTCAAGGGTTACAGAAATTTGCTTTGTCAAACTCAATCTACTTAGGCTTTTAGAAAAGGCTTACTTTGAAAAACTTCACATTAAAAAAACTGGAGTCAATGAAGCAACCAGGTAATTATGTAAATCTGACATTCCTCAGAAAGGTACAATACTTTCTTTGATTGGTATTAATATCACCCAAAGCCTCAACCAGAAAAGTCAGGCTGTGACCACGACTAATTCTATACTTTAAAATGCTTTAGTTTCTTCAGTATTCACATGTCATATTCTAATCTTCTAATTGCTTTTCCAGTGAAAATATAAAACATGATTTAGTTGACTTAAAAATTTTTAAACATAAATATGAAAAAGCATGCAAATTTCTTTTCTAGTCTTGGATTTGGAACTATCAAGAATTAGGTGCTACAGTAGCTATGTAAGACACAACAATTTGTGTCTGTTCACCAGGAGCAAGAGGATGAAGGACAGCCAGAAACACGAGGAGGAAATGGAATGTGTGGATAACTGCCTCCAGGAATAACTGCCTCCACTGCCACAAGACCAGAAGAAATGGACAGTGCCTGGCTACCACTACTGAATATTTTGACCAAAGATACCATAGAAGAATCCTAATCAAAAGGGGTAAAAATAAGGAACAGAATTTCAAATTCTCCTGGAATCTAGATTTTCTGAAGCCACTGAGCCTGGAGGAACTCTCAAAACTATTGCCATGAGATAATCTTTAAACCATAGATAGTTTCTTACAACCAAACAGTAGTTTAGCTTAATTAGTAAAGAATGTCTACCTTGAGCCTTGTGTTCTAAAAAAAGAAAAAACACTACATGGACTCATACTGACAACAGTAACTCAAGAGGTTAGACAGGAAGCTGGGTGCTGGTGGCCAGTGAGTTTATGTTAATGCAGAAGGAATAATTTGGAAAAGGAGGCTGAGAATTCTTGCACGACTTAAAGAATTTAATTACTATCAGTGAACTGTACGAAATCAAAGAAAGTGGGGGGGGGGGCAAAGAGAATTAGGTGCTCTTAAAACTTACAAATCTTCCCGGTTAAAATCAATTGTTAATATGCCCATCAGATAAGTTATAATTAGAAGCTACATTCTTATAGCCAGGGGCATTATATGTATAAAGTGTGCCCTCCTTTCCCTCCCCCAAAAGATGTTTTCTTTCTCATAAGTTTACTTTGAAATCAGGACTGGCTTAGAGCATGACTGACTGATCTTCATACAGAACTTTCTCTATCCACATACCTTCCAGCCCAGTTGTCTAGGATCAGTACAGATCTTAACTTTCCTCTTTCTTCTAGGCCATTACCATCCCCACCCATACTAAAGGGTTGGCCAAAGAATTGGCCTGGAGGGTGGGTGGAAAATAAAGACAGTGCTTGCCTAACCTCTTGCCCCTCATGCTGAAGGGTCTTCCAGGCTGCTTTCAGTAGGAAGGTGACATTCTGCAAGCTTTGTCTACACATCCCTGAGCATCACTTGGAAGCCAAGGTGAGGACCACCTCTCCACTTGAACCCCACCCTCCTACTCACCTGCCAGGACTTCTTTTCGTTTAAACAGATTGTCTGAATGCTTCTCAGTATACACATTTGTATCCTCTTCAGCTTGGTCCATTTTCTCGTCTGAGTCCAACATGTGAACATTCTCCTTATCAGTTTCTTCAGATGACTGGTATGGGAAGTAGGGAAGATTATTTAGATTAAAAAATGTGCTGAGGAGACATAATGAGATGAGTATATTACAACATTCCTTGTCTCCATACAATGAATTCAGGAAACTAACTAAAACCCACACTTGTCAAGTTTATACCAATGGGTCAGTCCCATGCTGGACTCATGTAGTCCCTGACTTCCTACAACATTCCTCAGACAACTTTTGCAAGGTGGGTATTTTGGTGAGTGCAGAAGAATCCTAATGACAGGGTTAGGCTGAGTCAACACTTCATAAGGTCTCTATTCTCTCACCACTTTTCTGACTTCAGGGAGTCTCTGCGTGGAGAATAGTTAAGTGCTCAACTACTAGCTGGAAGGTTGGCACTTCAAATCCAACCAGCGACCCTCAGAAAGCAGGACTAGTGATCTGCCCGTGAAAGGTGACAGCCTTGAAAACCCAATGGAGCAGTTCTACTCCGCACACATGGGGGTCACATGGGCTGTTATCAACTCGATGGCAACTAACAACAACTTCTGACTTCGGGCCATCATCTTTCTCCTCAATCTGAGAGGAATGCCCAATTCTCCCTATTCCGTTGTCACTTCGCTACACATGGCACTGTTGACGATAGCTTTTTCTCAGGTGTTCTCTCCAAGGTACTCCCCACACCTAACGATGCTCCTGTTAGTCTTACTACGGAGGGAGTAGTCTTGCCCAGGCCTACGTGGTAATTTTTTCTCTGTTTACTTATTCTTAAGCCTTCAGACAACCTTAGGCTAGGGCTGCTGGGAGACTGGGTGCTGCAATTAGTACTTCTGGGATCTTGACTCAGTTACTGCATGTTTCTGGCCCTGAGATTGCTCACTGCCAAATGAAAAGGCACTTCACATTTCTTGGGCATCCTACAATTCTAAAGTATAAATCTATAGTAATTAACTCTCATAGCCCCCTCTCCAGGCAGTATCAAGCCCACCTAAGCAGTGGCCTACTACAGCACATTAACTCTTGCCTGCAGCACCTTTAACTCTACATGTCAAATCTAAAAGATAATTCACCACCAAATCATATGGTCCACTTTTCTGTTTCCATTTAATAATACTTCTAACTCTTTTGGGTCCCTACACTTGTCTTTTGCCCTGTTTCCCAAATTAAGCTCCTTCCTTGGATTCTCATTTCCACAGCCTGGTTCAGGTCTTTATCACATTACACCAAAGTTGCTGCAACAAGCTCATAACTGCATGTACTGGGTGGCTTCCAGTGTCCCCCCTCCTCCAACCCATCTCTTACGTCCCAGCAGAAATTCATGCCAGGCCATGTTCACACTGTCTATCATTAGCAAAGATGGCTCTTAACATCTCTGCCTTAGTTCATGCAATTCTCCAAACCCTGATTCAAATAATTCACTTCTTTCATTGCCCATCTGTCCTTAATGAAGCCCTCCCTGACTGTTCACCTCTCTAAAGCCCCAGAACGCTTCTTACAGTCTTCTACATCAACACACCATCGGCTGCCTTTCTGATACTCAGCACTAATGCTAACCATCTGGGGTAAATGACACAAGGTTGCAGCAATGGATTTCAAACTTGGCTGGAAAGCTTAAAAACAAGTACACATGAGCCCTACCACTAGAGAGCCTACTTTTATTGGTCTGGGGCATGAATCTGACATTAATTATTGCTGTTTGCTTATTTAAAGTTCTCTAGATAATTCTATAGTTTGAAAACCACTAGATTACAGAAGTTCATTTCAAATGAACTGATTATTCTCTACCAGACTCAAGATCTTGTTAACCAACACTACCGATGAAAAACACTGCCAACTCCAATGGTCTATAAAGACTTCACAACAATCCCTTACAGCTCTACCGCTCTCCATTAAACCAGAAAACCAAACTCAGCACTGTAGAGTTAATTCCAACTCACAGCAACCCTACACGACAGAGGAAAACGGCCCTATAGGGTTTCCAAGGCTGTAAATCTCTATAGAAGCAGACTAGTGCATAAGCACTGCCTCAGCAGGGCTCCTAAAACTTTATAAAGGCTACTATATAATGAGCCCGGTTAAAAGACTGACTGCTTTCTGAAGGCTGGGGTGCATTTAAAATGGCAGTCTAGAGAACCGAAGAATTTAAGACGGGAAAGCCTCACCTTCCTGGGGTGCCTCTAAGGACTCTCTTTTTTTTTTAAGAAGGACTACAAGCTAACCCAGGTGGATCTGTATGAACTCCAGAGTATGCGGGGTCTCTGCTTCAATGAACAGAATGCTAAGCTGCCAGTGAAGATTATATGTAATCAAGTGTAATAAAGAATGACTGTCCTATTTTCCTTCAGGTCCAAGAAACCCTGTATTGTCTTAAACCTCAAACTGAGATGATTTACAAGAAGCAAAAGACCACACAGAAATCACATTATCCAATATACACCTTCAATGAACTGTTTTCTACATTAATGTGACATAAAGAAAACAACAGATCTTCCCAGAATTTCAGGTTCCACAGCGAAGCAGAAGAGAGAAACACATTGGCAGTATTTTGTCAGAGCTTTGACCATTCTTCTCATGTGAAGTCCATCACTAACTGGTAGAAGGACAGACAAAGTGAACAGATCAGAGAATGGATTATCCAGAGTCTAATCTAGGAAGCTTCTCACTACTCATTATCACTGTTATTTGAAAACAGACAAAAAACTCAAACCTGTTGCAATCAAGCTGATTCCAACTTACAGTGACCCTACAAGACAGACTAACGTTTCCAAGGAATAGCTGGTGGATTCTAACAGCCAGTCATTTGGTTAGCAGCCTGATCTCTTAACCACTATTCCACCAGGGTCCTAGAATTAGTTTCAGAGGTCAGGAAAGGCAGGAGGAAATTCAAAGAAGTGGACATGCTGGCTTGTGACTAGAGAGAGGTAAACAAGTTCTGGGGGGTTAGGAGATGGATACCAGGGACCAAGTTTATCTATGTCACATTATGGCAGGTCACACTATTTCACCACAGGTTTCTTGAGCCCTACAATCATCTGAGAGAGTTGCTGACATTGTTCAGTTTCCTTCAATCCAGCTTGTGATCCAGTAGACGTGGAAAAGCTTAAACTCTAGGGGTCTGGGAATTTGGGGATGGGAGGTTTCCACAGAGCTGGGCCCAGCATGCACTTGGATGCAAGATGCACAGTGTGCTTGGTGCTCAACCCTAGCACAAGCTTCAAGGTGATCTGGAAGGTACATTCATTTCTTAAACTGACAAGGTTTCTTGTATGGAAGCAGGAGCTTGACTATGAGAAAAATCCTTCCACAGCAAAGAATGAAAATGAAATACTTTAACTCTTGCATATATGTGTAACACGGAATTACAAAGAGGCAACAAGAACAATTTAATAAAGCCAATTAAAAATGTCACAACCATGTCTGGCTGTTTGGATGACATGGAAATGCAGTGGAAGCAACAGGTTATAAACAACATGCTGCTGAAACAAATAACTGTTCTCTTTTTTTGTCACATAAATTTATAGCAAACTAGACATAATGTCTTCAACAGTGATATTAATGCTACTGTGAGACTCATTCAAAAGCAAAACCTACATTAATGGTATCCTAGAGGCAATGTTTAATTCAGCTGCACCATGTAACCGCAAGATGGAAAATTTAATCACTACTATTATTAAGTGCTATTGGTGATCAATATCATCATTGTCAGTACCTAGAATAGTGTTTGACATACAGTAGCACTTAATGTGTCTTGAATAGACGTTCATCTGCCTAATGCCTGTCTTCTTCATTGTGCTCTGATGCAATTAATTCCCTAAAAGCAAATTTTTTTAAAACTTAAATCAATTTTTAATATGCTGTTTTCAACAGACTAGAACTATAACTGTCCTTTATCGTGAAAGACAAAAATTCACCCAGGAGAGTTTCTCGTCTTGAGCGAGCACATCCCAGCAGTTGCTGACTTCAAGAACTTCAGTCGTAGAAGGTAGTCATATGAAATGCGGTAAGAACCAAAAACAGTTCTCAAAAGCCACACTGGATCACTGTGCCACACACACACAGAGGCACCAAGTCAACCTACCATCAGTTACATCTGTGACTTGGCATCTCTCGTCTTCTCCATTCATTTATTCAACTTACACGTTTATGGAATAGCTACCACGGACGGAGTCAGCACATGCTAGGTATGCGTGCCTCAGTTTACAGAGCTGCTCTTTTCTTTCCTACCCCCTAGCCTGTGAAGTCAGCCTATCCCTAACACTAACTGACCCTTCTTAGCACTCCAGTCTGGAGAGAGTTCAACTCTTAACTGCTTCAAATCTGTAGAAACCCAACATCTTCATTACACACAGTAGGAAGAAGTCAGGCACCCTGATAAGGGTGGGAAATGGAGAGCAGGAAGTGTGGAGGTGCTCCCATCTTCAGAGGGATGCATCTTCCTCCAGAGAGAAGGCCTGTCACTATGTTCATGACACAGCTTTCTCCATCTTTTCTGCTGCTCAAGCTTGGCAGCTTCTTGTTTCTAATCAACAGATGGGGTAAAAGCTCTGTTACAAGAGACATTTCTTTCTCTAAGTTTTCACAGGCAGTGTGCTACCCGAACCACCTACAAACTCTACCACCGCAGGTATTACCCATGCTTATTAAACACAGGTGAGATTGTTTGGCCTCTACTGTTCCACTCGATAAAGCTTAAGGAACGTTTACTGGATTCTCAGGCGCCCAGCTACACGCTGCCACGTTTCATCTTTCCAACGGCCCATAAGGAGTGGATAGAGCTGCTGAGAAACTAGATTAGCTTCAGGATTTGCAACCTACGTCTTTCAAAACATTTTCTAACTTACATAGCTTACCTACCAGTGGATGGTCAGCTAATTACAATATTATGCTAACAAGCCCCAAATCATAAGCCTCATATTTTTCAATAGCTGGTAGCTTTGCATTGTTCTAAGGCCAAAGACCTATTCCCATAAGTCAGTTCTCAGAGATGAATACATAAAGATACACCCAAGAAGCAAACAAACAAAAGAACCCAAGCCTGCTGCTGAATTGATTCCAACGCCCAGCAATCCTGCAGGACAGACTAGAACTGCCTCATGGGATTTCCAAGGCTAAAAATCGCTCTGAAACAGACTGCCACATCTTTTTCCTAGGAGTAGCTGCTGGGTTCAAACTATAGACCTCTGTGGTCACTTAACCACTAAGTCATCAGAGAGCTCCTCCAGATGTACCCAGATTCATCATTATTTTTAAAATGTTCAAAGTTTACAGATACTGACGGTAGACATGAGGAAACTCTAAGAAGTAACCAGTTGAGACTAGCTCCAGCTCAAGACGTGACCTCCAATGTTCTTACTCTCTAATCTTTGAAGTATATAAAGTTCACAATGGTTTTAACTTAAAATCGCTGTTATGAAATAGAAACAAATTTTCTTGGCTTGAGCTAAATAAATCAAAAACATTTTACATATTAAGTGCATTGTGATTCCCTTAAAAAGAAACTGTGAAAAATTATGTACATCTGGTATGATAAAAGTAGTAGAGAGATAAATTAGTCAAAACAACCATACAGAATAGGGAAATTCATAATAATGCAATGAAAAGACTTTGTTCTTTCATAACTTAAGATAAAACCAAAATGAAATCCAGGGCTACCAAGTAGATTCTGACTCACAGCAACCCTACAGGTCAGAGTAGAACTGCCCCACAGAGTTTCCAAGGAGTGCCTGGTAGATGTGGACTGCTAAAGTTTTGGTCATCAGACGTATCACTTAATCACCATGCCACCAAAACTCTTAAAAGGACTATCTTGTACAGTATAATGTGAAAAGTTTTCTTTCCATAACCTGATAATATTTGCAAGACAAAACACACCTTCGTCTGAGCAGGTATCTTTTCCTGAATTTTCAAAGTCGTGGTTTCCACTCTTGGAGCAACACTAGTGAACGATATCTTTGGAAGTGTTCGAGATGTTGCCATCTCTGGACTCTCTACATCTTCACCAGCTCCTGGAAAAATAAGACAAGTTGAGAACAAGAATCATGATGCAGACTTCTACGGTATCAGACAATACTGTCTAATGTGGATACTGACGGAAGCTATATCCTTTCCAAATATCTGTTCCACAAGAATTCAAACAGAGACTTTTCTTCAGGAAAATCATTTCAAAGGGCATCTTTGCATAGCTTGGCAATTTTTTCTACAATACTAGTACACTAAAAAACCCACTGCCATCAAGCCAATTCTGACTCATAGGGACCTTATGGGACAGAGCAGAACTGCCCCACAGTTTCCAAGGAGTGCCTGGTAGACTTGAGCTGCCATTCTCCTATTAGCAGCCATAGCACTTAACCACTGCACTACCAGGGTTTCCACTATTACTCTAAACACTCTCAGTTTGCCCTTCTTTTTTATTTTTATGTTCAACCTTTCTTGCTCAGTAAGATTTCTTCCTGTCTCTATGGAAGCAGGCTCCATTTTCTGTGCAAAAAAATACATTTAACAAACAACAAAAACTAAAAACACATTAAAACAAAAAAGAAAACTTTCTCTAGTTGATCCATTAATTTATACTTACTTCAGGCTAAGCCTTCTCTCCTTTTTATAGAGCCCGGCTGTTAGCAACAGGCTTGCGGACACCAGTGACTCCTTTCCTCACCTTCTGCTGCCCTTTCTGCTCCTCCTCCTCTGGTCAGATCGGCCCTGCTAAGGAGCAGGTATCAAAACGCCAGCCACGGTGCACAGCATGACTCAAACGGCTGGTGGCTACTTCAGCTCAAGGTGCATTTGTTGTGCTTTTTCTCTCCCAGCTACACAACGGATGACTAGAAATTTGCTGCCTGTATGCTTCCCAGGGAAGCACAATGTAAGGTCCATTCTTCAAAATCAACTTTAGGTTGCCTAAGTCCTCCTTTCTAAGAACAGAATCTGTGTGACCTCTTGTGAAACTTTAATTATCCTCAGCAAACAACTGCTGGGGCAAACATGTTATGTATGAAGAAATGTCTGTCAAACAGTGTTTGTAAAGGTAGTGTCTGCAGAAGCAACATGCCTCAGGGAGATGGTATACGTAGATGTTTCAAAAAATCAGTGACTAGGTTGACTCTAGAAGCCTGTATTGGATGGATTAGCTAACTTCGTAGAATTTTGGCTTGCTGCTGTTCCTCTTGGAAATCCTGACGGTGTAATGGTTAAGAGCCACAGCTGCTAACCAAAAGGTTGGCAGTTCAAATTCATGAGGCGCTCCTTAGAAACCCTATGAAGCAGTTCTACTGTGTCCTACAGGGTTGCTATGAGTCAAAACTGGACTTTGCTGCAATGGGTTTGCATTTGGTTTGGTTTATTGTACTACGTGTGATCCTGAGCCCCTACAACTGTGGTCACATACTCTACCACTTTTCTATATAAAAGCTCACCTTTCTCTGGTATGTTGGAACACTTGGTATTTGGTCTATATTCTGTTTCCTGGTTCAAACGGTCTCTCTCTCCTCCACTGAAACTGTTTTGGTTTTTAACCACAGCCATCGGTTTTAGTCTGACACTGTCATCACGCCACTGGTACTGTCTTGTGAAGACTACCAATGTCCTCCAAGATAGCAACCATGGTGGTCCCCGTCTAATGAAAATCAGCACCACTAGCCACTGCCCACCACCATCCCCTTTGATAATGCCCTCTTTCTTTAGGCTTCTATTATTTCCTGGCTTTCTCCTCTCCCAGTCTTCTTTGCAGGTTCATCCTCTTCTGTCTGGACACACAATATGAAAACTCCTTACTGTTCAGCCATAGACTCTTCTTAAGCACTTTCTCACCCTTGCCCACAGCTTCAATTACCATCTAAATACAGAGTGATGCCCACTCTCTGATACTGAGACCCACGTATCAATGGCCTATTTGACATTTTCTCTTTAGCACCTCAAACACACTATACAAAGCTTAACATACGAAAAGGGAGCTCATGACATTCACAGAACCTACTCTTCTCACCATGCTCCCACTCTGGTGATTGGAATCTTGCATTCTTACATACCAGAACTCTCTCTTCCTTACTTCTATACTGAGTCCATCACCAAGTACTGCTGATTCTCTCTTCTTAATATCTTAACTTCCTCTATTCTAACAGATGAATCCAAGCTACCACTTCCCGTTGTGACCACTCTGAGCTAAACCACTGTGACACGCACTATTCTAACGGCCTTCTTCCTAACAGCCCCTTTTAGTCCTCTGTCCACCAATGAGCTCTAGCTCCAGCACCCTACCAAACACTTACAATGACCCCCTGCTCTTGGGATAAATATAAAATGACTCAGTCCAGCCTTACATGGTCTGAGCCTGGCCTACCTTTCCAGCTTCCTTGAGCACTATTTTCCCTATCGTCCCTCGTATGTGAGCCATGGATGGCCTCCTGAGTCCCCTGTCAGAAGCCCTAGCCTACCTTGTGTCTCCAGACCTTCACAATGGTTCTGTTTTAGGGAAGGCCACCTCTGGTTCTAATATGTTAGGTCAGAATCATTTAAAAAAAAATTTTTTTAACTCTTTCTTTATCTAATAGCAAATGAATTTGTAATTATGTGTTCCTTTGTCTAACTACTGTTTGAAATCTCCCCTACTCGACAGAAGTCCCCTAAGAACAGAACTCCATCTGTTTTGCTCCCTAACTGCCCAACATGACTATGATTTGGTATTTGTTTAATAAGGGACGAATTACCAATTTTCTATGCGCATACTTTTTTTTTAAAAAACCACAGTTAACATTTGAGAATTTCTGACACTTAAATATCTTTCAAATAGACCACTTGTCAAATTTGTAAAAATACCTTCTTCTCCAAGTCCTTCTGATTACATTAGAAGAATTATTTGCAACTTCCTCAAGCAAAGGAAAATGAGCATTTTTCACAGAATCAGACTAATAAGCAGTTTAGAAAGGTAAGAGGTGACATGATGGAAATGTGCAATGGTTATAAGTATTTTGGTTCATTTTTTAATAGCCAGCTATTTCCTTTAGTTTCAGAACATATATACTCATTACAAAGAGGAGAAATGACAGGGTATACTGGAATAAACATAGGCTTTGGCATTCAAAAAAAAAAATAAAACTGAGTACTGGTTCTGGCATTCACGAGCTCTGTGATCTTGGGCAAGTAACATTTGAATTTCAGTCACTTCATCTGTAAAATGGGAATAATAATAACTAGCTTTTAGAGGCACAAAAATGACATATATGTAAAAGCAAGCTGTACATCTAAAGAGTTATGTATGGAAGTCATTAATAATGACAGTTCCAGAACTATACTGCTCTTTTATATCAGCGTGACTAATTTTCTATCAAAATTTTACATACATTTCAATACCTATTTAAATTTATACATTTTAAATGTGCCTGATTTCATCCTAAAATGAATCCCTTTCTTACAAAGAATAAATTTCAAGGAGGAATAAAAATTTCAGCTAAGGGCTTGAAAACCCCCCTGGGTCACTATAGTGATATAGGACACATCAAACTAGGGCTGTAGAGAATTTGTAGTGAGACAGAAGAAATCTGTAAAGTAGAAAATTCTCTCTAGTACTTCTTAAGTCAGAGACAGATGAGTAATCTATCTCCCCAAGTGGTTCTTCCTAATATTTTAATTATCTTTATGAAAGAGATTAGTTCATTTGTACAAACCAGAAGTCTGGCAGTACCCTGAGTACCTCTTCCTCATCCTTGACTTTAGGATCACACTGCTCTCTTTGCCCAGAATATCTTACTTTAGAGCCTGTTTCCACCTGAAAAACTCCTGTGTATGCTATATTGTACAGCATCTATGTGATCCCTTCTACTGAAGCCTTCCTTCATTGGTCTGTCATAGAGCTGTTTCTATGTTTACACTGCTCGTTGTACCTCCTTTCCTAAAATAACACTGTCTTCTGTTTATGAAGAAAAAATAAATTTTAAGAAAGTACACATTTGTGCATGAAATTTGGACATAATGACACAAATAAATAATCTCACTACCAGATAAAACATTGCTATATTTTTACCTGTTATTTACAAAGTGTTCCTAACACCTAGAAAGGTCCCTATTTGTCCATGTAGTGGGTGTTAATGAAGATGTGTAGAATGAATAAAATACCCTCTTTATTCTCTTACATTTTAATAAACATTTTATTTTTGACATAGTAGTTCACTCTCCAAGAGTTCTTTTCTGCTCTTGGAATGTCCCTTTTTCATAACATCCTGTTCTTGTTTCATAGTGAAAGCATTTCCTTGTATCTTTCTAAATTCTTCTATAAGTTCTTTTCTCCCTGTAAGTCTCTCCTGTCTCCCTATTTTTAATTTTCTATCTTTCCTGTTACAAATTTTCCATGAATGTCTGATTTTTAAAACAGAAATACTAAAAAGCTGACTAGACGCTCTGAATACATGGGAGAAGTTTTATCAAATGGGGCATTATCAGTTAAGATATAGCTGCACATATGCTGGAGAACTCCCATTGCTAGGATATTTCAGTTTTTTCTATAGAGTTACTCCAGTTCCCCAGAGAAGAGCCTCTCAACTCCCTATCCAGACAGTAAAGGCCAGAGCACCAGTTTTTCAGAGAATTGACTGACAGAAGGGGATCTCTCAAGTAAGGGATACTGACAAGTAGGGGATATCACAGCATTAAATAATGCTTAAATCTAACAACTTGGTCTCCTTGTTTTTAATATGAAAAACCCATCCCCATCTGTGCCTGGTACTCTGCAACCTAGAGACCGTCTGCTTTACCTGTCCATCTAACAAACCCTCATTTTTCCTCCAAGGTTGAAGAACATCAGTCCCTTTCTTTGTCACACGAAAGAAGAAAAGAACTTGGGAGTATAACTGTATCTTAAATATACTTTCAACCAATCCTCTTGTGGTTAGTCCCACTCTGATCCTTTGTTTAGCGCCACCAATTCCCAGAAACAAAGAGGATTCTGCTGTGTTAATCGAGTTAACACAGTTTACTGATCTGTGTCCAATTAAGTGAACACAGCACTGCTGGCTAACTCAGCCTTGTCATGTCTGTTTAGCCTGTTACTACCAGTCCCTCTGCTCCCCAGCTTTTAAAGCTTTGTCTCTTTGCCGTCCTCTACTGTTTTGTTTGTCCTTATGAGTTTACAACCATTCCTTTATTATCAGTTTAGTGAGGTGTTGGAAGGTATGAATGTTCAATCCTGTATTTAACTCTTAAACTGTTATTGTACAGTTATATTCCTCTGTCATAACACCCCTCACACTGTGTTTGTTGTTATTGTTAAGTGTCATGTCCATGTTCTTGGGACACAGACAGGAGAGCCAAAGAGATGAGAAATATTTTGTTGCTGTCCTCAAGGAACCAAGATTCTCATGAGAAAAATGTAGAAATGAGAAAAAATTATAATACAACGTGAAGAGCACCACTAGAGTTCCTTTTACAGTTTCCATTATATTTTTTCTCATTTCTACATTTTTCTCATCACCATCCTGATCCCTTGAGGCAAAGTCTTTCTCATCTCTGTGTCCTAAAAACATACGGCATCTGGCTTATACTGAATGCCTACAGAATGTCTAAATGAACGGCTGGAGGTTTTCATTTCACTAACGCTCACACTTGAGTCCATATACGTAATACGGTTCCTGCTCCCCGCTTCTAAGGTACCCAGTGGGCCTCCAGCCATTCCCCTGGAATGATTTTTTTTCTTGGATAGCTTGATGGGAGCTGGGACAGAGGCAAAACTGGCCAAAATCCTGGGCAGTCCCAGTGCCTCCAGCTAGAACAGGGCATCAGCTTTTAATTCTGAAAAAGAGTTTTATGACACAGAAGGCAGCATAGCAACGGACTGAACAAGAAAACACTCTCAAGTCCTACTCCCTGGTCCACATCATACCTGTATCACTTCCTGTGTGACCTAGGGCAACTTCCTTACTATCTTCTTTGTGTTTCAGTTTTTCTCACGTGAAAAACAAAGAAAATAATATAACCCATTTTTACAGGGACTTTATAAGAATGAGAAGAGTACCTGACATGCAGTAAGTGCTTCATAAATTTTCATAACAGCTACTACTACCTTTAAGCTCAAAATCACCCCCGTCCACTGTAAAGGAATTTCCAAAGTCAACAATGATGCTCTTCCACTTCATAGGAATGACTGGCATAGAGCCAAGGCAGAAGCAGTGCAGGTCCATGTGTAATCCTCAGCTTGATCTATCTAACGAGTGGGTGAGGATTTCAAATGGGCCATTCCAACCTCATTTCCCTGGATAAGGATGGAAGGCAGGGAAGCAAGACTGTACGTCTGTTTTTCTTAAAGTTAAGGACAATCTTGGCAGAAGTCTGCAAGATGACCTGAATGACCTCTACAGGTGCCCTCAGACTTGTGGATTCTAAGATCTGTGACATGGGGATAAAAAGTGTCCATATTAATTATTTCCTGGGACACTTTTACAATAATTACAAAGCAATTTTGAGGTGCTAAAATAATAAAGTGCCATGAGTGAAAGATATTAATAGAGTTGTAAGCTATGGAAAACAACTCTTTTCACACTCATTCTGCGTGTGTGATATATATCACTCTCCCAAGAATAACCAGCACTATTTTTACACTAGGACTGCATTATAAGCTCATCATTACTAGGTCAGCTACCACTTCTCTTGTCATTCTTAGACTTGCTGTTTTCCAGCTTAAAACACTCACTCTAGATACCTACCAAAGAGACGACTGACTTTAATTTGTTTCTGGTCTGAAGCCCAGACCAATGTGCTCATCAGACATCAACCATGATTTTACAGTCAGTGTAACTTTTTACATCTCTTGAATCGATTATGAAAAATCTACACAAGGAAGTTCCTGATATGACTTTTGTAGCACCCTGCTGACCATATATTCCTGACTCAACCACTAATTAAATACATGCATGAACAAGTTCTTCCTCACTCAGCTTCTTGGGGGCCACTCCTGGCAGAGAAAAAACCTTTACCAAGTATGGCAGGTTGCAAAAATGGCTGGAATTCTTCACTGCATATGCATCTTATGTAACTTGATTTTGCACCTCCTTCCATTAAGATAAGGAGTTTAGGTGGGCCTTTTCATTTGTTTTGGCCAACAAAATGTGGCAGAAGTAATGACACACCAATTCTGAGCCTAAGTGTTAAGAGGCTTAGCATGCTTCTGCTTATTCTCTTGGGATCCCTGTCTGATTCTTACTGACAAATGACTGACCTACTGGAGGATGACAGATTGTGTGGACTAGAGGCAAGTTAGCACAGGTGCCCCAGAGTTATGACAGACCCCAGCCCAGATCAGCAAAAGCTTCACATCCAACCTACGGCTGAGTCCTGTAGTGGAGCCCACAAAACCCAGCCCAAACTGCCAACTTGCAAAATTAGTTAGTAGTTGTTGTTTTAAGCAGCTAAGTTTTGGGATGCTTTGTTATACAGCATTATTGTAGTAATATACAGCTGATACACCAAGGGGGTTGGGGTCATCACTACACAATCTTTTTTTAATTATTATTTTAATTATTTATTGTGATTAGAGCACGTGTGTAAATTTGCACACCCATCTATGTGTAGCTCCTACTGCTCTCCTTGCCCAGTGACAGCACATTCCTCCTTTCTGTTCTATACATGTCATATCCTCTTAACAATCCCACCCCCTCTTGTTCACCCTCTCCACTCCCCTCTCTTAAGAGGTCAGTAGGACATCCTAAAGATGCACAGAACCATAAAGTGCATGCATGATATGGTCATTCTGTGTCACTGAGTCCAATCTATTTCTGTTCCAGGATTTGACCTCAGTAATGATTTATGGACAGGGGCAGTATCAGATCTATGGGCCATGCTCTCAGGGGAACCCTGAGGCCTTCAGACCATCAACTGTAGTCTTTTGGTGGAGTTCTCAGGGTGTACCCCTTTTTATTCTCATATTGCCACTGAGACTCAACTTTGTAAGACCCATCACGGCTGTCACTGGTGGTGGCCAGGCACCATGTGGTTCTTCTGGTCACATATTGATGTAGTCACCCATTCACATGGGTCTTTCTGTCTTCTGGGTTCCCTTTTCCCTGTGTCATTTTGTTCCTTGGTGATAAACTGTTCCTGCTGAGTTGGGACCATTTGGTGTACCTCAGACGGCAGCTTGCTAGCTTTTAAGACCCGGGATACCACTTACCAATATGAGATGGATAAGACTCTCTTAGCAATACACTAGCTATGCCAATTGGCCTCAATGTCCCGAGAGCATGGCCTCTGAACCCCTGCCCCTGCTACTCTGTTCCTTGCTATACTGGCTTAAGATTGGAAGAGTATTCAGGTTATGTTGAAGTCTATTTAACCGATCTTCTTTCTAATGTGTGCGGTCACTGATTTCACCGAATGACATTTCTATCAACTATCTCATCTATAACCAGCCCTCTTCCTCTCTCCGTCCCCTACCTACTATACAATCTTTTTATTTGACTGCTACATCTTCTCTTTTACCTTTGGGCAATACTCTAGGAGTAAGAAAGAATAACTCTTCTTGCTCTCATGTATATAGTCTTTAACAAAAGACAAAGGATATCTATGAAGCTAGAGTCTGAGAAATTTCTTTAAGGGTAGTTTCCATGACACTCACTGGAAGGCTTAATAATAAAATTACAAGCTCATGTTGAAGAGCACTAACTACGTGTCAAGCAGCAAATCCTCAGAGCTCTAGATGTGTCAGCTTCTTTAATCGTCACAACAGCCGTATGTGGTAGGGACTATTACCTTCTGGTTTATAAAACAAGGAAACTGAGGCTCGGTGAACTTACATATTCCCAAGATTTCACAGCTCTTAAGTAGTGGAGTTAGAATTTGTTTCCAAATTTTGACTCTGACTCCAAAGACATGCTATCACTGGGCACCTTGCCCATCTAGTCAAGTATGTGTGTGTGCACATGGAGAATGGAGCTGAGTGTTCAGAAACAGATAGCCTTACCTGAGCCTGAGGCAGACGCATAGTCATCGTCATCAATAGGGTACACTCCTGAAGCTTCTTCAATGGAACTGTTGTCAAGGTACATGTCTTTATCAGATGTCAGCTCTGCTCTCTGTAAAAAAGCAGGGGAGGGAATTCAGGATGACAAGAGATGAAAAAGCACACCTGTGTATCTTACTTTTCAGGTTCATTCCATGCTGACTGACCCTACCTCTGCTCCTCAGGTCCTCAGAGTTCATATCTCTATCCCACCTTACCTCACAACATCCTGACAGCTGGAATTAGGTCAAGGGCTGACCAGAGACTAGTTCCCTCAGCCAACCAAACAAACAGCTGTGGAGTTGGGTCTGACTCATAGTGACCCTAGAAGTTCGAGCAGAACTGCCCCACAGTTTCTAAGGAGCAACTTGTGGATTCAAACTGCTGACCTTTGGGTTAGTGGATGTACCACCATGCCACCAGGATTTCCGGGGAGTCTATATAGCATAACTCAGTAGAATAAAGACAGCTCTGAGATGTAGTGCCTGTCATGGGCTTACTTTGTATGTCCCACTAAAAGTGTCTGCATTTTATTCCCCCCAATACTGGTTATAAGACAATGCAGGCATTCTCTTCATGCAAAGTCACTGTCAGATTCCCTTAATGGAAATGCTGTAAAACTTTCAGATCACTTAAGAATTCTTTTGAGTATGGGGACCACAGTTTTGGGATATATCCAAGTCAACTAGCATTAACAAAGTTTATTAAGAAAACATTCTGCATCCCACTTTTGTGAATGGCATCTGGGGTCTTAAAAGCTTGTGAGAAGCAAACTAAGATACATCAACTGGCCCCAACCCACTTGGAGCAAAGGAGAAGAATACCAGAGACACAGAAAGTACTAGCTCAGGAAACAAAAGGTCCTCATAAACCAGACAGTTCATCAGCCTGAGACCAGAAGAACTAGACGGTGCCTGACTGCCACTAATGACTTTCCTGACAGAGAATACAACACAAGAGTCCTGGATGAAGTGGGGAAAGAAGTGTGGAGCTAAACTCAAATCCATGTAAAAAGATCAGACTTAATGGTCTGATAGAGACTGAAGGAACCCTTGAAACTATGGCCCCCAGATGCTAAATCACTCCTAAAGCCCACTCTTCAAACACTGGACTGGACTATCAAACACAAAACAATACTCATGAAGAGTGCGCTTCTTAGTTCAATCAGACACATGAGACCAAATGGTTGAGTCCCATCCAGAGGCAGGATGAGAATGCAGGCAGGGACAGGGACAGGGACATAAGAAACCACACAGAGGGGAAAGTGGAAGTGTGCTGTCATGCTGAAGAGATTGCAACCACTATAACAATGGGTGTATAAATTTTTGTATGAGAAATTAATTTGAGCTGTAAATTTTCACCCAAAACTGCTTAAAAAAAATTCTTAGGGACAAAGCTATCATGGTGCTTAAGAAAGCTCTGGATGACAAGAATGGGTAGGCATTCAACTACTAACCACACAGTCGGTGGTCTGAACCCAGCCACAGCTACCTCAGAAAGACGTTCCGGTGATCTTCTGAGAGGTCACGGCCCTGAAAACCCGACGGACAGCTCCTACTCTGAAATACATGAGGTCACCATGAGTCAGAACTGACTCCACGGCAACCGGGGACCCATCAAGGCCCACCCCAAGCTTTGACAGGCCTGGCCCTGCTTGGAGCATTACTGCCACAGATAAGAGCCACCTACACAGGTGGGCACTACACAACTTCCCTCCACAGTCCACATCCACCAGTGGCAGTCACGGCACCCTGCGCAGAGCAGGACCCGTGTTGTGCATTGCACAAGGGCAAAAACCACCGCGAGCCTGCTTCTGGGGCTCACTGGCATAGCGGATTAATGACAAATACAGAAAAACCACCCTTCTTATATTACTAGCACTCGGTAACACCAAATCGCACGCTTAAGGCAGAGAGAGAGGGATCACTCACCAAGTATACCAGCTCCATAGCTTCTTAGCTAGTCAGTGTATGAGTTTTAGTACTAAAATTCAACCTAAGCCTCTCAGAAGTAAGTCACAGGAATTACAGGCAGAATACAAGTAAATTACCTTAGAAAATGGTTTTAGAAAATAGTATTTTACTACTAGTATCATATGACAGCCTAGAAACAGAGCAGGAGACCAGCTTCTCAAGGTCACTTGTTTGCAAATGAGCAACACACATTATTGCCCTGTTTATAAAAATCAAGTTAAGTATTTGTTCCTAACAGACATTACAAAAAAAAAAAAATCCCTCATGACATGAGATTTTTCTCTTAAAATAAAACTCTGTGATCCAACAGTCACTGTGACAAGGACCTTACAGGAGAACAGACGGGTCTGGCCCTCAATAACAGTACCACTTTATTCTCTCAAGTTTCAGGAGTCGGTTAGAGAGGCTGAGGCACTGTAAACCTGATCCCACAGTCCCCACCAGGCTTCATTGCCAAATGACAGAAAAGTATGGGAACCCGTTTTGTGTGAGCTATCACACAGGCAGATTCTGAGGACTGAAACTTGAGGGACTGGTTTCCAGTGGCCTGGCTTTCAGGCATCGAGTGACGGCCCTGAGCCAACAACGTGCTGAAGCTTTCTGCCAGAGCGGCAGGAGCTTAACTCTGCCATCTGAGGCAGTCCTGCGTGACACCCATTCCCAGGGCTCTCACCATGCCAGGCTAATTCTGAGAGCGTGTGAACCGCACTGGGAGCCCTGCACTCCACAGCACTACCATTACCCTCTCTCATGTAGTGTCGAGTCAGTTCTGACTCACGGTGACCCCCTGCACTGCTGAGCAGAACTGTGCTCCACTGGATTGACAATGACGGCTCTTTCCCAAGTAGAATGCCAGGCCTTTCTTCTTAGGTGCCTCTGGGTGGGCTCAAATCCCTAACCTTTCAGTTAGCCGCCAAGTGCTTGGTTGTTCATACCATTCAGCGACTCTTTACCATCAATTTAACTGCCTCCTATTTGACTTAGCTCCTCTGAAGGCCAGAAATGAATCTCACCCACGTTATATTTTCCCATCTTCCCCTGTAACAGTGTCTGACACATAGTAGGCGCTCAGTCAATGCCGCCTGGGCTGAACCATGTCAACAGGCTGAGCAATCTGTGCTCCCACCCAAAAGCCACTCTCTATCCCGTAGGTATTAAATTGTTCTGCTGACTTCATCTGGAGAGTCTTCTTGATTCCCTTCCCAAATCCCACCTACCCCTACCTCAAAACAAGCTTGGACTTTTCCAGCTCTTGTACGTCCCTGAGTTTGGATTTGGTATCATACGAACACTTTTAGTCATAAACTCTGTTATTTTCAGTTGTTTCATGTATACTTGTCTGTCCCTCAGCAAAGTACAACTCACTGAGGGCAGGTCTTGGTTGGGCTCCCTGTCACGTTCCAAGTGCCTGGCATGCTGTTAGGACTCAACAAATATTTGTCACTGAGATTACTTACACAAATTGGCCTTTGACTCAGGTTTCAGAGTTACCTCATGTCACAACATCACCACGATTGCTAGTGTTAAAAACTTCTAAATTTTAAGCCCAGGGGTCATCTGCCCAAAACCTTCTATACTACGCTTTGTATCTGCTTAAGTAACCTAGAGTCTTACAAGCAAGTACAAGATTCCTTCTCCATATAAAAAAATCGGTGCTCCTTTTCTTAACACTGAAATGGCTTTCCTCTAGGCACTGTCAAAGAAGTTTGATGAGGTAAAGGTAACACTAAGATACTTACTCCTACGTGCAAACTGGATTTCTATTCCTTAGATGACCCAGCTGTCCAGACTGACCCAGCTTGCACACTCACAGGCAGATGTGCCAACAATGTCTCCTGGAGACTCCTGGCCACCTCACAGTTTAGCGCAGTCGGCAGTCTGATAAGCTGATGAAGGCCCCCAGGAGAAGCAGGTCCTTAGGAAGAAACTCAAAGACCCTCATAACTATGAGACTCCAGTGGAGGTGAGGGTTTATCTAAAGAAGCTGCCTGCCCTTGGTCACTTGGAGTCTACAGGGTTCCAGGGTGGTTCTAGGGTAGTTTTAACATGCTACAGATGACTTAAAGTACGTATTTTCCTGTCAACCAATAGGGTGCAAATTATTCTGCCACGAAACTAACAGTTATCTCCCACTCTGATGTCAGAGGCACCAAGGACATTGGGTCCATCGGTCCATTTGGTGTACTGTGGTGGCTGGAAGCTCTGCCACTGGTATTTCAAATCCCAGCAGGATCATCTATGGTGGACAGGTTTCAGGGGAGCTTCCAGACTAAGACAGACTAGGAAGAAGAGACTAGAGATTTACTTCCAAAAATTAGCCAACAGAAATGTTATGGATTGCAATCGCAACAGAATACTGTCCCATACTGTGCTAGAAGATGAGTCCCCAGGTTAGACAGCAACAAGGAATTCAAGCACATCAGGCATCATGAGGAAGGCAAGACACTAGGCTGCTTTTTTTCTGCTGTACACGTGGTTACCATTGAATCAGACAGAACTCAAAGGAACTAAGGACAACAAGTACACTGGAAGAATTACCAAGTCCTTCCACAGAGTCCAATGTCATGAGCAAGGTTCTTTTCACTCTGTAGCAGGTAATGCTCAAAGAATACTTCCAGTGTGCACCATGAAACAAAAGGCTTTCCAAATATGACAAATTCCTCTTCTGAAGACTCTGCTCTCTGCTGACAAGATTTTTGCAAGTTACCATGCTTGCAGAGGGAAATGAATTATGCACTACCATTCCCCAGGGAAACATGTATTTCTGCAGTCCTGATTTTACATTCTCGCTAAACAAGGTCCTCCTCACGGAACAGAAAACCCACAGCCATATTCGGCACACTCTTACTTGCTCAGTGGGACACAGCCTCAGGACAAAAGTGGCTGGAAGGAAATGTGCAGAGACATGGACCAAAAGTCCCAAGTTGCAGCCTGACTCTAGGATTTCATAAGTAGGCTGTTTCACTTGGAACTATTTCTGTGAGGCAGCGCCAGCGCTATTGGCCAACAGGGTTCAGAGTACAAGTTGGAAGAAAAACAAAGCTGGTCTTTCAGACCTTTTCCCCGTTGGCTGATGCAAGAGGTGAACACATGAGAGCAAAGGGAAGTTGTGGAAAGCAACTGGGTAGAAGGAGGAGGAAAATCAACTGTACGGTGATGGAGGTTCTGGCTTTGCACCATGGACCTGTGCACTGAAGTGCCTTTACTCCACTAAGTTTCAGAGACGGCAGCGGTGGCTCGGTAGCTGAATCCTCACCTTCCACGTGTGACACGTAGGTTGAATCCCTGTCCAGTGCACCTGAAAAATCAGCTACCACTTATGCGTCTGTGAAGACGTATGAGTTGCTGTGATGCTCAAGAGATTTCAGTAGAGTTTTGAGATGAGAAAGAATGGCCTGGGATCTGCTTCCAAACATGAGTCAACGAAGACCCTATGGGTTACAATGTTCCAGCCTTATGGTACAAACGCTACAGCAATGCAATTATCAATGAACAGTCTAAATTCGTGACAGACAATGCATACCTGCTTGGCTTTATAATACCACAGGCCTTAGACAGAAGGTGCAAGGTACATATTTGCCAACTTCATCCCCTCTTCTCCAGACTTTTTCAGTGATCTCATTAGATTGGGCCTGCACAGTTACAACGACATTCTGAATCTATAATGCCCATGACAGTCTGGTTTTGAATCCATTCTCCACTGTCCTGCCAGGGGGACCTTCCTTAAAAAACACAAACATGACTGTATCACTCCTCTGCTAAAAACGTTTCATGAGCTCCCTGTCACCTACAGCATAAAGGAACAACTCCTTAGTCTGGAAGGAAGTTATTTTTCCAGATGGCCTCACCTGCATTTCCAGTGTTAACTGCTGCTGCTCACTCCACCCAGACCCCAGGCTCCATGACGAAAGAGAGCACTAGGAGACATGGGAAGAGACCTGGCGTACAGTTGCCAGTGCTCTCAGGTGCCAAGCAAAAAGGTTGGTAGCTCAAATCCATCTGCCTCTTCACAGAAGAAAGATGTGGCAGTCTGCTTCTGTAAAGAGGCAGAAACCCTATGGGATAGTTCCAATCTGTCCTATAGTGTTGCTAAGAGTAGGAATCGATCTGATGGCAGTGGTTAAGAGCCTGGACGATGCCCATTTCCTTTATATTGCATCCCTAAGAGGAAATAGATTGCTTTAAATATGGAAAACTGAGTGAAGCAATAGTGTTCTAGGCCTTACATAACAGCAATAAAAACTAGACTTGATAAGATGATTTCAGCCCAAACTTATGCAGTGTTTGCAGTGAAAATGAAAGGAGAAAATGTTGACTCAGTGCATAGAATATGACCTTGTAAGTATACCATTCTCGGTTTCAGTGAGAGACATCACAAATCTGTCCACTTTCTCAACCAAAAAAATCCGTGGGGCGGCAAGCGACCACGTCCACGTGTTTGGTTTTTCTCTGGTAAGGGAAACCATTGAACAAACACGCAATTTCCAATGACCTGTGTGGAAATCTGTTATTTAGAAATCTGAGGCCTTCCTGGAAACACACACTGATTTATCTACTAGGTAAATGCCCTTCAAAAACCTTCAACTAGTACAAACCAAAAAGCAGCAGTCAAGATCTTTACAGCTCAAGGCAGTGAGAATTAACCCTCCCTTCACAGTTTAAACGTAGGTTCATAACTAACATGAGAAAGTGAACAACCTAAATTTTATGGATACTATACACTCCCAGATCCAGCACTCAGAAAATCAGCTTTGGACACACAAATACCTAGGGAGCCTAGTACTACATTTCTGCAATATGCCACAGAAAAGAAACGCCTAGAGGGTTGCCCTAGGTTGAGGACCAAGTCTCATCCAGCCCTGATTTGGACTCAGATGCATGATCTGCCTTTTATGGTGATTACACAGTGCCAAAGTGGCTCTACTTCTAGCTTATCTTTCTATAGGTGACTTAGTAAGCTATTTCATTACTGGCTAATACATATATAAATAAAAAGAATAATTTGCTAAAACATTTCTCCGGCACAGTCACTCAGCAATGGTACATCTGATCTTAAAATGAACTTGCGAATTCTGGCCTAGGGAGGGTCCAAAAGAACGTGTTCAAATTTGACTGGACATCACAGGCACCATCAAGACTTATTTCAAAAATGAAAAAGAATAGCATAGTGACAAAGTAGATCAAAACCATCTGGTGCAGTTGATGGCTGAACTGATGCCCAACATTCTGAAAAATGTAATTCTGAGTCCTTTCTGCTGTACCACAATGACCATGACATGAATGATAACAGACTTATTCAGCCTTGAATTCAAAAGATGTGTCACAGCTCTTACAAGTTTATTATACGACAGTCATCTCGTGCTAAGCCATTTTATACACACGTGGCTCATTTAATCATCACAACATAATCTCCATCACAGACGATGAAAGTCGGGCTTGTCCCAAGTCATGCAGCTCAGGAGAAGGGACTTCGGAGGCCGTGCTCACTGAGTGTTCATCACGCTCCAGCACCTCCCGTACTGGCCGCCAGCATGTTGATTCCGACCTGTGGTGAGCCCGTGTTAGAGAGCAGCACTGCACCAGAGGGCTTTCGTGGTTGTACTCCTTCCAGAAACAGATCACTAGGCCTTTCTTCCAAAGTACCACTGGGTGGGTTCAAACCAGTAACTTTCAGATTAGCAGTCAAGTGGAAACCCTCTGCACCACCTAGACACCTGTGTTGTGTCTACCGCACCTCCTTTTTTGTGTGATTCAATCATAATCAACATAAAAGGCCCTGAGAAGAATTGAAATCAAAAACCATGAAGGACTTGGCTCATTCCACCATTTTCTACCTCTGGCTATGGAAATTCTCCCCACCAAAGACACTGAAACTTGTGGAAGCTGGAACTCAGTGGGACTCCCTTGTTTTTCCGGGTCTTGCAAGTTTCTCACCTTTGACAGGGTGCAGTCGTCACTTTTCAGTCATGCTCTAATTAGCAGAGAATATGTATATTTTCCATCTCTGATAGGTTTTGACTTCACACCGCTTCCAGCTTTTACAGGTTTTATTGAACATATTCACATCTTTCAGAACAGGTGTTGTAGGCATCATAGACCAAGAAAAAAACTGTTTTGGGTTTAGAGTTTTAGCTTACCCCTTTCTTCTCTGCCTAATGTTTTGTAAGTTCTTCACATGGAGAATGCAATAGTTCTTCTTTCACTTTTTGTAACACTGTCACCTCCAACCATCAGGTGCCCCATTCAAATTAAAAATGTAACAAAAGGAAAGATCTCTATGTTTATTGTTGGAAAAAAGATACTGTCCTTGAATGCATGGAACATGGCTGAGTTATACAAGTTTATAAGCACACACTGTTGTATCCACAAGCACTTATTTTAAGGGTGTGTTTACAGTAAACTACCTGGCACCTTGCACCTGTCCATACCCTATGATGTGGCATTTATATACTACTTGCAAACTATTCATGGAAAAAAATCTGTGAGGTCAAAGATGAGGTCACATATGAGAGAAAAATTTTCAATCCCTTAAGAACTTCCAAAGAAAGGTCTTTAGCTCAGAACTGCTTCAAACATCTATGCTGTTGTTACCAATATCTGTCACCACGTTGACCTGGGTCCAACTCATGGTGAAACGTCTATAACCATCCTTAATTAGTTACAGACAAAACTAAAGGCTCTTACTTTAAAAATCATTTCAACATACTTTACACAAAGTGGAGGATGCCTTTAAATCATTTACTTATGTGTTATTAGGAAAATCAACTCAATTCTGATAAAAAAAAATCAGGTTTTATAAAGGCAGAATCATTTTTGGGTGTGAAGGGTGAGGGCAAAGAATGAAGAGGAAAAATATGGTCATAAAAATGTCAAATTATAGACAACTATCAAGTAACATGACTGGTTCCCTGAAACTTCTGAAATAAATAAAAGCCTGGGGGATGACAGATTTTCTACTGCATTTGTAATTCTTAGAGTGTGAACCACTCACTTGGAACTGCCACTGTTGCTGGAGTTCGCTGTTGGACATCTATTACAGAGTAAGAGAGAGGTCTTTACCTCATCACTTGTACCTCTTTGACCAGGGCCAAGAATGAGTACCAGGTCTGAGACATTTTCTGCATTCCCTAACATGTCTTTTACAACAAAAAAAAATCCCAAACCTGTTGCCATGGAGTGGATCCCGACTCACAGATCATAGTGCTCCAGGAACCAGCATATGATAAAGGTTCCACAAATTGTTGTGGTCACTCAGTACAAGTGAGTAGATTCCAACACACAGTGACCCCATGTAATAGATCTGTTCCACAGGATTGAGGGTTTCCTAGGCTATAATCTTGATGAAAGTAGCGATGCAGGTCCTCTCCCTCATGCAACCACCAGGTGGATCTACAGCAGTCAAATGCTTAGCTGGGTTCCTTCAGCAAATAGTTAAAAAACAAACAAAACAAACCCCAAATCCACTGGCAGAGAGTCAATTCTGACTCTCAGTAACCCTGTATCAAACCAAAACCAAACTTGCTGTCATCCCATCAAGTCCAACTCATAGAAGCCATATAGGTCAGAGCAGAACTGTCCCATAGTGTTTCTAAGGAGTGGTTGGTCAATTTGAACCACCAACCTTTTAGTTAGTAGCTGACAAGGTGAAACTACTCCATAGGGTTTCTAAGGTGGTCAGTTTGGATGCAGGCACACTGCTGTTTCTCCTGTAAAGCAGCTGGTGGATTAGAACCATCTACCTTTCAGTTAGCAGCCAAGCACTTTGTCACAGCATCAGCAGGGCTCCCCCACAATGAACAGCACAACAGGTCAAATTTTTCTGAAAGACTGAATGCAAGCTTTAAACCATTTGGTGAAAAAAAACAATTAACGCTTTCTAAAGAAGCCACCTACTTACACTATATCTGGGTGAGATAGGTCAATGTTCTCTTAGCTGATCTGTTAAAAAGGGGCAAGCTGGGCCTTCTACTTGAGAGGAGGACTTCCAGGAAAGGTAGGTGTCACCTTAGAAGAAACTGCTAACTCATTAAGGATGCCTCCATCAAACCTGGCACCCAGGTACAGATCTAGAATTTGGAGATGTCTGAAAGGTATTTTTAAAAGTAACAGTGAGTTAGTGTAATTAACAGTAGAAAGATTCCTCTTAGTTTAAAAAGAACTGAACTTGAACTCGATTCAAAAGCAGGTAGGATTTCGTCGTCAACAAAGTGCAGACAAAATCTTTGTTTAATAAAATTGTTCAACACACAAACCGGTACATTAAAATGTGATTTGCAGAGGACTATTTGGCTCATCTAAGTTTATATTCATGATTCAATATAATCAATAACACTGTCAGAAAAGATGCCTCACTGTGTATGTATCCGGTACTTTAAAATTCTTTTCCCTATAGCATCTTCTATTGATCCTACAGAATCGAAAGTGACTTGTTGGGTACATTTAAAATAGCATCTCAGACATGATGACCCAGAAAGATCTTGCATATTTAACAAAATGATGCACGTATCTATCCTTCTTGCCACACAAGCATGATGGCCAACAAAACACTGGTTACAAGTAACCAGTATCAATGGTTTGTCGAATCCACTATGATATATAACAACCCATATGCAACTGAGTAGAACTATGCTCTATACGGCTTTCTTTTTTTCTTTTTTGTTGGTGGTGTTGAGAACACACACAGCAGAACACACAAGAATTGTGACATGTACAGTTCAGTGGTACGGACTGTATCCTTCAAGTTGTGTCATCATTCTCACTCTCCTTTCCCAAAATGTTCTTACTCCACTAACATAAACTCTCTGACCCCTGAGGTTTCCTACCTAACCTTGAGTTGCTGTTGTCAATTTGATCTCATATGGCTGGCCAAGCCAAGTGCCGTTGAGTTGGATCCCTCTCATGGCGACCCTACAGATAGTTTTTTAAAGAATGCAATGCTCAAGGCAGACAGACATTTCTTTATTAATGAAGCTACAGCCTTCAGTATGTACTACACCTCAACATAAAGACAACAAAAATCTTAAGAACTGCACCCATGAGCAACATCACGATAAATGGATAAAATACTGAAGTTGTCAAGGAATTCATCTTACTTGGATCCACAGTCCATGCCCACGGAAGCAGTAGTCAAGAAATTAAATGACTCACCTCTTTGTAGTGTTGAAAACAAAGCTGTCACTTTGAGGACTAAGCAGTGTCTGACCCAAGCCATGGTATTCTTCAACTTCTTCATATGCTTGCAAAAGCTGGACAATGAATAAGGAAAACTGAAGAACTGATGCCTTTGAGTGAGGAATACTGAATATCCCATGGACTGGGAGAAGAACAAACAAAGTTGTCTTGGAAGAAGTACAAGCTGAAGTCTTCTTAGATAAATGAGGATTATGAGACTTTATCTCATATACTTTGGACATTTTATCACAAAGAACCCATCCCTGGAGAAGGACATGAGGCTTGGTAAAGTAGATGATCATCAAAAAATGGAAAATCCTCAACATGATGGATTGAAATAGTGGCTGCAAAAACAGGCTCAAACATAACAGTTACAGCAGGGACAGCAGTGTTTGTTGCGCATAGGGTCGCTATGAGTCAAAGTGATTTTGCAGTAGGTACCTAACAACAATACAGTTCGGTTTAAAGAAGACTACATGGGATATCTCACTTTTGGGGGCTCATTACGCCTCAATGGCTCCAGAAAATTGAATTTGTACGAAAATTTGATATTCTGTCCTACATATTTCTCCTTTTGATCAGGATTCTCCTATAGACTCTCTGATCAAAACATTCATTATTTTAGCCAGGCACTGCCCTGGATAAAATAGTCTTCTGGCCTCATAGCAAAGGAGATAGTTGTTCACAGAGGCAATCAACCACACATTCTATTTCTTCCTCCTGTTCTTGACTCTTCCTCCCTCTTCTGTTGCTCCAGACAAATAGAAACTAACTGTACCTGCTCCACAGGGTTTCCATGGCCGACTTATCAGTCCATGGTGCATTCAGTATTCTTCACCAGCAACACAATTCAAAGGCATCAGTTCTACAGTTTACTTTATTCATACCCACCTTATTCAGTGAGTATGGTTTATGAAGGAATGTATGAAGAAGTTGAAAATACCAAGGCTTGTGTCAGGCACAGCTTAGTCCTCAAAGTAACATCTTTGTTTTCAACACTTCAAAGAGGTAAATCATTTAATTTCTTGACTGCTGCTTCCACGGGCACTGATTGTGGATTGAAGTGAGATGAAATCCTTGACAACTTCAGTATTTTCTCCATTGACCACGATGTTGCCTATGGGTCCAGTTGTGAAGATTTCTGTTTTCTTTATGTTGAGGTGTAGTATATAATGAAAGCTGTAGCTTATTTAGTAAAGAATGTCTGCCTTGGCTAGGTCTTTCTTCCAAGGCACCCACAGATGTCCAGACTTGATCTTCTAACCTTTCCATTAGCCCTGAGGAACACTAGCTATTTGTACCACTCAGGGACTACAGAATACAAGTACTCCATCCCCAGTTCTCTTTAATCTAGAATCTCGTAACAATGAACAATCATGATCACACAGGCTTATTGTGGATATTCTCCTTTAGCCAATAATCATATTACTGGCATATTGTGTTATGAGCGCCTGTGATCCCAAATGCTCTATTTGTACCAGTCACCTTTCCACGAAGAAGAGCCATTACCAGAATAAATGGAAAGAAATCTAAACCTTGCACTCAGATTCTTGACACATTTTATACCTCATAACCTATAAAAATTACAGAGACAAACACTTAAAAGCATAATATCCTACCCTGACAGAATTTTCACTTTATACCCTTTAGTAATTTTTAAACTTTGAATAACTGGAACACATGACTAGTTTAAAGATTACAATCAATGTTTTTTTAAAAACAACTCTCCCTGAAACTGGTCAATTGCTGTTACTTAACAGAAACTACTCTTCCTCCTCAGCAATGAGGAGAAAGTCAACCAAGGGAAAAAGCAAAATTAAGAGCTGAATGCCCTGACAATTCTGACTTCTGTTGGTGGTGAGAGGTTCAGATGCCTGATCCAGAAGGAGAAGGGAAACAACTTATATCTTGAATTACTATTGTTGGCAACAAAACACGGATCTACGAAGCAATGAAATAATGTCCTCAAGGTGCTCTGGTTTACAGGCTTAGCTACTAACCTAGATGTCAACAGCTTGATCCCACCAGATCTTCCACGGAAGAAAGATGTAACAGTCTTGCCTCCGTCAAGATTTACAGTCTTGGAAACCCTATGAGGCAATTCTACTCTGTTCTATAGGGTCTCTATGAGTTGGAACCAAACTGATGGCAGTGGGTATGGTTTATGAAGAAATGCATATTAAAACAATGCCTGAGACTTTGAGTGGGATTATGTTGAATATGCATGACACACCAAAGGAAAATGTTCATCAATTACAGATGTGCTCCAACTTGTGCTTTCTTCCTTTTTTGGAATATCAAACAGGGAAGCAAGAGTACGTTTGTAGCCTTGTTATTATAAGCTCTACTGCCTCTACCTCTCCCAAATATTCCAGTATTTATTTTGCTATCCATATGACCACAGTTCAGACTAGAGTAAAAATAGAAGCTGTGTGAGCCTAACTTGCAAAGTTTCAAAGGCTGGAAAGGGACAGCATTAATACATTCTAACTAAAGCAATGAGATGCTGTTTCCTGGCATAGTTTGGCAGGAGATGGGGGAATTTATTTGTTATTTAGAAGCATTTTTTTAAAAACTAACAAAATGGAACAGACTCCAAGTCAGGAAACCAAAGACTGGTTTAAACTGAATAATTTGCTCTAAAAGGTTTTCCAGCTCCTACAGCTCTAAGCCCCCAAGGTACAACCACATACAACCACCCTATCCAAGGGCTGACAAAAACCTATGGGAAGCCTGTGGGACAGGAAAATTGGAGAAACTGTAAGCCCAAAGGGCTGATCATGCCCTCAATGGCCATGCCAGCCACGCTTACTCCAGCTGATGCCAGAGAAAGAAACTAGGCTCTGTGCCCTGTCATACTTGATGGATGCCACTTCCAACTGAGCATGTATTTCAGTGACCTAAAACGGAACTGTGCCCCTGGGTGGTACAAATGGTGTGCACCTGACTACTGACCTAAAAATTGGTGGTTTTATCCTACCCAGTGTCACTGCTGAAAAAGACCTGGTGATTAGCTTCCATAAAGATGGTAGTCAAGAAAACCTTATGTAGCTCAGCTCTACTCTGTAACACATGGGGTCACCGTGACTTGGAACTGGTTCCACAACAATGGGATACTTTGTTTCAACTAGAACAGAGTATGAATATTAATAAGACTACGGGACACTCTACTGCTGGCTTGTACAGAGAAGCCTTTACTATTTAAAAGATTCTAATTAACAAAACAAGGCATCAGTACTGGAGGAAGACTCGTTAACAACGTACAACAGACAGAGGACAACCTTGCTTGTAAAAAGTAAACAGGACTGGAATCACTGATGAAGAGCAAAGACCATAGCCTTTAGTATGGATTACAACTCAGGGAAAACAAAAATCATCACAACTGTTGCAACAAGCAACATCATGATAAACGGAGAAAAAGCTGAAGTTGTCAAGAATTTCACATTATTTGGACTCAGTTTCAACACCCACGCAAGCAGCAGTCAAGAAATCAATGCAATATTGAGAAAATCGGCTTTATGTAAAAGACCTCTTTAAAGCGCTGAAAAGCAAAGATGTCACTCTGAGGACTAAGCTGCGCCTGACTCAAGCCATAGTGTTTCCAATTGCCTTACACGCACGTAGAAATTGGACAACGAATAACAAAGACTGAAGAACTGAGGCCTTTAAATTATGGGTTTGGCGAAGAATGCTTAACAGACTGTCGAGTGTCAAAAGAAGGAAGAAATCCATCTGTGAGGAATTAAAACCAGAATGTTCCTGAAAAGCAAAGATGGATGATGGCAAGACTGCATCTCACCTACTTGGACATTTTATCAGGAGGGATCATTTCCTGGGGAAAGACCGTGAAGAGAGAGACTGTACAGGGTCAGTCAAAAACGGAAGACTATCAACGTGATTGTTTCACACAGCGGCAGCGACAACGGGCGATTATGAGAACGGCGCAGGGGTGGGCAGTCTCGGCTCTGCTGTGCACAGCGTGCCTAAGGGGCGGGGCTAAACCTCGATGGCACCTAGTAACAAGGAATGCACAGAAATCGGCACAGTCCTCTTGGTAATGTGTTTCATGCAGCCAAAAAATTCTTTTATACCACCTGACACATTTCTCCCCTTAGGAATTATGCTAAGGAAATGGTCTAAAAAGAAGAAAATTAGGGTGTTTGCTGCAGCATTGAAGCAAAGTCACTGCGACAACCTAAATGCCAACTACAGAGGAGCAGAATAATGTAAAGCATTCCCCAGCGTCACCCTTAAAAACTACAGATCAAAAGCAACAAGGAAAAATGTTTATGAAAACATATTAAATTTAAAAAGCATATATATTTTTTTAATTTTCTAGTATTACAACTACATAAAAATGTCACATACTTTGGCCAAGCATTTGAAGGCCAGATGGAAAATAAAATTAACTGGTTAACGTGATGAGTTTGTGGATGAGTTCTTTCCTAACTGATAGTACTGTTATATTTTGACAATAAGTATATATTTAACCCCAAAACCCACTGCTGTTGAGTCGAATTCTGGCTCATAGCAACCCTACAGGACAGAGTAGAATGGCTCCATAGAGCTTACAAAGAGTGCCTGGCAGATGTGAATTGCCAACCTTTTGTTAGCAGACATAGCACTTAACCAGTACACCACCAGGTCCTGGTATACATGTACAGAAAGGACCCCTTGGGGCACAACAGTTAAACGCTAGGCTGCTAACCGAGAGGTCAGTCGTTTGAACCCACCTAGAGGCTCCAACTCGACGGCACTTGGCTTTAGAGGCTCTGTGGAAACATGGTGATGCAGCACTTAAGTGCTACAACTGCTAACCAAAAGGATGACAGTTCGAATCCACCAGACGCTCCTTGGAAACTCTTGGGAGCAATTCTACTCTGTCTTATAGGGTTGCTATGAGTTGGAATCAACTCAACAGCAGTAGGTTTACTTTTTAGAGATTCAATGGGAGAAAAGACCTGGTGACATGCTCTTAAAAAGATTACAGCCAGGAAACCCTTTGAGGGATGCAGTTCTACTCTATCACACAGAGCTGCTATGAGTTAAAACTTGACTCAAAGGCACCTACAACTAAAACAAACACACAGAAAACGGAAGACCAGTGAGTCACGGTCCCAAATGGTCAAAGGACAGCTTCCAAACATCAGCCATACAAATGGACTTCCAAAGCAAATGTATTCACTGTTTTATAGAGAACACATTGAAACACGTACCTGTAGGTATCTACAAAGCATCTACAGAAAGCACAATGGAAAAACTGGAGTGTTTAAGTGATAAGCATTTAAAAAGCCACAGAATCACAGAACCGTGCACTGACTATTCCAGATCCTTTTCATCAGTGAGTACAGGGCAGAAAGTCTAGTAAAAATGGGTATTTAATTCTATCATTTCAGGTTCTAAATTTCCTCAGTCTAATTACTCATCTCATTAGCTACTTCTTTGCTCCTGGGTTATTTAAAGCTAGGAGTCCACTCCGTGTAATGGTTTGAAAAATGGTCAAGGTAATTCCCAGTGAAAAAGCTCCCTACCAGTCTGGCTCAGAACAACATGAGCCAATACGCAACCACGGATGGCTATGTCCCTTATACCTGCAGGGCTGAAAGGCCAGCTAGCCCCACAAATGTTCTGCATTGCTCCCTAGTTTTTATCTATCTGTTCTATTACGTATGTAGGGCGTAATGGGAGCCTCTTGTTCTGCAGCTCTGGCTCCGTGGCTGCCTCTCTGCTGATTGCAGGAAGGGCTCTGAGTTGACACAGGGACTACCTGACCTAGGAGGGCTTTTAAAATGAAGATGACATTTGCAGCCAGTTCTTTAAACTGGAAGACTGAAAATGTGCCAGCACTCACCCAGATAAGAGCAACACAACTAGAATGGAGGCGATGAGGCCAAAGTTGTTAAAACCACTGATTTCAACACTGGAGTTTAAAAAACTGTTCCTAACAGAAGGCTTTCGGGGGTGGGGGTGGGGGTTACAGAACAAAAAACCCACCAAACCTATTGCCATCAAATTGATTCTGACTCACAGTGACCCTATAAGACAAGCAGAACTTCTCCATAGAGTTTTTAAAGAGTGCCTGGTAGATTCAAGCCACCAACCTTTTGGTTAGCACTATGTCACCAGGGTTTCCTTTTGGAAACCTACAGTCCCTGAATGGTGCAAATATTCAATGCACTTGGCTGCTAACCAAAAGGCTGAAGGTTTGAGTCCACCTAGAGGTGCCTGTGAAGAAAAGTCTGGCAATCCACTTCCAAAAAGCCAGACACTGAAAACCCTATGGAGCACAGTTCTACTGTGACACATATGAGGTTACCACTAGTCAGAACCACCTTGACAGCAGCTGGCTGGCTTTAATATCCTGTATCAAGTTACTGTCTAACACACACTGTATGTCAAAAAGATTATTCACATTCCTTTTATCTACTGTAAAAACACCCTGATTCTGCCTAAGACTCATAGCCCCAGGCCCTGTATTTCTTTTTCCATATAAAAGAATTATTCTTAACCAAACTTCTTAACCAAGTAAAATAAACTATGAGTGCCAAATACTTTCTAAATAAATGGTTTCCTTCATAGAGGAACCAGGAAAAGATTCAAAGGTGCCACAGTCCCTTCTGAAACCCATTGTGTACTCAACATGAAATAATTTCCCCCCAAATGGAGCTTCCCACAAGCTGCTCCCCGTCAAATGAAACTGCTTCACACAGAGGGTATTTATTTATTCATAGCCACTTGGCCTCAGCACCATCTCTAAGCAAACACAGTGTAGAAAGAGCTCCTGTTGGTACACTAACTACATATAAGTACTTTATCTGGAGATAACATTTACAGTCTCGCTGAATGAGGAGGAAAGGAGAATTGTGAACAGAAATATTTTTTCCACTAATGATAATCAAATATTTCACCAGCTGTGCAAACTGACGTGTAGCCAAGACCTTCAAAACTCCAAAAGGTAACCTAATCCGTTTCAGCACTGCATTCTGGCTTTCTGATTTACCTCCGTCAGCATCTATATAGAGGGACATCCTGAAGCTCTGCTGATGGAATCCTTGACTCTTGGTGTGACAGGAGGATCAAGATGGATGAGGAACTCCAAGGTAAGTAACTGAAAAACAGTAATATGTAAGAAGTGCCATGTAGAATATACTGAGCAGAGTCTATATTGTTAGGGTGATTTTTTTTTTTGCCCCCAAATGAGGTTCACTGATGTAATTCACTAGTGATGATTGAAAGTCCAAAGCCTCAGCTGGAACACCCATTTTCATAAGCACCATTTCATGACATAGAACACAGTTTTCTAAAAACAGGGAAGATGGAGAGCAAATAGCTATTACACCATCTCAAAAAAACCCTTTGTTTTCCTCAAAATGAGCTCAGCAATAAAAAGTTTATCAGCTATCTTACTAGTGCTAAAGTAAGCTGTACCAGATGTCTCTGTGGCCACTGAGGACCCAAGGGTGCAAAATAAAAACTGATGATGCTAAACCTAACATTATTTTCTTCAAACCTCCACATGCCCCGAGATCTTCATTTCCTCCCAAATTACTCAGCCATCCTATTCCTACAGGCCTTCTCTAAACCAGTCATGGGCAAGTCTATCTAAAATGCTCCCTTTGGGGAGAAAAGCCACCTTCACTATCTGTTTTATCTAAATTTCCTACACATGGAAGAGTCTTTAATTCTCTCTGAGTATTCAATTCAGACAGCCCTGTCCACATTAATGGTCTTCTGCTTGGGTCTTGGCACACGTCTTGGGTGATGGGACCAGTTTCTAACACATTTAACTGCTCCAGGCAGATCCACCTCCAGATGGTGTCTCTGCCTCCAGAGTGGAGTTGATTGTGTAACTGGTGTAAAATCAGCATGTAGCTGACGAGTAACTTGGTCATGGTGCTCTTGTGGAAGATGACAAATGAAGACTGTCCACTCCTTCAATGCCTCAGGCAGCAGTGGGGGGTATGGAGAAGGCAGAGCTATCTGTTTCTATTATTCCGAACTCCAACATACCTACCTGCCTTTGGCCGGAACAAAGACCTAACTTCGGACTCTTCCTTCCTGTTGTTTCATCTCGCAATCCCTGGCAGAAGAATGACCTGCTTTCTGCTCCTCCTCCAGGAGTCGGAGGAATGCAGCTGAGTGATCGCAGCTGCCAGGGCAATCGCTCTGGCATGCGTGGCAACAACTCCTCACCTAATAGCCTTTCCTCCGCCTGGCTGCCCTGGCCCACTGGTGATGACCACAATCCTTTCAAGTGGTTACATTGCAGGGCAGCCCCATGGAAACCCATTTGGAACTGTTCAAGCTCATACCAAAGAATGATGTTTTTAATACAGATTGTTCTTTTTAAATCCTGTACAAAAGCAGCTGTAATCAATCGTGGGGTGGAGGGGCTCTGTAAAAATGGGCCATTCAGAAAGCCCCAATATTGATTCTTTTCCCTTTCTTGGCCTTCAAGGAAACAACCCCACGCTAAGAAACAATCACATGTTAAGAAACCGTAATCCATTTTTCCAGACTTGGCTAACATGAAACAATATCTAAATTATGTTTTTTAAAATAGAAGCCACAACTGACATACAATACCCACCCATTATTCTGCCTTTTAGGGACAACATGTTTGTTTTTTAAAGAAAAGTAGGCTGAACAAATTCAGTACTTATTAAACGCTGATGAAACCTCAGTAATTCTTGTCAGGGTTGTTTAGCAGGTGACACTAGCTTAAAGAAAGGAATCTGTCTTCGTTTGAGATCTAGCATTTCCAATTCCTAACTTGCAAGGCAATATGCCATTTTCTCAGTGTCTATTCTTAGAGAAAGTGATCCATTCAAAACCTGTGTTTACATGGTCAAGGTTCCAAGTAGTCACATCCTGACTGAACTTTCAAATACCAGAATACTTCAGTCTTTTCACATTAATTATGACAGAAATATTATTCAAATTTTCCTCTTAAAATGAACATATTTCCCAAGGTGGAATTGTCAGTATTTAAAGTTATGATGTGCAGACAAAAAAAGTTGGCATTTTCATTTAAAAATATATTAAAAATCCTCCCCAGTGTCAACAGCTAATTTCCAGGTTGGATATTACGGAAAAACAGAATTTAATGTAAGGTTTGTTAACTGCACATCTCTTTAGGAGGGAAAAAAAAAGAAGACTTTATTAAAATGCCATATACAAAATGAGTACGGAACAGAAAGTCATGTAGACTGACAGCCCATAATACTTTGTGTCAGGGTGGCACCTCCCACATGAACGAAATTAGATCTGATCATATTCAAAGAGGTGGCAGAAAGCCTTAACTCCTATTTGCTTTGCTCCAAGTAAGAATTATTTCTGCTTCAGGGGTATGAACTACAACTTGCAATGTTCATCATGTTTCACATTCCAGCAACCAAAGGACTTGACTGAACCGATGAATGTACCATTTACACATGTTGGGAAGTTGCACTCCCTCTCCACACCCACCCCATCCCCTCAAATTAGACAAGGCCCCTCACTGCTTTTTGATCAATATGAATAAGCAAGAGCTGACAGATCTGTAAAACTCCTTAACATTAGCTGATCAAGGGCCTCAACTTTTGTCAAATCATACCTCCTGGGGCTGTCACACTTGGCAGATTTTGTAGCTCCACTGGCCTAGGTAGTCTTTTTATACCCTGTAAGTTATTTTAAGCAACTCTTTGCCAACAAATACATCTCCGTGCTAGGCTTCATTTCTTCCATTGTAAAACTGCTGCACACGAAACAGCTAAGCATTAAAGAGAAACTCAACAGCGCTGGCTAAGTTCAATCCCATTCTTCTGTTCTGAATGCTCTAGATCAGGGCTGTCCCCTAAAATCTACTCCCATGATGGTAATGTTTTATATCTGTGCTGCCCAAAATGATAGCCCCTAGGCCCCAGCCACATGTGTCTAACAAGTAGCTGAGTGTGGCTTAAGAAAAAGAGAAAGTGAATGTTCAACTTCATTTAGTTTTAATTGGTTTAAATTTAAATAGTCACAGGTCAGACAGAGTTCCTGGGTCGTGCAAATGGTTACTGTGCTCAGCTGCTAACTGAAAGGCTGGTGGTTTGAATCTACCCTGAGGTGCCTCAGATGAAAGGCCTGGCAAAATCAGCCACTGAAAACTCCATGGAGCATCGCTCTATGATGACACATGATACTGCTAGAAGCTGGAACAGACTCCACAGCAACCAGCATATACCGTACATGCATGTGACTCGCAGCTACCATACAGTTCTAGAGAGAGTGCTTCAACTACTGATGGAAGCCTGGGTACATCACAGCCGTCTGCTGCTGCTGGGCTAAGCACCGCAGGATCCAAATGCACTCTCCTTAAACAATAAATGAACATCAGCAGAAATCAGTACTCAACAACTTCCCCGCCTTTTCCATCAGGACTGTCCTTTGACACTTTCTATGTGTCAGAAAAATTAAGGATTTTCAGAAGCGACTAGGTCATTTGACAAACACCTACTATGTGCTGAAATATGCTATCATTTGTTTAAAAGAAAGAAATTTCAAGTCCAGCAAATGAATCAGCAAGTCACTATCCTGAACCACACGCCACCCAGATCCCCGGAGAACTCACTAGGCGAACACACATATTCTGCCATGGGCTCCGCTCCCTTCCAGACTGCCAACAGGTTTTGACAAACCAGTATACAACGGATGGTTCCTGGTTGCTAGACAAAAGTTTACCTGGCTGCCTCACCATGGCACCAGACTCAGTTAACTTCCCTGAATAAAAGATGCACTCCTCGACTGGATCCTATAAGCAGCTGATTCACAGTTGTGATGGGTGCTGTACAGATTCCCAGGGCTGCAAAAGTCAGGAGCCTTCAAACAACAGAAGCCTACTGCCTCACAGTTCTTGGGCCAGAAGTCCAAAATCAAAGTGCCTGCAGAGCCAAGTTCCCCATGAGACTCAAGGAAAGCTTCTGGATATTGGTGACAGGACTTGGCATTCCCTGGCTGGTTGGCACATCACTCCGTCATCATATGAGTGTCTGTGTCCAAATTTCCCTTTTCTTATGAGACTATCTGTCATTTTGGATGTGAAGCAAACCTTTATCCAGTATGTCATCGTCTTAATTTGACTTCATCTACAACGATCCTATTTCTAAATTAGGTCACATTCACAGGTTCCACAAATTACCTACTCATTCCTTTACCCAATCAGCTACTGCCCCTACTCTCCCAACCACTACCCCGCCAGCGGACTAAAGCGGATGTCCGCTCAAGTCCCTAGCTCTGATCTACCTTCAAAAGCATCACCTTTTATTTTTTCCTTTTATGCCTTCAGTTTCTCTTTACTGCTGATGCCAGCTTTTGGAGGGCACTATTCAACCTTGTACAGGTGTTACGCATTCATTACATTCATTCATTCTTCCTACACTGCTGCATCAAGCAAGAAAGAAGACTCTCAAAAGAAGACAGGTAAGTGTAGTCGTTTCCTGGGAAAAGGCTCATTTGCCTACATGCATCAAGTGCTGATGTTTCACCATCAATCCCATCCACTGAGCCATCATAATTGGCAGGATATTTTCTGATGCATTAATAAACTGCAGGGATAAAATCTCTAATAGATCCTGGGTTAAAAAAACAAACTATAAAAGGCATTTTTGGATGAACTGGAGGAAGGTCAGTAGGGACCAAGTATTAGAAGAAAACATTACAGACTATTATGAACATTTTTAGGTGAGATTGTGTTTATATAAGATACTGCCCTTATTCATAAGGGACAGACTGCTAAGTGCTAAAGTACTCAGGGGTGAAGGGTTATGATGGGCCCAAATTTAAAAAATACATGTCTGCATATGAAGAAAATAAAGCAAATATGATAACTGTCACATTTAGCTGGAAGATAATATGGTTATTTACTAAACTACTCTTTTGATTTTTCTACTTGAGAATTTTCATAATTAAAAAGTTGGGGGAGAAAAACTCTGGTAGAAGAATTTCAAGAGACACTAAAGCTCATCACAGGCCAATAATCCAACACTAACTGGACAAGAAGGCACTGTTCTCATGTGGTTTTCATACCAGGCGGGAAAGGGAGCTGAACTTCATTAAAAATTCTATCAGCCTGCGCTTGTTGGTTTGAACTAACTGGAGCCACAAAAGACTACATGGGAGTGATCAGATAACCTTCCTCCAAAAGAAAAGCCAGCGACGAACTTGGCAAACAAGCCAGAGCTCTAAAGGGAAATGGCTTCCGTCTTTAAAGACAAAGAGAAAGATGCCAGGGTCTGCAAAAGAGGTAATCACGGTGAGAACTTCCTAATCAGGGCAAGGTATGGAATTAAACTCTTGGGAGTCCCTTCATTGGGTAAGTGTCTGATGCACAGGAACAGGAGAAAACAATTTTTCTATTGAGTGGCTTTAATAGAATTTATGTATGTATTTAAAAGGCTAAAGAAACTGATTAAAGGTGAAAGTTACTGCTTACAAGTAGCCCAAATATTAACAAAACTTTACCTCCTTCAGGGAGTTCACTCTTATCTCCAGCCTCACCTCTCCCCTTCATTATACAAGAAAGTGAACACAGCATCAAATCCTAAATTATTAATGTAATATATATCAATACACTGAGAACACCCTGAAAATTCAAGCTGTACACTTAGGATGTGTGTACTTGCTGATTATATTTTACTCAGAAAGAGGTGGCTAAAATAAACAAAAAGAGGCCAAGTCAAGTTTTAAAGAACAAACCCGTTCTCTAGTCATCGTATTCTCTTTTATACAGATCCGCTTTTGTGGCACAGTGGTTAAGTGCTAGAGGTGCTAACCAAAAGGTTAGCAGTTCGAATCCATCAGGCACTCCTTGGAAACTCAATGGAGCAGTTCTATCTGCTCTGTCCCACAGAGTGACAACGCGCCAGAATTGACTAGTTGGCAATGGCTTTGGATTTTTTTTCCCTTACTTATCTAAGCACTGGAAACGCTGGTGGCAAAGTGGTTAAGTGCCACAGCGGCTAACCAAAAGGCTGGCAGTTCAAATCCACCAGGCACTCATTGGAAACTCTACGAGGTAGTTCTACACTGTTCTATAGTGTCACTATGAGTTGGAATCAACTTAGTGGCAGTGGGTTTGCATTCATTTTTTTTAATGTAAGCAGTAATGTTAAGAGATGTCACCACCCACTCTCAAAACATATTTAACAGGGTTATCATTTTATGAGAGCAAAGAAAATCCCCCAAGGTTTCAAGCAGGAGAAAGGCCTGGATTTCTAGTTAGTTAGAACATACATTTAATGTAGTACGTTTTCTGGGGATTTCTTTGTTTTCAAAGAAGTGACTATCACATGGATATACCAGTTAGCAGTTACCACAAGTCGATTCCAATTCCTGGAGATTCCATATGCGCCAAAGCATAACTGTGTACTTCAGGGTTTTCAATGGCTGATGTTTTGGAAGAAGACTGCTAAGCCCTTCTCCAGGGGTGCTTCTGGTTGGACTAAGCTTCCAACCTTTTAGCGAGCAGCCAAGTGCATTGTTTATAGCGCCCAGACTCCTAACACACCCCATTCAGTATCAGCATTATCCCTGTTTTCCAGCTTGGGAACCTAAACATCAGCAATCACGTGACTGGCCCTCCATTACTAGTATGTTCACTCTAAGAATAAAAACCCAAAAACTTCAAACCTGTTGCCATCGAGTCGATTCCTACACTCATAGTGGCCCTACTGCACACAGAACTGCCCCACAAGATTTCTAAGGAGGCTGGTGGAGTCAAACAGTCGACCTTTTGGTTGCCAGCCCATCTCTTAACACCACCAGGGTTCCGGGCTAAGAACAGCACCCAGGTGTTCTGATTTGGGGCCCTCAGACGGGAGCACGGGAATTCACTGACATCAGAAATACAGGAGAAGCAGACTGTTTGGTCTCAGACAGTAAAGTGTGCTTGGGACACGAGGCGTCTGAGGAGTGAACAAGAAGGACGTGTTAGCAGGCGTCACTACAGAACCACAAACGATACTCAACAGACAACGATTTTCCACCCTAACGTCAAACAACTGGATTTTTGCAGCCCTTTTGGCCACTTAGTGGGAGGTTAGGCAACATGGAAGTTTGGAGATGTGGTGAAAAGAGAATCTGACCTGAAATCAATATATCTGAATTTATTGAGGTTGAGTTTTCCTATCTGTAAAAAATGAGGAAAGCAGTAATACCACTCTCCCAGGGTTCACATGCAGATTAAAAAACATGAGATGTATGAAATAGTTAACATAAACTTTATAACGACTATACAAATAATTAGGAAACCCTGGTGGTGTAACGGTTAAGTGCTACAGCTGCTAACTAAATGGTTAGCAGTTTGAATCCACGAGATGCTCCTTGGAAACTCTATGGGGCAGTTCTACTTGTCCGACAGGGTTGCTATGAGTCAGAATTGACTTGATTGCACTGGGTTATACAAATTATTTACATTTGTGTAAACAGAATTGTGCTTTTAGGAAGTTAAAGTGCCATGTCTAAAAAACACAAAGAGAAAGGTGACCACTGCCACAACTCAAGTGACCTGGGTGAGGGGCCCTATTCACACAGCTTTCTCAGTCTGCATCATAAGCAAGCCAGGTAGTCACAGTGATCTGGCTAATCTTCACATGAACAAAGCAGACAAAAGAAGCTGCTGAGGAATGAAAGACAGGTCAGAAACGATGTGCAGTGAAGCCTAAATATGATCCCACTTCCATATATTATGATTAGGTACCAGTGAATCAATTCTGGCTCATGGTTACCGAGCAGAACTGCCCCGTAGGGTTTTTTAGGCTGTGTGTTTACAGAAGCAGATTACCAGTTCTTTCCCTCAAATGGCTGCTGAATGCATTCTAACTGCGAACCTTTTAGTTAGCATCCACACTCATAACCACTGAGCCACCAGGGCTCCTTGCACTCTTCCAAACAAACCTACCAAATGAAGGAGAGCTCAGTGAGATTCCAAGTGTGCAGTTAACGTCACTAATGACTTACATTATTAGCTGTTTGACAGTAAACAGATGACACAACAGGGACCCCACAGAAACGAATCACAGTATGTGCGTACATGTATGAAACCCTGGTGACATAGCAGTTACACGCTACAGATGCTAACCAAAGGGCCTGCAGTGCCACTCCACCAGGCGCTCCTTGGAAACTCTATGGGGCAGTTGTTCTCTGTCCTGCAGGATCGCTGAGTCAGAGTCAACTTCACCGCAGTAGGTTATTTTGTTGAGGTTTTTTTAAGGTACACAGCTGAGAAATCTCTTACAAATTTCATGATGGTTTTTGGGGAACAGATTTCTGGTTTGTGGTTTGCGTATCAATAATTACACAGTGACTGGAAGAGGGGTACAGGTGGAAAGGCAGAACAAGCCTTCACTGTTTTCAGAAAATTAGCTTACACCGCACCTAGGCTATCAGGAAACAGAATCTAATAATCCCAGGAGAATACAAAGTATCCGGCCAACCTTTAAGCTCAAAGCAGCTTGGCAAGAGAAACAGACACGTCTCTACTCACATCACTGAGATATCAAAAGCCACTGAACCACTTTCATAAATTCCAAATATGACACTGAACATTTCTACAAAAAAAAATGAGAGGCTGTAATCATCATTGCTGGCTGGGCTCACTGGTCCTCAGCAGGTGGCTGAGATGTTTCAAAGCCCAGAAAATGTTTTCATGAAATGAAAAATTCTAGGCATTAACCATCCTTCCTTATAATAAGAACAACATTTCCCACTAGGGACTCTTAAGTCAAAAACCGTTAAGGAAAAGACTTGTTCTGCAGCACCTCCTGGGGGGTCACTTTCCCTTTCCTTGGCCCCCATCCCTGGGAAGGGTACTTGATAATAACATATAGTGAGGCCTCCACTGCAGACTCAGGACAGAACAGGGAGGCAGTCACATCGGCAAGCCGACAGAGCCTACCTGACTCAGCTGCTGATGACCTTTAATATATAAACAAACCCCAAGTTACCTTCTTAACAACCCTTCCCTACTGAGAAAGCCAAGCCATCAATTTACCTGTCCTGAGCCCAGACCTTTCTGAAAGCAAAGTGCAATAATAATAAATGCCCCCAGTGACTGGATAGAGCCAAGATCCAAAGGTGTTAATGACACAATTCTCTCCCCCTCTGGGTTCCAACAAGCCACCAAGCTGATAAAAACGAGGCTTATGAAATAAGAAATGTTCAGGGTTCCGCTTCAGGGTCTTTTATTATTAGTGACAGTTTTAGTTTGTTGCCAGCTAGGTTTTCTTCCATTTCAACAAAGATTTGTTATCCAGCATTGTGCTAACGGCAGGGTGTGGGAGCCGGCAGGATGAGATGCTGTCCTCCGAGGTACCCACCCATGAAGAAATAATTAGAAAACAAGGAGGTGCTTTCTGTGCTAGCAGGCCAAGCAATCACTGGTGAAATGATCAAATCCCCCAAGAACAAACAATAGGTTGACTCACAAGAAAATCATTATCTTTTAGGACACAGATATCAGTAACTTCATATGGTTCAAGCTATAGAGAAATGTGCACTTTTTTACTGCTTTCTACATCCAAGTTTCATGCTGAGCAGGAATCCTCCCTACCTCCTCACCATGCTCCTAAGACCCTGCATGACCTGGGTCCTGCCCCTTTTCTACCTCCCTCTCATTCTGCGCACCTCCTCCTTGTCTGTCAGTTTCGTTTTGGAAACATGCAAACTTGGTTCTTACCTCAAGGCTTTTGCATGGCATTTTTCTGCCTAAAACTCTCTTTCTCAAGTCTCTGTACAATCAGTTTCTTCTCATTTCACAGCACTTCAATGCAGCCTCCCTGCAGAGGCCTTTCCTGACCATCTTATCCATCACTTTCTGTCCCAACAGGGTCCAACACAAACATATTGTGAGGCGTATAATGTCCTTCTAAATTTTATTGTAGCTGTATTTTAAAAACATGAGATGCAATCTAATAATTTTATTTAAGACACTAGATGTGAAATATTGAATATTGAAATATATTTCAATATATAATCAATATAAAATTATTAGTAAGATATTTTATACTTGGGTTAATACTAAGTCTTTGAATTTTACTGTGTTTTAACACTGATGGACATCGGTATTCAGACTAGCCACATAACAAGTTTTTAAAAGCCACATGTGGCCAGTGGGTACCATACTAAACAGCTCAGATTTATTACATTTCAAAAAATAAAAATATCCAAACATGTTGCTGTCAAATCGATTTTCACTTATAGCAACTCTACAGGACAGAGTAGAATGGCCCCAGAGGGTTCCACAGAATGGCTAGCACACTTGAAGGGCTGACCTTCTGATTAGCAGCTGAGCTCTTAACCACTGCACCCCTGGGTCTATTATATCACCTCTTTTTATTTTCTTCATTCACTCTTCTGTATCTGAAATTATCTTTTTCTTTATACACCTACATGTTTCTGTCTCCTCCTTGCAGAATCTAAGTGCTCCAGAGGACAGAGTCTTTTTTCCCTTGCTTGAAAGCAAACATGTATTAAATACAATATAGTTATATTATATAAATACGCACTAGATATGTTTTTAAAGTGGATGTTTTTGGAAATGGAAGTGCTCCAAAGACATTCCTTGAGATTCTGCACTATCCAGAATGGAAACATCACCAGTAACTGTGCAAGAAGACTAAGCAGCAGCAGGGCATGATGGTTAAGAGCCTGAAGCCACACCTACTTGACTGCCACTCAGAAGCTGTGGGGACCACTCTGAGCCTCTGTCTCACCTTCATCTATAAAATGGGGCTAACAGTAACAGTGCCTGTCTCATAGGGCTGCCATGCATATTAAATCTGTTATGATTTATAAAGTGCTGAGAGCAGTGCTTGGCACACAGTAAGTACCATGTATGTTTGTAAGATCAACAAATCATGCTAATGTGTTGCCAGCGTCTCTTCAGCCAGGGCTCTGCACAGCTTCAGGCACCTCTCTCCTTTGCACAGTTTAAAGTAATGCCAGCACTACTTTACCAGAGGGCATATGTGCTCACGCATTCCCCTGCCTACAGCACAAAGAGCCCCTACTGCCTCCAGAAGCAAGTCTATCCCCCAGCGAGTGAGAGGTAGGTAGCAAACTGAGTGACAGTGAGTCTCCAGGCGACACTGCTGCAGTTAAGCCCTGGCTCTGCCACTTACAAGCTGGGAGACCTTTGCGAAGACAATGAACTCTATATGCTTTGGGTTCTTCATCCATAAAATGGAATGACAACCTTCCAGATTGTGGAGAAAATGAGTTAATGCATATAAAACAATTTTCCTAGTCCTGGCAAGCAGAAAGCACTCCATAACTATCCCCTATTATTATTACAGGGCCCTCTGCAACTCAATGCCAGCCTACCTTTAGAGCTTCATTTTTCAAATAGCATTACAAAGATCTAATTCATATACTATGTCACCCTCCCATTTTAAGTATACAATTCAGTGGCTTCCAGCATAATTCACATAGTTCTGCAGCTACCACCACAATCCATTTTAGAACATTTTCATTACCAACCAAAGTAACCCTGCACCCCTCAGCCGTCATCTCTACTCCCCTCACTCCTGACCCCACCGCTAACAACTGCTAATCTATTTTCTGCATCTCATTGCCGTCAAATCCATTCCAACTCGTGATGATCACATGTGTTACCGAGTAGAACCACTCCACAGGGTTGTCTTGGCTGTAATCTTCACGGAACTGGGACTCAATGCAGTGAGTTGAGTTTTCCGTCTTTATAGAAGCAGACCTCCAGGACTGCTCACCACTACCCCACCCCCCAGCCCCAGCCCTTCTGGGTATTCAAACAGCCAACCTCTATGTTAGCAGGCGAACAGAAATCTCCTGTGACACCCAAGGGCCTCCTGTCTATATAGATTTGCTTATTCCAGGCATTTCATATAAACAGAATCATACAATATATGGTCCTTGGTGACTGGTTTCTTTGATTTAGCATATTTTAATAGCTTCATTTTAATTTACTTAGCAAACAATCACCAACTATGTGCTGGGCACTGTGACTTATACAGCTCTTCCTCTTACAGGACCTTAGAGTTAGGAAGGAGGGACAGGTAAGAAGAGGTAGTTAAAACCCAGGGGTTAGGTGTACTGCTAAGGGCAGTACACTGTGCACCAGAATCACACAGCCAAATCTAACCCAGCCCTCAGGTAAGGACCAGGGAAAAGATATCACAGAAGAAAGGACATCTAGCCTAAGACTACAAGAAGGAAAATGAGCACTGAAGAACGTTCTGCCATTCTTACCCAAGTACCCACAATGAAACTTCCCACCCTTTTCTGATTATGTAATCACTGATCTTTATTCCATGCCTTTGTACTTGACTTTTTTCTGCCCATTTTTTATACATTGGGTAGCTCTTTTTTTTTAAACTGACTGGTAGGAACTATCTTGCATGTGAAAGCTGGATGATGAATAAGAAAGACCAAAGAACTGACACCTTTGAATTGTGGTGTTGGGAAAGGACAGTGAACATACCACGGACTGCCAAGAGAACAAACAAATGCGTCTTGGAACAAGTATAACCAAAATGCTCCTTAGAAGCAAAGATGGAGAAACTTCACCTTGCGTACTCTGGACGTGTTATCTGGAAGGATCAGTCCCTGGAGAAAGATATCATGCTTGGTAAAACAGCCAGAGAAAAAGAGGAAGACCATCAAAGAGATGGACTGACACAGGGACTGCAACAATGAGCTGACGCATGAAAACGACGCTGAGGAAGGCACAGGACCAGGCAGTGCTTCACTCTCTCACGCACCGAGTCACTGTGAGTCAGAGCTGAACCAACAGCACCAATAGAACTGAACCAACAACAAACAACAACAGGAACCACGTGTATTTTATATTTGGGTTTTTTTTGTCAGATATAAGCCCTCTGTCAGGGATGCCAATTGCAACTATTACTGCCCAGCCTGTCGCTTGCATACTGGGTTTCCCAGTGGTGTCTCCGGAGGAGCCTAAGCCTTTAGCTTGGATGAAGTCCCATTTATTAATGTTACTATTTTGCCTCCTGTTTAAAGATCTTTACCTAACTTCAGGTCATAAAGATAGTCTCTATGTTTTGCTCTAGAAGTGAAGTAGTTTTATCTTCCACATCCAGGCCAATGATCCACCTCAAATGAACGGCTGTGCGTGGTACCAGGTAAGGAAGTCTTGGTGATACACTGATTAAGTGCTCAGCAGCTCACCAGAAATTCAGCTGTTTGAACACACTGGCCTGCTCCACAGGAGAGATCCACGACAGACCACTCGCGCAAAGATCAGTCTTAGAAATTCCATGGGGCTGTTCTGCTCCGTCCTACGGGATCACTGTTAAGTCTGAATCGACTTAAAGGCAATGGATATGAGGAAGGGGTCAAGGTTCATTTATTTTTTTCCCCATGTGGAAATCCACCATTAATACAGCATCATCACACTGATCCGCTTTTCCCTTTGCTGAAAAATCAAGCAAACATTTATGTGTCAGTCTATTTTATTCTGTTCTCTTGGCCTGAAAAGGCTTTCTTCCTTTCTCAGCCTAGAAAACCACACATTATTTAGCTCTCAGGGGAACATCGGGCTCTGCTGCTGACTTCTCTGACTGCCTCGGGCACGGCTGACTGTGCCTAAAAATTTCATTCATACCTCTACTACGTGAAGCCTGTACCTTTTACCTGTATTACAACTGGACTTACACATACCTCTCTCCCCAGATGGGGGGTGCTCTTATTCATCGACTTCACCACCAAGAAGCACAGGGAAATATTCAGTAAATGTTTACAGACTGAATCCACTTTCTCCAGCTTCCTTCCTGACGAACCACCCACATTTCCAACATGACAGCCTGAGACATGGGCTTGGACCAGTGCTGTGCTCACCAGCTCCTGGCTTCCACCGACCCATGCTCAATTTACATCAGTTCACAGTCTACAAACTTGTAGATACAAGAAAAGATGGTACTATCTCTCTCTCTCTCTGGTATTTATTTCCAAATTATGAATCAATTACTCCAAGCAAGAATATCAGCTCCAGGTATTCGCCTAGACAAACCAGCGAACCTCTCTGACCCACATGCTGCTGGCTACCTTGCCCGTCCAGCTACAGCAGACAAAGCTTCAGGTCTCTGCCACCGGGCACTAACTCAATCATTTTTGTGACTGGCAAGTTCTTTAACATCTCCAGCAGTTTGGGGTTATACTTTATAGGTACACAATAAAAAACAAATTCATTCAAGTTGCCTTCTCTTTTTCCAAACTAACAATTTGAGTTGGCCAACAATTCTAACTAACATTTCATTTTCCACCCCCACAAGATGTCTTTCTTCACCACAAAATGTGCCAAGGTAATTACAAACTTCTGAGAGAGAAAAACCCACAGGCTGTATGGCAGACACAAGGTCTACCTGGCTCAAACTGTGTATAACTTTGTAACACAAAACAAAGAAACCTGAAGCAATTCTCAAAGTTTATCAGCCCTAAAGAACACAAACAAGCTCACTGCTGTGTAACAGGTACAGGGTCAGTAGATAGGCCTCTACAAGAAAATAGTGGGAGAAACAGGGACTTACCTTGTGTGCAACAAACCTAGCTTAGAAGGACAACATTTTACAGAAAATTCCTGTTCTCAAAGTGAAAATAACACCAGTAGCCTTTCTAGTGGTTATAATGTTTGACAATAGATAAAGTGTCTTACCAGTGCCTGGCATATGCAAACCAAAAACCTGTTGCCATCTAGTTAATTCCATCTCAAAGCAATCCTAAAGGGCAGAGTGGAACTGCCCCTTAGGGTTTCCAAGGCTATGACTTTTACATAAGCAGGTTGCTGCATCTTTATCCCACAGAGCAGCTGGTGGGTTTGAACCATCGACCTTTCAGTTTGCAACCCAGTACTTAACTACTATGCCACCAGGGCTCTGCTGGGCAGACAGTACTTGCTAAGTAACACAGGTGAGCAGTGAGGTTTTTAGGGTGTTTAGAAAATAACTGATTCTTGTGACTTCTCAATTAGATTAAAGGTGGCAGGATATGCCCTTTCCTCCTCCAGCCACAACTGAGACATGAGAATTCTTTGTTTGCTACCAGAACTCTTGAGTCAGCCTGCCATGGCATTTGATAGAAACTGCTGTATCCATAAGGGCTTATAAGTCATTACTTATGTAAACTTTAAAAAATAAAAGATATATTGGAGTACACACAAATTCACCCCTCACTAAATATGAATGCTTACAATGGAATTAAAGTATAAATAGGGCCCATGTTTTCAAATTACAAGGTCCGAATGACTTCAAAACAAAATAAAACCATCCATCTTGGGGAAACTAAGAACAAGCCACAAAACCCTTTCTTGATACCATGTACATGCTTGCTAGCAGAATGTGAGCTAGAACTATTAAGTTACATAGTTTATTTCCCCAGAAATGTTGTGAGTAGAATGCTTGAACCCCCTCACACAATATTCCTTATCATTCTAATGAATTAGCTGTCACCTCTGCTTTCAGAGCTATAAAGCCATTAACGGTTTCATAACTCCACTGCGTTAGAATGAATTAAACGCTCTTAAATAACCAAGAAATATTTAAAGGCCATGAGAGACTTTAAATGTTTCAAGTCATAAAACTAGCAAAGTCAACTCCAAGGTTCTGATACCAAATGCATTTTTAAACTAAAACTGTCCATTTTCCCAGAGAGGCATCCAAGAAACCCGCGACAAAGCCAGCCAGGGAGCATGACAGTGTCGGTAAACCACCCGACGTCGCAGTTAGCTGCCTGACCTCCAGGAAGCGCCTGCACACACATCTTCCCGGCTAATGGTCACCGCACACGGCGGGGGTCATCTCTGACAACATTTTACACAGGGGCAAGAGGGCTACGCACTGAACGCTCTGCCCAAGACCGTGGAGCTCCCGAGGTGCATAACGGGGCGGGGGACAAAGGAAGACCCAAGCCCAGCTCTTCCGGGTGGCATGTCCACGACCACAGCTGTCACTACGTCGGGAATCCTCTGTCAGTTAAAATCAACCAGCGATTGCAATTAGTTGTAGAACTACAACTGCTCAACTTCCAGGATACTGATGACTCCACCTTTGCTATTCCTGAGCCTTTTACTTCCAGCTCCAGGGGAATGCCATTACATTCCATGTATCCAGTTTCTTTATTGCAGTGATTAGGCAGCCTTTCCAGGCAGGCATTTCTAGAATTGAGGGAAGGAAAACAATCTTTCTTTATCTGTGTGTGACATATATCCAACCAGTGTCAGGGAAAATGGAGACAGGGCCACAAAAAGGGCTGGATTCTAAAAACTACAGCTACAGATGCACCTTTGCCATTCTGTTCCTCCATCTACCTTCCAACTCTACCATACCCGAATGGACAAAACCACGTATGTACAGAATATTGGGATTTCTGCATGTTAAACTTGACTTACCCAAAATCTCACTGAAAGCATAACTTAAACTTGTATGTTCAGCTAACTATTAAACGATGAATTTTTTTTTTTTTTTTTTTTTTTTTTTTAGTATGACAATCCTATAAACACTGGGGTATCTTTTAAGTAAGGATTAATCAGAGTCAGTATGGTTTCAGTTATAAGCATGCGTTTATCAGAATCTCTGTACTCAGTTGTAAAAGGTTCATCTATAAAATTAGAGACTGGATTAGACTAGAACAAGTTTTAAAAATGTATTCACCTCTAGGAAAATAAATGAGATTTCAATTTTTAAAACATTGATAATTCCCGAACAGTAAATATGAGCTGACTTAACCAGACTTTTTAATACCAGACTTCCCATTGCCAAAACAAGCTTCATAATCGAGTCTGCTGTATTCACTCTTGTGCTCATTTGAAAATAATTAACTAAAGTACTTGATATATTTCATAATATCTTTCAAAAATCTTCACAACTGGACCAATAAGCAACATCACGATGAACAGAGAAAATACTGATGTTGTCACGGATTTCATTTTACCTGGATCCACAATCAATAACCACGGAAGCAGCAGTCAAGAAATCAAACACTGTATTGCACTGTGCAAATCTGTAGCAAAAGACCTCTTTAAAGTGTTTTAAACAGCAAAGATGTTACTTTGAGGACTAAGGTGCATCTAACCCAAGCCAGTGGTATTTTCAACTGGCCTCACATGCATGTGAAAGTTGGACCATGAATAAGGAAGACCAAAAAAGAACTGATGCCTTGAAATTCTAGTATATGTATATTGAATACACTATGGACTATCAGAAGAATGAACAAGTCTGTCTTGGAAGAAGTACAGCCAGAGTACCCCTTGGAAGGGACGACAGAGAGACTTAGTCTCATGTATTCTGGACATGTTATCAACTACCCCTTACAGAAGGACATCTTGCTTGGCAAAGTAGACTGTCAGTGAAAAAGAGGAAGACTCTAAACAAGGTGGACTGCCACACTGGTTACAAGGGGCTCAACCACGGCAACAACTGTGAGGCTGGCGCAGGACCAGGGCGGCCATGAGTCAGAACCCACTCCACAGCTCCTGACAACAGCAGTGCACAGCGTTCACACATCTGCAATTTTCTTAAAAGCTACTTCCCTCAACTTATAATTTTTACAGAATATACACACCTGTGCAAGAAGGGACAGTCTCCACTGCTAACTTATCTAAGTTCATGAAGTGCAGTAAAGAGGGCAAAGAGAGTGACAACAAATGTGACAGCAGACAAGTAAGCTAGCTTTCTAAATGACCCAAGTCTCATTCCCAAAACAATGGTCAAGGAGCTTTCCCAAAATCACCGCCAGGGCTGACTAAGTCACTTACCAACCAGAGGCAATAAAACTTAGAAGATGCACTGAATCTCAAGGCATTTCTTTGGAACAATTTATATTTCAGGTCAGATATCACAAGTCCATAAGTGTGTAAAGTAAGTATCTTACAAACACTTGCCAACCTGAGAGTGTGCTTCACATTAGAATCCACCCAAAGAGAAATCCCATTAAAAAAGAGGTTCCTTACCTGTGTAACAGTAGGTCAGGTATAACCCACACATGCAGCTCTCCCCTCAACAGGCTATAGTCCAGACCAGCAAATGCAACCATAATCAGAAGTGAAAATCTGCTTTTAGGTACTGATCACTTCTAGAGACTTCTAACTGTCCTGTTCAAAGAGCATTTACACTCAACAGGCTATAGTCCAGACCAGCAAATGCAACCATAATCAGAAGTGAAAATCTGCTTTTAGGTACTGATCACTTCTAGAGACTTCTAACTGTCCTGTTCAAAGAGCATTTACACTCAAAACATCTTCTTGCAAAAACCCAAGCCAAATCCACTGCTGCTGAGTTGATTCTGACTTGTGGCAACCCTATGTGCTGCAGAGGAGGGCTGTGTTCCACAGGGTGCTCAAAGCTGTGGCCTTTCAGAAGCAGATCGCCAAGACTTTCTTTTAAGGTGCCTCTGGGTGGGTTTAAACTGTCAACCTTTCAGTTAGTAGTTGAGCACTTAAATGTTTGCACCACACAAACAAAAAGAAAAAAGAAAATCAAACCTACTGCCATCAAGTTGATTCTGACTCATAGCAACCCTGTAAGACACTAGAACTGCTTCACAGAGGTTCCAGCAAGCACCTGGCAGATTCAAACTGCCGACTGTTTGGTTAGCAGCCCTTGCACTTAACCACTACGCAACCAGGGTTTTCTTGTACTGCGCAAGGGCCCCCAAAATACTAAATTGCCTGGAAAAGACTGTATTAGCTACAGCCCCTTCCCAACCCTCAATCCCTAGCACCACTAACTGTACAGGTGGCATGTACTTCCATTGTGAATGAGACAAGGAAATGGCCCATGCATTTAACAGTAAGACTAAAATGTAATGCCTTTTCTGAAGACAGCTGAATTTCTAAAAACACATAATTGCCAAGCTACAAGGCTTTTGTCTGTGGCTAGTAACAGAAGAAACAAGCAAGATACTGGCGTAAGCATGGCTAAACCACCTTCAGAATATCCACAGGCCTGTAGTTGGGTAATTGGTAGTTGACTGGCTGTAGGACTCTCTGGTCTGTAATGAAAGTGTAACCACTTGTCATTCACATCTAAATATGGCAAGTGCCCTCATTCAACACGGGGAGAGTAACAAGCACAATCCTCAATTCTACAGTCCTTTTACAAAAGGCTTGTCACTTAGCATAAGAGCACAAAATATTTTTAAAGTTCAATGCATGTTAAGTACTACATAATTCAATGTTGTACATAAACTCAAATGCACAGGAGATTTAAATAACTGAAAGTATGAAAAAAACTTGCTGTAGAGTCAAGTCCACTCATAGTGACCCTACAGAACAAAGCAAAACTAGCACCGTTTCCAGGGAGCCATTGGTGGCTTCAAATCTTTCAGTTAGCACTTGGGAGCTTCACCACTGCGTCACCAGGGCTCCTGAATAACTAAAGGCCTCTGAATTAAATTTATCTTTAAAAAAAAAAAAAAGGTCAATTATGGACCATGATACTTCTACACTGGCTATGAATTCTGTAGGGAAGAGTGATTCATAAGAGGGTCGCTGGGCCAGCAGCGTCACCACCACCATCACCAAGATACGTTTTAGGAAAAAAAATTCTTCAAGTCCATCCTACATCTACTCAGGGCTTCAAGCAAGGTCCTTCCGGTGTAAACCCCTGCTGAGAATCTGCAAGTTTCCAGGTGATGCTAAGATTGCTAGTTAGGGACCAATTCCCAGAATCCCTGGTAGAGTAGTTGGCCTCAAAATTTATTATCTATGAGAATCACCTGGGGTCTTGTTAAACAGTCCATTCTGGTTCTATATATTTGGGGTGGGAATGCAAATTCTCGGCAGAGAACTTTTAGAAACACAAATTCCCAGCAGAGGTTTGAACCAGAACAATGGAATTTTGGGATGAGGAGCCTGTAGAAGAGAAGATGAGAACAGGGCTGTTATTTCATCAGCGCAGAGCCTCTCACTTTCATTCTGGTAACGACAAATCTTGTCCTCTGAAACTTTCTTCAACAGCTACTCTTGACCTACAGGGTTGCTATGAGTAGGACTGACTCCACAGCAGTGGCTTTCACGGAAACTCTGGCAGCATAATGGTTAAGTGTCAAGTCTGTGTCACAGATTGCACTGGGTTCCCCCCAAAATGTATGTGTTCATTTGACTTGGCTAGGAGTCCAAATACGGCGCCATTCCTGCCATGCATTGTGAATCCCGCGTCTGTGACACTGATGCTGCCGACTAGGCAACAGTTGTGCTGGTGAGGCAGGACTCCAGCAACCGGCTGCGGGACAGAAGGGAGCAGAGGAAGCTGGGAACCTCACACCACCAAGAGAAAAGCATAACCAAGAGCAGGCATGTCCTTTGGACCCGAGGTTCCTGTGCCAAGATGCTCTCACTGGGCTTGGACTCAGCCTACCAGACTGTGATAAATTCTCTTGCTGAATGGACATACAATTTATAAATGAATTTGTAGCTTACCAGACTGTGTCAAATGAAACTTCTCTTCATGAAGCCTTGCACTTGTGGTATTTTCTGTTGGAGCAGTACTAGGTGACTGAGACTGTCTGCTAATCAAAAGGTTGGCAGTTCAAATCTGCCAGGCACTCCCTGAAAACTCTATGGGGCAGTTCTACTGTGACCTGTAGGGTCACTATGATTTGGAATCAACTTGACAAGGAGGCAGTTGGCTACACAGACCCCCGGGGAGTCCCCTCCATGCTGCCTGCCTACCATCCTGACTTCCCATCACCTTCAGAATTACGGCCCAGCAAGTGAGGCAGCTCTGATGCAAGATGCCACTTCTCTCCGTGGAAGTTACTGAAAGGTTACATGGTTGTGGACTTCCTTCTTAGTGGAGGTGGCAAGCTGGTCACTCTGTGTGTGTTGCTGTTAGCTGCCACTGAGTCAGCTCCAACTCATGACAACACCATGCATGACCGAAGAAACACTGCCCGGTTGGCACTATGCCACCCTCATCATCTCAGCATGCTTGATTCCATCACTGCCCTCCAACCTGAGTTTCACGTTCCAGCACCATGTCACTGAGTACTGTATTGTGATCAATCAAGTTTTCAATGGATAATGATCAGAAACAGACTGCCAGACCTTTCTTCCTAGTCTGTCACAGTCTATAAGCTCCAATGAAGCCTGTCCTCCATGGGTGACCCTGCTGTTATTAGAAATACCAGAGGCAAAGCTTCCAGCATCACACCATGCAGGCCACCACAGTATTTCACACTGACCGATGGGGGTGGCACTCTGTTCACTAGTATATATTTGAGTATCAGCAAACCAAACCCAACCTGCTGCAGCTGAGTGGATCCCAACCCACAGCAACGCTATAGGACAGAGTAGACCTGCCCCAGTTTCCAAGAAGCACCTGGTAGAATCAAACTGCCCACCTACTGATTAGCAGCCGTAGCACTTAACCACTATGCCACCAGGGTTCCCATAATACTGTGTCTCAAACTGGGGAAAGTAACTCAGAAAACAGATTGGGCAAGGAAGAAATCTCCTTGTGAGAAATGGCAGGAACATCTCTGTTAAATCTACTGAAGGACACCACACTGTTCACTACGAGATAAACAACAGTGTTATCATGCGGCTCATGTGTAATGGCTATCTGGGGAATAAACTCAAAGACATCCCAGGCACACACAGTAGGTTGTGGTGAATTCCCACTTCCCCCAGGTGGTTTGGGAATCCAATGCTTGTTTATATAAGGGTTCTAAAATAGAAAAGCCCAAGGGGTATTGCCTATGATATGAAAGGTACTCTAATTGCCTGTTCTTTCTCTCACCAACTCTGCCTTTCAAAGATTTCTTCTGTACGTGACATGCAGGTACTTTCTACACTTAGAAGAAAACTGACCTTGCTTAAGTAATTACACTGGGCATACTTTACACAGATACTGAAATTGGAGGGCAAATACATACACTTCATGCTGATGGCTGTGTTTCTCTACCAACATGTGAGACCATCATTCCAGCTTTGATGAGCTATTTTATCTCTTTTTAGATCAAAAAGTCTTAACCTGAGACATAGGGAGTGTGTATTAACGGTTCAAGGGATCCATGAACCTTCTGATACTTTTAATAAAATCAAGTGTATGTGTCCAGCTATCACGAGACTCTCAAATCAGTTTATGATCCAAAAATAACCTAAGTGCTAGTGTACTGCATTCTATAGGGAAATGCAGAAAATTCCTTCTATATTAAAATTCAAATCTTGAAGTCACACAAATAACAAAACCCAGGCCTCAGGACATAAAATCTGTCCTTTCATGCCCAATATTTTTATGTACTCTATTATGTTCTACCAACTCTCTGAAAGGATTAATGGTTGAGATCTTATAATGAAGTCATTTAGTTACTCAGGTTACATAGCTCCCATGGAACAATTAACTCATGCAACACTTAACAAAACACTTCTAAATAGATATCCTTTAATCCTGACAAACAGGTTGTGAAGTAGGTATTATCCATAGTTTAAAAATACGGAAAAACAGGCTTTAAGCCAATTTTTTTTTTTTCTCAAGTTCATAGTACTTGTTCTTATGATCAAAGCCACAGTAAAATTTTGCAAAATACTAGTTTTAAAAAATACCAATGGTAACTGTTTTCATGTATTTATTTTCACCACAATTAGAAAAAATAATTATAATTGAAGTAAGAAGCAGAAATTAGATTAGTGGTTGCCTAGAGCTTGAGAGGGAAAGGGAGGAACAATGGAGGCAACCGAAAGTAAATGCTAATGAATACCTGTATTTTCTGGGGAGGGAGAGACGAAAAAGTTCTAAAATTAGATGGTGGTGATGGCAGTTGTACAATCCTGAATAGGCTAAAGACCACGGAAATGTACACAGTTTAAATGGACAAGCTGTATGGTGTGTGAATTATATTACAACAGAGCTATTTAAATATACCAGTTGGAAATGAAGGAAAAAAATAATTTTAGGTATTTTGCCATCTTTAAGATCAAAATTAATACCAATTCAAAAGGTAACATCTGTTTTATGTGAAGCCCTCTTTTTACCAATAGGCAACTTCTATAACTCAACTCTGAAAATTCTAGTGGCATAACACTGAAGTATTAAAGCTGCAAACCGAAAGCCCTTTAGGGCTTCATTTAAATCTAGATGTTTTTGCTTTTCCAAGTATTCGCAATTTATTTAACATCAGGAAGTTCGGTAGTCACTGGAACAGAAGAGCTGGTTTGCTATTCCCAGATTAATTTTCACTTGGTGATAAACTCTTCAGTTTCACTCCCTTTCTGTAGAACCAGGGTTGTAACACTTGCATTCTCACTTGCAAAAGTATAAAAAATGAAACAAAAAACCTACAAAATGCTTGCAAAGGTTTATCGACTCAATCATTACTGGTCTAATCCCTTTAAGCTAAAAGAGTAGAGGGAATACCTACTACAGGCAATATCTGGTACATGGTTACAGAAATGTCAAATCATTCTAATATCCTGAGAAGTAGAAAAGAATACAGAAAAATTAAGCTTTCTGAAATTCAACTTCATTCTTTGACTCTTCTCCAGAAACTGTAAATGGCTTTCTATTACTTATTAAATTTCAACTCCTCTGTCTGGCCAACTCTAACTCATTCTACCTCTTACCAATAGTCAACTTCTAATCTCAACTCTGAAAAGCATGGTGGCGTTAACGGTTAAGTGTTACGGCTGCCAACCAAAATGTCAGCAGTCCGAATCTGTCACACGTTCCTTGGAAACTCGATGGGGCAGTTCTACTGTGTCCTATAGGGTCACTATGAGTTGAAATCAACTCAAAGGCAGCGGGAATGGGTTATACCCACCTCGATCTCCAAGTTAATAAGGACTCTCTACTAACCCCTTCTTTCCTCCTCATTCAGCTGATATAATTCTAAAATCTTACCTCCTGCTTGGCCATTCCAGCCTGCTGTTCCTCTGTCACATTGTCACATTCCACCCAGGCTCTATTTTCCCCCATTTCAAACATGAGAACATTTCCATCACTCTACTTTGGAGAGAGTTAAATAGTATACGCATGTAGCTCACAACAGAACATAAAATAGATTAAATTACTTGAAGTTTCTATAATTAAAAGAAGTTTATTTTACGACCCCATTTTAGTAAGTCACGCAAAAACAGTCTAAAAATAAGCCAGTTTCTCTACTTGTCATCCTAGAAATTATCCTTACATGTGACTTTTAAGATAATGTCTAATTTAAGAGTTTTTCACTCACGTATTTTACTAACAATGCATTATAACGTAGGTCACTACTACATAATCAGTTAAAATACTTCAACAACAGGTATTTGATTCACCTGTATGTAGACCATTAAAAAATCATATTCATTCATTAAGCACATATTTCTGGATAACTACTAAGTTCCAGAAACTTAGTCACAGACCCTAATATCAAGAGGTGACATCCAGCAATGCTTTGTTAGGTTTACCTTGGCTGAGGACAACTGCCCACAAAAGCATCTCCACAGCGATGTACCCCCCAATGAAGGCCTGTTGGCTGCCGGCCACATAATTTCTATCATCTGCCTCCTTTGCTCAAACACTGTTCCTGGTCAACTTAAATTTCAAACCAGAATTACTACTTCTGTTCTCCTGTCCCAAGAACCAGGGTAAATTCAGGTCCCTGCCCCTCATCCCTTCTTCACTCACCAGAAGAACTTGTCTAAACCATTTCTAAAGACACACAGTTCCACCGAACACTTATAATCTCAACCACCAATAACAGAAGGGATCCTTCACTCAGATGGGTTTTATACAATTAGAACTGCTCTAACTACTCATGCATACCAATTATGGGCTTTCTTTACAAAGTACACTGAATGTAGGCATAGCTTGGACACACCCTAAGGGAGCTATCCTTAGGATCAGTTAAATGTATTTTTGCTCTCTTGTACTTAAGTTACCTTCTTCTTAAAAAAAAAAAAAAAAAAAAAAAATCCTCAGCCTTGGGCTCCAAGAGCATCCTGCTAAACAACAGTACCATTGTGTTCTTTGGTGTGTAGCAAGGCATCAGAGACAAAAATATTGTTTACAAAAGGGCACCATTCTTATATAAAAATACCAAGAGTCTAGACACATGGCAAAATATTTAACTGATGCAATTCTAAAATATGACACGGTTAAGGGAGGGAGACAGAAGTCAGAGAGAATAATTTTCATGTTTTGTTTTTTTCTTTTAAACATAATAAAATGCATTACTAACGCTGGCTTGTTTACATGTAGTTAACTTCTCAATCAACAGCCCCCAAATGGAAGACATCTGGGTGGGGAATCTGCAGTAACATTACAAAAATAATCCAAACCATAAACTTTTTAAATTTTGACTTTCAAGTACATCATTTAACCACTCTGCATGTGTGTCTATGTGATATTCTGAGCATTTGCTCCAAACAAATTATAGTGTAACCATCAAGCTCAACAGGAAGTTGAGAGGTCTAGTTTTCATCAAGTTTAACACCTTATATGGTTCAGGCTAAATATATACCACTTTTAGACCAAGAAAAAAATGTACCCTTACTTCAAACGCTCTCTACCCCAGGCAAAGAAGTACATGGATCTGTAAGCTGTGTCTCAACTTCCAGAGAGTCTGAGAGACAAAGAAAGGGCTCTGGTACAGAAAATACTATTACATCTGAGGTATAAGTTTTGTCTGGAGCAATTACAAAATAGCCCCATTTTTTAACATTTTCAAAATCTGTGAGATATTATACACTAAAAGGAAAATTTTTATACCTCGCCTCATTCATTAAATGCCAACAAAGACATACCATTTGTGTTTAAATGTCTGTGTAGCTCTCATGATACTGTTATTTATCACTTGCACATTTTCACCTAGGGATTATCCAGAAGCTACCTGAATCGTGAAGTAAATATGAAGAAATTCTAGGATGGAAAACAGAGGAAACAACACAGCCACAGCACCTCAGGTCCCGCCTGGAACTCAGCGTAGTTAACTGAATTGGAACTGGAGGTAAATGAAACAAAGTATTGGTGATTTGCTCAAATCCAGCCATGAGCTGTAACAGCTACCCTTACTGGACAGTGACGGATGATTCTAATGATGTAAGAAAGGTGACAAAGTCTGCATAACTGCTGTGTCTCTGCATCACTTGTTCATTCATCTAAACACATGAGCACCTCTTTTGTGCCAGGCACATGAATTAGCTGCTGTTAAATCAACTTAGATTCACAGTTACCTCATTTGACAGAGTAGAACTGCCCCCTAAGGTAAGCTGTCATCTTTACGGGAGGAGCTCTTTCTCCCAGGGAGCCACTAGCTGGGTTCAAACCACCAGCCTTAAGGTCAGCAGACAAGCACTTAACCACTGTGCTCCAACTGGCATGATTTTACCATACTCATTGCCTGTTGAGTGGATTCCAACTCATAAGGACCCTATATGAGCGAGCAGAATTGTCCCACTGAGCTTCCAAGTCTGTAAGTATTTGCAGAAATAGCCACATCTTTTTCCTGCTGTACCATGTTAAGGGCTGGGAAAACAAATGGGGTACAAAGCTGGACAACAGTCTCACGAGAAATACAATCAGGCTACCATAAAAATGAACTGTACCTATAATGCTTTCAAGGAGAGGTAAGTGGAGTTATAAAAGTATATGGAGTGTGAGAAGGAGAAAGAAAGTGGGTGAAGAAAGACCTGGGCTGTGGTCTTAACTAGGTGAAGAAGCAAAAGACGAATGGGCAGGAAGGGAAGAGAGTTGCAAGCAGAAACAGCAGCTTATACAAAAGTGAGTGGAGGAAGTAAGCGGAGCCGGCAAGGAAAAGGGAAAATCTGCTAGCAATGCTAAAGGCAGGAGGTCTGGGGAACGTGGATTGAGACAGCAGTGAAGAAGGAGGTATCAGCCAGACCCGGAGCAACCTGTAGGCCTTTTTAAGGATTTTATCTTAATATGTATTAAAAAAAAAAAATCAAAACCACAACGAGATATGTCATCACACCTACAATCATGGCTGTCACCAGAAAAATAGGAACAGGTATTGATAAGGACGTAGCAAAACTGGAACTCTCCTACACTGCTGGTGAAACGTAAAACATGTTGGCAGCTCTTCAAAAGTTAAATATGTAACTACATATGGCCCAGCAATTCCACTCCTAGGTATATACCCCAAGACTTGCAATTAGGAACTCATACAGACTTGTAAACCAATGCTCACTGTAGCGTTACCCATGAGAAACAAGAAGAGGAACTGCCCAGGTATCTATCAACAGATAAATGGATACATAAAACATGGACATGAATATAGTAAAATATTCTGCCACAAGAGAAAAGAAGTTCTGGTACTACTGACAGTAGGGCAAGAAATGAGGAGTTATTCCTTAATGGATGCAGAACTTTTGTTCGGAGTGATGAAAACTTTTGAAAGTAAATGGTGACTGTTGTACAACACACAGTCAGTCCTCTGAGAGTCAACCAACCACAGATGGAATATAATCACAAAGCGGGAAGTTCTATTTTCATAGCATTGACCCCCATATCTGCATACCTATCTATTCCACACTCCTTTACATAGCATTTATATCGTAATAAGTATTATAAGTAACCCACAGACGATTTATAGTATATGGGACGGTGTGCACATATAAAGCACTTAGGCATCCCAGAATTTACTGTCTGCAGGGATCCTGGAACCAATTCCGTGAGGATACTGAGGGGTGACTGTAGTAAATACAATTGAATTGCACACTTAAAACAGTTAAAAGTAGAAAATTTTATGTTTTACATATATATTAAAATACCCAAACCTACCTCCATCAAGTTGAATTGAGCTCATAGTGACCCTATAGCACAGAGTAGACCCGCCCCATAGAGTTTTCAAAGAGCACCTGGTGGGTTTAAACTATCAACCTTTTGGTTAGCACATGCAGCACTTACTCACTACACCACCAGGGTTACATAGATACATGTGTTTAACATATAAAGATACCTTAGCTACAGTTAAAAAAAAAAAAAGAACATGAAGACTTTTGCGTGGCAAGGTAGAAAGCAGAAAGGACCCTGTCCTAGTCATCTAGTACTGCGTTACTGGGAATCATGGCCTAGTCAAACTACTATGCAAATTTTTTAGGGAGACACAATTCAATCCATGAATCCACAACATTCCACCCTTTGGCCCCCTAAATATTACATCCTTGCAACATGCTCTCTCTGTGGGTCAGCTCCCGTATCGTCTTGCACAGGTCTCTTGGTCCTGCATTGCAGTACACTGCTGTTGTTTTTCATCAACTGCATCCTCCTTGCTGTTAACAATTCTACTGCTTTACCAGAAAATACCATGAGCTGATGGCTTTAACAGAGAAATTTACTTCCTCACAGGAAATTAGGATAAGAGTCCAAATACAGGGCATCAGCTCCAGGGGAAGGCTTTTTCTGCTGACACTGGGAGAAGGTCCATCAATCTTTCCCAGACAGGGAGCTTCTGAAGCACAGGAACCCCCGACCCTGGGTCTAAAGGGTGCTCTCTGCTCCTGGCACTGCTTCTGTCCTGACAGTTGAGGTCCCCAACTCTCTGCTTGCTTCCCTTTCCTGTATAATACAAGAGATTTCCTCAAGGCATAAAACAAGCTTATAGACGGAATCCTGGCCTCACTAACACAACCACCCCCATCCTCCCTCATTGACATCACAGAGGCAGAGTTTACAGCATACAGGAATGTCACACAACACTGGGAATCTTCACCTAGCTAAACTGCTACACACATTTGGGGGGGTGGGACACAATTCAATCCTGGACAGCCTCTAAATCAGAAAACCTGAACCCAAGTCCTAAATTCCAGCTCTACACTGATGAATGCTGCATGGCCTTATACACAGTCTCTATTCTATCTATCGCAAGCATCGTTTAAAGCATGAATTATATAAAACGAGGTGAAACTGCTTTGTAAAGATTAAATATTTGGCAAATTAACAGCACTACAAGGTCATTGTTTTTTTTTAATTATATGCTGCAACATAAACCATGACCTGTATAAAACTTACTTACCCTTTCAAAATCAAAGAATTAAGAAACATGCTCAAAGATAAAACAGTTCAAAAAAGAGTAATATCCTAATAATGGAGCTTTATTTATCAAAGGGAATGGCTTTCACAAAATTCAAGACTCGAAAATTGAGAAACTAACCTGCATTGTAACACACTACAGATGGCAGGCTGCTCCAATACTTACACATTTCAATACTCTAGAATCTTACATTTTAAATAATCACCAAATAAACCTTTATAAAAAAGCATCCCCGGCATAAATCCAGGAATCTATGTCATCAATCAACTTCCTTATTATATAGACAGCTTAGAGCTAGGCCAGACAGATTAAATCTATCTTTGTATAAAATTTAATAAGCTGAAGCATAAGTACATTCTGAAGTAAAGTAATAAAGTATAAAGAAGAGAAGATACTGGTGGGTTTTTTAGAAAAAATAGATAAATTGCTGTATTATCTCCTCTGTAATTGGTGTGTGCAGTTCTTCCTACTAAAAAAATTGCAAGAAAGAGAAAAAAAAAGAGCAAGCTGTTCTAAAATTCATGCTGGCGTAAGACTAGCCTATCTCTACAACTTCCTGTTACTCTTGTCCTAAAAGGAAGATACTAAAGCAAGGGAGTTTAGCATCACCACTGAGTAACGATTCAGTAGACAACAAACAACAGAACCACAAACTGACTAGGCTATTTAAAAATATACGTATCACTTGTAGATCATTTATAGTTACAATATGCCAGAGGTATCTTCAAAAAATTACTTAAAATACCAGAACAATAAAAATGGTATAACTGTAGAAACACAGCCTCCTATACAGAGTAGATAGTATATTCACAGATTAGCTATCCAAACTGAATGTTTGTAATTAATCTTTTCTGAAATGAGTACCAATAGAAATAATGGCTTACTGGGGTTTAACCTATTTTAAAAATGATGCCTTTCAAAACACATTTCTCCTTAAGCATTTATGAAATGAAACTTGCTACCTTTCAGGGATTCTTCATCCAGTGCAAGAAAGGGCACTGTGCAAAACAAGGGTGTTGGATATATGCAAAACTTGCCTCCAACGTGCTTTCTTTTCATCAGTCTGATTATAAAACACCTATTTGGAATTCCTGAAATACCTACAATTCTTCTTCATTCAATACCAGAAAACTCTTATGAGTTCAATGAATTGGAGAAACATTATTCCCTAACAAAAGCAAGATGCTTCAAGACACCACAGGAATTTTCATCTTTCAGTCTCCTCACTTGTGGAGGCAAGGATACTAGTGTATGAAGAGTTAACCACACACTTACGTAGGTGGTGTATGTGAACTATCATAAAGTATCCTAAAAAACAAGACTGCCAAGAAACAAAACTGAGAGTCTTCAAAACAATATAAAACTACTCACAATATGTTACTGACAAATTCACAACTACTTTTTCCCTCCCTTCCGTCTAGAATGCAGAGAAACAGAGCCTACAAACAGGCTTTTAAAAAAAAACTATTGAAGTAAAATTCAGAATTTTACAATGATAAGGAATCAGAATAAATACACTAAATTTACTGAATGGATCAACTAATCCTTAAAAGGCAAAATAAAAGTACCTTAAAAGACAGTGGCTTGAGACAATTCCTTTCCTTTAGAAGCACACACGCAGCCCTACACAGAGTAACAAAACCAAACCACTCACTTCTCATTCAGTTTTGAAACCTACACTTGCCAAGATCAATAACATGAGATGTAATTTAAGAACTTTAATATATCAAAACAAAAGAAGGAAAGAAGCCCCTCACAGGCTCTGGATAAAATATAGTCCCATGGTGGAGCTAAGACTGAAAACAAGTTACAGTTTTATATTAGAGACTAAAATCTGTATTTCATTCCTCATTTCACCTGGAGGCTGAGACATTAACTTGAGCAAGATTTTTATAAAGCAGAGGTTTTGACCAAGCCTAGTGAGAGAAGAGCAACACTGAACCACAGGTGAAACCATGGGCCCCTTCTTTTGTTCAACAATGTGATTTGTTACCGTCCCCAAACAGGACATTCTCACAGTCCGAGGACCTGACACCTTTCTACTACTAACCAAGTCCCTGATTCATGACTATACATAACCCTGTCCCCAAGAGTAAACACAGGCTGATCTTGTTTAAGCGAAAGAAAGAAGGATGGATGTGAAGAAAGGTGGAGAGATCTGAGAAAAACTATTCCAGAAAAAAATGGGCATCAGAGGACTTAGAACCCAAGTTAACAGGTTATTGGAATTGGAGGGTAGGCAGAGAAAGTTCCAGAGTTCTGCGGCTTGTCAAAAGCGCTGAGCTAATGAAGTTTCTTCCCTGATACACATCTCCTCTGCATTTTCAGAAAAGGACCTGTCTGCTCTCATAAAACAGAAGATGCAGCAGTCTACTTCCATAAAGATTTACAGCCTGGGAAACCCTACAGGGTTGGAACCAACTAGGCAACTGTGGGTATTTGATTTGGCTTAGCTCTCATACCTGATCAAACACAATCACCTAAAAAGCCCACCAGACTCAAACATGAACCACCCTGAAAGGAGGTGGATTCTTTTTCACCTTCCAGCACTGTATCAGACAAAATTCTGCTGTGACCCATGATGTTCTCAGTGGCTAATTTTCACAGGTAGATCGCCAGGCCTCTCTCTTCCTGTCCATCATGAGTATACCGATAGCACAGCTTCCAGTATCACAGCAACACACAAGCCAACGGAGCACAAAAAAGATGTATGCTAGTCACTGTCTATCCATCCGTCCCACGTCCTACAGGAGAACCTTAATACCACGAGAGTGGCTCAGTAGTGACGGCACAGCAAGAGTGGGAGACACAGATAAACACTGGAAAACAAACATTTTATCTGTTTTTCCCCAAGCCCAGATTTCTGGAAGGAAAAACAGGAGTAAAGTTTGAAAATAATTAAAATTGTTTTTATATAACATTTTTTTCCCTGAGTTTTCCCAAGGAAGCAGGTATCTCAATTTTAGTGCGAAAGTGTTCTCCTCAAAGCTTGGTTTTAAGATTCCTGTACTCAGACAACCCAAGAAATGTTTCTGACAGAGATAATTTGCTACACAAAAGATAAAAGGTACACAGCCACATTTACCTTCAAGTTACTGGAACACTGGGTTAAGAGGAAATTTTACACAACACATACTGTGTTGCAAAAACCCATTAAAGGCTGTGTTTAGTCTACTTGTACATGGTTTTCTAGGATACTCTAGGAAGTTCTGATGCAAACACAGAATTGTGATCAGAGCTCTTTTACTGCTGTGGTCCCTCCTTATCACCAAAAATGCCATCAAGACAGTGAAGTGTGCAGTCCCCAAAGCTGCTAATTCATTGTTTCATGTTCACTGCGAAGCAGTTTCTCAGCGTTACAACTTAATTCAAACAGAAGGCCTGAACCATGAATTTCATTGGTCCATGTGCAGTCATAACTACTTTCGGCAGCTTCTCACCTTCCACTAACATTCATGCTTCATCAAAAGACAAAGAGGCACTGAAGTGATAGGGTAAACAAGCTAACAACAATTTAAAAGGGTGGCAACTTGCTCCTCCCAGTCTCTAAGGATGAGAAGAATCCCTCCACCCAGGTGAGTCACCTCACACATCTGTAGTAAAAAGCATCCGTGAGTCTTAGAACCCACTTTCTCCTTAATTCTCTCTGTTTGGGGAAGCAGCTGGCAAAAAGCAGATTTCTCAAAAGCCTCTTATTATTACATCATTCGAAGTAGTAAACATCTATGAAAACTGCATCAAATCGTTCAAAAAATGAAACTGAATCCATACCAAGTGAGCTCAGATATTAAGACAAAGTAAAAACGTCCTGTAAGCTCAGATCTCACACCTGCATGCAGCCTATTCACATTTTAACATCCTTCATCCGGAGTTACCCTCATATCCAACATCAGCAGGTAAAAACCTACTCTACCAGGTATACTCAGACACATTTTACGGCCATCAGTAGCTCTTACAGAAGCCCGGACGGTACAGTGGTTAAAAGCTATGGTTGGTAACCGAAGTGTTGGCAGTTAGAGTCCATCAGCAGTTCCTTAAGAACCCTCTGGGGACAGTTACACTCTGTCTTATAAGGTTGCTATGAGTCAGAACTGATTCAACAGCAATAAGGTTTTGGTTTGGTAGCTTTTATGGAGTCTCTGGGTACTGCAATCAGTCAGCAGCTTGGCTGCTAACCTAAAGGCTGGAGGTTCCGGTCTACTCAAAGGTGCCTAGGAAGAGAGGCCTGGTTCTACTTCTGAAAAAAATCAGCCATTGGTCACCCCAAAAATCACCATGATCACTGGGAGTCCAAATTGACTCAATGGCAATTAATGTTCATTTGCTTCAGTAATGCTCATGGGGAACCCAGACCAACCCCAACACTGAACACTAACTACAACGAGGTGAATTAATACAGATCCTGTCCTCCATGCACACACCGCCATCTAACAACTCCTGGTGGCTTCTTCTGTAAATAGCCCAGTGAGAGGCGCTGGTGGGGAGGTGGCCCCCAAGTTTGTGGGGGAGCTTGAGTCATAACTAGGTCTTCTAGATCCATATTTCCAAAATGTCACTCACCCTGTAAGGAGAGCTGCATAAGTCATTTGGAGGGTAAGTTTCCTGAAGCAGATACAAACAGACCTTCAAATAGGAGGCAATCATCATCACTGAAACGCTGTCATCTCAACCTTTAGAATACAGTAATAAATTGAAAATAGCCTACATCTTTTCCCTTAACTCACATTAGAGAGTATTCAATCCAACACAAAAAGGTTTTGCAAATCAACAGGCCATTTAAAAATGTCCCATTTTCATTTCCAGCACTATGGCTTTTTAAAAATTGTCATACCAATGGAGAAGCCTACAGGCTTCCAGGAGAACGCAGGTTCAGAAAAGCTCTGCTCATTGTGACAGTTACCATCAGCAGAGGGAATTCGCAGCAGGAGGCTCTGTGGGGCCTATCCATCAATATATGGAAATTCAAACAAAAGGCTTGTTTAGCCCCTCCTTCCCCAAAGCATTTTTTAATTCCATCAAGGGATCAGAAGCTAGAGGCTGCAGAATGGTTAGAAGGCTAACCGTTCTGCTGAATCTTTAATGAAACACTTGAGAAACCCATTCACACATAAGCCCTGTTTCACATGCCAGCTTTTTCCCTCAGCCCCAAACACGACAGTAGCAACCAGTAACCACCTCCTTGCCTGCTGCTAAATCGTCCTCTCTTTGTAGTTGAGCTCAGATCACTGAAACTGCTCCACAAGGGACAGAAAAACTCATCACGCATTCTACAAACAGCTCCTCCTTCCTTTTGTCACCCCATCTCCCCGCAGTTTATTATTAATGATGGCATACCAACTCAACCCCGAAAACAAAAGGAGGGTTTCCTGCAGGAAAGTCGAAGGCCCCTTCATCACACGGGCTAGGGCCTTCCTTGTTCTTTCTGCCACTTTTTCTCACTAATGGGAATTTGTTACAGACCTTGAAAAAGAGAGGACACAGTGATGAGAGACAGAGAGAGAAAGAGAAGCAGAGAGAGAGAGAAAGCCAGACTGCTCATCAGCCAAGCAAGGACTCCTTTGAGAATGCCATCAGACTGCAGACACTCTCCTCAGAATCTGTGAGCAACACATAACTCTACAGCTTCAGAGAAGCGGTTCTCTAAGCCTTTAAGTCCACTCAGGGCTGGTGGACTAGACCAATCTCTGGCCTTTGGCCATTCTGGTCGGCTATGAAGGGCCACAGTCAGTCACTCCTTTAGAAACGTGGACTCAAAAGGTTACATTTCTGTAAAGTTCAACTGATTATGTAACCGAAGATTTCTCTGCAGTTTCTTTGCCATCTAAAGGACCATCCTAGCAGCACCCTAGGATCCCTTTCTTAAATTCCAAAGTGTAAAGACTCCAAAATAGCACCCCTGTTAACTTACCAGCTTATTCTCTTTTTACTGCATGAAACAGGGGTTTCATCACATCAGTGGGTTCAAGTACCAGTCAGATGCCCAAGCTTCATCCTAAACCTACAGAATACCCCAAACCAACAGACTTACAAGGGTGGGGTGGAACCAGAAATGGCACTGCTGAAGAAGCTCAGTGGACACTTGTCATATACCTGTAAGTTTCAGAATCACTGGATTTTCTCTTCCATAAAAGCCTGGTCAGGATCCTCCGATTCTTCCCTCCAATATTCAGTGCTCATTCTCAACTTGAGACTTGGTTCTGTTTCTTACTCCTACAAGGCAACAATCTTCCTTCCACTTGCCTAAATCTTACTTATTTTGAAAGACCTCAAAGTGCTTCATCCTTGCAGTACTGATTTTTGTGTCTCTTCAAGGTGATTTTTTCTCTGACAACACATGATGAATTACCTTGATGACTGGCTATGGTTCTTAAAAATGCCAATTTCTAGGCTGATCCAAGATCTACTGAATGTACCTAAAAAATGTACAAATGTACTTTATTTAATGAATGCACTTTATTTAAAAAATGTACTGAATGTATTTTTTTTTTAATACAGTATATGCAAGACAGAGGCAATCACCAAACCACAAAAATTCTGTCTTTGGAGTTTTTTCAAAATTCTCCAAGATACTTCTCAAATCCAAGCTAGGCAGAGAAGAGTTAAGATCATAAAACCTGTTCTCTCCACTAACACAATGCAATAGATGAGCTAGCCAAGTGGGAACAGCTGTGCCATGGCTTAGCCTAACAGGATATACCAACAGCAGCAGAAGCCAGCTCACCGAGTTTCAGATAGGATCTCAACTCGACACCTTCTCTCCCCTTTCTTCTCCGTACTATTTGCCACAGAACTCATTTAACTAACGGTTCAACTACAAGAAGTAGTTCAGACTTCTAATAGTACGTGATAAACTACCACATAAAAATACACAATTACATTTTTAATTATGCATACACCAGCTGATAATTTTATCAATGTCAGGTACCCTACAACATTCACACGCCCTAAAAATTTGCAAATGCCTCATATCTTGCAAGTGGGCATAACCAACCCTAAGCCTAATCATTTATTCAAGAAATTAGCTGCAGATTTACCAGAGAAATGGTGGTCAACACTGAGATGGCACCACAATGAGTCAGAGATGCCTGTTGTCCTTGAGGTACTCACCGCAGTCTCGTGGGGGCGGGATAAGGGGACAGGCAATGCAGACCAATAGCTACAGCATAAGGTGGTATGTGATGAGAATAAGGGTAATTCAAAGCACTACAGGAACTCAGAAGAGGAACAACTATTGGAATAAATAGAGAAAATGTCATTGAGGTGGCAAAATTTCATCTGGTTTCTCAAAACAGAGCACAAGTCTGTCACGTGAAGGTTAAAATAGAGAGAACATATTACTAAGCAGGAAGGAGACGTACTAAAGAAAACAGATGGAAAAAATGCCCCTTCTGTTTTCTGCTAAAGGAGCCCCAGTGGCATACTGGTTAAGCTCTTGGCTTCTAACTGAAAGGTCTGTGGTCCACGACGGAAGGATGTAGGAATCTCTTCTGCAAAGATTACTGCTTCAAAACCCTAGAGGACAGTTCTGTTCTGTCCCATAGAGTTGCTAAGAGTGGTAATCAACTTGAAAGCAATGGTTTTGGTGTGGTTTGGGGCACCAGTCAGGAACGGAAGAGTCTGAATTGCCAGATGAGTCTGAACTGAAAGCCCCCCTCTCTCTTGGTTACAGCAGTAGGATGTCAGTAATTCTGCACTGGTACCATCAGTTTGCATCGGGCCCTCAATGAGGCAGATTGACACAGTGGCTGTAACAACAGGCTCAAATGTCTCAATGACTGAGGATGGTGGGAGACCACACAGTGTTTCGTTTTGTAGTGTACAGGATGTCTATGAGTTGGAAGTGACTTGATGGCATCTAACAACAAAAATAAGAACCACTTTTAAGGTCACCCTGTTGATAGGCAAATCATGTCTAATTAGCCAAAAGACACCAAAACTGTTTCTTTCCTAACAAGAAATAGTGTGGCGCAATCTCAAATTAGACTAAGCAAAAGGAAACATGAAAATAAAAATTATTTCTGACAAATTCCCAGGCCAAAAGAGGTCAGAGGGAACATCAAAGACAGAGCAATGGACAGCCACTATTATGTACATGGCTTTGGGTCCACATTCATCCTACTAGCTATTAATACTCTGAGTAAATTACTCCCACTCCTGTTGAAGACACAATAGTTTTTCTACCCTGTAATACTGTTTGCTCAGATGTGTGTGGAGGTCCTCTGTAACACTGTAAAGTTCTTTCAAAATGTGGCAGTATTACCAGATAAAGGAGCCCTGGTGACGAAGGGGTTAAAGTGCTCCGCTGCTAAGGGAAAAGCCACTGGTTTGAAACAACCAGCCACTCTGTGGGACAAAGAAATAACGTCTGATCCTGTAAAGATTTACAGTCTTCAAAACCCTACGGGGCAGTTCTACTCTGTCCTGTGGAGTTGGCTGAGTTGGAATCATTTTGATGGTAGTAAGTTTACATTACCAAATACATTTTGGAAACAAATTTTTTTTTAATTTATTTTCATGCACACAATTACACATAAGCACAAACACAATACACACACACATACTGTCACAATGAAAAATACCAACAATATATTGACTCTCTAGAGCAAGGGGAGCTAGACTCAGGTGGAAATCAACACCAGCTGTGTCACAGCAGAGAAATCAAAAAGAACAGAATTGTGATAGATTGTTGGGCTGCAGGATTAATCAACCCTGAAAGCACCCTACATCTAGACTTTCTGTTTACTTAAACTGATAAATCCCCTTATTAGAAAATCAGCCCAAACTGGTCTAAGCTGAAGCTTGCAACAAAAGCTTCTAAAAGATATCTGAATATAACATTTTTCCCCTGATTATATACGATGTTCCCTCAACAAATATGAGGAAGTGAATATGATTCTACCCAAGTTCCTTCATTGCTAGCTTTGCACTTCTTAATACCTAGGGATCCCAGGTGACGCAAAGGTTAAGTGCTTGGCCACTAACCTACAGGTCCATGGTTCCAATGCAGACGAAAGATGTAGCAATCAGCTCTGGTAGAGGTGACATATTTAGAAATCTTATGGGGCAGTTCTGCTGTGTCCTACAGGGTCACCAGGAGTCCAAATTGACCTGATAGCAGTAGGTTTGTTTTTTTGGTAACGCCCATCAATACTGAATGCCCACTGTGGAACTATCTAAAATCAACATACATTCAAACAAAAAGAGAATTTTAACAGACCAAAATTCCTTTTCATAGACAAAGAAACAAATGCAAGATACATTAAAATGAACTATTTTTACTATTAGCCATCAAGATGTTTGGAGCTAATGTTTTAAACATGGTTAACCTATTAATAAACACAGAAAGATCCTATACTATCACTAATCAAAACATTCCTGTGATCCCATGCAGTCCTCAATACTTTTCAGTTGTTTCTGGGTTCTTTCAGAGACTCCAGATCCAGGTCACTAAATACTGGGACAATACTTCACTGACCATTCTGAAAGAAGCTTGAGGGCTTGCTAGTTTTCCACTGTAAACAGAACTATCCTTCACCACTAAAGAGTCATTAACAACCTTCAATTAAATAGGCATCAGCAACACCACCTTCCAGCTTCAGAGGATCATCTTCATCCCAAACATTCATTCAGTTTACTGGATGGGGTGCTAAGCGGGTCCAAGTGCACTGCCCACATCCTCTCTGGATTAATACCCAAGACGGAAAATGATGTTGGCTGTGAAATGGTAGAAACACACACTTACAACAAGGAATTTGAAAGCACAGGTATACAGGAACAAGTAACTGTGGATTTAGGAACACAGTAGATGGCAAACTAATTAAAGGAAAAACTAGTCCCAGAGATCCCAAGGCATTGGTCTTGGAACGCAGCAACATGGCAACACTAGAAGCTGTCAGAGCAGAACGTGAGCTCAGAGGAAGTGACAACTACAAATATCATGCTTTAAACATGATTAACCTATTAATAAACACTGAAATATCCTATACTATCACTAATCAAAATCTTCCTGTGATCCCATGTGGTCCCCAATAGTTTCCAGTGGTTTCTGGGTTCTTTCAGAGACTCCAGATCCAGGTCACTGTGTACGGGCACAACGCTTCAGTGACAATTTTGAGAGAAGCTTGAGGGCTTGCTTGTTTTCTGATGTAAACAGACCACCCTTCACCCTTCTTTCTTGAGGTGTAAGACTGAAGTACACTCAATGGAGATGTGACCTTGTGTTCCCCATCCCAGCAGCACCTTGGCATCCCTTACCCTTCACTGACCAGTCAATTTCCTCAGGCACGTGTGTGCATGTACACACACACACAGAGGTCAATAAATAGTTTCTGAGTCAGTGAAGTAACTATACTTACATAGACTGATATACAAGAACAAAGAAACCTTTTTCAAATTTGAGAGACTTTTAAGTGTCCTTCTTGGATGAGAATATTCAAGCATGCTCAGAAAAACAGAGAAAAAGGCAAACAAGCCAACAACTTGGTTACAACTGCAGAATGTTCATAATTTTGACAATGCTGAGAAAAGGTTCCCCCCTCAAGCATTCTTTTCCATTTCCTGCTACACAGAGACAGCAATAACCTGTGTGAACTGAGGTTTTTCTCATAAACTGCCATGCTTTTATCAACTTATATTTAATGCTTCCAGTTCAACACTGCGGAGTAAAACTTCTTCATGAAGGCCAAGAGGACAGTCTCTTTACTGAGAAAGAGAAAACCACTATAGAATAAATCATCATCACTGAAATCTTTTCAAATCCTGACTTCCACTTAAGTCTTTAAAAAAAAAAAGTGTGAGGGGAGGGTGGTCTCTGAGTAGTCAGCCTCCACAAGGTCTGCCTCTCCCTCAGACGTCCTTGAGTTGACTCTGACTCAGAGCAACTTCCTGTGTGTCACAGTAGAACAAGTCTCCCTAGAGTTTTCAACAGTTGATTTTTGAAGTCAGTTACCAAACTTTTTTTCCTGAAGAGCTCCTGAAGAGCTCCTGCCAATCTTTCGGTTAGCAGCCCAGCCCATTACCCATTTGCACCACTCAGGAATTCCACCATGCCCATAGAGTCTCTGTTTTCCTTCCTATCAGCAGCTAGGTATTCTGAACAAACATCAGAAAGGTACAGTCACATAATGAACACCATACGTTTCCTGGGAACTTCTTGGAGATGTCTCTAATTATCTTCATAGAGATAAATAAAATCACTTGCTTTAAAAGAATCTCTTTGGTCAACTCTTTCTGTCAACTTGGCCCCATTTTCTTACCAGGCTAGAGGTACTTCTGTTGATTTCTATCATATCATGCCCTAAGAGTAGAAAAAGTGTTATTACACCTGCATCCAGAAACTGTACCTTATAAAATTAGAAAGCCTGTGTAGAAGACTGGCCATCAAGACTAAGAATCCCAGACTTGTAATCTAACATAAGAAAACAGAATGAATGGGGAAAAAAAAAACATAAGTAAACTAAGTGGCAGTAAAAACCTAATTAAACTCATGTCATACTGCTTTTTAACTACTTTAAAGTACCTGAAAGTGGTCAGGCAATCAATCCAGGCCACCTCAAGGGAGCAAGGATTATGTTCAACATATGTATTAAAGTGCTAAGGAAAAGAACAGATACTCAGTCATGCTGATGTATATAAACTGATATTTACTGAACTCTTAGCAATAATACAAGATTATTTCACTTCTTAACATAATCCAACAAGTTTTAAAAATATAAATTCAACTAGGAAATGAATGACAGCAGACATACCATGAATCCAAAAACATTTACATACTTTACCATGTATGCAGTTCCACAAACTTGGGCTTTAAATCCACCGGTTCCAGATTAAACCCCTGCTGATAATGTGCATTTCCAGCCCAGACATACTGAGTCAGAATCTATAGCTTACAAGATCCTCAAGTGATTCTTATGTGTAAATTCTTTGGAACTTGTTACAAATGCAAATTCTTAGCAGAGGTTCTAACAAGCCCAAATAGGTCCAAAAGCACAAAATTTAGGTGAAAAGATCAGTAAAAAATGTTAAGTACCTTATATTTGAAGAAAACACTTTCATGTCATCTCATTCACACTTAGATGTATTTCGTCTTTGAAAGTATGGGGAGATTTTCCTTTAATGACATTTCTGAAGGAACTTCAACTCCTCATGCAGGCTCAGGCACCAGAATTATATTGTCATCAGTACTGGTTATTATGAGACAATGCCAGCACCTGTTGTGCCCCTTATTTAAAAGGAATAGCAGAAAACGATTACAGCATAAATCTGCTCTTATGGCTGAAATCTGTATTCTTCTTAATTTTTTGAAACACACAATACATAATTCCTAAATATATGCAGATTAAAAGACTATATTCTAACGATCCACCACCTGTCAATTTATCATACTGTGGTAGCTTAGGTGTTATGACAATGCCAGAAATTATGTCACTGGTATTTTAGTTTGATCTACAACCAACCATGGGGATGATACAGGACCTAGTAACGTTTCATTCTGTTGTAGACGTGACTTGAGATAACAATAACCCTGATGATATGCAGACAGCAATCCTCAACCAATGAAGAGGTTAACTTGCTATCATTTATCATAAGATCCTCACAGGGACGGTCCAAACAAGATGGATATCTGACCCAGTATGACATGTATGACATGTAAGGTTGTCTGTCAACTTGGCGGGGCCGTGATTCTCAGTAATTTGGCAGTTATATGACATTGTGATCACTTTCATGATGAGATCTGATACAACGCGGTTACTTCGATGATGGGATCTGCTATAAGTAGCCAATCAGCTGAAGAGGTTTCATGGGATGGTCATACACTTAGAAGGGACATGACTGGAAAATTCAAGACAAGGAGGTCTGAGGAAGAGGTACATGGATAGGTCTCTCTGAATGGTCCAAAGAAGTGAAGATATTTTTGTCTCATGTGAATGTTCACTGAAGAGTGAGCTCAGCAGAAGATGATTTTAACAAGCAAGAGGATAGGACATCAGTGTAAACCAGTGATCCTCTTTCCCCATCTACTCCTATCATTATGCAACGACTCATGAACAAAGCGGCCACAGTGGCAGGGATGGAGGTTATGCATGGGCTCAACAACATCGACTTCCACTCACCAAGAACAACTTGGTTATAGCTGCTGCTTAGTCCCCAATCAGGCAGCAGCAGACTAACACTGAGTACCTAACATGCATCATCCCTTGATCAGTCAGCAATGCTGGACCACTTCCATCATGGAAAGGGCAGCATTTGCTCTTACTCTGGATATGAATTTACCTTCCCAGTATGCAATGCTTCTGCCAAAACCACCATTTGTGGCCTTACAGAGTGCCTTACCAATTGTAACAATATCCCACTCACTATTGCCTCAGATCAAGGGATTCATTTCATGATAAATGAAGTGCAGCAGTGGGCTCATGCTCATGGAACTCCCTGGTCTTAATATGTTCCCATCATTCTGAAGCAGCTGTCTTGGAAGAACAAGGGAATGGCCTTCTAAAGACCCCATTATGGCACCAGATAGGTGGCAATACTTTGCAGGTTGGGGCAACGTTCTCTAGGAATCTGTATGCGCTCTCAACCAGTGTTCAATACATGAGGTCTGACAATTAAGTTCATGAACTCATCCTAGAAAAACTGCTACATACCTCATTGCTGACTATCACTACAGTCAGCTTCGAAGCACTCCCCTTGGGAAGCTATGAACTGATGACAGTGCCTAAGTTCATCCTTCAAAGCAATTTTGGAACTCTTTTTCTAGAATGGCCATCAGAGCTGTTATCATATTACCCGTGATGTCCTGAAAGTCATCAAAATCTCTTCCTTTCAATATTTCCTTAATCTTCAGGTAAAGAAAAATGTCACTGGGGCCATATCAGATGAGTAAGGAAGGTTGTACAACACAGTTATTTGTTTACTGGCTAAAAATTCCCTCACAGACAGTGCCATGTGAGCTGGTACACTGTTGTGATGCAAGAGCCATGAGCTGTTGGCGAAAAGTTTGGGTTGTTTTCATTTAACTTTTTCGTGTAGCCTTTTCAGCACTTCCAAATAGTAAACTTGGTTAGTTGTTTGTCCAGCTGGTAAAAATCCATAAGGAAGAACAACTCTGATATCAAAAAAGGTTAGCAGCATCGTTCTGATTCTTGGTTTGGACTAACAGAATTTTTGGTCATGGAGAACTGGCTGACTTCCATTGTGCACTTTGACACTTTGTTCCAGGGTCATACTGGTACACCCATGCTTCATCACCAGTGATATCATGGCCAAAACATCATCTTGCCTCTTCAAAAGGTCTTTGGAAACTTCAGCTCTTCTTTGTTTTTGTTCATCAGTGAGCTCCTTTGGGACTATTTTTGTACACACCTTTCTCATGCCAAGATTTTCATAACTATTTATCTATGTTAACCTGGACTGCTATGCTTCTCATAGTCAGCTGACAATTTTGACACACAATTCAACAAACTTTTGCAATATTTTTGTCAGTTCTGCTAGCTACTGGTCACGCTGACCTCTCTTCATCAGTGATGCTTTCTCTACCCTTAGAAAAACATTCAATCAATTTGTACACTGCTGTTTTCTTTATGGCATTATCTCCATAAGCTTGGACTAACAATTTCACTTCCACTCTTGCCAAGTTTGACAAGAAATTTAATGTTTGTTCACTGCTCAAGCTCCAACATTCTCATGATGGCACACAACAATGAACACCACTCAGCACAGTGCCATCAAATGTTGACAGAACACAGCTATGAGACGCTAACATACCAAGGTTATGAAACCTCACCAAGTTGTTTGCACAGTGCTGGCAATGTAAGCACACAGTGGCAAGTTTGCTAATTTAATTGTCAGACCTCATGTGCTGCTGTTTCTCCCACAGCCAGGATTCATGGGCCCATATATCAAGAGATGGAAATGGGAGTGGCACCACTCACTATTACCCATAGCGACTCACTCACAAGATTTCTGCTTCCTATCCCTGCAACCTTATGCTCTGAGTCTATAGGTCTTAGTTCCAAAGAGAAGAATGCTCCCACCTGGAAACATATTACTGATTCCACCAAACTAGAAGCTAAGAAACCACCTGGCCATTTTGGGCTCCTTTATCCGTCTAGACCAATGGGTAAAGAAGGGAGGTACCACACTGGCTGGTGTGACTGATCATGATTACCAAAAGGAAAAAAGGACTGATACTGTACAATGGAAGCACAGAAGATGATGCCTGGAAAGCAGAAGATCCCTTAAGCCAAGCCAGCCAAGTGCCGTTGAGTCGGAGCCTACTCATGGTGACTATAGAAAATTACAGCAACCCAATTCCAACATGACTACTAATGGCCAAGATCCTTCAGGAATGAAGGTTTGGGTCACCCCACCAGGTAAACAACCACAACCAGCTGAGGTTCTTGCTGAGGGCAAAGGCAATACAGAACAATTGGTGGAAGAAGGCAGTTCTAAATACCCGTTATAACCATGTGACTAGTTGCTGACATGAGGGCTGTGACTGTTATGACTACTTCTGCATCAAATATTTTTGTTTTTTTCACTAATACAAGATGTAACTAGGGCTAGTGCCCTTCCAGTTATATCTTATATAATGTTAGATGCAAGTAAGACTTTTAATTTTTTTTATTCAGAGATTAGGTATTGTTTAAATAGACACGTGCACATGTCAAACTGACAAGGGATGGATTGTGATGGTTAAGGTTGCACATCAACTCAGCTGAGCCACGATTCTTGGTGGTTTGGCAGTTTGCTGTGATCACTTCCATGATGAGATCTGATATAACGAGATCACCTCCATGTTAAGATCTGCTATGAACAGCCAATCAGTTCAAGGGGAGTTTCCTTGGTCATGTGCCCTGCACTGCAAGTAAGTGGACATTTGGACAGCACTCAATGGGCTTTTGTTCACTCTGAATCTGCAGCTGGCTAGTATTTATCCAGCCTCCAGTTCCTGGGATTTGACCTAGCAGCTTCACAGCCCATGAGTAAGAGTCTTGCTGATCTTTAGTTCACCAGCTCCTGCCAACTACACAAATTAGGAAAGGCCTCTATCCCAAACCATGGACTTGGGATATTCCAGGTTTCTCACAACTTGTGAGCCATTTCCTTGATATGGATCTCTAAAGAACCCAGCCTATGATATCCACTAAGGATACTGCCCAAAGTAAACATCTCGTTCAGTGGGCCAGCAAGGTTGACTTAGTCGGAGACAGGACTGAATCTGCTCTTGGCTCTAACTGTGCTTAGGGAAAATCAATTTCCACAGCAATGCTCTTTCTATCCTAAAACTTGACTGAATTCTCAGTATTTCATTCACAGCTCATCAAAGACTCTTCTGAAATATGAGAACATGAGATGGCTGGAAGTTGCCATGGAGATCGCCCCTCCTTCAGCTCTTAGCACTTAAAGAATTTTATGACATTTCTACACCTCTAACAGGCAACAGCATTTGAGACAGGTAACCTTAATTTTTTAACGAATACTTAAAACCTTTGAAACAACATCGAAGAAATACTTTACACTTTTTTTAGAATTAGACTTATAAGCTTCAGTTAACTCAGCCTAAGCAGAAAAAAATTCTGAAGTTAATATCTACAGCAATTTTTTTTATGTTATCTTTGGTTTGAATTATAAATACTTATAAAAACTGTGTATTTGTTTCTGACATATTTTCATATTCACCTTGGTATTTTTATATTATGAAACAGTAGATACAAGATAGGCTTTATACACAGCACACAGCCCACAGGAAAAAAACGCATGTCTGGTCATGCCCCCAAAATAAATGCTCAGGCATCGATTAAGACTGAAATAGGGGGTCACTTGTAAATAAAGATTCCAAAGACACAACTGACAGACATTCTTACATGCATTAGTCCTTAAGGAATGGAAGAACGACCACTTTTTTATAAGCTATTGTTAAAATTTGTGGCTGTATACTTTGGTCTCACTAGAAAAGCTGGGCTCACTGAAATAGCATTTGAAACCAGTAAAAATAACTAAAATATTCTGAAGCGCAAATATGAAAGGAGAAAAGTTATTAATTCCCTTGAACTTCTCTCTACACAGCCTCTACACGGTAATAACTCCTCCCTGTCAGATTTGTTATTCCCCCCAACAGAGGACTCTGCTCTCTCTCAAGAGTCCTATCTCTAACTGCATGCATTTGCTCCTTAGGGCAAACTAGTAAGTACAATGTTTTCAGGATTTTCCGAGAACTTGGTGACAGCTTTGAAATACTGGGACACTGAAATTTTGCAAACTTCCTATTGGGAATCCCAACCAATTCAAGAAGCTTTTAGATCTTCTCTTATTTAAAATAAAATCAGAACTGCCAAAACCAATATTTTCCTACTTATATTCTTTTATTATTCTTTATTTATGCCATTTATAAATTCTTTAAGGGAGGGAAAAAAACAAAAACCTTACAGTAACACTACAATTTTTTACCCTTCCAAAATTTATCAAAATGCCATTAGGATTAAACAAGTTCTGCTATTTTTCATATCAGTAGCTGTCCTGCAGATCCAAACAAAGATGCTGATAATGTCCAAATATTAGGAGGCATTCTATATCACTGAGATGGGATGTGCTTTCATTAGGATAGACAGACCAGGTAGACTGGGTAAACAGGCAGATGGGCAGGTGACAGTTAAGACAGATACTGATTGACTCATTAGAGAGACTAGTTGATTGCCTATTTTATCAAAGTTGGCCATTATCAGCATGGACTGACTACTAACTATTCTGGTAAACTATAACACTCCTCAGTGAGCTGCCTCCATAGCAGCTACCTGTAATCGTTGGACTTCATGCAGTGCTCAAACACTACCACTACTCTTTTCAATGTAGAATCAAGTCTTCAGAGGAAGAAAAAAAAAAAACCTTACATTTTTATGTGATCTCTCAAACCAGAGCACCACAGTTACACAAGGGCTCTGAGACATTCCGAGAGCTTTTCAACAACACTACACAATCATCGGTCAGGTAGCCAGTATTCTGGACTTTTCTGACAATACACTGTCATCTTCAGCTACCCAGACTGTTACTCTAATCGCCACACAGGGAAAGAGCACAGGAGTAACTCTAAGAAATCACCTAGAGATAGAATGCCCTCCCTATCTGATACAGCTTTAAAATTCGCAGTGTACCCACAACAGCAGAGCACAAGTCAGAACCGAGCCTGTTTCATTCACTGCTGCCATCTCTAGCTTCTAGATTGTGGCATGACCAGAAAACATGTCAGGGACATTTGTTGAATAACTGATGACCACACCTAGAAGGTCCCCAAGAAATAATAATGACCCTTTTGTGCCATTTCTACCTGGAAGCTTCTACACTGTTATTAATCTGCACTTGGTGTCTCTATCCACAGCTATGATGGACCTATTTCTCTCAGGAGAAAAAACAAAAGGAAGAAAAAGAACAGTGAGTATAAACCATTCTACTTTCAGATTTCTTACCCATAAATTAAATTCCTTGAGAAGCAAGTCCAAGTCCATGTCATCTGATTACTTCAGTCTTCCCCATGGACATTTCTATAAATGTTCGTTGGATGACAGACACAAATCATTCCTCTTTGGTTTTTTCCCCTTCAACATCATGCCTCTGAGCTGCATGAAAAAGCCATTTTTACGTTTCATAAAACTGCCTCATATAATACTTAACTGGGGAAGGACCATCTTTTCATATAATGTCTCTAGTCTAGATTCTCAAAACTCATTGGCAGTATCCTCCAAGGCATACTTGCTGCTCTGTTCAGTAAATGTATGATCTCTAGGACTGGGATTTATGTACAAAAGATGAGATTTCCCAAAGGTTTGAATTTAAGGTAGAATGGGCAGACAACTATAAAATTGTTAACTTTCACCTGCTTCCAGGGCTGACATGTAGCTGATATATGTTAACATCACTTGTTTATAGCCCACGTCCATCCTGGCTGGGCCAGCAAAGCTTTCAGTGATGGATGTCCATGTGTTACAAGATGGCACAATTTCTTTCTTTCTTTTTTAATTTTTCTGTGTTTCAGAAGAAGGTTCACAATTCAAACTAGTTTCTCACTCAAAAATTTACAGACAAACTGTTGTGACACTTGTTGTAATCCCCTGATGTGTCAGCAATCTCTCCCTTTCCTTTTCCAGGTTCTCCTTTCCAGGTTCTCCAAATCCATTCATTCAGGTCTCTCGTCCCTTCCTGCCTTCTCCCTGACAAGATGGTCAACTCTGGAGTGTGGCTGCTGCTTTTGTTAACTTCTGTCGAACAGACCCTGGACTCACGGTGCACCTATGCCTTACAGAGTAAAAATAGTCATTAGGGTTTTCTTGGCTGTAATCTTTATGGAAACAGCTCACCAAGCTTTTCTTCCATGGGGCTGGTGGGTCAGTTCAAAGTGTCAGCCTTTAGGCTGTGACTGCACCCAGCTTGCATCAGCCTTGTCTATTTCTCGTATCATAAGTTCAATGCCCTGGTACACTTCAGCTAAGAGGCTAAAAACCACCAAAGGCACATACTAGCTTTAAAAATATTTACTTATGCCTTATGCAACTGTTGGACTTCAGGCAATGCTCAAATACCATCACTGTTCTTTCAAATGAAGAACAAAGTCTTTTGGGGAAAAACACCCTATGAGGAAAACACAGCCATCCTTACATTTGCTATGGGATCTCCCAAACCAAAGCAGTTTTATGTCTCCTGCCCTGAAATCACAGAATTCCCCACTGCTGCATCTTCTTCTAACTTGCAGGCATTTTCTTTTTAACCCTTTCATGCTCACAGGTACCTCTAAGGACCATCTCTGCATCTGAAGGTTTACTGGAAAACTAAGACGTCACTAGCAGAGCATGCTGCCATAAGACAAGGGCCTCTATGACTGCTAGAAACTGAAGAAATGGGCATGTGCCTGCAATTGCTGTTTTTACAAGGTATTTTATGAGGCATCTGAATGGTTGGAAAAACAGAAATTTTAAAAATTGTTATTTGTTTCACAAATGTACCAAGAGATCCTGGTGGTACTTCATACGTGTAGGGTAGGCTTGTAAAAGAGCAACAAGAACAACAACAACAAAAATTGGTATTATCTACCAAAACTGTAGACACGTCCAATGATTCAATATGCTTTCATTAATAAAAACACATGGTACCAACAAAATATTCAAAGACGAAAGTAACTGGTTCACAAAAAGGTTCAGTTAGTCAAAAACAAGACTTAAGACTACCAAGAGAAATTCTCTTTTGTTCACCTCGATACTCTTAGGGCCAAAGTGATGTCACTGTGTGGATAAAACTTACTACAGCGTAAGTGGCAAGGATACTCACAAGGCTGTCAGGCTTACAAAGAAAAATACAGCACATTCAATTAAATTTGAATTTCAGTTGAACAACAAATACTTTTTAGCATTGGTTCCTCCCAAATACTGCATGGGACATATTTATACAAAAAGGGGGGAAAAAATTCTCATGTCCCAAATATTATATGGCATAAACTTACCATAAAACAATTATTTAGTGTTTATCTGAGTTGGGAGGGGAGGGAAAGGAACTTGAAAATTATTATTTAAAAGTCAGTCTAAAAAGGTAGCTGGCTAGAAACAGCTGTAAATGGGCTACCACACAGCAAAAGTCCCAAGGTATGAAGTGAAAGAACCTTCTTCTACTTAATAATAGTCATCACTTTGACGATTCGATGGCACTTGGCTTGGCTTGACACAGCTTACTCAGGAAAGGGGGTGCACAGTGGGTGCACACTGTATGCTCCAGGCACCTGGCTAGTCTCTGAGACACACCATCACTATATGGTGGCACCAATCTTTACGGTGATAGGAGAAGTTAATGCATTCCCTAGGGATGGATCGAACCACTAAGTGGTGGGGGAGGATCCTGACCCGGCTTGTCTGAATTCAGATTTCTTGTTCATTCCCTAACATCTTTGAAGGGCACAAGACTGAGAATGTGCTATGCTATCTGGATAGTCATCATATGCAGCCTAGGAAACCAAAAGTTGAGGTCTTTGTCCCTCCGTTCTGTTCCATGATCTCTTGCAGAATGACCAGAATTTAATATGAACTATGGAGAAACAAACAGTATTCTACCCATGTTCCAGGAAATAGGCTATCACTATCTTTTTTTTCCCAAGGAAGAAAGCCAGACACAAGTTACCTCAGTAGGCAAAGATTCCAGGCATCTGGCCTCAACAGTCATGCCTTTGGTATCTGTCATGGATTGAACTGTGTCCCCCCAAAACATATGTAACCAGGTGGCTGGGCCATGATTCCCAATGTTTTACAATTGTCCTCCACTTTGTGATTTTCCTATGCTATATGTTAGAGGATTAGGGTGGTACTGTAAATCTCTTATAAGATCACCTCCCTTCTCCACTGTAATGGGAGTTTCCCTGGAATATGGCTTGTACTACCCTTTATCCTTTCATCCCCAAAGAGACAAAAGGATAGGGAAGCAAGCAGAGTTAGAAACTTCACACCATCAAGAAAGCAGCACCAGGAGAAGAGCACATCCTTCAGACCTCAGGTTCCTGCACCAAGATGCTCGCCAACTAAAGACTGATACAACACAAACTTTCCTCTCCTGACAGAGAGAAAGCCTTTCCCTGGAGTGGCTACCTTAGATTCTGACTTGTAACCTACTGGACTGTGTGAGAATAAACTTCCCTTTGTTGAAGCCATCCACCCATGGTATTTCTGTCAGAGCAGCACTAGCTGACTAAAACAATATCCCAAGAAATCAGTCAGGCAACTGCTATTTTTAGAAAAGATCTGAGATTGGCAAAGTAGGATAGGTCCAAAGGCTGTATCTCTTAATCATATACTTCTCCATATGAGAGATGGTGCAGACATAAACTTTTTGGAAAAACACATCTGATAAAGAGGTTTTACGGTCCGTAATAGCCTGGAAGATAGTCACAATGAGGTAGCATCCTATGGAAAAGAATTACTGGACTCCAGTTTCTGAAACGCTTCAATTCTGTTGACCCTCACATCACTAGTTCACTATTTGATCTTGAACAAGAAACTTTACTGCTTTGAGTCTTGATGTCCTGATCTATAAAATGGGAGGGCTGAATTCTATTACTGTTCTCAACTGGGATACCCCTGCATAGGTGTACCAGGATTCTGATGTCCCTCATTCCTCAAAGTAGCTGAACAGAGCCTGGGAGGCACCATCACTTTGAGCCAAGGGTAGACCCAATCAACTGTGAAAATACTACCCTTTTATACAACGTGTCATGACAGGAGAATGGTGGAGCACTGGATTAGGTGACCTCAAGGTCCATTCTAGCTCTGAAGCTTTGCAACTTGATGAATACAAATCTTTGGGAGATATTGTTCTTAGAATGTGGTTCTATCACCTGCATGACTTACAATTAGTAAGAGCTCAAAAATCTGTTACCAGAGCTCAAGCTGAAATGGCAAATATGCAATGGTATCACTATAAAAAAAAATGACACTAACTTCAAAATTAAATACAGGCTGTTTACTTACTGGCATTTGACCAAGTGGAAATTTCTATTTCTTAATATCCAGGTCAAAAGGTTGACACACACATTGTGGGATCCAGCTTTATACAAATAACTTATATTTAAACCAAAAACCCAAATCTGTTGCTGTGGAATCACTTTTGAGTCATGATGACCCTCCACAGAGCTTTCCTGACTGTCATCTCTGTAAAAGTGGATCACCAGTCCAAGCTTCTTCCATATCACCAGGTGGACTCAAACTGTCAGTCTTCAGCACTCAAGCACATACCATTTGTGCTCTCTAGAGGCCTTAATTCATGTTTGCTGCTGATTTTTTACAGAAACCCTGGTGGCGTAGTGGTTAAGTGCTACATCTGCTAATCAAAAGGTCAGCAGTTCAAATCCACCAGGTGCTCCTTGAACACTCTGTGAGGCAGTTCTACTCTGTCCTATAGGGTCACTATGAGTCAGAATTGAATTGAAAGCAATGAGTTTGGTTTGGGTTTTTGATGGGTTTACATTCAATATAAATTAGATACGATAATACACTCTAATTTTCAGAAGCAATTATTACATGACATGCTAACCCAGCTATTAACCATTCTTAAAAATCTGATGAAGCATTATAACAGTACTTCTCCTAATTCCACCTGTGCCCTCCACCTCCACAAGGTAGACAAAACAATCATCCTTTTCAGAGAACTAAAGAGCAAGGCATCCACAACAAGTGACTGTTTAAGAAGTCCAAGAAAACAGAGTTTTGATATATACGGTTTTTAGCCCTTGGAGTAAAGCAAAAAGATCATGAAATGACAGCGAAAAAAAAATTTTCAAAATCTGGTTCAAGCTAATAGGTTGGTAAGTTCTAGGCATCTCGTTATCAGAAAGACGTAAATAGGCAGGAAGGAGTTAGCAGACAAAAACAGTAATGACTAAGGAACTAGAGAGATTGGCATGAAGGACAAGTTAAAAACAGAATCTCCATCACTTAGCTCAGCAGGCATAAGGGAAATCTGACTATATATACACCAGGGATGGAGAAGAACAAAGACAGACACGAATTACTCAGCAGTTCCAGGGATAGTAAGGAAGGGAAAAGAGACGGGAGAAAGCATTCAGGTTGGGAGATGTGGAGAAGGCAGTTTTTGGTATAGATTACCCCTAGTGAGGAGAAAGTTTCTAACTCATTCTACAGACAGGGCATTCAGCCCAAAGGTTATCTCTCTGCACGTTAAAATAGCCTGGAAAATAAACACTGCACAGAAAAATCTCAGGATCAAAAGGCACCAGGAGATTTATATAATGAGAAATCACAACTATGTCCCCTGTTTGGTGTTTTATTTTTCTTAGATTCTTAACACTAACAGCCATGGGCCACCTATACTCACTGAGTTTTGAAACATAAAGAGAGATACTAGTAATGTCACTTGCTTATATTACCATTTTTTAGTTTAAAATTAGCACACTCTTAATACAGTCAACTTGAAAGATACAAACATTTAAAAGAAAATAAATCATAAGCCCACCACCAGAGATAATTAACTGATAATATTTCGACATATGTTTTCCCATCACTGTTTAAGTTATTGAGTGGAAAGATGAACAGTCATTGTGACAGTTAACATTTTAATCCCACTGTCTGTCTAGCTTTAACCTCTTATATTTAAGTGTGAAACCACTCCCTGCATGTAGGTTTTACGCGTCGAGTGGGATGTGACAGTATTTATTTGTATAGCTCACTTGGTCTACTAACCTGGGGCCGCCACTGGAGCTTCTGCCCAGCTACATGAGGTTTCAGGAGCACTGAGATCTTGGCACAGCTGTGCCACATCATCCCAGGTGGGCAACTATGAGCCAGTTCAACCCTCTCATTTTACAGTTGACGACAGCAAGACCCAAGAGGCAAAGTATCTTGTGTAAGGTCACACAAATGAATTAGTGATGTTATGTGAGACAGAAGTTGAGTACTTCAGAAACTGGAGTCTAATACGACCTTTTTTTTAAAAAAAAAAATAGGATGCTTTAACAAGGCCTCCTTCCAGAATAGTGAGAGCCACAGAACCCCTTAACCCATCACCACTGAGTCACTTCTGACTCAGAGCAATCCTACAGGACAGGTCCATAAGAGTTGCCAAAGCTATGAATCTTCATAGAAGCTGACTGCCACATCTTTCTTTCTCCGGTGGAGAGGACGGTGGGTTTAGATTGCCAGTCTTTCCACTGTGCTTAACCACTGCATACCAGGGCTCCCTAAAATTCTCTTACAGGGCATGTCTTCCCAAAATGTTTATTTATCCTTGCCATTTCTTATATGGAGAAGTATATGATGAAGGTTAGTAAATCACAGCTATCTCTTTGACAATCCCAAAGACTAAAAGTTGGTTTAAAGAAAAAGAAAAAAAAACACTAAGATTAAAAACCATGGTTATGAAACCAAGGTACAAAACTGTAGAAATTTTTATTTTGAAATAATTCACACTAGTTTTTAAATAGTATATTGTCCCAGTATATATAAAAAGAACTAAACCACTTGAAGATTTTATCTATAATTTATTTTAAATTACACTCCATTTTAGAAAGTGTCTAACCACATCCTTATGAGTATTTGCATTTTCTAAATCTTAACCTAATGGGATGATAGAAAAACGAATACTTGTTTGGGTTTGCATTTTTTTAATTCTTGTAATCATTAGTAGTCATTTGTAGCTATTCAGTAAAACAAATTATTTTGTGTATTTAAGCTGAACAATCACTTATAGTTTGTTTTTTTTGGAAATGAAATATCTTCCCGTTTTTCTTTTAGTTTAGAGTTTAAAAAAGTATTTAATTCCAATCCATGTGAATGATATTTTGGCATGTGATCTGAGGCAAGGATCTAAACTGATGTTTTTAATTATCAACTTTACAGTCTTCTTTACCAAATAATCTGTCTCTTCCCCAATAACTTATCACACCACGGAGTACACTGAAATATGTGACAGGTTCTACTCAATTCTTTTTGTACCTTTTACGCCCCATCATCCTTTCTATTGTCACATTTATAGAGTTTGCTTTAATCTCTTTCTCATTCTTTTTCCTTTCCGAAAACTGAAAAACATGTATATTTATTCTCCCACAGCGAATTACAGAAATCAGCTGAAAAATGGAATTTCTATTAACGTGATGATTTCTGAGGCTTGTATGAAGAAGAAAGCGGCATACTCAGGACTAGAGGAAAACTAACAATATGCAGATGATACCGCCTTGCTTGTTCAAAGTGAAGAGGACTTGAAGCACTTACTGATGAAGATCAAAGACCACAGCCTCCGGCATGGATCACACCTCAACATCAAGGAAAAAAAATCCTCACAACTGGACCAATAAACAACATCATGATAAATGGATAAAAAATTAAAGTTTTTAAGGATTTCATTTTTGTTGGATCTACAATCAACACCCACGGAAACAGCAGTTCAGGAATTAAACAACACAGGGTGTTGGCAAAGTATGCTCCAAAAGGCAACTTTAAAGTGTTTAAAAATCAAAGATACCACTTTGAGGACTAAGGTGCACCTGACCCAAACTACTGTATTTTCAATCACCTCATGTGCGTGTGAAAGCTGGACAGTGAATGAGACTGAAGAACTGATGCATTCTGAATTACGGTGTTGGGGAAGAACGCTGACTACACATGGACCACCAAAAGAACAAACAAATCTGTCTTGGAAGAGGTATAGCCAGAACGCTCCTTAGAAGCAAGACTGGCAAGACTTCTCTCACATACTTTGGACATGTCATCAGGAGGGACCAGGCCCTGGTGAAGGACATCGCACTTGGTGAAGCAGAGATCAGTGAAAGAGAAGACTCTCAACAAGATGGACCGGCACAGTGGCTACAAGGAGGAGCTCAAACACAATGCTTCTGAGGATGGCACAAAATTAGGCACTGTTTGGTTATATTGTACACAGGACTGCTATGGGTTATAACCGACGTCACACCACCGAACAACATGTGTCCGCCAAGCCAAGTGCCGAACATGTGTCACCATTCATTAATATCTCCCCCCACCCCCGGTTATTTAACACATTACCCCAAACACTTGATGCCCTTTTTAAAAAATGCATCCGACAGGCCCTCGCAAATATTACGTTGTTGCTGTTGTTGTTAGATGTCATCAAGTTGGTTCCGACTCAGGGACCCGATGTACAATACAAGGAAACACTGCCACGTTTTGTGCCATGCCTACACATATTATGTGGAGTCTTCCCTATCTGGAGATCCAACTCAAAGCAGCCTTGCTTTAAAACCCCACAAGAAATCTAACTCTAACTGGCCCCCACTTCATCCACCCCACAGCCACAGAGAAATCCCTGGGAGCTGACACAAGCGCACAGAGGGATATCACACAAGAGCCCTGTGTGCCATGATGTAAAGAGGATCAACTTTACTGAAGGCAACAGGAAGCCCCTGAGGACACTGAAACAAGAAAGTAGCACCATCAGATTTCTGTTTTAGAAAGGGGCTATGAGAGAGGAAAAGGTAGGTTAGGGTAAAGCACCCAAGAGAGGTCAAGAAAACAGGAGTCCCTAACTGTATCTGTTCTAGAAGAGTAGTGACAAGGACAGTGGTGACGAGGAACCAAGAATGATCCCAGTGGTGTTCGTGATACTTCAGTGGTGATCTTACGTCTACAGTGGATGCACTCAAACCCTACATAGCAGAACTAATGAAGCCCATGAATCTGGTCTCTCCTGAGTGTAGTTTTTCTTCTCACCACGCTGCTAGCAAGCGTGCAGCTTTCCTCTTTCCCCTGAGGTGTGTATTCATTCAACAAATATTTAGTGAACACCTACTATGGGTCAGGCACCATGCTAGCTGCTGAAATAAATCATAAATAGGTTGGTGCCAGAATCACAGAGAAAGAGTATGAATCTGACATCCCCACAACAGAGCTGGGTATTAGGAAATGAATCTCCACAGACATCAAGAGATTGTTATTTGTAGACACCACAAGTATCTTCCCAGGGGCCCTTGTGCCTCCCCATTCTAGGCCATGTAGGATGGCCCCTTACCTCCTCTGCAGATCTGAGCTGCCCTTCCCCAGTTCTGGAGCACTTAGGGGTCTTCCTCAAAGTTCTAGGCAAGAGTATCACTGTCCTGGTTTTACAGATAGAACAATGGGTACAGAGGGAAACCAGGAGCTCTGACCCATGGCTCCACAGTAGTCAATACAGACCCAGTCCTGGTATGCTCCCTGTTTTTAACCTCAAGGAAAAGGGAGAAGAAGTTTCTGTAACTGAAATATCTAATCATCCCATCTACTGGTTATACTGCATAAGTGAATGGTTTTCATCAACCGCTTCAGGGAAAGTAACTTTCTATATCAAGCATCAACTCCAACTTTTCTCTTTTGCCTATATAAAAGGATTTTTGATATTTCATCTTCTACAAAACTTAAAACTTTTATTACCCTTTCAGGATTCCTTTGTGAAATCCATGCTCACTAATAATCAGTACAAAGTCACAGAATTCCAACCTCTTTATAGACCACAGCCCATAACAAAATAGGTACAAATTCATTTGGGAATGGACCAAAACATCAAGGAATACATGGAAGACAAAATACACCTGCCACTGCCTGACAGTCAAATCCAAAGCCTACTTACATCATGTGATGCTTAACAAACTTCACACAGATCGCTCAGTTTTGAGATGTCTCCCCTCTAATCTCTCTGGGCCTAACTTTCCATCATCTGCAAAATGTGGGCTGATAATACTTACCTACAGGCTGCACCTGATAACATCCGTTATCAAGTGCCACAGCAAACATTCCAGATCTTTTCCTCAGGAGACACTCATTAGCTTCTTTCTGAGATGATCAGTTCCAAGAGTTAGTGGTCTTATTCTGATTTTACCCATGGGAAAACCGAGGCCCAAGAAGTACTTTTTCTGGGGGTGGAGGAGGTAGAGGGTCCTGGCAGAAAGAATCCAACACATCAAGGGAAAGCCCTCAGAAATCAAACAAGACTTGGGTATCCAGCCTGCCAGTAAGGTGTGGTGTTAGATAGGTCTTCAAACCCTCTGAAGCACTGTTTCCTTATCTGAGTCTAATTAACCCTCCAGAAGGTAAGACTGCCTAGGGAAGGGCTTGTCACAAATGAGGAGGAAGATAAGGACTGCAGAAACAGGGCCTGATTTCTAGCCCCCTGGGACAGAAATTTCTCCCTGCCCCTAAAGGGCTCACAAGCAAGGCAGCCCACCAAGGCTGCTGAATAACTGGATTGGATGCCTGTTGTTAGCTGCCATAAGGTCTCCCTCTGACTAGTGGCTACCCCCTTACCCCCACAACATATAACTGAATGAAACAATGGCCAGTTCTGCGCCTTCCCCCATGATCGTTTCAGACTGAACTGTCGTGATCCTTAAGATTTTCACTGGTTGATTTTAGGAAGTTCATTGCCAGGGCTTTCTTCCCATCCCATCTAAGTCTGGAAGTACCACAGAAACCCATTCACCATCCTAACAACATACAAGCCTCCAATGACAAACGCAGTGGCTGCATCTGAGGTACACTGGCTGAGAATCACACTCAGCTCTCTCTTGTGGCAAGTAAGAACTACACCACTGCACAACACTGCACCCTGGAGAGAGTGCAAGCTCACTCAGACTCCAAGAAGGCTTTGATTGGAAACTCATCCAGTGATTTACGGGCACCACCTCCAGTGCTCCAGGAAACAGGGCCACCTCAATGCAATCAACAATGGAGAAGGTCAGTTGGAAGAAGCCCAAGGAGGCTGTAGCCACACCAGCAAGGGTGGCTTTCCAAGGTGGGGAAGGGCAGAAGCTTCTTCAGAATGACCAGGATCAAGAGAAGGCATGCCCCGTACTTTGTAATAGCACATACTGCCAGAAGCATTACCATTTCTTCCCTCCAGGTTGACAAGAGATAAGAAAAGAATAAAGGCTTCTAGTAATTTCTGTGGAGTGAGTTTTAAGCATAGAGTATTACAGTTTTACATAACTGTGACCCAACTCCTCTGATATCCCCAAAGCTGTTACAGAAATCTAGGTTACCTGTTCAACAACAGCTAAAGTCTTGTCTCATAGAAATTCTCATTCCATAAGACATCATCCAGAATCGTTGGCCAAGTCCTCAAACTTTGAATCTTTGCAAAACTGAGCAGTAAACAACATAAAAGTAAAATAGGGACCACTCGCTGAAGTACACAAATGACTCCACCATCAGTTGCAGTAAGCAGCCCAGTGAAGTCGGCAGTATCTACCAGGTGTTAATCATAACAGGGTGTTCTGGCTTCCAGTAGGAAAGAGGAGTGGGGAGGAGGATGAATTTTTAAATATAACTTGAGCATGTTGACAACAAGCTTTGCAGGACTGCTTCGTCACTACCAAGTATCCTGCAGTCTTTAACCCTGGGCAGCAGCGAGGGAAGATGAGACACAGACGCCAAGGCCCTTGCCTAAACAGACTTCCTGATGCTGCTTCCACAGAGACTTTTAGGAAGCCCTAATTTCCACATCTGAAACCAAAAGGGCTGACATCCTAAACTGGAATATCTAATTGGAATTGCTTCTGACTGATTTTCATTAAATCTTTTCAGCCATTTGCCAGTGTGCCTCAGAGACTGTGTGTGCGTGTATACACACACACAGCACATGCTCAACAGATGTGGGGCAGAATCCAAACTGAGCTGGGTCTAACTGTGCAGAGCGCGAGCAGCAGCCCCTCAAACGAAAGGTCAGCCATTTACAATGACACCCCCAGAGTGATGTATGTGCGCATTAGAAAGTTAAAATTCATGAAAAGAATGTCCAATAAAACCATCAATTTTGTTTTCATCCATCTGGCTGCAATTTCTACCTCCAGTCATTTCACTCCCAAGAAAACACAGCACAGGCACCTGGATTCACTTCAGGGTCTCTGGTCCATGAACTATTTATTACATTCCACACATAGTTTCCCAAAGCAAGCACCAAATGCCTGCTTCCTACTTCTTAGCACCGCCTGTGTAACATTGTCTGCTCTTTGATGTGGAAGAAAAATGCTCTACGAGGTTAGCCTCCACAGACTGCTGTTTGAAAGCAACAAAACTACCACCACCATTGTGACCACCCTGCCTGTAGCTAGCCACAACTTTAGAATAGACAATCTTAAAACTACAGACACTCTGAGCGAATTGAATTGTTACCCCATAAAATATCTGAAGGGAGGAGCAGTTAATCAGTAGAATTTTCCACAATTATCCTTGGAGGGGAAAAAAAAAAAATCCACCACTCTTATTTTATTTTGGCACAGATCTTTGCCTCAAATAGTTAAGAATTCCTCCATGCTTCTTAAAGTGCCAGGGTAATTTGTTAAAAAATGCACATTTAAACCAAGGTTTTATGGTGTTGCTGCTGTTTTCAATAAATCTCCTCCCTTTTTCTACCACGCATTCTGGGCTATAATAGCTGTCTCACAGTCACCTCCTACTGAATAGTTATAGAAGAGGGCCAATTAAACTAATCACCTTTTCACATATTTTTATCCGGCTTAAAGACATAAATCTTCTCCAGAATGTAGAGAATGAAAGGCTCCTCTCCAATACCCAAGAACTCACTGCTATCCTGGAAGAGGCTCAATTCACCAGGGGCAAGTTTAACTTACACAAAAAATTCGTAATTAACCATGTCATATTTTCATATAGCTGCCACGTATTCATCTTCCTTCTTTAAAGAAGACCTGAGGGATCCCCCATTATTATTTCCAGACTACTATACCGTAAATGCCTAAACTTCATGTTAACATGGTTTACTTTTAAGCACCAAAACACCAAATCTTCTAAACAAGGGATTACAAAAAATGACAGTGCATAAGATTTTAGCTGCCTAGAAAGCCAATGCTGGCCACGTTTCCTAAAAACTTAAGAGATTTCAAATGTACTCTATGGTGTGAGCTATTTACTATAGAACAACTGAATTAATTACTCCCTGCAGAATCTATCTTGATGAGGTACACAGAATCTTATGGCTCTGTGAAAGGAAGACACAATTCCATGCAAACGCCCAAGCAACAAGCAGTGAAAAAGAAAAACCTCAATCCCAGGCAAAAGCAGCAGGTGAAAAATAACACTTCATTTGTGTAAAACCAATCCAGAAATAAACAGACGTATCTCCTTCCTAGACAGAGCTACCACCTTAGCAATGTTACTGCTGGTCTGGACAATTAGAGACGGTACACATACAGGGCTTATCTTACATGTTACATCCTGACACTTCATTTTGCTCTCTAAAAATCTAATTAAATGGCTTAATAACTATTTCAATGACAGATATCCTTTAAGCTAAGTCCAAACGATTTTCCCCAAACTTTTATAGTACATTATATAAACTGTCTACAAAGAAAATCACTTTAACTGCCCCCTTTGGTATTGCAGCAGCATAATAACGGCATTAAGAGAGTGCTTCTCAATGGGTAAAGAGCCACTGCTATCCATTAACAACAGAAACAAAGGAGAGGATTAACAACTTCTGGATACCTGCTATTTCCTAAGGGATCACTATGGGTCACAAGCACCTGACAGCAGTGGGGCAGGGCAGGTTCTTTCTCCAAAGTACCCAAACCTATGTCTTGGGTGAAGCACAGCAAAGATATATATATATAGCATTCCTGCCTGCCCATACTCTTCTCCTGCCAGGGAAAATCTGGTAATCACTTGAAAAATTCACTTTTAAGCAACAGGTACTTCAAAAGTTCATCAATCAATAAACAGACACAGGCATGTCCTGATTAGACCACTCAATAAAAAAATACTTCCAAAGGCACAGCTAAGAAAAACAGGCCTCTTAGGTCTTCCTTTTGGGGACTTCTCATCTATCATTTTAGTTCTCCCTCATCTCCTTTACACGTTATCACACTATAGCAAAAGAATAAATGCAAGACAAGCAACACATTCTGCTGTATCCCAAGAAAGTATCCCAGATGCAGCACTTTGAGTTCCGCAGAAAGGATGGTAGGGCTGCAGGCAAAAGATACACACTCAGCTCACACTCAACATATCCTTTACAAATGAATAAAGAAATTAATAATTCCACTATTAAGAAGTATAAATACAAATTCTAAGTCTGCTTTTATGAGTAAGTCCATCCTACAGTTTCTTGCTCAGTCAAAACTCTTCAGGTCAACAATGTTAAATACCTCCATTATAAAACAAAAGTAACTGCTGGATCCTTTAACTGGGCAAGAGAAAGCACCCACATTTTAATGATATCCTTGGGTCGCCATGAGTCGGATCCGACTCGACGGCACTTGGCTGGCTTGGGTTTAATGTGTTATTTCCTACAAGAAATTAGCTTCCCAAGCTTTGAAAGAAAGAGAACCAGGGATCTTGTTACAACCACAAAGCAGAGAAAATTTCTCAATACCCAACACAGATGTGAAATAAACAGCAACACACTACTCTAAAAGAACTCCAGATAACCATCTTGTTTGACAAAGCCTTTTGTTACACGGATGGCCTGAGGCTTCAAGACCCCACACACATCCTTCAACACAGATAATGTGAGCCCACCTACCTTCTCCAGAACAGAGGCCATAAATCCTCAGACCCCGCAGCCCCATTCCAGACATGGCCATAGATGCATAAAAGTGTTCCTGTACACACATCCTTCCTAGTTTTCAGAGCAGTGTTGTTACAGTCACGCTTTCCCTTCCAAAACTTGCACAATATGCCTTTTCTGCCTTTAAGAATCACACACAGAACATACTGGTCACTTAGTGAGATTTTCACACTTGTAAAATGCTATCTGTCCTTGAGTGGCACAAGCGGTAAAGTGCCATAAGGTTGGTGGTCTCAACTACCCAAAGGCACCTCAGAGGACAGGCCTAGGGCAGATCTGCTTCTGAAAGGCTCCAGTCTTGAAAAGGCCCTGCAGCAGTTCTACTCTGCACTGGGGGTGGAGGGGGTTTGCTAAGTGCCTCATTCAGAGTGCTTTAGGCTTCTCACCTCTCGGCTCAGTAACCACAAAACCTGTTGCCATTAAGTCTATTCCAACCCACGGTGACCCTAGAAGACTGAGCAGAACTGCCCCATGGGGTTTCCAAGGAGTGGCTAGTGGATTTGAACTGACAACCTTTTTGTTAGCACCTGTATCAGTTAAAAGCTATGCCACCAGTGTTCTTTTACATACGTGTTTGTGTGTATGTGTATGTATACATGATTTCCATTGATGTCAGAATCATGTCGCCAGGGATATGGCTCTATAGGAAATGACTGTAACCTAGATTTTAGTCCTGGCTGGTTCTCTTGGGGCGAGACTCACGCTGGAAGCATTACCTTCCCCATCTACCCAAAAGCAATTGCAGGGACCAGTTTCCTTCCTAGACTGTTCTCTCTGAGCCAGAGCTCCACCTTCTTTTAACCTCTACTTAGTTTTTGGCTTTTGCCCTTGGGTGTCCAGGGGAACAGTCTTTTGTTTAAAAGACAGCCCAAGGTACCCCAGGGGCCTTTGGGTTAATGCAGGTCTTCCAGAGCAGGGGGTGCATAATCGGACTCAAGACAGCAGCTGCTGAGTTGGGGATAACCCTGCGAGGACTGATTCAGAACTCCTCTTTCTCTCGCAAAGAAAACAGCCTGGCTGCAGGCCTGTTCCGGCTGTTTGGACCTTATGTTTTCAGCACACTGCAAACAACATCTTCTGCAGATTTAATTCTCAAAATGCCAACGGATTTTTCTGTTTTGCTTCCTCAAGCTGGCTCTCCAGAAGCAAAGAATTCAAACATAAGTACGCACAGTGTCCACACACTGAACACTGCATATGGACAGCTTGGGATGAGAAAAAAGGCTCTTTGAGGGGCTGGGATACAGGATTTTCTGTTCGTGGAATTATTACTTCTCCTGTATTTATTCTGAGAAATTACCGGGTTCATGTAACACTAAAAATAAACAGGAAAAATTACAAATTTGAGAAATGCTGAATGTACGTCCCTCAGTCACAACTTCTCAATTCACTGGCTTCCTCAAGTGAAAACAATTTATACCTGCTTTTCCTGGAAACAAAACATGACTAACAGCTTAACTTTACAAAAAGGGCTTCCATTTACAGATTTAAGAGCACTTTATACCATGTGTTCTTTTAAAAGTTAAAAGACTGTCACTAGGAAGTTTTCTTGGCTGAATTCTTATCTGAGCTGTTTGTACCTAGAAAGAGTCTTGTTTCAGAAATTCCCGTGATAAAGGTGAAGATGATGTATTATGAGAATCACGTAACTCCAGCTAATGATTATTCGCTAAATCAGCCAAATTTATGGCTAGCCTAAACTATGAGAAGCTATCTACTTATTTATATCATTAGTTTTATATACTTCTAAAAAATAACAAGGTCGAGATTTAAAACACTTTTTTTCAAATTTGAAATGTAAATTTAGGCTTTTTCAAAGTATAAGAAGGATCTTTTAATGACTGAATTACTCATTCTGATAACACATCTATTTTGTTGTTATTAAAAGCTTCCCAGAGTACAACCTCCACTGAAGCACTCGAGAACAAGAACACTCTTCAAGGCCAAGGATACTCACTCTCTTTTTATATTCTTCCGGAATAAAAATTTTCCATTTTGAAATTTGTTTCTATTATGAAGATTAAGAAAACATAGAAAGTAAACTCTACCAATATACCCACTGCTATCGAGTCAATTCTGATTCATGATAACCCCCATGTGTTACAGCATAAAACTGTCCCATCAAGTTTCTTGGGAACCCTGGTTGCCTAGTGGTTAAGTTCTACAGCTACTAACCAAAAGGTCAGCAGGTCAAATCCACCAGGTTCTTCTTGGAAACTCTATGGAGCTGTTCTACTCTACACAGTCTCTGTGAATCAGAACCAACTCAACAGCAGTGGGTTTGGGGTTTTTTTACTATAGAGTTTCTTGACTGTAATCTTTATGAAAGAAGTTTGCCAGGTCTTTTTCCCACAGAATTGCTAAGTGAGTTCAAACTAGTAGCCTTTATTAGTCTAGCAGCCGATTGCAAACTGTCATGTCACTTAGGCTACCGATGCATTTTTATTGCTACCTTGGGATTTGAGAACTTTACAAAAAGCAAAGTAGTAACTTTAAAACTCAACTTTATGAGTTTTAGTCCAAAAAAGTGGTAACACTTAGGTTCCACCTCCATTCACAGCAGCCTTAAGCAAAAGGTCTCTTCTTAGGACCTCAGAGGACCAGAAGAGAGGCTTATGCATGCCTCTAGGTGCGCAAATATAACTACTTAGCTCTACACGTCTGAGACAGGCTTAGTATTCCCGTGACTTCGGCTCAAGTGTTCTGCAGAAGGGATGTCTGCATGAATTTATGTAAGCATGGGCTGGTTTCAACATGCCCTGGTGGCACAGGGGTTAAAGTGCTCAAGGGCAAACTGAAAGGTTGTGGCTCACCCACCAGCTCCTCCACAGGACGAAGATGTGGCAGCTTGCTTCTGCAAAGATTGCAGCCTTGGAAACCATAAGGAGTATGTTCTACAGAGGTAATATAAATTGGAATTAACTCAACAGCAGTGGGTTGAGGTGGACTGGGCTGCCTGTGTGTGTGTGTGTGTGTGTGTGTGTGTGTGTGTGTGTGTGTATGTGTGTGTGTGTGTGTGTGTGTGTGTGAGCACATGCATGTGTGTGTTTAGGTGGGAAACATTAAGATCATTAACATCACTTTAACAAAACTAGCAAGAAAAAGCAGACTTACACTTGCTGACCCAAAACTAGGATGGACCTTTTCCAAATGATTCTACTTGAAGACTTTGCCAAACTTTAGATCAAAGAAATTTAAAACCAGATATAACAGCTTAAGAGGTAAACTATATTATTCCTAAGCATTATTACAGCTTTTTCTATTCACCAGCTGTGAACAATTAAGAACCATGTTTCTACATTTCCAACAACCAAAAACCAACTGCTTTGCCTTTGAATCAATTCTGATGTATAGCGACCGTACAGGACACAGCAGAACTGACCCACAGAGTTTCCCAAGGAGTACCTGGTGGATGTGAACCACCAACCTTTTGGTTATCAATTATACTAAATTACACAGACCCTGAAATAAAACTAAAACATTTCTGAAAGAAGTTTCAACTATTAATTTACCCCATAGTCAACCACTCTCAGGTAAAGCCATGTGTCTGACTGTATCTACAAAGCAGAAGCACACAGTTTCACAGCAAAGCCTAGGTTTTTCTATGACCTTATACATTTTATCACTGAAAATCAAAACAATTAAGAATCAGAGTTTTGAACTTACTGAGGGAAGGCACTGGAAATAATTTATACAGTATCCTGTACCTTACAGCTGAAGAAAACTTGAGCCCAGAGAATCTATATGCAGGGTGGAGGGTATTTCGAACTCAAGAACATCACTGAGCCATGTCCTTACTGATAGGGCAATAAGGACCAGAGACAACAAAAATGTGCTCCACTCCACAAGATTCCATAACGCATTTCAGGGAGAAAGAAAAGAAAGAGAAGAGAAGAAAGAGAGAAAGAGAAAGAGAGAGAGAGAGCAAGAAAAAAAGAGAAAGAAAGAGAAAATCTAATAACTACTCCTTGTAACCTCAGCACATGGGCTTAACTAAAACAGAAGGGACTTCATGGCCCAAACTCCTGATACAGTTCACAGCTATCTCTATTTTCCCTTCATTTCATAAATTCCTAGCTTGTCCTATTTCCCTATTACACAAACTAAGAACAAAAGACAAACACAATTCAAAACCATAATCAGTTTTAACAATTCCTCTCTAAGCATACAGGCATATTTCTCTACATAAATATGTGCAAATAGTATATATAAGGACAGACACATCTGTCAATGGAATAGAACTGAGAAGCAGGAAATAAACCACTACATTTACAGTTAACCGATATTCAACACAGGTGTCATTACAATTTAATTGGGGAAATATACTCTTTTTAACAGAAGGCATTGGGACACCTGGATAATGCATGCACCAAAACACAACACACACAGAAAATGGACCCCTACTTACGACACGAACAAAAATTAATTCAGATCACAGACCTAAATGTAAGAACCAAAATATAAAACTCTTAGGGGTCAAGTGCTCTTTGGAAACTCAATGGACAATTCTATGTGTCTACAGAGTTGCTATGAGTCAGCATCGACTCAACGGCAGTGGGTTTTGGTTTAGAAGACAACGTAAGAGTTAGGCAATGGATTCTTTCATAAGACACCAAAAGCATATGAAACAAAAGAGAAAATACACTGGAATTCATCAAAATTAAAAACTATCATGCTTCAAAGGGTGCTATCAAGAAACTGAAAAGACAACTCATAGAACGAGAAAATATTTGCAAATGATGTATCTGAGAAGAGACTTGAAGCCAGAATACATACAAATCTCTTAAAACTCAGTAATAAAAAGACAAATAGCTGAACTTAAAAATGGACAAAGGATTTGAACAGAGACGCTCCAAGGAAGAGACACCACTTTGCAACAGGAACGTGCAAAGCAGCTCAGCATCATTAGCTGCTGCCATGAGGTACCAGGAAAGCACAACACAACAAACACGCAACCCAGTCCTGCACTGTCCTTCACAGCTGTTCTGTCTCAGCCCACTGTTGCACCCACCGTGTCAATCCATGTTGCTGAGGAGCTTCCTCTTTTATGCTCTCTACCAAGTATGATATCTTTTTCCAAGGGCTGGTCCCTCCTGATAATACATGTGTGAGACAATCCACAATGTAGTAACACTTGATATTCATCAAAATCACTATAACTAAAAATGCACATTAACTAGTATTGGCCAGGATGTGGAGAAATGGAAACCCTTAAAAATAACACGGCTGGGGGCGCACAGCCACTTTGGGAAACAGTTTAGCAGCTCCTCAAAATGTTATATATACAGCTACCACATTGCCCATCAACTGCACTCCTATCTACATACCCAAGAGAAAAGAATCCACACAAAAATGCGTACACTAACAGTCACAGCGGCATTATTCCTAATAGCTAAAAGATGCCACAGCCTATGCATCCATCAAACTGACGAATGGATACACAAAATGTGGTATATATCCACACTATGGAATACCCTTTTGCAAAGAAAAGAAATGACAATACATACCACAACAGATGAACCTTGAAAACACGTAAAACAAAAGAAGCCAGACACAAAAGATCACGTATCATATGATTTAATTTATATGAAATGTCCAGAACAGGTAAATCTACAGAAGCAGAGAAAGTAGATTAGTGGTTGTCTAGAACTTGCGGCAGGAGCCCTGGTGGCACAGTGGTTAAGGTGCTCATTCAGCTGCTAATTGAAAAGTTGGTGGTTCTAACACACCAGCCACTGCACAGGAGAAAGATGTGGCAATCTGCTTGTGTAAAGATTTACAGCCTTGGAAATCCTATGGGGCCACTTCTACTGTATCCTACAGAGTTGCTACGAATTGCAATCAGCTCCACGGCACCAGGTTTGGTTTTTGGTTTAGGGCTTGAGGGTCAAGGGGAGTACTGACTGCTACCTGGTACAGAGTTTCTTCCGGGAGTGACGAAAATGATCTAAAATTGGAATGGTGCGACTACTCTACAACACCGGAGGAAAAGCCACTGAAGTATGTATTTCACACCACTGCTAACCACAAGATCGGCAGTTCAAATCCACCAGGCGCTCCTTGAATACTCTAGGGGTCAGTTCTACCCTGGCCCCCAGGGTCGCCATGAGTCGGATCCAACTAGATGGTACTTGGCTTGGCTTACAGATTTTTTTTTTTTATTTAAAAAAACTATAAACAGATCAATTTTACAGTATGTGAATTATATGCCAACAAAACTGTTACAAATACATACATATGCATGCACATCAAGTACAAGTAGCATAAAAGGAACAATGATGCTTGACAGTTAACCTATTATATCATCCCCCAAAAAAACCGTCATATTTTTTACATAGATAACTTACAGATAATGCTACGTTTATTTTGATCCTAAAGTCAGTGTTAAATTTTGCATTCCCTTAGGCGTGGAATTAAAAAAAATTCAAAAAGGTCAGCACAGAGGTATAGTCTACAGAAAGTCATTCCATGATGTCTTGCTTCTCAGCTTAAAGTACTAATTCTACAGCCTGAGTATATTTAGACTCACCTGGGAAACGTATGAAGAAGTCTCAGCAGTGGAGTGGTTAAGGGCTCAGCGTCTAACCAAAAGGTCAGTGGTTCAAACCTGCCAGCCACCAAGCAGGAGAAATGATCTAGGTGATCTTCTCCTGCACAGATTACAGCTTTGGAAACCCTATGGGGCAGTTCTACTCTGTCCTACAGAGATGCTACAAGTCCAAATCTACTCTACAGGAATGGGTAGGGAACTTGTTTAAAATGCAGGGTCTAGGGCAAGGCATGAGAATGTGGATTTTAAACAAATCACCCCCTCTACCAAAATGATTCTGACACCAGCAGGTGGTTTAAAAGAGACCCACCAGTCTGGCACTGTTTCTCTTCCAGCACAGTACAGGGGTCTTCAAGCAGTCTGGGGGCTAATGAGCTGTAAGGGGATAGGTGTGTCTTCATCAGAGTCTGGGGGCATTTTTCATCTGCCTCTGATAATTCTTGCAATCAACTCTAAACGCATTTGGGAGATCCTCAAATTTACAAGTTTCTGGATAGATCATGCTAGGTTCAATTTTAATCTTCAGAAGAGAAGACTCATCAAGTCCTTGGGACCCACAGAATACAATAGTTGAGCCAGCTGCAAACTTACCACCTCTTCTCAGAAGCATTAACTTGCCCAGCTTTTAAGAGAACTATTAGACTTATGGAAAAGATGACCATATATCCAGTGTGTAATACTCAGAGCTGAAAATACAGAAAAATATCTGCTGGGGATTATTAGCCACAGCACATGGACAGCTGGCTTTCACACCCCAGTTGTTTCCTGTGACAACTGGACAACATTTTTTCCCTACTGTGAGAACTTCACCTCCTATTCCAACTTCTATTTCCCATACTCAAAAGCAAGCTCCAATCTCCTATCTGAGAGGAAGAAATCTGAGCTATAGCAGCTAGATGAAGTGGCATCTCTAAGGGAGGAAATGGTTTAGTCATGAAAGATTACTGCTTTCTAAATGACAACTGTAACCAATTTACTTGGCTGGCAAAGGAGAGGAGAAGAGAGCAAAATTTTCAAGTCTAGGGTGGAATATTAATAAATTTATCCCAAAGCAAAGCAGAGCACAAGGGAGAAAAGGTGTTTCCTCATTTACATACATATATAGACATACAAATAGGTAACCATCACAGAACCATAGAATGCCTGACTACAGAGATCCAATTATTCTACAAATGGGGAGAGTGAGGCAAAGCAAGTTCAGTGACTTGCCAGAGGTCACAGCTGTGGACTGGCTGAAAAACGTCAAGACTTCTGGTTACCTGTCCAGTAGTTCGCTTGCTTCACCCAGAACAAAGAACACGCGGAAGTGAGTGCTATTTGGGGAAAAGTAAAGAGGGAGAGAAATGCTTTATAACCTAGATTCCCTTGGTGCATCATTTATCTTGACGTTGTTTTTCACACTGGTCATACAAGCCTTGTGCACATAAAGCAAGCACTTTCTGTGACCATCCATCATGACATGGCATGCCTGCCTTTGCTCAGCCCAGGAGCCACCTGGTCCACGCGGCCAAGGGAGAGAAGTGAACACTTGGGAAGCTAAGAGTGCCTTCCATGTACTCACCAGGTTGGAAGACTGGCTCTTTTTCCTTTTTACTCCTCATGTAGGCTTACACCCTCTGTCTCTGTACCTCCGGTGGTTCTCTTCCAGCCCCAAGTCCTTCCACAAGCTTTGCACTGTGTCTTGAGTTGACCTAGTCTCCCAGGTACACATCTCCACTATCCATGGGGACACACCACCTGATAAAGAACTGTCAGAGTCACTTGAAGTCTGAGGCACCATCCAATTTCAATGTTTATTTTGTGCTGTAAATTTGGCAAATCAAGGTTTTTATCATCAGCTTAACAGAAAGCTGGTCCAGAATGTCACACTGTCTCAACCAAGGCCAACAAAAGTTCTCTCAGTCAAAGCACAGTATCAGGAAAGGAAACAAAATCTATTTTGAGTTGCTCAACACTCAACTTCAAGATACTACAAGAACCCTATTATCTAATGTTAGATGAAAGCTTTAAGCCAACAACAACAAAAAGAAACTCCAACCCATTGCCATCGAGTGGATTCCAACTCACTGCAACCCACAGGACAAAGGAGAACTGCTCCACAGGAATTCCAAGGCTATAAATCTTTAGGGAAGCCAACTGCCACATCTTTACCCTGCTGAGTGGCTGGTAGGATCAAATCACAGCCTTTCTGTTAGCAGCTGAATGCTTAACCACTGTGCCACCAGGACTCCTAAAGAAAGCTTTAAAGGTCAGTTAATCTCCCTAACAAGCTGATCCTTGAATTGTCTCTACAAATTCCAAACAAATCATCATTCAAAGGCAAGCTTGCTTCCCCCACCAGACAGGGGCCCTGACTTCTGAGGTGGCCTACTGCATCTTTGACTGCATACTGAAAAGCTCTTCCTTTTATTCCATCAAAAGCTGTTTCCTTGGAAGCTTCCATCCCTCCATCCCTGACTGCCCAGAAGAATATGAGATCCAAGAAGACTGTGGATCAAATGAAACTCATTACATTTTCTGGGTGCTCACTGGATAATGATATTCCCAGAAGATTGTTTCACTGTTGTTTTTTAAATTTCCAGTAAAATAAAAACTGAAGGCCTAGCCATGCAGAATGCTCATAAAAATGAGTTTTATATTGAATAAACTAAAAGGTTTGACTGAGTGAGCACTAAACACCATCAGTAAGTAATTTATGGTATGGAATCTTCTGGGTTGTCTGTCTCTATGTACAAAGAAAACAAAAGCAGCCTGGTAAACAGCCTCAAGAGTAGTCAATGTCCAGGGAAAGAAAGCAAATGCCAGGAGGCATCTCATAAATGCTCACTTAATATTTATTAAACCAATAATAGTGTTTTGGGTAAATCTTATTATTAAATACAATGGACCAAGTTCTGGGCAAATTGAAATATTAATTCATTTACATCAGATGAGCCTACAATCCACATTTTTGTTAAAAGGACAATAAGCACTCAGCCAAGAGGCTTGGGAATCACATGGTATTTTGAATACTGCGCATTATTTTTCTGTCATTGAAGATCATCAAAAGTTTTTCCTTTTTTTGGAAAATTACCTCAAATGCTTTGTCCAGTACATAAGGTACAAAAAATAAAGAAAACAAAACCTTGAAAACAACAAAGTAGACACAGAAACAACTCCTAATTTATAGCACTTAGCCACTGTTTAATGGATACAGTCTTCAGCAGTTAAACATTCAAACCATTTAATTTAGCATGTCAAAAAAAGGCATCATTAATATCACTAACCAAAGATAAGTAAACATATCTTTCCCTTTGTTTAAATTTACCAACCACTAAAATCAGACATCAAAAGTGCATAGCTCATTAAAATACAAACATGCAAGTTGTACTGGTCAATGTTTTGGTCTGTATACTTTCACTACACACACACACACACACACACACACACACACACACAACAGCACACTGCTATAGTCTCTCATACTTACTAAATACATCAAATTAATTTTCACTTAAATATTTTATCTAATATGCTGATAATCTTCATGTATTCCATACGCCACTAGGTTGCCACTGCTGTGGTTAGCTGGCCCTGAGTCAGCACTATGCCAGTGGACTGTTTAAAGGATCCATAGGGTTTTCCCTGGCAGATTCTCAGAAGCAGATGACCAGACCTTTTCTTCCTAGTCCGTCTCAGTTTAGGAGCACCAATGAAATTGTTCAGCATCACAGCAGCAAGCCAGCCTCCACTGAGAGATGGGTGGTAGTTGCACACTGGGTACACTGGCTGGGAATGAAACCTAGGTCTCCTGCACAGACGGTGAGAACTCTACCACTGAACCACTGCTGTCCCCTTCAATAAAGTGAACAGCTAGTAAGCAGACTCCCCTTTGGCTTAGCATCCCCAGTTCTCCACTTTATTTCTTCTTAAGGTCCAAATGGCAAGTAACAGTGAGGTTAAACTCACTGTTAAACTCACTACAACTACTACTGACTCTGTCACCACACCATACACACACAGAACAATTTTTATACAGGTACTCACAGAGTGGTGCTGTATCTGTGCAAAACTGTTCTTCAGGCCTATGGGATCTGAGGCCAGTTGTTGAGTATGCCAAACATTTCACACTAGCAAAATCAGGTAAAGACATGACTTTAAAGCAAAAAGGTGGAGGGGAGGAACAGCCACCTGGCCTTGACATTTCTCCCCTCTCCACTAACAGCCTTACTATTTTCTTTTTGAGGAAGCAGCCAGTTCTTATCACAGTCCAAGTGATTTGCCTGAAGCTTTCTCCACTTGCAGTTTCAGGGATGATGTACTTGACCCAAGCCAATCAACAGTCAATGGTAGACTTATCCTGAGAAGCTGTTTCTGCTGCAATTGCTAAGAGAAAGAAGACTATTAACCTGGACTTACCAGTGTGCATCTTGCCACCACCAGGACAGAGACTCTACCGGTTTTCATCAAAATCTAAAATTTTCCCTTCTTTAATAATGTCACTGCAGATTTTAGCTGGCCATACAGCCAGCTATCGAGAGACTATATTTCCCAATCTGCACTGCACCTTGTTGTGGACACATGACTAAGTTCTGGCCAACAGGATGTGCATGGTATGTTCTTCTTCCAGGTTGTGGCCCTAAAAGGAAAGGGTATGGCATTCCCATGACCTCTACCTGCCTCCTTTCTTGTAGAGACAATCACGTTGCACCTACAAATAAGAGCTGGATCAGAGCACAGTAGAACCATTCCACTAGCCCTGTCTTTGGACTGTTATGCCAAAGGGGGGACGGGGCCTCTATTTTCAAGTCACATATCTGGGAATCTCTTTTTAACAGCAGCTTCACCGTTAATTAATATAGCACCTGAGAGTGAATATGAACAAGAGAGTCACGCAGAGACAGATACAAACATGGAGCCTGATAACATCATCTGAGCCTCCAGATGCAGCGAGGCACTAATCCTGGACTTCATCTGTTACCTCAGACAAAAAATTCCTTTTTTATTGCTCACTCCGATCTGAGCTGACTTTCGGTAGCTGCCGTCTTCACTTGAAGATGACTTATAAGCTATCCTTCTGCCTAATGGCTGCAGGTCTTCTCCCCAGTAGCTGTTGGAGTCATTCTTTTCCTCCCTTTAATGCTGCTTCTCTGAGTCCCTGCTAAGCAGAAGCTTAAGAAACTGTTTTGGCTCCTCACAAAACTACTGAATTAAAAGGTTCTATGGAATGACTTCTACAAAGAAACTTACTGTTTCTATAAACGAGTGTTTCACTTACAGATCACTGGAAATCTTGTTAAAGTGCAAAGTATCAATCAGGAAGTCTTGGGTGAAGTTTGGGATTCTGCACAATAAGCTCCTAGATGAGGCCTATGCTGGAGTACAGACTGTACTCTGTGTTACAAGAGTGTCCTAAATCAGTGGCCTGCAAGCCCAAATGCATATTACAAACCCTTAAAATAAAACTAAACCCGTTGCCATCAAGGTGATTCCTACTCATGGTGATCCTATAGGACTGAGCAGAACCGCCTCATAGAGTTTCCAAGGACCACTTGATGGACTTGAACTCTTGACCTTTGAGTCAGCAGCCATAGCAACTAACCACTATGCCACCGGAGTTTCTCTCAAGGGCCATAACATACACACACACACACACACAACTCTGGGTCCCACAACCAGAAGTTCTTGTTCAACTATTCATTGCCACCAAGGATACAAATCAATCCTCTAGGTGCCTGCTGCAGTGGTACCCAAACTAGCTTGAAACAGAACCACCTGGAGGGCTTTGCCAAGTTTAGATTGCTGGATTCCCCCCTCACCATTTCTGATGTAGTTGGTCTGGAGTGAGGCCAAGAACCTGCATTTCTAACAAGTCCCCAGATGATTTAGATGGTGCTGATTGGGGACCACGCTTAAAAGAACCACTGCACTAAGGTTCCTTGTAATACTGACAATTTTCACTGAGAAAGAATCTTTTCATCCACACATTGTAGGACATCGATGCTCTAGAGGCATATCTATCTGGGATACTCTGGAGGGTAGAGAATTTACACTCTTAAATGCTAAGATTATTCCAAGGAAACACTGAATGCTTTGTAAAGACACATTTAACCCTATCATTGGCATATCAGTAAACAATAATGAATTTTGCTCCAGATGTTGCTGCTGTTATTGTTAGGTGCCCCAAGCCAGTTCCAACTCACAGTGACCTTAATGTGTAGCCAAATGAAACACTGCATGGTTGTGCACCATCCTCACTATTGTTGCTGTGTTTGCGCCCATTGTTGCAGCCACTGTGTCAGTCCATCTCATTGAGGGTCTTCCTGTTTTTCACTGATCCTTTGCTTTAACAAGAAAGATGTCCTTCTCCAGGGACTGGTCCCTCCTGATAAATGTCCCAAGTTACGTAAAAGAAGTCTTACCATCCTTGCTTCTAAGGAGCATTCTGTTTGTCCTTCTTTCAAGACAGATTTGTTTGTTCTTCTGGTAATCCACGGTACAGTCAATATTCTTTGCCAACACCATAATTCAAATGCACGAATTCTTCATTCTTTCTTATTCATCATCCAGCTTTTGCACACGTATAAGGCAAATGAGCAAACAAAAATTCCATAGCTTGGGTCAGGTGCACTTTAGTCCTCAAGGTGGCATTTTTGCTTTTCAACACTTTAAAGAGGACTTTTGCAGCAGATTTGCCCCATGAAATATGTCATTTGCTTTCTTGACTGCAGCTTTCATGGTTGTTGATTATGTATACAAGGAAAATATGAAATTCTTGACTTCAACAGGAAGTACAGGCTTACTGGGTTTAAGTCTATAAATGCTAGTAAACAACTCACTTTCAGTTTTTTCAGAATAACTCTTCTTCCAATTCTATTGCAGGACAGACAAATGTTAGTGGCAAGTCCTAAAGGTTCAGTACTTTAATGTTACCTCACAGAGCAATTGTTAAAGCTTTGTGAAATCTAGGATTCTCAAGCAAGATTTTTATCCTCCAAGTCAATTAAAGATATCCTTTTATGAAACAGACGGAAAACTGTGTTTCAGAGTTGAGTGAGGGCAAACATGCTCCCAAATTAGACATCTGAACAAAGTAAACTATGAATAGATTAGATAATGGGCCAATGCTTTCTTGCTTTTACAAGAACTAAAGACAACTCAGATGTCTTATTCACAGGACAGCCTAAAGCACTCTCTCTACCCTACTTCAGCCAGAAAAAAAAAAAATAGTTCCACGGAATTAATGTGAGCTGAACCAGATCCAAGTTGCTGCACTTAAGAGCAGTTAAGAAGGCCATCATTAAGACACGTGTGTAGGCCTTATACATGATCAGTACATTCAGACAAGTCCTAGAATACATTTCCAACCAGTAAAACACACAATTTCTCTGTTCAAAGCATGAACTCAAGCAAATCTAATAAGCTAATCAAACATGTTTTTCTGCAGCCAGACCAAGAAGACAAGCTTCCTTTGTTCCACTCAGGAAAGCTGTGCTTTGAAAAGGGAAATATTTTGATTTTTAAAAGACATCCTTGGATAAACATAATTTATACCTATATTACCTTTCATCTGAAGAACTCTTAAATATGTTATCATCCAACACAATTATCAAAAAAGGATGAGCTATCAGAAAACGAAGAGCAAAGGAGGAAGACATTAGAAGGGAGCAAGTATTTTCCAATTCTACACAGGTTTAGACTGTGACAGTTAGATGCAAAGCCTGTAAAGCCACTGCAGCCCACGGAGCTTGGTCACAAGCAATAGAACACAAGCTTTAAGAATACAAAGTCTACATTCTATGCTTCCTCATAAGCTGAAGGGGATCCAGCAGCAATCTAGAGCAGTGATTCTCAAAACTTCCAGACATGAGATTCACATGGCTGGCTTACGTAAAAGACAAGCATTTCAGCAATGCCCCCAGATATTCTGATTTAACTGAATGGGGGTGGGGCCCTAGAAACCCTGGTGGCATAGTGGTTAACTGCTATGACTGCTAACCAAAAGGTCAGCAGTTCAAATCCATCAGGCACTCCTTGGAAATTCTATGGGGCAGTTCTGCTCTGTCCTATAAGATCATTATGAGGTTGCATTGACAGCCTTGGGTTTGGTTTTCTTGGTTGGGATTGGGCCCAGGCATGGATATCATATACAGTTAAATGCTCCCAAGGGAATTTATTGTGCAGAAAGGCTTGAGAACCAGAGATCTAAACCCACAGATGAGAAACAGGAGCTAGAGAAGCTAAAATGCTTCCTTTTTTCACTAAAATACAGCTGCCACAAGAAGAAAAGGAGAAATTCAACTCCTCTTTTTGACTTCCCTCTCTGGTCAGTGACACCAACATTCTTCTCACTTAGGTTCAAAAGCATCAAATGACAATCCCTTCTTGGATGAGCACATTCAATCTGCCACGTAATTCAAGCATTGGTCAATGTCAAGATGCTAATGTTGACCTTAACGCCCCTCATGGTCCTTGGGACAGAGTACACCCACAAACATTTTCAGGTTTTCAGGTTTCTCGGGAGATACCTGTCCCACTAAATGTATACGCTGCCCTCCAGTGGGGGCTTGTGCAACAGTGAAAAATCAAAGAAATGTTCTTTGGCGAAAATCTAACTGCTTAGGTACAAGGCAGTATATCCAAGAAACGTGATTAGGTCAAACTTTTGGCTCTTTTGGCTTTTGTACTGCTGTGTAGTCCTTGTAAGCATATTTATGTCTTTCTGTGTGACAGCAAAGGAGCCCTGGTGTGTGTGTGTATGTGTGTTTGTATGCATGTATGTATATGTGTGACAGATACTTAGAAAACCTGAGTTATTCAATATAACCAAGTGTATTTACTGACCCATGTTGAAGTTTTAATGCTTTCTGGGACATATGTGCCCTACAAAGCATGTACCAAAATTCATATTTCATAACAAAATTTAAGAAATGCTTTGATTCAGCATGCCTTTCATTGATTAAAACAGATGGTTATCAACAAAGAATTCAAAGCACAAAACAAATGGGTATTGAAAGGGATACCCAGCACTCTTTCAAGCACCTGACATTCATTAACTCACCAAATCCTCACAGCATCTCTATCAGGCAGTTACTACAGTGAAATCTCTCACAGCCAATCAAGGCTAATATAATCAAATCAAGATACTTACTATTCCAATACCCAAATGAATTCAGAAAAGGAAACAAATAAATTTAAGGTTTTACTTTATCAGTAAACTTAACCATTAACAGTGTTTACCACTAAAGATTCCAATGCTGGCTTTTTTTTTAAGCATTTTAAGATTACAATCCCAAGCACTACTATAGATTTTTAACTCTTAGCTTAAATTTCAAATTATTTCAAGTCTGCTTTGAGCTTTAGCTGAGTCTTCTAATTCAGGAGACATAGATAATGGTGGAAAGAAAAATTATAATTCAGCATCACTACTGCCTGGTAAGAAATAAACTTGTGATTTCTGTTATGTATGAAAACACTTGGTGTTAAGGATCAGAATGTGAGAATCAAGAAACACTATGTATACACACACATAATATACTACAGAATGGCAAAACCTAAAGCCAAAAGGAAACAGAAATAAATGTGGCTGAAACACTACTATGGGTTAATTTTTCTAAGAAGTATTCAGTCATTATTGAGGCTAATCTTCAATGATCCAAAAAGAATCATTATCCCAAATTCTACACTGAAAAGAAAAGGTTCAGAGATAAGAAACTTCTCCAAAGTCACAAGGCTTTTAGGTGGAAATACCAGAAAGTCAACCTCTATAGATCTGATTCTAAAACTTTCAAGATCATGCCCTTACCATAACTTAATATGGGACAGTACACAACACTGGCAAGGCTAGAACCACTTCTCCATATGAATTACAATCTACACATGCTATGACCCTTACTTTATTGCACTGCCACACACCTGTTACCCATGCAACTGGAGACCGTTGCCTAACAACTCAGTAAACATTAGCCTTTTGGTTTCTAAACACATCAAGTGACTTGAGCCCTCAGCACAGATGCAGAAACCCTAGTATAGTAAACCTTCAGTTCGCCAAAATTTAAGACCTTTACCTTGGTATTTTCATATACTTTCATCACATGCTTTTACTGCATCCGTTGAGATGATCATACTGTTACCTCCCTTAAACTATTAATAGCCAAGCCAAAGCCAAGTGCCATCGAGTCGGATCCGCTTTTCTGATGTTGAAATATTTCTTGTGTCAACCCCACTTATGCTCATAATTGTTCTTCTAATAATCTCTTTCATTCAGTTTGACGATATTCTCTTTAAAACTCAGGCATGTAAGATCATAAGCGATACTGGCCTATAGATTTTTTCCACGTGCTCTCTCTCTAGGTTTGACACAGAGTAGTGTTAATCTCATAAAACGAAATAGACAGTCTTCCATTGTTTTCTAAGCTCTACAGCAACACTTGTTAGTTCTTTGAAGGATTAACAGAATTTACTTGTAAAACCATCTGGGCCTGGTGCCTTTTTTTAAATTGAGACAATTCTATATTCACATACAATTGTAAGAAACAACAGCAAGATCTCATTGTTCTTTATTTAGTTTTCCCCAATGGTAACACTTTGCACAACTATACAACCCCACAACAACCAACATATTGACACTGGTACAACCCACCAATCTTATTCAGGCTTCCTCAGTTTTATTTATACTTATCTCTGTATGTATGTACATGGACACATGTACATGTATGTACATGCACACATGTACATGTATGTACAGTATGTACTTAGTTCTATACCATTTTATCACATGTGAAGGTCATATCAACCACCACACTTAAGACACAGAATTGTTCTATGCCAGAAGGATCCCTCCTGTTGCCATAATACCACACTCATGTCCCTATCATGACTCTCCCCACTACCCAATCCCTAATCCCTGGCAACCACTAACCTCTTCCTTCCTCCATTTCCATACTTTTGTCATTTAAAGAATACTGTCTAAATGGGCTTATACAACAGGTAACTGTTTGGGATTGGCTTTGTTCATTCAGTATAATTCCCTGGAGATTCTTCATCAAGAAGTTGTATTCCATTGCATGGTAATATCAGAGTTTTAACTATCTACCTACTGAAGGGTATCCAAATTGTTTGGACTATTATGAATAAAACTATGAATGTTCATGTACAGGTTTTTTGTGAACATTAAAATTTCACTTTTCTGGGATAAGTGTCCAAAATGTGTAATTGCTAAGTTATACAGTAACTGTATATTTAGTTTTCTAAGAAACGTGTCCAGTAGTCTACCACAGTGACTATACTGTTTTTCATTCCAACCAGCAATATATGAGTGATCCTTCTCCACATTCTCACTAGCAACATTAAGCTGGTGGTGATACTATTTTAATTAGCTATTCTGATAGGTATACAACGCTATCTTACTGCAGTTTTAATTAGTATTTCCATGATGGTTAATGATGTTGAGCATCTTTTCATGTGCTTATTTACCATCTGCACATCCTCTTTAGTGAAACATCTCTTCATATCTTTTGGCCATTTTCTAATTGAATTGTTTGTTTTCTGTTGCATTTTGAGAGTTCTTCACACAGTCTAGATATCATCAGATACATGGTTTATAACTATGCTCTTCCAATCTATAACTTTCTATTTTCTTAAGTTAATACGATGGATCTCACCAAAATTCAAAATTTTATGCCATTTTTATGCATAAATCTCTTGATTCTTTTTTTTCTCCCCCTCTGGTCCTTCCTACTCAAATTTTTTACCTCTTGAGTCACATTTGGTAATCTATATTTCTCCTAGAAAATCCATTTCAACTTGTTTTAAAATGTACCAGCACAAAGCAGTACATGGTATTATCATAATTTTTAGTTTTTTCTGCAACTTATTTACTTCCTCCATTACTCTTAATATTGCTCACTTGTGTCTTTGCTTTTATATGATCATACTGGTTACAGATTCATCTATTTTATTCATCCTTTCAAAGAATCAGATTTAGTTTTTATGAACATTAGTTCCTGACATTCTAGCTTTCTATTACATTAATATATACATATAATGCTTCTTCTGATTTCTTTGGATTTATTTCACTCTTCATCTATGCTCTGTAATTGGAAATGTAATACATTTATTTCCTATTTTTCCAGTCAATACATTTGTAGTACCAAAAAGTTATACGTTTATTGTTGAAAACTTTAAAAATACAAAAAAGTGTTAAGAAGGTAATGAAAATCATTCAGAACCTCACAATTCAGAAACAGTCACTGCTTCTGTTTATAATTCCCTTTCCATCCTTCCTTTCTGAATGTATCTTTGTGTAAACATACACACATAAAAATTTATCTTACGTAATCAAGGTCTTAGTATCATTCTATATCCTGCTTTTTGTCCATTATAAACAAGACTTTGCTCCGCTGGTGTGAAATTCAAGTGGGAAATCTCCAAACTTGACGGCTGTTTTCCCTTTGGCTGACCCACCAATTCTCTGATACCTGAGAAAAACAGACATTCACAATTCTTTTTTCTTATTCAGTAGTAGGGTCAGTCACCCTCTAGCCTTCCTACAAAACTACAAAAACTAAAGCTGTCTTAAAAATTAATGTGTCAAAATGCAACCGAGATTCTTAACAGTAAGAACTGATGCTGAAATTGCCAGCTTTAACAAATATAACTATTGCCTTTATATACATACGTTCATCTCTCCAACATTCACTCACCACCCCTGCCTCTTCATTCCAGTTGACCAGCAGCCGCCAGCATTCAATAACATCTTCCAAGATACCAGAATCTCAATTTCGCCAAAGGAAGCAGGAGGCAACCTCACTAATGTACACTGATGTGCCGAGCCTCCACATCAGTATCTCGTCTAGAGAAGTCAAAGCTAACAAACTGGTGCAGATTCCCTCTTGTATTCAGCTGACTCTGTATCACTCCGCCTCCAGTGCGGGGAACAAAACTGACCTTCAGCTCAAGTACTGACTCACTCTAGACTATCCTGGCCCACAGGCACCTGCTCTGAAATACCATGCATCAACAGGTGTTGACCAAGCTCCAGTGAACTCAGCACTGAGTAGTCAAAGGTGTGAAAACATGATCCCATCATTCAAATCGAAGTAGAAATAGAAAAAAATTTACCTTTCTAGAATGCCAGTGCTCCTTGGAAACTCTATGGGGCAGTTCTACTCTCACCTATAGGGTCGCTATGAGTTGGACCCAACTTGATGGCAGTGGATAGAATACCAGAGGTGAAACAGCACTGTTGTTGTTATATGCTGATTTTCAATTCATAGCAGCCCCCATGTGACAGTATCTAACTGCCCCCAGGCTTTTCTAGCTATAGTCTTTGCAGACGAGATCTGTAAGTCTTTCTCAGCAGAGCCAGTGGGTGAGTGTGAACCACCAACCTTTCAATGTTGGAGCTGTGTGCTTAACCACTGTGCCACTGGGACTTCAAAGCCTTAAAGAACAAGTTCCCCAGTTCCCTAGCCAAGAAAACAGAGGCCAAGAAAAGAAAGGCAAAGGCTATAGGGGAAGAATGCCTACTGTGCCTCAAGCACCATCCCCTCATTTTATCCTCATAACAGCCATAAAGATATTTTTAGGTCCAATTTACACACACACACACACACACTAAATGACTCAGCATTTCAGCACCATGCCCATGGTCTGACATTACGTATGCAGCAAAGTTCCAACATCTGAACGCAGGACTTGCACACCACACAAGCTTTCTGTGCTGTTATCCCGAAGGTCCCACAGCTACTGTTGGGAGGTTTCACTGTAATATAAAATAGCATGTGATAAAGGGTTAACAAGTATTTAGACCAACAGTTCCCAAATATGGCTGATTCACTGAAATCATCTGAGATGATCCTTAAAAATATGGATTTCTGTTTCTCCCCTTTCAGGCTTCTGATTGAGTAAGTCTGGGATGAAGCCTTGAAATCTGTAATGTTATATGCAGTCCGGGTAGGTGACTCTGGTTATCAGGCTGCCTTACTGTTTAGAGAAGGATAAACAGTAAGACCTATGTCAGTCATGAAAAGCTACTTACTAATACGAATTAAATCAATAGAATTTAGAAGGAGAAATACTGATGAGCAGCTAATAAAGTGGAGATGGAGGGGGGACGGTCCCTAGGTAGTGCAAATGATGAAGTGCTCAGAGGAGAACCCCAAAGCTGGAGGTTCAAGTTCAACCACAGGCACCTCGGAAGACAGACCTGGCAACATACTGCCAAATCTTGGCGGCACTAAAAACCTACAGAGCAGAGTTCTATACTGACACACAAGGGGTTTCCATAAGTCAAAGTGTACTTGACAGCAACTGGTAAACAATAATTAAGAAACAGCCCTGTTACGGACTATCTTACAAATCTGGCAGATGCATTTACACTCCACAGCCTTATAACAAGGAAATATAAAGCTTTTGGACCATGGGGAACATGATCAAACTACTAGAGGATAAACCAAAGGGCAGGCAGGCTGCTGGTATAATAGAGGCATGAGCTAGCAAGGTTCCGAGAAAGGAAAAAGGAATAGTCGTATGGGAATACTAACTGGATCACCAGAATGTGAACTCTAAGAAGGCAGAGAGTTTGCCTGATTTGCTCACAAAAATGGTTAAGTGCTTGGCCATTAACCAAAAGGTTGGCAATTTGAAACCAACCAGAGGGACTCTGGAAGAAAGGCCTGGCAATCTACTTCTATTAGGACACAGACACTGAAAATCCTATGGAGTATAGCTCCACTCTGATACACATCAGAGAGCCATAAGTGCGGATCAACTCAAGGGCAACTGGCAGATCCAAGTACTCAGCAGGTGTGACAAGTCAGCAAAGAGGAATGAGTCAAGGATTTCAAGACCGAAGGGCAAAGGACTAGCATTAAGATGACACTACAGCTGACCAAAAAAAGCAAAGAAAGAATAGCTTATTTTCAAAAGAAGTTCTTCTCCATTACTTTCTGCTTTTCTCTAGAATTATTCTGGCTTCTAATCCACAGAAGAATTACATGATTTCTATACACTGTGCTGTGCTGTTAACAACAGCACAAGTAATAGATCTTCCTTGGAAAGAAGGATGGGTGCCGATTTTTAGTTTGATTTTCAGCCATGGAAGGGGAGCAAATCCAGTGGGGCTCTAATTCAGATGACTTTTCTCGTGGGACCTACTGGACCACTGCCTGCAGATATGCAATGGCATAGTGCCTTGACTTGACTCCCTGGCTATAAACCTTAATGACAGAGCTGGTTGGTCTGTGTATCAGCCTCAGGGGCCTTGCCAACCTGAAGATACTCCACCTTCAGCTGGCTAGTCACATCTCCAGGGGCTCCTGGAGAATTGGTAATAGACATGAGACTTGTCACCCTTTCAAACAGTTAAGTGACTTAAAAACATGCCCGTGAACAAAGCACACACATAATTTGGTTTTCTCATTAAGTTTAAAAGCAGTTCTGCCCATAAAAAAAAAGACTAAAGCAATCTTCTGATATGTCTTCCAAACTAACTACCCAAGGTACTGTTTGAGTGATCACATTACACGGTCCCCAGGAGCTGGAAGCGTGGACACCCACCTTCAGCAAGCGTAATCTTAGATCTTTCTTTCCTTCTTAAATGACAGCTATCCTTTGCCAACATCCAATGAAAAGAGGAAGAGCCCTTGTCTGTATACAATCCCTAACAAAAGTTGTTTCATTCCTAGAATACATATCTTTGAAAGAGCTGCCAAACGCTACATGATGGTTTTAATTTTCCTTCTAATGCAAACTTTCCAAAGCCTGTCTTTCACAATACACTAAAAGGTAATGTATGAGTCTGAATACCTTCAGTTTCTTTCAATTTACAGCCATCTCAACACGTGTATAACATTCCACTAGTTCAAAATGTTTCCTTTTCTTAAACTTATTTCCAGTTCACACTATGTGTTTACAGCAGTATGCAATATATCACTTCTACAGATAAACAGTCATATTAAAAATGGGTAGGGAAACAGCAGCATATCACTACTGCCACACTCAGTCAGGCTTTCCCCTTACACCGTGTTCCAGTAGTGAAAGTCCCAGCCTGCCTGTGGAAACTAGGAAAGCATCACCGCGAGGCGGCTTTCCAAAGCACTGGCAGCTCTGTCTCCAGCATCCATAAAGGAAGAGCCACTAACCATTCCTTTTCACAGACCACTTGAGACTTAGTTCCCAAGAATCTTTTTTTCCCTCCCTCTAAGCTAAGTAGGATCCGACTCAAAGGCACTTGGCTTGGCTAAGCTAAATATAAAACTCGGACTTCATTAACTGTATACTTTTCTTCTCTTTCTTTTTTAAAAAGGGGTTTTATGTTTTCTACTTTTAAATCCCAGGAACTTGCTGCAGTTTTCAAACTAAAATGCTAAGTACTGAAAATAACGTGCTACATGACAAACACTTTTTTTTTTTACAGAAGAGTTTTAACTCCATGGATATTTATGTTTACATACATAAAACCAGCAAAGACTTAAGAATTTAAATGGACTATTAGACACTCTGGGCTTTGAAACAGCTTCTATAAAGACTGATTCACTACTCAACAAAAACTCTGCTAGATCCCTAAATTGGCATTTAAAAGTCTCTAATCACCCTTTTAGATGTTATTCCATTACTGTAAACAGTCTATCACAATGAAGCAGCACACTTTGAAAGCATCCGATTTTATCTGTGTAAAACACCAAAGACAGATGTCAGAGGAATGGTGCAGGGGACAGACAGTTTGGCCGAAAAGCTTTGTGCAAACACCTAGAGCGGCAGAACACCGACATTCTTTCTTCAGTCTCCTCAACAGCAACATTTCCTAACAAATCCCCAAAACTCCAGCCAACAGGACTCAGCTAAAAGGTCTTCCTTAACCCAGTACGGAATTTCGGGCAGGCTTCTTTCAAAACCTTCAGATGAAGTTCTCCCTTTGCCCTGTTTTGCAGTAAGATGAGCAACAATATTTTTTCTGAAATAAACCAAGAATCTCTCACTCTTCATGTACAACAATCCAAAGTTCATAACTGGCTGGGCGAACACTAATTCTAAAGGATTAAGCCGTCATTTGCTAAAGAGAAATATCGATAAGGCCAGGAGCTCTATTTCACAGCTCGAACACCCAAACATTCATCTGTCCCAACAGTCTACAGTTTTATGTGCTTTCCAACCCCGAGTATGTTTAGAGACCTGCTAGCACACAGAGGTTCCAACGCTGATTTAAAATGCCCATCCGCTGAAGAATGCCTGAGAGGTTTCCCAATCCTACATTGCTTCAGCTCAGGAAGACGGAGAGAGTGAAAAACTCACATAAACAACCTCATGTTAATTTTTCTTGGCAGAGAGAGTTCAGTTAATTAGAAATGGGCAGGTTATGAAGGGGTAAAGAGAGAAGGGACACGAAGAACTAGAAGGGACCGAAACAGCAACACTCCCTAACTGATATCCCAGGCGGCACTCAGGCTGCAGGCGCCAACTGGGGGCGCTGGGGTTGCCACTTGGCCGCACAGAGGTGGGGGAGCCCAAGTAGGGGCCGCTCCCTTTAGGGAACGCTTATTGGGCGACTTAGGGAAACAAGATCCCGCGGCAGAAACACCACTCCAAGGAAGGAGAAATCCAGTTCCCGCTGCCAGAGGCTGAGAAGAAGGCTCGGTGCGGTGCCCGCACCCGGCCCTAGCCCCAGAGACTTCTCCGGGTGCGAGAAGCGCCCCCTCCAGGGCCCAGGAGGGCGTGCGTGGGCAGCGAGAAGCCTCCTTCCGCGACCGGCAGGCAGATCTGAGGGCCGAGCGCGGTTTCACACGCACCCGGCCTCAACTCAGCATTAAGTACTCGTATTAAAAGGTCCTCCAGCTCCTAAGACACTGCGGACTGCCCTCCACCCCTCACAAGGGGACGTGGTCACAGTACTCCGATTGCAGATGTGGGCGCTCGAGCTTTTCCTGGCGCGTTCCACGCACCCCCACCCCCGCGTTACCGCAGGCTGCGCCTCCGAGGGCAGTGATTCCCGATGGTGTCGGCTACTTCACCCCAGACTGAGAGAAAAATCAAACAAAGGAACTTTGGCAAACTTTCCTCTCCTGGCACTTGCGGTTTTCTTCATGCTGGGCCCTATCTGTCCAGAACTTGCATTCGGTAGAGTAGGCAAGCTGACTTGGGGTGGAGGGTGGGGCGGGAGGTACAGACCCCCCAAGTTTCCAGCTCACGGTTAGGTCTCGGAAAGAGCGCAGAGCGAACCCGTTTCCTCGCGGACTCTGCCGGAGGTCCCGTCTTCCCCGCCTCGGTCCTTCTCTGGCCACGCAAGATCCCCCCAACCACCCCCCAGGCCGAAGAAGTTGGGAGCGACTTCTCGGGCCTCTGCAATCAGACGAAACTACGACTCTCGTACCCTCATTCCCCCGGACCTCGGAAAAGCTCAAGCGAGCAAAGCTTTTCTGCGAGAAGGGAAAGAAGGAAAGGAGTGGAGAAGCGAGCGCATCTGTCCCAGCTGATTCCCGGAGGCCAAGCGCGGCGATGAGGGTTGGGATTCCCCCAGGTGGCGCGTCCTGAGGCCCCGGGGGAAGCCTCGGGCTCCCCTTGCGGTCCAGAGCACCTTGAACCGCGCGCTCTGCCCCCGTCTGGTCCACTCACCGACTCTGCCGACACGCAGGCCACCAAACCCAAGGTAAGCAGGATCCACGCGCGCTGCATATTCCCCAGGGACCAGCTGCTCCCAGCCTCCGCTAGCAACCAGTGTGAAATGAAGGCTCCTGCCGGGCGATCGGTGCCGCACGCGCACAAGGATCCGGAGCCGAGCAGCCGCAACGAGCGCGGCGAGGGACCGGGGCTCGGGGGCGCTCGCTTCCTCCTCCTGCGCCTGATCCTGCCGCCCGCGGCTGCGCCCCGGAACGCAGCGCCTTCTCACTTGTTGGTTTCTGGATTCCTGACGTGGAGTTGTGGCTCGAAGGAGACTGGTATGCGGCGTCCTTTCTCTGCAGTTGTTTTATTCCTCCGCGGACTCCTTCCTCGGATCGAGGTTTAATTTCTGATTTCAAGGACCAGAGGCGATGGCTTGAAATAAGGATGGAGCTTAAGTTGGAGGGCGGAGAGGTTGGAGCGCGCGGTCCGCTCGGCCGGAGCTCCCGGAGTATCTGGAGAGATGCGCGTCCGACCAAGGCTAGTGGCTCCGCGGCTGTGCCCCTCCTCCTCGAGCCGCCACCGCCTCCCTTCCCGGGTCCTCCTCCTCCTCTTTTCCTCCCCCTTGCCTCCCTCCCTCCCTCCCTCCTGAGCTTGCTCCTCCGGGCTCCTCCGGGCGTCTGGGGGAGAGGAGGCGGCAGTGTGACTCCCAGTTAAACCCGGGAGAAATTCCTACAGGATTATACTCCGATTGGCAGCTCCGGGGACCAGTGGGCGCCAGCGGCTCTGCACCGTGGCTGCTGAAGGTCGACTCGGTGCGCAAACCAGAAATGCCTCATTGCTTGCTCTCTCTGTACCCTTCTGCTCTCGATTTTCCTCTCTGTACCTCCACATCTTTTCTTCTCTAAATGTCAAGTCTCTGGCTCTAGGAAGATGGGCGAAAGAAACGAGACATGTTTTAGCTTTCTACCTGCGAGAATTGGGCCAGTAGAGAGAAAACTGCGTGAAGAATTAAAAAAAAAAAAAAAGTTTACAGATGCCTCCAGGCAATGTTAAGTATTCATAAATCGCCAATTTATTAAAATTCTATTTTGAAAAAGAAGATAATCAGTGTACCTTATTTCCCACCTACTCCAGTCCCAGGCACTCACACCCATCTTTACAACCACACTCCCATCCTTCACCCTCACTGCCACCCCCTCAAAAAAAGAGAAGTAAAAGCTCCCGTAAAACCAAAACGCAACCGCTTCAAAGCTCATGATTTCATTAAGTGCTTAAATACCACTTCTGCCTCACACACAGTGTAAGGCATTTTATAGGCTCCATTTCAGCAGAGAGGTGTCAATGTGTGGAAGCTACAGACAGGGCAATTTGATGAGAAATTGGATAGAAACCTTAAATCGTCACAGACATAAGAGAACTTAAAGGAAAAGAGGGACAAAGTAATTCCTAATTTGAAGAGAATAAGACCGGCGTATTTCCTGAATGGAAGCAATTGATACGAAATATTTCGTTACGAAGTTTTTTTTCTTCTTTTAATTCACCGTGGTCTACCATTTGTTGTTGTTACGTGCCGTCAAGTTGGTTCGGACTCAGTGACTTTATGCACAACAGAAGGAAACACGGCCCTATCCTGCCCCATTCCCACAATCCTTTTTATTCTTAAACCCGTCGTTGCAGCCACAGTGGTCTACTATATAACATGGCAAATGGATATTCCCTTCTGATTGCTACCTCCATCTTTCTCTGTGATCTATGGAATAAATGAAATATAGAACCATTTTGTTTCTAGAATGCCACTCCAGGAGAGCCTTCTATCTTGCTCACCCTGCATTCTTGAATAATAAAATTTATTCTTGAATAAATTTTGCTCTGTAACTCAGTTTATACTACATAAGAGTTCTGAGCCTTTAATATACATAAATATGTAGATACTGAAAAACAAAAACATTCATCTGTTGCTGCATCCCCAAGTGTTACAGAATAGAACTGCTCCATGAGGTTTTCCCTTAGGGTTTTCTTGGTTGTAATCTTTAGGATGCAGGGTGCCAGGCCTTTCTCCTATAGTGTCTCTGGGAGGGCTTGAACCACGAATCTTTTAGTTAGTAGTACAAACCATTTATGCCACCCTGGAACCTTCCATATAGATACTAAAATAAAAACCAAACCTAATCCATTGCCATCAAGTCAGTTCTGACTTCCAGCCACCATACAGAACAGAGTAGAACTGCCCCACAGGGTTTCCAAGGAGCATATGGTGGATTTGAACTGCCAACCTCCTGGTCAGCAGCCATAAGACTTACCACTTTGCTACCAGGGTTTCCATATGCCTAGGCCATGGAAATTTTGAACATAATATTAAAGTAAGAAAAGGAAAATTGCAGTGTCTTTGTAGCACATGACTGTAAGACTCAAAGAAAGAAATGTAAAGAGCTGGAGAGTTACAACTCACAGTTGCAGAATTTTGTGTACCAACTATCAAGTTACAAGTGCCCGTGGGTAAATTTAAGACTTTGGCAGCCTAAAAAGTAATATGTGGAAATAAAAGAGTGGGCAAAGAGGGGGTGGGCAGAGCAAGGGCTAGAAATTGTAACATTGGAGATGCTGATGCCACAGAAACTGAGCTCACACCTGTGCCTATTGTGGGTGCTACTTGGTTTTTGAAAGAGTGACCTATGGCCATATTTTAAAGCTACATTCTTTGTAGGCTGATGATTTTCCCAAGATGCGGAAACTTCTGAAAAGACGTTTCAAAGGAAAATGAGCAATGTGGGAGAAATGCATAGAGCCACAAAGTAGTGCCTCTGCTCCCAAAGGGGACCTAGTCTGCTTTTCAGCCTCGGACAAGGCCACAGCCATCATCTGCAGTAGTCAAGAATCCATTAAATAAATTAGAATTCCAATAAAATGGGAAATGGCACTGTTCACTGGTTCTGATGGCAATTGCTCTTTATTGGAGCACCCACCTAGCAAGGAGCAAGGCTACTGCTCTCTCATTCAGCTTGAACAGGCAGTGATAGAAAAGAATTAATCAAATACATCTGTTGAAGGGATCTAGTTGTCTGTTCACCCAATGACATACCCTAAGGCTGCTGGCATTCGTGAGATTCCCAGTGACTTACTTGTTTTTAAGATGACAATACAGTAATATGAATATAAGTAATAAGGTGCCATTTTGAGAGTTATACAATCACACATTTTGATATGATCACACATAAATATGCAAAGACGTGTTCAGAGGTATTAATAAGTGGTGTGGCAAAAGAGACAGTCTATGCTGAGTGGAGGTGGGAGTCCAGGACAGAGAAGAATGTCTGCTAGTGTTTGTCAAGAATATGTCTAAACCTGAAGGAAACAAAGACCTTTTTGTATGTTTTGTTAATTGGACTTATTTTGTGTTGTTTTTGTTAATGGACAGGAACTAGGATTCAGAATCAACTCAACAGCAATGGGTTTGGTTTTGCACTCTGTAAGTATCTGACAAGTGGCAGGCGAACCACACACAGTCTGACAATTAAGAATGCGAACTTAGTTATTCTAAGTGCTACATACCTCATTGCTGAATATCACTATGCTCACCTTCCAAGTACTCCCCTTGGGAAGGTATGCACAGATCCCAGCACCTAGTTCACCCTTCGTAGCAATTTTGGAAATGTTTCTGGAATAGGCATTGCATGCAGTGGCCAGGAGGCAAGTTCACTAACTTAATTGTATAGTTGTCTGTGAGGGAGTTTTTAGCCAATAAACAAATACTATATTGGAACACCATCCCTACTTACCTGATCTGCCTCCAGTGACTTTTTCCTTTACCCAAAGATAAAGGAAATATTGAAAGAAAGACATTTTGATGATATTCAGGACACCAAGGGTAATATAAGAACAGCGGTGATGACCATTCCACACAAAAAGTTCCAAAATTGCTTTGAAGGGTAAATAGGCACCGGCATCAGTGCATAGCTTCCCAAGAGGAAGACTTTGAAGGCAACCATAGTGGTATTCAGCAATGAAGTATGTGGCACTTTCCTAGGATGAGCTCACAAACTTAATTGGCAGTCCTTGTATATGTTTGTTGAATGAATGAATGTCATGAGTTTCCAGCCCTTCAAGGAGCCCTGGTGGTACAGTGGCTAAAGCTCTTGGCTGCTAACCCAAAGGTTGGCAGCAGTTGGAACCTACCAGCCACTCCAGGGAGAAAGCTGCAGCAATCTGTTTTGATACAGATCACAGCCCTGGGAGCACTATAGGGCAGTCCTGTTCTGTCCCAGGATCTCTGTGAGTCAAACCAGTTTGAAAGCAATGGTTTTAGTCTGGCTTTTGGTGAATCATACCATTCTATTTGAGAAGGCTACATAAGCCTTTTGATTGCTTTTGTTCAGGGAATAACTTAGGTATTACACAGCTCCTTGCTACTTTCCTGGAAACCCTGGTGACATAGTGGTTAAGTGCTATGGCTGCTAATCAAAAGATCAGCAGTTCAGATCCTCTCCGGGCTCCTTGAAAACTCTATGAGGCAGTTGTACTCTGTCCTGTAGGGTCACTATAAGTTGGAATCAACTCGATGGCAGTGGCTTACATTTGGCTTGGTTTTGGGCTTTCCTGCCTGCTTCTTGCTGTCTATAATACGACATTTTCTCCCAACATTAGCACTGCATCCAATCATGAAAATGAGGGAAGCTAAAATTCAAATCAACCAAACTCCTTTCACAGACTTAAGTGAAGAGTTGGAAGTTTGAGGCTAGAAATAGATTTTTGGATTGCCTGTAGGCAGATTTTCATTTTGACTTTAGCTCACTAGCCATTCATTATTAGCATTGGTATTATCTGGCTGGCTGGATTTCCTCTTACTCTCAAATTCCATCATCTTTCCAGTGAGTTTAGTCAAGGTTGACACTATCAAATGAATTTCTTGCCTAGCTGTTAATACTGGGCTTACCTGCAGGTTAATTGCTGGAAGTTGTTTAATTCAATATTTTTTTAAAACATCTGGAAGACAAAGTGCACAAGCAAATGGTCAGGTGTGAAAATGCTGCTCAATTCTTCTAGGTAATAAATGTAAAACAGGTAAAACAGTCGTCACACCTGAGTTGTTGTGCAATCTGGTATTCTAAGGAGACGTAATGCAGCAGCTCCCACCTGCTGTTGGGGGCAGCTGTGAAGTACTGGCTGAAAGCTCAGGCTCTGTCAGTAGACATACTGGGGTTTGTACCCCAGCTCCACTTTTGCTGTACTGTACAAGACCTTCACAGTGGAACAGACTTCTAATTCTCTCTAAGCCTCAGTTTCCTCATCTATGCCAAGCCAAGTGCCGTCGAGTCGGATCCGACTCATGGCGACCCTAGGGGCCAGGGTAGAACTGACCCCCAGACTGGAGATAATAGGGTTAATGTGTAAAAGCTTTAAGACAGTGCATGTAAAAAGTATTTAACAAGTTGCCTTGCTCATAGTGAACTTTTGGTAAATTCCAGGAAACACGACTAGTGTTTCCTGTGCTTGGAAAAACCTCTCTCTTCTCCTAACTACTTGTGCCTGACTAACTCCTTGCCCCTTTAATTTCAGTTTGCCGTTATTAGCAAATATTTGAGTGCCTGCTATGAGCTGCTCATCTCCCAGAAACCTTCTCACCCTCTCTAGACTAGATAACATGTCTTTAATATATTTAATTCTCGCGTGTTTTATATCATTGTTGCTGTTGTTCAGTGCTGTTTTGAACTCATAGCCAATTACTCCATGTAAAACTGCCTTATGGAGGTTTCTAGGTGTAGTCTTTATCGAGGCAGATGGCCAGGTTTTTACTCCCAAGAAGCTACTGGTGGGTTCAAATCAGAGACTTCCCAGCTAGCAACCTACTGCGGAATCATTGTGGGTGAGCAGCGGAGCGCTTAATCGTTGTGCCACCAGGGGTCCTTTAATTATACATAAGATACAGTATTTGAGTCATTATAAAATTCGCTTAGAATTTGATGTTAGAAACAATCTGTTGTGGCTAAAATGACAAACAGAAAGCTGAATAGCATTAAGAAAAGCATAGGAAACAATAAGGCACATCATTCTATTAAGAAAAATGTATATGCACCATAAAAAATTGTAAACCCAAATAAAAGCCAGAGAAAGAATATAAAATCACAAAATTGCAAGTTTGTAAGTAAAATGAAAGATAATTTATTTTTTTAAAATGTATCACCCCTTTGAATTCAGATAGAACTAAGGAAAATGCTATTTCCAAGAAGGAAAAAAAAAATTACAATCTATCATGGCATCAGAATGTAAAATGTCTGATCTTCCTGTTTTTTGTCTTGTTGCTTAATATTAGAAGTGCAGATGACAAAGAAAAGGAGATTTTGTACAGAATTTATTCCAGCCTATTGCATTGTGAAAGCATCTCTCCTCCTACTCACCTCAAGCATTCTTCAACTCCACAGGGTACCTATGTGCTTGTTCCCATCTTTATCCCCTCCTTAATCACATAGAAAGCCCTGGTGGTATAGCAGTTCAGTGCTGTGCCTCCCAAGAGGTTGGGAGTTTGAATCCACCAGGTGCCGCTTGGAAACTATGGGGCAATTCTGCTCTGTCCTATAGGGTCACAATGAATTGGAATCAACTCAGTCGCAGTGTGTTTGTTTTGCTTTAATCACATAACCCTGTATGGATATACATACACGTACACATGATGGTTTCTTTTTCTTCCCTTTTTTTTTGGTGTATGCGTGCTGTTGTTGTTTTACAAAAATGGGATCACAGTCAACACTTCCTTCATCTTGTAAAAATTGCTCCAAGTCTCTAGGCAGAACCTTTATTTATTTTTTAATAGCTGCATATTATCCTTTGATGTGGGTATTTTATACTTTATCCAGTCATTTCTCTGTAATGGGTGTTCATTTAGTTTCCAATCCTTTTTTTTTCTTTTCCCACTACAAACAACATTGCGGGAAATATCCTTCTCATGTTTTGTTAATTACTGGTGTTCTTTTTGTGAGATAGATTCCCAAGAGTATGATCGTTGGTTGGAGGGTATAAGTATTTGAAATTTTATTAGATGTTGCTTGATTGTTTTTTCAACAAGAAGTTCTCACACTTTTCCACCCGTGATGTTGGAGAGTATCTTTTTCCCTCGTCCATATCCCAGCTAGTGATGGGAGTTAGCTTTCTCCACTGCTGATTTCCTAGGTATAAAATTAGAGCACATTGCTGTTGTTACATGCTTATGAAGTACTTTTAGTACTTCATGGTATCTTTTCATGTGTTTGTTATATTTGGAAGTGGTCATTTGTGAACTGTCTTGTTCATATCCTTTCCTTATTTTTCTACAGTGTAGTATGCCCTTTTTCTTGTAAAAGCTAACATAGAGCTGCTATTAGTAGTATTCTGCTGTTAATCCTTCTCTTGTATAGTCCATATATAAAAATTACAAGAAAAAACAACAACCATTGTTATCAATTCCAATTCATAGTGACCCTATAGAACAGAGTAGAATGGCCCCATAGAGTTTCCAAGGAATGGTTAGTGGGTTCAGACTACCAACCTTTTGGTTAGCAGGTGAGCTCTTAACCACTGCACCACCAGGGCTCCAGATGCATAGTATTCCACAAGCCCCTATCGTTCATCTGTCAAGTTTTTCATAATGTGGTTGCTTCCATGTTGCTGTGATGCTGGAAACTATGTCACCAATTTTTCAAATACTAGCAGGGTCACCCATGGTGGACAGATTACAGTAGAGCTTCCAGACTAAGACGGACTATGACGAAGGACCAGTTATTTACTTCTTAAAAAACTGGCCAGTGACAGCTGTAGGAAGAACAGCAAAACATTGTCTGATATACTGCCTGAAGATAAGCCCCTCCAGCTGGAGGAGGGCGCAGGGCTTGAAGGGTTGAGTTCCGTTGTAGGGCCCCTGTGAGTCAGAACCAACGAGCCCACACCTAACCACAACAAGAACGCTTCCAAGCCTGTAGTCTACTGATCCGTGTGCCTATTCCCAGGTCATACCCTAGTCATTTGATTAACACAATGCTTTCGTACCCTTTGATATCTGCAGAGCCAATTTCCCTATTCTCCTCACTCCTCCCCGCTAACACACTTATTGTTTTACGATTTTTCGTGGATATTTTTTGGCAGTTATGAATCTATATAAATTCTAAGGCTATTTAAGACCATTCAAACAAACCATTTTAGGATTCCATTTGGAACTGCACTAAATTTATATATTAGTTTTGGGACAATTGACATTTTTGGGGTATTAAGTCATCTCAAACCAGAAAATGTTCTATTTAAGTTTGTTCACATATTTTTTTAAACATATCTCTTCATGAGATTTTATAGCTTCTCTGTAGATCCTGTGAATGCCTTGTTAAGTATATTCCCATGATTTATATAGATCATGTAGCTATTATAAATAAATTTTTCCCTATTTTCATTTAAGAACATTATGCAAGAGTAGAGAAAACCAGTCCTTTTTTTAATATTTATTTTATTACCAAATTCTTTAGTCTCTTGGACTTTAAGGTACATAATTTTCTCATCAGCAAAAAAGGTATTTTTAGTACCTTTTCTGTCTACATCAGTTATTTAACAACAGAAATGTTAAACAACAATGATTACACAAGGCATTCCAATCCAGTTCCTGATTTTAATGGTGATGGTGGACTGTATTATGTTTTATCATTTAGAACGCTAGTGGTGATTAGTTTGGATGATGGTCCTTAGCTGATCAAAATGTTTCACTGTTTCATTTTTATTAGAAATTATCATTGAGTCTTCTTCTCAAAGCCATTTCACCATCTATTGATAAGATCCTATGAATTTTTATCCTTAAATTTATTGATGTAATAGTTTGTGTTGATGTTTCCTGAGAGTGATTTTCTTATAACAAACCACTTCTGTGTGTCTTAAATAAAACTTGCTTACCTTAATGCATCCTTTTTGTGCTTTTGAAGATCCATTTGCTAATGTTTTGCTTATATAGATATTTTTATATCTTACTTGAAAGTGATACAAGGATTACCAATTAAGTTCTCAAGCTCGTTCTAGAAAAAGTGCTACATACCTTGTTGCTGAATATCATTATGGTCACCTTTGAAGTACTCCCTTGTGGAAGCTATGCACTGACACCAGTGCCTAGTCCACCCTTCAATGCAATTTTGGAACTCTTTTTCAGGAATGGACATCAGAGCTGTCCTTGTATTACCCTTGAAGTCCTGAATGTCATCAAAGTGTCTTCCTTTCAATATTTCCTGTCTCTTCAGGTAAAGAAACAAGTCATTGGAGGACAGACCAGGTGTATAGGGAGGGTGTTTCGATACAGTTGTTTGTTTACTGGCTAAAAACTCCCTCACAGACAACTATGCAATTAAGTTCATGAACTTGCCACCTTGTCTCTGTGTGCAATGACCATTCCAGAAAGAGTTCCAAAATTGCTTTGAAGGGTGGTCTAGGTGCTGATGTTAGTGCATAGCATAGGAGTACTTCAAAGGTGACCATGGTGATATTTAGCAATGAGGTATGTAGCACTTAGAACAATTATGTTTATGGGCTTAATTGTCAGACTGCATATGTTGTTTTTAGATGTCAACTCACGTTGTTGCTGTTAGGTGCCATTGAACTGATTTCTACTCACAGCGACCTCCTATGACAGAGTGGAACTACTCCAGAGGATTCCTTTAGGCTGTAATCTATATGGAAGCAGATCTCTAGGTCTTTTTCTGTGAGAACCACTGGGTAGGTTCCAACTGCCAACCTTTCTGTTAGTAGCTGATCATTTACCCATTGCACCACCAGGGTTCTTTCTTGAAAATAATGTTAGATTTATAATTTTTTGTTGTGCTTTATGTTACATCAGACTGATATTAGAGATGTGCTACAGACAATGAATTGGGAGGCTGTTTATATTGTTCCTCTGACATGGACTAAATTGAATAACATTGAGATGATCAGTTCTTCAGATATTTTAGCACCCAAACTCAAAGATCCGTTTGGTCTTGGTGCCTATTTAAATGGCAGCTCTCTGCTGTGTCTTCTGTTATAGTTGGTCTTCTCAAGTTGACTGTTTCTTCTTGAGTCATTTTTATTTGTATTTTGCTAGAAAGTTATTATCTTCTAGGTTTTCAGATTTTATTGTTATAAATTTGCTATTAGTATTCTCTATTTTTAAAATCTCTCCTACCTTTGTGATCATGTCTGCTTCTCGTCTGACTCGACGGCACTTGGCTGGCTCTCGGTCTTTACACCTTATTTCTTTGCCTCTCTTTCACTTCTTTGGTATCAGGATCCTGAGAGATTTATCTCATTATTAAGCATTTTTGAGAAGGATTTTATATTTATTTATCCTTTCTCATTTGGGGCTTATTTTCTCTTTTACCTTGGTTAATTCTCTCCTATTCCTTTGTTGTTGTTGTTGTTTGGTTTTTAAATTGATCATGTTCTATTTCATGAAGTAAAACTCTCAGTTCACTGTGAGTAGAAATAGAGTTGATGACAAGGTTTTGTTGTTGTTTCCTTTAGTGGTAGGAGCCCTTGTTGCACAGTGGTTAGGCACTAAGCTGCTCATCTGAAGGTCAGCTGTTTCAACCCACCAGGTGATTTGAGGGAGAAGTAAGTGGTGGTCTGCTTCTGCAAAGATTAAACCCACTGTGGTGGGGTGGAGTGGAGTGTGACTTTTTGCAACAGAGTAAAACTGCCCCAGAGGGTTTCCAAGGAGCGGCTGGTGGATTCAAACTGCTGACTTTTTGGTTAGCATCTCAGCACTTAAACAGTGCACCACAAGAGCTCCTTGTAAAGATGACAGCCTTACCCTGTGGGGGCAGTTCTGTACTGTCCTGCAGAGTAACTGTGAGTTGAAGTTGACTCCATGGCTACAAGTTTGGTTTGGTTTGGGTTCTTGAAGACAAAAAGCATTTGAGGCTATGTATTTTTCCTTGTAGGTAATTTGTTCTTTATGCATAGGAGCTTGTAGGATTTTCCAATTATTCTTAGCATTTGGGGGTTTTACTAAGTATGCTGATGTACTTATGATTTCTCTTCAATGGACTTTTCTCTCTACAGACTCAGATCTTTCTCCTTATTAGAAGGATTCTTGCTTGTTTTAAATTGTTTCCTCTGTCATTGTCCTCCCCAACCCTCTGCCCCCACTTTCCAGAGCTCTATTTGTCTGTTAAATGTCCTGACTATATCCTCCAAATCTCTTATCTCTTCTGTTAACACTTTCATTTTCTCAAGGTTTTGCGTGAAAAGATGAAGTTCCAGATCACTGATTCAGATCTTAACAGCAGTGACCATTCCCTCGTTTAATTCAACTTTTGGTTTTTTCTTAATTACAAGGTCTTGTGTGTGTCTGTGTTCACAAATGCACTTGGGCTGTTGAAGTGCTTGGGTTTTTTGTTCTGTTTTTTTAATTATGCTTTCTTCTGTCTCCTCTCCTTTAGAATTATAATTTTCCTGGAGTTGTGTCCTAGTTGCCCTCACTGGTCCTCCTTTCTCTGGCTACTTAGTGCCATAAGATGGGGTGTTATATTGCTTACTCGGCTCATTAGGTCTCAGACTCCTACAAGGAGAATCCATGGGAGGTGGAAGACACAGGGAGTCTGCTCAGGTGTTGCTGCGTGGATAGGCCAGCTTGCCATTAGTTCTCTTGCCTTCCTGCTGAGTCACTTTAAGGAAGCCCCCCCATCCCAGGTCTCCAGTCGCAGAGCAGGAAGACTTGGCCACTGTTGGTCTTTGCAGAAGGAATCAGAAAGACCTAGCACACTTAATGCAGAGCAGACAGTGCCTCCTGTTCTCACATGTGCTCCATGGGTCATGTTTCTCTTCTGGGTTCACCCGGGAGAATTGAGGGTATACATAACCCACTGCCAGTGAGTCAGTTCCAACTCATAGCTACCCTATAGGACAGGGTAGAACTGCTCCATAGAGTTTCCAAGGAGGGCCTGGCAGGTTTTTGAACTGCCAGCCTTTTGGTTAGCAGACACAACATTCAACCACTATGCCAGCAGGGTTTCTGAAAGTGTACATGATGGAGAGGAATAGTCAAAACCAGCACTATTGTGGGTCCTCCTAAGCTATCATTTATTTTGTATTTTCTAAAATAAATGCGTTAATAAAATATGACGGGGTGGCTGGAAGGGCTATGGAGTCAAGCAGTGAGAAGTCAGTTTGAAGTCCGTTAAGTCAGAATACAGAAGGTTTGAATAGCAAGAGATTTTTTTTGCAAGGCAAAAATCAAAGGAAAAACGTCTGACAGACAAAGAAATGCCTGCATTTGACAGATTAGAAACCAGGGCTCAGAAGTTTCCATAATTTGCCCAAACTGACCTAACTACTAAGCTTTAGCATCAAGATTCCCAGCCCAGTGTGTGTGGAGCTTTTAAAACTCTTCTGAAGTCTCTTCTATAAATTTTCCTTAGTCAGAAATAGGAGGGGTTTGATACCTGTTACATGTTTAAAGGCTTAAGTAAATGTCATAAATATCTCACTTGACGGAGTTTCTAAACAATTAAAAAAAAAACTTCATTGTGCTTTAGGTGAAAGTTTATAAAACAAGTTTCTCATTAAAAAATCTATACACCAATTATTTTGTGACATTGGTTTCCATCTTCCCAATGTGTCAGCACTGTCCCCTTTTCCCTTTGTACTATGAGGCTGTAGTGTCCATTCATCCAGATTTCTTCTCCCTTCTTGCCTCCCCATCTTTGCTTTTGTGAAGATGTTGCCCAGTTGGTCTTGTATATTTGACTGAACTAAGAGGCACATTCCCACATGTGTTATTGTTTGTTTCGTAGGCCTGTCTAATCTTTGGCTGAAAAGTGAACTTTGGGAATGGCTTCCGTTCTGAGTTAGTGGAATGGAGGTCATAGTCTTGGGGGTTCCTTCAGTCTCTGTGAGACCAGTGAGTCTAGTCGTGTATGTGTGTGTGTGTGTGTGTGTGTGTGAGAGAGAGAGAGAGAGAGAGAGAGAATTTGAATTCTGTTCTACATTTATCCTGTTCTGTCTAGAACCTTCTATGTGGTTGCTGTCAGAGAGGTTGTGGGGGTAGCGGAGCACCATCTACTTGTTCTGGCGGAGACTGTGATTCATGTGGTCCTTTAGCCCTTTAGAATATTTTCTTTGTCTTTCATTATTTCCATTTTCTCTGGCTCCAGACAGGATGTGACCAAGAGATGTATCTTAGATGACCACTCTCAAACTTTTAAAATCCCAGATGATACTCACCAAAGTAGGATACAAAATATTTTCTCTATGAACAATGTTATGCCAATTGACTTAGGTGTACTCTGAGACCACGGTCCCCAGCCCTCAGCTCCAGCAACTATGTTGCTCAAGGAAGATAGGGACTGAGTATCTGGGAAGCTTCTGTGACTTTCCTTGGTCCAGTTGTACTGACTTCCCTGTATTGTACATTGTCTTTTCCTTTACCAAAATTAACACTTGTCTGCTATCTAGTTAGTGATTTCCTCTCTGCACCCTTCCCTTCCCAGCAAAGATTATTTCTTTCTCTGTATAAACCTTTTCTTGAATTTTTATAGTAGCACTTTCATACAATGTTTGTTCTTTTCAGATTGACTTATTTCACTCAGCATAATACCCTCCAATTTCTTCCATAATGTAAGATGTTTCCCAGACTTGTCATTTGTCTTTATTGTTGGGTAGTATACCATTGTGTATATGTACCATAATTTGTTTATCCACTCATCTGTTGATGGGCACTTAGGTGTGTCCATAAACTTGGCATTGTGAGTGGTGCTTCAGTGATCATGGGTGTACATATGTCTATTACTGTGATAGCTCTTATTTCTCTAGGATGTATTCCTCAGGGTATGATTGCTGGATCATACCATATTTGTATTTCTAGCTTGTTAAGGAAGTACCATATCATTTTTCATAGTGCTTGTATCGTTTTACATTCCAACCCATAGTGTGCAGGAGTTGCAATCTTCCCACAACCTGTCCAATATTTGTTATTTTTCTTTGTTTTTGATTTATGCCAGTAATGTCCAGAGAGACACCAGCCACTCCTTGGAAGCCCTATGCAGCAGGTTTACAAGGTCCTGTAGGGTTACTACAAGTCAGAAACAGCTTGATGGTGCTGGGTTTGTAATGGCTAATGAAGAAGCCTTGGTGGCACAGTGGTTAAAAGCGCTTGGCTGCTAACAAAGCGTCAGCTGTTTGAATCTACTGGCCATGCACTCCTCAGGAGAAAGATGTGGCAGTCTGCTGCCTTCAAGATTACAGCCCTGGAAACCCTATGATGCACTTCTGTTTGTCCTTAGCGTTGATACGAGTCTGAATTGACTCAGCAGCAATGGTTAAATAGCTAATGATTGCTAGCTTACCTATATGTTTATTAGCCACCTGAATGTCTTCTTTGGTAAAGTGTCTGCTCATACCCTTTGCTCATTTTTTTTTTTAAACTGAATTTTCTTTTAGCCGTTGAGGTGTTGAAATATTTCACAAATCTTAGAGATTACTCCCAGATTAGATCTGTTGTAACCAATTTTTTTGTCTGTAATCTGTAGGTTCTATTTTGATCTTTTGGAAGTCTTTTCATGAGCCAAAGTGTTTAATCTTTAGGAGCTCCTGGTTATCTAGTTTACCTTCTGGTGTTTGTGCATTATTAGATACTATTTGTATTCTATTTGTGCCATATATTAGTGCCCCATCATTGTCCCTATTTTTTTCTTTTATGAGCTTTATCGTTTTGGGTTTTGTATTTAGGTCTTCGATCCATTTTGAGTTAGTCTTTGTATATGGCATGAAGTATGGGTTCTGTTTCATTTTTGTACAGATGAACACCCAGTTTTGCCAGCAGCATTTGACAAAAAGACTGTCTTTCCTCACTTAACGGACTTTGGTCCTTTGTCAAAGAGTAGCTGACCACCCAAAACTAAGCCTGTTGCTACTGAGTAGATTCTGACTCACAACTGACCATAGGTGGATAGGCTTATGATTGAGCTCTCAGTTTTCTTCCATTGCTCTATGTTTTTGTCACTGCACTGGTTCAAGGCTGTTTTGATATGGTAGCTATGCAGTACGTTCTGAAATCAGGTAGTATGAGGCCTCCTACTTTATTCTTCTTCAGTAATGCTTTACTAATCCAGGGCTTCTTTTCTTTGTGTATGAAATTGCTGATTAGTTCTTCTATCTTGTTCAAGATTGCTGTGGGTATTTGGATTGAGACTGTGTTATAGTTGTGTATCACTTTTGGTTGAATTGACATTTTCACAATGTTGAGTCTTCCTATCCACAACATGGTATGTTTTCCATTTATGTAGGTCTCTTTTAGTTTCTTACAATAGTGTTTTGTAGTTTTCTTTGTGTAGGTTTTTATGTCTTAGTTAGATTTATTTCTATGTATTTTATGTTTTTAGGGGCTATTATAAATGGTGTTGTTGTCATAATTTCCTTTTTTAAAGTTCTCTTTTTTGGTATATAGGAATCCAACTGATTTTTACATATTGATCATGCATCCTGCTTCTCTGTTGACTCTTTATATTAGTTCCAGTAGTTTTGTTGTATAATCTTTGAGGTTTTTTTTTTTTTTTTTTTGGTGCAATATCATGTCATGTACAAATAGGGTTCTTTTACTTGTTCCTTTCCAATTCAATGTCAGTTACTTCTTTTTCTTGTCTTATTTCTCTAGCTAGAACTTCCAGTGCAAATTTAAATGGGAGTGATGATAAAAGACATCCTTTTCTTGTGTCCATTCTCAGGGAAAATGCTTTCTGCCTTTCTCTGTTGAGAGTGATATTGCCTGTTGGTCTTGGGTTGTTGTTGTTGTTGTTGAGTGCCATTGCCTCACTTCCAACTCTTAGTGACCGTATGCACAATAAAGCACTGCCTCGTCCTACACCATCCTAACAATTATTGTTATGCTTGAGCCCATTGTTGCAGCCACTGTGTCAGTCCTTCTCATTAAGGGTCTTCCTCTGTGTTGCTTACTCTCTATTTACCAAGTGTGATGTCCTTCTTCAAGGACTGCTCTTTTCTGATATCGTGCCCAAAGTATGTAAGATGCAGTCTCACTAGTCTTGCTTCTAATGAGCAACCTGGCTGTACTTCTTCCAGGACAGATTTGTTGGTTCTTCTGGCAGTCTATGATACATTCAATATTCTTCTCCAGTACTATAATTAAAAATCATCAGTCCTTCTTCACTGTTCCTTATTCACTGTCCAGAATACACATACGGTGACTGAAAACATCATAGCTTGGTTCAGGCATACATTAGTTCTTAAGGTGACATGTTTGCTTTTTAACACTTTAAAGAGATCTTTTGCAGCAGATTTGCCCGATGCAAATAAGTAATTTGATTTCTTAACAGTTGCTCCCATGCGCATCGATTGGGGAGCTAGGAAAATTAAATCCTTGACAATGTCAGTCTTTTCTCTGTTTATCACAATGTTGCTTACTGGCCTGGTTGTGAGGAATTTTGTTTTCTTTATGTTGAGGTGTAATCCATACTGAAGACTGGGGTCTTGGATCTTCATTAGTATGTGCTTTAAGTCATCTTCACTTTCAGCTAGCAAAAGTTGTATCATCTGCATGCTGCAAGCTGTTAGTGAGTTTTCCTCTAAGCCTGAAGTCCAGTTTTTCATATGGTCCAGCTTCCTGGATTGGCTGCTCAGCATACAGTTTAAATGAGTATGGTAACAGGATACAACCCTGACACACACCGTTCTTGATATTAAACCATGCAATATACCCTTGTTCTGATCTACTGTGCTGAGAATGACAAATTGAAGAGGCCTGGCATTGCATTCATTGTCAAAAAGAAGATTTTGAAATCTATCCTGAGAAACAATGCTGTCAGTGATAGGACAATATCCATATGTCTTCAAGGAAGACCAGTTAATATAACTATTATTACAATTTATGCACCAATTGCTCATGCCAAAGATGAAGAAACTGAAGATTTTTACCAACTTCTGCAGTCTAAAATTGATCACACATGCAACCAAAATGCATTGATAATTACTGGCGATTGAAATGCAAAAGTTGAAAACAAAGAAGAAGGATCGGTTATTGAAAAATATGGCCTTGGGTGATAGAAATTACACCAGAGATCGCACGGTAGAATTTTGCAACACCAATGGCTTCAATGTAAATACCTGTTTTACCAGCATAAACAGTGACTATACTTGTGGACCTCACCAGATGAACTATGTAGGAATCAAATAGACTACATTTGTGGGAAGAGATGACAGAAAAGCTCAATATCATCAGTCAGAGCAAGATGAGCAGCTTAATATGGAACAGACAATTGATCACTTGAAAGTTCAAATTGAATTTGAAGAAAATTAAACTCAAATATATGAGAGTCAGAAAATTGTGGTGGCATCGTGGTTAAGTACTACCACTTCTAACCAAATGGTTGGCAGTTCAAATCCACCAGGTGCTCCTTGGAAACTATGGAGCAATTCTATTCTGTCCTGTAGGGTCACTATGAATCAGAATCAACTCAATGGCGGTGGGTTTTTTTTTGTTTGTTTGTTTTTACATGAGAGTCAAAGTATGATCTTGAGTATAAAAAACTCTCAGAAAAACCAAACTTATTGCCACTGAGTTGATTCCAACTCTTAGTGACCCTGCAGGACAGAGTGGAACTGCCTTGTAGGTTTCCAAGAAGCAGCTGGGCAGGAGGTGGCATAGAGAGTTAGATGGGAGGGAGAAAGCAAAGAAAAAGGAGACAAAGAAAGTAAAAGAGAGAGAGAGAAAGAAAAGGGCATTGTGATGAGAGCCTTTAGGTAGGGAGTGGGGTGGACCAGCAGACCAGAGGGAAAGTAGGGGAGGTGGTATTCAGGGCAGAAGGGTGAGAATTAGGAAAGTGCATTTCTTGGGTTACTGGGTGCTCTGTCTCCTTTCGAGAACTCTCTAAAGTTACCTTCCCGTAGTCCCTTTTTAGGGTCATTGCTGCTGTGTTTCAAGATGGTAACACCGCTCTGTGTTATTTGGCAGAAGACTTGTGCACTGTAACACTCCTTGTTCTCTGCTGTCCATTAGTTTCTTCCACCACTCAGTGTTTGGTCTAGCTGTTTCTCCCTTCATCTGATGCTCTGGGTTTCTAGGTATCTGCTCTACTTAGTTTTTTGGGTCTTTGCTACAGAGGGATGGCATGGTGTGTTTGTGTAGGGCACTGCCGTGTCTGGCATCCCAGTGACCAGCACTGGGAAAAGCTCATGTCTGAGAGAGACAGGAAAGAGGATGGAAAATCTCATTCACACACACAAAAACACATCACACAAGATAAAGTTGGGGCCAGGTGGGATCAAGGTCTCTGATGGAGAACCATGGATCCTGGTCCTCTTTTACAAGCTTTATTTATATGCTTAACAGGTAGGAAGGCAACAGGGCAGTACACATTGCCAAAAATGGTCATGATCTTTGTAGGAAGTGTTTGGATTGGTTACAAAGTGCATGGAAGTTTTGTCTTCAAACGAAGGACAGGAACATGCAAATAGTTTAACCTGAACTAATTATTCTGCAAACAGTTTCAAGGAAATAGTTTGGTCTGAATTGCAAATGGTTTAGCCTGGGCTTGTTATTCTGCAAATAGTCTCAAGGAAATAGTTTAGTGTGGGCTTATTATTCTGCAAATACTCTCAAGACACCAAACAGAGGGGTTCAGACATTGGGAGAGGGAGGAAGGAAAGGGGGCTAGGACACAGTAGCTCCCAGCCCACAGGAGGGCACCATCGTGGCTCCACCTCCGTAATTTCTTAAACATGTAGTTCACAGTGAGCTGAGCTCTTAGGCTTTGTACAAGCTATCCACATCCAACAGTCTCAACTTCAGGAGCTCATGCTGCTCCCTCAGGTTTTTTTTTTCAGTTCATTTTTACAAAGCTTTTTTTTTTTTTTTTATTGTGAATTAGGAACAATTTTCCAATCTTTATCATGTTGCCGTAAAACACCCAGAACTTTCGCCACTATTTTAACTGCCCCCTTTTCTCCATGTGACAGCACACTTCCCCTTTTGTTTGGAACTCCTCATGAATTTTTGACCAAGGTCTGGCCTCGTAACCCAAGCATCTTAGCTCCAGCAAAGAGCCTATCAGACAACTCTGTATACATGTTTAAAAGTTTGTTCGTCTCCAGTCTCACTCTGTGTTTCGTATAGTCCAGTTTAGTCTTTGCCTTGAGAGCTGGTCTCAGTGCTGGATACAGTTTGGGATTAGAGAGTCCAGGTGCCGTGCTCACAGGTGGCCCTCCATTCAGCAGGACCATCAAGTATGTTCTTTTAGTAGAGTTCTAGCTATGCCCTCTACCCCATCATCCACTATGTCCAGGGCTCTGTTCTGTGTACCCCGTCTGAGCTGTCATTGGTGGTGGGTGGACACCATCTAGTTCTTCTGGTTCCACACTGAAGCAGACTGTAGTTCATATGGCCCCTTCCATCTGGTGGGCTCATATTCTCCTCCTGTCCTTGATGTCTACCATTTACCTCTGGCCCAGGTGGACTGAGACCATTTGGTACTGTTTAGATGGCAGCTTGCTAACTTTTAAGACACTAGCCACCACTCACCCAGGTAGAATGCAGAGGATTATTAAGAGGAAGAGAGAGAAAAACCTTGGGTATGCCGATTAGTCTGGATGCCCCCTGATCCCAGACTCTGTTTCTATATCCTTCCAAAGATGAGGGCCATATTAAGGGGACAGTTTGATTTTAAAGTTGAGTAACTGTGGGTACCCCACTTCTAGTGCTTGCTGTCACATCCTACACCCAATCCTAATCCTAATCACTAGTTTGTGAAAATCCCTCTCCATCTGTCTCTACCCTAGTAACCATCAAAGATTGATTTCTTCTGTGCTTAATTGATTTGTTGAATCCTTGTAATAACGGTCTCGTACAAAATTTGTCCCTTTGTGTCTGGCTAATTTCACTGAAAGTAATTTCCTCTAGATGGTCCCATGTTGACAGGTATTTCTCTAGGCCATTGTTTCTTATCATTGCAGAATATTCCATTGTATGTATATACCGCAGTATGTTTAACCGTTCATCTGTTGATGGGTATCTAGGTTGCTTCCAGCTTTTCACTGTTGTGTAGAGACCTGCAATTAACATTGCTCTGCATGTATCTGTTTGAGTGGTGGCTATTATTTCTTTGGGAGATATTCCAAGGAGTAGAATTGCTGAATCATATGGTATGTGTATTTCTAGATTTTTTAAGAAAGTGCCAAATCAGTTTCTATAGTGCTTGAACCATTTTACAGTCCCATCAACAGTGTAGAAGAGCTCTAATCTCTCTACACCCTCTCCAACATTTATTATTGTGTTTTGGGATTATTGCAAGCTTTGTCGGGGTGAGATGGTATCTCATTGTGGTTTGATTTGAATTTCTCTGATGGCTAGTGATCGTGAGCATTTCTTTGTCTATCTGTTAACAACCTGTATGTCTTCTTTGGTGAAGTATCTGTCCATGTCTTCTGCCTATTTTTTAATTTTTTTTTCTTCTATTCTTCTTGTTGAGGTTTTGCAGTATCTTGTAGACTAGAGAGATTAGGTGACGGTCAGAAACATGGTGGGCAAATATTTGTTCCTACTCTGTAGACAGTCTTTTTACTCTTTACATGAAGGCTTTGGATGAGCAAAAGTACTTAATTTTTAAGAGTTTCAAATTATCTATTTTCATTTCTAATGATTGAGGGTTGTTGGTAGTTTTTGGTAGACTGTTGATGCCATGGGTTAAGGCTTCTAGTGTCTTTCCAATTTTTTTCTCCCAAGAATTTTATTGTTTTAGCTCTTATGTTTAGGTTTTTGATCCATTTTGAATTAGTTTTTGTGCATGGTGTGAGGTAAGGGTCTTGCTTCATTTGTTTGCAGATAGCTAACCAGTTATGCCAACAACGTTTGCTGAAGAGACTGTCTTTTCCCCAGTTCACAGCCTTTAGGCCTTTATCAAATATCAGCTGTTCATAGGTAGATGAAGAATATTTGGATTCTCAGTTCTGTTCCACTGGTCTATATGTCTGTTTTGTGCCAGTACCAGGCTGTCTTGACTACTGTTGCAGTGTAGTAGGTTTTAAGGTAAGGAAGAGTGAGGCCTTCTACTTTGTTTCTCTTCTTTAGTAGTGATTTACTTATTGTGGCTTCCTTCCTTTCCATATAAGTCAGTGATTTGTTTCTCCAACTCATTAAAAAATGTCGTTGGAATTTGAACTGGGATTGCATTTTGTGTATAGTTCACTTTGGGAAATAGAGACATTTTCACAATGTTAAATCTTCCTATCCAAGAACAAGGTAGATCTCTCCACTTATGTAAGTTGCTTTTAGTTTCTTGCAGTAAGGTCTTGTAGTTTTCTTTGTATAAATCTTTTACATCTGTGGTTAGATTTATTCCTAGGTATTTTATCATCTTGGGGGCTACAGTAAATGGTAATGATTTTGTAATTTCCTCTTTGGTTGTCTCTTTGTTGGTGTAGAGGAATCCTGCTGGTTTATGTATGTTTATCTTGTATCCTGATACTTTGTTGAAGTAGAAGTAGTAATTTTTTAGTGGATTCTTTAGGGTTTTCTGTGTATAAGATCATGTCATTCACAAATAGTGATAGTTTAACTTCTTCTTTACCAATTTGCATGCCCCTTATTTCTTTATCATGCCTAATTGCTCTGGCTAGGACCTCCAGAACAATGTTGAATTGAAGTGATGACAGTGGGCATCCTTGTCTAGTACCTATTCTTAAGGGAAATGTTTTCAGACTTCTTTTTGCTAAGTATGATGTTAGCTGATGGTTTAGGGTAGATGGCCTTTATTAGGTTGAGGAATTTCCCTTCTATTCCTATTTTGCTGAGCGTTTTTAATATGAATGGATGTTGGACTTTATCAAATGCCTTTTCTGCATTGATATATAGAATCAACTGGTTCTTGTATTTTGTTTTGTTTTGTGGTTGATCACATTAATTGTTTTCTTAATGTTGAACCATCCCTGTATCCCTGGTATGAATCCTACATGGTCATGATGAACTATTTTTTTGATGTGTTGTTGAATTCTGTTAGCTAGTATTCTGTTAAGGATTTTTGTATCTGAGTTCATGAGATATGCTGGTCTGTAATTTTCCTTCTTTGTGCTGTCTTTACCTGGTTTTGGTACCAGGGTTATACTGGCTTCACAGAATGAATTTGGGAGTATTCCATCTTTTTCTGTGCTCTGAAATACCTTTAGGAGGGGTGGTGTTAACCCTTCTCTGAACATTTGACAGAATTCTCCAGTGAAGCCATCTGGGCCAGTGCTTTTTTTGGATGGAAGTTTTTTTAATTACCTCTTCAATCTCTTCTTTTGTAATGGGTTTGTTTAGTTGTCCTGTCTCTGATTTTGCTAGTAGTTTAGTAGGTGGTATTTTTTCTAGGTTTTCAAATTTATTAGAGTATAATTTTTTGTAGTATTCTTCTGTAATTCTTTTAATTTCAGTAGGGTCCATTGTGGTATCACCCATAGTATTTCTTATTCAGAGTGTTTGTTTCTTCTCCTGTTTTTGTCAGTTTGGCCAGTGACTTACCAATTTTGTTGATCTTTTTTTTAAAAAATAGCTTTTGGATTTGTCTACACTTTTGATCATTTTCCTGTGTTATTTATTTCTGCTCTAATTTTAACAATTTGCTTTCTTCAGGAGCCTGATGGGTTCTTTTGCTGGGATCTTTCTAATTGTTCAAGTTGAAGAGTTAATTCTTTGATTTGGGATCTTCTTTCTTTTTGGATGTGTGCATTTATTGAGATGAACTGACCTCTGAGCACTGTTTTTGCTGTGTCCCATAGATTTGGTAGCATGTGTCTTCATTCTCATTTGATTCTATGAAATTCTTTGTTGCATCCTTGATTTCTTCTTTTACCCAGTAGTTCTTGAACAAAATACCATTCAGTTTCCATGGTTTTGATTTTATTTACATCTTTTCTCTGTTACTGATTTCTAGTTTTACAACTTTATGGTTTGAAAAGAAGCTTTGTATTTTAATATTTTGAATTTTGCTGAGGATTGGTCTGTGGCCTAATGTGTGGTCAGTTCTGGAGACTATTCCCTGTGTACTGGAAAAGAAGGTATCCTTGGCTGCTATTGAAGTGTTATGAATATCTCTGTGAGGTCAAGTTGTTTCATTGCGGTATTTAGATCTTCCATGCGTTTACTAACCTTTTTTGGGGATGGTCTGTCTTTCACTGACAGTGGTGTGTTGAAGTCTCCTACTGTTATTGTGAACCTGTCTATTTCTGTTTTCAGTGCAAATAGTGTTTGTTTTACGTATTTTGGATCCTTGTTATTGGGCGCATAGATATTTAGTATGGTTATATACTCCTGCTTTAACCATTATATTGTGTCCCTTATTATCCCCTATAGTGGGTTTAACTTTAAAGCCTATTTTGTTAGAGATTAGTATTGCCACTGCTGCTCTTTCTTGAATGTTAGTAGCCTGATATATTTCTTTCCAACCTTGGAGTTGTAGTTTGTATCTCTGAGTCTAAGATGTGTCTCCTTTAAGCAGCATATAGATGGGTCATGTTTTTTGTTTTTTTTTTAACCCAATCTGCTACTCTCCTTCTCTTTATTGGTGCATTTAGTCCAATTACATTCAATGTGATTATTGATATATATGATGTTGTACTGTCATTTTGATGCCTTTTGGGGGTGTCGTGGACAGTTCCTCTGTTTCCTTCCATTTTCTGTGCTGAGTCATTTTTCTTTATGTGTGTGCTTTTTATGACTTGCAGTGTTCGATTTCTTAAAATTGTGATTTTGTGTTTTGCTTTTTGACGTGTAGAATTATGGGTTTCTTTTGCGTTTACTCTGTTAGTCCACTTTATTAATCTAAAAGTAACTCAGACTTCACAGTCTTTGTATCTCCTTGACTTCCTACACATCTTGAAGATCTATGTGTACATTTCTGTGACCCTGTTTTTCCTATAATGTAGTTGTCAGTTATATCCTGAGGTCTCTGAATTTCTATTTTTTGTAATTTGGTTTTAGTTATCATTTTTGGATTTCCTTCCCTGATGGTATCTGGGTGCTCTGTTAAGTGTTGGATATTTAAGTATATATCTAATGTTATTGATTTTCTAACTGAAGAACTTCCTTCAATATTTTTTTCAATTTTGGTGTTGTACTTGCAAATTCTCTAAATTTCTGTTTATCTGTGAAAATCTTAATTCCACCTTCATATTTAAGAGATAATTTTGCAGAATATGTAATTATCAGTTGGGAGTATTTTCCTTCAGGGCTTTGTATATGATACTCACTGTTGTCTGGCCAGCATGGTTTGAGCTGAGTCATCTGACCTTAATCTTAATAATTTTCTTCTGTAAGTTATTTTTTTGTTTAAGTCTGGCTTCCCACAATAGACTCTCCTTGTCTCTAGTTTTATTGATCTTGATTACAATATGCCTTGGTATATTACTTCTGGGATCTGTCTTGAGTGGGGTTTGATGAGCATTCATCTTTTCATCATGATGTCAGGTAAGTTTTCTGTTAGCATGTCTTCAACAACTCTGTGTATTTTCAGCTATCCAACCATGTTCTGGTACTTCAATCATTAGGGTATTATTCCTCGTAAGAGTCCCACATCAACTGTAGCAATTCTTTACTCTTACTGAGTCTTTTATCTAGTTTTCCCTCATGTATGCTCCAAGCCATCAGGAAGTCCTTGCAGTATTCAGCAGACTTAATTTTTTTATTTTGTCTTCAGTCTCACTAATTGTGCATTCCATATCTTTGATCCTACTCCTTTGACTTTCTACTAAGTTATGAAGCTCAGTAATTTTATTGTTAATCAGCCAAATTTCAGTGTTGCTGCTCAAGAATTTCTTGCAGCTTATTTAATTTTTCAGTGTGCTCTGCTGCATTTTGCCTGATCTCTCTGTACATCAATGTTTTACTTTGTGTCTCTGATAGTTGCAGGAACTCTTCTTCATCTGGGAAATTGCTGATACTATATTTTGGGAGTTTTTAGAAGCCATAGTAGTCTGCTTCTTTAGGTGTTTAGGAATTGATCATTGTCTCCAAGCCATCAGGAAGTCCTTGCAGTATTTAGCAGACTTAATAGTTTGGTTGACCTGTCCAGCGTCTCTCCTTTGGGTCTGGGCTGTAGTCATTCCATGCAGTCTGATTATTTTCTGTTTCTTGATCTTATTGCCCTGCACTGGGTCATTACCACCACAGTCTACAGGTGGGCAGGCACTGCTGGCACAGCTCCCAGGTGGGAGGTTGTACCTACTTTCAGCAGCATCACTGACACTTCTGCCTCTGGGCTGTGGGAGGGTCACTTGCACAGCTGCTGCACTTTCACAGCACACCTAAAGGCGGGCAATACATAAGAGCTGCAACTGCAGCTACCTGTGGGTTGGGCGGGTTTCTTGCAGAGCCTCGGTCTCAGTACCAGCTCTCAGGCAGCGTGGGGGTTGCATGCCCCTTTGTCACCACGGTCCACTTTGCTGCTGGCACTCGCTGCCCTCTAGGTTGGGCAGGTCCCAAGAGGATCCTTGCCAGCAACTCTCAGGCAGGGGAGGGCTCCTATGCCCCTTCATGGGCTGCTAGCACTGCTGCTTCCAGGTTGGGCAGATCACTGGAGGAGCCTCTGTGGCCACCCTCAGGCGGGGGAGGGGTTGTACACTTGCCTTCTTCCACATGCCTCAGCCACAGCCGCTGCCACTGTCTCTGCTGCCTCTGGGCTGAGCAAGTGTCTCAGGGAGCATCAACAGCAGCTCTCCAGTGTGGGGAAGGGTCGAGCTTCCCTTACCCACAGTTCCTGGGTTACATACACATCCTCTTTGCAACTGCTGCTTCTGTCTCTGGGCTGGGCTGGTCACCTATGGAGCCTCAGTCAGAGCTGCCACTCACAGGCAGGGCAGGGGTCATGGACACACCCTGGCTGGTGCTCCTGGCTTGCACATTTCCCCTGTGTCACTATCATCTCAGGGTCACATTCCCAAAGCCAGCCCTGTCTCCAGGTTGTGTGTGCTCTCACACCACTGCCCAGGCACTCAGGCACATTCCCTCTTGCTTATCCCAGTACAAGATCTAAGCCTCCAGGGCTTGGACCACTCTAGGGCCTGGGGGACTTGAGTCCTAATGCCTTCTGATCACCAGACCGGCCTCAAGCCCCCCCTGACTTGTGTAGAAGCCTTCTGTCCTGCGTTGCTTTCTCTAGGCGGGTGTGGATCACCTTTGCTCCGGACCTGGTGGCATTTCTCAGTCCCATGCTGCTAGTTTGTCTTGGTTGGGGAGTTTTAGTATGCCCACTTCAACTTCTGTGCACTGGATCTCTTTGTCTGGAGCCCCGTTGTTTCTTCGGTGGTGGTCTTGCACTCCTCTGATCTTCCTGTCACCTAGTCCAGGTGTTCAGGCCTCCAATTTGGTCAGTTTAATTGATTCTGCCAGTCTTTGTTTTTAGAGGGTTCAGCAGGATCGTGTGACTCTACCTCCAATTTTTTTTTACTGTGTTTTTTAGTTTCTGAATTTATGGATTTTTTAAGATTATCTTTTTTTATTATCGATTTCTAAATGACTTGTCATCAGAGAACCTAACTTAGATATGTTCATCTGTTATTCACATGTAGTTTGAGCAGAGGACAATGTTACAGCATGAGCTTAGTATATTCAGGGCCATGTTTATTTTCTTTTGTATATATGCACAAGTCGATATGAGTTGGAATCGACTCAATGGCACCAAGTTTGGTTTTCGTTTGCAGCTGCAACTAGAAAAACAGTTTGAGTTGTCTTTTAGAAAGATACATAAAGGAAGTATGAAGGTCCTGGAGACAGACAGCAATGATGCCCATGGATTTAGACACTATCCAACCAGGAGAGACTAAATGAACTAGTTTAGCATGGACAAGATAAACTCTAGCAGGAAAGTGACTGATGTTTATAGAATAATGAAAGTTATCTTGAAATGAGGTCAGTCTTGTTCATCAAATCCTAGATCTGAAATTAAAGGGAATCGTTTAGTGCTTGGAAGAACTAGCTTTAGGACAAATGATAAATAACTAAGTATGAACTTTTGGAAATTTCTTCGTGCTTTTGCTATAAATTTCTATTATGAAAATTTTAAACACATGTCCATAGAAAAAAAATGACGTTTGTGAAGTCTGAGTCTCAAATATGGTTTCAAATGAAGATAAAAGTAGATTAAAGAAGCATTTTCATAATACACAAAAGATGAGCTGACATTGGATTTTTAAATGATATTTGCAGTTCAAGTTTGAGGTAAATATCACAGAAGATGTGAATGATAAGAAAAAGATTGGGGATAATGTGCATTGGAATGACCAGATAAAGGAGCCTTGGGAGTGGGGATGGCAGATAAAGGGCACAAGTGTCCCAGAGGAATGTTTTAACATCTGAGAAGAAGAAATCTTCTAACAGTTGAGGATGTGACAGGTTTGCAAAAAAAAAAAAAAACATGAGAAAGTCAATTTCTGAATTGTGAATGTAAGTCACAGTTTAATTTGCTTTGCAACACTTTTTAAAAAATCGAAGTGTTCATCAAAGTAAAATGAAAGCTGTCCACAATCAAGTAATGACACTTCATTTTTGAGCCGGAATGAAATAACTGGTACTAGACTTGTCCCCTCATCATAAACAGGTATAAAACTAAATAAAATATGAAGCTAGCATTTTAAAACCTTAGACAGTAGTTCTTAAAAGAGCATAAGGCTCAAGGAAGAAATATGTTTATTAAACTGAACTATTGTTGGGTTTTAAGAAGACAAGGGGATATTTTTGGTTTAAGGCTTACAGGCTATCTCAGGCAGTAGTTTCCAGGGTTCAGCAAGCCTCCGTGGTTCCAGAAAGTCTGAACCATGGCTCAGGAAAATGAAGTCCAAACAAAAGTCTACAAACAACCATCTTGCTGTTCCAAGGAGATGAGATAAGAGTCAGAGGCTGCAGAAGACTCTTTCCATGGGCAAGGTACAGAAAGAAGGTAGAACTTCTTTGTGCAGATTTGTCAAGCATCGTTGGAGAGGTCTGACAGCCTGGTGGGAAACAGCTGGCATGAAGCTAAGAGTGGACTAGAAACACACGAGGTTTTGTAGTATGGGTCGATGTTGGAGTCACTGCCCAGAACAAGAAGAGAGACTTCACTACATTCAGTTAAAATTAGAGAAAAATTCTGAGTCAAGAGTAGGTTCTAACCATTCTCCAGAACTAAGGGTAGACTAAACATAGACCGACCGTGACAGAGCATATTAGCAACTCTGACAGGAAAGTGAAGACCCAGTAAGGCAACGACCTGCCAGAAAACATTCAACACTTTTTGATGGAAGGCAAAACAGTACCATCTTCCTACAGCATATCGCCTACAATATCCAGGATGTCGTCAGAAATTTCTAGTCCTTCAAAGAAGTGGAAACACGTGACGAATTATCAAATAAAAAAAGAAGAACCAATAAAAACAGACCCTGAGGTAGCTGGATGTTGAATTTAGTAGAAAAGGACATTAAAATAGCTATGATAAATATTTCGAGGATTTGAAGGAAAAGATGCACATAAAGAATGACTAAATCAGGAATATTACAACATAAATGGAGATTATTTTTAAAAATCGAATGGAACTTATGGAACTGAAAAGTAAAATAAATATCAAACATATGTGTATCAAAGCCCCAAAAGAAAAGATAAGAGAAAATGAAGCTGAAAAAACTTGGATGACAGAGTAGCTGAAATTTTTCTAAAATTAAATTCAAGAAGCTCAGCAAATACAATGTAGTATACATACAGGGAAACCCTGGTGGTGTAGTGGTTAAGAGCTAAGGCTGCTAATGAAAAGGCTGGCAATTCAAATCCACCAGGTGCTCCTTGGAAACCCTGTGATGGGTAAGTTCTGTTGTGTCCTGTAGGGTCGCAATGAGGGAGAATCTACTTCATGGCAGGCATTTTTTTTTTTTTTTAAATAACATACAAAGAAAACCACACTTAACACATCCTATTCAAACTGGTATGAACAGAACAAGAAAATCTTTAAATGGCCAAAAATAAATGACACAGGTGTAGTGGAATAACAGTATCATCTGACTTCTTTTCTGCAATTTTGGTAGCCAGGAAACAGTAGGAAATCATCTATAAAGTGCTAAGGGGGAAAAAAGAAAGTCTGTCAACTCAGAATTCTCTATCTGTTGAAAATGTTTTTGAAAAATGAGACAGAAATAGACATTTTTACAACAATCAAAAGCTGAGAGAAATAGACATATTAAAGGAAGTACTAAGTAGTAAATGAAAGCAATGCTGAAAGGAAGCTCAGATCTGCAGGCAGGAATGCAGAAGAACATAAACAGTGACTATATGTATACACACTTTTAAATGTTTTATTATCTCTTAATTACCTTTAGAAACTTATTTAAAGCAAAATTAATTACATTTTATGTAGGGTTTTATTGTATATATGGAAGTGAAAACTGTGAGAACAATAGCAAAAGAATGGAACAGGATGATAAGTAGAATTGTAATTTTATAAGGGTCTTACCTTCACTGAAGTGTTACAGCATTAATTTGAATTAGATTTTAAAAAGGTAAAGATACGTATTGTGATCTGAGGGTAGCCAACTGCTATAGCATTCCTGAGGTCTGTGTGTTTTCCAGGGTGGTTTATCACTGTATCTCTAGAGCGAGCAAACACTAAAACAAACAAACAAAAAGATAGCTAAAATATCTCACTAAAAATTAAAATGGAATAACTAAAAATATTATATTACCCCAAAGGACAGCAGGAAAGAAAAACTGTCAGGAAGGCCCAGGACTGGGCAGTATTTTGTTCTGTTGTACATGAGGTCATTATGAATCAGAACTCAGTTAATGGCATGTAACAGCAATGACAGCAAGCATATCAACATGCAATGAGAGAAGTATAACTGTAAGCATAACACATGAGAGAATAGAATGAGGAGTCTTCATCACTAGTGCAGTCAGGCCATTAGTGTTGCTCATGTGATTCATGGCTCTATTAACAGGAACATTTCCTCTGAATTTAGGAAGGTGATAACCCCACCCCAATCCAGTGTACCCACTTTTGAAAAAAGGATGTACAAATCTGGGTGATACGCTTTTAGTGAAATCTGTATAAACTGGAATAAGGTCAGAGAAACTAAAGATAACAGAGTGTAGGTGCTAAAACCAATGTTTGGGAATTACTGAAGGATTTGAGATGTTCAGTCTGGAGAGAGGGCTCCCCAGAGAAAACATGAGAATTATTCATGTTAGCAGAACTGTTAGAGGGATTAGCAATTAGATGACTTATACTGGACTGCAAACTTTGAAAATGTGTGCAGTAAGGCAAAACTAAGACACACACACACACACAAGAGTAGAAACAACACTGGGGAAATCATCTGCCTGGGGTTGAAGATTATCAATGCCGATATATCCAATATATCAGTGTCAATATATCCAGGCTGTGATACTGTACTATACTTTTGCAAGATGTTACTAGTAGAGGAAACTGAGCAAAAGGGGCACAGGATCTCTCTGTATCATATTTTACAACGTCACCTGAATCTGTAGGTATCTCAAAGCATGAGTTTAAATGAAAGAAAAAACAACTTAACAAACAGATTTTGGTATGAAAAATTATAATTAGGGTGGTCCTAAACATCACTGGAAACCCTGGTGGGTTTAAGCTTTGGCATAGTTTTAGCTTTTGGGTTGGATGGCAGGTTCATAAGTTTTCACTAAGTAAACAAATGAGCAAATCAATTAATGGAAAGATAACTATAAATAGTGTTTTGTGAATCAAGGATTATGATTAACCCAATTCTGCACCTGAATCTGCAGATGATCAAAAATAACAATAGCTAGTGCTTTCACAATTGGTTCATTTGTAGTTATATAATTATATCAAGGATTGCAAAGTATTTTATAAGTCTCCATTCAAAGATTCCATACTATCTAAAGTCTCTGACCCATCCCCCAGCCCACCCTCACTTTTATCTCTTCTTACAGCATTTCCTTTTTGGCTTACAGTGGAAAAAAGGCCAAAAAAGGTGATGTGTAAATGTTTTTTTCTCAAAAATCAGTAGTAAGCCTAGAAAATATGACTTCCATGGCTTTTATCTCTATACCCGATAGCTCACCAGTGCACACCTCACCCTAACAGCAGCAAATGACATGCAGAGTTCTTTGAGCTCTTCCTCTTTTGCCCGTGGGGCTACTCGGATTTCAGCTTGTTTGCTCCAAGCTCTGACATTTCACTGTACCACTGGAAATCAAAAGGATCTCTGAATGGGGAGCTGTTGGAGCGAGCAGCTTCGGAATCCTGTGTCACTCGTGAGTGCGGCTCAGCTCCAAGCAACGTTTCCGAGGATTCCTGGGGCTCTCAACTTGGCAGTTCTTGTGTTACCAGTGTACAGTCAGTGAACCTCCAGCAACAGATGCAAAAGCAAGCAGCATAAATGCAAGAAAAACGCTTCTTGTTGAAAGACCTAGGCAAGGAGACTTTTGTAAGGGTCTGAATAAAGTCCTATGTAGCCAGGGGTTCTAGTGCAGTTATAAATAGGGCACTGTCTTTAATGTGACCGTATATATAGTTATAAACTGGTGATGTTTACCACTGCATCAAGTGGTAAACTGTGTCCTATAGGACACAGTAGGACTGCTCCATAGGGTTTCCAAAGCTATTATATTTACTAAAGTAGACTGCCTCATCTTCCACCCATGAAGCAGGTGGTGGATTCAAACCACCAACCTTATGGTTATCAGTCAAATGTTCAACAAATGTGCCACCAGGGTATCAGTGTTCTTTAATGCTCCCCCAACACAAGAAACCAAAAAACCAATAATCCCATCTCATCAACATCATAGAAAAAGAATTTACAACACATAGGAAAATCGCAGCAGGTGATAAATGGTGAACCATCATACAATATTGGGAATCATGATCCAGCCAAGTTGATAGATATTCTGGGGGGACACAACTCAATCCATGAGAAATGGGTATAAAATGGTATGTCATTGTGGTCTGGATTTTCATTTCCATGTTTAGGAATAAATTTGAGCTCCTCTTCAAATGTTTTTTGCCTCTTCTGTGAAATGCCTGTTTCTTTTGCCTATTTTTCTGTTGGATTACTTATCTTTTTCTTATACTTAAAGGCGTTCTTTATGTACATTGATAGTAAGTTGTCTTATATGTGCTAAAGATATGTTCTCTCAGTTTGTGACTTTTGACTTTTTGAAAGATCTTTCAATGACCAGAGGATTATCAGTCTTCTGTATCTAGTGCATTTTGATGTGTTGTTTAAAAGATACATGGTCAGCAAGATGTTCACCTATAGATCCCTGAAAGTTTTAAATTTTTGCATTTAACAGTTAACACTTTAATCCATTTAGAGTTGGTTCTATGTTTGGTAGTATTGCTGTGAGTCGGAATCGACTCAACAGCCTTGGGCGTTGTGGTTGTTGGTAGCTGCCTTCAAGTTGGTTCTGACTCACAGTGACTCTGTGCGCAGCAGAATGAGACACCGCCCGGTCCTCTGCCATCCTCGCGCTGCTGTGCTTGAGCCCGTTGTTGCGGCCACTGTGTCAGTCTGTCTTATTGAGGTGACGGTCGTCTTATTTTTCACTGACCTTCTACAAGCATGATGTCCTTCTTCAGGGATTGATCTTTCCTGATTAACATGTCTAACTTATGTGAGAGACACAGTCTTGTTATCCTTGCTTTTAAAGAGCATTCTGGTTGTACTTCAAGAGAGATTTGGTAGGTTGTAGGAACCCAATTTCTTCCCCACCCCACCTTTATAAATGACTGTATCTGTCAGGATAGGAAGTGGGGAGGACAAAACTCCAGGCATTTCAATCACAAAGGTGTTTAATATAAACAATAACAGTTGTTATGGCAGTTCCCAGGTTGGGAGTTGCCAGAAGCTAGCATCAGTGATCATAGCCACCTACAGCTCCAAAGCGGTTGATTTGCAAAGAAATGTCTAGAGAATTTGCAAAACCTCACAAGCTCTCTGCTTTCAAAGCTACAATGCAGAACAGGCACAAGTCAGACATTCTGTTACAAATGAGAGAAACTGCAAGGAAACAAGGCATTAACAGGCAACAAGGGAGTCAGCAGAACACATTAAATTAGCCCTCAAAGCTTTGAAAATACTCTTACACTTTCTGAGACATTCTACACACTGGCCCTGCCCTCCGGACTCTAGGTATTGAGCACGCTCTCTGGATGCTAAGTGGAGACCCCCAGCGCAGTACTACAACTGTGCCTTCAAGTCCCACTTGGACAGCAACTCTGCTCCATCAGCTTTAGGTGCACCCTAAGCCCAACTGAGTGGCAATTCCACCCTTACAAACACAGGACGCCCTAGTTCCACCCCTTCACACCCCTGAGGTCGTGGCCATACCTTTTGAGACTTAGGCAGCTCAGCTTGTCAGGCTGTTGTCTCTTCAGCTTCAGCTTCATATGGCTGCAAGGCCTGCGCCACAGGCCTGCATCTGCCCTGCAGGGACAAGTGTTCCAAAGCTCTATAGCTCCACAGATTCAAGTGCTCAGAGGCACCCCACTCTTGCTAGAAAGCATCCTGCACAAAGGCTCTCTCGCTCTGTGGGTGAGCAAGGCTAGCTCCACCGATTCAAGTACCAGGAGGCACCCCATCCCCAAGGAAAACTCTCAGCACAGCACTGAGCACTCTTGCTCCATGAGTCGGCTCCAGCGCTGCCTCTGGTTCTGCTGCTGCTGCTGCTGCTGACACTCATCCTCTGTTGTTTCTCACCATCTGCGCCTTCTCTGCTCCTACTGAATCTTCTATCCATTCACAGTTTCAAAATGGTGCCCACATTTTACATATTTGCTAGAGCAGCATCCCACTCTCATATGCTTTCAATTTTTGTATCTTCTTGGTGAATTTAAACTTGTGTTATATGTTGTGATCATGTTTGTTAATGATGTTTTTGACTTACAGGGCTAGTTTGTCTGGTATTCATGGGGCCACAGAAGCTGTTGGAGAGGAGGGGGAGGGTCAGCATGTGCCTGATATGAATTTTTTTGTAACCTTTTACTTCCAGATCTTCCAGCTTTTTATGATTTAGGTATGTTTCTTATAAATACGTTAGATAAATTTTAAAAATTACCATCTGACAATGTCTGTCTTGTAATTCTTGAGTTTAGTCTATTTACATGTATAGTCAATATTGAAATACTTTCATTTATTCAAAACATCTTATTTTTATCCTATTTGTCCTGATTTTTAGGATATTTTCTCCTTTTTTGACTTTTTTTATTGCTTTTATCGTCGTTATTACTTTCTTTTCTTTCCCCACTGTTTCCACACCACTGATTTGGAAGTACTTCACTCTCTTTCTGTTATTTTAATGGTTAATCTCAAATTTTGCCACTTACATTTCATTTAACCAAGTATAAAATTAAGCAATATCTTGATTGCACTGTCAAACCATCTAAGAACAGTAGAACACTTTAGTTCTAACCTTTAATCCTCCTAATTTACCTATTATTGTTATCTGATATTTTGTTCACTCTTTGAAAACTCCACAAATAAACACATTTTTAACAAAGAGACAATGTTTGGCTTTGTCTACATATTTGACATTTTATTTATCATTTTTCTTGCAGTTAAGATCATTTTTATGGAATTAGTTCTTTTTCTTAAATCATCCCTTGAAAATTTCTTTAGAGCAGGTGACTTGGTAGTGAACTGCCTCCATTTTTATTCATCTGTAAATACCTATTTTGACTATAGTTTTTAAATATATTTTTACCGAGTTCACATTTTTAGGTTGACACTTGTTTTCTTGAACACTGTAGAAGTATTATTCCACTGAATTCTGGCTTTGATTGTTGCTTTGGAGAAATTAGGTGTTATTCTATTTTATCTGGGACTTTTCGCTGTAGGTGCTTTCAAGCTCTTTTTGATGTTCTTCAGTTTTGCAGTGAAATATCTGAGAGTCATTTATTTTTTATTGTACTTTAGATGAAGTTTCTAAACCAGTTTCTCGTTAAACGAACTAGTTTCTCATTAGACAGTTATACACATATTGTTTCAGGACATCAGTTAACAGTGCCACAATGCATCAGCAAGACAGTGGTTTATTTTTTATTTATTCTGCCTAGCATATATTGTACTTTTTGCATCTTTGGATGCATACTTTTATCAATTCCAGAAAATCTGCAGCCATTGTATCTTTAAGCATGCCTTCTCTCCGTGCTCTCAGTTGTCTTATTTTTGAAACTCAAATTAGATGTATATTACATCCCCTCATTTTATCATTGATATGTCTTAATCTCTTTTCACATTTCATTTCCATTTTTTCTGATTTTTTATTATTGTATTCTGCCAAAAATTTTTGGCTACCTATGCCACTTTATTAATCATCTCTTCAACTGTGTCTAATATCCTGTTTTACCCACCCAAATTATATATTTTTATAGACATTTCATTTTTTAAACATCTGTTTATTCCTTATTTTAGGGCAGGAGTCGGAGAACACTAGTCCATTGGTCAAGTCCAGCCTGTGACCCATTTTAGTATGGCCTGTGAACTGGGAATGAGTTTTACATTTTAAAGGATTGCAACAAAAATAAAAACAAGAAGCCAAGAACAAGTTCCCACCACTGCCATTGAGTCAATATATATATAATATATAATCTATCATACACACACACACACCAAAAAACAAACCCAGCGCCATCAAGTTGATTCTGACTCACAGCAATCCTGTAGGACAGAGTAGAACTACCCCATAAATTTTCTAAGGAGCACCTGGAGGATTTGAACTGCTGACCTTTTGTTGGAAGCCCTAGTTTTTAACCACCACGGCACCAAGGTTTCCGTGTGTGTGTGTGTTTATTTCTTATTTTAGGCCAGGTTGTTTATTTTTTAAGGAAAGTGAATTGGTGTCTGTTGATCTTCTGTCCTTTTTGGCAACTAGAGTTGTCTCAAAGGATGTGTCCTATCCAAGATTTGGTTTCCTGTATAGCAGCAGTATGCTCTGGACGTTCAAATTAGTTTTTGCCTGTTTGAAAAAGACAAAAAAAAAAAAGAAAAATGTTTTATAAACTATAGTTAATTCATTAGTTCATAAAAATTGCAGTAGAAGTAATGCATTCACTGGACTTAGAAGGCATAAAGTCTTGCTTTTTTCAAGTGCCTGATGATAGAGCTCTTGCCAAGGTGAAACTGTCATTGCCTTCAAGTGAGCAGAGTGACACCGAGCCTGAGAAGGAAATCTCTCAACGTACATACATTTTTTCCATCAGAGTTAAGAGGGAGAAGGCTAGGTCCCTTATTTATAAGAACACCAATTTAACATAATGCCCAAAAATTTACCCCTGGATTGCAGAGATGAGAGTTATATAATGTATCACCCAGCCTGTAAAGGAGTTTCAGCTAACTCACTCAGGGTAAATAAGTAACTGGGTCATTTTAAGCTATTGCTAGGAAAGGATTTTTCATTCTGATCTTTATTTCTGTTAGAAAGTCACCCCTCTTCCAGCCATAGAATCATGCTTATTTCCTTTATACTGACTCCTACTGGAAAATAATTTAATATAAGGGTAATTTGTAAGTGGATCACAAATCTCACAGAACACCAAAGCCGAAATTAATATAAATTAGCAATGTGGATATAGGTTTTGAACTTGAGTCTATAGAAACTGCTACTAGCCTATAACACATTTGCCTCTTGTCTTGCATTGCTGTGCTGGTGGTACCAAACAAACAAACCAACCTATTGCCACAGAGCTGATTCTGACTCATAGCAACCCTGTAGACAGAGAAGAACTGCCCCGTAGAGTTTCCCAGAAGAACCTGGTGGATTTGAACTGCCAACTGTGCGGATAGTAGGGATCATTAATAGCGTTAAGAAATTTTGGTAGTTTTTTTTTAATTGAAAACTATTGTTGTATTCAGGTAATTTTACTTAAATCCAATTCAGTTTGTTTTTATTTATTTATTTATTTTACTTTGCTTTTAGCTCCATAGAACACAGTAGAGCTGCTCCATAGGTTTTCCAAGGAATGGCTGTGGATTTGAACGCACGACCTTTTGTTTAGTAGCTGTTAACTACTGTGCCACCACAGCTCCAGAGAAGCTGGGGGTAGGGAATACATTGTTGGAGTTAGGAAATATAATTGTTTTATGTAGTAACAGCAACAATGGCAAAAAATGAATTATAATAAATTTATTCTAATTCTCAGGTTTTTTTTTTAACTTCTTTATGTAACTGGAAAAAAAGGCAAAAGTTACATGAAAATAAAAACATGAAAGGCCTACTTACAATTCAAATATGTGATTATACTTTTGGAAAGATCTTTTATCTGGTAATAGAAGTGCTAATAGTTTGTAAAGTACCAGAAAAAAACCAAAAAAACCCCAAAGCCGCTACTGTCGAATCAGGTCCAACATATAGAGAACTTATAGGTCAGAATAGAATTGCCCCATAGAGTTTCCAAGGAGTGCCTGACAGATTTAAACTACCAGCCTTTTGGTTAGCAGATGTAGTACTTAACCACTACATGACCAGGGTTTCCAATACAAAAGAAAAGATAAGCCAGGAAACCTACTGTAGCGTGATAATTGCGGGATTATAAATTATTTCATCTCTTCCTATTATATACTGATGTTCTTCCCTGGTAAAGTTTTGTTCTTGATACCTCCCTGTCTGCTGGCCTTTAACATTCTTGTAGATTTTGTTATATGCTAAAGATATCCATCCACAAAAAATTGAAACAAGACCTATATCTCACACCTTATACAGAAACCTACTCAAATTGGATAAAAGACCTAAATATAAAATCTAAAACAATAAATCTCATCCAAGATAAAATAGGATCAACAATGGAAGTTTTAATATACAATGTAGACTGACTTCAAAATCTGGCAAACAAAGCACAATCAACAGAAGAGAAATAAATGGGAACTACTAAGAATCAAACACTTTTGCTCATCCAAAGACTTCATCAAAAGAATTAAAAGACCACCTACAGAATGGGAAAAAAATATTTGTCAACCATATGTCAGACTGACATCTGGTCTCCATAATCTATAAGGTATTACAAAATATCAACAAGGAAAGGATAAATAATCCAATTAAGCAATAGGCGAAGGAGATAGACATTTCTCTAAAGAGGATATCCAGGCAGCGGAACAACACACGCAGAACTGCTCAGTATCATTAGCTATTAAAGAAATTCAAATCACAGCTACGGTGAGATATCATCTCATCAAAGTTGGCCATGATCCAAGAAACAGAAAACAACAAATGCTGGAGAGGCTGTGGAGAGATTGGAACTCTCCTACACTGCTGTTGGGATTACAAAATGGTAAAACCTCTTTGGAAAACAATCTGGAACTTCCTTAAAAAGCTGGAAACAGATACACCATTTGATCCTGTAATTCCATTGCTTGGAATTTATCCTTCAGAAAGGAAAGTTGTCACACAAACAGACACATGTACACAAATGTTTGTTCCGCACAGTCCACAATAGAAAAAAGTTGGAATCAACCCTGATGCCCATCAATAGATGAATGGATAAGTAGACTCTGGTATGTATACTCAATTGAACACTATGCTATTATAAAAAAAAAAAAAGACAATTCTAGAAAATATCTCATAGCATGATCTCATTTGGAATAGATCATGCTGAGTGAAATCAACAGTGTCAAAAGGACAAATTCTGTATGAGACTTAACAAGAGAATTATCCACAGAAGAAAATGACTGTGTTGGCAACATGGGTGGGTGTCTGATAACATAGATAAGATAATTGATAGATGTTAGAAATTTTATTCTTTTACTGTAATTAATACAAAAATAAAATTAAAAAAGTTTTTTTTTCTTAAGGGAGGAATTTGAGTTATAGCTGTTCTGTACACCCTTACTGATCTCCAGATCGAGATCCAAGAGGTGACTCATAAAGGCACACCCATCAGTTTCAGGTCACAGTTGATGATGATAGCTTTATTGCTTTTATGTACAATAGGAGACAGCCGTGCACACTTAGGAGTAGAGACAGCAAGAAGATACATAAAATATATTTTAAAAATTTTACATAACACTGCTTATAGCAACGTAAATGAATGCTTCATTGAGGCCAGTGCTTCAAAATCATTGAAATGTTGAAATAGACTTAAATTCTAAAATTGGTAACTGCCTTTTCTGGAAATAAATAAAGGCATTAGAAGTTTTATTTCTGTTTTTGTTTTATATTCAAGGATGTTTACTCACAACTCTTCCCTCCATTAGACGAGAAACTCTGCAAGCTCTTTTGGGTTCAGATCAGAGTCCTTGATTTCTTGCATTGTGTCTTCCTTAAATGTGATGGATTTTGAACACATGATTCTATTTTCATCTGTTTTTGCTAAATATTAAATGGAAATTACCAGTACAGTTTTAAGGCTTTTGTTAGGAATAAAAAGACTTCAGTTTGATTAGCTACTGTAGGCTACATTCACTGGCACTGTTCCTCATTTCCCCTTGAAGTAATTAGTAAGACATCTGGGTTCTGGTCTGTCACTATTCTTAGTTTAGGACTAAAAAGGCTTACAGAAAAGACTCTCTATATGAAAATTTCAAAGTTTATATGGCTGCATATTATTAAGAGAGAAACGAGACGAAGGAAGGAAGGTACCTTTTCTGAATTGCCTTCCACGTTTCAAGTTTATACCTTAGAACAGCAAAAATCAAAGAATTACATTCAAATCTCTATATGTGAAAGAGCTAGCGCATTTCTTTCTTTTTTTTGGCTTTAACAAAAAGCAAGTTATTTTCTTAGCATCTGGTGGTCTAGAAGCATCAGGGCATCAGTTCCAGGGGCAGGGTACTCTCTCCTTGTTAACTCCGGAGGAAGGTCCCCTACCCATCCTTCTTCCCCTGGGCTAGGAGTCTCCACACAGGAACCCCAGGTGCAAAGAAAAGCCAGTGTATTTTCTTTCTTTTTTGACTTTAAAAAGAGAAATTTTATTTTGTCACAGTTCAGTAGGCTAGAAGTTCAAATTCAGGGTGTCCCTTCCAGGGGAAGGCTTTCCCTCTTTGTCGGCTTTGGAGGAAGGTCGTTGTGTTGCATCGGTCTTCGGTCGGGGAGCATCTTGCCTCAGCAACGTGAAGTCTGAAGAATGCACTTTTTTACCGGTGCTGCTTTCTTGGTGATCTGAGGGTCCTAAATCTCTCTGCTAGCTTCTTTCCTTAAATCTCAAGAGACTGCCTCAAGGCACAGAACTACCTTACACTGAGTCCTGCCCCACCACACAACTGCCACCCGTCCACTCATGTTAACATTAACAGAGTCAGGATTTTCATCATGGAGGAATGTCACACAATACCAGGCATTCTAGTGCAGCCCAATTTCTACACTTGTTTTTTGATGACCACACATCAATCCATGACAGACTGCAAGCCCAGCAGGTGGGAGCAGCAGCAGTAGGACAGGGAGACGGAGAAGGTTAACAAGGAAGAATACTGTTTGTGCCATCACCTCTGTGCCATGCCCCTCAATGGAGGCGCATGGCTATTGCCCACTTTGTACAGCAGGCAAACTGAGGCCCAGGCTCAAAGAGCAGCTCACTGGTGAGGCTGTGGCCAGAAGCTGCTCGCCCCACTTCACACTCCTGCGCCGCAGCATCCTGGCCAGCCAGGGGGTAGGTTACCTTTAGGCACGAAGCCCAACACCCTCTGTCCTAGAAGAGCCTTGACAGCCTTTGTCTGCCCTCTCAGCAACACACCTACATTTTTCCCAGGGAGAGCAGAGTCTGAAGACATCTCAGAACTTTCCCCATTTGTGCCTTTGACTCCTTTGTGGAAATTCCACCCCTCTTTGTCTTTGTCAGAGTCTAGGCTGACTTGCCAAAGGGCTTGGAGGCTGGTCAGCAAGCCGCTGCGTACCCTGTGTGCTAGCTGGTCACCTGTGAAGAAAGCCAGTGTGTTTTCTAAGTAAGAAATTGATAGCAGGGGCCAGGTGAAGAGTATGTCCTTGTCCCTTCCCTTCAAAGTTTTAACTTGGATGTGTAAACACCTCTGGTCCAGGAGTGGCCTTACGGCCTGTAAGAGGGACTCGGTTGACCCTACCTCTCCGGGCAGGACTAAGTCTCTGGTCAGCCAGCAGGGCTGGAAGACCCTAGACCCCTGAATCAGTTCCCACAGCTCCCACAGGTCACTTTGGTTCATGCTTGGTGTCCGGCACAAGAAGGATCAAAGGGGGCATGACACTAGAGCACGTGGGTGACGGAGGCTCACTGATTGCCCTGATCTAGCCCTGTGCAGCTGCAGACGGTTGGTCGTTGTTGGTTGCTGCTTTCAGTAAACACTTTTCCCTCCGGGGGAGTTCCGTGTGCTTCACCTTTATTGCCTGCATCCTCTATGGGATGTAATCAAAAAACCCAAACCAAACCAGCTGCCGTAGAAATCAGTTCCAAATCACAGCGACCCCATGTTTCAGGGCAAAACTGTGCTTCTCAGAGTTTTCAGTGACTGTGACCTTTCAGAAACAGCTTTCTAGGCCCTTCTTGTGAGGTGCCTCTGGGTGAACACCAACTGCCAACCTTTCCATCAGTGGTGCAAGCTAACCATTTAAACACCCCCAGGACTCCACAGAACTTATAAATGCAAAAGGCGGGGAAACAATTTCATTGAATTCTAGTTGATTCCAACTCATAGTGACCGTGTGGGGCAGTGTAGAAGTGCCCCCCAGGGTTTCCAGGGAATGGCTGGTACATTTGAACTGTTGACTTATTGCTTAGCAGCCTGAGGTCCTAACCACTGTGCAACCAGGGCTCTCTGGAGCATAGAGTCAGTGTCTTTTTCAGTGACTCCAAAAGATGTTCCTGTAGTTCCCAGGATACCTTGCTGGTACTCATAGGTCTTTTGTCTTTAAAAAAGTGGCTGTATGACTGATATGAGAGAAAAGGATTTAAATCAGATAAGGGTTAACTTAGACAGTAGGGGAAGTCTGGAAGGAACACAAACAGGAAAACTACAGAAACAGTAATGAAGTAAAAATCATAAACTACTGAGACAGTACAGCAACAAATGCTTCCACACTGAGTAGTGTGGGTAAAACAAGAAACACAATAGTATGGATTGCTGAGATGTTTCAATATTTAATGGTTTGTTTGGTCTTTTTAATCTACTTAGGGAAAACTACAAACCTAATTTTTTTGTTTTAGAAGCTTTTTATTCAGTTTCTAGGTAGTTCAAAATCTTGAGCTTTTAGGTTTTTACTTTTAGGATCTAGGACATAAGGAGGCCTTAAGGGGTAAGAAGGGTTATTGCTTTTGAGAAAAAAAAAAAAAAATTGACTTTGTGACGACAACACATTACACATTCTGTGTGCATAGCACTGAATAACACCTGAAGGTGGCTGGCAGAACAAAGCCCAGCCTAAATGTGTGCTTTTTGATGAGGTGCCTGCAGGCTGAATGCGGCTCAGCCCATTCCAAGGGCTTCCTTTCCTTCCCTGCAATCCTACAGCTCTGTAGGCAGCTCCCGGGGTGCCTATCCTGCAGCCTAAACAGCCTCCATTATTCGTCTGGGGCCCTGAGACAATGTCTTAACATATGTTCCCTAGAAACAGATTCTACCACCAGGCTGCATGTGCTTGCTATACATGGACTGTGTTTTCTCAATAGAAACCTGGGAGTAGTAAAGCAGTAGAGCCGGGGAAGAATGCTGTGGCTTCTGCTGGGTCCTCTTGTCCTCAGCAGCATCAATTGTACAGTAGTTTGCCCTGCTTTGACACCAGGGAATAGGACTTTCCTATGCTAACTCAGGGGTTTATTGAACATGGTGACCAAATCCCAGTTGCTATGGAGTCAACTCCAACTCATAGTGACCCCAGGTGTATCAGAGTAGAATTGTGCTCCACTGGCATTTCAGTGACTGATGTTTCAGAAGTAGACAGCCAGGCCTTTCTTCCAAGGTACCCTTGGGTGGACTGATGTCAGTTAGCAGCCAAGGGTGTAAATGATTTGGGTCACTCATAGATTCAGGCTATGGATAAGGGATCTGGATCTGGGCAAATTGGTTTCTATTGTCCAAGAGCAATTCTTTGAAGGGTTTGCAGGGATGGGCCATCAGCCAACACAGCTGCCCAAGCTGAGGCGGGTGGGGCTCACCAGCTCTGTTAGGTTCCCCGGGCCACTGTCACAAAGTACTACCAGCTGGGATGACTGGAGACAACAGAAATTGATCCTGTCACTGTTGGGAAGGCTACAAGTCAGAAACCAAGGGGCAGGCAGGACCAGGCTCTGAGGCTCCAGGGAGGAATCCTTCCTTGCCTCTTCCAGCTGCTGGTGGCCCAAGTGTTCCTTGGTTTATGGCAGCATAGCCTCAATCTCTACTTCTGTGGCTATGTGGCCATTTTCCTCTATGTCTTCTCCCTTTATATAGACACCATTCATATGGAGAAGGGCTCACCCCACTCTAGTAAGACCTTATGCTCAATATAGCTGATAATATCTTCAAATACTCAGCCTCCAAACAAAGTCACCATCACAAGTACTGGGAGTGAGAACTTCATCATATCTTTTGGGGGGATACAATTCAACTTGTAATGCCAATGAAAAGGTAAAAGTATTACCAAGGGGTCTGGGTAGGGCACCAGTACCTTCTGATTCACATGGGTATAGGAATCAACATCACATTTCCGCATTGGTGAGCATCCTGGAGCAAAATTAAGCGAAATGAGGGCCCACTGGGGAGAAGTCAGCATGGAGTATAGCTGAAATGTAGATTTTGCTAGTGTGGGCCAATCAAGGTTTAAGTGATAATAATTATAGGTAACCACAGTGTAGCTAATACTTACATAGTGTTTTCTACATGCCAGGTGCTGGTCTAAGCCCTTAAACAATTTAATCTTCCTGATAATTGATAAGTTAGGTACTGGTCTGATTCATAGTTTACATGTAAGGAAATTAATGCACAGAGAGGTTACATAACTTTCCTATGGTCACAAAGCAAGCAAGCGCAGAGCTGAGTTTTAAGCCCAGGCATTCCCTACTCTGAAGCCCTGTGAAAGCCAGAATCAGTGTAGGACAGAAATGTATCAGAGAAGAAGAACTCAAATATTTTCCATCAATACAGAACAACAGAAAAGTGCTAAGGCTACACCTTTTCAAAGGCTAAAAACTTTCAAGATCCAGAAAAATAAAGACAGTCCCTTTAAGTTCTGGCTCTGACAGGTTTCACTATATTTTCCACTAAGACGAGTGATAGAAAAGCGTAAGACTCCACCAGCGTCAAAGATGGGAAACTTTTGAGACCCATATAAATGAGTCAGGCTCTCACAATTTCCACAGTATAAATCAGGGTACATCCTGACTACAAAATAATGAGTTCATGAAAAAGAATGCAGTAGGTTACCATATTCTTACCTTGAAATATCTCCAACCATACTGTTAAGTTAAATAAAGGTAACTCACCGATTAATTAATGTAGTATTCCTTCATTCAACCCATATGTTTTGAGGGCCAAAAACCTAATGGCTTGTTGTAAGGTACGCATAACAATTTTCCTTTTGTTGGACGTTTAGGATATTTCTATTTTTTTATATAGGTAATATTCCAGTAAACATCTTTATTCCTACAATGCTGTGTATGCTTGTCAGTGTGTCTGTAGAATGAATACATAAAAGTTAAGCATTATAGCTTTTTTAAATAAAAATCCAAGCTTCATTAATTGTTATATTGATGAAACAACTGTAACTTATGACCTAAATTGGCTTTTGAAATATACTATACTATTTTATAGCTACGAGGTATAAATTATAGGCCTTCTATTTGAGACAATAGATCCAAAAGCTTTGTATAATCATAACACAGCTATAAAATTATCTTTTGTTCTTCAGTATAGGGAAGATAAAAAAATTCAGAGTAATGAATGTAATTTTGGGTGTTCTAATGTCAACTTTCATTTTATATCTTATATTAACACCTTTTATTGTTTGTATTTGCAATTTTTTTTTTTGTAGATTTGTGTCTTGTACCTGGCACACCACAGTATGTGTGAAAAGTAGTGAAGTGTAAGTCTGGTCTGGGAGTTCCACGTGGCCATTGAGATGAATTCTCAAACCCAGAACAGAAGCAGGGAGCACCCTGGGAGGGACAGCTGATATCGGATTTGGAGAAGGTTGGTGAGTGGAGGTATGTCCAACCTAAACTCCATGGGAATCAGCTTTGTGCTGATCTTGATTCTCACTTTCCTCCCTAAAGTTAGACAGGTTCTGACATTATTACTGTTACTACTACCATTTCACAATGATTAGTGAAAATTACTACCTCATAAGGGCTGCTATGAGGATTAAAAAAAGTAGTGTGTATAGAAGATGTGGCAGAGATTCTAGCATACAAGTAAAAAAAAAATCAAACCCGTTACTGTCAACTCAATTCTGACTCATAGTAGCTCTATAGGACAGAGTAGAACTCTCCCATAAAGTTTCCAAGGAGTACCTGGTGGATTTGAACTGCCAATATTTTTTATTAGCAATTGTGGCTCTTAACCACAACACCACTGGAGTTTCCTGGCATATAATGCCAAAAGCCAAACTAAGTCCAGTGCCATCGAGTTGATTCCAATTCATAGTAACCATATAGGACAGAGTAGAACTGCCCTGTAGAGTTTCGAAGGAGCACCTGGTAGATGTGAACTGCCAACCCTTTGGCTTAGAAGCTGTACTAAGTACTGATAAATGTTAAATGATATCATCTTATCATCATCACTTAAATGCAAGAAAACCTTGACCTATGGCTGAGCATATAACTCTTGTTCCTTCATCTGGGCAGTCACTTAATGAGCTCCTTCCATACCTGGAACTGTAACAGGCACTTTAGAGTGAACGAGCATGGTCCTAACATTATGTTGTTGACATACAGCAGAGGAGATGGACACGTAGACAGTGTGGTAAGTTAAATGACAGGGGTGGTGATGGTGAGACGAGAATAAAGATATCTTCTAGGCGAATAGAATGGGTATAAATCTGCTCACTGAAAAGCACTAACCCACTGTTTCCATTTCTTCCCAGATCACAAAAGTGAAATTCACCCAGACTGAGGAAAGTGGCCTACCCTGGCTGTCTGACTCTCGGCAGAGGCTGAGTGACGGGGCTATCTGAGCAAAAGCACAAAGCCAAACCCATCGTCATCAACTTGATTCTAAGTCATAGTGACCCTATAGGACAGAGTGGAACTACCCCATAGGGCTTCCAAGACTGTAATCCTTGTGGAAGTAGACTGCTGTATCTTTTTCACGGAGAGGCTGGTAGGTTCGCACTGCTGACCTTTCAGTTAACACCTGAGCACTTAGGTACTGTGCCACCAAGGATCCTTCTGTCACAGCAAGTGGGAGTGAAATGTGACATGGTGATGCAGGAGGAGATGTCCTGGAGCAGGAGGAACCCCGTGGTTACATTCAGAGTCTCCATGGTGGCAGTGGCCGCTGTGCCTGAGGCTGGGCAGGCCCTCAGTCATTCATTCATTCATTTAACTGTCTCCGACCCTTCTCTGGGCCACTCTCTCATTAGCGTGAGTGCGTAGATTCCATACATAAACATGTGTATGCCTAGCGTGTTCACAAATACACAAAACCTTCTGTCAACTATTTGCCTTTTTTAAAAGGTTTGCATGTCTCCTATGTTTATGTATTGTGATGCTCTAAACAGACTTTCATGTATAGGAAGGGAGCATCTGATTCAAGTCATAAAACTGAGATTTTCATCACAGCTCTCTTGGATGTCACTTCAATTTTCTGGGACATATTTTACTTATCTGTAAAATGGGTTGATATTGCCATCCCTGCCTTTCTCTCAGAAATATTTAAGTATTAAACATAGAAAACACATTCGAAAATAAAGACAGCTGTATGTGTTTCAGTCAATGCTATCATTTTTATTGCTAAAAGGAATACCTGTTAAGTTTGTCACAATTTCTTAGAAAGATTAGTGTAGAAAAGGGCCTTGATGTGCCAGTTGCTTTTCAGTAGGCATGTTTGAATACCCACAAAAGACATCTAAAACAAGCTGAGATGCTCTGAATGTTCAAGAGTGATTTGTGTGGTGTATCAAAGTCCCATGACTGGTTTCTCAGTCAAAGACAGATATTACATAGAACCAAAACCCAGACCCTTTGTCATCGAGTCAATGCCAACTCATAGCAACCCTATAGGACAGGGGAGAACTGCCCCACAGGGTTTCCAAGGCTGTCAGTCTTTACAAAATCACACTGCAATATCTTTGTCTTGCAGAGCAGCTGGCAGGTTCTAACCACCAGCCTTTTGGTTAACAGTCACGTGCTTAACCACTGCGCCACAGCTGCGTAGAAGCCTCCTCATTTTTAGCACTTTATTACAAACGCTAAATGGGAGCATTAATTGAAGAGATACTAATTGTGATGTCTTAATAAGGTAGAAGACAGTAGGCCTTTGTTATACAAAAATGAAACCCCTTGCTGTACAGTTGATTCTGATTCATAGTAACCTTATAGGACAGAGTTGAACTGCCCCACAGAGTTTCCAAGGAGCACCTAGTAGATTCTGTTATGCAACCTGAAAAACTAAACGCACTGCCACTGAGTTGAGATGCTACAGAATAGAACAGCCCCATACTTTCCAAGGAGCCCTTCGTAGATTTGAACTGCCCAGACTTTGGTTAACAGTTGTAGCCCTTAACCACTATGCTATCAGGGTTTCTTCTGTTATACAAGGAGGAGAAAATGAGCAGACAGTAATGTTCATCTTTGAAGAAAATTATAGAGAGGGATGAGAGAGAAAGAAAGGGATGGAATAACAAGATTAAAGGAAGAAACATCAGTGGACAAGAAGCCAGAGCAAAAAATAGATTCTGAGTCCAGTTCCCTAGCTCCATCCAGGGAAATGAACTTACGTGCCGTCATGTAAAACAGTACATTGAACTGTATTAAAATTTAGGTCTCACCAGAGCAGAAAACTGCTCTAATACTTCTAACTCCATCAACCTTGAGATCTTCTTTAAGCAGAGAGGGTTCAGATTATCTTGCACATTCATAATGTTATAATTAAATTCAGCCTTGAGGTAAAATTTACATTCAGGGAAATAACAATAGTTAGAGTGAGATAGCTCTGGACTTCAAGTCCTCTGGAGGATTCACGCCAAGGCCACATGGCCCACACTGCGCCCAGCCAACCACTGTGCGTAGTAGGACCACTAGGGCCCGGTGATTCCTGCTGAACAAGCGAGTCCACTCGCAGGCCAGCACTGCTGTGCTTTCCCCGTGTCCCTGGCTGAGGTTCTCTCGGCTCTCCGCTGCAGTCGGCGTCTCCTCCTGCCCACCCGCCTGACAGCTGTCAGAGCTCCCCCGCCCCCCTCATCCTTCCCGATTATTTCCCTCAGTAAATCCACTGCACTTCTGATCCCACCTTGATGTCTGCGGCTTGGAGTACCTTCACTGCATATATCTTCAAAGGGTTGCTGTGAAGGTGAAATGAAGTAATTCATGTAAAGTGCTGACATTCCAATCAATTCATAGCAAAAGTTCACTAAAACTAGTTGTTGAAATTCTGAGAAAGAATAAACTTGAAGGAATCACACTGCTCACACTGCTCAGCTTTAAGGCTTACCATATAATGAGTCCTGGTGGCCCGGTGGGTAGGTGTTCAGCTGTGAACTACAAGGTCTGCAGTTGAGGTTGACCAGCCACTGCTTGGAAACCCTATGGGCAGCCCTGCCTTCTCCTACAGGGTCACTATGAGTAGGAATCAGCTTGGGTTGAGTTTGTTTTGTCTTTTTAGTTTATCGAGCTGCAGTTGTCACAATAGCAGGGTATTAACAAAGGAATATAGAAATAAACCAACACAACAGAATAGACAGCTTAGAAATAGCCCTGCATGTATGTGGCCAATTTACTCTGACAAAGGTACAGAAGCAATATAGTAAAGGTAGTCTTTTCAGAAATGGTATTGGAACAGTTGGACACCAAAAAGCAAAATATGAACCTTGACCTAACTTCATACCTTATATAAAACTTAGACCTGTCAGTGTAAAACTCAGAACCGCACAACTTTGAGAAGAAAACATAGGATAAAATATTGGTAACCTAGGGTTAGTTCTGAGTCGGATCTGACTCGGCAGCACTTGGCTTGGCTAGGGTTAGTTCTTAGATAAGCAAGATCCATAAAAGAAAATATTAAATGCATTAGACTTAATCAAAAGTAAAGATTTTTGTCTGTTAAAAAACATTGTTAAGAGAAGAAAGAGATAAGCTACAGACTGGAAGATAATGTTTGCAAATCAAATATTAAATGAAAGACTTACATCCAGAGTATGCAAGAACACTTGACACCCAGCAGTAAGAAAACAATTAAAAATAGTCAACAGATGCTGAGTGAAATAAGTAGATCACAAAAGGACAACTACTGTAGGAGACTACTACTGTAAAAACTTATGAAAAGGTTTATACATAATAAGAAACAATCTTTGATGGTTATCAGGGAGGGTAGGAGTGGGAATGGAAAAACACTCAATAGAAAATAGGTGAGTAGTAACCTTGGTGAAGGGTAAGACAGTCCATAATCCTGGGGAAGCCAGTGCAACTTGTACAGGGCAAGGTCACGGAAGCTCTGCAGACACGTTCAAATTCTGAACTGCTGGGCTGAGGGCTGTGGGGACCATGGTCTTGGGGAACATCTGGCTCCGATGGCATGGCATAGTTTATAAAGAAAATGCTCTACGTTCTGCTTTGGTGAGTAGTGTCTGGGGCCTTAAAAGTCTGTGAGCAGCCATCTAGGATACTCTACTGGCCTCATCCTTTTGGGAGAAAGGAAGACTGAAGAAAACTAAAGATACAAGGGAAAGATTAGTCCAGAGGACTAATGGACCACACCTACTATGGCCTCCACCAGACTGCACACAGCACAACTAGATGGTGCCTGGCTACCACAACTAACTGCTCTAAGAGGGATTACAACAGGGGGTACCAGACAGAGCTGGAGAAAAGTGTAGAAAAGAAATCCAACTCACAAAAAATAAACAGACTTGCTGACTCGACAGAGATTGGAAAAACCTTGAGAATATAGCCTAGACACCCTTTCAGCTCAGTAATGAAGCCACTCCTGAGGCTTACCCTTCAGCCAAAGATTAGATAAGCCATAAAACAAAATGAGACTAATGGAACATGCCAGCCCATGGGCAAAGACTGGAAGGCCAGGAGTCCTAGGGAACCCAAGATTGAGAAGGGAGATTATTGATCTCTTGTGGGGTTGTTAACCAATGTCACAAAACAGTACATATACTAGCTGTTTAATGAGAAACTAATTCTGTAAACTTTCATCTGAAGTTCAGTAAAAAATAAATGCCAACAGTGCCCTACAGAGCACAGTTCTGCTCAGACACACATGGGGTTGCCATGAGTTGGTATGAAAAAAAGAAAAAAATTTAATAGACTTATCACCAAAGAGGACATAAAGATAGCAATTCAGCATATGAAAAGATGTTTTACCATCATTAACCATTAAGGAAATATAAATTGAAATCACAGTGAAATATCACCAAGCAGCTAACAAAATGGCTGAAATAAATATTGACAATACCAAGTGTAGACAGGATGAAGAGCAACTAGAACTCTGATACCTAACTAGTGGGAAAGCAACATAGTACAGTCAGTCTGGCTGTTTTCTAGAAAGTTACATATAGCCTTATTCTATGACCCAGCAATCCCATTTTTGGGTATTTACCGTAGAGAAATGGAAACTTGTATTCACAACAAACTTGCACAAAACTATTTATGGCAGCTCTGTTTTCAAATACCAAAACCTGAAAATAATCCAGATGTCCTCCAGCAGAGAAATACATAAATTATCAAATGTATTTACAACAGAATACTACTCAACAATGAAAAAAAAAAAAAACTATTAATACATGCAACATCCAAAGTTGCATGTATTATACAGAGTAAAAGAAGTCAATCTCAAAAGATGATGTACTGTATGATTTCATTTATATGGCATTATCTAAAAGAAAGAAGTACAACAATATGAATAACAGTGGTAGGTAGATTCTAACTCATGGCAACCCTGTGTGTTTCAGAGTAGAACTGTTTCATAGGGTTTTTAATGAATGTGACCTCTGGAAGTAGATCACCAGGGCTTTCTTCTGAGTGGACTTGAACTGCCAACATTTTTGCTAGTAGCCAAGTGCCTGTTTGTCTAACCCAGGGTCTTGAGAAAACTAGTTATGGTGAACTTTTCAGTGGCCAGGAGTTAGGGATGACAGGAAGGGGGGACTTCACAGGGCAGCATGAGGGAGTTCTCTGGGTCAATGGAATTGTTCTGTGTTCTGATGATGAGGATGGTTACACAACTCTATTCATGTGTTAAAATTGATAGCACTGTGTACCAAAACAAGTGAATTTTACTGTATGATAATTAAAAAAAAAAGTTAAAAACTGTTGATGTAAAAAATATTGGTATCATTGAATGTATATTATGTAAATAACACTTCTCTTTGATTGGTCTATAATTATTTTGTGTATTTCTAGTGTTTGCTTCCCCTACCCTGCTCTGCCTCCCTCTGAGCTCATTCTGTCTTCTGAAATCTCATCCAGTCCTGTAGTCAGACAAGGGAGACCTTGTTCAGAAAATTAGCTCAGCAAAGGATAAGCTACCAAATGCTTTGAAGATTGCACAGTCAATTTACCTGCAGGTGCTAATGGTGGCAGTGATGATGCTGATGATGATGCCGATTATGATAACAGTCTGCCGAAATCCCAAAGCCTTTCTCAATGGTTCATTTGTGTAGGAAGAGCCTAACAGACATCATTAATAGTTACTCCTCTCCTTGGCGTGAAAGTCACCAAGTCACAGCTCTAAATGTGGCAAGGACTTCCTGCGCATGCCTCAAGTGACAGACACATCAGTGTGACATTGAAGGACTAAAGGATTCTTTCTGCTTTCGTGGGAGAATTCTAAATAGGTCTGCATAGGACAGTGAAGCCACAGAAATAACTCCATGGGACTTGGTTCATCTCCTTTTTACAAGCCACTGTCTAGGCTCTGACTTGTCATCAGTGGTGACCCTATTTCTGAAGCCTGGGTACTCCTGGCTACCAATGCCCAAAGATGGCAGGTGGCTGGCTGTGGTCAAGTGGAAGAACAATAAAGGCTGACAGGGAGGTAGCCAGAACACCAATTACGTGTGTCAAGTGCACCAGCTAAGAACCTTTCACCCTTTGTGTTGTTACAGCTTGTCCCCAAGGTCTAGCCCCCACAGAACTGCAGTGAGGTAAAATTTCCTATATAAGACTAATGAGTCCCTAGCCAAATACAGGATCTCATAAACCTTATTTATACAATAGCAGTTCATCCACAGTTTTTAGTTTCACTAAAGCTAGAAAGTGTGACTTTTGTATACATGGAACTCTAGGATTGTCCCACTCAGTGATACTATTCTGAATTTGGTGAAGTTGTTCAGGCATTTCTAGAATGTCACATGCCTGAAGGGCCTTCTCCTAAAGAATGACATTCAACCAAGATGGCATCCAAAGAAATAAAAAGCTACACTGAGATGCTGTCTTTTGTTATCAACTTGGCAGAAAATAAGAAATGACCTTGTTCGTACCTTCACTGTGCAAGTCCACAGCTTGACTGGACCACTCCCCAGGGCCTCAGCCCTCTCCTTGTCCCATACAAGCTCATGTTTTACTTTGGTATTTGTTAAATTACTATTGTTTAATAAAGTTTACGACTTTTTCTGTTACAAAAGCAGTAGGAGCCCAGTATAGAATTCTCACCTTCCATGCAGGAGACCTGGGTTCAGTTCCTGGCCAATACAACACAAACACAGGTGCCAATCATCTATTACTAGAAGCTGTGTCTTGCTATATGCTAAACAAGTTTCAGTGGAGTTTCCAAACAAAGATACACTAGAAAGAAAGGTAATCTCTTTCAGAAAACCAGTCAGTGGAAACTCTGTAGATCACAACAACGCTATTATGCATGATATCTCCATGAGCTCTTAGGTGAGTCAGTATCCCCTAATGGGAACAACATAGAAAATATATAAAATACCAAAAGATGTCAAGAAGCAAAACTCATAGATTAAAAAACAAAACAAAAAAACAAACCTGTTGCTGTTAATTCCAAATCATAGCAGCCTTATAGGACAGAGTAGAACTGTCCCACAGGATTGCTAAAGCTGTAATCTTTACTGAAACAGATGGCAATATGTTTCTACCACAAAGTGGCTGGTAAGTTTAAACCACTGACCATTTGGTTAGCAGATGCACATTTAACTACTGCACCACCAAGGCTCCTTCCACCATAGCTAACCGCTGTGAAGATGTTGATGACATTTCTCACAATGTCTTTTGGCGAGCAGTATTGATCCAGTTTTTAAAGAGAGTAAAACCAAACCAAACCCACGGCTATTGAGTTGATTCCAACTCATAGCGACTCTATAGGACTGAGTAGAACTGTTCCACAGAGTTTCCAAGGAGCACCTGGAGGATTTGAACTGCTGACCTTTTGGTTAGCAGCTGAAGCACTTAACGACTATACCACCAGGGTTTAAAGATGACATTAAAGATACTAGTCTATTGTTTAGTTTTATTTTCAGTCAACATCAAACATAGCCTCCTAGTATCATGCACGTCATTTAAGCAGGGCAGTATCCGGTTCAAAAACGCCTCTCCCAAACGATAGTTTTAATGTCATATCGTAAGAAATCATATCACCAATGGCTACCCACCTGCCATGTTAAATTATGTTAAAGCTTATACTCTCTCTGCATCCTCTGCCATGGGGAGCTCCAGAGAGACAATCAACAGTTTACATGGGTTTTTCACTTCTGGTAAAGAGTATTATGGCTAGCAAACCTCGCCTGGCCTTAAAGAGCCTCTTGAGATCCAATTCCATGTTTCTTAGAGAATCGGAGTTCGCCCCAGTGTCCTTCCAGCAACTCCCCAACACAGAGATAAGATACACATCTGCCTCTAGTGTTACCATCCTTATTAAACCCTAATGTCTTCTCTGGAATAACACCACCTGCCACAGCTTAGAGCTTTGTTCCCTAAAACCCTCCTCAGTGTTTCCCTGGAATACTCAAGAAAAACAAACACCCACTTGCTACAGTCTTTAAAATTTGCTTTCTGTGAAATAATGACAACAGAGGATTCTGATAGCTCCACCAAGTCTCAGAAACAACATAAACCACTTAAATCTCCTTCAGACCTGTGCTCCGTAATACGTAGCAATCAGAAGAGAAAACCTTCCACAAACATCCAAAGACAATGCAGAAAACTACAAAGCATCCTGAGTTTACAAATACATTTTTTTTTTCCTTTTCTAAATTTTGTGTGGCAACCCTGGTTGCATAGTGGTTAAGAACTGCGGCCACTAAACAAAAGGTTGGGAGTTCAAATCTACCAGGCCCTCCTTGGAAACTGTGGGATAGTTCTACCCCGTCGTGTTTATGCTGTTGTTGAGAATACACAGAGCAAACATACACCAGCTCGTCAGTCTTTACACATATAGTTGAGTGACAGTGGTTGCACTTTTTGAGTTGCCCGACAGTTCTCACTGTCCTTTTCTGAGTTGTTCCTCTTTCCTTAATATGAACTCATTGCTCCCTAAGGCACCTGTCTAATCTTTTGAGGTTTTGTTGTCAGTTCAATCCTACATAGATTGTTCTTAAAAGAGCATAATGTGCAAGGCTGACATTTTATACTACTGTTGTTAGCAACCCTTTAGGAGCCAGTAAAACTGCCTCTAGGGTTTTCTAGGCTGTAATTGTTATAGAAGCAGACCACCAGGTCGTTTCTCCGTTAGAACCACTGGTAGGTTTGAACAGCTGACTTTTTACTTAGCAGTAGAGCATTTTAACCATTGAGCTACCAGGGCTATTGTTCAGTTTTAAGATGACTTCAAGGGATATTTTTGGCTTAAGGTTTAATGATTGTTTCAGGACAGCAGTTTCAGGAGTTCATCTTTCCTCCATGGCTGCATAAAGTGGGGAGTCCATTATATTTGCATTTCTGTTCTGCATCATTCCCCTTTTGATTAGGATTATTCTATGGAATCATTGATTGAAATGCTCAGTAATGTTGGCCAGGTACCATTTAGTTCTAGTGAATGGCTAAGGAGGCAGTTATCCATGAAGGCAATGAGCCACACATTCCATATCATCCTATTCCTGATTCTCCTTCTCTCTTATTCTAGGTAAGTAGAGACTGATTGTTGTGTCTTGGCCTTTAAGGGACAGATCTTGAAGCATTCTCCTTCTTCAGAGAAGGCTTTACGGGAAAAGTGATATCAGAGCTGGGATGTAGAGAACAGGTAGGAGTTAACTGGAGTGGGGAGGAGGCAAAAGATGGAGCATCTTGGCAAAGACCATGATCTGAACAAAGGTGCAGGAACAAGAGGCAGGAACGTATCTCTGTTCAGTGTTCTGCTATTGAAGCATAAAGTGCAGGGTAGGTGAAAGGAGAGTGGCAAGAAATGACACTGGAAAGGTAGGAAGGGAATAAATCTATGAAAAGTAAAACCTAATCAGTGTAAAACATTATATTCTGGTAGGCTTCACTGATTTAGTAACTGTTTTTGTGTGATAAGAGTTTTGTACAACATTAAAATCCATTGCACAACAATTAGTCTCTATTTACCTGCAGCAGCAGAGGAAGAAGGACAGCCAGGAATTGGAGAAGGCTATGGCATGTATGACTGATTATCTCCAGAACAACTGCCTCCTTTGCCATGAGACCTGAAGAACTGAATACTGCCTGGCTACTAGTACCAAACATTTTGATCAAAGATTGAAGAATCTTGATCAAAAGGAGGGACACACAAAGTAGAATTTCAAGTTCTCGTAGACTCAAGTCTCTGGAGCCATGGAGGCTGAACGAACCCCTGGCACTGATGCCTTAAGAGAGTCTTTAAATCTTAAACCCAAAATATCACCTGATGTCTTCTTCAAACCAAACAATAATACAGTTTAACTAATAAAAACATATTAGTCTTAAGCATAAGAACTATCTATATGGGATCAGGTTGACAACAGAAACTCAAAAGATGAGCTAGGAATCCTGGGGAGCAATGGGCTTCTGTTTCTAGGGGAGAAGTAACTCAGAAAAGGAAGGTGAAAATGGTTACACAACTCAAAAAATATAATAAATGTCAATCAGTGCCACTGAGTTGTACCTGTAGAAACTTGAAATGGTGTGTTTTACTGTGTATGCTCTCAACAATTCAATGATAAAATAAAATAAAAATTTAAATAAGTACACATGAAATTCCAATGTATAAGCAATGCTTTTTTCTTTTCTTTGTTAGCAGTTTTAATCCTGAAATTGCCCACATTCTACCTTTTTCTCTCCAGTAAGAACCCATCTCCAAATGTTTTTCTTCCTTTCTTGATGTGGAGTTGTAAATTTAGATTATTCTCAACTGCTTCGGCCTAATGATTAGAGACAAGACACCTACATTTGTATTGTGCTGGTGTGTGGGTATGTGTGTGTGTGAGAGAGAGAGAGAGAGAGATTGAGATTGTCTAATAAACAATGCAAACTGCTAGGTGTTAAATGAGCAGTGAGCTTTGGCCACTGTCTTTTTTTCTCCAAATAAACTTTGTGAAGGTGGGGACCATGTCATATTTAACTTGGTTTGTCATTAAGACTTGACAGCACTTGGCTGGCTTGGCTTGTCATTAAGGTATAATAAACAGTAAACTACATGTATTTAAAATGTACAGTTTAATAAGTTCTTAGGTATATTGTTTGTTGTCATTTATTCTGCACACGGGATAAGTTGCAATCTACTTGATGGCAACAACAACAGCAGTATAAGATAACACAGCTCAGGTCTAGTACAATCTTTTAAAATGTCTATTGTTGGATTCTCTCCCAAACAGTGATGACCAGCTATTGTCTCCTCAAATGAAGAGATAGCTCAGTAAGGTCTCTACTAAAACGCTTTTGCTATTTCAAAATAGGAAAGAAAAAAAAAGATGTAGAGTGACAACCTTACTAACAATCAAGTAAAATACAATTAAAACAATCATGTAATTTTTTTTTTCTGTTTTAGGAGCCTAGTCAATGCTAGCAAGGATGTATATGAAACAAACATTTTCATACACTGAGGATTCCAATCTAAGTTAGAGGAATACTATTTAAAACATGCATATCAAGAAAATTTTAGCAGTAGTTTAAGCTCGTGAAGTATGTGTAACATAGCTAAATCTTTGGGAACAATATTACATTTAAAAGTAAAATATGAATTACATGTACAGTATAAATTATTGCTAAGGAAAATAAACTACAACACAATGCCAATAGTATTTGGATTGTGGTGATGGGACCACTATTTTCTTTTTTATAAATTTTCTTGTACTACTCTTTAAATAAAAAGTGTTTTTTAGAGAACTAGAAATGATTTGGTCAGCAAAGACCTTTTTATTAGCTTTTCTGTCTAAATTCACATGTAGCACCTTGGGTGGGATGGGATACTCAAAAGCAGCAGGCGTATGTTGGGTTTTCCCATCACTGCAGCCCCCTGTGCAAGTCCAGGTAAGCACGTGAGCTCCAATGCACTGCACGGTGGCTTAAGGAGCAGGCCCTTCAGTCCATTCCTACCCAAGATGTGGTTCTGGAGCCCGATGACGGTGTGAGTAATTTGATGCCAATCAGCAAACTGGCCTTTTAAGCAACACTACTCAGACTAAGCAATGGTAAGAATCTGAGAAAGTAGTTTGTTTTGTTTTTTTGTTTTTTTTTAATTTTCTTACTGTGATTAAGTGACAATTTACAATCTGAGTCAATTTGCCACATGAAACCCCAAGCACTCGCCTTTCTGCATCTCTGTCTGCTCTCCTCACCCTGTGAGGGCACACTCTTCCTTTCCACTCTTCCAATATCAACTCAATCAACATTTGTCCCCTCCTCTCTACCCACTTCTTTCCCCTCTAGAAAGATACCGGTAGAACAGCCTCTGACATGTATTAAACCATGATGTACACACACCACATGCATTATTCTGTGTCCCCAAGTCCAGTGCATTCTTTGTCTGATGTGTTGGCTTCGGTAATGTTTTCAGCTCTGAACTAGGAGTGAATCTTCCAAGAGATCTTGCAGGCGTTGAACCATCAATTCTGTTCTTTAATAGAGCTCCGAGAAAGTTTTGTGATAAGACTAGTAGAAGTCTGAGAATACTTGGCTGAAGATTGGGAAAAGGAGAATCTCCCAGGTCCATAAGATTCCAACAGTAGGCTTCTGTCAAACTTGGATGGCGGTCGTAGGCCACATCTGGAGACGGAGCAGGATAACTCAGGACTGGCTCAGTGGATTGATGGTTACCCAGGCAACAGGTGTGTGACAACTTGGTCAGGAGCATGGGGCTCTACACTGTTCTTCGAAAAACTAGTGTTCTCATCTGGAATTTGCTTCCAGTTTCATCACAGGGAGGGGACCCCAAAGCCACAAAGGTGGCCTGTTCTAGTTCTCTAGATACACCTCCTACTTTTGCCTCCTCAAGAAGAATCACACTGATTACAAATGGAGACAAACAGCTCCCCCCGTGAAATAGACAGAAATTCATGTCCATATTATTATTTTGAATGTCACATACTTTATCCCATAGGCACCCCCAGAGGGATATTACAAAGATACCGTAGCCAGCAAAAAATCTGCCTGAAAAATACTTGTTCCTCTTAATGGGATATGGAGATTAATCCAGGTGGGTGTCAGACATCAGCCCAGACCTCAAAAATTGTGGAGACAGAAAACATGGCAGTTTTTTCTAGTCACAGTTCTGACTGGATCGGAGTAACGTTCCAGGTTAGTTCAACCTAACACAAATGTCTTCTACCAAAGTTGGGCAGCCTTTCACGTTTAGAGTGCATTAATTAAAGAGGAGAGGAGAGCAAGCAGCTGGTAGGAATCTGTTCAGCAATTACGTTTTCTTTGCAGAGGTCCAATTTGGAGCACTTCTTGCTAAGCTTTCAGTGCCATTTTGCACTCTGGATATGGAGTAACCAACAAGTGTACCCCGACAGGTAGTGGTCTTATTTCAGCACCAGACTGGGTTGTTTATTACCAACGTGCAGGTGACCCTCCTGGTCTGAAGTCTCCATCCTGTACCCGGTAGCCCAGACTTGCCTAGTGGAGTGGACTGGAATGGAATATACTGGAATGGAATGAGTTTTAATTAAAACTGACTAAGATTCAAACTCCAGCTCTACTACTTATCAGGTCTGTGATTTTGGAGAAAGATTTAATGGAAATAACATGAACATCCAGCATAGAACCTGGGGTTGGTAATTACTCAATAAAATATACTCTTCTTTTACAAGTTGAGATTGTTTCTGGAAGCTATTTCTGGCTCTCATCTGCCATGACTTCCCACATATTCTTCCCTGATGGCCTCCTCCCACTCCATTATCGTTGCTGTTTTCCCATCTCTTTCTACCACTAGACTGAGCCATTTGTCTCATGTACCTGTGTGCCTAGCAGCTAAGTGTCTAGTACATATTGCCAAGTGCCGTCGAGTCAGATATATTGTTTGCTGATTGTTAAATGCTTATAAACTACAGCTCTTTACCCTTAATATGAACCCTTACCTTAACAAGATATTCTAGCTTGAGTTATGAAAGAAGTCTGTTCACAAGGCTCCCTTCGGCAGCATCAAGGGTAAGGTACGCCCCAGTGACCTCCTCTCTTCCTAAACAGAAATGAGCCGGCGACGTGTAATGCAAAGACAGCCTCGGTCATTTCCAGACCATCAAACTACAAAAGAGCTCTTCCGAACCACCATATGGCAGCTAAGCCAAATGCATCCAGTGATGAGAGTCACGGTGACACTCACTGTGAGCCTGGCTGCTCACTGAGTCACTGCTGAGCTTTTCCAGGGCCTGAGTCAGGAGCCGATGGGACTTTCTATGCTCTGGCAATCAGAATCCCAGTGGGGGAGGAGGTGGAGCTTGTATGCAGCTGCTCTGAGGCAGTGTGAATCACTTGTTGTTGTCAGGTGCCTTTCAGTTGGTTGCAACTCACAGTAACCCTATGTGCAACAGAACGAAGCGCTGCTGGGTCCCACGCCATCCTCATGGTCCCGGCTATGTTTTAGCCCATTCACAGTTGCACCCACTGGGCTGATCCATCTTGTGGAGGGTCTTCCTCTTTTGGCTGATCCTCTCCTTAACCAAGCATGATGTCCTTCTACAGGGACTGATCCCTCCTGATAACATGTCCAAATCACATATGATGAAGTCTCGCCATTCTCCTTTCTAAGGAGCACTCTGGCTATGCTTCTTCCAAGACAGATTTTGTTCCTTCTTCTGGAAGTCCATGGTACATTCAATATTCTTTGCCAACACTATGATTTAAAGGCATCAATTCTTCTTAACCCTCATAAATTAGCTCCCAGGGGCTTAGCCTGGTATTGGCTGACCATATAAAGAAAGTCAGGAAATGTTCTATATGCCAGACCTAAGGTGGGAAATCAAGCAGAAAATTTCTTAATATATTTTCTGTAGTTTGGATGCTGTATCACTCTCATTGTTCCTCCCCATTCTGTCTGAAAGGAGGGTAGCTCAGTGGTCGAAACACCTGACTGCTAACTGGCAGGTTGTTGATTAAACCCCACCAACCACTATGAGGGAGCAAGTTGTGTCCGGCTGCATCCACCAGAATGACAGTTTTGAAAACCCGATGGGACAGTTCTACTCTGTCCTGTAATGCCTCTGTGACTCAGAATCCATTCAACTGCAGCGGCTCTGGTTTTATGTTAACATAGAGGTGGTATTTTGACATAAAAATATATAAAAATTGATCCTTTTGAATCACCTGATGTCCTGTTTAGTAATAAACACAAACCTAGTGCCGGGCAAATGTTTGACAGATGAAATAAATGAGTAACTGAGTAAACTTAGGGATACAGGAGAAATCAGACCATAAGGAGTATGGTCGGACCGAGTGATAATAGTCATTAATATTTATTGGTCATTCACTATGCTCCAGGTAGTGTTCTGAGAACCTTTTCAGCATTGTCCATTTAATCATCACCATAACTTCTGAGGTTGATTCTGCCGTTATCCCCACTGTACATTTAAGGTCTTCACCTTCACAGTCTTCAGCTGCTGATGCTCTAACCTCGTATGCTTTTCACGGGAACCTAGTGGAGGATTTTCAAACCATGTTTTAAAGTCCCACCATCCTTGCTGTGGATGCTGTTGGTAAGTGCTGTCAAGTCAGCTCCTGCCTCACGGTAACTCCACACACAACAGGGTCAGACTGTTGTGATCCTTGGGGTTTGCACTGGCTAATTTTGGAAGCAGATCACCAGGCCTTTATTCCTGATCTCAATGTAGATGCTCCACTGCAATCTGTTCAGCATCATAGCAACCCAAAATTCCCACTGATGGATGAGTGGTGGGTCTGCCCTAGGACAATGCTGTGCATGATATTCTTGAAAATCTGTTTTGCTTTTTTAGGTTTTGTATAGATCCTCATACAATTAAGAAAAAAAAATCCCTTCAAGTTGATTCTGACTCATACCAAGTCCTACAGGCCAGAGTGGAAGTGCCCTATAGAGTTTCCAAGGAGCTCCTGGTGGATTCAGACTGACGAGCTTTTGGTTAACAGCCGTAGGTCTTAACTACTATGTCACCAAGGTTTCCATATTATTACTACTACTGGCTAATTCATGTTGAGAGCTAGTATGTATAGCTCTGTATACTTTTAGTATTTTAGTGCATTTCATCCTATCAACAAACACACAAGGAAAGTACTTTTATTCAACTTACAGAAAGGAAAATTGAGACCCCAAGAAGCAAATTAAATTGCCTGAGGTTCTGCTACTAGCCAGGGACACAGCTGGTATTTGGTTTCAAGCACCCTGATTCCAGAGTCTACATTCTCAACCACTGTGCTAACCTGCCTCACCAGCAGTGTTTGGCTGTTCCACATCCCCTGGTTGGTGACTTTTAATTAGCATAGGGTTTACAAAGGCCAAGGTTATAGGCTTCATCTCGAATAACAGTAATCTTTTCCTTAATCCTGCCAGATGTCCTGCAAACATCTCACAGATCTAGGCCCTAGGTTACCAAGGAAACCAGGTGGCAGAGTCAGGATGGATCAGAGCCAGTCTTCCAGCTGCACAGGAGAAAATCATGCTCCTGGCAATAGATCAGAACCAGCCTTTCCCTCTACTTGAAAATTCCTATTGAAAACTATCTCAGTAAGTGAATCTTGTTTATCTCTTTCTTCAGATAATAAAACCACCCCTGACTGTGCTTTCCATGACTTTCACATCCATGATTTGTTGAAAGGGTCATATTACACACTGGCCACTTGATCAGAAGGGTAAACACTGTGTGTTTAGATATTTGTTGTACTTTGAGAGTGTTTCCTAGTAAAGGTTCAGAGGTTTGCAGGCAGAGCCTAGAATGAGGGGGGATGTTAGAGCTGCCAAGGGCCTTGGAGATCCAAGTCCAGTCCCCTCCTTTTATAGATAAGGGATCTCCGATTGCCTGACTGCATCCATGCAACCAGTGAACACCATCTGCCACTAACAAGCCAACTGAGACTGTGAAGTCATGCTTGCTCAAAACGTTTTGGAGATTTATTTTGCTTCATTGGCAAAGCTTGGGTGTTGAAAATGTTTGTTTCATCATTTGAGAAGGAGACGCTATCCCAAAGGAAGGATATGCTATCTCGCGTTGACATCTTCGTAGATTGAAGTGAAAAACTGACCAACTTCCTGGACAGTTTCAAAGTGGTGAACAGGAAGTAACTTCCTCAAGTACCACTCAAGTAGTATCTACTCACGTTACTGTTTTCGCCCCGGTGGTGTAGTGGTTAAGTGCTATGGTGTTGGAGGCCATGGGTAGCCCCCAAGCCCCAACATATTAGAAGCCCGGAAAATCCCCAAGAAGCTTGCGCTGGGAAAGTCCCTAAAAAGCCCGCGCCCGCGAAATTCAAAAGGCCCGCGCGCGCGAAAACTTCCAGCCTGATGTCACTGCCTTAGTCCTATGTATACCCAATCCCCAGCCGACAACTACCTCACTCCAAATGTCACTCAATCCCTACGTCACTTGATCCCTCCCTCCATTCCCGCTGCTATATATACCGCACTGTAACAATAAAACCTGGAGGCTTGATCAGAATTTTGTCTTGCCTCCATTTCTTCGCATCCCCTTGCCCTACCTTTATTTTCGCAGGCTCCCCCTCGTCCCTCCGTTGGTTCGCCCCGCTGGTCGGGGCACTATGGTGGCTGACCAAAATGTCGGCAGTTCAAATCCAGCAGGACCTCCGTGGAAACTCTACAGAGCAGCTCTACTCTGTCCTATAGGGTTGTTGTGAATCAGAACTGGAGAGCAGTGGGTATTTTTGATTTTCATTGTTTCTATAGCTAGAACCGTACAGATTCTTTTTTCCCCCTGTTTAACCTATAGGGTCCTATGAGTGGGAATCAACTTGACAGCAATGAGTTTTTGTCAAGAAAACTATCGCACCATTTAATAGATCTCGCATACCATTTAACACCCTGGTAGTGGTTAATACATTGACTGCTAACTGACAGACTAGCAGTTCAGATTCACCAGCTGCTCCTTGGGAACCGTATGGGGCAGTTCTACTCTGTCCTGTGAGGTCACTCTGAGTCACAATCGACTCAATGGCAACACCTTTTACAAGTGTTTGGATACAAAAGAAATCTGTCACTTGAAAAATAAGATTATAAAGAAATCTAATTTTCAGGAATAACAAAAAATCAGTTCATTTGCAAATCATGTTTTTCACTGATATATTCTATGAATACATCTTTAGTGCCTACTGTGGGTCAGTTATGTATTTGAAAAATATTCTAAAGTACTTGCTAACTGACGATATTACAAAATGTTAAAATGTGTGTTTGTGTATGTGTGTGTGTTTGGGAGCGAGTCCTAGATCTTTCTCGTTTGCTCCTCTGGGTGCCCTTCCCACCCTCCTGTACCTTGCTTTGTGTCTTGGAAGTCCCCCTGAGTAGACTGCAGCAGGAGGCACGCTTACCTTCTGGCTTCCCCTTGGGTTTGGCCAGTGGGAGGGCCCATAAGGAGAGAAAGGAAGGAGAGTGAGATTGAGATTTTATTCTATCAGCTCTTCCTGCCAGATCGCTATAAACTGGCTGCATCGCTTCACCAGAGACCAGCCTTCTCTTGCCTTGACGGTCAGCCTTCTCTTGCCTCTACCCTTTCCAGTTTCAGTAACTGTCCTCTGCCCTTCCGTCTTCTGGCCTAAGTGGTATGCGCTCCCAGCTATTGCTCAACCTAGACTGCTGTTAGTGTACTGTTGTAAATAGTCCTTTTATTAAACAACTCTCAATTACCCTACTTGAGTACACTATCTGATTCCTGCATGTACCATTACAAAACGTGTGTATATTTGTGTGGGGGGGTGTGTGTAAGACGTATAACAAGTGGTAGATACTTTGTCTGCCCCAGCTCATGCTTTAAAGCAATTGAAAGTGCATAAATTAAACTTTGACCTGTCCTCAAAGTCCAGAAATATCCAAAACAGAGAGTTAAGTTCTAAACATTCTTTCTACTTAAGATTGCTTTAAATTGTTTTTTTTTTTTTTTAAAAAAAAAACCATTATGGTCCAGGGTTTAAAAAGTGACCGTAACTCCAAAGGGAGTAACATTTTCTAAGAACTGTTATTAGCTTAAAACTGTAGGGAGTAGAAAAAATTGAGCTCCGAATTAATAGAGTTTTGAAGTATTCAATATCTTTTATTATAAAATAAGAAGACACCATTTCAGCTGGGGGAATACTGATTGCTTAAAAACTCCACTTTTGAATAAACCTCTATTAGTTTAATGAAGTTTTCCTGTGATTAGTATAATTTACTGTAATTGTATTCAAACCTCAAATTATGGGTATTATGCACATGAAATGCAGAACTGGTTGAAGGCAATTAGTTTAATCACTTGCCTGGTGTGAAATGAAACAGGGACATTCCAGAGCAGGATTGCCCCTCCGCACAGCATAGGATGAGGTCAGCCTTTCTTAGCGGTTCGTACAAGATGGCCTCGCGTCCTCTCTCACTCCAGCAGTGCTCTTGTCTTCTTAAAGCAGGTGACATTTGCAAACCAACCTCCATAGTGGTAATTTGTTATTGTTAATTAATGCCCTCATTGTGTTATATAGCCCTCTTTATTGCTCACCTGGACAGCTGTTACTGTGTTACCCAGCATTCTCATGCACAGGGGCGCCTGGATTAGAATAACAGAAAGCAAGCCAGTTGTCATCAACTGATTTCTAACTCCTGGCAGTCACAAGTGTGTCAGAGTAGGATTGCTCCATAGAGTTTTCAATGGATGATGTTTTGGAAGTAGATTGTGCCCAGATGCCTCTGGGTAGATTTAAACCTCCAAACATTCAGTAGTTAGCAGCTGAGCACATTTACCATTTCTACCACTGATGGCTCTGTGCTGGTCAGCAGAGGGGCTTCAATGTATCCTGCAGTCTGCTCCTCAAGTCTGTTAAGGCTCATTGTGCCTAGAATAAGGTGCCTCTTTTAATTTGCTCAAATGCAGTAGCAGCAATCCTGTTGCACTGTCTCCTGATTGTGTCTCTTCACCTGGTCTTGCCTCTGTTCATTCCCCTACTAGAATAAACTTCTGACACACAGGTTTGACAGTTCTGCCACCTCCTCGTATTGTTTAGGACCTCCTCGTTCTAGTGAGCAGTGCTTCTTGAGCTGAGTTTACACCAGCACAGGCATTTCTTGGGGGTCTTGGTAAAATGTGGATTCTAATCCAGTAGATTTGGGATGGAATCTGAGACTCAACATTGCTAACAATCTTCCGAGTGAGACCAGTGCTGTTGGTGTGCTGGCTACTTTGAGTAGCAAGGCTCTAGAGCCCATCGAGTAGAACTTCCTGTGATGGTGGAGGTGTTTTTATAACTGCGCTCTCCAATATGGGTAGCCACTAGCCACGTGTGGCATTTGAGCCCTTGAAATGTGACTAGTGTGAGGAAGGAACTGTGGCTTGTCATTACCATATTAGCACAAAAAATCATCAAACCCATTGAGTTGATTCTGACTTACAGTGACCCTACAGAACAAGGCAGAACTGCCCTGTAGAGTTTTCAAGGAGTGCCTGGTAGTTTTGAACTGCTGATTTGGGGTTAGCAGCCGTGTCGCTTAACCACTGTGGCACCAGGGTTTCCGCTGAGACAGCACAGCTGTAGAGAATTACTTCCACACCCATCACCATGATTTGCAAAGCCCTTTGTTGAACTGTCTTTTGCCTCCCTTTCGCTCCTTGTCCCCTGCCCTTCCTATTTCCTTTTCTATGGGTCGTGGATCGAATTGTGTCCCTCTCAAAATATGTGTAGCCATGTAGCTGGGCCATGATTCCCTATATTCTATGATCATCCTACATTTTGTGATTTTGCTGTGCAGTATGTTAAAGGATTAGGGTGGGATTGTAAATCCCTTTATAAAGTCACCTCCCTCCTCCACTGCAAAGGGAGTTTCCCTGGAGTATGGCTTGCCCTGCCCTTAATCCTTTCATCCTACAAGAGATAAAACGAAAGGGAAAACAGCAGAGAATTGGGAACTTCATACCATCAAGAGAGCAGCACCAGGAGAAGGATGTATCCTTCAAATCTGAGGTTCCTGCTCCAAGATGCTCCCTGGACAAAGACTGATGCAACACCGGACTGTCCTCCAGAGCTGACAATGGGGGAAGCTCTGCCCTGGTGCAGACATCCTGAATTTGAACTTGGTAGCCTACGAGACTGTGTAAGAATAAACTTTCCTTTGTAAAAGCCATTCACTTCACGTTAGAGCAGTGCTAGCTAAAACACTGTGCTACAACCTTTCAAAACCGTCATCATTTTTCCAAACAGACCGAGTGGTTTTCATGCCCCCAAGGCTTCGCAGGTACCATTCGGCTTGCTTGGAATGCCCTTCTTCATGTTTTGTGTCCACTAATGTCACATTTTCTTTCATGGTCCAGTTCCAATATGACCTCCTCTGTGAGTTCTGCCTCTGCCATGCCCCTCCAATACCCATTCTCTGAGAATCTATACGTATCAAGGGCCCTTTGCACACCTCATTTCACGAATTTGCATATTGTGTCTGGTATAAGGAAACTGAGGTTTAAAGTGGCCTGCTCAGGGTCACAGAGCTGGAAATAAATTCAAAAGCAGGTTTGCCTGATTCAGAAGCAAACTCTTTTCCTGCCACACCATGGCACTTCTGCCTTGCACAGCACTGTGACATACATGATACTAACCACTCTATGGCCAAATCATCTAGAGGACATAGAATGGTCTTTATAGGATTGTAAGCTTCTAGAAGTCGCAGACTAGATACTATTTATTTCTATATCCCCAAGTCCTGGTACTTCAAGAATGATTGTTAAATGATGTTGAATCAAAATTTTTGTTTCATATCCCCAATTCCATTGTAAAATTGTTAAATGTAGTGACTGTGTTTTATTCCACTAATGTGCTTGGTGTTCAATTGACTTCTAATAAGAGTTTGAATAAATGTATAAGTAATTAAGTGAGTCCATTGACTATAGAATATGTCAGCAAGGATTTTGTTCGGAACCCAACGGTAAGAATCCTTGCTAAGAAGATTTTATACTTCAAAATAAAGCAGTGGTTTCTATTCTCCTCATAATTTACATAATGCTATTTTTCTACACTGTGTCACATTCTGCCTCTCAAGTTACTATGGGCCTAAATTATACATTTCAATATTTGAATGTAGTTAATTCACTTTCTTTAATAAAGATTGAACAAATCCACCAGAAACAAAGCTCTGCTTTAGGTTCTAAGGGATATAGCAGAATATAAAATTGAATCAAACATCTTCCCTACCCCCAAACTAGCTAAAACTTTAATACGAGAGACAGATGGATACCCAAATAACGCTAAGCAGAAAACAAGGGAGGAAAGGACAGGAGTGCGAGAAGGGCTAAATTTGGAAGAACACTGGAATTATAAAATTTTGGAGTCTTTCCCTTCACATCTGCATAATTAGCACAGTCTGTACTTCCCTGAATCAGTGTCTTAGACAGACAGATAGATGGACAGACAGACAGCTAGGTATTAAAAAAAAAACACTTGCCATCAAGTCAATTCTGACTCATAGCAACCCTATGTGATAAAGTAGAAATGGCCCATAGAAATGGCTGTAATCCTCACAGGTGGTGTAGTGATTAAGTGCTACGTCTGCTAACCCAAATGTCGGCAGTTCAAATCCACCTGGTGCTCCTTGGGAACTCTATGTGGCAGTTCTACTCTGTCCTGTAGGGTCCCTATGAGTTGGAATCAACTCGATGGCAATGGGTTTTGTTTTTTTTGTCTTCACAGGAACAGAGCACCAGGTCTTTTCTCCTGTGGAATGGCTGCTGTGTTTGAACCACCAACCTATCAGTTAGCAACTAATCTGCTTAACCACTACACCACCAGGGCTCCTTCGACAGACGGATAGAGAGCAACCATTAAGTTGACTGCCTCACGGAAACCCCATATAGAATGGCACATGGTATCATCCTCATAAAGGCTAGTTTACAGCTACCGTGCCGATCCATCCCAGCGGGAGCCTCCCATGCCCTCACTGGCCCTCTGTTTCACCAAACGTGATGTCCTTTAGCAGTTGATCCCTTCTAATGATACAACCAATGCAAGCAAGCCTAATTATGCTTTGTTATGATCCATAAGGTTTTCATTGGCTAACGTTCTGCAGTAGATTCCAAAGCCTTTCTTCTTAGTCTGGAAGCTTTGATGGGGCGTGTCCACCACAGGTGACTCTGCTGGAATTTGGCATACTGATTGCAGAGCTTCCAGTGTCACAACAACATGCAAACCACTTCAATATCATCTACTGGCAGATTGGTGGGAGAACATCTTATAAGGTATATTTTGTTGAGAATGTGAGAAAATCAGCTCCCTTATAGATGACTTGCAGGACCCAAGGGGAAGGTGGAATGCTCTCCACATTCTCTAAAAACATGTATGCCCTTTGTTCCAGCAATTCTACTTCTAGAATTCTATTCTAAAATAATCATCCTGGATCTGTAATGAGCTTTATCGTCAAAGACATTTACTGTAACATTATTTATAATGAATTAAAAAATGAAAAGTGATCATTTTTAACCCATAGATAATTAAGTAAATTATGACCATATGATTGAATACTATCTAGTCGTTAAAACAATATGAAACTGTATCTATTCATAAGGGGAAACCCTGGTGACATAGTGACAAAGAGCTGTGGCTGCTAAACAAAATGTTGGCGGTTTGAACCCACCAGATGCTCCTTGGAAACTCTGTGGGCAGTTCTACTCTGTCCTATAAGGTCACAATGATTTAGAATTGACTTGACAGTAGTGCATTTATACATATATATATTCACAAGGAATATTATTATCTATTTTTAAGTGAGAAAAACAGGTTACAAGCAAAAAACATTATATTTTTCCTTAATTTGGGTAAAAAGGTTTGGGTGTGCTATATACACATAACATATGCCCAGATGAAACAAAAGCCTTGCAGAAATACCCAAAGAGTTTCTTAATGTGCTTTCTGTGATTAGATTCTGAGGGGATTATTTTCATCTTTATGCTTTTCTATATATGCTACTTTTTATAACCAGAAAAATACATTTAAAAATAAATATGAAGGCACCAGTCTGTTCAGGCATTCCTTTTTAACCTGGTCTTTATTTACCAAGTATCTTCTTGAAGATCTAAGGTACCTTACTGGAAATCTATAGGTGACCAAGTTCTTAGAAATGTCTCCAGTTTAGGGAAGTCGTGCTCTCTCTTGCCATTGTTCAATATCTGCATCTCTTGATTTCCAATATCCACAGTTTTCCTGACTCTGCTTTCAAATGCAGCATAGATTGGAGCCATCTCACCTTTGCCCAGCTGTCATATGATCAATGTCCCACCTTATCATCATCTGTGGCAGAAGCAAGTCTTCTGGTGTCCAAATGTTGTTGGCTCAGGCACATTCCTACCTGCCCACTTGCCTTCTGTTTACTGTGCATTTTGATCTATAACTTCTTAATCTTTATTGTCCCTTTGACCTCTTTCTCTTTTCTGCTTAGGTTGCCATTGCTTTCTTTCTTCTCCACTGTTATCTTTTCCTGAACTTCATAGATGGTGTGGAGTGAGGGATCATATATTCCTGTGTGAATTGTGCCACCCATCAGGACCTTGTGAGTGTTAGCGCCTATTCTAGTAGCTCCCCCATGCATCTGTTAGTTTGTTGTACTGTGTGGGCGTGTGGGTTGCTGTGAAGCTAGAAGCTATGATGCCAATATTCAAATATCAACAGGGTTACCCATGGTGGACAGGTGTCAGCTGAGATTCCATACTAACACAGACTAGGAAGAAGGAAACAGGGGTCTACTTCTGAAAAGATTTAGCCAGTGAAAACCTTATCAATAGCAACAGAATATTGTCCAACGTAGTGCCAGAACAGAGCTCCTCAGGTTGGAAGGCATTCAAAATGCAACTGGAAAAGAGCTGCCTCCTCAGAGTAAGGCAGCCAAGTGCCATCGAGTAGGATCCAACTCAAAAGATGACCTTAATGATTTGGAGGAAGTCAAACTTTTGGACCTTCATCTGCTGATGTGGCAAGACTCAAAATTAGAAGAAACAGTTGCAAACATCTATTAATAGCTGAAACATGGACTGTACAAAGTATGAATCTAGGGAAATTGGAAATCATCATAAGTGAAGTGGAATGTATAAACATCAACATCCTAGGCATTAAGGAACTGAAAGGGACTGATGTTAGCCACTTCGAGTCAAACAGTCATAAGGTCTGCTATGACAGGAATGAGAACTTGAAGAGGCATCATGTTGCATTCCTCATCAAAAAGAGCACTTCAGGGTCTTTCCTGAAGTAAATTTACAACACTGTAACTGATAGATAAAATCCACATGCCTCAAGTAAGACAAGTTTATACAACTATTATTCAAATTTATGCATCAACCACTAAAGCCAAAGTTGAAAAAATTGAAAAATTTTACCAACTTCTTCAATCTGAAATTTATCAAGCATGCGGTCAAGATGTAGTGATAATTACTGATAATTGGAATGCGAAAGATAGAAAAAAAGAAGGATTAATAGTCAGAAAATATGGACTCGGTAGTAAAGATCTCATAATAGAATCTTGTCAGACCAATGACTTCTTCATTGCAAACATCTTTTTTTGACAGCATAAAACATGACTATTTACCCAGATCTCACCAGACCCAATACACAGGAATCAAGTTGGCTATATCTATGGAAAGAGATGATGGAAAAGCTCAATATCATGAGGCAGAACAAAACCAGGGCCAACTGTGTATGACACTATCAATTGAACACATGCATGTTCAAACATAAACTGAAGAAAATTACAAGGCCATGAGAGCCAAAATATGACCTTGAGTATGTCCAACTTGAATTTGGAGGCCGTCTCCAGAATAGGTTTCAGGCATTGAACACTAATGACCAGATGGGTTGTGGAATGATATCAATGACATTATACACAAAAAAGGAAGAGATAACTAGAAAGACAGGAAAAAGAGAAAAGAGCACAATGGATGTCAGAAGAGTCTCTGAAACTTGCTCTTAAACATCAAGTAGCTAAAGGGAAAGGAGGAAAAGATAAAGAGCTGAACCAAAGATTTCAAAAGTTAGCTCAAGAAGACAAAGTATTATAATGAAATGTGCAAAGACTTGGAGTTAGAAAACCAAAAGGGAAGAACATCCTGGATATTTCTCAAGCTGAAAGAAATTAAGAAAAAAATTCAAGCCTCAAATTGCAATACTGAAGAATTCTGTGGGTAAAATACTAAATGACACAGGAAAACATCAAAAGAAGATGGAAGGAATACACAGAGTCACTGTACCGAAAAGAATGGGTTGATGTTCAGCCATTTCCAGAGGTAGCATATGACGGAGAACTAAGGATGTCAAAGGAAGATGTCAAAGCTGCACTGAAGATGCTGGTGAAAAACAACGCTCCAAGAATTGATAGTATATCAACTGAGATGTTTCAGCAAATGAATGCAGTGCTGGAAGTGCTGGCAAGATAGTTGGAAGACAGCTGCTTAACCACTGCCTGGAAGAGACTCATACTTGTGCCTTTTCCAAAGAAAGATGATCCAGCTGACTCATCAGGCAGAACAAGACCAGTACCTCCCCCATGCATCAGTTAGTTTGTTGTACTGTATGGGCTTGTGGGTTGCTGTGAAGCTAGACGCTATGGCCCCAATATTCAAATAGCAGGGATACCCACAGTGGACAGGTGTCAGCTGAATTTCAAAGTAACACAGACTAGGAAGAAGGAAACAGTGGTCTACTTTTGAAAAGATTTAGCTAGTGAAAACTTTCCCAACGCCAGGGTGAGGCTGGTCTTGACAAGGTCAGCACACATGCAAAGCTGGGCTGCTAGTGCAAAGTGTTGACCAGTGACTGCAGGGAAATTAGTGCACACCATGTGGTGACGCACTGGTCCAGCGTGTATCTGACTCAAATGAGCACATCGAGGTTGCTGCACAGGCAGCAGCACCATGTGTCCTCACCTTCCTATACCTGTAGCACATAATGGAAGGGCTGCCATCACCCCTCTACCTTGCAGAACCTCTGTGATAGTGCTGGCCTTCACAGTGACACCTTCTATCGCCACCCCACAAATCTGTGTGAACAGGGTGCTAAGAAGACTTGCAGAAGGGACCTATTACCTAGTGTCAGGGGTAGAGGAGGGAACAAAGATGGTGTAAGTGTTGGGACTGGGGTTGGGATCAGGAAAGGCTGGGGGGCAGGTGACATCTATGCAAAATAACTCAATGGTAGCAAGTGATGGCAGTAAGGAATATGGACATAGTAATTCCTGGGGAGTAAAGTTGGCTGCTTGGCTACTCTCCAAAAGTTTGGAAGTTTGAGTCGACCCAGAGGCACCTTGAAAGAAAGAGCTAGTGGTCTGCTTCTGAAAAATTGGCCATTGAAAACCCTGTGAACTCAGTTCTACTCTGATATTCATGCAGTTGCCATGAGCTAGACTCACTTTCATGGCTTCTGGTTGATTGATTCATGGTAAAGGGAGCAGAGCCAGGACCCCAAATGGACTGGAGGAAAGACAAGTAGAGGGAGACAAGCAGAGACAGACACACAGACCCCAAGGGCAGACCCTGGGACACACCACCAAGCATAGTGTAGAGGCAGTGAGGTTTACCCTTGCCTAAATTTCCATTTTGGGGGGATAGACATTGCATAATGCTAACAAAATATGTACTACATGAAAAAGGCATCATCAATGAAATTGTTTGATTCCAAAAAAACCTGACCTAAAGTTTTTGTATAGAATGTGTGCACCTGCATTTTCTAATTTTAGAAAGGCCCCTTGAAATGTCCTCAGGATCTATTTTAGTTATCCTGTGCTCCTGTTACATAAATACCACAAGTAGATGGCTTTAACAGAGAAGTTTATTCTCTCACAGTCCAGTAGGCTAGAAGTCTGGATTTGGGGTGCTGGCTCCATGGAAAGGTATTCTCTTTCTGTTGACTCTGGAGGAAGTTCCTTGTGATGTGTCAGTCTTCCCTTGGACTAGAAGCATCTTAGCATAGGAATCCCAGGTCCAAAAGACTCGGTTTGCTCTCAGCATTGCTTTCTGTGTGGAAAGAGGTCTCTGTGTCTCTCTGTTTCCTTTCATATCTCAAAAGAGATTAGCTTAAGACACCATCTAACATTATAGATCTCATCAGTGTAACTGCCACTAATCCATCTCATTATATTATAGTGATAGAATTTACAACACAAAGTAAAATCACACTAAATGACAAAATAGTAGACAATTATACAATACTGAGAATCATGACCTAGCCAAAGTGACACATACTTTAAGGGGATACAATTCAGTTCGTGATAGGATCCTTGTTTATGCAGAAGTCAGCTTTAGGTAATTGGTTTCTAATTAGGTTGGGGAAGGGTTATGTAGCTGGGGTTCCATTGCTTGTTCTTTTTTTCCCCCTCTCTCTCTCTTTCCAGGGCCTGCAGTGGCTAGCATGAAGAGAATGTTTTTATAAAAGGACCAGCACTTATAGAATTTTTCTATTCCTAAAAGCTAGCTCTACTCTTGAAAAGCCCTAGTCACTTGCCTCCACTGCTGATTAGATGTATTTTCTTTTTATGTCACCATCACCACATTTTAGGCCTCTTAGTGACCTGGATTTTTTTGGAGTTGTTATAGGCCTCTTTGGCCTCCCCACCTATACGAGTTCCTATGTACATAGAAAACTCTATGGGGCCGTTGTACTCTGACATTTAAAGTTGCTATGGGTTTGAATTGACTTGAAGGAAGTGACTTTGGGTTATTGAAACCCTGACAGCATAGTGGTTAAGTGTTACCTCTGCTAACCAAAACATCAGCAGTTTGAGTCTGCCAGGTCCTCCTTGGAAACATTATGGAGCAGTTCTACTCTGTCCTATAGGGTTGCTATAAGTGACAGTGAATCAACAGCAGTGGGTTTGGATTTTTTTATTGTACGAAGAGAGTCCTGGTGGTGTAGTAATAAACTGGGGTGCTAATCAAAAGGATGACAGTTTGAACTAACAGCTGTTCTGCTCTGAAAGGAGAAGATGTGTAGTCTGCTTCCCCAAAGATTTACAACTTTGGAGAAAGGTGGGGCTAACATGGTCAAGTAATCCCTCTAACAACAAAGATCCAAAAATAACAAACGAACTGATTATATATGGCATTCTAGGAGCCCTGAACACCAAAGGGAAAGTTAAGCAATTGAACTGAGCAACAGGGAAGAAAAAGTAGGTCCAAAAGTACTTAGGACAGACTAGACCTGACCCAGCAGGAGTTGGTACCCTGCAGAGAGATCTGCATCTGCTAGTGGGGTGAGGAGAGCAATGGTGTTCAGAAAGCATCCTCCACAGCAGGAAAGACTTTGCATCAGAGAGGCCATTCATCCTTCCAGAATCAGTGAAAAATGGCATTCAGTCATCAAAAATTAAATAGCTTGTGATTGACCTACCATGCATGGATCTAAAACTTTCTTTCCAGGTAATCCTCTCTCCCTTTTAACAGTGTCTCCTCTCCCTTCTCTGCAGGGTACCTGTTTAGTAGACTGATGCATCCTCTAGGTCAGAAGTAGGACCCCATAAACAAGCCTTGAGCCATTTCCCCAGCATTGGATAAGGAACAATTTAACAAACAGAGGGAAAATAGTGTTAATCTGCTAGCTCCTCTGAGCTAAGAACTCAGGGTAGAAATAGTTGCTACGCCTAGGCACAGGCATAAGGAGTCCATAGATCTTGAATGCCTCACACCTCTGCATACAGCATTCAATACCATCATCCAGCTGCAAAATCTATCTTCCTACCTGACTTAAGAAACAGAACATGCTTTCCTTTCATACACTCACACATAGCCGTCAGTCCCAACTTTCTCAGCACATATACCAGATACCTGTTCCTGCACAATCACCCCTGCCCATCTAGGACTACAGGGAAGAGCCTGCACCACATACTTGGTGACTGACTACCAGGACACCTCAGCTCAAAACATGCAAGAAAAGTAAATGGACTGCTGGGCTCACACACCTAGTAAAAGCTCTAACCACCTGATGACAGGATGTTAGAGCTTCAGAGGCACCAGCAATCAAACTAGCTCACACAACCAGCCTATTTGGGCATTTCAAAACAAAACAAGAAGCTACAACACCATAAGTAAACATAACATAAATAAATACAACAACTTACTGATAGTTTCAGAGATAAGTCAATACCAGATTACATATAGAGGGAGATCATGATGGGTTCAGAAAGCTCCCTAAAGAAAGAATCAGATGACTTTCTAGATGAACAGAACTTGTAATTATCGGGGATAGAATATAAAATATTAAAATATAGAACTCTTCAAGAGATCAGGAAGATCAGACAAATCTTAGCAGAACATAGAAAACTGAACAGGTTATAAGAAACCATAGAAGACAGCAAGCAAAAATCTGGAAGATTAAGAAGAAAAGTACAGAATCAGATGACTCAATAAAAAATTAAAGGAACAGAATGGAGACAATGGAAGCCAGAATTAGTGACATGAAGATAAATCACTTGACACCAACATATTTGAGGAAAAATCAAATAAAAAGGATTTTAGAAAATGAAAAAACACTAGGAACTATGTGAGACCCTATCAAGAGGAATAATCTACAAGTGATTGGAGTACCAGAATAGGGGGAAATAACAGAAAATACACAAAGAATTGTTGAAGATTTGTTGACAGAAAATTTTCCTAATATCATGAAAGTATGTATCTATCTAAGATGTTCGATGAGCTCCACACAACCCAGATAAGGAAATCATAAAGATAAATCAAAGCTAAAATACTGAAACTAGGGAAACAAGGGATATCATTATGTAAAGATGACAACACTGTAACAAAAAAGAGGAATTAAAAAAGCATAGTCATAGATCTTTCATATGGACAGCAAAACAAAGTGATATAAAGATTTAAATTTGCAACAATATTAAGGTAACCACAAAGGAAACTAACAATCCTACAGATTGAAATAAAAAACAAGAAAAATACAAAGTCTCAGCAAATAATAAATCATCAAAAATGAAAAAGATGAAAAGGAAACACAAAAAGAAAAATGACTCAGCATGGAGAATTAAGCGGAACAACAAAATGTCAACAATGCATGAAAAGATGTCAAATGACAGCACTAAACTCATATCTGTCAGTAACTACATTGATTGTAAATGAATTAAATGCACCAATAAAGAGACAGAGCATGGCAGAGGGATTGAAAAAAAAGCACAATCTGTCTATATGCTGCCTACAAAAGTACTGTAGACTTCAGTACACAAACTAAAATTCAAAGAATAAAAAATATATATCTAAACCAAACAACATTCATAAAAAAGCAGGAGTGGCAATATTAATTTCTAATAACAAACTTTAAAGTAAAATCCACCATAATGGGTAAGGAAGGACATTATATAATGATTAAAGGGTCACAATACCAGGAGAACATAACCACATTAAACATTTATGCATGCACTGATAGAGCTTCTAACTAAATCATATGAAATTTGACAGCATTGAAAAGAGAAAAAAGCTCTACAATAATAGTAGGAAATTTCAACATACCACTTTTGGTAAAAAGTGTAACATCAAGAAAGAAGCTCAGTAAAGACATGGAAGATCTAAATTCACAATCAACCAAGATGATCTCAGAGACATGTACAGAACATTCCACCCAAGAGCATCCAACTATATTTTCTTCTGCAACACACATGGAACATTTTCCAGAATAGCCCACAAAGCAAACCTTACCAAATTCCAAGGCATTTCATATTCCAAAGCATCTTTTCAGACCATAAAGCCATAACAGTAGAAATCAATAGGGGAAAAGACAAGGGTAAAAAGAATTCAAACACATGGGAACTGAACAACACCTTGCTCAAAAGCTACTGGGTTATAGAAGAAATCAAGGATGGAATAAAGAAATTCACAGAATCAAGTGAGAATGATTCCTACCAGAATCTTTGGAACACAGCAGAAGCTATGCTCAGTGATCAATTTATTTCGGTGAATGCACGTATCCAAAAAGAAGAAAGGGCCCAAATCAAAACATTAACCCTACAACTTGAATAGAAAGACAACAGTAAAAGAAGCCCTTGGGCACTGGAAGAAAGCAATTAATAAAAATTAAAGCAGAACTAAATGACCTAGAGACTAGAAAAATGATTGAAAGAGTTAACAAGACCAACAGTTAGTTCTTTGAAAAGGTAAAGAAAATCTATGAACTACTAACCAGACTGACAAAAGAAAATCAGGAAAGAAAGCAAATAACCTAAATTAGAAATGAGATAGGCAACATCAAAACATAGCAAACCAAAACTAAAAATAAAACTGTGCCAGAACACTATGAGAAATTGGACTCTAACAAATTTGGAAACCTAGAAGAAATTGACAGATTTCTAGAAACACACTACCTACCTAAACTAACACAAACAGAAGTAGAACAATTAAGTAAACCAAGAACAAAAGAGCTTGAAAAGGTAATTTTAAAAACTCCCAACAACAAAAGAAAACCCTGGCCCTGATGGCTTCACTAGAGAATTTCTACCAAGCTTTCAGGGAAGAGGTAACGACACTATTATTAAAGGTGGTTCAGAGCTCAGAAAAGGACGGAATACTCTCAAACTCATTCTATGAGTTCAGCATAGCCCTCATACCAAAACTAGGTAAAGATACCACAGAAAAGAACAACTACACACCAATATCTCTCATGAACTTAGATGCAAAAACCCTCGAAAAAATTCTAGCCAATAGAATTCAACAACACATAGAAAGAATAATTCATCATGACCAAGCAGGAGTCAAACTAGGGATGCAGGGATGGGTCAGCATTGGAAAAACAATCAGTGTAATCAACTACACAAAAAACCCAAAGGCAAGAACCACTTGACTTTATCAACTGATGCACAACAGCCATTTGACAAAGTATAGCATGCTTTCTTGTTAAGAAACTCTTGGCAAAATAGGAATAGAGGAGAAGTTCCTCAGTACAATAAAGGGCATTTATACAAAACCAATGGCGAATATCATGCTAAATGGAGAATCTGAAATCATTTCCCTGGAGAACAGGAACCAGACAAGTATACCCTTTGTTTCCACTTCTATTTGACATCGTGCTGGAGGTTCTAGCCAGAGCAATCAGCTAGAAAAAGAAATAAAGGATATCCAAACTGGTAAGAAAGAAAGAAATGTATCTCTGTTTGCAGAAAATACAATCTTATACACATAAACCCCTAAAGAATCCACAAACACACAAGCACACACACACGAACACACACACACACACACACACACACCGAAAAAAAACCTTCCAGAGTTAACTGAAAGTTCAGCAAGGTATCAGGATACAAGATAAACATAAAACAATTAGCTAGATTCTTCTACAGCAACAGAGAACATCAAAAAGGAAGTCACTGAATAAATATCATTTACAAAAGTCCTCAAGAAGATAAAATACTTAGGAATAAATCTAACCAGACACATAAAAGACTTGTACAAAGAAAGCTATAACACACTACTGCAAGAAACCAGACAAGACCTACATAAATAGACGTATCTACCTTGCTCATGGGTAGGAAAACTCAAAATTGTGAAAATAATTATTCTACCCAAAGCAATCTACAGATACAGTACAATTCTGATGTAAATTCCAGTGACTTTTTTTGATGAGTTGGAGAAACAAATCACCAACTTCAAACAGAAAGGGAAGAAGCCCCAGGTAAGTAAAGCATCACTGAAGAACAACAACAACGTAGGAGGCCTCACACTACCTGACTTCAGAACCCCTGAGCCCACCATGATACTCAAAACAGACTGGTATTGATACAGTAACAGATACACAGACCAATGGAACAATATTGAGAATCCAGGCACACAAATCATCCACCACTGAGCAGCTAATATTTGACAGAGGCTCAAAATCTATTAATTGGGGAAAAGACTATCTCTTTAACAAATGGTGTTGACATAACTCTCTATCCATCTGCAAAAAAAAGGGAAACAAGACTCATACCTCACACCATACACAAAAATTAACACAAAATGGATCAAAGACATAATATGAAATCTGAAATGATAAAGATCAAGGAAGAAAAATGTAAGGGTGACACTGGGAGCCCTAATACACAGTGTAAGTAGAATATAGAACATTACAAACAATGCACAAACACTGGAAGAGAAAATAAATTTAGATAACTGAGAACTCCTAAAAATAAGACACCTACACTCATCCAGATATTTCTCTAAAAGAAAAAAACGACTACCTACAGACTGGGAAAAAATCTCAGGCTGCAATAAACCCAGTCAGCATCTAATCTCTAAAATCTACAAGATATCACAAAACCTCAACAACAAAAAGAAATGCCAGCCAAGTGCCATCAAGTCTCATCCAACTCATATAACTGAATTAAAAAATGGGCAAAGGATGTGAACAGGCACTTTACCAAAGAAGACATTTGTATGGCAAATAGGTACGTGAGGAAATGCTCACGATCATTAGCCATTAGAGAAATGCAAACCAAAATTATAGTGAGATGCTATCTCACCCCAACAAGGCTGATATTGGTCCCCAAAACACACACAAAAAATAAATGGTGGAGAGACTGGAACACTTATACACTGATGGTGAGAATATAAAATGGTGTAACTCCTTTGGAAATCGATTTGGTACTTTCTTAAAAAGCTAGAAATACCATACAACCCAGCAATCCCACTCCTTGAAATAATATATCCTAGAGAAACAAGAGTTACCACACAAATAGATAACATGCACACCAATGTTCGTCATTGTAGCACTGTTCACAATAGCAAAAAGATGAAATCAAGCTAGGTGCCTATCAGTGGATTACTGGATAAACTATAGTATGTTCACCCAATGGAATATTATGCAATGATAAAGAACAATGATGAATTTGGAAAGCATAACATGGAAGAATCTGGAAGGCATTATGCTGAGTGAAATTAGTCACAAAAGAACAAATAGAGTCTAAGACCACTATTATAAAAACTCAAGAAAAAGTTTAAACACAAAAGAATACATTATTTGATGTTTACAAGCATGAGGAGGGAAGGAGAGGAGTATCTGCTTATTAGATTGTAGACAAGAATTGTTTTAAATGAATCGAGGGACAATACACAGTGGAGGAGACATCAGCACAACTGGACTAAACCAAAAGCTAAGAACTTTTCTAAATACAACCAAACACTTCAAGGGACAGAGTAGCAGGGGCAGTGGTTTTGGGACCATGGTTTCAAGGAACCTCTAGTTCAATTGGTATAACAAGGTGTATTAAGACTATCTTCTACATCTCACTTTGGTGAGTGGTATTTGAAATCTTAAAAGCTACCAAGCTGCCATCTAAGCAGTATCAATTGGTTTCAATCGACATAGAACAAAAGATAATGAAGAGCATCAAAGGCCCAAGTGACAGGAAGGGCCACATAGAGACTACATCAGCATGAGACTGGAAGAACTAGCTAGTGCTTGGCTACCACCAGTGACTGCCTTTACAGGGAACTCAACAAAGATTCCCTGATGGAATGGGAGAAAAGTGGGGTGCAGGAGTGGGAGAAAAGTGGGGTGCGGAACTGGAACTCTAATAAAAAGACCAGATCAAGAATCTCCTAGGCTAAGGGAAGATTGGTGAGAAGAACTACTCTCAGAGCTGACAGAGAAAGAAATTCTTAAGCTAAAGCTGGCACCCTGAATTTAGACTTCTAGCCTACTAAACTGTGAGAGAATGGACTTCTGTTAATAGAAGTCTTCCACTTGTGGTGTTTCTGCTATAGCAGCACTAGATAACTAAGACTCTATGTATATTTCTCACAAAGTTGAGATCTTGCAGGTTATGCAATTGAGTGTCCTGCTCTTATTTAACATTATAAATATTGAACTATCACTGAAAGTACTCTGAAAATATGATTTTGGTGGCTGAGTTATATTGTATCGTATGGCTATACCACAACTTATTTACCAGCTCCCTATTGTTGGATATGTAAGTCATTTCCAGTTTTTCATTATTATGACTACATTGTAGTAAATATCATAGTACATTGTCTGAATTTTTAACTCAGAATAAGGTCTCAACCATGGATGTAAGACAGATTCATTAGATGTGATTTTAAATGTCTGAAATAACCTGGAAGATTCTGCCCAGCAAAAAATGTGTAGACTCATGACCAGCAGAGGGAAAATGTGGAACAGAATTTCAAATTTGCAAGGATTCCAGACTTTCTGAAGCCATGGAGCCTGGATCAACCCCTAAAACTATTGCCCTGAGAAAATCTCGAAACTTTAAAGCAAAAAAACCCCTGAAGTCTTAAAACCAAACAATTGTGTAACTTAATTAGAAAAGATTAGATGAAACTTAGGGGACAGTAAGTACTAATGGGGGAGAAACAACTTAGAAAGAAGAGTGAGAATGGTGCACAACTGAAAGAATGTGTTCAATGTCAATCAATGTCACCGAACTGTACATGCAGAAACTTGAACTAGTGCATGTTCTGCTACATATGTGGTCAACAACAAAAAGTAAATTGTGCATATAAAAAAGAATGCTGTTCCCACAGGAGCGGGTGCCTACATCGACTTGGGACCGGAAGAACCGGATGGTGCCCGGCCACCACCAGTGATAGCCACGATGGAGCTCACAGAGAGGAGCCTCACTGGCAACACAAGAATAAAAAGAGGTGCATCATGAGATCTCCACTAAAAGACCTCAATTGATGGTCCAGCGGTTTTGGGGTTCCTCTGAGAGCATGCCCCCCTGCCCTGATGCTGCCCTTTCCCATAAATTATAACAAAGGTCCACTCTTTGGACAGGAATGGATTGGACTTGGCAATGCAGAGTAACCATATATTGGAAGCACTTTATGGTTCTATACATCTATAGGATATCATCTTGCTGACCTCTGGCTGGAGGAAGGGGAGTGGACAGAGAGGAGAGGAAAGGAGACTGTTGGGAGGATGAGACATGTATGGAGCAGAGAGGAATAGTGTGCAGTCACCGGACAGGGAGAGCAGTGGAAGCTGCATATAGGGGGGCATGTAAATTTATATGTGAATGTACATTTTCACTCAGTTATGTTAAATAAAAATAAAAATTAAAAAAAAAAGAATGCTGTTCTATTTAGCGATTTATAGCGTATTTCTTCTTTGCATGATTGGAACACCATTTTCTAAATCACTGACTACTTAGTGATCTAAATAGAACAAGTCACTGGTAAAACAAAGTGACTCTAAAAACCTTATCAATACCAGGGCAAATATTTATTTTTAGTCCCTAGAGACAAGTCTGTTTTGTGGATAATAGGGACAGTCAACTGATTTCATTTCCTATTTTGGTAGAGTCTGGTATGTTTCAGGAGAGGAAGGAGGAAGATATATGTCTGGGAAGGCAGATAAAATCTTAGAGACCATTAGAGATTCCAGATGTTTCTAGTTAATTTTTTTTCTTCTTCTTTAATTTAATCAACATCATGTGTTAGGTACTTTTCTGAGAGTTTTGCAGATATTAAATCATTTAGTTCTATCAAGCCTGTGAGGCAGGTACTATTATTACCTTCATTTTACAGATGAGCAAAGGGAGTCACAGAGACATTAAGTAACTAGCCTAAGGTCGGTCATACATAGATCTTGTAAGAGGTAGAACTAAGATTTGAACCCAGGTAGTCTGGGATTATATGCAGAAATTAGGATGTCTGGAAAATACACAAACACTATCATCAAAGACCATCAAGGCAATATGTATTTTTCCCGCTATTCTGTGTAATCCAAGTGTCAATATGCTTCATGCCCCCGCTCTCTCAGCCTTTAACATTGTAAAAACTGGCTCAGACTCTTGTGAATATTGTGGTGTCTTCCCCAGCATTTACACACCCCCTTCCTTCTGTGTAGAAGCTGTTGATTTAAGACAGGCTGACTCCACCTGCCCGCAGAGAAGGAAGGGAAGAGAAAGTTTTCCCGTGGAGCAAATTCGGACTTTTAGCTTCCTGTACTGTGAGAGAATAAATTTCTCTTTGCTGGAGCCATCCACTTGTGGTATTTCTGTTATAGCAGCAGTAGATAATCATGACACTATCTTTCTTAGACTTACCTTGCCAAAGAGGCAGTAGCACCAGGCGGAACATGTGGCACATGCTTAATGAAAGTCAGTGGAGGTGGTTATACACCAAGCAGAACAGCAAACTGTGTAAGAGTCTATTCTTAGAAGTCTGTCTGCTACTCCACCAGTCTGGTTCTTTTCCCCTGGGGATACCAGTTTCCACTATCATCCTTAAAGCCCCCTCCTGCGACCCCAACTTTTTTGCATTTTCATTATTTCCCTCTATGAAATCTAAGAAGGTCAAGCCTCTCCTCCTGCAAGTCTCCTGAACATCTAATCCAATCGGGTGTCTTCTTGACACATCAGAAAATTTGAGGACATATTCAAGAGAATATAGTAGTAGTGGTATTTGAACCCATGTGTTTAGACTCCAAAGCCATATTCAAGCTCTTGCAACACACCGTGTTTCATCTCTTTACAAGTTGAACTGTGGTCTCCGAAAGATATCACAATGTCTAAAATTGAATTCACTGCTGTTGAGTCAATTCCAACTCATAGTGAGCCTATAGGACGGGGTGGAACTGCCCCCATAGAGTTTCCAAGGAACAGCTGGTAGATTCAGATTGCTGACTTTTTGGTTAGAAGCCTAAGTGCTTAACCACTGCACCACCAAGACTTCATGGGCATGTCCAGGGATGGATTAACCAGTAAGCATGATATGTACTGGTTTGCACTGAGCTAGGTACAGGCTCAACTGTATTTACTTGGTAATCATTGATTAATAATTTCACGTGGGTTTCACTACGTCTTTGCTGTGGTGAGGCACAGGTGAAACTGCACCCTGCAGGCTGATGGGAAGGCACATATCTCGCCTGTAGGATAATTAGACCCTCTCCACATCCAAACCCATTCTAGAACTTGTGAATGTGAGCTTATTTTGGAAAAGGAGTTTTTGTAGATGTAATTAAATTAGGTATCTTGAAATGAGATTATTTGGGGTTATCTAAGTGAACCTTAAATCCAATAACCAGTGTATTTGTAAAAGACAGAAAGATATTTCATCTACACTGAGACCAGTAGAGCCAGATGGTATCACTACCAACCATTCTGATCCCGATAAAATGGGGAAAATACTAGAACAGAACTCAAATTTTTAAAATGTCCAGACTCACTGGACTGGTTGAGACTAGAAAGTCTTAAAATGAAGTTATCCCTTGATGTCACATTTTAGTTAAATATCAGATTGACTCATAAAATAAAGAATACCACCCATGAGGAGTATCGTCTTTTAAAAAAGATTCACATGAGACCAAATCATCAAAAATTACTCAAAAGCAAAATGAGAGAGTAAGGGGGCAGGGAAACTAGAGTACTGGAATTGGTACCAACATAGAATGAATGAGAGTAATGACATATTGGAAAAATGTAACCAATATCCTTGCCACCAGCCTGGTCTATGCATTTAGTCTTATTTTGTTTTATGGGCCTGAATGGTCAGCAGTTCAATTCCACCAGGTACTCCTTGGATACTCTATGGGGCAGTTCTACTCTGTCCTATAGGGGTGCTATGAGTCAGAATTGACTCAATAGCGGTTGGTTTGGGTTTTTGGTCTTTGACTTAAGATAGGACCTTAGGAGTGACTTCGTTAGTGACCTAAAAGGCTGTCTGGGCCCATAGTCTAAAGGGTTTCTCCAGTCACTGTCAGTCTGGGACCCTCTGTTGTGATCCCTGTTAGAGCAGTCAATGGTAGTAGCCAGGTACTATCTAGCTGTGTTGGACTCGGTCTGGTGGAGGCTGTGGTAGTTGTGGTCCATTAATCTTTCCCTTGTGTCTTGGTTTTCTTCATTCTCCCTTGCTCCAGATGGGATATAACCAGTCGAGTATCTTAGATGGCTGCTCACAAGCTTTTAAGACTATAGACGTTACTCATCAAAGTAGGATTGTAGAGCGTTTTCCTTATAAACTGTGTTGTGCCAATTGAGTTTGATGTTCCCAAAGACCACAGCAGCTGCGCTGTTAACCAGTGTACCACCAGGGCTCCTTAAACTTTCATCTTCAACACAATAAAATATGTGTTGTAATTTCAGAGAGATTGAGAAGGGGAGAAGATGGACACAGAGAGTAGGCCATGTGAAGACAGAGGCAGAGGCTGGACTTATACTTCTGTAACCGGAAGAATGCCAGAAGCCGGAACAGGAAGGAAATAGCCTCTTTAGAGACTTCAGAGGGAGCAGGACCCTGCTGAAAAACTTGATCTGGGACTTCTAGCCACCAGAACTGTGAGAGAATATATTTCTGCTGTTTTAAGCCCCCTAGTTTGTGATAATTTGTTATGGTACCCTTAGAAAACTAGTACAATTTTTTAAATCCTATATCTTCAACTAGCACAGTGTCTGGCACATGTTTGCTGTTTTGAGTGAATTGGTTAATGGATGAATGCATGAAGATGATAAAACAAAAGCATTATAACTTTTTAAAAGTAACTTGGATTGAACATTATAAAATTTTAGTTGTTGATAATTTTCCAGTTTGAGAGTTATCTTGGAAGAGAAATAATATTTGTGGAGTTTCTGCTGTGTACTAGACACCAAGATAACTTTCATTCATAAATTATATCAGTGGGAAGAAGTGTTATAAATTATAATGGCAAAAGCAAGATCTTTGAAGTCAAGTCTTAGCTGATTTTACTCGTCGTGAGACCTTCAGCAAATCACTGCTTAGACTCTTGTCTTAGACTGGATTCTCTAGAGAAGCAAAACCAGTACTATATAGAAATATACATAGGAAGAGTTTTCTATAACGGAAACAGCTCACATAATTGTCAAGTCTGAAACATCCCAAACCCTGGATCAGGATACAAGCCTCACACAGCTATGGAAGCTGTTGAACCTGAGGTCGGCTGGTCAGAGCAGGGTTCCCATTCACAGGATGTGAAGGTCTGGGAAACCCAAGAGGGCAGGCAAGACTGCACAGTGTCTCCTGATTCACTTAGCTGCAGGAGCTGGCAAACCCATGATCTACAGGTCAGGGAACAGGACTCTTACTCACAGGCTGTAAAGACTGACAAATCCTAGGAGCTGCTAGCTCAAGTCCCAAGGACTGGAGGTCAGAGGACAAGAGTGGGACGGCTGCTGGATCCAGAAGCCGAAACCTTGGCAAAGTGAGCAGGCAGGAATTACACAGAGGAAGGTGGAGAGATGAAGGCTGAGGTGAGCCACGACAGGCCCTGACCCTGCCAGTATCACACTGCGTTCCATCACGGCAGTGGTCATAACGTGGTACAACTGCCAAAGCTCTGAGAACCATGGCCCCGCAAAGGTGACACCCAGTCTTAACCCCATCACAACTCTCTTGACCAAAATTTGCTATCCAACTAGAAGAAAAATGATTCCTTTCTCCCTGCCTTGTTTAAGGATTAAACAAGATAATGTATAAAAAAGCTGAGTACAGTACCTCAACACATAGAAAATTTCAACAAACAATAGTTATTACGAGTGTAACATGGTGATGCATAGACAGAGAGTGCTGGAATTACAAACTAAGGCCCTTGCCTAAGAGTAAGAGGTGCTTGGTGCCTCACGTTCCTTGGAAACCCTGTGAGGCAGTTCTACTCTTTCCTCTAGGGGGCTTTGTTTTTGGTTTGTTTTTGGTTTAAGTACCCCCTGTTAGAAGTTCAAAGAACTACGGAATTTGAGGACAACTAGCTTCCTGCAGAAACCCTATTGGCACAATGATTAAAAGCTTGGCTTTTACCAGCAGGTCAGCAGTTAAAACCCACCAGCTGCCCATTAGAAACCCTAGGAGGCAGCTCTGCTCTGTCCTGTAGGGTTGCTATGAGTCTGAACCAACTCAATGGCAACAAGTTTGGCTTTTTTGGTTTTGGCCTCTGCAGCACTTTGCTAAGAAACTCCAAATTCAGTTCCACAGTCCCAGCTTCCCCTCCCGCCTGTCTTCTCTAAGTGGTCTGGAAGTACAGAAAGAGGTCTTTGTGTGTGTGCTAAGAGTGGCTTTGTCCTATTCTCATGTTTCTGCGTGGTAGAGAATCAAGCAAAAGGATGTAAAATCTACTCCTAAAGAGGGGGCCACCTGTACTGAGCCCCTACCTATACAAATTTGGGAGCAACAGTTTTCCGTCCCATCACTCATCTGTCATTTTTTTGTACTGCGGTGGCTGGCGTATTGCTATAAAGCCACCAGCACTTCAAATACCAGCACAGTCACCTGTGACGGGAAAGTTTCAGCACAGCTTGCAGATCAAGAGTAGGAAGAAAACCTAGTAATCTTCTTCCAAAAACCTTCCGGATTACAACAGAATAGTGCCCAATGTGGAGCCCCTTAAGTTGGACGGCACTCAGCAACGGATTCCAGCACACCAGCGATCATAAAGATGGTGCAGGGCTTAACGTCACCCTAAGTCGAAACAGATTCAACAGCAACTAACAACACCAAAATTATTTGATATGGGAAGATTGCCAGCAGAGGCTCTAACACTGCTAGAGCATACAGAAAGGGGATGGAGAGAGAGATGAGGGAGCTGGGAAGGCAGGGTCCTCCTTCCAAACTTGGGTATGCCAGGAATCCTGGGGATCTTAGGTGCCAACTGGGCCCTGTAGAAGGTGACATGGCTTTAGCTATCTTGCCAATATTTCTCTGAAAGTGTGCCTACTGAGGGAGGGAACCAACAGCACCAGCTGTTGGTTACTTCTTTGCAGCAAGATGTGTTGGACAAGGTGAAACCTAATCGACACACCAGGGAGGGGGCAAGAGGAAGACCTTCCTAGGGCCTTCCAAAGAACCAACATATGTGCACTTCACAGAAATGCTCGTATTTGGATGCCTGTTATAACTGGGAACAAATGGCCTAGTGGTGTCAAATGGAAGAGCTGTGGTGACCAACAGAGGGGATTACAAACTTAGAACAGGCAGCAAAGTGAGATGATATCTGTCTCCTCCCCTACCCCAACACCAAAGCAGTGCATGCTGGGAAGGGGGAGGTTTGGGTAGAAAAAGAAGCTAGGCCACCCTCCAAGACTTTAGTAGCAGTCTCAACCCTGGCTGCACATTACAATCACCTGGGAGGACTTAAAACAGAAAAAATCTTATGTACCTAGATAGTCTGATTTGACCCCACTTGAGTGGAAACAGGGCATTGCAGTATTTAATGAGCAGCCAGGGTGGAAACAAGTCACTTCTCTAAAGCCAGAGGAATAGTCTGCACTTGAGGAAGGGTGTAGAATTACCAGATTTAATAAATATAATAAAGATACTATATGAGACATACTTACACTAAAAATTATTTGTTCCTTTAAAATGCTAATTTCATTGGACATACTATAGTTTATCTGCCAGTAATAGGAGGGCAGCAAACATTTGAAATCGATAAGAAATTGAAAGTTTTCAGTGAACAGGCTTGAGTCATAAGTACTGAAAAGGTAGCTGTTGAGCAGCAGAAGCAGACTGAAAAGTTGTGGTATTGAGTTGATAGGTCATTGCCAAGCCAAGTGGGCTTATACCCAGCGAGAAATGGGGATTTGACATAAGCACAGTTTGGGAGCAGTTACAGAATACAGAAAAACACTTCATGGTTTTGTCACATTGAGTTGAGAATCCCAATAAACCAGTTACACTGTTACAATCAGCAAGCTTGCCTGAGAGATGAACAGATCAGAGCCTAAGGTTTATGTTTGCATAAGATTAGCACAGCTGGTAATTGACAGAGGCAGAATTGCAGTGCGAATCTATTTGACTCAAAAGTCTATTGGTCTTTCTACTATACCACAGTGACTTTCAGAAGTTTCCTTTAATGTGACTAGACTGTCTGTCTAAAACAATGCTCTCTGTCAGAATGGTGTTACTCAAACCAAAAATTGGTGTTGAGTCAATTCTGACTCGTAGTGAACCTATGGGACAGAACAGAACTGCCTCATAGAGTTTCCAAGGAATACCTGGTGGGTTTGAACTGTCAACTTTCTGGTTAGCAGCTGTAGCACTTAACCACTATGGCACCAGGTTAACTGCCATCCACCTGACTCCCATTCGTGCTGACCTTACATACAAAAAAACAAAACATTGCTCAGTTCTGCTACAGTCTCATAAGTGCCTGCATGTTGGAGTCTGCTGTTTTGGCTGCTGGGCCGATCTGAGTCACCAAAGGTCTCCCATGCCCTAACTGGCCTTTTGCTTTATCAAACATGAAGTTTTTCTCTAGTGATTGATTTTTCCTGATGGTGTGTCTAAAGCAAGTGAGTTGGGCCATATTCTGTTGTGATCCATAAAATTTTCATTGCCTAATTTTTGGAAGTAGATCTCCAGGCCTTTCTTCCTAGTCTATCATGGTCTGGAAGCTCCAGTGAAACCTGTGCACCGTGAGTGACTCTGTTGGTATTTGAAATGACCAGGGGCGTGGCTTCCAGCGTTGTAGCAACATACAGGTCACCCTAGCATGACAAACTGTTCCACGGGTGGTGATGCTACCAGAGTAGGTGAGGGTAGTCCACCCTCCCAGAAGGCAGAGGGCTGGCCTGGGGTCCTATGCAATACCACCCAGCAGAGCAGACGGCAGTAGAGCCCATGGCGTGTACGTGTCGGGGGTCCTCCCTGACGTCGTGTGGGTCAGCGAGGAGCAGTGCCAAGCAGGAGACACTTGTTCTCTCAGTTGCTGAGCAGCCAAATGGCGATCGCTGCTTGAATGTTTATTGTGCGGCAATTTCTGCTGCTCCGTTGTGATGTTTGCTGCTTATGAATCTGTATTTTAATTAAATGTCATCTCACTGTGCCTGTACTTCTTGTGCTTGAGCCCCGGGGCTGTTTTAGTAAAGGGTACAGTTTTTTCGATCTAGTGTAGAAAATAAACAAAACCACCTGTTCTGCAAGACTGGGTGCTGGCAAGCTCCAAGCTCTCCCCACAGAGTCTGCAGGGGAAGGTCTGGAGGGGGCTCCAGCAGGGCAGGGGGAGAATGACCACGCGGAGGAGAGACTCCCTGGCTTTGTTCAACAGTAATTCAGTCTCAGGGACTCCTGGCCTTTGGCTTTGAGGGGTGAGTTGGAATCGACTTGATGGCAGTGGGTTTGGTTTTGGGTTTTTCCCTCATTTCTGCCGCACCTGAGCACCATGTGTGCCAGCCTGCATCCTGGGAATTTTAGATGCAGGATAAGGATAAGGAATGAGTACACAGAGAACAAATTAGAAATGTAGGAGAGAATAAAGAGGGGAGCTCAATGGACGAAGGCTGGTAGGCTGGCACTGCAAGGAGCACTTTTGGTAGAGTTGAAAATCAAGTTCACAATTGGTTTAGGCTATGAGAGAAAGGGTATTTTAAGATGTGTTGATGTGGAGTAGGAATTGGATCTCTTAATGTTTTTCAAGAGATGCATGTGAGCACTGGGGTTTATTTGTAATAACTTTTAACTTGTAGCCTTTGGTAGGAGTCCTTGCTACCTAAACTAGGCCCCAAGAGCCCTGAGCTTTATTTGGGTTGTGTACACATGCAGTCGTCCTGTCCCCCAGACAGGAGACAGATAGGAGCACCTCACCCACCTACCCTTGAGCCCTGCTCTTCTCCTGACTAGGATTCCTGTAAAGCCCATGATACTCAGAAGGACCAAGTTCTCCTGGGTCAAGTGAGAGGCAGGATGGAAGGCATGCTTGGTGATATGTCCTGGATCTACATCCTTTCAGGACAGTTCTGGCCTGAGCATCCTCCAGGACAGGACCCACCAGCAACATTAGAGTATGAGTTCTGGGTGTGCCCTTGTTATTACCTGTCTCTTGAGTGAACCCCAGTTCCTGGGGACCCCATGTACAACAGAATGAAATGCTACCTGGTCCTCTCGACATCCTCATGGTCAGTTCTGGATCAGACCATTGTGATCCACAGGCTTTTCGTTGAAAGTAGATCACCAAGTCTGTCTTCGCAGCGCATCTTAGTCTAGAAGCCCTGATGCATCAGAGCAGTGTGCAAGCCTCCACTGACAGGTAGTGGCTGCACACGAGGTGTGATGGCTGGGAGTCAAATTCAGGTCTCCTGCATGGAAGGTGAGGGTTTGGGGTTTACCCAGAACTCGAGGAATATTTCCCAGGCAAGCTGAAATACTAATGGCTTCCAAATCCTCTCTGAAATTTCTCATCTCTTTGTCTTCTGAAAAGTCCACCCCACTTTGTTCCCCCAGGCCTCTCCTCCTCTCCCCTCAAATAACCAGATGCATTTCAACTTCTTCCATGCCTTTCTAATGACACGGAATTATCTACACATGCATAAGTGTATCTCTATACATAAATATAGAAACTGCTAGTGTAATAGTTAAGGACTATGGCTGCTAACCAAAAGGCTGGCAGTTCAAATCCACCAGATGCTCCTTGAAAACTCTATGGGGCAATTCTACTCTGTCCTATAAGGTCACTGTGGTTCGGAATTGACTTGATGGCAATGGGTTTGGTTTGGGTTATATATAAATATAGCCACATATTTAGGATTTGGGGAGGTTCATTATTTGCTTTAGAAAAATTGGATCATACATTTTCTGTGTCTTCTCTTTATCTCTAAAAATATCTCACGGAAATTATTATTTGTTATTGGCTACAGAATAATCTATGATGAGACTCAAATTTTATCCAATCATTTTTCTATTGATGAGTTCTTCCTTTAAGTTTCCGTCCAATAAAGCTGTAAGTATTCTTGTTCATATTTGTTTAGTACTGGTACTTCTACTTATGTTAAATGGATTCTCAAGGTTGAAACATATGTGTATTTTTAAATTTATTAGAAATGCCCAGATCACTTTCAAAAGGACTGAAACATGTATTTTTAGCTGCAAACTTTGAAGAGTATTCTTTATCCACATCCCTATCCACAAGTGTTGATAACACCCTTGTCTTAATTTTTTCCATTCTGATCATCACACACTGATACTTCATTGCAAATTTAATTTGCAGTTTGCTGGTTACCAGTAAGCTTGAGCATCTTTTCAACTGCCAGTTGGACATTCAGATGTTCTTTTCTGTGAATGATCTCTTGATAGTCTTTGCCCATCTTTCTGCTGGTTTATTTAATTCCTTTTGTCAGTTTATAAGAACTCTTTTTGTATTAACAATGTGTATCATTTGTCTGTTACTTGTACCACAACTATTTTTTTCACTCTATCACTTATTATCTTTCCTAAGCATTATCAATTTTAATGAATACATGTCTGCCCCCTCAAGACGTTCTGAATTTCTTATTCTAAGAAAAGAGGTCTCCCCAACCCACAGTCACCAACATTTTTCCTAAGGTATTTGTTGCTTTATTTTGACTCGATGGCACTTGGCTTGGCAAAAAGTCTCTACTATGTCTAGAATGTGTTCTTATACACATGGCGCAAGAAGAGGTATAATTTTTTCTTCCAGAAGATAGTAGGTTGAGCTAGTATCATCCTCTCCCCACTGCTTCTGTGATTTGACCCTACTAACGTCAGTTTCCATTAGTACTTAAACTAGCTCAAACCAGATTTGGTCCATCCTCCATGGCCAGTTATGACCTCAGCAGAAAACACATTGGCAACAGGTGGAATGAATCAGAAGGAAAATCACCACCTAGATCCTGTTCCAAAGAGAGAGGTATGACAAGAATCATGTCACCTTCTGTTTCCTGGTTGCCTTCCAGAATTTTCCTTCCCCAGTATTCTTATGCGGCTGCCATCTTGCTGCCCAAATAACATGTGAGCCCTGTTTCCCCTCGGCTCAGAGAGCTGGCTGTTGGAAACTATCTCTTGGCTACTTGTTCTGAACATTGTAACAGACACACTTTGTTTTTCTCAAAGACTGGAGTCCAGACTATTGGCAGGTTATCAAACAAGAACCGACCTTCCTGGGTTCAGTCACAATTTGAACTACTAACTGTGTCACGTATTACATGCTGGGATGTGTTTTTTCGTTTTCTGATCTGTTTCACTCTGTTGGTCTGTTCCTGGCCTGGACTAACACACAGTGATTTGATTACTATGGCTTTTTAATCTGATACCAATAATAACCCTCTTTCACTGTTATCCCTTTTCATATATATTTTTTTCGTTTCTAGGTATTTCTTCCTGCATGTAAATTTTAAGTACATTTTACATAGTTAAAACATCTAACTTGTTGGAGGCCAGGGACTTTGTGTCATGTTCCCCTATCAGGGCAGTCACTGTGGTAGCCAGTTACCATCTGGTTCTTCTGCACTCGTGCTGACGTAGTTCTGGTTTATGTGACCCTTTCTGTCTCTTGGACTCATATTTTCCTTATGTCTTTGGTGTTCTTCATTCTTCTTTGCTCCAGGTGGGTTGGGAAAAATTGCTGCTTCTCGTATGGCTGTTTGCTAGCTTGTAAGACCCCACATACCACTCACCAAAGTAGGATACAGAGCATTTTATTAATAAACTTTGTTATGCCAGTTGACCTGGATGTCTTCTGAATCAATGTTTTATAGATTTTGTCCCTAAAATCAATAAGGTGACTTTTCTCATCACATGTCTTAATTATCCAGTGCCACTGTAACAGCAATACCACAAAGTAGATGACGTCAACAAACAAATTTATTTTCTCACAATTGAAGAGGCTAGACATCCAAATTCAGGGCACTGACTCTAAGGGTTCAGCCTGGGGCAGAAGTCCTTATTCCTGGGTTTCTTTGCAATCTTCATGTGGTGCGGCACCTACTGTCCCCTGTCTCTGCTTGCTTAACCTACTCCTTTACAGCTCAAGAGACTGACTCAAAACACACCCTACAATAAACCTGCCTCATTCACAAAGACCATTCCCAAAGGGAATTATAACCACAGATATGTTGTTGTTGTTGCTCAACACCATTGAGTCAGTTCATCAGTTCTTCTGTCTTCCTTATTCAGTGTCCAGTTGCACAAGGATACAAGACAATCAAAAACACCATGCCTTGGGCTAGGCACACTTGAGTCTTCAAAGTGATACTTTTGTTTTTCAACACTTTAAAGAGGGCTCTTACAGCAGAGTTTCCCAATGAGGTGCATCTTTTGATTTCTTGACTGCTGCTTCCATGGATGTGATCCTGGAAGCAAGTAGAACAAAATTCTTTGACAACTTCAGTCTTTTCTCTGTTTATCATGATGCTATTTCTTGGTCCAGTTGTGAAGATGTTTCTATTCTTTATGTTGAAGTATACCTCATATTGGAGGCCATTGTCTTTGATCTTCGTTAGTGATTGCTCAGATCTTCTTCACTTTCATCAGACAACGTTGTGCTATCTGCATAATGCAGGTTGTTAATAAGTCCTCCTCCAATCCCCATGCCACATTTTTCTTTGTATGTCCATCTTCTCATATTATTTGCTCAGCACACAGACTGAATTAGTTTGGTGAAAGGATACAACCCTGATACACCCCTTTCCTGATTTTAAGGGCCATAGAGGATGCTATTGACAGACAAACTGACAGTCATAATAAATAAGCAGGAGATAGAAAAACAGAAATGCACATAAAGCAGTGTCTATCTTTTCATCCCATTCTACTTCTGATGAATAAGAACATTTCTCCTCCTCCTGGAGATTCTGATACTGGCCCCCAGTGAATATACTCTCCTTCTCATCATGGGCTGAGTTGCCTGCAAGGCAGAGTCTGAGATGGGGTTTAGTGTCATTCTTGTCAGTTGCCATTGAGCTGCTTCTGACTCATGGTGACCCTGTGCATAGCTGAACAAAACATTATCCAGTCTTGTGACACTTTTGTAATTGTTGATGTGTTTGAGTTCACTGTTGTAATTATTGTGTCAATCCATCTCATTGAGGGTTTCCCTCATTTTTGCTGGCCCTCTGCCCAACACGACATGCATTTCTAATGATTGGTCGTTCCTGGCAATGTATCCAAAGTAAGCCTCAATTTTACCATCCTCGCTTCTGAGGAACGTTTTAGTTGTTGTACAGAATGTTCATTAAAGAATGACCTTGAGATGAAGACTAGGCTGGAGGGAAAGGAACCAGGATGGGGATGAGGGAAAAGTCCAGCTGCACAGGGGCCCAGTAATAGCCTTGGCAACTCCATGGGAAGCTCTGAAATCAAAGTTGCCAGAATTATCCTCAGTTGGGACAGTATGGCCAGGTATTTGCATTCTTGATACATCAACACTCATTGGACTTGCTTATCAAGGATACATGTGAGCTTGGGCAAGGAGGCTTTCTGCAGCTGAGCAGTGTCTGAAGGGGTTGAACAAGGAAAGATTTCTGCTAACAGCACTCCTTGTAGCATAAACAACCTTTTCATGGGGGGGTGGGGGGGACCTGCATGGCACATCACAATCTCTGCTATGTTCCTTGATTCATACTTGGTGCCTCACTGGATTGCTGGCTGGGACAGAGACTGCTAATTATCCATCAGATATGCAGTCCAGATTTTACGACGACAATAGTGAAGCGCCCAGCTGAAATGTCTTATTCCCCAGCCTTCCTTGTTACTGGATGTGGTCATGTATTCTGGCCAGTGAGGTACAAGCAACAATTGGGTAGGAATTCTGGAAAGGCTTCTTAAAAGTTACTGACTCACAAAAGGACAACTATTGTGTGATCCCACCTCTGTGTAATAGGCAAATGTATAGAGACCAAAGTTTATTAGTGGTTACCAGGGATGGGAAGGAGGGGGAGGGAGAACCGTCTTTTGTGGGGGGTGGGCACTGATTTTCTCTTCCTGGAGGCAGAATAATTTGGAAATGGTTAGTGGTGATAGTTGCACAACATGATCAAAATGTAACTAATGTTACTGAATTGCACATGCAAAAAGCATTGAATTGGCAAGTATTTTGTTGTATATACTTTTGCCTCAATGAAGCAAATTGACAAAAATAGTTACTGGCTGAACGAGGGACTGACTTTTTAACTTACCCTTTCTCCCTTCCTCCTTTCTACCATCTGGAATGTGGACATGACAGATGAGCTCTGGCAGCCGTCTTGGACCTTGAGATGACTTTAAGGATGGAAGCTGTGTTCTAGGATGGTAGATCAGAAAGACGGAAGAAGCCTGGGTCCCTGATGACTCGGGAGCCGCCATATCAGACCTGAAATGTTACCTCTGGACTTCTTTTCATATAAGAGAGAAATAAACTTGGAAGCCTGTTGAAATCATTGTTGTTTTAGGTTTTCTGTTAAGCAGCTGAATTCAATTATAACAGATTTACGGGCCAAGCTATACTGGAGATTTCTTACACTTGATTAAGATAGTGATTTTTTTCCTTATTTAATAATTTGAAAATCCATCTTCTCTCCATCTTCTTGTTAAGTCCTTATTGTTTCTCTTACTACTCTTCCCTTCCCTCAATAAAATTGCCCATAGTGCTGCCTGAAGAATCTTTTAAATGACCAATTTCACACCCATTGTTAAAAACCTTTCAAGAAACTACAGGCAGCCCCTGGGTTATGAATGTCCCTCTTACTGACAACTCCTCTTTGCCCTTTAATGTTATGTAAATTTGCCCTCATTTTGAAATGATGGAACCAACCCTTACTCACAACAAATTCCTCATCATAATCACCTTCACTTGTGACACATGCAGCTTTTAAATCATCAAGAAGGCCTGAAGCCTTTTCTTGAACTAAGTAAGGTTAGCTCAATAACAACCATATGCCCCTGTTCTGACTCTACAAATTCCTAAAGACACACTCCGGAATGGGGTTCTTCGTAACCCAAGGACGATATTAGACACTATGTTACACTCTAATTGCCTATATTAAACTCTGTTTGTTGCTCATCACATGCTTTGTCTTATAATTGAGTATGAGGGCCAGAGCATGTCCTGCTCGGGTTGTGAGTTTTTTCTGGTATACAGTTTATATTGTGGGTTGGCGAGTATCCAAAGAGCATGGCTAGGAACAACCGTGTCCACTCCTGCAGACAAGGCAGGACTGGTGGGCTCAGCATGCCGGGTAACCAGTGTAAGACCACGGTGTTGTTTACTAGTAAGGGTGGCTAGGTGCACTCAGACCCACCTCTGAACTGCAGCACAGCAACCACCCATTCTCCCGGTCACAAACTTTTGTCTATCAGAATTTCGTTCCCATCCGAGCCCTTCTGTTTCACTCTGCTGCGTTGGTGCCCTGAGTGCACGCTGCTACTGTGAAACGAACCGCAGATTTCAGTCCCACCGCTGAGCCTCCAGCCACATGCAAGGCTCGGCAAGATGATCAGTTATTTGGATTTTCAGAAACTGCCCTATCTGTTTTTTTTTTTTTTTAATTTCTCTGTGCACACCGCTCTGGCTTTTGTTTGTTTGTACCTTTCTTTAGTTAGGCATGTACTTTAAAAAAAAATTGTTTTGAAATGTTGTAGATCTATATGCAATTGTAAGAGATCATGCTAGTCATACTCATTTCTTGGCTCTCCTCAGTGACAACATTTTCCCTAATTGTAGCATGACTTCATAGCTGGAAAATTGATGCAATTCACATCAATTAAAAAAATTTTTTTATTTTCCTTCTTTTTATAGTATGTATATGTGTCTTGGCCATGTGGTACTGCTTTAACAGAAATACCACAAGTGAATAGCTTTAAGAAAGTTTATTCATACACAGTCAAGTAGGCTAGAAATCTGAATTCAGTGTGCCTGCACCAGGGGAGGGCTTCCCTTCTTTGTCGACTCTAGGGGAAGGTCTTTGTGTTGCTTCAGTCTCTTTGATCTGAAAGCATCTCGGTGCAAGAACTTCAGATCAGAAGGAGGTACTCTGTAAGTGTTTGCTGCAGGAATGAATAACTTTTACTGGTTACGTATATTGTAATAAACTTGTCTTTTTCTGTCACCAAACTTCTGATTTTACAGTTGGGATGGGACCTTAGACAAATGTGTGAGCATCACCTAGCCCAATGCTTTGCATACATTAGGTGCTCAGGAGGTGATAATGAGTGGTGAGGAACAAGCAGAGAATCCGGACAAGGGCAGTGAGAGTGCAGGCAGGGAGATAGCGCGTTCCAGGACAGTGAGTGACCAGTTTGGCACAGAAAAATCATTTTACAGGCCATTTAACCCATTTGAGCAGGGAGTCTGGCTTATATCACTGGGTTTCTCCACAACAGGCATTTATCAAGTCCATCTTGCCTCTGCACTGCTGAAACAAAACATAAAACAATCTGCAGCTTCTGCAACTGTATACTCTGCGAATGGCATTAACCTCCAGGGGCCCAGTTAACCCTTCTGCTCATCGATGGCTACTTACAGAACCTCTAGGATAAAAAACTGAAGGGAATGAGTGTGTTAGATGGATTCCATTCACCTTCAGAAAAGTAAGGTTTGCCTAAGTTTTCATAGAAACTTGAAATGTTCTCGGGTATAGCTGTGTCATCTTTAACAAATAGCAGGAGACTTTTATTCTTTCAGCAGAATATTTGATGAAAGGTCACAGGAAAATTATTTGGAACTCGTGTGAGGCCAAGTCTGCATCATAATTTTGTAGCTGGTGGTTTCTACAAAATGCTTGCAGGAAAGGCACACGTTCCTGCCTGTAAGACATGCAGTTCTACGGAGCCAGGGTACAGCACCAGTGAAACAGTGGCTGCGTCACCGGGGCCAGACACTCCCAGCCTGGAGTCTTGGTCCTTCCTCTTTCTTAACATGGGTTTAACCTCCTCAGTTTCCACATCTATAAAGTAAGGAAATAATGATTCTGCCTTACAGATTCACTTGTCTGTGCCAAGAAATTTGGAAGACAGCTATTTGGCCAAACAGCTGGAAGACCTCCATGTTTGTGCCTATTCCAAAGAAAGGTGATCCAACAAAATGCAGAAATTATCAAACAATATCATTAATATCACATGCAAGTAAAGTTTTGCTGAACACAGTTAAAAAACAATTGCAGCATTGCATCAATAAGGACTTGCCTGAAATTCAAGCTGGATTCAGAAGAAGATGTGGAATGAAGGATACTATTGCTAATGTCAAATGCGTCTTAGCTGAAAGATGTTTGGGTGTGTTTTATTCACCATGCAAGCATTTGGCTGTGTGGAACGTAAATTGCAGATAATATTGTGAGGAATGGAAATTCCAGAATACTTGATTGTACTTACACAGAACGCATACATAGACAAAGAGGCACTTGTTCAAACACAACAAGGTGATACTGCAGGGCATAAAAGCAGGAAAAGCAAGCATCAGGGTTGTATCCTTTTACCATACTTAACCATACTTATTCAGTCTGTATGCTGAACAGATGATCTGATAAACTGGAGTATATGAAGAATGGGGCATCCTGAATAGGGGAAAACTCCTTAACAACCTGTGATATGCACATGACACAACGTCACTTGCTGAAAGCAAAGAGGACTTGAAGCACTTGCTGAGGAAGATCAAAGACCACAGCCTTCAGTGTAGATTATACTTCAACGTGAAGAAAACAAAAATCATCACCAATAGTCAGTGTTATGATAAATGAAGAAAAGATTAAAGTTGTATCCAGGATTCCATTTTACTTGGATCTACAGTCAACACCCATGAAAGCAGCAGTCAAGAAAGTGAATAGTGTGTGTATTACGTAGCGCAAATCTGTTGTAAGAGACCTTTAAAAGTGTTAAAAAGCAAAACAAGACACATCACTTTGAGGACTAAGGTGTATCTAACCTACTCCACTGTTGTTTTCAATGGCCTCGTATGCATGTGAAAGCTGGGCACTGAATAGGGAAGACTAAAGAAGAACTGGTGGCTTTGGATTGTGGTGTTGGCCAAGAGTAATGAGCATACCATTGCCTGCCAGAAGAACAAACAAATCTGCCTTGGAAGTACAGGAAAAATGTTCCCTAGAAGAGAGGGAAGACTTCATCTCCCATACTTGGCCATGTTACCTAGAGGAACCAGTCCCTGGGGAAGGACATTATGCTTAGTAAAGCAGAAGGACAGCAAAAAACAGGGAGACCCTCAACTAGATGGATCAATTGGATCAACACACATTGTGAGGACAGGATGCAGGAGCACGGAGTGTTTGGTTCTGTTGTACATAGGAAAGCTATGAGTTGGAACAGACTCAGCAGCATGTAACAATGATGAATTACAGAGCTTTTGTGCAGTTTACATTTTAATGCTTCATCTGTGTTTTAATCTTCAGTAGAGATCCTGAATAAAGAGTGTTGTTTTGTTTTTCTCAAAATATGTCGTCTGAAAAGCCAGTTACGCAGGAGGCAGGGCCAAGATGACATAATGGTCAGATGCTTCGTGTTGCCCCTCTTACAGCTAAGATCTGAGGAAACAAGAGAATTGGATGTACATAACAATCTAGCATCAAAGACAAAGTTGAAGAATCTCACTCAGCAACCTGTGGAAGGAGAAGTAGCTCAAAAACAGCCGACAGAGAAACCCTGAGAGTATAACTCCTAGACACACTTTTACCTCAGTATTGAAGGCACTTTTGAAATTCACCTGCCACACAAAGATTAAACAGGTCTATAGAGCCAACAAGAACATGCACGAATGACGAACTTCATAGTTCAGTCGTGTGTGTAGACTAACGGGCACACCAACCCAAAAGCGAAGACAAGAAAGCAGAAAGGGGCAGGAGAGGTGCACACGTGGAAACAGGGAAGCTGGGGTGGGGAGGGGAGGCTGCTGACACATCGTGCGGTTGCAACCAGTAACACAGAGCTGTTCGTGTATTCACTGTTTAATGACGAACTCATTCACTATGTAAACTTTCACCTAAATCACAATAATAAAATAAAATAAAAACAGTGGAAATGGAGAATTACAGATCACCAAACTGCTAGTGTCTTGGTAGCTGAGCCTGCACATCGTGGCTATGTTGAGACAAGTAGCACCACCCCAAGCTGCAACCCACCCCAACTGGTGCAACTGAGTGGGAGCAACCCTCCCCATGATTCCAGACTGGAACACAGGAGCAATGCCAGACCTGTAAAAGATAAGTGCATAGCACCTACTCCATCACACACATCACTACTCTCGCCATCAGAGCTACGCAGGCAAAAGCAGCACTCCCTTCTCTCATCTGTCCTCTTCCCTTCTCAGATACCCATCTGTTGCCATTCAGCAATGCCACTTCCACAAGCCAGGACCTCCTGGTCCCTGTCCAGAGATGCCTGTCGCTTTGCCCAGCCACTGAGGCAGGGGGTCCATGGGCCTGCAGTGCCCTCCTCCCCCTCCAGTCATCCACATCAGTACCTTGCTGGCCAAGCTGGCACAGCATGTCCACAATGACATAAAGTGGGCACAGCTCCCAGATGAAGCTCATTTTCACTGGCAGTAGCCAAGCAGGAGCTGCAGATCTGTGGCATTTGACACCACCAGGCCCCCTAAGCCAAAGCCCTTGGCCCAGTATGAGACAGAAACCCCCTCACCTAGCTAATGGGGCAGAGTCCATGGACTTACAGAACCATTCACCCCCTCCAATCAGCCGTACCAGTGTCTTGCTGGTCAAGTTGGCATAGCATGCTCTCATTAGAACAAGGCAGACAGGGCTGCCAACTGAAGCCCACTTTCAGCGACCAAGTGGGAGCTGCAGAATTGTGGCACTCACTACCACCCCACCGCCTAAAAAGGGATTTCATCTACCAATGCTAAGGGCCTGTGGGCTGGCTGTACTGCCTGCTCCATCCATCCATCCACGACGGGGCCTGAGGACCAGTGGGGTCCCGCAGTCCTGCCATTCAGCAGCACCAGGTACCCACTGACCAGCTGGACTACCTCCCCTGCTATGTGTTCTAGGAGACAGGTGCATGCCTTCCAACCAGGCACCTGGAGGCAGCCAGCAGTACCCTGCCTCGCCACCCACCCCCAGTGTTCTCCACTGCAACCAGAGACTTGTGCCTGTTCCCAACACCCCACGTAGCCCTGCCACCTAGCAGCTGAACACGTTAACCATTTGTAACACCCAGGGACTTCTTCCTGTCCAGTGGGCTTTTAGAAACAAGAAAGGAAGAGTGTGAGGCTCCCAGGAAATAGAAATGGCAGAAAGCTAAAAAGAGGGGGAGAAAATGAAGCTGACGACATGAAAGGGATGTTTGCTTCCTTCACAATTTTGTTTGGTATCTGCACTCCATGTACTCTAACAGTGGTGGAAAAGTCTTCTGACACGATTATAATATGATTAACTTCTCTTGACATAGTCACAGAGGAAAATTAAATATAAAGAGGATTCAGGCTGACAAAGACACAATGCTTTGTAGGATGATTAGAGTTCCTGAATATAATTCTTCTTATACAGCATCCAGAGCTAAAAGAGACAGGTGAGTTTACCACATTATGTCTTCGTTTTCCAGAAAGGATTAAATAATTTGTCCCAGATCTCAGAGTGGCAAGGTTAGGACTACAGTTTCCTAATGTTGATTTCTATTGTAATGAATCCTTTTTGCAGCACAGTGTCTATGCTCGATAAATATTAGCTGAAAGGCCAAATCAATTAATGGGTACATATCTGTGAAGCTGAAACAGATGATTGTGGTTCTGTTTCTTGACGTAGGCCCTGCTTACCCATGGGTGTTCATTCACCAAGGTGTATACGATTTCCTCTACCTAGGTTACAAACTTCTATAAAAATTAGAAAAGTAAATGCCCTTGGGAAAGTATAATTTGAAAGACAAATGTCCCCCTTATATGAAATTACTACTCCTCTGATACAGAGGAAGCTGGAACTTTGAAAGGACCTTAGACATAATCTGGCCTAATTCTCACATTTTACAGATGGAAAAAACTCAGTTATAAGGAGACAGCTTGACCTGTCACACTGACACGGACAATTTCAAAGGGAGCAGATTCCTAACAAAATTCTAGCAGACTGAGAATCTAATAGACCTCCTCGTTGAGCCTCAATTTCCACCTCTGTAAAACGGTGATGAGGAAAATATGCTGGTCTTGTCGACTGTTGGGAGGTTTAAATAAAATTAACGTATGGGAAGTACTAAGTCTACCCTGGAACAGGGCGTGTGCTCAGAAAATAGCTTGTTATGGTCCCAAGCACAAGACTTTGCATATAGGATGTGCCCAGTCAATGATTACTGCTTTCTGTTCTATACCCTCATGTGAAAAGGGCTGGGGGGGGGGCGGAGTCACGATGGCGGACTAAGCCCACGTCTCCTTATGTCCCTCTGGAAACCAAGACCTGAACTGACAATCAAACAGAGCCTTCTGAGCACCTAATCAGCCTCAGGACACGGCACAGAGCTGTTAATTGGGACTTCATACCACTCAGCGAAAAACCTCCTCTCTCTCGCTGACTCCCGCTCCTGGCTAGCTCCGGCTCTCACGGACGGAAGGTAAACGCACCAGTTTGACTTTTTTTTTCCTCGGTCTCGGCTGGCGGGCGGAGCTGGGCCTTGCCTGGCGGCTGGACTCAGACGCACTGCTGGGGGGATAGGCAGGCGAAATTCCCATATTCTGAGAGCCAGGCTCAGGACTCTGTTAATCTAGACAACTTTGAGCCTTTCGTTTTGTAGCTGCCTCAGCGGGGTTTGTGCGGAACTCCGTGGTCAGGGTGCGGGACGCCATGTTGGTACCGAGATTTTAGCGGGACCTCGTTCTTAGCCTGCGAGCCAGCGCCTGCAAACGGGACAGCGCTTCTCCGTCAGAAAAGTGGTGATTTTGCACAGTGCTGCCTACATTGGGGGCCCTGCAACTGAATCAGAGGAATCACTACCTTTCGGCACCGTCAGCCCCTCTGTCTGCTGCCTGTGTGGAGGACGCCATCTTGGGTACGGTGGCCGCAGCAGGTGGACCTAATTCTTAGCTTGGGAGCCAGAGCCTGCCCACAGGAGAGCGCTTTCCTATCACAAAACCAGTACTCGACGCAGTGTTGGCTAAGGCTAGACCCTGTCAGCAGAGGCCACCAGGGCAGTAGCATTGCTGTATTCTGAACTAGTTTGTTATCATCTGGGATTGGATATAGTGGTGCTTACTTTGTCAGATGAGAAGACGGACCTCTACACCTGAAAACCTAACTCACCTGTGAACTGGTCAGATACCTTTTGCTTTACATTTGAAGACAGCCTAGAGAAACATTTGCAATCCATCCTCACAGTACCTCTTCCAGCCTCTATATACTCACATGGGACCCAAAAAGCAACAGATTACTTGTGGCATACAAGTAATCACTCATGACTTCAGAAGGCTCCCAAACAAAGCAACCAAGGAGTTTTCCAGATGAAGAAACTTTTATGAAAGCATTAGGAAGTGAATACAAATTGATTATATACAGAGCCCTTCTAGACCTTATACAAAATGAAAAGGGCTGGGAGAGGTGGTGGTGGTTTTAGCACTTTGTATTCAAGAACAAGCAAGGTGAGTACCTGTTACAAAATTTTAAAATAGCCAGCTACGGGAGTGTATATTTGTAATTAGAGGGTGGCACTATTTCCAGGGTCATAAAATATTACTGTTTACATTATGAACGGTCAGCGTTTACTCTGCGTGCCAAGTCCCAGGCAATCGTTAGCATACTCTTTGCCCTCAGCCTTTCAGAAGACTGGGTTCTGTTCCTTTGCTCTAAGGCAAGCCTCCCATCTCTTGTGGAGCTCCTGGCTTCAAGGCTGCTTCCGCCCTAATATAAAATCCTGTAGCATATGTGTGAGGAGGGGGTACGACTTTCAAGCAGTCTCCAGTGAGAATCTCAGTCTGTCGGTTATCTCGTGTCTATTGTTCTTGAAGACGTATTTTTAAATAAACAGTTGCTGGAAGAAAAAAAGAAAGAAAGAAAATCCTCATCACTGCGTCAGTAAACAACAACATGATAAAAAAAGATTGAAATTGTCGAGGACTACGTGTTACTTGACTCTACAGTCAACGCCCATGGAAACAACAGTCAGGAAATCAAACCAGGCATTGTTTTGGGTAAATCGGCTGGAAAAGAACTCTTTAAAGTATTAAAAAGCAAAGATACCACTTTGAGGACTAAGCCACGGTATTCTCAATCACCTGAAAAGCATGCAAAAGCTGGACAATGAATGAGAAAGACCAGAGAAGAACTGATGCCTTTTCATTACTGTGTTGGTGAAGAAAATTGAATGTACCCTAGACCCTCAAACAATGAACAAATCTATCTCGGGCAAGTACAGCCAAGATGCTCCTTAGAAATGAGCATAGTGAGACTTCTTCCTGCATACTTTGGACATGTTATCTGGAGGGATCAGTCCCTGGAGAAGGACATCATGCTGGGTAGAGGGTCAGCAAAAGGAAGACCATTGATGAGATGGACTGACACAGTGGCTACGAAATGGGCTGAAACATAGCAACAGGTGTGAAGATGGCACAGGACCAGTGTTTCGTTTGATCGGACGTGGCGTAGCTATGAGTTGGACCCGACTCCGTGGCCCCTAAAAACAATAGCAAAATTTTTGTAACCCTGTTTTGGCATTTCCCCACTTGTACCTCCAGCTTAAAAAACCTGATATGGCTTAGATCCTCCCACAGCCTAGGACAGACTCTGGCACAATGACAATCATAGCATAAGAGTAACAGTGACAACAACAACTAACATTTTCTGAGCACTTTCCCTGTGCCAGGCAACAGGCCAAGCAGAAGGGTGATGAAGAATGTGGACTCTGGGACCTGATTAAACTCAAAAACTATACCCATTACCACTGAGTCAGTTTCAACACCTAACGACCCTCTAGGACAGAGTAGAACTGCCCCTTAGTGTTTTCAAGGAAAGGCTGGTGGATTTTACTGCTGGCCTTTTGGTTAGCAGCCAAGCTTTTAGTAACCACTGCACCACCAGGGCTCCTGTATTCAAACCTGCCCTTGTTCCGGCCGGTGACCTTGGGCAAGTCCCTGACATACTCACTTACATTGAATATGAGAGTAGTAGTAACAGTGTCTTCTCGTAAGGTCATCTTGAGAATCTTATAGCATCCCTGGATGGTGCCAATGGTTAATGCAATTGGCTGCTAATTAAAAGGCTTGAGATTTGAGTCTAGAGAGCAGTGCCTCAGAAGAGAGGCCTGACAATCAGCTTCTGAAAAGTCAGCCACTGGAAAGCCTAGGGAGCCTTCCACTCTGACACACATAGGGTAGCCATAAGGCAGAGTCAGCTCCACAGCAACTGGTTTAATGTAGAGAATCACATGTATTAAAGTGTAATGCTCTTAGAACAGTGAAGTATAATAACACAGCTAGATATATTTTTGGCTACATATATATTATTATACATCAGGAACCCTGGTTACATAGTGGTGAAATGCTCCTGCTGCTAACTAAAAGGTTGGCAGTTCAAATCTACCAGGACCTCCTTGGAAGCTCTATGGGACAGTTCTAGTCTGTCCTTTAGGGTAGCTATGAGTTAGAATTGACTCAGCAGCAACAGAATTATGTTTTTATTATTGCATGTCAGAGTAGAACTGTTTCACAAGATTTTCAATGGCTGACTTTTTCAGGCACAGATCACCAGGCCTTTCTTCTGAGGCACCTGTGTTCATACCACTCATATGTGGCCAAGAGGGAATGCAAGTTTAGGGCTCTTTGACAGCCAGATTCATACTTATCATTCTATGTAGGTGCATTATTTTTAATACTTGAGAGAAATTGAGAACAACCTAAAAGTCCAATAAAAGTGAATGATTGAATGAACTGTGGTACATCTGCACTATGAAAGGCAGCCACTAAGTACCACCATATGTCAACCAGGGGGACTGAATCCAGAGCCCTGCCCCCCAACACAGCAATGTGCTTCCAGCCAGCCCTCACTAGGTCTGGCACACAGCGACAACACTGACTGATCCCAGTTCTGGGATGCGCTCCCCACTCCAGCTCCAGCCCTCTGGGACTTGCTGAGGCTCTGAGAATGGAGGCCTTCATGAGAAATGCCCTCATCTCTCCTGCACTCTGCTGTAGACAACTGCCATCCTTTCTGAACTCTTCGCCATCCTTCCCTGCCTCCTACGGGAGCCTGCTGGACCACATCGGCCCATGAGCTGCTCTTCTCCACTTGTTCTGTTTTAGCAGTTGTTGGATGCATGTGCAATCTGCCCTAATGTAAGTTTCCTTTTCCCATTTCATTCACCTTGAGACTAGGATGTAAGTACTTGGAGGGCAGGAAATGTAGCTTCTATTTATTGCCGGGAAATGCTGATGGCATAGAGGTTACGTGCTACACCTGCTAACCAAAGCGTCAACAGTTTGAATCCACCAGGCATTCCTTGGAACTCCTATAGGGTTGCTATGAGTTAGAATCAACTCAGTAGTAGTGGGTTTGTTTTTTTGGTTTATTCTTTGCTACCACCCACTGTTCAATATGGCATATTCAACAAATATTCTGTAATAACAATAGCTGACACTGCTATATACTCACCTGTGTAAGAAACATTTATGTACTGCCTGGAAGTCAAGACAGACACAAGTGAAATGGGGAAAAAAACCCAGCTCTCCTAAAATATGGAGAAATTTGGTGACTGAGGCAAAATGGAGAATCCTTAAGCTCCTTCCTCTGGCAGTAACTGTTTTGTATCTCGGGTGTAAAGGCAGAGTAGTTGATCCCCTAGCTCACCCACTCTTCTCCAGACCTGGGGGAGAGGTGGGTAGAGCAGCCTGCAGGTACCTGGCTGTTTGGGAGTGTTACTGGGACAGCATTACGGCAGAACAGTTGATGTCAGGGCAGAAATGGGCCCTAAGAGATGAGCCTCGTAACTACTGATGTTCGTGTAAGTTAGAATTGCAGCCCTTGCCTCCCACCCTCGACAAAGGATTCCTGCAGTGTCGGCACCAAAGGGGATAGCAGGCAAGCTAAGGGTGACCTAACCAAGCCTCGGGCTTGACTTAATTATCAAGGCTGTTTTGCCAAAATATAGGCATAGATTTGACCGGTGTAGAGTTAGGTGTTCCAGTTAGAATGGTGAGGAAACCAGAGAGCGGTCTGAGCCCTATCTATAAGGGATGCTGGTCAGGTGTGAGGTTCAAAGTGAGAGAAGCTCAACAAACTTCCTGCTCACAGTACCGTCCAGGAGTGGCTTGGCAACTCTAGGGTCACTCTCCTCTGTCACTGGCTTGTGCCCATTTTCTTGATTAGCCACACCTAGGTGGCAGCTCTCCTTGTCTAGAGTGACTCTAATCTGTCTCCATTCTGCCTTAGAAGGAGCAGGCACCAGTGTGATGGTGGGTTTCAGAAGCAGACCTTGTGTTGACATCTTATTACGCAGCTCATCATCAAGAGACAAATAAAATGCCCAGGTGATTCATGACGACATTCGCTTCTTCTTTGGCAGATGGTGAAAGACAGGTGCATTGTACATGATGTGGAGGAGAAATATTAGGCAGAGCAGCTTTTGCCCGCTGGTCTCCTGGGGTGAGTGCGTAAATGGATTTTGCTCGCATGTCTGATTAAACGCCCCGATGTTCCTTCCCGGAATAAAATACATTGCCATTGGGTTGATTCCAACTCATGGTGACCCGATAGAACCCTATAATTCTACAGAGTATAACTGCCCCATAGTTTTCAAGGAGCACCTGGTAGATTCAGACTGCTTACCTTTTGGTTAGCAGCCTTAGCTCTTAACCACCACAGGGTTTCCTTGACCAGGATAATAAAAGTTCATCTGCAGTAACACCTATCTTAGAGCTAAAGCTTGGGGCTATTTGCTCAGTTTTTGTCTTTTCAGTTCCTTCTCCTGCTAGCTCCCTACAAGAGTTCTCAAGTTCTCCCTGTTGCCAAGGGTTAAGAGCAAAAGTTTCTGTGCGTATCTGAATGCTTACCTCAGGGTTCATGGAGACTATGCCGAGGGAGGCAGGGGAACTGGAGACACAGCTGGAATTCCCAGAATTTGAATGACTCTTCTGAGCCACAAGTGAGGAGAGAAAACCCAGTTTTAACATATGCTGAGCTTACGTACACTATGATTGTTGTGTGCCTATTCTGACTCAGAGTGACCTTATAGGACAGAGTAGAATGACCCCATAGGCCTCATAGGGTTTCCTAAGCTGTAAGTTTTGAAAGAGCAGGTTGACAGGTCTTTTCTCCCAAGGAGCCACAGAGTGGGTTTGGTTAGGAGTTGAACACTTAACCATTGCACCACCAGAGCCCTATTTGGCTGCTGCCACTGTAGTGATGGGATCACCCAACCTACATGTACTCTTTAATATGAAATAATTCAGGCATATGAAAAGGTAAAAGGATTGCTCTAATGAATAGCAATTTACCAACCATCCATCTTAAGAAATAAGGTACTGTTACCTTGATGACTGAAGGCTGCTAGTACCAGTCTCAGATTACATCATCCTTCCTCCACTCTGGACATAGCTGATGAGCTGGTTCTGATGTTTAGATGTTATCATAATTTTGTTACATCTGTGTGATAAAATCAGCATCTTAAACATAACTTATACGTAACTTAATAACACAACACATCTTACTGGTTCTATTTGATTATTTTAAAAAGGTTATTTAAATGGGATTGTCTAGTATGTGTTTTGAGTCCCTGTGTAGTACAAACTGTTAATGCCTTTGGCTGCTAACTGAAAGGTTGGCAGTTCCAGTCTACCCAGAGGCACCGTGGAAGAAAGGCTTGGGTGTCGACCTTTGAAATCAGCCATTGCAAATCTCACACATGAGGGGTTGCCATGACTCCACAGGAACCACTTTTTTATTTTCTTTTTTAATAGTACATATCCTCCTGAGATGTGCCTGTGTTAATTTTCATTAGCTCTGGATTATTTATCATATTGCTGTAGTGTCATTGTGTAACTATATTAGAATTTATTAACTCATGTTTCTGTTGATAAACAATTGGCATTGGATTGTTATATTATATTAATATACAATATATACTAATATAATATATTACATATTACATACGTATATATGCTTGCTTGCTGTGTTAATCACCGCTTTGTGCTAGGCAGAGGTTCACGTGTTCTCTAGCATGTCCGCCTAGGAACAGACTTTCTGAGTCATAGGGTCAGGCTGTCTCACTTCAGAAGACACTATCAGAATACCTTCTAAAGTGGTTAACACCAATCTGTATTCTTGCCAACAGTGATGATAGTTCACATTCTCATATTCTGGCCACGCTTAAGGTTGTCAGACATTTTAATGTTTGTCAATATGATGAATGTGAAACAATATCTTATCGAAGCATTAATTTACAGCTCCCTGGTGACTAGTCAGCTTGAGCATTTTTAAATACATTTATTGACAATTTGTCTCTTCTTTTCTGTGAACAGCCTGTTCATACCCTTTGGCCATCCTTTAATTACCTTGTTTGTCTTTTTCTATTTATTTGCATGGATTTTCATACATTGTGAAGATAGTCTGGTTTATAACTTTTATCTTCACTTTAAAATAGTGTTTGAGATTTTAATGCAAATGTTTCTATCTCCTACACATTGAATTTTATGCTATGTTTTAGAAATCCTTCATAAAAAATATTTATTCTCCTACATTTCCTTTTAAAACTCTGAAAGTGGAGGTAGGGCCAAACTGGCAGAATAGGTGATGCTTCCTGTGATCCTTCTTACAACAAAAACCTGAAACAAAATGAACTGATTATGTATGAGGTCTGATGACTAAGTCTGTAAACTTAATTGTTCTGAGAGCTACATTGTGGAATATTACTATGGTCACCTTCGAAGTACTCTCCTTGGGAAGCTATGTACCCATACCAGCAACTAGTCCACCCTTCAAAGCAATTTTGGAATTCTTTCTGGAATGGCCATTGTATACAGTGGTAAGTTTGTAAACTTAATGGTATAGTTGTCTGTGAGGAAGCTTCTAGCCAGTAAACAAATAACTGTATTGGAACATGCACCCTACTCACCTGATCAGGCCCCCAATAACTTTTTTCTTTACCACAAGACAAAGGAAATATTCATGGGAAGACATTTTGGTGACATTCAGGACATCAAGGGTAATACAGTGACAGCTCTGATTGTTATTCCAGAAAAAGAGTTCCAAAATTGCTTGGAGGGGTGGACTAGGTGCTGGCATTGGTGATAGCTTCTCAAGGGGAGTACTTCAAGGTGACTGTAGTGGCATCCAACAACGAGGTAGGTAGCACTTTTTCTAGGATGAGTTTGCGAACTTATTTGGCAGTCCTCGTGTGACAGTCAAGCAGCCCTGAACATCAAAGGCAAAGTTGAGAAACTGGACTGTGTGACAGAGGGAGAGAAGGATACTTTAGAAGCAATGAAGAGTTGTCAGACCTGACTCAATGAGAATTGGCACCTCATAGGCAAATCCACTGGTGCATGTGTGATAAGGCAGGCAGTCGCATTCAGATTGCATTTTCCACATTGGCAGAGACCATGCAGTGAAGAGTCCACTCAAGTCTCCAGAATCATTGAAAAACAGCACTCAGTAGACAAAAGACAAGTAACTTGCATCTGCCCTCCTGTGTAGATGAAAAATATCCCTTTGGGAAAAACCTCTCTGCCACTGACATACACTCCCCTCCCATTCAGCACTGGGTCCCAGCTTCAGAGATTGACACAGCCCCTAGATCACAAGTAAGAAGCACCCACTACATGCCCTGAGCCATTCTCCTGTCACTGGAGAGGAAACAAATCAACAAACAGGGAAAAAATCTACTAGCTCACCTAAGATGGGGAGACAGACAGTAACAGTACCTTTGCCTAGGTACAGGCATAAGAAATATACAGACTTTGAATGTCTTTCACCCCGGGGTAGACCTCTGTGGGCTCATTTCAACAGTGCAGGCCCTTGTTAGCACAGCCCAACAAGCCATGTACCTGAAGTCTAAGCTCAGCTACTTCAGAATCTGACTGGAGAGTCAGGTTCATGACATTTAACACCACTCTGCCTATCAAGCATGGTGCTAACCTATCCATATCAGGGGCCTTGAGGACTGGTGGCTCCATCCATGCTATTTAACCACCCACAACATGGATCTAAGAATAGGTAGTGCCTCCCAGTCCTTACAGCCAACAGCACTGGATGCCCATGGTCTGGCTGAAAAACCCACCCACTTATGTGCTGTAGGGAACAGGGATATGTTCTCCTCACCAACACCCAGGGGTGGCTGTCAACCCCATGCCTTGCTCAGTGTGTGACCCTCTTTGGCAGCCAGATACTTGTGACTACATCAACCACACCTGCCTGTCTAGGACTGTAGGTGAGAGATTGTATCACACACTTGGTGACCAACCACCTGGACATGTGAGCTGAATTCACATGTGAAAAATAAATAGACTCCTGGGCTCAAATACACAGTAATAGCTCTAATCTCCTAGTGACAGGATATTAGGGTTTCAAAGTCCCCAGTAATCATACTAGCTCATATAAACAGCCTGTTTGGGGGGTGGGTAGGGGTGGAATAAGAAGCTAAGACACAGCAAGCAAACATAAAATAAATAGAATAACTTACTAATGGCTTGGAGACAACAGTAAATATCAAATCACACAAAGAGACAGACCATGGTGGCTTCAGCAATGTCCCAGAACAAAGAATCAAGAAATCCCCCAGATGAAAAGAACCTTCTGGGGTTACCAGAGGTAGAATACAAAAGATTAATATACAGAAACCTTCAAGAGATCAGGAAGGAGATCAGGCAAAATGAAGAAAAAGACAAGACAGACACAGACACAGCAACGGAGGAACTTAAGAAATTAAAAGCAGAATATACTGACAAACTGAACAGACTGCAAGAATCCATAGAGAGACAGCAAACAGAAATTCAGAAGATCAACAATAAAATTTCAGAATTAGACAACTCAATAGGAAGTCAAAGAAATAGAATTGAGGCAATGGAAGTCAGAATTAGTGAGATTGAAGACAAAGCAATTGATACCAACATATTGGAGGAAAAATCAGATGAAAGAATTTTTTAAAAAATGAGGAAACCCTAAGAATTATGTTGGATTCTATCAAGAGGAATAACCTGCTGATAACTTTGGAGTATCAGAACAGAGGAGATAACAGAAAATACAGTGGGAATTGCTAAAGATTTGATGGCAGAAAACTTACCCAACATCATGAAAGATAAGGATATATCTATGCAAGATGCTCATCAAATTCCACACAAGGTAGATCCAAAAAGAAAGACATCAAGATGTATTATAATCAAACTTGCAAAACCAAAAATAAGGAGAAAATTTAAAAGCAGCTAGGGATGAATGAAACATAATCTACAAAGAGTCAGTGCGACTAAGCTCAGACTACTCAGCAGAAACCATGCAGGCAAGAAGGTGATGGGATAATATAAACAAAGCCCTGAAATAAAAAAATTGCCAACCAAGAACTATACATTGTCATGGATTGAATTGTGTGCCCCCAAAATATGATTCCCTGTATTCTATGAATGTCCTCCATTTTGTGATTTTGCTGTGCCGTATGTTAAAGGATTAGGGTGGGACTGTAAATCCATTCAGAAGATCACCTCCTTGCTACACTGTAAAGGGAGTTTCCCTGGAGTGTGGCTTGCACCGCTCTTAATCCTTTCATCCTGCAAGAGATAAAAGGAAAAAGAAGCAGGCAGAGAACTGGGAACCTCACACCATCAAGAAATCAGCACCGGGAGAAGAGTGAGTCCTTTAGGCCTGAGGTTCCTATACCAAGACACTCCCCGGACAAAGACTGAGGCAATATCAGACTTTTCTCCAGAGCCAATAATGGGGAAATCCTTGCCCTGGAGCAGACATCGTGAATTTGGACTTGTAGCCTACCGGACTGCATGAGAATAGATCTTCCGTTGTTAAAGCCATCCAGCTCTGTGATATTTTTGTTAAAGCAGCCCCAGCTGACTAAAACATGCATCCAACAAAACTATCTCTCAAACATGATGACAAAATCAGGACATTTCCAGATAAACAGAAATTTAGGGAATTTGCAAAAGTCAAAGAAAAAGTACAAGAAATGCTAAAGAGAATCCTTTCATTAGAAAGTTAGTAACACTGGAACAGCAACCCAAAACTAGAACATAGGATAGAGAAAACAGATATCAACCCAGATGGGAAAATCACAAGAATAAAGCAAAGCTAAAGTGTCACCATAAGTTGGATCTGACTCGACCACACTTGGCTTGGCAAAACACTGAACACAGGAAAATAGAGATGCCACTATGTAAAGCCAAAGCCAAGCCAAGTGTAAGGGATCACAATGTTATAATCAAAAAAGTGACAAAAAAATGTAGTTATAAATCTATGTCATATGAAGAAAAATTCAAGGCAATATAAAGAAATAAAGGACTGGTTTAAACTTTGAAAATCAGGAATAAATATTAAGGTAACCACAAAGGTAACTAACAATATTGCACATCAAAATAAAAAACAAGAAAAACATTAAGACTTGGCAAATATAAACCAACAACAATGAAAAAGATGAAAGAAAACATCAAGAAAAACAACTGAGCACGGTAAATTAAGTGGAATAAAGAAACTACCAACAAGACACAATAAAGACATCAAAATGACAGCACTAAACTTATGCCTATCAATAATTACGCTTAATATAAAGGGATTAAATGCATGAATAAAGAGACAAAGAGTAGCAGAATGGATTAAAAAAAAAAAGTTCTGTCTATATACTGCCTGAAAGAGACACACTTTAGACTTAAAGACACAAACACACAAAGCCCAAAGGATGGAAATAAATATGCCAAGCAAACAACGTGGAAAAAAAAGTGAAAATATTAATTTCTGACAAAATAGACTCTAAAGTAAATCTACCACAGTAGATGAGGAAGGACATTCTATAAAAGGGTCAATACTCCAGGAAAACATAACCATATTAAATATTTACACGCACAACAACAGTTCTCCTAATTAAATAAGACATACTCTAACAGAATTGAAGAAAGAAACAAACAGCTCCACAATAGTAGTAGGAGACTTTAACACATCACTTTCAGTGAAAGACAGAATATCCAAAAAAAAAGCCCAATAAAGACACAGAAGATCTAAATGCCCCAACCAGCCAACGTGACATCACAAACATATAGAACACTCCACCCAACCACAAACAAGTACACTTTGTCTTCCATTGCACATCAAACATCCTCCAGAACTGACCACTTATTAGACCATAAAGCAAGCCCTAACAGGATCCAAAGCACTGAATTATCACAAAGCATCTTCTCTGACCATAAACCTGTAAAAGTAGAAATCAGTAATAGAAAAAGCAAGGAAAAAAAAATCAAACACATGGAAACTGAACAACATCTTGCTCAAGAAAAACTGGGTTATAGAATGAATCAAGGATGAAATTAAGAAATTCACAGAATCAAATAAGAATGAAAACACATCTACCAGAACTTTTAGGACACAGAAAAAGCAGTGCTCAGAGGTCAATTTATTTGAATAAACGTGTATCATCAAAAAGGAAGAATGGGCCCAAATCAAAGCATTAACTCTACAACTTGAGCAAATAGAAAGAGGGCAGTAAAAGATGCCCTTGGACACCAGAAGAAAGCAAATAGTAAAAATTAGAGCAGAATTAAATGAATTATAGAATAGAAAAACAGCTGAAAGAGTTAACAAGACCAAAAGCTGGTTCCTTGAAAAGTTCAACAAAATTTGCCAAACTGAAAAAAGAGAAACAGAAGAAGCAGCAAATAGCTAGAAGAAATGAAATGGGTGATATCACAACAAATCCAATTGAAATTTTAAAAAATCATAACAGTGTCTCAGTCATACAGTACTGCTACAACAAAAATACCACAAGTGGGGTTTTAACAAAGAAAAGTTTATTCTCTCATAGCCCAGTAGGCTTGAAGTCCAATTTCACAGCATTGGCTCCAGGGGAAGGCTTCTGTTCCATCAGCTGTGGAGGAAGTTCCTTGTGATATATCAATCTTTACTTGGTCTAGGAGCATCACAGCTCAGGACTCTCAGATCTGAAGGATGCCCTCTGCTCCTGGCATTGTTTCCTTGGTGGTGTGAAGTTCCTGACTTCTGCTTGCTTCTTTTTCCTTTTATCTTTCGCAGCATAAAAGGTGATATAAGCCACACCCTAAGAAAACTCCCTTAACATTGAATCAAGGAGGTAACTTTAGTAAATCCAACCTCAGTCCTCTCTGAAATAATCCAATCCTGCTCTGTTAACCACAGGTAGAGATTAGGATTTATAACATAGGAAAATCACAAAATGAAGCACAATAACACAATTGTGGAAATCATAGCCCAGCCAAATTGATACACATATTTTTTGAAGGACATAGCTCAATCCAAGACAACAGAATATTATGAAAAATTGCACTCTAAAAAAAAATTTGAAAACCTAGAGGAAATGGGCAAACTTAGAAACACACTACATACCTAAACTGACACAAACAGAGGGAGAACAACTAAATAAATCTATAACAAAAAAGAGATTTAAAGGTCATTTAAAATCTCTCAACAACAACAAATCTGGCTCCAAAGTCTTTGCTGGAGAATTCTACCAAACTTCCAGAGAAGAGTTAACACAACTATTATTACTGAAGGTGTTTCAGAGCAAAGAAAAGAATGGAATATTCCTAAACTGATTCTATGAAGCCAGCATAACCCTGATACCAAAAGCAGGTAAAGACACCACTAAGAAATAAATATACAGACCAATATCCCTCATGGGGAAACCCTGGTTAAGTGGTTAAGTGCTACATCTGCTAACCAAAAAGGTCAGCAGTTCAAATCTGTCAGGAACTCCGGGGAAACTCAGTGAAGCAGTTCTGCTGTGCCCTACAAGGTCACTATGATTCAAAATTGATTTGACAGCAGTGAGTTTGGATCCCTCATGAACCTAGAAGCAAAATTCCTCAACAAAATTTTGGCCAATACAATTCAACATTTCAAAAAAATAATTGATCACGACCAAATGAGATTCATATCAGGTATGCAAGAATGGGTCAACATTAGAAAAACAATCAATCTAATCAACACATAAATGCAACAAAAGGCAAGAAGCACTTGATTTTATCAACTGATCCAGAAAAGGCATTTGAGAAAAGTCCAACACCCATTTTCATGATAAAAACTCTCAGTAAACTAAGAATAGAAGGGAAATTCCTCAACATGATAAAGGGCATTTATGCAAAGCCAACAGCCAACATCATCCTAAATGGAGGGAGTCTGAAAGCATTCCCCTTGAGTACGGGAACCAAACAAGGAAGCCCCTTGTCATCACTTTTATTCAGCACTGTGCTGGGGCTTCTAGCCAGAAAGAAATAAAAGGTATCCATATTGAGAAAGAAGAAGTAAAAATATCTCTATTTGCAGGTAATATGATCTTATACAGACAAAACCCTGAAGAATCCACAAAAAACTACTGCAACTAATAGAAAAGTTCAGCAAAGAATCAGGATACCAGATAAATGTACAAAAATCAGTTAGATTCCTCTACACCAACAAAGAAAATATTGAAGAGGAAACCAGTACCATTTACAATAGCACCCAAGAAGATAAAATACTTAGGAATAAATCTAACCAAAGACATAAAAGAGCTATACAAAGAAAACCACAAGACACTAATGCAAGAAACCAAAAGAGACCTACATAAGCTGAGAAACACGCCTTGCTTGTGTCTATTCTATCCATTGCAATCTATGGACAGAAAACAGTCCTGGTCCAGATTCCACTGGCTTTTATTAATGAGATGGAGAAACAAATCACCAACTTCACATGAAAAAGGAAGAAGCCCTGAATAAGTAAAGTCTTACTGGAGAAGAAGAACAAAGTGGGAGGCCTCACACTACCTGATTTTAGAAACTCTTATACCACCATGGTAGTCAAAAAAGCTTGGTACTGGGACAACAACAGATGTATGGGACAATGGAACAGAATTGAGAATTCAGACATTAAATCATCCACCTTCTACTCTGACCTCTAGGGTCGCCGTGAGTCAGACCCGACTCGACAGCAGTGAGTTGTATGAGTATCTGGTATTTGACAAAGGCCCAAGTTCATAAATTGTGGAAAGACACCTCTTTAACAAATTGTGTTGGTGCAACTGGATACCTACCTGCCGAAAAATGAAACAACACCTGTACCTCACGCCATGTACAAAAACTAACTCAAAATGGATCAAAAATCTAAATACAAAATTGAAAGCAATAAAGATCATGTAAGAAAAAATAAGGACAGTGCTAGTAGCCCTAATGCATGGCATAAACAGAATACAAAACGTTGCTAACAATGCACAAACACAAGAAGAGAATATAGACAGCTGAGAACTCCTAAAAGTCAAATACTTCAAATGCTTATCCACTGACTTCACCAGATGTGTAAAAGGCCTACAGACTGGAACAAAATTTAGGGTATAACAAATCCCATCAGCATTTAATATCTAAAATGTACAAAACACTGCAAAACCTCAGTAACAAAAAGACAACTCAGTTAAAAAATGGGTAAAGTGTATGAATAGGCACTTCACCAAAGATGACATTTGGGTAGCTAACAGGTACATGAAAAAATGCTCATGAACATTAACTCTTCCCCCCAAAACCAAACCTAATGCCTTCTAGTTGATTCCAACTTATGGCAGCCTAATAGGACAGAGTAGAACTGCTCCATAGAGTTTCCAAGGAGCTCCTGGCAGATTCACACTGCCCACTTTTTGGTTAGCAGAAGTAGCACTTAACCACACAGCCACCAGGGTTTCCCATTAGCCCTTACAGAAATGCAAATCAACACTACAATTAGATACTCTCTCACCCCAACAGGGCTAGCATTAATCCAAAAAATATAGAATAAGATGTAATGGAAATGCTGTGGAGAGACTGGAACATTTATAAACTACTAGCGGAAATATAAAATGGTACCAATACTTTGGAAATCAGTTTGGCTCTTCCTTAGAAAACTAGAAATAGAAATACTGTACAATCCAGCAATCCTACTCCTTAGAATACATCCTTGAGAAATAAGAGCTGTCACATGAATAGATCTATGCACTCCCACTTTCATTGTAGCACTGTTTACAATAGCAAAAAGAAACAATCTGGTGGTCCTGGGTGAATGAATGGAAAGACAAATTATGGAATACTATGCAATGATAAAGAATATGATGAACCTGTGAAACACTTCATAATACGGATGAACCTGGAAAGCATTATACCGAGTGAGACTAGTCAGTTTCAAAAGGACAACGAGACCATTATTATAGAAGATCAAGAAAAAGTTCAAACTCTGAAGAAAACATTCTTTGATGTTAATGAGTGTGGTTAGGGAAGGAGAAGGGTATTTGCTAACTAGATAGTAAACAAGTATTATTTTAAATAAATGGAAGGACAACACGCATTACAGGAGTTAGACAATACAAGTAGACTGAATCATCAGCTAAAAAGTTCCTGAAGGCAACCAAAGACTTTCAGGGACAAAGTAGTATGGGTGGAGGTCTGGGACCGTGGTTTCAGGGGACATCTAGGTGAACTGGCAAAACCAAGTTTATTAACAAAGTGTTCTGCATCCCACTTTGGTGGGTACTATCTGGGGTCTTAAAAGCTAGAAGGCCATTTAAGAAGCAGCAGTTGGTCCCAAGCCACCTGTAGCAAAGGAAAACAAAGAACACCAAAGACACAAGGAAAATATAAGCCCAAGAGACAGAAAGGACCAAATAAACCCAAGACTACCTCAACATGAGACCGGAAGAACTAGATGGTGCGGGCTTACCACCATGACCACCTTGACAGGGAATGCAAGGAGATCCTGAAGGAGCAGAAGTGTGGAGGGTAGAATTCAAACTCTGGTAAAAAGAACAGACTAATTTTCTGACAGACTGGAATGTTGCCAAAAGACATGCCCTGTGAACTCTTCGATAGCCCAGAAGTGAAAGCATTCCAGAAGCCAATTCCTCAAAGATTAGACTAGAGTGTAAGACATAGTGATACTGGTGAAGTGTGCTTCTTGGCTGAAGTAGATACATGAAGACTTAAGAGGCAGCTCCTGTCTGGAGGCAAAATGAGAAGAAAGACAAGGACAGGACTTGGCTGAATAGACATGGACAGTACTGGGTGGAGAGAAAGAGTGCTGTCAGATTATAGGAAGAACAACTAGGGTCCCGTAACAATGTGCGTTTGAGTTTTTACATGACAAACTGACTTGGATTGTAAACTTTCACTTAAAGCACTATTTTAAAAAACTAACTCAATAAAAGTTTCAGAGTTTTGCTTTCTGCTTAATCAGTATGGAATTACTTTTAGGGAGTATGTGAAGTGGAGATCTATTTTTCTTTTTTCCACAATGATAACCAATTACTGCAGCATAGTTTTATTGATTAGAGCATCTTTTCCAATTTTAATTCTGTCAAATATTACTTCTGTGTAAGTAAGAGTCTGTTTACGAGCTTGCAATTCTTTTGTATTGCTGTTTTTCTCTCTTTGTGCCCGTATCACAGTATCTTAATTGCTACAAGCAATTAAAACTCCCTTGTTTGCTCTATGCAGACGCCACCTTATTCTTTCTCAAATTGTCTTCATTGTTTTTGGTCCACTGCTCTTTCATCTAACTTTCAGAACCAGCTTATCAAAACCCGTAACAGGAATTTGATTCAAACAGCAATGAGTTTGTAGATTAATTTGAAGGGAATCAAATGTTCCAATTGATGAATATGGTCTATTTCTCTATTTTGGTCATCTTTTTCAATGTCTTTTGATAAAGCTTTATCATTTTCCTCAAAAAGATATTACAAAACTTCTGTTGTTTGTTCAAAGATATCTTATATTTCATATTGCTTTTGAAATACATGATAGATAACATTAAGTTTTGTTTTATAGTATTTGTTGCTGGTATTAAAAAACACAATTTTGTTTTGTGTATTTAGAAATTATAACCACTGTCTTCTAGCTCTGATTTTTTTTTAATGAAGAAAGAGACTCAGAGTTGTTAAATTTGTCCTAAATCACACACCTAATAAGTTCTACCTTTTATGGAGAAGTGTGCTAGTTTCCTAGAGCTGTCATGATGAAATATCACAAACTGGGTGGCTTTTAAGAACAGAAACGTAGGGAGGGTTGTGCTGTAGGCACCATCAAGTCAGTTCTAACTCATAGCAACCTGTGAACAACAGAACAAAACTCTGCCTGGTCCTGTGCCATCTGCACAGCCATTGTGTTTGAACCCACTGTTGTGGTCACTGTGTCGGTCCATCTTGTTGAGGGTCTTCTCTTTTTCTCTGAGCCTCTACTTTACAAGCATGGAGTCCTTCTCCAGGGACTGATCCCTCCTGATAACATGTCCATGGTAAATGAGGTGAAGTTTTGCCATCCTCCCTCCCGAAGACCATTCCAGCTGTATTTCTTCTAAGACAGATTTGTTTGTTCTTCTGGCAATCCATAGTATAGTCACTACTCTTCACCAGCACTATAGTTCAAAGGCATAAATTCTTCTTTGGTATTGTTTACTCACGTAGGGAGAGTAGAAGCCCCAGCATAGGTCATCTTCAGAGTTGTGCGTTGTCTCTCCTCTAGGCAAAGATTTTTCTTTGTCTCCTCCTGCTGCTGGTCACCCCAGGCATTTTTTGGTATCCGTTGGCTTACAGATGCGCTTTCACATGTCCATCTTCCTCCTGTGTTTCTCTCTGTGCCTGTTATTCTTTACAGAACAACACTCAGCTTGAATTGGGACCCACCCTACTCCAGTATGACCTCATGTTGACTAATAACATCTTCAAATACCCTGTTTCCAAACAAGGTCATGTTCACAGGTACCAGGGTTAAGAGTTCAACATAGCTATTTGGGGAACACAATTCGATTTATTATAGGAAATAAACATAATGTCAAAATGAAAATTTGCAGAGTACTCGGTTCAAGGTTCATTTTCTGCTTTTTGGATACAATTTATTTATAAGACCAAAGAACATATTGAAAAGCTCTTCTTCTAAGTGCTAGGATGTCCCAGGGGTAGGGAAGGGAGGAGGGAGGCATGCAAGAAGTGTAGAAGTATTTAATGCCAGAGAAGGAAGGAATCTTTTTAAATTTTTTTTATTGTGTATTAAGGGAAAGTTTACAGACTAAATTAGTTTCCTTTTGAGTGGTTTTTACACGAAGGGTTCCATGACATCAGTTTCATTCCCCATGATGGGTCAGCTCTCTCCCCATCTCTGTCCTAGGCTTCCTGTTTCCTTTTCTCCCAATTTTCTGCTCCTTCTTCTCATCTTTGCTTTTGTGCAAATGTAACTCTTTTGATTTTCTATAACTGATTGTTCGAAGGAGCACATTCCTCTCAAATGTTTATTTTGTGGGCCTGACTATGTTTCTGCTGAAAGTTGGCTTCCAGGAATGGCCTTAGTTCCAGTTCAGAAGTGTGTCCTAAGACCATGGTCTCGTCTGTTGGAGCAGTAAGTCTGGTCTTTTTGGTAAATTTGATTTTTTTTGTCCTACATTTTTCTCCCGCTGTGTCCAGGACTCTCTGTTGTGATCCCAGCCAGAAAGGAATCATCTAGTTCTACAGTCTCAGGGCTGCGTAGGCTGGGGTTCGTGCGGTCCTTCAGTCCTTTGAGCTAATTACTACCTTAAGCCTTTGGTTTTCTTCAGTGTTCTTCGTTTTGGTTGAGAAGAAACCAATAGCTGTATTTTAGATGACTTCTGACAGTCTTTTCAGACCTCAATATTACTTATCAAAGCAGGATGCAGAACTTGATCTTTATAAACTATGTTGTGCCAGTTGACATAGATATCCCCCAAGTCTATGGTCCTTCACCTTTGAGTGTAGGAAATTTGTCCCTTGAAGTATTGTGTTGTGTCTAAGAAGTTGGTCAGCTGTGGCCCTTGTGTGCTCTCTTTTCTATAGTAATGTATGTATGTAGAAATATCCGCACCAAACGTACATCCTCCCGCACCTCTTGGCATACCTACTTACCTATGTATTCATTTGTAAGTTAGCATTCATTAATACTATTGTTGCAGGATTGTCAATGCTGTTCTTATTACCCATGTTGACATTCATTCTTGTTTTCTGCTCAGTGTCCTCCCATATCTTGTCGTCTTTTGCTGACTTCTCTTTCCCTTCATCAACATGAACTATTTAGTAATTTTCCTTTCCTCCCCCTCCTCCCCTTGGTAAGTAGCAAAGGGGTGTGTGGGTGTGGGTGTGGGTGTGGGTATAAATCTTTTGTTGTTTCTTTATGGTGGTGGTTTTGCATAATATTTGGTCTTTTCGACACAGAGTGACTGTATCTTGTGGGAATTTTATGGTTCTATCCATCTATAGGATGTCATCCTGCTGCCCTTTTGCTGGAGGAGGGGGAGTGGATGGAGAGGAGGGGATAGGAGACTGTTGGGAGGATAGGACATGTATGGGGCAGACAGGAGGGGTGTGCTGTCACCGGGCAGGGAGAGCAGTGGGAGCTGCATATAGATGAGCATGCAAATTTATATGGGAATGTACATTTTCATTCAATCATAATAAAAAAAAAATTGGCCATTTATGATTGACTTGTTTCATTCAGCATAAGGTCCTCCAAATTCATCCATTATTATTCTTTATCATTGCATAAGAAGAAAGGGATCTTAGAATTGGTCCCACCTTCTAATTTAAGCCACATAAAAAGTTATCCTTAAAGTGTCCCTACAAAGCCATTTATTCCTTCAGTACAAATTATTTGAGCACCCACTAAATGGCAGGTCCTGTGCTGGATGCCGGGAAAGGACGTACAGCAAAACTTTCAAGATGCTTTTAGTTCTGTAATAGAATTTAGTGAAATAATTGCACAAATATATAACCGTGAGTGAGTGGGGATAAGTGACATGGAGGAATGTATACAGAGCTCTGCAAGAGAAAAAGAGTGAGATAGGTGTGTGGGTGTGGGCGTGGGGGGTGTGGGGATGGGGTTGTGTGGGTGTACAGGGGTGGGGTGGCATGGGTTGGGTGTGTGGGTGGTTTACTTGACTTGAGGGGATGGAAGTGCATTCTAGGCCCTGAGCTGGAAAACAGCACGGATGGTGTAAGGAACAGGAAGAAGCCCAGCGTAGCCACAGCAGAATGAGACGAGGAACTTATCAGGGCAATCGGGGGCGTAATCTGAACTCTCCACCTGTGTCTCTGCATAACCAGAAAATTTATGTTACAGACCCTGCTAAATTATCAGAGGGCTCCAGCTGTGCATTTGAAGAACTAATTCATTTTTACAAGACCTTCTCTGCCTTCCCTGAAGGCTCTCCAATGCTGTCTACTCTTACAGGGTTTTAATAAATAACAGATATAAAAACACAAGGCTTTTTAGATGATCCAGATAAAGCCATAGTGAAAGTAGACCATCAGACCCCATCCTTTCCCTCTTAGCCAGTCATGTGGCTTGATTTCATTTTAAAAAATTTCTCATTATTTGAGGAGGATTTCACTTGAAATCTTATAGATTTGAATAGAAAGCCAAAGTTGGGCAGGAGGTAGGAGTGAAGAGAGATGGGAAAAGTTCTAGCTGACTTTTATTGATAGTTGAAAAAACTCATTGAAATGATGTGATGTTGTTTTACAATATCACCCCCAAAATGAGTCCCAATGCTTTGAAGCTCAAACTTGATGTCCAGAGTCCTCAATAAAATGAATATGTTGTTTAAGTAAGTTGAAAAATTGAAAGTGAGAGAACTGATTCACTGGTTTCCACCAACGAATTTCTTCTTTTCAACCTGAGTTTGAGCAGGGGACATTTATTAAATCTAAGATGAGAATACTTCAGGCAGTGATTTTTTTTCTTTCTTCTTATCGTTGATGCTTACCACAAATTCTACTAACTAGAAACTAAGATATTTGATTAAATTCTGGCCCAGTGGAGTGCTTAGATAGTTGTAGACTAGGTGTACATAAAGCCAAATGTAGTAGCCAAATACCTTTTACTATAACATAAAACCCCAAAAGAAGTAATGAAAAATTCCCTTTTGCATCATTTCCCAACATATTGTCTTCACATTACTAGATTCTATGTGTGCTTTCTCTTCTCTGCTGGTAGTATTATAACCTTTTTCCCCTACGCTTTCAAGATTTAATAACGTCCAATACAGTCAACATGCTGTTGCCAAAAGCTCAAGCTCCATTTCATGTGCTTCCGGCAGCCTAATAGACTTCTTAGAGGAACTGCCAAACATGAGTGGTGCTAAGTCAGTCAAAATAAAACAAGATGTTCATAAAAATGATTTTTGCATAAACCAGTCCTTCTGGCCTTAGCAATTCCAGTTCTATAGCCAATCATTTCTGGAATTGGGCATGGAGCAGATTGCAGGCCTTGCCCTTTAAGGTGGTCTGCCCTGGACATTTTCAGAAAGGGGATTCTCAGCAAGAGAAGTGAAGCTGGATTTCAGATGACCCCAAAGGCATATGACCCCAGTTCATGAGGTTATGTTCTCACCAACAAGTACTGGGTGGCATGACTTCCAAGGTCACTTACCCAAAGGGGCATTGTTGTTCTTAGGTGTTCAGAGTTTTCTGTGACTCGTGGTGACTCCAGAAACAGCATAATGAAAACTTGTCTGGTCCTCACCATCTTCATGATTGTTGGTATGGATTTTAGTCCATTGTTTTGGCTGCTGTATGAGTTCATCTCACAGAGGGTTCCCCTCACTCTTGCTGGCCCTTATTAACCATGATGTCCTTTTCTAACAATTGGTCTTTCTTGATACTGTGTCCAAAGTGAGCAAGTCAAAATCTCACCAGCCTCATTTCTAAGGAGTATTCTGGTTGTATCTTTTCTAAGACTGTTTTGTTACTTCTTCTGGAAGCCTGCACATACTATCTTTACTATTCTTCACCACAGCTCAAATGTATCAATTCTTCTATTTTCCTTTTTCACTGTCCAGCTCTTATATGCATATGAAGCAGAACTGAAAAGACTGTGGCTTGGGTCAGGTGTACCTTCATCATCAAAGAAACGACTTTGCTTTTTAGAACTCTGAAGTCTTTTGTACTGTCCAGTGTAATACACTGTCATGATGTTCTGTTGTTATGTATAAGAATTTTATTGGCTAATTTTCAGAAGTGTCTTGCCAGGTCTTTCTCCTAGCCTGTCTTAGTCTAGAAGTTGAGCTGCAACTTGACTGCCATGGGTGACCCTGTTGGTATGTGAAATACCAGTGGCAGAGTTTCCAGCATCACAGCCACACACAACAACCATAACATGACAAATTGACAGATGGGTGGGGAAAAAATACATTTAAAAACCCCACTGGTATCAAGTCAGTCCTGACTCATAATGCCCCTAGAACTCTAGATAGAGTAGAAGTACTCCACTGAGTTTCTAACGAGTGCTGACCTTTTGGTTAGCAGACATAGCACTTAACCACTATGCCACCAGATTTTCTAAAAAAAAAAATACATTGAAGTCTTTCATTAATGTATAAAGTCACTAAATATTTATTAAGAATATATTATGACCACTGTGTCAAAGATCAGGACTCACAATGCAGCTCATCTAGAACTGGAAGGAGTTTCAGGCGCTGCTGTTTCCAAGACCACACAGCTAGCAGTTGGCAGAGTCTCCCCAGGTTCCCAAGTGGTATTTGAAGAAAGCTGACGTATTTGCCTTAAATTTTCTCTTTTCTGAGTGAAACATGAAAACCATGATGGCGTAGTAGTTAAGTGTTACTGCTGTTAACCAAAAGTTCAGTGGTTTGAATCCACCAGGTGCTTCTTGGAAACTCTATGTAGCAGTTTTGCTCTGTCCTATAGTGTTGCTATGAGTCACAATTGATTTGATGGCAATGTTTTTGGTGGGCAGGCACTGGTAAGTTAAATATAAAGGGTAGCCAATATAACAGCAGCTTCCAGACCCTTTTCTACGTAGGGATGTCAGCCCTGAGATGTGGGATCAGAATTCAACATAAACCCTGTAATGCCCCATAATGAGTGACCAATAATCTCCTTTTCCTGCAACTCGGCTCTAAGCAGCAGCCTATAAATATATTTGCTTTGGTAAGTCATATCAGATTGTGAAGTAACCTCAAGTTGGCAACCCACAGTTAGAGACTAATACATATTCAAATCAAAATGTCTGAGGTGGCCCCTCAAAATGCTAGTATTTGTGTGTAGTAAGGAGAATTCACTATTGTGGAGATAGGAAGCATACGGAATAAGCATTTATTGGAAGTCAGCTCAGTGTCAGGGATCATGCTGTCTCATATGCCTAATGTGTTTTTTTTGTCTCACAAGGGCCCTAAACCAACCAAATGAAACCCATTCTGGTCAAGTCAATTCCAACTCATAGTGACTGTATAGGACAGAGTAGAGCTACCTTAAAGAGTTTCCAAGGAGCGCCTGGTGGACTTGAACTACCGAACTTTTGGTTAGCAGCCATAGCACCTAACCACTGTGCCACCAGGGGTATTATTTTAGTTTCTATGTGTATTTGTTTGGAGTGCATTTGGTTGCAGATAACAGACTTAAAAGATAGAGATGAATCTGTCTTATAAAACAAGAAGTGGGGAGCCCAGGGCTTACACTGAGCTCTATGTGGTCATCGGGAAGCAGACCTTCCAGTGTTCTTTTCTGCCATTCTTAGTGTACAAGGTTTCATCTTCAGGTTTGTCATCTTGTGGTTATGGAATGGCTGCTGCTGCTCCAGGCATCACATCCAAGTTCCAGGGGAAGAAGGAAAAAAAGGGTAACAGAGAAGCTTGCATCAGCCCAGATTGTCCTTCTAAAAAAAAACAAAAAATGGCCTTCCTACCAGTAGTACCTAGTGATTTCTACTTTTGTCTCACTGGCCTGAACTGCATCTATTAGGAGACTGGGAAGATGACGATTTTTACTTAAGCACATTTCAGGTCTAAACAAAACCGGAGTTTTATTAGCAAAGAAAAATATTAGAATGAACATGAGGCATACAGCAGCAGAGTCAGCCACTTGGAGTTACACACGAGAAAATAGGCCAAGGGAAAGGAAATAACTCGCTACAGCCATACAACTAGAAAGTGGCTGAGCTAAGATTTGAACCCAAGCCCCCTCCCAGTCCAAAGCTCTTGCTGTTTCTACTGCGCCACCCAGCCTCTCAGCATAGCATAAGTGATTCTTCCTACCTCTGGCAGGAAGCTAGCATTTTCTTGGTTTCCTGAAAACCAGATACATAGGTCCTTCCTGTGGGAAAAGTAAAGAGTGGAAGAAACTCACCCCAGAACATAGACTTCATTCCTGATTTCAGTTGTTTCAGCAAACAGTGAGAGCAGACCAAGTCCAGAGCCACAGGAGGATGCCAGCATGCAGTATGATGAGGGGACAGATAGTGCACAAGGAAGCAGAAGAACAGCCACTACTTACTTAGCACCCAGTAGGGGCCCAGAGCTATCCTCAGCACCTAACACTCAATAACTTGCTTACTTCTCGTAACAAACTTAGAGAATGGATTATCACTACATCCATTTTACAGATGAGGAAATGGAGAAACAGACAGGTAAAGTGACTTAAGCAACAGAGAATTTGAATCCAAGAAGACACTAAAAAGAGGAAGTGCAGCAGTTGAAATCTTAATGTGTCTGGTACTCGAAAAGAAGAATGGAAGGGAACCCAGAAGAAAACGAAAAAAGAGAAATACGAACTAACATGAATATGAAGGAGAAGACAGAACTGAAGGGGCATTTAGTGGGGAGGATTTGCAGCCAAGGAACACCGCACCATGTGATAGCAACTGTCATAGATCCTAGTGCTACTGTCACACAAACAGCACAAAGTAGGTGACTTTAAAGAACAGAAGTTATTTTCTCACTGTCCGGAGGACAAAAGCCCCAGGGTGACACATTTTTCGCTCAGCTACTAACCTAAAGTTTGGCCATTCAAACCTACCTAGTGCCACAAAAGAGAGGCCTGGCTATCTGCTTCCGTAAGGATTACAGCCAACAAAAACCAATGGAGTTCACTTCTACTCTATGACACATGAGGTCATCACGATTTGGAAGCAGCTTGATGGCAATGGGTTTAGTTATTTTTTTCTTTTTTAAACAGGAGCTAAATGTCCAAACCAGGATCTCAGCTGTGCCTATTCCTTCCTTGTCAGTAGTCCTGGGCATTTCCTGGTTCCTTGGCAATCCTTCAGTGGCATCTGCCTTCCCTGTGTGTGTCTTTGTGTCTATACTGCTTTTTATATAACTCAGAAGTAGTTTTAAGATCCACCCCACACATACATGACCCCAATTGATTGATTGATTACACTGCATTATGTAAGTTAATCATACTACATCTGCAGGTGTAAGAATTAAGATTCCAACATGTATGCAGGAGGAACACAATTCAGTCCACTAACAGCAACCCTATATGGGCAGTAAGTTGCTTCTAGCCACATACCTACCAGTGTGGGTGGGGACTCAGACCTAACCTGTGATTTCTCAAGAGAGAACAAAGGGCCAATGCAGGGAGGATGACAGAGGATACTGACTGGTGTATTAAACATATATATAATCAATGGCTATCATATAGATAATTTCAAATTGGGCATAATAAATTATTCCGGAGAAAAATGTTGTGGCTTTAACACCTTCAATTTTACTGTTTCATAGAGTTTCCAAGGCTGTAATCTTTTCAAAAATATTTTACTCTGCTTTAAGTGAAAGTTTACAATCCAAGTCTATTTGTCATGCAAAAACTTGCCCACACAGTGCTGTGTAACCCGGATGGTTCTATCCATGCTGTGACAGCACAATCCTCCTTTCAGTCCTGTATTTTCCATGTCCATCCAACCAGCCTCTGTTCCCTTCCATCCTCTCATCTTGCCTCTGATCAGTAGCTGCTCAGTTAGCCTCATATATCTAGTTACATCAGGAAGGATACTCTTCACCAGTATCATTTTATGTCTTACAGCCTAGTCTAATCTTTGTCTGAGAGTTGGTTTCTGTTCTAGGCTAATGGAGAGTCAGCGACTGTGTCTTCTGGGTACCCTCCAGTCTACTGGACTATCAAGTCTGGCTTTTTTAATAGAGTTGGAGTTCTGCATACTCATTTTTCTCCTGACACATGAGACACTCTATGTTGTATTTCCCATCAGGGCAGTCAGTGGTGGTGGCTGGGCACCATCTAGTTCTTCTAGCCTCACACTGATATGGTCTCTGGATTATATGGCCTTTTCTATTTCTTCAGCTCATATTTTGTTTATGTCTGATGTCTTTCATTCTCTTTTGTTTCAGGTGGGTTGGGACCAATTGATGCTACTTAGATGGCTGCCATGGCTGTATCTGTGTGGTGGTCAGGATTATGTCAACTTGGCTATTCCATATTTGGCTGCTGTATTAAGTTGCAGGGTGGGGTTTGTGGTGGCTCCCCGCCCCTCGGCTCTCCCTTCTACTACTACTGCTGGTCGCTCACGTAGCCAGGAGCTCCTGCTCTCTTCTTCCAGTGTCTGGTTCCAGGACTTGAACTAGCAGCTGTTGGACTCATCAGTCCTTACAGTCGGTGCTTAAGAGTCCTGCTCCCTGACCTGCCAATCCTGGGTTCGCCAGCCTTTGCCTCTCCTGCTCGCTGACCTGCTGACGCTGGGTTCGCCAGCCTCTGCCGCTCCTTCTCCCTGACCTGCCGATCCTGGGTTCGCCAGCCTCTGTCGCTTCATCTTGCCACCAGCTTGGGATCCACTGACCTACACAACCGATGATCTAGAACTCTGGTCTCTGACCTGCTGACTTTGGGTTCCTCAGCTTCCATGGCCACGTGAGGCTTGTGCCAGGACTTGGGACATTCAGCTTCTGTGATTACATGAGCTGTTTCCTATATCTGTATCTACCTATCTATCTACATATATTATAAATCTTTCCTTGTACCTACACGTGTTACTGGTTTTGCTTCCCTAGAAAACCCAGCCTAAGACAATCTGTATGGAAGCAGATTGCCACATCTTTCTCCCACAGAATGTTCAGTGGTTTTGAACCACTGATCTTTTGCTTAGCTGCTGAGCACTTAAATACTGCACCACCAGGTATGCTTTGATATGTATCAAAAATCTCAAAAGTTAGGTGAAACCTACTGATCAATTTGTCCTCCACGGTGGGTTCCAGGCAGAAGCAGGACAACACTAACAACAATAGGATTTTATTTAGTGAGGGCCTGAGATGCTCCAGGCACTGTGCAAATGCTTCCTCACATTTGTCATCTGATTTAATCTCCAACTGTCTCTGTGAAGAGGTTTCTTATTATTGTCACTTTCCAGCTACCTTAGAAGGGGTTCTCTAGAGGAGCAAAACCAGCGAAATGCATCTATATAAGTATATATAAACCTGTTGCTGTTGAGTTGATTTTCAACTCACAGTGACTGTCTCAGTCAGCTGGTCCTGCTATAATGGGAAATAACAAGCAGATGGGTTTAACAAAGAGAAAATTTATTATCACAGTCTGGTAAGCCACAAATCCATTCATAAGCTGTAAGTCCACTCAGTATGAAAAACTGTCACAGTCCGGTAGGCTGAGTCCAAATTCAATATGAGATCATCTTGGCACAGGAACCTCCAGTCCAAAGGAGGTCCTCTGCTCTCAGGCTGTTTTTCTGGTGGTATGAGGGTCCCAACGCTCTGCTCCCTTCCCTTTGCTTTTTTCTCTCAAGAGATGACCTGAACATGATCTAAGTTTCTAGCTGGAGTCCTGCCTCACCAGTCTAGCAGCTGCCTGTGCTCCCTCATTACCATCGTAGAGGCAGTATTCCCAGCACACAGGAGAAAACATACCATCTTGGAAATCATGACTGAACCAAACTGATGCACACATTTTGGGGAGGGATATAATGCAATCTATGACAGTGACCTCTAGGACAGAGTAGAACTGTCCACAGAGTTTTCAAGGAGCATATGGTGGATTTGAACTGCTGACCTTCTGGTTATCAGCTTTGGCTCTTCACCACTACACCACCAGGATTTCCATAAATACATAGAGATTTAATTCAAGAAAATGGCTCATGCAGTTGTGGAGCCTGGTGAGTTCTAAATCCATGAGTCAGGCATCAGGCTAGAGGCTTCTTCTGCCTCACATGGTTGCAAGGGCTGACAAACCCCAAATCAGCAGGTCAGATGGCAGGCTGCTAGCTCATAACCCAAGAACTACAGGTCACATGACAAGTCAGATGATGCAAGATCCAGATCAAGAGTGAACCTTGCTGGAACACATATTTTTATACTGAAGGCAGGTACACGGCCAAGGAAATACCCGCTTCAGCTGATTGGCTGCTCATGGCAGATCACGTCATGGAGGTGAGTATGTTGTATTAGATCTCGTCATAGAGGTGACTACATGTTACATTAGAGAAAAGGTATCAGTCCAGTATCTGCCAAATCACTGAGAATCCTAGCCTAGCTGTGTGGACACACAGCCATCACACCAGGTGAGGACCCTGAGGCCCAGGGTGGAAACGGAGCAAGGACACAAGACTCGCAAGTACATCACCCCCAAAATACCCTTGTGCAGCTGACTTTTTGGCTAAGCACAGACGCTACATTCATCTCTTCTGATTTACATTTTGTTAATTCAGCCCAACATTTTAGCCTATTTGAGGTATTTTTGGCCTGTAATAGCAGTGCATTTCTGGGGATTAAACTCCTTTAATTCTGTTGGCCTTACTGACATCTGGCAGACAGGGTATAACTTCATGTAAAATTAAAAACCAATGGAAGTTAAAAATAAAGAAAAAAAAATTTTCTTTTTCTTTTTTTCAGTTTGGCTGTAAAGTCACTTTCTTCCAGTTGTTCACAAGTGAAACATGCTGGGCTGGTTTCTGAAAACCAAGGAGCCTGGAGAGAAATTTATCACTTTAAATTTAGAGGCTGAGGGATTTAGCAGTTTGCAAAGAGCATGGAGCTAAGCCTTTGGGAAGGGAGGTTCAAAATGCCCTGGCCTAAAGCTCCAAGTTCTTTTGTCAAAAGTCCACGCAGAAGCTCTTATGTATCTGAAAGGGGTCCAAGTAGGGAGACGCATGTGAAAGGACACTTTTCTCCCAAGAGCCTGCACATTTTCTCACACAAAAGTGCTCAGCCATTGTGGTCACCAGGCGTTTCCTGTGCACCACAGACTGTGTTGTCCTCCCCCCACTCCCTCGGGGGAAGTAGCTAAGATATGTAACTGGCAGCTGCTGCCACATTTTCTCTCAGCTCTTAGGCACATTCCCATGTATGGAAATCCTTATCACATTGAAAACTCCTCAGCTAGAGCATTTTATAGGATGTGTGGTTAGTGACTGTGGTCTTTATAAACTAAGTAGTCCTAGGGATGAAACGGCAGCCACACCAACCAGCGTATACATGTGTGTCAGTGCGGGACCACAAAGAATCTTCATAGCAGCCAGAACATATTTGACAAGCTGTTCAAGCTCAAGGGTTTTTTGTTGTTGTTTGCTTGTTTTTTTATCACCTCAGTAGTCCTTGGATAGGAAGATGAATTGTAACTGTTTGAAAAAGAGTCTTTATTTGCCTAGAAGTCAAGTTGAAAAGCATAACAGAAGATTTTTCCCATAATACCCAAAAAGATGCTGTAGAATCAATTCTGTTTGATAGCAACCCTACAGGTCAGAGCTGAACTACCCCATAGAGTTGCCAAGGCTGACATCTTTATAGAAGCAGACTGCCACATCTTTCTCCCTCATAGCAGCTGCCGGGTGTGAACTGTAGACCTTTTGGTTAGCAGCCAAAGGCTTAACCACTGTACCGCCAGGACTCCATTTTCCTGTAATGAAATCCGTTCCATATTTGGACACTTTTCCTTCCTAAGCAGCAATGGCACAGACTTAGGAAGAACCACTCAGTCACAAGGTTAGTGTAAATAAACAGAAACTGAGTTAGCACTTTCCAGAGTGGTCTTTCAGCAGGTCACCTTCCCTGGAGGGGAACACAGAGGGACAGACTTGAAATCCTATGTCTGTCTTCCATGCGTGCCAGGAATTACACTGTTAAAGAATGTTCACATCTTTTCTTCTTTGTGCAACCTAGTCCTGGTGACCAGAAGTCTGAGATTCTGTAAAGTCAAGTCTTCAGAAAATACAGCTCCTTATTCAACAACCCTCTCTAGTTGCTGTTGCCTGATTGCCACCTCCCTCCACCCGCAAAAATGAAAACCAAACCTACTGCTGTGGAGTCGACTGCAACTCATAGTGACCCTACAGGACAGAAAAGAACTGCCCCATGGAGTTTCCAAGGAGCACCTGGTGGATTGGAACTGTTGACCTTTTGGTTAGCAGAGGTAGCACTTAACCAGGGTATCCTGATCATACCTAGACTCCTTGAAACAGAATTTAAGTTGTAACAAACATTTAATAAGCACCTGTGCCTTCAGGTACCTGTGGTTGGGAAAGATGAATGGGATGTGCTCTCAGCGGCTTGCCTGTAAGTGAGAGAAGCTGTCACTAGTTAACAATTAGTTGCAGTGATGTAAGCAAGTGAACGTGGAAGGGAGGTCCTGGATTGGGCAGCACTGAGGTGAAATTAGCTCTCAAACACTATTTCCCCAGTGGTGTCTCCCCCAACTGACCTGATCCAGGGGCTCTGGGTGACTTCTTCCTGTAGCTGCTGATTTATCAGAGAAGGAAGAAGTAGGAGGCCAATGCTATTGCTTAAGTGGAAGGACATATTTATAATGATTCACACTTTCAATCAGAAGGTTAAAGGACAGTCAGAAATATGGGCATGGGTGGGGTTGAAGAGAGAGGAGGCTGAGAAGCTACTGGCATTGACGACTAGACAGTGCTATTTACAAAGCCGTGGAAGATATTTTCTAAATTGCCTTCAAAGAAGATAGTGCATACATTTTTACTGACATCTTGAACTCAGAATGCATTTCTTTTCCTGAGATGTGTGACTGTTGGAGCCCTTCTCCAAAGCCAAACACCCAGGGTCAGCAATACAGTTAACACGCAACGGATGTCGTAAGGAATCTCCCTTCCTAGAGTTAGCCCCTCATCTCATGTTGATCAGTCTGTTGTATTGCGGTGGCTTGTGTGTTGTGATGATGCTGGAAGTTATGTCACCAGTATTCCAAATACCGTGAGTGGACAGGTTTCAGCAGAGTTGCCAGACTGACTAGGAAGAAGAACCTGGTCATCTACTTGGACTGTTAGCCAGTGAAGCAGTATTCACTATAGCTGAAGTGTGGGAACAACCTCAACATCCGTTAGCAGATGAATGGATAAACAAAATGTAGTCTATAAATTTACATAGAATATCACTCAGTCATTAAGAGAAATGAAGTCCCGATACATGGGTGAACACTGAAGACACTGGGCTGAGTGAAGTCAGTCAATCACAGAGTGATGAATATATTATCTTGGAGCCCTGGTGGCACAGTGGCTAAGCATTTTGAAAGCCTAGTTTGAATCTACTAGCTGCTCCTTGGAGACCTTATGAGGCAGTTCTACTCTGTCTTCTAGGGTCACTGTGAGTCAGAATTGACTCAACAGTAATGGGGGTTTAAGCTAGTATAAATAAGCCCTTCTGTTGCAGTGGTTTAAGTGACTGCTAACTGAAAATTCAGCAGTTTGAATGCACCAGCTGTTCTGTGGAAGAAATGACCTGACAATTTGCTTCTGTAAAGATTACAGCTGTGTAAACCCTGTGGGATGTTCTTTTCTATTCTATAGGGTTGCTATGAGTTGAAATCCACTGGCTAGTAATAGATTTGGATTTGATTTTGGCTAGTTTAGCAGCACTACTCTGACCTATAGGGTCACTATGAGTCAGACTCTACTCGACGGCAGTGGGTTTGGGTGTTTTGGTTTAGTTTGGCAGCTGTGTTGGGCAGAATTCTAAAACGGTCTCCAGTATCTTCCCTCATCGGCACCCTTCTCATTCACACCTTCTCCCAGTTATCCAATGAAACACTAAAATAGGTATTGCTGTAAAGGAATTTTGCAGATGATGCCAAAATAGTTGTCCTCAAGATAGAGAAGTCTAGGGGTCAGGATGGGATTGACCTAATCAAACAAACTGTTAAAATGGACTATGCTATTCCTTTTAAAGGAATTTTGAAGCCTGGTATAGATTCAATAGAAACCCTGGTAATGTAGTAGTTAAGTGCCAAGGCTGTTAACCAAGAACCTGGCAGTTCAAATCCACCAGGTGCTCCTTGGAAACTCTATGGGGCAGTTGTACTCTGTCCTGTAGAGTCACTATGAGTTGGAATCAACTCGATGACAGTGGCTTTGATTCCTTTGGTTATGGATTCAACACGAGGGGAACTCTCCACAGCTTGCTTTAAAGATGGAGAAGGCGATGTGCCAAGAAATGTGAGTGGCCCCTAGACGCTGAGAACAGTCCCCCACTGACAGCACAAAAATGAGAACTTTGGTCCTACAACAAAGAACTGAACACTGTCACAACCACATGAGACTGGAAGATGACTCCAAGCTCCAGATGAGAACTTAACCCTGCCAACGTTTTGGTTTTAGGCTGGTGAGATAAGAACCCAGTTATGCTGCTCCTGGTCTTCTGACCAAAAGGGCTGGGAACTAATAAGTGAGTGTTGTTGTAAGGCATCATGTCTGTGGTATTCTGTTACACAACAATAGAAATCTAATAAAGCTGCTAGTCTATTTCCCTGCTCGGCACACTTCCCCTCCACCCTTTGGATAATAGAGTCAAATCTTCATGATGACAGAGACTAGGCATGTGATCAGGCCAGCATGTCATTCTGTCTCATGCCTCTGGGCGTGGGTTCCAGTGTTGGGCAGCACAAAAAGTGTCCTTACTTGTGAATTTTCAAACTTGAACTTGAGGATGAGTTCTCATTTTTATTTCGCTCATGAGTTGTAGGAATATGAGTCCAAGGCTTCCCACAAACATGCATCCCCACCACCTGGTGAAACTGGGCTGAGCCCCAAAAGTGAGAGAAGAAGAACGTGGACAGTCCTGACACTGCTTGAGTCCCTGAATCAATCGTCCTTTGGCCATCTGAATCCAGTCCCTTCCAGGGATTTGGTTACGTGAACCAGTGCTTCCCCTTTCGACTGGAGCTACACCGTGCTCAGCTTCTGTCACCAGCTATCAGAGAACATCGCAGCGGTAGTGGAAAGGTGAGGAATGGTTAGCTAGCAGGGGGAAACCAATTCTGCTTAGTGGTCCTGAGAGATGAAAGCAACATCAAGACACCAGTGTGCCTGCTTAACCACAGATACCTGTTTCGGCTTGTTATTTCTAAAAAATGGGTGCAAAATGATCCCAAATAATAGCAAAAACTAACCCTAGTTCAATCATCTTATTAGTTGAACTGCAAAAGACCTTAGATGTCGTCTAATCTTAGATATCATCTGGTCAGCACCTAGTCAGCCCTCATTTTCTACGTGTAGAAGCTGCAACCATGACATTGACCTAGGTTGACTGACAAATGAGGCTGCTCACATCTAATTAATCTTTCTGTCCTGCTGGCTGGGATTACTTGGCCAGTTCTTCCGTCATTCCAGTGCATTTTCCTCAGACTTTCCAAAATTGTGTTTACTAAGTACTGTGCCTTTCATGGTGCCTATAATATGTTTTCTGAAACCTTGGTAATATCTCAGTTTGTCAGGATGATTTTCTCTTGATTTACTAAGAAAGCTGCAGAACTGCAACTTCTTGGTGAAGATACACCAAGAGACAAGCCTGAGTGTACCTACCTTTGTGAAAATTGTATGGACCAATTCTTAAGTGATTATCTCTCGTGTATAAATATAAGTTGTTTCCATAGACAATTTGCTTATGATGACTAATGAGACAAGTGTTTTCCAAGATCTGGTTGAATGGTGCCCCTGGTGTGAGAAGTTCTTATCTTCTTGCTCCATCTGAATATAAAATCACAGACTACTAGAGCTTGAGGGGCCCACTGAGATCATTAGACCCAACCTGCATTGTTTCGATAAGAACAGTGGGCTCTGCAGTGGAGGACCTTGGTCAGCATCAGAATCTCCTTATTTTAAACATCAGCGAGTAGTTCCTGGTGCCTTTAAAAGGAGGAAGGGATAAAAATACCTTATTTAAAATTTGTATTTTCTGCTTGTGTACAAAGAAAAAGGAGTTGCAAAAAACAAAGATTATCCACCACCTGGAGTTTGGAGCAATCTGGAAAAGATCTTACCAATGATATAATAAAACGAACTGTTGATTGCTTTTTATTTTATAAAAAAAGTTCTTGAGAGAATTACTTTACCAATTTCTTCACAAATATTTGGAAATTTCCAAACTCTAGGAAGGAATAAGGAAGAATTACCTATATTTGCACTATCCAAACAGAACCACTTACTAACATGTTTGATTTCAATCTTTCTTTTGTATGTATAGAAGAAAGTTTATGAGAATGGCAGTCATAAGTATTTTCTTCCATAATTGCATCTTCTTTGTAAAAATCCACTAAGTTAATTGATATGATTTCCCTTAGCAATTAATTATTCTATTACAGAAATGCTGGTTTTAAAATAACCCAAAGTAATCATCTTCATATTTAAACATATTTTCGCATACTTCACATACTATTTCCTATTCTTCATAAGTGAATTGTCTGGGTCTGTTTTACAGTCAGTGTTTTGCTCAATAAATAGTTATTGGAAGAATTAAATAAGTATGTTAATCAGAATAGGCTAGGTGTGCTATAATAACATGAAGCTCCAATGTCTTCAGGAGCTGGCAAAATAAGAGTTTACTTCTCACTTGTGCAATGTCAATTTGGGGTTCGGGTTACTCTCTGAAGCTGCTGCCCTCAATGTAGTGTCTTGGCTATTCAAGATGTTCAGTCTTTTGGCTCTGCCATTGCAGCTTGAGTCACTCTCTGGCTGTACCTTTAGAGGAAGTCTTTTAAATGCTTCAGCCCAGAGGTGACACACATGAGTTCTGCTCATAACCCATTGGCTAGAACTAGTTAGGTGGTCCTGCCTAAAAGTCAACATCAAGATAATCAAAGGAATGAAAATTAAATATGTTTTGTCCATAACTAGAGCAAAGGTTTTCTTTTGTTTTTTTTTAAGAGTAGTATTCAATGCAGAAAGGCAGGCCTGGTGGTCTACTTCCAGAAGTCAGCCAGTTGAAAACACTGTGGGTCACAATGATTTGTTTCGCAGCCTATCATAGAGATGGCACAGGACCAGGCAGTGCTTTGTTCTATTGTGCACAGGGTCACCGTGAATTGGGGGGTGACTTGATGACATGAATAAGATGAACAATATCCAATGAGTGCAGTCAAGACAACTTTCTTATGCAAACTGAAAGTCATGCATATTGACGTAACTTTTTAGAAAAGCTATTTGTCAGTAATATCATTAACTTTAATGTGGTAGCAACTACAGTGACTATATCCTGGTGGTGTGTGGGAGGACTACACTTCCTCATTGTAGTTTTGATTTGCATTTCTCTAATGGCTAGAGATTGTGAGCATTTCCTCATGTATCTGTCAGCTACCTGAAGGGGTTCTATGGTGATGTGTTTATTCATATCATCTGCCCATTTCTTAATTGGATTCTTTGGCTTTTTATGGTTTTGGTGTTACAGTATCTTACAGATTTGAGAGATTATACCCCTGCAGAGTATGTGATAACTAAAATTTTTTCCCAACCTACAGGTTCTCATTTTACTCCTTTGCTGAAGTTTTCTTATTAGCTTAAGTGCTTAATTTTAGGAGAGGCCACTTACCTAGTTTATCTTCTGTTGTTTATGCATTGTTAGTTACAGTTTATATTTTCATTATGCTGTATATTGGGGCCCCTAGATTTCTTTCTATCTTTTTCTTCCATGGTCTTTATAGTTTTAGGTTTTATGTTTAGGTCTTTGATCTATTTTGAGTTAGTCTTTTTGTAGAGTGCAAGGTATGGGTTCTGTTTCATTTTTTTAACATAGACACAGTTTTGCCAGTGCTAGATGTTAAAGACACTTTTTCCTGTTTAATGGACTTTTGTCAGAGATCACCTGACTGTAGGTGGCTGGATTCTTCCACTATACATTTATAGGTCTTTCCTCTCAACAACTTGCCTTCTTTGAAGGACTGGCAGTCAGTCCCTGGGTTATGAATAAAAGCCATTCCTAACTGTGTCTTTGTTATGAATGAAAGCCATTCCTAACTGTGTCTTTGTTATGAATAAGAGCCATTCCTAACTGTGTCTTTAAGTTGAATTGATAGGAAAGTTGAAACAGATGCATAAGGTACTTAGCTAGCCTTACTTAGTACAAAAAAAAGACTTGAATCCTTTTCAGTGATTTAAAGGCTGTACATGTAGTAAGTGAAGGTGACGGTGATTAAAAAAAAAACAGGGATTGTTTGAGTCATTTCAAAGTGGGGACAAGTTTACATAACATTAAAAGGCAAATGTGAGTTGTCTATAAGTGGGATGTTCCTTTTGGGGGAGGGCGGACAATTACTGCATTAACTTACAAGAAATTAAAATGTTACTTCTCTTAAGTGTAACTGCATTTTAACAGGGGCTTTCAGTCCCTTCACTAAAGGGATTCATTTTCAAAGGAGAAATTTTAGATCCTGTAACAGGTAGTCAAGGATGTATTTTGAGCAAGTACTCCTGACTTGTTCTCTTTGAACCGCACCACATCTGGCTTAAGCACAGATCCCAGCCAGGTGCTGGTTTTTGCCTGCACCGGCAGTAAATACAGCCCAGTTATCGTTTGCTTACCTAGTACAAGGTTAGCTCCACTCGGGCATGCTTTGTTCATGCTAAGTTTTTGACATCTATCCCAGAGAGTTGTTTCCTCTCCTGGAGACCCTATTTCTGCTATTATTCCTGACGCTGAGACTAAGAATCTTCATCACCTCTAGCTACCTGGGTTTACGCACTGTCTCCTAACACGATTTGGACTTCTTTCTTCATTTCAGTCTCCTGTAATATCTTTCACCTGGAATGCTGGTCCATTTATTCAACATCAGTCAATCAGCCCTCCATCTTACGAGCTCATAGAGCTCCTACCTCCAGGCTAGGCCAGTGGGCCAGTCATCTCCAAAGCAAGGTCTCTGTCACAATGATCTATATTTTAAAGGTGACAAAACGCTGGCTCAGAGAACTGAAGTTGATGGCTCAGGTGCCCTGAGGTCACAGATGCCAGGGCAGGACTAAGGCCCAGCCAGAATCCAATGTTAAGTATTTGGCCTGACACAAACTTACATAGCCCAACCTCCAAAAAAACCTCAGTTCTTTCCACTGGATTTGACTCTGGTCTTTCCTGAACAGACTCCTTACACTGAACCCAAGTTAGTCACTCTGACCCCCAACGCTCTCCATGACCTGAGATGACATCCTTTCCAAGCAATGGCCTGCTGCCTCTTGGAGCGACACACCCAGCTCTCAAAGATGTATGGTACCTGAGGCTACCCAGGGCCCCATTTCTGCCTCAAAGACAGCACAGGAGTCCAGCAGGAAAATATGAGTTAGCAGAAACCCAGGGATGCCCGCTGGGAAACAAGAAGGCAGGTAGCATTGCTTCTGTCTTTCAGTGGGAAAGCCAACCCCCCCACCCCCCGAGATATGCCCTTTGAAGTCGGCAGCAGCCAAGCTCTCCCAGTCATAGCAAACTTCTCCACAAGACAGAAGTGCTGAAGGAGTAAGGCCTCAGGAGTCTACAGGCCTGGCTCAGAAAGCACTGAGACCAACTCAGCCCCATGCTCTCTGGCTGGGTACACAGGGGCAGGTCAGAGGAAGAGCGGTGCCATCTACGTCTTCTGGTTTCTCAAAGGAAGGTCAGAATTACTGCCCCTGGGGCCAGGCTCTCTCAAGGGTCACCTGTTTGGGAGAAAGCTCTAACACTTGGCCAAGGAGATTGTTCTAGGAGGTGTAACTGTTGTGTGGCAGAGGAGGCAGGCAAGGTCACCACAGAAGCACTGCCTTCATCCATGACCAGGTGTAGATGTGTGAAGATGCTGGGAGCATGGGATATATGTGGCGTGGAGTAGGGAGGGTGGGTCTTTGATCTTTTCAAGAAGATACTGCTAAGGTGCGGGGCCCCTTGAGGATGGCTGGCACAGCAAGGGCTTCTCTCACCCACCCATCAAATTACTGATGGCTTATTCTTTATAATCCCTGCAACACATTCTACAGCCTAAGTCAATGGCTGTCATCCAATCAGACCTGTTGTTGTTGCTATTAGGTGCTATAGAGTAGAACTGTCCCTATAAGGGAAACCCTGAGTGCATAGTGGTAAACTGCTACTGCTGGTAAACCCAAAATATCAGTGGTTCAAATCCACCTTGGAAACTCTATGGGATAGTTCTACTCTGACCTACAGGGTTTCTATGAGTCAGAATCAACTCATAGGGTCCCCATGTGTTTTTCTAGGCTATAATCTTTACAGTAGGAGTCCCAGTATCACAGTAGTTAATTAAGTGCTGGCCTACTTAAGCAAAAGGTCAGTATCCAAACCACCAGCCACTCCATGGGTTCTACAAAGATTTACAGCCTTGGAAACGCCATGGGGCAGTTCTACTCTGCCCTATAGGGTTACTCTGAGTTGGAATCCACTAGACAGCAACTGAGTCTTTACAGCAGCAGATCACCAGGTCTTTCTCCCACAGAGCTGTTCATTGGGGTCAAATAGCCAAGCACTGATCCATTAGATGTTCCTTCTAACAGACCCAAGTCCCTTTTTGTATCTAATATTTTATAATGTTCTCTTTCTGTCTTAAAATGAAATTCATGCATAACTCAAAAAAATCGAGGTTACATTTTACTAGTTATTGTTAATTACCATTCAGTCAGCTCTGACCGATGATGACCTTGTATACAACGGAATGACATGCTGCCTGGTCCTGTGCCATCATCATGACCGCTGGTCTGTTTGAATACATTTTTGCAGCTATGGTACCAGGTTAAGCTATTTGCTATGACAAAAAAAGTGTGTAATGGCTTAAAAACAATAGAAGTTTGTTTCTAGCTCCTATAACGGGGCTCAGCAGATAAGAAGTAATCAGCAGGGGGAGAAGTGAACAGTAGAGAGGATGTGTGCCAGAGAAGTCCTCACAGAGCAGATCTGGAAGCGACATACCTCACATCTGCTCAGGGCTTGTTGCCTGGAATGTATCACGTGGCCACATCTAACAACAAGAATGCCTGGGAAATAGTCTAAACGGGGACTGAGAGAGAGGAACATGGATTGGGGTGTGCCTTTATCAGTTTCTGCCACAAATATAATGCATTGTTATCAATGAAAAATAGAATAAAAATAATCTGTAATAAAATATTGTGAGTTCTGTTACATAAATCCAGAAGTGCGTCCACGCTAGGAGACGTGAGATGCTTATTTCTCTACGAAGAATTACGTGAAGGTGATGTCTTTAAATACAGTTTAAAACAGATGTATTGTATTAGCATCTAGAATACCCTCCCCCTTCCCACTATTACCTTCCTGAAATGATGAGCAGCTCTTGATAAGATTCTGAACCAAACAATGTACAATCTTCCTTTAATTTACACTCCTGGTACATTCCTAGAAAATCCAGTGCATATTAAGGAAAAAAAAACAAACCCTGCTACCATAAAGTCGATTCTGACTCACAGCAACCCTATAGGACAGAGCAGAACTTCCTCATGGAGTTTCCAGGGAGCACCTCCTGGATTCGAACTGCCAAACTTCTGGTTAGCATATTTTTTAAAATGCAGCCAAAAAAAAAAAAAAAAGTTGCATGTTTATACTTAAAGTGAAATTGGGTTGGAGGCTCAGATAATTATGAAGAGCTAGGAACCCATGTGAGACATTCTGCAGTCTTGTCCCTGTAGTGCAGAAGGTCTAGCATCCCTGGGGCTTTCTTACCAAATGAATAACTGTAGTCCTCCTCCCCTCAGTCATTGTGACAACCAAAAACATCTCCACAGATTTCCAGAAGTCCCCCAGTACCTGGGAACCGGTACTGCTACTGGGTAGTGGTGCTGTAGAACTTGATCTGCTCCCACCGAGGAGCACTAGCCTTACTCAGTTGATGAGTAAATGGATACACGAGTAAATGAATAAACTAATTCGCTAACCCTGGAAACTGCTGTAAAGCAAAGAACACGGATTTTTTTTTTTTTTTTTAAATAGTAGTAAATACTTCCTAGATATTCAATCTTTTCCAATCAAACAGTAGGCTGGTCTTTGCCTTCAGATCAGATATGTTATCCACTGAGATTGTGAGAGATTAAATGCTCCTGAATCCGAGAAACAGCTGCAGACAGTGCAGGCAAAGAAGACATTTTGAGCAAGGTGATGTATTGTTTCAATGAGCAGGTCACATTACTAAGTCAGGAAGAAAACCTCCCATTTCAGATTTGCAGCTTGGAAGCCTATCTCTCTCTGCTCCTGTTCCTGGTAATTTTCAAAGAGTTATATTAAAATAAGTCACAGTTTTGGACATACCACAGGTATAGATACTCCATAGATGCTGTGTTTTCATCCCACATACCCATGGTTGCTGTTAGTTGCTGTCAAGCTGATTCCACATCATGGTGACCTCGTGTGTGTAGAAGAGATGAACTGCTCCAGAGGGTTTGCAGGGCCAGGACCTTCCAGAAGATCACCAGACCTATCTTTCACAGTGCTTCTGGGTGAGTTCAAACTGCTGATCCTTTGGCTAATAGTTGAGTGCTTAGCTGCTTATGTCACACTGTTAATTGTCCACCTGTTCTTCCCTGCTAATTCTCAATAGAGTACTTCAGGGAGAAACTGACCAACATTGCCAAGGGAAATGAAGGCGTTTGTATTTATGAGCTACAGTTTGACCACCACCCCCCTCCCCCGTGCTCCCAGAGAGGTGGACATTCCCAGAATCTATCACCTAAGGAAGCTATAGCACATCATATGGAAATTTGGAACCTAGGGAGTGGGCCTTAGGTTGGATTACCCAGCAAGCCAAGTTAAGCACAGACTTACTTGTGCTTACTTACTAATCTGCAATGACCTGATGCGAAATTGTTGACTATAGATCAGTAAACAAGTACAAGTTTAAGCCTGTGCTTACCTTGCTTAGTGGGTCGCTCTCCTCTGTCAGGATTTAGGAAATTGAAAAGAGGAAGGTGCTGGGGGGTTGCGAGAAGAACAGACATCAGCCACACCTAGAAGCACAATTGCTGGTAGGGGGGAAAGCTGCGAACTTGTTCACTAGAGACAATCTGGTATGCAAGGTAAGCACTGTACCGACCTTGCCTGTTAGATAATCTGCTCCTGCCCTTAGACCATTTTGGAAGGGGTCACCTGGTTTCTGTCACTTTAGAGTCTATCTTAAGAAGTCGAGCCATGCCAGAGAGGCTTCAGGTGGGTAGAGACAGATGTGGAGGTTTCCCAGGAGCTAGACAGGAGACAGGCACAAGCTGAAGATGACTAAGTTTCAGTTTGTAAGCTGGATTCCTTAGTTGCAATTAGCTCTCTCGATCTGGTTTCCCTACTGCTGTCACTGAAATTAAAGTGTATTCATTTATTCATTCAATAAACATGTACTGAGTCTGATCCTGTGGCAAAGGAGGTCCTGTGGTGCAGTGGTTAAATGCTTGGCTGCTAACAAAAAGTCAGTGGCTCAAACCTATCAGCCACTTGACAAGAGAAAGATAATGGCAGTCTGCTTTCAAAATGATTACAGCCTTGGAAACTCTATGGGGCAGCTCTACTCCATCCTATAGGGCCACTATGAGTCACAATGAGTTTCAGTGGCAATGAGTTTGGTTTTGTTTTTTATTCTATGGCAGTTAATGGGCTGTGATTTGGGACATGGAGATAATTGATACAGATAACAGTCCAGGAACTGCACGTCTATAACAGCCACTTACACTCTTGGTGGTGAGAGCCTTGAACGGGGGGAACTGGTGCGATGGTGCACACAGCTGGGAACCCAGCCTGCTGGGGGTCTGGATGCTGCAATCCGTTCTCCAGCTGGGTGCACTAGATGGACTGGACACAGAGGAATTAGAGACTCTCCTTCCACTGCCAAAGTCGGAGGACTCAGTGTGACGTTAAACAGGCCTTTGATTTCCTATGAGATGGCATAGGAGCTGAATCCCTGGCTATCTGTGACCTACCATTGTGTCTTTCTATGCCTTTCAACACTGGTGATTCTTAGAAACAGGTGGTTGCCTTTTAGTCCTCCACTCTGAAGGCTTCTTGTCAAACCAAGCATCCAGTACATCCCCACAACCTCCTAGAACCATGCTGGACAGTCGTTCTTCACCATTAACACCATCAACCACTGTTGATCCTGACCCCTAACACAGGAGGGGCCAAGGTCAGAAGGTCATCATGGCCAAGGGTTGAGGAGTTAACTCACAAAGGCAAAAGGGGTTGGGAATGGGGAGAAATTCTGATAGTTGTAAATGGAGACATAGCAAATACAAACAAATAATCTGGGACTGGAAAAAGGAAAGAGGGAGAAGTCGGTAGAGATAATACCAAGAGTGAATTCCTGAGCTATGTAATGACATAAAAAAGGGCTTAGAGAAGTCTTAGGGAGAATATCTGGAAGGAAGGTAATGAAGGGAAGTAAGGAATGCAGTCTTTGGCATTCAGGTACGTGGTGAGGGTGGGGGCTGGTGATAGACTGCATCAGAGAACTTGAGAGCTCTGATGTTGATTCGTTCTTGCAATGACTTCCTGAACACCTCACGTCTAATCCAATATTAGCACTGGTCTGTCTAGTAAATCAATATGCTAAGTAAATGCTGTTCTGTCTTTGGATGGCCAGAAAAAGAGCTTCGTGCCCCTCTCCCTCTAACTCAAAGGCGGCTCAATTAGACTGACTGGCGTGGAGTAACAGTGTTTCCACTTAACAGCAGTGTGGTTCCAGTTACTTAACTTTTCAAAGCCTCAGTTTCCTCATCTATAAAATAGAGATGGTAAAATGATCTTTCATGTAAAAAACGCTTTACACAGTTCTTGGTACAGAACAAGCATACCATAAATGCAAGCATTTCTTACAGTCTCATTTAATTTGTACAACAACCCTGCAGGAGAATTTATAGCTGAATAAGCAGAGGTTCAGAGAAGTTCAGCAGCTTCCCAGAATTCAGCATACCGTTAGTGAGTTCCAGAGGTAGGACTGAAACCACACTCCCTCTGACCACAGCTTTTGCCCTTAGCCACTCTTCTATCATCTTTGACCATGTTGGGCATCAATGGGAGGGATGAAGCTGACATTTCATTAAGTCAAATGCAGAAAGAAAGAATGGAAACACACGCAGAGAGCCATGTAGTCTCTGGGAAGGAACGTCTGGGGGCTGGAGATTGCTACCCTGTCACCTGGGGGCAGCAGGCTTCCGAGCCTGAAGCTGCGGGCTTTTTGTGGTTTCCTAAGTGAGGCAGTGGACATTACATCCTTTCTCCTCAACAAAAGCTGAGCTGGGCAATAGCCCCTAAGGGAAATACTGGTACAGTTAGTTATCGTTTATCCAGGAATTCTGCAATTCTGAATTTCCTCTCTGCAGATGGAAAGATTTCACATAACTTGTTTGGTGGCAGAACCTGGCCTGACTAGAACCGACCTGATGGCTTCATCACAGCAACCCGACTTAGGATGAATAGTCTCATGTGTGCTACTGAAATGTTGGAGTGATGATTTATTGGGTTGCTGCCTCAGACTCCACTAGGGAGTTAGCTACTGTGCTACCTTTCTAAAATCTGAAAAACTCTGGATTCTGAAATACAGCTGCCCGCCTCCCCCCACAATGGCTTGTGGGCCTTTCTTAATGATTTCCAACTGATTATTTGTGACCATTTTTTGTAGCTTCCCAGAACAAAGAATACAAACAAGTCAGATGTCAGAGACAGAGCCGCTTTCCTTTAGAGAACCTTTGTCCAAGAACTTCTCAGAAGATCCCTTGTCCTCCTACCAGGAAGAAGAACAAGCCTCAGGCCATAAACGGGTAGAGTGCTAAATGAGGTCAGGCCTGGGCCTTCTTAGGCGCTGCTTCCTAGTTGGCTTCCTAGAACCATGGTTCTCAGCTGCGGGCTGTAGGATTCCCCTGGGTTGTTGTCCATGACCCAGAATGCTGATTTGGATGTGACTGTGATGGTGTGGCTAAGGGGGTGGGGATGAGGAAGGATGTGGGGGCTAACGAAACAGAAAAGACACACGAATTGTGGCCTTCCTTGGCCTCCACTTCCTTTGCAGAACCCCTGGGGACAGCAATCATTTGCTCACTATTTTCTACATAATTCAAAACCATAAATTTTACATATTCGAATGCTTAAATTCTGCATCATCCTCCCTCCCTTCATCACTCATTATTTAAATGAGACATAGTACTCAAGGAGAGGAAAGCTTGGTCTTATTTTAAAATAATGGATTCAGAGCTGCAAAGGAAGTATACCCCCAAATAAATGACATGTGTCTCATTCTTTCTGCTGAGTCTGTTCTCCAGCATTGAAAACCCCGTTTAGCCATGGTGCTGTGGAGTTGAATAGGTGGAGCCTCATGTCACCTCTACTTGTTTAGCTATGCTTTGACAAATGTCAGTCCCAAGTCTGTGTGTTTGGACTGCAGTGGACAAAGCGCAGCTAGTGACCTCTGGATGGGCTTTCTGTCTGGCTGCCAACACCTAGCTGTCCATCCCTACACTAGGGATTGCACAACTCATAGGGAAGCATCAGACAACTGAACCACGCAATTGCTTTCTTCTATCTAGTATAAATAGCATAGATCAGCCAGCACAAAAGACACTTGTCATTACTCCAGTTTCAGAATTTCTCCTAAGAGCAAACTCATCCGAGACTTAGAGCATTTAAAGATAAAAAATGAAAAATGTTTCTGTATTTGATTACTTTCTAGTTATTCTGATATCATTGTCATCTATCCAGAGCTATGTTTGATCATCTTCTCATCCTTTTCAATACACGGGTGGGAAGCAGGAAAGAAGGAAACAAGGCTAGTCTCTTTTGATGTAAATTCAGTTTGACAAATAAATTGAGCACCTACTAATAGACAGGTATTCTGCTTGGTGCTACAGGAAAGCAGGCACAGGGAATTACATATCTGATGAGAAGTTAGCACAAGATGTTGCAAGAGCATCTGTTACCGCATAGCTTTCTACCAGGGATGTATGCTCATGATATATGGATGACTAGAAATATGATAGAGGCTTTCCATGCTTGCATGAATAGAGTATAAGGATTTGGCAAGCCTAACACTCAGCTCAGCCTTAATGTAAGGAGGGCCAGGGAAGGCTTCCTGGAGGTGGCGACAGCTATGCTAAGTCCTGAATATTGAACAAGGGTTTGTCATGCATTGAACTGTGCCCCTCGCCCCCGCCGCACCTTCCTACCACCCCCGCCCCCCATTTTGGCTGGGCCATGATTGCTGGTACCATGCGATTTTCCTGTATGTTTTAAATCCTGCCTCTGGGATGTTAGTGAGGGAGGATGATGGGTGGCAATTCCTTTGGTGAGACAGAACTCAACCTACAAGACTGTACTGAGTCTTGAGACAGTCTCTTGGAATATAAAAAGAAGCAAAAAGAGAGACCAGGGGACCTCACAGAACCAAGGAAGCAGTGCCAGGAGCAGAGCATGTCCTTCAAATCTAGAGTTCCAGTGCAGAGGAGCTCCTGTTCCAGGGGAAGACTGATGACAAGGTGGATGGAGAGAGAAGGGCTTTCCCTGGAGCTGATGCCCTGAATTGGGACTTTTAGCCTACTTTACTGTGAAGCCCCTTTGATAAAGCCCTCCACTTGTGGTATTTCTGTTACAGCAACACTAGATGACTGAAACAGTTACACAGACAAATGGGTGAGAAGAAGATGAACACATCCCATGCAGGAAACAGCTTATGCAAAGACTCTGAGGCAGAAGAATGATAGGAATTACATTGCATGTAGTTTATTTTAAAATGCTTCAGCATAGACCAAGGGATGTATGTGTCAGTCTTAACCTGCACCCGAGGAGCCATTTGTAAATATCTGAAGTACCCTGATCTGGAATATACGCTCTGGAGTGCTTAGTTAGTTTTGAAAGGCTCTAATTGGAAGTCCCCATTTCCAAGGCAGCTTCTCCAAGAGTCAGTGATCTTTATGTTCCTTTAGCACTAGAGGGTTTGTTGATTTGTATAAAATGAGTTTAGCTATGATTTCTCATTCATGAAATGAGTGGTGCACAGGATATATGGATCTCTAAAAGTATGTCATGACTATCCACACCTGCGTAAACAGAGTGTCAAAACTTGGCAAACTAATCAGCTTACACTTTCCATAACGGCCTCCAAGCCTAAGAGTCCATCTGGTCAGAGGTATGGCCACTTAGCAGATGATTTTGTTTCCCGATTCTGATTATAGTTCAGCTGAATTCTTCTACTAGAATGTTGTCTCATCTGCCTCAAGCAAACCTTTCGTGCAAGGTGTGTGTCAAACAAACAGAAGAGACCATATCAAGCTTAGAAGAAAAGGTTGTGTGTTACCATAGTGCTTCCTTATTAGTAAACGCATGTGTAGTAGAATTCAGTCTGAGTCTTGCTTCCATTACAATATATTGCAATGCATGACTACCCCTTAGTTAGGAAGTTATAGTAGAGGAAAACTGTAATACTCATCTCCTTTTAATATAGTAGCCTGTAGATATTCTGCAAAAGGAACCTAACAATTCTAAGAAGCCAAATTGGCTGGAGTCAGTTTTCCACAGCATGGTTCCTTGCTTATTTTTAACAGTGCTAGCCATCTTTTGCCACCACTCCAGGGAGGGAGTCAGCCAACGTAGCGCAATTCAGTTGAGCAGCAGGAAGGAACAGAATCCCATGGAAAGGAGCCCAAGGTCTACCAGGAAGGCGACATCAGTCCTGACAAAACTGCAGAGTGAAGCGAGGACAAAAATAAGACAAGCTGGCAGCGAGGAGAGCTGAGAGTACAGTGGAAGGGGTGCGAGGAACACATTAGGATGAGGAGTTCAGGACCAGGGCTGTGAACAGCGGCTTATTGCCAGAGCACATTTTTATCATGGCACCAGAACACATTGTGTCCCCTTGGAGGAACCGTACCCAGCCAGACACGAGTCAGCTGTCCACGGCCAAGCTTGTTACCTATTGCTTCTGCACTTCTGAGCTGCTCTGCCACCTGTGTGTCCTATTCTGCTAATGACATCACTCTCCACTTGGAATCACTGGAGTTAGTCTGGTGGTTCCAATATCATTTCCCCAGTTTTAAACAATCATCAAGTCTAAACGCTTCTGCTAATTAAATATCTCTGGATTTCACCTCCATTGCCACTGCCTTGCTGCCACCATTCCTCAGATCTTCTTTGGGCCAGGGCCACAGCCCACAGTGCAAGAGTCTCCTTGCTGGTCTTTCTATTCCCAGCATCACCCTCCCCACTGGAGCTACCTCTCTAAAGTACAAATTCGACTTAGTTGATGCTCTACTGGAAATCCTCTAGAGGCTCCCCATTGTCCTCAATAGACCAAATTCCACAGCATGGTGTGTTGGAACTGTTTTGATTGTGACGGAAACCTAAGGACTAGCTTGGGTGAAAGGAGGAATGATGTAGCAACTTGCGTAACTTCACTGTAGGAAGTACAGGGGCTGTGCTCCAGAGTTTTGAATCAGGGACTCAAATGTCTTTGAAATTCTCTGTTTCTGCTATCCCTAGTTATCACTCTGTTGGACCATGACCTGTGGCTCCCTGGGGCTACCATCTGCCCAGTTACACCACCAAAGTGGGTAAGGCCCCTCTTTTGTTTTGTTTTTTTCAGTTTGTAAAATCCCAGGGAAAGCCTCTTATTGGTCCGGCTTGGATAAGGGGTCTATCCCTGGTGTAATGACTAGGGCTGTGACAGGAAATGGGGCACCATAACTGGTGTACATGCCACGGGACATGGACCATAGATGATGTACCATCGATAGTGATGAAAACACAGGTCCTTAGAAAACCCATTAAAGTGCTAACCATGGGAACATAGTCTAAGTATGTTCTCACTAATCATCTAGCCCCTGGCAATGCAGTACAGAAGTTAAGACCTTAAGCTCTGGAGTCAGAGAAACGTGAGTTCAAATCTCAGCTCTCTCAAGTATTAGTTGTTATGACCTTGAATAAAATGCATAGCCAAGTGAACCTCAGTTTCCTGACCTGTAAAATGGGGAGAGGGGTATAATGATTAGTTTGTGAAAATGTGAGCAGGCAGTATGTTGAGAGCACTCAGAAGGAGCCTGACTCACAGTGTGTGCCCTGTCTGCTCTTCCTGCTCCCAGTAGCCCTGGCACAAGTGGGTAGCCTTCCGAAGGCAGCAGGGCCTCAGGCAACTGCTTGCTGCCAACAGAATGAGATCAGGTTTAATCAGAAGAACAGACTGACCTGATTCACAGCACTCCAGTGAAGTGACCCATCTGACACCCCAGAGAAGACAGTGCCAGCCAGAGGAGTTGTTTGTACATGATGTTCTCTATAAAACACGACTGAGAGGCCCTTTCAGAATGCCTTTGTCTCCCTATCAGAGAAGGACAAAACCTGGGAGGAAGCAGATCTTCAGCTCCATGGTTATAATACCACCAGCTTCGTGGGTCACAAGTGGGAATCATCTCTTTATTAAATAATAATTATGAGGCCCCTGTAAAGGGAATCTGGGTATAATTTCCTTACTCATTAAGCTTCCCAGTCAAAGCTGGAGGCTATTTTGCCTCCCATGGCCCCACTCTTAGGCAATTTTCATGTTTCTCAACGCAGCAAGTGGAATCTCCCCTTTGTAGGGTCTCAAACTGAAGGTCATATGTTTAAGTTAATGTGTCACTCGAGGTGGCTCCTTCCCAGAGAGGAAGAGTCTACTGTCACCAGACAGGGAGAGCAGTGGAAGCTGCATATAGGTGGGCATGCAAATTTATGTGGGAATGTACATTTTCATTCAATCATTTAAAAAAAAAAAAAAAAGATGGCTCCTTCCAAGCATCTGATTCAAAGGGCAAGTCCTCTGCTTCCCTCTATAGCAAGATCTAAATTGGTCTTGGAACAGAGAGTGCAAGGAGGGGCCAAGGGACCAGCTGGGCCAGGAATCAGCTCATTAGTAGCCTCTTTGGAGGTGTTGAAATTAAATAAGTTAAAAGCATATTAGTTTAAATGAGACTTTTCATCAATGAGGGGAGATGCTTAGGTAGGAAACAAATGTAATCATTTTGTGATATGGTATAATTTGATAATTAATGGAGAAGTTATCAGTATAATCTTGAGGGAGCCCCAGGAGATGAAGAAATCTGTCTTTATTAACAAAAACCCAGGAGAAAAAGTTAGCAGAATGCTGACAATCCACCAGCAAGGGCCTGGTAGCACAAGTCTTTACTAGAGTGTGTACTGGGACAGAGCCTGCTGTTCCACCTGTGGTTTGTCTTGGTTGGGCCAGGCCCACTAGCCCTCCTCATGGAAATGCAGAGAGTATTGCCCTGGAGGACAGGGTAGAATTACCCACAGGGTTTCCAAGGTATAGCTGGTGGATTCAAACTGCCGACCTTTTGGTTAGCAGCCAAGTTCTTAAGCACTCTGCCACCAGTGCTTTGCAGGGGTTTGTAAATCAAATACGGGTTTCTTTCTATCACTCAGGTCTGTTACAGGCCTTTTGTTTTAGTCAGCTAGGGCTGCTCTAACAGAAATACCACAGAGTAGGGGGCTTTAACAAAGGAAGGTTTATTCTTACACAGTCCAGTAGGCTGCAAGTCCAAATTCAGGATGTCTGCTCCAGGGGAAGAATTTCCCCTTTGTCGGCTCTGGAGGAAAGTCTGACATTGCCTCAGTCTTTGTCCAGGGAGTGTCTTGGCACAGGAACCTCGGGTCTGAAGGATGCGTTCTTCTGCCTGTGCTGCTTTCTTGATGATGTGAGATTCCCAATTCTCTGCCTACTTCTCTTTCCTTTTATCTGTTGTAGGATGAAAGGAATAAGGGTGGTACAAGCCACACTCAGGGGAAACTCCCTTTACAGTGAAGCAGGGAGGTGATCTTACAAAGGGATTTACAGTCCCACCCTAATCCTTTAACACACAGCATAGTAAAATCACAAAACGGAGGGCAATCTTAGAACACAGGGAATCACGGTCACATGGCTACACCTATTTTGGGGGGGACATACTTTGACCCACGACACCTATGAACCAGACAGAGCTGGCGAAGTCATGGCTGATGAAATGGAACTGGAAGAAACTCTAATTTTCAAAACTTGGTTGAGCTGCAATAGTAACCAGAGCTCTGGTACTACAGTGGCTAAGAGCTCAGGCTGCTAACCAAAAGGTTGACAGTTCCAGCCACTCCTTGAAACCCTGTGGAGCAGTTCTACTCTGTCCTATAGGGTCCTTGTGAGTCAGAATTGACTCAACAGCAACAGGTTTGATTTAGTTTGGCATGACAACCAGAAAAGGAAAAATTGTGGGTCAAAGCCCTGGAATGGAAGACTTGGAAGAAGCACCATGGGCCCTTTCAGGAAGCTGACGTGGGAGATTGAAATACCGGCAGGACTGTGAAGAGAGACACACATTCCAAGTGGCAAGGGCAATCACTAGCTTTCAGTGGGGCATCAACGTGCCCAGCTCTGCTCAAAATCGAGCATTTGTTGCTGTTGTCTCACAGGCTGCCCTTGTTGTCTAAGAAAGACATTAACTTTCTTGAAGGGTTTTCCTCCACAGGTTTCACTTTTCAGTTACTGTTCCATCTCACCCAAATTTTAAAAATTCAGGCCTGGTGCAGTTTCACTTCTTCAACCATGACTGAACTGGGCAGAACTGGTTCAAAGCCCTGCTCTACCAGGCTCCTCAGGAAATGGAGAGAAGGACAATACTAAATGGCTTTCTGAGGTGCCAGCTGGGTTCCTGCTACCACGAGCCTGACCAGCCAGGCCTCAACCAGCCCAAGCCCATAGCGGTACTCTTATAGCCTCCCCTCTTGAGGAAGGACTGTGCAAACTCCCTGTTGGCCAGAGAAGTCCTCTGGAAAAGTCTTACATATGTGCCCATGACACGGTAATTTAACACAAGGGCTCTGAACCCTGGATGTCTGAGTTCATCTCTCCACCCAGCCCCTCAGCAGCGCAAGACCTCAGGCATGAGATTCAAACTCTCAGTGCCTCAGTTTCCTCATGTATGAACAGGACAATAATCTGTGCCCTAACCAGCAGAAATGTTTGACACACTTAGCTGATAACAAAAAAAGCTGGCAGTTCAAATTCACCCAGACACCTTGGAAGAAAGACTTGGCAATCTACTTCCAAAACACTAGCCACTGAAAATTCTGTAGAGCACAATTCTTCTCTGACACCCACGGGGTTGCCATGAGTGGAAGGCAAATCCACAGCAGCTGGTTACTGGTATATCTTGTAGGGTCATTGTGAGGATTAAAAGAGTCAATCCCTGGAAAGTACCCACAGCAGCGACTGGCACTTAAGGTCTGCTCAAAAGACATTACCTGTATATAGAACTTTGCTGCAGAATGTGGTAGCCACTAGCCATTGTATTATTTACATGCAGTGGTATAGCGGGACCTTGGTGGTATATGGGGGTATAACTGGACTCTGGGGGTATATGGGGGTATAGTGGGACCCTGGCGGTATATCGGGGTTAAGAGCTCAGCTGCTCACCAGGAGGGCAGCAATTCGTACCCACCAGCCACTCCTTGGAAACCTCACGAGCTGTTCCACTCTGTCCTACAGGGTTGCTAGGAATCAAAATCGACTGGACAGCCCTGGGTTTGGTTTGGTTCTAGGAGTATATGTATCATTAGATATATATATACAATGAAATAAGTTCATGTGGCTATTGAGCAATTGAAATGTGGCTATTCCAAGTCACTATGTGCCACCATAAGTGTAAAGTGTACACAGCTGATTTCAAGGATTTAATGCAATAGAAGGCATAGATTACTGATTTCTAAATTACGTGTTGAAAGAATAGCATTTTGGATATATTGGGTAAAATATATATCATTAAATTAACTTCACCTGTTACTTTTTAAACTTTTTATGGTGGCTACTAGAAAATTTAACATTTGATATGTGACCTGAATTTGTGGCGTGTGTCATATTTATACTGGATGGTGCTAGTTGAGCAGCAGTGGTTCTCAACCCCACCAGTCCTGACTTCTCCTTTTTATAGACAATAATTTGTAACACCTCCTTCACTCTGCTCGAAGTGAATTTATAGATAATATAACTAACTTGCACACAAACTTTTTTGGAAATATATATATATGTGTATATATATGTATATATATATAATGGCCTAACTGTGATAAAAAGTACAAATAAAAGAAGAGGAATCTATAGGAAAAAATATTTTTCAAAATGTAAATGGTTTGACATGAGCGCTTAAAATTGAAATACTCAGATGATTGAATGTACATGTAACATCACTATTAATGGAAAAGTTATCAATATGAAGTAATAATTCAAAGTCTGGGAATGGTGTGGTAAGTAGAGATGTGATTTTCTGAAATGGAACACCTCAGTCAAGATCCAACAAAACCATGCACAGTTTTCTCTCTTTTTATACAGCTGCATCCCCGTGACACGGAGCAAAATCTCTCTCTGTTTCTGTCTCTGTATGTGTGTCTATGTGTGTGTACATATATGAGTCCGTGAGTTGCACAAATGATTAAGCACTTCACTACTAGCCAAAAGTATGGTGGTTCGAAGCCACCCAGAAACTCCTTGGAGGAAAGATCTGCTAATCTTCTTCTGAAAGGTCACAGACTGATGTATATAAAGGTCATAGCATATATATATGGTGTATATATACATACATATATACATATGTCATGAAAACATTGTGCTAAATGAAATAAACCAGACACAAAGGGACAAATAATATATGTTACCACTTAACATGAAATATCAGAATAAGCAAACACATAGAGCCAGAAATGTAGTTAGAGGTTACCAGGGACTGGGGGACAGGAAGAAGGGAACTGGGAAGCGACTGTTTTAGTGAATGCAGAGTTTCTATTTGGGGTGATGGAAAACTTTTGGAAATGGTGGTGATGGTTGCACAACACTGTGAATGTCACTAAGGACACTGAATTATACACTTAAGGATGGTTAAAATGGCAAGTTGTATCTTACATACACTTGAGTACAATTAGAAAAAAAAGTCATTAGAAATGGAAGCAGATAAAGACATTTGTTTTTACAAGAACACAGCCCAACGGGGAGCATTTTCAGTGGGCTGTTAAGATTCCCAAGAGGCGAGTAACAACTGGTGGGCCGGTCAGGTCACTGACGGAGTGTAGAGCTTTGGTTTTGCTGAGTACGGTGGACAAATTGGGGCAGAGTGTCCCTGCAAACAGGATAGCAAACACAAGTGCTGCAACCCTCCGTCCTTCATACCTTCCATGTTCAGCCCTTGATCTCTCTTCTAAATAAAACACAATTTTTTAATTATTAAAAAGTAAGAGTTCCTGTAAGTGCAGTCAGATTTGTCCTTTTTTGACTGGCCCTATTCCACGTCACATAATTTTTTGAAGGTTCATCCATGTTGTAGAATGTATTATAACTTCATTCCTTTTTATTGCTGAATAATATTCCACTGTGTGGATATTTTGTTGATCCATCCATCCGTTAAATGGATATTAAAGAAAGTTTCCATCGAGTTGGTTATCATTCATAGGGACCCTAGAGGACATAGTAGAACCTCCCCATAGGGTTTCCAGAATCACCACATCTTTTTCCTGTGCAGTGGTTGGGAGGTCCAACCTCCAGCATATCAGGTAGAAGCTACTGCCTAACCACTGAGGAACCTGGCTCCTTGTTTCATGCATAGAGACACTGTCTAATGGGTGAACCGTTGGGTGGTTTTTATGTTTTGACTGTTGTGGGTACTGCTGCTATGAACAGTAGTGTACGAGTACCTGTTTGAATCTCCGGGTTTGATTCTTGCAAATTCTTTCAGGTATACAAGGTCTGACAGTTAAGTTTACAAACTCATCCTAGAAGCAATGTTACATACCTCATTGCTGAATTTCACTATGGTCGCCTTTGAAGAACTCCCCTTGGGAAGCTATGCACTGATGCCAGTGCTAATCCACCCTTCAAAGCAATTTTGAAATTCTTTTTCTGGAATGGCCATCAGAGCTGTTGTTGGATTACCCTTGATGTCCTGAATGTCATCAAAATGTCCTCCTTTCGATATTCCCTTTATCTTAGGGTGAAGTAAAAAGTCACTGGGGACTAGATCAGGTGAATAGGAAGGCTGTTCTAATACAATTACTTGCTTACTGGCTAAAAACTCCCTCACAGGCAACTACACAATTAAATTCAAGAACTTGCTACTGTGCCATTGTGTGCAATGGCCATTCCAGAAAGAGTTCCAAAATTGCTTTGAAGGATGGACTAGGTGCTGGTGTTGGCGCATAGCTTCCCCAGGGGAGGACTTGGAAGGTGACGATAGTGATATTCAGTGATGACGTATGTAGCACTTAAAAGAATTAAGTCTACAGACTTAATTGTCAGACCTCATGTGCTTGAGGGAAACCCTGATAGTGTAACGGTTAAGTGTTACAGCTGCTCACCGGAAGGGCAGCAGTTCAAATCTGCCAGGCACTCCTTGGAAATTCTCTGTTGCAGCTCTACTCTGTCTGTGGGTTCGCTATGAGTCAGAATCAACTGGATGGCAGTAGGTTTTGAGTTTGGGGTATGTTCGAGCAGATCAAGTGGGTATCTTGAACACATCAGTATAACAGAGGGTTGGACTGGAGCAAGTCCAGGGTGCTTTATGTCTTCCTCTGGGTTTGGCCACATCATTACTTAGGCCATTTACCCAGACCCCAGGATCCCTCAGGGATCAAGATAAGCTCACTCACTCTGGGATCAGTCCTTCTCTTCTTGGCAACCCGAGAATACCCACTTAGATTCATCTGATGAGCACCTCACCTGGGTTGCTTTGACTCCCAGTGAAATTATGAACCTCTCAGGACAGAAGCAGGGACAGCATCTCCTGCCTCTCTCTTCCCTTCTAAGCCCCTGGAAGCAGCTGTGCTGGGAGATTGTCAGGAATTGAATTGTGTCTTCCAGAAATTAACTTAGCCAGGCTATGATTCTCAGTATTGTGTCATTGTTCACCATTTGTGTTGCAAATCTCACCTCTCTTACATTAATGAAATGGGTTTAGTGGTAGTTATGTTAATAAGGCAGGACTCAATCTGTAAGATTAGATTGTGTCTTGACCCAATCTCTTTTGAGCATATAAAAAGAGATACTTGAGCAGAGAGACACAGGGACCTCTTACTACCGAGAAAGCAGTGCCAGGAGCAAAGCACATATTTGGACCTCAGGTTCCTGTGCTGAGAAGCTCCTAGACCAGGGTTAGATTGATGACAAAGACTTTCCAGCAGAGCTGACAGAGAACAGAAAGACTTCCCCTGGAGCAGATGCCCTGAATTTGGACTTGTAGCCTGCTAGAGTGTGACAGAATAAACTCCTGTTTGTGGAAGCCATCTACTTCTGGTATTTCTGTTACAGAACACTCGGTGATTAAAACAGAGATGCACAATAAAATGTTTTACATGAATGAAGGCTAGAGACCAAAGGTACCAAGTTAAAGCATAAATTTCAGAATATGGGGGACAAAAGAGGTTATAAGCTTTCTGAGCCTGCTCAAGCATGGTCCAGTTTGAGAGGATGGGTGAGATTGCTAACCTGAAGCCCTCTCCTCCCATCAAGAAGCTGTGTTCTTTCCAGTGCACATGCTAGAATTTCAGAAGAGTGGATCTTTGGCCACAGATTCTCAGTGGTCAAAATGAGGTGGGGTCTCTGCTGATTGAAAAGTTGAAGACCACCTCAGTGTATCTTAAGCTGATGGATTTTCTTCCCCTAGCAGTAAAGGGTCAGCAGTGCAAATCTACCAGCTATTCCTTGGAAACTCTATGGGGCTTTATAGGATCAACTTGACTGCAACAGGTTTGGGTTTTCTTGGTTTAACAGTGTCAATCGGGAGCTGAAAAGGAAATTATTTTGGCATAAAAATCCAAGCATCATTGTGGACCCCCTGCCCCGCTGCCTGCCGCCACCACACAAATTTTTTTAAAATTAAAAAGAAAAAAGCTCATTCCCAAAGCTGTTTCTTCCAAATATAGAATCTACTTGAAACAAAGTTTAACCTTTATAGGGTTCAAGTTCATTTATTCTTTGATTATACAACTTCAGCACCTTCATTATTTCTAAGAACAAAGGCTTGTTAAAAGAAAAAAGACTCTCAAGTCTCCTTGGACATAAAATAGTTCTTCAGAGGAAATGCTTTGATGAGTTACGTGTAAATGAGTTAAGAAACATACGGATTAAATTTCTCATATAACACACATGGATTTAAGAATTGGGAGGGAAAATCTGTTTTGGAAAATATGGTTTGGATTTGGATTCTGTCTGCTCTGCAAATGCTGACTGAGTTGAAGAACATGGATTTTCCTTGTGTCTCATCCCCTGCCCTGGTATGCCAGCACTAAGTCATTCTTTCTAAAGGGAAACACTGGATCCAGCCAAAGGCCAGAGAGGATTTTTAAATGGTGAATTTACAGACAACCTATGTTTAAGAACCAAATTGCTTTTTGTAACAGCTTTTCTTCCTCTCAGGTTGTTTTTTAAGCGGTTTCTAGAAACATCTTTCTGCTGGCCAGCGCACCTCACTAATCGGTAACTATGTGCCTTGTGTTTTTGGCGAGCTGCAAACACTCCCTCTGGTAACCAGATTGCGTGGCTGGTAATCCCATTTGAAGGAGGCCTCTTGCTATGATGATTTGTAGATGATTTTACCACTTGCAGCTCTGATGTGACATTATGCAAACACCACAAGTTGAAACCAATGGAGAGTGTTTTCTTGTAGTCAGCACATACCGTGGAGATAAGAGATTAAATGGGGTTACAGCTGCAAAAGCAGCTGACACGGTATGTGGCACGTGGACAGTGCTCATTAAATACCACCTCTATCTATAAAACTTTGAAAACAAAGGTCTGTTACATAGGAAAGGAGCCCTTGTGGTGTAATGGTTAAAGTGCTTGTCGGTGAACAAAAAAGAGCAATGTTTCAAGCCCACCAGTGGGTCCTTGAAAGAAAAGGCCTGGTAATCTGCTCCTGTAAGGGTTATAGCTTGGAGAATCCTAGGCTGTCCTACCGCACTGTCTAGGGTCGCTATGAGACAGAATCAACTCGCTGGGGCCTGCCAATAACAATTACATGTGAGGAGCAGAACCACTCATCATCACGGCCCTGCAAGGGAGGCCCAGCTGTAAAGGCTGGGCAACCCTGCTTCCTAGGCGCTGACCACCGCACTCCTGGGGGCTTGTAATTGGATTACAGAGACTCCAACTGAATAGGTCCTGGAGTTGGATTAAATGTAGAGTGAGCCTCTGGGCGGCCTCTGTTCTCTTTGTGCACAGATAAAGGCCAGTTACAGAGAGAAAGGGGAATGCAGCAAATGCGCAGAGCAGCGGGGTCCCCCCTCCTCCCACCCTGCAGCAGACGCTGTCTGCCCAGCCTCGCAGGTGTGTCTCCACCTTCACTGTCGCTGCCTTGGCCTGAGCCACGACCTGCAAGACTCTCACCTGGCCTTCCTCTTCCATCCTTCCCTTTCTCCGGTCTACTCTCCACCTGACCACCAGAAGGATCTTTTGGAAATGTACATTAAGTAATGCCACTTCCTAGTTTAAGAGCAGTCAGTGGATTTCCCTTATTCTTGAAAATGATCCAAACTGCTCTCCACGGCCAACACAGCCCTGCACTAGCTGGTGCTTGCCCACCTTTCCAACCACTGTCTTCCCTGGCTCACCTCCTTCCCGTCTCAAGGGTTGCCCCTCAGTCCTTGAACACACCATTCCCTCTGTCTGGAAGCCTGTTCTGGAATTCCTGTTACTGGCATCCTCTTCTCCTCCAAGTGCAGCTTCCGTGTTGCTCCTCAGAGAAGTGATCATTGATCGCCCCATGCAGAATTGGGTTCAATCCCCAGCTCCCGCTGCTTTTATAGTCTTTCTCACATTTGCTTTAGAAATTTCTTGTTTATTTAATTGTTTGTTAATCATCTTTCTAGGGGATAGTCTGTTTTATAAACAGCCTGGAACTGTGCCTGCTGTTGACAGGAAGAACGTGGGCTCTGATCCTCTTGTCTGGTTCCAGTCTTTCCTGAGGTGCAGCCTTCACTGCCATGAGACAACCCTATGTTCTTTTAATAAGCTCCTCTCTTTTAGTTTGAGTGGGTTCTGTTTCTTGAGATTCAACAATCCTTGACTATCATTTTTTTCGGTCAGTTGGGTCACTGATCCCTTTTCAAGACCACCATTGATAGGCATTAAGTCTTTTTTATTTTTTAGTTGTTTGTCTCTACACATTTATGTCCCCAGTGTCTTCCTTAATCCTTCCAAATTCTTAATTCTTGTTTTATTTAAAAGGTATCTCCTCTTCATATCTTCTCCCTGTCTCCTTCCTGTTCTCCCTCACTCCCTCCCTGGTCAAGCATCTACAAATGCAGTCCACAGCTGAGCTATGCAAGGCCTTAACCAAGATCGTAGACCCCTTGTGGAGGAGTCACAGAGGGTACCCTGGGGTGCCCCTTAGGACACTTGCCCTGCTCTGTAGAACACAACATCCCAAGTGGCCACAGTTGGAGACTCTGCTGGTCCCCACCAGGGGCAGACCACATGTGAGGTGTTCCTCATATGGGTATTACAGACCACATCTGTTCTTGTCATAGATTTTCTGGCTAAAATTGCCACCATTCTATTTTTCTCCATTTTGTTCACTTTCAGTTAATTCTTCTTTTACACCACTATAAATTCTGCAAGAACCAGGGCAGTAGACCTAGGTAGGCTTTGGTGCATGATAACCAAAAACACTATCTAGGAAAAAATATTTCACAACAACTAGATGCAGGAAGAACCAAATCATCCCTTAGCTTCTTGCTGTGTTGCCAGAAAATCCATATGTATTAAGTAGGTTTAGTTCACTCTTACAACAACTATAAAAATATTTGTCTTTTATGGTATACTTACTATTTTTCCAAGGGTTTAAAGTAGTCTATTAAATTTTATCTCATAAAGATATTATTACTATCTCCATTTTGTGGATAAGGAAATTGGGGCCCAGAGAGGTTTGGTAGTGTGCCCAAGCACTGGCCAACAAGTACAGTTGGGGTTTGAACACATGTTTCCATGAGTCCAAAGTGGGAGCGTGTAGTTATTAGAAAACACAGATCTCTCTTGCTTGTTTACCAGCATTTCTTAAATGTGTACTGTGGACATATCCCTAGTCTATAATGGGAAAATCTCAAGACAGGAGAGCAAGAAGCCATATATAAGGAATGGTAAGAGAATAATCTTAAGTAAATACAAAAAAGTATTTCTTCAATATATACGAATGAGGGTTAAACGTATATGCGAATTGACTACACATGAATGAGAACAATAAAGTCTAGCTAAACCTTTGGATGACAGAATCTTAGAGCTGGAATCCCATCTCCCACCTGGAGCAAAGATCTGGTCTATATATCTCTAAGCTCATTCCTTTGTTTCCAGCTCTTGATTAGTCAAAGTTCCTGCTTCTCATCCATCAGATTCACTACCATTTGGAGAATTCTTCTACTGGTCCCAGTTTTGCCCCCCGGATCTACACCAGATAGACAGCCTTGCTTGTTGCAGTGATCATCCTTTACATGGGGAAAGAGAAGAAAAGCACATGCTGACCACCTTGTTTGTCACTTGTTGTAGGAGCCATCAAGTCAGTTCTGACTCACAGCAACCTTATGTACAACAGAACAAAGCACTGCCCAGTCCTGTACCAGCTTCACAGTCATTAGAATGCTTGAGCCCCTTGTTGCAGCCACTGTGTCAATCCATTTCATAGAGATTTTTTTTTTTTTTTGCTGACCCTCTACCAAGCATGATGTCCTTCTCTAGGGACCTGAGATGAAGTGTCACCATCCTCACCTCCAAGGAGCACTCTGGTTATATTTCTTCCAAAACAAACTTGTTTATTCTTCTGGAAGTCCATGGTATATTCAACTTTCTTCACCAGTCCTGTAGTTCAAAGGTATCAATTCTTCTTTGGCCTTCCTTATTCATTATACAGCTTTCTCAGGCATATGAAGCAAATGAAAACACCATGACTTGGATCAGGTACACATTGGTCCTCATAGTGACATCTTTGCTTTTGCATACTTTAAAGAGTTCTTCTGCAGCAGATTTGCCCAGTGCAGTATGTTCTTTGATTTCTTGACTGCCATGTCCATGGGCATTGATTGTTGATCCAAGGAAAATGAAATCCCTGACATCACCCTTTTCTCTGCTTATCATATTGTTGCTTAATGGTCCACTTGTGAGAATCTTTGTTTTCTTTATGTTGAGGTATAATCCATACTGAAGGCTGCAGTCCTTGATCTTCATCAATTAGTGTTTCAAGTCCTCTTCACTTTCAGCAAACAAGGTTATATCATCTGTATTTCACAAGTTGCTGGTGAGTCATCCACGAATCCTGATGTGGCGTTCTTCTTTATACGTTCTAGCTTCTCAAATTATTTGCGTAGCATAAGAACTGAATAAGTATGACAAAAGGATACAACCCTCACACTCACTTTTCTTGATTTTAAGCCCAGCAGTGTTCCCTGATTCTGATTCAAGGACTGCCTCTGGGTCTATGAGACTTACAGGTTCTACATGAGGACAATTAAGTGTTCTGGAATTTCCCCTTCTTTTCAATGTTACCCATAATTGGTTATGATTCACACCACTGCATGCCTTTGCATAATCAGTAAAACACAGGTAAATATCTTTCTGGTATTCTGTGCTTTTAACCATGATCCATGGTGACATCAGCAGTGATATCCCTCATTCCACATCCTCTACGGAACATGGCTTGAATTTCTGGCACTTCCCTGTCAACATATTGCTGCAGCTTCTTTTGAATGATCTTTAGCAAAATTTTACTCATTTAATAACTTGTGCATTCTGTAGGACCACCATTCTTTGGAACGGGCATAAATACAGATCTTTGCCAGTTGACCAGAAAAATAGCTGTCTTCCAAATTTCTTGGTGTAGATGACTGTGTACCTCTAATGCTGCATCCCTTTCCTGAAACATCTCATACAGTATTCCATCAGTTCCTAGAGTCTTTTTTCTCACCAGTGCCTTCAGTGCTGTTTGAACTTCTTCCTTCAGTACCATTGGTATTTGATGATATGCTACCTCCTGAAATGGTTGAAAATTCACCGATTCTTTTTGGTACAATGACTGTCTATTTCTTTCATTTGCTCTTGATGCTCTCTGTGTCACTCAGTATTTTGCCTATATTTTGCCCTTCAAAATTGCAACTCAAGGATTAGATTTTTTTTTCAGCTCTTTCAGTTTGTGAAATACCAAAGAACTTCTTCCCTTTTGGTTTTCTAACTCCAGGCCTTTACAGATTTTATTACAATATTTTACTTTGTTGTCTTTAACTGCCCTTGGGAATCTTCTGTTTAGCTCTTTTACTTCATCTTTCCTTCCATTCACTTTAGCTAATGGATATTCAAGAGCAAGTTTCAGAGTCTCTTCTGACATCTATTTCAGTCTTTTCTCTTTTTCTTGTCTTTTTAACGACCTTTCACTTTCTTCATGTGTAATGTCCTTGATATCTTCTCACAGCTTGTCTGGTCTTTGGTCACTAGTGTTCAGTATGTCAAATCTGTCCTTGAGATGATCTTTAGGTAAGATGCTGTATTTTGGCTTTCATGGATATGACCACCTACCCCTCTAAAGAGCAATCATGATTTCTCAGCTGAGGAAATTGAAGATACGAAGAATTAAGAAACTTGTCCAACAAAATGACATAGCCAAAAAATGCTGGCCTGGAGATTTGAGCATGGATGCCCCTCTTTTTTATTGTACTATACTGTCCCCTAAACTACGTTGGACTAGGAAGAAAGGCCTAGTGACCTACTTCTGAAAATGTCAACAAAAACCCTATGGATCACAGTATTTCAGATCTGCAACCAATCACAGGGTAGGACCAGGCAGTGTTTTGTTTCATTGTGTGTGAGGTCTCCAAGGGTCAGGGGCCAACTTGACGGCAGATAACAACAACAACAAGAACACAGTGTTCACTAAAGCCAGTTCTAATCAACAAGCCCCCGTGCTTTCTCTGTTGCAGACCATCTGAATGTCTCTGGTTTCTTCAGACTTTTCTGCTGGGGAGCCATGCTCTTCAGAACTCTCTAGATATTCTTGAGACCATCGTGCTCCCATTTGTCAATGTCCCTCTCAGAATGCAGCATCTTATACCAGAATACCATGCCGAGCATGGCTGGACCAATGCGGTGGTCAGGAGCTCTTGCCTGCCCAGCATGGCTTCACTAAGCTTTCAATGCATAGGAGACTTGATCACACATTTCTGCTGGATGGTCTTGGTGTGGAGTACCTGGGAGGTGCAAACAGTTAATGCACTCAGGAGGTTTCTGTGCACCCAGAGGTTCTTCAGAAGAAAGCTTAGCAATCTATTTCCAACAAATCAGCCACTGAAAACTTTAGGGAGCATGGTTCCACTCTGACACAAATGGAGTCATCTTGGGTCAGAATCACCAGAAACAGACTTTTTGCATCTTGTGTATCTACAAACCCAGGTCTTTCTTCTTCTTCTTCTTTTTTTTAAATCAGACTTCATCCATCTTTTACTTATACCATTGATGATGACGAATCTCAGTGAGATTCTGTTAGATTCACTTACTGGTTTTGAGACAGTATTACAGAGGCTTATTAGCTGCCTCTCTGGGTGTAGGTTACCTAAAAATTTTAAAAGTGGTTCTTTGTGTCATGCTACAAGTCACTGTTATAGATGTTGAACATGGAAGGACCAAGGGCAGAGCCTGAGACATTCTATTAGAGATCTCTCACAGGGTGGCTATTAATTGACTAATTCATGCTCTTTAGGTACAGTTGCCTACCCAGCTGTGATTCCAATGAGTTACTTTTAACCCCACTTTCCTCTGTCTCTTTCACGGTTTATATAGCAAAAAGACTTTGCAAAATACCTTGCAGAAATGTGTCCAAAACATCCCTTTCTCCAATTGTATTCTGTGGCATGCTAGTTCAAGTGCATATTACTAAACAGGTGTCTCACTACACTCACTACAGGACTTTCCAGAGCCTTTAAGGTGCTGATGTGTACTGTGAATCTCCATAGGCAATCTATTGCACACTGGGCTTCTCAAACTCCCCCTCATAGTTGAGTTTTGTTTTAGCTTAGGTAGGATCTGTGCTCTGAGATTATTGGTTTGCATTATTCTCTTGCTTCTCCAACCTGACAGCCCCGTGAAAAAAGGACATGGTGTTAGCCTTGCAGGAGTTGTTCTCAGTGAGTCTCTTTTAATGCCTAGTAATCAATGCTTTCTTCTGTAAGTGATCGATGTTTTCTTCAATGGTTACAGAATACCCTTTAATAATACACTCTAGAATTTACTGTGGATTAAATACTCTGGTTTTCAAACTCCACCTCTTCCCCCTTCTCCCCTGACCTGACACTTTCTTGTTTCTCAGGATTTCACCCACAAATGGCTCTGAAATTCAGCACCATGATATTTACTGTACCAAGAGCCTAGAGCTTTGACATTTTTAAATCAAAGACTGCCTTGGGCTTCAGGTCCCACCTACCAATGTAGTTCTGACTTCCAGTTTATCCTTCTTCTTGACAGAAAACAGGTAAGTAAAATTTAAATAACTCAGCCACATAGTCAGGGCACATTCCTAACTGCTCCTGACTCCCATTCTGTTCCTACTTCTCCCCACTGGCTTCTTGAGTTCTCTGGGCTAACTAGTATTCATTTTCTTCTAGACCCACTGGCTGAACTCTCATTTCATCCAAGCCCTGCCTGACTAGTGCCTTTCTCTTTGTTTAGTCGTTTGCTATGAATGCATGTATTGACTTTTCTCTATCATCTGTACACTAATTCATTCATCCAATAGGTATTTGCTGAGTACCCAGTGTATTTGGCTTGGCTAGTGTATACTAAACACTGTACTAGTTTGGGGTACCTGAGAGTGAACGAGCCAATCTACAGTTTTGAATTTAGTGCCGTAGCTGGGAAAACAGACATCGAGCAGGAACAAGGGTTACAAAAGGGGCTGGATAGTACTATGAGGGCAATGAGCTGGCATGGGTGCCATTGAAGGTGTGTCTGTAGAAGTGATGTTCCTTACAAGCGAGCATTAAAAGGTTAAGTGTGCATTTACTCCTCTTCCCATCTCCCAGTTTCCTGCAGGATGGTGGCTTGCATGTTGCTATGATGCTGGAAGTTATGCCATGAGTATTTCAAATACTAGCAGGATCATCCATGGTAGACAGAATTTCTAGACTGAGACAGACCAGAAAGAAAGGCCTGGTGACCAAAAATCAGTCAATGAAAACTACATGGAGCACCCCAGCAATCTGTATAATATACTACTGGAAGATGAGCCCCCAATGTTAGAAGTACCAGAATTCACAGTGGCTGAAACAACGGCCTTAAGTATACCAATAATGGCGAAGGTGGCATTAAGATCAGACAACGCTTAGTTCTGTGGTACTGCGGGTCAGCAGGGGTCCAAGCTGACAAGACAGCAACTAACATGTGACTTCATGAAGAGGGTAACAGGGCTGAGTTGTCATGCAAAAGACCTGATGAATATTCAAATAATGAAAATGAGCCAGGATGCCTGGAGTGCAGCCATGAGGAGGAGCGAGCTACAGAAGAGGCTGGAGGAGCTGCAGGAGGACCAGAGACTGTCAGACGAACTATGGGTATGAGCCAAGAGAAATCACTGGAGGACATGGAGCAGGAAAAGACAATCAGATGGAACCACTACTCTTGGTGCAGATAGCAGATGCTCCTTCTGTTCTTTTCCCTTCTTGCTGTATATAGGGCTTTCCAAAGCTCTCCCCCCTCCTTTGTTAAAAATTGTCCTCAGCACTTTCCAGAAACCTCTAATTACTCCAGGCCTTGTGCACTCCTGATATTCGACTTTCATGGGACTTCTACTCCCCCCCTCTTTTTTTTGTATAAGCATCCTTGCTTATGTGCTCTCTATTTTTGTCTGTGCCCTTTAAAGTCCTGAATGTGTTAGGCAGTGATAGAGAGCTTCAGAGAGCAGAGCTGGGTTCCGAAGGTGAGAAATGTGCAGTGGTGCAAAGGACAAATTCCTAAATGCATGAAGTCACCCAAGCCACGCAAGCAACACACGGCTTGTCTTTGATGGCTCGTGGGTGGACGTGGTATCCAAAGACTTGCACACTGGAGTGGGCATCTGCAGGCAGTCTAAACCCTGACTGTGCTCCAGCCAGCTGTGTGAACCTGGCCAGCGTCTTCTCCATTTAGAGGACGGAGGGGTTCAACCACAGGCTGACCTTGAGCACCAACCTCCTCCACACTTCTCCCCGTGACTCCTTGTCTCCACCATCTGCATGTGTGCATGTTGCAATAGGATGCTTATGTCATTCAGGGCTCTTTGCCATCCGGGCCACAGCCTCCCTCTTGAATGGTCTGAGAGTCAGAAGCTGGCCAGCAGAAGCACCACCTGGGAGCAACACTCTTTGGATCAGGAAGGCGGGTGAAAATGTGCTATTACGTTTCATTTGTTCAGCCATCTTTTCACATAGCCCAGTCTCATGGCTTCAATCAGTGTAAGGGATTGGTAGGCTGATTGTGGGATTGTAGTCTAGCAGAACTGCAGGTTGGCCTCTCCCTGCGGCCAAGTAGGTGATTAGTTTTTGGCGCACTTAACCCCAGAGAGAAATCAGATTAACAGACACTTGCTCAGCAAATGAGAGTGTTGCACGAAGAGGTGGCTTTCTGGCAGAGAATGTATTTTCAAAACCACGTAAGTATTTTATCCAGAGAGGGAGCCTGGTCTATCCCTGCTCATCTGGAAAGCTTACAGTGAGCAGATGTGGGAGAGAAAAAAAATTTGCGTTCAAAAGTAGAAATAGCTTCCCCGAACTAAACTGGTTGCAGTAGGGTAAAGTTAGCAGGATGAAAGATAAATTAGTTCATTTGGGGGATCCACCAGTGGAAGTGCCTTTTCTTTGGGTCTCTTCCCTCATTAAAGAGTATTTAGGCCTTACTTGATACAGAAAGAAGAAAATCTTCCCTAGATACACAGCAGATGTGGACCCTGGCAGCCCAAACCCTGGGGCTCAGCAAAGCTCTGGAAAGATCCCTTGCAAACACTGCTATCACCAGCTGAAAACCAGCACAGGCTGAGGGCCTGGCAGGAAGGAAGCAGCTTATACGGGGGCAGGAACTCTTCTGTAAACTGTCAAATCCGATCAAGTGGCTCCAGCCAGCTCCTTAGGAGGAGAACCACACAACTTGTGGACAGGAGACGGGCTGCAGCAGCACTTGGAGCTCTGCTTTGGTGGCCTCTGGGGCTCCCCTTTGTGGTATCCCTAGAAGCAAGCTGTCCCAGGGAGGAGGTAGACAAACCCACCGACGAGGACAGATGCCTTCAGAGGAGGTAAAGGATTGAAAGTGCCACCTCTCTGCTCTTGAAGTGGCTCTTGTGGGACTCTCACGGATGGAAGAGGATTGCTGTGGTAGGGGTAGATACAAAACAAACAAACTCACTGGCACTGGGAGCCTCGAGAACAGAGGTGAACAATCCTAAAGGGTTTCCAAGGCTGTCCTTACAGCCATAGACTGCCGCATCTTCATCCCAAAGAGCAGGTGACGGCTTTGAACCAGCTGCTGCCAGCAGTGTTTAACCACTTCAGCACCAGGGCTCCCTGGAATGGCTAAGAGGTCCTCAGAAAGAACCCATCGTGGTGGAAGGGGAAACTGGGCTGGCAAACTGGGCTCTACGTGCAGCAAAGGCTGGGACAGACTGGTGGACAGTTTGAACCTCCAACAGACTCCTTGCTGAATTGAACTGTGCCTCCCGAACCCTGCCCCCAAATACGTGCTAGAATCCTAATTCCCCACCCCCCCCCACCCCATGGACGTAATCTAATCTAACCTCATGTAATCACCTTCCACCTTGCGATCGAATGTCATGTAGCCAACCAGCTGAGGTCCTGTCAGTCTACAGTGAAGTCTAAATGTAGTCACTTACAGTTTTCTAAAGGGCAGCATAGATGCAGGGACACACACATACACACACACACAGAGGAAGACAGTGTGGATCACCACATGAACTCCCAAGACTAGCAATGAGGAAGGAATAGACGTGCTGAGATGCTGCTTTGGAAACTTAGCCTCCAGAACTGTGTGAAAACAAATGTCTGTTTGTTAAAACCCTGCCCTTTTGGTATTTCTGTTGTAGCAGTACCAGCAAATGGAGACACACTGGACTTGAAGTTGCCTGTGCATGAGGGCTGCACCTCCAGCAGACTCCCTACCTTTGCGGAGTGCTTGAGAATGACATCTGTGCACAGTGTCACTAGCCCCCCTGTTTGGACTGAGCTGTGCCTACACCAAAGAAGGTATGTTGAAATACTAACCCCTGGACTTGTGAATGTGACCTTGCTTGGAAATGGAGTGTGTCTTTGAAGATGTTATATGTTAAATCAACCAGGTTGTACTGGAGTCAGGGGGGTCCTGATTCCTTTTGAGCCACATAGGTGGAGATGCCATGTGGAGATGCATCTGTAAGCAGCAAAGCAACGTCAAGGATTGCCCACAGAAACCAGGAGCTGGGTGGAGGCACAGAACAACTCCTGTTTCAGAGCCCTCAAGAGGAAATGACACAGCCAACATCCTGATTTGGACTGTGAAAAAACACATCTTTCTTCAAAGCCACCCACTTGCGGTATTTTGTTACGGAAGACCTGGGAACCAGACACTGCCCAAGCTAAGACACTACTACCATGGTGTTGGGGCTGGAAATAAGTGTCATGACAGAGTGGACATGTTCACTGCCCTGAGTGGAGCCAGTAGGCACAGAGACTGAGCCCCTGTGCTCCAAGTTCCCTGAGGCTTTCCAGTTCTCTGGCCCCCAACAGACGGAATACATTCTAGCCTTCTTAGAGACAGGAGAGATGATGGCCTTGGGAGGGGAGGGGGAAACCCTGCACATTCTGCTGATCATGGGATCGCAGGGTCTGAACAATTAATTGGGAAAACATGAGGGATGACTTACTGGGACCCTAAGCTGATGAAGTGAGTTACACTTGTTAGGCAGATTTATTAGGAAGTCAACAAAGCTTAAGATGTTCAGCTCCCTTCACTGGCATAGGAAACCTTGATAGTATAGTGGTTAAGTGCTATGGCTGCTAACGAAAAGGTTAACAATTCGAATCCACCGGGTGCTCCTTGGAAATGCTGTGGGGCAGTTCTACACTGTCCATATAGGGTCACTATGAGTCAGAATCATCTCAGCAGCACTGGGTTTTTTTGTTTCACTTGCACGGGCCTCATCCAAGACTCCAAGAGGCCACTCAGAGGTGGCGCCGTTTGTCTCTGTAACCTTTTTGAAGTCAGCAACTTTTGTATTATTTTTCTTAGACTAGACCCTCAGAATTGTGAACCCCAACTAGAGGGCTCCATAAAACCCAGAGCTTGAGTTTTATACACACCAACTGGACTCAAGGCTGGTAGGTCATAGGAGAAAATCAGAGCATTCTTTAGCAACTGGCAGTATCACAATAGGTACTGGGGGAGGGAACTAGACGCTCCCGACACCTATCCCAGTCACAGTACAAAAAGTAACACCCCGTCATTGCCTTTAAAGAATAGAAGCATGTTCTAAGAAACTCTAAGGAAATAAGGCATTTCCTGATTAACACCCCAAAGAAGGGTCTATGAATGTCCACTGTTACTGGCAGTCTATATCAGAAAACAAGTAAGCCCTCAGCAATGCAGGAGTGTGGGCTCCAAAGATCCAGGAAAGTGTGCCAGGTCAAGAAGTGATGCCAGCAGGACCCACTGCCAAATGCAGACCAAGGGGAGCCTGGACCAGGGGACCCCATAAGAGACTTTTGCAGAATCCAAGGGAACCAGAACCATCCACAAAGTCTTGCATCCTGAAAGGGTGTATCTCTGCCCATCAAACCACCACCTCATTCACTCATTGAAAGAACATTCATTGAACACCCACGGTGAGCTAGGTCGTGGGGATGAACAGTCTAACTGAGGGGACACACTGGTATCAATGAGATGAACAGCAGGGCATAGGGCAAGGAGCATTGCCTCACGCATTGGGGATTAGCAGCTAAGTGTTTGGCTGCTAACCAGAAGGTTGGCAGTTCACACTCATTCAGTTCCATGGGAGAAAGGCCTGGCAATCTGTGCCCCACCCCCCCATAAAGATTCTAGCCTAGAAAACCCTATGGGGCAGTTCTGTGTTATCACGTGGCATTGCTAGGTGTCACAATGGACTCAGTAGCACTCCAAAACAATAACGCATAATTCAGAGAATTTCAGCCGAGATTTGAAGGATGAGTGAAGCTGACTGAGTGGATGCCAGGCGCAGACATCAGGTGCATCAGAGACACAGAAGAGCCCAAAAGTGCGGTGTACTTGGTGGGGGAAGGGGATGAGGGGGTTCAAGGGAACAACAGATGACAGTGGACACGTGGCTCAGACTGTGGTGATCTCGTCACGTGTGAAGGAGTGTAGATCTTGCCCTGAATTCCTCTCTCATCAGGACCAAGCACCACTGCTTCTCTACTTAAGCATTTTCCGGCCTGTCCCCTCCTCTCCATTCTAAGGCTGCCCCGGGTCAGGTCCTCAAGAATTCCTGCCTAGATTATTGCCAACAACTCCTTAACGTGCCCTGCCTCTCAAGTGACCATTAGCACAACACTGATGTTGTTGTCATCGTTGTTAGGTGCTGCTGAGTCCGGTCTGATTCATAACAGAGTTATGAGGGTAGACAGAGTACAACTGCTCCATAGAACTTTCTAGACTGTAGTCTTTCCAGGAGCAGATTGCCAGGTCTATCTCCGATAGATCCACTGGGTGAGTCTGAACTGCCAATCTTGGTTGGTAGGCAAGCACGTAACTGCTGCATCACCCAGGCTCCCTGTAACACAGGAAAACAAACAGAAAACCAAACCCACTGCTGTGGAGTCGATTCTATATGACAGAGTAGAACTGCCCCAAAGGGTTTCAACCACTAGGCCACCAAGGCTAACACTGATAACAACTCAGATTTATCAAGTACTGCAGGCCAGGCACCGTTCCAAATATGTTGATAAGAACAACTCTGTCAGATAGTACAATTCCTATTTTATAGAGGATGAAACTGAGTGCTTAAATTACTGGCCCCAAGTCATACAGCTCCTACATAGTGGGGGCAGAGTTTGAACTGGGAAAGCCAGCCACATGAGCGAGAGTTCTTGGGTTACTGCCTCTGAGGCCCAGATGGATCACAATTTGCGTTCTAGAATTAGGTCACCTGAGTCTCTTAACTTCTTCGAACCTTGTTTCCCTGCCTATAAAATAAAAGTAATGCCATCAAGGCTGTCATGAATAAGTGAGATAATACACAGAGGAACTTAATCCTGGCATATAGTTAGCCTGAATATCTGTTTGATTTTAGTAGTAATTATTTTGCCAAGTAGGGCAAAAGCATCACTGACTAGTATTAGCATCTCAGCAGTAAACAGGTGATGTCAACACACTGAACGAAAAGAAATTTGTTTGAAAAGCCTACGTATTTATTTTCTGTCTCCTGATCTAAGCAGCTGGACACTAGATTTTCTTAAACAAGATATACGGAAACCTGGGAGAGCTGGAAACTCAATGGGACTACCTTGTTTTTCTGGCTCTCACGAGTTTTCCAGCTTTGACAGAGTCAGTCTTACCATTATTCCTAGCACCTGTTTTAGAGGAAAACAATTTTCCTTCTCTGATAGGTTTCTGACTTATACAGTTCTGTCTTTCACAGGTTTTACTGTGTAACTGATGGCAATTATTTTTTGAAAAATCAATAGTAGGAATAGGACAAATGGAAACAGTTGAGGCAATGAGTCTAGCATGTGATAGGGGTGACTGGTGGTGTTCTTGCCCTGCTTGTTTATACTGCACACATTTGGGGTGATGTTTCATGACACCGGCCAGCTCTCAAGCAGCATACCAAAAGCTGTGCTTGAGCCACTGTCCTAAACTTAAAAGCAGTAGTGCTGTTCACAGTGCCAAAGTAGTGACACTTTCAGTTAATTTAAGCTTCGGCCATTATATTTTGGACTTTTCATTACTCAAGAACTGATTCTGTCATTTCCCGTTGTAAATTTCACTTACAGACCCCAGTCTCGACACAAGCCGGAGGTATACATTCTCTGTGGATATCACCACTGCGCTTATCTCTTCTGTCGAAATGCCTTCCATGTGCGTAAACAGAAACTTCTGGGGGAGACTCAGCACCGAGGAGTGGGCCTACAGCTGAGGTTATCCAGGTGGCCAGAGCAAACACACCCACCCGGACATGTTTAAGAACTTTGCCCTCTCCAGCATGCCCTAAGTATGTGTGGTCTGGCCAGCCCCACACTTCTGCTGAGCCTTGCGTTTTGTGAGTCAAGGGAGGTCTAAAGAAAACAACAGGAAGACACGAAGGGTTGGGTGCCCTAAGGAGTAGGTGTTGGCGAGACTGTATTTCTGGGGGCGGAGGTGTTTCTGATTTTAAGGGTCGCATCTGAACGCGCTATATGCGTGTGGCTCCACCATCTGCATACTTGCCGGCCACATAAAGAACACCACAATCTTACTGACTTCAGTGCAATCTCGGACAGCCTTAGGCTACACTAGCAGGAGCTTGGGAACTTGGAGGCTTCGGGTGTTTTTTCAGCTTTCTCCCATCATTCTGAACTGGGGTGAGGTTGGGTTTAAGAGGGAAAATGCTGAACACCAGCACAGCGATGCCAAGCTGGGAATTCTGTGGTCTGAGACGAAAAAGCGGTGGCGGGAATTCACGCGGGCAGCCAGTGGCTCCTTCCTTCCTGCCCAGCAGAGCAAGGCGCTGCTTCTGCCCAGCTTGTGAAATCTAAGCCTGGAGCTGACCCACCACCGGAATGAAAATTCAAACCCATGCCGCCTTTCGGTCTTCAGGATGACTTTGCGGCTGTCCTTACCGCTTGCAGTGGCAACAGGGAGCTATTCCCAGTGAGGGAGCAGACACTTGACTGATAAGGGGGACAGGAAGAGAATTTTAAAAACCTCACAGGAAAACTTCATCTCAGAAAGTCAAAATCGGGGATTCTGCTGAGTGAGGACAGAATACGAGGGTTGGTTTGGGGTGGAGTAATGCCAGATCGGCAGTCTGAGTATGGGAATGTCGCTGTCACGTAGTGTCCCATCTGTCTCTGCAAAGAGCAGTGTTTCAAAGTATTTTGGCCAGTGAGTCATCAGAAAAAGGTTATTTCTCATTTTGGAAAAACACTATCTCAGCAGGGCATTTCACTGCTATCTGTTCTGCCTAGAAATACAGGGGGAGGGTATCCGACCCCCTAGAAATTAAAACCATATGCATACCATATTAAAAAGCAAAACCTAGGCCAGTATATTATTACTGTCCGTAAGAATTTGGTATTTACAATTTACATTCTTTCTCAGACTTTGCTGTTTTTCAGAAGTGAAGAGCAGAGGTTTATGGCCACACCAGATCGTAAATCAGATTCCTGAGGGCAGGGGAGCTGCCACAGGAAAGAGGACTTGCCTTCTGACAGTTTTCAAACTGCATCAAAACACCAGGAAAAGAACCCAAAAGGAGAGCAGGGACCCTGCTTCAAGGGATGGCATTTCAGGAGACAGCGGGGGGCGGGGGGGGGTGTTAAGGCAACAGTCTGTCCAGTCACAAGACCCCAGAGGCAACAAAAATCGTCAGTTATTCCTTCCACCAAGGGTGCAGCCAGCACCCTTATACATGAAACCAACCTATGGAGACGGCGTGGAGGTCCAGCGATCTCTGCTTAAGTGGGAGCATGAGATCTGAGTCACCCAAGTCTCTTTCAGAGAGAAGGGGAGACACAGGAGATGCTGCCTAGGGACTGGCTCATTAACTGTCCCTTTACCAGCTGTTGAGGCCAGACAGGGGAAACCCAATACCAAAAGGTAAGAAGTTTTGGAGTCTACCCAGCACCAACTCAAAAGAAAGGCCTGGCAACTCACTTCAGAAAAATGATCCACTGAAAACCCTCTGGAGCACAGCTGAACTCTGATGCGCAGGGTCTGACAATTCAGTTCGTGAACTCAGAGACAGCGCTCCGTATCTCATTGCTCAACATCGATGGTCACCTTTGAAGCACTCCTCTTGGGAAGCTGCGCCCCAATGCCGGTACCTAGTCCACCCTTCAAAGCAGTTTTGGAACTCTTTTTTCTGTAATGGCCATCAGAGCTGTTACCGTGTTACCCTTGATGTCCTGAATGTCATTCAAATGTCTTCCTTATCAGTATTTCCCTTATCCTCAGGTAGAAGTCATTGGGGTCAGATCAGGTGAGTAGGGAGGGTGTTCCAATACAGTTATTTGTTTAGTGGCTAAAAATTCCCTCACAGACAACGCCACAATTAAGTTCTCAAACTTGACACCTTGCCACCGTGTGTAATAGCCATTCCAAAGGGTTCCAAAATTGCTTTGAAGGGTAGACTAGGCACTGGTGTCGGTGCATAGCTTCCCAAGTGGAGTATTTTGAAGGTGACCATAGTGATATTCCACAAGGAAATATGTAGCACTTAAAATAATTAAGTTCACAGACTTAACAGTCAGACCTGATACATGCAGTCACCATGAGTTGGGACTGACTTGATAGTTAACTGGAGGCTGGTTGGGAGCCAGGTTTGTTGGGGATGCATGGTGGCTCTGACCTGGTTAATGGAGGATCAAGTGTGTGCACAAATACTGAATTCAGAAGCATGGACTGGGAGAACACTGGGTTCCGGGCTGTCACTGCAGCCACCTACTGGCTGTATGATGTTGGGTCAGGTCCTCATCCTCCCCATACTTCCATGTTTTTGTGAAATGAGGTTCCAAACTCACAGGATTCTGAAGATGCGCACGTGATATATTGCCAGGTACACAGTGAGGAGATGCTCAGTGATGCCCTTTCCCCTGGCACCAGAAATGCTGTTCTTGGTGCTTGGCCCCTGAGCAACGCCAGCTACAGAGCATCAGGGAGGGGCCATCAGGAACCAGAGGGAGAGGAGGCCCTAGAGGGGTCTTTCAGAGAATCTCACTACAGGAACGCATTTGTCTGGAGCTTGTCAGCAGTTGTGATGGTAACCTTTAACCCCTCTGCTCTGGATTCTATCTGCTCTTAAAAGAGAAAATGGAAAGAACATTTTAACTGGTGGCACCTGGCAGTTCAAACCCAGCCAGTGGCTTTGCAGAAGAAAGACCTGGTGATCTGTTCACATAAAGATCATAGCCCAGAAAACTGTAGGAAGCGATTCTACTCTGTCACACGGGATCACTGCGAATCAGAACTGACTCAACAGTACCTAAGAAGAAGATGGAGAATTCTAAACATTTTGATAGTGGGAGATCCTTCATATTCTTTCCCAGGATGCACCCGTAAAATACCTAATCAGTCCATGAAGTATGCAGTCAGACCCACAAGAAGGCACCAGAGCAGCCCTTTGTCACGAAAGTGGGAATAGTATGCTTTACAGTCCAGATTTTCTAGTCGAGATCATTGTAGAAACCCTGCCTGCAAGTCAACACTGTAATTGAGGCTATTGTGTATATGCTTTAGACATGAAAATGTCACATTTTGGTTCTTCAGACTTAATTTTTCCCAAATCCCTTTTTCTTATAAAAGCCAGCAGACCTCATTTCCTGTGGTTTGGAAAGCCACATCCCACTTCAGCATCTGGGAAGGGGACACTGGCCCTACACAGGGGTCCTGTTATCCAGAGCCCAAGACCAACTGCTCAGAGACATACCTTCCTGCAGGTACAGGGCTCTCACAGTGTCTGTGTGCTCCCTGCTTCCCTGCATCCCAAGTATCAAGAAGATGGTAATGAACCGGCAGGAGCCCACAGGAGTCGGGTAGCTGGCTGTACTTGATGTGAAAGCAAAACCCTCACGCTCATTTCATTTCCTGAACGATGTTCCTGTCCTCACTGGGCGTATAAGGAAAGGGATGGATTTGCTATCGCCTTTCTCTCTGCTCCAAGAGGACAAAGGCTGGGGGCTCAGGGGCCCCTTTCACCAGGACCATGGATGGCTTGGAAGCTTGCCTGTCATCCACCTCCTCAACCTGCCAGGCACACTGTATGTAAAGGGAAGTGTTTTCTATCAGGTTATCCCAGCATATATAAGGACCAGGCGACACTTCATAAAGCCATCCTGCGTGGGAGTGGACGCCAACAACACACTTAGTCACGTGAGGCCTAGAAGTACACGTACCTGTTGCAAACTCTTGCAGTGTGGTTGTTGGGTACTGACAAGGCACTTTTGACCCATGGTGACCCGATGCAGCAGAGTAGATATGTCCCGTATGGCATTTGTGGCTGTAAGCTTTATGAAGAAACCCTGGTGGTGTAGTGGCTAAGTGCTATGGCTGCTAGCCAAATGGTCAGCAGTTTGAATCCACCAGGCAATCCCTCAGAACTCTATGGGGCAATACTACACTGTCCTATAGGGTTGCTATGAGTTAGAATCGACTCACTGGACAAGAGCAGTCACTATTCTTTCTTCCGAGAAGCTGCTGAGTGGGTTCAAACCACCAACCTTTTAGTTAGCAGCAGAGTGCTTATCTCTTGTACCACCAGTGTTAAGAGTATGGCAAGAGACATCTTCTGTAGGGTAGGCAGCTTCAAAACTCACAAGTTGCAAGAAAAGAAATGTCAAGCTCAATTCCGATACATCTGTGAAATGGCTTAAATGCTCTTTTTTTGTGGACATCTGACACTAGATTTTTATAATTCAGCATTCCCAGACTAACAGGAATTTACATCCCATTATTTTTTCTCTTCTTTGGTAGACATTAATAATTGATTCATTTCAATTCACGTAACAGCAAAGTTGGAAGAAAAAAAAGCTGAATTTATTTATTGCATTCAAGTTCAATTTATCGCTAAAGTTCAATTTAAAGAAATGTTGCTTGACCTGTGCTAGTCTCAGCATGAGGTTTGGAATAAAATGTGATCAGAGGAAATGCTGTGAAAAGCTAACTATAATGAGCTGGCCAACAAGACGGTGCAGCCCACAGGTGTCAGGCACTGTGGACACTAACCTCTGCAGAGAACCGAGTCTCAAGCCTAACGCTGCAAGGCATGTGCACGTGTGAAGCAAAGAGGTGCATTAGGTGATGCAACACTGATAGTCTTAGCCCTTCTAATATCCTGCTTGCCACAGAGGGGTCTCAGCTCTTCGTATCTCCTGCTTGTGCACGTAAACGGGAAATACATTGAGGATTGCAACATGCTAACTGTGGGATTCCTAGCTGCCATAAGGTAAACAGAGAAACAAAGCCTGGTCAATGCTGTCACGGGCCCAGGATTCTGTAGTCCTCAGGGAGCACAACCCAGGGAACGCAAGGGTCAGGTCCCCCGTGTTCCTGTCTTGGAGTACTCATTGAAGTCTGGTTGCCACTGTTCATATCTTCTCTTTTCCACTTTGTGTTTAGCCTCCTCTTCTGTGCCAGCATTACTCCTGTTCTCAGGGCCCCATGGGGGCCTGAACAGATGCACTATTATACACAAACGGAACCAACCAGGAGTCCGATTCCACAGGGTCAACCTTGACACAGAGAAGCATCACTCATAGACGCTATCACCTGCAGCGTCTCAGAGAAGAGCGGTAAGGCTGAACCTGTCATACTGGGTAAAGGATTTTATCTCTCCTGAGTGAATACTTAACTCACAGACTCACTACAGAAGCTGTCCCCGTGAAAATACGACTGGCCTTTATAGGATGTCTTTTATCATCAAAATACTGAATGGGTCAATGAAACATCCTGGCATTGCTGCAAGAGTAGTTTGGTCAAGATTTTCACAGATGGTGAAACAGACACAGGACAAGCAGGGGAGGCCACAGAAAGACCAAGAATGGCAACAGGGAAAACTGCCTAATGCTTCATGCCATGCTGCTGCCAGGGGAAAATACAGAAAACATTCTTTGTGCACCATGTCCCCAACAGTAGCAGCTTTTGAGATAATTTGCATTCCCATCATTTCGGAGATTACATGATGACTGTGAGGCAGTCTATTTCCATTAACGTGAGGCCCACTTCCACAGAAATGGGTGGAGAAAGTCGGCTCAACCCAGCGGTATGGTTTCTAGGTGACAACAGCAGCCGTGGCAGTGCCCAGCCCTGGGAAGCACTGGTTCTGTGCCTCTTGAGGGTCAAGAGTGGTGACGAGAAGGACAGAAAGGAAGTTTACAAAGCATGAAGACCATGGAAAGTATCTGAGCATTTTCCTGGCTCTTCCACAAAGCTATGGAGGAAAAAAGACTGCCTGCTGAGCACACTGCTCTCTGTTTATTCCCCAGTCTAGCCAAACTCACCCTGCGCTCACCGGGTGCCCTGTGGCCAGCGGCCTCGGAGCACGGCAGCACGCCTTGCTGGAGGAGTGGTCAGGCGCTAGGCTCAGCTCTCCCAGAAACGAATTCAGAAACGCTCAGTGAGATGCCACAGGCAAGAGGACAATGTCACATGCTCGAAAACCAAAAGGTGAGCCCAACCAACCCACTCCTAATTTACCTACTGGTTTTCTCCACATAGCTGCTTTTTTGAAGTACAATGACCTTTAATTTGTGTGTATGTTCGCAAGGGAGTCCCTGGATGGTGCAAATGGTTAACGTGCTCACTTCCTGACCACGTGGTGGGAGGTTCTGGTCCACCCAAGATGCCTTGTTAGAAAGCCTGGTAGTCTGCATCTGCAAAATTAGCTACTGGAAACACCACGGAGCACAGTTCTACTTCGACTGGCCCACACAAGGTCACCGTGAGTCACAGACTTCACAGCAACTGGTGTGTTTGAACGCGGATTCTTGGATGGGCTATAAAATTGCAGGCGGGTTTGTGAAATACGTACTTCTTTGTGTATCTTCAAGACTTTCATGGGAACGACTCTATTTTGACAGCACATGAAAGTTCAGAGCTGCGGCCTCTCCCTGCCAATCCCATTACTCATCGTGTGACTGGAGGGACAGCAGGAGCTGTGTCTGGCTGTTAGAGCAAGGTCTGTGCATGACCCTGGACCAAGTGGTCACCCAGAGGCCCAGGTCACAGGATGTGACCTGGCTGTGCCCGATTCATTTAGCTTCCTCACCCCTGCATTCTTCTGCAGTAAAAAGGAAAACATGCCACTTCTAGAGCTAAAGATTTCCTTAAAGGGGGAAAAGACACTGAAACTTCTGTGCTCTGCAGAATGAGGCAACAAATGGATTGCTTTCAGCAAGTTTATACTGAAAAGTCAGGCAGCTGGGTACTGGCCACTTGTTAAGGAAAAATCCAATGTGGTTGATATAACCATTACCATAATAAAAAAAAACAGTAATGTTCTTGTTTATTTCTTACTGGTTACTCAGAAAGGTTAAGACATAGGACATATGTGTTTGTAAGGTTTCCAAAATATGTGATGTTGCTCCTTCTAGTGCAACAGCTAAAATGCTCATGGTAACTGAAAGGTCAGTTGTTCACACTGACCAGCCACTCCACGGCAGAAAGATGTCACGACGACAGCCTTGGGACCCTACAGCATAGCTCTACTTGGTCCTGTAGGGTCACGATGAGTCCCAATCAACTGGACAGCACACCACAGCACAGATAAAACACACACATTCCTATCATCTTAAAGCCACCTGAAAATTACAGCAACTGCTTACAAACAGTGGAAAATACCAGTAAGATACAAAGAAATGCGCATTTCTAGGACACAGACCTTTGGTGGGCTTTAATGTGAATTGTTTTATTTAAAACAGGGATCCATCAGAGGTGGTGAACTAGAGGGTAAATCTTCTAGAGCATGGCACAGATGGAAGGTAATACTCACCAGCACCTCACATGTGACTAGAAGACACTATCAGCAACACACCATGGAAGGAAAACAAGTCCCTTGTACAAGGCACCTGGCTGAGGGGGACAGCTGCGGTTCTGTTGCCTCTGACAGGCTCACTTTGTGCACTGAAGGTCAGCCTTGGACTTGTGATATTTGGAATGGGACAAAGATGGTTCAGGTCTGAAGCCCAGGACCCTGTGCAGGTAACTCACCTTTTCCCTGACTCATTTATCCTTCCTGCGGAGTTTAAGGTTTCAAAGGGGGCTCAGCTGGGATGCTAAACAGGAACTAACACAAAACTTCTCCCCCGATGTTTTTCTTTTTTTGTCTGGAAGGGAAGATGGCCCTCCCCAAGTATCAACTCTAACAGTGGCTTCAGAAGGCTTGTAAGCATCTTAACTTAAACACAATCAAAAAAAAGAAAAAGATGGAGAAAAAATGTGGCCTGGACCTACACAAACCACTCAAACAGGAAGGCATATTCATAAAATGAACAACTGGTGGTGAGTCCACTAATGTTACAGTTGATGCCATCTGGATAAAGATGTCTTAAATGCATCCATAGCACACCCAAGTACAGAGCAGCTCCTGGCAACCATGAGCCAATAGCTGACCTTTCCCTCCAAACACACTGTATTGCTACTGGTGACTGCATGCCAAGTACTGAAGTTGGAAGAGACCCCAAGCTGGCACAGGACCCCAGGCCATGATCTGCCCAGTGTGGCCAGGAAAAGAAGACTTACACTCTCACATCATGACCCCAAGAAGTCCCCTCTTCTCTTTTGGTTTGCTCTGTGCGTTCTGACCTCCTAACAGGAGGTCCAAACAAGTTCCATTTCCCTCTCAGTTCTAGGCACTCTCTGGAACATCTTTGATTAGCCAGGGTCTTTCATTTCTTTCCAACTCCATTGGTGACTTTAGATTTGGAATGTCGGTTCCTTCTTCTAGAAGAATGGCTTTCGTTGTTGCCTGAATGCTTGGGTGGGCTGTCTTCAGAACCTGGCCAAAGGAATGAGAACACACAGTCATCTTGGGCTGCTTGGTCCCCAGGGCTTACGCCTGTGAGTAGTGGTTCTCCTGTCCAGATTCTATCAGGCCTGCCAGGTCCACACCGGCTCCTGTACTGATGCTTGCGCTCCATCTAGTGGCCACACTAATAAATTAAGGCAGGGTTCACAGAAATCCCAGGACCCAGCTAGCACCCCTAGTGTCTCAGGTACCCAAGGGAATGGTCCCGGAGATTTCTAGGACAGTTCCTGAAACATTTCTCCACCCATAGTGTGTAGGAGGCAGTGGACAGCTTGTGATCATGACCACATGGACCCAAAGCGAGAGCACAAAATGACATGGAGAGCACAGTTGAGGCACAACTAAAACTTAAACCACAATGGGTGTCCACTCTCCCCTGTACTCAAAAGACACATTACTTTGGTTTCCACCTCTTGATCTGCTGCAACACGTGTCTGAGTTTCTAAACTGGAAAGGTTTTTTAGCTTTATATAACTAAAGACATCACATGCTCTCTAGCATCTGATCTGGAGTCCCTGCAGAGTGCAAATGGTGTGTCCATCTGCTAAAAGAAAGGTGAGGAATTTGAGTCCACCCAGGGGCACCTCAGTAGAAAGGTCTGACCATCCACTTCTGAAAAATCAGCCATGGCAAGCCCTTTGGACTTCTGCTCCAAAGGGTGCGTCTCTGATGCATACGGGATTGCCAAAGTGGGAGCCGACTCAACAACAGCAGTATTACTGTTGGATTTGAAGGCCAGCTTTACAAGTCATGCCCCTGCTGCTAGATGGCCAACAGCCTCCAAAGCCACATAGAACCACTGGAGCTGGAGTTCAATCCAGCAGGGGCCACACCATTCATGACACTGTATTACTTGCTGATGCCCTGGGGCCCTGCCAAGGCTCCCATGAGAAGGCTCCATGTTGGCTGAGACCTGAGCCATGAGGAGGTATCAGCCAGGTGGAGGTGGGGACAAAAGGGGCACTGCAGGTATAGCACACAGCATGTGCATGGGACATCAACAGAACTTTGTGGCACTAGGTTGGCTCTGCATTAAGACTGAGTATGTGGCCAAACTCATGCCAGACAGCTCTCCACCCACAGGGATCTCTACCTCAGCTAGCCGTTCAAGAGGCAGAACTGTTCTCTACCCACAGGGATCTCCGCCCCAGCTACCCAATTGAAAGAAAGCTCACAGAGTTTTTGTCTCCACAGAAAGTAGCCTTTAGCTCAGTCAAGGGACTCTTTCATCACTCTGAAAATATTTTTCTCTTTTTATTCTATCGTTCTTTTAAATCTCTCTACAAACTGCTACTGAGCCAAGTCTGGATCTTGGAGGCCCCGAGTATGTCAGAGAACTGTGCTCCCATAGGGTTTTCAGTGGCTGATTCTTCAAAACTAGACTGTCTGGTCTTTCTTCTGAGGTGCCTCCGCGTGGACTCTAACCATCAGCCTCTCAGCAGCTGAGCACATTAGCTGCTCGCACCACTCAGGGACTCAACTGTCTCTACCACTGTTCAGCTCGTCCATGGAGAAGCTGAATCTAGAAGCAGTCTCTGAAGATGGGAGCTCAAGGAGGCCTCTTTCGTGTCAGTGTTCTGAAACAGCAGGCCCCTGAGCCCGCCTGCACCCAGAGCAGCCACCTCAAATTGGGTGACAGACCACTCAGCAGGGCCTGCGCTGGCCTTCATCCAGGAAGATCACCTGACATGCTGGATCCCTAGCGAGCTCAGGAGAGCAGCTGGAACAGGAGTGCTTTCTTCTCCGCCCTAGACCCACTCTGCTTCACTGCAATTCTCCAAGCTAAAACTTATGGTCACCAGCATTCTTAACTTTTTGCCCTCCGTTTGGTCTTCTGATCAGCTGGTGGGAACTGACACCCACTAGCCAAGGGGCCGCCTCAGGGTCATCATTTCACAAGCCTCATTCCTTAAAACAACTAGGTGGCCCCACATCTTTCCGAAAGCTCCCTGGAGACAAGCACAGTGGAGGCTCCCTAAGGACACTATTAAAATCCCTCTCATGCTGGTCAGCTTCTTGAATGAATGTGGTTAAACAGATTCACCTTTTCTGAACGGCTTTTCTTCCTGGTATACCAAAGGACATCCTCTTCCTCGTGATGAAAACCCAGAGGAAGAATGCACTCATGCACCGAGTCTGAGACTGTGCGGGCCCCTGTCCACCTTCCCGCCTCAGGAGAGGCAGAGCTACAGGGGGCCTCTTAGGCAGCAAGTCTCTTCGGCAGATCTCCTGGGCACTTTGCATGTTTCTTACATTTCGTAAGTAATAAGAGACATCGAAGAGGAGGCTTCAGCCCATTCAGGAAATACACGATCAACACTCAGAGCATACACGCTAATTCCAAATCTTACGAAGATTAAGGAGGCAGAAGGTTCAGTAAGGTCTTAGACTGCAAGAAAGACAGAGATACCTTTTGTGCCCTTCCCATGAGGCCAGGAGATGTCTGGGCTGTAGGTGCCATCTTCACACTCCGAGTAGGTCTAAGGAGAGAAAGACTGCCTATCAGAATCTTGTCCTCCCAGAAGAGGAGGGGCAGGGCAGAAAACCGAGGACCCCTGCATCTGAGAAGCTGTTGCCACCTCACCTAGGCTGGGGACCAACAGAGCAGGTGACAAAACCTCTTCGTAGTTATGGTTTCCATCTGTGAAAACAAGGATCTTCTCTTTCCCAGGGGGATCCAGACACTACAGAATAAATCTTCTAGAAGGCACCTTTAGTTTCTTAAACTAAAAGTACAAATAAAGGCCTAAAGGCACTATGTATACTTTAAAAAATATTACAGTCAGTGGGATTTGCAGGGTGTTTGAAGCCCACTGACATCTAGCCCTGCTGTCAGCCTTGTCACCCCTCTGAGGTGAGCAGTGCAGGCGCCGCCTGCGTTGACGGTCGGGCAGCCCTGTCTGAGAGGGGTGACGAGGCGTGCACCTAGCAGAAGGGCGTGGAGTAAGGCCTGGGCCTTCCAAAAACAGATCCAGTGCTTGTCTCACAATTTCAAAAACATGATAATAATAATTATAGAATGATGTTTTGAACTCTTCACAAAAGGAGGATAAAAATGCTGACCCCCTGCACAGAGCAGGGAGGAGAAGCGGCAGCCACTGGTGGACCAGACACTGACACAGCTCCATCAGCAGCCAGGCGGAAAGCGCTCCCACAGCACCAGCTATGGAAGCAAGCTCTGGGCTGATGCTCCACGCAGGAGCGAGGACTCGAAACACAGACCACCTCTGTCTCTGCTCCGTACCTTCTCTCGGTGACCATAGTGCTCTGCATACCACACCATGCCGTACAAACACAAGAAAGTGGTGAAAGCCTGGAAGAGAAAAACAGGCCACAAACTGTATTATAGAGGTGCTGCCAAAAAAAAAAGTCCATTTCCTAGAACTTCAAGGTTTCAGCAAGAACTCCTGTGTAAGAGGACCCCAGTGCATTTTGCCATCCCTTGCAGAACTTGAGGTTATAAAGGAGTCAGATGAAGCACAGACTGAATCCCAAGAGATGAGTGGGAGAGTGTCCCCAGAGTTTCGACAAGAGTTACAATGAAGCCATAGTTACTACTTGTGACTCCGTATCAGGCAGCACGAGCATTTTACAAAGGAGATGCGACAGGCTGCAGGCTCTTCTCTAGAGAACATACACGTTTTAATACTACCCCTAGGGTCGCCATGAGTCGGATCCGACTCGACGGCACTTGGCTGGTTTGGCTTCTGCTTTTCATGGCCAGTCCCCATCACACCCTGCCCCTGCTTCCCCAAGAACATAGATCTCTGGATACTACTAAATTCAAGTTTTAATTTAGCCCTGGTGACATAGTGTTAAGCATACAGCTGCTAACCAAAAAGTCAGCAGTGTGAATTTACCAGCTGCTCCTTGGAAACTTTACGGGGCAGTTCTACTTTGTTCTGTAGTGTTGTCTACGAATGAGAATGGACTTGACAACAGTGGGTTGGGCTGGGTTTGGTTCATAGATACAAGAGGCCTCGTGGCACAGCGGGAAACCCTAGTGGTGTCTCGGGTTAGGTGCTACCTCTGCTAAAGGGCTGGCGGTTCAAATTCGCCCAGGCACTCCCTGGAAACTCTATGGGGGCAGTTCTACTCTGACCTCTAGGGCCGCTATGAGTTGGACCTGACTCGACGACAGTGGGTTTAGTGGTACAATGGTTAAGCACTCAGCTGCTAAATCAAAGCCCGGTGGTTCAAACCCGCCCAGTGGTTCTGTGAGAGAAAGACTTGATGGTCTGCTCCCATGAAGATTACATCCTACATAACCCTGTGGGCCAGCTCTACGCTGTCACATGTGGTCACCAGGAATAAAAGTCGACTCCACGGCATCTAACAACAAGCACAAAGATAAAAAAATACCGACTGTCTCTCTATACTAATCTCATCCACTCATCTACCCAACTCTCCTTAGAGGAAGAAAAGGACCATGGGAACAGTCAGTGCCAACAGTATGCACTCTGCACCTCCTTTGGTCTGCCGCTCAGTATGGTGGGTGGAACGAAGAACAGTACGGGAGGCAGTGGTTGTGGATTCTCATCACTGCAGCTACAACCTAGCTTCGGTTTGGTTTCCTTTAGGTCAACAGGATTACTAGGTGTCTACTGGAACATCATGGATTGAATTGTGTCTCTCCCAAAAAATAGGTAGAGAAATTTGGCTGGATTGTGATTACCAGTATTGTGTGGTGGCCTTCCATTTTGTGATTTTCCTATGCTGTAAGTTAAAAAGGATTAGAGTGGGACCATAAATCCCTTCCTAAAGTCACCTCTCTGCTGCACTGTAAAGGGAGTTTCTCTGGAGTGTAGCTTACACTACCTTTTATCCTTTTATCCTACAGAGATGAAAGGAAAGGGAAGCAAGAAGAGGTAGGAACCTCACACCATCAATAAAGCAGCACCGGGAGTAGAGCGTGCCCGTCAGACCTGAGGTTCCTGCACTAAAATGCTCCCTGAACAAAGACTGATGCAACTCTAGGACTTTCTTCCAGAGCCAACAAAGAGGGAAAATGTACAGTACATTACAAATCTGAATTCAGGGTGTTCCCCTGGAGCGAACACCCTGAATTCAGATTTGTAATGTACCGTACTGTGTAATAATAAACTTTTCTTTGCTAAAGCCATCCCCTTTATGGTGTTTCAGTAAGAGCAGTACCGGACAACTAACACATGGATGCACTTGACTGTCATAAGCTCCAAAGAAGAAAGGTCTCAGAGCGCTCCCACCAGCTTGCCCCTTCCACACCAATTAAGGAGGAACTGCAGCAAGGTGAAGCGACTGTGTAAGAACTAGTTCAAGCTATATTAAATCCATAAGCAAACTGGGATTTTAGGGATTTAAAGAAAAGCTCGTATCTCCCCATCAAAAAATCTGGCAGTGAAATTATAAAACTTCTAACCTTTAAAATGTTCTAGTACTCACTCAGATTTCTATCATGGGCCAACATTAATTATACCACTTTTATGGTATGGAAACAGTGGGGAAGACCACCAAATGTTTCCAGTGTCACTTTGAGGAACAGAGCGGGAGAGGCTGTCCCATCCTCCAAACAGTCAGTGGCTGTGAGGTGGGGGTGGGAGTTTGGCCAGAGAGATGCCACCAGACCAAGTGAGTAGGGATGGCTGGCTAGACTGACACTGCAAATTCTACCTCCCAGAGGGTAGGCACGAGCAGCTCATGTATACCCTTTCCTGCTCAGCACCGACCCTACCCCAACACCCCCCGACCCTGCCTCCAACCCCAGAACTGGGAGGGCTCCGAAACCAAGGAGAGCAGGTTCGGGCATCTGGGGCTCCCTCCCAGTGGCAGACAGAGGGGCAGTGCCGGCTTTGCAGAGAGCCAGGCACACAAGGGCAGGTGGTGAGTGACAGGGGCTTTATCATCACATTCACTACACAAAGGACAGGCTGTGACTGACAAACTTACCACCTCACCCAAGGCGCATGTCACACTTGTCCCAGGAGACAAAAGCCTGTTAACTTATGGCTGTCCACTCACCCTTGTAGAAAATCTAGGGACATACCCAGTTAAAATGTTATGGTCTCAATTTAAAACAGCAATCAGACAGACGAGCTTAAAGAAGGAAGGCCAGGGTTGGGTGAGGTGAGGCGGTGGAAGGGGGGATGGAGGATGAGAGCAGATCTGAAACAGTTCTGCCTGGTTCAGACGAAGTAAAACCAGAACAGATCTGAATGTTTTTCACGTTGGTGAAGCACAGTGAGAGACATTAAGTGTTGAAGCCCTGCTACAAACTTAATGCCCCTCTCAAAGACCAAGGGTAGTGTGCATATCACACAACAACCGATGTCTCTTGACTAGCTGAGTCAGACATACAGGTACCCTACTCAAAGACAGCAGCAGCCAACCCCCCTGCTTTCCATGTTATGCACACTCTACAGTCCTGGCAGTAATCTGCTCTCCGGCGTCCAGCTCCTGAAAGGGCTCATCACGCCTCTTCCAAGTCTCCCGTTGTCCCATAAATGTTCCCGTTCTACTTATCCCACTTAACCCAAATTTAAAAAACTGAGTTTGTTCCAACTTGGCCTCAACAGCCATGACTGACCTGGCTCACAGCTCTGGATGAGAGCCAGGTCACCACCAGCATGGGCACAGCAGTGCGAGGTGGTGACAGTGATGAGGGACCAAATCCCTGGCCCCCAAGTATGGTAATGGGCAGTCAAATATATCATGACTGATTGGACATCCACTGCTGGAGAAGCTCATTACATGGTACCCCCAGGGACCTCTCCTTCCACATTCACCCCAGATTCCGTGTATACTCTCTTACCATGGCAGACGAATAACTGGGGGCTTAATGTCTCTGAGTAGTGATGGAGGCACTTTGTAACGTAACACGGCTCTTACTGAATAACATTCTCCTCTCACTTAAATCTGAGATCCCTCTTGCTCTTCACAAAAGGCCATGGTTACAGAAAAGTGCCAGGCCTAGCTTCCATTCTTCTTTAACAGGTAAGCGTGTAAGGTCATGGGGACTTCTGATCATCCCATCCAAAGGCTTTTCCAGGGCAGGTCCCCATCCAATCACGGGTGGATTCCACTCATCCTCAAGTCCTGCTCACCGGGGCTGCTGCTTCCCAGTGGTCCCTTTGGGGGCTCCTGCTGCACCCTCTTCCTTGGCTCAGCCTCTAAACACAGCCACTTCTTAGAAGTCTAATGTCAGCCAGCTTCTCTTCTCACACTGTGCTTTCCCTGACTCTTACCTAATTCTACAGCTTGCACTGTACCCTACAGGTTCCTGCCTCTTTATCTCCAACACTCACCAAGTCTTCCCACTGGTACTGGACAGACTAGTGTTTCCTTCACCTGCAAGTTCTAAAGCTCCCCTAACCTCAACTGTCCTGAACCAGATGCAAGCTTTCCATCCAATTACAGCAACAACAGCTACCCACTAGCATGCCCCTTGGAGTCACCCTCATGGCCTTCCCAGCTACCACATGTGGAGTGATGTACAGCTGTGCTGACCCCATTGACCAGCTCTCAACCCACCTCTTTCTCTGCTACTTCAGTGTTTCTGTCTTGGTTCAGCTTCAGCCATTTGTCACCTAGGACTTGTAGTACCCTCCTGCCTGTACCCTGTTTGCAATTCCTCCTCCCTTTCAGACTGATCTGGCTCGCCGTATGATTTTTAAGATGCGGATCAGACCACACTGTATTTGCATTTAAAGACCTTATTTGGGTCTCCAACTACAGATGCACGAAGCTCTTCGCAGCAGGTGTCCTGACCCTCTGACTCCTCTTGCTCCCTCTCTCCACTCCTCCCCACATCAGATTACCACCTCCTGGAAACACTGGGCGCTCACAGCTTCGTGTCTTTGGATGACTTTGTCTCCTAGCCCGTCTGCCTGTCTCCTTGTCTGTGTCCACTCACATCACTCCTTTCCTGTCCATACCTTTACCAAGTATTCTTACCTGTCAGCCTCTGTGCTGGACAGTGGGACTAAAAGGACAATTAAAACTTAGTCTCTGTGAGCAACAAGTGCAGTGCTGTGAAGACAGGGTTATAAACAAAATTAATTATACTACCCTGAAGCTAGGACTAAAAGAGTTATGCACAAAACGAGACTGGTCCCCTGAAGGAGGTGCAGCGTACTCTGCCTTAGAGGTCAGGGACTATTTCGTGGAAGGCAGAAGTTCAAGTCTGGCCTTGGGTTGTAAGCTGAATCAGGCAGAGAAAGGAGGGCAGGGCATGTAGGCCAGGCAAAGGAAATATCATGGGTAAAAGCAAGAGAGGTCTGGAGGATGATTTGTTTGGCCCACTAGCAGTATGACGCCACCTGAGAGTAGACAACAAGTGGGAAGACAGGATGGAATGACGGAATGATCCAGACAATGATGGTCTTAAACCAATTCGAAGAGTTTCTGTTCTACCTGGGAGGCTTGTGGTGAAGACCCTTCTGCTCACACTATCTGATGCTTCTTTCTACCTAGAAGGAACTGCACTGGTCTAATACTCCTGGCTCCTTTCTACCTGCCACTCTTTCCATGAGGAGGAGCTGTAGCTTAATGGGCTGGTGAGCCTGGATGAGGAAGCTGGGCATGTAGAGCTTAGCCCCTTCCTGTCTTAGTCCTGGGTGTGAAGCCACTGACACAATTTACCTGCTGGTCTATTTCCATCAGTATCCCCATCCCCAAACATACATGCCATGTGAGGAGGCTGCTTCCTGGGGCTGGACGACTCTCACTGTTGTCAGTTGCCACTGATCAAGTTATGTGACTTTATGTATTACAGAATAAAACAGTGTCCGGGCCTGGGCCAACTTAGGATCACTGCTATGTTCGAGTCCACTGTTGTGGCCACTGAGCACCTAGGAGGTTCATTTTCAGCACTGTATCAGACAATATTCTGTTGTGATCCATCACATCTTCATCGGCTAATTTTCTGAAGTGGATTGTCAGCCTTTCTTAGTAGTCTTAGTCTGAAAGTTCTACTGCAGCCTGTTTACCATGGGTGACCCTGCTTGTACTTGAAATAACAGTTCAACTTCTTTTTTTTTTTTTTAGCTGGGTACAATACACTTTATTGATGGTACATGACACAGTTAAACTAAGCCCCACCCTTCTTCTTCAGGGGGTAAGGATGGAAACCACAGAGGATGGGAGATTCTCAGTGTGCTGAGTTAAGCTGGGGCAAGGGCTCCCCGGCAGCTGAGAGGGCCTCTCTCTTCCTCTAGTGCTACTGCTGGGGCTGGTAGCCCAGAGGCTTCTTACTTCTTGGAGGCCATGTGGACCATAAGGCCCACCATGCTGTTACTGTAGCCAAATTCACTGTCATACCAAGAGATGAGCTTGACAAAGTGGTCATTGAGGGCAATGCCAGCCCCAGCATCAAAGGTGGAAGAGTGAGTATCACTGTTAAAGTCGCAGGAGACAACCTGGTCCTCAGTGTAGCCCAGAATGCCCTTTAGGGGACCCTCTGATGCCTGCTTCACCACCTTCTTGATGTCATCATATTTGGCAGCTTTCTAGACAGCAGGTCAGATCCACCACTGACACACTGGGGGTAGGGACATGGAAGGCCATGCCAGTAAGCTTCCCATTCAGCTCAGGGATGACCTTGCCCACAGCCTTGGCAGCACCAGTAGATGCAAGGATGATGTCCTGGGCAGCCCCACGGCCATCACACCAGAGTGTCCCAGAGGGGCCATCCATAGTCTTCTGGGTGGCAGTGACATCATGAACTGTGGTCTGGAGTCCCTCCACAATGCCAAAGTTGTCATGGATGACCTTGGCCAGGGGGGCCAAGCAGTCGGTAGTACAGGAGGTGCTGCTGACAACCTTGAGGGACTTGCCATACTTCTCATGGTTCATGCCCATCGCAAATATGGGGGCATCGACAGAAGGGACAGAGATGATCACCCTCTTGGCACCACCCTTCAAGCGAGCCCCAGCCTGCTCCATGGTTGTAAAGACACCAGTAGATTCCACAACATACTCAGCACAAGCATCACACCACTTGATGGTGGCGGGATCTCGCTCCTGGAAGACAGCGACGTGCTCCCCATTGATGACAAGCTTTCCGTTCTCAGCCTTGATGGTGCCATGGAACTTGCCATCAGTGGAATCATACTGGAACATGTGGACCATGTAGCGGAGGTCAATGAAGGGGTCACTGATGGCAACAATGTCCACTTTGCCAGAGTTAAAAGCAGCTCTGGTGACCAGGCATCCACTATGGCCAAACCCATTCACTCCGACCTTCACCACTGTGTCTCAGGGATGCAGCTGACACTGTACGGAAACTTGCTGCTATCTGTTCGATGCCGAGGAGCAGAGAGCTCAGTTTAACTTCTAACTTACAGCAATACACAAGTTACCATGGTATGACAAAGTGACAGATAAGTAGCAAGGGGCTAGAGGGTAAGTATCTCTAATCCTGGGGTTCAGTATCAGGAACCCTTTGTGCTGTGCACCCACAGTTGATACTGAAGAACAGCATGATTCTCAGTTAGAAGGATGATATTCTGATCTCTCTATCCCTCCTCCACTCTGTGTCTGTTTTGATTCTTTTTAAACTTGAGTAGGTGAAACTGTTATTGATCTGGTCCCTCAAGCCCTCAAAAGGAAGAAATTATGGCATGACAGAGTCAGGTCTGAACTCTGGAAGAAGAATATGACAGCAGTGAAGAATGGATCTGAGGGGCAAAAGTGAGAGAAAATGGGGATACCGATCTCTGTCCCACTGGAGTTAGGTGACATGCTACAATTCGCAGCCATGAGGTACGTGTGACAGAGAAAGTAGTAAATCTTAGTTAAAATAAAATCTCTGGGTACATTTCACACGCTCACCTAGCCAATTTTTACATCTAGTCTCACTAGGACTGAAAAAATACATCTGAGCATTAAGCCTGGATTTTAAATACAAAGGGGATCATTATTCTCTTTCATTGTTCAAGATGAAACAAGACAGAGCTGGCTCCTAGTACCTGGGAGCAGTTAGGGTTTCTAATAAGTAGCCCTCAAAAGTGACACCATGGAACACATGAATGATGCTTTCAAAGTACAAAGTTTAGTCTTGCAAAAAAAAAAAAAAAAACCTGAATCTGATTAGTCTGACTAAGCCTCTAGTTCCAACAGCTAATTCAGAGGAAATACAGGGACAAAGAAATATGTCACATTGTAAAACAGGATACAATCAGTAAAATGCAGACTACAGAAAGAAAATCTACAGGTCAAAAGACCTGCCTTCTTCAACAAATACATTACAAGGGAAAGAGACAGAGACAGAGGGAAAACCTACAGATGAAAAGACTTAGAAGACATGCCAATCCATCACCACCTATGGATACTGATTCCAACACACTGTAAAAAAATTCTCAGTTTAACACTGACTAGATATTTGAGAGCATTAAGGAATTTCTGTTAATTCTCTGTCACTGCGATGATGGTACAGTGGTTGTGTTACACAAAAAAGGCACTCATGCCTTCCGTTAAGAGATGCATCCTCAAATTCCAAAGGTGGCTCTGTTTGTGGCTTTGTGCCATCAGGTAGATTCTGACTCAGAGGTTAACTATGTGACAGTGTAGAACTGCCCCACAGAGTTTCTTAGGCTGTACCTTTACAGAAGCAGCCTGGTGGGGCAGTGGGTAAGCACTTGGCTTACCCAAGGGGTTCAATGGTTTGAACCCACCAGCTACACCATGGGTGAAAAAAACCTGGCAGTCTGCTTCCAAAAAGACACACAGCTTTAGACGCTCTGTGAGGCAGTTCTACCTGTCCTACAGGGTTGTTATGGGACAGAATCAACTTTATGGCAATGGGATTGGTTTTCTGGTGTAACCACGGGAGCAGACAGCTGGGTTGTCACTGCTGATGGCTGGGTTAGCAGCCGAGCACTTACCCAGTGAGCCCTGTGAGCTCCTTAAAGGCGGATCTGCTTCACAGCAATGTGGGGTCAGGGCAGTGGGTAGGGGTATAAAGGGCACAAGCTTAGCCATGAAGTGAAATGCTGAAACTGGCTGATGGGCATATAAGGGTTGATCAAGTCTTGCCACTTTTAAATATGTTGGAAATTTTCCAAGATTAAAATAAAAGCCTCAAGCTAATTTTATTAAGCAAGCAAAGACTCTTCCTCTTAAATGTAAAAATCAGAACTTGTTTTCTCCAAAACATTAATTTTAAAAAGTAAAAGTTCAAAATGTCAGGTAACACTAAGTAATAGATATTACTTGACTGTAAAGATGAGGAAGAATTTCCAGATCGTGTTTAGTCTTCTCTCTGTCTTGCGTACATGTTTTGTGAATGAAGGACAGACTTACAAGGAGTCACGCTGAAGGGAGCAGAGACAGATGGGAGCTTAAGAAATAGTCTGCAATGAAGTTGCAGCCAGACAGAAAGGCAAAAAACCATGAGTATAAGGAGGCTCAGGCCATGGGTAAATTCAATGCTGCAGAAAGTGTCTAAAACTTTTGGAGGGCTTGGGCCACTTCCCATCAAGGCTGAGGCCCATGGTCCTCAGGCTGAGGTCACACAGTCTGCTGCAAGGCAGACGCTGCTTAGCCTGAGGACATTCAAAAATATCTTCTACCACCGACGCAGCATTTTGTAGGTAAACTCTTACACAGAGAGATGTACATTAAAATGTGTCATGGTGATGTCAGGAAGGAGGCAACGTCACTGTGTGTCCCTCTTCCTGCACATGGATTAATTCCTGTACATCAAATCAGTGTGTGTCTGCTGCACCCACTGACAGCATCTGCCTGAAACCTGCCAAGAGACTCATTTCTGGAGCCGTGTGGTTCTACGCGTTTTGTTCTTGAACCCAGACTGCAAAGTCTTGTGGCTAGTCTCACGGTATTAAAGTAGAACACCTTTTCTATGAATTTCCAAGGAACTTTGGTGCACAAGAGTACTGCTTTTTCTGCTATTGTTTATTTATTTATGAGGTCCGACAATTAAGTCTGTCAACTTAATTGTTCTAAGTGCTACATATCTCATTGCTGAATATCACTACAGTCTCCTTCCAAGTACTCCCTTTGGGAAACTATGCACTGAGGTCAGCACCTAGTCCACCCTTCAAAGCTCTTTTGGAACTGTTTCTGGAATGGCCATTGCACACGGTGCACGGTGGCAAGTTTGCAAACTTAATTGTACAGCTGTCTGTAAGGGAGTTTTTAGCCGGTAAACAAATAGTTGTACTGGAACACTCTCCCTAATCACTTGATCTGGCCCCCAATGACTTGTTTTCTTTACCTGAAGATAAAGGAAATATGGAAAGGAAGACATTTTGATGACATTCAGGACATCAAGCGTAATACGATAGCTCTGATGGCCATTCTAGAAAGAGTTCCAAATGGCTTTGAAAGGTGAACTAGGTGCTGGTATTGGTACATAGCTTCCCAAGAGGAGTACTTTGAAGATGACCATAGTGATAATCAGCAACGAGTTATGTAGCACTGTTCCTAGGACACCTTTACAAATTGTCAGTTCTCGTATATTTTAAAAAGATAACCACAAGAATGTAGCAAACACTTCCAGGTTTAAATTAGTCATGACTTACCACACAAAGAAGCCAAAGCACAACATAGAGTATTTGGGTCTTGGAGAAGAGATCTTGCCCAAATTTTATGCAAACAATAGCTTCCAGGAAACCAATGACCCTAGTTAAACAGAGAACAAGAGGTTAAATATCAACTCACCTCACCAGAGCACAGATTACCAGAATTCTATCAAAAGTTCCCTGGTTGCAGAATGTGCCTAACCCTGTGGGTACCAGTTACCCACAGAAAGACACTGTTCCTGCCCACAGTGCTTTGTTTAGAAATTTTTTTTTTTAACTCTTCTTTCCTCCCAGACCAACATCTCAATTCACACATTTTAATAGTTGGCTGAGCTGTGACAAAGGGGATGCCGTGTATGGACTGAACAATGAGCCCCACAGGCGGGACAGTCTGATCCTGTAGGGGAGGTGGCCACTCGGGTGACGGGTGTGCTGATGCTTTCCCAAGGGGCCATATGTGTGGGAGGAAGCACACCCGTCAAACCCAGATCAAAGGAGACCTCAGGGGAGAAGCGTGGGGTGGGGCAAATTCGGTCAGGGGCATGTTGACTTTATGGTATCATGTGAGTTTTAATAACAAGAATATATTCACATGGTACTTACGTAATTAAAAATACACTTTAAAAGAGCATTCAGAAAGCTTAATCGGCATGGTTATCATCTACCCCAGAGCCTCCATGACCATGAGAGGTGGGCTGCCACGCCACCTCTGAAACTTCAGGGAGCACAGAGGCCCGACTATCTCTGTGAGGCAGCTTATTCCACAGATGAACCTCTTTTCCTGCTGGACCATCCATCTTTATTTGGGTGCCTACCCCGTATCTCTTCTACCCAGGGGTCTTAACTCTGCCTTTAGCCAGAGGGTGAGTGTGATCTTCCCCAGTGGAAGACTTCCAGTAACCTGCAAACAGCAATCATATCCCTCCCAGCCTTCTACTGTATTTCTACATTAAACAGCCCTTTATGCCATCTGGCAATGAAAAATCCTTTACCCTCATTTGGTTTGTAAGCAGACAGTTTTGCTAAATTCAAAAGTGCTTAAAAAAAAAAAAGCTTCAACTCCATGCTATTATCCTTTAACTAAAACCTTAAAGAAGTGTCACTCTTGTCTTCAATATCCTTATTTATGAATACAAAACAGGACTTTATATTCAAGTTCTGGGCTTGAAGACAGTTGCTCGTACAATCCCAAAGACCACACAAGTATACTGACTTCATACAGTTCACCTTTAGGTGCTCTCTGCTCATGATGGAACATGGACCATAAGGGCTGGTGTACCTACACAGACATTCCCTACAGGGAGAGAAGGGGCCAAGAGGCTCTCAGCCCCCTTGCCCACGGGCAGATACAAAGGTCACTGCTATCCCCAAATACATCAATGCCTCTAAACCACAGAATTTCTGGAACTAGAACTGCTCCAGCAAAGCTGCACATATAGGGAGAAAAATCTCCTTACTGTATCTTTAAAGAGTTTGGGACTGTCTTTTCCATTAACGCTCAACAAATAAAGCTTAGTGGGGGTTGGCCTGAATCTTTAAAGCCCCAGGCCCTCCCCTCACACACACCGTGCTACGTGTGAGAACGTATTACGTAGGCAGAGGGACCTGATGCTTCTCAGCACCGGGCTGAGCTTCCCTGTGACGTTAAGTCTAGACAGTGCTCTGACACCTGCACTGAGGGGTGGGGTACCTGGGAGTGGAAATGAAAAAAAAAAATCATTTAATCTTCAACTGGGACTTCCTGTAGAATTCTTATGACAAATTGTTAAGATCAGGAAATAAATACGTCGTACCTGTCCTAAGCTTGGAAGCTCCAGTGGCGCAGTGGTAAAGCACACGGCTGCTAACCAAAAGGTCGGCAGTTCCGACCCGCCAGGCGCTCTGTGGAAACTCTGTGGGGCAGTTCTACTCTCTCCTATAGAGTCGCTGTCAGTCAGAATTCACTTGACAGCAAGGGGTTTGGTTTGGGGGATTTTTTTGGTATCCTAAGCTTATTAAGAGAGATTTCTGGACATTCAACTACATTAGGAGACTAAATTGTGGTGACTAACAGACCAGGACTCTAGGCCTCAAACTTAATGACCTGAAACCCACAGCAAAAACACTTTTTTTCCCCACTGCAACCCTGTGCATCCCTGAGGTGGTCCTGAGGTTCCAAGGAGTAAGGTTCCCTTCTCACTAGGACAACCAGACACCTTTTTAGAGAAAGTGATGGTCAAGCTGGGCCTTAACAGACAAACAAAATTCCAGTAGTGTTCCCTGGTACTTTGTGGCTTTCCAAAGAACCACAGGGGCATCTCCCACCACAGGGTGGGAGATGAGTGAGCAAAGGGGCAAAAGAGCCCGGGGTAGCATATGCAGGACCGTCCTGCTCCACAGGTTTTAAATATACCATGGCTTGGAGCAAAGTTTCAATTGAGGATGGAATTGGATCTTTTTTTTTTAATAACTACTATCTAGAGTATTGAGATGGCAGTGTGGACACCTCTGAGCAAGGCAGCACAGAGTGACAGGCTGGTACTCAAGTTCAGAGAGGATGCAGGATGCTTGAGAGGAGGATATGTTAACAGGAGAACCAGGCAGGGATTGGGTGGGTAAAGCTACCTCAGCAGCATGCATATGAAAGGCCTAAGGCAGAGGTGTGGACAAGAAGCAGTGTCAAGAACTAGCTGTGAAACAGCAGCAATAAGAGACATCAGTTCACTAGTGCTGGGCTTGTTCTTGTTCTCAGGTGCCTTCAAGTTGGTTCCGATTCATAACAATGTATGTCTAACAGAAGGAAACACAGCCTGGGCCTGCATCCTCCTCAAAGTCATTGCTATGTTTCAGACCATTGTCACAGCCACTATGTAGGTCCATCTTGCTGACAGTGTTCCTCTTTTTCACTGACCTTCCACTTCCCCAACAATGTCCTTCTCCAAGGACTGGTCTCTCCTGATAACATGTCCAAAGTATGTGAGAAGTATCACCATCCTTGCTTCTAAGGAGCATTCTGTTTGTACTTTCTCTAAGACAGATTTGTTTGTTCTAGCAGTCCACGATATCGTTAATATTCTTCACCAACAGCCTAATTCAAAGGCATCAGTTCTTTCGTCTTCCTTATTCACTATCCCGGTTTCACATGTGCATGGGGTAACTGAAAATATCATGGTTTGGGTCAGGTACACTTTAGTCTCCAAAGTGACATCTTTGCTTTTTGATCCTTCAAACAGATGTTTTGCATGCACCAATCCATCCAATGCAGTACGTCATTTGATTTCCTGACTGCTGCTTTCAAGGGCACTGATTATGGATCCAAATAGAGAAATCCTTGATGACTTCCATCTTTTCACCATTTATCATGACATGGCTTACTGGTCCAGTTATGAGGATTTTTTTTTGATGTTGAAGACTAATCCATACTAAAGGTTGTAGTGTTTGGTCTTTACCAGTAATGCTTCAAGTCCTCTTCACCTTTAGCAAGCAAGGTTTTGTTATCCACACACTGGAGGCTGTTAATGATTCTTCACCAATCCTGACATCATATTCTTCATGCAGTAAAGTTTCTCAGATCATCTGCTCAGCACAGGATTGGAAAACTCTGTTGAAAGGATACAACCCTGATGCACATTTTTCCTAATTTTAAACCATGTGGTATGCTCTTACTCTGTCTGAACAACTGACTGACTCCTGATCTACGCACAGGTTCTGCATGAAAGCAAGTGTTCTTGAACTCACATTCTTTGGAATGTCATCTGTAATGAAGATCCACACAGTTGCATAGTTAATAAAACACAGGTAAATACTTTTCTGATATTCACTGCCTTCAGCTCAGATCCAGTTGACATCACTCCTCTTCTGAGTCCTCCTTCAATTTGGGGCAATTTCCTGTCAACATAACTGCTGCAGCTGCTTTTCAGTGATCTTCAGCAAAATTTCACTTGCACAAGATACTAATAATACTGTTTCTTAATTTTCACATTCCATTGGATCTCCTTTCTTTGGAGTGGGCATAGATGTGGATCTCTTCCAGTTGGTTGGCCAGGGATCTGTCTTTCAAATTTATTTGTGTTGGAATTGACTCAGTGGCACACAAAACAGACAGGTGAGCACTCTGGCGTTGCATCTCTCTGCTGAAACATCTGAGTTGGTACTCCATAAATTCTTGGAGGCTTGTTTTTCACCAATGTCGTTAGTGAAGCTTGGACTTCCTCCTTCAACGCCATTGGTTCCGGATCATATATTAACTAATGAAACGGTTGAACATCGACCAATTCTTTTGCGTACAGTGACTCTGTGTGTTCCTTCCCTCAGTTTTTGATGTCTCCTGCATCATTCAAAATTTTGCCCATAGAATCTTTCAAAATTGCAACTTCAGGTCTGAATTTTCTCTTCAGTTCTTCCAGCTTGAAAAATGCCAAGCATGTTCTAGCTTTTTGGTTTTCTAACTCCACGCCTTTGCACATTTCACTGTAATACCTTACTGTTTTTTTCAAGCTGCCCTTTGAAAAATCTTCTGTTTAGCTCTTTTATTTCATCATTTCTCCCATTTCTGCTTTAGCTGCCCTATGTTCAAGAGCAAGTTTCAGTCTCTCCTGACCCTCATTTTAGTCTTTTCTTTCTTTCTTGTCTTTTTAATGACCTTTTGCCTTCTTCAGATACAATGCCCTTGATATCTTCCCATAATAAATGTGGTCTTTGGTCATTAGTGCTTATTACATCAAATCTATTCTTCAGAAGGCATCCAAATTCAGGTAGGATATACTGAAGGTCATCTTCTGGCTCTCACGGACTTATTCTAATTTTCTTCAGCTTGAACTTGAACTTGCATAGGACCAGTGGATGGTCTGTTCCGCAGCTGGCCTCTGGCCTTGTTCTGATAATACTTAGCTTTTCTTTTTTATCGTCTATTTCCACAGATGTAGTAGATTTGATTCCTGTATTTTCCATCCAATGAGAGCCACACATATAGTCCATTTGCAAGGCAGAAGTCATTGGTCTTGAAAAATGTTATCATACAGTCTCCAGCACAGTTTCTATTACCAAGGCCTTATTTTCCCATTACAGAACTTTCTTTGTTTCCCACTGACACATTCCAATCACCCCTAGTTATCAGTGCATTGTGACTGCATGTTGATCGATTTCAGACTGCAGAAGTTTGTAAAAAATTTCAATTTCGGGGTAGTGGGTGGACAGGAGGGGATAGGAGATTGTTTGTAGGATACGACATGTATGGATGGGAGAGCGAGAGTGTGTTGTCACCTGGCAGGAAGAGCAGTGGGAGCTGCATATAGGTGAGCATGCAAATTTATATGGGAATGTACATTTTCATTCAACTATAATAAAAAAAAAATTTCAATTTCCTAACCTTTCGCCTAGTGGTGGGTGTATAAATTTGATTAAGAGTCTAATTAACTGGTCTTTCATGTAGGTGTGTGATACTGTCCCATCACTGACAATGCTGTACTTCAGGACAGCTCTTTTTGACAATGAATGCAACATCACTCCTATCCAATTTGTTCTTCCCAGCACAGCAGACCATATGGTTTTCTGATTCAAAATGGCCAGTACTAGTCCATTTCGGCTCACTAATGCCTAGGATATTGATGTTTATGTGTTCCATTTTTGATGATTTCCAAAATTTTCTAGATCCATCCTATGTACATTCTGTGTTTCAGTTATTAGTGGATGTCTGCAGCTTCCTCTCCATTTTAAGTTGTGCCACCTCAACAATGAAGGTCCCCAAAGCTTGACTCCCTCTCTCTGGGTCAGTAGGATTAACACTGCTCTGAGGGGGCAGTGGTAGCCAGTCCTGTCTCAAGTGTTTTCCAACTCCAGGGGTTCATCTTAGGCACCGTCATCTGACAGTGCTCCATCACTATTATTAAGGTTTTCACTGGCCAGTTTTTTCAGAAGTAGACTGCCAGGTCCTCCTTCCTAGTCTGTCTTGTTCTAGAAGCTCTGCTAAAACCTGTCCATTAAGGGTGACCCTGCTGGTATTTGAAATGCCAGGTGCAAAGCTTCCAGACCACAGCAACACACGAGCACGCACAGCTGCACAAAGCTGCACACGGGCCAGGGGTTGGGTGAGGCTCCTACAGCCATCCATACACCTTAGTATACCTCTTCTTCTGAAGGGACACTGCAGTTCACAGCTGTATTAAGCCTTAAAATAACAAATAAATAAATAAAATGACTCAGCAGCTAAGAGCCTGGAAGAACAATGACACAGCTGTCAGTAACTTTGGGAGCAGGAGGAGTGGCATGGGAAGGGGGCCAAGGATACTGAGAAGAAACAGAAGAGTCCATGGAGAACAAAGCCAGATGTTACAGAAGGCTGGAAACAGCTGGAAGATGGGAGATGCTGTGGCAAACATAGGAGAGATGAGGATGGAAACCTGACCTGCTGCTGTGGAAATGACCTCAAAGAGAATTCCTTAGCAGAGTGGCAGAGGCAGAGACAGATAGTGGGAACAGATTCTAATAGGGGTGCTGGGAAGCTGGGGGCACAAGAAGCAAGGAGACAGCAGGGTGCTGGGTGGCTCTTACAGCGAGGCAGGGTGCAGAGGAGACCCTACCTCCCCAAGAAGCTTAGCCCAAGAACTTGCAGGAAGCGGAAAAGCGAATGCCCACTCCTGTTCCCGTCAGAGCATGACCTCTTCCGTCCAGGGACCAGGAGACAGAACAGCTTCTTTCCTTGTAAACCAGGCTCCTATTGAGGCTCAGCTATAATCAGGGGAGGGTGGACAGAGATGATGACGATACAAACTGCACAACTGGGGAGGTTGTTCACAGTAGTCTTAAGACTCCCACAGAGCTAACATAAATGTGCCTTTCGAAATGAAAAAGCCAACTTTTCCACACTGTTCTACCCTGGCCCCTAGGGTCACCATGAGTCGGATCTGACTCGACGGCACTTGGCTTGGCTTTCTCCCTGGTAGGGGTCTGCTACCTAGATGGTGTCCTATCTCTGCAACACATGACACATTTAAGTATAAAAGGATGAAAAGCTCAGATCTCTGGAGCAGCTAAAGGAGACCACATTGCAAGTGCATGTTTAGTTACATCAGTAAGTAATTCACACAGGCTTTTTGAGGTTCTAATATTTACAAAAGACAACTGCTCTCTCTTCTGAGAAAACATAGGTGTGGAATAGTGGAAAAGAAACCTCAGGTGGTCCCAGCTGACCTCTTGTCCTCTCCTCCCACTCTTCCACCACCTCCCAAGAGGAAAGTCGGCAACATTTTGGAATGTCACAGTACGGGACACCCTACTCCATTCCCTCTCATATCTCTCTCCACCTCGCTCAAGACTGAAATCATTCCACAGCTGGTGGGAAAAAAGGCAACTTGTAGTTGAGTTACTGAAGGAAAGCAGACATGTAAACATGTCCTTTCTAATACAAGAGGTAATAAGAACGAGGGAGATTAGAGAGCCCGGGAGCCAGCTGCAGCAAGACAGGAAGGTGGTGGCCTCAGAGGGACAAACACTCAGAACCAGGGTAGAGGTTTGGGCCTGCTTCACCTCCCACTGACCAGCAGATGGCAGCAGTGGCTGGTGCGCACACTGGCAGGTGGCTCTGCTGTGGGACCTACGAAAAGGATTTGTTACTCTGCAACGTGGCCCACTAGTCCTCAAAAGACTCATTCATCTTTACAGCTCTGTTCTGGGAACTCCTCTTTCTCTATATGCATAGTAAATAAGCCAGATGATGTCTCATTTGCATTTTATTTTAAACATTTCCTGACAAGGTATAACTTTCTGGAGCAACTTTTACTACCAGTCTTGGGCGTAGTTTGTCCTGGCCTCTTCTTCCAGCATGGGGATTCTACTCCTTGACTGCCCAATGAGAAAGAAACTTCGTCCTAATGTTTTACCCCTCTCCGATCTAGGATCTACATCTTTCTCCCAGCCAGTAAACAGATACGGGCGTGCAGAGGACACCCACTTCAAGATAGAACAAGACTTGCCAAAGGCATTTACATGTAAAGGCAGAGTATCTGTGGAAAGAACACTGGAGCGGGTGAGAGGAAGGATCATTAGGAGGAAAGGCCCACATTCTACCTTCCCATCCTATGAAAACAGCCCTTCGCCCAAAGAGGGGGTACGGGGGCAGGGGGTGGGGTAGGGAGTCTCTTTTGCTCTGTGTATTAGAAATTTGGGTAGATATGTAAATTCTCCTAATAAACAGAGGGAATCTAATCCATTTTATCGCCCTGTAATGGGCACTCACTTTGAGTTGAAAAATCAGCTTACATCATAGAATTTACGAGAAACAAATGACAACGCCCGTTTCATCTGTTAGAAAAACCGAAAAGCTCACCTAACCTGAGTATCATCCTTTAAAACTACAAGGAGCCCTTCAGAACCTGGAATGAGAGTTGGGACACACACACACAGATACAGACAGACACACTCTCGCCTTCTCTCTCCCTCTTCTCTCTGTCTCTCGAAGGAATGACACTGAAACATTAGCAGTAATTATCCCTAATGGTTGACTTTATGGATGACCTTTATTTTCTTTAGTGGCTCAAAGGTAAGCTCTCAGTTGCTAACTGAAAGGCTGGCAGTTTGAAGCCACCCAGTACCTTTGAAAGACGTGGCAATCTGCTTCCACAGAGACTACAGACAAGAAAATCCTATGGAGCAGCTCGACCCTGTCACCTCGGGTGCTCTGTGTCAGAAGTGGCTTGAGGGCACTTACATATACTCTTTTCTTCTTGTCATACTCTGGGGGCCTGAGTGTTGCTATGATGCGGGGTTTAAACTAGCTAATTAATTAAATTAAATTAATTAAATAATTGTAAATTAAGGTACAGCACCTGTATCTGTAATAAGACAATCAATGATGATCATGTGGCAACGTGTTAATTCTCTTTGGAAAACAAAAATTATACCTCAGGGAAGAGCAAGCAACTGTTTGAGTTCTTTTGATGTAAAAATAAAATAAAGTATGGTAAGCCAAAGATAGGGTGGGGTCCCAAACACGAAATATGTTCAATCCATTTTCTCTAGCTTATTTAATAAAACAGGTCTCAGAGTTCTCAGTAGACAACACCTTTCAGTCTGATTTTTTCTTAAAGAATGCTGTGTCTACACACTCCATAATTTATCCAGTAACTATTCTAAACGTAAATCAGGAAAAGGAATGGGAGAAATGAATGGTATATAAAAAACAGGAGCAAAACTTGTTCACCTGCCTTCAGAGAAGTGCAACGGGAGACACTTCGTAAAGCATCACAATCCACGCAGTGAAATGCTGACGTCCCAGGGGTCTGCACCCCCACACTGCGGATACTCACCCAAACACCCAGCACTGTGTTCCCACGCGTTTGCACTGTGTGTCCGTCAGGTAAGCGTAGTACTGTCTGAAAGAACACAGAGTTAAAATTCACTGAGAGTTTCTGGAGGAACAAGTCAATATATTTTTATTATTAAATAATGTTGACAAAGTGAACATAAAAGCTGTCCTGCGTGGCTCTAGGTACTCAGGCTGCCTGGCCTAGTTTTATTAGGGGACAGAAAGCCAGTTCCTGCCACAACTTTCTTATAAGAGGCTAAAAGCTCAGTTGGGGTCTGAGGGTAAGAGGGGCAGAGTTTAATGTGGCAGATGACTGGCAAAGGCATAATCTGGCTTAGAGACAACTCAGGTGATTCCCCTTACGACCCCCAGAGCTCTAAGCCAAAGAAGGCCCAGGTGGGTGCTTTTATCTCCCTACAGAGGTGATTTCCTGAGGTCACCTCCACTGCTGATCTTCTTCTTTCTCTCTCCAGGACAAAGGGTGCTGATCATCCCCAAGTAAGAGGTATATAGATTTTGGCCCTACAGGACCCTGCCACAATTCAGTCATGGAATGTCAGTATTTTTTTCTTTTCATATTCGTTGTTGAATATAGAGAGTATACACACACTAACTCAGCAATTTCTACAGGCATGGGTCAGTGACACTGATGACAGTCTTTAAGTTGTGCAACTCTTCTCACTCTTCTTTTCCAGACTGTCCCTCCCATACTAACATGAACTCACTGCCCCCTGCACTTCTGGACAAATCTTTTTAGCTGCTCTTGTCACTCTGATCCCATATAGATAGTTCCTGAAAAGGGCACAGCACCCATGGCAGACATTCCTTTCCTCAGTGAGTCAAATCACTACGTGATTTTAAGATGGCTTTATAGGGTATTTCGCTTTTTAATTTTTTTTTATTGTGATTAAGTGAAAGTGATCCTCTACGGGGCAGTTCTACTCTGGCCTCTAGGGTCGCCATGAGTAGGACCTGACTCAACAGCACTGGGTCTGGGTTTATACAATCCAAATTAATTTTGCATGCCCGCCTGGCTGCAGCAACTTCTGCTCCCCTTGCCCTGTGACAGCACACTCCTTCTTCTCATTCTATACCAGTAGTATCCTCTTAACAAGCTCTTGTCCCTCCTCTCCACCCTCTTCATTCCCATCTGGATAGAGACCAGCAGGACAGCATCCTATAAATGCACAGAGCCATAAAGTAAGTACACACACCATACGGTCATATTGTGTCCCTGAGTCCAGTCTGGTTTTGGCCAAAGAGTTGACCTCAGTAGTGTTTTCAGCTCCCAGGGGATCCCCCAGGCCGTCAGACCATCAGCTGTGGTCTTTGGTAGACTTCCTGAGCTGCACCCCTCTTTTTCTTGTGTTGCCATAGGGACGCAACACTGTGTGTCCCCTCATGGCTGTCTTTGGTGGTGGCCAGGCACCATCTGGTTCTTCTGGTCACATGTTGACACGGGTCCTTCTGTCTCCTGAGCTGTTTTTCTCCTGTCTTTGTTCTTCTCAGCCACCATCTGTTCTGGATGAGTTGGGACCATTTGGTGTACCTCAGATGGCAGTTTGCTAGCTTTTAAGACCCCAGATGCCACTCTAATATGGGGTGTACAAGACTCTCTTGGCAAAAGGCTAGTTACACCTATTGGCCTCAATGTCTCCCGAGAGCATGCTCCCCAGATCTCGCCCAGGCTACACTATCACTGCAATGTTGGCTTCAGATTAGAAGAGCTTTCAATTTATGGTGAAGTCGAGTTAAGTTGATCTACGTTCTACTGTGTGCTGTCACTGCTTTCACCCAACCAAATTTCCATCAACTATCTCATCTATGGCCAGCCCTCTCCCTCCCTCCCCACTCTTGGAGCCATCAGAGTTTTTCTTCTGTACATAAGTCTATTTTTAAGTCCTTATAGCAGGGATCTCATACAATATTTATCCTTTTGCTGCTGACTTATTTCACTCAGTATGTCTTTGAAATGAAACCAGGTTACAAAATCCTTCCTAAAATCATCCTTTTTTTTTATCATTGCACAGTGTTACACTGAATTTATGTAACATAGTTTACCCAATCATATGCTGATGGGCATCTAGATTGATTCCATCTTTTTGCTATTGTGGACTGTGCTGCAATTAACATCTGTGTGCATGTATCTGTTTGTGTGACAGCCTTTATTTCTGTAGGATATATTCCGAGAAGTGGGACTACTGGATCAAATGGTATATCTATTTCCAGCTTTTTAAGGAAGTGCCAAATTGCTTTCTAAAGAGGTTGTACCATTTTGAAATCTTTGGAGGGTATTTTTGGCATAAGGTTCAAAGACTATCTCAGGGGAACAGTTTCAGAGGCTTATCCAGCCTCAATGGCTCCAGTCTGAGTCCATGAGCACTTGAAATTCTGTTCTGCACTTTTCTCCTTCTGATCACGATTCTTCTACAGAATGTCTGAGCAAAATGCTCAGTAACAGTGCAGGGACACCATTAAGTTCTTCAAGTCTCACAGCAAAGGAAGCAGCTGTTCATGTATGAATGCCACTATGGCCAACGTTACTGATAAAGTCAGAATAAAGGAGGCTATGACGTGGCATTTAAAGGTATAGAGCAGCACTGTCCAACAGAAATACTGTATGTGCAAAAGATGTGAGCCACCAATACAATTCAAAATTATCTAGTAGCCACATAAAAAAATAAACAAGAAACAAATTTTAATAATAATATATATCAAAGTATACTATCCTTTCAGCATGGAATCAATATCAAGAGTTTGTAAGTGGTGCAAATAGCTAACCAAAAGGCTGAAGGTTCAAATCCAGCCAGAGGCACCTGGGAGAGACCTGCCATTGAAAATCTCAGTGAAGCCAAGTTCTGCAAACATGCAGTTGCCACAAATGGGAACTTACTCAAAGGTAATGGCTTAGCTTTTAAGTAATCAATATAAGCAAACATTAAAGACATATATAAAGACTGTCAATTAAGTTTACAAAGTCATATACCTCGTTGCTGAATATCACTACAGTTACCTTCAAAGTACTCCTCTTGGGAAGTTATGCAGTGACACCAGAGCCTAGTCCATCCTTCAAAGCAATTTTGGAACTCTTTTTCCAGAATGGCTATTAAATCAAAATGTCTTCCTTTCAATATTTCCTTCAGCTTCAAGTAATGAAAAAAGTCATTGGGAGTCAGATCAGGTGAGCACGCAGAGTGTTGCAATACACTTATTTGTTTACTGACTAAAAACTCCTTCACAGACAACAATACAATTGAGTTGGCACACCTGTCATCATGCCACTATTAGCAGTGGCCATTCCAGGATGAGTTCCAAAACTGCTCTGAAGGGTGGATTAGGCACTGGCATCGGTGCATGGCATCCTAAGGAGAGTCCTTTGAAGGTGACTGTAGTGATGATCAGCAATGAGGTATGTAGCATTCAGAGCAATTAAGTTCACAGACCTAATTGTGAGACCTCATATACACATAGTACTAAGTCCCCGAGAATGAGCACATGTGCATTTTATACATTTCAGTGTGAACTAGCCACAATGCCAATGCTCAGCAGTCACATGTAGTAAGTGGCTGCTGTACTGGATAGCTCAAGCTTAGAGTCTTATCATTAATTACCCCTGAAATCAATCCATCCCTTTCAGAAGTAACATCTAAGCCAGGAGCTCAACATCTTGAGGGTGTCAGACTCCTCTGATGATATGTCAATAGCTATGACACAGGTACATAAAACTTACATGCATAATTCTGCATTCTATGCCATGCTATTCAGGTACCTAAAGCTCATCCATGAACTATCACCCCCTTTCCTGCAAAGACCTAAGTGAGGAATTTGGCTATGAAAAACGCAAGGTTTCGTTTAACCTCCCATGTTCATTACCTAATGTGCTTTTTGCAGTTCAGGTACTTGACTCTCTAATAGCACCATTTCATCAGTTTACACTTTGCACGATCAGATTAAAAGAACGGTCCCTCATGTGCTTGCTCAGAACAGACTCATGCACAAGTCTAATCTAAATGTAGAAAGACAGAGGTGCAGCCTATGTGATTATCCTGAAGATGGGGCTTCATCTCCTTCGGGTCTTGCATTTGCTAACAGGATGGTTGTGCTAACAGGACCAGGGAGCACTTTCATCCTCCAAGGACAAAGCTAAAGCACCTTCTTACTCGGGAATCACCTCCCACAGTGAAAGAGCTCAGAAACAATTATTTTTGCAGAAAAATTCACTGGACTTGGTAAAACTTTGGAGTTCTCAACAGTTCAAGATCTATGAATTTTCGTCTCCACTTTTTCATTTTCTAGTGATGAACAACACTAAAATTTCATGATGAATCAGATTCGCTATTATATTTTATGAGAGCTTTTTTCACCTTCTTATTGACCGTACTGACTGCTCTTAATTTTATGAAGGACACTCTGCTAATCCTTCCTGAAAATAAAGGCATGTCTCAAATTAAATTCCAGACAAGGAGGGAGAACTCCAAACCAACCAAGGATAAACAGTACTTACAAAACACAACAGTACCAAAGGGCTGCTGGCCTAACCGCTGTCATTTTCCTGTTTGGTTCATTATTAAAAGAGGTGGAATTCGGGGCCTTTATGCTACAGAACTCAGCTGTGCCTCAGCGCTCTGTTTAATCCAGCATCTGAGGATATTTTTCAGTTAACAGGGAACAATGACATGAAGAAGTAGTGGCTGGAGGATTAGGGTGGGGAAGGCCTTGGTGTTGAATATGGGACGGGGAGCACCCACTCACTCAGCCAAGGTAGGCCCTTAACCTGTGTGGTTTACGAACACATTCAAGATGATGGTAAGGATTTATTCTAGCTTTGGCAAAGCTAACCTTTTTAATTCCTCAGTTTATGCTTACTTCAACTGTGTAGAGACCTTTGGTATTCCTGCTGATCACTGCCAGGACTCATAAAATGCCGATTCTAAATGGGAAAACTGCAACAAATGACTATGTGCAACTTTGAAGTTCCCTGGGCCAGCCAGTGTAAGGGATAGTTTCTGACTTACCTCCAGGGCCTAGAAGAAGCCGGGAAAATAACATCATGATCACCCAAGCGTATCCCAGTTGTCCTGGAGGCCCACAGGGCACATTTTAAAAGGAAATTGACTCAAGTGGTCTGAGAAAACTAACAAAGCCACATTCCACAAATACACTTGCTCCCTGCTTATCAACAATCCTGTCATCTGACATTTGCATTTACAACAACAGTAAAAAATCACCCACTTCTGTGTACAAACGACATACCCTGGCATTAACAAACCCCAAGGTTTGAGTTGTACCATGATGTAATTTGGCAGTTATGTCACGATGTGGTCATTCTCCATTTTGACAGAATGCCGAGTTTGACACAGTTACCTGGTCTTTGGAATCCGACCATCGATAAGTGAGGAGTGGGTGTAACATCATATCTGACTTAAAAATGTCTGTAATTTCCAACATTCATTTTAAAAACTCAGGTCACTGCTACTACTTTTTAAGAACTGAACTACAGAGAAAAAGAACAGCACTAAGTGATTACAAAGGAGTTTGAAACTAATCAATAGTACAACTGGTGTGGTGTTAATTAGTCGCTTTCTTTTTTGACCAACACAACAATGTCACTGAGGTCTGAGAACATTTTCTCAATGTTCTCGACATGTAATTCTGTAACCAGTTCCCACGGATGTCAGCTTGGAGTCATGGTGACTCACATGTGTCAGAACAGAACTGTGAGCCTTAAGGTTTTCAGTGGCTTACTATCTGAAGTAGATCTCCATGCCTTTCTTCCCAGGTGTCTCTGGGAAAACTGGAACTGCCAATCTTTGAGTGATTAATAGAGCATGTCAAATGCACTACCCAAGGATTCTGTATGATTGTTTAGAATGGCAATTTCATGGAAAATCTGCTGAACATCTGCTGATGTGACTTCCCTTACGCTCAACAAGAAAATACAAAGCAAGTTAACTTCCTCACACAATGGCCACACTTGTTCACAATCATTACCTCACTGTGGGGGCTGTGATGACACCAATAAAAAGAATTCTGCACCAACTCAGTGGATGACTGGCTTGGAACACAAAGATATGTTTCAAGAAGAAGGTGTTCAATTCAGTCAGCTGAAAGAGAAGAAGACATCAGTTAATCTGGTCCACCATGCTAAGCCCTAAACATACACTTCTCTCTCAGTGGACATTCCACACTGGTATATTCACAGCATTTTCAGAAAATTTATGGAATCTTTCAAAGGTTGCTAGTTAAAAACCAGTACAATATGTAGGCTGACCAATCAGGGGCCTGGGGTCACACTGGGGGCAACGGGAGGGGCACTCAAAGCAGTGGCTACCTGTCCAAACAAAACCAAACCAGTTGCTGTTGGGTCAATTCCAACTCACAGTGACCCTGTATGTGTCAGGGTACAATGGCACCTACACAGTTTCCCAGGCTGTAACATTTTGGAAGCCAACGGTGATGTCTTCTGATGAGGAGTTAGGCACGTAACCATTTGTACCACCCAGGGACTCCTGCTATCTGCCCAGTGGCGTGGCATTACTACAACATTTTAACAAGTGACATGACCATCCTGAAGCACGTTGGTTGAACCTCAGCCCTGCACTTCCGTCGGGACATACTAGTTCTTGGTTCACAAGCCTGTCACCTAGGCCATGTATGTGCTCTGCTGGGATTAGAAAGAAAAGCTGTGACACCAGGAACAATCATGAAATACACGTGAGACACCTAGGAAGCCTTAAGTAAACCAGGCCATGTCTAAAAGAAGTCCATGTACAGGAAGCTGAGGTCTTCAATAATCACAAGAAGCTTACGATCCAAAGAATGACTACTTTGTAGCCGTCTGTCACAGAATGAACTGTGTCCCCCCCAAAATGTGTACAGCCATTTGGCTGGGCCACGATTCCCAATATTTTGTGACTGTCCTCCACTCTGCCACGCTACGCTAGAAATGCTAGAATTCCTATGCTAGAAATGTTCATCTCTGCCTGTGGGTAACAAAGTGGATTGTGTTAGAGAGGATTAGGATAGAACTATAAAACCCTTCCTAAGATTACCTCCCCGGTCCAATGTCAAGAGAGTTGGAAACCTCATACCATCAAGAAAGCAGTACTGGGAGTAGAGTGCAGCCTTCAAAACTAAAGGTCCTATGCCAAGATGCTCCCTGACCAAAAACTGATGCAACGCAAGGACCTTCCTTCAGAGCGAACAAAGAGGAAAAGTCTTCCCCTGGAGCGGACATCCTGAATTTGGACTTACTCAACTATGTGAGAATACACTTGTCTCGGTTACAGACGTTTACTCACGGTGTCTCTGTCAGCACAGCAGCAGACGACTGAAACACTGTCTAACACACCCCTGGGACTGAGCAGCTCCTCAGTCAATGGCAGCTCTGGAAAGTGGGTGTGAAAGGTTGGTCCAAGTTTCACCTAGGGCCAGAGGCACTTTCCACTGAGGCTGGCATCCCAGCGCAGTTCACCACATGAGTCCTTGGTGGCACAAAAAAGACTGTGGCTGGGACACGGCTGCTCTATACCCACAGGCTACCTCCTGACTTCTCCAGATCTCAGGCAAAGAGCAGAGACTACGGCAAGGTCCCTGTGCTTTGAGAAGCCATCATGTGTACTGTCAGGCTCACTGCAATTACAAAAAACGTTGTATTAACTCTCCACAGCACTGCTTTCAAAGATATAAAATAAAAAATGGTCCGCTATGTTCATACCCACGGGTGCTGCCAGGGAGTTTCCTTCTAGGAGCATGACACTATCTCTTCTTGACAAAGCCTTCCTCCTCCATTTTTCTAATGCTCAAGGAAAACTCACAGCTCCCATGATATGTGCTCTAATTAAAAAAAAAAAATTCTTGTAGAGTTGATTCTGAATCACAGTGAGCGACCCTATAGCAGAACTGTCCCACAGAGTTTCCAAGGAGTACCTGATCGATTTCAATTACCAGCCTTTTGCTTAGCAGCTGCAGCTCTTAACCACCGTGCCACCAAAACTTAATAAACCAAAACTTAATCTTTTTCCAGCCTTATTTCCATAAATACTGACTTCTCCAAACCATGATGATTATTTAACAACTCATATACACTTCTGTATACCTAAATTCTATATATTTAGACACTGTCATCCTCCTAAGTGTGGACAAGGAAGACCTTCTCTCTTAAAAGTGACACAAGCTGATTTTTCTCCCTTATATTGGGAATATTTTGTATATAGATTTTCAAAATACAATTTCAGATGATTCTGAAAGACCCTTCAATAAGAAGGCTGAAAGACCCTTCAATAAGAAGGCTGTCTCTAGAAATGAAGGACGCTCATCTCTCCAAATTAGTTCCATAATGCAACCATCTACTTCGAACTATGGCTTCTCGCCACTGACCACACTGTGGAAGATCCAGATCATGAAAGCTCTCCACCTTCCGTGGGGAGCACAGGGCTTCTTCACTTAGCTTTCTATGAAGTGTCCAAGTGGTAACAGCTAAAGTACAATTTTAAAAATCTACCACTGAACTAGCCTGTAACATAAGTCTGTCCATTTGTTCCCTTAATCCTGAAAGTGGTATTTCTAACAAGCGATCTATTGCTGACTCACCAGCTGACAGGTGCTGCACACTGCTTTTTTCAGGGACTTCCAAGATCCGTATTTTAAACTGCCATCACAGTGACGTAAGGCCTTAATGGTAACATCACCTTATTTGCTGTGACAGCTGGAGTTATTACAGCTTCCAAAGCATCTAGTTGGTAAGCAATGTAAACCAACACAAACACTAAATTCCCAGAAGCTTTGGATTCAATTATTTTTCTAGTTCTGGGCATCTAATAAAAAAAAGCAAATACCTGCCAAATTATCATGAAAAGGTAGATCCCAGCCACTCTCTGAAACGAAGATTTGGGGTCGAACCAGCGAACGTAGGTCCAGCTGGCAGGGGTGAACTGCAGCACGGCTCTCTTGATTTTCCCGGTGGTGGTGTGAATGTCCCTGTGATGAGAGAAAGGCTCCAGTGAAAATTCAGAGATAAGAGAAGTGGGAGAAAAAAGACAGGAAAAGAGTGTGCATCAATGCATTTGTAACAGATGCTGAAAACAGAAAGGTCCCTTTCCACCTGAATAATCTCTCAGATGATGGCCCTGCAATTCACAGGTGAAGCGGGGGAGAGCCACAGGCTGCGTGGAGAACTACAGGATGATGGCCACAGCACAGAGTCGTTATCACCATCAGCGGGCAGCTTACTACTGCAGAGCCAGGAAGGGTCTTCCTTTGTGAACAGGTGACAAAGATGCTGAGTGACATTAAAGACAGCAACTGAGAATCAGCCCTGGTACCACCTGGACATCTTCAAGGAAGCTCTCTCACTGCTGGTACCCAAGATGAGGTCTTTCAAGAAGACAGATACGATGCTTCACCGTCCTGAGACCACTGTTGCTGTAGGCCATTAAGTCTATGCCAACTTGTCCTGAGCTAGGGGACAGAATAGAACTCCCCTGAGGGTTTCCTCGGTAGTAATCTTTAAGGACGCAGACTGCCAGGTCTTTTCTTCCATGGAGATGCTGGTAGGGTCAACCCACCAGAATTTGGGTAGCAGCTGAGTGCTTCCACACAGCACCACCGGGGTTCTTTATTTTCATGTTACTCACACCCTTTCTTTACCCTGCTTCTTCCCTATAGACGCAAACAGTCTGGACTGATGAACAAACCTTCTTTAACCCCAGAAGTCCCTCCATTAAAATTTTCCTATTTCCATGACAGCAACAAGCAGTTGCACATTTTACAAACGGGACGCTCTGGGCTCAGTGAGGGCAACTGGCTGATGGAGGCTCACCAGGGAAGCAACAGAGCTGGGTGCCAACTCTAACCCTCTCATTCTAGTTTTGGGGAGGTGAAATCCAAAAGAAAGGCCAGCTAATAATCAGGAAAAACACTTTAATTAGACAAATATTCATACCAAGTTATCTCTTTGTGTTAGGAAGTCCCTGGGTGGTTAGCACTTAGCCACTAAACAAAAGGTTGGTGGTTCGAGTTCACCCACAGGTACCTCAGAAGAAAGGTCTGGCAATCTATTTGCAAAAAATTAGCCAGCAGAAAGCCTAAGGCATGCAGACTTACTCTACACATATCAGCTGCATTCAGTCAGCCTTGATTCAGGGGCAACTGGTTGGTTTATGTGTCAGAGACTATACTAAGTGCTGTAAGGTCCAAGGTGGTCCTTGTCCTAAGGGACCACTGATTCTAGTGCAGGGAGGGGTGGGGACAGAGTGGGAGGAAGGCAGGTTTGGTCATTCAATCACCTTCCAGTCCATCAAGCTTGCACTAAGAAAATAACGGCAGCAAGAAGATTAGAAGTACAGTAGCAGCAAAAAAAGAGACTACCTAAACAGACACAGGAACCAGTAAAGACTTGTATAAAAAACGGCGAAACCTTATGATGGAGCTCATAAAGTTGAGTCTCACTGGCAATACAAGAATAAAAAGGGGTACACCCTGAGATCGCCACTAAAAGACTGCAATTGATGGTCCAGGCCTCGGAGTTCCCCTGGGAGCATGGCCTCTGGCCCTGATGCTGCCCCTGTCCATAAGTCATAATGGAGGTCAACTCTTTGGACAGGAATGGATTGGACTTGGCGACACAGAGTGACCATATCATGTGTGCACTTTATGGTTCTGTGCATCTATAGGATGTCGTCCTGCTGACTTCTTAATGGAGGCAGGATAGGGGGTGGAGAGGAGTGGATAAGAGACTGTGGGGAGGATAAGACCTGTATGGAGCAGAGAGGAAGACTGTGCTGTCACTGGGCAGGAAGAGCAGTGGGAGCTGCATATAGGTGGGCATGCAAATGTGTAAGGCAATGTACATTTTCATTTAGTCATAATAATAAAAAAAAAAGGCAAAACTTCATGGAGAATTATAGAAGACTAGAATAAATAATTACTGTCTGATCAAAAATCAGAATATCTAATGTACTAAAGACAGTAATTCAATGCAAATTAGCTTTTACTCATTTATATATTTAATGTAATTTAAAAACAACAGTATTTTGGTTTGTCTCTTGGTGGAGCTTACATCTTGGTAACTTAGCAGAATGATTCAAAAGTCAAAACCTGACACATAAATGCATGAAAACAGGGAAGCATTATGGTATGGCCCGGGGTTTAAGGAGTCACACAACCTGGATGCAAATTCAGAATCAACTGCTTTACCAGCTGTGTCTCTTTAGGTAAATTATTAAATCAGTCTCAGTTACATCATCCTTAAAAGGATGAGAATAATAATGTTTATCTCTGGACTGATGTAGGGCTCAAGTGAGATCCTTCTTACAAGGCTTGCTTGGGGTGGCACCTGCACAGCCCCTATTTTTGGTACATTACCTACTACTTCAAATACACAAAAAAGTATCCTTTCAAATTAGTGGCCAAGAAAGGCTTAAAAGGCCTTGGGAAAGGTGGTTAATCATTTCCAAAAACACTGTAAACTCTCCCCTCACAGAATACACTAAAATAAGTGAGACACATTAAGCGAGTGATTTGTAATAAAGAGATGAAACTATTAAAGAAATACAAGAAAATACAAATAAGCATTTACTAAAACAAAAAAAATCAAGACTTTTTGAAGTTTAAATGAAAACTGTATCACAAAGAAAATTAAAAGAATTGACAAACTTGAAAAATAAAGTCATTCACAAGAAACTGTTCAATACCCTTCATCTATAAAATGTACTAATAAGAGAAGGGAAATCCAATAGAAATAGAATAGAAATCCAGTGACACAAAATTTTAGTGTGAAAAAATCAACAAAGTTTTAAAACTAAAATTCTAGGAAACAGTGAAATGGACACATGTCTACATTATAGGCGATAGTGTATACTGGTGTAATCTAATTCATAATATTTATTTACAAAGATATGCCTATGTTCAAGAATGTTTCCTCTTCCTAAAAACAAAAACTCTGAAACAACTAAATGATCACAAAAGAACTAATTAAACATTTTGTGGTTTACTCCTAAGCTGAAATATGATGATGCTCCTCAAAATAATACTTCAGGAGAATATTTCATGATGTGGGAAAATGCTCATAATTAAGTTTTAAACATTAACAGAGACAAGGACTTTTCTTATCACTGCTATGGTCCGTTTCCTCCTTGTTCCCATCAACAGCACGGTTCCTGCTATAGTCCAGTTGAGAGTCAAGTCCAAGAAGGCTGAAGGAAGCAACGACATAGGTAAGCAGTGTCCTCCATGGAAGTACAGACAAACGACAAACCACATGCAATTAATCTAGTGAGTCAGAGAGGGCTTCCTGAAGGAGTGAACAGGAGTGAGGCCAGGAAGAAGGCATGAGTCAGACTGGCCCCTGGGGACACGGCCAATCCCAGGTAGAGAGAGAAGTGTGCACAGAAGCTCAGAATTTCACATGCCAAGGAGTGCTTTGAGTAAGGGACATCACCTGTTAGGCCCATGAGTACTCCTATGTGAAGCCACCCCAGGGGAACAACGTGACAAAGCGGACATTCCTGCAACAGTGTGAGAAGGCTGGGGTGGCGGTGGGAGCAGGGGTGAGGGTGGGAAGCGGGGGAGCTCTTTAGCTGGGGACAAGCTAACCAGGGCACTGACTTAGTGATGCAGGCTGAGGCATAAACCACAGGGGATGGATTTGAGAAATATTTTGGAATCAAAGGGGTGTCACGATCACCTGAATATATGGGGTGAAAGAGAAAAAAGAACTGTAGATGAATGTCTGAAAAATCAGCTTCAAATCATTTATTAACATGTAATTTATTCCTTTTCAGCAGACACCAGACTATGTAAAGATGCATTCTGCTACAGCACACAAACACACATTATGAACAACTGTGATGAATATCCAAGAGGGAGATGACTCACTTGAAGCTCGCCCAGTGGTAGGTCCTCATTTCTAAGAACCGGCAGACCACCATGCCCAACCAGATGCCACCACCGTTACACAACAGGATGTCCAGGATGACTTGATCCCACCAGCACTCCGCAAAATTTGGCAGAAGATGCATGAAGAAAAGCTGAGGACACATGAAAAGACAATGGTTGTGAACAAAAAATCCAGGTACCATGCAGAAAGATAATTTCTCCCTTTATCACACACTATTAGAGGGTCTATAGAGTTGCCTGGAAACCCTGCTGGTGTAGTTAAAAGCTATGGCTGCTAACCAAAAGGCTTCAGTTCAAATCCACCAGATGCTCCTTGGAAACTCTATGGGGCAGTTCTACTCCTTCACACATAGTTGCTATGAGTTGGAACTGACTGGACAGTAGTCAGTTTTTTAACAGAGTTGCTGCATCAGTTATTGACTTACTTGATGGCAACAGGTCTCGCGTGGTTACAGTTTATTTTAGAAGAAGATGCTGACACTTCATTGTTTCCTAATGCACTCAAAGAAACAAGGTAATCTGTAAACTGGCTTTTCTTTTTTCATATATTGCAGATGGACTGTGACTAATATTAATCCAAGCAACTCTTCTTTCTTCCTATGGGCTTTTAATAAACACTGGTTCCTCTCGAGACATACTACCAACTAATTACCTTGGATAATGAGAATATGACAGGGATCTAGCAGGAGAAAAGTTTTTCATATTTGACAGCAAAACCCTGACATAATCCTCCAAAATAAAATAAACTATGTATGAAGGAGCAGAACTGCCCCATAGAGTTTCCAAGGAGCACCTGGTGGATTTGAACTGAAGCCTTTTGGTTAGCAGCCACAGCTCTTAACTACACCAGCAGGGTTTCCAGGCAACTCTGTAGTTTAGGACTTCAAGTTGTGTATTTTCAGGAATATTCCATACTTAGGTAAAACAGTGGGTAAATCGTAAAAGCAGAAAGGTTAAACCTTTATGACATGATGCAAGGAAGTGACAGCTTCATAGCAAATCTCTTAAATCACTAGTTTATACCAGTAAGGATCTGTTAAGTACCCAGGATGTGTGAGGTGATGAGACAAAACAAGGGCTCTTGATGTCATGGGACAAGAGTCTGACGTTTATCCTGACAATCATGGCCACCAAAAAAAAAGCTGAGGTCTGAAAAGGATCACTTGGGCAATAAACAGCGAACGGAGGGGATAACTAATTCAGATGGGAGAGGGCAGTGGAGCAGACACAGGGAGCAGAAGGCTGGAAAGGTCTTAAAGGACTGCAGGGGAGGTCAGAAAAGAGTGCAGGGCTTGGTGACTACAGGACACTGGGGAGTACGGAAAGAAGTCACAGCAAGATGCCCATTCTGTAGTGTGAGTGAAGAGAAAGCCAGGGGGTAAAAATGAAGGTTATGGAGATGTCTGGAATCACAGAGGCAGAACGCAGCCTATAGGCAAACCACGGGCTTCACTTCAGGAGTCAGGCTCATCCCGATTCCAGTCCAGGCCCACTTATCTGCCTTTTCTAGTTTATTGTGGGATTTATGACCACACAGGTGACACGCTGGCACGTGAACAGAAGCTGTCCCTACCGGCACACACCTCTATGTTAGGGTCAGGAAGATGACAGACATCAAGTGATACACTGTGCACACATGGCCAAATTTTGCTGTCTGAGAATGATTACTAAGACTCATAACTAAATGACAAATGAATTACCTTCAAACTTTCATTCTGACAATAGTTTTCCAAGAACATTTTTCTTCTGTTAATTAAATGAGAAACTCGATCACTGAGATCACACAGCTATATTAGAAATCTACTTTTCAGCAGCCTGGATGCCTCTGTAATTCTTAAACACCACACTTTCGTTTCTCCCAAACTAGAATTAGTTAGTGAGTAAACCTAACCTACGCTGATCTTACTGTCTGTCTGACTGAGCATTTCAACTTCATTCTTTAGATTTCATTTGCTCCCCTGTAAGACTTGTGTGATGAAAGCTCAATTTATTAAGCTAACAAGGAGTTTAGAAAAGAAAAAAGAAAAAAACAAGGTATAAAATATTGTTACAGGATGGTCTGAAATCAATTTTGGTATGGACAGACTGGCTGACAACCGGCAGACTAGCTTCCTCCTACACAGAGGCTGCGCAAACTGAACAGCGTCGCGGCCCCAGCCTCCCGTCACTGCTTACCTCGGTTAGCTCCCAGGTGATACTGATTGTCCAGCAGAGGCCATAGCTACGGATCAACAGGGCCTTCATGGCCCAACCCCAGAAATGCCCAAAGGCAAAGATATCAAAGTGGCTGATGATCCTCTCCCAGGTGATAACATGACAGTTCACAGCATACTCCTATTTAAAATAAAAGGGAAATAACTGATGATCCACTTGCTTCCACATGTGGGACAACCCATGAAAAAAACTGGCATGACCGTGACAATGAACATGTATCCAGCTCAACTGGAAAGAAGCTTTAATAACTGAAGATCCTTGGGGAAAAACAGACAAGCATTAAGAGTTGATAAATCAGAACTGCTCTGCTGTTATGAACAGGTCCTCAGACTTTAGGCACATGTGGATGATTATCTTACTGAAGTAAAAACTAATCAGAGACCAAGAACAGTGAGCCCCACACCAGCAAGATTTCAAGAAGCTGAGGACACGGGCTTTGAACCAGTTCCGTTCAGTTTGGTCCTCTGCTAGGAATTTGTTTGCCCTTCCCCTAGATACACGGAATCAGAACTCACAAATTCTCAGCAGTGGGTAAAACTAAAATGAACCAGTATGAAGCCCTGCAATGTATAAAGAGAGTTGTGGGGGGAAGTGGGTTTGGGGTGGGATGTACGTATTGCTCCCAATCCCTGTTTCACAAGGCTGCTGTGAGAATCAGAACATTATTTTTTTAACAATATACCTGAAGTACAGCCAAATGGAAGAGTATAGGTTCTGAAGCCAGATCTATCCACCAGCTTGTACTGAGCAAGGCACATGTCCATTTTAAGCTTCTATTTTCTCATCTGTAAAATGGGGATGCTGATGCCTAGCATGCATGTCAGTGGAGCACCCAGCACAGAGCCTGGCAGAGTAGACACTTGACAGTGAATTGACTGTTATCATCCTCATCTTCATCATCACCACTGTGTGCTGCCGTTAGCTCCCTCGAGTCAGGGTGACTCACGGTGACCTTACATGTAACAGCACGAAACACGGCCTGGCCTGCACCATGTCAGCTACTGTGCAAATCCATCTCATGAGGAGTTTCTCTTGTTTTCTTTGAGCCCCTGGTTTAGCAGTAAACAATCCTTTACCAGTCTCTTTCTTATAGTCAGAAACCCCAAACGAGACTTCCCTCTACAAACTTTTAATACAGTTTTTGCCTTTAGCACTTCCTTTATAAAAGTTAAAATGTGGACCATTTCAAAAAACAGTCTGACTAATCTCAACTCCAGGAGAATAATTACTTCTTGGACCTTATAATGAGTCCCTTCATGCTGTTCTGTCAAAGAAAACCTATCCATGATCCAACTTACCTGTTTTCCAACAATGACGTGTTTTTTTTCAACCTGTACCAAATGTTAGGCATAAGAAACATTGCAAGAAATAGCATTAAAAAATAAAATAGTCTAGAAGCTGGAGAAAAATGGGGTGCAAAACTCCAACTCTATTAAAAAGACTAGACTTGATGGTCCAACATATCAGAGGGGCCCTGGAAGACATGGTCCCTGAACTCACTGTCAGCCCAGAGCTGAAACCATTCCCCAAACCAACTCTTCAGACATAGACTGGACCGGACTCTAAGACATAACATGTTACTGGAGAAGCGTGTGCTTTCTTGTTTAAGCATTTACATGACGCTAACTGGGTAGATCCCATCCAGAGGTGAGATGAGAAGGCAAAAGGGGACAGAAGCTGGCTGAACGGACGCAGGAAATACAGGGTAGATGGGTGCACAGTATTATCAGACTGTGGGGAGAGCACCTAGAGTTATAGAGCAATGTGTAAGTTTTTATATGAAAAATTGACCTGGATTATAAAATTTCACTTAAAGCATAATAAAATGTATTTTTTTTAATTTAGAAAATCAAAGTCTCTCAACTAAAAGTCAAAACACAGAGTAGTTTTAGCCAAGCATAAAGGTTTTCACTGCTTAATTAAAAATAAAAATAAAAAATGAAGTGGCCTAAATAATTACAAATGGCCCCTTTGTGGTAAGCAGGTGTGATGGATCCTGGCATCAGGTTGTGGGGGTTGGGCACTGATGACACCGAGGGCAGCAGGAACAACTGTCATCACCAAGGACCTTGTGTGCGGTGGACCCTATAGATAATAGCACTACATATAAGGCCAGTTTAAAAAAAAAAACCAACTGCCATACAGTCAATCCAACTCATGGCTACCTGTATGTGTCAGAGTACAATTATGCTTCCTCAGATTTTTGATGACAGAATGTTTTTTCTGTGATTAAGTGAAAGTATACAATTCAAATTAATTTTGCATGCCTGCGTATCTGCAGCTCCTTCTGCTCTCCTTGCCTGATGACAGCACATTCCTCTGTATCATTCTATACTTGTCCTATCCTCTTAGCAAGTTCATGTCCCTTCCTCTCCACCCTCTTCTCTCCCATCTAGAAAGTGACCAGTTGGACAGCATCCTATAAATGCACAGAGCCATAAAACACACACACCATATGGTCAAACTGTGTTCCCAAGTCCAGCCTATTTTTGTCCAAAGACTTGACCTCAGTAGTGTTTTCTGAACAGGGGCAGCAGCAGGTCTACAGGCCAGGCTCCCAGGAAACCCTCTACCAGGCCACTGTATCAGCAATGGAGGTCTTTTAGTAGAGTCCTTGGGCTGCATCCCTCTGTTTCTCATGTTGCCACAGGGACTCAACACTGGGACCCCATCACAGCTGTCTTTGTTGGTGGCTGGGCACCATCTGGCTCTTCTGATCACATGTTGATATAGTCTCCTGTTCACATGGGTCGTTCTGTCTCCTAGGCTCTTCTCTGATGTCTTTGTTATTCTTAGTCAACATCTGTTTCAGATGAGTTGGGACCCTTTTAGTGTACCTGAGATGGCAGCTTGCCAGCTTTTAGGACCCCAGGTGCCACTTACCAATATGGGGTGCAGAAGAGTCTCAGCAATAGGCTAGTTATGACAATTGACAATGATGTCCTCCGAGAGCACGGTCCCCAGACCCCACTCCTGCTACTCTATCCTTGCAATATTGGGTTGACATTAGAAAAGCTTTAAGTTTACAGAGTTAAGGTGATCTACTTTCTACTTCGTGCTGTCAATGACAGATTTTTTGGAAGTAGATCACCAGATCTTTCGTTCGAGATCTTTGCGTGGACTTGAATGACTTTAATGACCAACCTTTTGGTTAGCAGCAAAGTGTGTTAACTATTTACGCCACCCAGGAACTCCCTTTAGTTCACTATAATGCTGTAGATTGACTATTATTATTTCTGCCTGACAAAGAGGAAGCAGGCTAATAAGTCATTTGTCCAAAGTCCCACAATAACACATGGATTCAAGCCCAAAGCCGTCTGATAATGATGTTCATGCTCTTCCTACATAACCCACTGCTCCACCAAGGATCCCATCTCCCCGGACTGTATTCCACGTGGAAAGCCACGCACCTCAATGACCTGCTCAGAGATCTGGGCTCTAGGCATCTACACAGGAATCGGAGAGAAGGAACAACTCAAAATGTAAAGTCAACCACCTCCTACACCCACGAATCTACCATTCCCTCTAAGAGACTGTTGGCAAGTACGTACGTACCATGATATCTGCCTCCCTGGTGGCGTAGCGAAGATTTGGATCTAGCCAATACATTATGGATTTCACCTGCTCGAAATTCAGGAAGAGGAGGAAGACCAGGAACAAGAAGTAGAGCACACTGAGTCCTGAGGGAAACAAGGGCATACTCAAGTTCAGGAGATCTCTGACTATCAGACACACAACACACAACACACAACACACATTAGACTCAATGATTTAGTACCAAAACCAGGAAGACCTCGTGGCATAGTGGTTAAGAGCTATGGCTGCTAACCAAGAGATCAGCAGGTGCTCCCTGGAAACCCAGTAAGTCAGTCCTACTCTGTCCTATAGTCTCTATGAGTCGGAATCAACTCAGCAGCAACGGGTCTGGTTTTGGTTTACTACTGTAAAGTACTCTGTTGAGACCCTTACTACAATCTAATATTTTCTTTGATGACAGAGTCTGAGAAACAGTCCTAATTCAGACTGGGAAGGCAGAGTTTTAGTCAAAGTCTGAGAAAGTAATACTTAAGCTGAGACTTGAAGGACCACCAGACAAAGGGTGTGCGGGTGGGCGGGGAGGAGTAGATGCAACATGAATGTGAAGACAGGTTCCTGAAGAGAGAAATGTCTAGGATGGGACACATGCTGGCAGAAAAGGGAACACAGCCAGATGGCACTAAGATTACAGTTGGGGCCAGGGAGTGCAGGATTAGAAGCCCATGGCCAAGCTTCCAGATTTTATCTTAAGTGATGCAGAGAGCACTTAAAGGGTTTTTAGTAGGGAAATAATACTCTAAGTAATTTACAAAAGCAACTCTGGCTGCTCTGTGGGTACTGACTGGAGGGATGCAGGGATGTGTGCGGATGGCCCAGTTAGGGACTGTTTTAGTGGCCCAGAGCCACTTACTCAAGTCTTACATTCCATGTTTGTCCTTATAGGTATTATTCTAATACATTACCGTAACTGCTACTCTTAAAATTCACCCCTGAGGATTTAAAAAAGAAAGTCAATAATGTACTTTTAAGAAGGCAGAGTGTAATTCATTTTGGAAAGAGTTGAAAATCAACAGCCAATGGCTTGGCAATGCCTTTTTCTGTGCAAATGCTAGAAGGAAATCTAGATCTGTGAGGCAAGTGACCCTGGATCACAGAGCCCCATCCAGACTAGCTCAGTGCTAATCTCCAGTGAGCTGATCCAGAGTACACGTTTGGCTGGAATGAAATCCATCCTGGCCCCAACAGCACCAAGCATTCCAGCAGGGCCCACAGGGGCTCGCGGGAGCCTGCAGGAGGTATGGTTAGCCCAATCCTGCATGCTGGGGTCCCGGGGACACACTGTCGGGCTCAGCACGAGAAGCTCCTTTCAGGTTTACACTTATACACCTGCTCTTTTTATGAATTTTTACCTTAAATGCCTCCACTACACCTTTTAGTTATGATTCTTTTGAAATAATTATTTGAGGACAGAAAGTGTATGTGGTGCAGAGTCTTAAACTAAGTTCAGAGTCACACTGCATATTACAGGAAGAACTGGGCATGAGCAAACCTATGTATGTGTATTGGGAAATGGTCTAAAATTTTCATTAATTATCGAAGGACTCCAGGGGCCAAAAAAACTGCTCATATACATACGTGGATTATGTGAAATAAGAAAATGTCAGATGGACCAGAAAGCCCAAAGTCACTTAGAATGTCAAATAGCAAAATTAAGTTCATGAAAGGACTACCTTTCTACAAGTGTAAATGAAATAAGGGCATTCCTCTACGGACACTTTCCGATAGCTTCCCACCGCCCTAGAAGGCCACAATCTTAAGTCTAGCCTACTAGCCTTGTATGGTTCTGTCCTGGTCCCATTTGACCGCCTCTCCTTTACTCCTATGCCCAGGCCTGCCACACACTGGCCACACTGGCCTGGAATTCACCAAGCTGTTTCTGGCCACAGGACTGTTTCAGCAGCCTTCTCCTTTGCCCAGGACGCCCCTCCATCCCAATAACTATCTCCACAACTGTCTCCTTCTTTGTATGTAGGTGTCACTCTTACACATCACCCACTCAGGCCTTCCCTCGCCACCCAAGCCAAAGTGCCACACAGTTCCTATCAACTCCTGCAGCTCTGAGCAGCTTCTAACACTTGGCGGTATCTGATATTTCCGGGTCATTTGTTTAATGATTTGTTCTTTACAGCTATCCTCCTTTCCCCTGACTGGAAGGCCAGCTTCTGCAAGACAGGCTCCTGTCTGTCTGTCCTCTCCTGTGGCCTCAGTGCCCAGAGCAGAAGCTGCTACCCACAATACTCTATGAATGCCTGCTAAACACATGACAGAAAAGTGACAGATGAATTCAAAGAGACAATGAGATTTATCTAAGAGCTTTGAAGGCTGAAAGGAAAAAGAGGCACCCTTCAGTGAAACTTTTAGGGAAGGCCTAGCTGTACAGTGGTTAAGGACCTACAGCTGCTAACCAAAAGGCTGGCAATGTGTATCTACGAGGCACTCCTTGGAAACCCTATGGGGCAGTTCTACTCTGTCCTACAGGGTCACTATGAATCAGAATTGGACTCGATGGCAGTTTAATAGCAATTTTTAGACTCCTTTTTCATTTTCACATGCAATTAAAATTCATCAAACCTAAAGTAACTCAGTTGATGTCTTATTTAGGCAAAATGAAGCCAATATCTAAACAGAAAAAGGTTTTAAAATGTATTTTAAATTCATCCAGCAGCTATGGCTATTTAGACTAGAATATCAAGTAAAAAAAAAAAATCTAGTATTTATATTAGATGCTTATCACTAAACCTTAATTAAGTTGAAAAAAACTTCAAATACATATATTTGATACCTAATATTGAGCCCTAATTTTGCAAAGTAGCTAATGACTGCCTCAGAAAAAAAAACCACAGTATCAAAATAACCCTACATGGTTTGACCTATGGGATAGCAACACTTCTGGCACAGAGTCCCCTGGCTGGCACAGGCAGTTAAGTGGTTAACACTGAGCCAAAAGACTGATGGTTGATCCTGCCAGAGGCTCCTCAGAAGACAAGCCTGGCGATCTGCTTCTGAAAGGTCACCGCCTTGAGAATGTCAAGGAGCAGACGTACTCCACACACATGGGTCAGCATGAGTTGGAATCGACTCGATGACAACTAACAGCCATAACAACCACCACAACAATCACACAGTAGCAAATAAGGCTGCTTTATTACGACTCTTTGCCTAACGGCTTTTCCAAGCTCTTTCTCATTGATAAGGCTGAAGAAATTGGATTCCTTTCACCCCTTCTTGGATGCTGAAAGCATGCTCACAGAACGTATCTGAGCTTGTCCTAGGCAAACAGCAACACAAAGAAGTATAAAGAAAAAGGCAGAATAAGCCAAATCTGGTGTATGCTAACAGACACAAAACAGGGGATGTGGAGTGGATAGTTGACACGTAAGAGAAGTGTAAGTCATACCAGGGCTTTATATTATGGCAAAGAATTTTAATTAAAAAATGTACACTAGGAACCCCAACAGTCAAAAGCTACAAAGTTTAACTGTAGAGTGGTCAGTAAAACTAGTACACTCACACATAAGAAAAGGATTTAAAATATACATACATATATTTGAAATCTACTAGTGGAAACTCACCAAAAACCATTCTCCATAAGGCTGGATGAGGCCTAGTAAATGGACCTGCAGAAAGATAAACATTATAGAATTAGAAATAATTGTTTTCAGAGGAAACAAAAAGTAAAGAAAGCACTACTGATTTCCATATAGATAAGGATAATAAAATGCTTTTTATAGTCTTTTTTAAGCATAAATACTTTGAGGTCAAAGTCTAGATTGAAACAGTTCACCAATGTGGTTTTAATAAACATCACCACAATCTAACAGGTAGCACCTTCCAAAATACAGGGTTTATTTTGTTTTGTTTTAAGCCTTTTCTTTAGAACTCAGAACATAATTTCCCATGGAAGAATGCTGTAACAGTGAGTAGGTTACCCAGGTAGGCTTCAAGTTTCTGTGACACATATTGCAACTAACAAGTGAAACTACCCAGAAATTCAGGGTTCTGGGAAGTCTAGCTGAGTGTGTGTAACAGAGAAATAGAGAGAGAGAGAGAGAGAGGACGAATGGAAAACCAGTACAGTGATAAGACTCTGGAAACAAATCCCTGGAGCACTTAGCATGTTAGTGCAGTGACTTGTGATCACAACCCGTGGTCACAAAATACCCATTACATAGCAACCCGGATCAGGTACACAGATGGGGACTCCACATAACTGAAAGAAGAGTGTCTCAGGACAAAAACATAATCTTACTAAAAGTGACATACCAATCCTTATTTTCTATTTCATTAAAACAGAATGAGACACAAGAGAGGTGGACCTTAATCCACTAAATCACTTTACCATCAGGTGAAGGGTTGTAAGGCAAACACTGTAACACCCTGTTCTAGAGAGCATCTGCCCTGCTGCAGCTGCCCACACCTTCTGAATACCTTCCTGCATTGACAGGACTGTGTTAGGGATCCCTCATCCCCAGGGTAGATGCCAGAGCCTGTTCCCCAGCCTGCTTGATAACCAGGGCTCTGCTCTTCAGTTGTACCCATGCCAGTTGGCCTCAGGAGCTGCTGACAGTGCCACTAAGTTGGGAGAGCTCTTCCTCCCTTTCCCCAGCACTGGCCAGCTGTGTCACACAGTGATGAGGTACAGAACCTCACTCAGGTGACGGTGGTACTGGTGACAGCAGAACTGGCAGTCTCATTAGACCACTGTGGAGGTGAATACAGCAGAGACTTCAGCCAGTGCTGCCCCTGCAGCTGTTTCTTCAGGAGACCAGTTCTGGTTTGGAGCCTGTTCTTACAGACTTAGCCTGGGCCTGGTTTTCCAGCCCTCCCAATGGCTTTGTGAGCCAGCAAATGTCCCTGAATAGGCTCTGGATTCAACAGTCAGCTTCTGCTGCCTGTAACCTTGAAGTTTGTCTGCTGTAAACATTACATTTGAATTCTTATTCTAGAACTCATCCTAAAATCACCTGTCTTCTTAAGAAGAAAACACTGAAATTTGTTACTTTTTCTTGAATCAGGTATACATTACAAAAATTACGACAAGTGTTTCTTACCATCCAAAATCTATTCAGTTTCCTAAGTTTAGACAGCACAAGTTCATAAGGTGACTTAGGTCCAAAAGGGACACTGTACTATCCCAATTAATTTGGCTCCAGAGATTTTGGGTGGCTAGTAGTGCAGGCTCAAAAAGCGAAGCATCCATCTAAAAGTTTATCCAAATCTACTTGAGTTCTGATATCGAGGGGACAGACACTGAGCAATACCCATGTTTCCTACCATGCAGCTTCTACCTCCTCCGAAAGGCAGAGTGAAGCATATAAACCCGAATCCCCTTCCAGAGAATAATAATGCGGTTACTTGTCTTCAAAAGTCAAGAGAAGACTGAAGGTTAACACTGTCATCGTTTAAGTGATTTTCTGTGTCAAGTTGACAGCTCCTTCCCTGTCACCATGAGTGGTTCCTGGGATGATGGCTGTCTGGTGACCGTAACTTCATCAATACTATGACGTAACCTCAGCCATAACAGGGAACTCCAGCTTTCTCTATGGATGCCTTCTAGGATGTCAAACTCTAACATTTTAGGGTCAACTATGTGGCTTGCAACAGAATTCCATATCCAGTCAACACTTTAAAAAATCACACAAATAATGTTCTTCTCAATAGCAATCATAATTATTTTAATGGAACTTGCTGGAGCTCTAACTGCAGCCCAGGCTGTAGGACGGGCCCACACATCATCTCTTAGTTCCTCTGACAACTCCATGGTGGTGGTATCATCATTCTAACCCTATAGATAAAGACACTGGGGCATAAGCAGCTTGCCCAAGGTCACAGAGGACACAGGATTCCACCTCAGGGGTCAGATTCTGCTCCTACCTACTGCCTTGTAAACGATGTCAGGCTCCAGCCAGCTCAGGTAGAAGACAGCACAGAGGGAGAATCTAGGGGTCTGAGCTAGGGCTAGTCATGGGGCCAGGAGAAGGAGGGAATAAATAAGCTAGAGGTGTTGAGAGCTGGTTTAACAGGAAGAAAGGGAATGTGGGAGAGTTTAAGACTTACGAGCAGTTAATGGTGTGGAACACATGAGCCTGGTCAGGAAAACCAGGAAGAACAATGGAAAGCGAACTCTTGGGAAAGCCAACAGGTGACCGATACACAGAAGACATGAATTGCTTTTGTCTGCAAAAGGCCTTGCAAGGTAAGACAACCTTTTCAAAGGCTTGCACCAGCAGCTAACTTCAAAACCCAATCCAGACTTAATTTCAATCATCTACTCTGCCTCCTCCAAAACTGTGAGGTGTTATAATCCCTCACTTCTTCCTGAGAAGAAACTCTGTACTTACTACAGTATTTTAAGATGTCTCTTCTACTAGCATGATTCACTAGTAGGGCCATCTCGACACGCAAAGGCAGTAATGTTGCTGAGGCTGGCCTTTTCCACATTATAAATCTTGAGACTTAACGGTCAGGCTTCCCAGATCACCCACACTTGGCCACTCCAGGTAAAGCACCCTGAAGAGCTTTCAGACTGAGGGGAAATACAAGAGGGTGAGCCCCTGCTTCCATGGTGGGAGTCTGTCAGGGCACGGGAGCGCGTCCTCTGGCGTCCTCTGAACATTCCCTTTCTACAATGCCTTCACCACAGATGGTGTTCCCCGAGACTATTTTCTCAGTAGTCTCGAAGATACAGAATTCTTCTTTCTCTGTTGTTGGAGTATAGGATTATTAGGTGTGCTCTCACTAATGACATGCCTTCTATGGGGCGATGAACTCATGTCCCTTCTCTATACTTTATTTCTAATTTGACTGTGGCTCAGGGGCAGAGGTTCTCACCTTCTGTACGTGATACCTGGGTTTGATTCCAGACCAGTGCATTTCACATGCAGCCACCACCCGTCTGTCAGTTATGTGTTGCTATGATGCTCAACAGCTTTCAGATTAAGACAAGGAAGAAAGGCCTGGAGATCTACTTCCGAAAAACAGCCAATCAAAATCCTAAGGATCACAGTGTTTGATCTGTGTATTTTGCTCTGGAGCAAGAGGTCACCATGTGCTCGGGGCTCACTGGCAGCTAACAATGACAAGAGCTTCGCTCTTCTGTTCAACTGCTATCTCCTTAGGCAGGAAATACGGTGGGGGCTTCTTGGAGTAACAACGCAGAAACAGATGCTGTTTTTGTTCTGGAGGTGTTTTTTCTTGGAAGGTACATTTAAAAGCAAAATCTTTTATTTTCCTTACTGACTTCCAAATACAACAATATGCAATTTTCAATCAGCCACTTAGAGAATACTTACTATCAATAGGAACACAAACCAAAAGTCTTGGTCATGAGATAAGCTATCATTTAAATAGTACCTCTGAAATCAGAAAATAAGATCACTGCATGATTCACCTTTCCAAAAGCTACACAATTCTATCTTCTGGCCAGAGGCCACCAGCGGAAGGCTCTCTTAGTCAGCTTCACATCTTGATTATTATTAACTTTTTTCCTCTAGGAATACCTAAGATAGGTGAGTAAAATTATTTTCAAGCAAATTTCAAACCTAAAGAAGATTTGTTTGTTTCCCTACCCCCCATCAAGAAAAAAGCTGTGGAGCAGGCTAAAGAATAGAGAGGAGCAGAACATTTTTAGTCTATTTAAATTCAGAAGACAGGAAGTGAACCTTCTGGATTTCATTCAAACCCTACGGAGATTTATTAGCATTGTCTTAGTTTAGAGAGGTCAAACAAGGAGGAAGGACAGAGGAAGGATAAACTTTAGTAAAAGCAAGAGATACTAACATTTCACTCTCTTCAAAGTACTCTAAGTACTAAATTTGTTTCTCTTGCATACAGGTAAAGGAGAGGGCTAGTTCCATGAATTTTTTTTCCCCTGACAGATTCTTTATTAATTCAGCATACATATCCTGACAGTCTACTGGGGGCCTGGCACTAAAGGCACAGAAAACTGTTGGCTGTTTTTAGAACAGCACAGTGGAAAGGGCATGAAGTTCAAGGAAGCCCTCAGAAGCCAGCAAAGGACACCAGCAGGTCATCTGTTGAAAGAAACCTCAGAGCCAACTGGAGACTCAAATAGGTTGCTAAATTTCACTCCAGTGATACTGTGACATAGCTAAGATGATACATTTCAGTGTCAGTTGTTATAACGACATGGAGTATACATTTAAAATATACACAGACACACAGAGTTCCTAGGCGTAGCGGTTAAGTGTTACAGCTGCTAACCAAAAAAGTTAGCAGTTCTAATCCACCAGATGCTCCTTGGAAACTCTACAGGGCATTTCTACTCTGCCCTATAGGGTTGCTATGAGTTGGAATCAACTCAACAGCAGTGGTTTGTTTTTTGGTTTTACATATTTCTTTAAGGAGGCCAGAAGAGACAGTAGAAGACAGTCGGAAAGAAGAAAATGGCAGAAGAGAAGAAGCATAAAGATGAGCTCCAGAGTCCTCATCCTCTCCCTAACATCACCTCAGAACCTCCCCCTCCTTTGTATAGGTCACTGCTCACCCAAAAGAATTCTGTTTGCCTGTCAACCCCTCACCATGTAACTCAGGGGTAAATTCTTAACTAACTGAGATTATCCTATTCCCCATTTAGTTTTTTCTTTTAGTCAACAAAAACAACTGTGTCTCTTTTCCTTCTAGGCCCTGTGATGTCCCTGTCCCTGGCGCTGGATGAGGAAGAAATGCAACCCAATCCTAACTAACCAAGAAATGGACAGGCAAGCCCATCTGCTGCAGACTCTCTGGAAAAGGTTTCTCCACTCTAAAAAGATACCCAGAAGAGGACCTCTTCTTTTACTGGAACCTGTGTCCCATGAAATGTCCAGAACTGTAGCAGACATCTCAAGTTCATTTGGGCAGTGGGACAGAGGAGAGGACCAACATGCTGAAGACAGCAATGCAGAAAAAGGTGAAGAACTTGGGTCTGCTCATGCCCCTGAGCTGTTCAATTAACCAGCCTTTCTACCTCAGAACTCACTACATACGAAAACAAGCAGTGTATTCCTTGTTTAAACTATTTTGATATGAGTTTTGTTAGGTATATAGAATTTCATGGAGAAAATCAAGAGTCTTTCTTGTTACTTACACTCTGTACAAAAAGCCCCCAACTCTCTTCCTGCAAGAATTGACCCTTCCCACCCCACAACACACACAGGGACTCACACATAGGAGACATACCGACAGTCATATTTAGAAATATACGCAAGTATGCAGGGTAGCCTTTATCAGGTCAAGGATAAGTGCATTTGAATTTGCCAAAACAGAGACACTCCGGGAACAAAAATCCACTGCAGGCACTTCTCCAAAACTTCCTTTGAGGGAGAAGACAGATTGAGGGCTCTGTTTCTCCCATTCATTTCCATCACTTAATTTGAGAGTATGTGCCAAGAGCGGGGAGCACGGCAAGCAAGGTGGTAAGACGGGTGAGAAGAGGAACATGCAGTCCACTCAGAGATGCAGCCGCCAGCCTCACGGCTCCTGTAAAGGCTTGGAGTCTGGGCACCGGCTCTGCCCACAGCTCTGAACTCCCTTCCCAGTGGCCATTCCAAGCAAGAGGCTTTAGCAACCTCTGTCATCTCTACTGCACCTCCCAAAACTGTTTTCCTCAAGTCAATTCCAACTCACAGTGACCCTACAGGACAGACTAGAACTGCCAGTAGATTCAAACAGTCGACCTTTTGGTAGCAGTCAATCTCTCGAAGTCACCCCTAATTTAGAAATATTCAGTAACAATATTCTATCACATGGAAAAATAATAGCTTTAGTAATCCTACATTAAGCATGAACACGTACATCTTTAGGTAAACATAACATGTTTGCTTTATTCAAAAGAAACCCTACAGAGTCCCTTCCTTGACAGCAGTACCTGTCTGAAATCTTATTTGGGGCACATGAGTGTGTGCATGAGCACGTGTGTGTGCACATGGGTGTACATGCACATGCATGTGGAATAAGGATGGTAGGACAGGAGCAGAGAAGAAAAAGAGGGCAGGGAGGTTCAGATCAATGTGTGAGCCACCACCAGACCTGAACAACATGTGGGCAAAAGGGTAGGGTAGGGAAGACACAGCCACCACACATCTTAAGCAAGATCCACAGCCTGCCAGGTATAGACACCTAAGGAAAGCCAGAGATTAACAGACAGGAAGAAAAATCGAGGGTGACAAAAACATGTTATGCTGGAAGACAGAGAGAAAAACACATCACAACAGAACTAATTTAAGATGTGGCCACAGTAACATCCAGTCAAGGAAAACAAAGGGGCGTGGGGCTCTAACAGCTGGCTGACATTAGATAGCAGGGTGCCCCAGGTTTCAGCCTTCCCAAGTGTAAACTGAGGAGGCTGACACAGATGTGCTCTATGCCCCTCTCCAAACCCATTTTGTAGGTATCGCAAAGCCCACACAGCCAAGAAGAAACAAGCATAAAACAGGCTTCAAGTTTATCTTCCCAAAAGGGAAACAAAAGCACAAATCTATAAGACAGACTGAGCAGGTTAAACAGCCTTTGAAGAATACGAGAACTTCACTAGGGAATACTGGAAAAACCAGCAGAAATCATATAAAACGTGAAATCAAACATCTAATTACCCAATATTCAGTGTGCCTTTGATACCTCATGGAAAACCTTTGCTAATGAAGCCCCAAATCTCAGTTCCCACTAAAGCTTCACTAAAGGGACAGATACAGATGATGAGACCATTGAGACTAACCTTTTAGACTGCTCAGACTTCCCCAAAATAGCTGCAGACTCAGAAATAGCAAAGGAAAGAAAGAAAGAAACCTTCAAAGCCATGAAGAAGTAACTCTGATAACAGAGCACTGAGTGTTGGTTTATACTGATAGAAAAATCACCTTGATTAACGGTAGGTTGCATAGCTGATTAACTTAACTGTTATCAAAAGGTTATATACTTGTAAACAGTTTTATTGGTCCAAGTTGTATGATAAATTTACCACCATAACAACACAACCAGCAGCTGCTTAAACTGATTATGTATGATCAAATATCTCACAGAACTTGGTGTCTTGATTTGCAGTTTAGGACCATGGTTTCATGGGACATCCCAGTGAACTGGCCTAGTAGCCTGTTTAGGGCTTCAGATGGACAACCTAGCCCACCAAGGCACAACAATGGGTCTCCTATTTGCCGGGAAAGACAGAGTCAGGGAACACGAGATATGACCAGAGCAACGTCAAGTAAAGGGAACACTGGGGCCCAGGGCTCTAACACCAATTGTCTCAGAGACGGTGGCCTCCTTTGCCACAAGGCCAGAAAGACTGGATGACCTACCATTACTGAACTTTGCACCCAATGATTCCACAGAAAAGTCTTGATCAAAAGAGGGAAAAAAAATGCAGGAGAGGATTTCAAATTAGAGATCCAGAATTTCTGGAGTTATGGAGACTGGGTGAACACCCGAAACTACTGTCCTGAGGTAATCTATAAACCTAAACCAAAAACATCCCCTGAAGTCTTCTTAAAATGAAACCATAGTTTAGCTTAACTAGTACATGCAATCGCCTTGATCACTGTGCTCTTTAATATGAGATCAGAAGGACAACAGCAACTCTTGAAAGATTAGACGGAGAATACAGGGGCCACTGACAGAGGGACACTTTGGAATAAAAGGCTGAGAATGGGACACAACTTGAAGACTATAATCATTGTCACTGAGATGTACATGTAGAAATTGCTGAAATCTGTCTGAGGTATCTATGAGGACTGCCAATTAAGTCTGCCAACTCTTCCTAGAAAAAGTGCTACATACCTCACTGTTGAGTATCACTACAGTCACCACGGAAGTACTACCCTTGGGAAGCTATACACCAACACCAGCGTCTAGTCCACTCTTCAGAGCAATTCTGAACTCTTTTTCCAGAAATGCCATTAAAGATGTTGTTGGATTACCCTTAGTGTCCTGAGGGTCATCAAAAGGTTTTCCTTTCAATATTTCCTTTATCTTTCAGTAAAGAAAAAAGTCACAGGGGGCCAGGTCAGGTGAGTAGGGAGTTCCACTACAGTGATGTGTTTATTGGCTAAAAACTCCCTCACAGGGAGTTGGCAAACTTGCCACTGTGCCACCGTGCACAATGTCCATTCCAGAAAGAGTTTCAAAATTGCTCTCAAGGGTGGACTAGGCACTGGCATAGGTGCATAGCTTCCCAAGGTGAGTACTTGGAAGGTGACCACAGTGGTATTCAGAAATGAGGTATGGAGCATTTAGAATAATTAAGATCATGAACTTACTTGTATGTTGTACCTGCAACAACAACAACCTTTTTCAAATTACCAAAAAAAGTAACCTCTGAGAACTAAAAAATTAACGTAGCCTAAGAAAGCTGAAAACTTAAAAGAACATACCTGATCCCTTTGGCATGATCAGTTTCCTGAGCCTGGACTGTGGGCTCTGATAAACTGATAGGGGGAGAAAACTCAGATAGCACAGGAAGAGAAGGGATGAGAAAGCAGTTGGAACAGAGGAGACAGATCAGTAACGACTGCAGTGTCCAGTGATGACAGAGAAGCAAGCAGCAGCACGCACAGAGGCAGAGCGGCTGGGGCAAGTGGCAGGCAGAAGACGGAAATAACCACCACTGTCTAGCCACCTTTCCAGATTCATAAAACCTGTCCTTGGGACTTCAGTGCTGGTACCTGACTTGAGACGGGTCTTGCCATCTCTTTGTTTTGAGCTGTAACTTCGTATCACCTTGTTATGGAAAGTCCAGATTCCTGAGCTCAGGCGAACCACACAGAGCCACTGGTGGTGCCAATGCGTATTCAATGCTATATGTGGCAACTGGCCATCAACATGGCACGGCTGAGATGAGATAAGCTACATAATCGCCAAATTCTCCTTTAAATCTAAAACTCTAAGATTTCCACTGTGTGTGTGTGTGTGTGTGTGTCTGTGTGTGTGTGTGTGTGTGGATGCATGCATGTGCACACACTACAGGTGGGAAGTACAGAAAATTCAGCAAATAGCTACTTCAATTCCAGTTTTAATAAAACAGCAATAGCAGCAAATAGTCAAAAACCTGTTGGATACTGTGGACTCTTCCTAGAAAGCAACTCTATAGTAAGGTCAATATCTATTCATTCTACAATCCATCTACTTACTATACATCTTATCTTCATATACCAATAACCGTGCACTATCAAAACCTTCAACTGCAGGAAACGACCAAATCAGGTACTACCAGCATAATTTTATACAGTCTGTCATACTTTAAAAGGTTTTCACTGAAAACTTCTAATGTTAAAGTTTCAGCAAACAGACAATTAAACCATGCTACCCAAATAATCTGGCCATCTAGAACGACTTATTCTCTGAGGGATTCAAGAGCCATGGTTTTACTCAAGTTTTCTTTTACGATTATCAGACTACCAGCAAAACCCACCTTCTTGCAAACAGTACTACATAAGTAAGAATCCTAACAAAGTTCTACCTCTACCATATTGGAAAGCCTGATGGTCTTACTGTGGTATGTTTATAAGTACTAATAAGTAACACTGATAATGGACTTGTAATATTATACATTAGGCTCTACAAAATAGCATGGGAGAGTATACAAGAAACACACATTGAAAAACATGATATTTAAAACCTGAATGGCATCTGTGGAGCATAATCCATCAGAGAGACTGAAGAATAATTTCAAAACAGCATAAATATACAAGAAATAAGATATAAAGAGTAAGAAGTGATTACACACAACAAATACAGAATATTCTAGGGAGAAGGTAGAGACGGAATAAAAAAATAAAGCAATTTGTTAAGCAGCAATTAACAGAAAAGAGATGAATTTTAAATATGGTAAGGTACCAAACTTTTTTTTTTAAATAAAAAGGCTTTCCCTAACTATAGGCATAATGGGTAGGTGGGTGTGTGTGTGTGTAAAATTCATAGTAATTTTACGTTTTTTCAATATGATCATATTCCAAATGCATAACCAGCATAGAGAGTCTATTGTGATAAAAGATCACTCAGTACAAGTCATTACAGCACTGACTGCCCTCAGTGAGAAGCAGTAACTTGGCAGTAACAGAGTACTTTACTACTTCAATGATAACATAAAAATAGCAACAAAAAAAGTAATAGTTGACTTTTACCGAGAGCTTACAGTCTGTCAGTCACTGTTCAGAGCAGTTAACATGTATTAATGTACCCTGCAACAGTATCTACTGTTATCCCATTTAAGAGAACAGAAACTAAATGACGAACAGTCTCAGGAACTCCTCTAGGGTTACATAGTTAGACAGCAGCAGAATGGGCAGTCAGCCTCTGGTGCCTGTGTGCCCCTGGCTACCATACAAGACTCAGATTTTTTTTTAAAATTCTGCTTTCTAGTTTGTTCTTCCAGATGACACACATCTGAAAACACCAGAAGGGCACATGCACAGAAGAAATGCGACAAAGCATTAGGTATCACTTACCGTTGGGAAAAGCTAACACACTGATGATAAGAAAGAAGAAAATAACAGAGAGGATGCCCTTCCAGATGTTGTCTTCTGGACCAGAATCATCCCTGAAAATAGAAAAATAATACTGAGAATTCATCTTCAGACATAAATAGTAAATCTAGGAGTCAGAATTCCACGTTTTAAAACTAGAGAATTGATAACTTCTTAATCTGCACACCAAAATCATTAGACACACAACTTCTTATTCACTGTCATTTTCCCAACAATAAAAATCTCACAATAAACTCTAATTCTTGTAAGTACGGCAACTGAAAAGTTTATACATGAACACACTCAGAGAAGCAACTGAGAGCCCACTGCTCTTTAAAAAAATATCCACAAAGTCAACACATCAGGCTCATCCTAGGAAAATGTCTTTTGCTTTTAAGACTAACTAAATAAGTAATAGAAGTAATAGAACCAAAGTACCAAACTCACCTCAGTAAAGATCTTTTTAGAAAGCAGAAAAGGAATGTGGGATTAGAAGGAGGAAAGCAATCCATTATGGTGGTAAATGTAAGGATTTAACAAAGATCAGTCAAGTTATTACACTACATTCCATCCTCTGCCTCAATTATCATCCTCAGACTGGACTGGCATTCCTCTCCCTATCTCTGAGGAAGTAAAATTGATTAAGACCTCAGAGAGAAACAAGGAAAAATCTGGGGTAACTCACAGTGTTTGATAAGATGCAATGAAACCTTATGATGTAATGAAATCTTGTGACTTCTGACTATTGTGACACACACCGCTATTCTCATTGTACCCCAGATCTCCCAACATATCTGCAAATAAAGTATTCCTGGAACCCCACACTGTCTCTGAAGTTTTGGCTACAGTGGCAGGCGGAATAAACTTGCTGTAGTTCAGCAGCATTCTGGCAACCACGGCAAGACTTTAGGGACCAACCACTCTGGTAGGATCTTTCCCAGGAAGAGCTGAATTTTTCTCTCTTCCACTTTTCTGCTACATCTCTAAAAGCCCTCAGTGAAAAGGCTGACAGCTTCCGCGGCAATTGAGGAATTCTGACCAGGGCACTCCCTGGTAAATTACACAGGCCTGATTGCCCATACCACCCCAATAACTCTGGCCCGATCAGGTGAGGGTACCTATCTTGCTCCATAAAATAATTTACAGGCACCGGTCAGACATTTAAGAGCCAGAGTGTCTACTGCTGGAAGGCTCCCGTGACAGGATAAGGAGGAATGTGGAGTGGATGAGTAAAGTGTCTGCCCCTAGCAAGACAAACTCTGCACAACGTGAGGTACACACTGGTCTGAGCAATAACATCTCCCACTTCCCTGGACCTCTGCTATCCCATTAGGTTAAAAAGCAGATTCTTCAGCCTCTCCTCCTCTTTGGCATGACCTGGGACACATGAAGTTTGGAGGAGGTTCCCCTTGTCCACCTGGATAGATGGTTCTGGAGGTGCAGCTTCCAAATGTTCTAAGTATCGCTGCCAAGAATCTTTTCCTTGGGAGCCTTTGAAAGCTGCCCATCTGTGCCCGGCATCGATTCACTAATTTAAAAAGGGTTCAAGTGCTTTATTCCAGTTGCTTGCATGCAGAGAACTCAGGTTCTCATCAGGGTTCAAACTTCTGTCTGTCTCAGTACCATCTGTCTGGTAAAAAAGGAACATCTGTCCCAACTAAGAAAGCTTTCTCTGTATCTGTACACTCTGTAATATGGGAAATAAGGCCACTGTTCCTAAGAAAGCCCAATGGGACAGACTCTGTCTGTCTGGTTTCAGTATGGGTATCACCTGTGACTAAACACCAAATAAAGTTTTACTATAATATGGCCTGGTCAAAGTACCAACTACACTCCAGAAAAAGTTAGCAATTGCATGGATTCATAAAATTATTTTATCATCCTGCAATTAGAGCTCTTTTGTCAAAAATCAGAAAAGTACGTGATAAGCTCACTTTAAGAAAGAAACAGGTTGTGTAAAGTGAAGCTGTGTGTGTAATAAAGTGTGAGACCTCCTATGTGTATCTGATAAAGGTATTTGTGATGTGCTTTTGTATTTGCTTGTGTGGTATTTTGGAAATATCTTTGTCATTGTTATACAAGCTGTTTGTAGAGAGCAAAGATTTATAATTTTCAGTGAAAAAGTGTCTTGATTCCTACAGACTGAGTACTTAATGTTTGGCTTTGGCCTACACATTTTGGCCAATTCAACCTCAAAAATGTTTTCTTTCCCACCAGTGTTGTCTTACTCAAGGTCTGTTTTGGTAAAACAGTCTGTCTAAGTGCATTTTAGCCTTGTCTTTGCCAATGTACCTAATTTTAAGAGTCTTGCTTGAGCTAAATTAAGATTAATAAAGAAGCCAAATTTCAAGTAGATCCAGATAAACTGCCACTGGGCTGGAAAACCTAACTTTACAGGCCATAGTTAAAGAGATAACTTTGTCTTAAAGAGAAAGCAACAATTCCAAAACAACAGAAGGGAAATTAATGATCTTTTGTCCTCCAGAAAGAAGTAGACAGCAGGGCAGAAATTAACCTCAAGTCATAGCTCCAGGGAAGCTTCGAGGAAACGAAAAAAAGAACAAAGACAGGGGGAAAAAAAAAATCAACAGATAAAGATTACTGCTTTACTCTGATTATCATAAATTGGATCCATCCAGAAAGGATTTCTTACTACTGCGAGACAACTGAAATGTTTAGAGATATCTCTATATCAGGGATGAGACTGTGATTTCCAGCCAGTTGAGCAAAGAGCCTTGTGTAGTTTTTAAAAGCCAACTGATAAAACTTCAGGAGTTAATTAAAGACCTAGAATGTTCATGGAGCTTTATTGCAGCCCCAGACTTTCAAGTAATTGAGCTTAATAGATACCTGATATAATGTAAATTTATATACTGTTTGCTTTTCAGGCAACAAGGAAAATAAGTCCTAATGAGTGCACTTTGTGCTGTTCAAGGGATTACAGATAGAGGTTTACAGAAAAATATTTATTTGATATGGTCAAAAGTTTTGTTTGTCTAATAAAAGTTTAAGCATTTTTGAGATTTTTAAAAATATTAATGTTAGAAAGAATTAGCTTTTTTGCTGCTAAATAGCAATTTTCCGATTTCTGAGTAAACAGTTAATTTATTCCTTATGTAATCTCCCATGCAAGTAAAGATTTGATCTCTCATTAAAATAAGATTTTGTGAGTCAGAAATCAAACCACAGAACTGAATAAAGGAGAAAAAGCTAAAGTTTTCTTACTTTTAGATCTTTAGTTAAATAGCTTTAGTACTGTTTCTTGTTATCCTGTTACAAACTCCTAATAACTCTGAAACTTCATGGAAAGCATGAACATCCTTACTCACACAACATGGGTTGAAATCAAGGGCCCAGTTATCCCTGAGCTAAAATTCATGTTGGTTATTTCCTCTTATGTTTTTGCCTACTATTATTTAACAAATGCATAATATTAAGTCATAATTTTATTATTTCTTAATTGGTAACTGGAGAAACCCTATCGGCACACTAGTTAAGTGAAATCTATGCCCGCTATCCAAAATGTCAGCCATTTGAATACACTGGGCACTCCTTGGAAGCTCTGTGGAACGGTTCTACTCTGTCCTGTAGGGCCGCTGTGATTTCGAATTAACTGTACAACACTTGGTTTGCTTTGGTTTTAATTGCTTACTTGACTATAAATTCATTACTATTTTAATCTAACATCATCAAAGACAATGCTTTGGGGGAATTCAAACTACTTACCTATAAATTTATTTTTATATTATATAGGTATTTAGAGACTTAATAATCTTGGTATATCCTGACTATGTGGTATTATGCCTCAAGATTATTATGTATGGTGTCTGACATTCTTTAAAAATATAGGTAATGATCATATTTAGAAATATTATTGTCTAAAGTTTTCTAACAATTTGGATTTTATTGGGCCTTTACAGTTTGCTTATTTTAATTAATCATGGTCTTACTAAGCTTTGTCATCTACAGTTTGTTGCTGATTTTCTGAAAACATTTGAGCAGAATACCTCAACAAAGATTTTAGACTTATGAAAAGGACCATGGTTGGTCTTTTGCAGAAGGCTCTTGTGCAGAAGTGATGGCCTCACAAACTGAGGCTGGTCCAGAATACGTGAAACAAAGAACAATTACACAAGGCTCGGTAAATGAATACAGTATGAGTTTTATGTTTAAAAAATACTGCTGATGTTTTAAGGTTCTACTTGCTAAATGTAAGCTAAATTAATCTAACAGGTTTGTTAACACAGAATCTGAGGCTTTATAAAGCGCAATTTTTGCTGAGACATATGAAAAATTATTACCAATGCTACTTATGTATAAATGCCTCATGCCTTCTTCAGAGACTGTAAGGTCATAATTCTATTGGTTCTTTCATATAATTGGCCTGATATTATTGGCGTTTCTAGTGTACGTCATAGCTCATTGCATGATGCTTGAGATCTTGAAAACTTGATGGTATTAAGTTAATATCCTTTTAAACTGTGAGCTTTAGGAAAGTTGGTTCCTAAAGCCATTAAGTCAAATGAAGATCTAGATAGACTAAGTTGGACTGTTGTACTCTGGGTGTTCTCTTTTGTAAACATAAGAGAAAATAGAAAGCTCCCCTATGTACAGACTTTTATGGCCTTCTATCAGAACCTCATACCCTACTCTCCCGAGTGGTAGAGGAGGCCTCTAAGCTGTGTAATAACAACAGATTTGGTGGCAGGAAAAAAAGTAAATGAAAAAGAAGGCCCAATTGTTGGCTATAACCCTCTGGTGTCCACCTCAAAGAAACCCAGTTGGCCCCTAAGAACAAGACTTGGATCATGTCACCGGCTGGTAAGTACTGATGACGGTCAATACAGATACTGTCAAAAAATGAGGCCAGGAAAGTAGAATATCCTGAGTGCCCTAAAACAGGATGCCTAGCTGACTTTGCACAGGCCCACATAGACAGGATCTCCTATAATGACGCTAAGAGGGGTCTAAAGAGACAGACTACAGACAGAGCCCTGGGACCTGCCTGTAACTCGGCCACACCATCAAAATCTCCACGGGAAACCAAGGGTTACATATGATATGGAAGGTACGGAGATTAAATTTGTCTTAGACACAAAAAGCTGCCTTCTCTCCCTTAAATGTGCCCACTCTCCAAGCAGAACTGTGTAATTTACTGGCTTGGACTAAAAATCCATGGTGAAAAGTTTGCTTTTGTGTCTGATGGAGTCACCAGTTGTTGAGACATATACGAAACATTCTCAGTCAGGTTACATCAAGAGTTTGAGACATTACCATGTGAAAGAAAAATGGAGCAGAGAAGGAAAAATGAGAGAAGAAACAGAGAAGGGAAAAAGACAAGGAGAGGAGGATAGAAAACTATGTAGCTGCAGTCTGGGTTTCCAAAAAGACTTATTTCTTTTAGGTTACAAGAGTCACAAATACTGTTTCACGGGTCCTAACTGATAGGTGGTAATTGTCATCCTAGCCATTATAAATGATTAACACTGTCAACAAGCGATTTCTACTCAGATAGGCAGGTCTACACCCTACACCCCTACTCAGCATAAAGCAGATACAGGAGAAGAGACCTCCACTCATCTTTCCATAAAAACTTTAACTATGAAATCTCTCAGGGGAGTTAAAATAGACAAAATACATTAAAAAAAAAATACATGCTAAAGACCAGGACAATTACTTCCACGGTAAACTAATCTCAAAGATACATTATAATACCGACGGTAGGAAATGAAAGAGCTATTAACAATAAAATATTGATTAAAAATCCCTACCTGATCGCTCAAGCTGACCAAAACTAACCTGGAGAGTAAAGTTTGTTTTAGATCCTGCCCAGGAGACTGAGCCAAATAACATCACCCACCTTGCCCAGGGGCGTGAGAAAGCTAGATTCCAGATAACATTCCAGTTTCTCTAACAGCGTATAGGTTTCTTTGAGTCAGAATTTCACAAATTATTTCCACAGCTCCCGAACCTACGTTGGCTATGCATGCTAATAATGAGAATCATAATCATAACTGTGGACTATTTATCTGTTGCTTTATACACTGTATGCCCTGCCTCGTGACTTACTGTACCTCATGTTACAGAGTCAGCCCGTAATCAAAGACTTGATCCTAGAATTAATGCTATAAATGAAAACAATTATTTTCATAGACATGAAATTAAAAAAAACAAGGAGTGGGGAATGTTGGTAAATGTAAGAATCTAACAAAGATTACTTAGGTTATTAAGCTACATTCCATCCTCTACCTCCATTATTACCCTCAGACCAGATTAGCAGGTCTGCTTCCCTCTCCCTATCTCCGATGAAATAAAATTAAGACCTCAGAGAGACACAAGGAAATTTGGGGTAATTTACAGTTTGATAAGACACAATGAACCTTATGATATAATGAAATCTTGTGACTCCTGACTACTGTTCTGTGACAAACACCAATCCCTTTGAATTCTGGCTATAAAAACCACTGGAAATGTAACCCAAATGGGACAGTTTTTAGAGAAGCTATTCTTGCTTTTCCCCAGATTTGCCAGCATATCTGCTGGTTTCCTTAAAATCAACGCTGTCTCTTAATTTTTGCCTACACAGACAGGCAGAACAAACTTGCTTTAGTTCAGTAACAATGAGATTATGTAATAACTTTTTTCTTTTGATATTGTCTTAGTTATCTTGTGCTGCTGTAACAGAAATTCCACAAGCGGGTGGCTTTAACAAACAGAAATTTATTCTCTTACAGTTTATTTAGGACTCTAGAAGTCTGAATTAAGGATGCCAGCTCTTGAGGGAGCCTTTCTCTCTTTGTTGGCTCTGGAGGAAGGTCCTAGTCTTTTCAGCTTCCGTTTCCTGATTCCTTGGTGATCTCCAAGTGTCTTGGCATCTCTTTTATACCACTTCTGCTCACTCCCTTGCTTAATCTCCTTTATAATTCAAGAGACTGACACAAAACAGTCCTACACTAATCCTTACATTTACATAACGAAGACTGCTCAACCCCAAAAGGGATTAGAATCACAACAGCCATAGAGGCTAAGATTTACAACACAAATTTTGGGAGAACACACTTCAATCCATAATAGCAGTCCCATACTCAGAAACCAAAAGGGCTGAAGGTTTGACCTGAAACCTGAGAAGCTGTGACTCCATCCTTTCAGATCCAGGAGACCAAGGCCCCACCCTTTGAAACTGAGAAGACCCTGCCTCCCTTGCTCCAATTGTTCTGCTCTCTGAGCTGCTCCCGTGATGATCTTTTTCTTTCCTTGCAAGATAACAGATGCAGCTCCTTCCGTCTATTTCCTGCCAGTAGAATTCCAAGAGGCAGACAGCATTGTTTCCTTTTGTTCTTTCTCTGTTCCCTTCAGTCTAAGCTGGCACATCTCCTGCTGTGGTAGTTGGTTGGATCCATCAGTCACAGGCTCAACCTCTGTAACCGAAGACGGCATAGCCACATCTTTCGTGAACATTCCAAGACACGTGTCCTTAGTTTGTACAAAAGAACTTTCCAAATCTTTAAGTTTTGTTTTCATTTTGCATTCTGTTTTCCTTAAGGCCACCTCTTTCCTCTTGCATTTCACTATATTAAGTGGCAGTCAGAAACCATGGGTTTCCTTCAAGATCTTGCTTTGAAATCTCCTCAGCCAGATATCCAAGTTCATCACTTACAAGTTTTACCTTCCACCAAACATTTGAACATAATTCAGAAAAGTTCTCAGTCATTGTATGACAAGCTTCAATTAGCCTTTCTCCACTGTCTAATCACATGTTCATCACTTTCTTTTAAAGCCTCCAAAAAAAAAATCAAACCCACTGCCACTGAGTCAGGTCCACCTCATAGTGACCCTATAGGTCAGAGTAGAACTGCCCCATAAAGCTTCCAAAGAGCACCTGATGGATGTGAATTGCTGACCTTTTGGTTAGCGTACGTAGCACTTAACCCATTGTGCCAGCAAGGTTTCCTTTAAAGCCTCACCAGAAGGACACTTAATATCCACACTTTCAGCAATGTTTTCTTGCTGGTACCATCTGTATTCTCTAAGATGACAGAAATTTTCACTATAGCTCTCTTCAATTCCTTCTGAAACCTCCCCAGAATTGTCTTTGACATTCATAATTCTACCAATAATCTCTACAAGGCAATCTGGGTTTTTACTATTATGCACCTTAAAACTCTTCTAGACTCTAACTATTACCCAATTCTAAAAGTGTTTCCACATTTTAGGTATGTTAGAGTAGCACTTCACTCCTGGTACCTAATTCTGTCTTAGTTATCTAGTGCTGCAATAACGGAAATACCGCAAGTGGATGTCTTTAACAAACAGAAATATGTTTCCTGGTTTGGAGGCCAGAGGTCCAAATTTGGGACATCAACTCTAGGGGAAAACTTTCTCTGTTCTGAAGGAGGGTTCCTGTCTCTTTCAAGCTTCTGTTGCTGGGTGATCTTCATGCATCTTAGTATCTCTCTTTTGCCGTCTCTGCTTGGCTTGTTTGTCTTAATCTGTTCTTTTATATCTTGTGAGAGACTGAGTCAGAACATTCTACACTAAGCCTGCCTCACTGCAGTAACAAACAATTCAGTCTCAATGGGATTCTAACACAGGCATACAGGTTAGGATTGACAACAAATATTCTGGGTAGGCCATAACTCAACCTATAAAAGATGGGTAGTTGACTTCTAAGAGATGAAGGGAGTAAGATGTGTTCTGTAATGAGAAAGCACCAGTTTAAAAAAAAAAAAGTTAAAAGAAAAATCAAGACACAACAAAATAAGCACAGGACTTAATTAAAATCAAGCCAGAAGCAAAAATATACTGAGAATCTGAGCTTTCCTTCTCTGTGCCTTGTCACTTCTAATATATTATGATATTTATCTTGTCCATAACACCAGTAATGGAAATCAGTCTGTCTGTCGATTTATATGCTTATTACCTTTCTTACCTACAGAAAAGAAATACACTGAGGGTTAGGAATTACTCCCATGTTGTGTTCTTAGACTGTGGCACATAGTAGGCACTTTATAGCTATTTGTGGACTGGCTACTGATTGTAGTGAAAAGTTATGTAAAAACAGTACCATTTCCCAAATGGAAATATTCTTAGCATTGATGGGAGACAAGAACCATGTTTTGACAATTTACATAAGAACGCAAGATTCTACTAAAACATCTAGAACTCCAAAGAGGCAAACAAAAAAGGGAAAACAGAAATATAACACAAGAAGACTTTTTGAGTTATTGGTAATTATTGAGAAGCTGGGAAATAGAGGTTCGGTGTTTCACTTTACAGTATTTTTTAACAAATGCAGAACGATTAGGCAGAAAACGTGAGATGAGACAGAATGGAAGGAGATACTTTAGAGAAAAGAAAGCCATTAGCAATAAATTTAATAAGTATAAAAGAGACTGAGTTTATCTGGGGAGAGCTGCAGCGAAGAGAGCTTTCGAAAGACAAATACTAAACTAAAATTAAGTATCACTGGAGGAAAAGAAACAGGTAAAAAAAATCTTACAAGAAAATTTGTACAGAACAAGAAAGTCTAGTATTTCTAGAGCATGAGAATACAGGAAGGGATGTGGAATGAAACAAAATGAATTACCCAATGAAGGACAAAGTCCTAGGGTGCTAAAGCAGGTAGACAGCATCTGACAGAAGTTTAGAAAAAGCACTGGAATGTAGAGCTTCAAATTTAAAAACAAAAGTTAATTTAGACCTTTATGCACCTAATTAAATAACTTCAATACTGATTAAAATCTTAAACTCAATGTTCTGAAATAAGACTAGAAATGATACAGATCACCTATTTGTCAGATCACCATATGGCTGAATCGCACTACCACTAACAATGAACAAAGACCTGACTGTCAACTCTACAGACCTGATTACAAAACTAAACTGCAGAACCACACAGACCTAGTATTTCAGCAAAGTACAATCTTATGTCAGTGCATACTGTAACTGTTATAGATTGAACTGTGTCCCCTTCAAAACTGTGTGCGGCAATACGGCTAGACCACGATTTCCAGTATTTTGTAATGTTCCCATACTCTGTAAACTCTGATGTTAAGGAAGGAGGACGGGTGATGGTCCTCCTGTTGGTGAGGCAGGACTCAACCTGTAAGGCTGTTTGGTGCCTTGAGGCAATCTCTTGGGATATAAAAGAAAGTAGCAGAGAGATTTGGGGACCTCATACAATCAGGAAAGATGCAGTGTTAGGAGCAGAGAGTGTCCTTTGGAAAGGACCTACGGTCCCTGTGCCTCACAAGCTCCCAGTCCAAGGGAAGACTAACAACAAAGACCTCCCTCCAGAGCCAATACAGAAAAATTTCACCAGAACTGATGCACTGAATTTGGACTTGTAGCCTACTGACTGGACTGTGACAGAATAAAATTTCTCTTTTTAAAGCTATTCACTTGTGGCATTTCTGTTTGAACAGCTCTAGACGACTAAGACACAGCCTAAAATCTTCCTCTGAAGCTTATTAACACAACTCCCCAAATGCCAGCGTGATCATTACTCAGGTTGTTGTGACACCCTTTGGTTTGGGCAGAGAGGTCCCACATTTCATTTGCGAACACAAGCTCTCAATGTCGAATAGCTCCATGTGGGGACAGGGACACAATGTCCTCACTCCGATTAGTATGACACACTGACACTGGCAGTTACGGCCATGGCAATAATGGCTCCTGTCTATCAAGCATCTACTAGGACCTAGGCAGTGAATAGATACTTCATAAAACCCCAAAGCCCACTGCTGTCGAGTGGATTCCAACTCACAGAGACCCTACCGGACAGAAGAGAACTGCCCTGTAGCGGTTGCCAGGAACACCAGATGCACTGGAACTGCTGTCTTTTGGTTACCAGCCACAGCACTTAACAGCTATTCCACAGGGTTTCCCTAGTTTATAAAAGCTATCTCTAACTCCCATGACTAATTTGCAAAATGGAGTGCTATCAACCACATTTTACAACTGGGGCAACTGGTTAAGTGACTTGACCAAGGTTGCACAGGCAAGATGTCACAGAGGCAGAATTCAAAACCAGATCTGCTAGCCTCTGAAGATGATGATCTTTCCTTTCTGCCAAGCTCCTCATGAAAAAATGATCTTTTTATCCTAAACCAACTGGACTTCTGTTAAGAAACACACAGTTGGTAAAAGAGTCTTTGTCAGAGCACAAATAACAACTTAAAATTTTAAAGTGACGCTAAACATGTTAACAGTTGCCTGGGAAAAGAAGGTTGATTCCATAACTCCTACTTTATACCAAAATATATTCTAGATGGCGTGAACTTGAAGGTAAAAACACAAATACTAGAAGAAAATGATAGGATTAAAAAAAAAAAAATCTCAGAGTGGGAAAGATCTTTTTTTAAATTTTTTTTTTATTTGATATGACTGAGTGAAAATGCACATTCCTGTATAAATTTACATGCCCACCTATATGCAGCTTCCACTGCTCTCCCTGTCCAGTGACAGCACACTATTCCTCTCTGCTCCATACATGTCTCATCCTCCCAACAGTCTCCTTTCCCCTCCTCCCTAACAACTCTCCTTCCTTCAACCAGAGGGGTCAGCAGGCTGATATCCTATAGATGTATAGAACTATAAACAGGGAAGATCATTTTAAAGCATGACCTGAGTCCACAAGTGATAGAAGAAAAAAATGATAAATGTGCATGGTAATAAAATCAGTAACAAAATCAAAAGTCAAAAACTTTACAAAAATATTTACAACTCACATAAAGAAAAAAGGCTCCTTTCTTTAATACACCAATCATTTCTCACAATCTCAGTTAACAGAATGAACAACAAATGGACACCGAAAAATGGGCAACGGACATGAGATGACTATCAACCTGGGAAACCCAACGGCTTGCAGACAAGTGAGAAGATACTCAGCTTCCTTCACAGTAAGAGACAGGCAAATAGAAATAACACTGAGAGACATTTTTTAATCCACCTATTGACAAAAATAGAGTATTTAATCACTGAGATGATCAAGATCAGAAGAAACAGGCAAACAGGAATTCTTATGTTACTAGTAATATCAAAAATTTGAACCTCCTTCATGGAGGGCAATTGGACAATAGGCAAGAACTGTCAATTAAGTTCACGAACTCATCCTAGAAAAAGGGCTACAGAAGTCACTGATGAATACTACTATGGTCACCTTTGAAATACTCCTCTAGGGAAGCCATGCACTAATGCCAGCACCTAGTCCACTCTTCAAAGCAACTTTGGAACTCTTTTTCTGGAATGGCCATCAAAGCTGTTGTTCGATTATCCTTAATATCCTGAATGTCATCAAAATGTCTTCCTTTCAGCATTTCCTTTATCTTCAGGTAAAGAGAAAAAGTTTTGGGGGGTTAAATCAGGTGAATAGGAAGGGTGTTCCAATACAGCTACTTGTTTACTGGCTAAAAACTCTTTCACAGACAACTATACAATTAAGTTGGTGAACTTGCCACCTTGCTACTGTATGCAATGGCCATTCCAGAAAGAGTTCCAAAATTGCTTTGAAAGTAGACTAGGTGCTAGCATCAGTGCATAGCTTCCTGAGGGGAGTATTTCAAAAGTGACCATAATAATATCCAGCAATTGGTATTGTTAGACCTCATATTAAATTCATAAATGCAGTATGTACTCTGGGGAATTTATGCTACAAGTATAATTTCAGTTACTCAAAAATGACCTGTGTAGAAGGCTGTTCACTGTGATATTGTTAACTATTAGCAAAATATTGGAAAGAAGCTGAATGCTCACCAAAAGAGCACTGATGAAATAAATTATGATCCAGTCTCACAATAACATAAAACACTTTCATAATGTTTTATGAAGTGGTTGACACCGAATAATTTAATAGACAGGATGAAATGAATAAAGTCAAGGTACAGACAGCAGGTACACCAAAGAGCCATCTGTGCAAAAAAAAAAGTGACAGGTACAAGTTGTATATAACTTGTGCTTATTATTGCATAGAACATCTCTGAAAATCCACTTAAGAAGTGGTAACAATAGTTTTCTCCAAGGAGGGAAAGTGAGAGGCTAGAGGAGAAGAGTAAAAGGCAGACTTTTCACTACATACAATTTGGTATCTTGGATTCCAAGCAAATGTGAACACATTACTCTTTTCAAATAAATAGATTAACAAAAATTTTAGTCTCTACTTAGAATTACCCAGCAGTCAAAGTGCTTAAAATCCACATTAACAATAAATTTATACGAACATGAGATCACTAATAAGTACAGGACATGAGGCCAATGAAACTGTGTTAAAGAAAAAAAACAAGCAGCAATTTTATTAGCTAGGATCAAACAGATTGGCCTAGTTTCAGAAAAAAAATCGATTAAAATAGCAGTGGGGTCTGAAAGGTTGTCACTTTTATGTCTAAACCGGAAAAACAAACAAAAAAATGTATCACTGATAGACATATTTTTAGAGGAAAAGAAAATACACAGCACAAGAAGAACAAATTTTTGCTATCAAAGATAGGGAGTGGGCAGGTGGGCAGGTGAATTTATGAAGAACTTTGAGTTCCATGAGACAAGACACTCCAGCCTTATACTATGTTATGAGTTTCTTGAGAGCAGAGTGGGCTTGCTCACAGCACCTAGAACACTATTACTGTTAGGTACCATCAAGTCGGTTTTGACTCACAGCAGCCTTATGTACAACAGAAGGCCACAGTGCACACAGTCCTGTGCCATCCTCACAACAGTTACTGTACTTAAGTCCACTGTTGCAGCTGCGGTGTCAATCTATCTCATTAAGGCTTTTCCTCTTTCTTCCAGACCCTCCATTTTACTAAGCATGATGTGCTACTTTGAGGATTAATCTCTTCTGACAACACATTCAACGTATATGAGACGAGTCTCAATACCCTTGCTTCTAAGAAGCCTTCTGGTTTAACTTCTACTAAGACAGACATGTTCATTCTTTTGGAAGTCCATGATATATTAAGATGCATAGATAACTATTGGTGATTGGAATACAAAAGTTGGAAACAAAGGAGAAGGATCACTAGTTGGAATATTTTCCAATGGCCTTGGTGACAGAGGTGATGCCACAGATTGCAGGATAGAATTTTGCAAGAGCAATGACTTCTTCATTGCTAATATCCTTTTTCACCAAGATAAACAGTAACTATACAATGGACCCTGCCAGACGGAATACAAAGAAATCAAAATTAAGAACATTTGTGAAAACAGATGATGGAAAAGCTCAATATTACCAGTCTTAACAAGACAGGGTACTGACTGCAGAACAGACCATGAACTGCTCATCTACAAGTACAAACTAACTAGAACAAGTCCACGAGAGCCAAAGTATGACCTTGAGTGTATTCCACCTGAGTTCAGAAACCATCTCAAAAACAGATCTGATTACTGAACAGTAATGACCAAAGACCATGTAAGCTGTGGAACGACATCGAAGACTTCATATATGAAGACAAAAAGAGGCCATTAAAATGCCAAGAAACAAAGGCCAATGTGGATGTCAGAAGAGACTCTGACAGTGGCTCTTCAATGTCAAGTAGATAAAGCACAAGGAAGAAATGATGAAGTAAAAACACTAAAGATTTCAAAGGGCAGCTCAAGAAGACAAAGTAAAGTATTATAATGACATCTGCAGAGAGCTGTAGATAGAAAACCAAAAGGGAAGAACATGCCCAGAATTTCTCAAGTTAAAGAACTGAAGAAAAAACTCAAGCCTAGAGTTGCAATGCTGAGGGACTCTACCTAAAAACCCACTGTCATTGAGTCAGGTCTGACACACAGCAACCCTAGAGGTCAGAGTATAACTGCCCCATAGAGTTCCCAAGGAGCACCTGGTGAGTCTGAACTGTTGACCTTTTGTTTAGCAGACATAGCACTTAATCCACTACGCCACCAGGGTTTCCAAGGATTCTACAGGGAAAATACTGAATAATTGAGGAAGCATTAAAAGGAGATGGAAAGAATACACAGTCATTACACCAAAAAGAACTGGTCGGTGTTCAACCACTTCAAGAGGTGGCATATGATCAGAAACCAATGGCAATGAAGGAGAAAGTCGAAGCTATGTTGAAGGCATTGGCAAAAAAGAAGGTTCCAAGAATTCATACAGTAGCAACTGAGACATTTCAACAAACAGATGCAATGCTGGAAGTGCTCATTCATCTATGCCAAGGTTTCTGGAAGACAGTTACCTGGCCAGCTGACTAGAAGAGATCCACACTTACGCCTATTCTCATGAATGGTGATCCAACAAAACGTGGAAATCACTGAACACTAACACTAATATCACATGCACATGAAATTTTGCTAAAGATTATTCAAAAGCTCTAGGAGCACATACACAGCGAACTGCCTGAAATCCAAGCTGGATACAGAAGAGGATGTGGAGTCAGGGCTATCACTGATAATATCAGGTAGACGTCGGCTGGAAGCAGAGAATACTGAAAAATGTTTACCTGTTTTTTGAGTACGCAAAGGCATTTAATTGTATGGGTTATAACCAATTACGGATAACACTGTGGAGAATGAAATTCCAGAACTCTTACATGTGCTCATGAGGAATCTGTACACGAATCATGAGGCAGTCACGCAAACAGAACAAGGAGACACTGCATGGTTTGAAGTCAGGAAACCTGTGCATCAGGGTTGTATCCTTTCACCATACCTTTTCAATCTGTATGCTAAGCAAATAACCCAAGAAGCTAGACTACATGAAGAAGAATGACGCATAGGGATTGGAGAAAAACTTATTAGCAACTTGTTTTATGCAGATGGCACAACCTTGCCTCATGGAAGAGGCTTCGAAACAGTTGCTGATAAAAGATCAAAGACCACAGCCTTCAGTATGAATTACACCTTAACATCAAGAAAATAAAAATTTTCCCAACTAGACCAGTAAGCAACATCATGATAAATGGAGAAAAGATTGAGGTTGTCATTTCATTTCACTTGGTTCCACAGTCAACGCCCATGGAAATAGAAGTCAAGAAACCAAAACCTACATTGCACTGGGAAAATCTAATGCAAAAGACCTGTTCAAAGTGATGAAAGGGAAAGATTCACCTTGAAGTCTAAGGTGTACCTGACCCAAGCCGTGGCACTTTCAGTTGCATCGTACGCATGTAAAAGCTGCACAATGAATAAGTAAGACAGAACAACTGACACCTCTGAATTGTGGTGCTTGAGTAGAATACTGAATATACCACAGACTGCCTCAAGGAGAAACAGATCTGTCCTGGAGGAAGTACCAGAGTGCTCTTTAGTAGCAAGGGTGGCGAGACTATGTTTTAACATAGTTTAGACAAGTTGTCAGGAGGATCAATTCCTAGAGTAGGACATCATGCTTGATAAATTAGAGGGTCACTGCAAAAGAAGAAGACCTTCAACAAGATGGATTAATACAGTGGCTGCAACAATGGGATTAAGCATAAAAACAACTGTGGGCATGGTACAGGACTTCCTTCTATTACGCACAGGGTCACCTGCAGTAGCAACTGACTCAATGGAACATTAACAACAGCAACATGGTATATTCAATATACTTCACCAACAACATAATTCAAAGGCGTCAATTCTTTAGTCTTCTTTATTCATTATCTAACTTTCACATGCATAGGCGGTGACTGAAAATACTATGGCTTACATCAGATGTGCCTTAGTCTTCAAAGTGACATTTTTGCTTTCCAATACTTTTCAGGTCTTTAGTGGCAGATTTCCCCAATGCAATGTGTCTTTTGATTTCTTGACTGCTGCTTCCACGGGTGTTGATTGTGGATCCAAGTCAAATGAAATCCTTGACAGCCACAGTCTTTGATCTCACCAGTGCCTCACTCTCTTTACTTTTAGCAAGCAAGACTGTGGCACCTACACAGTGCAGGATGCTAATGAGTCTTTCTCCTGTCCTGGTGTCCTGTTCTTCTCCGTACTGTGCAGCTTCACAAATTATTTGTTTGGCATTCAGACTGACTAGGTATGGTGAAAGAATACAACCATGATACACACCTTTCTTGACTTTAAAACATGCATTATCCCCTTGTTCTGTTCAAGTAACTACCTCCTGATCTACGTACGCTAGCACAATTAAGTGTTCTGGAATTCTCATTCCTTCCAATGTTATCCACAACTAGTAAAGAATGCCACAAGGGCATTCAACTGAGGATCTTTACAAATTATGGGTATCAGAGTCAACAAAACACAGATAAACACCTTTCTAGTATTCTCTGCTTTCAGCCAGGATCCATCTGACATCAGCAATGATACCCTTGGTTCTGAACCCTTTTCTGAATCTGGCTTGAATTTCTGGTAGTTCCTTGTTGATACATTGCTACAGCCATTTATGAATAATCTTCAGTAAAACAGTTGCCCACAAATGACAAACAGGTGAACAGAATGCACAACTGATGAGGATGCCCAACATCCTTCAGGCCCTGTGACAACCAGAACACACAGGGCGATTCTGGAAGGCTTAGGCTGAGAGCCTCCCCTCAGAACTCCCAATAATCCAGGAATTTAACTACACACTGAGGTATATAGAAATTTCCTGGCGTACTACTGAAAAGGAACCTGCCTACAAAGGCCACAAGCCTCAACTACTGTCTCTAGATAGCTGAAGCTGGGAAAAGATGAGGATGACTATCTATGGGCAGCTATCCTATTTGGTGCATCACTAGCATGCTAGCTGTTCTGCATGTCAGCACCTTTAATTTCCACAACACTCAGATGGGAGAAACGACCATAATCTGTATTTCACTGTTGGAGCCTGCCACAAAAGTTCGTGTCCTGCCTCCCTCCTCTGTCCCTTACCGGAGGCCTGCCATGTGGTGATCTGGAATACAGGCTCTGGGGCAGACTACAATGACACTGACTAGTCTCTGGGACAAATTACTTAACCTCTCTTTGCTTCAGCTCCCTATTCTGCAGTGACAGGATATTTATAGTTCCACCTCACAGCGTTCCTCTGAGGAGTAAATAACACACGTAAAGTACTTAGAACAGAGCTGGGCACAAAGGAAGCACCGGTTATCACTTGCTTACCATGCCTGACGGCTCATCGCTTATGCTCATTCGTTAACAAACACCTGCTGATGCCTACCCTTGGGTATGCATTAAGCTGGGTGCTAAGAACACAGATACAAATAAGGCATGGTCCACCCTTAGTCCTTTGTTGCTGTTGTTGTTTCTCTTAAACTTCTGTCTTTAATTAACTCGTATATTTTTTGTTTGTTCATAATATACATGACAGAATTCAACAATTTCTACATGTACAACTCAATGATACCGATCACATTCAAACTGTCAGATCATTCCCAACTTCCTCTTCCGAACTATTCCTCCCCTGTTAACGTAATAGTCACTGTCCCCTAAGCTCCCCATCTAATCTTTCAAGTTGCAGTTATCAGTTTGATCCCACACGTAGTTCTTAAAAGAACAGTGATTAAGGCAGACATTCTCTACTAGTTAAGCTGGACTGTTGTCTGGTTTGAAGACTTCAAGGGACACTTTTGGTTTAAGATGCAAGTTCACAGTTTTGGGGGTTCACTTCAGTCTCCATGTCTCCAGAAAGACTATACTCCATGAAAATTTAAAGGTCTATTTGGCACTTCTCCCCTTTTGATCAAGATTGAGAAAGACTGGATTCCATGACAATTTGAAGGTCTATTCTGCATTTTCCCCCTTTTGATCAAGATTCTTCTACAAGCTCTTTAATCAAAACGTTCAGTAATGGCAGCCAGGGACAGTCCAGTTTTTTGGTCTCAGGAAAAAGGAGGCAGCTGTCTACAAAAGCCATCAGTCACACATTCCATTTCCTCCCTTTATTCTCAACTCTCCTCTTTCCTACGTTGCTCCAGGTGAAAGAAGACCAGTTATTGTACCTTGGTATAGTGCTTATTCTTGAGAGTACCACGAGAAACGGGACAAGGAGATACCAAAACAAATCAATCTCTTGGTATGTTGTTGGCTTATGGGACTTTGTTTTATTTGCTGAAATAGTTTGATTAACCTGACAAACCAAAAACAAGTACTGCTTTGGGTGTTCCCATGTGACCAGCCCATTTCTGCAGCTATCACTGTCTCCTAACGAATTTGCAAGGGTGCCATTCAGTTCTACTACTCAAGAAAGATCAGGGCTTGTGGTCAAGCAGCCCAATCCCCATCTGGACTTCACTGGATTTTTCCTAAACTACAACACTTTCCTTTACAGCACCAAATTTAAAAAACAAAAGAAGTTACCTTTCAGTTGTAATGCTGTGATAGCTCCCTGGCTTCTTTCATAAGCCTACTGCCACTACTAACAATAAATGCCTCAATCTACAGTGCTCCTAACTCTGCCAGCTGGTGGTGCAGTGGTTAAGTGCTATATCTGCTAACCAAGAGGCCAGGAGTTCAAACCCACCAGGTGCTCTTGGAAACTATGGAGCAGTTCTACTCTGTCCTATAGAGTCACTGAGTCACAATCAACTTGATGCAGTGGGTTGGGCTGGGTTTTCTCCACAATTCTGTACGGCAAGTAGGATGAGCATTACTTTTACCAGATGCAGGGAGGTGAAGCTCTTGATTCAGCCTGCTGAATAGATGCCAAGTAGAAGGAAGCGCGTGCAGGACTCTAAGCCTGCTGGTTCTACCTCAGGACTGACACCAACATGCAAGCTTAGTGAAGTAAATTCTCCTGCTCATCTGCTAAACCTAGCAGGCTCTCCTAAAGCATACTGAAGAGCCTAGCCCTGACCACTAACAGAGTACAGACTTAATTTATAGCTTACAACTAGATTGTAATTTAAGCTCCTATAGGGCACAGGTCCCCTCTTGTGCACCAACCACCACCCTCCTAAGTGCAGCATAGTGCCTGGCACAGCAGGCATGCTAAATATAGCTCTGACAAGAATGAGCAAGATAAGAGCAAACGCAGACACAGAAGTTCACGAGTGGTGGGAGGGTGGTGGGGAGTTATTGCTTAAGGGCTATGAGTTTCTGATTGGGGTACAGAAAAACCTGCAGAAATGGACAGTCGTGATGGTAGCATTACATGGCAAATGTCATTAATGCCTCTGAATAATACACTTTAAAAGTCATTAAAATGGCAATTTTTTTGTCATATACCTTTTATCCCAATAAAACTTAAAAAAAAATAAAAATAGAGCAAGTGAGATGAAGTAGCTGAGTGGGCTATGAAACTCAGGTACCACAGCCCACTTCAACAGAGTTCACCAACAGTAACCTTCCTGTCTCTTTGGGGAGTTACACAGAGGGCTACTGAGGCCACCAGCAAATACCTAAAAGCCCAGTATTCAAACACTTTAACTCCTTGGGTAAACACCCAGAGAAGAATGTCTGAAAAGCAGCAGAAGTATAAGGCAGGTCCAAGTTTAAAAAAACAAATTTGAAATTTGGACTCAAAAACTTCTAGACTAAGATTTTTGTCAGTTTAATATCTGACTACAGGCAGTCGGCTTAAGAATCTTGAGGAAACTACAAGCTCCAGTGAATCTTACACAGGCTTCACAGGAGCTTTCACCCTGAGCCAGGCAGGCAAAAGTGCTTCACCATTATCAACATTGCTCCCAGGCCAAGCGACTGTCCCCTCTCCCACCCCTCCTCTCTTTCACTGACCTTCACTATGAGTCCTTGAAAACAGACGCACACATCAAACAATGAAAACAAGCAAGCTGCCACTGAGGCCAATCCAATACAGTCATATTTATGAGACCAGTCACCACCACTAAGGACCTTCTCTTCCAATGGGAAAGTCTACCCCGGGTTACAAAGTGAAGTGATGTTAACTAGCTTTGACATTACCTTTGAATATTTAGTTCATTTCACTTTACAAAATGTGCCGACTCGTGTCAAGTACTAGAACCGACATGAACTAAAGACGAGGGTTATTGTTTTTAATCTGGATAAACGGATACAAGATTCACTGTGTTAAATCCCTTCACATTTACTAGATGCCTTGTGCGGGGAGGCGGGGACAGTGGTGGTTCAGCAGCACAAGTCTCACCTTCCCAGCAGGAGACTCAGGTTTGACCGCCAGCCAGTGCTCCTCACGGGCCTCTGCCACCTGTCTAACTGCGGCGGCTTACATGTTGCTGCGACGCTCAACAGGTTTCCGTGGAGCTTCCCAACTGAAAAGGCCTGATGATCTACCTCTGAAAATCAGCCAATGAAAGCCCAACAGAGCATAACTGTCCCATCTCAACTGATTACAGAGGTGGCGCTGGACCAGGCAATGTTTTGTTCTGCTGTGCGTGGGTTCCCCATGAGTCAGCAGCTGACTCAATGGAACAATGACATGCACTGGGAATACTGGATGACTGAGACAGTATATGTCCCACAAAAGCCAGTATTACAATATGGGAGACACAATAATAAAAAGTGTTTGGAGTATAGAAACATTTCTTCATCTGTGCTTCCTGGAACAATCCAGGAAGGTGTCCTAGAAGGGAACTATCCAACACAGCCAGGAGCTCAAGAGGGTATGTGCGACAGAAGGACCCATGAGGTGCATTCCAGCCAGAGAGAGCAGCTGGCACAAAGCTGCAGCCTGGCACTGGGTGTGGGTCTGTGGGCTGTCGGGGCCTGCTAATTGGAAACGGAGAGCAGGGCAACTCTATACAGAATAGCCTTAGAGTCCAGCCAGTACTTTCCTACGGGTGATGGGAATCTGGGCTGTAAGCAGAGGACATGTGAGATCACAATTTTGTCTTAAAAAAGTCACGTGGCTAGGGACCGGAAGAACCAGATGGTGCCCAGCCACCACCAGTGATAGCCATGACGGAGCTCACAGAGAGGAGCCCCACTGGCAACACAAGAATAAAAAGGGGTGCATCATGAGATCTCCACTAAAAGACCTCAATTGATGGTCCAGCGGTTTTGGGGTTCCTCTGAGAGTATGGCCCCCGGCCCTGATGCTGCCCGTTGCCATAAATTATAACAAAGGTCCACTCTTTGGACAGGAATGGATTGGACTTGGCAATGCAGAGTAACCATATCTTGGAAGCACTTTATGGTTCTATACATCTACAGGATATCATCTTGCTGACCTCTGGCTGGAGGAAGGGGAGTGGACGGAGAGGAGGGGAAAGGAGACTGTTGGGAGGATGAGACACGTATGGAGCAGAGAGGAATAGTGTGCAGTCACCGGACAGGGAGAGCAGTGGAAGCTGCATATAGGGGGGCATGTAAATTTACATGTGAATGTACATTTTCACTTAGTTATGTTAAATAAAATTAAAAAAAAATTAAAAAATTTTTTACAAAGTCACGTGGGTAGCAGTGTGGAGGAGAGATTCAAAAAAAATGAAATCAAGGCCAGGCTATTTTAAATGGTTGCAGGCAAAAGGGCAGGGCTGAGCTATGGCCTGGAAATGGAAAGGAAACATTGGCTCTGAAAGCCATGAAGCTATTAAATCTTTTATGATACCTGCTGAGGATGCGCTAGATAGCAGACTCCAGGCTGGCAGAGACTTGGGCTACATGGTACGTGGACTGCTGAACTGCTGAACGGAATTTCATGGGGTGCCAGGGCTGAGGCAACAATCCAGCCCAACTCCCCAGTTTCTGGATTAGCCAAGATTCACAAACTCCTAACTTTCCTAGAGAAATCTACAGCCATAGAAAGTGTGTTACTGTTGTTGTTGTCAGTTGCCATTGATTCGATTTCAACTCATAGTGACGCATGTGTGCAGAGTAGAACTGCTCCACGGGGTTTTCAAGACCGGGCCTGTTCAGAAACAGATCACGAGGCCTGTCTTCTCGTGGGCCTCTGGGTGGGTTCCAATCACCAACCTTTCAGCTAGTCGTCGAATGCTTAACCACGTAGGCCACCCAGTTATCATACCACGAAATGAACTGATGTTTCCGATATTAAATACCCAACATAAGTATAAGAAAAGATACAGAATGATGCTTAGACAAAAATAATATAACTGGAAGAGAAACTGGGGAAGAGAAATGTTAAAGGTCCATGTTAACTGCCCCTCTCAGGTGTAATCTTACTAAGTTCATCCCCATTCACCTCCACAGTTTGTTTAATCCCAGTACGCAGCGGCTACTTTATTTAACAGTGCTGGTGTTAGGGAACAAGGACAACCAGAGCTTTCTGTCACTGGGAGAGAAAGAACACGAGGCACATACAGGACCGGGCCCAGAAACAACTGAAGGAGCAGTATCAGGACGCTTTCTAGTGGAAGGTCACATGATTCAAGAAAAGAAGAGAGTCCTGGTGGGGCGACAGTTAAATGTTCAGCTGCTAACAGAAAGGTTGACTATCGGAACCCACCAGCTGCTGGGCAGGAGAAAGACCTGACCATTTGCTTCTGTAAAGATCAGAACTGGAGAGGCAGCTCTGCTCTGTCACATGTGATGGCCATCAGCTGAAAATCACCTTCAAGGCCCCTAAAAAACAACAAAGGGAAAGAACAGGCAAGGCTGGCAGGTATCCAAGAGACATTCCACATAAAAGGACAGACTATAGCTCAAAGATATGATGGAGAACTAGAGCTCCAAAGCCACTAATAGAAATTTAAGTAAATACCATTACTAACAAACAAATATATCAGAAGTCCTCTGCCTGTCTCCTTAGACTTCATTTTCAAGAAGAAACCTACAACAGACAAGTTGGTAAGCCCACAGGCAGAGCCCGTCTACAACAAGGCAATCTACTCATGGAAAACAGGCTGGAACCAGTTGAGTTACCTTGGAATCACACTGATTTCATGACTTTCAGTGCAGAATCATGCTCCCTAGGGTTTTTATGGAAACCCTGGTGGCATGGTGGTTCACTGCTACATCTGCTAACCAAAAGGTTGGCAGTTCAAATCTGCCAAGTGCTCCTTGGCAACTCTATGGAGCAGTTCTAATGTGTTCTATAGGGTCACTATGAGTTGGAAACAACTCTACAGCAGTGGGTTTGGTTTGGGGCTTTTAGGATTTTTATTGCTGTAAACCTTAGGGAGCAGAAAGGCTAGGCCGTTCTCCAGAGTCAGTGATTCAGTGCATTAGAACCTCCAGCTTTCCAGTTGGTACCCAGGGACTTAAATGATAATTCTTGTTGATCAAGTGCTAACAGGGGCTGACTGCACTGTTTTACTGCCCTGCGTCACTTCAGGAGACGGTGGGTGGCAATTAAGGAGATTTACTAGATTTTGATCTTTTCAAATCCAAAGCTTGAATGTTTGAAACTAAGGCCACTCAATTTTTCCAAGTTCATCAACTTCTGAAGAACAAGGAAATACAAGGGCATCTTAGTAATCTTTACACTTTGAGCTTGAGATAAAACTTTCCCTTGGCCCACTTTGCAGGAACAAACTTAAAACAACAAACTTACAAGCCAAAGCATCTAACTTATAAAAACTTCTATCCTTAAAATGTGGCAAAGGGAGCTTTTTCATATCTTAGAGTGATTACGCAGCATCTGATTTTATTTTTAATGAAGGTAATAGGGACAGGAGATTTAAATATCATGATTTAAGAGTGAGTTGGCCTACAACTCTTCAACTAAAGATTGTACTGGACTATAAGACATAAAATGATACTGGCAAAGAGTGTGCTTCTTGGCTTAAGTAGATAGAGGAGACTAACTGGGCAGCTCCTGTCCAAAGGCAAGATGAGAAGGCAGAGAGGTACATGCACTAATTGAATAAAAACCCAACCCACTGCCCTCAAGCCTTCCAACTCACAGCCACCCTATAGGTCATAGCAGAACTGCCCCACAGAATTTCCAAGGAGCACCTGGCAGATTTGAACTGCCAGTCTTTTGGTTAGCAGTTGTAGCACTTAACCACTATGCTACCAGGGTTTCCACTAGTTGAACAGACACAGGTAGAGAAAAGGAGCATGCTGTCAGTGTGGAGGGGACAGCTAGAGTTATACAGCAATGTATGTGTAAGTTTTTGTATCACAAACTGACTTGGATTGTAAATATTCACTTAAGCCAAAACCAAGTGCCGTCAAGTCAGATGGCACAACAAAATATTAAATAAAACAGTGGTAAGGATAAAAAAAAAAAAAAGAGTAAATTGGCCTAGTTGCTATTTAACAAAAGAACTACTTGACAAATTCAAACTTGTCTTAGACTTCCATGTGAGGTATCCAATCCTTCTCAATCCTAAATTCTTACTGTGTCTTTATAGCACGTGATTATTGCCCAAGATGTGTTTTGCACATACTGGTGAAACGACACTCCAAAGTATTCAAACTCTTGTCCTTTTAGACTACTGGTCTTTGAAAACCAAACTTTAAGACATATTTTAAAAGTTTTACTGGAAAAGCTGTGCTGTACATCTAGTCAACCAAACCCTTGTTTCAAAATAAGGGTAAGGTCCTACAGACAATCATTACAAAGAGCAAAGAATGAATAATTTTCATCCATGAAGTAACTACTTACAATTTTTATGGAGGCCAATAATTATGCTAAGGGTCCTATATCATTAATAAAAAGTGAGTTAAGATATCAAAAAAAATTGTCATTGGGTCGATATCAACTTATAGCTACCCTATTTAGAAACAAACAAACAAACAAAAAAATCCCACTGCCTTCCAAGTTGGGTCCCATTCACAGCAACCCTAGAGGTCACAGTAGAACTGCCCCATAGTTTCCAAGGGGCACCCAGTGGATGTGAACTGCCGACGTTTTGGTTAGCAGATGTAGCATTTAACCCAACACCACCAAGATTTCCAGCTACCTTATAGTTAGATGCAAACCCTAGTAGCGTAGTGGTTAAGTGCTAGGCTGCTACCCAAAAGGTCAGCAGTTCAAATCTGCCAGGTGCTCCTTGGAAAACTCTATGGAACAGTTCTACTCTGTCCTATAGGGTTGCTAAGAGTCAGAACCGACTCAACAGCACTGAGTTTGGTTTTGGCTTCATAGTACGATGGCATGAGTGCTAATTAATGGGGCCTACGATTTTATACAGAAACCCTGGTGGCATAGTAACCAAAAGGTCAGTAGTTGCAATCCACCTGATGCTTCTAGGAAATGCTATAGGGCAGTTCTCCTCTGTCCTATAGGGTTGCTATGAGTCAAAATCAACTTGACAACAACAGATTTGGTTTGGTGTGACTTTATAAGAGACTTATTACTAATTATACTCTGGTGGCATAGTGGTTAAGTGCTATGTCTGCTAACAGAAAGATCGGCAGTTCGAAACCACCAGGCGCTCCTTGGACACTCTACGGAGCAGAGCACTCTACTCTGTCCTATAGGGTTACTATGAATCAGAATCGACTCAACAGAGGTGGGTTTTATTAATAACTAGTTCTTCATTATGATAGTTCCGAATTTCTGTGAAATTAGTGGAATGAAATAGTTATCATTCTTAATAACGGCCATAGTGTGAGGTTCAGATTATACTTTTTCTATTAGTTTTTGAAAATTATTATAATTCACATTTATTTCTTATACTTTCACCACTACAATTTATCAACTGCTTTGGCTGCCTGTGTTGTAAAAGAGGAAATTACAGAAAACTGTGGCTTTCTGCATTAGAAAAGAGGAAGAGAGATCTATTCTGAAAGGTCCTAAAATAATATAAAAGATGAAAAGTTGAAACTGCTCATTCTTGCTGCTCACTGTTTAAGATTACTTTCGTAATTTCTGAAATAACACCCTCACTAATTTCATCACTGCCAACTCATTCATAAGATGAAGTTAAACTAAATTACTATGAAACAGGCATATGTGTTATCCAATCAAAACAATGTCCATTTCTCCATTAGAGAAGGTACTGCTTCCTCAGTCAATGATAAATCTAATTTAGAAGGCAAAAGCACACAATGAAATTATTTAACAATAATAACCTCATTTATGGAGCATTTACTATTCACCATGCACTGGACCAAACAACCCTATGACACTGTACTATTGATACTGTTCATTTTACAGATGAAGAAACTACGGTTTAGTAAGATTAAATGGACAAACACCAAGTAAGTGATAAAATCAGGTAACATGACATATTTCGGGGTAATTACAATTAAGGATAAAACTGATTTATCTCCAAAGCCAGAAATACATTCTTGGTCACATATCATGGAAAAGTCTGGTCTTATCCCATTGCATATATAATAGCAACAAGATCCTTCAGTCCCTGAGAGTAAATACGAGCAATCATTACATGTGCTGGATACCTTTAGGCAGAGTCATGCAAATAGACACCTATATACTAAGAACCAAACATTAAATAGATTACAGATGTAAGAAGCAGGAATGATACTCATTTTAGGAAAATGTGAAAAAACTGCAGTGATTCTCAAGGGTGGCATCAATGACACATGCCTTTGTGTGTCTTGGGGACAGGTCCTTCTCCATTGTACAATGGTATTCATGCCCTGCAATATATTTAGCAGCCTTATCTTCTACTCACTATCACAAGTGTCTTCCCAAACATTGTAACCACCAAATGTACATATCCCTTCACCATTTTCCACCATACCTAATTACGATTCATTGATTGTTGGATTAAAATACTGGGAGAAAAATAACTGACACTGCTTGACTTAACATTACGTAGCACACAGAGTAACTTGTACTCTACTGGTACTCATACCAGGTACTCTACTAAGTGCATTCACCCAAATTCATTTAATCTTCACAACCCTGTGTGCGATAAGTACTTACTTGATGGCCATTTTATATGTATGGACCTAAGGCTCAGTGAAACGTTAAGTAACTTACCCAAGGAAATACAGTCAGTTTTGAAACGTACAGTCTGGGTTTAACTCTTTCAGTTAGCCACCATGATGCTGTGGGTAGGCATATTTTTCTTTGCTTAAACAGGTTCACTCAAAAACTTTATAGTAAAGAACCACGGTGTGTAGTTGTCATGATCCAGGGACACACTAGTTTTCTGTATTGGGAATGGGGTGGGGCACACATTTAGTGATGTATATTACAGCAACACAATGCAGATGTCAGAAGTTGTGCTGACATGAGACAAGAAGAAATGAATGGTGCCCAACTACTGTTATTGGACATTTTAATCCGAGTCCCAAGAAATGGGTCTCAATCAAAAGCAGGAAACCAGACTTAATTGGACACAACTGGAGGAATCCCCTCAAAGCTGTAGGCTAGGAACTAAAGAACAATTTAGTTCAATAAACAATGTCTGTCTTGAGCATTGCAGCCTATTGAAGAAACACTCATACAAGACTGAAATTACAACAATAACTCCGAACACAGATGAGAACTTTAAGGGGCTGAGAGTCTAAGTTAACAGAAACAGTGTGGGCAGAGACAGTGAGAACTGTGTCACAATGTGAAAACTATAACCATTGCAAGTGAAGCATATGTGTAATAATTGTTGGATAAAGTGCATGCTTCACTGTGCATATTTTCACAAAAATCCAAAACAAGCTGGGCTGGGTAGATCCTACGAAGAGATATACATTAGAAGTGCTTTGAGCTTCTGAGTGGCCATCTAGTATACTCTACTGATCTTACCCCTTCAGAATCAAGCAATAATGAAGTAAAGAAATACGGGAAACATTAGTCCAAAAGACTAATGGATCACATCTATAACGGCCTCCAGCAGACTGAATCCAGTACAAATAGATGGTACTCAGCTATTACCCCGACTCCTCTGACAGCGATCACAACAAAGGGTCCTAGACAGAGCTGGAAAAAAAAAGGTAGGAAAAAAAAGTCTAACTCAAAAAGAAAGACCAGATTTGCTGGGCTGACAGAGATTGAAGAAACCCTGAGATTATGGCCCCTGGACACCCTTTCAGCTCAGTAAAGAAGTCACTCCTGAGGTTCATCTTTCAAAGCCAAAGACTGAACAAGCCCATAAAACAAAATGAGGCTAACAGGACAAGGACTAGAAGACAGGAGGGGGCAGGAAAGCTGGTAACAGGGAACCTACAGTTGCTAAGGGACAGTACTGACCTGCTGTGGGGTTGTTAACCAATGTCATAAAACAACACATGTGCCAAAAAAAAAAAAAATGCTTTCAGTATGTATGTGTGGCTTTTCCGGAGACCAGACGGTTGTACCAGGTTTACGAGTTTTATTTATATGTACACAGCATATAGAATTTACTAGGCACCACACACGCTGTAATGGCTTTACAGTATCTCATTTCAGTATGAATGGTAGGTAGCAAAGAGGGCAGGGTGTGCACAGTGATGTAAGTCCTGGCAAGCTGTGTGGTAGCTATGGTGTGCTGTAGTAATGTTTAAAGAGGTAATGGGTTACCAGCTATGATGGATAGGGAAAGGTCGGCTGTGGTTTGTGTTTAGAGCTACGTTTGCGCAGTGGTCTACAGAGGGGTTTATGTTTAAGGATGGGGGAAGGGTTCTGCTACAATGTATCCAGGATTTGGAGCACTGGAAAAGACTGTGTGATGCACCTCACAGGTATATTTTGTGTGTATGGCGTGTTGTCCTGAATACTGAATATTGGATACTGGAGTTTCACGGGAAGGGTCTGGATCGTGCCCTGGGTAAGCGCACGCTGTGTGGTGGTGTGGACTGCAGGCGCAGTCGGCTGGAGTGTTTCATGTGTGTAGAACTGGGTATGTGCTGAAGGTGATGCATACGAGATGATTCATGCGGTGTGCTGGGTAGGGACGGGAGCTGGAGGGGCTGAAGAGGAGGGGGCTGCGTCGTGATGTGTGTGGGGAACGATGCTGGGAAGAGGGAGGCTCGTGCCCGGTGGCCCGCAAAGATTACTGATGTGGGCCAGAAGCGCTGAATGGGAGAGGGTGGTGTTGAGAGCGGTGGGGTGGGGTGGCTGTGAAGAGGTAAGGGAGTGCGGTAGTCCAGACAAGCTGGAAGGGAGGGGGCTGGGGTGTGCAGCGAGAACCAGGCGGGTGGTGGAGCTGCGTGGGCGGCGGGTCGGCTCCAGTTGCGAGAGTGCGTGCCTGGAGCAGCTGGTCAGCTTCCTCACCCCAGAGCCACAGTGGGCCACTCTCCCTGCCACCGCTTCCCTCCAGCCTCTTCCCTTCGCCCGCGGGCGTGCCCCTCGCGCGGTCTGGCTCGCCTCACCTGGTGAAGGCGAAGTACATGAGGCTGACAATGGTGAAGCTGAGCAGGGTGATGGTGTGCGGCCGGTAGAAAAAGTCGATGGTAATGTCCTCCACTTGCTGCTCGTTGATCATCCGGAAATGCATCTTGTAGTTCACATCATCTTTGCTGAGGGTCCTGCTCCCTACGCAGGACGCCATGGCCCGCCTCCCCGTCCTGCCGCGGTGGTGGCGGTCCCGGCCCGGAGGCTGGGACCTCGGAGATACAGATCCGCTGCGGAAAAGCAGCCGGCGGCTGCGCCGGGTCTGGCGCGGAGCAAATGCTCAGCTAGGAGGGAAGGACGGGCGCGGGAGGGCGGGGCCGCGGCGCCTCCAACGAGGCCTTGGGCGGGGTGCTCCGCCGGATATCTACAAATTGGCGTCACGGAGGAAGCTGCTCTGGGCAACCACGAAGTCTTCCAACTCATAATGGGTGCATTTGAAGAAGAGACGGGAAAAGGAAGGAAATTTGTGGCCCTTAAAGGGCTCGGTGCCCCTCACTGCCGCCCTCGCTCCCCCTGAGCAGGCTTACAGATGGTCTCACCCACTCCGGTCGCAGCCCACGTGGGCGCGGGAGCACGGCGGCGCAGGGACCCAGCCGCGGATCGGCAGGCGTGTGGCGCCTCTAGGGTGGGCGCCGGGCTGGCGGTCCCGGTGGTAGCGACGCGGCGCAGGCCTAGCTACAGGTAAAGAAGGAGCCTCTGGAGCGGCGGGGTGCGCTTGGCGCTGCGTTCCGACCCCTTCGGGCCCTGGACACGTCTGCGTCTAGGCTGCGCGCCTGGACCGCCCTCCAGGCCTGTAGGTCTTCGCGGCTTTTTCGAGGATAATACGAGATGACGAAAACGTAACCATGCTTGTTTATTAGCGAGCTTTGCAGAGGATGCTGAAGAAGCCCAGCATCTAAACTCCGTTCCCGCCCAAGTTCGGTTTCAGGAACTAACACTGACTTGTTCAAGTGAGATTCGGGGAGGGCATGACGTCTTATTTGGGAGGATCTTAATTACAAGCCCCTATTGGAAACTCTATGGGGCAGTTCTAGCTTGTTATATAGGGTCGTATGAGTCGGAATCCACTCGACGGAACTGAGTTTGGTTGGTTTTTGGAGGGACCATTTTGGAAGCCCTGGTATCGTAGTGGGTTAAGTGCTATGCCTGCTAACCCAAATGTCGGCAGTTCAAATCCACCAGGCCCTCCTTGGAAACTGCGGCAGTTCTCAGCCCTAAAGGGTTGCTATGTGTCGGACTATATTCGAAAGCAGTGGGTTTTGGGTTTACACCCCTTTTAACCGACTGATTTCATAGCCTTTGTATTCGTTAGGTCACATCGAGTAGATTTTGGCCCCGGGGCACTACATGAAGTAGAACTGCGAGGTGGGGAGGCTGTAATCCTGGAAGCAGGTTGCCAGGTTTCTCTTCAGCAGAGCTGCTTGGTGGGTTTCAGTCGCCAGCCTTTCTGTTAAGTCTCTGCAGAGGTAGAAATCTTGAGAATTTGGAAAACTATTTCAGTGCCTCTCAGTGAGCACTTGCACTGGGCAGGTAGCTGAGAACTAGAGTATGATACTTTAATGGACTTTTGAATTCTTTAAAGGTTTTTTCTTTAACTTTCCAGCTGACCGAATTATGTTGAAAGACTTATTTTCATCACTTTGTGAGGCTTTGTAAATACCCTTTGCTCGCTTTTGAAATGTGTATAGGTAAGTGGGTTAAAAGTAGTTAGCTAGTGATTCCTTTTCAGTCAACAAGTACTGGAGCGGTTAGAGGCACTGGGTTAGTGAGGCGTACACACTGGGAAGGTGGATTCAGAGATTCAGTCCTACTCTGGTGAATGAACACTTAATCAGTTATTAGGATTTATAACACCCAGTTCTTGTCTGCAGATCACCAACCCCCCATGTTTCTTTCATAGGGAGTGCAGTGGTTAAGTGCTACATCTGCTAACCAGAGCCTCAGCAGCTGGAATCTGCCAGGCGCTCCTTGGAAACTCGGTGGAGCAGTTTTACCCTGGTGTTGCTGGAAACCCCTATGTCATAGTGGTTAAGGGCTGCACCTGTGAACTAAAAGGTCAGCATGCTCCTTGGAAACCTTATGGAGCAGCTGTGCTCTGTCCCACAGGGTCACTATGAGTCAGAATTGACTTGACAGCAGTTGGGCTTTGGGGTTTTATAAACCAGACTGCAATGATGATGTAAAGGAGATGGTACAGTTGGAAACAGTTGGATAGACATTAGTTGTATGCTCAGTGTCATAGTGTATATGGATGGAATTCAAAACTTTATCCCCCTGATGTAGGAAAGGTGTTAATGTGAATCTGGAAAGGCTTCAGAAGCCCTGGTTAGCTCAACGGCTCACTGAAAGGCTGGCAGTTAGAGCCCGCAAGCACTGTGGGAGAAGGATGTGAAAGTCTGCTACCATAAAGATTTCAGCCTTGGCAACTCGAATACCGTTCCGCTCTGTCCTGTAGGGTTACTATGAGTCAGAATCAACTGAGAGCAACAGGTTTGTTTTTAAGTAGGTCAAAGTACTTGGACAGCATAAGAGTCAAAAAACTTACGAGCTGACAGGGAACTTAAAAAATTGTCTTATTGTAAACATAATCTTAAAAAAAAAAAAAAGGTGCAGAAGGTTCTTAAGTCCCCCGTATGGGCTAGGTTTTGTGTCAGATGATCATAAGAAACTTGATTTGCTTAAGGTAGCATGACTAAGGTCTTCCGGCTTCCAGTTCAGTGCCTTCATGCCTTTGCTGGGCAGGCAATGAATGGAGCTTTGAGGGAAAGCTCGCTGGTCAGATTTGGAGACTGCCTTCTTGCCTATTCCACAGGGTTATTCTGAATACCTACTTTCTTTTTAAAATCATTTCAGAATGACAGTCTTCATCAGCAAGCTTCCTTAAACTACAGATCTCAAAATAGGTGGTCAGATTAGTTCAGAGCATAAGCCAGGCTAAATTCCTTTAGATAAGAAAACAAGTTGTAGGATAAAATTAATTAAACAATTCCTTTGTACTTTGTTGTATGATCAATAATGATAGTAGATAATGTGTATTGAGCATTTTGCATCTGCCGGCCTCCATATTGTGTTGTATTTGGATTATTCTATTTAGTGTAAAATAAGTCCAGCTAAATATAAAATTTTTTCATGTTTATAGAGCTTAAAGTAGTGACAGACTTTCCTGATAAACATCCTTAAAACTAGCTACTTTTTCTGTCAAAATATGCATAATTCATTACCAGTTGCTTATGTATTTCTGTCACTTCATTTTCCTTGCTATTTTTGACCTTTTCCGAAGGTTCTTTCTTTTTCTTACAGTGAAACAGAATTTGACAAATCTGGTTTTGTTCACTTCCCTTTTAAGGAACAACTTTGTTTACCAAATAATCAATACTGTGCAGCTCTGAGGATAAAGCAGGAAACAGCCTTCCCTGTTCAATATAGCAGTGATAATATTTTGATGATTCACTTAAGACAGTGGATTTCTTTGTGCATTTATTTTGTGACTAATTTATAGTACATGAAACGCATTCAAATGGTGTTATTTTGATCAGCAACTGTTTCTTAAATGTCCTCCAAACCAAATTTCAAGAACACTAAATTGCATCATCTTAGCCACTGTCGTTGAGTTGATTCTGACTCATACTGTCCCTGGGTTCTTTAAAGGATTACATTAAGGGAAATAATGGGGTTGAGCCGTAATTTGAAGTTTTACAGATTTTTGTTTCAAACGTTTTGTCTTACACTGGTGATTCTGCTTTAGTTTTCCTGTTGTAAAGTGTGTCTTTATTTTTTTCTTGTTCAGAAGTCCGTGTCTTTGGTTTATAAGTGAGGCTGCCTTGTTTTGGGTTTTTTCTATTATTAAGGACCACCTGACTACGATCACTGTGTAAACTTACTCAACCTTTTCATTTAGAAAATAGCAATTTTCCATTTCTGTTTTTGTTTAGTGTACTGTTTTAAACATTTCAGTAAATTAAATCTGTCTTCTTTTAATGGTTACATTTTTCTATTGTAGGCAACTTGATGAGAAATGGCTCTGTCAGCCCAGCGCATACACAGATGGCTCAGTGCAGCTAAGTTGAGTGGCATCATTAATGCTACACAAGTCAGAAAATCTTTTCTGAGACCAAGAAGAACGTTGCTGTGTGGCTTTTCTGTTCAGCCTCAGATGTCCTCTGACAGTTGTTTGCTCCAGTGGGGAATTCAAACTTACAGGACTTCCTCTTTACGGAATATTTCCCGGTCCACCAACCCAAGCAGGCAAGAGAATAATTCTGTCCAAAGCACTCTGCTTCCTTCTGTGAGTGAACAGCTACAGAAGCCACAAACGATACCCAGTGCTGATGATTCTGAGTTGTCTCTAGAAGGTAATTCTGAACTTTCAGGGACGTCTTCTCCTTTTCAGTAATTTGAGCAAAGCTGCCAGTTTGTACATCTTGCTAACGAATCCCAGTCATATTTTCTACCAGGCTAGAAGAAGAACAATGCCCATTCCACTCCTTTACTTATAATTTTACTGAATAAGAAAAACATGTGTGGCCTATTGTGTATATAATGTCCGTTTTCGAAATACTTCATTATTTAGATTCTTTGTTAAAAATTTTTTTTGGGTGGTAATGAGGTTTATTAATGTATAATTACATCTAGTAAAATTCAATGTTTTGCTGTGTTTTCATCTAGAAGTTTTATAGTTTTAGGTTTTACATTAGGTCTAGATTCCATTTTGGCTTAGTAGTATATGTGGTCAAGATGTGGGTCAAAATTTTTTTTTCCTCCCTTTTGGTCTATAGAGAAACCCTAGTGGCATAGTGGCTAAGAGCTGTGGCTGCTAACCAAAAGGTCAGCAGTTCTAATTCACCAGGAGCTCCTCAGAAACCCTGTGGGGCACTTCAGCTCTTTTCTATAGGTTCGCTCTGAATCGGAATTGACTGCAATGGATTTGGTTTTTGTGATTTTTTTGGCTTATCTATATTCAGTTATTTCAGCACCATCAGATCTTAAAACTGTGGATTAATTAAATAAATGTGTGTGTAGGAGTGGAGCTTATCCTGAGAATAAATGTGTGGTTTTGCAATTCCTTTTATTTCAAGCCTGTAAACACCTGTGGGTAGAATCCTAAATGACTGGAGTGTTTAATGATTGGTTTAAAATTGTAAATTAACAATACAGGTTACCAGAAAAATGGTTTCATAGTGATGATCATCAAATAAATAGCTGGAATGTTTAAGGCTTCATGAATTCATTAAAAGCTTAGTTCATGGAAACAAAGCAAGTTTTCATCAACTAATCTGCCTGTATTTACTTCCACAGTTAACTTGACCTTAGGAACCAGGGAGAGCAGACTCTTGATGTCCTACCCCAGGAGTTTGTAATTTCCAGACTGTTACTATTCAGATTGAAGGAACTGTTTTCCCCTTCAGGCCTTTAGAGGAACCTGGCAGAGGACTCCAAGCATGCTTATAACATAGTTATGAAATAACGTGGTCACTTTGAGACCTTTTCACTTTTCCTCACTCCCACTGGTTTTCTACCAGATGACAAGTTATAAGAAGTAAATTAGCAGTTCTGTTTCTGGAGAGGAAAACCTAGTGGCATAGTGGTTATGAGCTACGGCTGCTAATCGAAAAAAGCTCAGAAGTTCAAATACACTAGGTGGCCCTTGCAAACTCTGTGGGGCAGTTCTATGCTGTCCTGTAGTGTACTGAGCCAGAATTGACTGAACCACATTGGATTTTTTTGTAGGTGTTTGGAGAATCAGTTCTTCCCATTGACTGTTCAGTTTTGTTAAAAATTGAACAAAGGGGTACCATTTAATTCAACAAAGTACTAGGATAAAGTGTTAACCATCCTCGCTTATAAGAAGTACTCAGGTTGTACTTTTTCCAAGACAGACTTGTTCATTCTTCTGGCAGTCCATGGTCTGTTCAGCACTTTTCACAAATACTATGTAATTCAAAGGCATCAGTTCTTCTCTAGTCTTCTGTAATCCTTTTACAGCTTTCACATGTGCACAAGGCAATTGAAAACACCATGGCTTAGATCAGGTGCACCTTATGCCTCAAAGTAATGTCTTTGCTTTTTAATACTTTGAAGAGCTCTTTTGCAGTGATCTGTCCAGTGTAGTATGTCATTTGATTTCAAACTAGACTGCTACTTCCATGGCTGTTGATTGTGTATCAAAGCAAAATGAAATCCCTTAGAACTGCAGTCCTTTCTCCATTTATCATGTTGTTGTTCTAGTGGTACAGATTTTTGTTTTCTTTGTGTCGAGGTGTGATCTGTATTGAACACTGTGGTCTTTGATCTTCAAGTCCTCTTCACTTTCAGCACGTGAGGTTGTATGATCTGTATATGATAGTTTGTTAATGAGTCTTCCTCCAATCCTGATGCCATGTCCAGCTTCTTGGATTATGATTTAACCACCGTACAGATTGAGAAAGTATGGTGAAAGGCTGTAAACCTGATGCATGACTTTCTTGATGTAAGGCCATGTAGTATTTTCTTATTCTGTCCGAAGGACTGCCTCTTGATCTCTGTACAGGTTCTGCTTGAGCACAGTTAAGTGTTCTGGAATTCCCATTTTTTGCAATATTGTCCATAAATTATTATGACCTTGATTGCCTTACATTAGTGAATAACTACAGGTGAACAGCTTTCTGGCATTCTCTACTTTTACCCAAGATCCATCTGACATCAGCAGTGATGTCCTTTGTTCCACATCCTCTGAATCCAGCTTGAATTTCTAGAAGTTCTCTATCCATGTAGTGCTGCAGTTGTTTTGAATTATTTTACATGTGATACTGGTGACATTGCTTTATAATTTTTGCATTCTGTTGGATCACCTTTCTTTGGAATGGGCACAAATATAGATCTCTTCCAGTAGCTAGGCCAGTTAACTGTCTTACAAATTTCTTGACGTAGACAAGTGATCACCTCCAGCACTGCATCCATTTGTTGAAACATCTCTATCAGTATTCCATCTGTTCTTGGATTCTTGTTTTTGCCAGTGCCTTTGCTGCACCTTCTTCCTTTATTATTGGTTCTTGATCATATGCTGCCTCCTTAAGTGACTGTATGTCAGCCAATTCTTTGTGGTACAATGTTTTAGTCAGCTAGGGCTGCTCTAACAGAAATACCACAGAGTGGATGGCTTTAACAAAGAAAGATTTATTCTTACACAGTCCGGTAGGTTGCAAGTCCATATTCAGGGTGTCCGCTCCAGGGAAAGACTTTCCCCTTGACGGCTCTGGAGGAAAGTCCGGTATTGCATCAGTCATTGTCCAGGGAGCGTCCTAACGCAAGAACCTCTGGTCTGAACGACGCGTTCTGCTCCTGGTGCTGCTTGCTTGATGGTAGCGAGGTTCTCAAATTGTCCTTGGTTCTTTTTCCTTTTATTCCTTGCAAGCTAAAAGCATTAAGGGTGGGGCAAGCCATACTCCAGGGAAACTTCCCCCATAGCAGGAATTCACAGCCCCACCCTAATCCTTTAACATACAGGTTAGCAAAACCACACAATGGAGGACAGTCCCAAGATACTGGGAACCATATCCCAGCCACGCGGCTGCACACATTTTTGGGGGGACACAATTCAAACCATGACATCCCACCCTTTGACAACCCAAAAATCACATCACAAAACATTTAACACGTTCATCTCACCATAGCAAAATTATGTCCATCCATATAACAGAAGTCTTAAATCAGCTCCAAGTCCAAAATACAAAAACTCTTCTACATCTGTGAAACTTAGAAGGCATTAACAGGCAACAGGCAAGTCAACAGAACACATTACATTAGCCCTCAGAGTTTTGGAAATACTCTTACATTTTCTGAGACATTCTACACAACAGCAATGCTCTCCAGACTCTAGGTATCGGCCACACTCTCAGGTTTCTGAGTGGAGACCTCCAGCCCCGTGCTACAACTTTGCCTTCAAGGCCCACTTGGACAGAAACTCTGTTCCATCGGCTTTAGGAGCACCCTAAGCCCAACTGAGTGGCAATTCCACCTTTACGAACACAGCACGCCATGGTTCCACCCTTTCAAACCCCTGAGGTCATGGCCATACCTCTTGAGACTGAGGCAGCTCAGCTTCTCACGCTATCTGCCTCTTCAGCTTCAGCTTCCTATGGCCGCATGGCCTGGGCCTCAGGCCCACATCTGCCCTGGCGGGCAAGTGTTCCAAAGCTCTGTAGCTCCACTGGTTTAAGTGCCCAGAGGCACCCCACTCTTGCTGGAAAGCGTCCTGCCCAAAGGCACTCAACTCCCTCACTCCGTGGGTCAGCAAGGCCAGCTCACCGATTCAAGTGCCCAGAGGCACCCCGTTCCGCGAGGAAAACTCTGCGCAGGCACTGACCTCTCTCGCTCCACAGGTCGGCTCCAGCGCTGCCTCTGGTTCTGCTGTTGCCGCTGCTGCTACTGCTGCCGGTCCTCTGTTGTTTCTCACCATCTGCGCCTTCTTCGTTCCTTCTGAATCTTCTATCCATTCGCAGTTTCAAAGTGGCTTCCACATTTTAGGTATTTGCTAGAGCAGCACCCCACTCCTGGTACCAATTCTGTTTTAGTCAGCTAGGGCTGCTCTAACAGAAATACCACAGAGTGGATGGCTTTAACAAAGAAAGATTTATTCTTACACAGTCCGGTAGGTTGCAAGTCCATATTCAGGGTGTCCGCTCCAGGGAAAGACTTTCCCCTTGACGGCTCTGGAGGAAAGTCCGGTATTGCATCAGTCATTGTCCAGGGAGCGTCCTAACGCAAGAACCTCTGGTCTGAACGACGCGTTCTGCTCCTGGTGCTGCTTGCTTGATGGTAGCGAGGTTCTCAAATTGTCCTTGGTTCTTTTTCCTTTTATTCCTTGCAAGCTAAAAGCATTAAGGGTGGGGCAAGCCATACTCCAGGGAAACTTCCCCCATAGCAGGAATTCACAGCCCCACCCTAATCCTTTAACATACAGGTTAGCAAAACCACACAATGGAGGACAGTCCCAAGATACTGGGAACCATATCCCAGCCACGCGGCTGCACACATTTTTGGGGGGACACAATTCAAACCATGACATACAATGACTGTATTCCTTCCATCTTTGGATATTTCCTGCATCGTTCAATATTTTTTTCCTCAAATCTTTCATAATTCCAACAGAAGGCTTAAATTTGTCTTGAGTTCTTTCAGCTTGAGAAATCCTGAGCTTCTTCAACCTGTTCTATTTCCTATTTCAAGATCTGGGCATACTTCACTGTAATACTTTACGTTGTTTTCTCAAGGTGCCATTTGCAGTCTTCAGTTTAGCTCCTTCATCATTTCTTTCAATTAATTTAAGATTCTTCTGATATCCGTTTTGGTCTTTATTTCCTGTCTTTTTAATGACCTTTTTCTTTCTTTATTTGTGACGCCCTTGATCTCACTCCATCACTTGTCTGGTCTTCAGTCATTAGTTTACAGTGCATCAGATTTATTCTTAAGATGGGTTCTAAATTCAGGTGGAATCCTTGGTCCTGTTTCACTCTGGTGGACTGACTCTAATTTTCTTCAGCTGTAGCTTGAACTTGTGTACAGTCATTTGATGGTCTGTTCAGCGGTTGGCTCTTGGCCTTGTTCTAGCTGATGCTGAGTTTTTCCATCATTTCTCTCTGCAGATGTAGTTGATGTGATTCCTGTTTTCTATCCAGTGAAGTCTTAACATAGTCACTGTTAATGTTGTTGGAAAAAAGATGCTTGCGATGAAGAAGTTGTTGGTCTTGGAGAATTGTATCATAGGATCTTTGGCAGCATTGCTTTCACCAAGGCCCTATTTTCTAACTCTAGATGTCGTTTTGTTTGCAACTTTCTCATTCAAATCACCAGTAATTATCAATGTATTTTGATTGCATGTTTGATCAAATGCAGGCTGCTAAAGTTGTTGAAAATCTTCAATTTCTTCATCTTTGGCATTAGTGGTTGGTACATAAATTTGAGTATATATGTATCAACTGGTCTTCCTTGTAGGCACATGCATATTATCCTGTCACTGACACCAGCGTACTTCAGGATAGATCTTGAAATGTTCTTTTTGACAATGAATGCAATCCCGTTCCTCTTCAATTTGTCATTTCTGGCACCATAGACCATATGGATGCTTGATTCACAATGTCCAGTACCTACCCATTTCAGCACACTAATGCTCACTGTGTGTTTTGTCAGTTTCTTGTACTATGGTGGCTCGCATGTTGTGGTCATGTTGGAAGCTGTACCACGAGTATTTGAAATGTCACTGGATCACCAGTGGTGTGTAGGTTTCAGTAGAGCTTCCAGACTGAGACAGATGGGACAAAGGACTTGATGGTCTACTGCTGAAAAAAATAGGTCAATGAAAACCTGAATAGCAGCAGAACGTTGCAACAACTAGAGTGCCTATTATAAAAAACAAATAAAGTAACAAGTGTTGGCAAGGACATGGAGATACTGGAGCCATACAAAAAAAGAAGAAGAAAAAAACCACTGCCATCAAGTTGATTCTGACTCATAGTGACCCTATAGGACAGAGTAGAACTACCCCATAGAGTTTCTGAGGGGCACCAGTGGGTTTGAACTGCTGAGGTTTTGGTTGGCAGCCATAACACTTCACCACTACACCACCAGGCTTTGTAAAAATGGGTGGCTGCTGTGGAAACATTGGTAGTTTCTCAAAAAGTTAGATACAGAATTACCACATGATCAACAGCTCCATTCCTAGATACATACTCAATGCCCAAAAGACTTGAAAACAGGGACTCAAACAGATACTTGTACACCAGTGTTCATTGCAGCATTACTCACAGCCAAATAGTAGAAACAACCCAAGTGTCCTTCTGCAGATGAATGGACAAGCAAAATGTATTATATCCCTACAATGTAGTATTACCAACCACATAAAGGAATGAGATACATGCTGTGACATGGGTAAACCTTGAAAACATTATCCTAAATTAAGTAAATGAAACACAAAAGGGCAAATATATAATCTCACGTGAAATATCTAGAATAGGTAAATGCACAGGGATAAATGTTATTAGCTGTTAGCGGTGGACAAGAGGAGTAGGGAATTAGTGCACGAGGGCTACTGAGTGTCTGTTTTGGGTGATGAAAAAGTTTCAGAAGTAGATAGTGGTGATGGTTGCAGGGAGCCCTGGTAGCACACTGGTTGAGAGCTTAACTGTGAACCAAAAGGCTAGCAGCTGAATGTACCAGCCACTCCTTGGAAACCCAGGACGGTTTTCTATCCTATACGGTGGTTGTGAGTCAGAATTGACTCTAGAGCAGCAGGTTTTTGTGGGGTAGGTTGCACATTGTGGAGGATGTACTTAATATCAGTGAATCGTTTGTGTAAAATTGGTTACAGTGACTTTTCATTGTACAGCTAAAAATAACCATTACTGTCAAGTCCATTCCAATTGATAGCAACTCTGTAAAACAGAGCAGAACTGCCCCCTAGAGTTTCCAGGGAGCTGCCAGTGGATTTGAACTGCCAAGCTGTTGGTTAGCAGCCATAACACTCAGCTACTGCACACCCCGGGTTTCCAAAACGAACATTGACCACAATAAAATCTAAAGTGAGGGTATGGAAAAGAGTTCTGTGCCTTAAACCTCACCAACAAGTTTCTTGTCTTTGAAGAACAATGGTTGGTTGCTAAACAGTTTTAACCTTACCCCTGGAAAGCAGAAAATATTTGGACTTCTTAGACATTTAATTCTGAAAGGGTCCCAAGACTTGAGCAGTGTTAAGAAGCAAACTAGGGGAGAGGTCGCCATTGTAGAAATTAAGTGTGCAGATTGCACAGCTAACTTGCTTCTTTTCCTTCTACATGACGGGCTTCAAAGAACTAGAAGATTTGCCTCCCTTGTCTCCCTTGCAGCCCATTTCTGAGGAGGAGGCTATACAGATTATTGCAGACCCACCATTGCCCCCTGTTTCATTCACACTTCGAGACTATGTGGATCATTCTGAGACTCTGCAGAAGTTGGTGCTTCTAGGTAAGTGTAAGCAACCGTCTTCAGTCTGCAGTCTTCATTTCCTTTTTTTTTTTGCCCTGTTTAATATTTTTAATCTCAACGGCACTGGCTGGGCTGGGCTTGTAATAAAAAGTAATAGATACAGGAGAGCAGCACTCAAATAGTAAGACAGGCTTCTAGTGAAAAAATGTCCTTCTCAGGGACCTAGTGACCATGGTTTCAGGGATTCTGTAGGTCAATTTTTATAACAAAGTTTATTAAGAGAGCTCTCTGCATCCCACTTTGGTGAGTGGCATCTGGGGTCTTTAAAGCTGGTAACTGTCTAAGAAGCATGAGTTGGCTTAACTCACCTAGAGCAAAGGAGAATGAAGACTATCAAAGATGTAAGGAAAACATGAGCCCCAGAGACAGATGGGGCTGCATAAACCAGAGACTATACCAGAATGATTCCAAAACAGCTAGATGGTACCTGGCCATTACCAGTGACTGCCCTTACAGGGAACTCAACAGAGAGACCCTAATGGAGTGGGAGAAACGTGAGATGCAGAACTTGGACTGTGGTAGAAACACCAGACTTGATCATCCGACAGACTGGGGTGGTAGGGGTCCCTGGAAGACATGGCCCTTGGACTCGGCCCGCAACTGAAACCATTCCAGAAGCCAACTCTTCAGACAAAGACTGAACTGGTCTGTAAGACATGAAATTACACTGCTGAAGAGTATGCCTCTTGGCTTAAATAGATAACAAGAGATCCACTGGGCAGCTCTTGTCTGGAGGCAAGATGAGAAGAAAGGGGGAGACCGGAGCTGACTGAATGGATGCAGGAAATACAGGGTGGAGAGGAGGAATGTGCTGTCATGGTGTCGGGAGAGCAGCTAGGGTCACATAACAAAGTGTGTATAAGTTTTTATATGTGACACTGACTCCATTGTCACTATCACTTAAAACACAGTAAATCGTTTTTTTAAATAAAATTTTTAAAAATGTCATGCTCTACCCTTCCTGATCTTGCATTCCATTGCCCAGATGTGCTTCCTTAAATTTTATAGCTGTTTTTGTTTGTATTTACCCTCCCCGTTTTCAAGCAGTCATTTATAAATCATTGGTGAGTGATTACATTGTGATTATAAATATTGTTCACTGTTCTACCGAGAAGTACGTTATTGTTTTCCTTGTAGTACAACTTTTCATTTTCCTGGAGTTAGTGATTACTTTGTTTTTCATTTGATTAGATTTCCCATACCTTACAGTAGCTTCTTGTGTGGTTTACCTATAGTTAATCCTATTACATGATCTTTTAGTTCCACTTCCCTGTCATGTACTTCCTGCTTACCTCACTTGCTCCCGGGAGCCCTCTGTTCTCTTGATGGTGATGATTTTGCTCTGAGCCTGCTCTGTAACTATCATAGCCTGTTCAGTGTTACTTTTCACTTGAGTGTGGGTAGCTGAGGGCAGCCAGGGGATGTCACCACGCTCTTGCATGTGATGCCCTGTCAGTCTAGCATGTTTTGTAACCTTCTGGGTCTGTACATCACTTCTGGGTCTGGTACAGCTCTTAAGTGACTTTCCCAGTTAATGAACCTCCTTTCTTTGGGGGGTTGAAGAAGAACAGAAAAAGTAAGGGACTTGGAAGTCTTCAATTCTCCGTGTTAGTGAGACCCAGTCTCCCTGTGTTCAGCCTACACCTCCCTCCTAATCTTTCAGGTATCTGGTAACTCCAGTTTCATAACTTGTTTGAGTTCTAGGGTTATCAGTCAGCTTGCTTCCTGTCAGGATTCTCTTTTGAAGGCATTTCGGTGTCTCTGTTCATCTCTCTTTTAAGGCCCTGACCATTCCATCTGTTTTCATTCCTTGTGATGTAGGGTTTTAGGGAAGGCTTGTTTCATCAGAGATGGAGGTTTTTCATAGTTTCTCATTCCTCATATTTTTGAGGGGGGTACGATTTGTATAAGGAGAGGAAAAAGAGAAAAACCGTTGCCTCTCTGAACACCTGGGTGAGTCTTCCTTGATTCTTGCTGATTTTCCCCCCTCACGTCTAACTGAGCGGCATCACGTCTAACTAACCGTGGCATCTCCTTTTCTCATCTACAGTCACTACCCTACCTTCCGAAAACCAACCCTGTTGCCATCAATGCTTCCGATTCATTGCAGCCCTGTAGGGGAGAGTAGAACTGCCCCGCAGGGTTTCCAAGGAGCGCTGGTAGTTTGGAACTGCCAGCCTTTCGGTTAGCAGCTCAGTGCTTAACCACTGGGCCACGAGAGTTAGGTGCCCCCTTTTCACTGAATCACCGCAGGAGCCTCCTGACTTAGTAGTCTTTCCAACAGCATTGTCCCAGCAGTCTGTCTCACGCTAGTGCTCCTTCGAAAACACAGTGCTAGCTGTGTTAGAGACGTACTGAAACCCCTTCAAAGCCTGCCCGTGGTGTCGAAGCTCTTCATGAATTGACCTTGCTTATCTTTGCAACTTCATTTCTTGCCACTTCCTTCCTTTACTTGGCCAATTCAACAACCAAAGTACCGAAGTGTAACTTCTAAAACATCTTTGATCCCCCAGGGTGCCCCGTCTCTGGGCTCTCATGTCACCCCTTTTTGACTGGGATCCTAGCTGTGTTGGCACTGTTGGTTCTTCACTCATCTGTCCTCGTGCCAGTTACTCAGAAGTGTGGAAATGGCCTTTGTTCTCAGGAAGCTTCAAGTCTTCAGAGCATTTGTAAGGATAAATGGAGTCAAAGATGAAATATAAAACATAGTAAGTCTCCCATGAGAGATACAGGTAAAGTGCTACGTGGGTTCAAAGGAGGGAAAAAGATGACAAGCTGAGAGCAATAGAGTCAGTCAGGGTCCTTCCAAAACAGCTTTCCCAGAAGACTTTGTGGGCAACACAAGATAAACATAAGATGTGGCCCCGACCTTTAAATAATGTATAGTACACTAAGAGCTATGAAATAATATATCTTCACCTGTAGCTGACACTTCAACAGCTCACCTTACAAATAACTGAAATGATGGTACCTTAGAGGGAGCATGATTGCATTGTCAGGCAAGACTTTTCATTACCCAGATGTTCCGATCATTCTCTCTTTGGTTCTGAGATCTGTTTTCTGCCTCTTTCTTCCTGCTCTGTATCCCAGGAGGCTAACACCTATGCACTGGGTCTCCTTTGCCAGCTGGCTTTTGGATTCAGCCCATTGGGAGGCACCTGCAGGAAGAGAGAGAAAGGCAGGCGGGAATATTTTCCTGTTCCCTCCCTCCTTAAGGTCATGTAACAGCCTTATTCCGTGACGACAGCTGTTAATGGGCAGGTGGCTGTTCTGTAATTGCTTCCAGTTTCTCCTGGGCTCTAGTTAACGCTTTTTCTGCCCTTGCCTCTTTAGTCCTGGGGTGCCTTTGTTTGTTTCCTTAACTCTGTTTATGCTCCTCTGTGGAGTCCCTTCATTAAATTTCTTTTCAGTTGAACTTTGTGGGACAGTTTCTTTTGTCTACGAAAACCCTGATGGAGACACTACATATGGTAACTGTAACTGAATACAGTAGTAATCTTAGTAATTGTCACACTGATGAGATAAAGCCCACTTAGGCTGCGATTCCTCGAGAGGTTGGAGGTGTGTATTATTCATTTTCTGTATCCCCAGTGTCTAGCAGAAGAAGTGCTTGGGCCCCCATGGGCATTCCGTGAATGTTTTTTCAAGTTAATGAAATCACTAGTGAGCCAAGTGATTTGTCCTGACAGTGGTGTGCGTTCTGATGAGATTCCACTCCATTGTTGCTATTAAGCAGAAGTTTTTCGGGATTCCTATTTGAACACAGTCAGGGTGTGATTGCTGAGCAAGGCCTTTCAACACACGTAAACTATAATATTTGCTTAAATTTGAAGTCTGAACCTTACATTTTATATATTTTTGAAGTATCTCTTTCCCCATTTATCACAGATCTTTTGCACTGGTTTCTATCATATTTATCTGTCCAATAATTCATTTTTCTGTTATTATGAAAGAGTACATCTAGTTGTTAAAAGCGTATTTACTGTTATAAGAGAAAGACATCTTAGCCTCTCTTTATCCCCAGCTCACTTTGCAAAGGTAACTGCTATTATCAGTTCATTGATTAGCTTTCCAGACCTTTTTCTCTGCAAATATGTATCCTACAGAAAACTATTCATTAAGTTTTGTACTTTTATGTAGTCCAAATTTTATATTTTCCTTTATGCTTACGGTGTCATTTAGGAAAGCCTTTCCCACTTCCAGTATTTTTTTTTCTTCTAGTACTTGGCTTGGCTGCGAGTAGTTTTAAAATAATACACATTTAGGTTCTTAGTCTACCTGAAATTAATTATTTGTATAATATGTAAAAGAGATTTTCCCCCCCAGTGTATAGTCAGTGGTCCCAGTATATTTTAACGAGTGGTCTTTCCTCCTTGATTTATAATTATTGTATACTAAATTTTTAGTTCATTCTGACTCTGTTTATACTTCTTTCAGTGCGTACATATTTAATGTCTTTCTGTTGCTCGCTATCTTATATAAATGCCTGTTTAATATCCAGAAATTGGAATTTGGGATTACATTTAGATGTAATAATTATATTGGATAGAATAATTATCTTAGAATTGATTATAGAAGGCATTTTATTGCTTAAATATAGTTAAGGCTGTAATGTTGTGTCTAGAAATTGGTGTTTTCAAGAATAAAAGGGGGTGCATCATGAGATCTCCACTAAAAGACTTCAACTGATGGTCCAGAGGTTTGGGGGTTCCTCTGAGAGCATGGCCCCCGGCCCTGATGCTGCCCTTTCCCATAAATTATAACAAAAGTCCACTCTTTGGACAGGAATGGATTGGACTTGGCAATGCAGAGTGACCATGTATTGGAAGCACTTTATGGTTCTATACATCTATAGGATATCATCTTGCTGACCTCTGGCTGGTGGAAGGGGAGTGGACGGAGAGGAGGGGAAAGGAGGCTGTTGGGAGGATGAGACATGTATGGAGCAGAGAGGAACAGTGTGCTGTCACTGGACAGGGAGAGCAGTGGAAGCTGCATATAGGTGGGCATGTAAATTTATACATGAATGTACATTTTCACTCAGTTATGTTAAATAAAAATAAAAATAAAAAAAGAAATTGGTGTTTTGGAGACTATTTTTGAAGTGAAGAAATGTATTTAAGAATGTGAAATTTGCATCTCAACTTAAAGTTTTACCTTATCTTCAAAGTTTCTAAATATATATAATAGATCTTTCCTATTTGTGTTTTGTCTGTCCTTTTAATCAGAACAAGAATGAGAAAGTAACATGCTCAATTTTAATGAGAATTTTGAATTATAGGTTACTTTCCTTCCCTACCTACTTAATGCTAACATCTAATTATAGCTTCATGCTGTAATTATGCTTTATAATTATGCTTTAAAATCACAACTGAGTTTCTCCTGCTTCTTACCCTATCCCTTATGCTCCTTGTTTCATGTACTCTGATTCCCTGAGACGATAAGGATAAGTGATAGTTGAAGGTTTATATACACTGTCCTTTCTCTGTACGTGAAGGCTGTATGGATTCATCCACTCACTTAAACATTCAGTGAGATCTTTCATGGTCCTCGCCTCTATGCTAAAGACCTGGAAATTACAATGATAAGAGATAGTTCTTTTTATTGTCTCTTTCGAGGGAACCACAACCTTATTTTTTTTTTTTTTTAAGTAGTGTTGTAAGTAACTAAGGAAACAATGAAAAATACTTATTCATTAGGTTTGTTACCCTGCGGAATTAACCTGTTGAGCAGTTGCTGTGGAGATGCTTAGGGATTCATAAGCATTCTTCAAGTGATATTCAAGAAAACACAGGTACAGGTGATGATCTTAGATTTGTATGACTTAGTAAATTTGTCCTTTAGGGGGAAATTTATCTCCAAGTGCACTGTTTTCATCTATACTTGGCTTTAGAAGAAACAGTCTGTATTCATTTAAATGTGTCTTTATCTCTGCAACCAATTTGATTGAATGGCATTTAGAAGTTCATGTTGATATACCTGGATTCTACTTTGGATAGGTTCTTGATCTACAGCAATAATTTTTTCTGCCTTCATGTGTAAAGTTTAATGACTGAGTTACAGTTATCTTCCAATGGTGTTTATAATTTTTTTATAGGAGTGGATTTGTCCAAGATAGAAAAACATCCAGATGCAGCCAACCTCCTTTTGCGACTGGATTTTGAAAAAGACATTAAGCAACTACTCCTATTTCTTAAAGATTTGGGTATAGAAGATAACCAGCTGGGATCATTCCTCACTAAGAATTATGCTATTTTCTCTGAAGACCTTGAAAATCTTAGAACCAGGTAGGGCCTTTAGAGTGATTCTTATATAACCAAAATATATGGAGGAAGTACATCTGTAAGTTTTTAAGCCTCTGATTAGCAGTTTGAATGCAGTGGCTGCTCCCTGGAAACCCTGTGGGGTCCTTCTAATCTGTCCTGCAGGGTCACTGTGGATCAGAGCTGACTGAATGGCAACAGGTTCTGTTTGGTTTTTTGGTACAAGGATCTCTACTGAGATAATGAATGTGAATGTTATTTCTGTTGCTGTGGACCTTCTTTGATATGAATGAAATATCTAAAACAGTTTAACTCTGTTATCTTTTTTTTTGCTTTCAGCTTACTACTAAGTCACTTAACTGTTTTTCTTCAGAACCTGGAATAAATTGCTTCAAAAATCCATTAATAAATGGGTAAATTATCTCAGGGGGCACAAAAAAATTGTGAAAACCTGAACTTTTGTGTTTAATTCTGGCCAGTTTTTCATGGTAGACACTTGATAGTCTCTTGGCAAATTGTGTAATTTGTTTAATCATTTCCATAAGTTGTCTGTTTCAGTTGTTCCTTTTTTCTTCTTTAAATAGCATGTGTATAAAAATCTTTGGAGTCCTGGGTGGCATAAAGAGTTAAACACTATTAGCTGAAAGGTTGGCAGTTCCAGCCCACCAGAAGGCACCTTGGAAGGGAAGCCTGGTGATCTGCTTCTGAAAGGTTACAGCCGTGAAAACCCTGTGGAGCAGTTCTGCTCTGTACATATGGGGCCACCAGGAGTCAGAATCACCAGCAACTAACAACAGCAGATAGTTCGTATGGATCTATCCAGTCCCTTATTCATAAACATGGAGGTTATTTGCAGACTTTTGCTTTTATAAACAAGGCCATTGTAACTATTGTTGTATATGCATCATTTCACACAGATGGGAGTACATCTGTAGGATGAATTATTCTATAAGTGGGTTTGCTAGGTCATAGGGTATGTACATTTGTCATTTTAATCGATATTGCCAAATTCTCTTTTATATAAGTTTGAATCCACTAGCCGCTCCTTGAAAACCCTGTTGGGTAGTTGTACTCTGTCCTGTAAGGTCACCATGAGTTGGAGTTAAGTGGCTGGCCACAAGTTTTGGTTTGACAGTACAAAAGATCAAGTGCTGAGCAGCTACTGACCATAAGTTCAGACTCACCTAGCAGCTCCAGGGAGGAAAGACCTGGTGATCTATAAAGGTGACAGCTGAGAAAATCCTGTAAGGGAGTTCTCCTCTGTGACATGGAGGCACTATGACCTGCAACTGATTTGATGGTAACAATGAATAATCGTGTGAATATGAAAGATGAATCTTGGGTATGAGCAGTTCTCGGATTATGAGTTAAGCTGTACAATCTGCCTGTAAGTCAGAGTTGTTCAAAAGTTGAAAGAGTTATGTTCATACCTAGTGTTATTCACGTTTGTCTTAATAGATCACGTACCTTTCTATGCATAAAAAGTGTTAAACACTTTTAGATACCCTAAAACATCTTTAACAAAATAATACAGTCATCATCATAGTAGTGTTTGATGCATGTCACAAAGTCATGCGTGTTTGTTCATGTGAGCTGTCATATCAACTTTGAATTTTTAACATAATAGGCTTGATGGAGACCAATTCTTAACTACAGGTTGCACTCAACTTGGTAAGACATTCATAACTTGGGGCTTTAGGTGTGTGGATATGCCTGAATTGGGATCTTGACTTTGTCACTGATTAGCTGGTGGTCTGCCACAAGTGTATTTAATTCTCCAAATCTGTTTCTTCGGATATAATGCATAAAGATTTATTGGCTTTCAGATTTCTTTTTGTTGTTTTTGTTGTTGTTTGGTGAGACCTAAACAAGATACTGTCCTGATAAATATTTAAGAAATTTAATGAAAACTGTAATTTATGTTTATAAATCTAAAATATCAGTAATGTTATTTTTTAGTCATATTTTCAGTATTTTACTACCTTATTTTGGTTTCCAGGAACTTAGGACAATTTCTTAGCTGTTAATAAAATAGATTTTCAAAGTCCATAGTAAAAATTGTTGACTTATTTATGAAAATATATAATAAGTATATTAAAATAAAAAATTCCACTCTCACTTATAACCATGCTTGAGGTGCTTTCATAGTAAAAAGCATTCTGAATATTTCTTAATTTGAATATATTTTTCTTCTTAGCAAAAAAAAAAAAAAATTCTTAGGCTTTTTCTTTTCTTCCAGGTAATAAAATAAGTCAGAGTAAGGGAATCTCCCCATGGGTAGATTTCAGAATTCTTTATTTTCAAAAGATCATTCTAGAGTTGAGTATATGGTTGTCTTCTTTTAACCTTATTTAGGTTGTTACTACAGAACAATTCTTTTTTTTTTTCCTTGGTGTGGTAGCTTTTTTAACTTTGGAAACAGTTTTTGCTTTGCAAAACAGCAGACTTAATAAATGTTAATTATAGATATTTTTTTGTTTCTCTAGGGTGACTTACCTACAGTCAAAAAATTTCAGTAAAGCAGATATTACACAGATGGTCAGAAATGCACCCTTTTTGTTGAGTTTTTCGGTGGAAAGGCTGGACAACAGATTGGGATTTTTCCAAAAAGAACTTGAACTTAGTGTGAAGAAGGTAAAGAAAAAGGGAAAATTTGTATATTTCCATAAATGCTACATTTTAGAAACATTAAAATTCATATTGCTAGCCTCCGTAAATCCTATTAATGCCTGGGGTTTTTGTATCAGAATGAAGTACCCTGCTAGATTAAACCTGCAGCTGCTTCTTTTTATTATACTGCATCAACTTGTTTCTTTAAGTCTTGTTTTCAGTATGCTTTTTCTCAAATAATATTAAGTTCATCAATTTTGGGGTTCCTGGCATTTCTCTGACTGAGCCATATCTTAAGTTTTAGCTTTAAGTAAAATTTCTAGTAATGTTTTCCAAGCTAGATTAATGTGCATGCCTACTAATAACACATTGCTTTGTTCATAACTATAGACTAGAGATCTGGTGGTTCGTCTCCCAAGGCTACTAACTGGAAGTCTGGAGCCAGTGAAAGAAAATATGAAGGTAGGAGAACTTTATCTTAAGCTTCCTCAAAGGCCACTTTATGTGTTTTCCTCTAAAAAGAGTAGATTTTGCTGTTGTCATATTAAAGAAAACTAGATTTTAAAATAAATGGTTTCTAAAAAGATAGAACCAAAAAAAAAAAAAACACAAACCCTTTGCCATCAAGACAATTTCAACTCATAGCAACCCTGTAGGACAGAGTAGAACTGCCCTGTAGAGTTTCCAAGGAGCAGCTGGTGGATTCAAGCTGTCCTCATTTTGGTTAGCAGCTAAGTTCTTTAACCACTGTGCAAAAGACAGAAGTTGGAGATAATAAATATGTAACAGGCCATTTGTTTCATTTAATGATATTTTTACATGTTGACCAGGTGTCAGTGAGTAAATGACCTATAGACATTGATGCCGGTAACCCTGAAGTAGTAAAGGAGATACATGGGTGGTTCCTGGAAGCCACTTACGTTGCCCAGTGTGGAAGTCTGCATGACCTAGGTGGGAGTTAAGTTGTTTTTGAGTCTAGATCCAAAAGACTGCTTAGGCACTCTTCAGTAAGGAAAGTATGACCACCACATTGCTCTCCTTAGCACACTGTGCAATTGCCAACCCAAGCTCTGTAAGAAAACGTATCAGCCACTCTTGGTTGCCCTTCGTCCAAGAGAATACATGAAGCCGGAGGCAGCTGACTAGTTAGTATACAAAGCTGTAATAATAATTGAATTTACTATATAAGGCATGTTTGCTGAAGTGTTTCAAGTGTTTCTTATTCAGTTGCTGAAGAAATTTTTATTGAGCCAGGCAGAAGCCTGCATCATCCTGGAGCTTGCAGTGTAGTTGGAGGATAAAGTGCTAATGAAGAGAGCAGTGGATTGGTGGGCAAGTGTAGGATACTGTGGACCTAACCCACACCTAAGTGTTTGATTTTATCTCTGCATCGAATTTTGACATGTAGTTTTTCAGATAGCTTATGGGAGCAGAGGCACAAACGACAGTAGGAAGAGTTCACTGCTGATCCATTTGGTGTAGGACCCACGCAGATAGCTTAACAAGCCTTACCATGCTCATCACTGTTCTCTTATAATCGTCATAGTTTAGTTATTATCTTCGTGGTGACCAGGCTTGTGAGTCACTCATCCTCAGGAGAGAACTTCAGAATCTCCTTCCCCTAGAAACCAGAGGCCTAATCCTTTGAGGGCATTGGCCTAACTATCTCCCAGATTGGGAAACTTTTTCAACATGAATAAATCAGTTTGTCCTCTGGCCTAGTACCAAAATGACTGTTGCTATTCATGGTTCATAAGCAGATCTACCTACTGTTTTTTTTTTTTTTGGAGGTCTATCGCCTTGAATTTGGTTTTAAACATAACGAAATTCAACATATGGTCACCAGAATCCCAAAGATGTTAACTGCCAATAAACGGAAACTCACCGAGATGTTTGACTACGTGCACAACGTGATGAACATCCCCCACCACCTCATTGTTAGGTTCCCGCAGGTAATGCAGCTCACAGCTCTCAGCGTAGGAACTGCCCCTGCTCTTGACCCAAGCTGCTCTTCAGCGGCATAGTGTGATGCATCCATGTATGACAAGTTCAGCACTTCCAGGACACATATGTACATCTGCTGCAGAGAAATCGGTGGCGGCGGTTTACCTGTCATTCCTATGGATGGTTCCTAGTTCTGTCTGTTGGGATCAGGCAGAACAAATCGAATGTATTCTCTCTTGTGTTTTCTCCAGTTAAATTTGATCATGTCCCTTAAAGCTCCTTTCAGTGGTACATGTGCTTTGTATCCACAGTCAGTATGAAGTAACATATTACAGTGATGTCCCACCAAATCATACATTGTGTGTTACTCCTGTCAAAGCCATAGCTGTATTCTCTGAGCTGATCAGACTTTTCCTATTCCTTACCTAGTGAGTTTCATTTCATTATCTGCTTGTTCACAGAACGTTTGAAAGCAGAAACCTTAACTGATTTAATCACTGCTGACTTGCCAGTGCGTGGAACTACACCTGTCACTCAGCAGGCACTAATAAATGGATACTGAACAAATGATTGATTGAATTTCATGAAAGTAATCTTTTGTGTTTCCTTGTCTCCATGTAAATAGGCCCTCTGTAAATAGTCACTGGAATGTCATTCAAGTGATCCCTTTACTCTCTTTGCTAGGTGTGTACCTATATTTGGTGGAAAGATGGGCCAGAAAGTACAGCTTTCAGAACTAGACTACATTCGGTCCATTTCCTTCACAGAGCTGTTCGTCTGTACTTCCCTGCGAATGGGCCCTTGCATAGAATCCTGTTCTACCAAATGCAAACATATTTGTCATAACAGTATAAGAAGCTTACAATCATGCAAATTAATGTCTTCTCAAGATTTAGTTTATGGAGCAGTTCTAAAGTACTGGTAATTAACTGTCAGTTAAGTAGTGTCAGTTTGGTTTTCCGTGTCCTGGTAGATGTGCAGTGACAGGAGATCATTTAAGAATATCTGGTCTTGTCCCCTCAAAACCTTAGTGGTCCAATTAGTCATTTACTATATATAATTCAGCACTGAACCTGTGCCAGACACTGTGTAGGCCCAAAGGGTGCAAACATCAGACACAGCCACTTTCTTGTGGGGCTTGCAATCTAGTATGGAAGATAGGCTTTTATGAATGTAATTTCTTTACCATATAGGAAAAAGTGTTAACTAAAAGTCTGACAGCTACTTGTTCATTTCAGAAGTAAGAAAATCATAGAAATAGTAACACATATGAGTCCTTACTGTGTGCCAACCCTATCTTTACTGCTGGGCATGTATTAATTTATTGTCTCAACAGCTGTGAAAGCTGGAACTTGCCCAGACTGCCTTGTTTGTCTGGATCTCACAAGTTTTCCACCTTTAAAGTGTGCAGTCTTAGCACTTTTCTATTTTATTAGTGGGAAATTTGAGTTTTCTTTCTCTGATAGGTTTCTGCCTTACACAGGTTCTGGCCTTCACAGGTTTTGCTTTATTATTATCCCTGTTTTACAAAGGAAAATACTAAGCATAAAATGATTAATTTGTCCAGGATTATCCAGAGCCAAGATTGAAAGTCTGGCAGTCAACTTTAAAAGCCCATGCTGTTAACTACTAGAAAATCCTTCCAGTGTAAGAAGTGATATTTGAATTGTTATGAGAAGAAGAAGTAGAATCTGAAACACAGAGAGAAACTTTCTAAGGGGAGGAAATTAGAAGCTAGTCAGATGTGTTAAAATAACGTGTTGAAAAACACAGATTTTTAGGCACCCCAAGCCAGCTTCTGGGAAGCCTAGTCCTAGAATTATAGCTTCCAAACTGGGATTCTCACCCTGCTAGAAATCTGGGTTATAGTGTTGAAAAACAAAACAGAAAAATAACACGATCTTTAATTGAAAAAATATATTAACTGACAATAGGGCTTTAAGGAAACTGAATTTTTCTTTTTGGCTAGTGTTTAAAAACAGGAATTAAGAGATAACAAGAGGAAGCTTTATAGATTATGAAATCTTAACAGATTTTTTTGATACCATAAACCTTGATCTCTAACAGAGGTTCTTGAACTTGGCAGGCATCCGAATCATCTGGATGCCTTGGTTTCTGGGCCCTGCTTTCCAAGTTTTAAATTCAGTGGGTCTGGGCTGGTCCCTGAGAATTTGCTTTTCTGAAAGGATCTCCCTGGTTTCTCTGGAGTAGTCCCTGTTCTTTGTCAGCAATGTAGCCCTTAATTATCATGTAATTGTTCTATTCTGTGTCCCTTTTTAATCATCATTTCTTAGCAGAAACAATAGAAATTAAACCCTGTGTCACTTCATCTTCTCAGTGAGCATGTGGTCAATACTTTATAAATTTGTTAACCTATTACAATTTTTAAGTGAACTTTTGTTAATATTTCATCTTGCAGTGCACAGTGTCTTTTAAGAAAAGCTTTTTTTTTTTTCTTTTCTAGGTATTTAATACAAAGTTGTTTAGAGTCAAAGAAAGACATTCATTCCTTACCTACTTAGGAAGAGCGCAGTATGATCCATCAAAACCGAACTATATCTCTTTGGACAAATTAGTATCTATTCCTGATGAAATATTTTGTGAAGAGATTGCCAAAGCCTCATTAGAAGACTTTCAGAAATTCTTAAAGACGCTTTAGTTTTTGCTACATGTTAAAGTATAATGTAAAGTGAACATGTATATAAACAAATGACTATTTAAAATAAATGCCTCAAGTCTCCATTGATTTTGAAAGCAATTTCTTGACCTTATCCGTTGGGTATACTTTGGGTAGATGTTTATACAGGCTCATTATAACTTAATTCTTCAGCTCAGCCATTGCCTTCCCTCTCAGAAAAGGGAGAACTAAAAACAATAGCAAGCTTAGAGAAGCAAGAGAGTTAGCTTACCACTGATTTTTCTGTCTCCCTGATTAAAGTTCTGATGAAGATGAGACCAATGGAGAACTTTCCCATCTTTACATTCACAAGTCTTCTATGGTGCTTTCATCACAAAAGGGTTTTATTTTCTTGGAATTGTTACGAATTTCTGGGAAATCCTGTGTACTCTTCTGATATCTGCTGCTCATTTAAATAATCCTACAAAATTCATTCCACTTTATTTTATCTGCACTGTTAACTCATCTACCTGAGCATAGTCACAGCTGCCCACAGTTGGCTGCTGAAGAACTGGAAAGGAAAAAGGCTAGGGAAGAAAGTCAAGTCTGTAGGTAATTAGAGGGCGAAGAGGCATGATAAAAATGCTGTAACAAATGAAATTATTACCAGTATACAGGGTTTACAGCATGAATATATACTTTTTCCCATTTTCCAAATAATAGAAGATACGTGATTTAACCTCTAAAACTTAAAAGAGTTTTTATTTTAAAATGATGTTAGTTACTTACTTTGGGATCACCAAATTGGGTAGACTGTTAACACAAGTGGCCCCAAATGAACCACACCTGGTATTTGTACCTTTGTGTAGTGCCATCCTACACTGATTCTGAGCCAATATGATTTGGCCCATTGGACACTGTGAAGCAAAAGTTTGAAAAGCAGTTGCACATAGGTGCTTGTTCTGTTTGAACATTTTGCTCTTGTGACTCTGAGTTACTATGTAGACATCTAAATAGCCTATTGGAGAAACAGTGGCAAGAGATGCCTGGCCCAACTCCAGCTATTCTTCCGCACCAACTGAGCAACAGACATTCGCGTGAAGAAGCCATTCAACACTCAAGCCCAGCAGATACCACATGGAGCAGAAGAACCACCTGAGTTCAGTCAACCCATGGAAACTACGAGAAATAATAAAGTATTCTAAACCATTAACTTTGTGATAGGGTTTTGTGGTGTGCTGGATAGCCTGCAACTAATGAGAAAATGAACATGTAAATTGTTCAGAGCCAAACAGAGTGGCCCTCCTATTACATATTTTATTCATTCACTCAGTGGACAATTCAGTTCCCAGAATACAGGGATGAATATGGCAAAGATGCATCCCTTCATGAGTTCTGTAATGGATGATGTTAGTGAACAGAAGATACAACAAAGATGAACACACAGTTGGGAGATCAAGCATGAAACCATACTGTCTGGTCCTTCAGTGCCTTTATTAATAACCCACTCATCAGAATAGGCCATGTATGTTGCTGTAGTGAACAACCCTAAAATTTCAAGTGACTTAAACTATCTCATTTCAGATGTACATTTGGGGACCATGAGGGCTCCACAGCATCTAGTAATGCATGTTGATGGAGCCTTCACCCTCTCGAGTGTCGCCTGTCCATGGCAGAGCAAATGGATAGAGAATTGCTCTTAATAACTTCTCACATTCTCACATGGCCACATCTAATTTTAGCAGAGAAGTATAGTCCTACCATGCACTGGAGGGAGGAAAACCAAAAGTGTTTTTTGAATGAACAAGAAACATTCAGGCTCTCTAGGCTTAATGCATAGGAGCTGGATTTTGTGATGATAGTTTTGGACATCTGATCCCCTAATACGGGGCTTCAGTTGGCGTCTTCTAAATCGGCAGCTAGAAAGCTTGACTTTAAGGGTGAGGAGGAAGGGAAAATTTATGAATTACCTGCACATAAGGTGATACACCAATGTGCAAATGTGTATCTCCACACCTTTTACATTTCACCCTAGCTAGTGTAGACTGGGAAACTGGTGGCACAGTAGTTAGGAGCTACAGCTCATAACTGAAAGGCTGACAGTTTGGATCTACCAAGCACTCCCTGGAAACTGTCTAGGGCAGTTCTGTTTTGTCCCATAGGCTCACCGTGAGTTGGAATCAACTCCACTGCAACTAGGGTTCGGGTTTTGTTTGTTTGTCTAATGTTTTAGTCATCTGCTACTGCTCTAACAGAAACCACAAAGTGGATGGCTTTAAAAAGGGAAGTGTTTATTCTCACACAGTCCAGTAGACTACAAGTCCAAATTCAGTGTGTCTGCTCCAGGGGAAGGCTTTCCCTCTGTCAGCTCTGGAGGAAAGTCCTTGTGTTGCATCAGTCTTTGGTCAGGGAGCATCTTGGCACGGGAATCTCAGGTTTGAAGCACACACTGTACTCCTGGTGCTGGTTTATTGATCATATGAGGTCCCCAACTCTCTGCTTGCCTCCCTTTTATCCATTGTAGGATACAAGGATAAAAGGTGGTGCCAGCCACACTCTAGGCAATCTCCCTTTACAGTGGAGCCTGGAGATTACCTTAGGAAGGGATTTACCGTCCCACTCTAATCCTCTCTAACATAATCCACTCTGTTAACCAGAAGCAGGGATTAGGATTTAGAGCATCAGAAAATCACAAAATGGAGGGCAATCACAGAATACAGGGGATGCTGGCCCAGCCAAATTACTACACATACTTTTGGGAGAACACAATTCAATCCATGACACTTAGTTTAGGCTATGGTAGCCTGGAGCCCTGCTGGTGTAGTGGTTAAGAGCTCAGCTGCACTCACCAGTTGCTGCTTGGAAACCCGGTAAGGCAGTTCTGCTTTGTCCTATGGGGTCACTATGGGTCAGAATCAACTCGGTAGCAACAGTTTGGGGTTTCTTTTCTTTTTGGTTTGGTGTAGGCTGGGAACAGCCATCCATCAGTTTTTAGTTTTGCATGCTCCATGCAGTGCGGAAAATGATCCACTGTTAACGGCAAGTTTAGCTGTTAGAAACCACCAAGGGGCCTGAGTGAGAAAGACATGGCAGTCTGCTTCCCTAAAGATTTACAGCCTCGGGAACCCTATGTGGAGTCACAATCCACTAGACGACAGTGGGTTTTGGTTTGGATCATACAGGATAGTGATACCGGAAGTTGTGGGGGCACAGAGATGGAAGAAGAAAAGCGTAGACAGAAATACAATTTTGGAATTAGAACAGGACTGAGGCTATTAATTCAGGGTTCCTATGAGTCAGAATCAACCACTAAATCTAACCCTTTGACTTTATAAGGATATGGAATTCTTTACCATCCTAGATGTCAACTTGAGGCTGAAGGAAAAAAAGGGAATGAATGACTGATGAGTCGTGCAAGAGCCACTGGTATAAGCAGCAATAACTGATTTGCGTTTATCATTCACACCAATTCCGCAGCTGTTTTCTGTTCCTAGATTGTCATGTCTCAGACTTAACATGTTAGGGCTGAGGCCACTATGTACTTTATTGTTTTAAAAGTGTACACAAATTCTGCATTAGGACAGTCAGTTAAGTTTACAAACTCATCCCAGAAAAAGTGCTACATATCTCACCGCTCAGTATCACTATGGTCACTCCCCTTGGGAAGCTATGCATCAACGCCAGTGCCTAGCACACTCTTCAAAACACTTTTAGAAGTCTTTCACCATCAAAGCTGTCATCATATTACCCTTGATTTCCTGAACGTCATCAAAGTGTCTTCCTTTACTTTTGGTAAAGAAATAAGTCATTGTGGGCCAGCTCAGGTGAGTAGTGAAGGTGTTCCAGTAGTTGTTTGTTTACTGGCTAAAAACGCCTTTGCAGGGAACTGTACAATTAAGTTTGCGAACCTGCCACCATGTGCAATGGCCACTCCAGAAAGTTCCAAAACTGCTCTGAAGGGTGGACTAGGAGGTGGCATCAGTGCATTGCTTCTCACGGGAAGCACTTGAAAGGTGACCGTAGTGACATTCTGCAATGAGGTATGTAACACTTAAAACAATTAAGTTTGCGGACTTGTCAAACCTCGTATATCATTAATATTCTTACACTTTTCTTCTGACTTAATAGTCCACCGAAGTAGCTTGATGTAGTTCTTCAGCTGGAGACACCAGAGGTGGAGTGTCTTTCCTGGGTTAAAAGTACAGCACAAAGTCCTAGAATCAAGCAACAGTAAATCAGAATCGGGGTTCTCCTATTTCCTGTATGCCTTTGGACAAACTAGTCAATCCTTCTCAGTTTCAGGACCGTCTTCTCCACAATGGGGATGAACACAGGACTTCAGTCAATTCTGCTAGGAAATAAAACAAGGCAATGTCTGCAAAAAGGCTCAACGTGTTGCTCGGCACAAAAGTTTCAATTAATCCTGCCCAAGTCCTCATAACAACAAGAACAAAAAAAAGCTACTGCCATCCAGTCGATTCGGACTCATAGCGAGTTTATAGGACTGAGTAGAACTGTCCCAGTTTCCAAGGAGAGCCTGGCCGACTCGAACTGCTGACCTTTTGGTTAGGGGATGTAGCACTTTATTTACCCCTATACCACCAGGGTTTCCATAGCTAGTAAGTAACGAAAACGTGGGCCAAAGCCCAGGTCTTCTAATTCTTTGCCTAGTCAGCGTGTCACCACTTCACAAGTAATGCTTCTGGGGAGCACTGAGAAAAAAACAGCCACCAACTCCGAGAGCGTGACCCCGCTACACAACCACACCAGGTAGGTACCTGACGTCAGCCGCCAGAACTGCGCTTGCGCGGGCGTCCGCAGGCAGTGGCCTCTTACGCTTGCAGCTGCGGCGTTCTGCGCCTGCGCAGTGGGTGCAGCGCGTCCTCTAGGACTTACCCAATAGGCAACGCTTCGCTCTCGGGTCAAAATGGCTGGCAGGTCTTCGGGTAAGTAGTTGGGGCCCTTCCTGGTGGGCATCGCTGCGCTGTGTTTTATGCCCGCCGCAGCCGTCATCCTCTGGTCACTCTATGTTTTCTGCATAAAAGGGGGTAGGGGCTCCAGCCCAGCCAGAGGACGTGTTTCCCGCACCCTTTTGCTGTCCCTAGGCCTGGCTTGCGTGGAGGGTTGGATGCCGACCTGCTGTTTACGAAGGTGCCCCCTGTGTCTCTGACAGCCCGGCGTGGCGGCTGTCTGTGCTCCGCAGTCCTTCTCCTCGGCCTTGGAAGAGTGTGCAGCCCGAAAGCCTCAAAGCGTTCGAGGACACTAGTGGGCGACTTTTAACCAAAACGTACGGAGTGCTTACAGTGAAGCACTTTCATAGGCATTAGCTTATTAAACTCACTTAGCAGTGCCGCAAAACCAAAACCAAAGCCACTAGTGTGGAGTCGGTTCCAGCTCATAGCGACCCTATAGGACAGTTTCCCAAAGTGTAAATGTTTTACGACTGCCACATCTTTATCCTGTGGAGAGGCTGGCGAGTTCTGACGCCTGACGTTTGGACTAGCTGCCCAGTGCTTCGAAGTGAGATGGTAGAATCCTTTATTCGCTGACAGGTAACTGAAGCAAAGTGACCGTAGAAAATACGACTAGAACCTTGATTCTTTTGCATCCCGCTTCTCAAACTGGAAATTAGGAGCAGTGGGGCAAGAGTTAAAGAGCCTTGGTGGTGGAGTGCTTAAGCGCTCTGCCGCTGACGGAAAGGTCAGCGACTGGAATCCACCTGTGGCGCCAGGGGAGAAAGATGTGGCAGTCACCTTCCGTAAAGATTTACAGCCTAGAAAACCCTACGGGGCAGTTCTGCTCTGTCCTGTAGGGTCCCTGTGAGTTGGAATCGACTTGATAGCAGTGGTTTGGGTTTTGAGCAAGGTTATAGCACAACTTCCAGTTAAACTTAACTGGAATGTCACATCTGCAGATTTGGGAATAGAATGAAGAAATAGCGCGAATATAAAATAGAATGTGGATATCAAGAAAACTTTTTATTTTCCAGTCTCTGTCCTCTAGCGGTTTAAAAATTGGAGTCGCTTTTTTTAAAAAAAAAAAAAAAAAAAAAGCAACCCTTTCCCCTCCCTCATTGGGAAGCTATTAGGAAATACCAGGTTGCTAGAAGAATTAGTTGAATTAAATGACACAGAGCTTTTTGGGTGTGGAAGAGACATTTAAGAATTTGTTGTTTAATTTGAGAGTGTTGAAGGAATGTTTTTTAAGGCACTTGGCTTCTCTGCTCTGTTTGGAAACTAGGTATACCTGAGCTCAGCCCTATGGCTGTGTATCTCTTGACCTAGAGTAGGATAGCTTCTGTAAGTCTCCTTCCTTACCTGCAACCCCAAAATGCTGTAAATAAACTGAGCGAAGTTGGAAATCCTGATGGCTGTAGTGGTTAAGTGCTACAGCTGCTAACCAAAAAGTTGACCGTTCGAATCTGTCAGGTGCTCTGAAACCCTGTGCTACCCACAGGGTCAATATGAGTCGAAATTGAGTTGATGATATGTGTTTAGTGGTTTTTTTTTTAATGTGGTAAAACACATACAATCACAGAAAAAGTGATCAGTGAATATTATCCACATCATCACTGGTAAATACAGGCAGTCCTCAGTTACAAAAGTCTGTCTTTAAGTCACATTTATAGGTAAGTGGGAACAGTTGCATATGGTTCTTATTTAGCATCAGTCAGATTTTTTCCAGTATGTATTTAGCAATCTATGCGTAAAAACCACTTAAAATTTCCAAACCGTGTAGTGTTCTCATTAGCATCACAGACTGGTACAGCATGGAGTCATTGTTACAGACCATTGTATATAACCCAGTTTCTGTTCTTTACAGCAGTCTGTTCATAAGTACAAGTTGTGTATAAGTCTAACATTCATAACCCGAGGGACTACCTATGTATTTAATTTAGAAAGCAAAAAGGATTCTTAACATCAAATTCATATAATAAAATTATAAAATACTTATGCAATTCAAATGGTGAAGATGGCACCATAAATTTTTGTTTCCTACGTAAGCGTGGGTTAAGTTAGGCAGTGATAGTAAATCTCAGCCTTCTCCAGTATTGGGGTAAATTCTGAATACATGGTGGCGGTGGTTCTTTGCTGTTGAGTTGCTTCTGACTCATGGTGACCCTGTGTGCAACAGAGCAGAACACTGCCAGGTGCTGTGCCGTTCTCACAGCTGTCATGTCTGAGCATTGTTGGGGCCACTGTCAGCCCATCTCACAGAAGGTCTTCCTCTGTCTGTGTGGCACATGCGGACAGACTGTGCCTCAAACTTCCAGGACGCCATAAGATGGCTAGAAATGAGACATCTACACCCGTTGATGTAATCCATTCGGTAGGTGCTAGTTGCTCTTAGCCCCACTGGATTACTCCTTTAGGCTCATCCCTGTTCCCTAACTATCCATCCTGTGGTGGGAAGTTTGCTATCGGGGAGGAGGAAAGTAACTTATGTCACTAGCTCTTGTCAGTGTTTAAATGACTGAAAACTCAAACGCTTTGCCATCAGGTCCATCCCAACCCATAGTGACCCTATAGGGCAGAGTAGAACTGCCCTGTAGAGTTTCCAGGGAGTGGCTGATGAATTCAAACTGCCAACCCTTTGGTTAGCAGCCAAGCTCTTAACCACAGTGAATGAGTAAACAAACCAAACAAAAAAACCTGCCTTCGAGTCAGTTCTCACTCATAGTGACCTTCTAGAAATGCACAGGTATTTTTAAAGAGTGTGTCCAAGTAAAATAAAGGTAAAGCAGAATAAAAATGTCAGAGGACAGGGGTCATTTGGGCCTGCCAGCCTTTCTTAACAATCTCACCCTCTTTACATACAGCTCAACCCCCTGGAAAAGTACAGATTACAGTTATTTCCTGTAGTCTGTTTCTGAAGCAACAAGTGATCATTTTTCTAGGGGGGAGGAGGAAATCCACCTTCAGTTTATAGGTGATGTTTCAGTAGAGATACTCCATGTATACACCGGTGGGTGACCATGTGAGAATGGCAGCATCAGCTAATTAGGTGCAACAGCATATGTAGTACATACTGCGGCCAATAAGATGTACCCCCCCCAAAAAAAACCCAAACCCAGGTGGTTGTAGGTGCAACTTGTCATAACTAGCACATGGGAAGTCAGGAACTACCTGCTATGTGTAAACTTACTAAAGGCAACCACTTTCTGTGTTTGAATTCTCTGAAGTGTATGGTTGCTTGCCTGTCAGAGTGTTCGTAGAGTATAAGTGAATTGTAACATCTGACTGTGTGACAATGTCAGTTGCAGCATCAGGCCGGTGGCTGACTGGTATTCGAAAATGGTATTATAATGCAGCTGGGTTCAACAAACTTGGTGAGTGTCTGTCTATGCTTCTTTCTTCTGTATCCTTTTTTCTTTTCTGAAAATGAACCTTCTATAAGAGTCGTTATGGTTCTAAAATATAATTCTTTGTGTACATCCAAAGATTTTTAAATTAGGTCACAGGTTTTGTTTTTTGGTTGTTGCTGTTGTTGAATCCATCATCTTGGTGACTGAGGTAGAAATGATTTATGTTCTTGAAATAGGGTATTCAGACATTTTCTGTACATTTCCCCCATCCGTCTCCTCCACTTAACAGTTTAAATGTTAAGTTATATGAACATTTGAAAGTAGAGATTTTTCAGATACTAAAATTATCAGACATCTTCATGATTATCTGACTCCTGAATTCCTTCAGAATGTTATAATTTGCTATGAGCGTCGTCTTGTGCTATTGAAGCTTAATGGGCGCTCCAGTAAATGTTACTGACTTCTTGGTATGCTACCACTGTAGGGTTCTTTCATCTCAGATTTAAAATATGAGAAAAATGAGGTAGATATTTTAAATATTTTTAAAATTGGTTAGATAAAATGTGAATGTTGTTACAGTGTATTTTAGAAGGCTCACATGTTGTGTAAGAAATAATCCATTATTATGTCTTGTGTTCATTGCTAGATTCCATTATACTTAGTAATATAAACTCTGGATATTTTACCCAAGTCCTACATTATAGATAGTATATTTTACATATTAAAAAGAAATTCTGATTTTAGAGGTGAATGTTCAGTCTAACTCTTGTTTTCTGTCCTAGGGCTGATGCGAGATGATACAATATATGAGGATGAAGATGTGAAAGAAGCCATAAGAAGACTTCCTGAGAACCTGTATAATGACAGGATGTTTCGCATTAAGAGAGCACTAGACCTGTCCATGAGGCATCAGATCTTGCCTAAAGAGCAGTGGGTGAAATATGAGGAGGTAAAGCCCGCTTTTATGTATCTGACAACACTGCCGAGTAAGGATTGTTTAATCATAACAGTAGAAACACATTTATTTGTGTAGTGCTTTAGAGTTCACAGAGTTCTGTCAGATAGTATCTTTACAGCAGACAGCCCAGAAAGGTTAACAGAACAAGTATCGGCCCCATTTCAGAGATGAACAAATTGAGGTGAAGTGACTCTTCCACAATACTATTCAAGTTTCTAAAATAGGAAGTTGAGATAGAGTCAGGTCTTCTGCCTCCCAGGCTTGCTTTTTCCCTCTCTACAGTCCGCCTCCTTAGATTAAGTTGTTCATGTGATGAGCCCATTGAGCGGCCCTCTCACGTCACCCTTTGAGTTGTGTAAACTAGATCAAAGCCTGTAAATGCACAGTTCTTCTTTTCTGTGACATACTTCTCTCTCATAACTTAACCAAAGAAACTTATTACAGCATCTTTTATGGATTTTTACATTTTCAGAAACCAGACCATCCTAAGGTTGGGTGAGCATATGTTTTCTTAAACTGGAAATGAAAAGCAGTTAATTTTTATGGGCTTCTTTTATTATTTAAGATTTGTGATTGTGGCATGTAATACTATTATTTGTCCTTCAGGATAAATTCTACCTTGAACCATATCTGAAAGAAGTTATTCGGGAAAGAAAAGAAAGAGAAGAGTGGGCAAAGAAGTAATCATGTAATTGAAATCTGTGGGCGCAGCTGTCCTCAGAGTATTTTTATGAAGTTGGTTAAACCTGAAATGTAATTTAAGAACTCTTTGGCCTGCACTTGTATTGCTTTAAATAAATATCTGTTATAATATTTGTTGGACTGTTTGAATTCTAAGCCTTATAAAAGTCTTGACTACTGACTTCATTCACTTTCTAACACTGACTTAGAGTCAGTATTTGACTGCTTTCTGAGGCCTTGGTATCCTGAATGTCATCAGAATGTCTTCCTGTCAGTATTTATTTAATCTTGGGGTAAAGTAAAAAGGAAGACATTTTGATGACATTCAGGATACCAAGGGTAATATGAAGACAGCTCTGATGGCTATTCCAAGAAAAGAGTTTCAAAATTGCTTTGAAGGGTAGACTAGGTATTAGCATAGGTGCATAGCCTCCCAAGGAGAATCCTTCAGAGGTGAGGTGATAGTAATGAGGTATGGAACACTTTTTCTAAGATGTGTTTGCAAAAATTGTCAGTCATCCTAAGTGAGCCCTCTTCAACCACTGGTCTCTAAACATTGATGTTGCACTGTATGGTTTACAAAAAATTGCAACCCTAATAGGGAATGTGGGCATATAAAAGTTAAGTATATATACTCCTATGATAATACATGTGTTACAAGAGAAAATGTAAAGACAAATACTTTCCATATCTCAGTGACTTTGGAAATCATTGTTACAGTCTATTGTAATGGTGGGATACAAACAGTTGTTCAAGATGTTAAGGATACAGATTTATTTTTATATATATGAGAACCATTCAGTAATGTTATTGTCATTCCTGAATTCTGAAATGCTTCCTTAGGTGGACCCAAGGCGGGCAGGGAAGGACTTGTATGTAGCCTGCGGTTTCTACCATGATCCACAAAATGCAACTACTACAGAGGGTGGGAGGAATTGATGTGGACATTACCTCAAAGCACAAAGCACAAAGCAGTAGCAGAAAAAAAGTATTATAAAAATTCTTAGAACAAGGAAAGCTATACTGTCCTTGTAGGACAGTAGAACTGTCTCAGAGTTTATAAAGCTATAAATCTTTACAGAAGCAGACTGCCATATCAACCACTGACCTTTTGGTTAGTTACTAAGGTCTTACCTACTGTACTACCAGAGCTCCAAAATATTCCATAAGGTCCTTCCTCCTCCTCAACATCCAGATTGTTGTATACAGTGTCTATCTTGAAATCATTCTTGTTGATTTTCTGATTGTTGACTAACATAAGTCAGCCAGTTCTTTATTTGCTGATAGTTTTATACATGGTAAAGCAGTTCTTCAAGAGTTCTTTATAAGTTAGTTCTTTATAAGACCTGTGATCAAACTTAGCACTCCATTTGTGTTGTTGAAACAGTACTCCAAATCAGAGGAAAACCTAAAGACAGTAGCAGATGCTGAGGCTAAGGAGAAGGAGCCCTGGTGGCACACTGGTTAAGTGCTTGGCTGTTGACCTAAAGATTAGCATTTCTGCCAGCTGTTCTGTGGGTGATAATATAGTCTGCTTGCATAAAGATCACCACCTTCAAAATTCTATGAAGCAGTTGTACTCTGTCCTGTAGGGTCACCATGAGTTGGAATCCACTCAAGTGTCAACAGGCCTGGTTTGGTTTTGGTAATATTAAGAGATGCTTTAGGGAGTGATTACTTGCTTAAGGGCCAGTTGATTAGTAAATTACTTATGTGTCATGAAGCTTCCCTACCAAATCTAACTGTAAGCACTAAGATGGTAAATTCTTAGACAAGGACCCCTGTAGTGACAGTGCAGACCAGTTTTCTTAGTTATCTAGTCCCACTGTTATAGAAATACCACAAGTAGATGGCTTTAACAAAGAGAATGAATTTTGTCTAGTCAGCTGGAAGTCCAATTCAGATTTTCAGCTCCAGGAAAAGGCTTGCTTTGTGGGAGGTCCTCATCAGTCTTCCCCTGGACTACGAAGTTTTCTGTGCAGGAACGCCAAGTCCATAGGACATGCTGTGCTCTGGGCACTACTTTCTCGGTGATATGAAGTCCCCAACTCCGCTTGCTTTCCTTATATCTCTCATAAGGTAAAAGATGGGTGCAGGCCACCTTCCAGAGACATTCCCTTTATGCTGGGTCAGGGATGTGACCTGGGTAAGAGTGTAGCAGTGCTGCTCTAATCCTCTTTAAAATAAAATTACAATCACAAAATAGAGGACCACCACACAGTGCTGGGAATCACGGCCCAGTCAAATTGATACACACTTTCTGTGGGGAGACTAGTTCAACCCATGATGCTAGTCATGTTCCACTTTGTTTCAGACCCATTCGGATGAATTTTAATCTCATATATTGCTGATGGGTGTTATACAACTCATTTAGAAAACATTATGTTAATATATATCAATAACTTCAAAATTAGTCTAAATAATCACAGTACTAGCCACCACTGGTGATTATTTCTTGATTCTTTTATGTTAGTGTGCACTTGACAATCTGTGATCTCACAGCAATGCAATGTGATAGGTGCTATGACCTTCACAAGGAGAGTTGCAAGGTAACTAAGGCTTGCAGAGGTCAAGCAGCTTGTTCAACGTTGTGCATCCACAGGGACAGCAAATGACTCCAAACCCTAAGCTAGCACCCACAGTGCAATGCAGCTTTAACGATAAAGAAGTTACAGCATTCTGTATAAGCAAATGAAACTGTAAGCAGTGTGACAGAGCCCCTGAGGAGCAGAAGAAAAGCGGGGTGCAAAACTCAAATCTGAGTTAAAAAAAACAGACCTGATGGTCTGACAGACTGCAGGGTCCCCAGAAAACGTGGCCCCTGGACTCTTACTAGCCCCAAACTGAAATCATTCCAAAAGCCAACTCTTCAGACTATGGTTAGACTGGACTGTAAGACATAAAATGATACTTGTAAAGAGTGTGTTTCTTAGCTCACCTGAACACAGGAGGCTACACAGGCAGTTCCTGTCCAGAGGTAAGATAAGCAGGTAAGTGTGAAGTTTACAATCCAAGTCAGTTTGCTATGTAAAACCCCAAAAATACGCCTTTGTGCAACTCTACCTCCTCTCCTCACCCTGTGGCAGTACATTCCTTCTTTTCACCTCGTAACAAGCGCCTGTCCCCTCCTCTCCACCTTCTTCTCTACCATCTAGAAAGAAATCAGTAGGGCAGTGTTTTAGTCAGCCAGTGCTGCTCTAACAGAAATACCCCAGAGTGGATGGCTTTAACAAAGGAAAGTTTATTCTTACACTGTCTGGTAGGCTACAACTCCAAATTCAGGATGTCCTCTCCAGGAGAAGGCTTTCTCCCCCTTTTCGGCTCTGGAAGGAAGTCTGGTATTGCATCAGTCTTTGTCCAGGGAGCATCTTGGCACAGGAACCTCAGGTCTGAAGGACACACTTGTGCTGCTCACTTGATGGTGTGAGGTTCCCCATTCTCTTGCTTGCTTCTCTTTCCTTTTATCTCTTGTGGGATGAAAGGATTAAGGGTGGGTGTCATGGATTGAATTGTGTTCCCCTAAAAATGTATGTGTTGATTTGACTTGGTTTGGAGTTCCAATATGGTGCCCTTCCTCCCATGTGTTGTGAATCCTGCCTCTGTGAGACTGATGATGGAGAATGGTTTGCAGTTGTGTTAGTGAGGCAGGACTCAAGCTTGTGGAATATAAGGGAGAGAAATGAGCTGAGGAAGTTGGGAACCTCATACCACCGAGAAAGAAGCAGCGAGAGCAGAGCACGTCCTTTGGACCCGAGGTTCCTGTGCCGAGATGCTCTCACTGGATGTGGACTCAGCCTACTGGACTGTGATGATCTTTCATATTGAATGGACTTGTAGCTTAGGAATGGATTTGTGACTTACCGGACTGTAACAAAAGCTTCTCCTCATGAAACCGTCCACTCGTGGTGTTTTCTGTTAGAGCAGTACCAGGTGACTAGGACAGTGGAGCAAGCCATACTCCAGGGAAACTCCCTTTACAGTGGAGCAGGGAGGTAATCCTATAAAGGAATTTACAGTCCCACCCTAATTCTTTAACATACAGCACAGGAAAATCACAAAATGGAGGACAATCACAAGATACTGGGAATCATGGCACAGCCACATGGCTACACCTATTTTTGGGAGGACACAGTTCAATCCATGACAACCACCCTCCTATAAATGTATAAAAGCCCAAAGTACACATACTACATACTTCCACTATGACTCTGAGTCCAGTCCATTCTTGTCTGAAGAGTTGACCTCAGTACTGATTTCAGGTCAGGGCCAGTAGCAAGTCTAGGGGCCATGTTCCCAGGAGACCCTCCAGGCTGTTGGGCCATCAATTCAGGTCTTTTAGTAGAGTTCTTGAACTGCACACCTCTTTTTCTCATGTTGCTTCAAGGATGCTACACTGTGACGCCATCACAGCTGCCTTTAGTGGTGGCCGGGCACCATCTGGTTCTCCTGGTCTCATACTGATGTAATCTCCCAATTATATGGATTCTTCTGTCACCGGGGCTCATTTTTTTCCATGCGTCTTTGATGTTCTTGGTCATCATCTGTTCTAGGTGGATTGGGACCAACTGATGTTCCTCAGATGGCAGCTTGCTTTCTTTTAAGAAAGCAAGACATGACACCACTCACCAATATGGGGTGCAGAAGACCCTCTTAGCAAAACACGTTATGCCAGTTGACCTTGATGTGCCCTGAAAATATGTTCCCCAGGCCCCTGTCCCTGCTACTCTGTTCTTTCAAATGTTGAGTTTAGAAAACCTTTCAGTTTATGATGTAGTCTAGTTATGCTGCTCTGTCCTGTACCGCATGCATCACTGCCTTCACTCCCCACCGTTGTAGCCATCAGAGTCTTTTCTTCTGTACACAAGTCCATTCTTCAGTCCTTATAGCAGAGGTCTCATATAATACTTGTCCCTTTGCAGCTGACCGATTTTATTCAGCATAATGGCTGCTAGTTGAAACCAGGTTGTGAGATGCTTCCTAAAATCATCATTGTTCTGTATCATTGCATAGTGTTCCATTGAGTATATGTACCATAGTTTGTTTATCCATTCATTTGTTGATGGACACCTAGGTTGATTCCATCTTTTTGCCATTGTGGACTGTGCTGCAATAAATGTTTGTGTGCATGTATCTGTTCATGTGACTGCCTTTATTTTTGTAGGATATATTTCAAGCAGTGGGATTGCTGGGTCATATGTTATTTCTAGTTCAAGCTTTTTAAGAAGACATCAAATTGCTTTCTAAAGAGGTTGTACCATTTTGCACTCTCACAAGCAGTGTAGGAGAGTTCTAATCTCTCTGTCTATGGTTTTTATAGACTGTTATTCATGTTACCTTTAAAAAAAACCATAGACTTTCTATCAATGTTACCTTTAATTTTACTCTTCACTGTTCATTGTATTTTTGTTCCACTCGCTATGAGAGTATTTGTGGCACTGGGAGACAAGGTGGAAAAGTGAAAATTTGGTTGGCTTGTCAGTGAAATTCTCTGATGCGAGAGAAAGGGGCTTTCTATTATCAAAAACTGTACTGTTTGAAAAGATCCCAGTGGAAGTGACTGAACCTCTGAGGTTCATAGTTCCTGTAGACAAAAGAACTGGGTAGTTCAGAGCAGATTCTAGGTTAGAATGTCCAGATTGCATTCTCTTTGTTTACTGTGTACCTTTGGGAATATGATTTAACCTCTCTGTGCCTCGGTTCCCTCTGATCTAAACTGGGGCTAATAATAATAATATCTATTTTATGGGGTATAGTAGGAATTGACTTGCTGGAAATGAGTTAGAGGCTCCTGGGTGGCATTAATGGTTTGTGTTCATCTACTGCACATGCAGGTTTGCAGTTCAAACTCACCCAGCAGTGCCATGGAAGAAAGGCCTGGTGAGCTGCTGTCATAAATATCACAGCCAAGAAAACCTTATGGAGCCCTTCTACTCTGTGATACATGGGGTCATCATGAGTTAGAATCAACAGTAGCAGGTTTGGCTTTGCTTCTTGTGAGAATGAAATGACTTTATTATATGTCACACATTTAGAACAGCTAAGCTAAGCTCTCTATAAAGGTTGGCTCTTTAGGTGAAGCGAAGGGAAAATAAATATTTTGGGGGAAACCCTGAGTATCAGCAAGATGATAGGTCCAGGATCCTCTTCCCTTCCCTGAATCTCCTACATGGCACTCTCCTTTCTGTTTCATCTTCTTCCCTTGGATGTGGACACCTTGAATGAAGGACACTATGCCAGTGACAAGGTGGCAGAGACAGTTCTGTAGAGTGGCTTTGTTTGGAAAAAAGCCCAGCTAAGACTTTGCTGCTCTTATTTTGCCTTGTGGGCCAGTGGTATATGTACTTTTAAAATTTCCAATATTTCAAATTCTGTTCCATTGCTTTGCGCATTTTAACAACTTGGCGTCTTTTATTATTCAAAGATGGGACTGATTTGTTATTGAGTGCCTTTGAGTCAATTCTGATTCCATGTGACAGAGTAGAACTACTCCACAGGGTTTGCTTGGCTATTTAATTTTTATGGAAGCAGATTACTAAATCTTTCTCTTGAAAAGCCGCTAGGTGGATTTGAATCACTGACCTTTCGGTTAGCAACTAGACACTTAACAGTTGTTCTGTGTGGTTCTCTGAAAACTTGATGAGAGATTAGTGCACTCAGAAATGCTCTACCTTATGTTTCTCTATTTTACTGTACTTAACAATTCCATCCACGAAGCAGATAGCTGGCTTAGCCCCCAGTTGTACGGCACCATGTAGCACCACTCAGCCTTAACTTCATCAAGGTGTAGGAAGCAGAGTATGGGATGTTGGGGCTTCCGATCCCCAAGCACTAACTCTGATCCCAGTCTCAAGCTGCAGAGAAATGTTCGCTTGTCTTCCTGAACTGAGCTCTCAAGACCTAAAATATTTATGTGATGCACTGTGAATGTTAGTGAAGGAGTCTAATCAGCACAGCATCACTGCTTGTTTCTAGATCCCAGAAGCTTAATAAAATCCAATGTTTGTGCTTTGGTAATGATTTCATGTGGGTGTTTCTTTAGAAGTAAAAAAGGACACCCTTTTGAAGTGCTGAGTCTGTACAAATTCTGACTTGTTGAAAGAGTCAATAATAAGGATAAAAACTGAACCAAAGCCCAAAGTTCCTTTATCCATAATTCTTCCATATTCACAAACAAGAAGGGAGTTTTCTTAATATATATAGACATCCTACGTGGTGTAGTGGTTAACCTCCTCATCTGCTAATCAAGAGGTCAGCAATTCAAATCCATCAGGCACTCGCTGGAAACTCTATGTGGCAGTTCTGCTCTGTACTACAGGGTCAATGTGAGTTAGAATCAACTCGAGGGCTGAGGTATGTGTGGTTTGGAGAATAACCAAAGTACTTGGCATTAAAAAGCCCGGTGAACATAAAAACTGTATTAGGCCAATTCCTCACAGTTAGGCAGGTGAAGAGAAGACCAGAAGCACAGGTTTTAGAACTGCTGTCTCGGAGATGAAGACAAGTGAATGAGACACACAGGTCTTCAGAAAACAGAAGGAAATCAGCAAACCAAACCCACTGTCATCCCATCTAGTGACCCCAGAAAACAGTAGAACTGCCTCCCAGGGTTTTTCCAATGAGCCGTTGGTAGGTTTGAATCGCTGACCTTTTTGTCTAGAAGCTTGTAGCTCTTAATCGCTGGGTCACCAAGGCTTCAAACAAAGGGAACCCTTTGCTGTCGCTTGACTCTGACTCATGTCCATCCTAGGGCAGAGAACTGCCCCACAGGGTGAGCAGCCGGTGGATTCAGACAACCACCATTTCGGTTAGCGGGCAAGCTGTTAACCACCACGCTGCCAGGGCTCGTAAAAGAGACGGACAGGGAAAACCAAACCAAACTGCCCGCTGCCGCCAAGTCTCTTCTGACTCACAGCGGCCTATAGAACTATAGCGGCAGTGGAACTGCCCCACAGAGTTTCCAACGAGCGCCTGGTCGACTTGAATTGCCGACCTTGCTTAGCAGCCGTAGCACTTACGCCAGGGAGGGGGAAACCCAGTGCCGTCGAGTCGGTTCCCACTCAGAGCACCCTAGTAGGTCGGAGTAGAACTGCCGCCAGGGAAAGGGAAAGGGTTCTTTAATTGGTATGACATTCTAAATTTTGCCACTAGGTGGCGATGCAGTACAACTTTAAGCACATCACACTAACACTGGGGAAGATTTATGTATTCTGTAGCCCTACCAACACTCTCCCCTTCATTTTTCAGAATGACAACACCTTAGAGGTTTATGGCCATCAGGAGAATTTACTACTAAGCTATATACTGATGTAATGAAATCTAATATATGCTATGTAATGAATTACGAGATGTTATTTAGTTTCAGGATTTTATTACTTCAATCAGTTATGACCATATTTCCTTTTATATGATTGCTGACTCTTTAAACATACCAGATGACTGTATAAGGAACACCTAATAAAGTCTATAGATGTTAAAATATAAATGTTTTAATTTATTTGCCATAAATTTGCTTAAATTCTTGTTATACTGGTGTTCATATTAAAAGCCATTCCATGTTAGAATCTGAGCTCGCAGATCAGATTGTGCCTCGGTGTTATATTTTGTTAAGAAATTTCACTGTATACTTTAACAGTTTAGCAGGGAAGGAGAACAGGATCATTACAAGTCAGTTACTTTTTAGCATAGATTTCAGAAAGCCCATTAATATTTCAGGGCTTCAGTATTATGACAAAACTATTTAAATTGTCATTTTAGATTCTAACTATATCACTCATATTTTTGAAGGAATGTATTATTAGTTTAACTTTGTAGTTTAATACACTTGCATATTGTTGCATAAGTGCCAAAAATGTAATTTTAAAATAAATCCCTGTGAAACTTCTGGGAACATTATTCAGTTGACTCATTGTTCTGTTAGTATTCTAACTATTTCTAAGAAAATTTTGTATATATGTGCAAATTGTGTTTACAGGCCAAACCCCCTACCCCACAGATAATTATTTTTACAAAAGAGTTAACCTGCAATTCCTTTCTTATACATGTAATTAAAATGTGGTTTGCCTCTGAACTGGAAATTCAGATCTGTTGCAACATTTGGATAAGTCACTTAGCCTTTATGAATGTCAGCTTACTCAGCTATAAAAATACATGTGAAAGCTGGACAATGAATAAGGGAAACCAAAGGACTGATGCCTTCGAACTGTGGTGTTGGTGAAGAATACTGAATACACCATGCACTGCCAAAAGAATGAACAAATCTGACCTAGAAGAAGTGCAACCAGAGTGCTCCTTAGCAGCAAGGATGGTAAGACCATGTCTCAGATCCTTTGGAGATGTTGTTAGGAGGGATCAGTCCCTGGAGAAGGACATCACGCTTGACAAAGTGAAGCGTCAGCAAAAAAGAGGAAGAGCCCAAAGGAGATGGATTGACACAGTGGCTGACCACTTAAGCACAGCAACTGTTGTGAGGATGGCGCAGGACTGGGTAGTGTTTCGGTCTGTTGTGTGCCGGGTCATTATAAATAGGAGCCAACTCAATAGCACCCAGTGACAACAGATATAAAGGAAGGGGCTGGACTCCAAGATTCCTTTTAGCACTTGAATATTCTGGGTCTGATTTAATTTACATACTTTATTGTTAGAATGAACTACTGTAATGCTGTTGGCATATCAACTTGGCACTATTCAGATGTTGTCCCTTGTAAGACTTGTATCCTTCTGACAAAGGAGTCCTGGTGGTGCAGTGGTCAGGCTGCTAACGGAAAGCTGATGATTCCAACCCACCCAGTGTCCTCACAGGAGGAACCTGACAGCTCTGCTTCCATAGCAGTTGTAGGGTGGGAAAACCTAGGGACAGTCTTACTCTGTCCCATGAGGTCACTATGTGTGAGAATCAACTTTACAGCACCTAACAACAACCTTCTGGCATAGGCATGATACCCACTGTATGAAAAAGAAACTGGACCTAAAGAATCTGTTTACCCTTTGTCCATTGTACAGTTTATTTTTTTTTGTTTCGTTTTTTCTTTTTAATGTTCCTGGGACATAGCTAAGCATAAGATAGAGTTTCCCAAACTTAGCCTTATTGATGTTTTGGGTTGGATAACTCTTTATAGTGGGTGCTGTCCTGTGCATTAGGATATTTAGCACTTTCCCCAGCCCCTTCTCATGAGATACTAGTAGCACTCCTCTCCCCCTGTTTGTGACAACCCAAAATGTGCCCAGATATTGGCAAATACCTTCAATGGACAGAATTACTCCCAGTTGAAAATCAGTGGTGTAAGATCGGCAGTTTGAATCCACCACTTGTTCCTTGGAAACCCCTCGGGTTTCTGCTCTGTCTTAGAGGGTCGCTATGAGTCAGAATCAACTCTGTGGCAATGGGTTTGCTATTTTGTTTTTTAGGGGCTACAAAGAGAGAAATCAAGATGATGAAGATAGATATGTAAACAGATACATACATATGGAAACAGATATGTAAATAAATGTGTAAATTGTCTGTAGAAAATATACACAGGTGCTTTGCCAGTGCGGCAAAGGGAAGGAACTCAACCTGGTTGGGGGCTCAGGGAAGACAACTGAACTCACTCCAGAAGAGTGGGCCAACTTAGCTAGCAAAGAAGGTGCTGAAGTGCTTTCCACTCTGAGGGAAAGCAGTAGGAAACTCCCCAAGGCTGGAAGGAACAGGTGGTCTGGCACTGATGGACTTACCAGCATCTGCAGGGAGATGTGGGAGAAGAAACTAGGAAGGCACTTGCTGCTGTGAAACATTTGAGTATTGTCTTCGTGAGCAAGAAAGCCTCTGGGTGGATTCCAGTAAATAAAAATGCTGAATCAAAGGTAATGTCAAGACTTGAATTGTGTTTCTCAGACTCCGTGTCGGGATCCTCATGCCTATTTTATTTTGGCTATTTTTATAAATGGCTTCTAGCCTCTATATTTGTGCACTGTAATCTTGTTTTCTTTGTTAATGTTAATGAAGTCATTTCTGTGTAGCGTGTGTCCTAAACCCCATCACCTCTAGGTGACCTAATTCCCAAACAGCAGCCACTGAAACCTGCACAACACAGTTCTAAGGAGCTCTAGGGGTGCAGCAATTAAGCACCTGGCTGCTAATCCAAAGGGCAGCTGTTCAAACCCACCAGCTGCTCCTGGGAGCAAAGAGCTGGCCACGTGCTCCTGTAAAGATTGCAGCCCAGGAAAGCCCTGTGGGGCAGTTTTCTACTGTCAGGTAGGTCCTCTGTGAGTCAGGATGGACTAGAAGCACATGACGACAACATGGGACCGTCTGCTCTGACATACATGGGGCTCGTGTGAGTTGGAACTGACCCCACAGCAGCTGGTAAAGCAGCAACTCCTGAGGGTCTTTTTCACGGTGCCCCTGACTGCCCTGAGTGTTCTCATTAAAAAGAGCCTGGGTGGGCTGAGTTGAGTAAAGGCGACTCCTGCTTAAATTTGCATTTCTTGGATTGAATAGTTAAACATTTTCCATACACTGTTATCACCTTCTTTTTTCTCTTTCATAAATATTGTTCCTGTGCTTTGCCTACTCATCTATTTTTAATTTTCTCATTCTTTTCTTATTTGTTTAGTTTATCTCTAGGTTACCACCCCATCCCTAAATGAGAGTCCATTCTTCCTGTATTTAGACAGTATTCCTTTTACTTACATTTGCAAAAATGACATTTTCTCATTCTATTGCTTGAATTTCATTTTGGTTACTCTGTGATGCCATTTTAACTTTATTCATGGTGGTTTTTGCCAAATAGAAGTTCCCAGTTTTTATGCAGTACAATCTATCAGTCTTTTCCTCTTTAAGGATATATGAATACTCAGCGAGGTTTTCATCCAGGACTTCAGCTGGATGAGGTAAAACCATAAATCTTTAATCCCTGTAGAATTTAGCTATATGGTGTGAGCAGAGTATATTCTTAAGAGATACTAGGAGGTCCGACTGGCAAATCTAGACAATCAGTCAGGTGGGGAGGTGGGAGGCTGGAAAGAGAGGCACGGGGGAGAGTTTGGGTTTTAATTTGTTTAAGTGGAATACAGGCCAGTGATCAGCCCCTCCTGGGTGCTCGTCATTCTGTAAGGCTGGTCCTCACAGCTTGAATAACAAGCAAAATTATCACAAACAGTGAAAAAATTGAAGTTGTCAAAGTGCTTACTTTTCTTGAATCAATGATCAATGCCCATGGAAGCAGCAGTCAAGAAATCTGATATATTACCTTGGACAAATGTGCCACCTTTAAAGACCTGTTGAAATCTTAAAAAGCAAAGATGTCTCTTTGATGACTAAGATGTGCCTGACTCAAGCCTTGGTATATCCAGGCCCCTCATATGCAAGTGAAAACTGGACGGTAAATAAGGAAGACTGAAGAAGGATTCATGCCTTTCAATTACAGTGTGGGAGAATAACATTGAGTACCTACCATGGACTGCTAGAAGGAAGTGCATCTAGAATGTTCCTTCCTGAGAAGCAAGGGTAGAAAGTACATGATGACATGTACTTTAGACATGTCATCAGAAGGAACCAGTCTCTGGAGAAGAACATCATTCCTGGTAAAGTGGACAGTCAGTGAAACAGAGGAAGGCCCTGGACAAGATGGACCGACAGAGTGACTGCAACACTGGGCTCAAACATAGCTGCACCTGTGAGGCCGCCCTAGGGCTGGGCGGCATTCCCCTCTACGTGGAAGGTCCTGGTAAGCTGGAGCCAGCTCTAACAAGGCTGTTGGCCGAGCTAGTCCACAACCTACCCTTCTCCGCCCTGCTCTGCGCTCCAGGGGCTGACCTGAATGGACACCATCGGCAGACACCCTTGCTTTCTGGCTTCTGGCATGGGCTTGGCCAACGGGAATCACTTGGAGGAGATGGCAGGCCGGTAGAGAGAGGTAGGGTATTTGTTCTTCCACCCGACCCTGTAGGATCAGGGGTTGACAACGTTCGCATTCCTCGTAGCTGCTGTCAGGCAGCCCCTCTCAAGGTCCTACAACTGTCCCCATTTAGGTCATCCACTCACATCTTTACCCTCCACTGGGATCCCCCAAGAAGTTTGCTCACCCTTTGTTGCCCCCAGTAACCCTCACTGCCCTTGGTAACATACCCTTTCAATGGGCGCCCTTCAGCTGCGTGGCTGGGTTGGCTGTCCTTTTCCGCCAGCACCCTAAATCACTCAGACAGAACTGCAAGGGTGGCTGGCTTGCCACAGGAGACAGAGGGAAGAAGGCATGCTGCTTGCTAAATGGGAACAGATTTGCAGTCTGAAAACTGAGAAGCCTGCTTTTCTGAAGAGGTTTGAGTTCACCCAAAGGTGTCTTGGAAGAAAAACCTGGTGATCTACTTTCCAAAAATCAGCTATTGCCAATTCCAAAGTACGATTCATTGTGACACACGTGGGGTGGTCACGAATCGGAATTGACTCTACGGCAACGGTTGTTATAATACATACCTCAGGAGTCCCTATGAGGTGCAGACGGTTCATGGGCTCTGCTGCTAGTCGGAAGCCCTGGAGGTTCGAGTCCACCCAGCCACACCTTCAAAGAGAGACCCGGTGACCTGCTTCTAAAGAGCCAGCCATTGAAAACCCCATGGAGCACAGCTCTGTCCTGACACAAGTGAGGTCGCCATGAGTTGCAGCTGGCTTTCAGATGGCTTTCTGCACTTCCCAAAGAGACCACATGAGTTCCTGCTGCAGGGAAGGGGCTTCAAGACCTATCTGCCAGCCCACCAACTCTCCCCCTGAAGGGTCTTCTCCCAGTCACAGACCCACTCTTCCACACAATTTAAAAGACGCTAAAAAGATGCTGCGTGACAGAGAGCAGAAGGTTCATCCATCCCGAAGCATCACTGTGCAGTCTTTCTAAGCGAGCTCCGTCCTTCTGCTTAATGCTCTTTTCCCAGAATGCTCTGCAGAGCTCTACCTCTAACCTTTGTTCCTCGTGGCCCTATTTGCTGGAGTACCTCTCCCAGCCCCCACCATTCTCCCAGTCCAAGTTCTAGCTTTACTTTAAGACAAAAATTACCTTCTACCTGCTCAGTGATGCTCTTTCTGTTAAAACAGATACTTGACTGTTCTGTTTCCTTTGAGCTTCCAAAGTACTTGCTGATTCAGCCAGTCACTTGGTCTGTATTTACGTTGAGTTGATTCTGACTCACAGTGACTCTGTGAGACAGAGCAGAAACATCTCACAAGGTTTCCAAGGTTGTAAATCTGTAAGGAAAGAGACTGTCACATGTTTCTCCCGAGATGTGGCTGGTGGCTCTGAACTGCCAACCTTTCAGTTAGCTACCAAGCGCTTAGCCCGGGGAACACCCATCAGTTCTCACTGGTGGATTTTATCCTCCTTTGAGGGAGGGATGTTGACTGCGTTTGAGGTGTGTCTGCCAGGAATTGAACTAAGATGCCTGCCTGGAAGGTGAGATTTCTACCAGGGAACCACCATCGCCCCTAGTGCTGACAGTTGTACTCACAGTGTCTCCAGGTAATGCTCGGTCTGTCGGAATGGTGGAGAAGCACGGAGCTACACTGGTTCTCAAGCTTAAAACAAGCCAATCAACAAAATAAAATAAAAACAACCACCTGATGCCTGGGGTCCCACAACAGGAGATTCTGAATTAATTTATTTGTGATGAATTAAGTTAGGATAAACGTGGGAGTTTTGAAAGATTCCGAGACAATCTTAATGTGTAACTAAGGCTGAGAGACGAACCCTGGTGGCACAATGCTTAAGCACTCAGCTGCACACTAAAAAGTTAGCGATTCAAACTCCTCAGTTACTTCATGGGAGAAAGACCCAACAATGTGACAGCCTGGAAAACCCAGTGCGGCAGTGCTACTCCATCACATTGAGTCACTGTGAGTAGGAATCAGCGGGACAGCACACAGCAGTAATAAGGCTGGGAATCCCTGATATAGGAAGGGCTTTCTCAGCAGACAGCCTGTGAGTCGGAAGGACCTAAAGCGGATGAGGCGGGGAGGGCCAGGAGCGACAGATTTGGCTGTTGGATTGAAACCCAGGGAAGACGAGTGTGCAAAGCAGGAACACAGAAAGAAGACAGCGGCATGACAGCGGCATGTCAGGCCCGCTGAGACCAAGGGAAGAAGTGGGAATCTTACTTACAAGTAACTGAAAGCCCTGGAGAGTTTTAAACCAGACAGTAAAATATGATTTTAAAGCAAGTAGTACTTCCGTAAAACCGCGTCATTCTTTTTAGGGACGGCATGACCCTCCAGATTAGGGACACGCCGCGTGTATTCGATCCCTCTCCTGTTGACGGACATCTGGGTTGCTTCCAGTCAGATGCTGTTACAAATAGGAGTGCTGTGACATTCCTTGTGCACTTGTGCTTTTGCAGCTTTGTAGGATAGAGTTCAAGGGCTTGGAAAATCTGGAGTGGGAACGTAATGGGGGAAGGGTATAAAAATCGCCTGATACTCCCTGCCATGCACGGAAGAGCGGTGTCGTATACTCACGTATCTCCAGTACACACTTCACACCACCCTGGAGAAAGTCGTGGCTAGCTGACCATCAGAAGTTTGCAAACAGCCAGTGGAGTGTCCTCCAATAACATCGAAATGACAGAAACATACGCACACCCAGAAATAAGGAAATGGACACTTCATTTCCCCTTAGGTTTTTAATAATATCATAAGTTGACTACATTTATTCTGCTTCCAGTTCTATCAGAGTGATTTAGCTAACATATTGGATGGTTATTATTTTATGTCCACATAAATGTCAGCTTTTAAAAATCCTGTCATAAATCAGTAGACTTTTCCTTTTAGATAAATAAGTGTGCCAATTTTTTTAAAAATAATTTCCATTGTCTAAGGAATGTTTCTCCCTCTATCTCAGTTTATTGTTCTTAAGTCTTTCTGTCTTTTTGTTTACTTGTCTGCAAATAAGTTTTAATTTGATCACTCAATTCCTTATGCGTATATTAAGCTGGGTGTTGGGCTTCAAGGATGACTCTCAGTCCTTGTTCTCACTGACTTTACAGGCTGGAGGGCACACAGCCAAGCAAGCAGAGGATCACACTTTAGAGAAGAAATGCTTCTTTGTGGGAATTAGTGGGGGAGGATGGGCTCCCCATGGCAGGGTGGAGGTTGCAGGTGGGTGACAGGCAACTGAAACAGATGCTGGCTAAATGAAGCAGAAATTTATATTGGAAGAATATCATAGACTCAGCATCCATCGCCATCGAGTCAATTCTGACTCACAGCAACCCTATAGACAAATTAGAACTGCCCAACAGAGTTTCCACGGAGCTCCTAGTAGATTTGAACTGGTGACCTTCTGGTTAGCAGGTGTAGCACTTAACCACTACACACCAAGGTTTCCATAGACTCAGTGAGTTTCAGTTTCCCACTGACACTGTAACAAGTTACTCCAAGCCTAGAAGCTTAAAACTTCTCTAATGTATTCTTTTACAGTTCTAAACCAAAGCCAAACCTGCTGCCATGGAATTGATTCTGACTTGCAGAGACCCTACACAGTTCTGAAGGTCGGAAACTCCAACTGACTCTTACAAAGCCTTCTCACCAGTTCCTCCTGCAGCTTCCAAGGGAGAACCCTTTCTTAGACTCCTCTTGCTTTCAGAGACTGCTGATGTTGCTTGGCTTTGGGCCGTATGACACAAATCTCTGCTTTCATTGTCACGTGGCATTCTGTTTTAGATCATCTTACCACTTCTCATAAGGAGCCTTGTGATTGTATTAGGAGTCCCTGAACTACCCAAGGAAACCCTGGTGGTGGAGTGTTGAAGTGGTACAGACACTAACCAAAAGGTTGGCAACTCAAATCTACCAGGAGCTCCTTGGAAACTCTTTGGAGCAGTTCTACTCTGTCCTGCAGGGTTGCTATGAGTCAGATTCAACTTGATGACAACGGGTTTGGTATTTTTTTGTTTTGGGGGCTATACAAATGGCTAACACAGTTAACTGCTGAGTGGTATGGTAGAAGTTTGAGCCCATTCAGAGGTACTTCAGAAGAAAGACCTGGTCATCTAATAAAGATCAGCCATTTAAAACCAGGTGGGGCATGCTTCTACTCTTCGGGTTGCCATGAGTCAAAACTGACTGGACAGCAGTAGGCTGTGGTTTTGGTGATTATATCAGGTCCATGTGAATAACCCGGGATACATTTCTCAAGATCCTTAGCTTAATCACAAGTCCAAAGACCCTTGGCCATGTAAGACAACATGCTCACAGGTTCTAGGGGTTAGGACATGGACGTTTTGGGGAACAGTTGTTCAACCTACCCAAGAAGGCAGAGAGAAGCCTCCAAGAAAGGAGTGATGGGCGGCTCAAGGTGGCTGAGCAGCAATGCTCTCATCTGAAGTTTAGGCCCAGGACCAGGCTGAAGCATTGGCACTGGTCCCTGCAGTCACCAGATTCTGCTGCTGCTCAGGTATCTGGGGCCTGTGTAATTCTCAACATACAGATGGTGAGTGGGAATGCCCAGCTGGAGAAGTCTGGCTCAGGGGCCCATGCACTGCCAGGAGGTTACAGCCCCAGATGGTCTGGTAGTGGGAGGTGCCGACTCACACAGCAGAGGGCTCTGTTAGTGCCTAGGGATGTGAGCAGTTAGGCTCCTAGCTACTACCCCAAACATTGGTGATTTAAATCATCCAGGGCGCCACAGCCTTGAAAACTCTGTGGAACAGTTCTGCTATGCACTAATGTGGTTACCATGAGTTGGAGTCTACATGACAGCCAGGCTAGGGGGCCATAATAAGGACACATCTAACACACGCACAGCACAGAATGAAATGGATCGTCAGGAAGTCCTCCTGGAGGAAGGAGGCTTGGGCTGAGGCCGGGTAAGGAAACCAGAAAATGCTGTTGAGTTCTTTTGTCCTTCTTCAGGTAGATCATGTAAGAAAACTTGAGGCTTCTTCTAGACTGTCATTTTCCACAATAACTTTACTAATCAAAGGATCTGGAAAGAAATCACAGACATAATATGTTTTCAAAGCACACAAAGAGAAAACTAGAGTCACTGACACTTTGATACACTGCTGATGGGTGTGAATGTGAGAACAAAAACTTTCTCAAAGCAATTTTGCAAGAGATGCCAAGAGTCTTAAAAAAAAAAATGCCATTGAGTCTATTCTGACTGATAGCAACCCTATAGAAAGAGTAGAACAGTCCCACAGTTTCCAAGGAATGTCTGGCAGGTTTGAACTGCTGACCTTTTGGTTAGCAGCTGTAGCATTTAACCACTATGCTACCAGGGTTTTCAGAGTCTTTAAAAGGGTGTGTCCTTTCTCCCAGTGATACCACATTTCAGAATGGAAAAAAAGGAAGTACACAAAAATGTAGAATTACATAAATGGACATATTTTGCTACATTATTTATAGCAAGAAACAAAAATCAACCATACAGAAAAGGAAAAATAGAAGCAATTGCTGTCAAATCATAGCTAACTCATAGCCACCCCATGTGTGTCATAATAGAAGAATGTTCCATAAGCTTTTCAGTGACTCATTTTTCAGATCTTTCTTTTGAGGTGCCTCTGGGTTGATCCAAACTGCTACCATTTTTGTTAGTAGCTCAGTATTTAACTGTTTGCACCAACTAGGGACTCATGTAGTCGCAAACATGGAGATCATCACTGTCCACAGTAGGAGAATGACTGGTGACGTGTTCACCCTTTAAAAGGGATCTTCTCAATGGGTACTTAGGGATGGGGAAATGTGTATGCTTGCCTGTTAACTGATAAAAGAAGTTTCAAGACAAAATGTATAATATTAACATTATAAAAACCATCAGTGAACTGAGGGGGAAAAAAAGGAATGAACATTAATTTTGTAAAAATTTTCAGAGATTCAGTTGATAGATCCTCTGAATTCCATCCAAGGGGACTGGATTTCTACTCATGGAAGTAGAAACAGTTTTAAGTTTTATACGTGCACTTTTTTATATTTTCCAAATTTTCAATGATTTAAAAATTTTTTATTTTATTGCAGTAAAATATATATTATACAATGTTTACTGTTTCAACAATGTTTGCATGAATGGTACAGTGACATTAATTACACCCACCATATTATGCAACCACCACTGTTCAATAAATTGTTTTTATGATCAAATTATTATTATTTTTAATAAAATGGCACTGGAAAACTTAAGTTGTGATATTAGGAGAAAGTGAAACAGAGAGAAAGAGAGAGGTCCATCTACGAACTTAATTGTTCCATGTGCTACATACCTCATTACTGAGCTTTACTAAGGTCACCTTCCCAGTACTCCCCTTAGGAAGTTATGCACCAATACCAGCACCTAGCCTACCCTTCAAAGCAATTTTGGAACTCTTTTGGAAGGGCCATTGCACACAGTGGCAAGGTGGCAAGTTTGCAAACTTAATTGTATAGTTATCTGTGAGGGTGTTTTTAGTTAGTAAACAAGTCACTGTATTGGAACACCCTCCCTACTCACCTGATCTGACCTCCAGTGACTTTTTTCTTTACCCCAAGTAAAGGAAATGTTGAAAGGAAGACATTTTGATGACATTCAGAACATCAAGAGTAATACGACAACAGCTCTGATGGCCATTCCAGAAAAAGAGTTCTAAAATTGCTTTGAAGCATTGCCCAGGCACTGGCATTGGTGCACAGCTTCCCAAGGAGGGTACTTTGAAAATGACCATAGTGATATTTAACAAGGAGGTATGCAGCACTTTTTCTAGGATGAGCTCATGAAATTAATTGTCAGGCCACATATTCACTGCTTTATTTTTTTCTCAGCCAGAGGTGTATATTAGAACCACCTGGGGTTCTTTGTTCACAATATACATACATCACCCGCCCCCCAAGGTTCTGATTTACTGTGCAAAAACGTTAATCAGAATCATCCCCCTGCCATTAAGGATCACCAATATGTTGTATGTGTTTCGTGTTAAAAAAGCAAACTCCAAATCTCACTTACCCCTAATGTCCTACCCTTCTTCATTTCTTCCTAAGATACCTGATGAGTCTTCATTCCTCCTTTTCCTTTCACTTCCCTTTTCCCTCTTCATGGAAACCCTGGTGGTGTAGTGGTTAAGTGCTGTGTCTCCTAACCAAAAGGTCGGCAGTCCAAATCCACCAGGTGCTCCTTGGGAACTCTACGGGGCAGTTCTGCTACAAGTTGGCACCGACTCCACAGCACGGAGTTTGTTTTGGTTTTCTTTTTATTAGTACACATCTTTCCAGAAAGCATTATCCCTGCTAACTTGCATCTTTGAGATGCCTCACCTTCTTACATGTGTTGTATAAATTGATGCAATTTATAAAATATTTTGGATTGAACTTGCTGGAAGAACACTCCCAAATATGATTCCCCACATGGCCAGTCACTGTCACCTTCCCATTGTTTAAACGATGCTAAATACACAGTGTACTGCATTGGGCAAATCTATCACAAAAGACTTTTAAAGAACTGTTAAAAAGCAAAGATGTCACTCTGAAGACTAAGTTGCACCTCACCAGAGTCATAGTATTGCCAGTTGTCTCAGATGTGTGCAAAAACTGGACAATGAACAAGGAAAACTGAAGAAAACATTGATGGCTTTAAATTATGCTGTTGGTGAAGAATATTGAATATGCCATGGATTAGCAAAAGAATAAACAAGTCTATCTTGGAAGGAGAACAGCCAGAAACCTCCTTAGAAGCAAGGATGGTGAGAATTTGTCTCATCCGCTTTGGACATGTCCCCAGGAGGGACCAATCACTGGAGAAAGAGATCGTACTTGGTAAAGTGGAGGATCAGTAAAAGAGAGGAAGACCCTCAGCAAGGTGGACTGACACAGTGGCTGTGACAGTGAGCTCTGATACAGGAATGACTGTGAGGATGGCGCAAGACCAGGCCACATTACATGCTGTCACAGACAATGTCACTGTAGTCAGATTTGACTTGACAACACCTAAGAACAACAACAAAAACAAATACCCAACTATCAGAAGGTTACTTTCGATGTCCCTCTTCGAAAGATCTGGAAGCAGTGTTCTGACAGCAGAAAGAATAAGCCCTAGACTGCAATCCAGAACAGAGGTCAAGCCTTAATAGTCTTCCATGGAAAACTGCAAGACTCAATTGTTGATCCAAACTTGATATAAAAGTAATGCCTATGTCTTTTTTCCAGAGGAGAGATTCCTGCTGGGAATTTGATTGAGAAAGCAAAGAACACACAGTCCCATTTGGTAGAGCTTCTCAGTGGGGTTAGATAGAAGGCCTTGCTCACCTATTTGCAGCACAAGATGATAACAAATGGGAAGGCCGAAAGAAGAAGCATTTGTTGGACAAAGGTTCATTTTTCTTTATTTATAATCCCCAAATTGCATCTCTTGCCAATCCATATCGAAATTCTGACATAAAATTTTGTTAGCTAACTCACTTGACGTTTGAATCCTGCAACACGTTACTGAGCTCACTAATTCCTATTTTAATCTTTTTTAAATGCTGACGCTGTTATCTGAAGATAAGAAAAAGGAAGATAACAGATTTGCCAATGAACAACTGTTTCAAATTAGGACTTGGTTGAGTTAAAAGGAAAATATCAACATGAGACTGTAATACTTCAACTTGGAACTGACTCTTGGGGCTTGATTGAGATTATAACCTTAATTCTTCAGCAAAATTTTTCCTAGGAGAAAGCAGCCTATGGACTTTGATTCAGAGACTTGAGTCAGGGGGTTGAGGGCAGATTGCTTGGAGAAGGCAATTATTTTGTATCTGAGAAGGTTTTTTCATTTGACAAATAATTTTCTAAAAATGTTTTATTTTTTGTTATTGTTGAAACTATATACGACAAAACATATCCCAGTTCAACAATTTCTCTGTGTATGGATCAGTGACAATGATGATATTTTTGAAGTTGTGCAACCGTTCTCATCTTCCTTTTCCCAACTGGATGATTTTTTTTTTTTTTTTTAAGTTTAGGGGTTGTGACTGAATTAAACAAAAATAGAGATATTGCAGTTTGTGGTTGTTCTCAGGTTAGAGTAATCTTTATTCTAGAAGCTTTGCTTCCTTTCAACTATGAAAATATCTGCATGTGATCACAGGTGACAGTCATCTCTGCTATGAGCTGACCAAGGTCACTTTGTCCAATCAGAGTCTGGGGCCACTGTGTGAAGTTTGGCTGCGCTGGTCATTTCAGGAAGAAGACAAAGACAAACCTTGAAGATGTGGAGAAAAGGGATAGTCGGAGTCATTCAATTCGATACTACCAGCTAAGTTCGTCTGTGTTCCAGGCAACAAAACAAGGGGCTAGAGTGGTGAACAGAACAGATAAAGCATCTGTCCTTGTGGCAGAGCAACATTAAAGAAACCATTGCAAGTGTGACAAAGGCTTGAAATGGAAACATCTGGAAATAGTGGTGATGGTTGCACAATATCATAACCATGACCGATGTCACCCTTAACCCCAAAAAAGCAAAACAAGGGGAAAAAAGGTGAGTTCACTGAACTTTCTGATTGCAGGAAGGTTGGGCAGAAGGATCTACAGTGGGATGAGCACCTCTGGACTTGGTCCATATTTCTTTCTTTATTTCGCTTCTTATGGTTATCTATGGTGCCACTGGGCCCTGTAGATTGGCACGGTCTTAATTTCTCAGAGCTGCTGTAACAGAACAAAATATTACAAGTATGTAGCTTTAAAGAATTGTCCCCCCCCCCCCCCCATAGTTTAGGAGGCTAGAAGTATGAAATTCAGAGACCCAGCTACAGGGGGCGGCTTTCTCTGTTGCCTCTGGATGAAGGTCCTTGTCTCTTCCAGCTTCTGTAACCCTGGTGTTTCTCAGTTCCTCAGTGATCTCTACATGATGTCTGTCTTTCCTCGTTTGTGCTGGCTCGTCTCTGTGTCTACACTGCTCTTTATATCACTGAGAAGTGAATAGGTTTAGGACATATGGTACACTGATCTGGTTAACATAAGAAAGAAAATTCCTTTCTTAAATGTGATTATATCCAGAGATACAGGGGTTAGGATTCCAACACACATTTTGAGGGAACACGAGTCACGCTATAACAGGCACCAGTAGATCTTTTGGTTGTGCTATGATCACTAGGAAACCCTGGTGGCATAGTGGTTAATCGCTATGTCTGCTAACCAAAAGACTGGCAGTTCAAATCCACCAGACACTCCCTGGAAACTATGAGGCAGTTCTACTCTGTTCTCTAGGGTTGCTATAAGTCAGAATTGACTCCACAGCAGGGTAGTTTTTTTGTTGTTTTGTTGTGATCATCTAGGTTTTTATTTTTTTCCTAGTCTATGACCTGAATTTAGGCTATCTTTTGTGTGGCTACCCAATACATGTAATGTCCAGCACTGGGGCCTCAGTCTCCTCCTCATTCAAGGACATTCAATGTCACTGCCTTCTCTCTCATCAAAGTAAGTGTCCCAAATAACCATGAGTCATGGATTGAGTTGTGGCCCCCCAAATACATGTGAAGCAATTTGGCTGGACCATGATTCCCAGTGTTGTGTGGTTACCCTCTTTTTTGTCATTGTGATTTTTGTATATGTTGTGAAGCCTGTGGTTAATAGGTGTTAGTCATCTAGTAGTGCTATAATGGAAAATGCCACAAGTATATGGCATTAACAAAGAGAAGTTTGTTCTCTCACAATCCAGTAGGCCAGAAGTCTGAATTCGAGGTGCCTGTTCCAGGGAAAAGTTTTCTTTCTCTTGGCTCTGGAGGGAGGTCCTTGGGATATAGCAGTTCTCTCTTGGTCCGTGAGAGTGTCTCAGCACATGAACCGCAGGTACAAAGGATGTGCTCTGCTCTTAGCACTGCTTTCTTGGTGGTATAGTTCTCCGTGTCTCTCTGCTTGCCTCTCTCTTCTAACTCAGAAAAGAGTGGATTAAGACACTGTCCAATCCTAGAAAAGAAACTCTGGTGGTATAGTAGTTACGTGCTATGGCTGCTAACCACAAAGGTTGCCAATTCAAATCCACCAGTTAGTCCTTCGAAATTCTGTGGGGCAATTCTACTCTGTCCTGCAGGGTTACTATGAGTCAGAATCTACTCGACAGCAGTAGGTTTTGTTTGTTTGATTGTTTGTTTGAATCCTGTAGACCTCATCAATCAGTTCTGGGATGATTGTGTTGATTGGGTATATTAGCCGGTAGGAGACTGTTCTGCCCTGCAGAGTTCTGGACAAATTGCACTGATTGAGTGCCTTAGCTGATGCTGTTGTTGTTAGGTGCTGTCAAGTCAGTTCTGACCTGTAGCAACCCTATGCACAACAGAATGAAACACTGCCTGATCCACACTCGTTTTTATGCTTAAAAGTCCATCGTTGCAGCCACTGTGTCAATCCATCTTCTTGAGGCTCTTCCTCCTTTTGGCTGAGCCTCAACGCTAACAAGCACAATGCCCTTCTCCAGGGATGGATCCCTCCTGACACCATGTCCAGAGTAAGTGAGGTACAGTCTTGCCATTTTTGCTTCCAAGGAGCACTCTGGTTGTACTTCTTCTAGAAGAGAGCTGTTTGTTCTTTTGGCAGTCAAAGGTACATTCAACATTCTTCTCCAACACCACAATGCAAAGGCATCAATTCTTCATCTGTCTTCTTTGTTCATGGTCCAGCTGTCACATGCATATGATGTGATTGAAAATGCCATGGCTTGAGTTAGGCACACTTCAGTCTTCAAGGTGACATCTTTACTTTTCAATACTTAACAGACATTCTTGGCAGCAGATTTTCCCAATGTAATGCATGTTTTGATTTCTTAATTGCTGCTTCCACGGCAAGACTGTGTCTTATATACTTTGGACATGTTATCAGGAAGGATCAGTCCCTGGAGAAGGACATCATGGTTGGTAGAGTGGAGGGTCAGCAAAAAAAAAAAGGAAGATCCTTGATGAGATGGACTGACACAATGGTTGCAACAATGGGTTTAAGCATAAGAATGATTGTGGACATGGTGCAAGAGCAGGCAGTGCTTTGATCTGTCGTTCACAGGATAGCTATGAGTTGGAACAAATTCGATGACACCTAACAACAGCAACAACAAGCTTCCATAGCTGTTGATTGTGGACCTGAGTAAAATGAAGTCCTTGACAACCTCAGTCCTTTTTCCATGTATGATGATGTTGCTTACTGGTCCAGTTGTGAAGACTTTTGTTTCCCTGATGTTGAGGTGCAATCAATACTGAAGGCTGTAGTCCTCGATCTTCATCAGCAAGTGTTTCAAATCTTCTTCACTTCCAGCAAGTAAGGTGGTGTCATCTGCGTAATGCGGGTTGTTAATGAGTCATCCTCCAATCCTGATGCTTCGTTTTCCTTCATATAATCCAACTTCTCAGGTTATTTGGCCACAATATAGATTGAAAACATGGTGAAAGGATACATCCCTGACGCATACCTTTTCTGACTTTAAACCATGCAGTGTCCCCTTGTTCTGTTTGCACAACTGCCTTTTGATCCATATACAGGTTCCTTAAGAGTACAAGTAAGTTTTCTGGCTTCCCCAACTTGTGCAGGTCTTAGCTGATAGGAGGAATAAAGACAGAGTGAGCAGCCCCGATCTGTCTGTCCATGGAGACTTGCTTGTTGCTGTGATGCTGGAAGTTATGCCGCTGGTATGTAGTTACCAGCACAGGCATCCATGGCAGACAGGTTTCACCTGAGCTTCCAGACTAGTACAGACTAGGAAGAAGAAACTGGCAGTCTACTTCTGAAAGGAATTATCCAGGGAAAACCTTATGAATAGCAGAGGAACATTGTCATTATTAGAACTGCTGCTAATCCATCTTATTCAATCATGGTGATAAAATTTGCAACACACAGAACAATCTCATCAAACGGTGGACAATCACATAACTATGGAAATCATGTCCTGAGTTGATACACACATTTTGGGGAGGACACAACTCAATCCTTAACAACAGGGTAAGATTAAACCAAACCAAACCTACTGCCTTAGAGTTGATTCCAACTCACAGTGACCCTATAGGACAGAGTAGAACTGTTCCACAGAGTTTCCAAGGAGACCTGACAGATAAGAACTGCCAACCTTTTGGTTAGCAGCTGTAGTACTTGACCATTATACCATTGGGGTTTCCAGGACAAGACTGGATTATTTTAAAGAGGATTAGGGTGGAACTGTAACATCCTTGCTAAGGTTACCTCCCCGACTCAAAGTACAGGAAATTTTCCTAGGGTGTGGAGTATACCACCTTTTATCTTACAAGAGGTAAACGGGGAAGGCAGCAGAGGGTTGGGGACCTTGGACCACCAAGAAAGCAGTGCTAGGAGCAGAGTGCATCCATTGGACCTGAGGTTCCTGTGCTTAGGTATTCCCAGGCCAAGGGAAGACTGATGTATCACAAAGAACTTCCTTCAGAGCATATAGGGAAGGAAAGTCAATGCTTTTGCCTTCCCTGGAACTGGTGTTTTGAATTCTGACTTGCAGCCTATTAGACCATGAGAGAATAGATTTCTGTTTGTAAAGCCATCCACTTTTAGTATGTATGTTATAGCAGCACTAGATGGCTATGACACCACATAATGATAAGGCAGATGCACTGCTAAGGCATGCAATGCTAAGGCAGATGGCTGGTTGGCACTTCGGCATGTCAGAGCCATGTGCCTGGCTCAGAACAGTGAAACCTATATTCTGAGAAGGAGCTGGTGAAAGAAACCAACGCCTTTGCTGTGCACCCCTTGCTTAGGTCTCTCTGATCTTCCTACCAGCATTCCCCTGCTATGCCTTACTCAGGGTAACGGGCGGTGGAAGTATTCCTGAGGGTTTTTGGCCATTGGTCACATACCTTTACTTATGGAACAAGCAGGGTCTGTGTGGGGATGGTTAGGGCTCAGAGGTCAGACTATCTGAGTTTAAATCACTGCTCTGCTGTGTATTCATTATGTGGCCTTAGACTAGTTCCTTAGTCTCTGTCTCCTCATTTATAAAAATTGGGATGATGAGAGTAATAATAATACTCATTCCGTAAGACTGTTGTAGTCAACTATGTAAGCATACAGAACAATGCCCAGCACTTTACAAGCACTTAATACATGTGTATTATGTTTATTCATGGCAGCTCCATGCAATAAACAGTAGAAGTACTCTGCAGAGTTTTCTTGGCTCTAGTCTTTACAGTAGCAGCTCACCAGGCCTTCTCCCAAGGTGTCTCTGGGAGGGTTTAAATCACAATCTGGGGTTGCTATGAATCAAAACAGATGCAATGGTTTGGTTTCTTACACCTACTGTGGTTTCCTAGTCTGTGACACAAAACTAAATATTCACCTTGGCCTTCAGATCCCCAGTGCTGAAACAGGTTCTTGTTCACATTCAGATTCCCTTATCTTTAAGTGGACAGTCCTTGGGTGATAGAGATGGTTAAATGTTCAGCTGCCAGCCAAAGGTTGAAGGTTTGAGTCCACTCAGAGTGTCTTAGAAGAAAGCCCTGGTGATCTACTTCTGAAGAATCAGCCCTTGAAAACCCTGTGAAGCACACCTCTACCCTGACATGTAAGGGTCACCGTGAGTCACAGTCAGCTCAACGGCAGTAGGTGTGTGTGATTATGTATGTGTGTGTGTGTGAGGGGGGGGGGTGGTGAGAAGCTTACCATGGCTGGTAGAGAAAAAGCACTAATTTTACATACCCAAAGTAATGGAATCTAAAGGAAATGTGACCTGGAAAGCAAGCCAGGAAAGCAGATCTGGGTCCCAAAGGTGGCTATCAGCTATTTTAAACTGAGCAGCTAACCTGTGGAGTATTAGGCTGCTGCCTCTTGGTTCTTCTGAGTGTCTTATCCTTCAGGGATGAGACTAAGTATAGCATCTGAGGGAAAAAGGCAAGAATCAGTCAGTTATGTTTCTTATTAACAACAGAGGAACAGACTGTGGCCTCTCTGAGAAGTCCCCATGTTCATTCTACCCTAACACCCACTCTGCTTTCCCCTCCACCACCAACCATCAACACCCAGCTCTCAACAAAGGGTTCCTTGTACACTGGGTTTTTAAGGGGGGAAGAGTCCTAGATTCTTACGTTTGTAAAGACAAAATTATCTGGCCCATATCTTCACCTCCTGTTGTCAATGGTAGATCAGTGTGGCTTTCCAAAGTTTCCCAACCACAGAAAACTGAGCTTCTCGGCTGTAGCTTTCTCTCTGAGTAAGGTGAGACTGACCTCAGAGTTCTGTATTTATCATTGGATTTTGCCAAACAAACCAGCTTAAAGAAAAACAGGGAATTGAGACCATTTTCAGAGGGCCAAAACCTGGAGAGTAACAAGAACAGAAACTTGGCGTTTGGGTCCCTGTTTTGTTTCTGAAATACTTCTCTTGTCCTCTCGCTCACTTCCCCCTGGAGTGTTTAAACATTTGAATAAAGATTTGATTCAAAGGGGACTGATTGGCTCTTCCACAAATGGGGTGGAAGATGCGTCATTGAGCGTCAGCAGCATCGTTGAGGGCAGGAAGGTGGTATTGCTGGCGCCATTTATGTCAGGGGATCAGCTTTCTCTTTTGGCTGAATGTGCTTTGTTATTAGAGCTTGTTTAAAGCTGGAATCTTAGATTCCCTTTCTGAACAGCACCATCAGCATCTTTCAGAGCAGCAAGGACATTTCTTTCCCTATCCCCAGTCTGCCTCTAGGAACATAAACCATGTCAGTGGGCTCATTTTGATCTCCTAGACAATGGGATTTTCAGACATTTTGAAGGCTTAGAAACTTTTTTATTTAAGGAAGAAAGAACCTAGATTCAGATATATTTTAAACAGAAAAGGCAAACAGTAATAAAACACAAATATATCACTTTGTAGACAACAATCCATGTTAAAAGGGTTCTTAAGAATGATTACTTAATAAAATTTTAGGATGTTAAGGCTGGAGTTGGAGTTGGAGGTTGGAGAGGTTATTATTAAAAAACAGGTCAACCTAACACACTTTTATTGCAATCGTATTGCTATGCTCTTGGCTAGCAAATGCTAACAAATGTTTGAGTCAGGTCAAAGGTAAGAGAGAATTTCTGGGATGATGGAGAAAGACTATGCAGGTGTGACTTTGGAGTTATAAATTTTAGCAGGTGTACTGACAAGTGATGCCTTTAGTCAAAAAGGAGGAAAAGGCTGGGTGTGGGGAGTAAAAGATGATGACTCTATACTCGACATGTTAATGGGAATGAAAATTTCAAGTGATTGAAAGAAAAGTAGAAAGAGATATGGAGACCTTTCTTGAAATTTGGCAAGAAGTGAAGGGGTGTGGATGCAGACTTGAAAGGGATAGTATCTTGGTCATCAGTGCTGCTGTAACAGAAATACCACAAGTGAAGGGCTTTAACAAAGAGAAATTTGTTTTCTCACAAAAAAAGTAGGCTAAAGGCCAAATTCAGGACATCAACTCCAAGGAAAGGCTTTGTCTGTGGGCTCTCAAGGAAGGTCCTTGTCATCAGTCTTCCCCTGGACTGGAAGATTCTAAGGCACAGAAACTCCCAGCACTGCTTCTCTCCTGATGGTATGAGGTCCTCACCTCTCCGCTTGCTTCCCTTTCCTTTATATCCTAAGGCAATGGCTCAAGGCACAACACAATCCTATAGATGGAGTCCTGCCTCATCAACACAAGTGCCACTGATCCTCTCTTATTAACATCACAGAGGCAGGGTTTACAACATATAGGAACATCACACAATACTAGGAATCATGGCCTAGCCAAATTGCTACACATGATTCAATTCATGATAGAGGAAATACATAAGAATTTCCTTTTCAATTAGGTGGATTTGTATGTATTTGTGGGGTTGAAAGCAAGGCACCACTAACAATAGAAAAATAAAAGATGTCAGAGAGAGATGAACAGTTGACTAAAGAATCAAGAATAGGGAGCCCCTTCTTTCTTTTGTCAGCTGTCCCAGAGGAGGAGTGTTTGTAGTGTTTGCATGTACAGGCTTTGGGCTAGGGCAGTATGGAGCTGAACCCTGCTGGGGTTCTTTCTAGCTATGTGATCTCAGGTAACTTACTAAACCTTTATGCTTCAGTTTTCTCTTCTGCAGAACGGGAATAACTCTATGTTCTTTGTATTGCTGTGAAGATTAAAATGAGATAACACTTGTAAGACCCATAGCACAAAAAACCAAACCAAGTCAATTCCGACTCATAGTGAACTTATAGGGCAGGGTAGAACTACCCTAGAGTTTCCAAGGAGTGCCTGATGGATTCAAATTGCTGACCTTTTGGTAAGTAACAATAGCACTTAACCCCTACAGCATCAGAATTTAATGTGTTAGACAAGATGTTAAAGTCTGTAATGTAAGTGATAAAGTAGGAAAGTCATAAACAAAATGTTTAGAATGTTGAGCTTTTAGATGCAGTGACCAGTAAAAACTTCACTGAGAAGGTGTCTTTTGTATAAAGACCTGAAGTAAGTGAGCAAGCCAGAATTCCAGCAGAGGAAATACCAAGTGCAAAGCCCTGTGGCAGAAGTGAATTTGGTTTAACACAGGCACAGTAAGGAGGCAGCGAGTCTGGAGAGCAGAAAACAAGGGTTAAAAGGCAGGGGATGAAGCCAGGGAGCTGATCGAGAAAGATCTTGAAGGTTGACACTGAGGAATTCGGCTTGTCTTCTGAGGAGATATGGAACCACTTTGAGGTTTTGAGCAGTACAATGACATGATCTATGTTCCATTAAGGAAAAAAAAATCACTTTGAAGATTATGTTGGAGTGTGGAACACAAGGAACAGAAGCAAGGAAACCAGTTAGAAGAAAATCACGGCAGTTCAAATAAAAGATGACAGTGGTTACGACCAAGGTGGTAGCAGGGAAGGTAGAGGGAATGGATTAGATTCTGTCTATATTTTAAAGGTAAAGCCAATAGGCTTCCTGGTAGACCAGGTGTATAGTATGAGAAAAGGGATGATGACTCCCCAAATTTTGGCCTAAAGCATTGGAAAAGTAGAGTCACCATTACCAACATGGGGCAGATTGCTGTAGGAGCTGGTTTGGATGGACAGGACTGAAGGGTCAGTTAGATGCTCAGTTTTGACTATCTGAGTTGCCTGTAAGATACACAAATGTCGATACTGAGCAGCCCCTGTTACACGGGTGTGCCATCTAGGAGACAGGTTCTGGCTGGAGCAGTGAATTAGCTATTGTCAGTGCTCAGATATCTGTAGTGGATGTGCTGATAATGATTTCAAGTGACTGAAACAAGACTAGAAGTAAGTGTGGAGACTTCTCTCTTGAAATCTGGCAGGAAGCCAGTGGGCGTGGATACAACCCATTATGCCTGATGGTATAATGGTTTAGAGACAGGTTGCTAAATAAACGGGCTGACGTTTTAAACTCGCCAGCAGCTGCATTAAAGATCTGATAGATTAAACAAACAAACAAAAACCCACTGTCATTGAGTTTGACTCATAGTGACCTTATAGGAAAGAGTAGAATCACCCAACAGGGTTTCTAAGGCTGTATATCTGTAAGGAAGCGGATTGCCATAAATTTCTCCTATAAAATGGCTAGGATTAGAACCTCTGACTTTTCAGTTAGCAGCCTAGAGCTTAACCACTGTGCCATCAATGCTCCCTCAGCAAAGCTTGTGGTCTAGGAAATGCTATGGAACAGTTCTACTCTGTCCTATAGTGTTGCTATGATTTGGAATTCACTTGACAGCACACAACAACAGCACACAGATTGTATTTAAAGCTGAGACAAAAAGACCAGATTTGATGTTGCAGCAGACTGGAGCATCTCCAGAAGACACAGCCCCTGGACTTTCTTTCAGCCCAGAATTGAAACTGTTCCCAAAGTTGACTCTTCAGGCAAAGACTGAGCTGGACTATCAGATAAAATAGGTATGGCAATTAAGTTCACGAACCCATCCTAGAAAAAGTGCTACGCACCTCATTACTGAATATCACCATGGTTACCTTCGAAGTACTCCCTTTGGGAAGCTACATACCAAATGGCAGTGCCTAGTCCATCCTTCAAAGCAATTTTGGAACTCTTTTTCTGGAATGGCCATCAGAGCTGTCTTCATATTACCCTTAGTGTCTGGAGTATCATCAAAATGTCTTCCTTTCAATATTTCCTTTATTTTCCGGTAAAGAAAAAAGTCACTGGCGACCAGATTGGTGAGTAGGGAGGGTATTCTAATAGTTTCTTGGCCATTCTAGAAAGAGTTCCAAAACTGCTTGAGGGGTGGACTAGGTGCAGGCATCAGTGTATAGCTTCCAAAGGGGAGTACTTCAAAGGTGACCATAGTGATAGTCAGCAACGAGGTATGTAGCACTTGGAACAATTAAGTTTGCAGACCTAATTGTCATATCTCGTAAAATGATATTGGCAAAGTCTGTATTCTTGGCTTAAGTAGATACATGAGGCTAACTGGGCAGCTCCTGTCCAGAGGAGAGACGAGAGGGTGGAGTGGATCAGGAGCTAGCTGAATGGATAGGGGAGAAAGGAAGAATGTGCCATCACAGGGTGGGGAGAACAGCTAGAGTTACACAGCAGTGTGTGTGAACTTTTTGTATGACAAATTGACTTGGATTGTAAACATTCTCTTAAACTACAATAAAATATTGGAAAAAAATAACAAAAAATAAAAAGCTCAGATAAGTTGTTAGCTCCTAAACAGGTTTTTGTTTTATTTGGTTTGTGGTAATTAACAAGGCCACCATGTTATACAAGCTATGTGGCTGAACACAATGGCTCTGGTTACTGGGACAAAGTGACACAAACATTTGTATCCAGATGGCCACATCCACAGTGGTTGTCTCCTGATGTGTCCTAAATCAATTCTGACCACATGAACACAACCAACAAGATAATGGCGTCATCTGGCAATGAAACCAGAAATTACAAAAATCCCAAATATTTAAAAATCATCAATGTTATAAAAAATCAGCCCAAACTTAATTCATCTTGCAAAATACACCCAGGCCCCAAACAGGCTGCCATGAAGACAGTTGGAACAAGAGCTCTGGTCTGTGCTCTGTAGTTCTTACACACCCTAGAAGAGCAATCCCATATGGCAGTCCACTAAGGAAAGAAAATCTTTTATTGAGACTTGAAGAACGAAGAACACTCACAAATTCCTTGGTTTTTTTTTTTTTTGAAGATAAATTTATGAATACTTAAGGTTAAGTTGAAAGAGCTGTGAAAGCACATTAATTTTTCAGAGAATGATGTGGCTGATAGAAAGCAATAACAATGCATTGAGCCTTTAGATAGCACTTTGCAGTCACAAATGGTTTCTGTAACTGTCATGTTTATTATTATAATCACTTCCACTTCTGTTTCTTCTTGAAAGAGAATCTGAAAATATTATTGGTGTAGGGGACAAATAAATTTCAAAATCAGGGGCAGTAAAATAATGTACTTAGGAATAACTTCCAGGGACCTTCTATTTGATTTACTTCATTAATTACAGGACCTTATGTAGATCAAATACTCATTTGTTAAAATGCAACTGAGCTCTCAAGGGAAGCAATGGGTGGAAGAAAGAACACAGACATCAGTGTCGGAATCAGGTTTTTGAATCCCACATTAGCCTGTGACCTTGGTCAAGTTACGTCACTTCTCTGGCCCAGAATCTCCCTCACTCTTAAGTGGGGACCATAACAATGATTTCATAAAGTTGTCAGGACTAAACAAAGCATAAGGCTTGTAGCTAGCTGAATGCTTGTGTTAAAGGTCATTTACATTTACTGCAAGGAGCCTGTTTGGCACCAAGGGTTTGCACTCCATTGATAAACTAAAGGTTGGCAGTTTGAATCCCTCCAGCAGTGCTGTGAAAGAAAAAGCCTGGAGACCTGCCTCCATCAATATCATAACCAAGAAAACCCAGGAAAGTAGTTCTGCTCTGTAACATGTAGGGCCTCCGTGATGTGGAATTGACCTAACAGCAACCAACAGCTGCCTTTACTGTTCACACCTGTGATCTGCAGCATGACTCAGTCAACAGGCTCCTGTTTTGTCCTGGGCCCACCGTACCAAGTGCTGGTGGTGCAAAGATGAGTAAGAAACAACCTTCTCACTTGGGGTTCTGCCAGCTCCTAAGGATATCCATCCATTCCTTCATTCAACAAGTATTTATTATTTGCCTATTATGAGGCAGACATTGCTCTAAAATGAACAGTCTTTGTCCTTAAAGAGCTTACATTTTATTGTAAGTGATTGTAAACACATAAACAAATCAGTGTTGTCATGGTTTGGTGTCATTGAGTCAGTTCCGACTTGTGGAGACCCTGTGTACTACAGAACAAGATGTTGCCTGGCCCTGAACCATGCTCACAATCATCGTTGCCCTTGAACTCGTTACAGCCACTGTGTCAATCTTTCTCACTGAAGGTCTTTTTTTTTTTTTTTTTTTTTTTACCAAGCATGATGTCCTTCTCCAGGGACTGATCACTCCTGACAACATGTCTAAAGTATGTAAGATGTCCTCTTTGCCATTCCTACTTCTAAGGAGCACTCTGGTTGCACTTCTAAGTCAGATTTGTTCATTCTTTGGCAGTTGATGGTATGTATATTCAGATTTTCTTTGCCAACACCACAACTCAAAGGTGTCGATTCTTAAGTCTTCCTTATTTGTTGCCCAGTTTTTGAATGCATATGATGGGACTGGAAAATACTATTGCTTGAGTCAGGCCTTCAAGGTGACACCTTTATTTTCATCACTTTAAAGAGGTCTTGTGCAGCAGATTTGCCCAGTGCAATGCGTCTTTTTATTTCCTAACTACTGCTTCCATGGTTGTTGATTGTGGATCTTAGTAAAATGAAACCTCTGACAACTTCCTTCTTTTCTCGGTTTATCATGATGCTGTTTATTGGTCTAGTTGTGAGAATTTTTGTTTTCTAGCTGTTGAGGTACAATCCATACTGAAGGCTGTGGTCTTTGATCTTCATAAGTAAGCGTTTCAAATCCTCTTCACTTTCAGCAATCACTTTCAGTCATCTGCATAACATAGGCTGTTAATAAGTCTTCCTCCAATCCTGATGCCTCATTCTTCTTCATGTAGTCCAGCTTTTTGGATTATTTGCTTGACACACAGACTGAATGGATGTAGTGAAAGGATACAACCCTGATACACATCCTTCCTGACTTCAAACCATAAAGTATCCCCTTGCTATGTCTGAACAAATACCTGTTGATCTATGTACAGGTTCCACATGGGCACAATCAAGTTTTCCGGAATTCCCATTCTCCTTAGTATTATCCATAATTTGTTATGATTCACATAGTTGAATGCCTTTGCATAGCCCAAAAAACACATCTTTCTGGTATTCTCTACTTTCAGCCAGGATCCACCTGACATCAGCCGTGATATCTTTGGTTCCATGCTGTCTTCTGAATCTGGCCTGAATTTCTGGCAGTTCCTTTTGTGTATACTGCTGCAGTCTCTTTTGAATGGTCTTCAGCAAAATTTTGCTTGAGTGTGATATTAATGACATTGTTCAATAATTTCCACATTCTGTTGTTTCACCTTTCTTGGAAATAGCCGTATATATGGATCTCTTCCAGTCAGTTGCCCAGGTAGCTGTCTTCTAAATTTCTGGGCATACAGGAGTGAGCACTTCCAGCTCACCATCCGTGTGTTGAAACATCTCAGTTGATATTTCATCAGCTCCTGGAGTCTCATTTTTGCCAACATCTTCAGTGCAGCATGGACTGCTCCTTATTGGAACCTATTGGAATCTATTCGTTCCTGATCATATGCTACCTCTTGAAATGGTTGAATGTCAACAAATTCTTTTTGGTACAATGATTTTGTATTCATTGCATCTTCTTTTGATGCTTCCTGTATTGCTTAATATTTCTTCTTCAGATAATTCTTCTTTATTATTCAATGCCAGCCAGCCAAGTGCCGTCGAGTCAGATCAGTAGGTAATAACAGTTAGTCATCAATGCTACAAAAAAATAAGGGAGGGCTGGGGCTAGAGAATGACAATGAGGGATTGCTTTTTAAATAGGGTACTCAGTTCAGTGGTAGCCTCTCAAAGGCGATGACACCAGAGAAAACTGAAAAGACAAGAGCGAACCAGCATCGAGGGTTGGATGCACAGGGGCGGGCGGGGGAGGAGGATTATTTCTGACAAGTACGTAGGTTCTGCAGTGGGCATGAGAAGTGGATGGGAGGCCAGTGTGGCTGGAGCAGAGGAAGCTAGGGAAGTAGGGGTGGAGGTGAGTTTGGAAAGATGACCAGGGATCACGCTGCTTAAGAGAAACACCATCTGTCCATAAGAACATACTACTTGTCACGGATTCAATTATGTTCCACCCAAATACATGCATATCAATTTGGCTGGGCCCAAATCTCCATTATTGTATGATTGCCTGCCATTTTGTCATTTGGCAGCTTTTCTTTGTGTTGTAAATTCTATCACTATGATTGAATAAGGTGGGTTACCAGCAGTTATACTGATGAGGTCTACGAGATTGAATGGTGTCTTAAGCCAGTCTCTTGAAATATAAAAGAGAGAGGCCAGCAGAGAGATACAGGGACCTCATAGTACCAAGAAAGCAATGCCAGAAGCAGAGTATATCCTTTGGACTTAAGGTTTCTGTGCTGTCGTGCCACAAGACTGATGACAAGGACCTTCCTCCAGAGCCAATAGAGAGAAGGCTTTTCCCTGGAACCAGCACCCAGAATTTGGACATGTATCTTACTAGAGTGTGAGAGGATAAACCTGTCTTTGTTAATCAACTTGTGTGGTATTTCTGTTATAGCAACACTAGATGACCAAGACAATATTAATGGTACTAACATGGTTTTACGGAACACAGAGGAGATCTTTGTTAATTCTGCTTGAAGGAGAGAATGGCTGCAACTAACTTCTTGGAGGCGTGGAAAGGGAGTTGAACCATGCAACAGATGCTCCGATAAATCAAAGCAAACCCGTTCCTGTCAAGTTGATTTCAACTCATACTAACCTTATGACACAGAATAGAAATGCCCTATATGGTTTCCAAGGCTGAGCTCTTTACAGAAACAAACTGCCACATCTCCTGCAGAGCATCTGGTGGGTTCAAACTACTGACATTTCGGTTAGCAGCTGAGTGTTTAACTACTGTACCAATGCGGCTCCTACAACAGATGCTCAGGCATTGCCGAATGCTAGGGTTGAAGGACAACGAGATAACATGTTTGTCCTTAAAGAATTTATAGTGTAGAGACCTGGAAACAAAACAAAAGCGGTTAGTGGTACTTGGTGCATGTAGAGCATGAAGGCAGCCAGCACAGTGTTTGGCATTTACTGAATTTAATTCAAAAGCACCTTATCCTTAACTTGTCCAAAAGAAGTCTTTGTCAACATTGCACAGTATACCCAGACTACTTCTCCCTGTTAAACTAATAATCATGAAGATGGCAGACAACCACACAATGTTTTGTTCTGTTGTATAGAATGTCACCATGAGTCTGAGCTGACTCAATGGCAATCCTCTTGTTACAGGATCCTCTTGTGAGTGGAGCTGTTGCTGTCTTTTAGAAATCTTAGTTTTAATCTTCCATATTTCAGTTTATTTCCCTTGCGATTTTGGCCTCTAGTGGGGAAGCTGGCCTGAAGGCTCCTGGCTACTCTGAGGACTATAAGGAAATGTAAAGGGATGTTGCTTCCAGGGTGATTGCACATGCTCTTGCACTGGACTATCTCATTAAGATAGGACATGAGGAGAGGAGGAAAGCAAGCGTTAGTTGGTTCTACCCAGAAACTTGTAGAAGCAACCAGCAGAGAGAGAACCCAGTAAGTCAGGTAGATCTAGGTCTCATTTCCAGCTCCACACTGATATGGCTGGCTTTGGCCAAGTTACTAAACTTCTTTGGATTTAACTTTTCTCATCTGTTAACTGGACTAATGAAAGTATTGACCTTATGGTGTTGTTATGAGGACAAAATAAGTTAATCTTTAGAAAACATTCAGAACAATGCATGATACATATTAGGTTTTCAATATAGGTTAGCTATTTTAATTATTACATTGTTTTTCATTACTGCCTTTGCCTTTTAGTTGATTCTTACTTGTAGCGACCCTATGTGACAAAGTGAAACTGCTCCATAGGATTTCCTAGGAGTAGCCAGTGGATTCAAACTGCCAACCCTTTGGTTAGTGGTAGAGCTCTTAACCACTGTGATACCCAAGTGATCGTAGTTCACACTGAGCAATTTAAACTTGGTATGGTGGACCTAAGGGAACCAGGAAAGCTCTTTGAGCAGTAAAGTAGTGTGGTTTGATCCTGCAATGAGCAGTATTGAAGATGAACTGGGCATGGAGGAACGTGGAATAGAAAATGTAGGCAGCAAATGAATGTTTCTGTTTCAAGACATTTGGTGGAGAAGTGAGGAAAAGACTGGTGATAGCTTCAGGGAGTTTTTTAGAATAATTATTTGAGAAGACGGCAAAGCTAGCTTGATGCACCTGACTTTCAATGTCTTTCAGTGACATGTCTTTCAATGGGCATGCTATTCTGGTCAACAGAATGGTAGCCTAAAAGAACAAAGTCCAGACTTTCTTGAGTCAGTACCTGATGAATGGGCCAAGGGCAGAGCCTTTGTTCAAACATCACCTGTTTGGCATCTATAAGAAACTTAGTCAACACCTATGGCCACAGGAATTGCTTGATTTATAGTCCTAAGGCATATGACTTTTACTATTTACTCAGTTCACTCCCATCACTGAAGGCAAAAAAACTAATTAACCAAACCCTCAACATTCTTCACTACACCTGGCACATAGTTCATGCTCAATAATTATTTCTTGGCTGCATAACTGATCTATTGTTTCCTCTAATCAAAAATTACATTGTTGAATGATGTTCAGACTTACCTTGATGGCTAGGTTTGATCTCAATATTCTTTGGCCAGTGCATAGATGATTCAGATTCATGGACCTAAACTAGAAATACCTTGCAAAAAAACTACTGAAGATTTTCCAGGTTACATGCATTTTTATTCACCCATGTTTGCCAGAGAAGTGACACAGGTGAGACAACAACTGAAGTCAGCCTTTTTAATTTGGCTATTGAAAATCATTACACAGTTTGGGAAAAGAAATGGTGGGAAGGATACATGGCAGAACCCTATGCATTTGAGAAACTGGAAGCACTGAGACTCATCTTCTGAATTTTGCAGCTGAAAAAATGATGGTACAGGAAGTTTAAATTCCTGGGCCAACGTGCCAAATTTAGGAATATGTGTTGGAAATTACTAGCGATAATGTTTCTATGAAATTCATTAACAGATCATCAAGTGAAAGTTACTCCATGTTGTAACACAGCACCCACTAGAATGGGGACATGTCAAGAGGAAGCTGATTTAGCAGTAAAACTCTTTTTAGAGGGAAGTGAAAATGTGTCCAAAGTATATAGACAAGGAGTAATACTAGAGTCAGTCAGAGGGACCCAAAGAGCTACAACTGTTTAAATAAAATTGTCATTGTATATTCACAGTGGGCCAGATTTTGTCCTGGTATAGCTCCACAAGAATTCCTTGGAAAAGTTCCTAACTCTAGAATTACTTGGTGAGAGTGAATTGGGGCCCTATGAAAATGATACTTGCTGATGATTTTATGCAACTGCTTTTTAACTACCTAAATAGACACACAATTCCTCTTCTACTAGTCCTACATTTGCACAGCACCAGGTTGAGAAATGAAAATTCAGCAAATCCCATTACTCATGAATGCAAACTTGCCTTTCAGTTTGATAGCTTTTGTGGGGAAAAAAACTCCAGGTTGTGTATTTGTCCAACTATCTCAGCATAAATATTCATTTCTACAAAATATGTGTACTACGCAAAGTTGACCCAGCCATACAAGCTTATGAAGTCCAGTGCATGCTGTAAGAATTACTTAAGAAATGAGAATAAAAACATCTAGCAAAGCCTATATACCTAAAGAATCAGACTGCTTCTACTGTTGCCTGTCCCTGAGTTACAGGCAGCAAATACCTGGGAAATTCATTTCATTCCCTCCTGCCACCTCTACCTGTTGGCTCTGTTGTAATTGCATATTTTACTCTGGTATCTCTGACTTTTTTCTCCATGTTGCTGCAAGTGTAGATTTTTCTTAAGGTATAGATGTCCTCAGTTTGGGAATTGTGACCTGCTTCCTGATGCTTCATTTTCCCAAGCTTACTGTCTTTGAAAAGATCTTCTTTCCCTCCCTCCTTCATTTCTTCAGTTCTTTGTATCAGCCCACATGGATCTAGGTACTAGACATGAAGATGAATAAATCCCAGTTTTTGTCCTTGAGAAACTCATAGTGTGATGGAAGGTGACAGTGTAGTGCTTGAGAAATGCATGGAAGCATGAAATAGAGACAAGTGTGTGTGCCAGTCTGAAAGGAAGTCCAGGAAGATTTCCAGAAGAAGGTGTCATTGAAACTGAATCTCAAGATATGAATAGGAATTGGGAGTCATGTCTTAGTCATCTAAGGATACTGTAACAGAAATAGTACAAGTGAGTGGTTTCAACATACAAAAAAGTTACTTCTTTACAGTCCAGTAGTCTACAAGTCCAAATTCAGGGTGCCAGCTCCAGGCTTTCTCTCTCTGTCAGCTCTGAAGGAAGGTGCTTGTGGTGTATTAGTCTTCCTGAGGTCTGAGAGCATCTCAGTGCAGGAACTTTAGGTCCAAAGGGAACACTCTGCTCCTGGCACTGCTTTCTTGGTGGTGTCAAGTTCCTAACTCTCTGTTCACTTCCTTTTCCTTTCAGCTCTTCTGGGATAAAAGATGGTACAAGCCACACCCAGGGAAACTCCTCCTACACTGGACAAGGAAGTGACCTTAGTAAGGGTGTTATAGTCCCAGCCTGATCCTCACTAACATAATCCAATCTTGCTCTATTAACCACAGGCAGAGATTAGGATTTACAGCACAGGAATATGACAGAACGGAGGACAGCCACACAGTACTAGGGATCACGGCACAGCCAATTTGCTACACACACTTTTGGGGGATGCTCTTCAACCCATGTCAAGTGCATGTGCAGAACGGATGGAAACAGGCAGGGAGAAGAAATCCGGGGCAAACAGGACAATAAAAGCAAAGGTAAAAGGGCAAGAAATAGGATGATGAGTGTTATAGGGTGACAGGGAGGAGGATTACGAATCATTTGGGACACCTCAAATGGCAGAGTAAGAGATGGCTCTGGAAATGTAGACCATCTGTTTGAAAACTTTCCTTCCAGAGTTGTTCTGTACTAAGTCTTTGGAGAGTTCTGTTCCTAACAAGGGAACTCTGGTGGAGAAGTGGTTAAGCGCTACATATGCTAACGAAAAGGTCAGCAGTTCAAGTCCATCAGGTGCTCCTTGGAGATTTTATGGGGTGGTTCTACTCTGTCCTATAGGTCTACGATAAGTAGGGATTGACTCAGCAGCAGTGGGTGTTTTTGTGGTTCCTAACAAAGGGACTACTTAACAATACCATATTGGGGCAATGGAAGCATGTCATTTGTTTTCATGGTTAGACTCACAGAGCCCTCATCCAATAGCACATATGAAGTTCCTGAACACAGTTTCTAACAAGTAGGTGTTTTTTGTTAAGATTTGTTTAGAGTTACACTTAAGTTATTTACTGATTTAATCAGTGTTTATTGCTTACATTATTTTGAATGATGTGCCCAGCCTTGAGCTAGACACCAGCACGTCTTACCCCAGGAAACTATTTCTCCTTTAAAATGAGGTCCTGAGAAGCCCCTGTCCTCAGGGAGCTCATTCTCTGGCTGAGAGACAAAAGCACAAACATATTAAATTCTGTAATCAAGGGCAGCATTAAGTGTGCTAGCAGTGAACTGGCTAAGTTATAATTAAAAAGGAAGCAACACAGTACAATAGAAAGAGCACGGGCTAGTGAGGAAGGAAGACTTGACTTTACAGACTGCGGTCTATTATGAGGTGTGTGTAAACCTTGAGTTCATTTTCCATGTGTGAAATAAGGTAACGACATCAAACTCATAGCACTGATTTATAGTATTAAATGAGATAATATGTGTGCCTGGCACATAGCAGGCATACACATCTAATTTTAAAAAAATTTCTTGAACATGTAATTTGTGTTCAGGTCATATGAACCCCCAAAACCAAACCCACCACTGTCGAGTCAACTCCAACTCATAGCAGCCCTATCAGTCAGAGTAAACTGCTGTGTAGACTTTCCAAGGAGCACCTGGATTTGATGTTTTGTTAGAAGACATAGCACTTAACCATGACACCACCAGGGTTTCCTCAGGTCATATACCATTTCTTAATCCTCAAAGCCCCAAAGGTTCAAAGATAAATAAGACACAGTCCACACTGCTGAGTGTTAGCTCTCTTCCAATAATTGTAGGTATAGATTCCTTCTATTTTTATGTCTCACTTTTTCTTCTAGAAAATGAGATTAATTTTTCTGGCTTCTCCCCCTCCATACAAAGCCTTAGGACCTAATAGTTTAAATGTTTGCCAAGCACCAAAGAATGAAAAACACATATATAATGCATATACACAGGTAGGTATATGTATGTCATGTTTATATGTATGTTATGTATACAAGCTCCAGCGATTAAGTATGCAAACTTAACTGTTCTCAGTGCTACATACCTTGTATCACTATGGACACCTTCGAAGTACTCCCCTTGGGAAGCTATGCACCTACATCAGCACCTAGACCATCTTCAAAGCAGTTTGGAACTCTGTCTCGAATGCCGTTGTGTGCAGTGGCATTGTGGCAAGCTTGCAAACTTAGTATAGTTGTCTGTGAGGGATATTTTAGCCCCCAAATACATAACTGTATTGGAGCACCCTCCCTGCTCATCTGGCCCCAATAACTTCTTTTCTTTAGTGAAAGATAAAGAAAACATTGAAAAGAAGACATTTTGATGACATTCAGGGCATTGAGAGTAATATGACAACAGCTCTGATGGCCATTCCAGAAAAAGAGTTCCAAAGTTGCTTTGAAGAGTGGACTAGGCACTGGTGTCAGTGCATAGCTTCCCAAGGGGAGTACTTGGAAGGTGACTGTAGTGATATTCAGCAATGAGGTACATAGCACTTTTTCTAGGATGAGTTCATGAACTGAATTGGCAGATCTCCTATATGTATATCAAAGGTAATACATAGTAACACCTATATATGATATCCTTGGGCAGCACAAAAGGTTGAAGTGCTCAGCTACTAACCAAAATATTGGTCATTCAAGATCCCCCAGACATGACTTGAAAGCAAAGCCTGGCAATCTACTTCCAGAAAACCAGCCACTGAAAACCCAGTGCAGCACAATTCAACTCTGACACACATGCGGTTACCACGAATCGGAGCAAACTTGATGGCAACTGGTTATGTCTATGCAAGCACATAGACACACGCACACACACACCATACATAGGTGTGTGTCTATAGATATAGAGATAGATATATAGATACAGACATAGATATGTTAAGCATGCTTTCTGGAAATAAGCCACAAAATCTCTCCACTCCCAGTTTCTTACTGGGCTGAGGCTTCTTTGGTTCGTTAAGCTACAAGTTATAGCATGGCTAGCCCTAGGAGATGTGAAATCTATGAGCAAGTTTTCTGGCTTATCCCTGGAAGCCCCTTATGGATTCTGATTTAGGGGGAAGCAGATGAATTCACAGGAGTCTCAGGTTCTAATACTTCTCCCAAATGCCAGCGTTGTCATGGGCAGGTAAGGAAGAATTTCACATGTCACATACTTTGGTGATTGTAATAGGATCCTGCCTTTAGGATTTTGTTCCTTTGTTGTGATGGGCTATATTTGTTCATCTGCTCCATGTGTTCCAATTATTAGCCAGCAGCTGTTCATAAGCTCTCTGTGCCAATCCACAGGGACACTGATCCACACAGAGAACATTAGTGATAGCACACCTGATAAATTCTGTTCTGTTCTTGCACAGAAACCAGGAAACAACCAGCATTTTGATGATATTCTAGCCCATGCAGAACATCTGCCACAGATTAAATGACCATTCTGAAGGCTAATTTCTGAATATTATTTCTTTGCGTTTTGGAAGGACAGATAATTCTATGCCCCCTTGCAGGCAGCCTAAACTTAGTAGTTGCTGAAAATTTTAGATCACTTGAAATGATGTGCAATGAGTTTTAATGAAGTAGAACCTATCAAATGACATTATTTGCTTTCATTCTTTTCTTCCTTCTCTCTTTTTCTTCTTGAAAAATGAATCTTTCTAGGTGATTCAACTGAGTTTTAACTCATCATAAATCTTGTCCCACAGTTAAGACAGCTTTGTTAAAAGCATGGTCTGACTTGACCCTCCCGTAGTTTCTCTGAAAAACCACTGTGTTTAAGAATCTAAGGCATTTCAAAACAAGTTTGAAAAGTAGAATTTGCAAACTGCAACGTGGCCGGCCATCATGTATAAGGCATGGTCTGTAGCTACCACAGCTTGAGCATGCGATGGAGGAGACGTCACGTGCCTTGTAACAAAAATGTTCAAGGCAACTCTAGCAGTAGCTGGCCTGTCTACTGCAGAAAACCAAGCAAAGTGAGTGAAGTCTCCTCTACCTATCTGCTCCTAGGACCCAACCTACTGTTATCTCTCATGTTAGCTTCCAGGTTCTGCCTACATAATTCAGGGAAAGTAAAATGGAATTTTTTCTTCTGAGTAGAGCATCTGAGGACATTCTGGTGAACTCTGGCTGTAGGTTTTTGTTTACAAGAATGGAATCTCTAGTTTGAGAAACAGGCATTGCTGTAATAAAGAAAACAGAACATCATGGAAATCATAAAATACTATGGCATGAGCAGGACTCAGGAGTCCAAAGTAACTCAGAGCATCTCTGAAGTTGGAGTTTCTAGGTCTTCGCTCCTGTGGTGATGTTTGGTGGCTTCAGCATCCACATACATCTGGCAACTGTCTCTTGATCTCATTGCCCCAATGACCTTTTCCTGCAGCTCCTTCAGCCAGCTACTTTCATGGTCATACCCTAAACCCTGCCATTACCAATAAGGGCACCACTCAAAAGATGTTCCAAGGGTAGTAAGAGGAAGCAGTTCTCTTCTGATTGCTTCTCTTTACTCAGTGAATTTAGACCACACATCTTCAGTGACAGTGAGGAAGAGGAGAGAAGTAAGTTTAAGGAGAGACAGGAATAAACCAAATGAACTGCTGCCACTGAATTAGTTTCAATTTCTATGACTCCATGCATGCCAGAGTATAACTGTGAGCCTTAAGTTTTCAGTGTCTAATCTTTTGGAAGTAGATCTCCAAGTCTTTCTTCTAAGGCACATCTGGGCACATTTAAATAGCTGACATTTTGGTAAGTAACTAATCACTTAAACTTTTGTGCTGCCCAGGGACTCTAAGGAGAGACAAGAAGGTGTGAAACAGTTGTCTTGGGGAAAGGGAGAGTGAGCTAACACGAGAAGGATGACAAGAACATCTTAAGACTGAGGAAGTCAAAGTTTAAGTCATACATTATCAACTTCTTGTGGGTCCAAAAGTATCTCAGAGAGTACAGTGGCTTTGGCTTTCCAAAGCTTACCTCTACCTGACAAAATTTTATTCCTTAGTATTTAATTTCCCTTGTTGAGTTTTCTTGGACATCACCCAAACAGCCTTGACATTGAGTTTGCACAAAATACGTGAAATGCACGCAAGATCAGCACTACAAAATTTCAGTGAATAGATGATTATGAATGGTGTTTCTCCCCATTGATTGAGGGAATTTGAAGTCATAAGGTGACAGTGTCCATCTGGCTGCCATTGGCTGCCATGTGGACGTTGTTTGTATTTGATCTTCAGTATTTGTGTGTGTGTTCGACTTGGGCTTTGGTATTCAATAAAAACAGTTGATATTGCACTATCTAGTTCTACAAAAATTATTCAAGTCATAGCTAGGTAAAGTGCTGAAAAGAAAAAAAAGTCTATCTGCAATAATCAAACTATTATTTAACAGCTATAGGGTCGCTATGACCTGGAATCAACTTGATGGCAGTGGGTGAGTAGTTAAAGTTACATTCTCATATGAAATTAAAAGTCAAGTTCACTAAAAATAATTTTTAAGAAATTAACTCCTCAAATGTTTTCCTTTGCTAGAAAAATGATAATCTTCACTTCGTTTTAAAGTTGTGATTGTATTACTATTATTAAGCATTTATACGTGTTGCTGACTTGCATACTTAATTGGATATATTAAATTTATTTAAGTAAATAAATGACATTACAGTTTACTCAGCAAATGTAGTCATCAAGTTGTTAAATATGTTTTTAACTTATAATTTAACTTTTACATTGAGGAGTTTTTCATCTATGCCTATTTTGCTAAGAGTTTTAGCATGAATGGGTACAGGACTTTATCAAATGCCTTTTCTGCATCAATGGACAAAATCAGGTGATTTTTGTCTTTTGTGATGTTTATGTGGATAATCACATTAATTGTTTTTCTGATGTTGAACCAGTCTTGCATAGCTGGTATAAATCCCACTTGGTCATGATGGATTATTTTCTTGATATGTTGTTGTACTCTACTGGCAAGAATTTTGTTGAAGATTTTTGCACCTAGATTCATGAGTGATATTGGTCTTTGGTTCTCCTTTTTTGTTGGGTCTTTCCCTGGCTTAGATATCAGAGTTATGCTGGCTTCATAGAATGAGTTTGGGAGTACTCTATCCCTTTCTATACTGTGAAATAGTCTCAGTAGTATCGGAGATAACTCTTCTCTAAAAGTTTACTGGAGAAAAAGGTGTAGTTGTCTGCTCATGGGTAGAAAGTTCTGTATATACTGATGAGGCTTAGTTGGTTAATTGTGGCAATGAGGCCTTCTGTATCTTTACTGAGCTTTTTTCTAGATGATCTGTCCAGTATTGAGAGTGGAGTGTTGAAGTCTCCCACTATTATTGTGTAGTGATCTCACTCTTTTTTGAGTGTAGTCAGTGTTTCTTCGATGTATTTAGGTGCTCTGATATTAGGTGCATAAATATTTAATATAGTTAAGTCCTGCTTGTTTACCAAACCTTTCAGCAATAAATAGTGTCCATGTTTGCCTGTGATGATGGATTTTACATTAAAATTGATTTTGTATGAGATTAGAATTGCCACACCTGCTCTTCTTTGTTCATTGTTAGCTTGATATACATTCTTTCATCATTTGATTTTCAGTTTGTTCCTAACTTTAAGTCTCAAGTTGAGTTTCTTGTAGACAATATATGGATGGAGCATGTCTTTTGATCCAAGATGTCACTCGATGTCTCTTTACTGGATCATTCAGTCCATTCACATTCAATGTAATTATTGATAGATATGTGTTCACTGCAGCCATTGTGATATGTTTATTTTTGTGTTGATGTTTTCTCTGTTGTTCTTATTAGTCTGTTCTGGGACATACTTTTTGGTGAGTTGATTTTTCACCCCTTTCAGAGCTGGTTTTGTAGTTGTTGAAATTCCTGTGTTACATTTCTTGGTATGGTATGTTGCATCTTTGTTGTGCTTTATGGCTGCCCCTAAGATCCGCCTTAATAAACTACATATAAACCCGATTTTAATTACTACCAGTCTTGTCAACTTCCTCTCCATCTGGAAGGACTATAATGACTGCAGTACATCCCTCTTTTTAATATGATGGCACCATAGTTTTCATCATAATCACTGGATTGTTTCAGTTTTAAAGCTGTGATGGAGTTTGGAGCCCTCACTAACTCAGCAGAATTCTGGATGATGTGTCATTCTAAAATATAAAGTTAGTGGTTTTGTTCTTCTAAGTCAAAGTCAAGAACTTCTTTCAGTATTTCTTGTAGTTCAGGTTTGGTTTTTACAAAGTCTCTGAGTTTCTGTTTATCTGGGAATGTCTTAATTTCATTTTCATATTTGAAAGATAGTGTGGCAGGATATATAATTCTTGGTTGGAAGTTCTTCTCCTTCAAGGCTTTGAATGTGTCATGTCACTGTCTCTGTGCCAGCATGGTTGCTGCTGAGAAATCTGACGAAAGCCTACAGGGTTTCCCTCCGAATGTTAGCTTTGCTTTGAGTCTTGCTGCCTTTAAGAGTTGCTGCTTATGTTTCATTTTGTTAAGCTTGATTATAATATGTCTTGGAGCCTTTCTTTTGAGATCTATATTGGGTGGTGTATGATATGCATCTGGGATGTCTATATTCTCTTCCTTCATGATTTCTGGGAAGTTTTCTGTCCTGTTCAGGGACTCCAATTAATCGAAGGTTGTTCCTCCTAATAGAGTCCCATATGCTTCTTAATGCTTCTTCATTTTTCTTGTTTCTTTTTTCTGATTTGTCCTCATAGACGCTGGCCTCAGTAGCTCTGTCTTCCAAGTCAGAAATTCTTTTTTCCATTTGTTGCATTCTGTTTTCTTGGCTTTGAATGGAAGTTTCTATGTCTTTGATTTTGTTCTTGATCTGCTGGATTTCAGTGTACTGGTGTTCCATCAGATCGAACAGCTTGCTTAATTTTTCATTTTGTTGTGCTGCATTTTGTATAAGGTCTAGAAGGGCTCTGTATACAATCCTTTTGTCTTTCCTTGGTCATTTTGTTTGGGAGCCTTCTGAAGCCATGGGTGATTTCTTGTTTGTCACAAGTGTCTGTTGCTTTTTGGGTTTCATGTGAGTAAGTAGAGGCTGGGAGAGATACTGTGAGGATGGAATGCAGATGTTTCTCTAGGCTGTCTTAAAATGTAAAGCAAAAGGTATCTGACCACTTCCCAAGTCAGTCAGGTTTTCAGGTGTAGAGGTTCCTCTTCCCAACTGGCAAAGTAAGCACCTCTATATCCAACCCCAGATGATATGAACTAGTTCAAAACACAGCAATGCTACTGCCCTGTTGGCTTCTGCTGACAGGGCCTAGCCTTAGGTGACACTGTGTGAACTACTGCTTTTCTGTCAGAGAAGCACTGTCCTGTTGGCAGGCACTGGCTCCCAGGCTAAGAATTAGGTCCTGCTAAAATCTCTGTATCCAACATGGCATCCCGCAGATCGGCCCTGTGGTTCCATACAAACCAGGCTGTGGCAGAGATAAAAAGAGAGGCCCAAACTGGCTCGGTGTACAGAGTCCTAGGCCTGGCTCTCAAAATATGGCAATTTCGCCTGCCTATCCCACCAGCAGCGCGTCTGAGACTAGCTACTAGGCAAGACCCAGCTCCACCCTCCAGGCAAGACAGAGGAAAAAAAGTCACAATGGTGTGTTACCTTCAGTCTGTGAGAGCCGGGGCTAACCAGGAGCGGGAGTCAGCAAAAGAAAGGAGGTCTTTCATTCAGTGGTATGATGTCCAAATTAACAGCCCTGTGCTGTGTCCTTGGGCTCACTAGGTGACCAGAAGGCTCCATCTGATTATCAGTTCAGATCTTGGTTTCCAGAGGGATGTAAGGAGATGTGTGTTTAGTCTGCCACCTTAACTCCGCCCCCCCAATTTAACTTTTAAATTAAACATTTTATTTTATCATTTTAACCTCGCATTGAACATAAAGAATAAACTTTGTATTTACTCTAGTTATGCATAAAGCACAAATATACATTCAGTGTCTAGACAGAAGAGCTAAGCTCTCTGCCAGTAACTGAAAAGATTAGCAGTTCGACACCTCCAGAGGTTCTGTAAGAGAAAGATGTGGCAGTCTGCTTCTGTAAGGATCACAGTCTTGGAAACCTCATGGGGCAGCTCTACCCAGGGCCTGAGGGTTGCTCTGAGTCAGAGTTGACTTGGTCCAACAGGTTTGGGTTTGTTTGTTTATCTAAATAGGTACACAATATTTCTATAGTATTTAAACACCACATTCTGTTTGTGCAAGTCCAGAGATTGATCATTTCTCCCTAACCTAGTCACAATAATATGATTTGTGGATAAAACAGTCATGCGGCCACATGAGGAAATGCTCTTGATCATTAGCCATTAAAGAAATGCAAGTCAAAACTACCATGAGATAGCTTCTCATCCCAGCAAGGCTGGCACTAAACCAAAAAGCATAAAATAATAAATGTTGGAGAGGTTGTGAAGAGATCAGAAGCCTTATGCACTGCTGGTGGGAATGTAAAACGGTACAACCACTTTGGAAAATGATTTGGCATTTCCTTAAGAAACTGGAAATAAAAATACATAAGATCCAGCAATTCCATTACTAGAAAAATAAGAACTGTCACAAAAGTAGACTTACGCACACCAATGTTCACTGTAGCAGTGTTGACAATAACCAAAAGAGAAAGAACCTAGGTGCCCATCAACATGAATGGATAAACAAATTACAATACAGACACTCAATGGAATACTATACAATGACTAATATAAGAAACATCTCAACATAGACAAATCTGGATAGCATTATGCTGAGTGAAATTAGTCAGTCCAAAAAGACAAATATTGTATGCAATTACTATTACAAGAACTCAAGAAAAAAATTAAAAACTGAGAAAAGCATTCTTTGATGGTTACCGGGGTGAGGAGGGAGAGAGGGGAACTCATTAACTAGACAGTAAACAAGGATCACCTTCAGCAAAGGTAAGGACAACACACAATCCAGGGGAAGTCAACACAACTGCAGCAAAGGAAAAGCAGCAGGAAGTTTCCTGAAAACATCTAATCACATTGGTGGACAGTGTAGCTGGGGCTGGGGCCTGGGGCCACAGTTTCAGGAGACATTTAGGTCTACTGGCATAACAGTGTTTATTAAGAAAAAGTTCTGCATCCCACTCTGATGAGTGGCAGTTGGGGTCTTAAAAGCTTTCAAGAGACCTTCTAAGATGCAGCAATTGGTGCCATCCCACTTGGAACAAAAGAGAATAAAGAAAACAAAAGACATAAGGAAAACATCAGTCCAAGACACAAAAGGTCTGCATAAACCAGAGACTTCACCAGCCTGAGATTAGAACTAGATGGGGTCAGGTTACCTGCAATGACCACTCTTACAAGGATCACAGCAGAAAGTCCTGGATGGAGTAGGAGAACAGTGTGGGGCAATAGTCAAATTCATGTAAAAAGACCAGACTTAATGGGCTAGAGGAACCCCAGAAACTATGGCCTTCAGGCACCCTGCTGACCCAGAACTGAAGCTATTCCCAAAGCCCACTCTTCAAACAAAGACTAGACAGGACTATGAAAACATAATATACATGAGGAATGTGCTTCTTAGTGCCATCAGATACAGGAGATCAAATGGTAAGTTCATGTCTAGAGGCAGGATCAAGAGGCAGGTGGAGACAGGAACTGGTTGAATGGATATAGGGAACTCAGGGTGGAAAGAGGGAGTGTGCTGTCACATTGCAAGGATTGCAACTGATGTCACAAAACAGTATGAGTATAAATTTTTCTATGGGAAGTTAACTTGAGCTGTAAACTTTCAGCTAAAACACAATTTAAAATAAAATAAAATAAAATGCAACGTGGCTCTGATTGTGTAACAAGAAGTCATGGCTGGAGCCTGACGGTCAGATCCAGGTGACCCATCTTTCACGAGATGGTCCAGTTGGTTCCTGATTGGAGTGATTTCCCTTCATGTTTCTTGCTGTTCACTAATGAGTGAAGCACGGTCCTACCTCTAGACCTCTGCACTCACTGTTCTTACCTCAGCCTAGAAAGTTCTCAGGAGAGCATAGTACTCTCACTCAAATTGGTTCAGGCCTCTGAACCCTCCAGGTTGCTGGACCATCAGTTCTGGTCTTTTAATAGAGTTCTTGATCTGCACACCTCTTTTCCTCTTGCTGTGCCAGGTACTCTATATTGTGTCCCGTATCAGGGCTGTCTTTGGTGGTGACTGGGCACCATCTGGTTCTTCCTCAGAATATCTGCCCTGCTGTACCCTGACACTCTCCAGCCCCTGACTCTGATTTTTTTTTTCTTTTTTTCGTTTTGGTTATTTTATTTTAGGGTCTGTCTGTCTTTCTATTATTATGATTAAGTAAAAATATACAATCCAAGTCAATTTTACATACCCGCCTCTCTGCAACTCTATCCGCTTTCCTCACCCTGTGGCAGCATACTCCTCGTTTTCACTCTTTACTTCTAGTATCCTCTTAATGAACACTTGTCCCTCCTCTCTGTCTTCTCCTCTCTCTTCTAGAAAGAAACCAACAGGACAGCCTTCTATAAATGTATAAAACCATAAAGTACACACATCACATGCTCACTCTGTGTCTCTGAGTCCAGTCCATTCTTTATTTGAAGTGTTGACCTCAGTACTGGTTTCAGGTCTGGGCTAGCAGCAAATCTAGGGTCCATGTTCCCAGGAGGCCCTCCAGGTTGCTGGACCATCAGTTCTGGTCTTTTAATAGAGTTCTTGATCTGCATACCTCTTTTCCTCTTGCTGTGTCAGGTACTCTACTCTATACTGTGTCCCGTATCAGGGCTGTCTTTGGTGATGACTGGGCACCATCTGGTTCTTCCAGTCTCATGCTGATGTAGTCTCCCAATCCTATGAACCTGTCTGTCCCCTGGGCTCCTTTTTCTTCACGTCTCCGATGTTCTCAGTTTTCATCTGTTCCAGCTGGGTTGGGACCAATTTACGTTCCTTGGATGGCAGCTTACTGGTTTTTAAGACACTGGACAACACTCACCAGTATGAGTGCAGAAGACTCTGATCAAAAGACTAGTTATGCCAATTTACCTCTATGCCCCCTGAAAACATTAACTCTGGTTTTTGATGGTTTGTTTTAACTTGGGAGTCTCTGGGTAATTCAGACCATTAACATACTCAGCTGCTACCCAGGGGGCTGCCATGAGAAAAATTTGATGATATTATGAAAAACTTTGTTGCCATAAAGTTGACTCCAACTCATAGATACCCTATAGGACAGAGTAGCTAGTGGATTTGGACTGCTAATCTTTTGGTTAGCACCTGAGTGTTAACCACTGTGCCTCCAGCGTTCCTTGTTAAGCATCTATTTGGTTATTTTGTTTATTGTCTACTTCCCTTATTAGACTGTGAACTTTGTAGAACAAGGTCTTTTGTTTAATACTGTACACCTGATGCTTCTAAAGAGGTGCTCACTATTTATTGAATATGTAAAAGATTACGTGAATAAATAATTGAGCATGGAGTTTGATTTTCTGCTTAAATACAGCACCTCTTAAATGCTTCCTGGGAAAGCCTGGTGGTGTAGTGTGTTAAGTGCTACCACTGCTAACCACAAGGTTGGCAGTTCAAATCCACCAGACGCTCCTTGAATACTCTAGAGGACAGTTCTACTTTGGCCTCTAGGGTCGCCATGAGTTGGATCCAACTGGACGGCACTTGGCTTGGCTGGCTTAAAGGCTTCCTTTTCATTACTTGAGGTAATCTTTCTACCTGGCAATGTAATGAAGCGGGTGAAAAAAAAGCTCAAACCTGTAGCCATCAAGCCAATTCTGATTCACAGTGAACCTATAAGACGAAGCAGAACTGTCTGATAGGAGTTCCAAGGAGCACCTGGTAGATTTGAACTGTTGACTTTTTGGTTAGCAGCTGAACTCTTAACCCTACACCATCAGGGTTTCCAAAACAGGTAAATAAAACAGGTATCTTTTTTTGTTCCTCTCCCCTACCCTCACTCTTGCTGGCCCTGTCCCCTCCTCTTCATAAATGGCTGATAAGATCCAAGACCCTGAGAAGGTAAATCTCTAAAAGGAACCCCCTCCTAAGACTGCTTTTCTCTCTCCTTGTCCTGCTTAAAGTAAGTCTGTAATGAAATTTCCCTAGATCACAACCTTTGAAGGTGCTTTCCTCACTTGGTTGTAAAGAGAGAGACACTTATCACTTGCCCACATACCACAGGGATGACCACGGGCCTCTTGGCCACACCTGCCTACCAGGTCCTGTTGTCAGGTATGAGTTACTGTGGGCTTGTAGGTCTCATCCGAGTGCGATGACAGTCTCCTCCAGGAAGGTCAAGCAAAATATTTCTCCTGGAATGCCTCTCTCTATAATCAATTTCAGACCTTTCTTCAGATGTCCTCGAAGTTTCCCAGGAACCATCTGAATGTACATTCCATGGGATTCTGGCCTAGGACACCAGAACACTTTTGAATTAAGGTGCTCATGAGTTTAGACATTGCTATGTATGCATTTCTGGAGGCAATCTAAAAGTACCACGTAATTTCTAACGTGGAGTCAGGGTGTGTTTATCTATCACGTGAAATGGCAGAAAAGGAAACATATTGATTTTGCAAATGTATACTTTTTATGGCCTCTAAAGAAATGAAAGAAATCAGAGACTCCGTTTGCTATTGCCAGATGGAATATAGTGCTAGAAAAATTAACCAGTCTGCAAACCTGCAGTTTCTGGTCTTAAATCTTACCTATGAATTGTGTTTTTCTTTGTACAAATGGAAATCCCTGAACATTTAAGTAGGGAACTGTCTCTCTTGTCCCTTGAATTGTAGTTCAACCCAGAGACTATTTTCTCAGGACTAAGCCATTTAAACTGCTCTAGCCCTGACTTTTATTTTCTCCTCATCACCCACATCTTTTTCTAGAAGGTGAGTAGGTCAGAAGGGGAGATAACAATCTGATTTAACTTTTGTGTCAATGGCATGGACAGTACAGGTCACTAGTTATAGAGTGAGCTTTGCAGCTGGGCAGACCTGGACGGGAATCCTGTATTCTTTACCAGCTCTATAATCAGGGGGAAGTTATTTAAGGAGATGGGATTGAAGAATGGGCAAGAACATGGGTTTCTAGGTCTGACAGCTTGAGTCAGAATCTTGACTTTGCTACTTATTCTGCGATCTTGGACTATTGACTCTACCTCTCCGAACCTCAGTTTCTTCTTCTGTAAAGAAGTGCTTACTTTACTGAGCAGCTGTGAGAATTCATTGAAATCACGTGAAGCTCTTAGCATAGCTCCTGGCACACAGTAAAGCTATAATAAATGTAAGTTGTTATTATTATTGTGATCATCATTCTCATCAGTAAAGTTAGTAATTGCTGTGTTAGTTGAGACAACAGCTAGATAGTGATGGAATCTACAAAACCCAGTCTCTTTATTCCCAGGTCAAGTGCTTTTTCTATGATGTCAAAACATGTAGCTTTGGGAGATGGGGCAAGGACTTAAATGAATGAGGACAGAGATGATGACGCTAGTAACGGTGGTGATCATGCGATGCACAGCTTTATTTCCAGTGGTTCTCATCCTTGGTTACACACTAGAACCAACTGGACAGTTTCCATAAATAGAAATGCTTGGATTCTACCCCCTAGATTCTGATTTAAATGGTTTGAGGTGCATCCTGGGTGATGGGGCATTTAATATAACCCTCCTGGTAATTCTGATGGACAGCCCGGACGGACAACTACTAGTTCAGAGGCACCTCTTGTGGCTTATAAATCCTTGGCAGCAATGGCCAAGCCAAAATCAGTCTCTGATGCCCACATGGAGGAAGCCCAAAGGAGAAGCCTTATTCCTCAGCCTTCTAATTACCTGCTACCATGAGCCTGAGAGGATTGTCTGTGAGCTCAGTTCACCGGGCTGGGCATCTAGAGAGGAGAAAAGAAAGAAAAAGCAGCTGACTACTTCCTCACTTGGGAGACACCAATCCTGAGCTCTCTGGGTGCACTGCGTCCTGCACCCAGCTGTCTAAGGCTGTGTCAGAAAGACAAATGTACCTACACGTGGACTTAAACAAAAACCAAAGCAAACCTGCTACTGCTGAGTTGATTCCAACTCACAGCAACCCAGTTATTCAGAGCAGAAATGTCTATCAGGTTTCCAAGGGCTGCCTGGTGGCCTTGAACTGCCATACTCTTGGCTCACAGCTGTCACAGTTAATCACTATACCTCCAGGGTTTCTCCCACACATAGATAAAAAGCATGTTCTTTTTAGAGATATCCCTGGGAATCCCAAAACGCTTCTGTGTGTGTATATATGTGTGTGTGTGTACATACATATACATGTGTGCACATATATGTGCTTACACACACATGTGTATGAATAAGCAGAATCATTGCAGTCTATTTCCAGATTCTCTCAGGACATAGAATAGCTGACTATTGTATCGAGAGGAAGACCCTGATTCTTAGAGCACCTTGAAGCTCCTCCAAGCCACCAGGTGACACCATACTGCAGATATAGCTAGCAGTCTTCTGTCTGGGTGTGTTAGTCAAATTCTCTACAGCATGACGGCTGTTAGATATCAATACAGGATCTCCCTTCTGTTCAGGAGTCAAGGGTAGGAGTAGGGACAGCCAGGATTGATCATAGCTCACAAGGTTGAGCAGGTCTTTCAAAGTTGTGATTTTATCAAGCTAGAGGGAAGAAACTCAGAACTGAGTCACTGAAGAGTGGAGAGTTGAAGCTTAGGGAGCAAATCCAAGAAAGAGCCAGGGTTCTGATGCAAGAACCTAGCTGGGTATTGTGCTACTAGGAAAGTAGAAGACAAAGATTAGAGAAGCTCGATAAACAGAATGTGTCTTACAGTAATTCTGACAACATGCTTTCCATTGTAGAGGAAGCAGGGCCAGAGTGAAGTGGACATTTTTACAATCAACTGGACAGCAACTTTATTTTTTTAAATGAATACATCAAACATTGTTTGCTTTTTTGAAACTCCAGATATTTCAGCTATCTGAAGCTGGTGATTTTATCAATCTGTCAATCTCTTTTAAACCAGCAGGTGATTTTATCTAAGGAGAATGGACTTTTCTGGAGCCCTCTCTAGCTTTACTTTAGCCATGATGTCTCAGACCAAATTCTGTTTGTCGTCCTTCCTGGTGCCCCAACCTCTGATGACACTGTCTTATCCTTTCCTTGGTCAAGTCTCTCAAGAGGTGACTGTCATCTCCTTGTTGTACCCTCTTCATTCCCTCCTCTGGGCTGTTAAGTACCAGCTGTCAGCAATCTTTTCTGTTGAAAATGGTGGCTGAACTAATTTATATCAAGGTATGAACAACTTCCAATACCCATCCATCAGTTTGTCATACTGCGGTGGTCTCAGTGTTGCTGTGATGCTGGAAGCTATACCACTAGTATTTCAAAGGTTTCAGTGGAACTTTCAGACAAAGCAAGACTAGGAAGAACAGCCTGGTGATCTACTTCTGAAAATCAGCCAATGAAAACTCTGTGGGTCACAACAGAATATTGTCCTACATAATGCTGGAGGATGAGCCCTGTAGGTTGCAAGGCACTCAGACTGTGACTAGGGAAAAGTTACTACCTCAAAGTAGAGTCAGTGTCAGTGACACCCAAAACCAATAAACCCCACTGCTGTAGAGTCAATTCTGACTCATAGTGACCCTATAGGTCAGAGTAGAACTGTCCCACAGAGTTTTCAAGGAGAGCTTGGCAGATTTATTTAAATTGCTGACCTTTTGGTTAGCAGCCTTGGCACTCAACCACTACACCACAGAGTTTCTGTCACAGATAGAGTGAGTCCTCAGAGATCTTTATTTGCTGAGGTAATACCACCCAAAACAGGAAGTGCCAGCAACAAACATCCATTAGTAATCAGAACATGCAATGCACATAGTGGCGTCAACAATGGGCTCAACATATTAACCATCATGAAGGTGGCTCAGGACTGGGCAACTTTTCATTCTGTCCTACATAAGGTCATCATGAGATGAAGCCAATTTGACCACAGTGAACAACAGTGGATAACGCAGAAAGGCTTACTATATTTCTCTTCCATTTAGGGTATTTGCAATTTTATAGGCCAGATTAGTATATGGAAAGGACTTTTGAAATAGAATTACACGCATTTGTCATCAGGCCAGTGACTGAAAAGAGGCTTTTAAGAATTTTTAAAATTATCATGACCAGTGTCTATTCTTCTGAGGCAAGAGATACCTAAATTTAGTTCTGTTTCTCCAACATGATGTATATAAAGGGGTCTGGTGTTCACACGGAAATTTTGGTCACTTTTTTAGGGTAGTACAGGGTGAGGGGGTTAAGGTACTGAGGACAGAGCACACTACATGGGATGAGAACACAGGCTTCAGCTCACACTTGAACACGTACCAGGTGTGTAACCCAGGCAATCTGCCTGAACTTTCTGAGCCTTGAGTCTTCATTCTAAACTTCATTTTAAAAGTTGCCTTAGCAAGGGACCAAATTGCTAGGTTGTGGGGACCACGGTCATGGGGAACATTCAGCTCATCTGGCATAACATATTTTATACAGAAAATGATCTACATTCTATTTCGGCGAGCAGCATCTGGGGTCTTGAAAGCCTATCAGCAGCCATCTACGATATTCCACTGTTCTCACCCCTTCAGGAGAACAAAGAAAACTAAAAAAACAAGTGAAAGATTAGTCCAAAGGACTAATAGTCCTCGTCTACCACAGCAGTCCACTATATTGAGTCCAACACAACTGGGCAGATGGCACCCAGCTACCACCACTGACTGCTCGAACCGGGATCACAATAGAGGGTCCCAGACAGAGCTGGAGAAAAATGTAAAACAAAAGTCTAACTCACAAAAAAGAACAGACTTATTAGTCTGACAGAGACTGGAGACACCCCAAAGGGTCTGGCCCCGGACACCCTTTTGGCTCAGTCATAAAGTCACTCCTAAGGTTCACCTTTCGGTCAAAGATTAGACAGGCCCATAACACAAAAGGAGACAAAAGGGGCATACCAGCCCAGGGGCAAGGGCTAGAAGGTAGAAAGGGGCAGAAAAACTGTTAACAGGAACCAAAGGTTGAGAAGGGAAAGCGGTGACCGGTTCTGGGGTTGTTAACCAGTGTCATAAAACAGTATGTATACTAACTGTTTAATAACAAACTAGCTTGTTTTGTAAACCTTCATCTGAAGTGCAATTTTAAAAAATAATAAAATGAAGTACAATTTAGAGAAAAATATCTCACCAAACACTTACTGAATAGCCACTGAGATCTAGTGCTGAGCTAGCTAAGCTTGAGGTTATAGCCAGTTTCCTTCGAGCTGATTCTGATGGATCAGAGCAGACTTGTGTATTACAAGGTTTTCAAATAGCTGATTTTTTTGTAAATGGACTGCCAGGACTTTCCTCTGAGGTACCTTTGGGTGGACTCAGATCTCCAACCCTTCTGTTAGCAGACAAGCCTATTAACTACTTGCACCACTGAGGGACTTAGGGAGCCAAATATCTCATCACAGAGCTGTTACAGAGGTAAGGACAAAGGGTGCATGGAAAAGAAATAAATCTACGAACTCTGCTGAGGGAAAGTTGTCATAGACTGGACTTTGGGCTATCATACAGATGCTTAATGACTAGTTTTGGAGACAGGGTAGCATGATGGTTAGGAACTATGGACTCGAGGGTCATAAAGGTAGTTAGAATGCAGACTCTACTACTTTCTAGCTCCACAAAATTGACTGGATGTCAATGGTAATACATACACATATTATTTTTTGGAGGAAAGATAAAGAAACTTCCAAACAGAGAAAAGAAGATTGGGACAGGTTATTCTAGGCATGGAGTCCTTGAGTGATGCAAAAGTTTATCACACTTGGCTACTAATCAGTGGTTGGAAGTTTAAGTCTGCCCAAAGGCACTTGAGTGAAATGCCTGGCAGTCTCCTTCTGAAAAATCACCCACTGAAAAGCTTGTGGAGCACAGTCCTGCTCTGACACACAGGGCATCTCCATGAGTCAGAATCAACTTGAAGACAAACGGGTTCTGGGGTTATCTTAAATATAAAGCAATTAAGTATAAAGAAATTAGAAAAAAAGTGATATGCTGGGGACTAAAGAACCTGGCAAGAGCTGAGGAGCTTCAAGGGTGTAGAGGAAGGCAGGATGAGGCTGAGCAGCCTTGGAAGTGGGTAATTGGGTGGGAGATAAACCATGGAAGGTTCTCCAGGCACTTTGAGGACTGTGGCCTCTCCAGAGCAGTAGGGAAAGCGGTTTACCAGGGGCAAAGGGGCTGAACGGTTACAGGAGACAGGGGTTTTTAACACTACATGGAGGTGGGATGGAGGAAGAGAGGCTGGTGCCAGGGTGTGGGGAGAACCGACTAACTGATAAGTGTGGTAAAAGTGATTTTAATCTGCAAAGTACAAGGTGAGTATTAGTGGTTATGGGGTGGGGGTGGGAGATGGGGCTGGAACTCTCACTGGGTGTTGGAAGAATTCCTGGCAAGATTTGCGGCTTTGCTGCCCCCTATCACTCCTTGGAAACTCAGTGGGACAGTTCTACTCTGTCTATGGGGTCGCTATGAGTCAGAATTGACTCTACTGCATTGGGTTTGGTCTCCTATTTCAGGAGGCGGAGTGGGTTGGGTAAGGCTCCAACATCACACACGCGAGTTTGTGGCAGGCTGCTGCAGGCCACAGAGGTGACAGGAGAGAATCATCGGAAAGGACCCCCTATCCCTCGCTCCTACCCTAGCACTCCACTCAGTCTCTTGGATGGGAAACTTCCCATAATGGCATATGCAGACTAAGAAGGAAGGCTCTGGAAGTAGGTGAGGTCTACATCTATTAATTACTGTTTTTGTTAGGTGCCGTGGGGTTCATTCCAACTTATGTGACCCTATTTGCCCAAAGTAAAATTGCTCTGTAGAGTTTAAAGTCTGTGATCTTTTAGAAGCAGACTTCCAGGCCTGTCTTCTGATGTACCTCTGCATGGCTTTGAACCACTGACGTTTTGGCTGGTAGTACTAGGGAGAAGTATTTTTGATACCTTTTGGTGGGTAGAATCACTGAGTCGGGGGGGGCAGCTATATGATGGGTTTCCCTCATGCAGACGGACAGAGGCCACAGGACACCCGTGCACCTCCACTACATTCCTCTCTCCCCACCTGCCCCCAACCCAGACCCCAGTGTGTTCCAGCGTTTAACAATTTTACATTCCATGTTGTCATGGACACGACAACAACCTCTTCAGCAGCATCTCAGTAAGAACATGAGAGACAATCCTAAATGTGAGGAAGTGAGGAGCTGTTCTCCCAGCGTGTGGAGAAGGTGATAGACATTTGCGTATTTGAAAACATAAAAGTAGACCGGATTCATCAAACTCCCAGCCAGCAAATTCCCAAGGCGATGCGGAGCTACCGATCCAAGTTTCCAGGGCAGCAGGGTTGGACCACCTTCTTCTGCCCAGACCTCTTGCCCTCCAGACAAGAATGAGACCCGGCCTCGGGCGGCTCTGTCTCACGCGACCCTCTCTCTGGCAGCTGTGTTTGTTTCTCATCTGTGCGGCGCTCTGCGGACCGGGAAGACTCCTATTGTTGTGTGAACACTAGGTGGCGTCATTAGCCCGCTTCCTTGACTGATTCTAGAACCCGGTGGGCTCCATCAGAAGACGAACACGAGAGGTGGGCTACAGCGACCACCGAATGTGTGAGATCCAGACACAGAAAACTCAGCTCTTTTTGTGAAGTAAGGTGACTAGCAGTGAAACAGGCTAGCATGTCCTTGATTCCCTTCTGCCCAAACTCAAAACGCATAACTGAGAGGCTGGTTTAAACGGTTTCCAAAAAGCTAGCTGATGGATCATTCCAAGCATCAGGGGCAAAGAGGGCTGATTCTGGGCATAAGAAACTGGTTCTTTTCTGAAGGGCTCAGAAGTCTCTTCAATCATTTCAAGGAACCGAAGCCTCATCCCGCGGTGGCAGGGGAGCGAGCCTAGCGGCCTGGCCAGGCGTGAAGGCCTTGCAGGCGCGCGGCCGCCGCCAGAGGGAGCCAGAGGGCCCGGGGGCGAGCGCCTCTCCCCGCGACCTAAGTGCCTCGACGGCGGCTGGCACGGGCGGGGCCGGGCGGAGCGGAAGCGGGGCCGGGCGGAAGCGGGGCCGGGCGGAAGCGGGGCCGGGCGGAAGCAGAGCCCGGGTTCTGGGCACGGTGGGCGGGAGTCCTGCCTGCTTCCCGTGGAGGTGGTTGTGGTGATGGCGTTGGACACTTTGGGGAGGAGAGCTCTGTGCTCCCCATTTCTTCAACCTCTGATGCAGAATTGGATGCTGTGGTTGGATATTTACAGGACATTATCATGGATGAGGAAACCGCGGTGGCAAAGTGGTTAAGCACTGCATCTGCTAACCAAAAGGTCAGCAGTTTGAATCCACCAGGTGCTCCTTGGAAACTCTATGAAGCCGTTCTATTCTATTTACAGAGTCGCTAATGAGTCAGAATTGACCCGATAGCACTGGGTTTATTGTGGATGACGCTTCCCAGTTACTACAGAGAAATTTCACGGACAAGTACTACCAGCAGTGTGAAGACACAGAAGAGAATAAACTCACCTACATGTCCATTTTTAACAACTACGTTTCTTTGCTAGAAAACTGTATCGAGCAGCTGCTTGAGTGCATCCTTGGTTTCAGCACGGTGGCTTTCACAACCACCTTACAGCACCACAAAGATGAAGTGTCCGGTGGCTTGTACGACATGCTGCTGACATTCATGGATTTTCTGACTTTTAAAGAATGCTTCTGAACTACAGAGCAGAAAAAGAAGGCCGGGGACTAGACTTAAGCTGTGGTTTAGTGGTGACTCTGTTGTGCAAATCATCTGCCATGCCAGCTCCCCGGAATAATTTGCAGCACTAGGTCCCACCTCCGGGCTGTGAGATCCTGTGGACATCACCAGCCCAGCAGACTGGGAGGGGCTAGTGATGCCGGGAGAATACACTTGGAAAGACTGACTCTTACAGTCTTCATTAATGTTAAGTATTGATGGGTCACAAAGAACATCACCTGATCCTCTTGGGACCTTTTTCCTGAAACACTTTCTTGTATTCAGTACTCCTGAATACTGGTACTCCTTCCAGAGTAGACACCCCTCCATGTTCTGAGTCAGCCTTCCCTGGAGCAAGCCCATGTCCAGCATCCCACCTGGGGGCTCCTTTGCACAGCGTCTGTGTTGGTGTGTCAGCAGCATAGAGTGACCCACCAGCCGCCCTCTCTGTCCCAGCCAGTGTTGCAGGAATATGCACACACAGCTCTCTCATGTGGGACACTTTGCAGTCCTTCAGCCTCAGTGGCTCAGCTGTACGGGTTGTTGACTGGGAGCTTTTATGTATGTAGGGTATTACTGAAAGCAGCTGCTTGTCTTGAGGTTTCTGAAGCTGCTGTTAACACAGCTAGTCTCGGCGTGGGCTTAAGTGAGCTGGCCTCTATCAAAATCTGCATGTGAAGATCACCTCCCAGTCTTGTAGCCTGTGATGGATTGAATTGTGTCCCCCTCCAAAATAGGTGTAGCCACGTGGCTGGGCCATGATTCCCAGTATCTTGTGACTGTCCTCCATTTTGTGGTTTTCCTATGCTGTATGTTAAAGGATTAGGGTAGGACTGTAAATCCCTTTATAAGATCACCTCCCTGCTACACTGTAAAGGGAGTTTCCCTGGAGTACGGCTTACTCGCCCCCCCCCATCCTTTCATCCTGCAAGAGATAAAAGGAAAGAGAAGCAAGCAGAGATCTGGGAACCTCTTACCATCAAGAAAGCAGCACCAGGAGAAGAGCACATCCTTCAGACCTGAGGTTCCTGAGCCAAGACACTCCCTGGACAAAGACTGATGCAATACCGGACTTTCCTCCAGAGCTGACAAGGGGGAAAACCCTTCTCTGGAGCAGACATCCTGAATTTGGACTCGTGGCCTACAGGACTGTGTAAGAATAAACGTTCCTTTGTTAAAGCCATCCGCTCTGTGGTATTTCTGTTAGAGCAGCCCTAGCTGACTACAACATAGTTGTAGTCCTTTTATTACTCTGTTCTCCTGGTCTTGATGTAGTCTCACTATTTCGAAGTCTCTTTTAAGCATTATTTTTGAAAAACTATTTTTATAGATGAATACTCAGGCTCATCTAGTAGGTCTAATCTTGGAAAGTCCATAATTACCCACTTCAAGATTAAAGTATTGTATACTGTGTGTTTTTTAGCTGTTAGTGCTATGAAGCCAAAACTGTCTTCTGCATTGGTGTTCCTGTTTTTGCAGGCATTGGTGAATGTGTGCTGTGCTGGCAGTAGACTAAAATGCATCCTTTGCATGTCGCATGTAAAGTGTGCTTGAGCAGGTTTGCCTGAAGTCTTGTTTGTTAGGTTGTCTGTTGGGGCAGGGTTGACTTTGGGAAAAACCATTGACTCTGCAAATCCTTCTGTCACAATTTCTCCTACCAAGATGGCAGCCTGGCCTAAATGAATAGAGGGTGACAAACAGCTGTCATGGTCACATCTGGCTCTGGCTAAGTCAAGTGCTTGCTATCTGTAACGTTACTAACCAGAAAACATGTACATCACCTCTCTAGAAAGAGAAAAACATAGCTGTTTAATACCCAGTGTCTACCTTTGATTTTTTTTTAATTAGTAAAAGCACAAGTACTGAAAAAAAAATCATTTCAATACCCTACCGCTTTAATTTTCCAGGCTCTGCCTTTGATCATATGTGCCTGGGTGGCACAGTCTGTGCTTAGCTGTTAACCAGAAGGTTGATGATCGGAACCCTACCACAGGTACTGTGAAAGAAAGTCCTGGCAATCTGCTTTCCTAAAGATTATACTCAAGAGAACCCTGTGGGGTAGTTCTCTGCAACACATGAGGTTTCTGTGAGTTGGAATGGTAGGAATATTTTTTTCCCCTATTTAGACACTTTCGTCCTCTCGAAACCAAGTGGTAGAATCCTCATTCTCTTTCTCTCTCTCTCTGTAGCAGTGACATCTCCCATGGGGTCACCCTGCTGTCCATAATGTTCCCAGAGCTTCCATTTTCAGGCTGGTCACATTAGGGATTAATAAGCAGCCATCAGAGGTCCTTGCAATTGGAATGTGTCACCTTTTTTAATCTCAGCAGAGCCAAGGTAGGCTATGGAGAAAGTGCTTCGTCAGTAAATGAAACCTGCCAACAAGGTATCAGCAGGTGTGATAAGCTTTTGGTGTGTCACTTCTTTGTTGAGGGTAAATAGATTGAGTTTATTATCACTGTGTCTGACAGGGCCAAAAGGCCAGATCTCAAGAGAACATTCACTTGGACACACTATTAGCAGTTATGGTTTTGAAAATAATAAAAATATTATTTTTTTAGGACTCTGTAACTCAGACTATTTATTCCTACACCCAGCTTCAATTGATTGTTATTAAACAGTAGCCATTTGCCATTGAAGAAGCCCTCCTGGCACAACAGTTACGAACTCAGCTGCTAACTGAAAGATGGGTAGTTGGAACCCACACAACAGCTCCAAAAGGACGACAGTTCAAATCCACCATCTGCTCTTTGGAAACTCTATGGGGCAGCTCTATTCTATCCTATAGGGTTGCTATAGTTGGAATCAACTGGATGGAATGTGTTTGGTTTTTTTGTTGTTGAGACAATCACAGAAGATAGGGTTGAGGTTTGCAGTGACTAGCACAGTCTGGGACTTGTGTCTGTCCCCATAGCTGAGGTAGCAGATGGTGTACAGTAATTGCCACATCACAGCCCATCATTGGAGGGAAGAAGACTGGTCTCTTAAAAGAATGAAGGTTCTGTTACCAGGAGAAGGGGTAAAGAGCACTGGAAACTCAAACAACAGAAGAAGAGACTGGTTAGGAGAGCAAATGAATTTATGAAAAGTTTGTGATGGGCTAGGCACCTGCATTAGACCTCACACATGTGGACATTTCTTTTTGAGACCAGCATGTACTTACTGAGAATTTTTCCTCTACAGCTCTAATGTCGGTTAACTGGGTCCTCCTGGAAGCAGACTGGAAGAACAATTAAGACTTTAATGGAAAAATCTCTTTCGAAGCAAATATGTATGTTTCAGTGTAGCATGATACCTCATAAGAGGGGATTTACTTTTTAAATTTTACTAGGAGTATGCTTTGTTTAGCAAGGAAATTTTCTTATTGCACTTGGAATGTAGTGGACCCAGCCTGTCCCTAAGAAGCATATCTTCTTTTCTAGGGAAGAGTCACTTGGATAGTCCTTCTCAATTATGTAGACATAAGTAGGTATCCATTGGCCTTGAGGTAGCTATAATAGGACATTTTGTGGCTAAGAAAAGATGCTCTTCCCAATACTTGTTAATAAACAGATCTGGCCATTTGGAAGAAGAGTGGAAAATATTTATTGGAGAAAAAGAGATCAAGATCTACGGCCCTTGGGTTTTGGTTGTAACCTTTCTGTTGGGTGGAGATGGTGTCAACTAAAGTCCACTAGCAGTAGGAACCCTAAGGACCCTTAAAGGGAACTCATACAAAGGAAATAGGAGTCCATGGTTCATGCTGGAAGAGTTTATCCTGGTCTGGTGCATATATGAGTCTGGGAGCAACTCCTGACATCCTGTTAAAAAGCAGAGTTGGGAACAATGCCTGAGCACACACCTAAATGCTTCACACTGCAGAACCCAAAGGTGGAGCAAACTTGGTAGAGGGTAAAATATGGAAGACAGAGCCATCCTGAATCTTTTGAACCCCCTAGATTTCTGAAGCTCTTAAACCACTCAACTAGAGGTGTCAGAGAGGTGAGAATAGAGAATAAAAGAAACTGAATTTTCTGTTACTGTGGATAGGTGGTAGCACAAATGGTTACTTGCATATTAAAAACAGGTAAGACCTATTGGGACATCAGGTGATAGGGCAATTCATAGTAGTAACATTGCAATGGAGAAAATTATGAAGACTTATAAAAGAGATTTATAGTCTACCTAAAATTTGAAGTATCAGCACTTAAAAAAATAAATTATTTGTTATTGTTGTTGCAGGTACACAGCAAAGCATAGACCAGCTTAACAGTTTCTACATATATAAATTCATCTTTGAGCTGTGCAGCCATTCTTGCCCTCCTTTTCTGAGTTGTTATTCATCAGCATAAACTCACGGCCCCCAAAAGTGCCTGTCTAATATTTGACCCATATAAAAAGATCTTAAAAGGGCATAATGATCAAGGCAGACATCCTTTATCAGCTAAGCAAAACAATGTTTGGCTTTAAGAAGACTTCCAGAGATATTTTTGGTTTACGGTTTAAAGATGATCTCACAGTAATTATTGAAGCATGGATATTTAATCATTGTTTGAGAATAAGATTCCCAATATGAAACCTATGGTATTGCCTCAAGAGACTTTTAATGCCTTGTTATACTTTAACAACTGTAGTGAGAAGATACAATTAGCTGTTGGATCTCTCTCCTTATAGAACACTTGTAATTAAACAGAGAATAAATTTGGAATCCAAACTTCTAATCCTTACTTTAAAATCTCTAACCAGAACAATTCAAGAACAGATATAGAGAAGCCAAGGTGTCTGTATTATCATTCTGCTTGAGATATGTGTGAGTGTGTATCAAAGAGATACACAGTTTATACTTTTTTGCGTTGATGTTCATCAGGACAGCCAAATACTGACATGAACCTCCAATTAATTTAGCTAAAGGCTGGTAGACCAAGTCATAGCTTTAGTTTAAGGGGTTTTGTTTTAGCCAGGATGAAAAGAGGGTAGGATAGATGGCTAAATAGTCAGATGTAGAGGAGTCCCTCATTTGACTGACTTTGACCTTCTTGCTGCAGGTTGGAGAATGCATTGGACTGGCTAGTAAGTATCATCAGCATCAGCAAAAAAGTGCAGCACTGAGAGTTACTTGAAGTCTAAGTACATATTTCCTTGCTCAGAAAATCCTTTCAACAGAGTTGGGTTGTACAAACTCTAAATGTCATGTATTGGAAAAATCAGTTTCTGAGCTGTGAACGTGTAAATAGCCATAATAGTGAAAAGAGGAAAAATGCTGTTTAAAAAAACTTTAGAATATCTGACTAACTCTTTTCCTACCTGTAAAGATTGGGCAACATATTTCTTACCTGGATAATGATGCCTTACTCAAGAACTTTACTTGATTCAAAGAAAAGACAAGGATTTAATATAAAAGTGTTTCGCAGACTTCTGTATGTGATGACTGGAGGCTGGCCATCATAGCTGACTGTTGTTTTGTAAGGCTTCTAATGAACCTTGTCTCTTGGGTACCAGCAGTAAAAGAAGTGGGCAGTGGATTTGATCTGTATAATAAATGGAATTATGAGACTCCTGGGATAATCTATGAAAAAAGAGGACCAAGAAAGCATTACAGAGGCCAAGGTAATGGGGAGTAGACATGGCCAGTGAGGTCTTCAAAAGTGGATCCAAGTGAGAACTGTTTTTTAAAGAAAGATGTCTTATGTTGCATTTTAACTTACTGGCTGGGCCATGAAGCAGTCTAACCTTCCCAAACCTTCAGTTCCCACCTGCCATAGGTGACATGCTTGGGTGCTGTGTGATCCAGAGCTCAAAGGAATAATAACTGCGGTCAAAGCAAGATTGCAGGAACAGGTAGTTGCAGAAGGGCAGATGAAGGTGAGGCTACAACAAAAACAGCATTTGGGGTAGGAGGAAACGGAGGGAAACATAACTCAAGAACCCCTGGAAATATTGAGGAACATGGAGGATGTTCGGTTTCCCACCTTATGTGGGATGGAGACTCTAGATGTTTTAGAGTTAAATATGAAAGAACTGTTTTAGCCAGCTAGTGCTACTCTACCAGAAATACCATGCGAGATGGCTTTAACAAAGAAAAGTTTATTCTTAAACAGTTGGTAGGCTGCATGTCCAAATTCAGGGTGTCTACGCCAAAGGAAGGTTTTCTCTCTTTGTTGACTCTGGAGGAAGGTCATTGTTTTGCCTCAGTCTTTGGTCAGGGAGCATCTTGGCACAGGAGGTCTGAAGGATGTGCTGTACTCCCGGTGCTGCTTTCTTGATGTTATGAAGTTCCCAACTTTCTGCTTGCTTTCCATTCTTTTTATCTCTTGTAGGCAAAAAGGTGGTGCAAGCCACACTCCAGGAAAACTCTTTTTACGTTGGAGCAGGGAAATGATCTTAGAAAGGGTTTTACAGTCCCACCCTAATTCTCTTAAACATAAATCCAGTCTATTAACCACAGTCGGATCCGACTCAACGGCTCTTGGCTTGGCTGTTAACCACAGGCAGAGATTAGGATTTACAGCTTCAGAAAATCACAATATGGTGGGCAACCACACAATACTGGGACTCACCAGCCTAGCTAGATTTCTATGCACATTTCTTGTGGGACACAGTTCAATCCACGACAAGAACCAGTGTCCCCACAAGGCAGGTGGTTGACCCTTGAGTCACATTACTATTTTCCAGGCACACAAATTGGCATTTTATCACAGGGTTTTATTATGCATTATTTCTGTAGAGATGTTCTGGTTGCATAGTGTTTAAGCACTCGACTGCTAACCGAAAGGACAGATGGACTATCTAGTCAGTATGGTGCTTACAGATAATCTGTAGCGAACAATTTCACACTTTTCATCACATCAAGGATTCTGTTTCTAGGTATGCCTGGCATCTCTCTCCCAATCCCACAGCATGTTCCTAGAGAATCAAACCCTCTTTTCAAATTCACAATTCCTGACAGGGAAAGATTACCTAGTCAGCAAGGTAAGCATGAGCTTTGTTGTGCTTACTTATTAATCTGTAGTGACCAGTTTCACATGGATTGTATTATATCAGGCCAGTACAGATTAGTAAGCACAAGTAAGATTGTATTCAGCTTTCTTTTTTCAACGGGGTAATCCAACCTTAAAGTCAACTAGTGCCTCTGTGGGAGAAAATACCGAGTGATCTGTTCTATAGAGATTTATAGCCTAGGCAACCCCATGAGACATTCTACTCGGTCACAGAGGGTCACTGTGATTTGGAATTAAAGACAGCAACAACATAGCCATTCAGTTGTCTGGTTCTAACACCTGTGAGTGTACCCTGAGGCTTAATGAGTTTCTGTAAATTAATAAATTATAAAAACAGTAATTTGATGGAGACAGGTGGGGAGGTCAAGTAATATGCTGCCTAGGTATCTGAGTTCTAGTAAAGGGAGTCTCAAGTGAAATAATCACGTGGAACACTTGGTGTGAAGATGTCTTTCAGTTCACTGTGCAAGAGAACTGCAGCTTGAGATAATTGGTCTCACTCATTGGCTTTTTTCATCTCTAGCCATGGAAGAAAGATAACTACTATATTGTGGTAATTGTAATCAAGGTGACTTACTAAAGGTAAACCTTGCTGAGGGAGTACTAGGGATTGTGTAAACATTTTGTCAGTTTGCACATTTTGCAGACAACCTTTAAGGAAACATCAGCTTGTTAACAGTCTTCCTCAGGTGAACTGTATCCTCAGAGATGCTGATTCCAGCTTTTGAGCCTTCATTCATTTAAGCTGATGCTTTTAATATTTTTTTCAGTCATCAATCATGTGACCAATGTAGTGCCCTGGTGGAAACTTGAAGGCTATGGTCAGGGCTGTGGGCCTGGCTGGCAAGTGGGATGGGTTTCTGGAAGACTGTAGCAGTGATCATACCTCCTTCTCCCACCCCTTCCACTCCTCTTTTCTCTGAGAACAACTGATATGGATGAAGTAGATGAGCTGAGCTCCAGCTCAGAGGATTAATTAAAAAACGTCTTCCCTGATACAACTATTTATCCCAAAGGAATTAAAGACATTATTTCTCTCTGTTACCTTGTGCCACCAAAACAGGAGTATCACAAGTTGGTGGCTTTAACAAACAAAAATTTATTTTCTCACAAATAGGAGGCTAAAAGTCTATGTGAACTCTATGTGAAGAAGAATGGGGCATCAAGATTGAAGAAAGTCTTATTAACAACCCGCTTTACACACAAGGCACAACCTTGAAGCACTTACTGATGAAGACCAAAGACCACAGCCTTCACTAAGAATTACATCTCAACATAAAAGAAATCCTTGAAACTGGACCAATAAGCAACATCATGATAAAGAGAAAAGACTGAGATAGTCAAGGATTTCATTTTACTTGAATCTATAATCAACATCTGTCATGGATTGAATTGTGTCTCCCCCAAAAATAGGTGTAGCCATGTGGCTGGGCCATGATTCCCTGTATTCTATGATTGTCCTTCATTTTCTGATTTTGCTGTGCTGTGTGTCCAAGGGTAAGGGAGGGACTATAAATCCCTTTATAAGATCACCTCCCTGCTCCACTGTAAAGGGAGTTTCCCTGCAGTGTGGCTTGCCCCACCCTAAATCCTTTCATCCTGCAAGAAATGAAAGGAAAGAGAAGCAAGCAGAGAATTGGGAACCCCACACCATCCAGCAAACAGCACCAGGAGAAAAGCATGTCCTTCAGACCTGAGGTTCCTGCATCAAGATGCTCGCTGGACAAAGACTGATGCAATACTGGGCCTTCTTCCAGAGCTGACAAGGGGGAAAGCCTTCCCCTGGAGCAGACACCCTAAGTATGGACTTGTAGCCTACTGGACTGTGTAAGAATAAACTTTCCTTTGTTAAAACCATCCACTCTGTGGTATTTCTGTTAGAGCAGCCCTAGCTGACTGAAACAACATCTATGGAAGCAGCAATCAAGAAATCAAAAGACATACTGCATTGGGTAAGTCTGCTGCAAAGGACCTCTTCAAAGTGTTGAAAACCAAAGATGTCACCTTGAAGGCTAAGGTGCACTTGACCCAAGTCTTGGTATTTTCAATTGCATTATATGCATGTGAAAGCCAGACAATGAACAAGGAAGACAGAAGAATAACTGATAGACTGCCAAAAAAGTGAACAGATCCTGCTTGGAAGAAGTACAAGTATTCCTTAGAAGCAAGGATGAACACACTGTGTCTTACACACTTTGGGCATGTTCTCAAGAGGGGTCAATCCCTTGGTAAAGTAGAGGGTCAGTGAAAGAGAGGGAGACCCTCAACAAGATGGACTGACACAGTGACTGCAACGATGGGCTGAAGGATAGCAATGACTGTGGATGTGGTGTGGGACCAGGCAGTGTTTTGTGCTGTTGTACATAGTGTCGCTATGAGTAAGAATCAACTCAACAGCATCTAACAATAAGAACAAGTCTGAATTCATGGCTTCAACTCTAGGGGAAGGCTCTCTCTGTGTCCATCTGTGGGGAAGGTCTTTATCCTGCTTCTATTCCTTGGCCCCTTAGAAATCTTCATGTGGCATAGCATCTGTCTCTCCCCATCTCTGCTTCTTCCTCTGCTTGCTTAATTGCTTTACTATCTCAGAAGAGATTGATTTAAGACACACTCTACATAAATGCTGCTTCATTAATATAAAAAAGAATATCTATTCCAAAATGGGATTAGAAACCACAAGTGTAAACCAAACCCATGGCCTTTGAGTTAATTCTGACTGAGTACAACCCTATAGGACAGAGTACACCTGTCCCATAGGGATTCGAAGGCTTGAGGCTTTTTTTTTTCTTTGTGTTTTAGATGAAGGTTTACAGAGTAAATAAGTTTCTCATTAAACAATTAATACATATATTGTTTTGTGACATTGGGTGCAACCCTGCAATGTGTCAGAATTCTCCCCTTTTCAACCTTGGCTTCCCTGTTTCTGTCCATCTAGGCTTCCTGTTACCTGTGCCTTCTCATCTTTGCCCCTGGGCTGATGTGCCCAGTTAGTCTCATACAGATGGTTGAACTACATGTACTACTGTTTATTTCACATGCCTGTCTATGTTGCGTGGTAGCCCTCATGAGTGACTTCAGTACAGAGTCAAAAGCATGTCCAGGGGCCATGCTCTCTGGGTTTCTCCAGTTTCTGTCAGCCCAATAAGCCTGGTCTTTTTGTGTGAGTTAGAATTTTGTTCTCCATTTCACTCCAGCTTTGTCTGGGACCCTCCCTTGTGATCCCTGTCAGAGCAGTCAGTGGTGGTAGCCTGGTACCATGAGGTTGTTCTGGACTCAGTCTGGTAGAGACTGTGATGGCTGTGGTCGTTTAGTCCTTTGGACTAATCTTTCTCTTGTGTCTTGGATTTTCTTCACTCTGCCTTGCTCCAGATGGAGTGGGACCTGAGAAGTATCTTAGGTGGCTGCTCACAAGCTTTTGAGACAGAGATGCCGCACACCAAAGTAGGATGTAGAACATTTTGTTTCTGAACTACATTGTCCTAACAGAGCTAGATATACTTCAAGACCATGGTCCTCACCCCTCAGCCCAGCACTTTGGTCCCTCAGGGAGTTGGGATATATCTATCAGAAGCTACCAAAACCTTGCCTGGTTCAAGCTGTATAAGTTGTACAGACTTCCCTAGTATTGTATACTGTCTTACCCTTCACCAAAATCACTACTTATCTGTTGCTTCATTAGTGTTTTTCCCTCCTCATCCGTCCTCTCTCATCATCATCAAAGATTGTTTCTTTCTGTATGTAAACCTTATCATGAGTTTATAATAATAGCCTTATACTGTATTTGTCCTTTTGTGATTGATTTAAGTCTTAGTTACCTGGTGTTGTGTAACAGAAATACCGTAAGTGGATGGCTTCAACAAACAAAAGTTCATTCTTTCACAGTCAGGAAGCTAGAAGTCCAAACTCAGGGTCTCGGCTCTAGGGGAAAACCCTGTCTCTCCACCGGCCCTGGGGAAGTGTCTTTGTTATCAGTTGTCCTCTGGCTTAGGAGCTTCTCTGCACAGGAACCCCGGGTCCAAAGGAAGTGCTCTGCTCCCAGCTCTGCTTTCTTGGTAGTATGAGCTCTTTTCATCTTTCTGCTTACTTCTCTCTTCTGCATCTCAAACACAACTGGCTTAAGACTCAACCTAATCTTATAGACTGTGTCCTGCTTCACTAACATAACTGCTGATAAAACTGCCTCATTAACAAACTAGAGGTAGGATTTACAACACGTAGGAAAAGCACATTAGAAATCAAAATGCTGGACAAGCACACAATACTGGGAATCATGGCTTAGACAAGTTGACATATATTTTGGGGTGACACAATTCAGTCCATGACAATGGACATGGTTGGGGGTGGTGGGGTGACCAGCAAAGCTGATAATGAAATTGCTGCAGGAGGTGTTCTTCTTTATCTTCGAGATTCCATATAACCCTCTCCCCATAGACACATCAGGAGCTGTTGAGGAGAGGACATTATAACAGATCACTATTGTGGTTACAAAGGAGACATGGAGATGCGGTGCTTAGGTACTTGGCCGCTAACTGAAAAGTTGGCTGTTTGAGCTCACAGAGCAGCTCTGCAGGAGAAAGACTTGCTGATCTGTTCCTATAAAGATTACACCTGGAAAACACTATGAGGCAGTTCTGCTCTGTCACATGGAGTTGCTATGAGTGCAAAATAAACTCAGTGACACCTAACAACCACAACAGTATAATTATAAGCAGAAGGGCAGAAATGAGATAGGCAGACCTTTCAGATGAGGTGCAGAGTGTGGGCAGGAAGAGTGGGTGGTGGTAAAACATGTATTTAGAAGGAGTCAGAATTCAGCATGGCTCAGCTACCACATCTGAACTCAAGAGTAATGGGATGATATGACTCCATGAGGTCTGACAATTAAGGCTGTGAACATAATCGTTGTGCTACATACCTCATTGCTGAATATCACTGTGGTCACTTTCGAAGTACTCCTCTTGGGAAGCTGTGCACCAATGCCAGTGCCCAGTTCACCCTTCAAAACAATTTCGGAACTCTTTCTGGAATGGCCATTGCACACAGTGTTGGTGACAAGTTTGCAAACTTAATTGTATAGTTGTCTATGAGGGAGTTTTTAGCCAGTAAACAAGGAACTATATTGGAACACCCTCCCTACTCACCTGATCTGGTCCCCAGTGGCTTTTTTCTTTACATGAAGCTAAAGGAAATATTAAAAGGAAGACAGTTTGGTGACATTCATGACATCAAGGGTAATATGATGATAGCTCTGATGGCCATTCCAGAAAAAGAGTTCCAAAATTGCTTTGAAGAGTGGACTAGATGCTGGCATCAGTGCATAGCTTCCCAAGGGGAGTACCTCAAAGGTGACCATAGTGATATTCAGCAATGAGGTATATAGGACTTTTTCTACGAGGAGTTTGTAAACTTAATCATCAGATCTTATGTGCATACATATTCATATATATAATGAAGCAGATGGGGCACAGTTACAGATATTTCTGAGATACAGCCAAACATCTTATGGCATTAGTTTTCTGGGTTTGAAGGATTAGGCCCACTGTCTTGTGGGACATCTCAGCCAACTGGCATAGTATTATTCATGAAGCTATATTTTACATCCTAGTTTGATAAGCAGTGTCTAGGGTCTTGAAAGCTTATAAGCAGCCCACCTAAGGTAGAACTGCTGGTGTCTACTTGTCCTAAGCAAAAGAAAGAAGGAAACCAGACTTAAAGAAGAAACAAGTCTATAAGACAAGCAGTCTACACGAGCCATAGACTCATCTACCCTGAGACCAGAAAACTACATGGTGCCCAGGTACTATTACCGCTGTTCTAATCAGGGTCACAATAGATGAACCCTGATTGAATGGGCAAGAATTGTGGAACAGAGCCTCAAATTCCTAAAAGAGAAAAGCTAGACCTACCGGACTGCTTGAGACTGGAGAACTCCTCAAGACTACTGTCCTGAGATACTCTTCAATCCTTGAATGGAAACTTACCCCCCCTGACCTCCCCCACACCGCATTAAATAACAAACTGGCTCACAAAATAATGCATATCACCCATAAGTACTGTGCTGCTTTTCAAAAATCACCTACATGAGATCAAAGGATCAATAATTACTTTAAAACAAAGAAGAGAATGTAAGATAGCAGGGAAGCTAGATTAATGGAAACAAAACTATGAGAATGGCAACAAGAATGTTCATGCCTTGTGAAGAATGTAGCCAATGTAGCTGAACAACTTGTGTAGAAATTGTTGAATGGGAACCTAAATGCTGTGTAAACCTTTACCAAAATCTCAATCAAATGCGATTGAAAGAAAGATTGAGCAACGGGAGATGAATTTGGGACTAGGTTGTAGCAGGCTTTGAAAGCCAGGAAACCAAAGTGTTCACTAAGGAATGTTTAGCATTAAAGTCATAATTTCAGATATTATTATACTATACTGCTAAAGTGATATTATTGGGAAGTTGAGTACTGGCTAATATTGCTAAGATATGAACTAACTCCTAAGAAAGGGTCAAACTGAGTACACTGCAGCCATTTAAAAGGAGAATTCAACAAGGGAATTGTAGCCCCACTCAACCATAAAACTGCACCTCTATAGGATGGGAATCAGTGTTTATTTGATGCTATGTTTAAGCAAATACCAAATGATAAAATCCTTGTGGGAGAGATAAAGTTTTTGTTTTTCTTTCAGGGCCACTATGCAAAAATAAGTCTACCAAGGACCACACTTTAATGAAAGGAAAAGTAGATTAGTTTCTAGTGGTAGAGTTTTTCTTTTAAGAGGAAAGTATATAGTTCAATTCATATGGTGCTTAAAATAAGATCAGCATGAAAGGAAAATCTTAAAATATGCTTCAGTTCCAAATTCTAGTTAAAGGAAGAGAAAGAGAGAAGGAATGAGAAGGAGAAAAAAAGAAAGGCAGGAAAAAAGAGGAGGAAGTGGAAATGAAAAGAGAGGCCAGGAATAGGGACAATGAGAGTGGAGAGGAGCAGAAAGAGAGCATACAGTGGCAAAGGCCTAACTGGAAGGCCTCAGAGGAACATAAAAAGTGCAAAGGCTGGAGGCAAACTCCTGATGCAGCCCAGTTTCATTAGAGAAGTTTGGCACCTCCCTACCCCTTCTTACTCTTTAAAGTGACTAATGGACAGACCAGCCACTGTGCAACTTCAATTGTTCTTTTAACATTAAAATGCTAGAATTCCTCAATGAATGCAAATACTCTGCATTTCATTTCAGTGATTGCTTTCTACAGGGTGAGCCCTCAGGTTGGAAGGCATTCAAAATATGACTAGGGAAGAGCTGCCTCTTCAAAGTAGAGTTTATGTTAATGGTGGGGATGGAGTCAAGCTTTCAGGACCATCGTTTGCTGATATGGCACAACTCAAAAATGAGAAGAAACAGCTGCAAACATCCATTAACAACTGGAATGTAGAACATATGAAATATGAATCTAGGAAAATTGGAAGTCATTAAAACTGAAACAAAATGCATAAAAATCACTGTTCTAGGCATTAGTGAGCTGAAATGGATTGATATTAGTCATTCTGAATCAGATAATCATATGGTCTGCTATCCTGGAAATGACAACTTGAAGAGGAATGGCATTGTAATACAAAATGAACATTTCAAGATCTAAAAGTACCAGACTGTCAGTGATAGGATAATACCCATACACCTATAAGAAACACCAGTTCATGTGACTATTAAAATTTATGTGCCAACCACCAAAGCCAAAGATGAAGAAACTGAACATTTTTACCAACTTCTGCAGCCTGAAATTGATTAAACATGCAGTTAGGATGGACTGATAATTACTGGAATACAAAAGCTGGAAGCAGAGGATCAGTAGTTGGGAAACATGACCTTAATGATAGAAACGATGCTAGAGATATCATGACTTGAGTTTTGCAAGACCAATGATTTCTTCATTGCAAACACCTTTTTTCAACAACAGAAACAGCAACTATACACGTGGACTTCACCAGATAGAATACACAGGAATCAAATCCAACATATTGGTGGAAAGAGACAATGAAGAAGCTCAATGTCATCAGTCAGAAGAAAACCAGGGACTGAATGTAGACCAGATTATCAATGACTTATACGCAAGTTCAAATTGAAACTAAGGAAAATTAGAACAAGTTCCTGAGAGCCCAAATATGACCTTGAGTGATCCTGTGCGGATTATAGAGACAATTTTAAAAAGAGATTCGATGCGCTGAGCACTAACAACTGAAGATAAGACAAGCCATGGAATGACATCAAGGACATCACATATTAAGAAAGCAAGAGATTTAAAAGACAGTATAGAAAAAAGACCTAAGTGGATGTCGGAAGAGACGCTAAAACTTATTCTTGAATGCTGAGTAGCTAAAGCAAAAGGAAAAAACGACGAAGTAAAAGAGCTGAACAAAAGATTTCAAAGGGCAGCTGGAGCAGAAAAAGTAAAGTATTATGATGACATGTGCAAAGACCTGAATATAGAAAACCAAAAGGGAAGAACATGCTCAGGATTCCTCAAGTTGAAAGAACTGTAGAAAAAATTCAAGCCTCGAGTTTTAATACTGAAAGATTCTAGGAGGAAAATTTTAAAGGATGCAGGAAGCATCAAAAGAAGATGGAAGAAATAACAGTCCCTACACCAAAAACCATTAGCTGACATTCTGCCATTTCAAGAGGTAACATATGATGAGGAACCAACAGTACTGAAAGAAGTCCAAACTGCAATGAAGACATTGCTGAAAAGCAAAGGTCTAGGACTTGATGGAATACCAACTGAGATATTTCAACAAGTACTGGAAGTGCTTACTTGTCACTGCTAAGATATCTGAAAGACAGATGCCTAGCCAACTGCCTGGAAGAGATTCCTATTTACGCCTTTTCCCAACAAAGGTGATCCAAATGAATACAGAAATTATTGAACAATATCATCAATACCACACACAACCAAAACGTTGCTGAAGATCTTTCAAAAGTGGCTGCAGTAGCACTTTGACAGGGAACTGCCAGAAATTAAAGGTGGATTCAGAAGAGGATGTGGAACCAGGGATATCATTGCTGATGTCAGATGGATCCTGGCTGAAAGCAAGAGAATACCAGAAAGATGTTTACTGTGTTCTACTGAATATGATAACACACTTAACAAATTATGGATAACATTGCAAATAATGCAAGTTCCAGGACATTTAATCAGGCTCATGAGGAATCCATACATGGATCAAGAGGCAGTCATTCAAACAGAACAAGAGGATATTGCATGGTTTAAGTCAGGAAAAATGTGTTTCAGGGTCATATCCTTTCACCATACTCATTCATTCTACATGCTGAGCAAATAACCTGAGAAGCCAGACTCTGTGAAGAAGAAATAGGGCATCAAAACTAAAGGAAGACTCATTAACAACCTTTGATGTACAGATTCCACAACCTTGCTTGCTGAAAGTGAAGAGTACTTGAAACCCTGATTGATAAGGATCAATGACTGTAGCCTTCAGTATGGATTGCACCTCAACATAAAGAAAACAAAAATACTCAAAACTGGACCAGTAAGCAACATCATGGTAAACAGAAAAGACTGAGGTTGTCCAGGATTTTGGTTTACTTGGATCCACAATCAACACCCATAGAAGCAGCAGTCAAATAATCAAAAGACTTGTCATATTGGGCAAACTGGCTGCTAAGGATCTCTTTAAAGTATGCAAAAGCAAAGTTGTCACTTTGTGGACGTGGGTCGCCTGACTCCACATGGTATTTTCAAGTGCATCATAAGCATATGAAAGCCAGACAATGAATAAGGAAGGCCAACAAATGGATGCCTTTGAATTGTGGTGCTGGAGAAGAATATTGGACTGCTGAAAGAAGAGACATACCTGTTTTGGAAAAAGTACAGCCAGAATACTGCTTAGAAGCAAGGATGGCAGGACTACATCTCACATTGTTTGGACATGTTATCAGAAAGGATCGGTCCCCGGAGAAGGACATCATACTTGGTAAAGCAGAGGTCAGCAAAAAGAGGAAGATCTTGAATGGGATAGACTGATGCAGTGGCTGCAACAATGGGCTCAAATTTAGCAATAATTGTGAGGATGGCACGGGACTGAGCAGTGTTTGGTTCTGTTGTGCATGTGGGTAGGAACCAACTCAACAGCTCCTAGCAACAAGAACAGGGATGAATTTTCAAGACTAAATCTTTATGGAAGCAGATTGCTACATCTTTCTCCTGAGGCTGGTGGGTTCAAACCACTGACCTTTTGTCACAGGCACGTAGCAAGGGTGCCACCAGTGGCTGCAACCATGAGCTCAAACACAATGGCAACTGTGAGGAATGGTGCAAGACCAGGCAGAGCGGGTCATTCCACTGTACCTGGGGTCACTATGACTCGGAACTGACTGGCACCTAACAACAACAACCTGGGGTAGAAGCAAAGAGAGAGCTGAGGAGTGAGTGAAGGGGGGAAAAAAGCTTCGTAGTTTTTGACTTATAGTTTAGGGCTTTCAAGAATCTTTTATAATATATGTATACTTCTGAGAGCCTAAGCCTGGAATTTAATTAAGTCTTTGAGTGGGCATTAGGCAATAAGTGACAGATGAGAGAAAGAAGACACTGGGAAAATAATGACTCTGGTTGTTTTCAATTCATAGTGACCCTGAGTGACAGAGTGTTGCTGCTCTGTAGGGTTTTCTACGCTATAATTTTTGTTGAAACGCTGGCGGCATAGTGGTTAAGTGCTACAGCTGCTAACCAAAAGGTAGGCAGTTCCGATCCACCGGGTGCTCCTTGGAAACTCTGTGGGCACAGTTTAACTCTGTCCTAGAAGGTTGCTATGAGTCAGAATCTACTCAGTGGCAACAGGTTTGGTTTTTGGTTTGAAATTTTTATAGAAGCAGATTCTTAGATCTTTCTCCCAAGGAGTCACTGGGAGTGTTTGAAATGGCAATAGTTGGGTCAGCAGTGGAGTGCTTGACTCTTGTGCAACCAAAGGCTCTTTGAAGATCCTGGTAAGAGTAGGCAGAAAGAAAAAAAATACATTTTACGTATTTCAGAATTTTTTCTTCCTTTCAAAGCAGTTAAGCACAAAGGCAAACATACCAGGAAATTGTAGAATCAACTTTTCCAACAATACCTTAAAAATATCTTTCACATATTGTTGTTAGGTGTCACTGAGTTGCTTCCAACTCAGAGGGACCCTACAGGACAGAGTACAAGTGCCTCACAGCATTTCCAAGGAGCAGATGGTGGATTTGAACAGCTGACCTTTTGTTTAGCAGCCATAGCTCTTAACCACTATGCCGCCAGGGCTCCTCATATTAGTCTTTCCATAAAATTGAATTAACCTGGGAAATTTTAGCTAGAAATGTCATTTATGAAATGGTCTTATCTATGGAAAAATAATAAGAACTGGGGACAGTTCACACTATGTAGTTAGAGAGGTGAAGAGGAGTTGGATTTTATGCAAATAGATATAAAAGTATGCATTATTTGTGTGCAAATAGATATAAAAGTACAGTCAACAGTGTCTATTAACAAATTCTGTGCAGAGAAGTTAAAAAGCCAAAAATTATGAACAAGCTGCCCAGAAGGATTTTGTCTTTTAGGCACATTATTTTGCAAATGGGAATTTCTTGAACTGTCTTATTAAATGTTGTGTACTTTTATGATCAATTCATTATAACTTGTAGCTGTGGCATTTCACAATGTTAGCATCTGAGAAGCAGAGTCAGGGAGAGACTTGAAAAAAGTGGGAGCTTAGAGTGACTTTTCAAACTCCTCCATCCTATATTCACCAATTCTGAAATGAAATTTCCACAGCTTCTTGGATTTAAAGTGTTGATCTAATGTATCCAAAATGACTAGACAACAAATTTGTTTCTATTTTCAGTAACTCCTAGAAACAGACACATCGAAGTATTAATATAAACTATGGAACAGTTTTGGGCCTGAAGGTATTGAAGCTAGTTGGTTCAGGCTCATGCCATAAATATTTACACAAAACATACAACATTGTTTCTACATCAATCGGGAGAGCATTTTCCACTTTTGATTAGGTAGTTAATTGCTGTTTGCAATTTCTTTGACAAGTCAAACCTGGTATGTTAACACACAGAGAGGAGAGCATTAACAACACATACTGCAACTGTTTAGCTAATACAGTTTACAAAATAGATTATGGCAAATTAATGGTAAATGCGACATACTAAGAGCATGTAAATAACCCTGAATTTGAGAACCTCTGTTTTCCCAGGGCCCTAGTAAACACATTTTTAACAGAGATCTCCTGTAAAGTAGCCATATGCTTATAATTACCCAAACATTGTAGATCCTCTGTGTGAAATTTCTCATCTTTATTGCTTCTGTTTTAATGTTTATGAAGTTGGTAGTAATTTTTCAAATTAAATTTGATCCTAAACAGGAAAGACAATCTCCTACATAATTGTAATTTTCTGTGCAAGATTTGACAAGGATGAACCCATTCCTAGAATTTAATCATCATCATTCTCATTAGCATCTGTATACTCACTGAGAGCGGTACTTCACTCACTTTAAGAATCCCAGTACCTTTTAGCAAACTGCAATGTGGCTTCAATCTAGAATATTAAAACAAACATAAAACATGCCGGATCATTACAGAAGTGTTGCCACAAATTCACAGTAAAATACAGTAACAGCTCTCTGTGTCAAACAAGTCTAGTCCTTTCTTGTGTTTAGAGGCATTATTTCACAACAAAAATTCTTAAGAAGATATGAAAACTAGTTAAATTGAAATTTTAAATTCAGTTACAGAGCACAACTGTAAAGATAGAGAGCGTCTTTTAGAGAGACTTCTTTGAGATTTAAAGAATCCATATAAAAAAATTTGTAAGAGCCCTGATAGAACAGTGGTTAAGTACTTGATTGCTAACCAGAGGGTCCATAGTTCGAACCTACCAGCAGCTTGGAGGGAGAAGAGACTTGGCCATCTGCTCTGGTGAAGATTACAGCCTAGGAAATCCCAGTAGGGCAGTTCTACTCTCTCAAATAGGGTTGCTACTAGTTGGAATTGACTCAGTGGCACACAAGAACAACTATTAATGACTTCCCCGGTGGTGCAGTGGTTAAGTGCTACTTCTGCTAGCCAAAAGGTTGGCAATTCAAATCCATCAGGCACTCCTTGGAAACCCTGTGGGGCAGTTCTACTCCGTCCTATAGAGTCTCTATGAGTAGGAATTGACCCCACGGCAGTGGGTTTAGTTTGGTTTGGTTTATCTGAGTTTCGGCTACTAACCAAAAGATCGCCAATATGAATCCACCAGCTGGTCCTTAGAAACACAATGGGACAGTTCCACTCTGTCCCGGAGGGTTGTTGTGAATTGGTATTGACTCAGCAGCAACGGGTTTGGTTTCAATCACCTAGAAACAGATTATCCATCCAATAAGCAAAGTATGCACCACGTGAAAACCATGTGAAATTGTGCTCTATCGATGAGTAAGTAAGCATAGTTAAGCCAATCTGTACCGTGCGTGCCCCTGATACCACCTACCTACTGGCCTTCTGGTTGGCAGCTGAGGTCTTAACCATTGTGCAACCAGGACTGCTGTAAATATTCTATAAATCAAATATGCCCAGTCACTTTAATAAAAGCTTCCTTTTTGGCACTAGGCTAGGCTTCAAATCACAGTTTAATGCAGAATGAAGTAACAAGAAGACACCCTTCTTTGTCTATTTAAGAGAATTTTATGCCCCAGGTTGAAAGAAAATAGTAATTTTAATACACTAACAGCACAGCCTCGTAGGAGCAGGACAATTCTATCTGCTTTGTTCCTCTGTCTGAGCAGGCAGATTTCTTACTTAAGGATGTTTTATCACCAGATGTTCCACACACCTTAGGTATGGCTCTCTAATTTCTTAAAATATCTTAGTAGACGTCACTGTCCCTTGTATAGCTTTAAAAATGCCTATAAACTTTCTCCTGTCCAGCCTGGGTTTTGGTCTTCCTCAGGTAACTCCCTCGGCATCCACAAGGGGGCAGAACACACCACACTGCGCAGTTGTCCGTATTGCCATCTATCTTGGTGAGGGGGAAAAGTTTCAACCACAAAAAGAACACCGTGGTCAAGTTCCTGAGCAAGCCCACACCTTACTTTCTCACTTCAACTCAAGAACTTCTTGTCCTGTTTTATGTTCTTCATGAATGAAGCTGCTGAAGAAATTGCTATGGAGATCGGAAAATTAGACCAAAAGTTTGAAATCGGCAGCATAATTTCAAATGTTCAAAACTTTCAGTGAGGATTCAAAGGGAGATTTTAACTTGCAGTTTGCTCTATGTATCTTTAGTTTTAGAACTCACATTCATACATACATGCACACATCTATACTCACAGCAAAGGCCTTTGTATAGCCTTGTCAACTTTGGGGTGGATTCCTGTCTGAAAAAACCCATGAGGGATGGAGAGATAAGACTTTATACATTACTGTGGACCATTACAGTGTCATTTGAAGTATGACTTTTTTTAAAAAAAATGTAGGAGAAACATTGGACTAGAATTCAGAAAGACTTGGCTCCTGGTCCTGGTTATATTTCTGACTAGCTTGAGATCTCAGATCTTCTCCACCGTGCTTCAGTATCCTAACTGGAAAATGACTTTGAAGACCTTGCAAGCAAAGAACAGATAGCTCCTCACCCTGCGGCTGGTAAGACTAAAGAAGGCTAACATTTGCCCCCGACTGTATCCTTTGTAGGCCCTGTCCCAGGATCATTTACTGCTCCACATGACTGTAGCTAGCGAACTGAAAAAAATCTGAAGTCACCACAAATAGGATCATGATGTTATTTCCTGTTTGTCAATACCTTATAGAAGATAATAATTGCTGTGAGCTAAATGAAGCAAGGACAAGCAGGGCTGCTGCTGTAGGCAGCAAGCATTCATGTTGAATGTGTTGGATGGAGGGTCTGAAACCATGAATCAGCATTCATCAGATCCACCCTGATGCCCTGACAGAAATTAAAATACTGATAACACAAACCTCAAGCTCTTGTCCCCAAGGCAGGAATGGAAGCGGGCCACAATGAGAAAGTCTTCCTGGTTGCCTCAGGCTGGGCGGATGTGCAGATTTAGACACAGAGCAGGCCAAGCATCCAAACATCCAGTTCATCCCAGCAGTGTGGGTGGGCAGAAGCAGACGTGTTGCTTCTGCAGACGTGTTGCTTCTTCAAGTGAGAAATGAGGCAGTTTTGAGTCCGGGGATTTGTAGAAGTAGCCTGTGCAGGCCAACAGAGGGGCAGTGAAGGCCTGTGGGGAGGGGCAGAGGTGGACAGAAGGGACGTGAGTGAAGCAAAACCAAATAAAACAAACATAAAAAAGGACTAGCAAACATGCTCTGGGTATAATGTGAAGCAAGGGAAGATGACAACTTTATATATCTGTCCCTGGATTGCAATCATATGACTAGGATAGTGTACCCAAATAAAGACAGAATGGAAGGTAACCCATAAAGGTATAAACATTTTGATTTGTTGTAGTGACCAAATGCGGGGATCAATTTTTTTCTTTTAGTCCTATTTCTTTTTACGTTGTTACTTTAGTAAATAATAATAAACATTTTTTAAAACCCCAAGAGAGGAAGACAGAAAAGGTAAATGGGATGGTGGAACACTTAGGATGACAGACTCAAGGTCTCAGAACTTGATACTCATGAAACCAAAACTAGGGGATATAAGCAGAATTGGGATCCCAAAACCCATTACTATCAAGTCTGACTAACAGTGATTCTAAAGGAAAGAGTAGAACTGCCCCAAAGGGTTTCCAAGAAACAATTGGTAAATTTCAATTATGCTATGGGACAGAGTAGAACTGTCCTATGGAGTTTTCAAGGAGCAGCTAGTAGATTTGAACTGGTGACCTTTTGGCTAGCAGCCATAGCTCTTAGCCACTGTACCACCAGGTCTCTGAGACTAGGATAGGGCCGCTTGCAATGGAGTCCATTCCTGTGCAAGGCAACTGCATGTGTTTGGGACTGCAAGAGGAGAGGCTGGGGCCTGCATGGAGCAGAGCATCTTTTTGCACTGATTCTAATTCTAAAGACTCCTGGCCTCAAGGTCAGGAACATACACCATGTCCTTGTGGTGCATCACCAAGAGAATGCAGCTGTCCGGGGCTGGGCCCTGTGCCAGACACATGGTGTTTCAGAGTACAACTGTGCTCCATAGGGTTTTTGACGGCTGATTTTTTAGAGGTAGATCACCTGCCCCTCTTCTGAGGTACCTCTGAACCACCAGTTGTGAACCACTTGTGGTTACTATAGGACTGCTCAAGTGCTGGAGCCCCCCAGGGACTCCCACCAGTGGTAAAGAGCCCAGACTCTGGAGCAGTATGGCCTTGGTACTACTTTGCTTGTTTGTAAATGGAATAATGACAGCACTTAACTCATAGGATTGTTGTCCAGATGGAATGAAATAATACATGTAAAGGGCTTAGAACTGTGCCTGACCACAGTTTCTCTGAGGCTGTTTGTCATTACTAGAGGGAAACCAGTGCTTAGGGTGCAGGGCATATCCCAGATCTCAGAAAATTCAGAAGGGCAGAGACCAGGGGCAGAAGTCAGGTGAGTGGTACCTGCAGGAACAACAACAAAAAGTGAAAAAGCAAAGGGCAGAGGGGAAGGAAAGTCCGAAGCAGTGAAATAGAGAGACTGGGAGCAAGAGTAAGAACAACAGCAAAAAAACAGTGTGGAGAAGGGGAGTATCATCTGAGATCAAATAAAACCACGAGATAACAAAAGTCACAAGAAATAGAATAGGTTGAGACAGGAAGGGCCTCTGCTAGGCTGTATGTACCCATCCACGCTGTTTGGGGCCCCAGTCCTGGGTCACACTTTTGGCTTCGTGACTTCTTGACTGCGTGACTTTGGAAAAGTCACTTCTATGAGCCTCATTTAAAAAAACAAAAATCGTGACAGTGGAAACAGTTACTTTGGGCATAATTACTCAGGCCAGTGCCTGAGGATTGGAAAAATGTGCAGAAAAAAACCCCATGTCTACTGCAGTCAGGAGGCACAGAGCTCTGTGGGAGAGAGGAGCAGCCCTCCGTGCTCTTCTCCCGAAAAAAGCAAGACAGTGAGTGGGGCAGACAGAGACCCCAAGCAAATCCAAACCTATTGCCGTGCAGTCGTTTCCAACTCAGAGAGACCCTATAGGACAGGGGAGAACGGTCCCATGTTCCAGGGCTGTAAATCTTAACAGAAGCAATCCGCCACCACTTTTTCCGGCAGAACGCCTGGTGGGTTCCACTGTCAACCTTTCAGTCACCAGTCCAGAGCTTTAATCGCTGCATCACCAGAGCTCAGATAAACTCGTGAGGGGGCAAGGCTGGCTGAAGAGCTAACACGTTGGGGAAGAGCTGCAAAGGGAGGGGTGCGCTGGACAGGGAGGCGGCTGAGGAGGGAAAGGGTGGAAGGCAGCGAGAAGAGAGGGCGGTTCGAGAAGAAAAGCGGGCCGGGGAAAGGATTGGAATGCAGAAGGAACTTGAAGAAGGAGGAAATATTGAAGGCGGCAGGGAAAAAAGAGCGAGAAATCGGCGAAGCGGTGGAGGGAGGGACAGGCCGCCAGAGGCAACAGGACCCCTGGGAGCAGACAAAGGCGAAATGAAGGGGCTAAAACCAGCGTCAAAAGAGTTTGGGACTGCGAGGGGAGAGGCTGGGGCCTGCACGGGAGCGCAGCAGCTTTTTGCACTGATCCTGATTCTCTACACTGCTGGCCTTTTCCTGACCTCTAGGGTCGGGAACAGACGACCGTGCCCTTGTGGTGAGCAGTGCACCACCGAGAAGCTGGGGCTGTTCAGGGTTGGGCCCTGCGCCTGATGCACCGTGAGAGAGGCTTCACTGGCCCCGTGTTGGCCCCCAAGGGCAGCACCCCGCGGGCCTGGAGATTTGGGGCCCAGGAAAGACTGCGCCACTGACCGAAGCCAGCTCGTAGCCTGCAGCAAAGAGGCGCCTGCTCCAAGCTGTCTCTGGGGGGCGCCTCCGCCGCTTCTTTCTCTGGCGCTCGGAAGAAAGTGGAGGCGCTGGTGAGGACCCAGGGCCGGCACTGCGCTGCGGAGGAACTCAGCCTCTGAGCGGGCGAGGGAGCTTGGCGCTGCTGGCAGCCCCTTCCTCCTTGGCCGCTGAGCCGCCGGGCCCGCCCTCCCCAGCCCAGCGCCTGCGGCCAGCGTGGAGCGCTCGGCTCCGCATCCCCGCACGCGTCCCGCGGGGGCGCTGCGCCCTCTTGCCACACCGGCGCGCCGCAGCCCGTCTCCCCCCACACCTCCTGCCGGCACCTCCAGGCTTCCCCTCCCACACCCCGTCCCCTCCCCTCCGGCTGGGGGCGGGAGGGGGCGTGGCACGGCCGGGGTTGTGTGGCTGGGACCCGGCTCCTCGCACTCGGAGTCAGCGGAGGAGCCGGGCCCCGGCCGCTGTCCAGCCGCGCCGCGCCTCTCGCCCCCAGCTTCGCCGCTTCTTCGGGAGACGAAGTCTTCTGCTGGCCATGGATACTCCCAGGGTTCTGCTCTCGGCAGTCTTCCTTATCAGTTTCCTGTGGGATTTTCCCGGTTTTCATCAGGCGTCCATCTCCTCCTCTTCTTCGGCTGAGCTGGACTCCGCCGAGGACGTGCGAAGCCACAAGGAAGAGAAGGTGCCTCGGACGCCGCGAGAGAGTGCTGAGGAACGGGCGCCTCCGGAGCGCCAGGAGCCACAGCAGCGGCAGCCGCAGCAGCCCCAGGAGCAGGAGCCGCCCGGCAGGGTTCCGCGGGTGGTGCCCCACGAGTATATGCTGTCAATCTACAGGACTTACTCCATCGCCGAGAAGCTGGGCATCAACGCCAGTTTTTTCCAGTCTTCCAAGTCAGCGAATACGATCACCAGCTTTGTAGACAGGGGACTAGGTAAGTAGCAGAGAAGGCGCCTGCCTGCACTCGCCCTGGGTTTCCACAGCCAGGCTCTTCTCCGGCTCTTCTAACTGGAGAATGGGTTTCTTCTCTGTGCATCTCTTCCTTTCTTCCCTTACGTTGTTTTTCTCAAGCTGCAGTAAATTTTTGGATGCGATTGCTAATTTTATTCCCATTTGCACTGTTTCTTCCTTTCCTTCCTTCCGTTCTATCTCCGTTCCTTCTACCTCCTGTCTTGCAGAGAGCGGCGTGGTGGCCTTTCCTCAAGTGGGTAGTGTAGGAAGCCTGAAGGACGGGAGGAAACAGGTAGATGGCTCGGGATGGATAGGGATCTGGGTGCTCTGGGACCAAGCTGCCGCTGAGCTGAAGAACCTGTGCCTTTGGGTCCCGGGTTGTAAGGGATGCATGGCACAAGGCCCGAGTTACCGAAGTGGGCCGGTTTGGGGAGTGCGTGAGCTCTGGAAAGACGGTCCTCCTGTCGGTGTTGGGGGAAAATCGGCAGAAGCGAGTCCCGCCCTCGGAGGAGCGTCTGCGAGCGCTGGGGCAGTGTCCTGGTCCAGCAGCCTCGCAGACACTCTGCACCGCCACTATGCTGGCTGCAGAGCTCACCAGCTTGGCGGGACGCGCTCTGGACTGTTCTGCACTGCGTCCTGTTCTCAGCCAAAGTGGTTTCTGCAGCAGCAAGCGGTGGGCCGGGCTGGGACTGGTTAAATTGGACTTCTGCTGGTACTTGGTTCACCTGGGTACATAGGGGTGGGCACTCACTTTCTCAGTCAGACAGCATTCCTCTCCCTACGTGTCTACTGGGGTACTAGAGGGCGCCTGCCGAGACCCCTGGGCTTCCCCTTGTCTCCCATATTGCTCCACGTAGTAGTGTGGCCAGTCCTAGAAAGCCTTGCTGTCTCCCTGGTCCCAGAACTTGGGGAAGGATCCACAGGCGCCGGAAACTCCGTTCCCATAGAGAGGCAGTAACTTGGAAGGAAAGACAGAAACGGAAGAGAGAAAAAGCTAGGAAAGGAAGGGGAGAAGAGAGGAAGAAGATAAGAAGAAAGGAAGGAGGGAATAAAACAGATTTAGGTAGTTGTCTGTCCGCTGTCCGCCAAAACTTGGCCCCATGGCTTTGGCGGGTCCTCAGCCCCTCGCTTCCAGATCGATGAAACTGGGGTTGTCCCGCAGCCCAAGGAGCGCTGGGGCTCGGGCTGAGGAGGCTGTTCTACCCCCAGCCCCACCCTCTGCCTTGGGTGCTCGCAAGTTCTCCAAGCTTTTAGCTCAGGTTAACGGTCCCTCTGCTCTGGGCTCCTTCCTGAAAGCCGCCTTCCTTCGGGCGAGGGTCCCGTCCACGCCCGGTTCGAGTCCGCAGCCCAGGGTCAGTGAGGTTCATGAGCTGCTGAAAGGTCCAGAGGACAAATTAACGCCCTGTGCTTTATGATATTTTAGGACAACTAAAGCTGCCCTTGAAAAGACACGTGGCTTTATAGCGCTACAAGTGCGTTCCTGTCCTCCGACCAGCAGCAGAGCTCGCTGCTCGCCCCAAGCCTATTTCAGCTGCCCACTGCCCCGCATTCTGTTTACCCTCTGCCTTCGGAAGGATCCTCTTCCCAAGAAAAGACTAAGGAGACTCAGGGAAAACTGCTTAATAAGTCCTTCCCCACGGGAAGAAATCCCGGAGGCCCAGTCTGGCTGGCGGTTGAGCGCGCGTTTTCTTTTTCCAGAGGGAAATGGTCAGAATCTCCTCCCCTTCTCCAAGCATGCAACCTTAAACATTCGTTAGGTATGGCAAAGGACCAAAGGGACCCCGTGGACCGTGCGGAGGTGTATATGAAAGTCTGCCGGGAACAGGCGAGCTTAAGGGGCGAGCGGGGTGAGTGGGTTTGTCTTTGGATCTTCAGGCCTTGGCGGAGACCTGGCCTTGCTTCATCCTGGCTTGCCCTGCAACTGCCACCTGGGCATCGCACTGTGTGCCCCCGGGCGCCAGAGGTAGGGGAGGGACTGGCTGTAAGCCCAGATCGGGGCCGGGGGACTCTGTTCCAGAGCCAAGGTCTCCAGACCAGCCGGACCGAGTTCCAGCCTCCGGCTTTAATCCCAGCATGTCGCCGTGGGCTGTGGCTGAGCACTGTGGCACACGAGGAGGAGACACGGCTTAACCACCCGAACCGTAGCTTCAAAGGCACCGTTTTCTCCCTGCCTTCAGGTTCTCAGGAGACGCTAAGAAAGGCAGTTGGTTGGCTGGGCAGGCGGTGCAGCTTGTCACACGCCGCGCGGGGGCGAAGGAGTGCAAAGCCTCGGCCCGAGGGGGCGCGCAGGGGAGGGGGCAAGTTGCCAGCTTCAGCCCCAGCTTGATAAAGGGAAAGCCTCACTTTCCCTCTCACTGATTTTGATTTGATGTGTCACCGGCGGTGACCTCGGGCTGGACCTTCCGGGGCTTGCTTAGCATCGGGCCCCTGATTGGAGTGTTTCAACTCAGCGATCTAATTGAGGGTTCATGTCATAACACATCAAACGGTGTCTAGTCTCCCGTGATGGAAGGGACCTGCCAGCCGCGCATCCAGGGCTGCAGGCGCCGACTTCCGCCCCTCTCATGTGGGGGCCCTTTACCGTGCCAAACACACCAGCGGTCACCCCCACCCCACTCCTTTGCCTAAATTGTGGGTTAGGATGAAAGCGCGGTGATCAGTCTAGTGCGGGGCCAGCCCGAGTAGCTTGGCGCCTTGCCTTGGGGTACGTAAGTCTCCATACAGTGTGGCAGCCTAGCCTCTGAGGAGCAGGGTTCCATCATAGGATCAACAGAGTAAAGACAAGGAACCGGAAGGCAGCTCTGGAGGCATGAGCAATTTATGAGTATACAGTATTGCAGAAAGCACTCTTCACCCAGAAACCCCGAAAGTTACATCTGAAGGCTGCGATTAAGGATGAGAATCTGAGATGAATTCATTCAAATGAAGGGAGAACGCCTTAGGTCTGTAAAGGCAGCTCCTTCCGTGTCACTCCACCCCCTACCAGGAGGCCACCTTATTGCAAGGTTTTAAATAGGTCTTTCGACTTGATCTGCAAACATCTAAAATGTAATACTAAAAGGCTGGACTTACTGAGCATTTATTGTATATTAATTACTGTGCGTGAATGATTTAATTCTCCTGGGGAAGGTGTTGAAATTACCCAGTTTTGCAGATGAATCGAGGCCACAGAAGAGAAGCAAGCTGCTGAAGTTGTCACAGTTAGTGAGCAGTCAGGTTCATATTTGATTGGAGATCCTGTAGGAATAACTTTGGCACCACATGGGTAGGGTAGAAGCTGGGGCTGGTTCTAAGGGTTGGTTATGAGAAGTAGCTAATGAGAGGGAAAGAGTATCTATGGGGCTTTGGATTTAGGGTATAAGTTTGTGCTGTGCTCTTTCTTCTGCTTATTTTAACAGAGGCACAACAAACCACTTGTCCCTGATCTTTTAACATGTACCCATATTCTAAAAAGTGCTTTAAATATGACTTTGGATCCGTGAAGATGATAAAGAGTGTGTGTGTGTGTGTGTGTGTGTGTATTGGTGTAGTTTCTGGATCAGAATGGACCAGGATACATGTAGTACAGTTAGTGCATGAAATAACTCATCAATTAATTAATAATCACTAGTATTGGGACCATGTCTTACCCCACCACACCCTCCAAGCCTGGGAAAGGCAAGCAATTAAAACTATAAATTCAATATGGCCAGCAATAGTGTCAGAAAAGTGACTGAGACAGAAACAAAGCTCAAACTTTCAGTTCAAGTAGTCAAAAATGCCACCTAATTCCAAAAAGAGGGGGAAAACCTCAAGGATGAGGGAACCAAAGAAAGTCTAAGAATATTGCTGTGATTCAGGCTGTCAGATGATTTTTAAATCAGAATACTCTTAAAAAATTGCTATTGTTACAGTGGCACTGTTAGAGAGGAGGCAGTAGGGAACAAACAAAGCGGATGAGATTGGAAAGCCCTTGAGGAACTTGAAACAGCAGACTATCTATCTCAGGATAGTCAGTCATTGATTGTCGGCTGGCTTCTTGGTTTACCTTCTGGGTCACCATTATCAGGGGGCAGGGCAGGACAATTCTGGAGATAGCCTTGCTGAGAGGTTGGCCTTTGGAAAGCAGTGGTTTCCTCATGACTGAAGTTTGTCTGCTACAGCATGTTTATGCACAACAGCGGGTTTCTGGGTGGACCTGGGCCTAAGAGTCGTGAAATCAAAAGAGCAGCGCCTTTGCCTGGACCCTGTTGTCGTTGGCAAACGGAAAATGAAATATAAGCAGGGAAGTATTTTAATGGGGATGGAGGGAATTCACAACTGTTAATTATTTGGTGACCTTGTATTCGATTTGTTTGAGTCCCTTATAAAAACACTAATGCAGACCAGACGGCCAAGTGAGGAAGCGGGGCAGAAGGTTCCAATCTATGGTTTATTTCCCCGGAAAGAGGGAACAGCCTTGGAAAAGGCTCGCCAAGCGTTCAGATGCATGCGTCTGAGTCGGTGCCGCAGGAGCGTCAGTGCAGGGCTTGCGTCCATGTCTAGGTTCAAGCCCTTCCTCCTGCCAGCAAACTGAAAGGTCCTGTAAAAGCTCTGGAGGTAGAGGATGAAAGCCTTAAACTAGAAGTTGTTCTGTTCTTCTAGCGGAAATGATTAAGACATTTTTAAGGCCCCAAATCAACCCGTTAGCCAATGGCTGGTAACTGTCTATCCCTAAGGCCCTAAGGGCTGCCTGACAGAGGAAAGCAAGAAGAAGTGCGTGTTACAGGAGTTTCCTAGGCTGGGGAGATGAACCCGAGAAGGGCACTGCATGTTTTTCCCAACTGAGAAGGCTTTCCAACTTATGAGAGTTTTCGAAGTTGATGTTGCTGCTGCTGCTGCTGCTGCTGTGGCTGCAGGTGGTGCTGGTGGCGCTGGTGGTGGAGCAGAACCTGCCCAAACATCTTTATCATGTCTGCACCTAAGGAAAAAAAAAACAAAACCCAACAGACAAGCTTTGGGAATCCGGTGTCCCCAAACAGAATCAGCATGTTATCTCCTCCTTTCGACCACCAAGAATGTGTGTTGCATGGACCTGCGAGGAATATAGGCGCTGCTTTGACGGAGCCCTTAGCAACCTGTTTGTTTAAGCTAGATTTGGGGGTTCTGGCAGTGCATCTCTTTGAAACTGGTGATGCTTTCCTGGGCCAGACGCTGGGTGTAGTGAGTACAGTAGAAATAGAGTAGGACAGAAAATAACTTGTTTTCCTGCCAGGACTGCTGAGTGCATCAAACGACCCTGAGCAAATAAACAGCAATCCTTGTGGGAAATTTTTAAGTAAAGCCAAGGGCATTAGTTTGAAAACCTCTCAGGTACAGAATAAACCAGGTCAAAAGATGCGGTGTGCACCCTGGGATGGGTCCCAGCCAAGGCTGCGAGGCGTGGGAAGGCAGCAACGTGGATCCGTCATGCCATCTCGTTGTTTGATAACTACCACCTCCCTTAAAGTCCTGGTTGTTTATTTTTAAGCTCAAAGTGGGTTAAATGGTGTCTCTGTTTACAGGAATTAAATAGCTCCGCATCGGCCTAATGGGTTCCAGGGTTGCTGTTCTCCGCCTTCCGGGACCGTCCATTAGCGCTGCGAGGGACCGAGGGTTGGAGTCGGCTTGGGTGACGGGTTTTAGGCTCTTGGAGGCGGTGGGCGGGGCTGGTGCGGGACCGCATTCTGCAGTCGCCCGCGCGCCCCAGCGAGTGGCCTGGAGCCGGGGGCGGGGCAAGGCTGAGGGACCTGACAGTGGGCGTCCTAGTGCCGGGGTGGGGGCGGAGAGGCCACTCAGAGGGCAGGAGCAGGGGGTAGCGAGGCGGGTTGGTCGGGGGGTGGTTCGTGCCCTCCTCCCTCCCTCCTTCCCTAAGTAAACACAGGAACCCATGCCTGCTGCCTGTCTCAGAAATCCGGCTTCCAGTGAAGCTGCGGCAGCCTCTGTCCCACTTCCCAGCCACTGCTGCTCCGAGCCCCGAGTTGAGGGAAACTGAGGGACTCTACACTGCAGCCTAGCGTCCTTGCTTTTCCTTGTGAGGCAGCCCTTAGGGTCTTCTGTCACAGCGTTGTTTCGGAAGCCAGACCCGGTGAACATCGCGGAATTGCAGTTGCCCCGCTCCCTTCTGAAGAGGCTGCACCTCAGACCGCTACCGCTTTCTCCTGTGCCTCTACGTACAAGCTTCTTGGGATCTCAGAGTTCCATATCCCTTCTGCCGCAACATGCCTGTTTGACCCCCAGTTTCCTGCGACCTTAGAACTGGTCGGCTTTGGAGCTGCGGGGAAGGAGAACACCTGCTTTTCACCTCCACACCTTCAAATCAAGCAGCCAAACAGAGTTCCAGCCCTGATGGCGGATTCAAGGCTACCACTGCCCCTTCTCTGCTCTTTTCGTTTACTGGAGGGCCTGTGTCACTGCTCCAGGGTTGCAGATGTCCATACTAGGTCGATGGTGCAGGAAGGCAACCAGGCCCAGCCCCTAAGGGCAGCCCCAAGGGAAGGGCAGCAACCCACAGAGGAGGTAGGGCCACGTGCAGCAGGCAGCCTGGGGTGCAGTATGCGCTGGCGCTGCAGGGAGGCAGGAAGGGGGGGTTTGGCGAGCAGGGACCATTCTGAGCATCGGTTTTGGTTTCATCGGCTGTTAGGTCAGAGTAAGATTTGAGCTTCTCTGAACTGGTCACCAGGCCAGGGTGGTATGTGTGGTAAAAAGAGAGACACTCCGTGAGGTGTCCTTAATCTCTCCTTTGTGTCCCTGGCTCTCCTGCCCTTAGCAGGAGTGTGCATGGCCAGATCTTCACTGAAATTTAGGGGAACTGCTTTGTAAGTGGATCCATTTCATCCTAGAGAGACAAATGGAGTCTCCTTGTAGCATTTTCAGGTTCTTGCTGAAGGCTCCAGTGCTCAGGGCGGGCCCCTGGCCCTGGTCTCAATGCCAGAGATCTGCATTGGCCCTGAGGTTTGGCTTTCCTGTGCTAGAAACCTGTGTAGAGGCTCTGAGAGTGAGTGGGGTTCTAAATGCAAGCCTGTGGGACCACACTCACTGGCCTCACTCTGAGTTGGCTGCCAGTGCTAAGGCTGGAATTTCTCTGAGGGTTCCAGGTAGGTCGCCAGACCTGCATGGTCCTGCATAGTTTCTGCATAGCTCAGGAAAGAGGGGTGGAAAGGCCTCTGGGAGACTCTAGAGGAACTGCCTTGGGTTCTTTTGGTGTTTGGAATGAGGAAAGAAGCTGAGAAATGCAGAGCAAGGTGTGAGGAAAAGCAACATGGAAGAGAGACCCTGGAGATGTTAGGCCAGTGAATGGGTGGTGCAGATGCTGACAGACAAACCAAAGGAATCTTCTTGAGTGACTCTTGAGCTGCAGCCTGAGGGGTCATCAGTGCGCCAAACTCCTCTTCTGCCACCATTTACATGGCCCTTTGGTAGGCAAAGAAGATGGGACGCATCTCACGCTGAACACTTCTGCTCCCACTTAACTGTCTGATTCTGTGAACAGATGTGCACTACAAAAAAAGTACCAACGGAGTGGGTGATGATCAGGGAAGCTAATCCCCAGGCTGCTCTAGACTGTGTCCATCCAGTGGAGAACCCACAGGGGCTAGCACTAACCCTTCTTCCTGCACTGGAGGGACCCAAAAGGACACCACGGAGTTCTAATTATTGATTGGGGATGGGGCAGAGATGCCTGTTCACCAGTCACTGAGGGAGGGACAGCAGTGGTGGATATGGCACGAGGAGACTAAGAAGGGCCAAAGCAGTGGGGGAAGGATCTTGCCATTTGCTGGCCTGACGAGTAGGAAGGGTAAGTGACTACTTCTGGCTTTACTTCTGCTGCCCACAACCTTTTCCTTCACTCACTTTTAGAAATCTTGTAGCGAGAATGCAGCCATATCTACTCAAAGAAGTCCAAGATGAACACTTCTTCCTCTTCTCCCTAACCCAAGAAATTCTGTGGGGCAGTTCTCTTCTGAGCTATAGGGTCACTATGAGTCAACCTTTCTCCTTACCTCGATAAAAAACGAAAATAAAACTCAACTCGTAGCTCTACAGTCACCCTGAGTTACAGTGACCCTACAAATATAGTTAGTAATGGTGAATACTTCTATGTGCAATAGTTAAGAGCTCAAGCTGCTGACCAAAAAGTCAGCAGCTGGAATCCACCAGCTGCTCCTCAGAAACTCTGTGGGGCAGTTCTATTCTGTCCTACAGAATCACCATGGGTCAGAATCCATTCCACAGCAATAGGTGATGTGCCAGGCAATGCCAGGCTGTGACCTTTGCAGTGACACTGAAAGGTAGGACTAGTTATTCTCATTTTGCAGAGGAGATGTGTGAGACTGGGAAATATATTGCTTGCCCAAGGTCAACCAGACATTAAGTCACCAATCAGGATCCAAATCTGTTTCTTTGACTTTAAATCTTCACTATCTGCAGTAACGTTTGCTGCAATGCCTTCAGAGGTGTTTTTCACACTTTATCTCATCTGCATCCCTCAGTGCTGTGAGCTGGTATTACTATCCCCACCTTGTAGATGAGAAAATTAATTTTCCTTGTAAGTTCTCTTTCAAAAACTCTATATTGGGCATCCCTTCCTTCAGTTCTTTTGACTACGAAATAAGTGGCTCTGGGAAGCCAGGGATTGGCACCCTTTAATCATGAGTGATATGAAAAAGATGAGGCTTTCTCCAGGATTCTACCAGCACGGAGTTCAAAGGCTGTGATATCTAGAATGGGTCATGGGAACTGGAACCAGATTGCCAGCCCTCCTGCTTCCTATCTTCAACTCTCTGCTTTAGCTGTCCTGATTCACACAATGAAAATGGTGGTGCTACCTTTCTCATAAATGATGTGGAGGATTAAATGAGTTAATACATGTTAAGATTTAGATCATACCCACAGAAAGTAAGTACAGTTGGTTATTTCATAATTATGCTGAGGAGTCAAGCAAAAGTACTGGGGCCGCTGGCACCCTGGAGAGGGTGAATTGTGTGGATTGCTTCTTGAATCCATCAGTGAGGAAGATGCTTAACAACTAGTCTGCAGTTTGCAAGCCTCGGTCTTAACAGAGATCTGATGTACAGAAAGTATTTACCCTCAAGGGACATGCCCAGGAGATGGCTGTGTTCCAGGGACGTGGTAATCCTCGGAGCACAGATTACCCTAAGAGGCCTTTGCACCACAGAGGAGAGGGGCCAGTGGCTCATTTATATTTACCCGGCATACCTGCTTTATTTCCAGCCTCATGGACTTTGGCACCTTAGGGTAGTACTGAAGTAACCTGGAGGACCTAAGACAGACATGTCTCCAAATCTAGCTGTAAAATCCATTCTCTATTGAAGAAAAGAAAGAAAGAAACCCTTGGGTTGACTATACTGATGATGAATATGACTTCATCGTGTGCTCCGTGGCCAAATCAGGACCCACTCTGGTGGATGCACTGAGCTGCAGGACTGGGCTCAGCCCTTGGAATTGGTACCTTCAGAATGTCCAGCTTCCTGGAGGCTATTTCCTTCCTTATAAATGAGTTTAACAGTAGCAGTGACCTCAGGACACTTGCAGTGAGGATTCAGTGAGACAGGCCATCAAAGCACTGAGCATGTGGCTGACACAAAGACTGTGTCTTGTAAGCTGTTAGTTGCTTCTGTGTGATTAGATACCCTCAGAGTGGACTCTGACTTGGGGCCGCCTCCTGTGGCAGAGCAGAACTGCCCCCAGAAGGTTTCCTAGGTAGTAATTAAACCGTTGAAACCCATTGCTGTAGAGTGATTCCAATGCACAGTGACCCTACTGAATAGGGCAGAAATCCCTCCAGGGTTTCCAAGGAACAGCTGGTGGATTCAAACTGCCTGCCTTTTGCTTAGTGACCCTTAGCTCTCAAACACTAAGCCTCCGGGGTTCCAGGGAGTAATTATCTCCTAGAAATCCCTATGGGAGCAGTTTAGCCCAGAAAACCCTACAAGGCAGTACTGCTCTGTTAGAGGGGTTGCCACCAGTGGGAGTCCACTGGGCATCTAACAGCAGGGACAACCATCTTTATGGGGTAGATCACTTAGTCTTCTTTCTGTGGTGCAACTGAGTGCTGCTGGCTTTGAAATGAGCTGATAGGAAGAGCAGTTCAGCTACCATGATGTCTGGAGTATCATCTGCAAAATGTGTCCTTGTTCCTTGTCCACATCTCCCTACCCAATAGAAGGCCTGATGGGGAATCACCACGGAGCCCAGCAGTCAGTCAGTGCTTCTCTGAGGATGTGAGGCGGAGGCAGTCGTGGGATCGGACGCCGCTGGGGTCCAACCACACGCTTGGCCAGCAGCCATCCAAGGTCACCTATAGCGAACTCAGAGAACCGAGGCAGAACGCGCTTGCTGGAAGGAGCCCAGAGTCTGTGGCAGATAACGACTGAGCAGGTCTTGAGAAGTGGTGCATCCTTAGGGCTGGCGGGTGACAGCAAGTCCAACCACGACCCTTCAGAGCGACTGAAGGTGCGCAGCATAGCTCTGCTATCTTTGGTAAAATTGCGCTTCCTAGCCCTTCTCTCCTGAAATCAAAAGAAACTTCTCCTTTTAGAAAACCAGTTTTGGGTAGACCCGAGAAGCCCCTGGAGAAGGCATCGGGATGGGAGGGCCAGGTGCTATTTCCTGTCGCTGAACATCGTCCCTCAAACTGCTTAATTAAGGGCTGCAGGGTCCCGCCCGGCACTGGTCTGTGGCGCGGTGGAACCCGTCCGCTGCCTCTCTGCCTTAGAATCCTCGGGCGTTTGCTTCCCTAGCTTCTCCCAGCTGTGCACTGTGCCAGCGGACAGATGGCTTTAGCTTCCTAAGCCTGTTTTCTCCGCTTTAAAACAGACTACTATTACCTACCTTACAAGTGCTGCATTCGCTTTCTCCTTCTCTTGTTTTCCTTTAAAAACAACAACAGGAAGCCCGGGTGGCAGGACCCACTGACTGAGTGCTTGGCTGCCAGCCAAAAGGTTGGCAGTTCCAACCTACTTAAGCGCTCTGCAGATGAAAGACTTGGGGATCTGCCTCCTTAAAGGATACAGCCTACAGTGCTGTGGGGCAGTTCCACTCCATCACATGGAGTCACTAGGGGTAGAAAATGGATCTTGATTGTATAGCACCCAACAACAAACCGCAACACAGCAGAAGTGCCTGTATGAGGTGCGCTCAGCCCTTCCCAGCCTTCTCTTAATTAAAAAGAAAACCTGTACCAAGCCCATTGCCATCAAGTACATTCCAACTAAGCATTGCCCTAACTCAAAAAGAGGCTGACCTAGTAATGCAGCATTTTCCTGCAGATACGAGGGTGGCTTGTTCCCTCCTCCTCTTTTTTTCTTTACTCACTGACTAGTGAAAGTGCATAAGCACACAGCTAGGAAATACAGTTTGGAGGAATTAAATGTTTAATGCTCAACAAACAGTGAGTTCACTGGGTTGTGGGCTAAGCTCTAATACACCAAAAAAAAAACTCATTGCTGTTAAGTCGATCCTTATTCATAGTGACCCTATAGGACAGAGTAGAACTGCCCCATATGATTTCTAAGGAGCGCCTGGTGGATATGAACGCTGATCTTTTGGTTAGCAGCCATAGCTCTTAACCACCACTGCCCAAATCAGGCTGACCCAAGTGAAAAGAAAAAGCTCTCATCATGTGTTTAGTGATTCATTTCAGTGTAAGAACTAAAGCATATGGTTGACTTCCAGGAATGTACAAAAGTGCCACAGAGAGATTTTGAAAAGGAAAGTGCATGCTAGTTAAGGAGGTGGGAGGGAGGATCATTTGAGGACCACAGCCCCCACTTAGAAATAACCTGATGACAGAGAGGGGAGGCTGGTAGAGCAGAGTGTGAAGGGCGAGCATTCTGACCAGAGGTGGCCCGAGGTAGCTGCACCGGGCCTCGTGCTGCTTGGTCAGGAGACAGCACATGTAGGCTCACAGCCTGTGGTGATGTATGCACTCTCTGGGTCGGATGCCTGCCTCAGGCTATTTTTGGTATGTGAGGCTCCAGAGCAGGCCCAGACAGGTTGGGAATGTGGGCTGTGGGGGAGCAGCACAGAGCATCCACTTCCTTGGACCCTCTGGTTAGGGGTTAGAGGTTCTGGAGACCTGGTGAGAAACCTGGTGGCTGAAAGCGTAAAGAAATGTAGCAGTGGCTTGTGGGGCAGAAAACGGCTGCAAGAACTAGGGATTGGTTGTGGCCAGTACAGCCTTAGACCCTGCCCGAGGCCCCGTGCTTTGGGAGATCCTGTTTTATCCCCTACGCCAGTGATGGCTCTTCTCACTGGGTGAGGAATCCAGCGAGTCTAGGAGACTTATTCACCTGGAACTTGCATTCCCCTTCTTTTGGACTAGTATTTCTCCAAGTGTGATCCCAATTGTCCCCACTAGCAAAATCTACATCACCTGGGAAATGTTAAATGTGCAAATCTTGGGCCCTGTCTCTGAACCCTGGGACCCCGAATTTGCAGTTTTTCACCAGTTCCTTTATGAAGTTGATGTTGCACAGGTAACCCTAGGAAGCACAGCTCTAACTGTGACCCACTTGGGGGTCATCAAGTGTCACAGCTACTGACAACAACTGACAGGTTTAGTGGCTTTGAAGGTCACTCTTAGATCATGTCCCAGGTAGCTGGGACAACAGAGTTCTTGCTGAGATTGCTGTAAGCACACTTCCAGGGTGTGTCCACCTTCTTCAGTGGACTGTCCTCCTGAGAGAGGACTCTACCACTGTTAAATGTGCCTAGGCCTAGGAAGCTTGGACCTGTGGGCTGGGGTGTCTGTATGCATACAGATGAGTCAAATATGGTATGGATCTGGGGGAGGTAAGAGAAGAGCCACAATACAGGCTGAAGCTCCTTTTGCACTATTGCCCTGGGCTCTGGAAATGATACTGGATGGGCTGGTCTTGGCAGAAAGATCTTCAAAGAACCCGAGGCTGCAGGATAGGTAGTGTTCCCTCCGACCACCCTTGAGAACTTGAAAAATGTGACTCAACTCTGCCGAGTAACCATTCATTAGCTCACATTAAACAAACAAACAATGAAAGCAAAAGCAAGTTGAACCCTCCCTACATGTTCCGTGGGAGAGAAACAAATAAATCACTATCCTTTGCACCTGCCTGAATGCTCTCCAGCTAGACAGGCTATTTCTAGAGTTATGTAAGCAGAGATGTAAATCACTTCCTAAGGGAGCCTAGTTTTTATTTCTAAAACCCGAACAATCAAACCCACTGATGTCAGGTCATTATCTACTCACAGTGACCCCACGTGTCACAGAGCATACCTGTGCTCCATAGTGTCTTCTGGGATGTGATCTCTGTGGAAGCAGATCACCAAGGCTTTCTTTCACGATATAGCTGAGTGGCTTCAAACAACCAGCCTTTCAGTTAGCAGGCAGCACAAGCCATCTGCACTACCCAGAGATCTTTAAGTTTTGCAAATACAGATTGTAGTGTATCCTCTCTTCCCCATATCTTGCCACTCTTGGTTGCTAGCCTCCAATACCTGGACTATACCAGAGGCAATAGACAGAGCTGATGACGTTGGAGCTTAAAAGCTCCAACTCTGGAATTAAGTAGCCCAAGCACGATTGAAGCCTCACTTACTGTCTGACTTTGGGTAACTGCCTTAATCTGTGCAAGCCTTGGTTTTCTCATTTGTAAAATGAGAACAGTATGAGCACCTGTATTACAGAACTGGGTGTGTAGATAGAGTAAGGATTAAGACTATGTTAGCTATTGTAAACAGTCAAGGAGTGCAGCCAGTGACTTAGGCTTGTGCTCAGCACATTGCTATTTGGGAAAGACAGAACTGTAAGATGCAGAAAGTGGAGCCCCTTAGGCTATCAACCTGAGAGCTGGCCAGTGGCTGAGCATTGTCAGAGATGGGTTTCTTTAAAGGAGTACAAAATGCACTGAATTCCCACTGATTTTAATATGACCCTGGCCAGTCTGAAGGGGTTGGCTTCCCATAAATCAGCTGCCTCCCCTGGCATCCTTTCCCTTTTCACCTCTAACCCTTTCCACAGTTCCATCTCAGGTGGGGGCTTGTGTGTGAGAGTGAGGGAGCAGCCCTGTGCAGCCCAGAAGAGACAGAGTGAAGGAGGTTCCTGATCCAGAGGCCTGGGGCTGCGTCTGGACAGGCAGCAAGGGTTGGACCCAGGACCCAGTGACACTTTTATTATTGAAATCATCCCAAACTTTTCTAGCTTGTGGGGAAAGCTGGGGGCTTTGGGGATTTTTGTATTTGCTGGGTTGTAAATATTTTATGGGAAAGGAGCCCAGGAAAAATCTGGTGAGCTTTCTGCCTTGCACAGTGAAGTGGGGTTGGCTTCATGCACAAACACATCAAAAGAAGTCCAGTTTTGCCTTGGTCCTGAAGAATTCACCTTGGATTTTAAAAGGCTGCTACCCCCACCCCTGCCATGGGCCTTTCTATTTTCCATTTGCAACCAAAAAATTTGCCTCCAGGATTAACAGCATGTCAAGAGGACTGCAGGCTGGGTCTGGGGGAGGGACTGGGCAGGACATGTCATTGTTGGTGAGCATGTGTCTGTCTGAATGTTCACAGCTGAGCCTTTCTCCTTCCAGGTGTCTCTGTTTTTCACTGACTTTGAGATCTTCTCAAGGGAGAGATGCCTGTTGTGCGTTTTCTCATTTGCCTCCTGCAGACTCCTGGAAGCCTCCTGCTCTTTTGTTTTATGTTATAGGATGGGCAGGTTTAAAAAAGGGGGCATGGAGGGGGAAGAAGCAGCAGAAGAAAACACCTGGTATCCCTCATTCTGTCCACACTGTGTCCAGCCTAAATGTCCCAGAAAAGTCTGTCATCAGCCAGGTTCCCCTCTGACCAGTGATTCTAAGACTGTACGTTTAAATCATCTTGGAGCTTAAAAAAAAGAAGAAGAAGAAAAAATAACAAAAAGCCCAATGCCAAAGCTCTGTCCTCAGATATTGATTTAGTTGGTCTGGGGTGAAGCCCTGGCTTTCATATTTTTAAGTTCTCCAAATGATTCTAATGTGCAGCCGGGGCTGGGAATCGCTGCTTCAGAAGTTTCTTATGTATTCACCAATGTATGCCCTAGGTTGGATACAGCCCTACGCGCTGTGGTGAGCAATATAGACCTGGACATCCTTCTTATGGGGTAGGTGGCAGGGAGATGTTGCTTGGAAAGACAGGCCACTAATGAGACCAATATAAGCGAGGTACTCATAGATAAAGCCAAGTGCCAGCCAAGCCAAGTGCCGTCGAGTCCGACTCATGGCGAAGCCAAGTGCTGGGAAGATAATAAACCAGGTCCTGTGACAGTGAGGCGGGCTACTTGAGATCAGGGAGCCGAGGATGGTCCCTCAGAGGAGGACATTTGAAACTGAGACGTGAAGGATTTCACTAAGGAGCCCCCTGAGAGGAGATATGAGGATAGCGCAGCCGCGGCCCAGGCTCGCGACCACAAAGATCACATTAGTGGTTACGCAGCCGGCAGGGAGGAACCCAGGAGGCCCCCACCGCTGCGGCCTCTCCAGCAGCCACTGACATCCGCCTGGGCGTCAGGAGCTGATCTGAAGGAGGGGAAGCGGTCCCGATGCTCCCCCTCCCTGAACCACAGGACAGCCGGGGCAGGCGAGGAGGCTGGGGGTGGTCGGGTCACAGGCCGGGCCAGAATGACCTCCCGGCTGGCCCACCCTTCCCCTCCCGGGGGCAGCCGCCAAGCACTGGCCTGATTTCCCCCTTAAGTGAAACTGACTGTAATTATTTTTTATCTCGCAGACGATCTCTCGCACACTCCTCTCCGGAGACAGAAGTATTTGTTTGATGTGTCCACGCTCTCAGACAAAGAAGAGCTGGTGGGCGCGGAGCTTCGGCTCTTTCGCCAGGCGCCCTTAGTACCCTGGGGGCAGCCGGCCAGGCCGCTCCACGTGCAGCTCTTCCCCTGCCTCTCGCACCAGCTGCTGGACGCGCGAACCCTGGACCCACAGAGGGCGCCCCCGGTTGGCTGGGAAGTCTTCGACGTGTGGCAGGGCCTGCGCCGCCAGCACTGGAAGCAGCTGTGCTTGGAGTTGCGGGCCACATGGGGCGAACCCGGCGCCTGGGAGCCCCAGCAGCCGCCAGCCCCGGACCTGCGGAGTCTGGGGTTCGGCCGGAGGGTGCGGCCGCCCCAGGAGCGCGCCCTGCTCGTGGTGTTCACCAGATCCCAGCAAAAGAACCTGTTCGCCGAGATGCGCGAGCAGCTCGGCTCGGCCGAGGCTGCCGGCCCAGGCGTGGACGCCGAGGGGTTGTGGCCACCGCCGTCGCCACCGGGAGCCCCGGACTCAGGGCCTTGGCTGCCCTCGCCAGGCCGGCGGCGGCGGCGCACGGCGTTTGCCAGCCGTCACGGTAAGCGGCACGGCAAGAAGTCAAGGCTGCGCTGCAGCAAGAAGCCCCTGCACGTGAACTTTAAGGAGCTGGGCTGGGACGACTGGATTATTGCGCCCCTGGAGTACGAGGCGTACCACTGCGAGGGCGTGTGCGACTTCCCGCTGCGCTCACACCTGGAGCCCACCAACCACGCCATCATCCAGACGCTGATGAACTCCATGGACCCTGGCTCCACCCCGCCTAGCTGTTGCGTGCCCACCAAATTGACTCCAATCAGTATCCTGTACATCGACGCAGGCAATAATGTAGTCTACAAGCAGTACGAGGACATGGTGGTAGAGTCCTGCGGCTGCAGGTAGCGGCGCCTTTGCGGTCGCTCTAGTCGGCTGCTGGGGAAGCCTGACTGCTGAGAGAGGCGCAGGAGGAGCTGGCCTTGGAGGAGGCTGAGAGTAGGGGAACAGCCTAGACGTGTAAGCCGGACGGGAGAGGTGGGAGCACAGCGCAGCCCTCCCAGAAACTTCCTGTCAGCCCAGGAGGATATATACGGATTTTCACACTTTGCCTGGCCACCCTGGAAAAACAAGCCAAGGAGGATTTGTTTCGTTTCTTTTTGTTTGTTTGTTTGTTTTCTCTTCATTGTTGTGGCTGTGGATTTCTTTGTGTGTTTCACAGGTTTTGATAGGAGGTGGGAGAAGGGGAGAAGTGATACCTGTTTCTCAGCAGTTGCATGGATTGAAAACGAATTTAATAAGGGAAACAGCATGGGAGAGGCAATCACCTTTGTCCATACCTTGGTTTGGTTGTTTTCTACTTTCGTAAAGAAGGTGCTCTTTCTAGCCATGTCACGGCACATGTCTGGTGGCCTCCCGAGGGGAAAGTGTTCAAACAGGGAAACTAATACCTGAATAGGAAAGCCAGTTCCTATCTTTAGAAGGGCTTTGAGATAGGTGGCCCCACGCACTTTTTCCACCCACTTGTATACCCTATGGAAACCCTGGTGGTGTAGTGGTTAACTGCTATATCTGCTAACCAAAAGTTCAGCAGTTAGAATCCTCCAGGTGCTCCTTGGAAACTCTGTGGGGCAGTTCTACTCTGTCCTGTAGGGTCATTATGAGATGGAACCGACTTGAATACAGTGGGTTTGGTTTGGTGTTGGTTTTGTATACTCTAACGAGTGAGTGTACCACTTCTACCTTGGCCTCTCCCAGTACTTGTAACAGGCATCTCCCATGTGAATCCAGAGGGCTTGGTTGGGGGCTGATGGAGATGGTTAGGTGCTACCTTTACTGTTACTTTTTCTGGTGGGAGAAAGGGGAGCTGGTATAGATGGAATAATAAGAATTAGTCCAAATGAAACCCCCTGAAGGATAATGAGAAACCACAAGACCTGCCTCTTTCTGGGGCTGACACAGAGGCTAATGCGCCCAGGCAGGAGATAACCCACTGAAAAGCAAAGCCCTTCATGATGTCTGTTTCCAACTGATTACAATTAACAAAACAATACAAAACAAAAAACCCCAAAGCAATTTGCCAGCCATTCCATCACCCCCTTTTAAAGAGGAAGGCAATTTCTCAATTTAAAAAGACTAGGGGGGATGTAAACTTAGATCAGAAGTGGAGAGGAGGGGAAATGGACCAAGGACATAGAGAGGGCAAGTTTGGAAGGATGGCCCAAGGGACCAGCCAGGAGCAGGGAAGGTAAGGATGAAAGCAGACCTAAGTGCCTGTCTCTGAAGTTTCTTTAAAATCTCTTTTTTCCCCTCCCTGCTGACATTCCTAAAAGATTACCAGCTGGAAATAGCCCAGGGCTCCCCCAAAAGAATTGTTTCAGATTGTAATTACCAGTTAGGCAATGTTTTTAAAACTTCGTAATGAAAAACTGTGAAAAGAGCAAAGTGTTACATTGAGATTGGGGTGGGAGATGGGAACTGGCAGTAGGGGGTACAAAACACCCCAAACCTGTTGCCATGGGTTGATTCTGACTCCTGGTGACCCCATGTGTTATTGAGTAGGACTGCTCTATGGGATTTTCTTGGATGTAATCTTGTTGGATGTAATCTTGACTGAAGCAGATGGCCAGGCGTTTCTTTTGTGGTGCCACTAGGCAGGTTTGGATGGTTAAACTTTTAAGTTAGCAGTTGACTGCAAACCACTTGTGCCACCCAGGGATCTCTAAAGAAAGAGGCAAGGGTAGACTTCATCTTTCTGAAAGGAAGCAGGAGAGAGCACAACCCTATTTAAATATTCATTCACAGCAAAAAACATTACTTTTCCCCCAACCTGCAACAGTATTATCTTCAAACATTGCCCATACGGGAATATGAGTTAACTTCCTTCTCACCTTTGACCATGAAATGGTTTAAGCAAGGGAAACTGTACCAACCATTTAAAAAAAAGAGAGAGAGAGAGAGAGAGAGAGACAAGAAAAAGTTTTCGTTTTCTTGGCATGGTTTGTGCTCTCCCAAACTAAACCTGTTGCTTTTATTTGGTTCAGAGAACTACAAATTGTCAGAGAAAAGGCAGGAATGATAATGAATGGTAATATGAAATGCTAAGTGAAAAAAAGACTTGGCCAAAGGAATTAAAATGCACATTTCCTTTGGATGCACTGTTGTTCTGTTAAGGCTGTATATATTTGTTTATTTAAGGTGTCTGAAAGTGCAAAGAAGAAGTGGACAGCATGCAATTCATCTTAATGTACAAAATGTTATATGCACTCAAATGTTATAATTTCTAATATTTTTAAAGTTTATATTCGAGTTGTACAAAGTTAAGCATTAATCAGATATTTCATTCTTTCATAATGTTATCATTTCCTTAAATATTATTACAAAATTTTAATTCTGTCTAATGGAGAGTTTTTTTAACTGTCTACCTCACTATAATACAAGTATTTACAGTACTAAAGTTATCAGAGGTAAATTAATATTCAAAAAAATTTTTTACAATACATTTTTCCTGGATGATACTCGATCTAATACTGTGTTATTAAACTCATTTCCCCCCTAATAACTCAGACTCGTTTCTATGGATCTATTTAGAAGAAATCATTTCTCAAGGTATCATTATCAGTAGGATTTTGTTCCAATATGGGACTGGATGTCTGAAAAGGCCCTGATTCTTTTAAAATTCATCATTTAGAGCGCTGTACATTTTTCTCATAACTCTTCTTTCATGAAATTCTCATTCACCAGATTATAGCCAAATCCTTGTCAGCCAGTACAACAGTGAGCCTTTACCATGTCCCAGTGTCCCAGAAGCATAAATAGAAATTGGACTATTCCTTAGTCTCTTAGTCTCTTTAATGTTGGAAAAACAAAGCAGTAAAGGTACCCAAATCACCCAAGATGTTGGTAATTACTGTTCACATTTATAGAACATTGTAAGCACAAGATACGAACTTTTTTTTTTAATTGACTTGCTGTAAATTGGATGTTGGAAGGGTAAGTCTGAGCACTTACCCTTTTAAGCATGATGTTATATGTATGTTCTCTCTTTTAAACCTCTCAAAACCCTCACTGATGTAGGTGTTATTATAATCCATATTTTACAGATAAGGAAACTGAGGTGCAGAGAGTTTCAATAACTTGTCCATGGTCATTTAGTCAGGGTATGCCAGTTAGGATTTAAACCAAGTTGATTTAGACTGTTAAAGCATGTGTGTGTTAACTGATAGGTTGGTGCTTAGAAGCCACCAGCCACTCTGCAGAAGAAAGATAGCCAGTCTGTTTCCATATAGATTTGTCGTTGTTGTTGTTAGGTGCCATTGAGTTAGTTCAGACTCATAGCGACCCTATGCACAACAGAATGAAACACTGCAGAGTCTTGCATCATGCCCACAATGATTTTTATGCTTAAGCCCATTGTTGTGCCCACTGTGTCAGTGCATCTCATTGCACTGACTTCCTAGTTTTCACTGACCCTCCGCTCTACCAAACATGATGTCCTTCTCCAGGGACAGTTCCCTCCTGACAACGTGTCCAAAGTATGTAAGATGTAGTCTTGCCATCTTTGCTTCCAAGGAGCACTCTGGTTGTACTTCTTCTAGAACAGATTTGTTTGTTCTTTTGGCAGTCCATGGCACATTCAGCAATCTTCTTCAACACCACAACTCAAAGGCATCAATTCTTCTTTTGTCTTCTTTATTCATTGTCCAACTTTTGAATGCATGTAATGTGATTGAGAATACCATGGCTTGGGTCAGGAGCATTTTAATCTTCAAGGTAACATCCTTACTTTTGAATGCTTTGAAGAGGTCCTTTACAGCAGATTTTCCCAATGCAATGTGTCTTCTGATTTCTTGACTGCTGTTTCCATGGGCGTTGATTGTGGACCCAAGTAAAATGAAATCCTTGACAATTGCAATCCTTTCTCCATTTGTGGTGATGTTGCTCACTGGTCCAGTTGTGAGGATTTTTGTTTTCTTGATGTTGAGGTGCAATCCAAACTGAATGAAGGCTGTGGTCCTTGATCTTCACCAGTGTTTCAGGTCTTCACTTACAGCAAGTAAAGTGGTATCATCTGCATAATGCAGGTTGTTAACTAGTTGTCCTCCAATCCTGATGCCTCGTTCTTCTTTGTATAATCCAGCTTCTTGGATTCATGAGAACAGCCTCAGAAACTCTACGGGGGCAGTTCTGTTGTGTCTTATAGGGTCACTGTGAGTTGAAATGAACTCACTGACAGTGAGTTTTGGTTTGGTGGTTTAGACTGCCGAGCCTGAGTAGTTAACCCCTCAGTATATGTTCAAAACAAAAGAAAACAAATCACTGCCAATGAGTCGATTCCAACTCATACTGACCCTATAGGACAGAGTGGAACTGCTCCATAGGGTTTCCAAGGAGCACCTGGCAGATTTGAACTACTGACGTTTTGGTTAAATGAAAAATCTGGCAGATTTGCAGCCACAGTCAGCTAGATGGTCACTTCATCTTGCTTGTGACACCCTTTAGTGAGTAAGTGGTTTTAACCCCAAGGCATTTTAGAATAAAATATACAGATGAAAGGAAAGAACTCTAAATTATTGATACTTTGTATCAGTTTCAAAAATAGATTTTGGCAATCATGGGGAAAAATCTGTACATATTTGGTATTTTCACTTAACCACTATACCACGTACCAAAAACTAGCTGCTCTTGAATTGACCCCATGTGTTTCAGAGTAGAATTATGCCCTGTAGAGTTGTAGTGATCTTTTGGAATTAAATTGCAGGCTTTTCTTCTGAGGTGCCTCTGGGTGCATATATACTAGATTTCAGATAATCTGCCCACTCTTTAGTTGGTCCACAAAGATCAGTGTGGGAAATTTAAAGTTAATAGGGTTATGGGGAACAGGTAGATGGTAGAGGAGGACCTGCCGAGAGGATGCCCAGTATGGCCTGCAGTTTTAAAATACGTGGGTTGTGCCCACTAGGATACCAAATCAGAACCAGACCCATTGCCATCAAGTTGATTCCAACTCAAAGTGACCCTAGAGGACAGAGAAGAACTGCACCGCAGAGTTTCCCTTGAGGATAGGGCATCCAAAACATGGATTGCGAATTTAGTGAGTCCTTGGCCTCGGAAAGCAGTGATTTAGGTCACTGCAGGGCTTTGGCAGGTTCTCTGATGCCAGCTGGGACTACTTTGGATGCAATGTTTCTGAGTTTTGGTTATGAGAACAGTGATGGATGTATGGACTAGGTTATATTTCAAAATACTGGTTGTAAGTGGGAAACGCTGGTGGTACAGTGGTTAAAAGTTTCTTCTGCTAACTAAAAGGTCAGCAGTTTGAATCCATCAAGTGCCCCTTGGAAACTCTATGAAGCAGTTCTACCCCATCCTATAGGGTCACTGTGAGTTGGAATTGACTTGGCGGCAGTGGCTTTGCTTGTAAGTGGGCTGTTTAGAATGGAGAAACATTTCCTCATAGAAACAACATTCATTTAGGTTTTAAGTCATTTTGCAAAAGCTTTATTTACTTAAAGGGAACTTTTTAATTAAGCAACTTTGACTTCTGGGTTTTGGGAACACATAATCAGCCAACAAAGTAAAAAGAAGTTCTTTTTCTCTTTCCTAAGTGGAGGGAGGATCTTTCTGAAATACTTGCAAATTCTTTACATTTTTCCACCACTCTTTCTGTCCCCTTACCAATTTCCCCCAACCTTTCAACTGCCTGGATGACCTCCAGCTCTGTGCCTTAACATCCCCGGTACAAGACTTATCCTGTTCGCCACAAATATTTCCATGTGCAAAGTTATTTTTTTCTCTCTCCTCCATCAAAAAAGTTTCCCTATAACTCAGATATTCAGAGAAACATAACCTCATCAAATTATATGAAAATGTAAGTATATCCTAGCTCCTTTGCTTTCCTTGAGACAGTTACATTTTAAGGAGGAAATCTTGACTAACTCAGATTTCTTGTGAATGATGTGAAAAAGTTCAGGCTGTACAGAAGGACATTCAACAGTCAAACCACACGTTTCTTTGAGAGTGCTGTGTGAACTGAGCATTAATGATACGGGACAAATAGAGATACTCATCAATGTAGAAATCTCTCACTGTTTTTTAGGAGAAATACTGTGCATGAAAAGACTATGACTAATTTATTTCAAAATTAATATCCAGTGTAACAAATGAAAACATTTAGTAACTTATTTTTAAGCTCTTAAGTTAAATGAGTATATGTCCTATAAAGAGAACAATTTTTTAAAATAGCTCTTTTATTCTACTTTGAGTGAAAGTTTACAATCCAATTCAATTTGTTGTACAAAAACCCAAAATAAAACAATTTTTTGCCCTGGTTATATTTATTGCCGTATTCTTAGCATCAGCAACAGAGCCTGGCACATACTAAGCACCCAGCAATATGCTGAATGAATAAACTTACAATCCTACTCTTCTTATAAACCCAGTAATTTTAACAACCACTTTTAAAGGGGTCTTTAAACTCAAATCGAATTGACCAAGCTTTCTTAATCAATTCCAGTCACAAACTTAGTTAACAAACTTCCTTTAAACATTGTTCGTTTCTTTAATAAATGTAATGTATTCAATTTTCTCGAAGCTCTTCAAGTTTCTCTAACAGGCCAAATCTTCTCAGATACTTAAATCACTCCAAATGAAGCTAATAAGTTAAACTTCTAAAGATGATGATTCTTAAGTTCTATTAAGTATTCCAATATGATTTATATCCTTGGACTTAACATTGGGAATCTAAAATTAATTACTCAGTTACTCATTTAAATTGATATCAGAGGCAAATCTGTAGATGCCTTCATAGATGGTAGTTTCTTAAAGCTTGCAAATATTTGAAATACCAAATATGTACAGATTTTTTCCCTTGATTGCCAAAAATCTATTTTTGAAACTGATACGAAGTATTAATAATTTGGAGTTCTTTCATTTCATCTGTATATTTTATTCTAAAATGCCTTGGGGTTAAAAGTACTTACTCACTAAAGGGTGTCACAAGTAAGATGAAGTGACCAACTAGCTGACTGTGGCTGCAAATCTACCAGAGTTTTCATTTCAGAAGGGAGATAGATTCTCTCCCGGACACTTACCATCATGTCAAGTCCTTTTTAATCACCACTGTAACAAGAGGTCCCACAAATTCGTGTCTTTTATGAGTAGGTGGCCTCTCATAGTTCATGATATGCCGTTAACTGGTTTTTCTTTCTGATCTGAGTGAATTGAATTCCGTGCTCCTCATTAAGATTGTAGATAGTTTTCTTCGCTGCTTATTTGATCTCACGTTTATTTAGCTTTCTGAACGTTTCTTTTTTGGGCTTCATCTTTGGCTTTAAAAATATTTTACAGCCATTTTGTTAAATTATTCTGCCTTTACATAATTCTCTCATAACCTCTTTCAACTTTACTACTGAATTCTGACAGTCTGATTATGCCTTTTCTCCTCATATTCTTCCTTTTGGGAAGACTCAAAAGTTTTATGAATATTAAAATGATGTCTAATGGAAACCGAACAAGTGTTTCCTCCTTGTTCAGTTCTGTAGTAAGAGCACTAAATTTACAGTGAAAACAGCAGGATCCTATCTTTGAGGAATTCACAGGAATATATGATCACCAGTACTGTAAACCTATTAGATTATCTTTACAACAACTCCAGGTGTCATTACCCTGCTTTACAAATGATACTGGAAACCCTGATGGCACAGTGGTTAAGTGCTACATCTGCTAGCCAAGAGGCTGGCAGTTCAAGTCCATCAGGTGCTCCTTGGAAACTCTATGGAGCAGTTCTACTTGGTCCTCTAGGATCACCATGAGTCAGAATTGACTCAATGGCAATGAGTTTTGTTATTTATGATTGATAAGAGCCTCAGGGGTGCAGTGGTTAAATGCTTAGCTGCTAATCAGAAGGTCAATGGCTCAAACTTACCAGCCATTCTGTGGGAGAAAGATGTGGCAGTCTGCTTCTACAAGGATTTACCCACTTAGAAACCTGGTGGGGTAGTTCTATACTGTCCTATAGTGATGCAGGGTCGCCATGAGTCAGATCCGACTCAACGACACTTGGCTGGCTTATAGTGATGCAATGAGTTGGAATCAACTCAGTGGCAGGTTAAGGATCCTTGGTGGTACTGTGGTTAAGTGCTCAGCTGCTAACCAGTTAGCAGCTGGCTAGTGGTTGGGAGTGGCTCCATGAGAGAAAAGATTTGGTGATGTGCTCCTGAAAAGCTTACAATCTAGGAAATACTGTAGGGCAGTTCTACTCTGTTCTTGGGGCTGCTATCAGTCAGGATCCACTTGATGACACACAACAGCAACACAATAAGGTCAGATTGCTTCCTCTACCTTGTTGTTGCTGTTAGCTGCCTTCCCGTCAGCCCCTGACTCTTGGCAGCCCATGTACAATGGAACCAGAGGCTGCCTGGTCCTGAGCCCTCCCCGTGATCATCCACTGTGAACCATAGGCTTGTCTCCACTGACATACAGGGGATGAGTGTTCGTGCGGTGCATTGGCTGAGAATCTAACCCAGATATCCCATGTAGAAGGCAAAAATTTTACTGCTAAACTACCTACCAGTGCACGTAAGTTAAAAAAAAAAAAGTCTTTTCAGGAATTATCCTTTCCTTTCTAACTCATGGAATTCTGCTGCCATAGTGGTTAAGAGCTCAGCTGCTAATCAAATGGTGGGCAGTTTGAATCCACCATCTGATCCCAGGAAACCTTACGGGGCTGTGCTACTCTGTCCTATGGAGTCACTATAGGGTGACTATGAGTTGGAACCCACTTCATGGCAACACGTTTGAATGACAATGGGTTTCTAACTTGTAAGTCGCCTGAAAGCTTAGTCTCTCCCTTCTCCCCAAATAATTGTTGAAGAAGCAGGAAAAATAAGACATGAGCTGAGGGGTGGGGAGAAGGTAAGATTTGTAGGCGTGGGTTCAAACTAGGTATCATACTGATCCTTCCAAAAAGCCCAAACTTCTTAGGAACAGTATATGTTTAGTTTAAACAAGGGAGAATCTAACAAATATTGTATATTAATGGTAACTCTGAGTAGAGACAGAATTTACCAGATTTTACTGAGAACAGTCATGTAAGTGGAAATAATCTCTTGATTCAACTTTGTTTTTGAAAATTCGCATTTCCAAGTTATTGTTCTCCACTGGGTCCACTTAATAATGATAATTATTCAGTAGTAAGAAAGAATGAAACCCAGTTAACACATCTTACCCCTCACAACAGGTAGGAAACCCACAATACTTGTCCAGGGAATTTTTTGTTGTTGTTGTTAAGTATTTTATTCACGGCGATAGCACTTGGCTGGCTGGCTAAGTATTTTATTGTGATTGAATGAAAGTACAAATCCAGTTAAATCTACATGCCTACCTATCTGCAGCTCCTTCGGATCTCCTTGCCCAGTGACAGCACTTACCTCCTTTCCATTCTGTATATGTTGTATCCTGTTAACAACCCCCTGTGTCCTCCTTGCCACCCTGTCCTCTCCCTTCTAGTAAGAGGCCAGTAGGACAGCATCCTAAAGATGCATAGAACCATAAAGTACATGCACCTTATGATCACACTGTGTCCCCACATTTGGTCTATTCCTATTTGAAGAGTTGACCCCAATAACATTTTCTGGTCAGGGGCAGCAGCAGATCTAGGGGCTATGCCCTCAGGGGAACCTCCAGGCTACTGACCATCAGTTGCAGTCTTTTAGGGGAGTTCTTGAGGTACATCCCTCTTTTCCTTGTGTTGCCACAGGACTCAACATTATGTGCCCATGACGGCTGTTCTTGGTGGTGGCACCATCTGGTTCTTCTGGTCACATGGTGATACAGTCCACCCATTCATGTGGGTCCTTCTGTCCCCTGGGCTCTTTTTCCCTTTTGTCTTTGTTGTTCTCGATGATCATCTGTTCCAGATGAGTTGGGACCATTTGGTGTACCTCAGATGGCAGGTTGCTAGCTTTTAAGACTGCAGGTGCCACTCACCAATATGGGGTACAGGAGACTCTGTTAGAGATAGGCTAGTTATGCCAGTTGGCCTCGATGTCCCCTGAGGGCATGATCCCTAGACCCCCACCCTGTCCATGGAATTTTAAAGCAAGCAAAATGGGATAATTCAGTTTGTTTGTTTTTTTAATTTGATGGTGAATGTTGTTACTTGTCATCAAATTGATTCCAACTCATAGTGATTGTATGTGTGCAGAGTAGAATTGTACCCTATAGGATTTTCAAGGCTGTGACCTGTCAGAAACAGATTACTGGGCCTGTCTTCCAAGGTAGCTGTGCTTGATTTGAAACACCAACCTTTTAGCTAGTAGTCAAGTGCTTAACCGTTTGTGCCACCCATATTTGTCATTTCACCTAGCTTCCCAGGTAGAGTTCAGTGACAGTAGTAATGTTCATCCTGTTGTTCAACCATCACCCTTAACTGTTCCCAGAGTTTTCACCCAATGATTTGCTCTTGACCTAGGCAGTGACTAACTGAGAGTCAGCTGTGAACAGCCCAGGTTTGGCTGTTTCTGTTTGGAACAGAGAATGTCATGTTTCTATCCAGCGGCCTAAGGACTTACTTAGGAACAAGAAGTGACTTACACCAACCTGTTGTGCCCTAAACTCAAAAAAAAAAAAATCTTGATTTGACAACTACTTTGTTAGGGGAAATGTGGGGCCACAATTTGTTGGAAGCAAAGGATGTCAGGACTACCAAACATCTTCACATCTTTCCTTTGAAATGAATCTAGCAATCTACACTGGGAACATTTACCTGTCTATATTGATACAGGAGCCCTGGTGGCACAGGGGTTAAAAATTCAGCTGTTAACAAAAAGGCCAATGGTTTGAAACCACCAGCTACTCTCTAGAAACCCTATGGGGCAGTTCCATTTTGTCCTATAGGGTCTTGATGAGTCAGAATTGACTCAACAGTAACTTTTTTTTTTTTTTTTTAATATTGAGGTAGTTTTAAAAGTTTCAGAGGCTCAGTTTCTATTTTGGAATTTCTTTTATCTCCAGTTTAATACCTGAAATCTCTATTAAGCTGGGCAAATCATAAAGAGGATGAGTTTCTGAGTTACAACATTATTTTGGCTTTCATTAGTGGTTAAGGTTGGTCAAATGTTGTGGTCCTTAGTTGCCTTCAACTCTTCTACTCTTCATGTGTGCAGATTAGAATCACTCCTTAGGATTTTCATGGCTGTGACCTTTTGGAAGATGATCTCTTGACCCCTATTACAAGATGCCTCTGGCCAATTGCCAAAGTTTTGGCTAGTAGTCAAGCACTTAACCATTTGTAAGGGACTCCTAACAGCATTCAAATCATAGTAGAAGATTTAAAGTTATACAAGGCCCTTGGCTAAAGGACTCAGAACTTTTAATTTTTCTGGCTTTAAAATTGCTGTTCAGAACAAATGGGCAGTATTTATCTTACAAGAATGCTTGGCTTAGGCTTAAACAAAGCCATATGTGTTCATTCCAGATCTCCTCTTCGACTAAACCTGACCAGTTCATTGAGAACGAGTTGCCAGTGACCAAGAACCCATGACAATGAAGTGAACAAATGATATTTCTAAATAAACAGATAATACTTTCATTTTATGTTTCTTAACTTCCAAACCAAAGACTTTTGGTAGGAGAGATGAAAAGAGCGGGTTACTTTAAGCAATTACAGTGTCAGTGATATTTAGAATACTCTCTATGAGAATAAAACAAAACAAAAAGCAAAATTTCACCACTTGGATAGCTCCAGTGGGGTTATGTGAAGTCCTTTGAATATAAGCATTAAAATGATATCTCTTGCCCCACTCCAAACATTCTACCATTTGTCATTAGTTAGCACTTTGATCTTTAGCCTACCGGTGGGGAAAACAATAAACTTACGTGAATGATTAAAGTTGAGTATCTAACATCCTAATGTGTGTGTGTGTGTATATATATGTAGAATGTATTTATCATTTAAATAAATAATGTATATTTATTATCTAAAAATATATTATTTCATAATGTTTACTTGTTTTCAGTTTAAGTTCCTATTCAACAGTTTCTGTATAAATTGTTCAGTCATGTTGGTTACATTCTTCACAATGCTTGATTATGCTCATATTTCTATTCTGGTTGTTCCTCTGCTCCGGGTGGGTTGGGACCAACTGATGTTGCTTAGATGGCAGCTTGCTGGCTTTTAAAACCCCAGGCACCACTCACCAATACCAGAAGTCTGCATCATTTTTAAGAACGTTGACATAAATTCTTCTTGTAGCTTAGAACACATCAGTGGAAATACAGAAGAGGAGAGGAGCCCAGGAATTTTTTTAAAATTGAGCCAGATTGCCTTCTTTTTGCAGTTATGAAGATCACTAATATTATTGGTATTGTACAGTATTCTCTGTAAGATTTTTTTTTGAGTTATTTGGAAAACTGTGATACCATAAGAAGAGAAATCTCATGTCAGTGGAAGATGAGGGTGAAGCAATTGTTGTTAGGCACCATCAAGTACACTCACAGCAACGTCTATGATACAGTAGAATGACTACATAAGATTTTCTAGGCTGTCTTCTTTATGTCAACAGATTGCTGTGTCTTTCTCCTGTGGAGTAAGCAGCAAGTTGGGTTTCAACTGTAAACCTTTTGGTTGGCAGCCTTGGTTTTCCCATGCACTAACCATCAGTAAAAGGGTTAATGAGCTAGTGCTTACCCAGGTCTAGAAGATGGAATCCAGTAGGCTAGGGTATTTTTATTGTGTTGACACAAATGCCTTTTCTTACAGATTTATAAGAAACTTAGTTTTTCAAACTACTTTGCTTCTTGCTTTTCAAATTCCATTTTACTTATGTAACTGTCATCTACACTATAGCCTCACCAGGGAAAACAACAACCAAAAATATTTTTCTTTTTTCTTTTGGGAGGGCATTTTTACTGAGTCAATAAATTGCTGCTTACCAGTGAGTATTCCTCAAATGACTTGATCTCCAGAAATTTTCTTGAAAGTCATCCAGGAAGAGGAAACAAATTAGACTTAACAATTTCTGTGAGAAGCAGGAGGTTTTGCATAATACTATCCGACTCGATGGCACTTGGCTGGCTTGGCATCACCACTGACAATAACAAAAATTGGCAATTTTTTAATTTTAATTTTTTTATTGTGATTGAGTGAAAGCAGTATACAATCCAAGTTAAATTTGTGCACCCACCTGTAAGCAGTTCCCTCTGGTCTCTTTGCCCGGTGACAGCACACTCTTCCTTTCTGTTCTATATATGCCATGTGCTGCTAAGAATCTCCTATCCCCTCCTCTCTACCCTCTCCCCTGCGTTCTCATAAGAGGCTAGTAGAACAGCATCCTGTAGACACATAGAACCATAAAGTGGACACAGCATATAGTCACCCCATGTCCCAAGTCCAATCCGTTCCTGTCTGAAGAGTTGACCTCAGCCATGAATAGCAATCAGAGGCAGCAGGTCTAGGAGGCCATGCTCCCATGGGAAGTCCCAGGGCATTGGACCATCAATTGCAGTCTTTTAGTGGAGTTCTTGAGGTGCACCCTCTTTTTATTTGTGTTGCCACTGGGACCTGACATTATGTGCCCCATCACGGCTGTCATTCATGGTGGCCAGGCACCACCTGGTTCTTCTGATCCCGTGTTGGTACAGTCATCTATACATGTTTGTCCTTCTGTCCTCTGGGCTCTTTTTTCCTTATGTCTTTGTTGACCTTGGCGATCATCTTATTCAGTTGAGATGGGATCATTTGGTGTACCTCAGATAAAAAATAGGCATTTTTTTATTGACTACTTACCACAAAACCAAAAAAAACCAAAAAACAAAAAACAAAACAAAAAAAAAACATTTTCATTTGGTAGATTCTGACTTATAGAGACCCTGTAGGGCAGAATAGAACTTCCCCATCAAGTTCCCAAGGAGTAGCCGGTGGATTTGAACTGCTGATGTTTAGGTAAACAGCCTTAGCACTTAACCACTATGTCACCAAGAAGGACAGGCTCGAATCCTAAGTGCTTTTCAAGTATCTCTCATTTCCGTCTCTCTACTTGTTGCCTGTCTTAGTCTGGACACTCTGCAGAACCATGTCCACTATGGGTGACCCTGTTGAGATGCTGGTGCCATAGCCTCCAGCATCATAGCCACACATAGCCACCACAATACTCTAAGAGTCAGAGCAGACTCAACACCAACTGCTATGGAGTCATCCAACTGCTAAACCACCTACAACAGAATGAATTCCTGCTGGGGCCTGCATCTTGCCTATAATTGAATATGGATTACAGAGTTTTCATTGGCTGATTTTTAGAAGTAGATAGCCAGTCCTGTTCATCACCATAGCACCACACTGACCTCCACTGACAGGTGAGTGATGCATTGGCAGAGAATCAAACCTAGTTCTGCATGGAAAGCAAGAAGTCTACCACTGAACGACTGCTGCCCTCCAAAATCAGTGACCTTAGAGTCATTCTGACTCATGGCAACCCCACATATGCCAGAGAAGAACTGTGCTTCGCAGGATTTTCAGTGGCTAATTTTTTGAAAGTAGGTGGCCAGGCATTTCTTCCCAGGTGCCTCTGGCTGGACTCATATCCCCAAACTTTCAGTTAGTGATTGAGCCCACTGAAGGTTTGCATCACCAGCATTACCCCCAGTTTATAGGTGAGAAAACCGAGGCTTAGAGAGTTTAAATCAAATGCCAGTGGATACAGCCAGAAAAAAGACAAAGCTGGGATCCACACTCAGCAATTTGATCCCAAGGCCCATGGCGGTCCTAACCACGATGCAACATTGTCTGACAAACATCCCCAGAATCTGTTCCATCTCTTATCACTGACAAAGCCTTGGATTTGCTGGTAGATTAAAAAAAATGCTTGAAATCTAACTGGGCTCCTCTAGTATCTGTTTTGACAGCCGAAATTAATTGTTCATTTTCTGAGTTCTTTTTGGCAAGTCTCCCTAATGACCCGAACTGGCGGCTCCTTCCTTTTCAGCTTGGCACGGCTCCCTGGTGTGGAGCTGACCGGAGCGAGCGGGCGCGCCGCGAGTCCCGAGCGAATCCAGAGTGCTGGCAGGGCTGCGGGCGCCGAGCAGAAAGGAGGGGATTGTTCTCGCTCTGCGTCGCTGGGAAGGACGGTGGGCATTCTCTGTCTCTCTGATTAGAGGGAAAGTCTCACAAAGCTGATTAAACCAAATGTGATAACTGAGTTGAAGACGAGCCTATCTCCCGTCTTGGTGTTTGTCTTGCCAGAGTAAGATGAACTGTCTTTCTCACACTCCACCTCAGCCGCTCAACGCCGAGTCGGGGAGCTCTCCTGCCTCCGCGCGTTCCCGGTCCCTCGCTCTTGGCCAGAAGGGGGAGCCGCTTCGGCGGGAAGGTGGGAAAGGCTCCCAGGCTTGTGAGAAAAATTGTGACGGAAGATGCCAAACGGGAAAAATGCTCAGAGGACTGAAAACACTTGTCAAGTAAAACACATCTTTAGGAAAATAAAATTTCAGTATTTTCTGCTCCTTATCTGTCAGCAGGAATCATTTTGGGCAAATTTATTTTGAAATACGCAGAAGTTGCCACAATGTGCATTGTCAAAAAAAAAAAAAAAAAAAGCAAGAAAACAAAACCCACTGCCATCAAGTCGATTCTGACTCATAGTGACTCTACAGGACAGAGTAGAACTGCTCTATATAGTTTCCTAGGCTCGCCTGGAGGATTTGAACTGCTGACTTTTTAGTTAGCAGACGTAGCACTTAACCACTACACCACCAGGGTTTCCAAAAGCACATTGAGTGCTTGAAAACCTTCACCACACTTGGAACTGTTATGGTCAGCATGTTGATACTGTTGGGTACCATCCAGTCGATTTCAGCTCATAATGAACAATCTCTGTTAGTCTAGGTGTTAGTGTCTGGAACACACAGAAGGCATGGATTCTGTCTGCAAGGTAAAACTTGTAGGTTAACATGTGAAAGAGATTATGTGGATAAACACCGTAATTTTCTTCCTTTATCCTTTATTGTCTGGGTTTTTGCTTCTTGTAAATAATGTAGAATGCAAATTCATGGGGGGCACTAGTGTATGGCTTTGGGTAAGGATCCTTTCTCCCTTGCTTTTCACAGTCATGACAGGCTTCTCAGGGAAGCTGAACTTCAAACTGGGTTTTAGTTAGAAGGAGAAAAGAAAATTGGATCAATGAAGGGGAGATAATTCCCACAGGCTAGGAATGAGAACGGGATGAAAGATGAGACAGAGGGAAAAGAAAAAAAAAGATCAAAAACTATCAGCATCTGCTTCATAGCACATGAGAACAGAGAATTTGAATCAGGCAGACTTGTAGTGAACTCTGTAAGCAGTGTGAATTTGTTGTTAAGCACGGAGAATTACTGAAAAGTATCAAAGTTGGAAGAAAGGGTAAGAAGATGAGGTGGCAACATCAGGTAATGGAGAAAGCATTTAAAGTGGTGGATCCTTCCTGATGGAGAAACCTAAGTCATTAGAGAGGCCAACTGTATTGAACTGACAGCGTAGGTCCCACTTCATATCTGCTGTCCAGACAGAACTGTTATCAGAGGCCCTGTTTGGAGTCCCTGGTGGTGCCACTCATTCACAAGCTTGACTGTTAACAGAAAAATTGGACATGGAGTCCACCCATGGGCACCTTGGAAGAAAGAACTACCAAGCTATGACTGAAAAATCAGTCACTGAGAACACTATAAAGTTCTGCTCTTACACACATGGTGTCACTGTGAGTCAGAGATGGCAGTCGGTTTTTAGTTTGGCTTGCTGTCAAAGTGTCTGGTTTGGTTGGTAAATTGCACAGTCATCCTAGCCTTAGTTTACATACGTGCAACTGATCGTTAAGCTGTAAATCATGTACTTAGATATGAGCATAGAGAAGAAGAGCTTGCTTTTGGAGGGATTATTGATACATACACAAAAAAGCAAGATGATCAGAATGACCCAACTCATGGTACACTGTTACAAGGGTAGTGGTTGATGAAAGAAGGGATCCAAGAGGGAAAGAAGCACTGCTCCCTGAGACAGCACAATCCCCGAAGATAAGAAATTTTTATTAGCTAAAAATGTTGAACAAAAGATACTTGTTTGATCAATGAAATTGCATGTGGGTAGAGGAAGCAGAACCTCGTGTGAGGAAAGGGCAAGATCAAAGTCTGAGAGTGAGCACCTGAAAGTGGATTTGATTTTCTAGGGACAAGATGTCTAACGAGAAGTACAGAAAGTGCTGTGGATTCTTGCTCCTACTGAGTAGAATAAAGGAGGCATAAGAGAACATATCGACGGCTTATTTCAGGAACAGGAGAAATGTAGAGGAGACCGAAGCACCAAGAGTGGAGGGATGGTAAAGATGTAATTTGTAGTGTGTACCAGGCACCGAGCAAGGATGAGGGACACAGAGGAGTGATGCATGGTGGCAGCTCTCAAAATGCTCCTAGTCTCCCATTTAAGACAATCGCAATAGTTATGAATTAGAGTGATAAATACTGGAGGAGCACAGTTGGGAAGCATCACAGATTGAATTGTGTAAACCCTCCAAAGACATATTAAGGTCCAATCTCCTCTACCTGTGTATGTCCTCATTTGGACTTAGTCTTTGAAAATGTTATCAGTTAACAAGAGGTTATACTGGAGTAGGGTAGGAACTAATCTCATCTGCATCCTATCCTTACAAGAGAACAGGCACAAGAAGAGAATGAGAAGATGCATCTACAAGCCAAGAAATGCCGAGGAGTTAATAGATAGAAGCTGGGAGGGACCAGAAAAGATCTTACCCTAGGTGGTGTGTGTGAGTGTGAAAGGTGGGTGGGGGCAGAGAGAAAAAGAGAGAGAACGGACTTCTAGGTACCAGAACTGTGAGACAATAAATTTCTGTTCTTCAAAGTTATTCAGTTTGTAGTATTTTGTAACAGCAGCCCTAGGATATAAGACAGGAAGTGAATCATTTTGTTTGAAGGTGGAGACTGGGGTCCTGCCAGAGAAAGACTAAGGCTAATAATGAGGAGTTAGAGAGTATGGAAAGTTAGAGATGGTTGATGTGGGCCTTGAGGAATAAATACAAAATTTCAAGTTACAAATGTGGGGCAAGAATAGGTGAGAAAATCACTCCAGGTGGAAGGATCAGTGTAAGTAAATGCAGGGAGATGAAATGAGGGCACAGAGTACCTGTGGGAAGGTACTCACGTGAGCACAATGATGAACAGTCTTGATTTCCTGTCAGAGCATATGAATTTCATGCCAAGACACACCACGCCATTTAGAACAGAAAATATCAATATCTCCCAGTACCTCTGAGTCCATAGGTCTTGTTTTGGGCAACTTCATTTGGAAACATATAGAAGCTGCCACATATGTGCATTAAATGCTGGAAAACCTTCAACATTCTTGATGTGATTATCCAGCATACTTGTGTGCTAGTCTAGGTGCTAATATCTGGGCTTTATTTTAAAGAAGAAGAATATTTCAAAAGTTAACTCTAAGCACAGGATGGAAGGACAGATTGATGGCTGGGGAAACTACAGCAAGAGAGACTGATGACTTATGAGAGAATTTCTGATATGATGGAGGCAGAAGTAAGGGAAGGGAGGGGATGGAGTTAAGGAGCACTGAGGGGTCTATTGAAGAGGTCTTCGGGGCAATCTGGATGTGAAAGGTGAGGAAGAGGGAAGAGTCAAATATTTTGACTATGAGGAAATCTTTGGGAGGGTGGTGAAAGGAGACAGGCCCAGAAACAGAGCTTCGGGATGTACGAAATGAGTTTGGTGAAAGAAAGTAGAGACAAGTTCAAAGAGCTTAAGGCTGAAGGGGAGGGTTGCGATAGAGTGATAGTTTGATGGTGGGGGAGTAGACAGAAAACAGGAAGGAGAAGGGTAGGGGTAGGCACACTGCCAAGGCTAAATGAAAGTGGTTTTGTCTTGCTTCCCAAGATGGATGGGAAAGCCAGGGTGGATTTTGGTTTTGATGGGGTGATAGAAACAGAAGGAAAAGGCTGATGAAAAATGAGGGAGATTCTGAGGTCACTAGAGAAAGCAAACAGTTCTAGCAGATGTTATAATTCTGGTACTATGCTGTTACCCAGTAGGTACTTGTAAAATCATTTTGAAGGTGATAGTGGGGAATTAAAACCCAGGTGAAAATTTGAGGGCAAGCAGAAAAAGATAAATTACTGAACAAAGGGGCAGAGAGGAGCTAGGGACAAACTGAAACCAAGGTATGTTTGATGCAGGACCCAGGGCATCCATAGAGGCATTGGTCGAGAATGCAAGATAAAACAGAGAATTTGCAGAATCATGTGAGTGCCTAAGGATGCTGAAAAGTATAACAAAAGCAGAAATTAAATTCTATGATTGTAGTAGAAATTTGTTGTTTTTGCCACCTATCTTCTTGGAGTAAGAGTGCTGTGGTTTTGTTTTGGGGAAACCATCCTTCTTAGTATTGGAACCAAATGGTTACAGTCGAGCTAATTGCTCACAGCTCCCAAATTGGAATGTGTGACTTAGTCCTGTCCTGTCCCTGTGCAATCCCTTGGACATAGCAATTGGCACATGAGTATGCATAGAGCTCAAGTGAGAGCTAGGGAGGCTTAAGGTCCCTGGGTGGCACAAATGGTTAAACACTTAGCTGCTGACTAAAAGGCTGGTGGTTTGAGGTGGCCGTGAGAAAGACCTGGTGATCGACTTCTGAAAAGTCAACCATTGAAAACCCTGTGGGGGCACAGTTCTACTCTGACCTGTATGGAGTTGCTAGGAGTGGCGATCGAGTTGGCGGAAACTGTTTTTTTTTTTTTTTAAGTTTTTGTACAGGGAAAGGATAACCAGCCCCCCCCAAACCAAACCTAGTGCCGTCGAGTAGATGCCAACTTGTAGTGTGACCCCTGGTGACATAATGGCTAAGTGCTACACCTGCTATCCAAAAGGTCGCAGGTCAAATCTGCCAGGTGCTCCTTGGAAACTCTATAGGGCAGCTCTACTCTGTCCTATGGGGTTGCTATGAGTCGGCATCAACTCAACAGCAGTGGGTAGGGCAAAGATATGTTCTTTCATTCTGGATTTTACTATGGAAGAATATAAACTGAGGTTGCTACAAACACTTTACAACTCTGTTAAAGAGAATGTAGACAATATAGTGGAATGCATAATTAACAGATGGAGTAGAGAGAGACAAAGTCTTTATGATGTCATTTAAGTCCCATGTCTGAAGCTAGCTGTAGCCCTGGAGTTTTTAGTTACATGACCAATGGACTGTCTGTCCTTTGGTTAAGCTATTTGGATTGGATTTTCTTATTGCCACAGAAAAAGTTTTAACTGATGTCATGGATCAAGCTGTGTCCCCCCAGAAATTTGTATAGCCATTTGTCTGGGCTATGATTCCCAATATTTTATGATTGTCTTCCATTTTGTGATTTTCCTATTCTATATGTTAGAGAGGATTAGGGTGGGACTGTAAATCCCTTCCTGGGGTCACCTCCCTGCTCCACTGGAGTTTCCCTAGAGTGTGGCTTGTACCACCTTTTAGCCTTTCATCCTGTAAGGGACAAAAGGAAAGGGAAGCAAGCAGAGAGTTGGGAACCTTGCACTATCTAGAAAGCAGCACCAGGAAAAGAACACATCTTTCAGACCTGAGGTTCCTGTTCTAAGATGATCCTTGACCAAAGACTGATACAGCACAAGGATCTTCCTCCAGAGCTGACAGAGAGAAAGCCTTCCCCTGGGGTGGGCACCCTGAATTTGGACTTCTAGCCTACTGGGCTGTGTAAGAATAAACTTTTCTTGTGTTAAATCCATCCACTGGTAGTATTTCTGTTAGAGCAGTACCAGATGACAAACAACTGATAAAAAAATTTAGGAGAATGAAGGCAGAAGTGAGGTGGTTGAGGGTAGGAATGGAAGGGAGGCAGAAGCAAGGTGGGAGAAAGATTGTTGGAATCTATAAAGATAAGGCTGAAAGAGTGAGAGGCAGAGACTATCTGACCAGGACTAGCTAGACGTTTTGCCCCTGCGATGGAACGCGCTTGAACCGTAGCGTATTTCATTGGTGAAAATCAGCCTAGGGAATAAAGTCGCTCTGAGATTCAATTTTTTTCTTTCAGTGTGCTTGAAGAGAGCAATTTGAATACTGTCAGAAACGCAATCATTAATTTGTTCAGAAACACTTATTAGCATCGATAAAGCATGTTAAAAATCAGAAAGTGAAAAAGACTTTCATAGCAGAAGTGCTTCGCTGAGACAGCAGGCAGATGTGAAGATAGCCCTGGGTGGGGACGTGTGTGTGAATTTGAGCTTAGAAGTAGAGAGGTGGCTACATGACCAGAAATGTTTGTAGAAGTTCTGCAGCTATGTATGGGTACCTGAAATGATGGCTGATTTTGGCATTAGTGATCTAGGTGAGCCTTGCTCTCTCTCTTGGAGTCTTAACCGTGTGGTGGAAGAGAGGAACGAGATGAATGTAACTTTTTCTGTTTTCCTGTTAAGTTTCTCTTAATGTGAACAGACACTTGCTTATTAATGGTGTTAAGCTCTTGCTATTGTAGGATGCTATTCATCTAGGTGCTCAGACAAGGATTTTGAAAGTTCACTTGCCTTTTACAAGTGAATTGCATTCACTGTAATTGTAAGTCAAAAACAAAAAGTATACCAATATCCTGTGTACCTAGGCTGAACAGGCTTACCCTGTTTGCTTCAGAACAGTGTGCCTCAGCAGCTGCAACAAATATCTGATGCAACGAAAAAAACCAGTTTTTTTCTCTAAAGTAAATACCAACTTTTCTCCTTCTGTAAGCCTGTCCAGATGATCAAAAGCCAGATAAAGCCCTGAAACAAATTCCCTTTTACCATTTGCAATGTCAAAAATCCCTTGATTCCCAGCAAACTCTCCCCTTTCATTAATGGAAGCGCAGCCCTTATCTTGATAAATGTGTAGCTGGTGCTTCTTCAGTACTGACACCAAGAAAGAGAGCAACAGAAAATAATGGAGTTCTGAAAAATTACTGTTCTGATACCACTGAAATTTCTCCTTTTTTCAAGCCAAGTCCATCCACCTGTCATGTTTGAAAAATGAAGGATATGAGAGCTATCTGATGAGAGCCCACAAAGTTTGTTTCTTTTCAGTCAATGATTATTCAGTCATTGCTACAGTGACAGTCAATAAAATGGAGAAGATGCTTTCTTTTGCTCTTGATGAGCTTCTACCCTAAAATGAGCAAAAGCAATTAGGAAAATTAATGATGAACCAGGCCTACAGTAGCCTCGGATCTCAGGACTCAGATCTAATGGCTTCAGATTCTCGGGCCATGATGATCCTTAAAGTGTATGATAAACACAGAAAATTTGCTATTCTCATGTTTTCCACTTACCTTGAGGTGTATAAGAGGTAAAAATTAATTCTACACCTTGGAGAAACTTTGCCTATGGAAATTGTCCAGTGTGACAGTCACATGCCTTTTGTAGACAGACCAGATCTTAGTTTGTTGCAATGAAGTCACAGGTAGTTGACTTATTCCTCATGCCATCTTGGATAATTATTAACCAAGGATTATGAAATCTGTTCTCTTGAGTCCTTTTGGTCCAATCTTCAGCCCAGACAACTTTGACTTTAGTCAGTCTGGAACAGGCAAGGGCCACCAAAGGAGGAGGCAGAGCTGACTCTATCATGGTTAGGGTTTCCTCCTGACTCACTGGATGAGTAGGGGCATGGGATCTGGTATGACATCCTTCTTATCCGCAAGATCTGTGAATGGGACCTGAACCACCTGATGACAATTCTCAGCATGGTGCCCTCATCCAAAGCCTCAGACATCATGGCTAGATACCATGTTTTCTGGCCACCAGTTGGTAGAGACTATTAATGATGGAATGCCCTAATTTGTTCCTGGAACTTGAAGCTAACCACTACAGCATACAGTGATTTGAGCCACCTCATTTAGGTCTACCTATCTCCATCTCCCTGGTCAGTTGAATATTTCTGTAAACTGCTGATCTGCCTAGTCCTCTTTCCTTACCTCACTTCTGCCTGCCAGGTTTTTCTGGACTCATGAGCTCAGCCAACTGGCAATACTGAGCTTTAACTGAGCCAAAGTTCAATTCGTTCATCAAGCCCTTGATACCAAAGCAAGAAGGCAGCATGGGGCTACACCATGGTTGTTCACGTCATCACCATCATTTTCTGAAGACAGAAGTCTACAGAAGAATTGAATAAACAGACACTCAGTTGAAGAACAAGAGGAGCAGCTGTTACAAACAATGAATCTCCAACAATACCACCTTCATCTGCAAAACTTATGGTCCAAGAGCTCCTCTCTGTAGTTAGTTCTGTGTCCTATCTGAAAGATTCTGTGCTGGTATACAGAGAAAGGAAAAGGTGAATGGTAATTCCCTGAGGATGGGAGCATCAGGAACACCTTTGTCTTAGGAAATCAGCATGCCAAAGAAAGAAGAGAGGGAACTTCAGCAAGGAGGCCAAGAAGGACGCCTGAGAGAGGACTCTCTCACGCCTTAGTCTTCACCCAACTTTTTTTGACATGATGCCAATTTTCTCCCTCAGAATTAGCATCTTTTGTTACTGTCCTTGTTTGTTTTTCTGGAAGAAAGTCTTTGTCTCTATTCTCTTGATTGTAAGCATTGTTGTTACTGGCATCTAGTAATAGAGGTTAGGGATGTTGTCACATCCCCCTAGATGGACAGGACAGTCTCCTACAACAAAGACTTATCTGGCCCCAAGTGTCAATCATACTGAAGTTGAGAAACCCTGCTTTGAAGGAACAGATAGCAGGCAGACCCTTCACTAATTGTGCAGTGATAATGACTAACACTTGTCGAGCACTTACTATGTGTCACTTTTCTAAGAGTTTCACACCCAGTATTTCATTTCTTTCTCATAACAGACTACAATGTAGGTGCTATACTCATCATTACTTTTCAAATTAAGTGAAAGAGACCTGCAGGGGTTCCTTAATTTACTGAAAGTTTTAAGGTCAGTAAGTCAACATTTGAACCTCAACCAATTCCAAGCCAATGTAGATCTACTTGTGATGTCACTGTATAAACACCACTCCTCAAGACAACAGAGCTTGCTTAAGGCCATTGTTCTCAGTTTGGCAGTGTAATTAACTTTCTCTTTTGGCTTGTCTGATTACAGAAACCTACAAGACAGAGCAAAAGAGAAGGGACAATCTCAACAGATTGTGTTTGTCATGAGGGCCATGGAAGTTCCTTGTCTCTAAGTAGCTCCACTGGTTTGGGTGGATCATGGTGCACATGAAACAAAAGCCACCTGATCAGACACCAAAAAACCAGACCCATTGCTGTCAAGTCGATTCCAACCCATAGTGACCCCATAGGGCAAAGTAGAACTGTTCCCTAGAATTTCCAAGGACTCGATGATTCGAACTGCTGACCTGCTGGTTAGGAGAAATAGCACTTAACCACTTACACCACCCTAACTGGGTAGGACCTGCATTAATAACAGGGCACATTGCTTCCAGCTTGCCACTACATCTTCAACAATTCACGCCCTGCCTCGCTAATGCATGCCCTTTTCCATGCAGTGGAAAGTCAGTATTCATCCTCCGACTCTTTTGAAATACCACGTTGGAAATGTCTTGGAGAAGTGTAGCGAAGGAAACTATAAGCAGATTCTAAATTACCATTATCATTAATCGGGGTTGACATTTAACTGCCCCCTCCTAAGTACTGTTCAATCATTGTCCCTTTTCATTCCTTTCTCTGAGATTCCCACAGGCCTCCTTAGAGTGAAAGGTACCTGAGCCCTACCAGAGTGTGTGGTCTCCCCCGAACAATGGAAGCTAAGTAATCCCTGACAGAGCCGGCTGCGGACCTTCGACATAAAGCAGATATGGGGAAGCTGCCGGGGTCCTGCAATTTGAGAGAGGGCCATAGGCAGCAGGACAGAAAAGGGAAGATGACAGGGGACAGAGGCCAGGCATTAAGGGCTGGGTGGGGGTGGGGAGAGCCAATAATCCGAGGTGGAGCAAATAGAGTGAAGGAGATCCAGGTTTGCATTCAGACACTTCCAGAGCTGTTACTTTTATGAGTTCCAAATAAGGAGGCAGATGCCCTCTCCAGTTAGCCTGGGAATGGAGCTGCCTACAAGAGAGAAGGGCTTTTGAAAAGTCTTTCTTTCAGAAAACCTATATGAAGATGATTGTTTTAGGGCATTATTCTTTTTAATAGCTATTGATTGTGCTTCATATTTCATCCACTTTTATAGCGTGTGTGGTTTCTGGAAACTGCCAAAAGCCTGGCCATATCTTTGATCTGCTGGTTCACTCATTCATTCATCTGGCTGATATTTGTTGAGCTCTGGCTATGGGCCAAGCACTGTCCTGGGCACAGGGGAGACAGAAGTGGACAAAATAGACATGGCCCTGCCCTCAGGGGGCTTGCATTCTAGAATGGGAGACAGGCAACAAACCACCGGCACCATAAGTGAGTAAATAATGCTCACTAGATGGTGCACTTCGGGGTGAGTGTAGACAGAGAACTGCCATTGAGTAGCGTCCGACTCATAGCAACCAGAGGGGTCAGAGTAGAACCGCTCCATAGAGTTTCCAAGGAGTACCTGGTGGATTTGAACTGCTAACCTTTTTGATTAGCAGATGTAGCACTTAACCCGCTATGCCAGCGGGGTTTCCCAGACTGAGAGTGGAAACCAAATAACCAAACCAGTTGCCACGGAGACAGTTCTGATTCATGGTGATTTCATGTGTGCCATAGTAGAAATGTGCTTCACAGGACTTTCAATGGCTGATTTTTTTGGAAGTAGACAGCCAGGTCTTTCTCCCAAGGCATGTCTGAGTAGACCTGAAACTCCAACCTTTCTGTTAGCAGCCAGACACCCTAACCATTTGTATCATCTGAGGAGTCCAGATAGAAGAGGAAAGGGCCCTAAGCTGCACCCAGGTTGGCCTAACAGTAACAAGTTCAGAGAAGAGGAGGAATTGGCATGGAAGACCAAGAAGCACAGATAGCTACTGCTCAGAGCTTAAAGTAACTGCAGAAACAGAAAACTCCCCAGATGGAGGGTATGAATCTGCATAGTGAAGATCAGAGTACACTGTCTCGAGAGGGAGAAATGACTTACTTAGCCACACAACCTGTTAATGGCAAACTGCAAATAAGTACTTCTCACAGGAACATGCTTATTCAGGAGTCAGAAACAGAAAGCCTGGCTTTCATGGGAGTGAGGAACAAGCCTTCAGTAAAACAGGAAAGCTTTTCCTTTGAAGCTCACCTAGACTAGCACGTAATTAGTACATTACCAAGGCTACAAAGCAGGCAACACCATAAGTGAAACTAAAGGAAATAAAGTTAACCACATATTGTGGTGACTTCATGGGGTTGAGCAATTATAAATTTAACTATCAAATCTGCTTCTTTGGAGTCATTCTCAGCTCTACCTTATTAAAAGCTTCTCATTTCCCCCTCTCTCCCCAGTTTTTTAGCCACTAGCGTCACAAGAATACTTGAAAGTGTTTTAAACACTCACGCTGTAGAAATTCTCAAAATCTACTGGGTAAAAAAAACTGTCATTTGCAGTCAACTGTTAACTGTAAAATGAAGTTTTGAGAAATGCAGTTGTGTACTTTGAGGTGGTCAAAATATACAATGACATAGCGGGGCTTGAAACAGCTTTTTTATACATTACCATCTCAAAGGCATTTGAAAAAATTGTGCTTTAGTTGAAGGTTTACAGGGCAAATTAGTTTCTCATTTCACTGTTAATAAACACATTGTCTGGCAACACTGGTTGTCCACTGCATGACACGCCAACCTTTTCCCCTTCTCGACTTTGGGTTTCCCTTTACCGGCTATCTTGTCCACTCCGATCTCCTTGTCCGAGCTCCTGATATGCTGTGCCCATTTAGTCTTGTTTTATTTTATGGGCCTAATTTTTGGCTGAAGGGTGAACCTCAGGAAAGACTCCAGTACTGAGCTGAAAGGGTATCCTGGAGTTATGCTCTCAAGTTTCTCCAGCCCCTATTAGATTAGTTGAGTCTGTTCTTTTTTTGAGTTAGAATTTTGTCTGGAGGAGGCTGTGGTAGTTGTGGCCTGTTAGTCTTTTGGACTAATCCTTGCCTGTGTCTTTAGCTTCCTTCCTTCTCTCTTGCTCTGGAGGGATGGAATCAGTGGGGTATCATAGATGGCTGTTTGTAAGCTTTTAAGACCCCAGACACTACTCACAAAAGTAGGCTGTAGAACATTTTCTTTACAAACTGTGTTAAGCTGATCCAGCTAGATATTCCTTGAGAGCATGGTCCCCAGTATCAACGGCATTCTTTCTTTTTTCTTTTTTATTGTGATTGAGTAAAAGTGTACAATCCGGTTTAAATTTATATGCCCACCTAGCTGCAGCTTCTTCCACTCTCTTTGCCCCGTGACAGCACACTCCTCTTTCCTTTCTATACATATCATATCCTCTTAATCTCCTGTCCCCCCCTCTCCACTCTCCACAATTCCCTCTAGTAAGAGGCCAGTAAGACGACATCCTATAGATGCATAGAACCATCAAGTGCACACACTATGTGGTCACTCTGTGTCCCTGAGCCCGGTCCATTCCTGTCTGAAGAGTTGACCTCAGTAATGATTTATGATCAGGAGCAGCAGCAGGTCTATGGGCCATGCTCCCTGAGGAACCCCCAGGCCTTTGGATCGTTAGTTGCGGTATTTTAGTGGAGTTCTCAGGGTGCACCTCTTTTTTTTCTTGTGTTGCCACTGGGCCTCAACATTGTGAGCCCCATGACAGCTGTCACTGGTGGTGGCTGGGTGCCATCTGGTTCTTCTGGTCACATGTTAATGTAGTCACCCATTCACATGGGTCTTTCCGTCTACTGGGTTCTCTTTCCCCATGTCATTGTCGTCTTTGGTGATCATCTGTTCCAGCCAAATTTGGACCATTTGGTGTACCTCAGATGGCAGCTTGCTAGATTTTAAGACTTCAGACACCACTCACTAATAAGCAACAGGCTAGTTATGCCAATTGGCCTCAATGTCTCCTGAGAGCATGGTCCCTGGACCCACACCCCTGCTACTCTGTCCTTGCAATATTGGGTTAAGATTGGAGGAATTTTCAGTTTATGTTGAAGTCCAGTTAAACTGATCTTCTTTCTAACGTGTGCTGTCACTGACTTCACCCAACCAAATTTCAGCTATCAAATATCAACTATCTAATCTATAATCAACCCTCTCTCTCCTTCCCTCCCTTGCAGCCATCAAAGAGTCTTTTCTTTTGTATGTGAGTCTGTTTTTAAGTCCTTAGTGTAGTGGTCTCATACAACATTTGTCCTTGTGTTGCTAACTAATTTCATTCAACATAATGTCTTCCAATTGAATCCAGGTTATGAGATGCTTCCTAAAATCATCATTGTTCTTCATCATTGCATAGTGTTCCATTGAGTATATATACCATAGTTTGTTTATCCATTCATCTATTGTTGGGTATCTGGGTTGATTACGTCTTTTAGTTATTGTGGACTGTGCTGCAACAAGCATTCTTGTGCATGTATCCGTTGGTATGACTGCACTTGCTTCTGTAGGATATATTCCAAGCAGTAAGACTACTGGGTGAAATGGTATATGTATTTCCAGTTTCTAAGGAAGGGCCAGACTGCTTTCCAAAGAGGTTGGACCACTTTGCAATCTCACCAGCAATGTAGGAGAGTTCCAGTTTCTCTTCAGCCTCTCCAGCATTTGTTGTTTTGTGTTTTTTGGATCATGACCAACTTTGTTGGGGTGAGATGGTATCTCATCGTCGTTTCGATTTGGCTTTCTTTAATAGCTAATGATCATGAGCACTTCTGCATGTGTCTTTTGGCTGCTTGCATATCCTCTTTAGAGAAATGTTTGTTCATCTCCTTTGCCGAATGCTTAATTGGGTTATTTATCCTTTTCTTGTTGATATTTTGCAGTACATTGTAGACTGTGGAGATCAGATGTCAGTCTGACATATAGTTGCCAAATATTTTTTTCCCTTTCTGTAGATAGTCTTTTAATTCTTTTGACAAGGTCTTTGGATGAGCAAAAGTGTTTGATTCTTAGTAGTTCCCATTTATTTTCTCTTGTGTTGATTGTGCTTTGGTTGTCAGATTTTGAAGTCTGTTTATGTTGTGTATTAAAACTTCCATTGTTGACCCTATTTTTTCTTGCATGATCTTTATTGTTTTAGGTTTGATATTTAGGTCTTCTATCCAGTATAAAGGATCCAACTCGATGGCACTTGGCTTGGCATCCAGTATAAGTTGTTTTTTGTGTAAGGTGTGAGATGTGGGTCTTTTTTTCAGTTTTTTGCAGATGCATATCCAATTTTGCCAGCACCATTTGTTACAGAGACAGTTTTTATCCCAGTTTACAATCCTAGGGCCTTTGTCGAATATCAGCTGTTCATAAGAGGATGGCAACATCTCTGGGGTCTCAATTCCATTCCATTGGTATATATGTCTCTTTTTGTCTAGTAACAGGCAGTTTTGAACTGTGGCAGTGTAATAGGTTCTAAAGTCAAGCAGTGAGAGGCCTCCTAGTATGTTCTTCTTCTTCAGTAGTACTTTGCTTATCCAGGGTTTCTTCCTCTTCCAAACAAAGTTGGTGATTTGTTTTTCCATCTCTCAGTAGCATTCTTAATGTGCTATATTTTATGCACTTTATTTTCAAAAACATAGACGAGGCCACTTCTGCGGAAATCAGCAGAACTTGACCAAGTCAAGGTCTTGGAAGTTTTGTAGATGCATCCAAACTCCCTAAGGGACCAAATCACTGGGATGAGGGCTAGGGACTACAGGATTCCGAGACATCTAGCTCAACTAGCATAACACAGTTTATAAAGAAAATGTTCTACAACCTACTTTTGTGAGTAGTTCTGGGATTTTAAAAGCCTGTGAGCGGCCATCTAAGATACTCCACTGGTGCCACCCCGTGTGGAGCAGGAAGAATGAAGAAAACCAAAGACACAAGAGAGAGATAAGTCCAAAGGAGTAACAGGCCACAACTACCACAGCCTCCAGCAGACTGAGTCCAGCACAACTAGATGTTATCCAGTTACTGTCACTGATGGCTGTCACAGCAGTCATAATAGAGGGTCCCAGGCTGAGCTGGAGAACGTAGAGCAAAACTGTAACTCACAAAAACAGACCAGACTTACTGGTTTGACAGAGACTGGAGAAATCTGAAAGTATGACTCCCACACACCATTTTAGCTCATTACTGCTGTCACTTCTGAGGTTCACCCTTCAACCGGAGGTTAGACGGGCCCCCCAAACAAGGCAAGACTAAATGGGAACAACAGCTCAGGTGCCAGGATGAGAAGATGTAGGGGACAGGAAAGCTGGTAATGGGAACCCAAAGTCAGGAAGTTGTTGATGTGAGGTTGGTAACTAATGTCAGAAAACTATATGTCTATTGTTTAATAAGAAACAAATTTGCTTTGAGAACTTTCATCTAAGTCACAGTTGAAAAATGATATCATGACATTCCAGTTGCATTTTTTCCACTGGGGTACATGCAATATTTTTGCTTCCTTCCTTCCCTAATATTTGTTCTGTATTTTACCCCTCGTGGTCTCAGTCAGACTTACAGAAAAACTTCTGAGAATGAAAACCAATTGCCACAGAGTTGACTGCCTCCGGGCCATCCATGAGTCAGAGCAGAATCATGCTCTGTACAGTTGTCAATGGCTGAGTTTTTGAAGTAGATCTTCAGGCCTGTCTCTATAGATGCTTCTGGGTGGACTTGAACCTCCAGCCTTTTGGTTAGCACAGGAGCTCATTAAGCATTTTCATCGGTGCCAAAGCCAAACCAAGTGCCATCGAGTTGGATCCGACTCATGGCCCTAGTAGGGATGTCTAAAAAGTAAATAAAATCCCCAATTATTTGGAAAATCATAATCCAGGAAAAATAGCTACAATAAATATTTTAACATATTTACTTTCAGTGAGTTTTTTCCCTCTCTGCTTCATTCCTTTTTACTTATTAATGATTTTATAGGTACAATATTTTAGATAATTAATATTTCCAAAGTAGCTGGGTTATCCTGGGCTCATTCCATCTGGAGAAGGATGAGAAGGTGAGAATCTTTCCCTGGCTTTGGGGTTTGAAAAGCCAAGGTGCTTGGCAAGGTAGAGAGCATAGATTAGAGTTTTAGAACAGGCTTTGAGGAATATAGGACCATTCCCTTATTTGCAACTCCTCAAAAAATACACACACACAATTGGAGAAGTGGCGCAACTGCAGAGAAGAAATGGCTGTGAGTGTATCTAGGCAAAGAAGTCTAAACCAACCTTATACACTATCTGTACCCCTCTGTGGCTTGGAAGTGCCAGGATAACAAGAGATTGGAAGTTGCCCTTGGCCAAAAATGAGGGTCATGGCCAGACTGGAGGGTGTATCTTTCTGTAGATGCCTAAGTGGCCTGTTGATACTGAGGTCAGCCTAAGAAAAAGGAAGAAACCCTGGACTCTAAAGTTAAGTTTCCAGCATTCTGAGGAACTTCTCTCAAATACAGAGAAAGTATTTGTTTACCCTTGGATTTGTAGAGTAAGATTCATACCCACCGACCAACCTGTTGACCTATTTTAAATGGTGATTTTTTTGCACTACATTCAAGATTTCTTCCTGAACATTATTCTTAGTGTTTCACTGAATGGTGGTCATAATTTTCTTAACCAATCCACATCTATTAGAAGTGTTATTTATTTATTTACTTATTTATTGATATTATAGTTAATGAGGAAGATCATTAGATGGAAGCATCTGGAACTACTAGCTTAAATAAATTTCAGATGTGAGATTATTGGTCAAAAGTATGATCAGTGTCATGGATTAAACTGTGTTCCCAAAAATGTGTCTAGAAATTTGGCTGGACCAAGTTTCCTGGTATTGTGTGATGTCCTCCGTGTTGTATGTCCTGCCTCTGTGATATTAATGAGGGTGGATGGGTGGTAGTTGTGCTGGTGCAGCCAGACTCACTGTGTAAGACTGTTTCATGCCTTGAGGCAGTCTCTTGAAGTATAAAGGAAAGAAATTAGCAGAAAGTTTTGAAAACCTCTTACCATCAAGAAAGTAGCACCAGGAGTACAGTGCATCCTTCAGACCTGCAGTTCTTTTACCAAGATGCTCCCTGACCAAAGACTGATGCAACCCAAAGACCTTCCTCCAGAGCCAACAAAGAGGGAAAGCCTTCCCCTGAAGCAGGCACCCTGAATTTGGACTTGTAGCCTGCTGGACTGTGTAAGAATAAGCTTTTCTTTGTTAAAGCCATCCACTGGTGGTGTTTGTTAAAGCAGCACTAGATGACTAACACAATCAGCTGTCAGTCCTATGGCATGTACTGTCAAATTATTTTCCAACAGTTTTTAAAAAATATATATACCTTCGTGAGTGATTTACCAGAGTTAGTTGTCAGGATTAAACATTAGGTAGGTATCAAGCGACTGCAGTACTTTATAATTGAAGAAAAGCTTTGATTGGTCTACAAATAGTACATATATATTTTTCTGATTAAAAAAGTAAGCCAGCCAAAAGTAAAGCATGTTCATTTCAGAAAATTTGGGAAACACAGAAAAGTAAAATATAAAACCTATAATCCCATCATGAAAAGACAGTCCCCTTCCCCATGCTGGTGTAGTTCTCCTAGTGGTTTTTCAATGAATATTTGTGTCCACTCACATGCTATCACAGGCACCTGTATTCACTGACTCAGACACCTCACAAAGTAAACATTTTTTGGTTTAAAAATTCCACAAACTTTTTTCAGTATCATAAAATAATTTTCTAAAACAGTCATTTACATAATTTTCAATGTTATAAGTGTGCCTTAAGCAGTCCTGGTTCAAGTGCTTGGTTGCTAACCATAGGGTCTGCTGTTCGAATCTTCCAGCATGTCCACAAGAAAGAGACATGACAGTCTGCTCCTGTAAGAATTCACAGCCTTGGAAACTCTGTGGAGCAGCTCTTCTCTGTCCTCTAGTGTCACTATGAGTCAGAATTGACTCGACAGCAATGGGTTTGCTTGCTTTTTGTTTTTTGGTAAACCTTCCAATGATGGGAGGACAAGCTAGAGCACTAAAACATGATTTTTAATGACTCTGTATCATTTAACTGTAAGACTCTGTCATATATCTCAATTTGTTTTTATGAATTCCCCCAGTTATTGGCCCAGTCATTAATGTTTAGATTGTTTCCTGTTTTATTATAATTTCATGAGGGCCTTCACTGTACAGGATTTTGTACACATTATTTTCTTCTGATAGAATGAAATATCAAAATGTTGACTCAAAATTATGCCCATAGTATAGTGTTTTAAAATTAAGATGTTATCAAGTTGCCCTCCAGGAAGTTTGCACTGTTTTCAGCTCTCATCAGAAATGCAGGAGAACATCCATTTCCTTGAACCTATGCAAGCATCAGGCATTATAATACTTAAATATCTCTGCCACTTTCATCAGGAAAATAAGTAGCATTTATGTTTTTAAGAAGTTTAGTAGTTAGCAGTCAGACTGACCAGTTCCCAATACATGCTGATTAATTATAGCTCACTTACGGATTAAAAAATAATCAGCTGTACTGAGATACAATTCACATACTAGACTACCCACCCATATTGAGTGTATAATTCAGTGGCATTTGGTATATTCACAAATATGTGTAACCATCACTACAGACAACATTAGAACATTTCATTACCTCACCAAAAATCTCTATAGCCTTTAGCATCCCCTGCAAGTCACTCCACACTAGTCTTAAGCAACCACTTATCTAATTTCCGTCTCTAGAGATTTTTTAATTTTGGACTTTCAAGTGAACGTCATTATATAATATGTAGATTTTTGTGACTAGTTTCATTCATTTTTCAAATTTTATCCAAGTTGTAGCATATTGCAAATACTTCACTCCTTTTGCATGTCTGAGTAATTTTCTATTATATAGATATTTCACATTTTGTTTATTCATCAGCTGATGGATGTTTGAGTTGCTTCTATCTTTTTAGCGATTATGAATAATGCTGCTATAAGCATTCATCTATACGGTAGTTGTGTGAACATGTTTTCATTCCTTTTTGATATATACCTGGGAGTGGTGTTGTTAGGTTATATGGTGATGCTATTTGATTTTGGGGGACATTACCAGACTATTTTATCAAATGGCTGTACTATTTTACATTCCCGCCAATCACTGTATGAGGGTTTCAATTTAAAAACTTATTATAATCTGGCTTTTCAGTTCTAGCCATTCTAATAGGTATGAAGTAATATTTCATTGTGGTTTTGGATTGATTGCATTTCCATGACAGTGAATGATACGGAGCATCTTTTCATGTACTTAATAGTCCTGGAGAAATGTCCACTCAGTTTAGATCCTTCACTCATTTTTTAATTGGACTAATTTTTTTGTTGTTGTTCTTGTTATTGAGTTTAAGGAGTTTTTGAGTTACTGAGTTTATTCTAGATACAGGTTGCTTATCAGGTATATGATTCGTAAATATTTTCTTTCATTCCATGGGTTGTCTTTGTACCTTCTTAGTGGCATCTACTGAATCACAAAGTTTTTTATTTTGACGAAGTCTAATTTATTTTATTGTTCTAGTTTTTCGTATCATGCCTATGAATCTTGTCACGTTCAAGATCACAAAGATATAAGGACTACCAATCTGGCAAGCCTACATCTACAATCTACAAAAAACGCTACATGCCACATTGCTGAATATTGCTATGGTCACTTTCAAAGTGCTCCCCTTGGGAAGTTATGCACTGATGCCAGTGCCTAGTCTATCTTTTAAAGCAATGTTGGAGCTCTTTCTGGAATGGACATCAGAGCTGTCATTGTATTGCCCTTGATGTCTTGAATGGCATCAAAAAGTATTGCTTTCAATATTTCCTTCATCACTGGGTAAGCCACTGAGGGCCAGATCAGGTGAGTAGGGATGGTGTTCCTGTACAGTTACTTTTTCATTGGCTAAAAACTTCCTCAAGGACAACTATACAATTAAGTTTGTGAACTTGCCAACATGTCACTGTGCACAATGGCCATTCCAGAAAGTTTCAAAATCACTTTGAAGGGTGGACTAGGAGCTGGCATCAGTGTGTAGCTTTCCAAGGGGAATAGTTTGAATCTGACCATTGCGTTATTCAGCAACGAGGTGTGTAGCACTTAAAACAAGTTTGTGGACTTAAATGTCAGACTTTGTACATCCATTTTCTTCTAAAAGTTTTATAGTTTTAGTTCATAAGTTTAAATATATGATCTGTTTTGAGATAATTTTTGTATATGGAATGAGGTTAGGGTCCAATTTCATTATTTTGTGTGCAGCTATCTACTTGTACCAACATCATTTATTGAAGAGGCTTCTTTCTCCATTGAAAGGTTACTGTACTGTTTTTGAAGGTCAGCTAACCCCAGACACGTAAGTTGCTGGACTTCTCAGTTCTGTTCCACTGACCTGCATTCCTATGTGATTATTCTTTTGAAAGTGTTTTCCTTCAGGGGAGTCCCATTTCACTGAGAGCAAGGATACTGTGTGAGACCAAAAGTATTTAATAAACAAATATTTGTTGATTCCTTTGAGACACTTATTAATGACAGCTATTCTAAATTGATCACTTCCATTGTAAGGTCCTTGGGGTCAATTAAAGCAAAAAGTTGCTTTCTTTCATCTTCCTTTTTTTATTGTTTCAAAAAACTTGATGAAAAGTTGTAACAAGTGTTCAATAACAATACTGTACTGCTTAATAAGCTGCATAGCTTCTCTGAATATGTTAAGAATTTTGTACTGATTGGGGATTCAGATTTGTGGTTTTAAATGATAGATTTGTTTCTAAAAAAGTATTTTAAACTTGTTTTGTTTGTTGATTGACAAGAGCTAATAAAAGGAATTCTTGATATTGTATAGGGCGAGGACCGTTAGATTAGGTTATGAAGTGTCTGAGTGCTGAGTTTAAATATTTCTTTTTTTCTGTGGTGGTTAACATTATGTGTTAGCTGGCTAGGGCATGGTTCTCAGTATTATATAGTCATTCTCCATTTTGTGATCACCCATAATTAATATGTTGTAATTACACCTTGATGTGATCGGCCAGTCAGTCGTAAAAGAAGTTTCTTTGCCTGCACTCGGTGTATATGTGGGTATTCTGGCAAAGCTCTCTTACTTGTGGAACCTGCATCTGGCTCATCATCATCTAACCTCTAATTCTTGGGACTTGAGTCAGTGGCCTGCTGTATTGCCTGCCAGTCTTGTGATTCATCAGCCTCTACGGCCTGTGAGCCAGCAGCCTACCACCTTACCTGCCAGTCTTGAGTTCCTCAGCTCCTGCAGCTATGTGAGTCAGGAGATGCTTCCAGCCTGATGTCTGAGCTATGGAGTCAGGACTTGCCAGTTTCTATAACCACATGAACCAGTTCTTTGAACTATATCTCTCTCTATCTATATTGCTTCATTGGTTTTGCTTCTCTAGAGAACCTAGCCTAAGACATTTTGTTTTTATCAGTATTATTCTCAGTTATAGTTTTTTCTTTAGGTTTGATTTTTTTACACATATTATTGTCATGGATTGAATTGTATACTCCAAAATACGTGTACAGTTTGGCTAGGCCATTATTCCCCATATTGTGTGATTATCTACCACTTTGCCATCTGATGTGACATTTTCACGTGTTGTAAATCCTTTCTCTATAATGTTGATGAGATGGGATTACCGGCAGTTGTGTTTAATGAGGCAGGACTTAATCTACAAGATTGAATTTTGTCTTGAGTCAATGTCTTTTGAGATATAAAAGAGAAAACTGAGCAGAGAAACATAGTGACGTCCTACCACCAGGAAAGCAACGCCAGGAACAGAGTGTCTCCTTTGGACCAGAAGTTTCTGCACAGAGAAGTTCCTAGACCTTGGGAAGATTGATGACAAGGACCTTCCTGCAGAACTGACAGAAAGAAAACCTTCTCCAGTAACTGATGCCTTGAATTTGGACTTCTAGCCTATCAGACTGTGAGAAAATGAGCTTCCATGGTATTTCTGGTACTGCAACACTATATGACTAAACACATACACGTATATATGTATATAATGTTTTAAAAGTAAATATCACTCTCCCTCCCATCCTTGCTGGCTCCCATCCTTGCAACCAACTAAGACTGTTTTCTTCTGTTTAAACCTTTTCTTGAGTCCTTATAATAGTACCTCATACAATATTTGTCCTTTTGTTACTGATTAATTTCACTCAGTACAGTGCCTTCCAGATTCCTACAGGTTGTGAGATGTGTCCTGAATTTATCCTTGTTCTGTATCATTGCATAGTATTTCATTTTGTGAATATACCATAGCTTGTTTATCAATTCATCCATTGTTGGGCATCTAGGTTGATTCTTCCTTTTTGCTATTATGGACAATGCTGAGATGAACATTGGTGTGCATGTTATTTATTTGTGTGGCAGCTCTTTTTTTTGTAAGATGTATTTGAAGAAGTGACATTGCTAGACTGTATGGTATTTTTATTTTTAAGAAAGCACTAAATCAATTTCCAAAGTGGTTGTACCGTTTTACATTCCCACTAGCAGTGCATAAATGTTCCAGTCTCTCCACAGCCTCTCCAGCACTTACCATTTTGCATTTTTGGATTAATGTAACCATTTTTGGTGTATCTCATTGTAGTTTTGATTTGCATTTCTCTAATGGCTGATGATCATGAGCATATCCTCATACTCCCATATCTGTTAGCCACCTGAATGTCTTCTTTGGTGAAGTGCATGTTTATATCATTTGCCCATCATTTAATTGTGTTATTTGTCTTTGTGCTGTTGCAGTTTTACAGTTTTGTAAATTATGGAGATTAGACACTGATCAGATTTGTCAAAGTCAAAATTTTTTCCCAATCTGCAGGTTGTCTTTTTTACTCTTTTGGTGAAGTTTTTGGGCAAGCATAAGCATTTGATTTTTAGGAGTTCTGAGTTGTCTATTTTCTCTTCTGATATTTGTGCATTGTTACTAATGTTTTGTATTTCTGTTTATGCCATATATTAGGGCTCCCAGTATTGTTTCTAGTTTTTTCTTCCATGATCTTTATTATTTTAGATTTTATATTTAGGTCTTTGATCCATTTTGAGTTAGTTTTTGTGCGTGGTGTGGATATGAGTCTTGTTTCAGTTTTTGCAAGTGGCTATTTAGTTATACCAATTAACAGCATTTGTTAAAGAGACTGTCTTTTCTTCAAATTGTGGACTTTAGGCCTTTGTCAAATATGTCTGGATTCTCAGTTCAGTTTCATTGGTCTATGCATCTGTTGTTGCCCCAGTACCAGGCTGTTTTGCCTATAGTGGTGGTGGAATAGATTCCATGTCAAGTAGCATGAGGGCTCGCATTTTGCTCATCGTCAGTAATTCTTTGCTTACCTGACACTTTTTATCTTTCCATGTGAAGTCAGTAATTTGTTTCACCATATCATTAAAAAAAAAAAAAAAAGCTTTGGAATTCAGTAGGGATTGCATTGTATCTATAGTTCTCCTTAGGTAGATAGAGACATTATAATGATGTTGAGTCTTTATGTCCATGAGCAAGGGAAATTTTTCCACTTATATAGGTCTCTTTTGGTTTCTCGCAGTGGCGTCTTGTAGTTTTCTTTCTATAGGTCTTTTATGCCTGATTAGATGTATTTCTAAGTATTGCATCATCTTGGAGCTGTTGTAAATGGTACTGATTCAGTGATATCCTCTTTAACATTCTCTTTGTTGATGTAGAGGAATCCAACTGATTTTTCCACGTTCATCTTGTATCCTGATAATTTGCTGAACTCTTCCATAAGGTCCAATGGGAGGGGAGGACTCTTCAGGGTTTTCTGAGTATAAAATCATATCATCTGCAAATAGAGATACTTTTCCTTCTTCCTTATCAATTTGGATGTCCTGTATTTCTTTATCTTGCCTGATTGCTCTGGCTAGAACCTCAAGAACAATTTTGAATAAAAGTGATGATAAAGGCCATTCACGTCTGGTTCCTGTTCTCAAGGGAAATGCTTGTAGACTCTCTCCATTTAGGATGATGTTGACTGCTAGCTTTGTATAAATGTCACTTATTATCCTGAGGAATTTTCTTTCTATTCCTGTTTTACTGAGAGTTTTTAACATGAAGTGGTGTTGGAGTCTGTCAAATACCTTTTCTACATCAATTGATAAAATCAAATTGTTCTTGTTTTTTTAATTTGTTTATGTGGTTAATTACACGACTATTTTTCTAATGATTTTCTAATTTGTACCTGCATACCTGCTGCGAATCTCACTTGGTCATGGTGAATTTTTTTGGATATATTGTTGAAATCTATTGGTTTGAATTCTGTTGAGCACTTTTGCATGTAAGTTCATAAGAGATACTGGTCTGTAGTTCTCCTTTTTTGTGATGTTTTTACCTGGCTTGGGTCTCAGGGTTACGGTGCTTCCTAGAATGAATTTAGGAAATTCCATCCTTTACTATGCTCTGAAATACTTTTAGTAATAGTGGTGTTAACTTTTCTCTAAAGGTTTGATAGAATTCTCCAGTGAAGCCATCAGAGTAAGGACTTTTGTTGTTGTCAGGAGTTTTTAAACTACCTTTCCAATCTCTCCTTTTGTTATGGCTGTATTTAAATGTTCTACCTCTGTTTGTGTTCGTTTAGGTAGGTTGTGTGTTTATAGAAATTTGTCCATTTCCTCTAGGTTTTCAAATTTGTTACAGTACAATTTTTGAAAGTGTTCTGTCATGATATTTTAATTTCATTTGGCTTTTGGTCTTGTTAACTCTTTTGATCCTTTTTCTGTTCTCTAATTCATTTAGTTCTGCTCTAATTTTTATTACTTGCTTTCTTCTGGTGCCCAAAGGCTTCTTTTGCTGTTGTCTTTCTACTTGCTTGGGTTGTAGTGTTGATTCTTTGATTTGGGCCCTTTCTTCCTTTTGGGTGTGTGCAATTACTGAAATAAACTGACCTCTGAGCACTGCCTTTGCTGTGTCTCAGATATTCTGATAGGATGTGCTTTCATCCTCATTTGATTTTATGAATGCCTTTATTCTACCCTTGATTTCTTCTCTATCCCCATAGTTTTTGAGCAAGGTGTTGTTCAGTTTCCGTATGTTTGATTTTTTCCCTTGCTTTTTTTGTTATTGATTTCTACTGTTATGGGTTTATGGTCTGAAAATATGCTTCACAATGTTTCAGCATTTTGGATTTTTGTTAAGGCTTACTTTATGGTCTAGTATGCTATAAAGATAAAGACCAGTATGAGTTGCACCCCAATATCACAAAAACAAAAATTCTCACAACTGAACCAATAAGCAACATCATGACAAATGAAGGAAGGCTTGAATTTGTCAAAGATTTCACTTTACTTGGTTCCATAATCAATGTCCAAGGAAGCAGCAGTCAAGAAATCAAAAGACACATTATGTTGGGAAAACCTGCTGTTAAAGACCTCTTTAAAACATTGAAAAGCAAAGATGTCACCTTGAAGACTGACTGTGCCTGACCTAAGTCATGGAATTTTCCATTGCATCATATGCATTCAACAGCTGGACAATGAATAAGCAAGACAGAAGGAGAATTGACACCTTCAAATTGCAGTGTTAGAGAAGAATATTGAAGGTACCACAGACTGTCAAAAGAACAGATAGATCTGTTCTGAAAGAAGTACAACCAGAGTGCTCCTTGGAAGCAAAGATGATAAGACTGAGTCTTATATACTTTGCACACATTGTCAGGAAGAATTAGTCCCTAGAGAAGCACGTCATGATTGGTATAGGGTCAGCAAAAAGGAGGAAGTCCCTCAACAAGATGGGTCAGTACAGTGGCTGCAACAATGTGCTTAAACATAAAAACACTTGTGGGCATGGCTTAGAAACAGGTAGCATTTCGTTCCATTGTTCACAGGGTTGCTATGAGTCGGAACTGACTTGATGGCACCTAACAACAACACTAACGCTAATAGTTCATATTCTACTTCTAATAATTTCAGGAAGTTTTCTTCATCAGAAAAACATTTTGATTCTTTGTTTTGACAGCTTTCTGAAGCCATCACGTCTGCCTCTTTATGTGATTTGATATTGACTATTGTCTTCTGGCCATGGTGTACTGGTTAAGTGCTATGGTTGCTAACCAAAACGTTGGCAGTTTGAATCTACCAGGTGCTCCTTGCAAACTCTATGGGGGGAGATTCTAGTCTGTCCTATTAGAGTTGCTATGAGTCAGAGTCAAATTGATGGCAGTGGGTTTGGTTTTTGGTTTTATTGTCTTCTGGCCATCAGTAAGCTCTTGTATTTATTCTATGCTTGCTTATTGTATTTTAGCATTTTGTTTTGTTTAGTATTGAAATACCAAAAAAAAAGCTGATCGTATGAACCAGTTTGGTTATTGGCACCTTTGAAACTCTAACATTTTGTCACTAGATGGTTAGAGCTGTTACTAGTCAAGCAACCCCTGCTGTCCATTTATTTTGCTTGTAATATTCACCTCAGGTACCCTGGCAGTCAGTCACCAAGTATGTGTTGCAGGCTGTCCCCTACAATCCTTGATAGACAGAGGTGATTTGTGTGCACACAGGTATCTGGCTCTATGTGATGAGAAAGGCAGGGAGCTGACAGCTGTCAGTGAATGTCTCTGAGGAAGGTGTGTCCCTCTGTACCTAAGCTTAGGCAAAGGAACTGTTTCTGCCCTGAGTTCTTGGCTTAGCGGGGAAGTCAGTGGATTATTTTATTTATTTCCTTCCTTGTTTGATAAATTATTCCCTCTCCAAGTCTAGGACAATGGCTTAAGGTCATGTAAGGAGTACCACTTCTGGTCCAGGTAATGGAGTCAGACTCTGGAGCCAGGCACAGTACAGAAAAGAGTAGACGGAAGGGCTGGGAGAAGGGAGAGAAGTTTATACTAAAGGAAAGATTTAGATCCTCATACAGTAGATTAGATGGGATCCCCTTAGCTTTTGATAATCAAATACTGCCTTTCACTGGTTCTCGAGGCTTGAGTAGGCTTTCCACCGTTAGTTCTCTCCCACTGAGGAAGGTGGCCTCCAAAAGCCACCGCTCAGCTAACCAAATTCGCTGTCTCTGCAGGATCTACCTGCAGGACATTGACTCCTGTCAGGTCAGCTCTGGCCAGTCCTACTTACTTCTGGACCTACTGTCCCTTCCCTGACATTCAGTTTGATTTCTCAGCTTTCCTTTCCATGTCAGGCCTCCTAGAATGTCATATATAATTGATTCTTTTTTTCTTTTTTCTTTTTGGAGTCTTTGTTTTTAGAGGGAGGTGTCCAACTACCTTGCCATCTTAGACCTGCCTAAACGTAAGTATATATATGTGTGTGCATATGTATATATACACATACACAAAAAAACAAACAAGCTTGTTGCCACTGAGTGGATTCCCACTCATAGCAACCCTTTCAGACAGAGCAAAACTACTCTGTAGTATTTCCGAGGGATTTCTGGTGGATTCAAACTGCCAGCCTTTTGGTTAGCAGCTGACTGCAACCATTTCACCATAAGGCCCTGACATATGATATATATGTATATATGCAAAATACATATCTTGTACATGTATGAGATGTATATGTTTTTTTCTCTCTTGAAAAAAAGTTTTATAGTATATTAGGAGAAAGTTTACAGAGCAAATTAGTTTCCCGTTTGATAGTTTGTGCATAAAGTATTCTACAGCATTGATTTTGTTTCCTACAAGGTGTTAGCTTTCTCCCCATTTCTGTCCTAGTTTCCCAGTTTCCTTTTGTTTTAGCTTTGTACCCCATACTACCTTCTCGTCTTTGATTTGGGCAAATATTGCCCCTTTTTATCAAGTATAATCCATTGTTTTAAGGAGCATGTCTTCAAGTATTACTATTATTATCATTTTTGTTTGTGTCTATGGTTTGACTAAAAGGTAATCTCTCAGAATGACTTCACTTCCAGTTCAGAAGGGTGTCTTAGGGCCATAGTCTTGAGGATTCTTTCAGCCTCTGTCAGACCAGTAAGTCTGATCTTTTTGTGTGCATTTGGTTTTTTGTTCTCCCAGATTTTTCCTGCTCTGTCTAGGACCTTCTGTTATGACTGCGATTAGAGTGGTTGGTAGAGGATGCTGGGTGCCATCTAATTGTTTTAGTCTTGGGATCTTGTAGACTGTGGTTCATGTGGTCTGTTGGTCCTTTGGACTAATTGTTCCCTTGAGTCTTCAGTTTTCTTCACTCTTCTCTGCTCCAGATGACGGGAGACCAGTAGTCGTATCTCAGTATTTTTAGGATTCTAGATGTTGGTCACCAAAGTAAGATGCAGAATTTTATCTTTGTGACCTATGTTGCAACAATTGGTATAGATGTTCCCCGAGTACTTCAACTTATAGCCTAGGAACTTTGTCCCACAAGGTATTTAATTATGCTTAAGAAGTTGACCTAACTGTGGCCTTTGTGTGCTCTGTTTTCTATATTAATATATAAGCAACACTTACAATTACTTATGTAGAAATATCTACTGTCAAATCTGTACACACTCCCACGCTTCTTGGCATGCCTGTCTACTTATGTATTCATTTGTAAATTAGTGTTTGTGATTACCGTCATCGCAAGATTGTCTTTGTTATAGTAATTGCTATTGCTTCCCTTTGATCTTGCATTCCTTTCTGTCTTCTCTTGCCTTGGTCATGTTTTGCTGACTTGCCCCATATTGTGTACTGCCTTTCCCTTTACCAATAATAGCATGAATCTTCTATGTATTTCATAATTTGTGCTCTCTTCCCCTTCTACCCCTGAACAGTTGCAGCTTTTTGATTTACTGAATTAGAGGCCAACATTTTTGTGTGGTTTCTTAAAATGACTTGTTTTTATTTTTATTTTTAATGAGTACAAGCAGTACAGAGTCTGGAAAGGAACCTAGGTTATGGGAAAATGGATGGTGGTGGCATACTAACAGAGATCAGGTAAATTAATTCTCAGTTTGTTTCCAAGGTAAGGGTGAGAGTTGAAGTGTCAGATTAGAAAATTCAGATCAAATACAGACATCACTTACAGTTTTTAAAAAATGTTTAGCTCTGCTTCTCTTGTGTTGTCCTGAGGGGTCTGGTAATGTGACAGAAGGAAGCACACACACAAAACTGTACATACTCCTATTTCACACAGGTTCTGATATGTGATTCTGGGGCTCACAATGTATGGTCATTTGCAGTACAGTTTCATACAAAAAGTATTGACCTTGAAGGCAAATGATAAGGAGTCTGAGTTTGAGTCTGTTAGTTAGAGATCATGAGACTTCAAGACAAACTGAATGAGTATCACCAGGCTTGGGCACTTTTATCTTATGAGTTTATTGTGCTCGGGAGTAGAAAATGATCAGGAGAAATGACATAAATCACTAAGCTACAGTGTTTGAACCCACACAACCAAACCAAACCCACTGCCTTCGAGTTGATTCCAAGTCATAGTGATCCTATAGGTGAGGATAGAACTTCCTCATACAGTTTTGAAAGTGTACCTGGCAGACTTGAACTGCTGACCTTTTGGTTAACAGACACAGTAGCACTTAATCACTACACCACCAGGGTTTTCCAATACACCCATACAATATCCAATTAATTAAATGGGATTTGGAATTCAAAGCATCATTTCTGTTTTGGCATCTCAGGACTTTTTTCTCCCTATCTAGCTATTATAACAAAGTGCTTGTGATTTGTAGTACTATTAGTATAGGATAATGCTAGATACTAACGGTTTTTTTGGAAGTGGACTACACTCTATTTTTTTTTTACTTTTATCAGGTTTACTTTTATTTAGTGATTTAACTGTTCATCAGCTTTCTTCAATAGGCCTTACCCATGGGTAATAGCTAAATATTACATTCTTGGAAATAATTGTGTTCTCTCAATTTTATATAGGGGTGGGGTCGCCGTGAGTCGGATCTGACTCAACAGCACTTGGCTGGCTGTTTAAAAAGCAGTCCTATTAAGTTGGGGGAGCATCTTCTGAATAAACTGCTTTACCTCTAGCAAAGCAATTATGACAAAACCTGGCCAGAATTTGCTTTTCAGTACGTGGGGTGCTTTCAGCTGTGTAGCTCTTATGGTATAACATAGGCTGCTTGACCTAACTTGACACAACTTGTATGGTGCCTCTACTTTCCTCATTCAAAGACAATCTGTCTTTTAAGGCACTGGCTACTGCAAAATATGTGAGTGACCTGAGGGCAGAGACCGAAGGCTTCAACCTTTTTCAGACATATTTCAGGTAACAACATGGATTTAATCCATCGCAGTTATTGATAGTCTCTTCACACCAAGCCATTGATTTTGTAGGCTTAGGTTTTATTACTGAGTTACCTATGAAATATTTGATCATGGTAATGTTTAACAGCAATATTAAATTATTATTTAGCAAAGGATTTTGTGAAATTATTTAGAAACTGCTCTTATTTTACTGCCCAGTTTCTTTCAGGTGAGTCAGAGACCCACTTCCCACAGTGACCTTGAGAAAATCTATCTCTTGCAATCTTTAGAGAAAAGGAGACTTTGGGAACATTCAGGGGACAGAGGAGCAGAGGGAGGGAGAAGTGATGTGAGTTAGTTTTCTGTGAGACATGGATGAGCCCTAAATAAATTTCTTCTCTCCTTGGTTGTTGAGATGCATTGGGTTATTGATGGATTTGTGGTTTCCTTACCTACTTAGGGAGTTTTTCTGTGGATCTGTCTCTGCCCTTGCCTACAGTGACACACACACACACACACACACACACACACACACACACACACACACACAGAGACAGACAGACAGACACAGTGGAGTAGAATAGACATTATTGGAGAAGCTCTTCAGTGGAAATTAGAAGTACTATTTATTGAGGGTTTGCTATGTCCTTGATGCAGTGCAGTTACTCACTGCTCCATTTGTACCAGGAAGTTGTCGCAATTACTGACACGTTTTACCACTGAGGAAACCGGAACTTACAGAGATTAACTTTGCTTACTCAAGCTCATGTAACTGTTTTGTGACAAAGATAGAATTGAAGCCCATATATGGCTGACCTCACACTAAAATTCATATCACAAATCTCTGAGACTGCAGGGTCTATGTTTCTTAGAGATCTGAACTTGAAAGACAGTGGGGTCATTGTGGAACTAAGGTGTCTCACATGGTGTTGGGGTTGAGGTCTGTGAAGACAAGAAGTGGATCCAGGACCTGGAAATGCTGAGACGAATTCATACCGTTGACAAAGATTATCTGTTCTTGCTTCTTCTTGAAAATCTGTCCAGTTTAGGATAAAATCTCTTTAAAAACGGTGGTTAGTTGTTGTCCATTTGATGATGACTCATGGCAACCCCATGTACAATGGAGTGAAACACTGCCCGGTCCTGTGCCATCTTCATTATCACTGATATGCTCAAGTCCATAGTTGAGGCTGCTGTGTATCAGGAGTACCTTCAAACCTTGGGTGCTCATCTTCAAGCAATATATTGGACAAGATTCACTTGTGAGCCATAAAGTTTTTATCAACTTGTTTTCAGAAGTAAATCATAAGGCCTTTCTTGTTAGCTTATTGTTTGGGAAGCTTGGCTAAAATCTGTCTGCTGTGAATGACTCTTCTGATATTTAAATATTGGTGACATAGCTCCTTGCTTCCTGTTGTTGTTAGTTGCTTTCAAGTCAATTCTGATGACTTTACGTCATCATAGAACGTGTAAGCCACCACACTATGAAAAAGTGACCAAAAAAAGGAAAAAAAGTTGATGTCATGGCTTGAATTGTGTCCCCCCAAAAATGTATATAGCAGTTTTGCTAGGGTGTGATTCCTGGTATTCTGTGATTTACCTCCACTCTATAAACCCTGCCTTTATGATGTTAAAGAGGGAGGATGGGTGGCAATTTGTGGTGGTGGGGCAGAGTTCAATGAATAAGATTATATTGTGCCTTGAGGCAGTCTTTTGGGGCATAAAGGAAAGGGAAGCAAGCAGAGAGTTGGGACCTCTTACCACCCAGAAGCAGTACTGGAAGCAGAGTTTGTCTTCTGGAAAGGATTCTGAGTCCCTGTACATCAGAAGCTCCCAGTCCAGGGGAAGATTGATGACAGAGACCTTCCTCCAGAGCCAGGAGAGATAGACTTCCTCTGGAGCTGATTCCTCTGGACTGTGACAGAATAAAATTTCCATTTTTAAAGCCATCCACTTGTGGTATTTCTATTAAAGCGGTGCCAGATGACTAAAAAACAAAAACCAAACCCACTGCTGTTGAGTCGATTCTGACTCATAGTTACCCTATGGGACAGAGCAGAACAGCTCCATAGAGTTTCCAAGGAGCATCTGACATATATCTGAACTGCCAACTTCAAGGTTAGCAGACACAGTACTTAATCACTGCACTACTACTGTTTCCATGGTTAGATATTTTCTAACTTTCCCTTAGAGATTTTCAGAACTTGTTACTTTCTTCCTCATGGAAAGCTCTGGCCAAAAATCACTGAACATCCCAAAGGTGGTTTCCTTTTCAAATTAAAAAAAAAAAAAATATATATATATATATACATATATATGTATATTGCTGTCACCCCTCACCTCCCTTTTATCCATCAGGTAGTTTCTGAGAGTGAACTTGACAGAGCCAGAAGTGTCTGGAGCACGGAAGGCAGCCCACCTGATGCTCTACCCACCTTTTACTGCTCCCTCTCACTTCAGGAAGACAGACTGCCTTGTTGCTCACAAAGACCCTTTTCTGGCTTTGCATTTGAGGATTGCTATGCCTGAAAACAATATCCCTCTGAGGTATTCCCTTTGGTTTTCTTCTCCTTGTTCAGGTCTTGGCTTAGATGAGTACTCCTGGGAAGGTTTCTAACATAGATGATAAATTGCTGTCCAGTCGCTATCTAGCACATTGTTGTTAGGTGTGCCATTGTGATGCGTAAGGTTGTCTATCAGCTGGGCTGGGCCATTGTACGATTGTATGATTGTACGATGTTATGATCACTTCCATGATGAGATCTGATACGATATGTTCATCTCCTTAATGCAATCTGCTATGAGTAGCCCCAGCTGAAAGAGAATTTCCTTTGGTACATGGCCTGAATGAATATAAGTGGACATTCTGGCATGGCTCAGGGCCTTTTGCTTACTTTGGAACCTGCTGCTAGTTCCTGTTTATCTGACCTCTGGTTCTTGGTACTTGATCTTGCAGCTTGTCTATATTCTTGCTTGCTAATCTTGAGATTTGTTGATCTTCACAGACAGTGAGCAAGACCACTGCTCTCTGAGCTGCCCATCTTGGGTTTGCCAGCCCCTGTGGCTGTATGAACTAGGAGAAGTCTCTGCTCTGACCCACAGACTTGGGCATTCCAGCCTCTACAATCACGTGAGCCATTTCCTTGATATACATATCTATCTCTCTGTATGTTTATGCACTTTACTGCTTTTGCTTCTCTAGAAACTCAGGCTAAGACAGACATCTACTTGGTTCAGCTCATTATGACCCTATAGGACCAAGTAGAACTGCCCCATAGAGCTTCCTAGTCTGTAATCTTTACAGGAGCTGATCACCAGGTCTCTTCTCCTGCTGAGCCATCAGTGGGTTCAAACCTTCCCAGTGGTTAACAGCCAGACACACAGCCCTTGTACCACTAGGGCTCCCTTGTTAGCACATTACATTGTTTTATTTTCTTTGTTGCATCTAGTACTTCTGATGTGCTGCCTTCTTTATTTGTTCAGTATTGCTCTTGCTCCACCAAGATGAAAACTTTGTGAAAGAGGAATGCTGTCTGTCTTTCTCACTGCTGTGTTCTCGGTGCCTAGAACAGCACCTAGCCCAGAGTCGGTGTTTAATAAACAGCTGATGAATGAGGCAGTAAGCAAATGAATGACTGAAAACATTTTATCTGAAGTACTCAGCTGGTGAGGCAAGGGTGTACAGGTGTGTGATATCCTACTGGTAGAAGACAGGGAATTGCTCATTTTTGAAGGTGCATTAACTCTTTTCGGCCCCAAGGGTATCATTTAGTTCCCTGGAACAGTAATTTACTAAACAGTACCTCAGGGGCCTGGAAAAGTTAACGCACCTCCAAAAGGTTCTAATTGACACCAGGGAGCAGTTTATTTACTCAGCAGGGTTTGACCTAATAGGTCTTAACTCCATTTAAGAGAGTCATAAGGACTCCGTCACTTTTCCACCTTCACATTTTCTACTGCTAGCATTTATCTGTTTGTGGAATGCTATTGTCGCTGTCTATATTGGCAACAAAACCTAAGAATGAAGTTGTTGTTCTTATGACACTGGCAGGAATCTTTCATACACGTTTTAATTTGTAGGATTAAAAAATTAAACCTGCATGTTACAACCCATTCAAGTAATGTTGTTTTAGTGGTTTCTTGGTATGTATTACAAATGATTGCTTTATTAGCTAACATTTTGCTTTGTATCCAATAATTAGGTCACAGATATTAAAGAATTTAAAAAATTCTATCCATTCAGCTTACCAAGTTTTATCTATAATATGCAGCTGTTTTTTTTTGTTATTTCAAATAGCAAAGCTGTTTCTACTCTTAGACACTTTTGTCCTGAGGTTTTCCAGATGTAGCCTAATCTTTCTTGTTTTACTAATTACTGTTGATTCTGTATTATTGTAGCATATTAATTAATATATGTATATTTTTAATTACTGTTGCCTGATATTAAAGGACTTGGTGAAAAGTTTCTCTCAGTTTTGGGGTCATATCAGGTATGATGTCTACCAGCAATGAGTATAATTTTGATAATACAAGTTGCAGGTAGAGGTTTCCAAATATGGTAAAAACCCATTAATCAAGAGTTTCCTGATTTAGACTTTGTGATGATTCATGCCCGAACTGGGCTTAAATATGCCTTTGCTGTGGAATGAAGGGTTTGGTAAGCAAATAACAGTGTAAAGGAGATTGTAGGCAATCAGCTGCTTTCCAAAACACTACCATTGTACAGTAATCTTGACAAGGCATTTAATTTTTTGCTTTACAAAGTCTTTTTGTTAAACATCTAAAAAAATTTCCCCTTTTTCTGTTTCAGCTAATAGGGTAATTGAATTCAGCTTGTAAACATTTGAGTTCCTTCGTGCTATTGCTCTGGACAACAGAGGCCACTCTGCATAGGTCAGTAAACAAACAAACAAAAAACTCCAAACTCTCTGTCATTCTGTCATTGAAACTTAGTGATCATACAGGTCAGAGCAGAAATGCCCCATAGAGTTTCCAAGGAGAATGCGGTGGATTTGAAACATCAGCCCTTGGCTTAGCAGCAGTGACATTTAATTGTTACACCACCAGGATTTTTGCGTAGGTCAGTAGATGTTAGTAATTAGGATATTTGATATTTTCTCATGTAGGCTTATGGTTTTGTGAATTTTTCTCAAGGTGGATGACAGCAAAAAATAGATGATTCCATCACAGAAGTTTATAGTACTTTACAGGGATTCTATAATTTTAAACAGATTGGTTACTAAGGCAAGCCATTTATGAATCTGACACAAAAGATTTATTTTAAAGTTCTCTAATTTAGCACTTGGCTAATTTAGGCTTTTACCTATTTCAGAATTCATTCTTCCTGTTAATTGAAGTTTGGTTTGGTTGTTTGGTTCATTGAAGTGGTTGCCTGAATTATTACTGTACTGGAAAAGCACTTTTAGTAAGTGAATTTCAAAAGTCAGCATTTTCTGTAATGCTCCTTTCATGCTTTGTTAAAACACAAAAACTGGACTTTATGGAAATACAGATAATGTTAGGAGAAGAGTTTGTGTGAGCACTGCTGCTCTGGTGACCTTTGTGGTGTCCTCATGCAGACCTTGTCCTACCTCTGCGTCATCTACAGGTGGTAATGATATTGGAAAGATCGAGCGTCTTACTTTCCTCACTTGACCCGGTTTCCTGGAGAGCTACCCCTCAGTTCCCAGCTCCTTAATGGGCCATCCTTGGCCCTCAGGTTGTAGTAGCAGCTGCTGCCCTGGTAGTTTCCTGACTCTGTTTTGTTATCTTCAGATCTAAAGACTGTACCTAAATTCACACCGTTTTTTTCCTTAGAGCCACGCAATGTATAGCTGAGCCTGCATCTGACAAGTGAGGGTGAAAAAGTGTCTTCAAAATGGTCTTTTCTTACCCGTAGAGATGTCTGAGCTAGTTTGTCACCAACTGCCAGTCGGCGCTGTTTTCAAGAGTGTATTCTGTATTTGGGTCTTGTTAGTTTTTCTACTCTCTTAACATTTACTTAGACTTCTTCAAGAAAGATGTGTAGAGGGTATAGAAATTACACAATGGAATTATGGTAGAAGATGGGAAGAGATTACTAGGAGGAAATATCAAGCTGGGCATTCTGTAGTTAAATGTGATTATTTTAGTCAAAATGACTGGTTTGGAGCACCCTTTATGTGTCTTCAGATACCTGAATGACACTTCATTTTGTATAATCTCCAAAAACTCGTTGCTGTCAAAGTGATTCTGAGTCACAGCCACCCTATAGGACAGAGTAGAACTGTGTTATAGGGTTTCCAATGGTGGATTTGAGCTGCTGACACTTTGTTTAGCAGCCAAGCCCTTAACCACTGCACCACAAGGTCTCCCTAACTCCTCCCTAGCCAGATCTCCTCAAGTGGTTTTTTGGTTCAAATTTCAAATCACGAAAAACTAATGCTAATTTACACAACATCAAATAGAAAATGACTCCCTACTTATGGTTCCCTGGTGGCACAGTGTTTGGATGCTAACAGAAAGGTCAGTGGTTAGAACCTACCCACTGCTCTGTAGGAGAAAGATGTGACAGTCTTCTTCTGTAAAGATCAACCAAAAAAATCAAACCCAGAGCTGTCGAGTGGATTCTGACTCATAGTGACCCTATAGAACAGAGTAGAATTGTCCCATAGGGTTTCCAAGGAGCGCCTGGCAGATTTGAACTGCTGACCTTTTGGTTAGCAGTCATAGCATTTAACCACTAGCTCACCAGGATTTCCCTGTAAAGAAAGATTACAGCCTTGGGAATGCTGTGGGGCAGTTCTACTCTGTCCTACAAGGTCGCTTTGAGTTGGAATGAACAGTAACTGGTTTAGTGTTTGGTTTTATTAAAAATTCTAAATGTTACAGGGCACATTAAAAAGAAAATCCTACATGTTTTAGGACACATGCATAGTCCTAAGGATTTTAAGAGCAATGAGGTTTTGTTCCACTTTATTATTGGATGTTTTATGCTCTGGGGGATTTGCAATGTTTTTATTGGTAATTTTCACAAGATTTCATTACACTGTAGAAATATGTAAATACATGTGAGAAAGCTGTAGTTAGCCTCAAGTGACAAATAGTAATCATTATTTTAATCTCATATTTCAATTAGCCTTAATCTCTTAATTGTGTAGCCTTGAAAAGCTGTAAAAATCAGTCATTACAGTTTAATTACTAACCATTATCCCGGGTGGCTAACTCCACTTCCTTCTAAACAAGTTCCTTCCTTCATTTCCTCGTTTTTTTTTTTTTTTTTTTAAATGTCACTATCGGCTTCAGTTAACAATAATATTAAACTTCATATACCATGCTTTGTGGGTTATCCTGTAGAGCATTTCTTGGTTCCTCCTGGTACCAAAGAGGTATTTTTTTTTGGAACTGGCCTGTTTGCTGTTCCACTTCAGGATAGAATCACACTTAAGTTTTACAAAATGACAGAAGTTGAACGTTTCCTGGTCTAGTGTTTATTTAGTAAAACATTTTACATTCCTGGATAGATACCAGTCTGTCATTAATGGATTCTTGGCTTTGGGCCAATGGCTAATAGTTTTATTGGTCCTCATAACACAGCTATGTGATTTCTGAAACCACAAGGGGCTCTTTTCTGTATTTTCCCCCTCCTTTAAAAAACAAACAAACAAGAAACCCCCCAAAACTACCAACCCAGAGGTGCACCAAATTTAAGAACAAAACATTTCTCTTTAAATCATTATTTCCTCCACTTTATTTATTATTTTTGCTCTTAGGAAACCCTCCCATATCTTGGAATGTTCTGAACAAGGCTTAGAATTTGCTTGTTCGGCTTCATTTCCAGCTTTCTCCTTGCCCTAAAGAGGGAAGGAGGAGAAGTGAATTTTCTCTGCTAGGTGGCGTCTATTTGCCATCTCAGTATGGGATAGGAAGGGTTGTTTGCATTATGTGAGTCTGTCAAGCACTAGTTGATTATTTTGAATATTAAGTAAGAAGAACTAGAGTGGCGCATGTGATTAGGCACTCACTCCTAACTGAAACATTTGTCGTTTGAACCCCTTACCCTCACCCCAACTTCCAGAGGTTCTTTGGAAGAAAGGCCTGGTGATTTACTTCTGAAAGGTCATGTATTTGAAAATTCTAGTGAGCAGTTCTACTCTAGACACATAGTGTCACCATGTGTCGGGATCCACTCAGTGACAACTAACAACAGGGGAAGTGGCAAGTAATCATTGTGAATACAAAACTTGCCTTTTTGATCCTGCCCCACAAAGACTGTTCTGGGGTCCTCTTAATTACTGATGCCTACTACTTCCCTGGAATATTTCTTGTTTAGATCTTTTTCTCTCTACTCTCCATGAATTTTAAAACTTAACTTAAAGCACTTTGAGTCTCTAAATTCCCCTCAAACTCTCTAATGCGTAAGTCATGATGCAATCCTTGGATTGCAAAACTGTCTTCAAACAAGCTAGGCATTGGGCTGTCACGGTGATAAACAGGCTGAATTCTAAGTTGGTAGAACTGACTTTTATACTTGCCTAAATACCTAATAAACAACAACAACACATGGAAGTAGTATGTGTGAATCATGGAAAATTCAAAAACTATAGAAGACATAAAGAACATTCCCACTCCCATCCCAACACAACAGTACACATGTTAGCTTGTGAATTTGGGGTGGTTTTTTTCTCTACTTTTATACATATCAGAGATCATCCTGTAATACAATTTTGTATTCTGATTTTTTAAATTTTAATGTAATGTTCATTTTTGCCATTTAAAATCTTTAGTAAAAATTTAAAGTATGGACAGTTTTCTGTCATAGGGATTACCCTGGAATTTTCTCTCAGTGCTGAAGCTGCTTGAGTAAACAGTTTGCTCTCGATTACTAATTTATAGGCTGGTAATTCAAACCCAGCCAGAGGCACGGCAGAAGAAAGGCCTGACTATCCGCTCCTGTAAAGACTGCAGCCATGAAAACATGAGGGAGCAGCTCAGCTCCCTAACACACAGTTGACATGAGTTGGAATCCATTCAACAGCAGTGGGTTTGGTGTTTTGGTTCACCCAATGCTGAGCATTTTGCTTTTCTTTTCCTTTGCAGTTATGACTAATGTTGTAGCGAACGTGTTTGTTAATTAGTCTTTGTCTGACTTTATAATTCTTGAATACATTGCCTAATTTATAGTATGATTCCATGGGACATTAGGGGGCCCAATTCTATTGGTGGCTGTTCACTTTTGCCAGCTAATTGCAGGGAAAATGCTTGGTCCAAGGGTATCCACTAAAACTCACTGCTGTCAAGTAGATTCCAATTCATAGCAATTCTGTAGGACAGGGTAGAACTGCCTGAGGGATTCAAACTGCTGACCTGCTGGTTAGTAGACATAGCTCCTAACCATTATACCACCAGGGTCTCCTGCCCAGGGAGTAATACGAGAAAATGCTGTCTTTTTGGTGTAAGAGTTTTGCCTTGAAAAAGAGGTAAAATTCTGAGATTTTGGTAGGTGCAGAGAGGGTCCTGATTATTGTTTCAGAAAGGGGGGTCATACCTCCTCTTCTGCTGGAGAAGTTGTAGGGTGACCCATGTAAATGCGTTTCAGCGATGTGATGCAACGGTCGGGGAATGAAGGCTTGGGCACCGTGGGTCAAGTTTACCTGACAATGTGCTGTCTAAAGCAGGACAAGCAAAAAAAAGAAAAATTTTTCCACTTTTGAAAATGATTCCTGTAAATAAATCAAGGTCTACATAAAGCAAAGCAGCCATAAACAAAACGTGTTAGAACAATCCAGAAAGAACTCCCTACATGAGGGTACCATCATACCATTAGTTAGCTGTAGTCATCTAATTTAGGTTTTCTGGAAAATTAATGAATTCTGATTAACATGAATCCAGTTGTGTCCTCCAACAAGACATGTATGGTTTGGGCTACACTATGATTCTCTGTATTCTGTGATTGTCCACTGCTTTGTCATCTGACGTGATTTTCCTATGTACTGTAAATCCTGTCTCTGTGATGTTAATAAGATGGGATTAGTGGTAGTTATGCTAGTGATACAGGACTCAGTCTACAAGATTAGACGTATTTTAAGCCAACTCCTTTTCAAGACATAAAGGAGAATCCAGCAGAGGGACCTGGAGACCTCATACCACCAAGAAAGTAGTGCCAGGAGAAGGGCATGCCCTTTGGACCCAGGGATCCTGCACAGAGAAGCTTGTGTTCCAAGAGAAGATTGATGACAAGTACCTTCTTCAAGAACTCACAGAAAGAGAATGCCTTCTCCTGGAACTGATATCCTGAATTTGGACTGCTGGCCTCCCAGACTGTGAAAGACTAAATTTCTCTATTAAAGCCACCTACTTCTAGTAATTCTGTTGTAGTTACACTGGATGACCAAGACATTACTCTTCTGTTAAAAATTACATATGGATTTATGAAACTCATGAAAACAATATCTAACAAAATAATAGCCAGTGTTCTTTTGTGTGATGAGATTGTTTTGGGTATTTGGATTTGCTTAGGGATACTTTTAATCACTAGCTTGTTTCTAGTGCTGAGTCTGGACTCATTCTCTTTTCCTGCTAATATCAGAACCAGATCTATTAGGAAGTTGAGTGGAGAGACACAAACTAATGACCTCTCCTGCTGTTTTTGATAATTATGTTAAATTAAGACTATCAGTTAGCATGTTTTAGGAAGAACTTTACCTTCCCTCTGGGTATCATACAGTATTTTGGTGTGAATTCTTTTCAGGGTGCCAAGCCTGGTTCTGAATATTGTGAAGGATATTTTTACTGGTTGAGTAAAATTCCATCCAGCAGGTAGGCACAAGGAGAACTGCTTCTGCCTTGTGTCACTTCTGTGTGCAAATTGGAGACCACTAAGTCAATTTAATAACTTAGAGAGATGGCTATATCCTCAGAATAGTCTGAGTCTCTTGGAGATCCCACCTCAGTACTGTAACTCTGGCTGGAAGCAGAAAGAGTCATGATTTTGGCTGTAGCCAAAGCTTTAGCTTGTCCCTTTCCCAAGATATAACCAGTAGAGAGGCATAGTTTTGAAATCAGAGGAGGTGCCATAGATTGATTTCCCAGAAACAGGGAAACCTCCAGTTTTACCTGAACAACTGTCTGGAGAAACCTCTGAGCCTAACCACAAAGCCCAGGGAAGAGGGAATACTGGATTCTTTGAAGATAAGAATCATGTCTTATCGCTGTTTGCTCCCTTGGATTTAGTTCCATAAACAATGGGACGTGATAGTTTCTATTGAACATTTGTTGAGTGAACAATCAAATAAACTAGGAACACGTATTCAGAGCTGGAATGTAAGAGCCAAGTCTCAAGCTCAGTTTACAAAAAAAAAAAAAGAAAAGCCAACCCCATTGCCAATCTAGTCATTTCTGACTCGTGGTGATCCCATGTGTTACAGACTATAACTGCTCCATAAAGTTTTGGAGGGGGGAGCTGTAATCATATGGAAGCTGTTCTCCAGTCCTTTCTTCTGTGGTGTTGCTGAGTGCATCAGAACATTTAACCTTTTTGTAAGCAGCCAATCACAAACTGATTGTGCCACTCAAGGACACTCATGAGAAGTCTAAGAGTATACATATTCTGCCCACAAGGGCATAGCACACTAAGATAAAGGGATCTAATAGCTCCCTGTGTACTGTAGTCTGGTTCTGTTGAGCAGCAATCAGAGTGGGTGACTTGCTTTGAGGTAGTCTCTCAGGAGAGGACTGAGCAGGAGGTGGCCACTGGTCTGCAATGAATTCTCATCACGTGAGGTCTAGTATAAACAGGAGTGTTTTAAAATAGCAGGATGATAACACGAGGGATTCCACGAATGATCATTTCTCTCTCGGGCTCTCTTTTCTTAAATGGTTTATGAAGTAATGCTCTTGTCGATGCACTTTCCTTTCATTTTGAACTCCCCATCTTGGCCTGTGGAAGAATTTTGCAAGCTTTGAAATATGTCAACATAAAATAAGCTTTGAGACAGCTTGAAAAATGTAAGATTCATAATGGACTCCACTAAAAATATGGTTTGTTAAAAAAACAAACCAGGCTCGGTCTTCCTCACTTGGAAAAACAATCAGATGGAAGCTGAGCTATCAGTATCCTTTTATAGATTCCTACATCAGCAGCAGTCAAGCCTTTCCCAGTTAAAGCAGGCACGTTTGTGATGTTCCTTTCAACCACTAGACGAATGACCTTTTCAAGTTCTGCTTCAAGTCCTTTAAGGTTCTTACAGAGAGGACCTAGTCTATGAAGTCTTCCAAACTACTTCTCCTATGGAAATCTATGTATCTAATTTTACTTTTAGCTGTTGTAATAGATTGTATTGTGTCCCCAGAAATGCATGTATCATTTTGGCTAGGTCATAATACCAAGTGTTGTTTGATTGTCCACCGTTTTGCCACTTGATAAGGTTTTCCTGTTAGTTGTAAATTCTATCATTATGATTTAATAGGGTGGATTAGTGGCATTTATATTGATGAGGTCTATAAGACTGGATAGTGTCTTAAACCAAAAGAGATATGAAAGAGAGAATCAAGTGGAGAGACACAGAAATCTCATACCATCAAGTAAGCAGTGCAACATGTGTTTTGGACACAAGACTTCTGCCCCAAGAAGCCACAGACCAGGGGGAGACTGCTGGCTGCATCACAAGGACCTTCCTCTAGAGCAGAGAGAAAGAGAAAACCACCCCTGGGGCTGGTGCCCTGGATTTGGACTTCTAGTTTATTGGACTGTGAGAGAATGAACTTCTCTTTGTTGAAGCTATCTGCTTTGATAGTTGTGTTACAGCAGCACTCAATGACTAGCACAGCTGTGCTTTGGATTGTATTATTCTTTGATTGGCTCATCAATGTTTTGGTTTTTTTATTCATCTTCCCAATAGGCAAGGAGTCCTTACGGGGTGCAAATAGTTAAGCCTTCAACCACTAGCAGAAAGGTTGACAGCTCGAGTCTACCCAAAGGCATCTTGGAAGACAGGTCTGGTGCTCTGCTTCTTTAAAGTGACAGACAGCCTTGAAAATCCCATGGGGTACAGTTCTACTTTGGACACGTGGGATCACTATGAGTCAGAATTTACTCAACAACTAGTAACAGCAATCCAACAGAGAAGGTCCTGCATTGTAGGAATGTCTTTTAACTAATGGCATAGCACAATAAAAGTTTATTCCTTATTCATGCGAACTCGGATGCTGTTTGTAGGAGCAGGGTACTATATATACATGCGTGTGTGTGTATGTGTAGACCTGTTTTCAGGATTTAGGCTTCCTCCATCTTGTGACACCACCTCCTCAACTGGAACTTTCCATCATCACGGTTGTAGGACAGAGGAAATGTACTGAATACTTCAGCCTGGAGTCATATGTACTGTTTCTCATTTCAGTTGCAAGGTGACTGGGAAATGGAGTGCAGCTGTCACAGGGTTCAGGGCAGTAGAGGAAAATTGTACGCGCTTGCGTGTGTGTGTGTATGTGTGTGTACATAGGTGAGTGCAATCTACTTTCGGAGTCATAGGATACAGTCCTAGTTCCTTACAAAGTTGTAAAGACCCTCCAGGCTCTACCTGGCAGCTTGCTCATATCCATGGCCATCAGTGGATTCCAGATAATGATGACACTGTAGGAAAGAATAGAACTGCCCTATGGGGTTTCCAAGGCTGCAGTCTTTATGGGAGCAGACTGCTACACTTTTCTCCTTCAGAATGACTGGTGAGTCCTAACCACTAACCTTCCATTTAGCAGCGGAGTACTTAACCACCACACCACCAGGGATCCTTAACTTTCTCTAACCCAAACCACCACACCACCAGGGATCTTTAACTTTCTCTAACCCAAACCAAAACTCAAACCAAAATACTATCCGGTTGAGTTAATTCTGACTCATGAAAACCCCCTATACCTCAGACTGGAATTGTACTCCAGAGGGTTTTCAATGTTGATTTTTCGGAAAGAGATCTCCAAACCCTTCTTCTGAAGTGCCTCTGCATGGACGCACACTGCCAGCACTTCGGTTGACAGCTGAGTGCATCAACCATTTGTACCAACCAGGGATTCCAGCTGTCCAGCTGTCTATAAAGTCTTTGCACTTTCATGCCTTACTACCTTTGCACAGGGGATTTATTAAGGCTAGGGTGGGTTACCCTTTGCTCATGTGGAAAACTCACATCTTCTCTGCCCTCTCTTTCTTCTCCACCAAGAGTCAGAAAGAAATGTAAACATTACCATGTATTATTCAATGGCTTTAGTTTTAGCAGAGGTGCCTCAGGATTCCAGGTATCCCACTCCTCTTTAATACAGAGAAGCCATTAATTGAGTCATTTATTTGTTTATTTAAAATTTCAGGTCCAGGTAACATTTTGTTTGAAAAACAAGATTTGCTGCTACAAAATATTTGAAGATCATTGTACCTAGTGCAACTCTTTATTTTACAGACAGACCCACAGATGAGAGTTTATTGCAGGTCAAATAGATTATAGCAAGTGAGTAATATAGTGCAATAATGAGATACCCATCTTTGCTGGGCCACTTAGTGGCCACATGACCTTAGTGCCTAATTTCTAGGAGCTAGGAGCTTCCGTTTGCTCATTCAAAGAATGTTAACACCTTGTCCCCAGCTTGGAAACCCTGGTGGTTTGGTGGTTAAACCCCATGGCTTCTAACCAAATGGTTGGTGGTTTGAATCTGCCAGGTGTTCCCTGGAAACTCTCGGGGACAGTTTTACTCTTCCTAAAGGGTCTGTATGAGTCAGAATTGACTTGATAGCAATGGATTTTTTTTTTTTTTTTTTGGTCCCCAGCTCAGATTTAGTTTGAATGACAATTAACCTCACACCATGTCGAAAACACAATACGACATGTTGTGTGAAGTGTCCTGATTAAAATCCAGGACCAATAGCATTTGTTCACTTTCCTGTGATGAAGCATTAAAAACAATTACTTGGCAGTAAGTCTAGAAAACAAGGTGTCAGACAGAGTGTTCTTTTGGGGAGGGTCAAAACTAAAAGTTAATCTAAAGAGATTTAATAGTGATTTATCTAATCAAACTGATTATACTCAGCATCTAATGACTACAAGGCATTGTGTGTAGTTTCAAGACTTCCACAGAAAATGAGACAAAGTTCCTTGCCTTAACAACACAGTTTGCCTCTGAAAGCAATTCCTGAAGGGGTTGCCAACTGCAGTCTGCTGGAGTGAGGGCACAGCCACCCACTGTGGCAGCTGTGAGGACAGCACTCTTCTGGAGGTTATTGCTCCTCAAAGCTTGTTACTGTTTTGTCATCTCTCCTCTTCTGCCTTTGTCTTCACCATTCTCTACATTAATTTGCTTTCAAGCGATAGTAAAAGATCGCAGGACTGGGTCTGCCTCTTATTCAGTCCCAGGGAAAACGTCTTTGTGCCTCAGGAAGTGATAGTGATGTACAGTGTGCTTTCAGGTCAAACAACACCCAACAAGGTGTCAGCTTCCTGAAATGTGTTATGACTGTCTTGGGTCTCAACTTTCCAATGATATAGAATCCTCTTAGGTAATGGATAAGCAAAATAAGTCGACTCTCAGCCAAGCAGAAAACCAAACCCACTGTCGTCAAGTCAATTCCTACTCATAACAACCCTGAAGGACAGGGTAGAATTGCCCCATATGATTCCTAAGGTGTGCTTGGTGAATTTGAGCTACTGACTTCTAAATGGTTAGCAGCTGTGGCTCTTAACCACTATGCCACCAGAGTTTCCAAGCTGACATGAGCGCAGAGTTTTCCTTCATGGAAAACTATGGAATTATGTATATAACAAAAAGTTAATTAGCTGCTCTGTACTTTTTCCCTTGTTTTTGGTAACAATGTTCCAGTTGCTTTTTTGAAACAATCCCTCCACTACTTTGGTTTACTCCAGACCATTCCCCCCAACAGGGCTAAACAGACTGGTCAATCAAGGAACTACTTGTCCTCAGTCTTCCTCATGGGCTCAGGAATAGAGCACCAAATAATCTTGGGGGCCTGAGACTGTTGGAGAAACGAGAATCGGTACACATCAATTTAATCCGAGAGACTCCAACACTTGAGTGTAATACTTTCTTCTTTTGGGCTTGTAGAGAGAAAGGCATTTCCTGGAATGTTGGCAACTATGGGCACAGCATGTCTGAAGATAAGAGATTTTCAGGGGAAAACCACCCCGAGAGATGGAGAGAAACCAGGCCCTGATGACATTGTTGGTGGTACTTGATTCATCTGGGACTGAAACCAGATTAGCCCAGGAATGTTTAGTTCCACCAGGAAACAAATCCACACACCCATCTTTTTTTTAATTTATAAACTAGTTTTAGTTTTTTAAATGAATTTTCACTAAGAAAGTATGCACTAATAAACACTCTAACATTCATTCATTTGACAGGTATTTTTTGATGAGCAAGTGCTAAAAGTGTAGTAAGATGACTGATAAAATGATATATAAACAGAAATACACCTATGTAAAATGATTGTGACCTGCAGTTTTGTTTAATCTGTATTGGTTTGTATCTTTAAAAGGGTCTTCTCTGTATAGGTGAACTTGGAGACGCCTCCAATCTGTGAGCACTTAGTGAGTCACAAAGCTTAGGTTAATTATGTCGGTATGCAGGGAGACAATGCATTAGTGGCTGTTTGAAATACTTGCACATCCGGTTGACTCTTGAGATCTTGCCTTTTAATAGATCATATCATACAAAAGTTTCATATTATCATTTGGAAGAAATTCAGATATTTGGAGATGGAATGATATCCAAAGCTATTCTCTGTTTCTGGGAATTTTGGAATTTTCTGTGTCCTGTGTTCATTTGCAAGATACATGCATGAAACTCTCTTCAGGGGACACCTGCTGTGTTGCACAAAAATGGCTTGTAACTGCTAATTAGAAACAAGGAAAGAATCCAAAATGCTCCAAAAAGGCCTGCTCACGTGGCATCACGCAAAACTCAGGATGTATTTGTGTTCACAGCTGTTTACTGATGTTCAGTGTAATGTATCTGCTATCTGAGGACTTGTAGCTTGCTGAGCTGGGCCATGACTTTGTCTTAGATACCTGCTGCTTAAAATGATTGCCTGTGTCTGATCCCAGCATAACTTAATTCCTCCTGAAGTGTTCACGGGTGTTACCTATTACACCCTGTGGGATTTGCTCTGCTTATGTCCAGCTGCATCATGAAAGGCTTTGTTGTGATAGCTGACATTTCGTGAGGGGATGAATCAGAGTATAGGACAGAAGATGAATGAAAAGCAATATGAGATCCAACAATTAAGTCCACAAACTCAATTGTTCTAAGCGTTCCATACCTCATTGCTGAACATCACTGCAGTCACGTTCAAAGTACTCCCCTTGGGAAGCCATGCATTGATGCCAGTGCCTAATCCATCTTTCAAAAGCAATTATGGAGCATTTTCTGAATGGCCATTGGGAATTGTGGCACGGTGGCAATGTTGTGAATTTAACTGCATAGGTTGTCTGTGTTTAGCCAGCAAACAAATAACTATATTGGAACAGCCTCCCTACTTACCTGATCTGACCCCCCAGTGACTTTTTTCTTTACCTGAATGTAAAGGAGATATGGAAAGAAAGACATTTCGATAACATTCAGGACATCAAAGATAAAATGATGACCATTCTGACGGTCATTCCAGACAAAACACTCCAAAATTGCTTTGAAGGATGGACTAGGTGCTGGCATTGGTGCACAGCTTCCCAAAGGGAGTACTTCAGTGGTGACGGCAGTGATATTCAACAATGAGGTATGCAGCACTGTTTCTAGGATGAGTTCCCGAACTTATTTGTCAGACCTCGTTTACTCAGCATTAGTTTGCTTTGTTCTTTTACAGCAGATTCCATATCATTTAACCAAAATAATTAAAAAACAAAAGCCACAATGTCATTTCCTATACATCTACTACAATTAATAATGTTTCCTAGATATTCTCCAATACACAGTCCCTTTTCCAATTTCTCTGCCTGGTTTTGGTCCTCATTTTGCCAGCTGCTAGCTTTATGATACCAAGCAAGTTACCCAGCTTCTCTGTTTCTTGGTTTCGTTATCTGTAAAATGGGTGTGATAAGATACTTACAAAGATGCTGTCAGAATTAAGAAGACATATAAAATGATTGGAATGTTGCTCACAGCATTGTAAGAAGTGCACAAATGTTAACTATTTTAATCAAGGAAGTTCACGGACTTAAATTACATACTGCTTTCCCACAGTGTGAAGCCTCACTTCCTTTTCTCCCCTCACCCCACTCATTTCAATACACAGAGTATTTAACAGTAAGTAGCTTTGTGTTGGGCTTAGAGAGAAGAATAAAAGGTCAACCCTGGGTGAGGGGAATATTATGATGTGAATAACATGCTATGCAAACTTCAAGAAGAAGTTGTGTCTTAAATGCCCGTAACTGTCTTTAAGAGTTTTCCCAAAATGCATGGTACTTCAGGCCAGCATATTTGTGGGTAGGTGGGAAGGAAGAGAAGGGCAGGACTGAAAAAGAATAAAGACTCCAGGTTTTGACCTAGAGTGACTGATAACTATTTTTTAAGGAAACTAAAGGAAACTGATTCCTCTTGGCCCACCTCGAAAGTCCTTGGTTGGGTTGGATTCGGCTGGGCTCCACCCTCATGCCAGATGCAGCTGTTTATTTCCAGCTTTTTCAGGAACCACATTAGAGCGGACACACCCTTTGGGCCCCCTGGAAAGATCCTGTGAAAGCGAAGGCACTCCCTTGTAGGTCAAATATCCCCAAATGCAACAATATTTGGGTAATTATAGTCTCCAAGGAGCATGATCCTTAAATGGCTGAGATAATTACAGCATCCCAAGCCCATGGCACTTCTCTTTTAAGATCCTAATCCCATGGGCAGAGGGAAGTGGGGACCCCAGGAGCCTTCTTCTGCTGAGTCCCCCAGCCCACACCCTGTGATGGATCTTTCTCGTAGAACGCAAAGGCTGTGGGTCTTGCAATCAAGATTTCCTTGCTCATACTGCATACCTAGGGCGTAGCAGGAAGTCCAATAGAGACTGTCAAGTTCCTGCATAGTGCAAATTGTTACTGTGCTCAGCTTCTAACCCAGAGTTTGGAGATTTGAGCACATCTGAAGGTGTCTTCAAAGAAAGCCTTGATGGTCTACCTTTGAAAAATCAGCCACTGAAAATCTTATGGGACACAGATCTACTCTGACACAAATAAGATTGCCATGAGTGGGACTCAACTTGACAGCAACTGATTAGCCCAAAGTAGCACTGCATGAGAGCAGTTATGTCTTCCGACCAATACAGAAGAGAATCCAGTGTGTGAACAACTGAAGTGAGAACTGGTTCTCTAGAATTATATCTCTGATAGTGATTAAAACTCCTGGTACAACCTTAGGCAGAAGAGATCTAATGGAATTCGTAGTTGTTGGTGTAACCTTTATTTATTTATCTTCTAAGCTAGTCTGGGAAGATTAGCTTAGTTGAGTGTGGTATTTTAGCTAGGTTTATGGCTGATAGCACTAAAAGACAGATGGATTCAAAGAAAGCAGAATGGTTCCAAGGCTGTGGATTGTATCTCTAACACTGGCCATGTAGTCTCTTGATTGTGGGACTCAGTGTTAGGTGGGGATGATTTCCTTATCATGCCTGTTGGAAAAACAAGACAAAGTCAGCATCCAGTTGATGGAAAGAAATCAGAGGTGTCCTGGCTATCCACAAATGACAGTTTGTGTATCAAAGGTTGCCACATTCCTTTATTCCTGGATGCATCACCCTTCATAGCTTGTATTTTATTAATTTTCTCTTGATTGAAAGTGGTTCCTCAAGTAATTTAAACTCATTGTTAAGACTGTATATTTTGTCTTATTGATGACTATAAACTGCCCAAGGGTGGATAGGTATCATGGTTGATAAGATAGAGGAGAAGACTCTCAAGCCTGTTGTTACACACTAACCCAAGGTCTGACCCATGTTTTACGGGACACACTGCTTTTTCCTTTACAGCCTGCTACCATTTGGTTCCCACAGTTAGAAGAATCTTCAGGGTTCATTTTGCTTACAGGATTCTTTTCTTTTGAAGCTTGACAAGGATACTGTCTTGTTCACTAGACTTCTGTGGGCTCTGGGATGATGTTTATGGATAAGAATAATAAAACCACTTAATGACCTCTATTTCCTAACCTGGTTAAGAAAGGCGCTGCACAATTTTATCTCTAGGATGTCTCTGAGTTCTATAGTGTTTTTTGATCCACATCCCTTGTAACATTTACCCATTCACATTCATTTGCACTTTGTGGTTAATGTGTTAGACACCAGAAAAAGAAACAAATAAAAATATGTGTCTCCTCCTTTCACAGTGTGTTCTGCCATAGCATGCACAATCAATAGCTTTCAAGACTTGCAAAGCACAGCTCCATATCTGGATTACATAATTATAAGCTGTTTCACAGCCATTGATAGATATAACATGAGCTTTTTGAAGCCACAGATTGTTTCTCCAGTGACTTCTTTCTGCCACTGTCCTGCTAAAGTGACTCAGAAAATTCTGCTCATGACTCGTTTTGTTTCTAGATATTTTCTCTGTGTCAGATTGGTGGCCCGGATACATTTCACCAGACTAAGGTGTCATCCTGTGCCTTTTACGATGTTTCTTTGGGCACATAAAGAGATGGAGGTTGTGGCAAAAAAGAGCAAGACTGAGAAGAAGTACCACCAAGACCCAGAACAACCTTTCAGGCATGATTGTCTTCTTTTTTGTTTGTTTGTTTTTCTGACTGTAATCAATACAGAAAAATGAAGCATGAGTTGCATTTCACAAAAGGGACATGCTGACTTGGCAATAGACACCAAATCAAGTTGTCACATAGGTTCCCTGTAAACCTAAAGGAGCCAGCAAGTATAAAGGACATTCCTTGAGATTTCTTTACATTCCCTTTTATATGAGACCTTATTTACATCTAGATATGTTGTATTCCTGCCAGCTCTTTACCTGAAAATGCTTTAAAACTCTCAGAAGCAGTTAAAGATGCCTAATGTAGAATATGAAGCCCACTAAAAGCTGGCTTCTGTTTGCATCTTCAGCCTTATCTCATTTCCCACCTTTGCCTTTCTTCCCTGTACACTCCAGCTTCACTGAATTCAAGTTGCTTCCTGTCTCTACTTACTTTCTCCCAGGAATCTCTTTTCCTCCCCTCTACCTCTTCATCTAGATGAATCCTACGCAAACCTGAAAATCAACTCTCGTGCATCCACTCCAGGAGGCCTTCCCTGAATTTTTGCCTCCTTCTTCAACCAGCACCTTCCCTCTGCTCCCATGGCACCCTTTTGGTAGCACTGTCATTTGACTTACCTCAAAAGACTATCATTATCTGTTTCTGTGTCCCTAATGCCTAGTAGGTCTTGAGAACCTTCAAGGCAGTTACATTTCATTAATCAGAATTTTAGTAACACACACACACACACACACACAAAATAAAGAGTAAAACTACAATTGACAACAGAACAAAACTCAGGAAGTACCACTACAAATGACATGCAGATCTTGGTTAGATCTAGTTGAGAGTTTAGCTCAAATTTCTACAGCTTTGACATCTACAGAACTGAAGATTTGGGGTCTAGAATTATGGAGACCTGGGCTTCAGTGGAGAAGTTTTTTAACCTGTCTGAGCCTCAGTGTTCTCAGCTGTGTGCTGGAGATAGCAATGACAACTACGAGAATACACTAAAAATAACACATCTCCTTGGAAATCCTGGTTGCATAGTGGTGAAAGGCTATGGTTACAAACAGTTCAAATCCATCAGGTGCTCCTTGGAAATTCTACAGGGCAGTTCTACTGTCATGTAGGGTCACTGTCAGTTGGAATTGACTTGGTGGCCTTTCTTTTCTTTTTCTTCTTAAGAGGCTGCCTATATTTCCTGGCTTGTATACTCTTTCTCAATCGTCAAAGTCAGCAACCTCAGGAGGAGTCTTTCTCCTGCTACCATTTCTATAGTTCTTTCTCTTCTACCTCCCTTTTCTACTTTTTATTATGGGAATCTCCCAGATAATCCAGGATAATATTCACATCTCCAGGTCAGTTGATTAGCAGCATTAATTCCATCTATAATGTTAATTCCCCTTTGCATACCCACGGGCTCAAGAATTTAGAATATGAACATCCTTGGGTAAGACATTATTCTCTCTACTACTTGGTCCTAGAAATTTTATAGTACAGATGCTAGAATTTTTGTAGCTTATGTGCTGGTCAAATTTGTTAATGAAATGTTATTTCTTTTCTTCCTTTGAGAGTAGAATAGTTGGGTAGCACACACAGTTAAGTGCTTTACCACTAGCCAAAATGCTGATGGTTTGAATCTACCCAGAGGCACCTCAGAAGGCAGGCCTGGTGATATGCTTCTGAAATGTCACAGCTTTGAAATCCTATGGAGTACAGTTCTACTCTGCAGACGTGGAGTCACCATGAGTTGTAATCAGCAACAAACAACAACTTCGAGAATAGTTTGCCTTGTTATGAGAAGGCTATCTCAACATTTTACATAAATTATTAGAACATCCATGGAGTAGAAGGGTTTATTGAAAAAAGGAAAGTTACATAGTAGCAGATAAAAGAAACCTGCGTATGTGTGCAAGAGTGACAATTCGCACTTGTAGAAAGTCATCCAGAAATCGAGTTCATTTTCTTTACTTGATAGCCTTTCCATGTCCATTTCTGAACTTACATGCATCTTTCTCCACTTTTGCCATATGCACAAAGGAAATTGCTAAGATTATGTTGTGCCTCCCCAATTATACATTTCAAGGGGACTGTGACAGGAGTCCAGACACTTGTTGTTATATGTGACAGAAATCCCTATCCAAACTATTATAAACAATAAATGGTAATTTTTATTTCAGAAAATTTACAGAGTGGGTCAGTTTTAAAAAGTGGATTAATTATGCCACCAGCTCTGTTTCTTTGTAATTTTGTTGGTTCTTCTACCAAACAAGGGTCAGCTTAATTCTCAGTCTGTCCTACCTCATGGTGGCAAAAAAAGGTGTAGCATTTCTTAGCTTCATAATTCCAAAGCAAGTCTTCTCAAATTTACTCTGAGTGGTGCAACATGCCCATCCGCAAACTGGTAATGATCGCCAGAGGAATGGAACACACAGATCGGCCTAGGCCATTTAAAGCTGAAGCCGGTCTGGAGTCAGCATCTAGGAAGGATCCTTGGGTAGGAGAAAGAAGATGCAAGTAAAAAGGAGATGAGTGGACGGTGGGTCCACAAAGGACAAATGCTCACACAACAGTGACGGTAGCAGGTGCTTGAAGGAAGGTGTGATTTTTGAGGTCTGGTTAAATTAGATCAATAAAGTCTCTTTTACTACCTCTGAAAAACATGGAAAATATCATAGAAGGGTTCCATAATGCCAAAATAATTGTGAAATAGATGATCATAAGCTTCATGAAATTGTGTCATCTAAGTAAAAGGTATTATATCTTTTTGTTGAAAGATTATGCAGGAAAGAAAGAATTGGCTTCTCAACACTATTTCATGGTTTTAGAAAGTGGCTAAGACTTTTTGCATCAGATTCCAATAGAAGATTAGCAGTCAATGACTTAGTTATAAAATACTCACAAACCCAGGGCAGTTCATAGCTTGTAGAGATCTCTAAAAACTTTTATTATACAATCTGCCCAGATCCATCTCAGCACTTTCCTTCTGTTTTAAAAATAAAGCTACCAGTTTATAAACAACTTTCATACCAAAGGCTTGACCCCCTGGGTGATAAGTGACAAGGGAAGTGTACTAATGGACATTTTAAGAGTTCTACATCAACAGACTTACTCTGTCTCAAGCTGGCTTGAGGTTATCAGTGTAATCTTTTAAAAATTACTTTCTAAACAAACTTAACAACTAAGATGATTGGTGTAAGGGAAGGAAAGTTAAACTAAAAAGATATTTTAAATGTAGCTTTAAAAAGAATGATGGCACATACATCATTGATCAATTTCTGAGCTCTGGACATTTTCCTATTTTCTCTGTAGAGCAGAAGAGTTTTCATCTGTTCTTGTGCCTTTGACCTCCTGCCATACATCATAATATATAAAAAGAAAAAAACAATTTGTGAATGTTTAAACATTACTCAGAACTACTCCTGCACATGGCACTGTATCTTGCTTGCCATTACATGTACCACAGATGTAATGGCAAGCAAGATAAAAGCAGATATGTCCTCTCCCATGAAGCGGCTTTTATTTTAAATAAGAATCTTAACTAATCTTTTGGTTAAGTTGATTCAACAACTGCATGCATTTTTTCATTTCTCTCTCCCTCATGAGACCCAAAATGAAGGAGAAAATATTTAAAAAAATCTTGGAAGATAGAGAACAGATCCATGAGTGACACCTGGCAGAGAAAGATAGAAATTATAACCTAACTTACCCGTTAAGAGGAATGCTGATGAGGAACCAAGGAGGGTATTGATGAGAAGTGTGATCGTTGTGTGTCAACTTGGCAGGGCTACGATTCTCCATGTTTGGGTACTTGTATAATTCTGTAATTACAACAGGGGTTGAAATTTGATGTGTAATCAGCCCCATGGTAGGAAGTGCTGTGAGTAGCCAATCCATTGAAAGGGAGTTTCCTTGGGCTTGTGGACTGCATCAAATATAAGGGGCCACTCTGGCAAAGTCTGAGGAATTTTTGCTTATGCCAAACTCTGCAGCTGGCTTCTGTGGAAACGACTATTAAGGGTGAACCATAGTGGTGCAAGGGATGTAACATTTAATGAGTCTGGGTTTATTTATATAGGTGCATCAAGCTTAGATTCTACATTCAGTGTTTGAGCTCAAGAGGTTAGGAAATTATCTAACAGTTTCTTTGGTTGGTTCTCTGAAGCACAGATTACATGGTGGCCTATACTAAATCAAGTTGAAGTACTGGACCTGCCTTGATATACTGTAGAAGAAGGTTTAGGCAACTAGGCACATCAGAATGGATTTATCAGGTTAGACACACAGGCCCACACAGAAAGGCTACAGAAAACCTACTTTTACTACAATGGTAAAGAACAAATTTGTGAAGGGAGCCCCAATAATCTTGAAGACTGCCATGTTGCTATTTTGTGTAAGTCAGACCTGACAATGAGCACTGGCCTATTTGAATTAAGACACCTAGCTACAACGGTAACTGATTGGACCTTCTGGTGGTAGCAGCCAAGTGGTATCACTCAGTCTCTGAAGACAGGATGGGTATGGTTACTGTAACGGACAGTGGAGTTAAAGCAATAATTTGATTTCTATGGACTTATGCTGGCTGCTTAGTTATGGCATCTCACACAGCATCACCTTGGATGAAGGTAAAAAAAATAATGTGTGGCAATGGGCCCATGCTCATGGAATTCACTGGTCTTACCATGTTCTCCATCATTCTGAAGCAACTGACTTGACAGAAGGCTTCTAAAGACACAATTAGTATACCTGCTAGGTAGACGTACTTTACAGGGTAATATTCTCCAGGACAACAACATGTGATGCTGTTTCTCCCATAGACAGGTTTCATGGTTTCTGGAATCAAGGGGTAGAAATAGGAGTGACACAACTCACTATTACCCCTAGTGTCTTACTTGTAAAATTCTACCTCTGTTCCCACAACTCTTTGCCCTTCAGGTTCAGAGGTCTTAGTCCCAAATGCAGGAATGCTCGCACCTGGAGATACAACACAGTTGCTGTTGAACTGAAAGTTAAGAATGCCACTTGGCCACTTTGGTCTTCTCAGGCTTCTGGATCAAGGGATAAAGAAATGAGTTAACATTTTAGCTGTTGTGATTGACCCTGACTGTCAAGAGGAAATTGGATTGATGTCGCATAATGAAGGCAAAACAGAGTATGTCTAGAATGCAGGAGATAACTTACTGGATGTCTTAGTACTACCATACCCTGTGTTTAAAGTCAATGGCAAATTACAGCAACCAACTCTGACATGATTACTGGGTCTTCTAGAGAAGCATATGTAAACGATTTTGTGTGTGTGTGTATCTGCATGGTAATATAGTACAGCCATCCATCCAACCATCCAAGAATTCTGACAGTTAAGTTCAGAAACGTGCCACCATACACTTACATTGGCTGCACTGTACAAACATCTCATTTAGGTTTCATAACCTTTGAATATCAAAGTCTTACAGCTGTGTTCATGTCAACATGTGGTGGTGTCTTGCTGAGTGGCATTCATTATTGTTGTGTGTTTTTGTGTGCCATCGTGAGAATATCAAATCTTGAATTAGAGCAGTGAACAAACATTAAATTTCTTGTTAAACTTCGCAAGAGTGGAAGTAAAATCAGGGACATGTTAGCCCAAGTTTATTGGGAAATACCATAAAGAAAATGGCAATGTAAAAATGGATTAGATGTTTTTCCGAGAGGAGAGAAAGCGTCACTGATGGAGAGAGGTCAGTGCAGCCAGTAACGAGCAGATGGAGAGAGGTCAGTGCAGCCAGTAACGAGCAGAACTGACAAAAAAATGGGGGAAAAAGTCATCAAATTATGTGTTAAAATCGTCAGCTGGCTGTGGAAGCTGAGCAGACCAAGTAAACATCGATAGAGAAACAAGAAAATCTTAACTGAAAATCTTGGCATGAGGAAGATGTGTGCAAAAATGGTCCTGAAGGAGATCACTGAGGAACAAAGCAAAGGAGAGTCAAAGTTTGCCAAGGCCATTTGAAAAGGCAAGGTGATGTTTTGGGCCGTGTTATCACTAGTGAAGAAATGTGAGTGTACCAATGTGACCTTGAAACAAAGCATTAAAGTGCACAACGGAAATTAGCCAATTCTCCACGATCAAAATTGTTCTGTCAGTCCAAATCAAGAGTCAAAATAATGTTGGTAAACTGTTTTGATATGAGATTTTTACCAACTGGATAAACAGTTAACCAAGTTTTCTACTTGGAAGTGCTGAAAAGGCTGCACGAAAAAGTTAGATAGAAATGATCTGAACTTTTCATCAACAACTCATGGCTCTTGCATCACGACAATCACCAGCTCACATAGTACTGTCTGTGGGGGTGTTTTTAGCCAGTAAACAAATAATATATTGGAATACTCTCCTACTCACCTGATCTGACCCCCAAAGACTTTTTTCTTTACCTGAAGATAAAAGAAATATTGAAAGGAAGACTTTTTTAAAATTATGATTGAATGAAATGCACATTCCCATATAAATTTGCATACCCACCTATATGCAGCTCCCACTGCTCTCCCTGCCCAGTGACAGCACACTCTTCCTCCCCACTCATACATGTCTTATCATCCCAACAATTTCCTATCCCCTGCTCTCCACCCACTCGCCTGCCTCCAGTAAGAGGTCATCAGGGTGACATCCTATAGATGTGTAGAACTATAAATTGCACACATGATATGGTCCCTCTGTGTTGCCAAGTCCAATCAATTCCTGTCTGAAGAGTTGACCTCCATTATGATTTATGGACAGGGGCAGCATCAGGGCCAGGGGCCCTGCTGCCAGGGGAACTCCAAGGCCCCTGGACCACCAATTGTAGTCTTTTAGTGGACATCTCAGGGTGCACCTCTTTTTATTATTGTGTTTCCACTGAGACTCAATTTTGTGAGCTCCATCACGGCTATCACTGGTGGTGGCCAGACACCATCCAATTCTTCTAATCACAAGTTGATGTAGTCACCCACTCACGTGAGTCTCTCTGTCTTCTTGGTTCTCTTTCCCCCATGTCATTTTGGTCCTTAATGATCATCCATTCCTGCTGAGTTGGGACCATTTGCTGTATCCTCAGATGGCAGCTTGGCAGCTTTTAAGACCCCAGACACCACTCACCAATGTGGGGTGCAGAAGGCTCTCTTAGCAAACACCAGTTGGGCCAGTTGGCCTCGATTTCCCCTGAGGGCATGATACTCTGCCCCCTGCCCCAGCTGCTCTGTCCTTGCAATATTGGGTTAAGAAGGGAGGAGTGATCATGTTATGTTGAAGTCCAGTTAATAGTGATCTTCTTTCTAATGTGTGCTGTCACAGATTTCACCCAACCAAATTTCTATCAACTATCTAATCTAAACCCTTCTCCCTCACCCTCCCTCCCTCCCTCCCCACCCTTGCAGCCTTCAAAGAGCCTTTTCTTCTATCCTTGAATCTGTTTTCAAGTTCTTATCGTAGTGATCTCATACAATATTTGTCATTTTGTCATTGAGTACTGTCACTCAGCATAATGTCCTCCAATTGAACCAGGTTATGAGATGTTTCCTAAAATCATCGTTGTTCTTTATCATTGCATAGTGTTCCGTTGAGTGTATATACCATAGTTTACCTATCCATTCCTCTGTTGTTGTGCATCTGAATTGATTCCATCTTTTTGCTATTGTGGACTGTGCTGCAGTAAACATTCATATGCAAGTATCAGTTGGTATGAATGGCTTTAATTCTGTAGGGTATATTCTGAGCAGAGGAATTACTGAGTCAAATGGTATATCTAGATCCAGCTTTTTAAGGAAGCACCAGATTGCTTTCCAAAGAGGTTGGACCATTTTGCAATTCCACCATCAGTGTAGGAGAGTTTCAATTTCTCCACAGCCTCTCCAGCATTTGTTGTTTTGTGTCTTTTTGGATCATGGCCAACTTTGTTAGGGTGAGATGCTGTCTCATTGTAGTTTTGATTTGAATTTTTTTTAACAGCTAATGATTGTGAGCATGTCCACAGGGGGTTTTGACTGTTGGTATTTCCTCTTTAGAGAAGTGTCAGTCCATCTCCTTTGCCCATTGCTTCGTTGGATGATTTATCTTTTTCTTATTTGTATTTTGTAGTACCTTACAAATTATGGAGATCAGGTGTCGGTTTGACATACAGTTGCCAAATATTTTTTCCCATTTTGTAGGTGGCCTTTTAATTTTATTAATAAAGTCTTTGGATGAGCAAAAGTATTTGATTCTTGCCAAGCCAAATGCCTTCGAGTTTGATTCTTAGTAGTTCCCATTTATCTATTTTCTCTTCTGTTGTTTGTGGTGTGTTTGACAGATTTTGAAGTCTATGTTGTATATTAAAACTTCCATCATTGTTCCTACTTTTTTCTTGGATGAGCTTTATCATTTTAGATTTGATATTTAGGTCTTTTGTCCAGTTTGAGTTGGTTTTTGTATAAGGTGTAAGATATGGGTCTCGTTTCAGTTTATTGCAGATGGATATCCAATTTTGACAGCACCATTTGTTGAAGAGATTGTTTTTACCCCAGTTTAATGTCTTGGGGCCTTTATCAAATATCAATTGTTCACAGGAAGATGAATGTCATCTCTGGAGTCTCAACTCTGTTCCATTGATCTATTGGTCTCTTTTTGCACCAGTATCAGGCCATTTTGACTACTGTCGCAGTGTAATAGGTTCTAAAGTCAGGTAGTGAGAGGCTTCCCAGTGTATTCTTCTTCTTCAGTAGTGCTTTACTTACCCAAGGCTTCTTCCTGAAAGGAAAACATTTTGATGACATTCAGGACATCAAGAGTAATACAGTGACAGTTCTGATGACCATTCCAGAAAAAGAGTTCCAAAATTGCTTTGAAGGATGGGCTAGGTTGTGGCGTTAGTCCATAGCTTCCCAAGAGGAGTACTTGGAAGGTGACTATGGTGGTATTCAGCAACGAGGCATGTAGCACTTTTTCTAGGGTAAGTTCATGAATTTAAATCGTAGACCTCTTTATCTACCTAGGTATCTATCTAAATAACTAAACTGTATAAAGAAGAAGGGGGTATTAGAATTGGAAGAAAACCTGGTAACAACCTATGGTATGGAGATAACACAACCTTGATTTCTGAAAGTGAAGAGGACTTGAAGCACTTACTGATAAGATCATAGAAACTACAGCCTTCAGTATAAATTACACCTCAACATAAAGAAAGCAGAAAATCTTCACAACTAGACCAATAAGCATGATAAGTGGGGAAAAGATTAAAACTGTCAAGGATTTCATTTTACTTGGATTCACAATCGACACCCATGTAAGCCGCAGTCAAGACATGAAATGACACGTTGCATTTGGGAAATCTGATGCAGAAAAACTCTTTAAAGTGTTAAAAAGCAAATATATCTTCTTGAAGACTAAGGTGTGGCTGACTTGTGATGTTTTCAGTTGTCTCATTTGCATGTGAAACTTAAGTAATAGGTAAGGAAGACTGAAGAATTGACAAAGAATATTGAATATGCTGTAGACTGCCAGAAGAATGAACAAATTGTCTTGCAAGAAATTGGGCCAGAATGTTCATTAGAGGTGAGAATGAAGAGACTTTATTTCACATACTTTGGACATGTTATCAGTAGGGATCAGTCTCTAGAGAATGACATTATGCTTGGTAAGGTAGAGGGTCAGTGAAAAAAGAGAAAGACCTTTGGTGAGATAGATTGTTAGGTGGCTGCAACAATGGGTTCAAGCATAATAAGATGGCACAAGACCGGTCAGTGTTTCTTTTTGTTGTATGTGGAGTTATTATGAGGCAAATCAACTCAGGCACCTGACAACAAAAAATAAAATAGTGAAGGTTTCCACTCCCATCTCCATCCCTTTTTTCTGAAACCATGAATCCTGGCTAAGGGAGAAACAGCACCATATACTGGATGCTGGTTTAGAGCATACACAGCCTCCTAGAGAACACTACTCTACTCTTGCAAAGTGTTGCCGCATAGACGGCACCATAATAGTGTCTTCAGAATGCCATTCTATCATTCAATCAAGCCAGCTGCTTTAGGATGATAGGCAACATGTTAAGACCAGTGAATTATGCTGCATGGGCCCACTGTGGCACACCATTTGTTGTGAAGTAGGTTTCTTGATCTTAGGCAATATTGTATGGCATAACATTGCCATGGATAAGGCATTCTGTACATTCATGGATGGTAGTTTTGGCAGGAGCACTGCATGCAAGGAAAGCAAATCTGCATCCAGAGTAAGTACCTCTCTCAGTAGGAATGAAATGCAGCTCTTTCCATGATTGAAATGGTCCAATGTAATTAACATGCCATCAGGTTGCTGGCTGATCATCTTGAGGAATGGTGCCATATTGGGAACACAGTGCTGGTCTCTGCCATTGTCAGATTGAGAATTCAGCTTTACCCAAGTTGTCCATGGTGAGTGGACATCTGTGTTAGTTGGTGATCCTATTTATAACCTCCATCCCTGAAACCATTGCCAATTTGTTCATGAACCTATTGGGCAATGATAGGTGTGGCTGGGGAAAGAGGGTGATTGATTTCCATAAAATGTATCCTCCTATCAACATGATTGTTAAAATCCTCCTCTGTCTGGTAATATTATCTTTTGAAGAACATTCACGTTAGACACAAATACCTTTGCTTCTTTTTCCCATTCAGAGATTCTATTCAAAGATCTCTTACCCACAGCTTGTTGTCATCAGTTTTCCAAACATATTCCTTTAACTTCCTGATAGTTCAGCTGAACTATTAGCTACAGCCCGTAAATCAGCATTCAATAACACCTCTGGCCATTTCTTCTTCTAAGTAAAGTGAACAACCAGGTATATTTCTCAGAATTCTGACCGTTGGATTTTCCTTCACCGTAGTCCTTCAGGGAGGTCCCAGAATGGGTATGTAGTTCAGCCACTGTTTACTCTCAAGTGGTGCCTATAGTACTGTGCAAGACCATCTTGTAAAGCAGGTACATATTTTTTTCTTCATCAGTCAGATGGTCATAATGAACCTCCAATGAGGCCATAAGTGCATATTGGGAGGAGCAGTTAATATGACAGGAGTGGAAACCTTGGGAACTTGTGTCAATTTCTCATGAAACTTACTTGTGCCTCAGGTCCTGCTTGACACTGATATTGTATATACCACTTCCATTGAATGATAGAACACTGCTCTGCATGTCCAACTTACTGGTTATGTGAACCAGACAACAACCAGTTCACAATGGGCAGCTCAGTCTGCATAGTGAACTGTTGTCATTCAGTCTCTACTAAGGTGCAATAACAACCCAAAAGCTATTTGCTAAAAAGTGAGTAGTTACCTGTAGAAGATGGCAGGGCACTGCTACGTTATCCTAAGGGTCTACCAATAGGGGTCTGCTAAACACTCCAAATGTATCTCTGTCTGCCACTGACCCTTCAAGCACTGTTCGGTCTGCAGGATCTTATGACCAAAGTAGCAGAGCAGCTGCACAAAAGCCTGGACCTGTTTCAGAGCCTCCTCTTCTTCTGGACTCGCTCGAAGCTAAGAACTTTTTGAATCATTTGTTAAATACACTGGATAGTATACCCAAATGTGAGATACATTGTCCCCAAATCTGAAGACATCCACCAGGCATTGGGTCTCCATTTTAGCTGTAGAAGGGGCCAGATATAATAATTTATCCTTCACTTTGAAAAGAATATCTTACATACCGCTTACCACTAGACTTCTAGAAATTTCACTGAGGTGCAAGGCACCTAAATTTTTGTAATATTATTTTCCCACACCTTTGCACACAAATGTTTCATTAATAAACCCAGAGGCATTGATACTTCTTCTTTACTAGGTCCAATCAGCTTAATGCCATCAATTAATGGACTATCATGATGCCTTGTGGAAGTGAAAGGCAATTAAGCTTTCTGTGAGCTAAATGATGACATAGGGCTAGAGAACTGATATACTCTTGAGGTAAGGCAGTGAATGTATATTTGTGGCCTTGCCAGCTGAAGCCAAACTGTTTCTTGTGTTCCTTAGAAACCAGGATCTAGAAAAAGGCATTGGTCAGATCCATAGCTGCATAGCATGTACCAGAAGATGTAGTGATTTATTCAAGCAATGAAATAACATCTGGGACAGCAGCTGCAATTGGAGCAAATACTTGTTTAAGTTTATGATAACCCGCTGTCATTCTCTATGGTCCATCCATTTTTTGCTCAGGCCAAATAGGCTAGATGAATGGAGATGTGGTAGGAATGTGGTAGGAATCATCAATCCTGTGTCCTTCAGGTCCTTGATGGCGGCAGTAACCTCTGCAATCACTCCAGGAATGTGGAACTGCTTTTGGTTTACTATTTTCCAAGGTAAGGGCAGGTCTAATGTATCCCATTTGGCTTTTCCTACTGTAACAGTCTTTACTCCACTTGTTAGGCATCCATTGTGGGAGTTCTGCTAGTTTTTAAGAGTATCTATTCCAATTATCATTCAGTATGGATTACATCTCAACATCAAGAAAACAAAAATCTTTACAACTAGATAAGTAAGCAGCACTGTCATAAATGGAGAAAAGATTGAGGTTGCCAAGGATTTCATTTTACTTGGTTCCGCAATCAACACCCAGGGAAGAAGCAGTCAAGAAACCAAAAGACACACTGACTTGGGAAAATCTGCTGCAAAGGACCTCCTTAAAGTACTGACAAGTAAAGATATCACTTTGAAGACTAAAAAGTGCCTGACTCAAGCCACAGTATTTTCAAATGCATCATATATGTGTGAAAGCTGGACAATAAATAAGAAATAAAGAAGAAGAACTGATGCCTTTGAATTATGGTGTTGGAGAAGAATATAGAATGTGCCATGGACTGCCAAAAGAACAAACAGATCTGTTCCAAAAGTAGCACAACCAGAGTGTTCCTTAGAAGCAAAGACAGCAAGACTACATCTTACATTCTTTTTGATATGTTGCTAGGAAGGATCAGTCCCTGAAGAAGGATGTCATGCTTGGCAGACTGGAGGGTCAGCACAAAAGAGGAAGACCCTCGATGAGATGGATTCACCCAGTGGCTGCAGTGATGGACTTCAGCATAAAAACAACTGTAGACACTGGGCAACATCAGGTAGTGTTTTGTTCTGTTTTGTGTGGGGTCATTATAAGTCAGAACTGATTTGATGGCACCTAACAACAACAACAACCTTCCAATTATGCATTCTGAAACTGGAGAAATTACTACTGGATGGGTTCAGGGGCCCACTGGAACCACTTGTAAAATGAATCTGAGCTAAGATTCCTTTACTAACCTTGGGTTAACATTCTCCCACTCTGACTGGTGGGCCACAGTGACATTTTGAGCCTCCTGAAATCATTGTTAGTTCAGAGCCAGTATGCAGTAATTCCTGAAAAGTGTGATTATTTCTTTTTCCCCAAAGAACGGTCACTCTCATTAAAGGCTATAGATTCCTTTGTGGGAAGGGTAAAAGGAAGAATAACAGTATAAATTTTTGGTAGTATAGTTGGGTCCTTACTTAACAGGATCCAGCTTCTTCTTCATTCAAGGGTTTTGTGGGTCTGTAGACTGGCCAAACTCTGGGAACTGAGGGTCCACGACTCTCTATTTTGGCAATATACGTTAGACAGCCATTTACGTGACCTAGAATTCTTCTGCTTGTCCAGATTAAGTGTTTAGTAAATTTCCCATCTTTTTCATTCCTAGCGATACTATGACTAAGTAGCCAACACTATGAATTCATAGGATTCAGGCTATTCTGATTACTGCTTTGCTTCTACTGTAACAGTTCCAGGTTTATTATAGTAACTGTGTCCACTTTGCTGATCGAGTCACACCACTTGGACCTGCCTTCGCAGGGTCCAATCAGCTCCATTGTAGTTACTGTCTAAATTGAGTTATATTAGTTTCCGGTATCAAATGTGACTTACATAAAATAGCAAGCACAGCAGACTAGGGATCCCTTCATGAGTTTGTTCCTCATCATTGCATTAACCAGTATGTCTTCTGGGCACTCCATGTGTGGATCTGTGAGTCTAACCTGATAAATCCACTCTAACATGCCAATTTCCCTGAACCTTTAGATACCTTCTACAGTTTATCAAGTCAGGTCTGGTATTTCAACTGGATTTAGTATACGTTACTACACAATAGTCGGATCCGACTCAACGGCACTTGGCTGGCTTGGCACTACACAATCCATGTGTCAGCAGATCAACCAAATAAACCATTAGATTCTTGTCTATCCTCTTGAGTGGAAACACTGAATGAGGAATCTGTGCTTAGTGGGCACATATCAATAAACCCAGACTGATCCAACTTGATGCTCCTTGCACCTTTATGCCATGTGCTTAATAGTCATTTCCACACGTATTCTCTAACTTCTGTTTGTACATATTAGAAAAGCCATGCAGTTTTCTTGAAGTGTAGTGTCTCCTGCATCATGCTCTTTATTTCAAGTTTGGAACTTGCTAGGACTAAGTTTAGTTACAGGTCTAGAAGCAAAAATGGTGGGAACATTCAGTAATGTCTTTTAGGACATGTGCTCCAGGAAGTGCCTAAGGCAACGACTCATATGCTGTCCTAGGAAAACCTCAGAAATTGTTCTTCAAACACAGCTGAGTTAAACTCAACAGATGGGTTCAGAAGGTATAATGGTTTTACTAGGGTAGTAAGCTTAGTAGACAAAGATGGAGTAATCTCTTCAAATAAGAGTAAGAAGGCTGTTTGTTGGCAGAAGTGAATCAATGGAATTTGGAGGCTCAGTAACCCCAGATTGCTGATTATCTTTCCCTATGTCCCCATCTCAAGTTTCAGGATTCCATTTCTTTCCCGTCATTGCCTGTACTTTAAGATGCCATTAGAACTTGGAAATTTAGATGGCATTGTTATTTAGCCGCTCCTATAATTAGTATCTGGGTTTGGTTTTTGGCAATATCAGCTCTGTTACTACTAGAAGTAAGGCTTTCTTTCAGGGCACAAGAGGCAATTTTGAGGTCTTTTATGTGGTGCTTGAGCAGTGTTTCTGATGTCCTCACCTCATCTCTTTCTTTCATCACTTTCTCTAACAAAAGTAGGACCAACCAGTGAGCTCTATTATACTTCTGATTCTGAAAAGTGATGGAAAAGTATAAAAAATGTGATCATTCAGAGCCTTGCTCCTCACCAATACTTGATCTATCAGTGGTGATAATTTGTGTATTAATGTTGCCACCTAATTCTATGAATTAGCAGTGTATTCTATACAACTAGAGACAGAGTCATTAACACCTTTAAGACTGGTTAGACTTAAGATCCAGTTTAGAAAACTCATCCTTAGTTTTGTTTCTCTAGAGTCATTCTCAGTACCAAATGTTTTAGGCTTGATCCTCTAGAGATGCAAAACCAATGAAGTGTATGTAGGTATATTCAGAGAGACTTATCTCAAGGAAATGGTATACGTGGTTGTATAGGCTGGCAAGTCCCAAGTCCGTGTTGAGGTGTCATGCTGAAGCTTTTCTTGACTTGTGGAGCTGCTGGTGTTGAGGCACCAAAGATTGGCAGATCAGACAGCTGGCTGCTGCTTTATGAGCTAAGCAGGTTGATAAATCTAAGATTGTCAGGTAAGATGGCAGACCACTGGCTCACAGGCAATGGAGGTAAAAAGTCTAAAGACCTGCAGATCATAAAGCAGGCAACTGGCTTGAATGCCAAAAATCAGTTGTCAGATGGTGACAAGCCAGATGCAGGATCCAGAGCAATCAGGTAAGCTTTGGTAGAATGTGCATAAGTGTATCAGATGCAGGCAACACTGTCACAGAAACTCTCCTTACAACTAATTGCCTGGTCACGTACTATCACATCATGTAGGATGACTGCATCATTATTTATTTGACTACCAAATTACATCATTACAAACTGCTAAACCACTGAGAATCATGGCCCAACCAAGCTGACACACAACCTTGTGTGTTATAACTACTAATAGTCCAGACCCTCAGAAATAATGGTTTGTGTCACCCCATCAGGCAAAGAACTAGAACAGCTGAGATGCTTACTGAGGGTAAAGGAAGTATGAAATAAACCAAAAACCAAACCTACTGCCACTGATTCGGTTCCAACTCAAAATATGAAATAGGTAGTAGAAAAAGGTAGTTCTAAATGCACGTATGACCATGTGGCCAATTATAGAATTGAAAACTGTAATTGTTATTAGTATTTCTTCTTTGCATGTGTGCATCAAATATTTTTGTTTTCTTCACTGATAAAATGCAAGATATAAATGGGGCCAGTACATTTTTATTTGTATGCATATTAGTCATATCACACTAGGCGCAAGTATGACTTTGGAGTTATCATTATTTAAAGATTGTGTATGGTTCAAGGAGATGTGAGCAGGTGTCAAGTTGATGAGGAGTGCATTGTCATGGTTAAGGTTATGTGTCAACTCGACTAGACCATGATTCTAAGTTGTTTGGCAATTACATAATGATGTAGTCATCCATCATTATGTGATTTGATGTGATCAGCCAATCAATTGTAAGGGTGAGTGAGTTTCTCAGTGTCACCAATATCATATAGCTAGGTAGGTAGGTAAGCAGGTAGGTAGGTAGGTAGGTAGGTAGGTAGGTAGGTAGGTTAGATAGGTAGATAGGTAGATAGAGAGATAGGTAGATAGAGAGATAGATATTCTGGCAAAGATCACTGGCTCTTGTTTGCCGTAGATCCTATATCATGCTATTATCTTTTGACCTATGATTCTTGAGGTTTGAGCTAGCAGCTTGCTGTCTGGCCTGCTGATCTTGGATTTGTTAACCCTGAGTCTATATGAGTCAGAAGTCTCCAGCCTGATACCTGATCCATGGACTTGGGCCTGCCAGCCCAGACAATTATGTGAGCCACTTTCTTGAGGTAAATCTCTCTCTCTCAATATACATACTTACTTATATATATATATAAAACCAAAAATCTTGCCGCCATTGAGTCAACTCTGACTTGCAGTAACCCCACAGGACAGAATGAAACTGCACCACAGAGTTTCCAAGGAGCGTCTGGTAAATTCCAACTGACCTTTTGATTAGCAATTGTAGTACTTAAACACTATGCCACCAGGATTTCCATATATATGTGTGTGTGTGGGTATACATATATATATATGCATACATAGACATATATATTAGTGAAGTGTATATTTATATGTGTGTGTGTATATATGTATATACATATACACAAACACACACACACACACACGTGTATGTTTTCCTAGAAAACTCATCCTAACACAACCCCTCTCTGAATCACTTATGGAAAAAGGAGAAAGAAATCCAAGAAAGATATAGAAAACCTGAATAATACCATCAACCTGCTTGACCTGTTGTTGTTGTTGTATACCAACTCATAATGATCCTATATGATAGAGCATATGGTTTCCTAAGCTGTGATCTTACTGGGTGACCAGGTCTTTTCTCCTACACAGCTGCTGGTGGATGAGTCTGAAATTCTGACTTTTTGGCTAATAGTTGAGTGCTTAACATTGCACCACCAGGGCACTTCACCCAATAGTGGTAGAATGCACTTAGTTTTCAAGTACTCATGGAACAAGTCAATACACAGCCTACTTAGACAATATTCTTGGCTATAAAACTTGCCACAATAAATTTAAAGAATTTGTGTCATACAAAATGTGTCATATAGTCAAAATATGACTGTAATAGAACTAAACTAGAAATCAATGAGAAGAAAATCTGGAAAATCCATGAACATGAGGGAATTAGACAACACACTCAGAATTTATTTTTCATTCACATTTTCTAGGAGGTTAAAAATGATGTATTCCAACAAAACTACAGAGTAAAACAAGGTAAAGACTTGAGCTTCAGGAAATAGGAAATCCAACACAAGATCTCATCAAAGAGAAGTTCAAGATGACAGCTGTCTGCAGACTCAGAGAGCAACCAGATGTGTCTTGGCCCAGAAAGTAACCAATTTAGAATAGGAAAAGCAGAGGGATAGTTCCATGAGGGAGGTCTCCAAAACATCTGGTATGTTTTAATATCATCACATGATGCTTGGAGAAGGTTTTCAACGTTTTAAGAAATGTATATAGGTACTTGTGAGATAAATAAGAGGTAATTAGGTAACTCCAGTAAAAATAAAAAGTTGTATAAGAGGCATAGTCATATGTCTATATACTTACTTACCAACTATATTATTTGTCTTTGCAGAGAGAAATATTTTATGTTGTCATGGTAATGTAAACAACAGTTATTGATTTAACTAAAAATTCTGTGGTACCTGTATTGAAAGAGAGCAAGGGAAGGGGAATGTTTATTTATGTAAGAGAATTTAGTACTTAACTATCATAACAACAGTAAGTAACGCATGTATTTGTCTTATTTAAAATAATGGAGGTCAAAACCAGAAGAAACAGTTTCCAAAGAAGTTGCGTTGCTTCTGAAAATTAGGTTGGAAAAAGAGAACAGAGAGGTAGAGCACTAGATTGATAGCCTCCTCTAGAAGTTTCTCATAGTCTTTAATTAAGATGGAATTCTATGTATGTATTTTTTTGAGAAAAAATTTTTTTTACCAAAGAAATCACATCAACTAAACAACTACCAAGCACATGTCCTGTTACCCTCTACTTCAACCGAGGAGTGGAAAAGAAAAGGTAGTTCCTTAGAACTGGTCCACTGGCATCTGAGTTGTAGCAGGTGAAGCAGAATATATCATTAGTATAAAATTTAGACACACTTCTACACTATTTAACTAAATTTACCAATAGTAATGTTGGGCTGTAAGGGTAATGATATTTAAAATAGCATTTAAAATGATAAAGATATTTTAATGGGCAATTAATAGACTGGGGGGATACCACAGAAACTGTCTCTGAGACCCTTGCGTTAAGCAATAGTCTCGCAGTAGCTTATATAAGCACCTCAGGATAGCACATTGTATCAGGAGCCAAGAGACGTGGAATTCCATTTCTTCCAGCTGTGTGACTCTAAGCAAGATTCTTGACTTTTCTGAGGCTTTGTTTACTTGGCTGTAAAAAAATAATAATCATGCCTGTTTTTCTTTCTTTTTTAATTTGTATTATTTATTAATTACAGTAAATGAATATAATTTCTAACATCTATCAATTATCTCATCTATGATAATGATAAACCCTCACCCCCCCACCCTTGTAGCCGACACAGCTATTTTCTTCTGTAGATAATTCTATTTTAAGTTCTTGCAACAGGGGTCTCATGCAATATTTGTTTTCCTGACACTGACTCAGCATGATATCTTCCAACTGAAACCGTGTCATGAGATGTTTTCTAAAATTGACATTGTTTTTTTTATCATAGCATAGTGTTCCATTGAGTATATGTACCATAGTTTGTTCCCCCATTCCTCTGGTGATGGGCATCTGAATTGATTCCATCTTTTAGCTGTTGTAGACTGTGCTGCAACAAACATTCGTGTATGTGTGTCTGTTCATGTGACAACCTTTGTTTCTGAAGGATAAATTCCAAGCAGTGGAATTACAGGATCAAATGGTATAGCTACTTCCAGCATTTAAGGAAGTGACAGATTGCTTTCCAAAGAGGTTGTATCAACTGGCAATCCCACCAACAGTGTAGGAGAGCACCAGTCTCTCCACAGCCTCTGCAGCATTTGTTGTTTTGTGTTTTTTGGATCATAGCAAACCTTGTAGTTTTGACTTGGATTTCTCCTATAGCTAATGATTGTGAATATATTCTCATATGTCTTTTGGCTGCCTGGATGTCCTCTCTAGTGAAGTGTCTGCCTATCTTCTTTGCCCATCACTTAATTGGGTTATTTACCTTTTTCTTGTTGATATTTTGCAGAACCTTGTAGATTATGGAAATCAGATGATAGTCTGACATGTAGTTGCCAAATATGTTTTTCCTCTCCATAGGTGGTCTTTTAACTCTTTTGATAAAGTCTTTGGATGAACAAAAGTGTTTGACTCTTGGTAGTTCCCATTTATCTGTTTTCTCTTTCATTAATCATGCTTTGTTTGTTAGACTTTGTAGTCTATCTAAACTGTGTATTACAACATCCATCATTGATCCTATTTTTTCTTGCATGATTTTTATTGTTTTAGGTTTGGTATTTAGGTCCTTGATCCAGTTAGAGTTAGTTTTTGTGTAAGGTGTGAGATACAGGTTTTGTTTCAGTTTTTTTTGCAGATAGATATCCAATTTTGCCAGCACCATTTGCTAAAGGGACTGTACTCACCCCAGTTTACAATCTAGGGGCTTTGTTGAATGTCGGCTGTTCATAAGAGGATGGTGGCATCTCTGGGGTCTCAATTCTGTTCCATTGGTCTACGTGTCTCTCTCTGTACCAGTATTAGGCTATTTTGACTACTGTAGCAGTGTAATAGTTTCGGAGATTGGGTAGTGTGAGGCCTCGCATTGTGTTCCTCTCCTTCAGGAATGTTTTACTAAGTTGGGGTTTCTTCCTTTCCCTAAGTTTCTCCATCTCAATAAAAAAATGTCACTGGAATTTGTATTGCTATTGCATTGTATAAGTCACTTTGGTAACATAGACATCTTCACAAAGTTCAGTCTTCCTATCCATGAGCAAGGTAGGTTTCTCCAATTTTGTAAGTCTTTTTTGGTTTCTTGCAGTAAGGCCTTGTAGTTCTCTGTGTATAGGTCTCTTATTTCTCTAGTTAGATTTATTCCTAGATATTTTATCTTCTTGGGGGCTATAGTAAATGATATTGATTTAGCAATTTCTTCTTTGATGAACTCTTTGTTGGTATAAAGGAATCCTACTGATTTACTCATCTTGTTTCCCCATACATTGCTAAGCTTCTCTATTAGTTTCAGCAGTTTATTTATGGATTCCCTGGGATTCTCTGTATGTACAATCATATCATACACAAAAGGGAGACTTTTACTTCTTCATTGCAGATAGAGATGCCCTTTATTTCTTTGTCTTGTCTAATTGCTCTGGCTAGAACTTCTAGCACAATGTTGAATAGAAGTGGTGAGAGTGGACATCCTTGTCTAGTTCCCATTCTCAAAGGGAATTCTTTCAGTCTTTCACCATTCAGGATGATGAAGGCAGTTGGCTTTGCACAGATGCCACTAATTGCACTGAGGAATTTCCCCTTTATTCCTATTTTTCTGAGAGTTTTTAGCATGAGTGGGTGTTGGACTTTGTCAAATGTTTTTTCTGTACCAATTGACAAAATCAGGTGATTCTTATCTTTTGTGTTATTAATGTGGTTGGTTACGTTACTTGTTTTTCTGATACTGAACCAGCTTTGCGTTCCTGGAATGAAACTGACTTGATCATGATGAATTATTTTTTCTATATGCTGTTGAATTCCATTGGCTAGAATTTTGTTGAAGATTTTTGCATCTAGGTTAATGAGTGATACTGGGCTGTAATTTTCTTTTTTTGTGGGATCTTTCCCTGGCTTTGATATCAGGGTTATGCTGGCTTCATAGAATGAACTTGGGAGTATTCCATCCCTTTCTATTGTGTGAAATAGCCACAACAGTATCATAGTTTACTCTTCTCTAAAAGTTTAGTAGCATTCTCCAGTGAAGCCATTTGGGCCAGGATTTTTTTTGGTTGGCAGATTTTTGATGACTTTGTGATAGATTTATTAAGTTGATCTACTTGTCCTTGTGATAAACTTGTTGGGTGATGTGAATCTAGAAATTTGTCCATTTCCTTTAGGTTTTCAAACCTGTTAGAGAGTACAGCCTTTCATAGTATTCTGTTACGATATGTTTGATTTCAGCCAGGTCCATTGTGCCGTCTCCCATTTCATTTCTTAATCAGGAAGCAGTTTTTCTTTGTAAGTTTAGCCAGTGGTTTATCAATTTTGTTGATCTTTTCAAAGAATAAGCTTTTGGTTTGTTAATTTTTTCAGTTGTTTTTCTATTCTCTAATTTATTTAGTTCTGCTCTAATCTTTATTATCTGTTTTCTTCTGGTGCCTAAGCCGTTCCTCTGTTGCTCTCTTTCTACTTGTTCAAGCTTTAGGTTTAATTCTTTAATTTGGACTATTTCTTCTTTCTGGATGTGTGCAGTTATAGAGATAAGTTGACCTCTGTGTACCACTTCTGCTGTATCCCATAGATTCTGGTAGGATGTGTTTTTATTCTCATTCGATTCCGTAAATTTCTTTACTTTGTCCTTGATTTTCTCTATAACAGAAGGCTTTTTGAGCAAAGTGTTGCTCAGTTTCTATAAGTCTGAATTTCTACCTATGATTTTTCTGCTATTGATTTCAACTTTTATGGGTCTATTGTCAGAGAAGATACTTCGCAGTAAATCAATAGTTTGGATTTTATAAAGAATTGCTTTATGACCTAACACAGTCTATTCTAGAGAATGTTCCATGTGCATTGGAAAAGAAGGTGTACTTATCCATTGATGGGTGAAAAGATCTGTATGTGTTGATAAGGTCAAGTTGGTTGATTGTTGCAGTAAGATCTTCTGTATCTTTACTGACTTTTTTTCAGGGTGATCTATCCATAACTGAAAGGGGAGTGTTGAAGTCTCCGATTATTATTTGGAATGCTCTATTTCATTTTTCAGTGTTGCCAGTGTTTGTTCAATGTATTTAGGTGCTCTGGTATTGGGTGTATAAATATTTAGTATTGTTAAGTCCTGTTTGAGTATTGAACCTTTCAGCAATAAATAGTGACCATCCTTGTCCACGATAGTGGATTTTACATTAAAATCTTTTTTATCTGCAATTAGCATTGCGCCACCTGCTCCTCTTTGTATGTTGTTAGCTTGGTATATGTTATTCCATCCTTTAATTTTCAGTTTGTTCATATCTTTAAGTCTAAGGCATGTTTCTTGTAAGCAACATACAGATGAGTCGTGTCTTTTGATCCAGGATGTCATTCACTGCCTCTTCACTGGAATGCTCAGTTTATTTACATTCAGTGTAATTATTGCTAGTATGTGCTTAGTCCTATCATGTTGATGTAATTATTTTTATGTTGATGTTTTCTACATTGCCCTTAATGTTCTCTTCTGGATCATAAATATGTTCTGCTGCATAAATGTGATTTGTTTACTCCATGGTACTTTATTTCTTAATATAGTATTAATTCTGCTCAAAGGTTTATTTCTGATGCCTTTTGGCAAAGTCACCAGCCCTTTATTTTGTTCAATCTCTTTAACACACACACAAAAAACTAAGAATTTGTATAGATACTATTCTATTTGCAATGACTAGTGTTTATAGTTCCTCATCATGTGTTCTAGCTACCATACACCTAACAAGGAAAGGGCAATTTGTTCAAATTCCACTGTTGGTTTATTTCCTGTGCTCACAGCACAGACCATCACAACAGTGCAGGGACTAAAAACATTTTCCCTCTGGGAGAAAGTGCACCTGTGAGAGATTGAGCCATGGAGATTTAACATTTTGAAAGTGATTGGCAATTTGGAGACCAGTGGGTAATTGGTAGAATGAATGGAGTCATGCCTCTTGGTAGCACCTTCCTCAAAAACCTGTCTCTCTCAAGGTCCATCTTTCCAACTGCTGACTTTGCACAGACTCTGAAACAAACTGCATACCATAATCTGAAAGGAAAGGTCAACCCAAAGGTCACAGGTTTTAAGGGTGCTACTTCAAAGACATTTATCTCCTTTACAGCACCATTAGTCTTAGGCAATGGTCTATTGTCTTTCATCATCCCAACCTCTTCACCTGCTTGTTTACTTTGAGTCCAACCTTAAAATTCAAGCCTCAGTATAAATGACCTCTGTGCTGCTACCTAATGCTGACCCAGTGGCAGCTTGTTCATTGTCTGGTTCTCAGTTGTTAAAAGAAATGGAGTTACTAAGGGAGGAACATTGTTTACTTTCTGGATAAAATATGAAAAGAAAAAGAATTTCTTTACAGTGAAGTCAATGATGAAGAAAAGAATTTCATGATTAAGGTGTTTATTGTAGTTTTATCTGAATTCTGAAATAAATAGGAATAGACATGTTCAACAATAAAAATATTTGTCTAATACTCATCTAAGTACTTTATATCTTTTAAAAAATGGAAAAATCAAACCCATTGCATGAGTTCTGACTCATAGTGACTCTATAGGACAAAGTAAAACTGTCCCATAGGGTTTCTAAAGAGTCACTGGTGGATTGTAGCTACCAAACTTTTGGTAGTAGCCAAGTTCTTCACCACTGTGCAACCAAGGCTCCTTACTTAGACCTCAGTTAATCCCCGTTGTTTCCCTGTGGAGGAGGTATTATTAGTCCTCCCAGGTTAAAGATGGGGCAGAGACAGTAAGAGAAGGTAGTTTTTCAAGGTGGTAGGATCAATCAGTAGCAGAGTTGATCTTTCAACCAAGGCAGTGTGGATCTTTAACCTCCATGCTTTGCTGCTTTAAACATATGAATAGTATATCTACTTGATAAAATATTATTCAGCCTTTAAAATGTATATAAAGCTTGCAAGCAACATAACAATGGACTATAAATTTCATGACCCTGTGACTGTTAGCTGTATATACAGTCATAGATAGAGATAACAGGGAAACATTGTTTGAAGTCAAGAAACTCAACTGATTAAAAAAGAAAAACAAACACCACCCCCTCAAACCAAAACTTAGGAAGAAAGGCCCTTGGTAGAATCTGTGTGTTGTTACTAAGAGTTCTATCCTGACTAAATTTCATTTCAGCTTTATCCCCGGATTATGACTTTTTGGAAACTTCTAGAAATATTCTAAGGGAAATCTTTTACATACATGTTACCCAACTTTCTCTGGCTGCTTGGATCATGGGGCAATCCGCTACAGCATGGAGTGAACATATTCCCTGTCGCTGTACTTTTCTAGCTCCCTTCATACCACAAACAACAACAGTGAAAATATTAACAGTTCCTGTAGTGCATTAGTAAAATTATGGTGACCATTTTTCTCTTATTAGAAATGTTTACCTTTGTTTCTAAAGAATAGTGGCTTGAATCCAGTTAGAAGAATGACTGTGATAGAGTGATATCTTAAAAAATATCTTGATTCATCCAATGTCATTTGTTTTATTAATATGTGTTATAAATATAATAATAAATATTATTATATACTATATATTTATATATAATATAAACATACCCACCCATCCAGTGCTATCGAGTTGATTCTGACTCATAGTGACCCTCTAGGTCGAACTAGAACTGCCCTATTAATATAAAAATAAATATACTTATATAAATATAAGTATAATATGTATTTGTTATATACCTGGCCCCTAGGGTCGCCATGAGTCGGATCTGACTCGACGGCACTTGGCTTGGCTTTGTAACATAATGTAATATTAGATTATAAATATAATACATATTAATAATTGTGAATGTGAGCCTGCAAGTTAAAAAAAAAAAAAGTGAAGCTCCCACAATTAAAAATGAAGAGATATTTGGATGAAAAAGTAATGTTGGCAGAAAAGAGAATGATGAATTTCAGATGAGTCAGATGGTGATTAAGCTACGTCAGTACATTGATCTGTTCAACAAATAATTTATTCAGCATCCATCATATGTCTGGTACCTATGTGAGGTGCAGGGTATTCAGTAGTGAACAAAATAGACAAGGTCTCAACACTTGCAGAGTTCTACTGTATGATTAGTAGTAGAGACTGACTTTTCAAAAACTAACAAATAAATATGAACTACAATTAATAACTGTGCTATGAAGGAGAAAAACAGTATCATGACTGAGGAAAATCTGGAGACCAGCTGAGAGATGCTCCTGACAAGGGAATGTTTAGAGAGTACAGGAAGGTGGCTATAATCGTTTTGTGCAGGGTGGCCATGGAAGACCTCACTAAGAAGGTTGCTTCTGAGCCAAGGCCTAAAAGCAAGCAAAGATCAAGGCATGTGATGAACTGGGGAAGCCAGTGCTTTAGGTCTAGAGAATACTAAACGTGAATACCTAGAGACAGGAGTGTCATTGGTCTTTTTGCTGAACTGCAGTGAAGAAGCGAGGTAGAGAGCAAGTAGATAAGTTCACAGAGACAGAGAGTAGGGGTTGGGCCAGGTTGTGTAAGTTTTATAGATCCTTGTCAGAACTTTGTCTTTTACTTTGGTTGTATATTTTATGTTGATTTAAAGTTCTCTTCTAAAAGTTGAACAATCACTTCACTTCCAAATTTTCCTGTAGTTCCTCTCTCCTAGTTTAAGGTTGTTGTTAGGGGCTATTGAGTTGTTTCTGACTCCCAGGGACCCCATAGGACAAAGTAGAACTGCCCGATGGATAGTCTTGGCTATCATCTTTATGGAAGCAGACCAAGTGAGTCTTTCTCCCATAGAGTTGCTGGGTGGGTTTGAATTGTCAACCTTTTGGTTAACAGACAAGCGCTTTAACCACTTACACCATCAACACTTCTTTTCTTCTCGTTTAGAATGCAGTCAATATAAAGCAGGTAGTATCAACTTTCTTCATAGTAAGACGTGGACTGGAGTTCTTATTTCTGCAAGTTGAGGGCCTGTTTTTACAAATACTTTCAACAAGAGTCACCAACCCTATAATCTACTATTCATTATGCTAGGCACTGAGAAAACAAAGATAAAGGAGACATGACTCCTGCCCTTCAAGAGCTTCCTGAAACAGGCATAATGTGCTAAGTGTAATGATAGATAGATATGTAGAGAATACTGCAGGAAGCTTGAAGAAAGAACACTTATTATTCTACTTAGGTGCGTGGAATATGTGCCTGGAGGAGGTAATCCTTGAGCAAAGACTTAACAAATGAGAGGCTTTAGTTTGGCCAAGATGGTGACAGTGGAATGGGGAAAGCAGAAATATTCAGAAGGAACATATAGGTAGAGTGTTGAATTGATGAGTATTATATATAATGAAAAGTAAGATAACTGAGACAAGTAAATAATTTGGGAAAGTTTTTGCATGACTGATCTCCACTCCATTCAGTCCTATTAAAAAAATCCTTATGAGAAAATCTACTCCAGTGTACTTACATGAGGTCGTAGAATGAAAAGAAATCATCTAGATCAACTATTTCATTTTTCCTGGTGAGGGAACTGAGTTTCAGAGAGATTAAATGACTCATTCAAAACCAGGCAGCAAGTAGCTTTGTGAAGCCTGGCATGGTAGGGTGATGTTCAAACTGATGTTGTCCCACCTATTGGAAATGGTTGTATTCATTGGTTTCAGCTTAGAGGACTGTACTCAGCCAGGTCAAACTGTTCTTCTACAGAGACTTTCTCCAGTATCTACAGCAGTTGTTTGCTCTACTTAATTTTAGATTTCTTTATATTGTTCTCTTTCTCCCTCAGTCTTGGAGAACACAGAGAACTTGTGTGGCTAATTTAGGGAAGATATGCTAAAAGTCAAAAGCAATATTCTCTCTTTACAGAAAACATCCCAGGGGCAGAGAACTTGCAGGAAATTGTGTGTCACTGGGATGAAAAGCAAATGAAAGTCTTTACAGGAGAAATGTCAGTCAGTCTCAGACCATCTAACACATCTATCTTAGCATGCTAGGGTAAATGGGTTGTCCAGGTGATAGCCAGTTGACCATACAAAAATGAGTTCTCCTCATTCCCTTCTTCACTATATCCACCATGGTGACTCTCAGAAATCATATAAGAACTCTAAAATGTTCTCAGAAAAGTCGCGTGAGTGCATATGTGGCTTTTAAAATAATTAAGTTAGGATTCCGTGCATGACCCTGTATAAGGAAACAACTGTGTTTTGGTAGTAGAATTCTCATCTTCCATGTGGGAGCCCTGGGTTTAACTTCTGGCCAGTGTACAGGCACTGTCTGAGTGTTAGTGGAGGCATGCAAGTTGCTCTGATGAAGAACAGTTGTCATTGGGGTTGCCAGACTAACATAGACCAGGAAGAAAACCCTGGAAATTACTTCCGAAAATCAGTCAGTGAAAATCCTCTCAATGGCAATTTTTTTGATACCCACTCAGTCATGTGGATGGCAGAGGATTGGGTAGTGTTTCATTCCCTTGCTCATGAGATCACCATAAACAGGGGGACAATTCAATGGCAGCTAACAGTAGCATCCCTGAAACTATACTGTGTTTCTCTTCTTGAATGAAAGTTATGATTATTTTACTAGTCAGTAAAATAAAAGAACCTGTGTAATGCAGAAACCTGTCAGAGAAGGAAAATTCAAATATTTTCCAGTAATATAAAAAAGTGATTAGACTGCACTCTGCCAAAGGTGGAAAATTTGGGAGACCTGGTATTGTGGATTGAATTGTGTCCCCCACAGAATGCATGTAGCAATTTGGCTGACCCAGGATTCCCACTACTGTGTGACTTCCCTGTATTTTGTGATTTTTCTATGCTGTAAATCCTAATCTTTGCCTGTGGTTATGGATTATGTTAAAGTGGATTAGGGTGGAGCAGTAACACTCTTCCTAAGGTCACCTCCCTGCTCCAATGCAAAAGGAGTTTTCCTGGAGTGTGGCTTGCACCACCTTTTATGTTACAAGAGATAAAAGGAAAGGGAAACAAGCAGAGAGTGGGGTCCTCATATCACCCAGAAGCTATGCCGGGAGCTGAGTGCATCCTTTGGAAAAGGATAGGGGTCATTGTGCCTCAAAAGCTTCTAGTCAAGGAGAAGATTGACGACAAAGACCTTTGTCCAGAGCCAGCACGGAAAGCCTTCCCTGAATCTGACACCCTGAATTTGGACTTTTAGCCTGCTGGACTGTAACAAAATAAAACTTCTCTTTTTAAAGTCATCCACTTGTGGCATTTCTGTTACAGCTGTACCTGATGACTAAGATCCCTGGAAAAATAAGGTTGTTTCATTCAGTTCTTGCTCCCACAGGTTTCCCTCTATTAAGATATGACTATCCTGATGAAGTCATTCCTGTTTCAGTTACCTGGAGGAAGAGGACCATCCTCAGACAAAAACCAGAAATTGAGACAAAAGATGCAAATATGGGAGGCTGGAGAAATAACCCTTGATCTAGTCTTTAACGGTTCTACATGTCTCGTATTACACTCCCTTAAGGAAGGCTTCCAGGTGGTGTGCATCATCAGGAGTCAAAGCAAGAGACTAAAGCAGGAAGGAAGAAGAAATCTCATAATACCATCAGTTTGCCTGTATTCCAGTTAGCTGTAGCTTAAAAACCAGATTATTTAGATCCCTGGTCCTCTCTGCGTTTGTTTTCCTTTGGTTGTCTCCCACTGTAATTTCTTTTTTCCAAATATTCTGGCCTGACCTCAGCTGTGAAACAAGGTATGTTTGGAGCACACATGGGCCAGTTTTAAGAGCTCAGGTACTAACTGAAAGGTTGGTGGTTCAGATAGACCCAGAGGCCCTCAGAAGTTTTGGTTCTCTAGTTTTGAATGATCACAAACATCAAGAGCATAGTTTTACTCTGAAACACATGAGGTTGCCATGAGTCAGAATTGACTTATGGTTTGGTTTGCACCAGTTTTAAAGAATGAAAAGTATTTTCCCAATGGCAGGGATAATCAAGGAAAGACTTTACAGTGGCGGTTCTCAACTTTGGCATTTTTGCATCATAGGGGACATCTGTTGATGTCTGGAGACATTTTTGATCATCAAAACTGGTGAGGGGAATGCTCTGGCATCTAGTTGATATGCTGCCAAACACCAGCAGTACCAGCAGTCCCCATAATATAGAATTATCTGTGCAAAGTGTTGATAGGGCTGAGATTGAGAAATTCCGCCTTAAAGGGACAATGAATGTCAGGAGAACAGAGTTGGCATTGAGTGGCCCAGCTGTTCTCGACTTCCAGCAGATATTTCTTCCAATGCTATCTTTGGAGATTCTGAGTTTTTATTGTTATTCAGACAAGTAACATTTCCTTACTCACGTAATAGGTAATAAGTTTCTTCTATGCCCCAATAAGAGAAACCTTCCCTGACTTTCACCATCCTCTAAGTCACTGAATGCCAAATATTTACTGAGCTTATACTAGTCCCATAAAGTGAACTATACATTGGGGATTTGAAGAATTCCAGAAGGTGGACTTTGCCTAAGACGACTAAAGACTCAGTCATCCTGGAGTTTGATGATTTGGGAAAACAAGCTTCCTTCCCACAGATGAGTGGAGCCCTAGGCTTTTCCTGTACTTGAGGTCTATATTAGGATATTTGGCATCTTCTTAATAAAACTGGTCATAAAAAAAAATACCCACAGCCATCAAGTTGATTCTGATTCATAGAGACCCTGAAGGGCAGAGTAGAAGTGCTCCATAGAGTTTCCAAGGAGTGTCAGGTGAATTTGAACTGCCCACTACTTGGTTAGTAGAAGTAGCGCTTACCCACTATACCACCAGGGTTTCCATGGGATCTAAATGTTGGTTGGAGGACCATTATTTGCTGATTCTGAATATGTCTAGACTTTTTTACTATGTGTTTGTATTATGCCCTTCATTTCCCACTCACACACAGACACACAAAAGGACAGAAGCTGCTGGAGTTATCTTTGTTGGAAGAGGGTATGTACACAAATCCAGAATCTAACAACTTTTGTAAATTATAAAAGGAATAACATGAAAACTGTTACTTGGTGTGAAATTAATACAGTACTGACTTCTCAGCATTTCAAAACTGTAGGTAGTTTTCCCTACAAATATAACACTGCCTCTGATTTCTGCATATACATTTATTTATTTATTTTAAGTTTCCACTGTGAATTTCTTTTCTGTACATTATTGGCGATGTGTGAAGTCTAACGTTTAAGCATGGATTCTAGCTTATTTATTTATAAGAATGCTATGAGCTATTGTCTCCTAAGCATAAAATGGAGTATGTTAATAAGTTTATGCAGCCAAACTCTCATTAGTAAAGAAATAACATAAGCTAACACTATCGTTTTCCTAGAAATGAGATTCAAAGGTGAGAAACACGCAGTAGAGAACAAGAAATTGTTTTTGGATATTGTGGAGTTGGTTTGGAATCCTGATCGCATAAGAGAATTCAGTTAAGTTGAATTATACAAATGCTTTTTGAGGATCTATTGGAATTAAAATAAAATATGATTTTTTAAGTTGTTCTATTGTGGTAAGAATAAAATAATGACGTTACCCAACAAATAAGTGCAACAGTCTGGCTCAATTTAAAAATAATTTTCCTTTTCAGTTAAAATTCATTAATACTGTCACAAAGGCATCTGATACAATTTTTGGGAATGAGTAAATCAACAAATTAAAGTTAAACAAACATTTAATTAACATTAAAATTAAACACATATGGAAGATCTACAATATCGGTTGTTACTAGGTGCTGCCAAGTCAATCTCTACTCAAAGAGATCCTACAGGTCATAGTAGAACTGTGCCATCAGGTTTCTTAGATCTTTTCTCCCAGGTTGCAGCTGGTGGGTTCTGAGCGCAGACCTTTCAGTTACCAGCAGGGTACTTAGTCATTGCGTTAAGTGGGATCCTTTATTATGTGTATAAGGAACTGCTTTAAACCCAATTAAGGTAGAACAGAGTTTGGGGGGAGTTGATGCAAAGGTGGGAAACAATAGAGTTCTAACTGCAAGCAGCTTATGCTTTAGGTCATTTTGTAGAAAATTTATTCTCATTACTGCAAACAAATAGGTGTGGGTGAGTGTTTCTGCATATGTTGGGAGGGCTGCATGGGTGTGTATTTTTAAAATGCCACTGTCTTACTCATTAGTGGTGTGTCCAACAGAGAAAGAGTAAGGGTTAATGGCAATCTTCCTTGTCAAATTCTTCACTAAACTACTGATAAGACTTACAGAGAAAGTTCAAGATCAAACGTAAAACACTGAGATTTGTTTACAAACTGAACAATTACAGATTTTTGGAGGGGTGTGGGAATGGGAAACCAAATGGAGAAATAAATTATTGCATATCAAGGGATGCTAAACTGTAGCAGAGTATTACTTTGGTTTTCACTCAAGCACACGTACCGACCACCCCCGCCCCCCGTCATATGCAGGAATACAAAAGGAAGGAGAGAAGGTATCTGGCTATTTACATGAAAAATGACTCTCCTCTACAATCACCTTCTGTCAATAAAATGCTTATTTTCTGACATGTCAATTAGGTGATTCATAATCCAGATGACCACCCCTTCCATTTAGTACTGTTCAGCTGGGTTAAATGTCTTAAGTGTTTACCCTTTATGGCCGGTGGCTTGGATCTGTTCTCAGTCAAACTGGGCCAATCATGACATATTTGCCTGTAGGATTTCTCTTGAGGTAAAGTAACCATTATTATCAGATTTTCAACTGAACGGCAGATTAAGACAGTGGTTTTACCATCAACCATGTAGATTGCTCATTTTAAGGGTAGTGTGTATTCAAAATATGGAGTTTGTGGGTAGAGTTCAATGCAAATTAAATAGCCTGTAATTTACAGAACAAAGGTGAAATAAGCTTATATGGCAGAGCTTGGCACTTCAAAGGGATTTTCTGTTCAAAAGCCAGTTATTAGGGAGGAATGATTTGTCCTTAGCATCTCATGTTAATTTTAAACAATCTAAATGATATTATAGTAATCATTTAAAAGGATTAGTGAATACAATTGTAAGACCAGAAATACAACAACCCCACTGCTGCTGAATTGATTCCAACTCATAGTGACCCTATAAACCCACTGCGGTCGAGTTGATTACGACTCATAACAACTGGAAAAAAAAGAGTAAAATCAATCACATTGCATTTTTCAGTCATAAAAATATTCAATTATACTTAACAAATATTAAATATTTAACGTGCCAGAATGTTCCCTTATTATGTCTAAAGAGCAATTACAAATGAATGAAATATTTCTATTGTTCTGAGGGGACAAATTATTAAGCAGTCATTAAAGTTATGAGACATTTTCAGTTTTAATTCTGAAGAAAAGCAAATGGAGTCTAATATGTAAAAAAATATGTTTATTTTTTACAAAGATGACAGTTGAAGAATGATTGAAGGGAAACATTAAAAATTGTTCTGGAAGCTAGAAAACGTTTTTTGACAGATTAATAATTAACTTTTAGGAGAGAGATATAAATAGGCTACCACTGGGAAAAGATGGAATTTACTGATGTTTGGTTGACTGCTTTTTACTGTTTTCAAGTAAATGTATGACTAACACAGAAATCTCAACTTTAAAACCTTAGATGGATATGGTAAACAAACCAACCAGTTGTCACTGAGTTGAGTCCAACTTATGGTAATCTCATGTATTTTACTGTGCCCCATAGGGTTTTTCAGACTGTGACCCATGGGAAGCAGATTGTCAGGCTTGTCTTCTGAGGCCACCCTGGGAAGATTCAAACAGCCAACTTTTCAGTCAGTATTCCCCACACTTAACCATTTGTACCACCCAGGGTCTCCTATGTAAGCACAATAAACTCACTGCCTTGGAGTGGATTCTGACCCACAGCAAACCTATAGTACAGAGCAGAACTGCCCCATAGGGTTTCCAAGGTTGTACAGTCTTTATGGAAGCAGACTGACACATCTTTTTCCCATGAAGCAGCTGGTGGGTTACAGTGGCTAACCTTCCAGCTAGCAGTGGAGCCCTTAAACACGGCACCACCAGGACGAATATGTAAGTCTAGTAGGCTGACCAAATAAGCTGATGAGAGACTTCTGAATAAATTAGCAGAAAAGACAAGATAAAAAACTTGCTTTGACAGAAAGTATATCCTCTTAAATCAGTGATTCTCAGCCAGAGGAGGAGGCATGTTCCCATAGAGGTAATTACTTACAACTTCTTGGAGGTTCTTTTAAATTACAAGTCATGGGTGGTAAGGCTACAGCCTATCCTAGACCTCCCAAAATTCTGATCTGTCCTTCCAGCACAGAGGGGATAATAGCCCTCTACCCAGTTCGGGCCAGACGAAGGAACAACTACTGCCTAACCACCAAGACATTGGCTGTTTGATTAATGGAAATGTTAATTTGAACCTCAGTTAGAATTTGTAATACGTTAGTTGAAAGTTGACTTGGCAGTTGAAAGTTGAGGATTATCTGGAAAAAAAAAAAAGAGAGAGAGATTAGAGGAAACAAGTAGCTCTATGTATTTGAACCCATTGCCGTCAAGATGATTCATAGTGACCTATACAGAGTAGACGTGCTCCACGGGTTTTCTACAAAGCAAGAGGTGAATTCAAACTGCTGACCTTCTGGGTAGCAGCCGAGTACCTAACCACTGCACCACCAGGGCTGCCTTTCTTATTACACCTTGGGGCTACGTTTACATAGAAAAAATCATCGTCTAATTCACTGAAGTAGAACTATTATGAATCTCAGCTGGATTCTCTTTTTATTTGCATTACAGCTGTATTTCCTAGAAGAGTTAAAGTGGGGGAGAATTTGAGAAATAAATTTGGGACACGTTAAGTTAAGCAGTTATATCAAGTTTATTTACCGAAGAAGGGCTTCTCTGATACTTTAATTTGCTCTTGACATTCCAGGAGGTTTCTGTCTGATGAGAAAACTTTGCCATTTCATTTGCATTTTGATTTTTTTTCTTTTTTTTAAAACAGTGAAGCTGCAGGCCATCTTTTCAACTTTTTATTTTTTTTCTTTACATTGTTCATATCCTTTACTTCTATTTTTCCATTGAATTGTTGGTCTTTTTCTCAATGCTTTTTACTGGTTCTTTTTTTTTTTTTTTTAATTACCATAGCCGTTGTAAATATTTTCATTCTGCCTGTCACCTGTTACTTTACTTCCCGGTACCTTCCTTGAAACAGGTTGTTTTCAGAAGTCAAATCGGTAATCTTTCCTTCTATGACTTCTGGTATTTATATATTAGGCAGCTCTACTCCAAGGTCATAAAAATATTTTTCTGTATGTTTTTTAAATTTAAAAAATATTTTTATATAGTTTAAAAAATGCTTCAGTCAACAGAGCTTTCCACAATGATAGAAACAGTCTGTATACGTGCTGCCCAGTACGGTGGCTACCAGCGACATACAGCTATTAAACTCTTGAAATGTCTTCCTGCTAGATTATTCCTAGACATTTTATAGTTTTTGTTGCTATTGCAAATTATCTCTCCCTCCCATTAAATCTTGTAAAAAATTACAGCTGAAGTATAAAGAAACCTATTGATTTTTGCATGTTGATGCAATAATTCTTGCTGAACTTTCTTATAGTTGTTACTGTCTTTGATCTTCTAGGTAGCAATGACAATATCTCCAAATAATGTCATATGTCTTCACTTCCAAAATCCGTATTCCATGTATTTTTTAAAAGTCTTATTGCATTGACTAGGAAACTGGGTGCATTGAAGGCACTGGCGAAAAACAAGGCTCCAGAAATTGTGGAATATCAGTTGAGATGTTTCGACAGATGCTGCACTGGAAGTGCTCACTCGCCTATGCCGAGAAACGTGGAGGAGGACAGCTGGTTACCTGGGCAGCTGACTGGAAGAGAATCCATGTTATGCCTATTTCCCAAAATGATGATCCAACTGAAGGCAGAAGTTACCAATGTCATTAATATCACATGCAAGTAAAATTTTGCTAAGGACCACTCAAAAGCAACTGCAGCAGTGTACTGACAGAGAACTGCCAGCAATTCAGGCTGGATTCAGAAGAGGACATGCAACCAGAAATATCATTGCTGACAACAGATGGATTTTGACTGAAAGCAGAGGATACCTGAAAGATGTTTACTTGTGTTTTACTGACTATGCAAATGCATTCAACTGGATGGATCCTAACAAACTATGGGTAACATTTTAAAAAATGAGAATTCTGAAACACTTAATTGCAACCATGAGGAAGCTTTACATGGATCAAGAGGCAGTCATTTGAGCAGAAAAAGTGCACACTATGTGACTCAAAGTCAGGAAAGTTGTGTGTCAGAGTTATATCGTTTCACCTTATCTATTCAGTCCATATGCCAAGCAAATAATCTGAGAAGCTGAGCTATATGAAGAACAGGGTTATCAGGATTGGAGGAAGATGCATTAACAACCTGTATTATGCATAGACACAACCTTGTTTGCTGAAAATGAACAGGACTTGAACCACTTAGTGACGAAGATCAAAGACCACAGCCTTCAGTATGGATTGCCAAAGCCGAGTGCGATCGAGCTGGATCCGACTCATGGCGACCCTGGAGGCCAGAGTAGAACTGCCCTCTAGAGTATTCAAGGAGTTCCTGGTGGATTTGACTGCCGACCTTGTGGTTAGCAGTGGTAGCACTTACACTGTAACATAGAGAAAACAGAAGTCTTCACAACTGGACTAATAAGCAACATCATGATAAATGAAGAGAAGATTGAGGTTGTCAAGGACTTCATTTTACTTGGATCCACAATCAACACTCATGGAAGCATCACCCAAGAAATCAAAAGATGCATCGCATAGGGCAAATTTGCTGCAAAACTTCTCTTAAGAAAACTCTACAAGATGCGTTGACACAGTGGCTGCAACACTGGGCTCAAGCATAGCAACTGGGGGCATAGTGCGGCACTGGACAGTGTTTCATTCTGTTGTGTGTAGGGTCACTATGAGTTGGAACTGGCTTAATGGTGCTTAATAACAGCAACAGGAAAATGAGAACAGTTGGGGAAATTATTTTTCTTTAATAAGAAAAAATACTACTGGAAAGCTTTAAATGGTTAATTGTTGTGCATGTAGCTTGCTGGTCTCCTTTCTTCCTCAGCACACTTCTCCAGTTGCCTTCTGTTTCCCAGTAAATACCACCTCCAATCTTTTAGATGTTTTGGTTAAAGATGCTGGGAGTTATTGTTTTTATTAAATAATTTATTTTATTTTTGTTGTAGAAAATATTAAAAGAAAACTATAACCAATTCAACATTTTATATATGTGCAATTCAATAACACTGACTAGATTTTTCTAGTTGTACAACTATTGTCACCCTCCTTTTCCAAATTGCCCTTTTGCCATTAATATTATTTCACTATTCCCTAAGCTTTTGATTTAATTTTAACTTGTTGCTAACAATTTGATATCATGTAGAGAGTCCTTTGAAAAAGCAGATTACTTGAGGCATACTTCTTTACTAATTAAGCCTAACTTTTGTTTGGTTTGGAGCCCTGATGGCTCACTAGCTAAGAGCTCAGCTGCTAACCAGAAGGTTGACAGTTTGAATCTACCAGTTACTCCTTGGAAACTCTATGGAGCAATTCTACTCTATCCTATAGGGTTGTTATGGGTTGGAATCCTCTGAATGGTAATGAGTTTGGTTTTTGGTGTATTCTTTGGTTTAGAAAAGACATTAGGGGATATCTGCTTTAAAATTTAAAGGTTATCTCAGAGAAGTAGTTTTGGGGAATTCATCCTACTTCCATGGCTTCAGAAATCTAGAGTCCATGAGCATTTAAAATTCTGTTCCACATTCTTCTTGTTTTGGTCAGAACTCTTCTACAGATTTTTTTTCATCCGAATGGTCATTAATGGTCACCAGGCACCATCTAGTTCTTTTCATCTCATGGCAAGAGAAACATTGATACGTGGAGGCAATTCGCCATACATTGCATCCCTTCGTCCTCTTCCTGACTTTCCTTCTTTTTCTGTTGCTCCAGACAAATAGAGACCAATACTTATGTCTTAGATGTTTTCTTATATAGTATTAAGACCCTCAGATACTATTTAATGAACGTGGAGGTAGAACAGAAGGACTAAACATGATATTATGCCAATTAACTGGGATGCTCTATGAGCCCACGACCCTAAATTTTCAGACAGTATCCTATTAGTGTCCTCTAAGCAAGAACATCAGGAGCTGCTTTTTTGTTGCTGTTGAAAAATATGTATCACACAACATTTGCCAATTCAAATTTTTATGGGTGTACAACTTATTAACATAGATTACATCAAGCCGCTGTGCAACCATTACTGGGTGTTAGCCTTGACTCAGGTCTTTCCCTCATGTATTTACACCCAATCCATTTAAAAATCCCATTGGTTCTACCTTTAAAACGCTATGTATTTTTTCATTATCCCTGTCACTTTACCACTTCCATGTTGATTCAAGCCATCTCTAACCTGAGTTACTGCGTTAGACTTCTATGTGGTTTCCTTAATTCTACCTTTAACTTTTATGTTCAATGCAGCAGTCAGAAAAATTTGATGATTCAGGTCATGTCTCTGTTCAAATCCTCTGACGTTTTCTCAGCTCACTCAGAACAAAAGCCAAAACTCCTGCAGTAGCCCGTCATGCCCTACATCATTAGCCTTCCTCATTATCTCTTTGACTCATGTTCTCCTAGTCTTATTCCCTCTTAATTCTTTATCTTTTCCAAGTCTTTGCTTAAACAGCAGCTTCTCAGTAAACTCTTTGCTAACCACTCCATTAAAATTTTCACAACACCCCACTCCTGGCTGTTCTACTTCCATGCTTGGTTTTTCTCTACAGCTCTTATTACCATCTGACGTACTATGTGTTTTGTTTATTGTCTGTTTTCCAACACTAGAATGTTAAGCTCCATGAGAGCAAGAATTTCTTCTGTTTTGTTCACCATGTTATCCCTGCTGCCTAAGAGTACTTAGTGTGGACTGATGGTTGTGGAGTAGTGTACGTGATATTCCTCTTCAAGTTTGTCTGCATTAATTCAGATATAAGTGAATGTACAGCCATACTTGTGTTCCTGGGATAAACTCTCATCGATCTTGATGAATAATTTTTATACACTGATGATTTTGAGTTACATCATTTTTTAAAATAATTATTTCTTTTATCATGGTAAGTGTGTATATATGTATATATAAAACAAAACACTTGTTTCATCAGCTGTTAATTTGTACTATTCAGAGACTAAGGTCACTATGAGTCAGACATGACTTCACAGCAGTGGGTTTGGGTATTCAGAGATTAAACTTTCATCATATTGTACAACCATCACCACTAACCATTTCCAAAATTTTCCGTCACCGTTTTCAAAAACTGAGCATCCTCTAAGCAATGACTCCCTCTTTCCCCTCCATCCTATCCTCCGTAGTACTAAAACACTTTGGTATCCATTCATTAACCTGTTCTAGACATTTCATATAAATCAGGTACACAAGGAAACTCTGGTGGCATAGTGGTTAAGTGTTATTATGCTTGCTAACCAAAAGGCCAGCAGTTCAAACCCACCAGGTTCTACTCTGATCTATAGGTTTGGTATGAGTTAGAATCAACTTGACAGCAATGGGTTTTTATTTGTTTTCTGTCGGGTTATACAGTGTCTATCTTTCTGTGACTGGCTTATTTCACTCCACATAATGTTTTCAAGATTCATCTGTGTTGCAGCAGATGTTAGGGCTTTATTTCTCTTTATGGCCCAACTACTGTTTTATTTCAGGTCTATGACACTTTTCCATTTTGTACTGTAATTATGCTGTTTTTATATCAGGATTATACCTATCTTATCAAATTAGTTGGAGTGGAGTCTTGTGTCTTTTTTTGTTTATGCCCTGAAACAATTTGTAGAATAGTCATTTCATTAGAGATTTTGTAAAATTTGTGTATAAGAACCATAAACGTATGTTTAGCATCTTATTTTCAATTGATTATACTCAAAGTCTGTGGTCAGTGTAATTTATTATTTATAAAACTTGCTGAGATTTTTAGCCCTATGTCTTGATAATTAATGTTTTAAAATAAATATGCCCCAGGTTTTTTTTTTTAAAAAAGCTATTTTTTTTCCTTTGTCATGTGTACAGTTTCATGGTTATCTCTTAGTACCCTCATGATAGTTTGTTATTGAGATCCTTTAAATTTTTGAATTCAGAAAAGCACTTTCAGATCCCCCTGCAGGACTGTGATTTGCGTATCTAGCAGTTTCTACTCTCTGTAGTTGAAAGTTCTGCTGTTAAATGCTTGACTGCTAACATATTATAAAGATTTATGATCCTTGATCTTGACTTTTTTTTGTAGTGTGATACTTTTATTAAAAGCAAAAAAATCTTTTAAAACTGTTTAGCTTCTTTTTTGTTTTGAAAATTATTTTAAATGAATTTTGTTTTGTCAAATTTGCTCAGTTATTGTCAGCAGTTGCCTAGCATATATTATCACCTTTAGATTTGCAAACTTTCTCTGCGAGTACAAAGAACTAATGTGCTCAGCTACTAACCAAAAAGTTGGAGGTTTGAGTCCACTGAAAGGTGTCTCAGAAGAAAGGCCTGGTGACCTGCTTCTGAGAAACTAACCACTGAAAGCCCTATGGAACACAGTTCTACTTTGACATATATGGGGCTGTCATGAGATAAAATTGATTCCACTAACTCTGATAGGGTTTATTCTGTTTTCTAACTATACAAGTCTCTGTTTTGTAATTGTAGAAAATTAATACATAAAGCTGATAAAATATTAGCAAACTATAAAGAACTTCTACAAATCAGTAAGAATGAAAAGCACAAAGATTACGAGGTCCGAAAAGTCCTCGAACTTGATTGTACCAAGCGCTACATACCTCATTGCTAAGTATCATGAACTACTCCCCTTGGGAAATTATGCACTGATACCAGTGCCTAGTACACCCTTCAAAACAATTCTAGAACTCTTCTTGGAATGGCCATTGTGCATGGTGGCACTGTGGCAAGTTTGTGAACTTGATTGTATAGCTATCTGTGAGGGAGTTTTTAGCTAGTAAACAAATAGCATATAGGAACATTCTCCCTACTCACCTGATCTGGCCCCCAGTGACCTTTGTCTTTACCTAAAGACAAAGGAAAGATTGAAAGGAAGACATTTTGATGACACTCAGGACATAAAGACTAATAAGATGACAGCTCTGATGGCCATTCCAGAAAAAGAGCTCTAGAATTGCTTTGAAGGTTCTAGGAGCTGGCTTCAGTGTATAGCTACCCAAGGTGAGTACTTTGAAAGTGACTGTGGTAATATTTAGCAATTAGGTATGTAGCACTTTTTCTAGGATGCATTTGGAAACTTAATTGGCAGTTCTTTTATGAACAAGTAAATCATAGAAAATCAAGTGGAAAATAAACGTGTGTAAAGAAAGTCAATCTCATGAGTGTTCAGTAATGAAAGTTAAAATAACTATAAAAATAATAGGAAACATCAGAATAACCAAAAAAAAAAAGAAAAAAGGAAATAATACTGATGATCCAGTGGAATTCTCAAGCTCTCTGAGTATAAAACAGATTTTATTTACATCTTATTACTTGTCTAGAGAGGAATGACTGTCTTTTTCAACACTTTCCAAATAATCCTCAAGGACTGCAGTTGGCTCAAGACTGGCCAGTGCCAGTCAAAACCCTTTCGAAACAATTGGCCTTAGTGAGGCTAGCAGCAGGGAGGTGAGCAGGTAGTGTGATCTCAGCTTGAGTACATGAACTCTCTGTGGCGCATTGTGGCCAGCAGTAGAGTCAAGTAAGACTGTTGTTGATTCTCAAGTAGCCACAGGAGATGGATTACAGAAGAAAGAGAGCAAGGGCTTAGATGTCATGAGAACATAGAGGATGTTGCTGGACCGATAGTGACACAGATGTTCAGTAGATTCTACTTGTTGTTGTGAGGTACCCTGGACTCAGTGCCTTATAGGGTTTTCTAGGCTATAATCTTTAGAGGATGAGACCACCAGTTCTTTCTCCAGTGGAATTTCTGGGTGAGTTCCAACTGCTAACCTCTAGACTAGCAACTGGGTCTTACCCATACTTCACAGGGTTCCTTCAAATTCTAGTTCCCACATGTAAAATGTAGGAAATAATATAAGACATGCATGCCTTCCTGTTCTTTACCCCTCACCACATTGTTCCAGCCATGTTTCTAAAACCAGCATACCCGCTTAGAAAGTGTTCTTAATTTCAAAGGAAATGAAGCCAGATGAGTGAGCCAAAGTGAGTGATACGTCCTTCAATCCTCAGATGACTGGATAAATACAAAACCTGGGGTGTTAACTAGTTCTAAAACCAGTAGGGAAAATCACAGGACATGTAGCAACCCTCCAAATGGAACTGATCTGATCTGAAGAGTGGAATTCTAAATTCTTAAAAAGAGAAATCCACAAAAAATGTAGCCCCGTAGTTGAGATGTTTCAGTGGCACAGAAGTGAGGGAGAATTTCGGATTGTTCATTCACTGGGCTTGCCACTCAGACCTGTGTGATGTATTTTGCAGTTTGGCTGGGGTGGCCATACTTGCTTAATAAGTACTCCTGCAAAGCAAACCTTTACTCACATGGAATAAAAGGCAAAGGAGAGTCACAGAACCATGTAATTTAAAGCTAGAAGAAAGGGAAGAAGGAAGAGCTTTTTTTTTTTTTTTTTAGTTAACAGCCTGAATTATGGAAGATATTTAAACACATGTAATTTTATAAATCTTAATTACACGTCATGAACTAAGGTACAAATAAATCTCAGTAAGAAAAGTGAGGCAAAGAGAATAACGATTTACCTGGGGCTCACATCGCAAAATATGGTGCCATAGTGTAAGGAGAGATGCCAGCATCCTCATGAATTTTAACCAGTCATGAATACCCTCTTGGGAAACATGGCTTCTGGCATTTGATCACACTGTATTGTAATTCTTTGGTTTCAGGTATCTCACTAATTAGTGAGAGGGCTCCTTTAGGTAAGGTATGTGTCTCATTCATTGTTGCAACTGCACTGCCTTGAACTGACTAGTTTCCAAATTGTAGTTGGTGCTTGTCATGGATTAAATTGTGTTCCCCTAAAATATGTGTCAGGCTAGTTAGGACATTCCTAGTATTATGCATTTATTCATTTTGTAATTGTAATTTTATGTGAAAGAGAGGATTTCGGTGAGATTGTAGCACTCTTACTAAAGCTACATCCCTGATCCAATGTAAAGGGAGTTTCCCCGGGTGTGGCCTACATCAACGTATATTTTACAAGAGATGAAAGGAAAGGAAAGCAAGCAGAGAATGGAGCCCTCACACCACGAGGAAGAAGCACTGAGAACAGAGCATGTTCTTTGGACTTGAGGCTCTTGCACAGAGATGCTCCTAGTCCAGGGGAAGATGGATGAAAAGGACTTTACATCAGAGTCAACAGCGAGTTCTCCTGGAACTGATGTGCTGAGTTTTTATTTCTAGCCTATTAGACTGTGAGAAAACAAATTTTTCTTTGTTAAAGCCATCTAGTTGTGGTAATTCTATTATAGCAGCACTAGATGACTAAGACAGTGCTTAACAAAAATTTGCTGAAAGATTGAACGGCTAACTGGAGACAGAGGATTTATATACACTGGTCAAAATCCATTATGTCTCTATCATCAAATATTCCAAACTACTGATGGATGCATTCAAATTAGGTATGGAATTCATTTCAAAGTATCTACACTTAGCACAGACACTGGGATAGTTAGGTTTAGCTTGCTGAGAACATTCTCTCCTCACTCATCTGCATGGGATTGCATGAGGACAGAGCTGCACACACACTGCTAAGCCTCTCCTTCCTTTATCAACAGTGGATGGGTAACTTCACATCCTGGAGTCCTTGGGAGAGTCCCAGCTTAGACTACTGTCTAAGAGTAATTATGATCAGCATTCCACTTCACTTGGTGTGGAGAATAAATTATATAGTCTTCCTATTTATAACACCTTTTGCAATCTTGTGTTCCTGAAGCTACATGTCCTTTTAAACATGGTTAATTCCACTGCAATTCTGCAGAAATTCAGAGCCCAGGAGAGTGGAATTTTACAGCGTGGCAGGATGAAATTCCTGATTTTCCCAACATGCCAGAACGTCTTTGACTTCACTGAGACCTCCAAGAGCCAAACCCTCCTGGTGCAGTTTTTACACGTTTGAACAACTATTCATTACTTGACAGTTGACCCATTTAAAAAGGAAGAAGTATCAGGTTTCGCTGAGACTTTGGACATGGAATTCTCCCACATTCTGGCAAAATCCATTGTCAAGAGAACTGACATGGAAGTGAGAAGTCACTAACGACAATTTAGAACTTCTTGTAGTTTCAGCTCCACATATAAGGCATGTGGTAACTGTTGCCTAGAGACCTGTGATGGTGACACTTCTCTCCCCTGACTTTGACCTACATCTCCTTCTCCTCCATCTCCACCCAGTGAGTCCAACCTGTTCCTGCTCTGCCTGTGACAAACTAGCATCCATTATTAACCAGACTCATAAATGGCTGGCATAAATGTAGTTACTACCTCAGGTGTTTGTTCAATATACATTTATCAAATACTTGTTATGCGCTAAAACTAGGAACATATAGATTTTTCAGAAGATCTCTGTATTCTGAGGACTCTTGTCCCAGACGATGAGGTTCATTAACTTGTAGTATGATAAGAACCACAGCGGCAAATACTCAAACTGTTACAGAAACTTTAAGGCAAGAGTGATTGATTAGCTGTCAGATTTGAGGTATTCTGTTGGATGTTCAAGTTCAAATACCTTGTAAGGTTGTTGAGAACACGAACCTGGGTCTCAAGAAAGGGGCTAGAGCTATATCTGGAGAATTTAAGCCATTGACAAAGAGGAGATAGTTTATAGTCTATCAGGATAGCACATGGCATAGCATAAATTTCAAAACGGAGTCACTCTTTGGGGGTAGAAACCTGCTCTGGTTAAGTTACCAAAAAGAGCTTTTTGCTTCTACTTTTGAATTGTCTCAGGTATGGTTATATTAAACCACTTATATTGGAGATATGCGGGTTTCATATTATATGTCAACAAATGCATGTGAAACTCAGAAATCTCCCTTTCACTGGGCAAAGGGAATGATTTCTACTGGCAGAAATGGATTTAGTCATTAATGCTTGTTTAAGATTTTGATAGGTTTGGTCTATCTTATCTATCTGGAACAATTGGAAATGTTACTTCCCTAAAGATAGATTATGGAGAAAAAAGAAAATACTAGTGGATGGGAAAACCTTTGTCAGGTAAGTGAACACACTGTGAAACTACCTCCAAATTTTCTATTGTTTTGTAAGTATTCTCCCTTATCTCAAGGTGTGTGAGATAAGGCAATCTAGATTTTATCTTGGAACTGACTGAGGGTAGCTAATCCTGATTGGAGACATCTGGACCAAGAATGCTTATCTCTCTTACTCCTTTTACCCTCAGGGCACAGAATAAGAATAATACCAAGTCTTATACCCAGCACCTCTCAAGCAAAGACTGAAAGCATTTACTAGTGCTTCAGTCTTGTAATCACTATCAGTCTCTCATTCCACTGCCAGGAATCATGGAATTTTCTGGCAGCCGAAGATTAGAGACCTGATTTGATCAAAATGACATAGGCAGGCAGTCGTATAACTAGGAATAGCACTGGGACTCTTTCCAAGAACTCCTTCAGTGATGTTTTTGTTTAGGTTGTGAATAATGGAAGCTATAGGAATGATTTGCTGTAAATAGCCTTGAAGGAGAAAACCACAAGGGAGGTGGCTATAGGTGTTTGTATGTCCTGCACAGAACCCACATACAGAGAATAAATTAAAAAAAAATTCAGATATGTATGTTATCACAGGGAAGCAAAGAGCCCTGGTAGCCCAATGGTTATGTGCTAGGCTGTTAACTGAAAGAGTGGCAGTTTGAATCCATAATCTTTGGAAGACAAGTCTGGTAATCTGCACCCATAAAGTTTATAACCCAGGAAAGCCTACTGGTTAGTTCTAGTTAGCCTTACAGAGCAGTTGAACTGCTTCCTACAGGGTCTTTCTGGGTTGGACTTGACTTGATGCACACAACAAAAATACAGTGAAACAAACACGTGGACAATGAGATAATAATAGTAATAGTGACAACCAAAACTTTATTAATGGCCAACACTTGTACAGTTTTTGTACCGTACAGTGTTCTGAGCCCCTTTTTGATCCTCACAATAACAACTTTACGAGGTATGAATATTATTATCCTGGCTTTGTACATGAAGAATCAGAAGCAGCATAACCAAGGGATGCTCTTGAAGAAAATCTGGGATTCCAATTTGACTAAAATAAGTCCATTTTAGGTACAAACTTTTCCTTTGGGAACATAGGAAATGACAATGGAAATTCTTAGGAAAATGTGATACCCAAACAATCATTTTAGAAACTTAGCTTAATGTATACATTTGAAATCTTATGTATCTCTTGAAATCAGATTGTGTTTTTGGTTTAAGAATGACACAAAAGAAAAATATTCTAACTTAGTCCTGAGCTTTTTCATCTCAGTACAGGTGAGAACACACTCTCCTGTAGCAACTTGGAGCCTTGGACTGGAGAGAGAAGAATTCTTAAGTATTCTGCTCATTTACAAATCACCCCAGATACCTGAAGACTTGCTACATGTCAAAAGAATATTTACTTATAGAGCAGAGAAACTCTGGTTGGTACAGTAGTTAAGGAGTTTGGCTACTAATCAGAAGATCAGCTTTGAAGAAAATATCCACTTTCAGAAATCCTCATTACTTGAGACTAGGTGGTATATTTAATTTTGGTTCCTGGGAATTCCTAGGCATTTTTTCTTTTTCCTTTTTGGTTTTGGAAGAGAAAAGCCGTGCAATACAGTGAAACCTGTGAAAGATGGAAACGGTGTATGGTGGAAACCTGTCAGAGAAGGAAAACTCGCTGGATGTTTAAGAGGTAGGATTCTTATTAGAGAGTAATAGAAAAGTGGTAATCACCTGTCAAAGATGGAAAACTTGTGAGCACTTGAAAAATAAGGCAGGCCTGTCAAGTTCTAGTTCTCACAGATGTCACTGAACATTTTGCTCACTATTTTAAAGAAAAACAAACAATTTTGTACTCATTCTGCACCATACTGGTAGTTGAGTTAAGTAGCTTCAGTGACTCACGGGTTGGATGGGCAGAAGGTGACTGTCTCAGAATGCCAATAAACTAGCCTGTGTGTGGAAATGCAAAGAATAGAATGACCTTTCTCCTGGTTTATGGGTGATTGAAAACAGGCCACTGTATGTAGTAAAAAAATGTTGCTGGTGGTGGTAGTTGCTGTTGTAGGTTGTGGCTGTTTGTTGTCATGCATATTGTTTGTTAGCTGTTATCCTACAGATTGAACTGTTGTTGTGATCCACAGGGTTTTCATGGGGTGATTTTTGGAGGTAGGTTGCCAGGCCTTTCTTCCTAGTGTGTCTTAGTTTGGAAGCTCTTCTAAAACCTGGTCAGCATCATAGCACCACAGAAACTTCTGCCGACGGATGGGCAGTGACTGAACATGAGGTGTGTTGGCCAGAATCTTATCTGGTGTCTCACACAGAAGGCAAGAATTCTACCACTGATCCACCACTGCATCAGGAAGAAGAACACCAGAGTTGAAATCAGAAGCCCTGTGGTGGAGCACCAGCTCTACAGTGCAGAGAGAGGGTCCCATGGGCAAATCACCCAAAGTAGTACAGCCTCAAGTTTTTCACGGTAAATTGGAAATAATGCTTAGTTGACTGTTAATCACAGGATTAACTGGGAGAGTGCAGGTATTTTTAGACTGTAAAATGATGAACAAATTAATGTTTCTGTTAGCAGCTAAATGCTTAACTGTACTGGCACCAGGGCTCATTCTTTTGAGTGCTCACCTCTTGGTATTCATCACTGTGCCCGAGCTGGTTTGTATAACTAATGGAATATGGCAGCAATGGTGAGATATCACTTCTGAGATTGGTTTATAAAAGACACTTTGGTTTCTTTCCTTCTTCCTTCTTGCAGCATTTGCTCTCAAAAGTCATTCTAGTCACTTATTCTCTAAATATCTACTGAGTGTCTGCATTGTGTTAGGCAAAACTCTCAGCACTGATGATCTAAGAGTGAATGAGAGAGACGTGGTCCCTATGCTTGTGGATTTAATGTTCCAGTTGGGAGACAATTTATATATTGTAGTACTCTGTAACATACTGTGCTAAAACTCAGCCACTTGAAATAACAAACATTTATTACCCCCCACAGTTTCTGAGGGTCGGGAATCTGGAAGCAGCTTACCTGACTGGTTCTAGTTCAAGTTTTCTCGTGAGGTTGCAGTCAGGATATTGGCCAAGGCTGAAGTCATCTCAAGACCTTGTTGAACTGAAGGGCGTGCATTCAAACTCACACACATGGCTGCTGACGGGAGGCTTCAGCCTGTGTGCTTGCGTGGGACTCTTCATAGGACTACTCACATCATGGCATCTGGTTTCCCCAGAGCACATGCTGCGAGAAGGAAGAAGGAAAGAAACCAAAGTGTCTTTTATAAACCAATCTCAGAAGTGATATCTCACCATGGCTGCCATATTCCATTGGTTATACAAACCAGCTCTGGCACAGTGATGAATACCAAGAGGTGAGCACTCAGAAGGAATGAGCCCTGTGCCAGTACAGTTAAGCATTTAGCTGCTAACTGAAAGACTGTCAGCTCGAGCCTACACAGAGGTTCTGTGGGAGGAAAACTTCGTCATTGCCTTTCGTAAAGATTGCAGCGTAGGAAACCTTATAGGTCTACTCTGTCACATGGGGTTGCTTTGAGTAAAAATTGAGTCAACAGCACCTAATAATGATAACCACAATATCACAACGTATATAAGTAAAAAATGGTGTACCAGTAGTAAAGGTAGGTGATAAGGATGGTAGAAGCATGGGAGCTAATACAGATAAACAGTCTTAAAAAAAATAACCCCCAAATTGGGATCTAAGGTTAGAAAATGAGCCAGTAATATGACAGTCCAGACAAGAGCCTTTGGGCTTGGGCAGAGACACTTCACTCGACAACAACTAAAAGGCTCTGCTGTTAAAGAGGTGGACATTTTCTAGAAACTGTCAAGAGGTTGGTGTGTGAATGCGGGTAGGGAGAAAGGGAGAGTGGCTTGAGATGTCACTCAAAGGCCATGGAATAAGTGAGATCCCTAAAGAGAGTCCAGATGGAGAAACAAAAAGCCCTGGGAAATTCTAACACTTTGAGATTCGGTGGCAGTGGGTAAGTGTTGGGCCGCTAAGTGAAAGGTCGGTAGTTTGAACCAGCCAACTGTTGTGCTGGATAAAGATGTAGCAGTCTGCTTTAGTAAACAGTACAGCCTTGATTCTATGGGACAATTCTATTCTGTCCTATAGGGTTGCTATGAGTCAGAATTGACTCAATGACAAAGGGGTTTGGTGAGGAGGAGCCAGCTGAGGTAGGCAGAGGACTATAAAGTAGTGGTGTCACGAGGGTTGTTGTCATTCAGTGTGGTAACTCATGGTGTCACCCTTCCTCCATGGACCTCCTCCCGCACCAGACCATACAGAATCCTTACTAACATTGTTTGTACTAATGTTACGTGTAAATCATGATTTCTGTAAACCACTGCTTCTTTTCTGTTAATTCTTACTTCATTTTCAAAAATGTTATTACTGTAGGTTCACAAATACTAATTATCACAATTTTGTAGCTAAAGCATCAGAATGTTTGACAAAGTCAATGACTATAAAAACACAGGTGGCAGTGAAAACAATAGAACGCACTTGTAGCACATGTGGATGAGATCACATGATTCAAAGCATCATCGTAACTGGGTACTAACGAAAGCTCTGACCAGTCAATTGTCATAGAGTTTTTTGATACACATAAGCTGAGCTTACAAAAAAATTCTTTTTATAACTCACTACAGGAATATTTTTTAGTAAATATATCATAAATTTCTACAGAAATACAGGAGAAAAAGTTTTATTTTATACATATATTTCTTTGTGACATTATTTGCAATGCCCACAATGTGACAGCACACCCCTCCTTTCCACCCCGTGTTCCCTGTGACCGTTGAACCAGTTCCTGTCCCTTCTTGACTTCTCATCCTGCTTTTGGATAGGAGCTGTCTGTTTGATCTCACATATCTATTAACCTAAGAAGCACAGTCCTCATGTGCATTATGTTTTAGTCCTGCCTGATCTTTGTCTGCTGAGTGGCCTTCAGAAATAGTTTCAGTTGTATGCCCAGCAGAGCACCAATGGGCCACAGTTGGGGGACTCCTCTGGTCTCTGTTAGACCATTTAGGCTGATCTTTTTACATAGATTTGAGCTCTGCTCTACACTGTCTTTCTGCTCTGTCCAGGACACTCCGTTGTGCTCCTGTCAGGGTGGTCATGAGCGCAGCTGTGCACCATCTAGTTCTTCTGCTCTCAGACTGCTGGAGTCTGTGCCTTATGTGGTTCTTTATTCTCTTTGGCTAATATTTTCCTCGTGTCTTTAGTTTTCTTCATTCTCCTTTTCTCCCAGTGGGATGGGACCAACTGATGCAACTTAGATGGGTGCTGAAAACCTTTTAAGATCCCAAGCACTGTTCACCAAAGCAAGGTGTATTTTCTTAACCAACTTTGTTATGCCTCTTGACCTTGACATCTCCCAAAACTGTTCGCCATGTCCCATCCACAGACTGCAGAAAAATTTTATGGGTCATCGTTTTGGTTTCATCTCCTCTGACAGTGTCATTCAGTGTGGTTTGTACCACCTGCACCTCCCTAGTGACACCAGTGTTGTGAAGTGAGTACAAAACAAGATGAAGACGGCACCCAGGGTGAAGGAGAGAAGGAGGGAGTGGTCAACCGTATCAAAAGCTATTGAGACACGGAAATGCTTTTTGGATTAGTTTACAAGGAAATGGTGGGGGACTTTGACAAAGGATGTTCTGAGGAGTGATAGAGGCGGAAACTACAGCAAATGAAAGAGTCAACGAGAAGTGAGAAAATGCAGCCAGAATGGGTAGACAACTTTTCCAGAATGTTTGACGCAAAGGGAAGTAGAGAAAGAAGGGGAAATTGATAATAAGGTAGGCATGTGTACATGTGTAGAGAGATGTGACGATCTGCTCCTATAAAGATTACAGCCTTGAAAACATCATGGGGCAGCTCTGTTCTGTCCTATAGAGTCACTATGACTCAGAGTTGACTCTACAGCAATATGTTTGGTTTCTTGAGTTTGGGGTGTGTGTGTGTGTGTGTGTGTGTGTGTATGTGTGTGTGTGTGTGTTCTTAAGGATACTTTCATGCTGTTGGAAATGAAAAGGAGAAAATTTTGACATATGTGAGAGAGAGAAGCAAAAAGAGAGGATGGTATCTACATAATACTTGAGAGATGAGGTAAACAGGAAAAAAATAGTTTAAACAGTTTCATTCTTCTTTTCGTCCTTTTCAATCAAAAACGTTGCAATTATTTAGGAGGTGACAGTAATTTCTTCTTTCAGTTTACAAGTAACTTTCTACCCAGCAGACTGATTCATTCATTCTCAGTCTGACTTATGCCTGGATGGACGATCTTGAGAAATGACCCCTGTTTGGTGTGAAGTAATATCTTCTCTACAACACTCCATGTGGAAGCCTAAAAGGATCATCTAAGCTGAGGATACGATTCTCTTGGTTTAATCCTGGCCCAGTGTTAATGGGCAGAAGACAACAAAAAGAAAGAAGAGACAATCTGTTTGACCGTACTGAAGATCCTCACTCTTTCTGGCATATTGCCAGGGTCCCTGATTCTCTGTGCTGTGTATGAGCAGGAGAAAAATTATCTTGTGTAGTAGCTTTGTTCTTCCTTTCCTCTCCTTCTCATTCTCACTGCCCATCCCTACCTTCCTTTTTCTTCTTTCCTTTCTTTGATGCGTGTTCTTGGCATTGGTGGAAAGGATAGGAATGACCCTGCTGACTGCTGAAGTCATCTATTTATCCTCAGAATTCGCACAGAATAAGCAACATATTACGCATATTAACATGGATTGTGCATCCCAAAATACTTTGGCCTTAATCCCAAAGGAAGGTGGTTGTCCTGACCCCCGATCTTCCTCTCACTTTCTGGATGACTTTCTTGTCAACAGGTAGGCCACTAACTTCTATGGAGTGCCAGGCTTGCTTCCAGGAAAGCATTATGTCATAGTTGAATTCAAATTCATGTTGATCCCATGTGTGTCAGAGTAGATTGCTACACTTGTCTTCTGAGGCATCTTTGGATCAACTCAAATCTCCAACATTTTGGTTAGCAGCCAAGCATACTAACCATTTGTGCTACTCAGGGACTCCCATTAACTCATTTAATCCTGCCCAAAGTTCTGAGAAGCTAATATCATGTTCATATTGCCATTGACAAGAATTGTCACTGTAGTATATTAACTTTGCTGAGTCTAGGTTATATAACATCTGACAATTAAGTCTTCAAACTTAATTGTTCTAAGGGCTGCATACTTCATTGCTGAATATCACTACTGTCACCTTCCAAGCACTCCCCTTGGGAAGCTATGCACCAATGCTAGCACCTAGTCCATGCTTAAAAGCAATTTTGGAACTCTTTCTGGAATGGCCATTGTGCAAGTTGACATGGTGGCAAGTTCATGAACTTCCTTGTATAGTTGTCTGTGAGGGCGTTTTTAGCCAGTAAACAAAGAACTGTACTGGAACACCCTCCTTACTTACCTGATCTAGCTCCCCCAATGACTTTTTCTTTACCCAAAGACAAAGGAACTGTTGAAAGGAAGACATTTTGATGACTTTCAGGACATCAAGGGAATACTGTGGCAGCTCTGATGGCTACTCCAGAAAAAGAGTTCCAAAATTGCTTTGAAGGGTGGACTAGGCTCTGGTGTCAGTACATAGCTTCCCAAAGGGAGTTCTTTGAAGGTGACCCTAGTGATAATCATCAATGAAGTATGTAGCACTTTTTCTAAGGTGAGTTTGTGAACTTAATTGGCAATCCTTGTATTTATTTATCATGTATTTTTTCTTTTCGTGAAAGATGTTACAAAAACCAAACCAAACTAGTTGTCAAGTCTGCTCTGACTCATGGCTATCCAGTGTGCATCAGAGAAGGACTATGTTCCATAATGTTTACAATGGTTGAGTTTTCAGAAATAAACCACCAGACCTTTCTTTGGAGGCACCTCTAGGTGGATTCCAACCTCCAACCTTTTGGCTAGTAGCCAAGCACACTAACCATTTGTGCCACCCAGGCACCCCATGAAGGATATAAGATATTGATAAATGAATAAACAACAAAACACCAAAAGGCGATATGATCTTTTGTGATTTAGATAGTTCACCCAGGAATCAAAATGATGATCACTGAATCATGCAGGTTCCTCTACTTCCCCACTCCAACTGATGACTCCTCACTCCTTTGATGACAAAGGTGCCTGACCCAAGTCATGGTGTTTTCAGTAATCTCACATGTGTGTTAAAACTAGACGAATGAAAAAGGAAGATTGAATGAGAATTAGTATATTTGAGCTGCTGGGGTGGTGAAGAATACTGAATGTGCCATGGACTGCCAGAAGAATGAACAAATCTATACAGAGGAAGTCTTGCCAGGATGCAGCTTAGAAGTGAGAATATGAATGCTTCTTGATTACTGTCTTAGCCATCTAGTGCTGCTATAACAGAAATACCACCAGTGGATGGATTTCAATAGAAAAATTTTATTTTGCCATAGTCTAGCAGGCTAAGATTCCAAATCCAGGGCACCATTTCCAAGAGAAGTTTTTCTTTGTTGTTTCTGGAGGAAGGTCATTGTCAACCTTCCCCAGGGACCCCAGGTCCCTTTTGAAGGACATGCTCCACTCCCAGTACTGCTTCTTTCTTGATGGTATGAGGCCCACAACTCTCTTCTTGCTTCCCTTTCCTTTATATCTCAAGAGATTGCCTCAAGGCACAACACAATCTCATACACTGAGTCCTGCCCCACCAACACAGCTGCCACCCATCCTCCCTTGTTAACATCACAGCAGCAGGGTTTATGAGACAGAGGAACATCACATAGTATTAGGAATAATGGCTAAGCCAACTGCTTAAGGGGGACAAAATTCAATTCATAATACACACTTTGGGTATGTAATCAGGAAAGGCCCATTTCTAAAAAAAGACATTAAGTTTGGTAAAGTGGAGGATCAGCAAAAACAAGGGACACTCCATGAGATGGACTGACACAGTGGCTGCCACAGTGGGCTTAAATATGTGAATGATCATGACAATGGCATATGACTTGATATTGTTTGTTCTATAACATGTGGCCAAGAGAGTTGGAACTGACTCTATTCAATTATTTCTAGTTTCCCTTCCTGTGACATATAAGTACCAAAAACTAAAGAAAATCCTCAAATTGATGAGCAGAAGAAAATCCAGTCATAAATGGCAAAACTTATAAGCAGGTAATTCACACAATAGGACCTGGGAATGCTCAAACATATATGAAAATATGTTCAACCCACCTAGAATCATAGCTATGCCAATTAATACAGTGCATTACATATTTACTCATTATATTGAAAAAAATGAAAAAAAAATTTGTTACCTGTCTTTGGTTGCAAAGATAAGGCAAATGCATACCCTTGTACTTTGTTTGTACAAGAGCCTATTACAACCCAGCAGTAGCTATCCAAATTAGGACTCTAGTGATTAAGAGCTATGGCTGCAAACCAAAAAGTCAGCAGTTCAAGTTCATCAGCCACTCCTGAGAAACCCTATGGGGTAATTCTACTCTGTCCTATAGGTCACCATGAGTCAGAATCGACTTCAGAGTGATTTTTTTTTAACTCCTCTTGAACTGCAGTCTCTCTTTAGGAATTCTAGCTGATGTAGCTAGAGCACTAGCATCTCTCTGAGGTGACTGTGAGCTGGAATCCATTCCACGATAGCGAGGAGTTGGTGTGTAAGAATATAAGAAGCTCTGCTGGAACAGGGGTTAAGCACTCGGCTGCTAACAGAAAGGTGGGTGATTTGAACCCAGAAGCTGCTTTGTGGGAGAAAGATGACAGCCTTGAAAACCCAGTGGGGGCAGTTCTACTGGGTCCTATGGGGTTGCTATGAGCCAGAAATGACTCAACAGCAAAGGGCTGCATGTAAGAATATATGCTCAAAGACATTTACTGTCAGTCTGACTTTCAAATCCAACAATTCTACCTCACTCTGTTACTCACAAGAGAAAAGTCCACAAACTGATTTTATCAGAAGTCTTAACAGTGTCAGGCATATAGGAAGTACTCAACAAATGTTTACTATTATCAGACAAACTAGAGATAATACAAGACATTAAAAAAAAAACGGGGAAAAACAGATGAGCTAACTGTGAAAATGCATTGGCTAATGTTTGTGGAATATCTGTGAGAATGAATTCCATAGAGATGCCCCACTCATCCAAAGAAATACAGTCTCCAGTAAGGTGAGAAAGTCATGTGCGTGCTGAGGTTGCCAGGCAGCATGCTGCCATTTTGTAGTGAACAGTCAACAAAAAGAAACTTTTCCAGAGAATGGCTGTAATTATTGTTTCATATTTGCATGCCTGCACTTGAATTTTGTCCATAGAAAGAATGCAAGCTTTTAAACTTTTCCTTATTTTTGTTAAACTTCTCACCATCTGCTCAACTGGCATTTCAGGGTGCTAATATTTCAAGTAGGAACCCTGGCGGCACAAGAGTTCCAAGCGCTTGGCTGCTAACAGGAAGGCACAGTCTTTGGGTTACTGATTTGAGCCTAGGCAGTATCTCCATGGTAGAAAGCCTGGTGATCTACTTTGTTAAAGACTACAGCCTAGAAAACCCTATGGTACAGTTCTATTGTCCTATGGGGTCTCTATGAGTCAAAGTAGACTCCATAGCACCTAGCAACAATAATTACAACAATATCCAACATCTTTTGAGGCTCTGGACAAATCATCTGAATCCTACACGTCATCTAGCATCTAGCAGTGAATCTGTTATGTCCTGGAACCACTGAAAAGACTGATTCACAAGATACCATATCAGTTTTAAAGGATTTTACTAGAGTGTTTGAGGTGTGGGGGATGTAGGATGGAAGGCTTGCAGAGTAGAGGATCGAAAATTGTTATAGTATAATGCAGTAAGTGCTGTAAGAAATGAGTGAGCCTCCTTAAGAATAGGTGACATTTGAGTATTCATGGAAATGTCCGATTTCTTGTTGGTGGGTGGAACAGCATGTACAAGAGGATGGAGGTGGAACAGGGTAGAAGGAAGAGCATCGATTTTGGAGAGTATGCCTTGGGAAAGAAGACAGGGGTTCTACATTGCATCTGTGTCACAAAAGATTGTGCTCCAGAGAGTGGACTCTGACACAAGAATATCCACAGGAGTTGTGGGAAAAGGTCTATACTTTTGTGAAGCAAATTCTGAAAAATTTCTTGAGACTGCGTAGGCAGCTGCTGGCAGGGAAATCATCAAGAATACTACTGCCATTATGTTCGAGGGACACCATGGTGTAATGATTAAGATCACAGCCCTGAGCCAGACTGCTTAGGTTCAAACCCCAACTTAACTGAAAAAACAATTGCAGTGGTTAAGAGCTACTCTGAGCTACGGCTGCTAACAAAAAGGTCGGCAGTTTGGATCTACCAACTGTTCTTTGGAAATCTTACAGGGTAGTTCTACACTGTCTTATAGAGTCACTATGAATTGGAATTGACTCAGTGGCAGTGGGTTTGGTTTCCGTTTTTTAATTGTGTCTATTTTGACTTACAGAAATTCCATGTGTATCAGAGCAGAACTGTGCCCCATGAGAGGTTCAATGACAGATTTTTCCCGAAGTGCATCACATGCCTCTCTTCTGAGGTGCCTCCAGGTGGACTTGAGCCTTGTTTATGGATTGAATTGTGTCTCCTCAAAAAACGTGTTGTAGATCCTAACCTCTGTGCCTCTGCTTATTCTCCTGTTTGGACGGGATTAGTGTAGGTATGTCTTGAGTTAATCTCTTTTGAGATACAAAGGGGATTAAACAAACAAGTTAGGAAGCAGAGATGAAGGAAGAGAGATGCCAGGCCACATGAAGATCACCCAGGAAGGGAAGCACAAAGAAACAAGGACCTTCCTCTAGGGCCAGGAGAGGGAAAAAGCCTTCCCTAGAGCCTTCTTCGAGTACCCTGATTTAGACTCCTGAACTCTGATAAAATAAATTTGTTTATTAAAGCCATCCACTTGCATCACTTTGTTATAACAGCACCGGGTAACTAAGGTGACCTCCAAATTTTCAGTTGCCTACCAAGTACCTTAACCATTTGCACACTTAGGGAGGTGTGTCCATCTTTGTAAATGTTGGCGTTAGGTGCTGTGGAATCAGTTTTGACAGAATGAAACACTGCTCAGCCCTGGAGCATTCTCACAACCATTGCTATGTTGGAGCCCATTGTTACAACCAGCTGTGTCAGTGCCTCTCATTGAGGGTCTTCCTATTTTTTGCTGACTCTCTATTTTGCTAAGCATGGTGACCTTCTCCAGAGACTAGGCCCTCCTGATAAAACATGTCCGGAGTATATGGGGCAAACTCCTGCCATCCTGGTTTCTAATGAGCATTCTGGCAGTACTGCTTCCAAGTCAGATGTATTTTTTCTTGTGGAAGTCCATGGTACATTCAATATTCTTTGCCAATCCCATAATTCAAATGAAGTCCCAGTCGGTTTTCCTTATTCAATGTCTAACTTTCATATACATATGAGATGACTGAAAACATCATGGCTTGAGTCAAATGTGCCAGACCTTAAAGTGACATCTTTCACATTTATAATTTGTGGCTAGAGAAGCATTCATAGCCTTAGGCTGTTCAGAGAATTAAATGAGTTAGCATTTGTAGTGCCTGGTACATTCTAACTAGGTTATAGATATTTGTTAAATAAAAGTACAGTAAAAACAAAAGTATGAGACAATGAGAGTTCATCCTAACTAGTTGGCTGTACTTATAGAAAAGAAGAATTGGCTAAAACGGAGAAATATTGACTTGAAAGTATTTTTTTTTTTTTCTCTTTCTGTAAAACGAGGTTACTGTCATGGGTGGAAATGTGTCTAGGAAGGAGAAATATTGAAATCATAACCCTCAGTACCTTTGAATGTGACCTTACTTGGAAAGAGCATTGCTGTAGACATAATTAGTTTAATTAAGATGAAGTCATTAGGGTGAGCCCTAATCCCTCTGTGACTGATGTCCTTATCAAAAGAGGAGAAGAGGCACAGAAAGAGATCTACATGGAAGAGCACCGTATGATGGTGGAGGCAGATTGGAGTTACGCTGCCACAAGCCAAACAATGCTTCACCCTGCCAGGAGCTGGAAGAAACTTGGAAGAGTCTTCCCTGAGAGACTTTGGATAGAACATGACCTTGATGACACCCTGAATTTGGAGGTTCAGCCTCCAGAACTGTGAGATAATAAATTTCTGTTTTTTAAAATCACCCACTTTGTGGTAGTTGGTTATGGTGGCCCTAGGACACTAAATAGCTGTTAACGATACCTGTGATAGACAGCTGCTGCAAGGCTTAAATCAGAAAATGCATACAAGGTACCTGACACCTTGTACGTACTTAATAAGTACACTACATTATTGTAACTCAAAGTTTATGCAAGAGAGAGTGGATGGCTTATGGTATCACTGACTGAGGTGCCCGTAAAGGCACAGAGAAAAAACAGCAAGTTACGATGGAAATAAATACAAAGTACCTGCTGGATGTTGTGTGAGATACTGTGGTATCCAGAATACTGGTCCCCCAAACATGTCCATGCTTAATACTTAGAATCTGTGAATGTGTTACCTTACATGGCAAAGGAGATTTTTGCAGATGCACTTAAATTAAGAATTTTGAGATGGGGAGATTATCCTAGATTGTCCAAGTAAACTGTTATAATCATATACCTCGTCATCAAGTCAGTTTCAACTCAAAGTGAGCCTGTAGTATGAAATAGAACCAGGGGCCTCGCTAGGGTTGTGACACTCAGTTTCATAACTCGTAGTGTCACCTGCCTCCTTCCATGGGCTTTCTCCCCAAATAGACCGTACAAAATCCTCAGTAATGCTGTTTTGTACTAATGCTAATCATCAGTGGTGATCTCTGTACACCACTTCTTCTTTTCCTTTATTACTTTATCCTCAACAGTGTTACTGATATATGTTCACAAATATTAATTGCCACAATGCTGTAGCTAAAGCACCAGAGAATTTGATAAAATAGGTGACTATGAAAACACCAGCAGCGATGAGAACAATAGCACCTGCTTTTAGCACAGCTCAGGTGGAACCGTCCGATCTGAACTATCGTTGTGGTTGAGTGGTAATGAGAGCTCTAACCTGAGCACATCACAAGGTTCAAAGAGTAAATTATCACAGAGTCACAGCCTTGTAGGCAGACTGATAGATAGAACTCGGGCTTATGAAAAATATTTTTGTTACAACTCAACTACAGGGATGTTTTCACAAAAATAATAAATTTAGGTTGAAATACAGCAGGAACATTTTACAGACAGTCCTTTTGCTGTCGTTCTCTCTGAAAGTGTTAGTTGGTGTGGTTTGTACCCCCTTCACCTGTCTCATGATGCCACTGAATAAAACTATAAGGTTTCCAAATCTGTAAACTTCATGGAAGTAAACTATCCCATCCTTCTTCCTCAGAATAGTGGTGGTTTTGAACTGCTGACCTTTTGGTGAGCAGTCAAGCACTTCAACAATTGCACCCCAGGTCTACATAGTCACAAAGGTTCTTATTAAGGAGAGAGAGAGTCAGGAGAATGAGAGAAGAAAGATACGGAAGTGCTATGCTCTGGTGTCGAAGACAGAGGAAGAGGCACAAGCTGAGGAATGCAGGTGGCCTCTAGAGGCTGGAAGAAGCAAGGAAATGATCTCCCCATAGAACTTCTAGAAGGAATGCAGACCTGTAGACACCTTAATTTTAGCAGTGTACTAATTTCTGTTGTTGCTGTAACAAATTATCACAAAACTGATTTGCTTAAAACAACATGAATTTATTATCTTACATTATAAAGGTCCCAAATCAGTTACACTGGAGACCAAGACAATGCTCTGAGGGCTACCAACAGTTAAGTGTCAACTAGCTGGATAGGGATTCAGCAGGGAAACTGAGAAAGACAGAAATCATGTTCCTATGACAGAGATAGATATGTCCTATAATACTGTGAAAATTGGAAGTGTATACACACTGAAGCTCTCACATCTGGAGTGCCACTTACAGTCCTTCCACTTGCACTGTCTGTATCAATGGCTGCCCAAGTGGTACAAATGGGTACGTGCTTTGCTACTAGATAGAAGTTGGTATTCAAATCTGTCGAGAGGTGTCTCAGAAGACAGGCTTGGCCGTCTGCTTCTGTAAGGTCACAGCGTTGGACACCTTATGGGGCTATTCTGCTCTGCTCACATAATCAACTACAAAGCACCCAACAACCTCAGCAACATCAATATCAATGCTCCCAGCAACCCTCTGGAGGCTTCCTAATTTATGCAGACTGAAGCTAGGTCTACAACTGAGAGAGTTAAAACCTAAAACCATGTCTTTCTGTTCCAAGTCCAGTGTTCTTTTTATTGCCTCCTGCTTTTACATAAAAAGGAGATGAAATGTAGTTTCAATATTCTTTGTTCCCATAACTCTTGAGATTAGATGATCTGCTAAAATTTTTTGATCTTCTACTTATAGATTCTTCTCAATCCTGCCAATGGCTGGAAATCTCAACTGATATTTGGTCTTTGGCCTAGCCTGGGTGACTTGGAAAAGTAATTTCAAGGTGGCAAAGAGCTGAAGAGAATGCCCCCTTTTTGGTGAGTAGGTATGTGGCAAAGGTTGACACACAGATGCTCTTGCAAGTTTCCTGAGGGATGAGTTTCTTCACCTACAGAATTGGTCAATACACCCTTGCCAGGTTGTTGTTGATGCTCGTTCAAAATTCTTCTGTGGAACAAATGTTTAAGCATGTGTCTACTAACCCAAAGATTGGTAGTTCAAATCCACCCAGTGCTGCCTCAGAAAAGAGGTTAGATGATCTACTTTCAAATGGTCATTGAAAACCCTAGTGAGCCGTTCTACTCTGAGACACATGGGGTCACTGTGAGTCAGAACTGACTTGACAGTAACTAGTTTGTGTTTTCTTCATCAGAGTTACCTAGTATTACCACAATAAAAGCCCTGCAAAGTGAATGGCTTCGAAAAATAGAAATTGCCTTTCTTGCAGTTCTGGAGGCTAAACATCTAAATCAGGGTCTGAGGCATATTGATTACTTTTGTGGGCCTCTCTCCTAGTTTCTGGTGACTGCCAGCAATCCTTGGTGTCCCTTTACTCGTAGCCAATCCTCACATAGCTGCAGAATTCCCTACTGTGTGTGTCTCTCTGTCTAGTCTGCTTTTTGGTCAGATATCATTCAGAAATGATTAGGCTTAGGGCCCATGCTACTCTGGTATGACCTTATTAACATAATAAAAGAAAAGCCCTATTTTCAATAAAGTCACATTTACCTACATGAGGGTTAGAACTTCCGCATTTTTTTTGGTAGGTCACAACTCAGTCCATATCAAATAGTATCTATGCAACAGGCGCCGTTTCAGCCACTGGAAATACAGCAGTGAATGGCCTCAATAAAAGAAGCTGTCCATATGTTAGTAGCAGAGACAGAAAAAAGCAAGATGAATAAGTGAAATACCTACCTATATGTTAGAAGGTGTTAGGTACTAAGGAGAAAAATGCAGCAGAAAAGAGGCTAAGAAGTGTGTAATTTGAGGAAGTGGTGTTTAAGTGAAGAAATGAAGAAAGTGAGAGAATATGCGGATATCTAAGGAATGAACAATTTAGGCAGAAGGAACATAAACTCTTTGAAGCAGGAATACACTTGGCACAGTTTAGAAACAGAGTAGGCTAGTCTAGCTGGCTGGAGATGGGTCAGTGGTGAACGAAGGAGGGAGTGAAGGTCAACGAGGTTTGAGAGGTAATGGGCCAGATCACGTCGACAGCAGTGGGTGGTGGCAGTGGTGTAAGGACTTTCACTTTGAGTTAGGAGGAGGGTGTTTGGGTCATAAGGATGACATGCATTTTAACAAGATCACTCTGATTGTTAAGTTTAGAATAGAATATAGAGAGACAAGGGCAGCACTACGAAGACCAGTTAGACGAGAGATGTTGGTGGCTTCCATCAGGATGGCAGCAGTGAAAGTGCTGAGAAGTGGTTGGAATGTATTTCAGTGGTAGAACTGATTTGTTTATGGATTAGATGTGATGCATTAAAAAGAAGACTTAAGGGTTGGTAATGAATAAAAGGAAGAATGGAGTTGCCGTTTACCGAGGCAGGGAAAGCTGTAGAAATTAATTCAAAGATGGAGTAGATACCAAGACCTCTTTTTTGAACACCTTAAATTTAAGATGCCAAGAGGAGATGTCAAATGACCATTGGATGTGTAAGTGTGGAATCTGGCCTAGAATGAAGATGCAAATATGAGAGTTGTTTGCAAAGAGATAGCATTTAAAACCATGAAATTACTGAGGTGTCCCCTGGGAGCATGGCCCCTAGACCTGCTGCTGCCCCTGTCCAGAAAATACTACTGAGGTCAACTCTTTGGCCAAAAATGGACTGGATCTGGGGAAAAAATATGACCATGTGATGTGTGCACTTTTGGCTCTATGCATTTATAGGATGCTGTCCTGCTGCTCTCTTTCTAGACAGGAAAGAAAAGGATGGAGAGAAGGGGACAGAGCTTGTTAAGAGGATATGACAAGTACAGAATAAAAAGGAGTGTACTGTCACTGGGTAAGGAGAGCAGAAGGAGCTGCAGACACATGGGCATGCAAGATTAATTTGAGTTGTAAACTTTTGCTTAATCACATTAAAAAAAAAAAAAACCAAAACACATGAAATTGGATGGGGTCAACATACTGATAAATCCTGGTAAGTATAGATGAAAAGAGAAAGAAAAGGTCCAAGGAGTGACATTCAGAGGCTGAAGTGGTAAGGGGATACCATCAAAGGAGACTGAAAAATTCTAGCCAAGGAGGTAGGAGGAAACTGTCAAATGTGTTATCTTGGAAGTCAAGTGATGAAAATATTCAAGGAGGAAGGAGTCACCCACTAGCGTCAAATGAAATTGACAAGTCAAACAGGATGAGATCTGAGCACTGATCACTAGATTTAGCAGCATGGAGCTGACTGGTTTTGCTGTCATACGTATTTTTTATGTAATGGAAGAAGAAAAAAATTATAGTGGTCTTTCAGCGAGGCTGCCAGTCTTCAGGTCAGCTGAGCCTGAATTAATATGTGCAATAGTGAATCTGCAGCATTAGACAGTATAGGATCTGAAGAAAGCTGTGTACTTCCTTATGGGTTGAGGAGAATTTGGATTAGGGCGGGGCTCGTGTGATCTGGAAGGAAAGGGATGGAGAGGAAGGACAAGAGAGGGAAGAGCATTAGAAGGTACTGAGATGATCTGAGGCTGGTGTATTAAGAAGAACCACTGGAAAAAACTGATTGGCAGAAATATCTGATGGGCAGGACAAAAGACCCTTGAAGAACTGGAATTAACCCAAATCTGTTAATTAATTGTTAGGATGGATCCATCTCACATATAGCTAAATCTTTGATCAAATCTATCATAAACTCCAATACTTTTAAAAGTGTGATTTTTTTTTTTTTTTTTAAAGAAACTGAAGGAGGGGCTGAACTTCATGTGTGAGTTGATGGAAAGTGAATCAGATGCAGTATGAGTTTGATGGAGAGATGACTGATCAACTGAATGAGTGCAGCAGGGCAGGAATTCAGAACTGCAGATGATTACAGAAGTGTTAGCAGGGATATTGGAACTACTTTCCCAGGGTTTGGAATGGTAAGCTTAAGATGATTTTTATCTAGATGACAATTTCCAGGCACCCAGGGTTATAATTTATGAAGTCCCAGACATAGAGTCTTAGCAAATGTTTCTTTTACTCCCCCATTCTAGCCCTTTTCTATGCAAATGCAAGATGATTTTCCAAGCTTTTTGTTAACTAACCATCATGATTGACTGTTTAAAATTATACTAGTGGTCTTAAAATATAACACTACATTTTTGTTTTCCAAGTACTTTAACCTGAGATGGGGAAACAAAGCTAATCTAAAAGGTGATATTAGAAAATAACAAAGGCAGGATGAACTCAAAGGCTAAGCGGCATAGTTCAGACTATCAGAGACATGGAATCTCTCAGTCAGTTGTGCTTGTATGTTTTTGCCCTCTTGAGTCACCAGGCAATATTCAACTCCTCTTCCAGTGTTATTGTTGTTAGCTGCCATCAAGTCAACTTCTGACTCATGGTGACTCCATGCATGACAGAATGACATGCTGCCAGGTCCTGTGCCAACCCCGCGACACATTGTAGACCACTCTTGTGATCCATTGGGTTTCCATTAGCTAATTTTTTTTGTGTGTGTGTGTGTAATTGAGTGAAAGTTTACAATTCAAATTTGCATGCCCACCTATCTGTAGTTTCCTCTGCTCTCCTTGCCTGGTGACAGCACACTCCTCCTTTCCATTCCATACATGTCATAACCTCTTAACAATCTCCTGTCCCCTCTTCTCCACCTACTCCACTCTGCTGTAGTAAGAGGCCAGTAGGATGACCTCCGATAGATGCATAGAACCATAAAGTGCACACACGATATGGTCACTTTGTGTCCCCAAGCCAAATCCATTTCTATCCAAAGAGCTGACCTCAGTAATGATCTATGATCAGGGTCAGCATCAGGTCTAGGGGCCATGCTCCCAGGGGAACTCCCAGACCTTTGGACCATTGATTGCAGTCTTTTAGTGGAGTTCTTAGGGTGTACCCCTATTTTTCTCGTGTTGCCACTGGGACTTAACATTGTGAGCCCTGTCATGGCTGTCATTGGTGGTAGCTGGGCACCAACTGGTTCTTCTGGTCACATGTTGATATAGTCACCCATTCATGTGGGTCTTTCTGTCTTCTGGGCTCTTTTTCCCTCATGTCATTGTTATCCTTGGTGATCATCTCTTCCTGCTGAGTTAGGACCATTTGGTGTACCTCAGATGGCAGCTTGTTAGCTTTTAAGACCCCAGATACGACTCACCAACATGGGGTGCAGAAGACTCTCTTAGCAATAGGCTAGTTATGACCATTGGCTGATTTTTAAATGTAGACTGCCAAGCATTTCTTTCTAGTCTATCTTAATCAAGATACTTCACTGAAACTGGTTCAGCATTACAGAAACATGCAACCTTCCAATGACAGATGGAGAAATGAATTAGTCAGTGTGGATAATACTAGCTGCTGTAACAAATAGCCCCCAAATTTCAGTGACTTATATTCCATTCCACTGTGTGGAAAGATTCTCTGCTTCAAACTTTCTTTCTAGAAGTTTTGCTAATCCGTTAGGCCTTAGACTCCTTTGTTGGGTTCTCTGTAACTGGCTGGCCAACAAGTGAAGAGAAAGTATATTAAGAAGGATCCTGTGGTCCTAACTGCCTCTATCTTGTGGTGGTACAGTGCTTCCACTCATGTATCAGTGGTAAGCATTAGTCACACGGCATCACTTGATATAACAGAGATGGAAAATGAGACCCGTGAGGGGAAACTAGGTCCAATGAGCATAAAAATACTAAATAATTCCTGCTGAAGGACAGAGAGAGACAATAACATAATTTACACAGGGGACTTTTTAAAATGGAGACAATGTCTGAGCGCAGGCAATAAATTTCAATGTACTTTATAACAGACAAATTAAGAACACCAGTGAGATGACAAAGGCATTAAATTGACTTTATAGTTCAGTACCTAATGTTAAAAGATCCCACCAACTCTCTTTCAGAAACATTTTAAATATTTCTTTACAGATACTTGTTTAGGCAGTACAAGTAGCCTCTTTCAAGTGGGTGTCTAACAAACCTGAATCCTAAACAAACTTTATTGTTAGGCTAGCATTGAGAAGTAGTCGCTGGGCAGTACAAGGGGTTCATGTTCTTGGCTGCTAACTGAAGGGTTGGAGGTTTGAGTCCATCCAGAGGCACCTCAGAGGAAAGGCCTGGTGATCTACTTCAGAAAAATCGTCACTGAAAACCCTAAAGAGAACTGTTGCATGGGTTTGCCATGAGTCAGAGTTACTTGATGGCAATGGCTTTAACATTGAGGAAGCTGTAGTTTTTAATTTAAAGGAGCTTGAGAACATTTTCATGCAAACTTTCTGAAGGAAATTATGGAGTGAAGATAAGGACATTTTATTTTATCTTTTTTCTTTCTTCTCTTAGCCTACCATGGGGGAAAGATCAGGTACTTGATTCAAGTCAAGAGATAATTTTCAAATACAAACCATGTGTCAGTGACTGTGGATATGAAAATGTGCAATACTTGTTTCAAATCTTGAGAAGAGAATAATCATTTCAAATAACGTACAACTAAGACTGTTAGGAGACCTTGGTGGTACAGTGGTTAGCAACTTGGCTGCTAACCAAACAGTCAGCAGTTTGAATCCACCAGCTGCCTCTTGAAAACCCTGTGGCCAGTTATACTGTCTCCTGTTGAATCACTGAGTCAAACTCTACTCAGTGACAATGGGTTTGGTTTTGGTTCAAGGGACTTTGGAGTTGGCTAAAAGCAGAGTAGTTAGCAAAACTTCATCATTGCCAAACAAAAGGTAATATTGATTTCTTTCTGCTTTTTGTGGCTGAGCTAGGATATTTGAGGAAAAAAAATCAGCAACCACACTAATAAAGGAGGTAAGAGAGGAATTCCTTGGATGCTTTATAAAACCATATACACTGTTTTCAAAAGAAAACTGACATCTTGGGGTAAAACCTTTTATTTCTGCTGTGTTCTATTCAAGTGCCATTGCTTGAAAGTATATCACCAATATAGCCTTGAAATATGAGATTTCTTGTAATTAACATCCTTGTGAACCTTATCATCAGGTTCAATGTGATTTTTTTCAAGATATACTCACTCTTTTGCCTGAGGCTGTCTATAGGAGGCCATGTCCCAACTTTCCTATAAAAATGACTTCCACATTCCAGATCCCAATTACTCTGAAGGACTTGCCCAAGATGCCTATAAAACCCTACTACAGTCGACACTACCTTCTAACTAATATTCTACATGTGTTTTTGATCATTGGATCAGATTTGCAAAAGTCAGAATAGTTTTCCATGTGGAGTTTAAGTAAACATATAAACCATTGTTATTTGTATGCATGGTTCCAAAAAATAACATATGAGGCAGAAGTTGGGGAAAGAGCACTGGACTTAGAGTCAGGCAAGCTCACTTCTCAGTTTGCACAAAGATGTAAATAAGCTTAAAATCAAAGGGTAGAAAAAGTATATCATGCAAAGAAAAAGCGAAAAAGAACAAGAGCAGTAATATTAATCTCTGATAAAACAGACTTTAATGCGAAATCTACCACAAAGGAAAAGGAAGAGAATTGTGTGATGATTAAAGGCCCAATTCACTAGAAGGACACAACCATAATAAATATTTATGCACCCAATGACATGGATCCAAAATATATAAAGCAAATTCTAACAGCACTGAAAGACAGACAGTTCCACAATAACAACAGAAGACTTTAACATACCACTTTTGATGAAGGATTGAGTGGTGGCTAGAAACTCAGCAAAAATACAGAAGATCCAATCATCACAATCAACCAACTTGACCTTATACATGTATTTAAAACACTCTACCCAGCACCAACACAGTACATATTCCTCTCCAATGCAGATGAACCTGAACCCTGCTCCAGAATAGACCACATAATAGGTCACAAAATAAGCCTCAACAAATTATGAAGCATCTTTTCTGACTACAGTGCTATAAAATTAGAAATTGATAACAAGAAGACCAAGCAAAAAAATCAAGTACGTGGAAATTGAATACATCTTAAAAATGACTGGGCAATAGATGAAGTTAAAAATATTCCCAGAATCATATAGGAATTTATACAATGTGTCAAAACTTTTAGAGTATAGCAAAAGCAATGCTCAGAGGTCAATTTATAGGAGTAAATGAACACTTTAAAAAATAAGAAGGTCCCAAATTGGTACATTAGCTTTACAAAAAGGAAACACAGGAATCAGACCAACCACATTATGGAAAGAGATAATGGAGAAGCGCATTATCATCAGTCAGAACTAGGCCAGGGGCCATCTATGGAAATGATCATCAATTACTCACACACAAGTTCGAATTGAAACTGAAGAAAATGAAAACAAACCCACCAGAGCCAAAGTTAGACCTTGAATGTATCAAATCTGAATTTAAAGACCATCTCAAGTATAGATGACAGACGCTGAACACTTAATCACTGAAGATGACATCAAAGACATCATATATGAAAAAAAGGACTAGGTCACTTAAAGGATGGGAAAGAAAGAAAAGAGCAAAATGAATGTTTGAAGAAACCATGAAACTTGTTCTTCAGAGTAGCTAAAGCAAACAGAAGAAATAATGACGAGTTGCACAGATTTCAAAGAGCATTCCATTAGACAAAGCATTACAATGGAATGTGAAAAGACCTGGAATTAGAAAACCGAAAGGAAAGTACAAAGTCACATTTCTAAAACTGAAAGTCCTGACAAAATTCAAGCCTCAAGTTGTATTATCGAAGGATTCTACAAGTAAAATACTACTGAATGATGCAGGAAGCATCAAAAGAAGACGGAGGTAGTATGAACAATCACTATACGAAAAAGAATTGGCTGAAATTCAGCCATTTCTGGGGATACCACATGATAAAGAAGGAAGAAATCCATGTTACATAGCCAGCCATGTTACATGGAAGGCATTAATAAAAACCAGGGCTCCAGGAATTGATGAAATACCAGCTGAAGTGTTTCAACAAACTAATGTAATGCTGGAAGTGCTCACTTGCCTGTGCTAACAATTTTGGAAGATGGCTACCTGGCCTACTGACTGGAGGAAATTCACATTTATGCCCAGTTCAAAGAACTGTAATGCAAAAGAATGAGAAGATATCATTAATTAGAATAACAAAACCAAAGCCACTGCTGTTGAGTGGTTTTGACTCATAGAGACACTATAGGAAGGAGCAGCACTGCTCCACAGAGTTTCCAAGGACCTCCTGGTGATTCACACTGTCAATCTTTTGATTAGCAGTGGTAGCACTTACCCATTATACTACAGGGTTTCCATGTCATTGACAGCATCTTTAATAGTAAAATTTTGCTGAAAATAATTCAAAAATGGTTGCAGCAGTACATTAACAGGGAGCTTCCAGACATTCAAGTTGGATTCAGGAGAGGATGTGAAATAAAAGATATCATTGCTGGTATCTCTGCTTTCAGTCAGATGAATCTTGACTGAAAGCAGAGATTACCAGAAAGATGTTTACCTGTGCTTTATTGATTATGCAAAGGCTTAGATTGTGTGGATCATAACAAATTATGAATAACATTGTGAAGAATGGGAATTCCAGAACTCTTAGTTGTGCTCGTGTGAAACATGTACACACACAGACCAAGGGACAGTTGTTTGAACAGAACAAGGGGATATTGAGTGTATATCAGGTTTGTATCCTTTCACCACACTTATGGTGCCTGCATGCTGGGCAAATAATCTGAGAAGCTGGACAATGTGAAGAAGAATGTGTCATAAGGATTGGAGAAAGACTTAGTAACTACCTGCAACGTGCAAACGACACAGCCTTCCTTGCTGGAAACAAAGAGGAATTGAAGAACTTACTGAAGAAGATCAAAGATTATAGCCATCAGTCTGGATTATGCCTCACCATAAAGAAAACACAAATCCTCACAACGGGGCCAGTAAGCAACATCAAGATTAAAGATTGAAGTTGTTAAGCATTCCATTTTACTTAGATACACAATCAAGGTACATGGAAGCAACAGTCAAAAAGTCAAACAATGTGTTGCACCGGGCAAATCAGCTGCAAAAGATCTCTTTAAAGTGTTAAAAAGCAAAGATGCCACTTTGAGGACTAAGATGTACCTGACCCAATCTATGATATTTTCAATAACAAAGCTGGACAACGACTAAGGAAGATCCAAGAACTGATGCCTTATGACTTACAGTGTTGGTGAAGAATACTGAATATACCATAGACTGCCAGAGGAATAAACAAGTCTATGTTGGAGGAATTACAAACAGAACACTCCTTAGAAGTAAGGCTGGTGATATTTTGTCTCAAATGCTTTGAACCTGTTATCAGGAGGGATCGGTTCTTGGAGAAGGACATCATGCTTGGTAAAGTGAAGGGACAGTGAAAAGGAAGACTGTCAATGAGATGGATTGACACAGTGGCTGCATCAGTGGGTCAAACAGCAACAACTGTGAAAATGGCACAGAGCTTAGCAGTGTTTCATTTTACTGTGCACAGATTTGCTATGACTCACTGGTACCTAACAACAACAACAATACTGTAGCTTGAACAAAAAGAAAAAGAGCACCAAAAGAAGACAATGGCTGCCAGAAGAAAGGAAATAATAAAGATTAGGAGAGAAATAAATGAATCAGAAAGGAGAAAAACAATGGAAAGCATCAACAAAACTAGAAGCTCGTTCTTTGAGATCAATAAAATCAACAAAGCACTGGCCAAACTGACAAAGGAAAAGGAGAAAATGCAGAAAACCCAAGTAAGAACTGAATTAGGTGGCTTACAACAGAAGCAACTGAAATAATAAAGAATCGTATCAGAGTATTATGAAAAATCATTCTGCAACAAATTTGTAAACCAAGAAGAGTTTCAGTTTTTTAGAAACATACTAGCTACCCAACCTAACAAGAATTGAAGTAGGAAATATGAACAGACTCATAACAAAAGAAGTTGAAGAGGTCATAAAACAATTCCTAACAATGATTACAAAAGCCCTAGCCCAGACGGCTTTCACTGGAGAATTCTAAAAAACATTAGAGGGAGAGTTTGACACCAGCACTACTCAAACTATCAGACTATTCCACAACACAGAAAAGGAGGGAATACTCCTAAATTCATTCCATCAAACCAGGATAACCCTGGTACCAAATCCAGTCAAATATATCACTACGAAAAAAAAGCACACATCAATATCCTTCATGGATATAGATGCAAAATATCCCAACAAAATCCTAGCCAATAGAATTCAACAGCATATTAAAAAAAATACATCATGACCAAGTAAACTTCATACTAGGCACACAAGGATGGCTTGAAATTAGAAAATCAATCAGTGTAATACACCACATAAATAAAACAAAGGAAAAGAATCAGTTGACCATTTCAACTGATGAAGAAGGCACATATGATAAAGTCCAAAATTCATTTTGTCAGTAAAATAGAAATAAAAGGGAAATTCCTCAGTATAACTAAGAGCACATATTCAAAACCAGCAGTCAACATTATTTTCACTGAAAAGAGGCTGAAAGCATTTTCCATGAGAATAAGAATCAGACAACGACCGTTACCATTCAACAGTGTACTGGAAGTCCTTTCTAGAGCAATGAGACAAGAAAGGCAAATAAAGGTATACCGATTGGTAAGGAAGTAGTACAAGTATCCGTATTCACAGACGATATGATCATACACACAGAAAATACTGGAGACTCCAAAAGAAAGCTAGTGGAACTAATAGATTCAGCAAAATGGCAGGGTAAAAGATAAACATACAAAATCAGCTAGATTCCTTTATATTAACAAAAAGAACTCTCAAATGGAAATTGCCCTAAAAAAGATCAAATACTTGCAAATAAAACTTGGCTAGGTATCATGATTGAATTTTGTCCTCCTAAACTATCTGTCAACATGGCTAGGTCATGACTCTCGGTACTGTATGGTTGTCTGTCATTTTGTCACTTGATGAGATCTCCCCATGTGCTGCAAATTCTATCACTATGATGCAATAAGATGGATTAGTAGCAGTTGTATTGATGATATCTACAAGGTTAGACAGGGTCTTGATATTAAAAAGAGAACTGACTAGAGTTGGGGGACCTCATAGTACTGAGAAAGTGGCGCCAGGAGCACAGTGCATACATAGAATACCAAACATAACTAAAAATGCACAAATATCAGAAGAGAAACTAGATAATTTGCATCTCCTAAAAATTAAAACAAATGCCAATTCAAAAGATTTTACCAGAAGAGAGAAAAGAATACCTGAACATTGGGGAAAAAAAAAAATTATATATAACATATGCCACAAAGGACTAATCTCTAAAATTTGTGTAAAATTTCAACATCTAAACAACAGAAAGATAAACAATCTGATTAAAAGATAGGCAAAGGACATGAACAGATATTTCACCAAAGAAAACTTTCAGGAGAATAACAAATACATGAAGAAGATGCTTATGATTGTTAGCTATCCTGTTGCTGTGGAGTTGATTCTAGCTCGTAGTGACCCTGCAGTACAAAGTAGAACTGACAGCACAGAGTTTTCAAGGGGCGCCCAGTAGATTCAAACTGCCAATCTTTTGGTATGTAGTAGTGCTTAACCACTATGACACTAGAATTTCCCATTAGCCATTACCTGCTGCGGTCGAGTTAAATCCAACTCACAGCGACCCCATAGACAGAGTAAAAATGTCTGATAGAGTTTCCAAGGAATGCCTGGTGAATTGAAACTGCCAACCTTTTGGTTAGTATGCCACCAGAGTTCCATTAGAGAGATACAAATCAAAACTACAAAGAAGTTACTCCTCTGACGGGGATCACAATAGAGGCCACCAGACAGAGCTGGAAGAAACGGTAGAACAAAACTGAAATTCACCGAAACAGATGAGACTTACTGATTTGACAGAGACTGAAGGAACTCCTGAGACTGTAGCCTTTGGACACCCTGCTAAAACTCAGAACTGAGACGACTTCCCCAATTCACCTTTCAGCCAAAGATTAGACAGGCTATAAAACAAACAATAATACACACTAAGAAAGTGCTTCTTAGGGGAATCAAGTGTGTGTGACTAAATTGGCAACACCTGCCCAATAGCAACAATGAAAAGGCAGTAAGGAATGGGAAGCCTGAACGAAGGGACATGTGAAACTTGGGGCATAGAGGGGAAGAAGAATAGTGCGGACACCGCAGTGTCTGCAAGAAGTGTCACAAAACAATACATGAAATTTTTGAATGAGAAACTAGTTTGTGCTGTAAACTTTCACCTAAAACACAATAAGAAAACTACATTGAGATAACCATTTCACCCTGACAATAATGACAGGGATCAAAAGCAAACAAATAAACAAAAATAAAACAACAAACTCTGGAGGGCTTAAGGGGAGCCTGGAATTCTTACACACTGCTGCTGGGAATGTAATATGGTATAACCACTATGGAAAATGTATGACACGTCCTTAAAGTTAGAAATAGAAATACTATGTGATCTAGTAATCCCATTGCTGAGTATATGCCTTAGAGAAACAAGAACCGTAACCTGTATAGACATGTGCACACCAGTGTTCATTGCAGTGTTATTCATGGTAGCAAAAAGATGGAAATAACCTAAGAGGCCACTAGTGGAGGGATGGGTGAACAAACTGCAGTACACACACACACACACACACACACACACACACACACACACACAGTGGAATACTATGCAATAAAGAAAAAGGAGGACTCTGCAAAACGTCTCACAACACGGATGAATCCAGAGAACATTATGCTGAGTGAAGTAACACAACTACAGAGGAGTATTGTGTGAGATATTGTATGAGACGACTATTTTAAAAAATTGAAATAGCTGAAATAGGCTTACACATACAAAAACATTCTTGGATGGTGATCAAGCATGGGAGAGGGAGGAAGGGAAAATCACTGACTAGATAGTATACAACTATTAATTCTGGTGACTGGGAAGCTAATACACAATATGGTAGATGTCAGCACAATGTGACCAAGGCAAAGGAGGACACTGAGACGTACGTAAGCGTAAAGGGAGAGTGTGGTGAATGCTATAACACACACATTCCTACAATATCAGTAGTAACACACAGTTATCTGTAAGTAGCTGAATAGGCTAATATGAATACTAAATAGGTAAGAGAGGTCATACAGGAGTACACCTACATACATACATAGGTATGGCTGTGTATACTTCTACATATGTATTTATAAATGCTACATATATACTCACATATGAGATCCAACAAGTCTGAGAACTTAATTGTTCTAAGTGCTTCATCTTCATGCCTCATTACTAAATATCACTATGGTGACCTTCAAAGTACTCCTCCTGGGAAATTATGCAATGATGCTGGTGCCTAGTCCACCTTTTAAAGCAATTTTGGAACACTTTCTGAAATGGTCATTGCTCATGGTGGTATGGTAGCAAGTTCATGAACTTAATTGTGTAGTTGTCTATGAGGGAGTTTTCAGCCAGTAAACAAAGAACTGTATTGGAATACCCTCCCTACTCACTTCCTTTAGGCCCCCAATGACTTTTCTCTTTACCTGAAGATAAGGGAAATACTGAAAGGAAGATATTTTGATGACACTCAGGACATTAAGGGCAATACAATGACAGCTCTGATGGCCATTTCAGAAAAAGAGTTCCAAAGGGTGGACTAGGCGCTTGCATTGCTGTATGGCTTCCCAAGGGGACTGTAGTGATATTCAGCAATGAAGTACATAGTATTTTTTTCTAGGATGAGTTTGCAAACTTAGTTGAAGGTCATGATATAATAGAGCACACAGGTAACACAGCTGTAGAAACTCCTTAGACATCAGGACTGAACCACTGAACTTGATGGCTAAGGACTATGGTCTTGGGGGACATCTAGGATGGCTGAGAAAACATAGTAGGTAAAGATAATGTTCTACATCCCATCCTGGTTAGTGAGTAGTGTCTGGGGTATTAAAAGCTTGTGTTTGCCCATCTACAAAGTAGCTATTGCTCCCTTCCCACCTGAAGCAAAAGAATGAATAAAACCAAAGACTCAACAAAGTGATCTGTCCAAAGGACTAAAGGCCCATGTAAAGCCTCCTCTAACCTGAGATCAGAAGAACTAAATGGTACCTGGCTATGGGCCACACTGATTGAGATCACAAAGAAGGTCTTGGATAGAATTGGTAAAAATTGTAGAACAAAATTCGAATCAAAAACAGACAAACAGACCTGGAAGAACCTCTGAGACACTGCCCTAAGAGAATCTCTAACTTGAAACTGAAGACACTTCTAAAGGCCACCTTTCGGTCAAATAATAGATTGGGCTATAAAATAAACAGTAAAACCTATGAAGAATGTGCACCCTGGAACAAACAACTACATGACACCAAAAAGGCAATGTTTACCCGAAACCAGAATGAGAAGGCAGGGAGGCGCCTTGAAGAAAGACCTAGCAATCTACTGCCAAAATGCCAGCCATTGAAAGCCCTGTGGAGCACAGTTCTGCTTTGACACACACAGGGTTGCCATGAGTTGGATTCAAGTCAACAGCGACTCATACAGGAAAATGGGCCCAATGGAAATGGAACTCAGGAATGGAAATGAGGAGAGTGCTGACACATTGGGGACTGCAACCAATGTCAAGGAACAATTTGTGTAGGAATCATTGACTGGAAAATGAATTTGCTATGTAAACTTTCACCTAAAGCACAACAAAATGTTAACAATGAAATAGTCAAAAACTGTACTCCACAGGGTTCTCAACTCTCAGAGGGACCCAGGGAAAACTCACTCATCCTTTTCAATCTCAGTTTCCTCCAGGGTTGTTGTGATACTCACCTGAGCTACTGCACATGCATAGTAGCATGGTGAGGTACTCATAGCAAGTTCTTGGGAGACAAACTTGCACTTACCTTTAATAAGCGTTTTTTAAGTGGCAGAGAAGAAACACATTCAGGTCCAACTGTTATTGAGAGTACTTTTGGTTACAACATCAGTTGCTGTTGACTTGAATCCAACTCGTGGCACCCCATGTGTGTCAGAGTAGAACTGTGCTCTGCAGGGTTCTCAATGGCTGACATTTGGGCAGCAAATTGCCAGGTCTTTCTTCCGACATGCCTCTGGGTGGACTGAGACCCCACTTTCGGTTAGCAGCTGAGCATGTTAACCATGTGCACCACTTAGAGACTCCTACGTGTTACTACCGACAAAGATTAAAACAAATAAATTTAAAAAACAGAGAATTTATTGACTCATTCAGCTGAAGTTTCCAGAGGCAGGATAACAAGTCAGGTTTGATCCAGAAGTTCAGAATGTCATCAGGGTTGCAAGTGCAATTACTGTGATTTTCTTGGTTCTGCCTCCTTCCTGGTTTGGCTTCATCCTTAGGCTGGCTTTTTCGATGGTAGAGAGATGGCTGCCAGCTGTCCCAGATAAAATTTTGAAGTATAAACTATGTATTAGTTACTGTGGATATAAAAATAAACAATTCTTATTTCTAATCCCTGTAAGAGAATCATCATTTTTAATAACATACAATTAGGAGGCTTCGGAGTTGGCTGCAAGTAGTACGACTTGCCAAACTTGTATCATCTACACCCACCAAAGTGTAATACGGATTTTTTTTTCTACTCTTTGTGGCTGATTTAGGATATTTGAGGAAAAGAATAAACAAGCACAATGATAGAATAGGTGGGAAATCTTCATTTGCATCTAGAGAAAACAATTTCTCTTGCCTCAAACATTAGAATGGGCTAAGGTCCTGGGTTGAGCACTTGGCTTGTGCTCAGCTATTAACTGAAAGGTTGATGGTTCAACAACCTAGCAATGCCATGGAAGAAAGGCCTGGAGATCTGCTTCCATAAATATTACAGCCAAGAAAATCCGTTCAGTTCTCTGTTCTACCTATAACACACGAAGTTGCTATGAGTTGGAATCAACTTGATGGCAACCAGTTTAGCTTTTGTTTTTTAATTATAAACAAGAGAAAAGGCTGGATACCGAGAAGTCAACTGACAGATCCACTTCTTTGGTTTCCTGCCCTACCACGTATTTCACGCCTACATGAACCCTCTGTGTCTTCTCTGAGAGACACCCCACGTCTCATTCTTGAGCTCCAAATCTAAGCTCTGCATGACTGCGAGCGTTTCTCTGGATCGGTTTTCGCATGAAGCTCTTCTTAGCCTGGTAACTTACAGCTAACTAATACTATCTGGAAATGCTGGTGGCATAGTGGTTAAGTGCTATGGCTGCTAAACGAATGGTTGCCAGTTCAAATCTGCCAGGTGCTCTTCGGAAACTCTATGGGGCAGTTCTACTCTGACCTGCAGGGTCACTATGAGTCAGCATCGACTTGATGGCATTGGGATGGCTTTAATATTATCCACTCCTGTGGAAGAGCCTCCAAATTATTTCTCATTATCCAACTTCTCCACTCTCCTGCTAGCAATAGAAACTCCTGACTTTTAACTAGGCACATGACTACTCAGCTAGACTCTATATTTCCCAGCTTCCCTTGCACTTAAACGTGGCATGAGTCTAAATTCTCAGTGAAGGAATGTAAGCAAGTCATGCTTCCTACTTTCCCATGAAAAACCAAACCTACTGTTGTTGTGTTGATTCTGACTCATGGTGACCCTATAGGACAGGAAAGAACTGTTTCATATGGTTTCCAAAGCTATAAATCCTTATGGCAGCAGACTGATGTATCTTTCTCCCACAGAGAGTCTGAAGGGTTCTGACTAATGACCTTTCAGTTCATAGAAGGGCACTTAGCCACCATGCTACCAGGGTTCCTTCAGCTAGACCAGGGCTTCTCAAAGAATGGTCCTACAGCGTCAGCACCACCTGGGAACTTGTTAGAAACGCAAGTTATCAGGCTCCACCCTGGACCTCCTGAGACTCTGAGGGCAGGGCCCAGTCGTCTGTTTTAACGGGCTCTTCAGGTCATGGCGATGTTGTTATTATCAAGTCCATTCCAACTCCTGTTGTGACCTCATGCCTATCAGAGCAGAACTATGTTCCATGGGATTTTCAGAGCTGTGACAGCTCAAAAGCAGATTTCCAGTCCTTCTTCCGGAGTGCTTCTGGGTGACTCCACATTTGCCAGTTCAGTGTTTATGCCTATTTATAGAAAATCACTGTCATGAATAAGGAGAATCAACTGTACCTCAATAATTTGTCTGGATTACCTCTTGAAACAATAATATCTTGGTCATAGTAAAAACCACAAAATACATTCCATTGACTGAGTCGATTCTGACTCATAGCAACCCTATAGGACAGAGTAGAACTGCCCCATTGGGTTTCCAAATCTGTAAATCTTTGCAGAGGCAGATTGCCACATCTTTCTACTACAAAGTAGTTAGTGGGTTTGAGCTACAGGCCTTTTGGTTAGTAGCTGAGTGCTTTAACCACGGTGCCACCAAGGCTTCCTTTTGGCCATATAAGGCCAAATAAAACATAACGCCAACCCTCTGGTGAGTAATTTAGCACTTCATTGTTTGTGTCATTTAGAAACTCCTAGGTCATTCTAACGTAGGCTTTTCACTCCTTGGAAAGAGATAATTTGGCAACGTTTTTGATTGTCAGAATGTAAGTAAAGGAGAGGTGGTGGTGCTACTGGCATCTAGTGAATGAGGAACAGAGATGCTGCTAACCATCCCATGATGGCGCCCTAGAGCAGGGATGAGCCTGGCCCAGAACGTCAATAGGGCCGAGGATAAGAAATCCTTCTCCAGGGGGCTGCATCACTGAACCACCTGGGTGCTGCTCACCAGGATTACAGGCTAGAAAACCTTGTGGGGGCAGTTCTACTCTGTCACATGGGTTGCTATATGGGGAAATGGTACCCAACAGCAACAACAAACAGAAACACACATCAAACAAGGTTATGTCTTAATGGTTTGATGACAATGCTGTGACCAGAGGCTGGCAGGAATCTAACCTTGTGTTTCTCCTTGGAGCAGTGGTTCGGTATTCATTAATTCAGTGTTGGGGGTGACTTAATAGAAAATAAGTACTGTAACAAAAATTGACTGTACATCAATAATTTGTTATCTTAATTATGTACTGAAATGATTATACTTTGGCCATATTAGACTGAATGAAATATGCTGTTAACCTTACCTTTTCTTTTTTGCCAGAGTTACCACTAGAGAATTTTATATTAAAATACAGTTTGTCTTCAACTGTGTGTTAGACTATTAACGTAAAAAAGAGAAATAAACTTCTGTTTTCTTTGAGCTACTGTATTTATGGGCCTTTTTGTTATAACAGCTAAGCCCATACTTCCTCTAATACAACACACCCAGTGTAAAGTGGCAGAAAATTAGTACAAGGAAAACTTTAATTCAAAAAAGTGGACAGTGTGAAAACAATACACAGTGGTGACTGGTTCACTGCATACACTTCCTCCCATCTGACAGGGAAAGCAAGATGTTCTTCCCTTGAATATTCAGTGAGCTCCTTGGTTGACCAACCTGGCATGATCTCCTTCTTCCATTGTCTTTCTTGGCTCATCTAAGATGGATATTGGTGCGTATCCTGTTTCTGGAATCTTGACTGATTTGTACTGTATTACTTTAGTGGAAATTTGGGGGGCTTGAGAATAGTCTTGGAGTCCTGGTGCTATAGTGCTAAGAACTTGCCTGCTAACCAAAAGGTTGCCAGTTCAAATCTACCATTTGCTCCTTGAAGAAGTTCTACTCTGTCCTACAGAGTGGCAATGAGTTGGAATCAACTCAGTAGCAATGGGCTCACTTTTATTTTCGTGAGGGGATTGCCTTAGGAGTTGAGTAATTGAATGGTGTTGTTATGAGAGCTTAAGTTTCTTAGGTTTCTTGAGTTGTACCAAATTCCTCAAAAAGTTGCTAAACTTCTTGTCTATTTGCTGCCCATCCATTCCTTGAGCAGGTAATTAAAGACAGTTCTTGTCTCACTATTTCTGAGTCTGAGAGTTGTTGTCTCTTTGTAACAAACTTCTGTGCTCTGCCCAGTCAAGATGACCAGGGATGAGCATCTGGCCGTTAACTGATGAGCAGCCTAGGAGGCAGCCAGCCCAAGGGTGCTGCTCCACAGAGACACCTGGTGCTGCGTGGTGAGCAGGGAAATTACTGGGATCTTTCCTGCAAGTTCCTGTTTAAGGATAGGGGAAGTCAGGAGGTCAGCAGTAGCATAAGTCGAGGCAGCAGAAAATGAGAGCTGGTGAGGTAACCCTGACGGCAGAACACCTGAACAAGGAGACTGGCTCCTGCTGCTGAGGGACAGCAAGGCTGGTAGACACTAGGGACGTTTGCATCCTGAGGCTTGTCTTAGTCACTTACTGCTGCTGTAACAAAAATATCACAAGCAGATAGCTTTAAAAAGAATTTTTTTTTCTGTCACAGCCTAGTAGCTACAAGTCCAAATTCAGGGCATCAGAGCCACCTGAAGGCTTTCTTTGCCATCTTTGGAAGGAGGGCCTTGTCAGTAGTCTTCTAGGCTGGTAACTTCGGAGGCTCAGGGATGCACTCTGCTCCTGGTGCTACTTCTTTCCTGGTGGTATGACGTCCCAACACTCTTCTTGCTTCCCCTTCTATTGTATCTCAAGAGAATGCCTCAAGGCACAGTATAATCTTATACATTGAGTCCTGCCCCACCAACACAACTGCCTCCTTGTCCTCATTCATTACCATCACTGAGGCAGGATTTACAACATTTAGGAACATCACACGAAATTGGAAATCATGGCCCAGTCAAACCGTTAAACACATTTTTTTTTTTTTGAGGACACAATTCAATCTATGCCAAGGCTCTAGTTTCTGAATATTGTTCATAACTCCATAAAGACTAATCCTGCAGCCAGGGTGGGAGGATTCATGAATGAGATCCAGATGACCTACATTAAGCTATTTCCTCCAAGAACCCCTTTTTTGGCTGTCTTGGTTTCTCTGTGCCACTGTAACAGAAATGCCAAAAGTGGGTGGCTTTGAAGAACAGAAATTAACTTTTTCACAATTCTAGAGGCCAAAAGTCCAAATCAGAGTCTTGGTGGTGCTGATTTCTTTCTGGTTGGTAGGCCTGGGGTTCTTGCATCTTGGTGATCCTCAAGTGGCATCTGTCTCCCCCAGGCTGTCCATGCCTGTGCGTCTGATCTGCTCTTTTTATAACTCAGGAGTGATTAGGTTAAGGATGCACCCTACACTGATACAGCCTCATTAACATAAGGAAAAACATCAGCCACTACAAGTAGATTCTGTCTCATGGAAATTCCACATGTTTCAGAGTAGAACTGAGCTCAGTGGTTGTTTTTTTTGGAAGTAGATAGCCAAGACTTTCTTCTGAGATGCCTCTTGGTAGATTTGAACTGCAAACATTTTGTGCTATCCAGCAACTCCCAAAGTAACAATGAAATTCCTGTTTCTACACAAGATTACATACATAGCGATAGGGGTTAGAATTCCAAAACATTTTTTTGGTTGCCGTGAGAGGTCACAATTCAATCTGTAACACTTGGCCTGCACATACCACCCCCTAGTGAGCAATCCAGGACTCTGACCCTCACCATCTATGTGAAGTGCCCTCTACTTCTACTGGTATTTAACAGGCACTTTGGGTTCCCTGGGTCTCTGGAATGGACAGGATAAAACCTCTCTCTTAGATTGTGAGTAGATTTTTCTGGCAGAATAATGAGCTCCAATTGCCATTAATCTTAATAGGCTTTGGGGCTAACAAAACCCATTTTCCCAAGGTTGGAATGATTCTTAAGTGGACTTTGAAGAACATTTTAATCTTTTCGTCACTCAGGCTAAAGAATTAAAACACATTTATGGAATTTTTCAGGGGTTATTAGGAAGCCAAAAAAAAGCATGGCTGGTTTTGTAAATTTTTCTTTACCAAAACCTTGAGGTCAGGGGACATGGCCCTTCTTAGCTCTGGTTCATGTTTGTGTTTCCTTCTATAAAGCACATTCTTACTGGATATTTCTAAAAACAATTAAGAAGTAGCACAGTTAAGGACCAAGTTGAGTAGAATGTTTTCATGACGCCAACAGGCCAAAGCTGTTTGAAGAAATAAAAGCCCCCGTGACACTGACATACCGCTGGAGTTACAACTCTGCAGCTGGCCCGTCAGCTTCGGTGGGGGGTGGGCAGACTTTACATTAGAGACTCAGAATAAACTCCTCTAATGTAAAACAGTGCATAGCAACCGAACTCCTTATTTTCTCTCAGGTATGGTGACATGGTAGGAGATGTCACTTTGAATACTCCCCAATGAGAAAGAAATATGACAGATTCAGCTGCTGCATGGTTCAAAGATGCAGGAAACGGATACGATACATAGTGTCATTCAGAGTGAAAAAAAGAGTGCTTGAGAGGTTAGTGTTCTGTGCAATAAATGTATTAGATTTAAGCCTCAGTTTGAACCTAACCATACCTGAATTCTTGACTATCTAGTTTAAATAATTGGTAACATAAAGCAATTCATAATCTGTGGCCTGTTAATTCTGATCAGGTCCCAATTAACATTCCAGGATCTGGCTTTAGCAAACCTGCATGGAACATTTGAAGTGGCTACACATATTTGGTCAACCCCTGCCTCCATTATGGCGTTTGCCATGTAGTTGGCACTGCTTTTTATTTTTTGCGGAGTTGGACCAGCAGAGGTCGTCTGTATTTTCTTTCTATTTTGGTCACATGGGTGGTATTATGTTTATTTCGCAGCCGTAAGATGCTCTTTGTGTGTACTACAAGAAACATCCTTCTTTAGGGTGGTTGTTGTTGTGAGGTGATGTCAAGTTGCTCAGACTCACAGACTGACCCTCTGTACAACAGAAGGGAACATCTGGTCCTGCACTATCCCCACGATCACAGCGATGCTTGAGCCCAACATTGCAGTCACTGTGTCAATCCGTCTCTTCTCTCTTTCTCTGACCTAGTAGGGTGGTAAAGCTCTTCTATATTACCTTAAAACCAAAAATTCATTGTTGTTGAGTTAATTTCAACTTCCTCATGGGGTATCTAAGGAGTAGCCAAGGAATTCCAGCTGCCAAAGTGTCACCCACTGAGCCAACAGTGCTCCCTAGACTGATCATTCAAGGCTAAAAACTAAATGACTTCTTTCCTTCACTTCTGCACCTGATAGTGTTGTTGGCTGCTAGTTCAAGGCACCACGCACAACAGAACGAAATGCTGCCCAGTCCTGCACTGTCTCCAGGACAGGTTTCAAGATGGGAACATTGTGATCCATAGAATTCTCAATGACTTACTTTCAGAAGTAGAAGGCCAGGCTTTTCCTCCTAGTCCATCTTAGTCTGAAAGCTTTGCTGAAGTCTGTTGAGCATCCCAGCAACATGCGAGCCTCCCCGGATAGGCAGGTGGCAGATGCACATGAAGTTCCTGAGCTAGGAATCAGATATAGGTCTCCAGCACGGAAGGGAAGAGAAGTGAAACTCTCTACCGTCCCATATAATACAGCATTGTCTGGAAAAAATGCACATTACTCACACTTCACTCTTCCAACACGAATGGAACCTCCTTCTTTGGGGCTCAGAGTCCTTAGGTGGTACAAACAATTAATACACTCAGCTACTAACAAACAACATTGGCGATTCAAGTCCACTCAGAGGCATACTGAAAGAATATGCCTCGTTATATCCTGAAAGATCATAGTTGTTAAAAGTCCTGTGGAGCACAATTTTCCCCGATTCACATGGGCACACCGTGAGATGGAATCAATCTTTTTTTGTTTACTTTGGAGCCTACTCTCCGTCTCACAGAGGAGTCCTGATGACACGGTGGTCAAAGCACTCAGCCACTAACCAAAAGTTTGGTGATTCAAACCTCCCAGCTGCTCCTTGGGAAAAAGATGTGGCGGTCTGCTTCCGTAAAGACTGACAGCCCTGGACACCCTACAGGGCAGTTCTACTTGGTCCTATGAGGTCATTATGAATCAGAATGGACTTCAGGGCAGTGAGTTTGGTTTAGTGGGTTTGGGTCTCTCTCAGAGAAAGCTAGCAGATTTTCCTTAAACTTGGATTTATCAAGAGATCTAATTAAGGCTTGAAGGAAAAACATCAGAGAAGGATTTGACTACTGTACCCAGAAGGATCTGACAGATATGGTCACCCAGCCTAGTTCTCACTGAGCAAAGTGACTGTGGCAACAGAGAGGGAGTTTTGCCAGAGGCTGCCTGAGCCTCGGGCTCACAGGCTGTGGAAGGTGATCTTTGATGCAACTCAGTAACTAAAAATATGACATATTTCAAGAGTGGCTCCCTCTCCAGCCTCTGGGTTCACTGCGTGTCACTTGGTTTTAGGTGCTGTTGAGTTGCTTCTGACTCACTGGGACTCTACGTTACACAGCAGAACTGCCCCATAAAGTTTCCTAGGCAGTAAACTTTACGGGAGCAGACGGCCAGGTCTTTTGCCCAGAGACGCAGTGGGCAGGGGTTCAAACCATCAACCTTTCAGTTAGCAGCCTAGCTTAATCATTGCACTGCCAGGTCTCCTCACAGTCGTACTATGTACTAATGGTCCCACTATTGTATATGGTGACACAGCAGTTAAAGAACTTCCGTGCTAACCAGAAGCTCAGCAGTTTGAACCCACCAGCTGTTCCTAGGGAACCCTGGGAGGCAGTTCTACTCTGTCCTATAGGGTCACTGTGAATCGGAATTGACTGTGCAGCAATTGGTTTGGGTTTTGAGGCTATACTTCAGGAGACTTGGTGGTGCAAGGATTAAACACTTGGCTGCTAACCACAAGGTTGACAGTTCACATCCACCAGGTGCTCCTTGAATACTCTGGGGGTCAGTTCTACTCTGGCCCCTAGGGTCGCGAGAGTCAGATTCACTTGACAGCACTTGGCTTGGCATTAATGGAAAGGTCTATGCTACGAGTCCATCCAGTGTCTCTGCAGAGAAAAAGGCTGGTTATCTGCTCCTATAAGGATTATAGCCAAGAAATCTCCCTGAGGCAGTTCTCCCCTGTCGGGTAGAGTCACTATGGATTCAGCAGCACCCAGCAACAGCAGAGGATGTGGATGCTTCGGCAGCACTGCTACCTCTGTGTGCTTGCCTCCACATTCAGTCGCATCCTACACTCGTGCACTTCTTCCTATCCCCGTGGTCACCGCCCCAGTTCCCCATCACGACTCACCTGGACAGTTGCGGTAGTCTCAGAGCTGGTCTCTCAGCATCCATCTTGCTCCTTTCCAAATCCATTAAAGAAAGAGAAGCCTGCTAACAGATGATTTTTGTAGACCGCAATCTGATAATCTAATTTATTTCCTTAAAATTTTTATATAGCTTCTCAGTGCTTTTAGGATGAAGCCCCAATCTCCTGATATGGCCCATAACTCTCTCTCTGATGAAGCTCCTTCCTCTCTCCCCAGCCTTGTCTGGCTCCATAACTCCCTGGCTGATGGAGCCCCATCCTCTCTCCCCAGCCTTGTCTGGCTCCATAACTCCCTGGCTGATGGAGCCCCATCCTCTCTCCCCAGCCTTGTCTGGCTCCATAACTCCCTGGCTGATGGAGCTCCATCCTCTCTCCCCAGCCTTGTCTGGCTCATTTGTCCTTTTGTTCAATGACAGTCTTCTTCACATCTCCCCAACTGCAGTATCCACGAGGGCAGGGAATGCATCTATCTTGCTCACTGCTGTAGCCTGACTGTTGGCATAGCAACCTGTACACAGCAGGTGCTTATTATTTGCTGAGTGAGGGAGTAAATGAATGAATGAATGACAGGACCAAAGTTCAGGAATTACTTCATGACTTGACGAACTGTCTTCAGGCCCAGATTTGTTAACTGGGTTATCTGTATGTTAAAAGGCAGCTAAGATCTAAAAGACCAAGATTTTAGCTCTTTATGTATGAATACAGGTGGGAGGAGTTGGCATGTATGACTGGTCGTGGAATAATACATTAAGGAGGATTAAAGTAAACTTGCAGATGTGGCAATATGAAATAAAATGTTCACTTTGTTGTTGTTTTGTGCCATTGATTTGATTCCCACTCACAGCAACCCTATAGGACAGAGTACAACTATTTAGTGAGGTTTTCCAGGCTGACATCTTTGTGGGAGAAGATTGCCAGGTCTTTTCTCCTAGATGGTAGATTTGAACTGCTGACATTTTGGTTAGCAGTTGGGTGCATACCACGGAGCCACCACTGTCTGACAAATGTCTAATGGCACTTGTTTTTCGTCTCGTCAAAAATGAGGTAGGAGTGAGCTGCTGGTTGTTAGGGAACTTCTGATCTCTGGTTGTAGTTTGCCAATCTACAAACGCCTTCAGCTTTAGCAGGTGTTTGTATGTTTGTTTGGCTTTCACATTTGGTACTGGAAAACTTCTCTGTAGAATGACATGTCTCTGGTTCTACTCTCATCCCCATTCTGAAAAGGAGATAAAGAGCCTCATTTGACTCAACAAGGCTTTTCCTCCAAGGAGCCAGGCAAATGCTCCTGATGCCTTTCTAACCACCTACTAGTGGGGGCGACCAATGCAGGAGGTAAGTACAGGGCTGCGGTCAGACATTTGCACGCCCAGGCGAAACACTGAATGGAATTCACGTAATAAACGGATATTGAGGTCTCATGCCCCAGACAGGCTACATGGATGGTATTTGGAAAGAAGGGAGATTTTCCCATCTTTCCAGCATCAGCTAGAGTCAGACGTATATCTCAGGTTTATCAAAGTACACAACTGGTACCACTGTGTTTAGATAGATGTATCTAGAGAGACAGTAGTTGCCATATACCTCTAGCAAATATAATACCATAATGACCATATATGGTTGTCACTACACTGTAGTGTATTTCGCATATACATCCTGGAAATAGATACAGTTCTTCCTTATTTAGACCTCAGTGGATATGGAATTTAAAGTACCTGTAGATGTTAATTCATATGAGTCAGAATTTACCCAAAGGCAGTGAGTTTGGTTTGGGGTAGATGATAACCTCTTCCGGACACACAGGAGAGGAAAAGGAGAGGCCACTGAGCTATAGGTAGAAGAATGAAAAGTATTCACTTCCTCTTCTTTATCTCTCTTCTGATGAGTTAGTTTACAGACATGAGTCAACATGCCTCAGGGACTGCTAGTTGCCTATCCCAAAAGCTCTTCTTCTTTTCTCCTTAATAATACTCCAAATCCAAACCCAAATCCATAGCTGTTAAGTCAGTTCTAACTTACGACGACCCCGTAAATCTCTACAGATGCAACATGTTACATGTTCACCCTGTGGAACTGCTGGTGGTTTCAAACTATAGACCTTTCAGTTATCGTCAGATTGCTTTAATAGCTGCGCCACCAGAGCTCCTTCCTTATAAAATATGCAAGGTTCAGCCAGACACATTGCCTCTAAGGAAAGGGGCTGTATTTTCAAGCCTCTTTTGTAAATGGGTATGGTCAGATGATTAGTTTCTAGCCAATGAAATATGAGCAAAGTGTTCAGGGGACTTCTAGGAAGTTGTCTTCCTGCTGCCTGGAACTCACACGTGATGACTGGAGCTCCAGCTGATGTTCTGGACTATAAGTATAGTAGAGAGAGAGGTTAGGAAAAGCCTGGATCCTTGATGTAGGACAGCTCTGATTGGCATAATCCTAGTCTTCTTTTGCACAACAGAAAACAATCTTGTTTTAGCCACTATGTGTGTTACATATAGCCAAATCTAATCCTAACTGTTATTCTGTGAACAAGGGAAGAGTGGATGGAAGAGTTCTGGTTTTGCCACCCAGTGTCTTATTGCAGCAAAGACATTTACCTGGAGCACATTTTTTTCCTGGACAACACTTGAGTTCTACAGCAGGCAAGCATTCGCTCCTCAGACTGAGGTTAAAGCAGCAAAGGTCAAGCTTTGTTTGGTTGGACTCTAAGGGAGAGGTCATGGATGTCTGATGTCTTTGGTTCAGCCTAGAGGCACATGCTTATTACCATCAAGAGAACACATGAAAGCAGAAGAGACGCTTTGGGCAGTTTACAGTATGATTCCAGGGGTGGTAGAACCATGCTGCCATTTAAAAAATGTAGTCAGAGCTCCACTACCCCTCAGCACTCGCTGCTGTTGAGTCGATTCTGACTCATAACCACCCTATCGGACAGAAAGGAACTGCTCCATAGAGTTTTCAAAGAGTACCTGGTGGATTCAAACTGCTGACCTTTTGGTTAGCAGCTGCAGTGCTTAGCCACTTAACCACTACACCACCAAGGCTTCTTAGTGAGAACTCAGTGAGAACAACCTAGGGGTACAGTGGTAAGTGCCACAGTTGATAACCACAAGGTCACCTTTTCAACTCCATGGGACAGGGCTACTGTGTTGTATAGGATCACTATGAGATGGAATCAACTCAACAGCAATAGGTAGTGGTAACAAGTAGTGCCTGTGCAGGTTATTTCTGAAAGCTGATTGTGCACATTCTTGCCATCTGTATTTTCAGTGATGTCATACTGTAGTTTGAAATTGGGCTTGGTGGGAATATTCATACCATGGAAATTGGCAAATGTTAAGAATCAAGTATCAGTCTATACTTTTATCTTTGTATGTATCTATGTACTTATGGTTTCCAGTGACGGGATTTATCGGCACACCACTGGCTAGCACTGGAATGTTCTAAAAAATTTCCCTCTCTTCGAACTATTAGATAAAAGTTGAGGATGTGACAATTACTGTACACATTGGAGCTTTCTGGGGTGCAAGTTTTTCCACTCGTGTTATATCATTTGAACATTACAACAACCTGTTAAATAGGAAGGGCAGGTCTTATCATCCCCGTAAACTAGGGAGAGGCCCTAAGATGACAGATATACAGAGTAAAGAGGAGTAAAATTAGGACCAGAGGTTTATTTTGTTTCATTCCTGCTAATTCTTCTAGACTCATCTGATACTGCCTGGGAATTAGATAGGGAGGAAGATAAAGAAAATCCAGCTCTGAAAGAAAAAACAAATCAAGGAAGACATCAATTCTTTTATGTTCCTTTTTTTGACTAAAATAGGCCTACTTGAAAGATTATGTACAAGGAACCAACGTGAAAGCTTGGAACACAGCAGAGTATTTTCTTGGAGCACTATCAGCAAACATGGTCATTTATTAAGCAGTGTGGAAGCCAGTGTGTTATTGAAGAAACAGCACGAGTTTTGGAATCAGACGTCTGGTGTCAGATCTGGTGTTCTCATTTTACTGCCACGTGGGCTTAAGTAAATCACTTCACTTCTCCAGGCATTGATTTTCCCATCTATGACATGGGCGTAGTGATCACCTCTCAGGGCTGTTGCCAGGATTAAATGAGATAACTACACCTGACAGTGGCTACTCACTGAAAGGTACATACCCTTTTTGCTCTTCGATTTGTAATACAGCTGATTGTATGGAGTGCCAGAAGAATGTACAAATCTGTGCTGGAAGAAGTACAGCCAGAATGCTCCTTAGAAGTGCAGATGGCCAGACTTTGTCTCAGGTACTACAGACATGTTATCAGGAGGACCAGCCCCTGAAGAAGGACATCACGCTTGGCAAAGCAGAGTGTCAGTGAAGTAGAGGAAGTTCCTCAATAAGACGGATTGACACAGTGACTGTGGGCTCAAGCATAGCAATGATTGTGTGAAGATGGCCCAGGACGGGGCAGGGTTTCATTCTGTTGTGAAGAGGGTTGCTATGAGTTGGAACCAACTCGATGGTACATAACAAGAATAACAAAAACTTATCATAAAGTAAATCATGAAGACAATCCGTACCTATATTTATCTTAGAATAGGTCAAAGGGTCTCTAAAACCTTAACACATTATATATATCCTGATGGGTTCTTTTGTTGTCAAGATCCATAACTGGCATTACAGGGTAGTGGGAGGCAGAGTTCAGAGGAGTATTTTGTGAGGAAAACAACAAAACAAAAAACCAGCAGTTTTCAATTTTGCTCTCTGTCTGCAGTACATTCCATGCTGGCTTTTGAGACCAAAACCAAATCTGGCAGCAGCAGGTAATCATAGAGTTTTCATGTAATTCAATAATTTATCACAAAGAATATTCCTTTATAAACAATGAGTTGTTTTGGAATGATAGCAGCTGTCAGTTTGCAAGCCCATTGGGACAGGAGTCTGGCTCACCCTTTGTTAAATTATGTAGGGTCACTGGTTTGGAATCTGAGGCTGAATGCACTTTACAATGTGTTTATGTTTTGGTATGTACATTATTTCATTTTTGCTTTGTGGTCATGGAATCCATGCTGCCAGATGCCAAAAGTGCCTCTGAATAGCATCGCCACATGCAGAGAGGAAATAATAAACCTCGGAGCTGCGACTGCACCTGAAAACATTTGGACTAGAAGATGTAGAAACATGATCCACTACCATGACAGACCCACAAAAGTCCTGATGCTTCTTCTGTGTCATCACTTAGATTTGCTTCAGCAAGAAAGAATCCTGGATCGTTTGCTTTTGGGGAAGTCTGTTACCAGTATGATTTGTCTTTCTGAAGGTTGTGATTATTTTTTTCGAGTGTCTTGGGAAATTCAGTAGTTTGAATTCAAGGGAAGATCAGACTGAGTGCCTGGAGGAAAGTATTCAGCACGCTGTGAAGCCACTTGGTGTCTTGCACCACTTCTCTGCAACTTTGCATCCGCTGCACTAAAAGCTAAAGGTCTCTGACTTAGCTCTTAGACTTCCCAAGACCTTCTTGAGATCTTGGAAAGCTGTTGGGGCAAAGAAGAGGGGAGCTTGCCTGAGGACTGGGGCCTTTCTGCTTCCAACGTTCATCTTCATTGCCTGCTGTCGCCTTTTCATTCATAAGTTAACTTCTGGAAGTTCAAACTAAGTTCAGAGTCAATGGACACTTACTAAATATAGCCGACTAGAAGACTGGTTAGACAGTTGACTGAGAGGTTGATTGGGGGTTGAGGCTGTCTTACTATGCCACCATTCGATGTTGTGCTGTTGTTGTTGTTAGCTACCATCTAGTTGGTGCCTGACCCATGAGGACCCCAGGAAAAATGGAACAAAATGTTGCCCTGTCCTACTCCATTCCCACAAGTGGTTTCAGACCATGCCATTGTGATCCACAGGGTTTCCATTGGCTAACTTTCAAAAGTAGATGGCCAGTCATTTCTTCCTCATCTGTCTTAGTGTGGAAGCTCCACTGAAGTCTGTTCAGCATCATAACAACACACAAACTTCCACTGACAGATGGGTAGTGGCTGAACATGAAGTGCAGTGGCCGGGGACAGAACCCAGGTCTCTGCATGGAAAGCTAGAATTCTGCCACTGAACCACCCATGTCCCCATCAGGTGACAAAAGGATCAGAAAAACCCAGTGGAATCCCACAAGTCATATTCTCTTGTCCTTTTAATACTGCTGCTCATTTTATAATGCTCTTCCTAACTCTTTGCAGCCCCACGTGTCCTGTCACCATTCCAGGCAGAAGCTGCTTCAACTTCTGACTTCCTGTCATCACAAAACTTAACTCGCCTTGTAGCTGATTTTGTAACTTATTGGTTTTCTGTGAATGAGTATCTTTTAATAGGATAAATAGTTTTCCACTGCAGTGGTTTTGCAATGACAGCTCTTCCAGGAGTCATGCAGCCTTAACCCAGACATTGCCTTAAAACTTTCTTAAAACAAATAAACAAACAAAACAAGCACTATTACCACTGACTAGATCCCAACTCATGGCAACCCTAAGTGTGTCAAAGTAGAATAATGCTCCGTAGAGTTTTTAATGGCTGATGTTTTAGAAGTAGATTACCAGGTTTTCCTTCAGAGGCACCCCTGGGTGGACTCAAACTGCCAATCTTTTGGTATACAGCTGAGAGTATTAACCATTTGTATCACCAAGATTGTCCTCAAAGTCTTTTCATAATTCGGTATTTTTTCTTTTTAATTTTTTTTGTTGCTACTATGTATTTTCAGTAATGGAAGGCATGCTTAATCGTTGAGTGTGTCTGAATCTTTGGTAGGCAATGAAGTTTTTCTTTTGTGCTTCCTTCCACAAATTATACCCTTGGAGTCCAGACATACATATGTATACCGCTCGTGAACACAAATCCAGAGATACATATGCATACTGATCATTTCAAAGGAACTTTCCCTTGGGGGTATAGGCTGCATCCAATACAGGTAGACTTTCTGGCAAGGCTCATGGAGGAGACAAGTGTTGGCTGGGTAGATACTGGAAGTAAAGAGTGGAAAGGAAGAATGTACTGTCACAGGGTGAGGAGAGCTGATAGAGTTGCATAGAGGAGGATGCTCGGGGCTTTATATGACAGATTGACTTGGGTTGTAAACTCACTTAGTCACAGTTTAAAAAAAAAAAATTGACCATTCTAACACTAGTTAAAAAAACATGAGTGCGAACTATTTTAATATCAGATCCAGTAGATTTCAGAAAACAGTACTAACAGGGATAAATAGGGGATTATGTAATGAACAAGAGGTCAGTTAATCAAGAGGACAGAATAATAATAAACATTTATGCAAATACAAAAAAGTTGACCTTTTGTTCTCAGATTTTTTTTTTAACAAACTGATCTTGGAGGTTGTTATTGCTGCTGTTAGATGCTGTTGAGTCGGCTCTGACTCACATCTACCCTACATCCAGTTCTGGGCCATCCTCACATTTTTGCTGTCTTTGAAACCATTGTTGCAGTTGCTGTGTTAGTCTGTCTCACTGAGGGTCTTCTTCTTTTTTAATTACCCTCTACCTTATCAAGCATGTAGTCTTTCTCCAGGGACTGGTCCTTCCTGAAGTCTTACCATTCTAACTTCCAAAGAGCTCTTTTGCAGTACTTCTTCCAAGGCAGGCTTGTTTGCTCTTCTGGCAGTACGTGGTATAGTCAATATTCTCCTCAAAACTTAATTCAAAGGCATCACCTCTTCCGCAGTCTTCCTTATTCACTGTGTAGTTTTAACATGAATACCAGGTGATTGAAAATATTATGGCTTGGGTCAAGTACATCTTAGTCCTCAAAGTGACACCTTTGCTGTTAAAGACTTTAAATAGGTCTTTTGTAGCAGTTTTAGCCAATACACTAAGTCTTTCAATGTCTTTGTTACTTTTGTGACTATTGATTGTGGATACAAGTAAAATACAATCCTTTAGAACCTCAGTAGCTTTTTAATTTATCATAATGTTGCTTTGGCTCAGTTGTGAAAATTTTTGTTTAAGCTGAGGTGTAATCTGTACTGAAGGCTGTGATCTGTTGATCTCCATCAGTAAGTGCTTCCAGTCCTCTTCCCTTTTAGAACGCAAGGTTGTGTTATCTGCATATTGCAAGTTGTTAATAAGTCTTCTTCATATAGTTCAACTTCTTGGATCAACCTAACAGATACTATTCTTTATTTTGTGTGTCACTCTGCTTTTTCTGCTAACAGATGATCTCAGGGAATAGTTTTGGTTCAAGGTTTAAAGAATGTCTCAGGGCAACAGTCTCAGGAGCCTCGGGGAGTCCTTTGGTATCAGCGTACCATTAGTCTGGACTTTTTTTATTTTCTTAAGAGTTTGACTTTGTTTAGCATTTCTCTCCTACTCTAACAGAGGTCATTTGTCATGACCTTGGCCTGACTGTAGTTGGGAACCATCTAGTTCTGCTTTTAGGATGGTTGAGGCCATGTCTGGTATAGGTTATCAGCCTTGTAGTGTTGTTTCTTTGAAATTTTGACCACTTTCATACTCTTTTGCCCAAGACAAGAAAAGACCAATAGTTGTATCTTAGGTGGCCACTTGGAGGCTTTTAAGACCCCAGATTGTACCCACTTAAGTGATAACACTTTTACCATAGCTATTTTTTTCAAACTGAGTTTGTTGTAGAAGGGATTTTCCCTTCCAACTAAGAGACCACATGTGGTTTCAGTAAGCAAGACTTTTTAATGGTTTATTTTTTATTAACAGAATACATCTTCTCTACTGACAAATGTATACTTTCCCTTCAAATGGTTTTAAATAAGTTGTAAATTTGTGATGATATTAAGCCAGCTTTTCTCATCCATGACCTTCTTCTAAGCTGGAGAGTGCTGAGATATGTTTATGTGGTCCTTGGTGTGTGCAGTGCAGTGAATTACTTAATATGGACCGTCTAGCCATGGTCTTTGTAAGTCCCACTAAATGATTGCGTGAGACTGTGCAAATGAGGGGCTTGTGGCCCACCAAAGGGATAAGATAGCTTGGAACAAGGTAAATAAGGTGCATGGCACCATTGTTGGGGTAGAGCCATGCAAATAAAGTGTATGAAACTCTACTGAGAGGTTAGTCAGTTTTGTCACCCACCTTGGCTTAAAGGAGCCACACCCTAGGCAGGAAGGGAGGACCTTGCCATCACAAAGAAAAAATAGCCTGGAGTTAAGCACATCCTTCGGACCTGGGATCCCAGGGAATCTCTGAGATCCAGATAACAGACAGAGAAGCTGTAACACAAAAGACAACCAGAGAGAGCAGTTCAACAGTAATAAGCGCAATACTGGAGAGAGCTGCAGAACCAGGAGGCCAGCAGGGCTACAGAGCAGAAGGCCCACTGCAGGGTGTGGTGGCAGCAAGGCCTCCAGAGGGTACGGCAGCAGAGGAGAGAGAAATTGTCCCAATAGATGAACTGTATCCTAAGTTGTTCCTGTTACTTTCCAGCTGATCTTGATCCTCAGTTTTACTCTGCTGTTGTTGTTAGGTGCCACTGAGTTGGTTCTGACTCACAGCAACAGAATGAAACATAGCCCAGTCCTGCACCATCCTCACAACCGTTGTTAGACTTGAACAAGTTGCTACAGCCACTGTGTCAGTCCAACTCAGTGAAGGTGTTCCTCTTTTTTCTTTGCCTCTCTACTTTGCCAAGCATGACACCCTTCTCCAGGGACTGGTCCCTCCTGATGTCCAAAGTACATGCCACAGACTCTCATCATCCTCACTTTTAGTGAGCATTCTGGCTGTACTTCTTCTAAGACTTGTTCTTCTGACAGTCAGTATTTTTCACCAACACCATAATTCTTTGGTTTTCCTTATTCAGTGCCTAGCTTTCACACCCATATGAGGTGATTAAAAAACATCATGGCTTGGGTCTCTATTTTTCATGATGTTGTCTATTGGTCCAGTTGTGAGGATACTTCTCTTTATGTTGATGTAAATCCCCACAGAAGGCTGTGGTCTTTGATCTTCATCAGCAGGTACTTCAAGTTCGCTTCACTTCAGTAGGCAAGGTTGCTAAAGAATCTTCCTCCAATCCTGATGCTCAATTCTTCAGCTCTTGGATAATGTGCTCTGCATACAGACTGAATAAGTATGGTGAAAGGATACAACACTGACACACGCATTTCTTTCTTTCTTTTATTTTTATTATGACTGAGAGAAAATGTGCATTCCCATATAAATTTACATGCCCACCTATATGCAGCTTCCACTGCTCTCCCTGCCAGGTGACAGCACACTATTCCTCTCTGCTCCATATATGTCTCATCCTCCCAACAGTCTTCTTTCCCCTCTTCTCCACCCACTCTCCTTCCTCCAGCCTGAGGTCAGCAGGATGATATCCTATAGATGCATAGAACCATAAAATGCATCGAATATATCACCACTCTGCATCGCCAAGTCCAATCCCTTCATGTCCGAAGAATGGACCTTCATTATGATTTATGGGCAAGGGCAGCATCAGGGCCAGGGGCCATGTTTTCAGGGGAACCTCGAAGCCACTGGACCATCAATTGTGGTCTTTTAGTGGAGATCTCAGGGTGCACCCTTTTTTATTCTTGTGTTGCCAGTGAGACTCAACTTAGTGAGCTCTATCATGGCTATCACTGGTGGTGGCCAGGCACCTTCTGGTTCTTCTGGTCCCAAGTCTATGTAGGCACCCATTCATGTGGGTCTCTCTATCTTCTGGGTTGTCTTTACCCCATGTCATTTTGGTCCTTGGTGAGCATCCATTCTTGCTGAGTTGGAACCATTTGCTGTGCCCTTGGATGGCAGCTTGGCAGCTTTTAAGACCCCAGAAGCCACTCACCAATGTGGGGTGCAGAGAGCCCTCTTAGCAAAATGCTAGTTGTGCCAATTGGCCTCGATTTCACCTAAGAGCATGGTCTCCTGCCCCCTGCCCCAGTTATTCTGTCCTTGCGATATTGGGTTAAGATAGAAGGAGTTTTCAAGTTACGCTGAAGTCCACTTAATATTGTTCTTATTTCTAATGTGTGCTATCACCGATTTCACCCAACCAAATAGCTACCAACTATCTAATCTAAACCCTCCCCCTCTAGCCCTCCCTCCTTCCTCTCCCTTTCAGCCATCAAAGAGTCTTTTCTTCTACACATAAGTCTGTTTTTGAGATCTTATCGTAGGGGTCTCATACAATATTTGTTCTTTTGTGGCTAACTACTTTCACTCAACATAATGTCTTCCAGTTGAAACCAGATTATGAGACGTTTCCTGGAATTATCATTATTCTTTATCATTGCATAGTGCTCCATTGAGTATATATACAATAGTTTACGTATCCATTCCTCTGTTGTTGGGCATCTGGGTTGATTCCATCTTTTTGCTATCGTGGACTGTGCTATGATAAACATTCTTGTGCATGTGTCTGTTGGTGTGAAATGCCTTGATTTTGTAGGATATGTTCCAAGTAGTGGAATTACTGGGTCAAATAGTATATCTAGATCCAATTTTTTTTTTAAGGAAGCATCAGATTGCTTTCCGAAGAGGCTGGACCATTTTGCAACTCCACCAACAGTGTAGGAGAGTTCCACTTTCTCCACGGCCTCTCCAGGATTTGTTGTTTTGTGTCTTTTGGACCATGGCCAACCTTGTTGGGGTGAGATGGTATCTCATTGTGGTCTTGATTTGAATTTCTTTAGTAACTAAAGATCGTGAACATGTCCGCATGTGTTTTTAGGCTGCCTGAATCTCCTCTTTAGAGAAATATCTGTCCATCTCTTTGCCCATTCCTTAATTGGATGACTTATGTTCTTCTTATTGATATTTTGTAGTATTTTATAGATTATGGAGATCAGGCATCAGTCTGACATAGAGTTGCCAAATATTTTTTCCCATTCTGTAGGACACACACATTTCTTGACTTTAAACCATGCAGTACAGTATTCCCTTGTTCTTTTTTGGTGACTGCCTGTTGGTCTGAGAACAGGTTCCTAATGAGCACAACTGACTATTCTGGAACTACCATTCTTCACAATGTTATCAATAATTTGTTATGATTCACACAGTCAACCACCTTTGAATAGTAAATAAAACACAAGTAAATATCTTTCTGGCATTCTCTGATTTTAGCCATGATCCATCTGAACCTCTGCAATGATATCTCTGCTCCCACGTCCTCTTCTGATTCTGGCTTGAACTTACAGCAGTTCACTGTTGATGCACAGTTGCAATTGCTTTTAAATGATCTTCAACAGAAATTTACTTTTGTGTGATATTAATAATAATGTTTGATAACTTCCATATTCTGTTGGATCACCTTTCTTTGGAATGGGTACAAATACGACTTTTTTCCAGTCAACTGGCCAGGTAGCTGTACTCCAGATATCTAGGCACAGCTCAGGGAGTACTTTCAGAGCAGCATTTTTGTGCTGGCATTCTGTCGTTTCCTGGAGTCTTGTTTTTCGCCAATGTCTTCTATGTAACTTGGACTTCTTCCTTTAGTACCACCAGTTCTTGATCGTATGCTACCGCCTTAAATGGTTGAACACTGACCAACTCTTTTTGGGACAGTGACTCTGTGTATACCCTCCATCTTTTTTTTTTCTTTTTCTTTCTTTCTTTTTTTTTTTTGATGCTTCCTGCCCTGTTTAATACTTTTCCCATAGAATTCAATATTGTAACTTGAAGACTGAATTTTTAATTCACTTCTTTCAGTTTGAGAAATGCTTGGGGGTGTTCTTCTCTTTTGGTTTTCTATCTCCATGTCTTTGCACATGTCATTATAATACTTCAGTTTGTCTTCTTGAGCCCCCCTTTGAAATCTTCAGTTCTCTTACTTCATCATTTCTTCCATTCACTTTAGCTATTCTGTATTCAACAGCAAGCTTCAGAGTGTCTTCTGACATCGATTTTAGTCTTTTCTTTCTTTCCTGTCTTTTTAATGACCTCTGGATTTCTTAATGTATGATGTCCTTGATGTCATTCTATAACTCATCTGGTTTTCAGTCATTGGTGTTCAATGCATCAAATGTGTTCTTGAGATGGTTTCCAATTTCAGGTGGTGTGTACTCAAGGCTGTACTTTGGGTCTCATGGACTTCTTCTAATTTTCTTCAACTTCAACTTGACCTTGCATAGGAGCAATTGATGGTCTGTTGCAGTCGGCCCGTGGCCTTGTTCTGACTGATGATATTGACTTTTTCCATTGTCTCTTTCCAAAGATGTAAGTGATTTCATTCCTGTGTATTCCATCTGGTGAAATCCATATGTATAGTTGCCATTTACATTGGTGAAAAAAGGTATTTGCAATGAAGAAGTCACTGGTCTTGTAAAATTCTATCACGTAATCTCTAATGTTGTTTCTATCACCAAGACTGCATTTTCCAACTACCAACCCTTTTTTGTTTTCAACTTCCACATTCCAATCACTAGTAATTATCTATGCATCTTGACTACATGTTTGATCAAGTACTCTTACTTCCCTAACAAATTGTATAATGAGGAGTATTGTCTGTGAGTTCTGTGTGATCATTTCAATGAATTATTGAACCCAGCAGAGGAGGAGAGGATGCCATGGGATGGCTGGTGTCTGAATTGGTAAAATGGTTGGTGATCTGAGGCATGTCTGACTTCTACCTCATAGCAATCAGCCTTGGACTGTTGATGCTGATAATGATTGTCCACCCCTCTTATGAAGTTAGGTGGTCAAATGCCTCCAATATGTCATTTTTACTGTATGTAATAAATGAGTTGTGAGAATCACGTGGTATAGTGAGGCGTGTGGTAAGTTTCTATTCCTGTTTCCCCTTGAACACCAACTTCCAGTTTTTTTCTCCATTCTGAAAGTTTTATTCAACTTAAATCCAAATTGTCAGATTGAAATAAGTTATCTGAGGCCTTTTAAGATGGGGGTAGAAGTACACTGGGTGGCAGGAGAAGGGGCAGGGAGAGAGAAAATAAAGAGCATCTGGAAATCTGGAAGAATGTGGTACATCTGAAACCTGATAAGCTGCTGCTGGTGTTACCGGACCTCATGGTTTATAACAACCATGCAACTTTTATGGTTAAAGACATCTGTGTCCCTTACGTAGCCCCAGCACACCTGCACTCCAGGGAAGCCCACGGACACAGCACTTTGGACTCCAGCTCAGAGCTGACTGGGCCCTGTACTCTGTGACTATCTCCCACCAGATGCAGACCTTTGCGCACTAGCCTTCATCAAGCTCTGTGTATGGGGACACAGTTGACTTGACATCACTCACAGATCCATTTTAAGAAGCCATCTCGTCCACAACTGTGGAATATCCAGAAGTGTGACAAACTGGAATCAATGCAGAAGAAAGGCTTAAGAGACCTTTAAATTCCTCAGAAGGACAGCACTGTAGGGTGAGGCAAACGGACTAGGTGCTCTCTTGACAATGCTATAAAAAAACCCCAACCTACTGCCCTCAAGTCAGTTCAGACTCATTAGCAGCCCCAGAGTTTCCAAGGCCATAAATCTTTACGGAAGCAGTCTGCCACTCTCTCCCAAAGAGTTCTCTTGTGGGTTCAAATGACTGACATTTGTTTAGCACCTGAGTAATTAAGCCACTGCACCACCAGGGCTTCAGCTTCTTATGATGATGATAATAGCTATAAAAACAGAAACAAAAATCAAACTAATTGTTGTTAATTCTAATTTATGGTGAGCAGTCTCTGGGTAGCGCAAAAGGTTCAGCGCTTGACTTCCATCCAACGTTGGTGGCTAGAACCCATCAAGAGGCACCTCAGAACAAGTGCTTAGAAATTTGCTTCTAAAAGGTAACAGCCTTGAAAACCTGATGAAGTGCAGTTCTAAGGACACACAGTCTCATCACAGTAATAGGTGTAATAGCCATCATTTATGGACGTTTTCTATGTATCTGGTATTATGACAAGCCAATGACTTATTGTTTTCATTTAGGGCTTACAAACCCATGAGATGTGTTTTATTATTAGTTCCTTTTTATAGAAGAAGGAATAGAGTCACAGCGTTCAGCACAGTGCCTGACACAAAACTGGCCCCCAATAAGCATGTGTTGACTGCATGAAGAGAGGAAAAAAATATCCTTAAGTTTACATATTTAGTAGTTCAACAGAAGCCACATTTACACTTGTTCTCTGTGGTATTTTCCATTATACAAATCAGTGGGCTCAGAACAGAATTTCAGGTTGAAATGGCAGAACGGGAACTAGACTAGTACTTATGTTATTATTTAAGAGTCAGGAATTCAAGAAGACTAGCATTAAAATACATTTCTGGCAGAGTAGAGTTGGAGTTGACTGAGTAGATTAGGGAAATTCAGGTAGGGCTGAGAACAAGGCAGGAAGTCTCCCCACGACACAGTGTGGGAGAACAGGCTTGAATGTGTGTAAGAGTCATTTGGTGCGATTGAGTTGACAGCGCAGAGACTCTGGAGCCTCACAGAGTATGAAAGTAAGGAATGAATTAATTGAGTAGAGGCAACCTCAGACCAGCTGATGCCAAGAGATCAGTGATAACAATCTTAGTTCCTTTCTTCTTTTGTTTGAGGAAACTTCTACATCTAGATGTCAATGGATGGTTCTTCAATGCCAGATCCTGTTTTAGAAGCACAGAAGCAGTCAGGGCAACAGAAGTCTGATTCCAAAGAGGCCATACCACACTGGCCAATCTGAAAATGACCATTGCAGAGTTTGGAAACAGTCTTGTCATCATAAGCAAACATGGCTTTCCAAAAAGCAGCTGCTGCTTGAGTCAATTAGAAAAATATCATGAGCAGGAAAATGTGAGCCATGTGCCTGTGCCCTGCCCAGCTGCCTTCCTCATTTGAAGAACGGCTTGCCCTTTGAAATACCAGGATGAAGCAATTGCATGCAGAAGCCTGAGAGCTTTGCGACACGGGAGAGTAGGGTTGGCCATTTCTCCAGAACTTAAGTTCTGACAAGCTTTCAGGCCAGGTTTTTACTCATTATGTAGCTGCTGCCCAGGAGAAAAAAAATGAAACTAAAGGACCACTGCACCACTCAGATGTGGTCCACATAGGTCAAACAAAGCTCTAGATCCTCCAAGATCCAAGAAGGCAATGAATTCATTTAGTTCTTATTCATTGATTAAATCAACACATTATTTAAAGAGAGAAAGGGCTTAAGATGGAAAACATCCAGTGACTGTAGTGGACATTGTTTATTGTCTACTCATCACCTATTCTCTCCTTTCTTCACACTGATACCCCAGTTTTATCTGTATGATTCATGGGAAAATGATGCCATTCCAGCTTCAGAGGTGGAAGCCAATTAATCCAAGGACTTTAATGTACCTGTTAGTGAATGCTTCAGGAATGGGCATATGACCTAAATCTGGCCTAGGAAAGGATTGCTGGAAGCTTCAGGAAAATTCTTCCTTGACCTTAAGGGAGCAGGACAGAATCAGCATCTTTCAAGGGATGTGACCAAAGATGCCTGCTTCCCCACTCCCTGCTGCTGGCTGCTATCTTATGTTTGGGGGGATGTCAGAGGCAAGATAAAGCTAACACATGGAGAGGGGCAAAGAAGTGCAGGGACACACAGCATGTGCCATACTCAAAGTCTCCCTCTCTGGACACCCAGAAATTTAGCAATATGGTCCCTTGCTGTTTTAACCAGTTTGAGCTGGATTTCTGCTACTAGCAACTGAGAGCTCTGGACTGAAAAACCACAACACTGGTGACAACTTTGAACAGAGAGAAGAAAATGGTACTTGGTAGTTAATATGAGGGATAGGTATGGGAAGGAAGGCTGGAGTAGGAGGAGGGATGGTGAAAGACAGGGCAAAATGCATCTTAAACAGCTGTCAGGGGACTCTCAGTCACTTTTATCCTATGTTTTTCTTCACAAGTGATTCTAAGTGAGATGAATGGCAGGTGTCAGAGTTGATCATAGTCCAGTAGACCACAGCCATGGATTGTCCAAAACTAGCCTGTATATTATTAGGTGGCAGTAAAGGAGAGAGGTGATGAGTGCCTGTTGCAAGGAGAAACAAGTGATGGTCCTACAGCTTGGCCTGGAGGGATTCTCTGCTCCCTTCCTTCTCTGGATATGTAATGACCCTGTGGCTTACAGTGTGAATTCACATAAGCTGATCTACACGGAGATATTTTAAAAAGGTAATTGCCAAGAGTGGAAGTCTGGGGAGTATTGAGTTTTCAGTAACCTACGTAGATTGTCATGTTATGATCTTTTGGTCTGAGTGGTGACTACAGCATTCATTTGGGAGACAACAGCTAGAAAGCTATGGTGTGGACGGGGTTTAGGTTGCCCACAGGCTCTGGCTGTCAGATACGATCAAGTTAGACAGTGTTGATATTATGGGATATTATAAAGTTATACAGTCTTGATACATGAAGCCCTGTCAGTGACTTCATTAGCACCTCCTCTAGAGCCTCTGTCAGTGCTTGATGTGTTTCTGGACCTTATCTCAGACATGGCAGAGCCCACGGTTCAAAGAACCAATAACTCTTTCCATATACTCAACAACCAAGCCATCAACCAGCCATACATACAAACACATAAACACAGAGAGAAAAAGAGAGGAGGAGAGGATGGGGGAAAACTCTAGATAGGTAGAGGCAATCAGTGAATAAAATATGTTATATAATATAAAACCTAACTATCCATATATTATGTTAACTATTTGCACCCACAGTGTTACAAATAGTGAACACTGTACAGCAGCTAACCAAAAAGTTAGAAGTTTGAGTCCACCCAGATATATATCAGAAGAAAGACCTGGTAATCTAATTCTAAAAACCAGCTATTAAAAACCTCATGGAACACAGTTCTAGTATGACATACATGGAGTTGCTATGAGTTGAGCAGACTCAAGAGCAGATGATTGATGTATATACATTTATATATGTGTGTAGATACATATGCATGTGTTTGTGTGTGTGCATACACACACACACACACACACACACACACACACACACAGTCTGACAATTAAGTCTGCGAACTTAATTGTTCTCCGTGCTACCTACTTCATTGCTGAATATCACTATAGTCACCTTTGAAGTACTCCTCTTGGGAAATTAAGCACCGATACCAGCACCTAATCTATCCTTCATAGCAATTTTGGAACGCTTTCTGGAATGGCCATTGTGCATGATGGCAAGGTGGCAAGTTAGCAAACTTAATTGTATAGTTGTGGGGGAGTTTTTAGCCAGTAAACAAATAACTGTACTATAACACTTTCCCTACTCACCTAATCTGGCCCCCAGTGACTTTTTTCTTTACCTGAAGATAAAGGAAATACTTGAAGCAAGACATTTGGATGACATTTGGTATATCAAGGGTGATACCACGGCAGCGCTGATAGCCATTCCAGAAAAACATAGCTTTCCAAGGGAAGTACTTCGAAGGTGATGGTAGTGATATTCAGCCATAAGGTATGTAGCACTTTTTTCTCGCATGAGTTTGTGAACGTAATTGGCAGTCCTTGTGTGTGTGTGTGTGTGTGTGTGTGTGTGGAGAGAGAGAGAGAGAGAGAGAAAGAGAGTGTGAAGAGAATTGTATTAATGACAAGGCTGTTTCCTAAGTCTGCCATACTAAAAGATTATGCCACATAGTCCCATAAAGGCAGGGGCAGGCTACCCAATAAGCAAGGTATGCACGAGTTTACTTGTGCTTACTTACTGATCTAGAACCTGTTTTTCACCATATCTTCCACCCATGTGAAATTATTTATGACAGGTTAGTAAATAAACTCAAACCTGTGCATACCTTGCTTACTGTAAACCCATGTGTATCTGGATTACTGGTTAATCTATCTCTGCATATAGGAAGGTTGTTTTGGCTGTAACACTCTTAAATATCTTGTTCTGAATGTTGATTTGCTTTCATGTGTAGGGCTTGAAAAGAATAATAAAATGGAATTCCTAAATGTTAACAATTGACAAAGTGAAAGAGAATTACAACAATAACACATACTGAGGCCTTGGTGTAACAGTCTCAACTGTTTTCTGCCACAGCATATGTGACGGATGATGTTCCCAGGCTGGATACGTTCCCAGAAGTGTATTCACTGTGGGGTTACACATGATCCCAGGGATCCCTGAAGTAACATAACCTCTTTTTCGCAAACTCAACAGAGCATATTGGGAGGATGCAGTGATTTAAAGTGATATTACTACAGGGATAACCTCGAGGCTACTTCTAAGTTTTATTTAAAAGTGAATTGCTCACAAGCTTCAGTACTTTATTATCATCAACAGATCACTGCAATGTATCTTACAACTGCTGGCAACACACAAGTAAGTCATTACAACACAATTGAGAACTGTTACTCTAACACATAATTATATCTCTTGTGTTTCCAGAATGAAGCTGTTTTTCTTATTGAACCCAAGTGTCGGTTTATTAGGTTTGCAATAGTGTGTGCTTGATTGCAAGACATCTTCTCCTTAGGAATTTTAACATGCAAGCCCAAATACTTCACTTCATAAATGTAACTTTGGGTGAAATTTTCTATATGGTTAAGAACTTACTAACAAAACTGAAGAAATGGGATAATCTGAGTCTATAGGAAAATAAAGTTGATTACAGAACTCTGGTTGGGTAGATACCGTTGATGCTATCACTCTGAATGCTGTGAAAAGCAGCAGAATTAAGAGTAGTGCAACCAGCAGATTAACCAATGTTTTGCCCCACTACCCACTGCCTTTGAAAAGACCCCAGCTCATGGCAACCCTATGGGGCAGAGTAGAACTGCCCCATACAGTTTCCAAGGAGTGCTTGATGGATTTGAACTGCCAATCTTTTGATTAGCAGCCATAGTACTTAACCACTATACCACTAGGGTTTCCAAGCAAGATTTTACTGGGCTTTTTTGTTCTTGTTAAAAGCAAGTTATGGGTTTGATAAAGTTTGCTGTAGATGATTTTACTTGTTTCCCAAGGGACAGGTAGTAGAAAGCAGTTACCGTTAACGTGACAACTCTTCTCTGAGTTGTGGAAATAACCTTAGGTGGCCCAGGACTTTTTTGTGACTTCCAGCACTGGGGAGCCTCTGGGTAAATTGGTATAATGCCAATATCAGACACAGCTGCGCTGATAGCGTCTTCTTTTCTCTCTCACTTGTCCATGCTGGGAGCGGTTCTTCCCCTGTGGCCTTCTGCATACCTTATCCAGAATTGGGAATGAAGCTGCCTGGAAAGGAGAATGTAGGGAGAACTCCCAGAATTTGAATTTTTCCTTCTGTTTCTGAGAGCCCTTGCATCTCACTTTCCTGCCCCTGGTTGACAGGTGGATGAAAGCCAGTACAATGTTTAAGTCATAGGAGGTATTTGGTCCAGTCCATTACTGATTCAGCCAGTCGCTTGGACTAAACAGAAGTGAAGCCCACCCATAGTCTGAATGAATGCCACAAATATGTTTAGTCACAGCCAGTCAGTGCACACACACACACACACACACACACACGTGCATATGTACACTCATGTACCATAACAATAACAACTCAATGAAGCCAGTACTATGTTTGATGGAGATATTCTGCTAAGCCTACAGTGGACTGTAACATGGGGGTGGGGTTTGGAATTTGCAATCTCTTTCTCCACATTCCCTAAACTGGAACACTTTGACCCCAGGGAATGTCATCCCTTGGCTAAACAAGACTTTTTGATATTCAGGGATGAAAGTTCAACATGGTGTACCAGTGTACAGCCTGTGGGACATGCCAGTCCTGACAGAAGGACATTTGATGAGTTAAGTGTAAATGACTCATGAACAGATGGATTAGATTTTTGCTAAAATATACATGGCTTTTAAAATTAAGGCGGTGGAGGGGACTTGCAGAGAGAGTTTTGTCAAAAATAGCTTGGGCTCTGCCGGACCTTACCTAACTGTTTGATGAACCCAGAATGCAGCCAAGGCCAACTTTCCATTGTTAATGCATAACATACAGCCCATGACCACACACCAGCAATGCAATGGACACAATCCTAACAGATATGGCCATGCATCAACACAATTTTCAGCTTGTGACTGGAATAAAAGGGCTCATACTATGTCATGTAACAGTATTCATCAGAGCTCTTGCCCCACAAACCAGAGGGTCTTCTTCTTGGAATATCAAAAAGATGGAGGTGTTCTTTAATCCTCTTCCACTTCTTAGGGTCTAGGCACTCTTCACTCATAGTCTTTCACAGGATGTTAAGAATCAATGCTTTTGAATTTGACTTGCCATCCTTTTACCACATCATCTTTTTTTTTTTTCCTAATTGAAAACTGACAGCAAAAATACCCCCAACCACAAATATCTAGGAGAAACTGCAGACAGTTGGACAGGCTGAAATACTTGAGTTTTATGAGCTCTAATAAGGTTAATCAAGGCTCTGGAAACAATTTTGTTTCATGGTGGACTCAACAAAACAATGAGCTGGGACCTTCAGTGATTGGCTGGAGTGAGAGGCTGGGGACTGAGGCCTTGATGAACTGCTGGTCAAGTTGGATAAGTCCATGCCTCAACTTCTTTCCACACTGAGGCAATTGCAATGGAGCCTGGGCACCATCTGTTGCTTGGCTTGCAGGCTTCTGTCAGTCCCCATTCACCATAAGTCATAGCCTCCTCCAAAGTTCTTACAACAGAGTTTATCTCTCAGTGAATATGTTTCTTAAGGAGTTTAATCTGACACAAAGGGATCTTTCCCCACCGAATTTGTCTGTAGCAATGTGTAATCTAGGCGGGAGTGTCGAGCTGGGTGGTTAGGAGGAAACGGGAAGGGGTCTCTCAGTAGAAATAACAAAGGAGGAGGAAGAGCTGACAAGCAAAGGAGGTGGTTCTAAGGGGGAGGATTGGTGCTGGTGTCAAATTCCACACATACTGGGAAAGGCAGTGATGGGAGTGATGCCCCTTTCTGCCACCCATCCTTTATCTCCTCCAAGCAAGCTCTTAAGGAATAAAGAAGGCTGCATCATCCAATAGATTCCGAAGTCTGGTTGAGCCCAAAGGCTACCTCTTAACAAGGTTGCCCTGAGGTGAGTGGGCTCTACTTTTCTGTCTGGGTAGGTGCCACTGCCATGGCGTCTTCTCAGAGAACCAAGAGGAGTGGCATTTAATGTTTAATGTCACTCCTCTCCCTAACGTGTCTACTTTCTCTTTGCTAAAAATAGTTCTTCCTCCTCCTCCCCTTGCCCTGCTTTTTTTCAACGTTCTTCCATAAATTGCTCTTTTCCTGACATCCTAGGGATGTCCTCAACCCCTCAGGGGAAAGAGGCTATAAACTCTTCAGGGATGAGGGCTGTATCTAATCTTGTTTTGCAATCAGAGCTCCAACACAGTGACTAACATGTAATAGACCCAACCACAAAGGCTGGGAAACTTCTGTGACCTGAAACTCCATGAATCTGCTGTGATGGGACATGAAAGGCTAGGACCTGATGTCTTTTCTTAGTCCACTGACATTTTATTTCCTTCTCTTCTCCCCCAAGTCTTTGTACTCACATGCTTCCACTCCTGTATGTGTTATGTAGACCCCTACACAACAGCATTCAATAAGGCAGACACTCTTCAGACACTCACTCCTAGTTAGGTGCTGAACTCGAAGCATCAAAGTTTAGCTGTGCCATGTGCCACTCCCTCTCTTCTGAAACAGATCAAAATTTCCAATAATTTCTTGCTACTATGACCTAAATGCTAACAGATTACCTCCCTGTATCTTCTGACAGTGTTATTTGCACTAGACATAATGTTCTAAGTCATAGGAACGGTTCCAGTGGTGGGAACTGCAGGCACCACCGTGACAGGCCCTTGGGGCCAGCTTTCCAAGACTCTCATTCAGTAGGGAAGTGGTATGGGGCAGGAGAAAGGCATGGCCTTGTGGTCAGACAGATCTGGAGATGTTCCTTGGCTCTGCTTACTAGCTTACCCACTGCTACAAGCAGAAAATTTACAGAGCCCAGTGCACATTAATACCTATCCCTACAGCTACTGCAAGGAATAAATGAAATGACCCATGTAAGTATAAAATCTAGCATAGGATCAGGCACAGTAGACATACACTACACTCGAGTTATGTTCTGTTTCTTTCAGTTATTCATTTGCTGATGCAATCAACTATTACTAAACACCTACAAGGAGGTAGTGCAAACAGTTGATGCTCTTGGCTGTTAACCAAAAGGCTAGAGGTTCGAGTCCAGCCAGAGTCACCTCTGAAGGAAGGCTTGGTGATCTGCTTCCAAAAATCAGCCATTGAAAACCCTATGGAGTGAGTTCTACTCTGACACACACGGGGCTGCCAAGAGTCAGAGTCTGCTCCGCGCCAATTGGTTTTAACTGGTTAAAATTCTACTGTTAGTAGGCACTGTAATGGCACTACAGAGATGCTGTCCGCTCTGTGTAAGAATTGTTTTCCATTGCTCTCCACTCGCTGAGGTTCTCAGCTTCTTAAATAGCCCCACATTACCTGAGTCCTCGCTTGCCAAGCAGAGGCTCTTTGGCCGCGGGAGCTCGGCATGGCCACTCTCCAGTGAGTTCTCCTTACAGATGCTTGCGTTTCTGTGATAAGTCCTCCGTCTGAATACCACAGATCTCCCTCGCAGACTCTGCTGATGAAGCTTCGAGGTCTGGCTTCGCTCCCTGGGAGAGCTGGCTAGGTGCCTTCTGGGATGCAGGTCCAGCTGCTGCGGGGGAGGGGAGGGCCCGAGCTTCCTTTTCCAAGAGGCCCGGCCGCACGCTTCCCATCCCTGCGCCTCCGGTGCACCCACAGGGTGTTGCTTCAGGGGAGAGGTAGGTTGAGGTTAATCAGAAGAGGAAGGTGGAGCAGGCCTTGAAGCTGGACTCAGAGCTCATCCCCCGGAGTGTGAATCTGTGCTGACCGGTGCGGCTGTGCTAATAAATATCAAACCCTTCAACAGGAAAATAAATTATCCCCCAACTTCTAGGCAAAACACTCTTGATAAATTGACGTTTTAGCTAACAGTGTTTAAAGTAAAATCGGGAAAGTGTGAGTAATGACGGTTGAGTCAAAAGTGCTGTGTTTAACACAACGGTCTGAGGAGAGCTGAGAAAGCTTCAGAGAAAAGTGAATGCAAGTTTAACTAAAACAACTCTCATTCAGACAGAGAGAAAAAAGACTTGGGATTTATTATCCTATTAGTTTTTTCTGTAGGAGCAGCTCTCAGGGTGTCCCGGGCATAAAGTCAAAATCTCCATTTACCAGAGATGTTTGGAAAACATGCTCTTAAAAGTGGAAACTACCAAGTTTTTCACTGGACAACATAAATATGGTTGGATTCTGTCAGTGGAGTGAGGAATCCTAGAAGAGTGATGGGGTGTAGCTACGGTTCTCACAGGGGTTGCCTGCCTGGGAAGGATTTCTGACTGAGGAAAATTTGATGATCCCTGTCCCCCTACCCGTTTTAAAAAAAAGGAAAAAAGAAAAGGCATAGACCTGAGTACTTGTGTGATCCTGAATTTCATAGTTATGGATCTGTGTTATTGTTGTTAGCTGCTGGAGAGTCTAGCCCTGGCTTACAGCCAATGAAACTCTGCCTGGCTCCACCTCCCTCATGACTGGCTGTAGATCAGACCATTGTGCTTCACAGGATTTTCACTGGTTGATTTTTAGGAAGCAGAGTTCCAGGACTCTCAAATGGAGTGACATCCACAGCAGGTTTAGGATTCTAACAGATATTTTTGGAGGACACAATTCTATCCATAACAGCTGTCTGCTGGTTTACTGGTATGAACCGCTTTAAGGTGTTGAAAAGCAAAAATGTCACCTTGAAGACTGAGGTGCATCTGACCCAAGCCATGGTATTTTCAATCACATCATATGCATGTGAAAGCTGGACAATGAACAAAGAAGACAGAAGAAGAACTGATGCCTTTGAACAGTGATGTTGAAGAAGAATATTAATGTACCATGGACTTCCAAAAGAACAAGCAGATCTGTTCTGGAAGAAGCAGAAGACTGCTCCTTGGAAACAAAGATGGCAAAACTGTGTCTCATCAACTTTGGACATGTTGTCAGGTGGGATCGGTCCCTGGGGAAGGACATTATGCTTGGTAGAGTGGAGGGTCAGCCAAAAAGAGGAAGACCCTTAATGAGATGAATTGACACGGGGGCTGCAACAATGAGCTTAAGCATTAACGCAATTGTAGACATAGTACAAGACTGGACAGTGTTTCGTTTTGTTATGCATGGGGTTGCTGTGAGTTGGAACCAACCTGATGGCACCTAACAAGAACAGCAACATATACTTATTCCCTAGGATAGTGCCTAGTTCACAGCAAGTGTTTAATAGATATTTGCTGAAATGGTAAATGCTGTTGTTGGATGCTGCTGAGTCAGTTCTTACTCACAGTGACCCTACTTACAATTGAATGCATCACTGGGTGTTGTTGTAGTCACTGTATCAATCCATTTCCTTGAAGGTCTTGCTCTTTTTCACAGACTCCCTCCTTTACCAAGCATGATGTTTTTCTTCAGGGACTGGTCCCTCCTGATAACCGGTCTAAAGTGTGTGAGACGTAGTATTACCATTCTTGCTGCTAAGGAACATTCTGGCTGCACTCCTTCCCAGGCAGCTTTGTTCCTTCTCCTGGAAGCCCATAGTGTATTCAATATTCTTTACTAACAGTGTAGGTCGGGGTGTCAATTCTTCTCCAGCCCTCCTTGTGTAGTTCTGATGAGAAGGAAATCCAACCTAATATTTCAGGTGGTTTAATTTTTCTCTCTCGTAGGAGCTATCCTGCAAAATACTGGCTAGCAAACGTTAGCATTCATCAGAGTCACCCAGAAGCCTTGTTTGCTGCAAACCAATGGTGGCCACCCTCCAGGTGTCTGATTCAGTAGGTTGTGTAAGGAGTCCTGGCGGCACAGGTGCTAAGTGCTCAGCTGCTAACCTAAAGGTCTGAGGTTTGCATTTACTGGCTGCTCTGTGGGTGCAAAAGGCCTTGCTACCTGCTCCCGTACAGAGTGCAGCCCAGGAAGCTCTAACGGGTGGTTCCCCTGCCATATTGTGTTACTGTAAGTTGTAATCGGCACACAACAACAGCTGGATTTAAGGTTGGGCCTGAGAATTTGCATTTCTAATGGTTTCTCGGGTGAGGCTGATGCTGCAGGTCTGAGGCCCACACTCTGAGAGACACTCCTGTAAAATAAAAGAAACCCTCCTGAATAAATACTTTAAATTTAATGATAGGTACTCGGTCCTTCCAAAGGGCCCTTGCTGATTTTTCTTACCTAGGGCCTCAGCCTTCTCCAGAGCCTCACTGTGTGATCTTCCAGAGACAGCAGAAGGTCCAGGTAAGTCCAAGTTGGAAGACTCCAGGCTCTGAGTCTTGCCTCGCTGGACACCTCTTGTGAAGCAGTCCATTTCGCTTCCCAGCTATCAGGGTTGGAGCTCTCCGTTGCTGTGCCAAGTCTGACCACCTTCCTGGAGATGGCCGGTAACAGTGGTCAGAGGTCACTGAGGCAGCCCCCCTGCCACGGTCCGGGGCTGGACTGTGGCAGCTTTGGGAGAAGCCTCTGCTCTGCATGGCTTGGCTGTTGTCATGGTCCCATCAGATGGGAAGCACATACCTACTGCCATTCAGAATATTTGTCACAGTTGAACTTCTAGATAAAGAATGATCTGCCCGTAGGCAAACCCCTTTCTCTGTCTATCATTGACAGGTGTCAGTAACTGGCAAATACAGGATCCTGATGGTAGATGAACGTGTAAAGAGTGTATGGAGTCTAATATTGAAGACGCCATTTTGTATCTTTTACGTTGCTGGCAGAAAGAACCCAGACTTGGACATAGATGTTGGGAAAGTTTAACAAGAGAAAATTGTTGAAAGGGAAAACTCTAGATTCAAAACTGTTAAACCTAAACTCCTATAAGCTAAATTCTCTGCTACCTCAGGGGCAAAAACATAAATCAAAGGAGTAAGAAGGAATGTTGAAAGTATTTTAGGAGAAAATTTTACAAGTCTAAAGAAGAAAAACACAACTCAGAAGCAGCTGACTCAACATCTGTTCTGACATGAGTAATACTTGATGATTTTGAAAATGTTACACATTTTCAGGGGTTCAATTATTTATACTGTTACAATTAATACTAAGCCCAAAAGAATATCAGAAAACCTGAAAGACATAGAAGATAACAGAAATCTAACATAACAAGCTATAGAATACCTGAAAGGCAGAATTAATAGTCAAGGTCTAATTTTTAAAAATTCATATTTTATAAATAACTGATGCTATGAATTAAAAGAATTATCACCGCTTCAAGTTAAATAAAAAGACACTAACTAACTCTGGAGAGTAACCTAATAAAATTTTTAAAATTTAAGATTAAGTGTTTCTCAAACTTAGAAGCAAAGAGAGGAGGGGAGAGTCCATTTTAAATGAGCCAATATTAGGATGTCATGAGGAAACCTTGGTGGCGTAGTGGTTAAGTGCTACAGCTGCTAATTGGAAAGATGGCAGTTCACACTTGCCAGGTGCTCCTTGGAAACTCTATGGGGCAGTTCTACTGTCTCTGTAGGGTTGCTATGAGTTGGAGTGGACTTGATAACAGTGAGTTTTTGTGGGTTATTTTTGGTCTTGCTTTGTTTTTTCTGAGGTTACTACTATTTGAAGATAATAGAATTAGGGTTTCAGAATTCTTGAAGACAAAATGCTTAGTCTAAGAATGCTATGTACAAGAAAGCTTGAACCATAGATAAAGACAAAATTTTCAAATGGTCAGTCTTGTAGAAGACTTACCAAACACCTCTTTTTGTAGAGATAACCAAATGTAGGGTAGGGATGTAAGAAGGAATCCTTGAATGGTGGAACTGATGCATAAAATAATATATGATGTTCATTTAGTAAAGCCAACTCCTCCTTTTTTTTCTTTTTAAAAAATAAGCAAACATTAGTAGGAAAACGTAGTAAGTTCATACTGATAGGACAAGTGTAAACACATAAGAAAAACAAATGGTAAACAATGTTGCTGAAACATCTAATTGAAACATTTTTCTAAACAAAAGTGGAACAAAATAAATAAAAAATAATGCAGGCATGAGGACTATAGATTAACATAATGATGAGTAGAAGAAGAGTCACAAAGCACAAAAGTGTCTTCTCTATAAAGCAGAGACCAAAGCAATTGTGTTTAAATGTTTATGTCTAAATACAAGCATCTGAATTAATGATACCAGTACTAAACATAAAAGATATTGACACTTATTTTACAGTAATAATTTAATGACTACTGCAATTAAGGATGTTTATGGAATGTTTTAAATTAACCATGAGTAGTGATAAGCATGCAATATTTTATTTTTTAATTATTCTAATGTTAAAAAGGACACATTACAATCTACTCACCAAAAGCCAAAATATAAAAGATGAAACATGGAACCCCTACTTGAAAAAGCAAACTAGGAAAACAGAGGAAAGAAAAAGTAAAATAAAAAACTGAAATTGATTATTTCACCCATCAAAGGATATAATATTTGATTATTTTAATCTATGTACAAATCTGTGTACCCTTACAAGAGATACAAATAAAGCACAAAGATTACAAAAACTTTAAAGTATCACCTGGGCAAATACTATCAACAAACTCTTGTAATACAAAAGAAGCTCATTATATTATGATAGCAGGTAAGGATTCACCGTAAAGTGATGGCATTAGAAGAAGCTGGTAGGCACCTAATAATCAGGCACAAAAAAGTACATACAGACTGTTAAAAATGTTAAAACAGAGACAAATTAAGAATAAACACTGTACTTGGAGATTTTCCTTTTTATAAGAGTGTAAAAGTCTCTGTATTATTTAAAATTTCAAGTATAATCTAACAAAAAATTTAGAAGAAAGAAACACCATAATGAACTACTTATATCAGGAACTCAACTATTGTTTGACAGTACAGAATATAATAAAATAATTACACCAGTAATCTTTAAAAGAAAACTTTATTCAACAGATGCTGAAACTGACCGATTGTATTCTTAATGGTGTGTACTTTAACTTCAACAAAAAGCCCAAAGCACAAAAGCCACTGCTGCCATTTTTATTTTAATATTGAAGATCCTCACTAATGTAAAATTTAGGACAAATAAAAAAAAGAAATCAGAAGAATCCTCAAACCACTATAAATCATAAAACAGTTTAGATAAAGTAGCAAAGTTCAAGATAAATTCCAAAAAGTTAATATCATTCCTTTTGTGTTGGTAATAGCTATCTAAATTACTTGTCTTTTTTTAGGAAAAGATAGATCTAGACTTTATAATAGGGAGAAAACAAGAAAGCACCAGTAAACTTAATGACAAAATTAGGAAAGTTTATCTTAAAACTCGAATCTTACTATATTTAAGAAAACTAATTACATGAAGATATTGATCATCTGAAATTACAGTAAGGCAAAAATGGATTTTTCAGCCCATAGTATTTTGTAATTGAATGCAATATCAGTATAATTGAGGAATTTTTGAAAAATATAGTCTGCAAGGAAAACAAATGTGATAAATTAAAAAAATAGAACAAGGATATCTGGGCTTAATTAGTCGTTAAGAACTATCACAAAGAAACTGTAATTAAAATGGGGAGATATTTGACAGAAAACAAAAAACCAGTGAAATAACAGAAGTCCAGAAATAGACCCAGCTATTCATGAAAAGTCTTTAGGGGATGAACTCTCCAAAACAAATGATCATAAAATAATTGTTAATAAATGATTTATTTTAAAAAATATTTTTAAAGGAGAAAATGTTTTATAGTATATACCAAAATAAACTATAGATGGAGTTAAGGACTTGAATAGAAAATGATGAACTAAGGATACAGAGAAGTGTTTACAAAGCTTACCACCACTATCACCACTACTAGAATTAAAAAAAAAAAAAAAAAGCCCACTGCTGTCAAGTCAATTCTGACTCATAACAACTACATAGGACAGAGTAGAACTGCTCTATAGAGTTTCCAAGGAGCACCTGGTGGATTACAACTGCTGACCTTTTGGTTAGCAGACATAGCACTTAACCACCACACTACCAGACTTTCCAACTAGAATAAAGGGACACACAAGTTATGGACTAGACAAATTTTTAAAAAACAAAATGTGGCAAGTTGCAAAACTGGCCAGCTCTTTGCAGCTCTTTCCATCAAACCTCCGAGTCTGTTTCTCCACTCATAGGACTCAGACTTCCTTTAAAACCCAGCACAATGTTTTGGCCTACAAAACCAAGGAATAAAGATGAAGGTTTTGTTAGGTACTAATTATAATTATATCTCCCCAAGTTATTCATTCAAAGACTGGGGCTGACATTCTATTTCTGATCTGATCTCCAGGGAACCACAATGGTATTTTAGGTTCTCTGCTGTTAAGGAGAAACCCTGGTGGCGTAGTGGTTAAGTGCTATGTCTGCTAACCAAAAGGTTGGCAGTTTGAATCCACTAGTGGCTTCTTGGAAACTTGATGAAGCAGTTCTGCTCTGTCCTACAGGTCTGCTATGAGTGGGAATTAACAGCAGTAGGTTTGGTTTTGGTGGCTATTGAAAAACCCTTACTGCACAGTGGTTAGATGCTTGGCTGCTAATCAAACTCACCAGCCACCAAACCCACCAACCACCTTGTGGAAGAAAGATTTGACAGTCTGCTACCCTAAAGATTACAGCCTTAGAGCCCTTTGTGTCAGGTCTACTCTGTCGTATAGGGTCGTTAAGAGAGGGATTCAACTGCACGGCAATGCTTTTTTGGTTTTGTATAAAATCTAGTCTTTCAGGTGTGTGATATCCCTCTTTGATCAACAGTAAGACAGCTGGGCTGAAAGTGAGTGACATTTTACAAGGCCAGTTAGAGAATGTGGGGAGTATCATGCTTTGCAGGGACAGAAGAAGGAATGAAGAATTCAGTGTAGGGGAGGAGGAAAAGGAGTCTCTTGCTCTTCAGAAATAGGAAGATAGAGATTCTTTATCTTAATCTGAAATATATCACAAATTTAGGTTAAAAAGATTGATACTAAATTGAGTTTAAAACTACGTTTCTTTTTGTACACCTTCAAATTCATACCTAGGTTAACCTGCAAGCACACTGGCTGGATTCCCAGTAGATTTCAGTGACAAATAACACTTTTTTTTCCAAGGCTTAAACTTGCTGTTGATGCCATACAGCGATATTGCCCTAGAAACAGCTGTAAGCTAGTAAGTCTAAGGATCCCTGGTGGCGTAGTGGTTAAGTACTCCATCTACTCACCAAAGAGTTTGCAGTTCAAATCTGCCAGGTGCTCCTTAGAAATTCTAGGGTCACTATGCATCAGAATCCACTTGACGACAGTGGCTCATTTAGTTTAGCTAGCAGGTCTCAGACATATTTGTAAAACTTGTGGCTAGAGAAAAAGAGCAATAATGCCACTAAATTTGAAAGAACGTCCTTAAGGTGCACAGTTTCGGTGTAAATGAAACATGGAGACTTTAAATGTTATGCTATGTTTTGCATGATGTTGTTGAGTATTTTTCTGTCATGGACCCTAATATGAATCGTGTTCTCAAAGAAAAGACTGTGTAGTTCTCTAACAGAACTGACCCTTGGGGCTAATTGAGGGCTAAGGGTTTGAACTGAGGCTGTAAATACAGGAATGGAAACAGATTTCAAGAGAAATTAAGACTGGAGAAGTGACTGAGGACTAGGGCAAGGAAGAATTCTTGTATCACTCCCACATTTCTAAGGTGGAAGAATGGTGATGTGCCCTTAACCTCAAGAAAAAACAAAGGAGGAAGGGCAGGAGTTTGTTTATGGAGAGATATAGAAGCTCTTTTGGATGTTATTATGTATTGGATTATGTCCTCCCAAAATATGTGCTGTAAATCCTAATCTTTATGATTGTAGCTATAATCCCATTTGAGAATGAGTTGTCTTTGTTATATTAATAGGACAGGGTTATTATAGGCTGTTTCTTGAGTCAATCTCTTTTGAGATATAAAAAGAGGTTAAAGAAGAGAGCTGGGGAAAGATTGATGCCAAGCCATATGGAGATCTCCACAGGACCAGGAAACAGAAGCTGAACACACAAAGATTTTCCCCAAGAACTCACAGAGAAAGGCTTAACCTAGAGCACTGCCATGAGATTGGACTTTCGGTCTCCTAAACTGTGAGAAGATAAATTTCCCGTCCACTTGTATTTCTGCTAAAGCAACACTAGATAACTAAAACAACGAAAACATGTCAATGTGTATACAGTGAAAACATGTAAATGTGTATATCTTAAATGTTATGCTACATTTTGCATAATCTTGTTGAGTATTTTTCTGTCCACGGACTATAGCATGCATTGTGTTCTCAAAGCAAACACTATGTAGTTACAGAACTGGTCCGTGGGGCTTGTTGAGGGCTAAGATTACCTAGTGCTGCTATATTAGAAATACCACAAGTGGATGGCTCTAAAAAGAGAAATTTTATCTGCCACAGTCCAGTAGGCTAATAGTCCGAATTCAGAGTGTTAGCCCCAGGGGAAGGCTTTCTTTGCTGACACAGGAGGAACGTCCTTGTTGTCCATCTTCCCTGGACTGAAAGCTTCTGAGGAGGAGGGACCCCAGTCCTTTTCAAAGGAAGTGCTCAGTTCCCAGCACTGCTTTCTTTCTTGACGGTATAACGTCCCCAAATCTCTGCTTGCCTATCTTTCTTTCCATATCTCAAAAGACTGCCTCAAGGCACAGAACAGTCTCACACATTAAGCCCCCAAACAGCAGCACACATCTACCCTCATTAACATCTTAGAGGCAGGAATTCCAACATGGAAGAACATCACACAGCATCAGGAATTATGGCCCAGGCAAGCCACCATAGAATTTGGGGGGAATACAATTTAATCCATGACAGTATCTAAGACAAATATGTTGACTTTGATGTCCAGGTGGGGATGTTCAGTTGGCAACTGGAAATAATGAAGTTAAAGCTTGAGAGGTATCTGGGCTGGAAATCAACACTGGAGAGGTTAAGAACAGGTAGCAAGTGAAGTCATGGAATGTGTGACATTGGCCAAAAGGGTCTTGTAAAGTAGGAAGAGAGTAGGGCCAAGGAGAGGCTCTTTAGAACTTTAACATTTAAGGAATGAGCTGAAGAGTGAGGGGTGGCTGAGAAGAAGGTGCCAACCGGCAGCATGTTTTGAAATATTCTCATGCTAAACTGTCTTGTTGATTAATTACTGGGGCCATCATCCCTTGTTTCTTCCTTTCTCCTCATCTTCCCCTTCCCTTCATCTTCTCCTTCTCTTCCTTCTATTCTTCCAGCACTTTTAGTTTTTAACCTTTTTTCCCCTTCCTCCTTTTCTTTTTTCTCTTTTTTCTTCTTCTTCATTCTTCTCAAGCCTTGACTATTTCAAAATAAAATTCTGAAACTGTGAAGCAGCATTTTAATTTTTTTTTTGGTTGTTTGTTTGAGATGTGTCCTCCATCCACCGAGTGCTCCTCAGAAACTCTGTGACAATTCTATTCTGCTCTAGAGGATCATTACAAGTCAGAATTGACTTCCTGGCAATGGTTTGTTTGTTTATTTATTAAAAATATAACTGTGGTATAAAAGAGAGTAAACAAGAAGCCAGCAAGCAGATATGGGAAAGAGAAATGTCAAGCCACATGAAGGTTGCCCGGGAGAAGAGGCTCAGAAGAGACAATGGCCTCCCTCTAGAGCTGGTGGAGAAAGAAAGTCTTTCCCTAGAGCTGACACCCTGAGTTTGGACTTCTAGCCTCCTAAACTATGAGAAAATAATTTTATGTTGGTTAAGGCATCCACTTGTGGTATTCCTGTTATAGCAACCCTAGAAAACCAAGATCGCTACCTCATATTTTTCCTATCCAATCTCAGATTCTTCTTCTAGACAAAACACGTTTTACTTATCAATAGTGAGAAGAACTAACATTTATTAAGTTTTAAAAGTGTGTTTTAGGTGAAAGTTATGGTGCATATCAGTTTCTCCTTCAAAAAATGTATGCACAAATTGTTATGTGATGTTGGTTGCAATCCCAGCACTGTCTCAGCACTCTACCCCTTCTCTTTCCATCCTGGGTTCCCTATGTCATTTGTCCAGTTTTCCTGTCCTTTCTGTCCTTCTGGACTTTGCTTTTTGGGGAAATGTTGCCCGTTTAGTCTTGATACTTGACTGAAATAAAAAATACGTTCCTCACCTGTGTTATCATTTGTTTCATATGCTTATCTAATCTTGGGCTGAGAGATGGACAGCAGAGTGGCTTCAGGCCATATTCAGCATCATAGTCCCTGCGGGTTCCTCCAGTGTCTGTTAGACCAGTAAGTCTGGCCTTTTTTTTTTTTTTTTTTTTGGTGAATTTGAATTTTGTTCTACATTTTTTTCCTGCTCTGTCCAGGACTCTCTGTTGAATGGTTGTTGGTGATGGTCAGGCACCATATAGTTCTAAGCTCAGGCTGGTGGAAGCTGTGGTTTACATGGTCTATTAGTCCTATCCAAGCCAAGTGCCGTATATTTTCCAGATGTCTTTGGTTTTCTTCATCCTCCTTTGCTCTGGGTGGGATTGATCTTAGATGGGCACTTGAAAGCTGTTAAGACCCTAGATGCTGTTCACCGAAGTAGAATTAGAACATTTTCTTTATGGCCTATGTCATGCCAGTTGACCTAGAAGTTTTCTGAGACAACTTTCCCTAGGTTTCAACAACAGTAACTTGGTCCTGCAAGGTGTTTGTATCTGTCTAGGAAGCTTCTGGAAACCATGGTGACATAATGGTTCCGCGCTATGGTTGCTAATCCAAAAGTCAGTAGTTCAAATCTACTAGGTGCTCCTTGTAAACTGTAAGGGACAGTTCTTCCCTGCCGTATAGGGTCACTAGGAGTTGGAATCAATTCGACGCCAGTGAGTTTGGCCTTTTTAGTTTAGGAAGCTTCTATGACTTTGACTTTGTCGAGTTGTGCCGGCTTCGCCTACCTATTTCCACTTACCAAAGTTTACCAGTTACTATCTAGTTAGTAATTTATTCTTTCCACCTCTTCCCTCCCTTTTAACCACCAAAGTTTGTTTTTTTCCGTGTGTAAACTTTTTCTTGAGTTTTTATAATAGTTGTCTCCTACAACATTTGCCCTTTTGTGACTGATTTATTTCACTCAGCATGATGCGATCACATCCGTACTGTGAGGTGTTTCACAGATTCATGGCTGCATAGTGTTTCATTGTGTGCATGTGCCAAAATTTTTTTATTCATTCATCTATTAATGAGCACTTAGGTTACTTCTGTCTTTTTGCTAATGTGAATAATGCTGCAATGAACATGGGTATGCATATGTCTGTTCATATGACAGATTTTATTTCTCTAGGATATTTTCCTATGAGTGAGATGGCTGGGTTATATAGTATTTCTATTTCTAGCTTTTTAAGGAGATGTCATATCATTTTCCATAGTGGTTGTACCTTTTTACATCCCCATTAGCAATGCATAAGAATTCCCGTCTGTTCACAACCAGCCAACATTTGTTATTTTCTATTTTTTTTTATTAAGTGCCAGTAATGTTCAGGTGAGATGTTATCTCACTATAGTTTGGGTTTGCATTTCTCTAATGGCTGATAATAACAAGCATTTCTTTATATGTCTGTAAGCTGCCTATCTTCTTTGGTAAAGTGTCTGTTCATATTCTTTGCCTACTTTTTAACTGGATGTTTGTGTTTTAGTTGTTCAGGCATTGAAATGTTCTATAGAGTTTAGAAATTAGACTGTTGTCAGATATGTTGTAGTCAGATTTTGTTCCCCAGTCTGTAGGTTCTCTTTTTACTCTTTTGGTGAAGTCTTGATAAGCCTAAGTATTTAATCTTTAGAAGTTTCCAATTACTTAGACAATCTTTTGATGTTTGAGCTCTGTTAGTTGCAGTTCATATTGTATTTGTATCATATATGAGGACCCATAGTGCTATCCCTATTTTTTGTTCTATATTGTCATCATTGTGGGTTTTGTAGGTCTTTCATCTGTTTTAAGTTAGTTTTGTATATGGTTTGAAGTATCAGTCCTGTTTCATTTTTGTGCAGATGGACATTCAGTTTTGCCATCACCATTTGTTAAAAAGACTGCCTTTTCCCCCATTTAATGACCTTGGTTGTTTGTCAAAGCTAGGTTGATCATAGGTGGATGGATTTATATTCATTGTCTGTATTCAATTCCATTGGTCTGTGTGTCTGTCATTGTGCCACTACCTGACTGTTTTGACGACCATGGCTGTGTAGTAGGTTCTGAGATCAGCTGGTGTGAGGCCTCTGTCAGGGATTGAACTGTGTCTCCCCCAAAGTGTGTGCAGCCATGTGGCTGGGCCATAATTCCCAATATTTATGATTGGCCACCACTTTGTGTTTTTCCTATGCTGTGTTAAAGGATTAGGGTGGGACTATAAATCACTTCATAGAATCACCACCCTCCTCCATAAGATGAGTTTCCCTGGTGTATGGCTTACACTACCCTTTTCCTTTCATCCTGCAAGAGATAAAAGGAAATGGAAGCAAGTAGAGTATTGGGAACCTCATACCACCAAGAGGGTAGCACCAAGAGGAGAGCATGTCCTTTGGACCTGAGGTTCCTATGCTGAGATGCTGTCATTGAATTTGGACTTAGCCTACCAGACTGTGATCATTTCTCTTATTAAATGGATTTGTAACTCGTAACTTGATTTGTAGCTTACCAGACTGGGACAATAAAATTTCTCTTCATGAAACCATCCACTTGTGGTATTTTCTGTTAGAGTAGTACTAGGTGACTAAAACAGTTTCCTACTCTGTTCTTTTCCTTTACTGTTGTTTTTTTTTCCATTTTCTTTCCATATAATTTTGGTGACTAGTTTTTCCATCTCGTTAAATAATGCTGTTGGTATTTGGGTTGAGACTGCATTGTATCTGTAGATTACTTTGGGTGGAAGTGACGTTTTCACAGTGTTGAATTTTCCTATCCATGGGTATGGTATGTTTTTCTATTTGTGTAGGTCTCCCGCAATGGTGTTTTGTAGTTTTCTTTGAATGCCTTTCCTGCCTCGATTGTGATGATCATGTGATTCTTTTCTTTTGGGTATTTGTGTGGTGGATTGTGTTGACTTTCTAATGTTGAACCATCCTTGAATACCTGGTATGAATCCCATTGGATTGTGGCTTTTTTTTTTTGTATGATGCTGAATGTTACTGGCTAGAATTCTGAGAAATTTTGTATGCATATCATGAGAGATATTGGTCTGTAATTTTCTTTTTTGTGATATTTTTTCCTGGCTTTTGCGTAAGGATTATCCTGACTTCATGGACTGAATTTGGAAGTATACCTTCCTTTTCTGTACTCTGAAATAGTTTGAGTAGCACTGTGTGAGCTCTTCTCAGAATTTTTGGTTGAATTCTCCAGTGAAAAAGTCTGGGTCATGGCTTCTTTTGTTGTTGGAGGTTTTTTTTTTTTTAATTACTTCTTCTATCCCTTTTCTTCTTATGGGTCTGTTCACATTTGTATCTCAGTTTGTGTTAGTTTAGATAGGCAATGTGTTTCTAGAAATTTGTCCATTTCCTCTATATTTTCAAATTTGTTGAAGTACATTCTTTTAGAATACTTTGTTATTATCTTTTTTATTTCAGCTGGGTTTGTTATAATGTCCTTCATCTTGCTTCTTACTTGGTTTTTTTGCTTCAGGGTTTTGTTTTTCTTTTGTCATTTTGGCCAGTGTTTTATGGATTTAGTTAACATTTTCCAAGAATCAACTTTTGGTCTTGTTGATTCCTTCAATTCTTTTTCTGTTCTCTATTTCATTTGTTTCTGTTCTGATCTTTATTATTTGCTTTTTCTGGTACCTATGGTTTCTTTTCCTCACTTTTTCTATTTGTTTGGGTTGTAGGGTTAGTATTTTGATTTTGGTCCTTTCTTCTTTTTTAATGTGGATTTATAGCTATAAGTTGTCCTCTGAGCACTGCCATGTTGTGTTCCAAAGATTTTAGTATGATGTGTTTTATTTTAATTTGATTCTAGGAATTTTTTGTTTCCCTGTTTTTTTCTTCAAGTTATCCTTTTTTTTTTTTTTTGAGTAAAGTGGGATTCAGTTTCCATGTGATTTTTCCCCTTTTTTTCTTTCTGTTACTAATTTCTACTTTTATATTGTTGTGATCAGAGAAAATGTTTTGTATTGTTTTGAAATTTTGTATTTTATTGAACTTTGTTTTGTGACCTAAAGTGTGTTCCATTCTGGAAAATGCTCCACGTGTATTGGAAAAGAATGTATGTTTTTCTGGTGTTGAGTAAACTGTTCTATATAAGTCTATGAGGTTAATTTGGTTGATCATGGCCTTCAGTTTTTCTGTACTTTTTTTTAAAATTTCTGTCTGTCCTTCTCTGAGCATGATGTGTTGACATATCCTACTATTACCATATAACTATGCACCTTTTCATTGTCAGTAGAGTTTTATGTGTTTTGGAGCTCTGTCACTGGGTGTGTAGATATTTATTGGGCTTATGTCTTTTTGGTGGATTGTCCCTTTAATTATTGTATAACATCCTTCCTTTCCTTTATGCTTGATTTCACATTAAAGTCTATTTTATCTGAGATTCATATTGCCACTCCTGCTCTTTTTGGTTGATGTTTGCTTAATATATTTTTTATATCCTTTGATTTTTTAAAATATATTTATGTCTTTATGTCTAAGGCGTGTCTTTTTCAGATATCATATGGATTGGTCTTTTTTTTTAATTCATTCCATCACTCTGTCTCTTTATAGATGCATCTAAGACATTTACATTCACAGTGGTTATCAATAAATATGAGTTTATTGTCATTATATTGTAGAACTTTTTGTGATGCTGATGTTTTCTTTGTTCTTCTTACTTCCTATGCTGAGTTCCTTTTGTTTGTGGATTTTCTTTTCTTTCGTTATTATAGTTTTTGTGCTTGCTGAGCCTTTACATCATTATTACTATATTTATTTTCATGGGTACATTTGTTAATTTTATTTGTGCTTACCATGAAATTTACCCTTATCTTCCTAAGTTTGAATCAGTCTTTTATTACTTGATATCACCTCCACTTGATGGCACTTGGCTTGGCTTGGCTTGACTTCCTGTCCATTTGAAATTTCTGTAATACACTATTTGTTTCCCTTTTAATTGTTTTGATGCTGTCATTCATATATTGATGTCTTTATTTCCCTGTCTTAAGTCTTTTAGCTTTGTTTTATTATTGGAAATTTTCCTAATTTTTTTTTTTTTTTTAATTTTAACCTAGGTCAGTATGTGATGGGTGCTGTCCTGTGTCCTAGACTCAGGTTGTTGTCCATGTTGGTAGTTCTGTAACCAAAGGATTCCTTTTACTATTTCATGTAAGTTTGGCTTTTATTTCCTAAAAAAAATTCCTTTAATTTCTTGTTATCTAAAAGTGTCCTAATTTTGCCAATGTATTTGATAGAGAGTTTTGTAGGATATATTATTCTTGGTTGGTGGCTTCTTTTCCTTTCAGGGTTTTATATGTGTCATCCCATTGCCTTCTTGCCTGCATAGCTTCTGCAGAGTAATCAGTATTTCATCTTAATTGTTTTCCCTTTATATGTGAGCTATCGTTTTTCTCAAGTTGCTGTCAGGATTGCCTGTTTGTCTTTGGTTTCGGCAAGTGTGATTGTGATATGTCTCAGTGACCCTCTTTTGGGTTCTATCTTGTATGGAGTTATTGAGCTTCTTGGAAAGTTAGCATTTTGTCTTTCATGATATTTAGGAACTTTTCTGTCAGTAAATCTTCAACAATTTTTTGTGTATTGTCCATTTCTTCTCCTCTTCTGGACCTCCAGTCACACACAAATTTTTGCTCTTGATTGTATTCCACACAATTCTTAATTTTTCTTCATTCTTTTCTCTGATTTTTCCTCAAACTAAGTGGTGTCCATAGATTTGTCTCCATTCTCTCTTATGCTGTCTTCCATTGTTTCAGATTTGTTCCTAAAATCTTCTATTGAGTTGTCCATTTTGGAAATTTTAATGTTTATTTTTTAGATTTCTAGTTATTGTTTTCCTATGATTTCTAAGTTTTCATTTATTGTGACATTTTGTTTTTGTATTATTTTCCTGAATTCTGTTGGTTTGTCTCTGTTTTCCTTGAATTTTGGTTATGTTTTTGTTACTTTCGACTGTGATGTCTATGATTTTGTCTATTTGTTAATCATTTTTCTCTGTGTTTTCCTTGATCTCTTTTCTAATCCTGGTGGTGTAGTGGTTAAGTGGTAAAAGGTTGGAAGTTCGAATCCACTAGGCACTCCTTGGAAGCCCTATGGGGGAAGTTCTACTCTGTCTATGAGGTTGCTATGAATAGGAATTGACTCAATGGAAGTGGGTTTGGCTTTTGGTTTTTCTTTTCTAATCTCTTGGAGAGCCCTAGATATTAGTCCTTTGTATTTCATATCAGAGAGTTCAACTTCCTTTTCTTCTACCAGAAGATTATCTGATTTATTATTTTGTTCACTTACTGAAGCCATCTTGTCCTGCATTCTTATATTTTTATATGATCTACTGTGTCCGAGACAGTAAGGCATTTTCTTCTTTATTTACAAACTTTATATTTGTGATTTTGGCCCTGCTTTTTTAGTTTCATTTTGATGTCAGAGCAGGCTGTCTGATTGTGCTTTGCTGCTTGTCCATTTGTGGGTGCAATAGTTCTCTATCTTGTCTGGGTTAGCAGGATGGCAGCAGGCAGAGTGAGCCCATTTTGCTTTACACTTGTTTAGTGGTGTTGCTGAAGCCTGAATGGGTGGGTGCCATCTGCCTCCTGATGTTGGTCCAGACTCATGACAGATGACTGGGAGTGTTGGAAGGGGAGTGATATGGGTTCACTTCTCACCATTCAGCAGCTGGTTGAGTGGCAGAAGACAAGGGTGACTCATCTCAGTGTGGTGATTGGCCTGAGTGCTGGGGATGCTGTATCCATGGTGGCATGGCAATGGCTAGTGTTAAGTGCTCCAGTATATGGTTCTTAGTAGGAGAGAGGAAGAAAAAAGAGGGAGAGAAAAAATTAAAGGAAGCATCAAGGTGGTAGCTGGACCATCGGAGCAGGGTGGTCCCAGGGGCTAGTGGGAATGGGAGGCATATGGAGCCAGGCAGGGCATTGAAAGAAAAGAAAGAAGCTAAAGGAAAACAACAACAACAACTGTGTAGAGGGTACTGATGAAATTGGGGAATGTGATATATGGTGCTAGGTGGGAGGGAAAAAGAAAAATTAGAGAAGAAAAGGATTAAAAAAGGGGAGGAAACACACACACAGTGCAGTGGAAGCCCCTGAGTGTGGGCTGAGTGCACTGAGGAACCACTGAAAAGGGAGAGGAGGTAATGTATGGGGCTAAGTGGGAGGGAGAAGGTAAAGGTTTAAAAGAGAAAAAGAAAGGAACAAAACGAAATGGTTTTGCAGCAGTGGTCTGTAGGTGGGGACATGGTATGCTCAGGTCAGTGATGGACTGGTACACCAATGACTGTCTAGCTGTGGTAGCATAGTTGGGGCTGGTGGGAAGAAGGGGAATTTGCACGTGAACCTAAAAATCCAGGAGCCATTGCTATGGAGTCAGTTCCAACTCATAATGACTCTATGGGACAGATTACTGCTGCCCCCTTAGGGTTCCCAGGGTGTGCCTGGTAGATTTGATCTCCTAATTTTTTGATTAGTAGCCATAGCTGTTAAACCAGTATGCCACCACAGTTTCCCTACAGGGCCAAGTGAGAGGGAAAAAGAAACAGAAGAAAAAGAAGGAAAAAAGGAACAAGAAAACCACAGTAGCACATTGGAGGCTAATGAGTGGGGGTGGGGCAGATGTATGAGATAGCAAGAAAGGAGGGGAGGTGTTGTATCAGGCTAAGTGGGAGGTAGAAATTCACCTTGAATTTTTCAAGTCTGCTTCAGTCAGTCTGGAGAATAAGTTCCCTTCGGACTCACTGCCCAGTGACTTCAATAAGACTTTGGGACTTATTCCAGTTTTTCAACTTCTGCCTCAGAACCCCTGTGTCTTTGCAAGTTCAGTTTCAGTTTCTGTCTCTTGCATGGTTTTGGATTCTTCTCTGGGTGGTTGATTTTGCCACCAAGTCAGGTGACCTCACTCCTGATGAATAATAATACTAGCAGATGCATGCCTTTATTATGTGTCAGGCATGCACTAGCTCATTCTCACTTCACAGCAGCCCTGAGAATGATCTGTAGGCCTGCTGTGCTCAGGGCAACAACTCTTCTGCATTTAGGCTTCACCCTAGTTGGGCTTCACAATCTCTGGTGGTGTAGTGGTTAAGTGATACATTTGCTAACCAAAAGGTCGGCAGTTCAAATCTACTAAGCTCTGCTTGGAAACTCTATGGCGCAGTTCTACTCTGATCTATAGAGTCAGTATGAGTTGAAAGCAACTTGAAGGCACTGACTTCAGCTTTTTTGGCTGGTTGGCCTCCAAGAATCCCACAGGTGTCAGATTCCTACTAAGCTGGATCCAAGGTGAAGACCTATCTGGTCTCCTTCCTGCTGGCAGCTAATACCTTCTGTCTTCATTCAGCCTTCCTGCTTAACCCTGAGCATGTGTTCTCTCTTCCTTGGGACTTTAGTCTTCTCTCTCCCTGACTTCCATTGCTTTTGAGAATAAACACCCCCAAATCTGCTTTAACAAGTTTCTGACAATGCTACAAACAGAGCATTAATATGCCTCACTGTAGTAAACACAGTAATAAACAGAGACATCCTTTTCTCTGGCACAGACTGCAGAGAGGGGAGGGCTATGCCAGGAAACCTCTCAGTCCAATGTTCTGGAGCCAACATTTCTAGGCTAGTTAACTTTTATTTTTATTTGCTTGGTTTCTCTGACTGTGACAAACTGGGCAATCCTCCCATCTTCTTATGTCCTGGGATGAGCTTGGGATATAAAGTCTCCGCAAAGCTGGAGTACCTGATCTCAGAGATAAATGGGAGGGTGCAGTGGTTTAAACACTACAATATTAACATGCTATGTCTTCCTTTAGCAGCAGTTTTACTCTGTGATGGAATGAAAGATGAATGAGACCAGCTTTTTTAAATCGCTAGAGGGTGGATTCCCGGGGGTCATTGTCACTGTCCTTCCAGATCAGAGGCAGTGAGGTGTAAAACTCCAGGAAACTCTGGCCTGAGGTGTGAGTGAACTGAGGCAGGGTTAAGGGAACCTGGTGGTGCAATGCTTAAGCACTCAGATGCTAACAGGAAGGTTGAGGGTTTGAACCTACCCAGCGTCTTTTCGGGATAAAGACCTGGTGATCTGTTCAGTTACAGTTTACGTAGTCTAGAAAACTCTATGAAGCAGTTCTACTCTGTCAAATTGGGCTGCTACTCTGTAGCAACTAACTACTGTTTCTTACATATTCAGTGAAGCCTTCTTCCTTCTTTTTCCCTGTCTCTTCCTTCCACCCTTCTTCTTCTACCTGTCTGCCTTCTGCCTTCATAAGTGAGGCATAGGAGGTGAATCAATCAATGTCATATCACTGGCTGGAGTCAGAGCCAGACTGGAAGCCAAACTCTTTGGCTCCTGGTCTGGAACTCTCAACAGTGTAAGCAGAATTGTTGAAGAACATTTGAACCAAGGCACCGACTGTCATTTCGTGAACAGGTTGAGATTTGAAGATCATCTGTTGTTGGTGCTTTTATAAGAAACAAGGCTGTGGTGATGACAGGATGTATCAGTAACGGAACAGATAAGTAAGGGAACAGTCTTTCTGGAAATGCCATGGTAGCAGAGTTGCATATGCCAAACTGTAGCAACCAGTGCCCATGAGGCCCAGGGATTCACATGCAGCCAAACCAGGGCCAGCTGTTCCAGGGAAAAGATCAATTTGTTCTTTCCTGCCTCATCTGGAGTGATGGGCATGTTCTCAGCTAGGGTACTGTTTCAGAGCATCTTTCCTGAAAGGAGGAAACTGGTGAGCCAGTGCTTCCACATTCCTGCATCCGCACCCTGCTTGGTAACTTGCTGTCGTGGACTGAATTACGTTCCCCCAAAAATGTGTGTGGCAGTTTGGCTCTGCCATGATTCCTGGTCTTGTGTGATGTTTCTCCATGTTGTAAATCATGCCTCTATGAGGTCAGTGAGGGAGGATGGGAGGCAGTTGTGATGGTGGGGCAGGAATCAGTGTAGACTGTTTTGTGCCTTGAGGCAGTCTCTTAAGATGTAAAAGAAAAAAGCTGGCAGAGAGATTCAGGGACCTCATACCAACAAGAAGCTGTGCCTAAAGCCGAGCGTGTCTTTCGGAAAGGACCAGGCTCCCTGTGCTTCAGAAGCTTTTGGTCCAGGGCAAAAGTGATGACAAGGACCTTTCTCTAAAAGCGTTCTGCTGAGCTGTTGTCCTGAATTTGGACTTTCAGCCTACTGGACTGTGACAAAATAAAATTTCTCTTTTTAAAGCCATCCACTGTGGTATTTCTGTTAAAGCAGCAATAGATGTCCAAGACATTTTCTAAGTTATTTTTCTGAATGATTACATGGTACATTGAGATCCTAAAAGCAAATTCTTTGATTCTATGAACAAATTCAGATTCTTCCTTTATATAAACTATTGCTACATGACCATAGACCAGACAGATTTGGAAAACATGGATGGATCAGAATTCTGCATCTCATCTATTATTCACTGAGTATATCAGAAAACTAGCCAAGACAAATTTTATGAGAAAAGCTAGGGAAGCTCAAAAAAAAAGACAGTATGACAGCCCTAAAAGATATGACATCTAATACAGTGAAAACCCTGAGAGTCGGAACTTGACAGGACTGCCTTGTTTACCTGGATCTCACACATTTTCCACCTCGACAGGTGCAGATTTATTACTTTTCTATTTCCCATTATAATATAAAATATTTGAGGTTTCTTTCTCTGACGGGTTTCTGCCTTAGGTTAAGGATGCTATAACGAATCACCAGAAATTTTGTGGCTTAAAACAATGTAAATGTATTATCTTAGAATTCTGGAGGTCAGAAGTTTAAAGTGAGTCTCAAAGACTAAAAATATCAAGGCATTAGCAGGGCTGAGTTGTTTCTTTCTAGACAACCTAGGTGTGACTTTGCTTTCTTGCCTTTTCCAACTTTTAGAAGTCATCTGTGTTTCTTGGTTCCTTCCATCTTCAAAGCTAACAATAGCTAGACAAGAGTTTATCACAATGTCATTTCTCTGGTTCTGACTCTTTTGTCAATATCTTCCCTATTTAAGGACCCTTATAATTAGGACCCAGCCAGATAATCTTGGATAAACTCCATTTTAAGGTGAGTTGATTGACAACCTTAATTCTACCTGAAGCATTAAGTCTTCCTTGACATATTTACAGGTTCTGAGGATTAGGATGTAGATGTTTTTGGAGAGACATCATTTTGCTTGCCAAAGGAATTTATAAATGAGAACTAAACACTAGGATTAGTGCTCTGATAGAAGGGGTTAGAGGCAATTACAGAAGCATTGAAAACCCTTGTGGCATAATGGTTAAGTGCTACGGCTGCTAACCAAAAAGTTGGCAGTTCAAATCCACCAAGCCCTCCTTGGAAACTCTATGGGACAGTTCTACTCTGTCCTGTAGTGTCACTAGAGATAGGAGTGGGTGTAGGGGAGCACCCAATACAGCCTGGGGAAAGGACTGCAAGGATGCCAGGGCAGTAGTCAGGGAAGTCTTCCTGGAAAAAGTAACATTTGAATTTAAAATTTTAGCCTGTGTGAGAGTTAGCCTGGCAAGGAAAGACAAAAAGGCACTCTAGCAAACGGCACAGCAGAAGCAAGGGCCTGACAGCATCACTGGGTATGAAACTGTGAAGGAATGTAGAGTCTGGGAAAGAGAATAAGGCTAGAAATGTCACACAGTGGAAGGTCCTGCCAGGACACAGACGACAGTCTCAAAGGGACAATTGACTTGAGTTTAATGAAGGGCTGAGTTAAGGAAAATCAACAAGAGATGATGAAGCACTCAAGAATAGCAACATTTAGAAGTATTCCTATCCCCGGGCCTGGAAGCAGTGGCAAAGTGGAGTCTTTCGTAGATGATGAGAGCTGTAGCTGTAGGAAAGGACCATCCAGCAGAAACCAGGTTGTTTGATACCTGAAACATCACCAATACCAACTGCGACTGAAGCATTTCCAACTAGTGGTGACCCCATGTGTGTCGCTGTAGCGCTGCACTCTATAGGATTTTCAATGGCTGGGTTTTTGGAGATAGATCAGTAGATATCTCTGGGTGGACTCAAACCTCCAACCATTCAGCTAGCAGCTGATCATGTTAATGTTTTGCTCTACCCAGAGATTTCTTGGCCAAACTGTAGCCTACAAGAAGGAGGGCTAGAAGAATACAAACTCTGGTCTCATTACCTTCTTACTTCCCAGCTTGAAGCTAGCGCTTTGGGAGCCTGGTGAGTACAATCTATGGAATTTAGCCGCCTGTGTTTCAAGAAAGAGTGGATCTGGAGAGGAAGCAATAAGGACCAGACCAAAGAGGACCTTGTCTGTTGTCAATAAGGATTCTGAATTTTATACTGAAGGCCATGGAGAACACAGAAGTCTTTTAAGCAGGCCAATCGATGCCTCTTTGAACTTTTCTTTATGTTTGCTTTTCACCCTGCTTCCTGCAGTAACTTTGTCTCATATGGTGAAGATTTCAGCTGTCCTTCATCTCTTGTATTTATTCCATTTCTCAGAGCCTTGCAATGCTCATTCTTGGTCAGCCAGTGAGTTAATGGTCTGTAATGCCTTAATGTGCTACCTGTTTCAGATAATGTCTAGGTTTATTGGGAGCCTTTTGAGCTTGTATTAGTTATCTGTTGCTACAATAATGCAGTGTTACAAATCACCCATTAACTCAGGGGCTTCCAATAATAACTGTTTATTGTGCTCAGGATTCTGCAATTGACAATTTATGAGGTCTGCCAACTAAATGTGCAAACTCATTCTAGAAGAAGTGCTACATATCTCATTGCTGAATATCACTACATTTACCTTTGAAGTACTCCCCTTGAGAAAATAAGAACAGATGCCAGTGCCTAGTCCACCCTTCAAAGCAATTTAGGAATTCTGTTTTCTGGAATGGCCATCAGAGTTGTCATCATATTAACCTTGATCTCCTGAATGTCATCAAAATGTCTTCCTTTCAATATTTCCTTTATTTTCAAGTAAAGAAGAAACTCACTGGGGGCCATATCAGGTGAGTAGTTTGGGTGTTCCAATACTGTTGTATGTGTACTGGCTAAAAACTCACTCATAGGCAGTGCTGTGTGAGCTGGTGCATTGTCATGATGCCAGAGCCATTAGCTCTTGGTGAAAAGTTCAGGTTGTTTCTGTCTAACTTTTTCACACAGCTCTTTCAGCACTTCCAAATAGTAAACTTGGTTAACTGTTTGTCCAGTTGGTACAAATTAATAATGAATAATCCCTCTAATGTCAGAAAAGGTTAGCAACATTGTTTGGACCCTTGATTTGGACTGATGGAAATTTTGATAGTGGAGAATTAGCTGACTTCCATTGTGCACTTTGATGCTTTCTTTCGGGATCATGCTGGTACACCCATGTTTCACCATCAGTGATAACATGACCCAAAACATCATCTTGCCTCTCCAAAAGTTCTTAGCAAACTCCAACTCTCCTTTGCTTTTGTTCACTGGTGAGCTCCTTCGGGACCATTTTTGCCCACACTTTTCTCTTGCCAAGATTTCCAGTTAAGAGTTTCCTGTTTCTGTATTGATGTTTACTTGCTCTACTATGCTTCTCACAGTCAGCCAACAATTTTGACACACAGTTTGATGAGTTTTTGCAATGGTTTTATCAGTTCTGTTCATTACTGGCCCCCCTGACCTCTTCATCAGTGATGCTTTCTCTCCCCTCAGAAAAATGTTTTGTCTACTTGTACACTGTCATTTTATTCATGGCATTATCCTCATAAACTTGGACTAACATGTCCCTGATTTCACTTCCACTCTTGTCAAGTTTAACAATAATTTTAATGTTTGTTTATTATTCTAATTCAAGGTCTAACTTTCTCAGGACGGCACACAAAAACACACAACAACAATAATGAACGTCTCTCAGCAAGATACTGCCACAGGTAGACAAGAACACAGCTGTGAGACACTGATATAGTGAGGCTATGAAACCTCGGTGAATTGTTTGTACAGTGCTGTCAGCATAAGTGCATGGTGACAAGTTTGCGACTTAACTGTCAGACCTCATAGGCTGGTCTCCTCTGCTCTTGCTCTGGTGCCATGCTGGCTGAGGGTGCATTTATGTTGACTATGAAACAGATTTTAATGCAGCGATTCTCCCCATGCTTCTTCTGCTTCTCCAATAGGCTGGCCCAGACAGGGTCTCAACATGACGACCTCAGAGCAGAAACACAATCAGAAATGTGCTAGCTCTTTTCTATTTTTCTGTTGTGTCACAACTGCCAGTAGCCTGTTGATCAGAGCAAGTTTTGTGATTAATAGATTCAGCCTCTGGATGGGAGGAAATTCAAAGCCACATGACAAAGCACACAGATACAGGGACAAAGAATGGGTGCCATTAATAGAATCAATCTCCCAATTATTGCTGGGTGCCAGGGAAGGTTTATTTATTTATTATTGTGATTAGGGGAAAATATACCACCTAAATTAAGTTTGCATGTCCATCTATCTGCAGCTCCTTCTGCTCTCCTTGCCCAGTGACAGCACACTCCTCCTTTTCTTTCTATGTATGTCATATCATCTTAACAATCTTTTGTCCCCTTCTCTTCACCTTTTCCTCTCCAGTAAGAGGCCAATAGGACAACATCCTGTAGATGCTTAGAACTAAGAAGTACAGGCACTATATGGTCATGTTGTGTGCCCGAGTCCAGTCCATTCCTGTCTTAAGAGTAGACCTCAGTAATGTTTTCTGGTCAGGGGCAATAACAGGTTTAGGGGCTATACTCCCAGGAGAACGTCCAGGCTGCTAGACCATCACTTGTGGTCTTTTAGTGGAGTTCTGGAGGTGCACCCCTGTTTTTCTGGTGTTGCCAGTTAGACTCAACATAGTGTTCCCCATTACCATGTCATTGGTGGTGGCCTGGAACCATTTGGTTTTTCTGGTTACATCCTGATACAGTCACCCATTCACATGGGTCCTTCTGAATCCTGGACTCTTTTTCCCTTGTGTCTTTGTAGTTCTTGGTGATCATCTGTTCTGGATGAATTGGGACCACTTGGTGTACCTCAGATGGCAGCTTGTTATCTTTTAAAACTCCAGATGCCATTCACCAATGTGGGGTGCAGAAGACTGTCTTGACAACAGGCTGATGTCCCCTGAGAGCATGGTCCCCAGACCCTCTCCCCTGCTACTCTACTCTTGCAAATATTGAGTTAAGATTAGAAGAGTTTTCAGTTTATGTTGATGTCCACTTAAGTTGATCTTCTCTCTATTGTGTGCTGTCATTGCTTTCACCCAATCAAATTTCTATCAACTATTTAATCTATGATCAACTCTGTCCCTCCCTCCCCACCTGGCAGCAGTCAAAGTCTTTTCTTCAGTCTGTTTTTAAGTCCGTATAGCAGGAGTCTCATACAATATTTGTCCTTTGCCACTGATTGATCTAACTCAACATAATGCCTTCTAGTTGAAACCAGGTTATGAGATTCTTCCTAAAATCATCATTGTTCTTTACCACTGTATAGTGTTCCATTAAGAATAAATACCATAGTTTGTTTATCCACTCATCTGTTTTTGGACATCTGCATTGATTCCATCTTTTAGCTATTGTGGACTGTGCTACAGTAAACATTCGTGTGCATGTATCTGTTTGTGTGACTGCTTTTGATTCTATAGTATATATTCCAAGCAGTGGGATTACTGAACAAGTGTTATATATATTTCAAGCTTTTTGAGGAAGCACCAAATTGCTTTCTGAACAGACTGTATCATTTTGCAATCCTACCAGCAGTGTAGGAGAGTTTCAGCCTCTCCACAGCCTCTCCGGCATTTGTTTTGTGTTTTTTTGGTCATGGCCAACCTTGTCGGGGTGAAGTGGTATCCAAATCTTTTGATTTCAATTTCTTTGATAGCTAAGGATAGCGAGCATTTCCTCATGTTTCTTTTGGCTGCCTGGGAGTCCTCTTTGGTGAAGTATCTGTCCATCTCTTTTGCTTGTCACTTAATTGGGCTATTTACCTTTTTCTTGTTGATATTTTGCAGTATATTGTAGATTATGGAAGATCAAACATCAGTCCAACAGGTAGTTACTCAATATTTTTTCCCATTCTGTAAGTGGTCTTTAATTCTTTTGATAAAGTCTTTGGTTGAGCAGAAGTGTTTGATTCGTAGTAGTTCCCATTTACCTATTATCTCTTCTGTTGACCGTGCTTTGTCAGATTTCGAAGTATGTCTAAGGTGTGTGATGAAAATTCCTTTGTTGACACTATTTTTTTCTTGCACAATTTTTATCATTTTAGGTTTGATATTTACGTATTTTATCCAATTTGAGTTAGTTTTTGTGAAAGGTGTGAGATATGGGTCTTCTTTCAATTTTCTGCAGATGGATATCCAATTTTGCCAGCATCATTTGTTAAAAAGGATGTTTTTACCCCAGTTTAATGTCTTTGGGCCTTTGTTGAATATCAACTGTTCATAGGAGGATGGTGGCATCTCTAGGGTCTCAACTCTGTTCCATTGATCTATGTGTTTCTTTTTGTACCAGTACCAGGCTGTTTTGACAACTGTGGCAGTGTAATAGTTTCTAAGATCAGGTAGTGTGAAGCTTCCCACTGTGTTCCTTGTCTTCAGTAATGCTTTACTTATCCAGAGTTTCTTCCCTTTCCAAACAAAGTTGGTGATTTGTTTCTCCATCTCATTAAAAAAATGACACAGGAATTTGTATTGGGATTGCATTATATATGTACACCACTTTGGGTAAAATAGATATTTTCACAATGTTATATTTTCCTATCGATGAGCAGAGTAAGTTTCTCCATTTATGTAAATCTCTTTTGGTTTCTTGCAGTAAGGTTGTGTAGTCCTTTTTGTATAGGTCTCATTTCTCTAGTTAGATTTATTTCTAGGTATTTTATTTCTTGGGGGCTATAGTAAATGGTATTGATTTGATGATTTATTCTTTGATGATCTCTTTGTTAGTACAAAGGAATTCTACCAATTTACTTACATTTATCTTGTATCCTGACACTTTTCTGAACTGTTCTATTAGTTTGAGTAATTTACTTATGAATTCTTTAGGATTCTTTGTGTATACAGTCATATCATCTGCAAATAGGGAGACTTTTACTTCCTCCTTGCTGTTGCGGTTGACCTTTACTTCTCTGTCTTGTCTAATTGCTCTGACTAGAACTTCTAGTACAATTTTGAATAAAAGTGATGAGAGTGGGCATGCTTGTCTAGTTCCTGTTCTCTAGCGGAATTCTTTCTGTCTCTCTCCATTCAGGATAATGTAGACAGTTGCCTTTGTGTAGATGACCCTTATTGCATTGAGGAATTTGCCTACTGTTCCTATTTTGCTGAGACATTTGAGCATGAATAGGTGTTGGACTTCATCAAATGCCTTTTCTGTGCCAATTGACAAAATCAGGTGATTCTTATCTTTTGTGTTATTTATGTGGTTGATCACATTAATTGGTTTTCTGATAATAAACCAGCCTTGCATCCCTCATATGAATCCAATTTGGTCATGATGAATTATTTTTTTTATGTGTTGTTGAATTCTATTGACAAGGATTTTGTTGAAGATTTTTGCATCTAGCTTCATGAGTGACACTAATCTGTAATTTTCTCTTTTTAGTGGGATCTTTCTCTGGCTTTGGTATCAAGGTTATGCTGGCTTTATAGAATGAATTGGGGAGTATCCAATCCCTTTCTATGCTGTGAAATAGTCTCAGTAGTAGTAAAGTTAACTCTCCTCTAAAAGTTTGGTAGAATTCTGTGGTGAAGCCATCTGGGCCAGGACTTTATTTGGCTCGTAGTTTTTTGATGACTTTTTCTATTTCTTCCTTTGTGATGGATTTATTATGTTATTCTGTGTCTACTTGTAATAATTTTGGTACGTGTTATGAATCTAGAAAACTGTCCATTTGGTCTAGGTTTTCAAATCTGTTAGCATACAATCTTTCATAGTGTTCTGTTATGAGACATTTGATTTCAGTTGGATCTGTTGTGACATCTCCCATCTCCTTTCTTGTTCAGGTTATTTGTTTCCTCTCCTGTTTTTCTTTACTAATTTTAGCTAGTGGTTTATCAATTTTGTTGAACTTTTAAAAACTTTGCATAGATGCCCCTTATTTAGTTTTGTTACTTTTTTCAATTGTTTTTCTGTCCTCTGATTCATTTAGCTCTGCTCTAATCTTTATATCTATTTTCTTCTGGTGCCTGAGGAGTTCCTCTGTTGCTCTCTTTTTACTTGTTCAAGCTGTGGGGTTAATTCTTGGGTTTGGGTCCTTTCTTCCTTCCAGAGGTGTGAGTTAGCAAGACAAATTGACCTCTAAGCACTGCTTTTCCATATCTCATAGGTTCTAGTGGGATGTGTTTTCATTTTCATTTGATTCCATAAATTTATTTCTTCTATAACTGATGGCTTTTTGAGCAAGATGTTGCTCAGATTCCATGAGTTCAAGTTTCTACCTGTGTTTTTTTCTGCTGTTGACTTCAACTTTTATGGCTTAATGGTCCTAGAAGATACTTTGCAGTAACTCAATGGTTTGGATTTTGTTGAAACTTGCTTTATGTCCTAACACATGGTCTATTCTGGAAAATACCTCCATGTGCATTGGAGAAGAAGGTGTACTTATTTGTTGATGGTCAAAAACTTCTGTATATGTATATGGTCAAGACTGTATATGTTGACGAGGTTTAGTTGGCTAATTGTTGCAATAAGATCTTCTGTGTCTTTACTGAGCTTTCTTCTGGATGATCTGTCCATTACTGAAAGTGGAGTGTTGAAGTCTCCAAGTATTATTGTGGAGTGATCTATTTCATTTTTTAATGTAGTCAGTGTTTGTTTGATGTATTTGGATGCTCTGGTATTGGGTGCATAAATATTTAATATTGTTGAGTGCTGCTTGTGTATTGAACCTTTTGGCAATAGTGACCATCCTTGTACATGATGATGGATTTTACATTAAAATCTATTTTGTCTGAGATTAGTATTGCCACACCTGCTCCTCTTTGTATATTGTTAGCTTAGTATGTATTATTCTATCCTTTCATTTTCAGTTTGTTCATATCTTTGAGTCTGAGATATGTTTCTTGTAAGAAACATGTAGATGTGTTGTGTCTTTTGATCCAAGATGTCACTTGCTGTCTCTTTATTGGAGCATTCAGTCCACTTATATTGAGCATCATTATTGATAGATATGTGTTTAGTGCTGTCATTTTGATGTATTTATTTTTGTGTTGATGTTTTCTCTGTTGCTGTTAATATTCTGTTCCAGGTCATGCTTCTTTATGGGTTGACTTTTCAACTTTTTTAGTATTGATTTTGTGTTTATTGAGAATGCTGTATTACATTTATTGTTTTGATGTGTTAGTTGTTACTGTGCTTCATGGCTACCCCCATGATCCTCCTTTGTATTCTAAGTTTAAACCCAATTTTAACTTCTGCATATCTTTTTAGTTGCTTCTCCATCTGAAAGGAGTATAACTATTGTAGTATATCCCTCTTTTTAGTGTGATGGTACCACAGTTTTTGTGATATGATCACTGGTTCCTTTCTTTTACGTTGTAGCTTTGATTGAGATTTGTGACTTCCTGGATTAGGATTCTGGATGCTGTGTCCTGTACTGCCTCTTTAAAGACACACTTAATGGTTTTGTTTTTCCAAGCAAAACACTTCTTTCAGTATTTCTTCTAGTTTTGGTTTGGTGTTTATAAAGTCTCTAAGCTTCTTTTTTTTTTTCAGAATGTGTTAATTTTATCTTCATATTTGAAGGACAGTTTTGCAGGATATGTAATTCTTGGTTGGGAGTTTTTATCCTTCAAGGATTTGAATATGTCATCCCATTGCCTCCTTGCCAGTGTTGTTTCTACCAAGAAGTCAGATGAAAACCTACAAGGTTCGCCTGTGAGTGCTAGCTTTGCTTTGAGCCTCTCTGCCTTTAAAAGCACCTGTTTATGTTTCATTGTGTTAAGCTTGAGTATAACATGTCTTGGTGTCTTTCTTTTGGGATCTAATTTCTGTGGTGTTCGATATACATCTTGGGTGTCTGTGTTCTCTTCTTTCATAATTCCAGGGAAGTTTTCTGTCAGCAACTCCACAACAGTACTGTCTGTGTTTTCAGCTATCCCTCCCTGTTCAGGAACTCCAATTAATCATTGATTATTCCTCTTAATAAAGTACCATATGTTTCTTACTGCTTCTTCATTTTTCTTGTTTCCTTTCTTTGATTTCTCCTTGTAAATGCTGGCGTTAGTTGCTCTATCCTCAAGGTCACTATGTCTGACTTCCATCTCCTCTTTTCTGCTCTTTTGATTTTGGATTGAATTCTGTCATTTTTGTAATTGATCTTCTGGATTTCAGATTATTGATGTTCCATCAGTTCAAACATCTTGCTCAATTTTTTATTTTGCTTTGCTGCATTTTATTTAATTTCTAGGAGGTCTCTCTATATAATTCTTTTGTACTTGACTTCCAATAGTTTCAGAAAGACTTCTTCATCTGGGAAGCTTTTTGATTCTTCATTTTGGCAGTTTTCTGTGGTTATGGTAGGCTGTTTCTTTAAATGGTTAGCAATCGTTTGTTGCCCCCATGCCGTGTAGAGGCTGTTTAGTTTCTCTGAAGTTACCTCGACAGGAGCTGAAGTGTAGTTCTGAGAAGGAAGTTAGTCATCAGCTGCCTCTGTGTATCCTAGTGACTGGCCCCAGTGGACTCTCTGGGGAGGCAGTCTCTGCTTCCTGGCTGGCCAAGACAGAGTCCTACTTGTGGAATCACTGGAGGGCTATCAGCCAACTCTATGATATGAGTCAATGAAGGCTGGAGGAGATGCCACTAGGCAACTCAGCAGTTATTTCTCCAGGCAATCTTATTTTAAAAATCTAGGAGCTGTCTAACAGCCGCCAAAATCATTCTGACCATCAGGTGTGGCAGGCCCCACCTTCTGACTGACAGTGGGAACACCTCTTCAGCTATTTCCAGATACTATGATGTAGTTCAAAGTAGGGTGGGATTATGGCCTTGTTGCCATCCTCAGCTGGGCCCCACCCATAATGTAACACTGTCCTAAACACGGCTTTTCTGCTGGAAAAGCACTTTTCAGACTGGCAGTGCTACCAGCTTGGGAATTAGGCTTTGCTGAGTCCTCTGGTTGGGTGACTCCACCTCTCAGCTGACTGAGATGGTGTCCTGGGCAAGCTGCCCTTCTTGCCACAAAACAGCAGAATCTATGGCACAACTCAGAAGAGAAAGGGTGGAGGGGCAGTGAAGTGCAAAGTCAACAGCTGGGCTCTCAAAGTGTGGCTATCTCATACATTGCCTCTTTGCTGTGCTATATGCTGTTTACTTTAGCAGTGCAGTTCAGCCTATATGCCAGCTCATGCCCATCCTCGTCCTCCCATATAGCGAGGATGGTGTCAGTGCCTGCAGCCCACCCAAAGAATGAGTCAGCAGGACTGGGGCTCAGTGTATGCTGCCTTGTGTTAGAGAGAGGTAGTTTCCCATTTAGTGGTATATAGTCCAATATGACAATCCTATGCCGTATCCTAGGGCTCCCTGGGTATCCAGAGTGCTTCATTCAATTATCATTCCAGGCCTTAGTTTTCAAAGGGAATTGAGGAGACATGTGTCTAGTCTACCATCTTGACCCTGTCTCCAGTTTTATTTATTTTGTCAAATAATTGAAGTATTAAATACTCTAGCTTTCCACTGAATGGTCCTTTTCTAGAGCTACAGCTCTCACCATTATTTGAAAATTGTCAGTTTCTCCCACTAAACTGTATGCCCTCCTAAGGCAAAGACATCATCTCTATTTTCACTGCTGTATTTCCAGTGAATCTGACATAGTGCTCAGTACATTTGTACTGGAGCCATAAGTGAATGCTGCTGTGTTCACATGGGAGTGATTTGGAGAATGGTTTTTATGACCTATTCTAGTCCATTTAGTCCCCACAAACAGATAATTGGCCCTGAAAATAAACAGCACAAATACAGGTTTCTCCTGCACATTCAGAGTTCACAAGCAGTGTGCAAATGGTTAAAGCATTCTGCTGCAAACTAAAAGGTTGCAGGTTTGAACCCACCAAAAGACACCTCAAAAGAATGTCTTGGCAATCTACCTCTGAAAATCAGCCACTGAAAACCCAACAGAGCACAGTTCTACTGTAATGTATGTGAGATTGCCATGAGTCAGTCAAGACAACAGTAACTGTTTTTTTTTTTTCTTTTTCCTGATTTGCAGGCCTGTTACATTGCTGTTTCACTTTCTCTTTTTCAATTTCTGATGAAGCCAGCTGAAACCAGTCAAATGCATGAACTACAAGGAGAAGATGAGCCTACCCTCAGTCAGGGCCTCTTCTAGCCTTATCACCCTTCATCAGGGCTTGGGAAGTTGGCTCGGTGGTGTAGCTTGACAAATGACATCACGAAACTAGAATGCAGTTTCTCCTTTCATAAAAGGGAAGAGCCAGAGGAACACTTGTTTGGAGGGCCTCTCCTGGCCTCCTCCTCATGTGAGCCAAAGGAATCAGAGTCGACTGCATGGGACAGATTTGTCCACAGAGGAAGCTCCAAGAGTTTTATGTACTGGAAAGCCAGTGAAGGCTGAAGACAGATGGTCTTGGATCTTTTCATGTGGCCTTCCCTGGGGCTTTGCAAGGAGTGCTAGTGTGTTCCCTGTAAGCTGAGCTAAATTCCATTCATTAGCAGATTTCTCAGTGGCCTCACTTTATTGGTTCCATAGGAGTTCCTCTCTTGCTTGTTGGGTCTCTAGTCCTCTAAAATGTGGTGTCTTGAGCAACTTCACCTACCTCATTATGTGTGATTCCTCTTCTAGGCCATTTAGCCCTTCTCCCAACTCCTAATAAATAAATACTGATTTTAAGACTAAAACCCAAGAGGCCATATGTTTAATTGCTTTCCATGCTGAGAAAGAATCATTTATTAGTGCTGTGAAAAAGTTTTGTTTTAAAACTCCAAACCACATGAAACACCACAAGTTTTGAGCCAGAGCCTAATGGAGAAACAGCCAAGTCTCATCTGAACTTTGTTAGGCCTCATGACCTTTCACAAAACCTCAAAGCACACATAATTCGGCCCCTGGATAGGCTCAAATTCTGAGTTGAGTGCTGTCATTTGTTTGATTTTGTAGCAGCTGCTTATATCACAGATCCCCACTTTGGGTTTTTTTTTTTTTTAAATTGTGAAATGGCTCCATCCCAGTGTGATGCTCTATTTTATTTTTGTTTTGTAACATGACTATTAGTTGTGAAATGCAAAACTTCTTTGGAAAGTAGCTCTATAGAACATCTTGGGAGTTTAGAATTGCCCAGTAAATTGGGACTGAGAGATTTAAATTGAATTCAGTGAGAAACCAATTGCAATGAATTTGCTGGAATGATGAGAGAAGAGATGAGGGTAAGATTAGTGAGGTCAGAAGAGAATTGTTTTGTTTTGTTTTATTTTAAGGAAGAAAGATTTGGAGCTGAGGTGTTGTCTCGACATCACGGGTGCTTGGTAAAAAGTTGTTGACTGACCTCTTCAATACGTGCAATCTATAGTTTCCTGAATGTAATTCAGAGGTCCCTGAAAATGAGTTTCCAGGCATTTCTGAATATCTGTTTAGATCCATTGGATTGCTGCCTGACGGAGTCAAGCAGGTTTGACAGTGAATGCTATGATAAAAAGGAGGCCAACTTGACTGAATTAGAGTGTGCCAGGTGGGAAGGGATTTAGACTTTTGATTAGATATGACTATTGGGTTGGAAAGATGCTAGAGGTAGAGACAGACCCAATAATAGGTAACAAAAATTTGGTCATGTAGACTGAACACTACCTAGAGATTTTGGTGGTCATCCAAGCACCCAGGGAGGACCAGAACCAAACTAGATTGTTACTCAGGCAAGTAGACATCCAACCATTTTAGTGGTCAGCTCAAGTTAGCCTGGTAGCTGGTGGTCACACTGATTTGTTACAAGTTATTTAGGGACAGGAAGTGTTGGTCATTGTGGTGGTGATGGCACAGCAGAATCAAGAGTAGACTCCTTTGGAATTTAGGGTGGGAAAATGTTTCTAATAGCTGGCAGACACCTGCTAGAACTGAGTTCCACAATCAGGTAAACTGATGCTGACTCTTCTGTGAATTAAATGAGAATCACTTAAAGCTTTTTTTCCCCCTCTTAACCTTCCACCCCAAACCCCGATTGTCTACAGAAGCAGATGGAAAGGGTGAGGGATGAGAGGTGGAGGGAAGTAATCTTAGAGAATGAGGGGACCTAGAAGATGGGCCCTGTAGGCCACTGAAAGAAATTGAGAGGGAAAGGAGGCACCAGTGATTTTGCTTACCAGCTACTTTTCTCTGCCTTAATGCCGTAGGTCAAAGATAAGTCCAAGAGGGATCCACAGGATCAGATTAGATACCTTTGTCTACATTTTAGGTAATATATGAACCCAACTGTTCACCTAGGCCACGTTTTTATAGCTATCAATTTTATTCTCAATAGCAACTCGTTGTGATAGCCAACTTTTTACCTGTTCTTCCTGTCCACTAATAAACAAAACCTTGGGACATGGAGATAAGTATGACTTGATTGGGAGCTGCTAGAGCCAAGTAGAATCTACTGCTCCTGTCCATTGTCTCAAAGCTCTGCGTATGGTTCAAGCCAGTCAAAGTCACTTTACTAGACTGTGTTATAAAGAAAACATGCAGTTTGCCTCACTGTGCCTGCCTGTGCAGCTACAATAACCTACATAGTCTTTAATATTTGTATGTACTTCCTTATGAGAGACAGTATAAAAGGTTCTGCCTCCCTTTGGGGAGCTTGATTCAAGGTGTACACCTCCTTGCATGCTTGCAATAAGTGCTCTTCCTACCTCTTCACCTTGGTGTGTCTTTATTGATGAGAAGCTGCACTGAGCAGGACCTGCTTTGGGTAACACTTGTGTAGGATGAAATTAATGGTCATGTAATTTTATATCTGTCCCACAGAAAGGAAAGTAAATGAAACAGTAAATAATATTTTAATCCAGCTATTTTGACACCCATATTGATCCCTTGTATGTTTTATATCTGCATTGATGAACACAAGTATTTTAATGAGAGTTATACAAAATGTGATGAATCTTTATTGGAAAAGTATCCTCCTCAGGATCAGTCCAAAGTCAATTTAATTCGGTTCAATTCTCTGCTAAGGTTTCCGTAAAGCAGTTAAACCATTTTTAAAACTTTTATTTTAATAACAGAATTATCATTAAGATCAATTATTTTTGGTTGGTTTATTTTGACTCAACTTTTGTGCATTTGTACATCCTTTGGTTGAGTTTTCTTTTATAGAAGCAATTTCTACCAAGTTTATATTCAAGGTCAAATTTGAAAAATATGTGAAGATTCCATTCATTTTAGATACTGTCAGTTTAATTAAAGAAAAATTATTTCTACCAATTTCACTTCTAACACTGCCTCTATAATGTATGGATAACACAGTTTTTTTTAACCCATATTAAATTTTACCACATTGCCTCAACCAATTTTATGCTGATTTTTTTTCCCGCTATTATTAAACAAAAAATTAGAGACAGGACTGCTAACTGAACAGTCTTTATTGGAGCAATGGGCAAAAAAAAAAAAAGTTTAATTATAAGATTTGAATGCAGGACAGAATCTAAACCAAAACTCTTGCTGAAAAGTCAGTTTCAACTCACATGACCTTATGGTACAGAGTAGAACTGCCCAGGGCTGTCATCCTTAAACTAGCAGACAGTTATGTCTGTCTTGCAGAGCAGCTGGTGAACCCAAACCTTACTTTTCTGTTAGCAGTCAAGTGCCTTTGCCACTGTGTTACCAAAGCACCTTGTAGTCTTAACCAAACCCACTGGCTCCGAGTCATTCTGACTCATAGTGACCCTACAGGACAGAGCAGAACTGCTCCATATGGTTTCCAAGGAGTACCTGGTGGATTCAAACTGCCAACCTTCTGGTCAGCAGCCACAGCACTTAACCACTATACCACCAGAGTTTCTATAGTCTTAGCACTGGTGTCAATATTTTTGTCTGGAATTATGTTCCTACAGGAACATAAGATAAGAGAGATTTTGTTCTGATCAGTTTAGAAGTCTAAACTGGAGTAAAGTGAAGAAGTCTGACATGATGGAAAGCAGGGGCTATCATTTGTGTGAGAAGGAACATGGATGTGGTGTCAGAAGAGCTCCTCCTGAGAGATGCTTCTTGGCTTAGGGGACTCAGGGCCATTTACTGACCTCCTCTACGCTCTGTTTTCTCATCTAGAAAAGCATGAACATCTCCTAAGGTGGTTGGGAAGCTTAAGAAGTCCATAGCTGCTTTGACTAATATAGTTGTTGTGTGCTGTTGAGTTGATTCGGTCTCATAGTAACCCCATAGGACAGAGTAGAACTGCCCCATAGGTTTGCTAGGCTGTAATCTTTACAGGTGCAAATTGTCAGGTCTTTTCTTCCATGGAGCTGCTGGGTATATTCAAACCACTGACTAAAAAAATCTGCAAAATGCTGATTCATTGTATTAGCTTTGACAGCTGAAATGGGAGAAAGAAAAGAAATATCTTTCAGGGACTTATTTGTTTTGAGCTGTGGGTGAAATTGCACAGTTGAAATCCTTTCAGGAAGACATAAAGACACATCTTGTCCTATGTTAATAGGAAAAATTCACTTACCAAATGCTCGTGTAACTCTTACTAAGTACCAGGCACTGTTTTAAATGTTTCAACTTACTTGATGTTGACAATCATTATTGAAAAAACAGTTGCTGTCGTATCGATTATGACTCATGGCCACCTCATATGTGTCACAGTAGATCTGTGCTTCTTCACACTGTTTTCAGTAGTTTATTTGGCCACAGTAGGTTGTCTGGCATTTCTTTAGAGGCACCTCTGGAAATTTCCAACTCAAATTAGTAGCCAAGAGTATTAACCATTTACACCATTAACCATTTATGCTTTTATCATACAAGTGAGCAAACTGACGACAAGGCAGGTGCAACCTGCTCGAAGTCCCACTGCTGGCATGTGGCTGAGCCAGACAGCTTCCCAGGCAGGCTGGTTCTGGCACTGTTCTGGCACAGTTACTTTGCTACTGAAGCTCTGAATTCAAAGACTGGAGTCTTGGCTTAAAAGGAGCCCAGTCTAGTGGAGAAGACAGATTTATAAACAGAAAAGGATATTATTATGTGACAAGTTTTAAAAGAGGGATTGCAGAAGAGGGAGGAATGAATCCAGGTTGCCAGAAGTCAGAAAATCGAGGTCGTCTTTCCTTGGCCCTCTTGCCTGTGCCTTGTAACAGCTCATGTCCACACGGCCAGTCCTCTCCACCCTGCTCCCATCTCTCAAGAAGCAAATCTTTGTTGCAGGTATCTTTTCCCAGACCATAATTTGCCTCTTAATTTTGCTGATGGTGTCCTTTGTTAAAGATAAGTTTCAAAGTTTAGTTTTAAAATATCTTCTCATATGACTCTACCACAGGTGATAAAGAGTTTATATTTTCTTCCAATGGTTTAAAAACTTTGCTCTTCCAATTTAGGTATCTTATCTACCTAAAGTTTTGCATACCACCTGTGGAGGAAACAGAGCTTTAGGCATACTTTTTCACGTACGGATAACCAGTTTGCCCAGCTCTGCTATTCATGACCTGTTTCCTAGTCCATTGGTGTATTTGTCTACTTCTAAATGAAAGCACAATGTATTCATAAGTGCAACTTTACAATGTCAATAAAACTAAATTCATAAATATAATTTTAAAACATAAATATTAAAAAGTAACATAAATATAACTTTACATTAAGACTTGTTATTAAATGTAGCAAGTATTTTTGTGTTGTACTTAGCAGTCATCTTGGTTGTTCTGGCCCCTTTTATTACTGGCATCAGCACGTCAGACTTACTCGTATGTGCGCACACACAAAACAATTTTTGTGTGGGTGAACGTGATTTTTTTATTATTGTACTTTAGATGAGGCTTACAGAACAAACTAACTTCTCATTAAACAGTTAATACACATATTGCTCTGTGACATTGGTTACCAACCCCACGACACATCATCTTCTCAACTTTGGGTTCACTATTAACAGCTTTCCCGTCCCCTCTTGTTTTCTAGCCTTGCTCCCAGCTGGGGTGTCCTTTAGTTTTTGTTTTACGGGCCTGTCTAACCTTTGGTTGAAGGGTGAACCTTGGGAATGACTTGGTTACTGAGCTAAAATGGTGTTTGGGGTCCACATTCTCGGCCTGTCTCCAGTTTCTGTCAGTCGGTTACAATTTTGTTCTACATTTTTTGTGAGTTAGAATTTTCTACATTTTTCTCCAGCTCTGTCTAGGACCCATGTGGTGATCTCTGTCAGAGCAGTCAGTGGCGGTAGCCGGACACACCTAGTACTGGACTCAGTCTGGTGGGGGCTGTGGTATTCGTGGCTCCTTAGTCCTCTGGATTAATCTTTCCCTTGTGTCTTTGATATTCTTCATTCTACCTTGCTCCAGAAAGGGTGAGACCAGTGGAGTATCATAGGTGGTCACTCACAAGTTTTCAAGACCCAGCTACTCACCAAAGTAGAACGTAGAACATTTTCTTATAAATTATGTTACACCGGTTGAACTAGATGGCCCCTGAGTCCATGGTCCCCGCAGCTGGTCGTTCAGTCCCTCAGGGAGTCTGAGTGTGTCTCTGGAGCTTCCATGCTCTCACCCTGCACGAGTTGTGCTGACTTCCCCAGTGCGGGGTACTGTCTTACCCCTCACCAGAGTTAGCACTTACGTGTCACCTCTTCACTGGTTTTCCATCCTCCTCCCTCCAGCCTCGTAACCCTGGAAGATGATTTCTTTTTGTGTGTAAATCTTTTTACGAATTTTTATAATATTGGGCTCATGCTATATTTGCCCCTAGGGTCGCCATGAGTCGGATCCGACTCGATGGCACTTGGCTTTGGCTGGCTATATTTGCACTTTTATGATTAATTTATTCCACTCAGCGCAATGCTTCCAGATTTGTTCATGTTGGGAGATGCTTCACAGATTCATCCCTGTTCACTGTCGCTTTGTAATGCTCCATTGTATGCAGGTACCATAATTTATTTATCCATTCATCTGTTGATTGGTAAATAGATTGTTTCCATTTTCGCTACTGTGAATAGTGCTGCAGTCAACAAGGGTATGCACGTGTCTATTTGTGTGACTGCTCGTGTTTCCTAGAAGTAGGATGGCTGAAGCATATGGCATTTCTCTTTCTATTTTTTTCTAAGGAAACCCCATGTTGTTGTCCAAGATGGTTGTACCATTTTGCATTCCCACCAGCGTTGTATGAGAGTTCTTCTCACCCGGCAGCTTCTCCAACATTTGTTATTTTCTGTTTTTTTTTATCCCAGTAATGCCAGGGTGAGATGGGATCTCCTTGTGATTTTGATTTGCATTCCTCTAATGGCTAGTGATTATTAGTGCTTCCTCATGTGTCTGTTAGCTGCTTGAATATCTTCTTAGGTAAAATGTCTGTTCATTTTCTTTGACCATTATTTGTCTTTTTGTTGTAGAGGTGTTGAATTTTCTTGTAGATTTGAGAGATTAGACTTTTGTTGGATTTGTTATCACCAATTTTTTTCCCCCTGGTCTTCAGGGTTTTTTTTTTTTTTTTTTTTAACTCTTTTGGTGAAGTTTTTTAATGAGCCTAAGTGTTTAATTTTTAGAAGATCCCAATTACCTAGCTTTTCTCTTGTGTGTGTGTTGTTAGTTACAGTTTGTATCCTGTTAATGTTGTGTGTTAGGGCTTTAGATTTGATCCTATTTTCTCTTCTATGGTCTTTATAGTTTTTGGTTTTGTATTTAGGTCTTTGGTCCATTTGGAATTAGTTTTTGTGTGTGGGTTGTTAGCAGTGGGTCTTGTTTTTTTTTTTTTTTGCAGAATGAATATCCAGTTTTGCCAGCACCATTTGTTAAACAGACCATCTTTTCCTCATCTGATGGACTTTGGGCCTTTGTCTAAGATCAGGTGACCACAGGTGCCATGGACTTACATCTGGATTCTCAGTTCTATTCCATTCGTCAATGTATCTGTTGTACCAACACCAGGCTAAAACAAATAATTTTGATAGCTATACCACTGACTTTAGAGATTAACTATTTAGCAGAATTTACATCTTTACAGTATTTTGTATGTCTGTCAATGAGCAAGACATATCATTCTACTTATTTCAATCTTTAATGGTTTTCAGTGATTTTCTAATTTTCTCTATATGGTTCTTGTATATCATTTGTTAGATTTTTTGGTAGGTATTCTGTTATTATTTTTGTTAGCTTTGCAAATTATGTATTTTTGTAATAGTGTTTACTAATAGCTGTTGATATAAAGCAATGCGTGTGATTTTTTTTATGTCAGCCTTATGACCAGCTCCCTTACTGAACTCTTACTGTATCTATTGCCTTCTTTACTAAGTGTTTTGAGGTTTAAACATAAAAACATGTTCTGTCAATATTAGCAACACTAATTCTGTTTTTCTAATCACTACATGCTTATTTCCTTTAAAAAAATTCCTTTGACTCCATTGGAAAATTTAAGAGAAGCAGTCACGAAGGGTATCTACAATGCCATTTTCTTTAAATGCTGTCTTGACTCAGTTTTGAGGCTGTCCAGAGCCTGGTCCATTTCCCTTTTTAGCTGCTAATTATGTCCATTATCTGTCCACTCCCCTTATCAGGTTCTCACACTCCTGGGCCACTAATCACCCATCTTAATCGCTCCAGGACCAGGTATCCAACAACTAGAAAGAGTTTTTATGACTGCTGAGTTTATGTAATTACTCAAATGCCTAACCTCCAAGAAGCCCATGAAACCTAGTCGGCTCCACCTTGCTTGCCATAGTTGAGCCTTCTCCTGTAAGTCCAGCTTGTTGTTACCTTGCTGCCTGGAGCAACAGCCTTCCCCCTGTGTGACTCTGCTTCGTGGCGAGCTGTGCCTCCCCGTCTTCAGGAACCATTAGTATAAAAAACCTGGGTTGTTTCCAGGGTCTCCTTCACTTCTCTTTTCTGTGCTATGCCTGACTTACCATCCATGAATTTATTAGAGCAGCATCCTTATCTTTTTCCTGATCTCAAAGAAAATTTTTCTAGTAATTCAACATTAAATATTATACTTGATCTAGTTTTTTGGTCGCTGCTTTTTTTTAAGATGAGCAAATTCCCACATGTTCCTAGTTTGCAGGGTTTTTTGGAATCATGAATGAATATATGTGGAAGGTGGAATTCTAAGACGGGCCCATGACCTCCATCCTCTGCCATGTATAATTGCTTCCCTTTGAACATAGGTAAGACCTGTGACTTACTTTTACTCAACAAGATGTGGCTAGAAGGTGGTAGGATGTCACTCTTGTGATGAAGTATATATATTTTGAGCAGACTAGAAAGAGAGATTCTGGTGGGTTTGAAAAAGTAAGCCACCATGTTGTGAAAGTGCCACCTAAGGAGAAACTACCAGTAGTCTCTGGGATCTGTGAGAGCCTCCTGGACACCACCAAACCCAAACTTGTTGCCAAGGGGTTGATTCTGACTGATAGTGACCATATGGGACAATGTAGAAACTGCCTCATAGGATTTCCAAGGCTGTCAATCTGTACAAAAGCAGACTGCCATATGTTTCTCCCATTTAGTGGTAAGTGGCTTGAACCACTGACCTTTTGGTTAGTATCCCAGCACTTAATTACTGCACCAGCGGTATCCCTTCCCCTGGCTGCAGCCAGTAAGAGAATGAGGATCTCAGTCCCACAACTGCAAAGAGATAAATTCCGCCAACAATGTGAACGACTATGGAGGATGGATTATTCCAGTCAAGCCTTCAGATGCAAATACAGCCCAGACAACACCTTGTGAGACCCTGAGGGGGGGACCACGTGAGCTGTGTCTCAGATTCTTGACCCACAGAAACTGTGGGATAAAAATGTGTATTGGTTTTGGCTGCTAAATTTGTGGTAATTTGTTACTCAGTAAAAGATAACTAACACAGCATTGAAACTTTTAAAAATCACATTTTAATTCAAATATATATAGTGAAATGAGGAGGAGACACTGGCTGGCTGGTGCTGCTAACTGCTGCTACCAGGGGGAAGAACCACTGTTGTGATGCAAATGACAAAAATGGAAGGGAACATCAAGAAATGAGTCCCTTCTGCCTCCCCTATCCTTGTGGTCTCTCTCTGGTGCCCGTTATTGGCAAAGACTAACATAGAGCTTTGCCGGAAAAGCAGAGACAAGATCTGCAGAATCTCAGTCCCAGTGTCACAAAGCCGACCGGAGAAGCGTGAGTTTAAATCAGAAGAGTCAGTAGCTAAGTGACCTCCATGCCTATATTCCCCAACAGCTTTCTAGAAGGGTGTGGGAGAGGAAACTTTAGTTTTTATTTTTGTATTGATAATTTTCATATTTAAAAATTTTACCTACATGCAACTGATAATTTGGGTATAGATTTCTGGATTGCAAATTATTTTCCATAGGAATGGTCCTGGCAATGCTCCTCTGTCTTCTAGCTTTTGTTATTATTGCTGAGAAGTCCAATGTTGTTCTCTTCTTGACCTTTTGTAAGAAATCTCCCCCTCCTCCCTGCTCTCTCTCTCAAGTTTATGTAATTATCTCTTTGTGGGATTCTGGAGCTTCGTGATGATAAGCCTGAGTGTGAGCCTGTGTCAGCCATTGTTCTGAGCTGTCAGCAGCACATCTGTTCTGGAAATTTCCATTCTTCAATTCTGAGAAATTTTCTTAAATTACTGTCTACTATTTATTTCCTTTTATTTTCTCTAATTCTTTTTTCCCGTTACTTCTCTTGGTTGGAAACCCTGGTGGTGCAGTGGTTAAGTGCTACATCTGCTACCCAAAAGGATGGCAGTTCAAATGTGCCCAGTGCTTCTTGGAAACTCTATGGGGCAATTCTACTCTGACCTAGGGGATTGCTTTGAGTCAGAATTGACTCAATGACCGAGATTTCTTTTGGTTCTCTTATTTGGATGTTGGACCATTTAGAGCTTTCCTCTAATATCCTGATCTTTCACTCCTATTTTTATTGCTGTCATTTTGCTCCACTTTCTATAAAATTTCTTCAACCTATATTTTTAAACCTTCTCGGGTGTCATTAGTGCTGTCATGCTTTTACTTTCTAAGAGCATTTCTTCTCTTAATGGTCCTTTTTATAGTATCTTGGTCTTTTTAATAGATCCGACATCTATCATTTCTGCAAGTCTATTAATAGTAGTTTTTATTGAAATTTTCCTTTTCCTGCATAATTTGCTGAAAATTTTTTGATATTTTACCTAATTAGTATACTATTCCTACTAGTAAAAGAAATCTATGTGTCCAATTTTTAGTAACTATAATTGCCTTCCCTTTTTCCTTTCTTTTTGTAAATCAGTCTTGAGTTTCTTTTAAAAGCTTAAGCTTAGTGTGAACTTGGCATTCAAATTTTTGTTGGCAAACACAACATATACAGGAGCCTGCTTGCAGCATTTACTCATATAGTTCTCATATGCACATATGGTTCAGGGGTCAGATAGTGTATTTAACTATCCACCTCCACTCCCAATCCCTAAGGTTCTGACATCAATAAAGCTGTTATTTTATTGGTCTTTGAATTTCCCCGTCTTGGACTGAAAGAAGTGTTAGATTTTTCCCTCCCTGGCTGACAGCCAGCGGAAGAGATGTGACCAACATGCACCTTGTCATAAACAGGGAGTTCTAAAACAAACGTCATATTTCCAGTAAGGTACATCCCTCACACGCTGGTCATCTCAGCCACATCTGCCAGTACTGTGTAAAACCTGGGAGAAAACATTAGATGTGTGTTGTGTGCTACCTGGCACCTGAGTATTGCATTAAGAATGTTCTGATTATGCCATGTATCACAGCTGTAATTAAAAGGGAGTGGGAGGGGGGGACAAAAAAACTTACATATCATGGATTTCCCTGAAATCTACTAAATAATTATAGAGTAATCATAGTTTTTCCTCTCTGAACAGGCCTGTAGAGATTGCTTAATTTGATCCTTTCCTCTTATGTTTGAGGGAACTGGAATTGGAGGAATAACTGATAGACTTCAGGTTGCAAAGCTGCGGCATGGTCAGGTCCCCCTTGCTTTATCTGCGTCAGTACTTTCAGTGCCTCTTCTTTTAAGCAGCCCTGGACAATTCTTGTATAATGGGACTGACCCTGCCCCAAGCACATGGGGTTCCTGAAGGCACTGTCAGCTGTTGAGTCGGAGGTGTGCTTGCATGCCTGCATCCAGCGCCCACAGGCGACCTTTGCTGAGGAGCCTGAGTCGCATCCAGCCTCACCTCTTTCTTCTTTAAGGAAGGTTCTTGAAACTTAGCTCTTCCATGCCAGCTTGATCCCCATGCAGTTATAATGCTGGCATATGGGACTATAGGGTTTCATTCCTAGATGATTCCAAATCTTTTTCCAAACAAGTTGTCCATCACGGTATGCTCATCAATATCGGCTTGTGGGTGTAATAATGGATGAGCAAGACCTTTCTGGAGTGAAGCTTAAGTTTAACCTGGATTGATTTCTTACTGCCAGTCTCCAGGTGTATTTTATGCTGCACTAGTAATTTGGGGGACATGAAAGTCACCACACCTGTCACTTTACTAGAGACAATGAAGGGGCTAGCACCCCTGCAGCTCTACCCAAGTGCTTCACTCATCTTCTCTTTCATTTCATAATCATAGCTGAAGAGTCTGTTGAAAGAGGAGCTTTTGTAAAAACTGCCCTTGTCATCTGTGGCCTCTTGTTCCAGGTCTTATACTTGGGAAATTTCTGGACATATGGAACATGGGCCAAGTGACTTCAGAAGGTATCTTTCTGGCATGATTCTTGGGCATGCTCTGCTAAGTTACTGCCAGCACTCAATTAGCAATGGGGCTTGATGCCTGCATTTTGGTTATGAAATTAAAAACAAAAACAGTTGCTGTGGAGTTGATTCTTACTTATGGCAATCCCAGGTATTTTACAGCAGAACTGTACTCCACCATATTTTTGATGACTGACTTTGGAAACAGAGCACCAGGCCTTTCTTCTGAGGTGCTTCTGGGTGGACTCAAACTGTCAACTTTTGGTTACCAGTTGAGTGCTTTAACTGTTTTTACTACCTAGGGTCTCCTATAATTAGAAATTCCCCAAACCTGCTTACATGTTATTCCAAAAGAGTAACTGTTCCTCAGTTCCTAATTCATATTTCTCTTGTTATAAATAACCAGAAGAGAGAAGAATCTAAAACAAATAGAGCAAGACTGCTTATGTTGACCAAACTGGCAATTAATTAGTTCCATGTGCTAGAATTTGTAATCTACATCTGCAGTCAGAGCAGCTTCTTCTGAATAAACAGAAGAAATGACAAGAATGAAGAACGGGTCTTGGTGCATAGACACATCTTCATGGATGTCTGTCGAGGGACTGACTTTCATTTCCAGGCCGTGCTGAAGTAACTCTCAGAGAGTAAGAGCTAACCACCTGTGCATGGGAGAGGAGGAAGAAAGCTTCAGTTATATCCATCTCCAAATAGGAGATGAAGATGGAAGTCTCAGCACCTGCTATATTTCAGGAGTGGGACCAAAGGCCACTCCAGTTCTGCTCATGTGTGTGCCTTTCAAGGGAACTACATTTCCTGCAGTCTTGCTCCGAACATGAAAGAAATTCCAGGAGAGGACTTTCTTCCTGTAGCACGCAGGCATAAGGCTGACACGCAAATAGGATTGGGAGTGGAAGCTGAAAAGTCAAGACATAGATGTGGGAGAGGAATTATTCCCAAAGCTGGTAGGTGGCTGCTTATCCATGTCAGTGGGACTACCACTGCCCCTTTTCAATGACTTCATCAGCTTCTGTGAAAGCCTGAAGCATCTCCTGGCAGGAATTTCTGCTTTTACTTGCAATCTCAGTTGCTTGAAAGTAGAAACACACACACACGCACACACACCCCATCCCATCCCACCCATCCTATTCCATCTCATCTCTTCCCCTCCCACCGTGTGCCTATGCCATCTCATCTTACCCATTTCCATCCGACCCCATTCTTATCCCCGCACCCCATCCCACCGCACCCCATCCCATCCCTTTCTCTCATCATAGTGGTGCTCATTCTCATGGCTCCCACCTTTGGGGTGGGATGATGACTCCCCAGCCTTTCTGGCGAGCCCCGCTCGTGCTGTGTTAGAGCCACTTGTTCTCTGTCTCTGGGTAGCAGCTGCTGGGTGGTGTGCACAATTCTTCTTGGGGCCATGACTTGTTTTTCTTTCATTTGTTTTACTTCCTATATTCTTTCTTAAGTGAAGAAAATCTTGGCATGTGGCCTATCTTAAAAAAAAAAAAAAGCTGTTCTGGTTTCCATTTCTAAGAGAATTTTGGCAGTAGAACTCACAAGTACTGTATATTTTAATGCATTTATCAGTCAGGCACTGTGCTTATGGAAACAGTCCTATCTAGATAAACCCTCAGAGCTGGTACAATCCACGAGAAGCTGTTCTGAATGTGAAGCGAAGAAGAAAGCAGTAAGGTAGAGGCCAAAAGAAAGATGCAGTGACAAGAAGAAAGAGGCACTTTTTTGGCTCATAAAAACAAAGACTGGCAAATGACTTGTAGTCAGACCTGTTAAAGTTGAATATATAATCCAGCAATTCATTATTTGCAAAGTCAGAAGTCTACCTCAAACTGGTTTGACCACATGTGGGAATTCATTTTCACCATCTTTGGTTACCTTAAGGAATCCAAGAAACAATCGATTCATCTTGCTATAGAAGTAACAAGAATGTACATGGGCCAAAATCTCAATTGGCACCATCTCTCTTGGGAGCTCATTGGCTTCCTCCTGTCACAGAAAAGATGGCATGAATTTCTCATCTTCGCCCCTGAGAAGAGGTTGATCTAACTGTCGCAGTCCTCAGTACACACATGCAACCTTCTTCAGGTGCTCACTCCCAGAGCAATCAGCTGTAGCCTTAGAGATGGACCACTGGATTGGCCATGCTGGGATCTGGTGCCCGCCTCAGGCTGGTCAGCTGTGGCTCAGATCAAGGAAGGGGTGGAGGGTGTTACAGTGCACTAACACGGATGCTTCTAGGATGACTCTGTGATTGGTGGTAGCTGGGTAGGCAGAAAATACCATAGGTGTCGTCCACACAGCTCAGCACTCTTTGCAGAACTGCCCTTTCTGTGCTTGTTTTCCTTACAACTTTGCTGATGATAGGAAAATAATATGTTTCTTCAACTGAGTGTGGAAATGAATCCACGTCTGTGTTTCTGCCTGGGGGATATCTTTGGCTCTAGGAGGTGAGGCTCACACTGTCCCCAGAGTGAGCTCTGATGGCAGCAAATATTGGTCTTTGTAAGAACCAAATAGAAATGGATGTTAGCCAGCATCGTGGTTTGAAGAATATCATGTTTCTTCTAATCAGAGGCTCTTAGGCAGCAGCTGGACTGAGGAAATGCTCGAATCAGAGGTCAGCATCTTACAGCATGCTGATTTTCAGTGAACTGTGAGCTGGGATTCATTGCCACACACCTCTTCCTGCCACTTATGAGGATCACTGCTTTCTGCTGTTTCTGTCGTGAAGAGAAGTGTGGCCAGAGTAGAATTTGCAACACACTCCATTCCTATTATGAGTCTGTAAAAAAAATTGACATAGTAATACAAACATTTGAAAGATTCTCAACCCTCACTTCTAATGATTATCATTAGACTTAGGACATTAATGTCTACATCAGAAAAAAATAGAGTAATGTATTTAATATAGCTAAGAAAGTATGAGCCAAAAATTCTGTTTTTCACAAAATAGAAAGAGCATGGAAACTGTTACTGAACATTTTTCCATGAGCTTTTAATAAGGAATCTACTGTAAAACAAGCTTCAAACAAGCAAAATGACTAGTGACACATCAACCTATTTATTACATATCTACAGTTACTGGCAGAAAAAAATTAAATAAGGTTTAAAAAGAAGAGCTTATAACACTCAATTTTCTGAAAATACAGTGTGAGAAGAATGAGGAGAACATACAAAAAATATTGTAACTGTAACTGGAGGTAGTAGCATTAGATTGTTATTCTAAAGTGGTTATATGTGAGGAGTGGATAAAGCAAATGAGTAAGTATGAGAAGTTCTATCATTTCTGTATTTGTGAAGCAGGATTCTTAGAGTAGAAGATATAATATAGAAGAAGTTAAGCAAAACCCCCGTAATTCTGAATCAGAATTGAAAATGTCAGTATAAACTCACAAAGTATCTTAATATATGTAACTATATATAATAACATACATAATTATTTGACATATCTTACCAGGCAGCAAGGAAGCTATTGAAGACTATTAGGATCATGTCAAACCCTTCCCTCTTCCCAAATTAAGAACTAACTTGGAGGGGCTCCCACTAGCCCCAAATGGTATATTTTGAACATTATTAATAGTAAACATTCTAACAGATTGAAACCTATCTAGTATTTTTAAATCCATGCACTATTTTTCTAAAAACAATTGCTCAGCATCTGAGGATCATGGCGCATCAGTTTATTGTCTTGAAAACTTGATGAATCAAAGAAAAAAATCAGACTTTTGTCTTATCTTTCCTGTATGATGTATACTACAGAGTAATCAAGTGGTAAATAAAGGGAAATGTCTCTTTATGAAATTATTCCAGTGAATCAATAAAAAGGACCTATGTTTGGTAAAGTAGAAAATCTATTGCCATCAAATCAATTCTGACTTCTAGTAACCTTACAGAATGGAGTAGAACTGCCCCATGGAGTTTCCAAGGAGCACCTGGTAGATTTGGACTGCTGACCTTTAGGTTAGCAGCTGTAGCACTTAACTACTATGCTACCAGGGTTTCCTTGGTAAAGCAGAGGGTAAACAAAATTAGGGAAATCCTCGATAACTTGGACTGACACAATAGCCACAACAATGGACTCAAGCAGCCAACAGAAGATGCTGTGGGACCAGCCAACGTTTCACTGGTGACATAAAGTCACCATGAGTTGGTACCAATTCAACAGCAGTTAACAACTAAAAAACCAAACTCAATGCTGTTGAGTTGATTCTGACACATAGTGACCCTATAGCACAGAGCAGAACTGCCCCATAGAATTTCCAAGGAGAAGCTGGCAGATTTGAACTGCTGACCAAATTAACCACAGTAAATGAAAATAAAAAGAGAGAATTTAATGTTACCATGTTTCAACCTGCAGTGTTGATCACCAATGGCTGCCACCATCACAAAAAAAGAAATCAGACATCTGCATATCCTGTTGTCTAGATGAGGAGCACTGGTGGCATAACAGATAAGTGCTTGGCTACTAACTGGAAGGTCAGTAGTTCAAACCCACTAGCTGCTGAAAGGGGGAAAGATGGGATAGTCTGTTCCCATCAAGCTTTATAGCCTTGGAAACTCTATGGGGCAGCTCTGCTGTGTCCTATAAAGTCTCTGTGAGTCAGAATCAGCTCCATGGCAGTAAGTTTGGTTTTGGTTTTTATTGTCTCAATAGTTTCACTGACATAGTCTCTGGACTCACTTAGCTATTTGTAGGAAATTCAAAGGGCACAGAAAGTGTTGAACTATGCCATGGGAGCATGTGATTGGCCAAAACAGGCTATGGGAGACTCTGCAGGTTAAAACTGTCAGGAAAAGAAGGAGATGAATGGAAACATGGATATTGAAAAAGAATTAAAAGACAAATGATGAATAAGGATGCATACTTGGGTAATAAAACCCTAGAGGAATGTGAAGAAGTGGCTACAAAGGAAGTCTGGGTAGAGTTATTTTGGGGAGGGAGAGTAGGGAGTGTGATTGGAATGGGACACGCAGAGGGTTTTCTGGCACAGCTGGCAAAGTTGTGTTTCAATTCTTATTTCTTAAACCTTGATTCTTTAAAAAAAATAGGCTAAAATATGTATATATTTAAGACATTAAAAAACTCTCAGACTAATGGACATTGCATGTGTTCTTTCAAGTTCACTACAGGAAAAAAAGCAAACACAAAAATTTACAGTCCTTACACTAAAATATAGGAAAGAAGAGAGATGAAAAAAGGCGGATAAAAAGAGAGATGGCATAATATGTGATCACAGATAACCAAACATAATAGTTTTTCCTTGAATGTAGATATATTGACCTTCCATGTTGTCTTAGTCTAGATTCTATAGAGAAGGAAAACCAGTGACACATATATAGACATATGTGAAGTGACTTCAAGGAAATGGCTCACACAACTGTGGGGGCTGCAAAGTCCATCTGACCCCAATCCATGGGTCACATAACAAGCTGGCTCACATGTTGTAGGGATTGGTGAATCCAAAATCTGCATGTCAGGCAATAGGCTGGAAGTTTCTGCTGGCTTGTATCCCAGGAACTGGGGTCAGACACTGAGAAAATCACGGGATAAGAAAGAGAATGAGCTTTACCAGAACATTCATTCATATCGTGGATGCAGGCCATGCCCTCAAGGAAACTGTACTTTCAATTGACTGGCTGCTCACATCAGATCGCAAAGTGAGAGGTAATATGCAGTGTCTGCCAAACCACAGAGAATTATAGCCCAGCGAAGCTGATACATAATATTAACCATTATACTTGTTAATAGACAAAGGTGGTCATTTTAGATCAATAAACAAAACTGTATTTTGTGCTGTTTTTAAGACACGTGACTAAAGACAGAATGATAGCCAACAGTTAAATGTCACAGAAGGGAAAAAATTATTAGGCAATAATAAATCAACAGTAATTGAACTGATGATATTTATTTTAGACAAATTAGAACTAACTGCAAAACATCAGATGAAACACAAGTCATTTTATGTTGTTGCTATAAACAAGAAAGATATAACAGCCATGGAATAGTTTTGCAATTAATAAAAATATTGAGGTAGAAACAAAAATAATAAATCTAATAAATCAAACAGCAATAACAAAAACTTACACAGATTAGTAGAAATTTTCAGAAACACAATGAGTTTAATATGTCACACTTAGAATTTTATGGAATAACTAAAAGCAAGCTAAATGCTGTCTTATTATTAATATTGTTGTGAATAATATTGTTATTCGTTGAACTGTATGCCCTGCCGTTAAAACAAAGACAAATAAAACCACACAGCTATATACCTTCTTTTTTGATACCTGTGAATCACTTACAGAAACATATCTTGTTTTAGGCCAGAAAGAAAATATCAGTGCATGCCCAAAAGAATAAAACAAAAAGTAAACCAGCTTTCGTAGGTTATATTCTTTGCCTTTGAGGCAACCAAACTAAAGTTTATGACTTAAGCAGCCCAAACAGAGGAAACTCTAACCATCTGAAGTAAAACAAAAACAAAGTCTCAAATAACTCTTGTTCAAAGTGATTAGATATTAACAACAATGTGAATAGTTATAGTAGAATTTAAAGGATGCAGCCAAAGCTGTACTCATACCCCAGGCATTTACTCATTAAAACACATGTTTTTCAGGAGCCTTTTGGTTAAAAGCAAATAAATTTAAATTAGCTGGAATTAAACGGAGAATTTATTGGCTATAAATAGGAAGGATTGCTGAGGAGGATTTGAAGCTTCTAGGATTCTCTCTTCTCCTCCCGTTCCTTCTTTGATTGGTCAGCATCATTCTGTCTTACTGAATTTCTTCATGGAGTGGTAGACGATGCATCCAATTTTTACCTTTACTGTCAAAAGAAAAGTATCCCAGTGTATCCCACCTCTCCACAAACATTCCTTTTAGCTCCTGTTTGGACAACCCTGGTACAGAACACTCACTGACCACCTACCTTGGGTCAGGATATTTCCTCTTGATAAGTGACAATGAACCAGGAAAACAGGTTCATTATAGCTTCTATTCAGAATACATGCTAGGGAAGAGGGAACTGGGCCAGAAAAACAGCTACCCTAGAGGAGACTGTGCTCCACCTGGGACAGAAGAGACAGAACAATAGAAGTACAAATGTCCACTATAAACAAGAAAGATGAAAGGTTATCAAACCTGAGTTTAGCAAAAGAATAACAAAAAGGAAAAGAATAGTAAAGATATTAAAAGGAATTATGTGAAATAAAAAAATCAAGGGAAGGGGAAAAATACATGTATCACATAATTAGTGACTCAAAAAACCAAACCAACCCATTGCCATCGAGTGCAACCCTATAGGAAAGAGTAGAATTGCCCCATCAGGTTCCCAGGAGCACCTGGTGGATTCAAGCTGTCAGTCTTTTGGTTAGCAGCTGTAGCACTTAACCACTGCACAACCATAGTCTTCCAGTGACTCAAAAAAAAAAAAAAGAGTCATTATAATATTACTTAAAATACAGTTTATGAGCAAAGTCTCTAAGGGATGAAGTTATCATTTAATGATGAAAGTAGTAATTTGCTAGTAATATATTAAATTCAGAACTTGTATACATCTAAAGTTTAGCCTCCATGTGGAAAGAATTATAAGGAGAAACTGACTAAGCCACAGTCATAGATTGAGGTTTTAAAATACTTCTCTTAAAAAAATGATAAATTTAAACAAACAAAAATTTAGTACAGATATGGAAGATTTGTGACCTATTGGCAAAACAGGGCCAATAAAATGAAATACAAATGGTAATAACATGGTAACCAAAGTCCTTGATGCAGGAGGGGTCCTTAATTTTCCTCTCTAGAGCCTCCTTCAGAAACCCTGGTGGTGTAGTGGTTTAAGTGCTGCGTCTGTAACCAAAAAGTCAGCAGTTCAAATCCACCAAGCACTCCTTGGAAACTCTATGGGGCAGTTCTACTTTGACCTTTAGGGTCACTGTAAGTCTGACCCCACTTGACGGCAGTGGGTTGGGTTTGGTTTTTATAGAGCTATCTTCTAGAAACCGTGGTGGCATACTGGCCAAAGTGCTATGGCTGCTATTCAGAAAAGATTGGTGGTTCGAATCCACCAGGCACTCCTCAGAAACTCTTGGGGGCAATTCTACCCTGTCCTATAAAGCTGCTATGAGTCAGAATCGACTCTGTAGCTGTGGTTTTATTTGTCTGTTTTTGTTTAAAGCCCTCTCCCAGTGTTGTTCCTTAAGAAACCTTAGATCAGTCCCGATAGACTTCTCACAATTCTTGAACACACCTGTCCGTTTAAGCCTCTCTGTATTTGTTATTTTGCCTACCTACTCATCCTTTCCTGACCATGTCAAATATTACTTCCTCTTCAAACAGTCTCAGATTAATCTACAACTCCCAGATCTTGACTCAGTACCTGTTTGAATCTTTGTTTCACTAATTCAGTGTGTTTGCTTATATTTCTTTTTCCCCTCTGGTCTATGAACTCCTTAATAATAAAAATGTGAACAGAAATTATAGGAAAAAGAGAAAGTTGAAGGGTGAGACTATTTACATAAATATATTATAGGTAATAAATGACCCAAAGAAAGGAGGTATTATAATGTTACTATTCTTAAAATGCAATTTGAGGCAAGAAATATCTCCAGAGATAAAGTTATCATTAAGTGATGAAGGTAATAATAAGAGTAATGAACTGGACTCATTTATCCTTGAGTCCCTAGAGGCTACACATAGTAGGCACTCAAAGATGTGTTTGAGAATCATTGAATAACCAAATAAATAACTGGTTCTCAAATGTGAACTTACAAAACAGAACAGGAACAAAGAAGTATAAAAAAGAATGACATGTTTGTTGTAATCAGGCCATTTTGTTAAATGCAGGATGCACCTAATATTTAGATGTTTTGGTCACTAATTTGGAAAAAAAAATAGGTGGAGCCAATTTTCCCCACAGAATCCAAGACTTTCTAAGCTGCTAGGTTGATACAAAGGACAAGAACCGTGTCCTTCCCCACCTTTTGAGCTCCTTCTCCAGCCACCTTCTCAGTGTTGCTGTCCTTTATGACCCTCCGTCAGATCCCTTGGGAGTGGGCTACCAGAACAGGACTTGCCGTTGCTGGATCAGATCCCTGTGTTGCTTTTATCTTCTTCCTTGGACAGGCATGATGTCCTCTGGTCTTGTCAGTCATTTGCTCTTTGTCAACAAACCTGTTGCCTGAAGGCCTTATGTGGCTCAGATGGTTGGTGGGAGAAGTCCTCATGACTTGTAGAGCTGTTTGGAGTCCACAGAAGGTCCCCACACCCAGCAGGTGCTTAGCAGCCACAGAGGAAAGGAAACAACCTAGAAGCCTTCCCCTAAATGGTGGTATTACCAGAAAGAGGATGAATAGGCCGGAAACCATCTCGCCAGCTAGCCTCCTCCTGTCAACTCCAAACAGGACAAAACAAATGCACTTTATCTGCAAGGGAGATTTGCTTCCACAGGTCGATACATCATAGGATGGCAGAACTACTCCCTTCCAAGAAGCGTCATCTTCTCCCTCCTCACTATGTACACTTCCCCTGGCGGCCTTTCTGCTGACAGCAAAATAAGTTCAAAAGAGCAGTGAGATAAGCCGGCTGCACCCTCTCTTCTCCCATCTGCCCAGCTTGGGCTCAGGCTGGAGGCCCAGCCTGGCTTCAGGTGGGGGTGGTGGCTTCAGCTGCTTCAGCACTGCTTTTCAAGGCCCAGTAGGCCAAGTCTGGCTGGCTGGAAGAGGCTGACCTCCAAGTGCCTCATTCCCCTCCACTCACCCCACCTAGATGGCTCAGAAGAAGCTGGGATTCTGGTCTGCTTAGTGTTGGATTGCCTTTTGTGTCTGGCAGAGGACTATAAAAACCAGTGGATTAACTGCTCAGTGCTGGGAATTCCCACCGTACGTCAGTGAGTTCATCATACCGTGGTGGCTTGGATCTTGCCAGGATATGGGAAGCTATGCTACCGGTATTTCAAATACTGGCAGGATCACCCCTTGTGGATAGGTTTCAGTGGAGGTTCTAGACTAAGACAGACCAGGGAGAAAATCTTGGTGTTCTACCTCAGTGAATTAGCTAGTAAAAGCTCTGTAGATCAAAACAGCACACTAGCTGACACAATGCTGGAATGTGAGCTCCCTTTATTGGAAGATGCTTAAAATACACAGTGGCTGCAGCAACAAACTGAAGCATAATGAGGACTGTGACAACAGCATGGAATGGAGCCTCCAAGAGTGGGAGGTGACTTGAAGGCAACTAACAACAACACTGGGGATTCAGCAGGCATTGACACTGAGTTTTCCCTGGTATTTCTGAGGGCTGTCATTGGGTGAGCAGGAGGTTGACAAAGAGGTTGGGGCAGAGGGTTAATTCAGAGCTCAGAGCCTGAATTAAGAAAAGAACCTGTAGTATGTTGGTCTTCCTCTATGACTACTTCATGGGTCTTTAGTTCTGATTGTCTCTGTCTACCATGTAGAGGATAGGTAAGCAGTGGATGGAAGGATGAAAAGGGAGACCAGAGGAGAACGAGAGAAATAATAAAGGCGAGGGTAAGGGACTGCAGTCAAGTTAGAAGGGAAGGGAGAGGAACAGAAGGTGCTGTAGGAATAGACCGTCTTCTGCTGAGCCTACTTTCGTTTGTCCTCAAGTTCTGGTTCTTTCAATCTGGAGCATCACCCTGGTTTTAGAAATGCTTTGGAAACCCTGGAAAGCAGCAAAGGCTGCTTTCATGGTGTGGGAGGCCAACCTTGCACTTGCCTCATGAATAAACTATATTCACAAATGTGAAGTCTCTGCAAAACTCTAGGAAACAGCTCTGCTCTTAGGACTGTGATCAGACATCTTCCATTTGAGACAACATGCTGGCGTGTACAAAGTCCTGAAAAGTTTCAGACTCGACTCTAACAATCTATGTGACACCGTACAAGTTATTTAACTTCTCTGGACGTTGGTGCCCTCAATCTGCAAAATGGAGAACCAAATCATTTCTAAGATTCTTTCTCCCTTTAAAATCATGTAACAATCTGATCACATTTATTTTTGTCTTTTAAAAGTCCTGTAATATTCTGCCCACTGTCTTCAGTTAGCATACCATAGGTCCCCATCTAATTCTCCAATGTGTCTCTTCCCTCTCCTTCCCTTGTATCCTGTGATCAAGTCACTCTGAAATAATCACAGAAACCCCCTTTGTTCTGGTGTTCAGACACGCTGCTCTCGCTGTTTGAAACGGCCAGTCTTCTTTCCCCTTCCTTTCTCACCTACTCATATTTTTCCTTCAGAACTCTACCTTACCAGGGTAGCCCAGGCCATGCTCTCAAGGTCAGCTGAATTAGTTTCCTCACATTTTCTCAGAGGCTCTGTGTTTTCCCATGTAACACTTGGCAAGTATATTGTAACTGCTCTTCTTATTTGTCTGGCTTGTTAGGTCATGTTGAAGTCAAGAGCTATCACTATAATGCAATGCCTAGTTTAGTGTCTAGTGCAAAGAATGTACCAATAATTATTGAAGCTGATCTTAGAGCCCTTGTCTAGATCTTTCTGAGATTTTTCTTAGAAAGATGGGACAGATTTTTTTTTTTTTTTTTTTGGTATGAAAAACAAGGCTATGGGAGTGGCAGAAGATGGGCAATAAAGCAAATGCATTTGGACTCCAAGGACTCTGGATTCTGTTAAGGAACTGTATATACTCTCGGGAGTAAGGATGTAACACAGCCTGCTGAGGAGGACTTGGAATGCGCAGGGCTGACCTCAGCAGTGTTAACTCCTCAGGGTAAAACAGCACGTTGTCAACTGAAGCTAAGACGTGGCAGGGCATTTAGAGAGCAGAGCAGGAGAAGTTATCTAGATTCGTGTCATTAATCACTTCTCTCATTTTCAGTTACCTTGTTATTCATCCTCTCACCCATCCTGGTTTTTAACTAAAGAAGCATACCCAGCATAGGGTTGAACTCTTATCCAAATCATGAACTTCCCACATTATCCAAGAAACAGTAAGAAACAAAGCCTTGGAGCAACCTGGGGGCAACTCCAAAAAATTGCAAGAGAGTCAAAAGGGCACATGACTGTCATTACTTACTGAGCAAATGGAAGGCAGAAATGCTGGCAACACATACTCATTAAAGAAAAAGTAAAAAAGAAAAATTAAAGGAACGGAGCAAGACAGGGAAAGAAAATGACCTGAAGTTTACCCCTTCCTCCAAAGAAACCACTTTTAAGAATTTGGGTTTTTTTAAAATTTACTTTTCCCATGTACCATTTCCCACCTCCTTTATTTTAAAAATAGTTGTCTTAATACTATATATACATACTTTTCAATTTTAATATGTTCATTCTATAAAAGAAGCATCTTCTCATTTTAGACATACTTCCTCATGAACTTTTGTGATCAACTTTATTGTTGTAATGTCCCTCTTTTTTAAAAGCCATATACTGACATATATCTTATATAAATAGCCAACAAAGGAGGCTATGCAAGAATAAACAAAACCTCAAGCTGTAGACAAATAAAACTCACAGTGAATTGAAGGACTGCGTTTCTATGGCGGTTGTGTGAGAATAAGGCCCAGGCGGGCAGCGTAGCCAGCGACTTGGGGCAAAGCAGGAGGTTCTCTTCCAGAGCCAACCGCAGCATTTCTAGGGTTAACATGGGTGGGCAACGGGTTTGTAAATGGGGAAGAAAAAGTAAAAATTAAGGTTGCTGGCTTCTCTCCCCTTAAAAGAAGGGAGGAATCAGCCACTGCTCTTTTCTGTCTATCATTAAGCCAAGTAGCCCCTCAGACTCCAAATTACTGTCAATTTACAGTCTCTGATGGTCAGTAAAGAGGCCCTGGGCCTGCTGGTGGTGGGTAGTCTCCTCAGGGGTGCAATGGAGGCAGAGTTACCTCAGACTGTGTGAAGTACAGACAGGACTCTCTTCTCTGCCTGGAGCCATTCGGCTCTCTTCAGCGGGGATGGGTGCGGGACGCAAAACCTTCTCCCTACCCATCGGGCTGAGGGGTCTTGGGAATGGTCTTGTCCTTGCCCGAGATGGTTGCCCTCACAGCTACATACATAAAATGCTACTAAAGAAATCCTTACTCATAGAAATACCTCTGAAAGCATTAGTCGATGAGTATTACTACAGAAGCCATTCCAGATGTGTGTTAAAAGGAAGGATATTAATGAAGAGGATTTGGTTAGAAATTGGTCAAATCTTGAGGGTATGGTTTGGAAGAAAGTGAAAATTTGTGGTTAATACGTAAGTTAATGTAAAATACCTTTTATTGTTGGCTCCAGCTATAAAGCGACAAAAACTGTTAATAGCTTCTTTCTCTTTCTCCTTCCTTCCTTTCTCCCTCCCCTCCTTCTTTCCCTTCTCCCTCCCTCCTTCCTTCCCTCTGTCTTCTTTTTCTTTCTCTTTCCTTCTTTCTTTCCCTGCCTCCCTCCCTCCCCTCCTCCCTGTCTTTCTTTTTTCTCTCTCTCTCCCTTTGCTCTCTCCCTCTCTCTTTCTTTTCGAAATGTAAACTTGGTCTATCTAAAAAGAGTGAAAGGAAAGAAGAATTATGCATAACTAATTTCAGGAACTATTAAAACAAAAATGACAGGTGGCTGGATCTTCTAAAAGGTGTAATAAACCAACCAAACCAAACCCATTGCCATCGAGTTGATGGAGACACATAGTGACCCTTAAGGACAAAGTAGAACCGCCCCACAGAGTTTCCAAGGACTGCCTGGATTCAGACTGCTGACTTTTGGGTTAGCAACTGAGCTCTTGACCACTATGCAACCAGGGCTCCAAAAATACAACAGACAGAGTAAATTTTTGCTGTTAAGGAGTTTGTAATATATGTGTAAACCAACAAACCCAAACCTGTTCCCTTTGAGTCAACTGCAGCTCACAGTGATCCTGTGTGTTAGAGATTAGAACTGAGCTCCATGGAATTTTCTTGTTTATAATCTTTACAGAAGCACATCACCAGGTCTTCCCTCCACAGAACTTCTGGCGGGGTTCAAATTGCCAACATTTTGGTTAGTAGTTGAGCACACAGCTTTTGTCACCTATAGACCTCTTACTATATTAAAAAAGCAGGGTAATACTTCAATAAAACTTCAAAACCAGTTTCTTTTCACTACTGTTTTCTTAAATGTAATAGTATATAATTGTACCAAACCCTGAACCAAATCCTTTGCCGTTGAATTGATTCCGACTCATAGTGTCACGCTAAGACAGAATAGAACTGTCCCATAGTGTTTCCAAGAAGTAGCTGGTGGATTCAAACTGTTGACCTATTGATTAGCAGCCAAGCTCTTAACCGCTGGGGCAAGAGGTTCGAAAATATCATCTTCCATTTGCCCCAAAGGCGAGGTCACTGTGAAACATTAACAAGATCTAGTGCTCTGGATAAGACCAGTTTCTTTCTTTCTTTTTTTTCCTCCCCTGTGTGTATAAAGTTGTCTGTAACTAGGTGTGATTTGTTCTGGGAGCAAGGAGGACACCCCTGGGCAGTAGAGGGGCCTGTGGACAGGTGAATGAGGAAACTAAGGAAGGGTCAGCAGCCACTGCTCTACCACAGTTACAGAAACGTAATAGAAGTGAACAAAGTGCAGATGACTCGGGATGTCTAAGTATTTCAGGTAGTGTTGCCAATCATTTTCCTAATAAAGAGAAGAGAAATTTTGTAAAAGGAGAGTGGAGAGGAAGAATGGCAGGACTGAGATGTAGTATTGGAACAGGAGATGTCCTGGATTACAGTTGGTCACATCTGCAAACCTAAAGGTCTGTTATATCTTTACTCCTCTTCTGAGTTCCAAAATGGCATTTCATTCAACAAACATTTATTTATTTTGCTTTGTTTTCTTTCAAATTGTACATCAGATGAAGATTTGCAGAACAAACTAGTTTCTTATGAAGCAGTGTATATGTTGTTTTATGACATTGGTTAATAACTGCATAACAGGTCAACACTCTCCCTTCTCAACCTTGGGCTGTTCAGTCTTTGACTGAGGGATAATCCTAAAGATGAAGGGGTGAAAGAGTGTCTGGGCACCATACTCTCAAGGTTTTTACAGTCTGTACATCAGACTAGCAAGTATGGTCTTCCTTTGAGGTAGAATTTTGTTCTACATTTTTCTTCAGCTCTGTGTGGGACCCTCCATTGTGAACCCTGGTTGCATAGTGGGTAAGTGCTATGGCTGCTAACCAAAAGGTCAGCAGTTCAAATCTACCAGGTGCTCCTTGAAAACTCTATGGGGCCATTCTACTCTGTCCTATAGGATTGCTATGGGTTGGAATTGACTTGGTGGCAGTGTGTTTATAGTTGTGGTTATAATTCCATTTGGGAATGAGTTTTCTTTGTTAGGCTACAAAGTCATATCATTGTATGGTGTGTTTTAAGCCAATCATCTCTGAGATGCAAACAGAGCAGATTAGGACAGAGAAACAACCAGAACCACACAAAGATAGCCCAGAAATGGACTTTCCTCCAGAGCTGACAGAGAGAAGAAGCCTTACCCCTCAGCCTGAATGTGGATGTTTAGTCTTCTAAGACACTCACTTGTGGTATTTCTGTTACAGCAGCATTACATAACACATTATCTTCTCTTAACTCACATACGTAGTCACCAAACCCTGTTGAGTCTACTGTCTAGTGTTCAGTCTCTCAACTCCATCCCTTTGAATGCTGCCTTGGCCAAGTATTTTATCATCTCTAATTTAGGTTATTGCATCTGCTATCTATCCTTTCTGCCTCCAGTTTGTCCCTGTTTCAGCCCATTCCCTTCAATGTTGCCACCAGATAGTTTGTTCCACAAATTCAGTCACACTGTTTTTCTGTTTAAATGCCTATGTGCTCTCGCAAAGCTCTAGATGTCACAAAGATATCCTGGTGGCTCAGTGGTTAAGAGCTTGGCTCCTAACTGGAAGGTTGTTAGTTCAAACCCATCCAGTGACTCCACAGGTGAGAGACCCAGTGATTTGATTCTGTGAAGATTACAACTAGGGAAACTATGGGACAGTCCTACTCTGTCACATGGGGTCATTCTGTGTCAGAATCCACACAATAGCATCCAACAACAAGAAACAAATATCCTTAAATGGGTAGATAGATAAGTGGTGGTGCATCTACACAATGAAATATTATTTAGCAATGAAAGAAACCAACCAACATGAATTCATCAACTTGGATGAATGTCAAGAGTATTAGACTGTGAGAAAAAAAGGCCAATCTCAAGGGTCACATACTGTAGGATTCAATTTATATAACACTGTCAAAGTGATAAAATTATAGTAATGGTCAGCGGATCATTGGTTGCCAGGAGTTAGGGATTAGGGTTGAGGGGATTATGATTACTAAGTGGTAATACAAAGGAGCTTCTTTCAGGTAGTGAAGCAGTTTTCAGTATGCTGATTGTGGAGGTTACATGAATCTGTACCTGTGATAAAGTTTCATAGACAGATGTACACAAAAAATATGCATGTAAAAACTTGTGAAATACAAATAAATTCTGTATATGAGTTAATAATATCACACTAACAGTAATTTCCTGGTTTTGAAAATGTATTGTGATTAATGTAAGAGATTATCATTGGCAGAAACTGAGTGAAATATGATGTCTGAAAATTAAGTCAGCAAACTAACTTGTTCTAAGTACTACATACCACATTGTTGAATATCACTACAGTCACCTTTGAAGTACCCCCCTTGGGAAGTTATGCACTGATTCCAGTGCCTCCTCCACACTTCAAAGGCACTTTGGAACTTTTTCTGGAATGGGCATTGGCATGGTAGCTCAGTAACAAATTCAAGAACTTAATTGTATAGCTTTCTGTCAGGCAGCTTTTAGCTACTAAACAAATAATTGAATTGGAATACCCTCCTTACTCACCTGATCTGGTCCCAAATGGCTTTCTTCTGTATCTGACGATAAAGGAAATATTGAAAGGAGACATTTTGATGACATTCAGGACTTCAAAGGTAATACAGTGACAACTCTGATGGCCATTCCAGGAAAAGAGTTCCAAAATTGCTTTGAAGGATGGACTAGGCACTGGCATTAGTGCATGACTTCCCAAAGGGAGTACTTCGAAGGTGACTCCAGTGATACTCAGCAATGAGGTATGCAGCACTTTTTCTAGAATGAGTTCACAAACTTAATTGGCGATCCTTGTACACCCAGAAGCTGTCTACTATTTTTGCAACTGTCTGTATGTCCATCTATTTGTCTGTCTGTTCATCCATCCGGCCTTCCATCCATCCATCCACCCACCCACCCACCCATCCATCTCCATCCATCATTTATCTAACCTGATGACTGCGGAAGACTGTAAATGGCATCTCAGCAGGAAAAGTAATCCCCTGACAAACTAAGTTGCTCACATGTCTTTTGTCAGTGTAAAGATTCTCAGCTTTTTCTGAATTCTGGCTTGCTTTTTTTCTTTAATTTTCTAACTGCTGGTCTTTGTGAGAATTAATCAGAAGGACATGTTGGTTTTCTATCCAGATAGCGTCCCTTTCCATGCTCCTTTCTTTCCCTACTCCACGCCTAAGCTCAGGCTCAGGTGACCACAATGGCCATCTAGCTTTCCTTCCAAGGATTCACACTTGTTCTTTCAAAAGCAGCCAAGTAACTCATTCTCACTGAGGTGTAAATGGCTGATAAGGGTGTACAGGTCTCATTCTGGGGACCAATTTCCTATCTGACTTAAGACAAAGGAAATCAGGTTCGTATACAAATACAATTTTAAGCATTGGATCACTGGATAATGAGTACATATGTGTGGTTCTGTCTGTGCACATAATACATATATTTTCTTCACACAGTATAAAAATATGTAAGTGGTATGCAGATCATGGGAGAATATTATAGGTATGCTTGAAGTCATACCACTTAGCTAGGTGCCTGTATGAATAGCCAATCTGGAAAACACCAGATTTTGATATTCTGTTAATACAGCTAAGTCTCTGTGAGTTGGGAATTAACTCAATGGCAATTTTTTTTTCTCTTAATACAAAGTTCTGTGAAAAGTAGCAGCTGTTCTCCTTCTTATTGAAACTATGTGTCTTTAAAAGTTGGGTTTTGAAAGATCCCAAGAGGAACCCTATTTCTCACTCTTATTAGGAATTACTAGAGCTCTTTCCTGCCCACACTGGGAATGCTGCTTTTGTGATGGTAAGCCTGAAGCTCATTTGGATGACTGGAGTGATCCTTTTCATACTTGGTATATATAACCATTATGCTATCCATTATAAGTAAATTACTTTCCTCCATGTTGATTTCTCCCTAATCCCTTGTAGGCATATGCTAGTTCTGGAATTCTTGTGCAGAGCCTCTGGTTAGTGTATTTCTGAGAAGTTAGATAAGGCCAAGCTTTAGTTAAGCTCCACATAACGGAATGACATAGAGCTGATTTTGGCTGAAGGCCCTTTAATTTTCCAAGTGCTCAAATGGAATCATTTAAAATGTAAAATGTATGAACATCTTTCCTCTGAACTAAATGGTGCTCTTTTTCTTGGCTTAATTTCCTCTAGACATAAAAATTAAGACTTTCACCAAGACCAGCAATCAGTAATGCTGTACGTGTTGCCAGACCTGCAGATTAGATAAGCATTTGGGTTTCCAGTAGTGTTTTCATGGAATTATCTCTATTCAGGTCAAATGCTATTTTGAGAACTCCAGCTGATTCAATAGCCCACAATATGTACTTTTGATCTCAAAGTAAATACTTGATTTAACTCGAGTCGAGAGAACTGCACTTGTATTTGAGCCCTGACCCATATAATTTTAATATCCATTAGCCTTTACTATGGGATATAATTGGATGGATAAGATACTTTGTAAGTTCATGAAAACAGTGTGGAAAGCGTTCAGGCCATTTCACTTCCAAAACAAACAGTGTTTATCTATTGGTCTAAGCAGGAATTGCCAAATAGGCTGGCTCTTCCCTTTACCACTTCCTTCTGCCTTGTGTTGTGGTGCCTGAAGTGCAGAGATGAAGCAAGAAGATTTTAGAAGGAACTCACTAGTGCTTTAGTGGTCTAGATTCACATATAAACTTGTAGTCAAGATGTAGTCAACAATGTGGCCATCCTCGTTGCCAGTTTGTAAGGATTTACAACCTGACATAGACATGGGTCACATCAGAACTTTCTGCGTTTAATTTTTCCTAAAGCACACAACAGGGAAGGGTGAGGCCAAGAAGGAGTCGAGGTAGGAGGTAGGTCATTGTCAGTTATAAAAGATCAGACTTCAGTGTTAATTAGGACTCTAGGACGGTGACTTGAAAGTAAGACACAGGAGTATTCACAGCAAAGAAGAATGAGGCCCTTGAGGTCCAGAATTGAAGTCAAATTAAAACATAAAAAAGCCAGGAATTCATTAGACAACAGTGATAGCTCAAGCACAATGTGTCCTTGGCTAAATTTCTCCAAAGGTGAAATTGCAGCCCATTTTTCTTAGATGTAGCCCCTAAACCTGTCTACTATTACCTGCTGTTGTGTGCTAGCAAGTTGATAGAGATTCACAGCCTTGGAGACCATATAGGGTCACTGTGAGACACAGTCAGCTTGATGGCAGTGGGGTATAGGACAGAAAATAACTGTTCCCTGGGGATTCCTAGACTATAATCTTAATGATGTGGATGGAGAAAAGCTTTCAGGACCTTTATTTTGTGATATGGCATGACTTAAAGTAAGAGAAACCATTCAAATAGCCATGAGTGATCAGAAAATGAAATGTATGAAGTATGAATCAAGGAAAATTGGAAATTGTCAAAAAATAAAATAGAATGCATAAAGTTCAATATCCTAGACATTAGTGAGCTGAAATGGACTGGCATTGGCCATTTTGAATCACATGGTCTACTATGACAAGAATGAAAAATTATAGAGGAATGATGTCAGATGCATTGTGAAATGGAACATTTCAAGATCTATCCTAAAGTGAACACTGCCAATGATAGGATAGGATCCACACACCTACACCAAAGACCAGTCAGTGTAACTATTACTCAAATTTACACACCAACCTCCAATGCAAAGAAAAAGAAATTGAAGATTTGTTTTTACCAATTTCTGCAATCTGAAATGGATCAAGCATGCAATCAAGATGTATTAGTAATTACTGGTGATTAGGACACAAAGGTCAGAAAAAAAGAAGGATCAATAGCTGGAAAATATGTCCTTGGTAATAGAAATGACACTAAGAATTGCATGACAAAATTTTGAAGGACTGGTAGCTCGTTTGTAGGAACTATCTCTTCTCAACAGCATAAATGACAACTATTCACATGGACCCCACTGAATGGAATACGCTGGAATCAAATCTACTACATTTGTAGAAAAAGATGAAGTTCAATATTATCAATCAGAACAAGGTGGGGGACTGATTGTAGAACAGACCACCAATTGCTCATATGCAAGTTCAAGTTGAAACTAAAGAAAATTTTAAAAGTCTGCAAGAGCCAAAGTGTGCCCTTGAGTATATCCCACCTGAATCTAGAAAACATCTCAAGAATAAAGTTGATGCATTAAACACTAATGACCAAAGACTAGATGAGTTACGGATGACATCAAAGACATCTTACGTGAAGAAAGCAAAAGACCATTTTATAAAAAGAAAAGACCAGATGAGACTCTGGAATTTGCTCTTGAAAGTAGAGTAGCTAAAGTTAAGGGAAGAAATGATGAAATCAAAGCTGAACAGAGGATTTCAAAAGGTGGTTAGAGAAGACAAAGCAAATGACTACAATGAAATATGCAAAGACCTGGAGTTAAAAAAACAAAATGGAGACTCCTGTTTGGCATTTCTCAAACTGAAAAAACTGAAGACCTTGAGCTACCATATCGAACGGTTCTATGGGCTAAAAATTAAATGATGTGGGAAGCAACTAAAGAAGTTGGAAAGAATACTGAGTTATTGTACTGAAAAGAATGGGCTGACGTTCAACCATTTCGGGAAGCAGTGTGTGAGCAAGAACCAGTGGTACTGAAGGAAGAAGTTTAAGCTACACTGAAGGCATTGATGAAGGCACTGATGACTCCAGGAATTGACAGAATACCGATTGAGATGTTTCAACAAACAATTACAGAGCTGGAAGCACTTGTCTGTTTTAAGAACTTTGGATAACAGTTACCTAGCCAACTGCCTAGAAGAGATCCATATTTGTACCCATTCCAAAGAAAAGTGACCTAGCAGAATGTGAACAAATCACACAATATCATGCACACAAGTAAAATTTTGCTGAAAGTCATTCAAAAGTGGTTGTGGCAGTACATTCACATTCAAACCAGAATTTCAAACCAGATTCTGAAGAGGACATGGAACGAGGGCTATCACTGCTGATGTCAGAGGGAACCTGGGTGAAAGCAGAGAATACCCGAAAGAATGTTGTTGTTGTTAAGTGCCCTCAAGTCAGTTCTGACTCATAGTCACCCTATACACAACAGAATGACACACTGCCCAGTCCTGTGCCATTCTTACAACCATTTTGATGCTTAGGCCTATCATTGCAGCTGCTGTGTTAATCCATCTTGTTGAGGGTCTTCCTCTTTTTCGCTGACTCTACCAAGCCTGATGTCCTTCTCGAGGGATTGATTCCTACTGAAAACGGGTCCAAATTATGGAAGATGCAGTCTGCAAGTTTTGCTTTCAAGGAGCACTCTGGTTGCACTTTTCCAAAACAGATCTTTTGGTTCTTTTGGCAGTCCATGTTACATTCAATATTCTTCTCCAACATCACAATTCAAAAGCATTGCCTTTTTCTCCTGTGTTCTTTATTCATTGTCCATCTTTTGGGTGCATATAAGGCAACTGCAAACACCACGTCTTTGATCACCTTAGTTTTCAAAGTGACATCTTTACTTTTCACCACTTTGAAGAGGTCCTGTAGAGTAGATTTTCCCAATGCTATTCATATGTCTTTTTAATTTCTTGACTGCTGCTTCCATGGACGTTGATTGTGGACCCAAGTAAAATGAAATCTTTGACAGCCTCTATCCTTTCTCTGTTTATCATGATGTTGTTTACTGGTCCAGTTGTGAAGATTTTTGTTTTCTTGATGTTGAGGTACAATTTGTCTCGAAGGCTGTGGTCTTTGATCTTCATCAGTAAATGTTTCAAATCCTCTTCACTTCCAGCAAGCAGGGTTGTGTCATCTGCATAACATAGGTTGCTAATGAGTCTTCTTCCAATTCTTATGCTTCTCTCTTCTTCATATAGTCCAGCTTCTCAAATTATTTGTTGAGCATACAGGTTGAAAAGGTATAGTGAAAGGAAGCAACCCTGACGCACACTGTTCCTGACTTTAAACCATGCAGTGTCCCCCTGTTCTGTTTGCATGACTGCCTCTTGATGATATACAGATTCCTCATGAGCACAGTTAAATGGTCTGAAATACCCATTCTCCACGATGTTATCCATAATTTATTATGATCCACAGAGTTTAATGCCTTTGCATAGTCAATGAAACTCAAGTAAACATCTTTCTGACATTCCCTGCTTTCAGCCAAGAACTATCTGACACCAGCAGTGATAGCCCTAGTTCCACATCTTCTTCTGAATCTGGATTGAACTTCTTAAACTGCCAGAACAAGGAACACATCAGTCTTGGAGAAAGGGCACAATGCTCCTTGGATGGGAAAATGTTGACATTTTGTCTCATGCAATTTGGATGTATTTTCAGGAGGGACTAGTCTCTGAAGAAAGACATCAACCTGGTAAAGTAGAGGGTCAGTGAAAAAGAGAAAGACAAGATAAAATAGATTGACCCAGTGGCTGCAACAATGGGCTGAAACAAAGCAATGATGGTGAGGATAGTGCAGGACTGAGTGATGTTTTGTTGTTGTATATATGGTTGCTGGAAAGCCTGGTGGCATAGTGGTTAAGTGTTACAGCTGTTAATCAGAAGGTTGGCAGTTCAAATCCACCAGACACTCCTTAAAAAATTCAGTGGGGCAGTTCTGTCTATAGATTCGCTATGAGTCAGAATTGACTTGATGGCAGTGGATTTATTTATAAGGTTACCATGAGTCAGAACTGACTCAACAGTTCCTAACAATAACAATATGTATTTTGTTGATCTTTTGGTTGCCTACTTTTTTAGTCAGCTAGGCTGCTCTAACAGAAATACCACAGAGTGGATGGCTTTAACAAAGAAAGATTTATTCTTACACAGCCTGGTAGGTTGCAAGTCCATATTCAAGGTGTCCGCTCCAGGGAAAGACTTTCCCCTTGTCGGCTCTGGAGGAAAGTCCTGTATTGCATCAGTCTTTGTCAAGGGAGTGTCCTCATGCAAGAACCTCTGGTCTGAAGGACGCGCTCTGCTCCCGGTGCTGCCTGCTTGATGGTAGCGAGGTTCTCAAATTGTCCTTTGTTTCTTTTTCCTTTTATTCCTCGCAAGCTAAAAGCATTAAGGGTGGGGCAAGCCATACTCCAGGGAACCCCCCCACAGCAGGAATTCACAGCTCCACCCTAATCCTTTAACATACAGGTTAGCAAAACCACACAATGGAGGACAGTTCCAAGATACTGGGAACCATATCCCAGCCACGTGGCTGCACACATTTTTGGGGGGACACAATTCCAACCATGACACCTACCATTCTTAACATGGTGATTTGAATCCAATTGGTAATCTATAAAAAATTCTCAATGACCAAATGAGCAAATAGTTAGATATATAATGTTAGAAGCTCAGATAACACCCATTCTACCTTTGATTCATGGCAATACTGATTGACAGGGACATGCCAACCCAGTGATCACTGGAATTGATTTGATTAGTACCTCAGCTACTACTAGTACTTGATATAATGCCTACCATGTGTCAGACACATGAGGAAACAGACTCTGAGGGGTTCAGTCTTTTGCCCAGCTTTGTATATTTAGCAATGAATTCTAGTTTTGGAATTAGGCGGTGAGGCTTGATTAATTCTAGCTTTATTGTGAAGGAGGTTGCTTCAGACTATCCACTTAGGGTCAATGAATGAAAGCTTGCTACGCCATATTTCCTTTTATCTCTTTACTGGTTAAAATCTCAGGCAGGAAAAAGCATGATCTGTTGAGCCCCAGGATTGTTTGAGAAATAATAAAATAATTCATGTAAAACTTTCTACAGCTGTCAGCTGTTGCTATTGACCTTCCATGTAATGGAATGACCTTCCATGTAATGCTGTGTGCCATGGCCCTACTTATTGTCTTATCTATTTGCCACTTCTTGCTTTGATTTCTGCTTTTTTGTATTCATGTCTGTTGTTGCTGTGTACAGTTGAGTGACTCCACACAACAAACTTGAAGCGCCACATAGGGTTTTCTTGTCTGTAATCTTTATGGAGCAGACTGCCAGTCTTTCTTTCAAGGAACTACCTGGAAGATTTGAATTGCCAACATTTTGGTCTTTAGGGATGACAAACATCTGAATGACAGAGGTCCCATCTTAGCCTTCTTTCTTTTATCTGAAGCATCTAGTACAATGCTTTGCTTAAAGACAGTGCTTACTGAGTAGTTACTGAAACAACTAGATGAACAAAGGGCAATTCAGTGTTTGTTAATGTAGGTTTTCAGATTTAAATAATTTCCCAAAGTAAGCCAATACATTCTTTTGATTCTAAGTAGAGTTTCTGCTCAGAGAAAGTTCTAAAGTGGAAAATGCACAAGTTAACACATGGATCACCCAATTACTGAAGAATGAAACCAAATCCCACTGGAACATACATAGCTGTTCTCCTTGGGGAAGCTTAAAGCACTTTATGGTGAACACAACATCCAGGCTCATAGCAGTCCTGGGAGAAACCATATGATCTGCCCCAGCTACCTAAACACTCTACATGCAATGTGTTTCCCCCTTTGAGATCTTTCATTCATTGCTAGAAACCTCATAGATGTTTGATAAATATTATGATGAAAAACAATAATATTTTTTTGAGGTCCCATAGTGAGGCTAAGGATCTGAGCTCGGCTGAGGGTTGTATTAGAATCTGCAGCCTTCCACAGCAATGTGAGAGACCTTTACGATTACACAATCACAGTGCAGGTAGTCAACAGTGCCGTCCAAGCATTACCCACACAGGCAGTCTTCTATCGTAAATTGAAGATGGAATAAAAAAAAGAAAAACACTAAGGAAGATACGGTTCATGGCCTTGAGTTGCTGCCCATCAATAGGAAATAGAAACTCTGTTAGGAATAACAATATATACCATAGAATACTCATTAACATCCTTTGCAATTCATGTCAACCTTAGAGGACAAGGCAGAACTGCCCTATAGGGCTATAATCTTTACAGAAGCAGACTGCCACTTCTTTCCACAGTGGAGCTACTGGTGGGTTCGAATTCCTAACCTTTTGATTAGCAGATGAACATGTAACCACTCTACCACCGGGCTCCTTACAATATCTGCACTGTTACAGGCTGTACACATGCCTAAGATCACTTGGCTGCATATGGCTGTGTAACCACATGATGAAGAGATTCCTTACCCTTTTCAGTGGAGTCAGTTCTGATGCAGAGTAACCCTATACAACAAAATGACGAAGTGGAGCTTTCACATGGGGTTTCCAAGGAGTGGCTGCCAGATTTGAACCGCTACCCTTTAGTTAGCAGCCAAGCTCTTAACTAGTATGCCATCAGGGCTCAGAAAATATGTATTTGTCTCCTATTTTGCTTTTACTTATTTAATTAATGTAGTTAGGAAGTTTCAGTTCTGGCTTTTACTATACTTCTGTGTAACCTGAGTTTGGAAAACCTGGTGGTGTAATGGTTAAGTGCTATGGCTGCTGACCAGCAGGTCAACGATTCAAATCTACCAGGTACATCCTGGAAGCTCTATCGGGCAGTTCCTGTCCTTAGGGTCTCTATGAGTCAGAATCATCTTGACTGCAAGGGGTTTGGTTTTGAAACTGGAGTTTAATTCATTTAAGCCTCAGTATTACTTTCTATAGAATGGGGATTAAAATGATGCTGATTTAATAAGATTATTATGCAGATTAAATAAAATAATCAGCATAAAATGCTCAGTGTGGTGCCTGTTACAGCTGAAGCTCTCAAAAGTGAGTGGAATGTGCTAGAGAACAGAGCGGTACAAGATGAGGCAGAAAGCTAAATGGTGGGATGCATTTCTAGGGCCTGGTAGGCTGATTTGAGGACGTGGCATTGACTCCGGGTGAAATAGTAGCTTTCGGGGGAGTTTGAGCAGAGGCATGTTAGGAGATATTCTCCTGACTGAGAGATGAACATGGAACCCAGGCTGACCTGGAGCTACTGTTATTCTGTTTGGTACCCCAGCTTTGTCTTATCTCTGCCCTATGAGGCTTGCTATGAGTCAGAACTGACTTGACAGCGGTGTATTTAGATTTTAGTTTTCCGTTCTAGAGAGCCCTCGTGGCACAGTGTTCAAGAGCTGGGCTACTAACCAAAAAGCCGGTAATTAGAACTTGTTCCTTCTTGGAAACCCAATGGGGCAGTTCAGCTCTGTCCTACAGGGTTGCTGTGAGTAAGAATTGACTCAACTGGAGTGGGTTTGATTTTGATTCCTTTCTAGGGCTCTGTTTTAGAGTTGTTTGAATGAGTTTTCCTTTCCTGTCTGTATCTTCTGGCACTCAGGCTTTAATTTTCTTTCATATCCATTTAGTCTGTGTCCTAGGATCTCAACTTTTCTCCTGGGAAAACATCGTTCTTTCTCCATCAAAATCAGCTGGTCTTTCCTTGCTTGTTTATACTCTCAGACTCCAGCAGTGCCCACTGAGCTAGAACCTGGATTACAGAGCCTCCAGGTGGCCTTCTGGAATCTATCCAACTTCTGACACCAGTTCTGGGATGCTGGGTACTTTATTATGATGATCGTCAAATCTCAGAAACCTGAACTTTTCACTCTAGAACAAGCTCACTGTCATCCCATTAGGATAATGAAATAAGAAGAAATGTGACTCTTAAGGTTCAGCACAAATCTACACAGACATTATTCTTCACTGGACTAAAGTGTATGTTGCAAGTGTATGTTAGAGGTTGAAATTTAAGGAGGCTGGTGGGAAATGAAAAAAGAAGGTTTCTCTAAAAATAATCTCTTTAAAGAAGTAGGAAACAATATTTTACTGTCTTGAACTGCCAATACTCGCTTTTATGGAACCAAATCCATGAAGAGTTGGCAAGGGGCCATGTAATATCATGAGTGTTAGAATTTGCACTTGGTCCCTCTAGTTACTTGAGCTATGATGAAAAAAATAAAAATGTCTGTTGCCAGCCTACTCCTACTGGCTGCTTGGAGACCAAATTATTATTCCACTTAGGAGTTACACTGTCAAGAGAAATTCAAATTGAGACCATTTTCAAATGACAGAATTTGAGGGTTTGCTAGGCCATTTAATCTCCCAGACCCCTCCACACCTCTGTCATTGTGTTCTGATTTCTTTTTAGCAATAAGTGATCCATATTGAAAACTCCAGTGTGAGCTTTCTGACTTATGAGGTTCACAAGGCACAAATATTACCCTTACATTCCTTGGTTCCCGTTCAGGTTGATAGCTGGCAATTCTGCCACAGTTCTTAACTTGAGAGATTTTTCAATCAGCTTAGTACGAGTCCTTGAAGTAATTTCACTGGGGAAAGATTGTCTAGAGTTCATTTCCAGAGACCCATGCATCTCAAGTCTTTAGTGGCAGGTACAGTGAGGTTGTAAATTTTGAAAAAATGGGTTACAAATGTATTTGGATGGGCTGCAGGTACATATTAGCAGCATGCTGCTCATTCATTCATTTGTCAAATATTTTTTGAGTGATTACTCATGTCAGCTCTTGTTTTAGATTCTGTATTTACTGCAAAAAACAGGAGCCTAAAATATGTCCTAAATGTATAGAGTCACTTATCTTCTGAATCTCCATTACTACATTGCGCTACAGATGGGCTCTACTTGGCAGTCCAGCCAAGCATCTCAATCTTGCACTCTTCTCCCGTCATCTTTGTAGTCATGGCATCAACCAAGCATCTGGAAAGGCAAGCATTGTTGAGAAGGCCTGTATAATACGAACTTTACATGGGCCTAACCTTGCAAATAGGGGTTACTTGGTGATTCATGGTCCTTATGGGAATAGATTCATAGAAACACGTAATTTTACAGATAGATTGGACCTTAGACATTCCACAGTCCAATCCCTGATGTAGTCTGAGAACTGAAAAGCAACCTACCAATTTATTTGCTGATGTATTTGTTCAGTAACTTATTATTAATTAGCTAATATGCATAAAAGATTGTGACAGACACTGGCATTAAACAGGATAGAGCTCCTCACGGAGCTCATAGATCAGGAAGAAAAACAAGTGCCTTAGTCATTTGGTGCTGCTGTAACAGAAAGGCGGGTGGATGGGTTTTAACAAACAGAAGTTTATTCTCCCACAGTGTGGTAGGCTACAAGTTTGAATTCCGGGTTCCAGCTCTAGGGGAAGGCTTTCTCTCTGCTGGCTCTGGAGAAAGGTTCTTGTGATGCAGCAGTCCTTCTTTCATCTGGGAGCATCTCAACACAGGAACTTCAGGTCCAAAATGTGTACTCTGCTCCTGGTGCTTCTTTCTTGATGGTATGAAGTCCTCTACTCTCTGCTCACTTCCCTTCCTTTTTATCACTTGAGATATAAAAGGTAATACGAGCCACAAGTGAGTGAAGTTCCCTTTCCACTGGATCAGGGATGTGACTGTACTGTGTCACAGTCTCACCCTAATCCTCTTTAATGTAAAATTATAATCACAAAATGGCAGACCACCGCACAATAGATAGAATCGTGGTCCAGCCAAATTGACACACACATTTTGGGGGCAGGGCATAATTCAATCCACGACACACAATTATTTTATTGCAAGGCAAGATTGTGAAAGGAGTACCTAATGAGGGAAATACGCTTTGTGTAGGGAGCCAAGGGAACTTCACTGAGGAAGTGAGGACAATGGGAGGAACAATTCATGCTCCAAGGCAGGAGGAAGCATGAGAGACTCCTATACATGTATGACTTATTGAAAATATATTTTAATAAAAAAATTATAAAAGAAATAGTCAATATCTGTGTGTGGAATTTTCCCTTCCAGGGAGAGAAGTTTTCAGTGTTATCTCTGAATCTCTTTAAGGATGAAAGTATTTGACATTAAGTCTGATGAAGGGATATGTATTTCTATTTTAGCTCAAGGGTGAATCCTGGTTATTCTTATGGGGTTATGATCAGGGGCCTATCTACAGAAAATAGTGCCTATGGCAATTAGTGTTAAATTGTTGAATGATCTCTCACAGATGGTGCTGGAAATTGTGATGGTCAACAGAAACCGCTCATTAGCACCCTGCCTGAAATGTCACCAAGGCTATGAGCCCTGCCTGCCTCCCCAGTTTCCTAGATAGGCCTCTGCTTATGGTAGAAATAAATAAGGATATGTAAATTTAAAAAGATGAATTATCTTGAATTTGGTAATTTTGTTTTTAACGGACATGTAATTTATCATCTCCTAAATTCCAGGTTGGGGCAAATGGTTAGTGCTCTTGGGACTTACTGAACGTTTGGAGGTGTAAGTCTAGCCAAGCCTACGAAGAAAGACTTGGCGATCTACTTCTGAAAAACCAGCCATTGAAAACCCTGTGGGACACAGTTCTCAGGCACACAAGGGTTTAGCACAAATCAGAACTGACTTAATGGCAGCTGGTACTGGTAGACATGCATCTCAATCTAGGGCTGAACCAGGGCAGTGAAGGACACAGAGCTAAAAGCAGGGTGGGAAGCAGGGTTCATGAGAGCCTGGGAACATGCTGGGGTGTTGGTAATGTGCTGAATCTGTTAGGGCCCTCATTTACATGCACTGCAGATTTGGGCAGGGCAGATACCAGTAGCCTAGTCATTTCCAACTCATAGCAACACTATGCACACTCATAGCAACAGGATGGAGTAGAACTGCCCAGCAGGGTTTCCAAGGAGCAGCTGGCAGATTGAATTCTGTTTTACTTACCTTAGACTCTCAGTGGGACTTTGTACATGTTGTCAGGAAAGATCAGTCCCTGGAGAAGGACATCATGTTCAGTAGAGTAGAGATTCAGTGAGAAAGAAGAAGACTCACGATGAGATTCATTAGCACAGTGGCTGCAACAATGGACTTAAGTGTGAAAACCATCGTGGGCATGACGTGGTGTTTTGTTCTGTTGTTCATAGGGTTGCTGTGAGTCAGAACTGACTCAACAGCACCTAACAACAATGACAACACACTCAGTGGGAGAATATAAACTCAGTGTACTTTAGGTTTAAGGGTGCCTTATAGATCAATTGATCCAATACATACATTTTGTAAATGGAAAAAACGATAGAGTTCCTGCCTTCCCAGATTAATAAACACTGATAGCCATTTCTTCCTTCTATCTTGTAAGAAAGAAACTCAATATATAATAATCCAGATTTACAAAGGAAATAAATTGAGGACAATAATTTACTTTTCCAGTTGAAACTAGCTTATGAGATGTTTCTTGGAATCATAAAAAAAGAAAAATTTACTTTTCTAAAGCATGCCCTGTGGGAGTTCTTTTCAATGATTTTTTACCTTTGGGCGTCAGAACCATCCTCCCATGCTCTCCCCACCCCTGAAAAATCTTTGTCCTAAAGTCAGTTTGGACTCACAAGCAGCCCTATAGGAACAGAGTAGATCTGCCCCATAATGTTTCCAAGGAGTGCTTAGTGGATTCGAACCGCTAACCTTTTGTTTAGTAGTTGCAGTACTTAATCACTACACCACCAGGGTTTCTGAGAATCATCCAAGGAACATTAAAAAAGTAATCTCCATACTCAGGCTACACTTCAGAGCAATAAAGTCAGAACCTCTGTGGATGGAACTGAGGTATCACTGTTTTTAGTTTCCTGATGATTCCACTGGGCAGCTTAGGAGGATATCCACAGGTAGTGAACTTATCCAGCTGATTTCACTAAAGTTAAATGTGCTTATGATGCAATTTATTTAACTAAGAAAAATAGAACATTCTAGAAATTTAAGATAATAGTGAACTTATCAGCAGTGCACACAATCAGGGAATCAAAGAAGTAGTGCTATGATAAAGTCCATGAAAAGAAAATATATAGGTCACCTGAAACACCCTAATACAGGGACAGAAAGAACATCATGATGAAAACAGCGACCCAGCCAACAATTTCTAGAGAATATTTACTACTTTGAGTAGGAGGGATTGTTGATTAAAGCTGAACTCTTGCTTCCAAGGAACAGCTGGTAGATTCGAATTGCCAACCTTTTGGTTAGCAGCAGTAGCTGCCCTCACTTGCATAGTATGTTTGAAATAGGTTGTCATGTTAACTTTAACTGTTTAGTAAATTTAGTTGAAAGTTTATATACACATAGTGGATGATTATTTTTAAGCATACCTCCTTCTATCTTGGCCTTCTATTAGAAATCGCAGCTAAAACCACAAAGAGCACATTGTTTGTGTGAAAAAGAGTCCCAAATTTTTTCACTTAACTAGTTTGCAGGAGAGGGTGCCTGCTTTTGGTAGTCACCTATATCCATGCTGTCAAGAAAATAGGGAAACAGATTTCAGGATGGAAGCCTTGGATAGGGTGGTTACAGCTGCGGGCGAACCTTCAAAATTTAAGATGTTTCCTTAGGGGATTGGCTAGGGAATGTGTAAGTCAGTTGATGAAAACAGTGCTCAGATGATGTCATAACTTGAATTACATTTTTCAAAAAATGTGCGTAGCAATTCAGTTGGGCCGTGATTCCCACTATTGTGGTTGTCCTCTGTGTTGTGATTTCAATCTTATGTTAAAGATGATTAAGGTGGGACAGTGACACCATTCCTAAGGTCACATCCTTGATCCAAAGTAAATGGAGTTTCCTGGAGCGTGGCTTGCATCACTTTTTCTCTTACAGGAGATAAAAGGAAAGGGAAGCAAGCAAGCAGAAAATGGGGACCAAGAAATCAGCATGAGAACAGAGCTTATCCTTTGGACCTGAGATTCCTGTGTTGAGATGCTCCCAGACCAAGGCAAGACTGATCCATCACAAGGACCTCCCTCCAGAGCCAACGGAGAGAAAGACTCCCTCTGGAGCTGGTGCCCTGAGTAGGACTTCTAGCTTGCTGGACTGTGTGAAAATAAAGTTCTCTTTGTTAAAGCCGTCCACTTGTGGTATTTCTGTTACAGCAGCCCTAGATGACTAAGACAGAGACAGAATGTGTTGTCTCTCAGTAATATGACTGAGAAAAATATCTGCATGGTCATAATCATATAAATCCTGAAAAGTGATTTAACTAAAAATTATGATCTAAGTATATTAAGAGGTGGGGAAAGGGGAAAGTGCCCTGGTTGCACAGTGGTTAGGTGCTAGGTTGCTAATTGAAAGATCGGCATTCAAACCCACCAGCTGCTCCATGGGAGAAAAATGTGAAAGTCTGTTTCTGCAAAGGTTACAACCTCAGAAACCCTATGAGGCAGTTCCACCCTGTCCTATAGAGTCACTTGGAGTCAGAATTCACTCAACAGCAATGGGTTTGGTCCTTTTAGTTTAGAGAGGTGGAGGTATATGAGTGTGGCTAGTGTTAAACTCACTAGATTCTCATATTCCATACTACAAATTTAATGTGTAACATCTAAAATTTAAAAATTCAAGAAAAATTGGCATAAATATGGTATTTAGAAGCTTATGGTGGCATAAAGCAGATAAGACACCTAAAGGAGTTGAAAGTGGTTATCTCAGAAGTAGGAGTCAGGGATAGGTCAGGGTCAAGAAATTGTGGTTTTATTGTTATTGTTACAGGTTTTACTGGTTTCAACTTTGTAAACTATGTTGTTGTTATTGTTAGGGGCCTCTGAGTTGATTGTCTACTCATAGCCACCCTGTGAGGCAGAATAGAATTGCCCCCAAAGATTTTTAAGCTATAATTTTTACAGGAGCAAATTGCTAGGTCTTTGTGCTGAGGAGTTGCTGGGCAGTGGGAGTTCCAACTGCCAATCTTTCGGGGAGCAGCCGAGCAATTAACTGCTGTGCCACGGGGCTCCTTCTTGCAGACTATACATATATGTTAGATAAAAATTAAATGAATAGATAAACATGTATAAAAATACCAAACCAAATCCACTGTCATCAAGTTGATTGAAACTCATAGCAACCCTATAGGACAGAGAAGAACCAGCCCATAGTATTTCCAAGGAGCACCTGGAAGATTTGAATTGCTGCTCTTTTCGTTAGCAGACATAGCACTTAACCACTATACCAGAGTTTCCAAGATACATACAGAAGGATGAATATTAAATTGATAACAGTCATTTCTACTAAGACAAATATAAGATTGGAAAAGAAGCGATAATTATTCATGTTTTTACATAGCATGCTTCTCAATTATCTAAATTTTTTACAAAAAGTCTATGTTCATGCGTCACTTCTTGTTATGGATTAAACTGTGCCTCCTACCCCAAAATGTGTATCATCTTGATTAGTCTATGATTCCCAGTATTGTTTGTCCATCATTTTGTCATTGGATATGAAAAAAGTGAAGTCACCATTCAGATTGACTAGGAGAATGAGGGTGCCCAAATCTGAGGTTGCAAAAGTACTGTTCTATTGGTCCTAGAAGGTAGACCTGAAGCACAAGACAGAGACACCTCTGCTTAGAATCTGGAGAGTGTGGCCAGTGCTTCGAGTCCGGAAGGCAGGGCCATTGTATAAACGGTGTCAGAGAACAGAGGATTATTCTCAAGCCTTAAGAGCTAATGCAATATGTTCTGCTGGTTGCTTGGCACCTGTTATCCCTTCTTTCCCTCCGATTTCTCCCATTTGTGACGGAAATGTCCAGCTTGTGCCTGTTCCACCATTGTACTTTGGAAGCAGACGATTTGTATTCCAGATTTCACAGACAAAGAGAGATTTTTGGATTTTGGACTTGGAGTTGATTTAAGATTTTTGCTATGATAGGGTGAATATGTTTTACGTGTGGCAAGGACATGAATTTTTGAGGAACCACATTGCCACCAAGCAAGGAGAGCCAGGAGTGTATGTATTTTGGATCCAGAGTCCCTGAACTGGAAGACTCCTAGGCCAGGGTAAGATTGACGACAGGACTTTCTCCAGAGCCAACACAAAGAGAAAGCCTCCCCCCTGGATCTGGCATCCGGAATTTGGACTTGTAGTTTCCCATGTGTCTGTCACTTTGTCCTACTGTGCCCGCTTGTGTGTTGCTGTGTTGTCAGAAGCCGTGCCACCAGTATTCAGATACTAGCAGGGTTACCCACGGTGGACAGATTTTCAGACATACTAGGAAGAACCTGGCAGCCTACTTCTGAAAAGAATTACCCAGTAATTACCCAGTAATTCTTTTACCCAGAAAACCTTATGAACAGCAGAGGAACACTGTCTGATATGGCGCTGGAAGATGAGCCTCTCAGGATGGAAGGCACTTGAAAGACAACTGGAGAGCTGCCTCCTCAAAGTAGGTTCAACCTTAATGATGTGGATAGTGTCAAGCTTTTAGGACTTTCAGTTGTTGATGTGGCATGACTCAGAAGGAGAAGAAACAGCCGCGAGCTTCCACTGGCAATCAGAAAGAAGGGATCAGTCCCAGGAGAAGGGCATCATGCTTGGTAAAGCAGAGGATCAGCAAAACAGAGAAAGATCTTCAACAAGAGGATTGACACGGTGGGTGCAATAATGGACTAAAGCATAACAACAATTGTGGGCATGGCCCAGGACCAGGCAGTGTTTCAATCTGTTGTACACAGAGTTGCTACGAGTCAGAACTGAACTAACAGCACCTAACACGAACATAACCCTTTTTCATGTTTACTTTGTGTAGACAAAATCAAACTACTCATGCTATTCTGCAGCTTACTCTCTCAATAGTAACTGAGGCAATGTTTCCATGTTAGTACGTATAGATATGCAATATTGTTTTTAATTATGAAGGATATTTTATTACTGAAGTCCTATACCTTTTTTTGAGCCTTGGAAGGGCACTGGTTAAGCATTTGGCTGCTTACCAAAAGGTCAGCAGCTCAAATCCATTAGCTGCTCCTTGGAAATCCCAAGAGGCATTTTTTTTCTTTAGAGTTGCTATAAGTTGAAATTGACTCAACAGCAGTGGGTTAGGTTTGGTTTTATACTTTTTTTTTCTGAAAACTATTTTTTTACAGAGTATCCAACATTTAGGTTTTTCTTTATTTTTTACTGTAGTAAATATTCTTGCACATATATCTTGGAGTACCAATTAAAATACATGAATGAGATTTTGAAGAGATGATGTCTCAAAGGAGAAGCAGGGTACTGTTCCTGAAGAAATGATAGATGGATGGTGAATAAGCAAAAACACTGGGTTAATTACCCCAGAGTTGAGTCCATACTTAGTTAAATGAAATGCTTGTTTGCCTCTATAATTTGATTAATCTGTTGAGACTGCTAACAACACACTTAGATCTAGGCTGAGAATCAGCAGCCTATAATCTGTGAATGAGTAAACTTTGGTCATACAGACATAAACTGAGACTGAAGTTAGGTTCATATAGGCACTGTCATCAGTGTGAGCACTAAAACAAGATTGTATGAAATACTGATATTATTCTGTATGAAAAGGAGGTTTCAGAGATCTTCAGCCAACTAGTCTTAAGGACTGAAGAATGTGGATTAGGGTAAATCAGGCCCCAATGTGGAATACTGAAGCTACGTTTGTAGCATGGAACTCTACAAAACTTGACTTTATCAGTCTATTGTTAGCTCTGTCTTGACTGAGAGCTTTGTTGATTCAGTCTTAATGAAAGAATGCTTTTGATTTAGGGATTTCATACCAGATCAGGGAATTCTCTTTTTCAGGCTTCTTATCTTTCCTTCTCATTCCCTTGGTTTTCACTGGTTTGATAAGAATGCCAACCTGCTAACGTGGCTTGGAAGGCTGGGCCCTTCTATCTCTGAATGGGGTGATGATCCCACCATTCCTTAGCTCATGGAGAATGTCTTGCAGCTGTCTGAGGAACAAGATTATTAGTGATTTTGGCAGAATTTTGTTGGAAGCACCATGCTAAAGATGAAAGGTCAGTTGTATTTAACTGATGAAAACAATGAGTAGCAGATTAAGCTAGTGTTCTGGTAAACAGTGCCATTACTTTCCAGTAAATAGTGTCAAGATGAGTTGATGAATAACATACAGGGAGATAAAGAAGAACATCTCTCAGTGATGGAAAATTAGGTATCTCCATAAACTCAAATGTGCCTTTAGTTTTCGTCTTGCTATGATCTCTTCCCTAAAACATTTACCAACGGGTCATTTGGTTGTACTAACGGAAAAAATGAAGTATGTTCTGTTGATGATGCTGTCTATGAGATGGGTCAGTTTACAGACTATCATTTTCATCTGTCTGAAGTGTTAAGACACCAAAACAAAGCAGCATGTTCCCTGGTACTCCTGCACTGCTCACCCATCTGCTGAAGCTCAGGGATGAGCTGGAATGCAGTAAGAGTAAGTCTAATAAAAATTGAATGCAGCATCCCAACCGTTTGTCAGCATTCTTAGTTGCAATACAGAAGACATGGTTTTGGCTTGTTCACATGCATTCTTTTGAAGCACACGTTGACAGTCCACAATGGGATGTAGTCTCCAAACCTGAGACAATAAGAAGCTGCACAGGACTTGCTATTTGGAGAGTCAGATTCTTCATAGGATCCAAGTGTTTCTATGGTAGTAAGATAATTGGAGTTAAGTGCTTAGGAAGAACATTAATACTCTTAAGGTGTACAAGGGTTAGTCAATAATTTTCTGCTTTAGTCCTTCTAATGACAATCAAGATTACAGTTATCAGGAATCGAATGCTTGTTAGCTGTGCTTGGAGGAGTCCTGGTGACAAGTTGGTTGAGTGCTCAGCTGCTGACTGAGAGGCTGGTGGTTCAAATCCCCTAATGGCTCCATGGGAAAAAAATGTGATAGTTTGTTTCCATAAAGATTCCTAAACCAAAAACCAAACCCTCTGCTGGCAAATCCATTTCAATTCATAGAGACCCCATAGGACAGAGTAGAACTGCCCCATAGAGTTTCCAAGGATCACCTAGAGGATATGAACTGCTGACATTTTTGGTTGCAGATGTAGCACTGAAGCACAGTACCACCCCCTGGTAACTTCATAGGGCGGTTCTACTCTGTTGTATAAGATTGCTATAAGATAGAACTGACTTGATGGCAATGGATTTTTTTTTTTTTGTTAGGCATTATGCTGAATGCTTTTAGGGATAATTACATCCAATCTTTTCGATAACTCAGTGAAACTGAAAAAATAGAGACAAATAAATTTAGTAGCCACATGGCTAGTGTTGATACCAGGATTTATGCCCAGCAAGCATATAACTTCTGGACCACACCCCAATTATTACATATTGTTGTTAGTGTCCACTGAGTTAGCCCAGACTTACAGCAGCCTCATGCACAATGGAATTAAAACACTTTCTGGTCCTTAGCCGCCCCTATGATTGATTGCTGATGTGATCCATAGGGGTTCTCATTGGCTGGTTTTTGGAAGTAGATTGTCAGGCCTTTCTTCCTGGTTCATCTTAGTCCAGAAGCAGCTCTGAAATCTGTTCAGCCTCACAGCAACACACAAGGCTCCACTGATAGACACTTGCTGGCTTCTCATGAGGTACATTGGCCAGAAACGGACGCTGAATTTCCAGCATGGAAGTTGAGAATTCTACCACCTAACCACTACTGCCTGAACTATTATATATTCCTTAAAATAAAGAAAGAAAAAGCCACTAAGTAGATTCCAAACTCAGAGTGACCCTATAGAACTGCTCCCACAGGATTTCCAAGGAGTGGCTGGTGAATTGGAGCTGCTGACATTTTGGTGGGCAGCCAAGCTCTTAACCACTAGTGTCACTAGGTACCACTAAATTATCCCCTAAAAGCAGAAGACAGTAATTTCCAGCCTTTTATGATATCTGTGGTGACTTTTTTTTTTTTTTTTTTTAACTTGCCCTGACTTCTCCTAAAGAGTTCTGTGTGGTATAAATAAATTTTAAAAACACTTAAACCAACTGAACAGTTTTTGTTTTCTAGTTATTTTTAGCATTTTGCAATACTCCTCAAGATATTGGGAGACATTCCATTGAGTCGATTGGACAATACTGTTTGGAACTTAAGTGAATGAATTTCCTTGATTACTTACAAGGCTAGGCTTTCCACTGTAAGCATTTGGAAAATATTGGTGCCCGAAAAAGGCAGGAAAGACAGGGAGTGAGCGAGCCAGGAGCTGACCAAGATGTGGGGAATCCAGCTGCTTACCCATGTCTGGTTTGTTGCCTCAGATGTTAAAGGGAAAAATCTTTTGAAATCATTGCTTGAACATGGAGCTTTCTGGATACTGCTTTAGGACTGATTTTGATCTCTTGGCCTTGTTTTTGTTGAAATGATATATAGTCTTACAAGTAGTGCTGAGCTCCGGTCTCACATTCCTTCTGACATAACTATTACTATTTCATGGTGTCCATGTCTTCTCTGGTATCCTATGCATCATTTTTTTTTTAAAAAATCTAGACCAATGTGTGTACACATATGTCCTTGTTTGTGTGTGTTGGGTGTGGGGGTGGAGAAGAGAATCTCCCAGGGGAGTTCTGCGATAGACAAGAGTCCATAGATATTTTTCTGAATATGGACAGCAAATGTGCTTCCAAGGGCTGTTTTTACTGTGCAACCAGTTTGTGCAGCAGAGATACTTCTGGACCCAGTAGAATGGAGTGGATAGAACTGAATGTGGCTTATTGAGATACTGTTGAGATTTAGAAGAGCACAAGGTAACACTATCTTTTGGGTGAGAATTATTTTTCCTTACAATTTACCTAAAGAGGACTTCTTCCGCTTTCTAAATGGAAATAAGTGCAGGGGACAGAGCTCAACTGCTTAGTAGTGATTTAAGACACTAATCACTTTTGTATTAATCACTAGGCACATGTGTATCTCAACCAGGAAATAAAGAAATCTAATACTTCAGTAGTGCTTTGTATATCATTAGCTATAACATTAGTGTACATTTCTGTAGTTCTATGATTTATAACCAGCAGTTGTCTATCAATTTGTCATATAGTGTTGGTTTGGGTGTTGCTGAGATACTGGAAACTTTGCCAGTGATATTTCAAACACCAGCAGGGTCACCTTGGTGGACAGGTTTCAGCAGCACTTCCAGACCAAGACAGACTAAGGAGAACCCAGCAATCTACTTCTGGAAAGTATTAGCATGGGAAAAACGTTACAAAAAGGAGTGAAACATTGCCTGCTATAGTGCTGGAAGACAAGCCTTTTAGGATGGAAGGCCCTCAAAAGACAACTGAGGAAGAGTTGCCTCCTCAAAGTAAGCACAACCTTAATGATGTAGACGAAGTTAAGCTTTTGAGACCCTTGTTAGCCAATGTGGCGTACCTTAAAATGAGAAGAGTTTTAAACATCCATTAATAACTGGAACATGGAATTATGAAACATGAATCTAGGAAAATTGGAAATCATCAAAAATGAAATGAAACACATAATCAAAATCCTATGCTTTAGTGAGCTGAAATGGATGAGCACTAGCCATTTCGAATCAGACAATCATATGGTCTACTACACTAGGAGTGACAACTTGAAGAGGAACGACATATTATTCATTGTCAAAAAGAACATTTCAAGATGTATCCCAAAGTACGATGCTATCAGTGATAGGAAAATATCCATACTCTGAGAAGGAAGACCAGATAGTGTGACTATTATTCAAACTTACCCACTGACCACTAAAGCCAAAGATGAAGAAACTGAAGATTTTTACCAGTTTCTACAGTCTGAAATTGATCCCACATGAAATCAGGATGCATTGATAATTGCTGTTGATTGGATTGCAAAAGTTGAAAACAAAGAAGAAGGACTGGTAGTTAGAAAATATGGCACTGGTAATAGAAATGGTGCCAGAGATCCCATGATAAAATTTTGTAAGATCAATGACTTTATTGCAAATTGTTCTGTCAATAATGTGAGTAGTGACTATATACACACGGGCTTCATAAAATCGAATATATAGGAATCAAATGGACTACATTTATAGAAAAAGAAGTTAGGGAAGCTCAAAATCTTCAGTCAGATCAAGGTCAGGGTCAAATGAAAAACAGATCATCAATCACTTATATGTGAGTTCAAGTGGAAACCGACGAAAATTAAAATAAATCCAAGAGAGTCAAAGTACCACCTTGAGTATATTTCACTTGAGTTTAGAAATCATCTTGAGTAGATTTAATGCATTGAACTCTAATGACTGAAGAGAAGATGAGTTGTGAAATGACATCCAGGGCTTCACACACGAAGATAGCAAAAGGTTGGTAAAGAGACAGAAAAGATCGAAACAGATGTCAGAAGAGACTCAGAAACTTGCTCTTGAATATTAGGTAGCTGAAGCAAATGGAAGAAATGATGAAATAAAAGCTGAACAGAAGATTTCAAAGGACAGCTAGAGAAGACAGAGTAAATTATTATAATGACATGTGTAGAAACTCGGAGATACAAAACCAGAAAGAAGACTACATTCAGTATTTCTCAAACTGAAAGAACCGAAAGAAAAATTTAAGCCTTGCATTGCAGTACTGAAGGACACTACAGGGAAAGTATTAAATGATGCAGGAAGCACCAATAGGAGATGAAAGAATACAAAGAGTCATTATACCAAAAAGAAAAGGTCAATGTTCAACAATTTCAAGAGGTAAGATATGATGATACTGAAGGAAGAAATGTAAGTCCTTGATGAAAAACAAGGCTCCAGGAATTGATAAAATGCCAACTGAGATATTTCAAGAGATGACTGCATCACTGGAAGCACTTACTTCTCTATGCCAGGAAATTTGGAAGACAGCTACCTAGCCAACCAAGTGGTAGAGATTCATATTTGTACCCATTTTAAAGAAAGATAATCCAATAGAATGTGGAAATTATCAAATCGTATCATTAATATCTCATGTAATCAAAATTTTGCTGAAGATCTTTCAAAAGCTGTTGTGGCTGTACATCAAGAGGGAACTACTAGAAATTCAAACCAGATTCAAAAGAGAATGTGGAACTAGAAGGATGTCAGATGGATTGTAACTGGAAGCAGAGAACACCAGGAAATCGTTTACCTGTGTTTTGTTGACTGTACAAAGGCACTAGACTGTGTGAATCATATCAAATTATGGATAACATTGCAAAGAATGGGAATTTCAGAAGACTTAATTGTGCTCGTGAGGAACCTGTACATAGACCAAGGGATAGTTGTCCAAAGAGAAAAAGGGGATACTACGTGGTTTTGTACTCTAAGGTGTGTGTCATTGTTGTATCCTTTCACCATACTTATTCAGTCTGTATGTAGAGCAAATAATCTGACAAATTAGACTACGTGAAGAAGAATGTGGTGTCAGAAGTGGAGAAAGCTTCATTAACAACCTTAATTATGCTGATGACACAAACTTACTTGCTGCAAGTGGAGAGGACTTGAAGCACCCATTGATGAAGATCAAAGACTAGAGCCTCCAGGAAGATTACAGTCCAACATTAAGAAAATAGAAATCCTCACTAACTGGACCAATAAGCATCATCATGATAAACAGAGAAAAGCTTAAAGTTGTCAAGGATTTTATCTTATTTGGGTCCACAATCAATGTTCAGGGAAGTATCAGCCAAGAAATCAAATGACACATTGCATTGGGGAAATCTGCTGCCAGAGATGTCTTTAAAGTGTTAAAAAGCAAACATGCTACTTTCAGGACTAACGTGTTCTTGATCCCAGCCATGGAGTTTTCAAATGCCTCAAATACATATAAAAGCTAGACAATGAATAAAGACAACTGAAGAAGAATTATGCATTTGAATTACAGTATTGGTGACGAATATTAAATATATCATGGACTTCCAGAAGAATGAGCAAATCTGTCTCAGAAAAAGTACAGTCAGAATGCTCCTTAGAAGCAAAGATGGAGAGACTGTCTTACAATCTTTGGACATCTTATCGGGAGGGACCAATCCTGGGGGGAAAGACTTCATGTGTGCTAAAGTGGAGGGTCAGAAGACAGGAAACCTCTCAACGAGATGGAATGAAATAGTGGTTGTGACAGTGGGCTCAAGCATAATGATTGTGAGGATGGTGCAGGACTGGGCAATGTTTAGTTCTGTTCTACATAGGATCACTGTGAGCTGAACCGACTTGATGGCATCTAACAACAATAACAATACGAGGTCCAACAGGTTGGCAAACATAATTGTTCTAAGTGCTACACACCTCATTGCTGAATATCACTACTGTCACCTTTGGAGTACTGCCCTTGGGAAGCTATGCACTGATGCCAATGCCACGTCTACCCTTCAAAGCAAATTTGGAACTCTTACTGGAAGGGCCATTGTGCACAGTGGCACAGTGCAAGCTGGTGAGTTTAACTGTATAGTTGCAGTAGGGGAATTTTTAGCCAGGAAACAAATAACTGCACTGGAACACCCTCTTTACTCATCTATTCTGGACCTCAATGACTTTTTTCTTTAACCAAAGATTAAGGAAATATTGAAAAGAAGACATTTTGATGATATTCAGAACATCAAGGAAAATATGACGACTGCTCTGATGGCCATTCCAGAAAAAGAGTTCCAGATTGTTTTGAAGGGTGGACCAGGTGCTGGCATTGATGCATAGCTTCCCAAAGGGAGTGCTTTGAAGTGACCATAACGATATTCAGCGATGAGGTGTGTAGCATTTTTTCTAGAATGAGTTCCTGAACTTAATTGTCAGATCTATGATTTATAAGCACTTTTCAAATCCAGAAAATCGAGGTATAAATGAAGAAAAATACATGAACCAACTGAATGTGTTAAGGGGGATGGCACAAGGTAAGCAGTATTATTCCCATTTCAGGGTGAGAAAACTAACACCCAAAACATTTTTCCCAGTCTGTGGGTTGTCTCTTTTATTCTTTTGGTGAAGCGTTTAGTTGAATTTAAGTGTTTGATTTTGAGAAGGTCCCAGTTATCTATTTTCTCTTCTGGTGTTTGTACATTGTTAGTAATGTTTTATAGTCTTTTTATGCTGTGTATTATGGCTCCCAGCATTGTTCCTATTTTTTTCTTCTATGATATTTAACATTTTAGATTTGACATTTAGGTTTTTGATCCATTTTGAGTTAGTTTTTGTGCATGATGTGAAATACAGGTCTTGTTTCATTTTTTTTTTTTTTTTTTTTTTTGTAGATGGGCATCGGGTTATGGCAATACCGTTTGCTAAAGAGACTGTGTTTTCCCCAGTTTATGGACTTTTGGCCTTTGTCAAATAATAGCTGCTCATAGGTGGCTGATTTTATATCTGGATTCTCAATTCTACTCCACTGGTCTATGTATATGTTTTTGTACTAATGCCAGTCTGTTTTGACTACCATGGCAGTGTAATAGGTTTTAATGTAAGTAGCATGAGGCCTCCCAATTTGTTCTTCCTCAGTAATGCTTTACTTATCCATGGCTTCTTCTCTTTCCACAAGAATTTGATGATGTGTTTCTCTATTTCATTAAAAAAGTCATTGGAATTTGTATTGGGATTTTGTTCAGTGAGGCCTCCCACTTTGTTCCTTAGTAATGCTTCACTTATCCACGACTTCTTCTCTTTCCACATGAATTTGGTGATTTGTTTCTCCATTTCATTAAAAAAGTCATTGGAATTTGTTTTGGGGTTGTGTTGTCTCTGCAGATGGCGTTGGGTAGAATGGACACTTTCTCATTGTTAAGTCTTATCTATGAGCAAGGTAGGTTTCTTCTCTTACGTAGGGCTCTTTTGGTTTCTCCAGCAGGACTTTCTTTTGAGGTATCTTTGTGTGGACCTGAACCTTCAGCCTTTTTGTTAGCAGCCAATCAGTTAGCTGTGCTAGCTAGGAATATCATTATTTGTCTTTTCCAGAGGTGTTTTTGTTTTTTCGAGTGGGGGAAAGGGGCCCACTTTCCTTGTTTGTTTCACTACATGAACTTTAGAAATCAGCTTACCTATATGCACACACAAAAAATGTGTTGCTGTTTGTATTGGGTTTATGTATGTGAGCCTTGCTGGTTCACTGGTTAAGAGCTTGGCTGCTGACCAGAATGTTGGCAGTTCAACTCCACCAGCCACTCCATGGAAACTACAAGGTAGTTCTCACAGAGTTCTACTTGCTCTATGGGTTCACTGTAAGTCAGGATCGACTCAGCAACAACAGGTAGTGTATGTGGTGTGTGTGTGCGTGCGTGTGTGTGTGTACGTGTGTGTCTTAGTTATCCATGATGTAACTTCTTCTTTAAATGCCACTATAATATTAGCAACTGAATCCAAAAGAGACCATATACCATTTTAATGGAGTGAGATGAACTGGATTATAAAATTTTTAATGTGTATGGGGGTACTAAGATTTTTACTACATGCCACATTGTCTACAAAATGTATATCTTGCATATCCTACAACAAGAAAAATGAATCAGTGAGCTTGTTGTTTCAACAATCAATGCAAGAATTCTATTTATCTCCTACAACAGAAATTGACTTTCACTGGTTTTGCTTTAAACAGCTTGTGTTTCAATTTTGATGTTTGTTTCATAATAAATGCTGTAATTATAAACAAATGAAAATAGCCCACAAAATAAAGTTTAATGACCAGAAAACAAACTGCTTTATTTTATTTTTAGATAGATCTTTCATTTCTAAGTGTTATAACTAAAAACATTTCTTTCTGTTCTTTGTTCTTACAAATTCTTCAATGATTTTGTGACACTTAAAACTACTGAACAGTATCTATTTCCATACTTAATAAATATGATGAATTGGCTCTTTAACCATTGTTATATGCTGATGATTTCTGAGTTTCTTTAGGGATACAAATTAGTGTTCTATCGTACAGTTTGTGATCGTTAGTTAGAGACTGGGATAAAGCAGTTTTAACACTGAGAAATACTCTGTATTTTATTTTTTATTATGGAATCATGCACATCTGCCTAAGTAAAATTGGCCTTTCGTGAATCTGTAAACTTAGTTCTTATGTTAGAATACAATTGTTGCACTGCTCTGTAAAGCTTTGCATTTAAGTTATTGGGATAAATCTGCACTAATTCTTGTACACCTTCATGTCATCTTCATTACATTGTTTAAGAAGGAAAATCTATTTGAAAGAAATTCATACAATTTCATTCTTCTTTTCATGCAAAATTCAAGTGTGTCAGTGATAATATTGTACATGGTTATGCAAAATTGATCTCCAGTACTGAGTGATGCTTATGGAACACTTCCATTATTTACTTGTTTCTTTCTGAGACTTCTGTGACAGTGAATTGTTGATAATTAGTATTTGGCAATATTTGTTTTGTTGTATTTTCAAAATCTGCTCTTAAATTATGGAATCCTTCTGGTAATGACTGGTAAGGGTCTGTGCATGTCTTTAATTTACTTCTGAGTCTTGGAGAGCTTGATTTGCCCAATGAAAATGCTGCAGTGTGTTATTCCACATACCCAGTGTAAATACGTACTCTAGTGTTTGCATTATGTTGGCACATTTTCAACTTCTCTTTTGCTGTCTCCTTTTTGTGTCTGGTCTTCAGCAATATTTGCTGAGACATCTAGGATCTGAGTGTGCAACTTCAGGATTGCACTCATGACTACACCATGTGCTTCCCAAATGTACTTGAAAGATATTTTAATATTCAATCATTGCTTAAATGTGTTTTAAGAACTGCCTGTAAGTGAGTAGAGGTGGGAAAAGATGTGCAGAGTAACTGAACAGTAGAAAAAAATCGACTGCTTCCAGACAGCAATTCCCTGCACTGTGTCCTATATGATTAAGTGACTTCTCAGCACATGGTATGAAAATGACATATCCACTAAGTTCTAAAATTTTCTGTTGCATGTCTTTATAATGCTTTGATATATTGGCAGCATTATTACAGTAATGACTTCTGCATTTAGAAAAATCATTTTTTCAAATATCACATAAAGAGTGAAAGTATTTGATTTTCAGTTTCTTCACTGGTATGATTTTTTATGTGACAAATCACTTGACAGGTTTTCCATCTATTGGAAATACAAATGATAAAACAATACTTACCTGTATGAAAAAGATGAGATTTGGAAACTGCCCGTAAACTGAGATCTCAAACTACTTATTTCACTGAAAATGGTTGATCACACTTTGTCATTTACCAACTTTACTAATTCTTCACATGTTTCCAGTGTACATGATGACAGCCATATCAGGTTGCCTTTTCCTGTGTAACCATATTTTGAGATGTGACCTGCTAAAAATGGATGAAACTCAGCCACAAGTTCGAGTCAACCCCCAAATTTCCATTTTATGAGAACCCAATCATTTCATTTCTTCCTTGAAAAGAGTGCACATTCACTGATTATTGTAACGACAGCAACAAGGCATTGCAAAATGCCCTTGCCGTACAGAAGCTGTTTGTTAATGTGTGTTTCCCAAATGAGTTAAGCCAAACCATATGTTTAGTTTAAATATGATAGCATTCAATATGTGTGAATTGAACTGTTACATGTTTATCAGCTGTATTTGAGTTGCACCAAATACTGAATCCACCCATAGCAAATGGAGAACTATATGATTTAGGGCTAAATAATTTGTGAACAAAGCAATATACGGAGCTGGCTGTTGGAGAACACAGTAGCCACACCCTGTGGTGATTCTCACCCCTGGCTTTGCACCCTAGAAGTATTTCAGGCTGCAGAACCTTGTTGTTTTACTGTCCAGAAGTTTTGAACACACATTTTCAAATGGTCTATTGGGATACTGACAATCACTTGGTCCTCTTTAGATCCAGTAATTTGTATCAGTAGAAGAAAAAGTATTCCACAAAGCAAGATCTGTATTTCTATTATTTATGGGATCTGCAGATGTTATAATTTCAGATTCTAAAATAGTTTTACTTTTTACATCACTATTAATTTTTTTTACTATGTCAAGGAATGGATGCAGAATTTGGAAGCAATTCTGTTTCTTAATATTGTGGTACTAGTACAATGATTTGCACCGATTAAACATGAGCTTTCAGAGGAAGAATTCCGATTCGTTATGTTTTAAAAAGGAAATTCGTTTCGGAATTGTCTTTAGGAATTCACAAATTCTTTTTATCTTCTGCCAGCTTTTCAGTCTTTGCTCCACTGAGTTGTCATGCATTTTATATGGTGGTGCAGTGGTTAGGTAGTACCTCTGCTAACCAAAAGGTTAGCAGTGCAAATCCCCCAGGTGCTCCTTAGAAACTGGGCAGAGTAGTTCTACTCTGTCCTATAGGATCTCTAAGAGTTGAAATCAACTTGATGGCAGTGGGTTCGGGTTTGGGGTTTTTTGGGTACAAAACTATATCACTTCTCAAATTAGATATCACCATAGCAAATAAATTTGCATAAATGAAGTAAATAAAATTTGTAAAATAAAATTTGCATTTGATTTGGATGTTAACATAGACATTTATGTTTGAAAATGACTAAGTAAAGCAAAAATCGATTTGGCACATGAAATTTTGTCCTTTAGGTCTGAGATAGTCAAAAGACGTAGGACGTACAAGGCATTTGGAAACAATTTCATCTTTGCTACGGTGTTTGTTGGTGGGCCCGTCATAGACACCACAGGTGTCTTTTGTCTTGAAATAATACTTAAAAACACGCATGCTCACTTGCCGTCCTTTAATGCTGCATCTCCACAGTTCACTGGACTGCTGCTGATATCTGACCGGGCAAGAGCGATCGAAAAGAGCACGCTACAAATACAAGGGTATGCTCAATCTGAAGAGGAGTTTTTATTTCCTTCCTGCAGGATAGGACCAGCTTTATCATGAGTCTCATAATTATATGCTATTGTGCATTCTTATAAGGTTGATAAGGGAAACGAATGTGAGATATACCTGATTTGTCTGACATGAAAACGTGATTGTTATTGTGTATACAATTTATAAAATAGTAGCTGTTTCACTTAGTGTGACCTGCTAGCTCCCTTCCGGAAACTTTGGTGCCTAGTGGCTAAAAGCTATGGTTGCTAACCAAAAGGTTGGTTGTTCAAATGCATCAGGCACCGCTTGGAAACTCTATGGGGCCGTTTTGCTTTGTCCTATGGGGTCACTATCAGTCAGAATTGACTGTACAGCAGCAGGTTTAGTTTTTTTGGTTTTAGCTGCCTTCGCCTGTAGTGCTTTCGTTTCCTTATGTCTTGCCTGCTCGGTGTTTACGGATCTTTGGTTTGGAAAAATAGTGCCCTTGTTTTACTGATGCTGTAAGCCCGTACTTACCTTGCTTAGTGCGCAATCGGTCCGTGATTCTGACTCGTGGCAACCCCGTGTGTGTCAGAGCAGAACTGTGTGGTATAGACTTCGTAATAACTGATTTTTCAGAAGTTGATCACTAGGCCTTTCTCTCAGCTATTTTGGGTAGACTCAAGCCTTCAACTTTTGGGTTATCAGTCCAGTTTGAGTTTGCTGTGACTTCTTGGAAGTACATGGCTCTGCCTATAAGAAGGATGGGGAGCAGAGTTGTTTTCTGGGCTCATTAACTCTTCTGTGCTTCCAGGCTGTTCTTGTACCTATGCTGATCAGACTCCCCTGGTAATGGAGAAGACCCTGGGGTTAGAATGTGGGTGGAAACTAGACATACACCTGAGGTGGTGCTGGCAGGGCAAAGTGAGTTAAAAATGTTCGCAGAATCACAGCTGAAATCAAAGGTGGATCAAGGCACCAGAGGTATCTGTTGCAGCATAGTTCTTTTCATGGGATCAAATAAAAATAGGCCCTGAAGAACAAACTATGAAAAAAAGCATGACTGTGGCTGTAACCGGAAAACCTGGTAGCAAAGTGTGTTAAATGCTACGTCTGCTCACCAAAAGGTCAGCAGTTCAAATCCACCGCGAGCTCCTCAGAACCTCTACGGGGCAGTTCTACCTTGACCTCTAGGGTCACTATGAATCAGATCCTACTGGACAGCAGTAGGTTTGGTTTTTAGGGCTTATGGCTATAACCAGGGCTTGGTCTTCATATAGTTCCTGTTGAAATTCGTTACCTTGGAGATAAAGGGATCCTATGGGAAGGTTATAAGTTTAGTCATTTACACATTTGCCACCAGAGTAAAACAAATGAAAAATACAGCAGAGCTAAGCTCTGGTGGTGGGCGGAGGGCTCATTTGATAGAGACAGCTAGGAATCCCTTGGGACAGAGATTTCCTTTGGCTTGGATTCTAGAGCCTCTTTCCATCCATTTCCTGTTCTTCTCCTCTGCCTGACTCCTAGGGTTCTGGTGTCTTTTCGCTTTTTTGTTAAATATAACTACAGTGGAAAATAACTTTAAGCTCAAGGATTTAACTGATCCCTGCAAACCAGATGCTGACCTGCTGTCATCATTGAAGAATACATTTAAAAAGACTTCATACCTGTTAAAAAGCTACAGAACACTCACAGGAAAAATAATTTAACAAGCCACTGTTGCCCAAGTTTTTAATCCCCGTTTTTCCATGTAGGAGGATACATTTTTTTCCCTTGCATCTCCAGATTGTAGCATACCGAGACAAAGTTTGCAACAGCTCCTAACCTCTCCTTACAATTCAAGTCCACTCCCTCGGAATTCAGGACCTTATCATAAAGTCTGTTCTGGATCAAAGTCATCAATTCTGAGTGCTTGACCTTAAAGTAACAAAGCAGTGCCTACTCACGCTGAAATCACTGTGAGGTGAGGGAATACATCAGCGCCTTTCAGCATTGATAGTTGAAACCCTGCTTTGCTCAAGATGATAAATAGGTGCCTATTCCAAGGAGGAGGATGCTTTTTACGATTTTATGAAACACTTGAATATTGAGACTGTCTTAAATTCTCATGGTAAAGTCCTCATTCTAGAGCTTCAGTTTGTTGGTAGGGCGGGGGAATAGACTTTCAGGGATCAAAGTGTCCCATTTGCCTCTGTGTCCCTGCCTTAATTTCTGAAGAAACAGTTGCATACCTCTAGCATGTGCATGAATCTGCGTGATTACCATAATGGGGGTAGATTGGATGACAATGCTAGCTAAATTAGCTTGTATCAGGGCAGGGTCCCAAAGTATGAATTGAGTTGCATCAGGATGTTATACAGAGTACTCAAATTGCACATAATTTGCCCTCATGGAACAATGGTTAAAAACTTGGCTGTTAATCAAAAGGTTGACAGTTCGAATCCACTACCCATTTCTTGGAAGCCCTATGGGGCATATAGCATCTTTATGAATCTGAATTTATGTGATGGCAATGGGTTTGGTTGTTGTTTGGTTGGTTGGTTTTAAGCAAGCAAGTAATAGCCACATTTGAAGAGTGGAAACAAGGGCTTGTCCAAAAAGAGTATGAAACCATCCAAGACAAAAGAGCAAAATCTGGAAAGCTAAAAAATACAGAAGCAGTGCAAGATGAGATGAAACAGCATTTGAGATGGTAGGTTCAGGTCAGCATTCTAGAGAGATGGAGTTTTCTTAATGAATAGTGGACAGTAGGGAGTGATAGGTTGGAATAAGATGACAATGGGTGTTTTGAGTTGGCTAGCTTAAAGAAAACTGAGCTTATATGGACAGGACCTTCTCATATCTTACCTTGTATTGTTGACTGAGCATCTTGTTCTAACTGTAAGCACTCTGGGGATAATGTGGTGTTTAATTTTCCAAAGCCAACACACCACCTAGCACACTGCTTTTCTCACTGCATGTTTCCTTACTGGCTAGAAAACCTCCTAACACATCAGCCATTTCATTAAGTCTGGCATAAATAACACTAAGTGCTAGTTCATGTAAACTACATTTGACAAATCGGTGTTAAATGTTTTATGATTTATTATACCCGGCAATATTTACCAAACCCATTTTACTCTTTAAAAAGTAAATCAAGAACATATTTTCAGGAGGTGTGTGAATTTTAAATCACTTTCTCCCACATTAAATGGTCTCATTTAATTTAATGAGAATGGTCTCATTTCGATTAGGAAGTTTTCTTGTGTTTTACTACTTTAGTATCCTAAAGAGGGAGGGAGTCAAGTTTATATTTCAGGAAAAGGGAAGAGTTTTCTATGCTGCTTTCATAGAACACTTGCCCATGTTATATTGAAAATTCCATCCTGTATTGATTACTGGCCTCAATAAACACATTATGAAGGTTTTTATGGTTACCGGTGCTTGAAAGTTATTAGAAGATATAATGAAAAAATAATATTTAATATTGCCATCTGATTGCAGCCTGCATTTTTTTTTTTCTGTTATAAAGAGTTAGTTAAAATAGTAATGTTCACCTCTAAGATCCCAATAAACTGTGGTGGTTGTAAAATGAAGAGACACACGTGAACTTTAAAGAGCAGCTAGCAGCCTGGGCTTGATGCTTTCCAGATGACTTGGTGTCAGGCAAAGTGATCTCTCAATGGAAAGGCCATAGGTGCTCAGGGTGGACAGTGAGGACAGCAGCTGTGAGAGTCTCCCTCATGCTGAGACTTCCTGCCAGGATCTGACATTTACTGAATATTGAAAAGACACAAAAGTTGAATTCGTGGAGTGATGTTTACGAACTACGCATTAGAGAGAGAAAGCCAGACAGACAGAATACTCTTGATTAACTTTTACTATATATAACCTTTTTGGAGACCCAGGTGTCATAATAGTTAAGAGTTATGATTGCTAATCAAAAGGTCAGCAGTTGGAATCCATCAGGTGCTCCTTAGAAATTCTATGGGGTAAGTTCTACTCTGTCCTATGCGGTCACTATGAGTCAGCATCAATCCAGCACCAAAGAGTTTTTTATTATTTTTTTTAATAACCTGTGGAACAGAGACTTTTCAATATACAAATTAGTTTTGAAAATAATAATTATTTTTAGTTTGTGAAGATAGGATAAAGTAAGACTTCTTATTCTATGTACTTTTCAACCATTCTAGATAGGAAAATTCATTCCTCAAAAAAAGTGTTACACAGTAACCAGGAGCAGAGAGGTCCAATGTCTGTCTCCGGTTGCCTTGTGAATTGCCGGCTTGGCTAAGCTGATTGGCAGTTCCTAGAATTCCGTTTTCTGCATGTTTCTGGTAAGTGCAGGCCACGGGCGGGTTGGGGAAGGTTTGCAGGGTGCAAGTGAAGCAGTAGCGAGTTTGCAGCTCACTGTGTTGCTGACTGCCGCCTCACTCACTGGGTGTGAAACAGCAGCTAGGGTAGCAGCGACTTCACATGCATCTTTCTTCAGCAATTGCAACTCTTGAGTTCATAGAGGTAACTCTGTCACAAAGTGCCCCAGATTGCCACGTCACTAAGTTCAGAGGCAACAAGGAAAGGTTTTGGAGCATATCTGTGGCACTCCACCTTGTGCTGTGGGTTTATCCAACATCACATCCATCTTCTTCTTATTGTGCATCCTGTGGACTTCCAAGTTCCTGGTCAGTCCCTGCTTCAAATACATATACATTTACACATGTATGTGTTTATATGTATATATATATAAATATATATGCATATATAAACTTATCTACATAAAACCAAGCCAAATCTGTTGCCACTGAGTTCATTTTGACTCATAGCAACCCTACAGTAGAAGTGTTCCTAGGGTTTCTAAGGAACAGCTGGTATATGTGAACATATATGTATGTGCAGGTGGGTGTGTCTATGATAATTAAATTTAGTTATTTATGTATATATGTGTGTGTATATACATACCAACTAACCAGTCACCAGTGAGTCAATTCCAACTTATGGTGACATCATGTGTGCAGAGTAGAACTGCTCCATAGAATTTTCAAGGCTGTGACCTTTTGGGGAAACCCTGGTGGCACAGTGATTAAGTACTATGTCTGCTAATCAAAAGGTCAATGGTTCAAATCTGCCAGGTGCTCCTTGGATGCTCTGTGGAGTAATTCTACTCTGTTCTATAGGGTGGCTATGAGTCAGAATTGACTCACTGGCAGTGATTTTGGGTTGTTTTTGGTGCAGGGTTTTTGAAAGCAGATTACTAAGCTTGTCTTCCCAGTGGGACAGGCTCCTCTGCGGGAGTTAGAACCAGCAAACCTCCCAGGCAGTCGCTGAGCATTATCTGCTTATGCTACTCTGGAATGCTTTCTCTCTTATATGTATATATATATACATATATATATTATGTATATATTATATGTATAGGCCCGTTCAATCTGTGGTTCTTCTTCTGTTAGTAAATCTTGACCACTACAACAACTGTACATATTACATTGTTATTGAGGCTTAGGTTGAAGTCTTAGGTTTCTTGTACTGTTTTTGCTGTTGTTGAAATTCATCCTTCATTTCATTTGTGTGATCTTTATTAGTGAAAGTGTCACAGTGGTGGTTTACCAGCACCCTCCCCTGAGAGATTGCTGCAGCTGTGAAATCTGTGAAGGTTTTCAAGGCTCTTACGAACCTCTCCTTTCTCCTCTTCACTGGTGTCCATTCATGGACCAGGCTACTCTGTATCTATAGGAAGGAGCTTACACATATGAGAGTTGACAGTAGCTGTGGAAGCAACATTTTAATTTATTCTGTAATTTATACATCTGACTTTAGAGAAGAAAATACAGAAGGAATTTTTCCAGTGGTGAGTCTTGAAAGCCTGGTCTGAAATTTGAAAATCAAATTATGTTTAGTCTTGCACATGGAAAGTTGGCTCACCTCTATCATGTTTTCTTTTTCACTTTGATTTGATATTCAGCATGCAGGATGCAGTTGGATGCAGGGTTCCAGACCTGATGACCTGGCCTGTCGACTCCTTTGTTACCTCATCACTCAGAAGAGGGGGCATTTGGAATTTTGTTGATAGATTGGCTTACATATGAGAAAACTCAGAGCGATCCAGCTTTCTTGTCCAGCTCAAAGTTGGCTCAGTGATACTGACAGTAGCAAAAATTGCTTGTGATTGCGAGAGTGATTACCTTCAGCCACAGGGAGCAGATCTGTTCTTTCTCGTCAGCAGACATGGTTCCCTGCCATTGCTGTCGTGGCAGTGTCATGGAGTTTTCTCAATGTTTTTAGGCCAGATGTGAAGGCATATTGAGCTTGGATTGATCTGGAGCTTCTTGAAAGCCAGGCCAGTTTCTAAGAATTTAAACTGAGTGTCATAACAGCTCACATTTACAAAGTGCTGATTGAGGCACTATGCCAAGCATTTTACAGGAATTTTCTCGTTAAAGCAATTCTCGAAGGAAGGTACTATTATTCCCATGTTATAATTGAAAGCACTGAGGATCCAAGGTGTTAAATAACTTGTCTGAAATTCATATGACTAATATGAAGATTTGAACCCAGAATGTCTAAACCCATAATCTGTACATGTAATCCTCATGCTACACTGAAATCTGGAGACAAATCCTCTGGAAAGGAGGCAAAGAGGCTGCATAATGTATTGACAATGATAGAACAGAAGCTTGCACTCCTCTGTCCCTCCATGACCTTCACCTCCTCAACTCACAAATATGAAGTTTACCTCATGGTCGAAGTTGGAAAATAACTTCAAGTTCAGATTCATCAAGCTTTCACAGTGACTAAAATCAAGGCAAAAAGAACAATCCGCCTAGCCAGTGAGCAGTTGCCGTGAGGTCGTGTCCTGCAGTTGTCCCCTGTCCTGGCTAAGGCCCAGTTCTTTGCTGGGATGACTAATTAGAGCAATAGTGATTTTTTTTTCTGAAGTTCTGCTAAACAAATGGGGAAAATACACCTACATGTTTTCTCATTAAATTGCTGCTGAATTAGGGAGTGGCAGTGAGGCAGGGTGAACAGATTCTACTCTTTTTGGCAAGAAAAGCAGATAAAAAAAAATCTGGTCCACATGATTTTGGTAAAATATGCGAAGTGCCCTGTTCAACTGTCATGGTTTGTTCTGCTGAGTGGTTCATGGAGAGAAAAGCCAGCCCTTCAGGCATTCCCTGGCCGAGAAGGCTCACTGTTTAGCCTGCCTCTGCTGCTCCTATTAACAACCTCCATTACCTTCTCACTGATAAGGAATAAAGTCAAGATGATGAGCCTTACTTCACTGATGATTTATTGTTTTTAGAACTGCCACCATCCTTTAGATCTGTAAGAATGAATGGGGTGTATCTCATTCCAAATCACCTACCGTTTTGTGCCAGCATTGTGTCTCAGGTCCACACTTCTTCTAGTTGGTTGGTTTTCTCTCCAGAAAATTTATCCATTCCTTAGAGATGTATTAAATGCCTCCCTGAGCAAGGTTCTGGGAATACTGGGATATATTACGTGTGGCTCTTCACGCAAGGAGATAGTAGTTTGGTGTAAGAGATCACACCTATGAATAAGCCATAATCACCTAAACGCACACATGCATGCGCACTCTCTGAGAAAAACCAGTGTCTCTGCCTATGGGGAGGATTTCAGGGACATCTTTATAGAAGTGGAAAGAGAAAGAGAACTCTTGTGAGAAGCTATGGGAGTTGAGTGACTTTAAACAGTGTGAGTAGTCTAGAACCAAAAGAACCCATAGAAGAGTGACCAGGACCATGTGGAAAAGTAGATGGAAAACAAGTTGATAAAATATTGAATGCCATGCTAAATAATTCCCATGATGTGTAAAACAGGAGTCACTGAAAGATTTTGAGTCGATAAGAAACATGATCAATTTAGTGGGCTGGTAATTTACGAAGCTTTCTTTGGCAATAACACTGAGAATGGATTGGAGGGTCCAGACCAGAAGCAAGGAGAACAGATAGAATTCGTTGTAGCATTTTGAGCAAGAGACAGCGAGAAAACGGGAGTTAGTACTAAAGGAGAAAACAACCCAAGTGCCCATCAACAGATGAATGGACAAACAAAAGGTTGTATAACTGTACAATGGAGTATTATTCATCTCTAAAGAGAAATGAAGCTGTGATACACGCCACTACATGAATACATCCTAAAAACATTATTCAAAGGGAAATAAACAAAAGCATAATTATTGCATAATTCTATTTATATGAAATATCTAGAACAGACAAATCCATCAAAACAAAAAAGATTGGCGGTTCCCAGTGGGGAGGCAGGGATGAGGAGTAAAAAAGTCAAAGTTAGCAAAACGAGACAGGAAGCAGATGAAAACCAGTGCTTAGAGAGCAGGGGTATATCCAGGACGAAGGGTGGTCAAACAGGGAGTTTCCAACCAGCAAGGGCAGTTTTATGAAGGAGTGACCAGCAGTGCCAAGTGCTGTAGGTGTACCTGAAACTTTGGATAAATGGCCGTTGGCTTTTGCATTTGGCAGTTACTTGGTGACCTTGGTGAATTTAGTTTGAGTAAACACAGAGGTCTGACTCAGTGAGTTGAAGAGGGTGTGAGAAATAGAGCTGTTGGGAAGTGAACAAGAGCTGTTATTTTGAGAGGCTTGGCTGTGATGAGCAAGATGACAGGTTTCTTTTTCATTTTTATAAATAAACAGAAAAAAAAAGTTGAAGATGGAAATTGCTGTGAAAGTGGAACCAAGCCAGCTCTCTGTTGTCTTGCTAGCTTTGGGTCTTTAAAGCTCAGGACAGAGTGCAGTTCAGAAGGAGGGTGGGTCAGCTGGACTGAGCCATCAGTAGGATAATTTTTTTTTTTTTGGTCAAATGCAATTGTCTTGATCATTTTCCTATATGTATCCCTAAATCCTACCTCCCTCCTGTCTAACTGAAGCTTCCCTGCTTGTTACTTGGTTATTGCATGTGCCTTGGATCATTTCCTGACACAGGTGTTGACCACATCAAAAATCTCTGGCTCAGGTTTTCACTCTCGCTACTCTGGGTCCTGATCTGTAAGCAGATTTTATAAGGTCAACCTGGGTTGCAATTCCACCCACACCTATGAATGAGGCGAGGATCTGAGCCTCTGCCAGGAGGGCATCCTCCAAGATGAACCTCCAATGGCAGTAGACAGTAGTATATTAGAACTGGGGGATCCTTGTACTCAAATCCTAACTACATCACCTGCTAACTGTTTTGACCTTTTTTCACCTCTCTTTGCCTCCGTTTCTTCATCTGTTCTACAGAAATAATAAGAAAACACGTCTGATAGCATTGTTTCAAATATTAAACATATTAATATATGTAAAGTACTTAGTTGAACTTGGCACATAGTAAGCACTCAGTAGAATCCCTGGTGGCTTAGTGGTTAGGTGCTATGGCTGCTAACCAAAAGGTCAGCAGTTCAAATCCACCAGGCGCTCTTTGGAAATTCCATGGAGCAGTTCTACTCTGTCTTATAGGGTTGATATAAATCAGACTTGATGGCAACCGGTTGGTTTTTTGTTTTTTGTTTTAAGCACTCAGTGCCTGAGCTTGTAAATAGGACGAGCTCTAGTAAGTTCCAGCAAAGGTTCCTACCTTTCTGCTGCCCTCTGGTGGCCAGTGAACACGTTGGAGGACTTGAAACGCAAGTTGGTCCCTTGTCCGCTGGACACAATGAAGATCAAATATTAACAGTGATGACGATGATGATGATGATGATGGATGGGTTTATCATTTCATGTAAACTTCTTAGTAACTTTACAGCAGTAGGTGATGTCATTATCCTTCTTGAATAAAGGAGAAAACTGATACTGAGGAAAATCATTTGTCTGAGGTAAACTGTATTTATTGAATCTAATATCATATGCACTAAGGTAAGCTAGTGCAGCCAGAGATTCAGTTCAAAAGGAAAAAAAGTTTAGTTGTTTAGTTGAGATTCAACTGAGGAATATTTTGATCTGATTTTGTTCCAGTTCAATAGTTTCATAAAACATATAGTTTTGGCTTCAAATCAAACTGCTTTCATAGTTTTTGTCTGTCTGTCCCAGGAAGGTTGGTTCAGCCATGGTTTGGTGAAACATTAACATTTGGGTTTGGTTCTGTTCGAATCTTGGTTTGGAGTGAGGTTTGGGTCAAGTCCTGCTTCCAGGAGTCTGGTGAGTTTTAGACTGATGGACAGGTTCAGGAAGCAGCCAGTGGCTAACGAGAATGCAGTGTGCCTGTTTCATCCAAAACCTTTCCACAGCCCTCTTGTCTGGACTTGCACGCTATCTGGTTCTCTTTAAGCTGGCTGTCCAGAGCTGGAATAATGCTAAACATAGTAGTGAGTATTTTGCAACACTGACAAATGATCTCACTTTTTTGGACAGACTTCTAAACTCACAAGTTCACGAATCCAGTCACCCACTCATTCTGAAGGATTGTACCTCACAGATGAATGGAATTGGGGTGTTCCATGCTTCTTGTGCAAACCCTGGTGGTGAGGTAGATTAAGTGTTATGTCTGCTAACCAAAAGGTCGGCAGCTCAAACCTGCCAGGTGATCCTTGGAAACTCTGTGGAGTGGTTCTACTCTGACCTATAGGGTCGCTGTGAGTGTGACTCAGCTTGATGGCAGTGGTTTTCGGGCTTCTTGTATTTGCTGTCTTGTCTGTATTGTAACTGTGCATACAAAATAGTTGACCGCAACAGCTATTTTGAATATGAGTGTTTCACTGGTAAGTTATCAGAACACTGATGGTACTGTGGTTAATTGCTTGGCTATAAGCCAAAAAGGTCAGCAATTCGAATCTACCAGCTGCTCCTTGGAAACCCCGTGCAGCAGTTCAACTGCTTCTTATGGGGTTACTGTGAGTCAGAATTGAAGGAATGACAGTGGATTGTAAGTTGTCATTTTTTATTTTAAAAGGTTTTCTAGACCCTGAAGATTCCTTTCACTATATTCAGGGTCAAGTCAATGGCAATGGCTGGGGGGCAGGTTTGAAGGTATAGGGTTCCCAATTTTATAATCAATTTAATTGGTAAATTAAAAAAAAATTTCTGCAGAGTTAAATCCATGGAATGCCATGTCTGTCAGAACAGAGTACCCCATGCTTGTAAGGTTTTCAATGGTAGATTTCAGAAGCAAACTACCAGGTCTTTCTTCCAAGGTGCCTCTGGGTAGATTCAAACCACTAACCTTTTGGTTAGCCATCAACAGTATTGGTCATTGCACTATCCAGGGACTAAAATTGGCAAATAGGCCTAACTTTATAGAAGTTTGTTTATAGCCAGCTTAGCTGGAACACATCCATTCTATTGAGCAAGAAGAGCCTAACATGCAGATTTTGCTTGTACTGGGGATAATGGTTGATGGTCCAAGCATCAGGAAGGGTTAGGAGATTGGAACTCGACTGCATAGGCTGGCTCAGGGTCTTTGTGAAAACAATCACTGGGCACAGACTGTGTAACGACTCTGCTGTCATAAGGGCTCTACCCTCATTTCCATTTAACAGTTGAGAAAGACAGAGCTTAGCATGCCAGTTAGCAAGTCACGGAACCAGGATTTGAACCCAGTCTCTCCAGAGATCAACCCCTTTCCCATTGTAGCACATTTTCAGATTGTTAGGAGTTGGATACAAACGTGAATTAAGATCAAGGCAAAGCAGAAACTCAGACACCAAACAGAAAGCAAAAGTCAGGGCATGTGCAGAAAGTCAAGGGTCAGAACCTTTTCATGTAGATGGAAACCAGAGGAGGTGAAAATCTAGTCTGATGATAAAAGAAAAATAAAAAAAAGAAGAAGACATAAATTTGACCAGACAACACAGGAGGGTGAGGAAAACAACTGTAAGGTCTCAGTCCTGGTAGGCCCTTTATTAAAAGCATCTTCCATCCTAACCAGGTCATGTCTGCTGATATACAAACCAACCTAACACTGGATTCGTTATGGCTGATCATAAAATAAAGCCTTTATGTTCATCCAGTTTCAGTAGACATATGAAGGCAGAAATAAGAACAGGTTTATGTTATTCACAGGGCCAAAGAATCCTCAATTTTCTTACATGTTATCTAGTTTAATTCCCCACTCAAAGCAAGAATTTTGTTGATGGCATCTCTGACCGGGTGATCCAATCCTCTGACTGCCCGTATCCAGGTGTGGTCAGGTCAGTGCCTCCTAGCCAGAACCTTCCTTGTTACAACATTCTAATCGCTGGCGTATTCTTTCTTAGGAAGTCTGGAATACTAGCTTCAGGACTACCATCTGTTGTCCTGATTCTGTTTTGGTGGCCACACAAGAACACCTCCATTCTTCCTGCATGACAGCCTGTTACAGATGAAAGTGTTTTAAAATATCTACAGCACAAGATCTTCCAAGAGATGACATGAAGCAAACAAGCCAACAGACCCATCCAGAGGTCATCAGGGAAATAACTCAAGATGGGAAGACAAACTGTGCCCAACAATTGTCCAACGTGTCACTTCACTCTCAGTTTCCACCCATGTTCCAAGAAAAGCTCACCCTTCCAGGTGGTACTACCATACTAATCCCTATGTCATATTCTGTTGTCTTTCCAGACCCATAAAGAGTTAACAACTCTTTCTTTAACTCACTAGTTCTGTGGAGACAGGTTAGCATTTGTAAAAAATAAATGTATTCAAGGCCAGAAGAAAAAAATCAAAGAAGTACCAAAGAACAGGTGATGACCATATGATCAATCAGACATTAACCACAGATTTGGCTAACATTTCTCCCAAGCCAGGATGCCTACTTCTATATGCTTTCTATAAAGGCAGGGAGCAGGAAGCTGCAATAGAAACACACCTTTCTCCGAAGGTTATGGCAATGTCACATTCTGTGTTGGGCTGGGGGCTGTGGTGCTTCTGTTATCAGATGTGGTAGAAAGCAAGGTAGTTCATGAGTTCTCTTGTGAGAGTAGAAGCTGAAGAATCAGTGTTAACAGAGCGTCCTCTATGGGCCTCTTAATCCTCACAAGCCTAATAAAGAGGTTGGCTTTATACAACCTATTTTGCAGATGAAAAACCCAAGTTCAAAGAGGCTAAATTGCTCCCGGTATACATAAGGGTCTTAGTTATCTAGTGATGCAGTAACAGAAATAACACAAGTGGATGGCATTAGCAGAAAACTACTTCCTCACAATTTGTTGTTGTTCTATGCCATTGATCTACACAGAACAGAATGAAACACTACCTGGTCCTGTGCCATCCTCACAGTCACTGTTACGATTAATCCATTGTTGAGGCCACTGTGTCACTCTATCTCCTCTTCCTCTTTTTCGCTGACACTCTGCTTTACCAAGCATGATATCCTTCTCTAGGGATGAACTCACCTGACAACATATCCAAACTGCATTAGACATGGTCTCATATTTCTTTCTTCTTATGAACATTCTGGTTGTACTTCTTCCAAGACAGATCTGTTTGTTATTTTGACAGTCTGTGGTATATTCAATATTCTTCTCCAGCACCACAATTCAAAGCCATCAATTCTTCTTCGGTATTCTTTATTCACTGTCCAGCTTTCACATGCATAGGAGGCAACTGAAAACACCATGGCCTGAGTCAGGCACACCTTAGTCTTCGGTCACATCTTGGACTTCACAGTTTAAGAAAAATATCACCAAACCTGTTGCTGTTGACTTCTAACTCATAGAGACCCTAAAGGACAAAGTAGAGCTATTCCATACAGTTTCCAAGGAACACCTGAAGGATTCCAACTGCCAGACTTTGGGTTAGCAGCTGTGGCTCTTAGCCACTACACTACCAGGTTTTCTGCAGAAGATGTCACAGAGGCTAGAAATGTGAACTTAAGGTACTGGTTCTCAAGGAAGCCTTTGTGTCTCTGTGGGCTCTGGAGGAAGGTCCTTGCCTGTTTTCAGCTTCTGTTTCCCAGTCCCTTGGTGATCTTCATGTGGCCTGGTGGCATCTGTCTTTCCCCATTCTCTACTTTTTTGCTGCATGCTTAGTGTGCTCTTTTATAACTGTAAAGAGATGGAGTTAAGACACATCCTACACTAATACTGCCCTATTAACATAACAAAGAAAACCCTATTCCCAAATGGAATTATACCAACAGGTGTAGTAGGATTTACAACACATTATTTTTGGAGGACACAATTCAACCCATAACAGGTAGCAATAATAATAATAGTAATAATTATATACCAGTACCAGTTGTTGTGCCATTGATGTGACTCATGGTGTGGTCCCACGTGTGTCCACGGAGCTTTTAATGACTGCTTCTTTGAAAAGGAATTGCCAGGCATTTCTTCCAAAGTATCTCTGGGTGGACTCTAACTTCTGAACTTTGGTTAGCAGCTAAGTGTGTACCCTACAGAGACTCCAAAACTAATCAAAGTGACCACGACCGATCGAATTACTTCTCGCGTGTAGTAGTTATACACAGCAATTAATTAACATATTCTAGCCCATTAACTTATTTAATCAACAAATATTTATTCAGTTACTGATAGCCAGTATGGGGTCACACTGGAGCATGGAAGCAATTACATCAATAAATGTATAAAGCTTGAAGGCTTATAGTTAAACTAGGTGCTGTGCTCAGCAGTATATTTGATTAGCAAAGTACAATCCCTACCTTCAAAGAAATGACCATCTAGTACCTGAGACCAGCAAGTAAATAGGTAATTAAAGTATAAAACGGTCAAGCTGGATCTACAGGCCATGTTTTTACCCTTCCAGCCCTTTGAGAAACATTAAATCTAGAAACATGTACACGGCACCTCATAGTGATCTCCAAGGATGAGTTAAGTCCTTTGGCTTTGAAGTCTCTTTGCCTCTTCCTCTGCAGTGTGGGACTGGTCGTGGGGCTAGTGACGTGCACCTGGGAATGTTCAGCCCCCGAGGAGAGGGGCTTCTCCAAAGGGCTTGGAAGTGGCTGCCTGGCCATGTGCTTGCATTCAGGGGCTTCCCAGAACGGCTCAGCCCTTCCAGTGAACTGCTTGCCAAGGTACAAGTGACCTCTTCTGTAGGCCACTGGAGAGCTGGCTGATGGGGAGGGGTCAGCAGGCGGGGAACTGGCATGCTGTGGTCCGCAAAGACAGGAACATAAATTTTTTTCATTAAAACAATCTTGAAATTGTTGGCAAGCTCATAAAAAGGATTGGTTAGAGCTGTCTTGGGGCAGCTTTTCTTTGAGTTCAGTTTATTAATGTAGGTTTTTACATGGCTTTTTATTAAGAAACATATGGTAGTTTAGGCCATTTAACACCAAGGAAAATGCTTCGTAAAGAAACATTCTGAGCACCAATATAATATAAATATATCCTGCTGCATTTTACAGAAAAGCAAGTTACTGGGAGCTTTGTGAATGATTTTTGCAGTTTCTTATGTTCGTTGACAAGCTATTTTATCTTCATTTAGGACAATATATATTAAGTTTTTCAGAAGGGGAAAAGAAGAAACTGGATAAAAATGTGTGCATGTGTGAGTGAGAAAGAGAAAGAGCAAGAGAGAAGTTGAAGGAGAGTGGAAGTCTGACGGTGGATATACAATTTTATATATATATATATATATATATATATATATATATATATATATCCGACTCAATGGCACTTGGCTGGCTGGCATAACATATATACACATTATATGCATATATATATATATTTCCCCCATTCACATGCCTGTTGAACTTTTGATGGTATTTTCTGAAGTAGCTCTTGAAAATATCTTGGTTGCTTGAATTTAGGGCAAGCTTCTACACAGTGAAATCCTTCCAAAAGTATTCTCTATGAAGAAATGAAAGCTAATTAGAAAAAGAACCTTGTGGCCGACCTCATTTTCCCCTATTTTTGTCCGTTGCTGGACTCTAGCTCAGAGGGTCAAGCCTAGAGGCAAGAGTATTCTCAAAGAAGCAGTACGCAACCTGAACAAAACATTTCCTAGAGAAATGATCCTCTAACCACCACCCCCACCCCCACCCCACCCCCCCCACCCCCCGCCGTTGAAACTGTGGTTGTTTGGGCAACACTTCCACTGTTGACAGTCTGGCCACCCATCCTGGAAGCAGTCGTTCAGAAATGTCCTCACGCCAGGGGCTTAGATATAGATGCTAACCCCTGCAAGGACATACAAACTACCTGGTGGCCTAGAGCTGGGGCCAGTGGGATCTCAGGAAAGGCCTATGGCGGTGGTGTCCAAGTGAGAGAGATTTTGCCTTCCAATGGATATTAGGCAATACCTCGAAGCATTTGTTGGGTAGGTGCTACTGGCACCTAGTGAGTAGAGGTCAGGGCTGGTAGTAACTGTCCTGTAGTACACAGGATAGCCCACAACAAAGAATGACATAACCAAAAATGCCAGTATCTCCAGTGTTAAGAACACTGTCCTACATTAAACCAGGGAGATCTCTGCATGAGACTGGATTGATACCTGCACATCCAAGTGGGAAGTGTCATTTTTGTTTTTCTGCTTTACTTAGAAAAGTTCCAGAAATTGTCATTGGTCACTCCTAAGAATTCTTTGGAGCTTGAAATCACCTCTCACTCATCCTGCCATGGGAGTAGGAAGTATGAACTTTCAAGATAGGACACTTACCTTGGGAGGGAGGGCAGCTGGCTTCTTGGTGGTCTTAAAAAGAGACAGCAGGTGGAGTGGGTGGTGGAAAGGATGAAATGAGATGGGATCTGAGTCCATAAGGTGGAAGACCACAACTTCTAGGATGGGTTTGCAAGGCTAGAGCTGGCTGTGTCTCTGAAAAAGAGGAGGATTGCTGTAAAAGTCATCATCCCAGTTTGGGTCTGTGGAAGTGATGAAGGACAGGTCCAGGAACTGGGGAGTCCCTAGGTAGTGCACATAGTAAATGCTCCAGACTGAAAACCTAAAGGTTGGATGTTCAAGTACATCCAAAGTGCATTCTTACATCTTGCGATAAAGGCTTGACAGTCTATTTCCAAAAAAATCTCCCATTGGAAACCCTATGGAACAAGTTCTACTATGATATAAACAGCATCATCATGATTTAATGGCAACCGACCCTTCCAGAAAATGGCCTAGGACTTCCCCTGGTCAGCTGATGGTCTCCCACCACCGTGCCCCTGTGGGTACAGTACAAAGTGCTATGTTTAATTCCTGCAGTTGCTTGTGTAGTTGACTGAGGGAGTTGGCACTCCTATTCTCAAGGAATGACCTAACAGTAGATGCCCAGTTTGCACCAATCTACAGAATTTTATCTAGCAATTAAATTCACAATTATTTCTCCACCCTCTGATATTAGTAAGCCACTGTCCTAGATTCTGCAGGAGGGCTATGAAGAGGAACAGAACATGGTCCTTGCCCTCAGACTTATTCTAGAGTCAGGAAGTCAGACATATCTCCCACACTATAGAATATAGCTATAATAAAAAACAGATTGCTGTAAGTGCCATAATAGAGGTAGTACAAGTCAAGTGTAGTGAGACAATGGGGAGGGAGAAAATAAATTTATTCTAATGGAGGACGTGTGGGAAGATCTTGCAGAGAAAGTCACATCTGAACAGGACCTTGAAAGATGGTAGGACTTTGACAGATGGGCGATAAGCTGGAGCACAGAGGGGGAAGAACACACGGCCTGTTAGTGAAATCACAATTAATTTGTTGTAGCAGAAGCAGACAAAATTTGCAAGGGAGCTGCAGCTAAGGCTAGAAAGGGCGTTTAGAGCTGACCACAGAGAACTCAACTACCAAGTGGAGAAGTTTCTATTTTATATATGTATCAAACTGTTTGAAGGCATTTGAATAGGGGAGTGATATAATCAAACTTTTTTCTTGTAGAGGAGAATTTTTCCTGGAGACAGTCCCCAGGTTAGAAACGTCTAATTTATGGATACCTCCTACTTGTCCTTTAATTTTGTTTAAGTTTAGTCTGACCTTGAAATGACTGAACCAACCCCGACTTGCCACAGATACCCCATCACAGTCGTCTTCGCTTGCTACACGTGCAGTTTTTAAAGCATTGAAAAGGCCGTGAGGCTTTTCTTGCACTAAGCAAAGCAAACAAACCCCCTGTGGTCAAGTCGATTCTGACTTCTAGTGACTCTATAGGACAGAGTAGAAGTGCTGCATAGAGTTCCTGAGGAGCTCCTGGTGGATTTGAACCACCAACCTTTGGGTTAGCAGATATAGCCATGATGCAACCAGGGTTTCCTTCTTGCATGAAAGTAAGACTAATAAGAACTGTATGTACCTGTTCTGACTTAAAGACACACTCAGGAACCAGTCTCATAACCTAGGGTCTGCCTGCAAAACAGATGATGGACAGAGCCCTGGTGTCTCAATGCTTAAGCACTCAGCTGCTAACTGAAAGATTGGTGGTAAGAACCCACTAGGTACTGAGTAGAAGAAAGATGTGGCAGTCTGCTTCTCAAGAGTACAGCCTTGAAAGCCCTGTGGGACCATTCTAGAGTGTCCAGTAAGGCCTCTAGGAGTTGGAATCAACAGAACAAAATGGGTTTGATTTTTGTTTGTTTTGTTTTTAAGTGTATGATGGAAATGACAGATGGTAGCCTGGGCAACCAGGCAGGGAACTTGGAAAGCAACTGCCAATTTTTTTTTTTTTATTCTTTCAGAGACATTGAACATGAAAATTTCAGCCCAGGCAATATTTGAGAGGTTGGAAGTACAAGATAGCAGTTAAGAGCACGAGCTCTTGAACCCATACAAAAACAAAAACAAAAACAAGCCAGTGCCATCAAGTTGATTCCAATTCATTGTGACGCCATAGGGCAGAGTAGAACTGTTCCGTAGTTTCCAAGGAGCACCTGGCAGATTCGAAGTGTAGATCTTAAACTTGGCAGACATATCACTTAATCACTGAGCTACCAAGGTTTCCATACCTGCATTGAAATCCTGATGCTTTCACTTGCTAGTGTTTTCATGGGCAAATTACTTAACTGCTTTACGCTGCCAGTTCTGATTCTGGAAAATGTAGCTAAAAAATACAATCTTCCTTAGAAGGGTGTAGTCAGGAAGTGAAACGAGTTGCATGAAAAGTACTGAGGACAAAGAAAGCACATGAGAGTGTGAGATTATTCAGTGGCTTATTCTGGCTCATGAAAGCTGACTACTAAATTTGATTGGAATTTTGCAAGTGAGCTGATGTCATGTTGGTATCTTGAAATAAGCCATGATGAAAGTACTTACATAGCGGAAATTAGCAAATGGTATAAATCAGAGGTTGGGGGAGAGGAAAAAGAGGTAAGTGCATGTGTGAGGAGAGGAGACAAAGAGACAATGAGATTGCTCTGGTTTTTAAACTGCAGAACAAATCTGGGCCTAGATAAAATTGTTTTCTGGCTCTTTTTAGCTAGAAAATATACAGTTCTTGAGAGAACTGTATAGCAATGGTACTTTCTGATGGGAAACCCAGGTGGTGTAGTGGTTAGTTGCTATGGGTGCTCCTCAAAAAGTCAGCTGTTCGGATCCACCAGGCATTGCTTGGAAACTCTATGGAACAGTTCTACTCTGTCCTGCAGGGTCACTGTGAGTCTGACTCAACCTGGCAGTAGCTGGTTTGGGACTGAACTCTGGAACCCTCACATTTCAAATCCAGCTTCTCAAGCAACTTTCTTTTTTTTTTGAGTTGTACTCAACATTTGGTGGAAGGAAAAGAATCTGAAAAATGTGGATATTAGACAGTAGATATCTTTGCCTACCTCATTGCATGTCCATGCAACGTATGGAAGTGGAAAAGTGGAACTTTAAGTGACTTCTGAGGAGGGAGGTAAAGGGGTTAACTCAGGAAGCAGAACTGGAGGAAGCACTTCACTCCCATGTCAGGCTAAGGCCCAACAAGATGGGAAATGCCTTGGTTTAGCTGGGAGTGAAGTCTGAGTACAGCATAGCTCACATGGGAATCAGGCTACTTGACTCTGAATCCATTACTATTACTTACTAGCTTGGACAAATCATTTGTCTTTTCTGTGCCTCAGTTTGTGAGTCTGTAAAATGGATATGAATGGCACGTGCCTTTTAAATGAGGATTAAATAAGCTATATAACATAAGAGGACTGCCAATTGAGTTTGCAAACTCATCCTGGAAAAAGTGCTGGATATCACCTCATTGCTGATCACTACAGTCACCTTCAAAGTACTTCCCTTGGGAAGCTATGCACTGATGCCAGTGCCTAGTCCCCCCTTCAAAGCAATTTGGGAACTCTTTTCCTGGAATGGCCATCAGAGTTGTAGTCATATTACCCTTGATTTCCTGAATGTCATCAAAATGTCTTCCTTTCAATTATTTCCTTTATCATCAGATAAAGAAAAAACTCATTGGGGCCAGATCAGGTGAGTAGGCAGGGTATTCCAACAGTTATTTGTTTACAGGCTAAAAACTCCTGCACGAACAGCTATACAATTAAGTCTATAAACTTGCCACCTTGCCACAGTGCACAACTGGCCATTCCAGAAAGAGTTCCAAAATTGTTTTGAAGGGTAGACTAAGTGTTAGCATCACTACATAGCTTCCCAAGGGGAGTGCTTTGAAGGTGACCATAGTGATATTCAGCAATGAGGTATGTAGCATTTAGGACACTTAATTGTCAGACATTGTACAATAACCTCTTAGAACACAGCTAGTGCACAGTAAATAGAAGTATTATTGTTATTACATGCCACTGAGCCAGTTTTGACTCATAATAACCCTGTGTACAAAAGAAAGAAACACTTCCTGGACCTGAGCCCTGCCCAGAATTTTTTTTTTTGCTTCAGGCCATTGTTCTAGTCACCGTGTCAATCCGTCTCATTGAGGGTCTTGTTCTTTTTCACTAACCCTGTGCTTTACCAAGCATAGTGCCTTTCTCCAGGCATTAATCCTTCCTGACACTATGTCCAAAGTATGTGAGACAAAGTCTTGCCATCCTGACTTCTAAGGAGCATTCTGGCTATACTTCTTCCAAGATGGAGTTGTTCATTCTTTTGGCAGCCCATGGTATATTCAGTATGCTTCACCAATGTTATAATTCAAAGGCATCAATTCTTTGTTCCTCTTTATTCATTGTCTAGCTTTGACATACACATGAGGTGATTGAAATCAGCATGCTCTGAGTCAGGCACACCTTAGTCCTTAAAGTCACATCTTTACTTTTTAAAAATTTAAAGAGGTCTTTTACAGAAGATTGGTTCAATGCAATGCATCATTTGATTTTTTTTGACTGCTGCTTCCATGGGTGTTAGTTGTAGATCCAAAGTATTGCTGAACTATTGGCTATTATATATATATATATATATGTATATATTTATATTAAAGACATATTTATGTTATATATATTTTTCCTCCTATTGTGTGAATTTCAGTAAGTCATTTGACTTATTTGAGCCTCAGCTTTCTTATCCATGAAACAGATATAATAGTTCCAAGTGACTCATACACTTCTTGGGTTGTCACAAGGCTTGAATAAAATATGATTGTAAAAGTGCCTTGGAAACCATAAGGCACTACAGGATCATTCCAGTGATGAGAAAAAGTAGAGCAGCAGAGAGGTAGCCTTGGAATGCAGTTTTGACGAATGAGATATTTTTCAGCAAAAGCCACAGGCTGATTGTGAACAGAAGAGGGAAATTGCAACAGGCTGTGTAAATCGTAGGCCTCTCCGCCAGGCACACATCAGCATTCCCATGTACCCAGCATGGAAAGGCATCTGGTTGCACATTGGTCTTTCTGGCTACAAACCTGCAGATAGCAATCGTAAGCAGCATCAGCTCAGATAGAAACAAAGTTCATTGTGTGGTTCTATCTGGAACCGGAGGAGCCACCTCCTAGTGAGCGATGATGGGATGCCACAAGCTCTAGGAAGGCCTCTAGGCTCCCGCTTCCTTCTGTCAAGTCCACCTACACTGGCTAAAAGATGTCTGACCTCACAACTCTCAATATATCATCCCTTCATGCCTAGAAAAGCTTGTGCTTTTATGCTTAATGCTCTAAGTTAGAGTTTATATGCTGTAAATTATTCTCAGCACTTTAAACCTTAGGGCGAATGAAGCATTGGAGAAAAGTCTTCATCCAGATATGGGCATGCTATAAGCCAATGCTCTGCACACTTCTGCTTGGATCACTTCTGCAGCTGTGATGTTCCTGGATATTAGGGAACAAACTAAAACAACAATGAGCTGCAACTATATATCCATTAGAAGCCCAGGAACCCCAACCCTCCCCCCACCCCCCAAAATGACAGTACCAACTACTGGCAAAGATGTGGAGCAACAGGAATTCGCATTCGTTGCTGGCAATGGCAGAGACACTGCTCACAGCCTACACTTAAGGAATGAGAAGTTACACAGAGGGTATAGTACGGAAATTGGGGAAAAAGAGAGCTACTTAACAGCAAGACAACCAGACAAACACTCCCTCAGCTAGGTTAACATTTTCAATGACAAGTCATGTTGATAGTAATTATCTCTGACACAGTTTTATGAGAACGGCAGTTTACCTCTTTGATCTTCCTCGTCTAAACCTGTAAATCCTGGCTGATGATGAAGAAAACACTTAGAAACATCCAAATTGAGGTGCGTTCTACAAAATATGTGGCCAGTGCTCTTCAAAACTGTCAAGGTGATTAAAAACAGGGGAGTCTTAAAAACTGAGAGGTGCCTAAGGGGACGTGAAAACTAAATGTGATGTGGGACCCTGGGTAGGATCCTGAAACAGAAAAACACATTCTGCAAAAACTAAGGAAATGTCATTAAGTATAAACTGAAACCAAACTCGTCACTACTGAGTCCATCCCTACTCATAGCTACCCTATAGGATAAAGTAGAATCGCCCTACAGGGTTTCTAAGGAACACCTGGTAGATTCAAAATGCCAACCTTCTGTTTAGCAGCTGTAGTTCTTAATTACTATGGCACTACAGTTTCCTGATTAAGTATGGACATTGGTTAATAAAAATGGATTAATATTGGCTCATTCATTGTGACAAGCGCACAATACTAATGTGAGATGTCAACAACAGTGGGAACTGGGTATGGAATATACAGAAATTCTCTGTGCCACATTCACAATTTTTTTGTAAATCTGTAACTGTTCTAAATTTAAAGTGTATTTTCAAAAAAAAAAATCCCTAAAGCAATCTCAAACTTACAGAAATCTTACAAGTACAGTATAAAGAATTCTTTATTTTCTGAAATTACTTGAAAGCAAATTACCGACATGATGTTCTGTCAGCCCCAGAAACCAGAGTGTGTAATTTATGAAAGTTCGTAAGAACACTTCCGACATAACTACAACTCAAGCATGAGTATCAATAGTATTTGAGGAATTACTACTGTCCAGGCTTTGGACTTCATTGAAGTTTATCCTAATAATTGTCCGAACAATGTCTTTTAAGGCAAAGGAATCACATGCTGTATTTCGCTATCCCATCTCTTCAATCTCCTTCAGTGTGGAACATTTCCTCTTATTTCTTGATTTTTATGAGCTTGACAATTATTGAAGATCACAGGCTGGTTATTATTTAAAATGTCTATGAACCTGGTTTTGTATAATGATTCCTCACAATTAGACTCAAATGACGCATCTTAGGCAGGATGACTGTCGAGGTGGCAGATGTTCTTCTCATTGCATCCTATCCCATGGCAACTTGTACCATTGACAATGATGCTCATTTCGATCACTTAATTTAGGTGGTATCTGCCAGTGTCCTCCACTGTAAAGTTACTCTTTTTCCCTTCATGGTTAATAGTTACTTGGGGGATTTACTTAGAGCCTATGGGAGTATTCTTTTTCTCATCAGTCTTTCCATTTGTTCATTTATTTGTTTATATCAGTTTGATCTCTTTGTTTTCTGTTGCTTCCAATGGGTTACAGAATCCAATGATGTCACTATTTTTTTTTTTAATTTTTAAATTGTCCTAGATTTGCACAATGTAGACATTTAAGCTAGATTTTATGTCCTTTTGACACCTCACCATCATTCTTACTTTCAGATACAATAAGATGTTCCAGGCTCATCTAGATTTTTTTCCACTGCGGCTTTGGAACCAGCAGTTTCTTCATAAGAGTCTTGGTTCTTTTCAGTGGAGGATGGCATTTAAAGAATCAGATTTAGTTCTAGGTTACTGACTGTTATTGAGTGTTCTTGCTTCTTGGTCTTCTCAGTAGACAGACATAGAGAACACACACATGCAGACATATACATGTATGTATATACATACCCCCCTATTTGTTTCTATACCTGTCTGTATAGCCTGAAGACCATGAACTCACACTAAGACTCAATTGCAATCCAAAATTCAGAATTCCATCTGTTTTTCTCTGTTTGTATATTTTTAACTCCTTTTTCAACAGTAAACCGTGGTGGCATAGTGGGTTAAGTTCTACATCTGCTAACCAAAAGGTTGGCAGTTCAAATCCACCAGGTGCTCCTTGGAAAGTCTATAGGCAGTTCTACTCTGACCTCTAGTGTTGCTATAAGTTGGACCCAACTCGATAGCAGTGGGTTTTTTGTTTTTTTTTTTTAACAGTGACAACCCCAACATCTGTTCTCCTGAATCCATTTGTTAATTTGATTGGTCTCCCTGATATAATCAACCTCTTTGCACGGCCTCCTTGTCTTCTGCATGGATGGCCTCCTTACCCACATTTGGGTTTTGATAATCCATGCCAGCTCACCACCTGCCACACAGATGACCTGCCCACCCAGTCAGGATCTGACACTCTATACCTGGCCACACCTCCCTGCATTAAAACTCCAAGATATTACATTAGGCTATTTGTCTATAGAGCCTGTCCTTGCTCTGCTTAGTGTCTAAAACCCTGTGCAAGACTGTCCCCCCTTTGCTGATGTGTTTCTTGTTCTACACAGGCACCAGTAATCCCCTCCTTCCCCAGTTTCCCTCTGGCCAGGCCAGACTCCTCGATGGTCAGGTTATGACACCCACTCTGAGCCCCCCTAGCTCTCTTCTCTCTAGTGAGGATGGCTTTAGGACTGCATTGTTCTGGAAAAGAAGAGAAGAGGAAGAAGAAGGAGAAACAATATGCGTTTCTTAAATGTGTGCATAAATAAACATGCTAAGCTGCTTCTGAGCTACTTACTGCTCCCTGTACAGGGACTGCTGGGGTGTCCATGGTCAGGAGACTCTGATTTTAACTGAATTCATGCTGAAATCATATGTTTCCCCAAACATGTTTTGAAAATATCATTCCATAATCACAATTCACTGTAGACTGGTGGCTAACCTAAGTATTCTGACACTAAAACATCTCCAGCTGCTGAGTTTTCTACGCCAGGGTCAGCACTCTCCAGGCTATGTGAGGTGATTAAACACTAAAGTCTTGAGTTGCTCTATTGGGATGGAGAAAGTTTAAAGATATAGTACAGGAAGTATCAATTGCTGTGTTACTAGGGATTTATTTTCAGGTCATACTCTAAGCAGGAAGTGACTTTTTCTGCCAAAATAATTTCTAAATTTCTCTTGCATAGCTCCAGCATACATGACATCCATGAGACAAAGAAAAAAAAAAAAAAAAGAAAAACAAAATCAGGGTCCATAATGGTCATTTAGGGGCTAGATTACCATGCAGCCACATTGGTGAGAAAAGGAAACTATGCAGCAAGTAGTGTGTAGGATACAAAACAGGCAACAGAGTGATCTGTGGGAGTTTACCAATGGTGGTTTAAGGACAACTGCCAGCAAGTAAATAAATTTAAAAACATTTTAGCACTAGTAACCAGGGTAGTTAAGTAAGATGTAGATAGTCCTTTCAGAGGGAACACTCCAGAACATTCTAGAATATTCCTTGGGCCACACTAGTTGAAATTTTTCACCACTTTCAAATTCAGTACACTGGATTGTGACTCAATAACTCAACATCATTTTTCTCTTTCCATGTTCTCCCTTCTAGTATAGGGGATGGAAACCTAGAAACTACATCTCCAGAACCCATGTCAGCAAATTCTGGATTAATTTTTTTTTTTTTTCAAAATAAAGCACTTAAATGAGATTTGGTAGGCAGAACATGTTGTTTTTCCATGGCAACAGTAAGCAGATACATAAGCTTCGGTACTTTGCAAGGTTTTGTGGCAACTCTGGAGATATTTCTGCCAAACATTTATCTTTATGCAGGAGGTAGAAATGATCATCACCTGCAGTTTCCTAGAGTTCCTGAAATTTCTTTTTTTCTTTTTTATTGTGATTAAGTGAAAGTATGCAATTCAAATTAATCTTGCATACCCATGTATCTGCAGCTCCTTCTGCTCTCCTTACCCAGTGACAGTACACTTCTTTTTATTCTGTACTTGTCATATCCTCTTAACAAGCTCCTGTTCCCTCCTTTCCACCCTCTTCTCTCCCATCTAGAAAGAGACAAGTAGGAAAGCATACTATAAATGCATAGAGGTATAAAGTACACACACCATATGGTCACATTTTGTCCCAAGTCCAGTCTATTTTTGTCCAAACAGTTGACCTCAGTAGTGTTTTCCAGACAGGGGCAGCAGCAGATCTAGGGGCCATGCTCCCAGGGGATTCCCCAGACCATCAGACTATCACCTGTGATCTTTTAGTAGAACTCCTGAGCTGAACCCTTCTTTTTTTCATGCTGTCACAGGGTCTCAACACTGTGTGCCCCATCACAGCTGTCTTTGGTGGTAGCCGGGCACCATCTGGTCCCATGTTGATACAATCTGCAATTCACATGGGTCTTTCTGTTTCCTGAGCTCTTTTTCCTCTTGTCTTTGTTGTTCTTGGTGATCATCTTTTCCAGAAGAATTGGGACTACTTGATGTACCTCAGATGGTAGCTTGTTAGCTTTTAGGACTCCAGATGCAACTCACCAAAATGGGGTGTTAGTTATGGCAATTATGGCTGTTAGTTATGGCAATTGTAGTCGACGTCCCTTGACAGTATGGTCCCCAGACCCTTCCCTTGCTATCCTATCTTCACAACATTGGGTTGAGATTAGAAGAGTTTTCAGTTTATGGTGAAGTCCAGTTAAGTTGATCTTTCTACTGTGTGCTGTCACTGCTTTCACCTAACCAAATTTCTATCAACTATCTAGTCTATGACCAGCCTTTGCCCTCCCTCCTCATTCTTGTAGATGTCAAAGAGTCTTGTCTTCTATATATAAGTCTATTTTTAAGACCTTATAGCAGAGGCCTCATACAATATTTGTTCTTTTGCTGCTGACTGATTTCACTCAGTATAATGTCTTCCAGTTGAAACCAGTTGAAATCACTGTTGTTCTTTATCATTGCAGTGTTCCATTGAGTATATGTTCCACAGTTTGTTTATCCATTCATTTGCTGATGGGTATCTAGGTTGATTCCATCTTTTTGCTATTATGGAGTGGGCTACAATAAACATTCGTGTTCATGTTTCTGTTTGTGTGACTGCTCTTGATACTGTAGGATGTATGCCAAGCAATGGGATTACCAGATCAAATGATATATCTATTTCCAGCTTTTTTAAGGAAGCACCAGATTGCTTTCCATTTTGCAATCCCACCAGCAGTGCAGGAGAGTTCCCATCTCTCCACAGTCTCTCCAGCATTTGCTATTTTGTGTTTTTTGGATTATGGCCAACCTTATCGGGGTGAGATGTTATTTCATTGTAGTCTGATTTAGATTTCTTTGATAGCTAATGATCATGAGAATTTCCTCACATGTCTTTTGGCTGCCTGAATGTCCTCTTTGGTGAAGTGTCTGTTCATCTCCTTTGCCCATCACTTAATTGGGTTGTTTACCTTTTTCTTGTTGATATTTTACAGTACCTTGTAGATTATGGAGATCAGATGTCAGTCCAAATAAGTGGTTGCAAAACATTTTTTTCCATTCTGTAGGTGGCTTTTTAATTCTTTTGATAAAGTCTTTGGATGAGCTAAAGTGTTTGATTTTTAGTACTTCCAATTTATGCATTTTCTCTTCTGTTGATCATGCTTTGTTTGTCACATTTTGAAGTCTGTTTAAGCTGTGTATTAGAACTTCCATTGTTGACCCTATTTTTATTTGCGTGATCTTTATCATTTTACATTTGATATTTAGGTCATTGATCCATTCAAGTTAGTTGTGTAAGATGTGAGATACGGGTCTTCTTTCGATTTTTGCAGATGGATACTCAATTTTGCCAGCACCATTTGTTAAAGAGACTGTTTTTACTCCAGTTTACATTCTTAGGGCCTTTGTTGAATATCAACTGTTAATAAGAGGATGGTGGCATCTCTAGGGTCTCAGCTCTGTTCCATTGATCTGTATGTCTCTTTTTGTACCAGTACCAGGCTGTTTTGACTACTGTGGCAGTGTAATAGGTTCTAAGGTCAGGTAAAGTGAGGCCTGCCTCTGTGTTTCTCTTCTTCAGTAGTACTTTACTTATCCAGGGTTTCTCCCCTTTCCAAACAAAACTGGTGTTGTGTTTCTCCTTCTCATTAATAAATAACCCTGGAATTTGTATTGGGATTGCACTGTATGTGTAGATTGCTTTGGATAAAATAGACATTTTTACAATGTTAATTCTTCCTACCCATGAGCAGGGTAGGTTTCTACATTTATGTAAGTGTCTTTTGCTTTATTGCAGTAAGGTTGTGTAGTTCTCTTTGTATAGGTTTTGTATTTCTCTAGTTAGATTTATTCCTAGATATTTTATCTTCTTGGGGTCTATAGTAAATAACTGATTGGATGATTTCTTTGTTGGTATAAAGGAATCCTGCTGGTTTACTTATGTTTATTTTATATCCTGATACTTTGCTAAACTCTTCTATTAGTTCAAGTAGCTTATTCATGGATTCTTTAGGATTCTCTGCATATACAATCATATCACGTGCAAATAGGCAGAGTTTTACTTCTTCATTGTCGAAGCCCTTTATTTCTTTTTCTTGTCTAATTGCTCTGCATAGTACCTCTAGTACAATGTTGAATAGAAGTGATGTCTAGTTCCCATTCTTGTCTAGTTCCCATTCTTAAGGGGAATCCTTTCAGTCTCTCACCATTTAGGATGATGTCGGTAGGCTGTTGGCATTGTGTAGATGTCCCTTATTTCATTGAGGGATTTTCCCTCTATTCCTATTTTGCTGAGAGTTTTTAACATAAATGTATATTGGACTTTGTCCAATGCCTTTTCTCCCATCAATTGACAAAGTCACGTAATTCTTATCCTTAGTTCTATTTATGTGGTTGATCACGTTAATCATTTTTCTGATGTTTAACCAGCCTTGTAGCCCTGGTATGAATCCATCTTGGTCTTGATGAATTATCTTATTGATATGTTGTTGAATTCTATTGGCTACAATTTTGTTGAACATTTTTGCACCTAGCTTCATGAGCAATATTGGTCTGTAATTTTGGTTTTGGGGGGTCTTTCTCTGCTTTGGTATCAGGGTTATGCTAGCTTTATAGAATGAATTTGGAGGTATTCCATTCTTTTCTATACTATGAAATAGCTTAAATAGTATTGGAATTAGCTAGAAGTTTGGTAGAATTCTCCAGTGAAATCACCTGGGCCAGGACTTTTTCTTGATGACTTTTTCAATCTCTTCCTTTATGATGTGTTTATTAAGTTGTTCTACTTCTTGTGATAATTTTGGTAGGTGATATGAATCTAGAAATTTGTCCATTTTTTTCTAGCTTTTCAAATCTGTTACTGTACAGTCTTTCATAGTATTCTATTATGATACTTTTGATTTCCATTGGGTCTGTTGTGACATCTTCCATCTCATTTCTTATTTGGGTTATTCATTTCCTCTCCTGTTTTTCTTTTGTAAGTTGAGCCATTGGTTTATCAATTTTTTTGATCTTTTCAAAGAACCAGCTCTCAGTTTTGTTAATATTTTCAATTGTCCTATTTAGTACTGCTCTAATCTTTATTATCTATTTTCTTCTGGGGCCTGAGGGATTCCTCTGTTTCTCTCTTGCTACTTGTTCAAGCTGTATGGTTAGGTCTTTGGCTTGAGTCCTTTTTTCCTTTCAAATGTGTGCACTTACAGAGATAAATTTACCTCTGAGCTATGTTTTTGATGTATCCTATAGGTTCTGGCAGGATGTCTTTTCATTCTCATTTAATTCCATAAATTTCTTTATTTCTTCCTTGATTTCTTCTATAACCCATGGCTTTTTGAGTAAAGTGTTGTTCAGAGTCCATGTTTTTTTGTTTTTCTGTTTTTGACATCAACTTTAATGGCTTTATGGTCCTAGAAGATGTTTTGAAATAATTCAGTGGTTTGGATTTTGTTGAGGCTTGTTTTGTGTCATAACACATGGTCTATTCTGGAGAATGTCCCATGTACATTGGAGAAGAAGATGTACTTATCTTTTGATGGTTAAAAAGTTCTGTATTTGTCAGTGAGATCTAGCTGGATATTACTTCAATAAGATCTTTATCTTTATTGAGCTTTTTTCTGGATGATCTGTCCATTACTGAAAGTGGCGTGTTGAAACCTCCAACTATTATTGTGGAGTGATCTAGCTCATTTTTCAATGTTGTAAGTGTTTGACCTGTTTAGATGCTCTAGTAGTGGGTGCATAAATATTTAAAATATTGTTAAGCCCTGCTTGTGTGTTGAACCTTTCAACAATAAATAGCGACCATCCTTGCCCATGGTGGTAGATTTTACATTAAAGTCTATTTTATCTGAGATTAGTATTGTCACTCCTGCCCTTCTTTGTATGTTGCTGGCTTAGTATATATTTTTCCATCCTTTGATTTTCAGTTTGTTCACGTGTTTAAGTCTAAGGTATGTTTCTTGCAAGCAACATGTAGATAGAGCATGTCTTTTGATCCAGGATGTCACTTGCTGTCTCTTTATTAGAACATTCAGTCCATTTACATTCAGTCTGATTATTGATAGGTATGTGTTTAGTGCTGTCATTTTGATATTTTTATCTTTGTGTTGTTGATGTTTTCTGTGTTGCTCTTAACATTCTGTTCTGGGTCATTCTTCCTTACAGGTTGACTTTTCATCTTTTTCAATTTTGGTTTTATGTTTGTTGAGACTCCTGTATTTTGTTTCTTGTTCTGGTACGTCACGTTGTTGTTTTGCTTTGTGGCTACTGCTATGATCCCCTTACCATTCTAAGTTTAAACCAGTCTTTAATTTCTACGTATCTTTTTACTTTTCTCTCCACCTGAAAGGGTTGTAACTAATGTAACACAACCCTCTTTTCAGTGTCATGATGTCTTAGTCTTTGTGTTATGATCACTGGTTCCTCTCTTTTAATATTGTAGCTTTTATTGAGCTTTCTGACTGCTCTGAGTAGGATTCTGGATACTGTGTTCTGCATTGCTTCCTTAAGCATATATCCAGTGTTTTCATTTTTCTAAGCAAATAGCTTCTTTTGGTATTTGTTGTAGTTTTGGTTTGCTTTTTACAAAGTCTCTAAGCTTCTGTTTATCTGTGAATGTCTTAATTTCACCATCATAGTTGAGAAACAATTGTGTACAATATATAATTCTTGGTTAGAAGTTTTCCTTCTTCAATGCTTTGAATGTGTCATCCCACTACCTTCCTGCCCGCATCATATCTGTTGAGAAGCCACATGAAAGCCTATAGGGCTTTCCTCTGAATGTCAGCTTTGCTTTAAGCCTTGCTGCCTTTAAAAGCCTCTGTTTATGTTTCATTTTATTAAGCTTGATTATATCTTGGCATCTTTCTTCTTGGGTCTTGTTTTTGTAGCATTTGATACATGTCTTGGATATCTACATTCTCTTCTTCCATAATTTCAGGGAAGTTTTCTGTCAGCAAATCTCCAACAATACCAACCCAGTGCTGACAAGTCAGTTCCAACTTGTCCTATAAGGACCTGTAAGGACCTTATAGGACAGAATAGAACTGTCCCATTGAGTTTTCAAGGAGAGCCTGGTGGATTTGAACTGCTGACCTTTCAGTTAACACATGCAGCACTTAAACACTATGCCACTAGGGTTTCCAACACTATATTTTCATCTATCCTTCCTTGTTCAGGAACTCCAGTTATTCATAGCTTGTTTCTCTTAACAGAGTCCTACATTTTTCTTACTTCTTTTCTCTGATTTTCCCTCATAAATGCTGGTATCAGTTGCTCTGTCCTCAAGTTGACTAACTTTGGCTCCCATCTCCTCAATTCCACTATTTTGGCTTTGGATTGAATTGTCTGATTCTGTCGTTTTGTTATTGATCTGCTGGATTTCAGATCATTGATGTTCTATCCATTCAAATAGCTTAGTAAATTTTTTATTTTGTTCTGCTGCATTTTATTTAATGTCTTGAAAGGCCCTATACATCATTGTTTCGTACTCGACCTCTGGTAGTTTCAGAAAGGTTTCTTCATCTGGGAAGTTTTTTATTCTTTATTTAGGGAATTTTGTAGATTGGCATGCTAGACTGCTTCTTTAAATGGTTAGCTATTGATTGTTATCTTCATGCCATCTAGAAGCTGTTTGGTTTTTCTTGTTACCTCAACAGGAGCTAAGGCATAGTTCTAAGAGAGGAGTTGGTTACCAGCTGTCTCTTTGTACTCTAGTGACCAGCCCCAGGTGGACTCTCTGGGGTAGCAGGCTCTGCCTCCTGGTGCAGAGATGGCACCCTACTTATGGAGTCTCTGAGGGATCATCAACTGATGCTATCATGTGGATCAGTGAAGGGTGGATGAGATGCTACAGGGCTGCTCAGTAGCCAGTTCTCCAGGTGTTCTTAATTCAAAAAGTTACTTTACTGCAAACAGCTGTCCAACAGCTGCTGAAATCAGTCAGGCCCTCAGGTGTGGCAGGCCCCGCCTTCCAGTTGATAATGAAAGGACTCATAAGCCATCCCTAGATGCTATACGTGGTTCAAATTAGGGAGGGGTTACAGCCTTCCTGACTTCCTCTGCCAGGTCCCCTGTAACTTTAGGCACTACTCTCCTAAACATGGATTTTCTACTGGAGAAGCATTTTCCATGCTGCTCTGCATGAGAATTAACCCCAGCTAAGACCTCCAGGTGGATGACTCCATCTCCCAGCTGACCAACATGGCATCCCACCTGAACTATCCTTCCTGCTGTGAAACAGCAGATTCTATGGTGCAGCTCAGAAAAGAGCAGGTGAAGGGGCAGTGGGGCCCTCAGTTATCAGCCAAGCTGTCAATATGTGACTATCCCAAGCACAGTCTCTCTGCTGTGGTATATGCTGTTCACTTAAGCACTGCAGTTCAGCATATTTCCTGGTTCATGCCCACTTCCTGTCTCCCAGATAACAAAGAAGGTGTCAGTACTTGCAGTCCTCCAAGACAGTGAGTCAGCAGGATTCAGCTTGGTGCTGCCTTGTCTTTGAGAGAGGTAATTACCCCATTACTTGTGCCTAGTCCAATCTGACAACACTATACCAGATCCTAGGACTCCCCAGATGCCCACACTCCTCCATTCAATTACCATTCCAGGCTTTAGGTCTCAGAGGAAATTGAGGAAACATGTGTCTAGTCCACCATCTTGACCTCACCCCCTGAATTTTCTTGATACTGTAAAATCTGTCAGTACCCCTGAGATCTAGCCCTTCTGACGTTCCTTTCTCTAGTTCTTCCAAAGGTTTTTTAAGTATCCAGTTTCCTGCATTAGTACCTTCCTGCATGAAACACTTGGTGTAATTTCTGTTTTTCTGACCAAATTCTGACTGATACACTTAGGAAGATATGGAGATGATTGTGCACTTTTTATAGTTCATTGCTGATAAGTATGCTTGTGCTGATTGGCTTCTTCCATCAAGATTATGGTGCTGAAAATGGGCAAAATTATGTGTGCCTTGTTTTGGAATTCAGATTTAATAGAGTTCATTCTTCTCTGGGTAAATATGTGTTCCAGAGTCCTTATCTCCTATATTCCCAAAGCATTTTGTCTTCATTGATACTATGTATCAATATAGCCCCATAATAATTGTGTACATTCTTGTCTTTTCTGCAAGATCTGTGAGCTTTTCTGGGACAGACACCTTGTATATTTTACCTTGATAACCACAGCATTTTGCTAAGTTCTGGACACACTGAAAAAGAATGGTATGTCCTGTCCTGGCTATAAAGAAGTAGTGTCCACAGACACTCATAGAAATAGTTACTGTTTACTGATTATGCTCTATGACAGGTGCTTTAAAATTCTTATCCAATTTTGTTCTTACAATAGACTGTGCAATAGTAATATCTGAAATTGAGGCTTGTAGAGATTTTATTTTGCTCAAAGTCACATAGCTAATAACTGCTATGTTGTTAATTGCTGGTGAGTGGACTTGGATCAATGGCAATTTTATGTTGCCTGCTCCTGAGCCATCTTCATAATCTTTGATATGTTTGAGCCCATTTTTGTGGCTATTGTGTCAATCCATCTCTCTGATGTTTTTGCTCATTTTTGCTGACCTCCTACAAAACATGATGTCCTTTTCTAGTAACTGGTGTTTCTTGATGATGTGTCCAAAATAAGCAAGAGGAAGTTTTGCCATCCATGCATTTAAGAAGCATCCTGATTTTATTTCCTCTGAGACAGATTTGTTCATTCTTCTGGCAGTCCAGTGTATACTTCATATGTTTCAGCAACACCACATTCAAATGCTCAACCTTTCTGTCTTTCTTTTTCATTGTCCAGCTTCTGCACACATATAAGGTGATTGAAAAGACCATGGGTTGGATTAGATATACCCTAGGCATCAAAGTGACATCTTTAATTTTTAAATAAGTGTGATAGCTGAGTGTTAAAGCCAGTTCTTACTAATTCTAATGTCTCATGCTCTCCACTATTCTCCCTCCCTGAGAACAAGGCAGGTATCTTGTATTTGGAGAGTAGCAGTAAAATATAAGTATCAGAGAGTTTAGAGTGTCAGAATAAGGCTGAGACTTCATTGTATGTAGTTACCTATACTCAGAATTAACATTGTCTCTGACCCATTTTATGAGTGAAAGATGTCCAAGGCCAGGAACCAAAGGGTTAGTGACCGTGGGAAGAATGAATCAGGGACAGTTCAAGGGATCAGGATAGCAAAAGCAAGAGCTGGGACAATTTGCTGCTACATTTCTGATTTTCTCCGCACATTTTATCCCTCTTGTCTTAGGGAAGGACCCTGAAGCCACATGAGTGTTGCAGCCTGGGTATGGAAAGTAGAGGCATTGAGTGGACCTGCTCACTAAAGAAGACAAAACAAAACACAACTCAAACTTGTTGCCATCTAGGCCCAGTTGATTCAGACTCATAACAACCTACTCAATAGCAGGCAAAATTCCCTAAAGAGATGCAGCCTTGCTATCCTCCCACCTCTCGTTTGCACTGGGGAAAAAAACCAAAAAAAAAAAACCGAAGCCAAAAAACAAAGCACTGAGAGCTACTTAAAACCAGTTGAAATGCTAACACACGTTAGCGTTAGAGGGCTTTTGGGCAGAGTAAACACAAAGTTACCTGCCCTTGGAAGGAGAACAAGGAAGAAAATGGAGAACTTGGCTTTCAAGGACTTAGAAAGTTACACAGCAGAACAAATTCCCAGTTGAGTGGGGATTTGCTTTCCCTTCTTATCTGAGATCAGAGCTAACTGTCCCAGAGGTTCTGAATGATTCTTTCCACTTGGGTGGAGCTGTGCTGGCCTATTTGGAGCTGAACACATCTCTCTGTAAATCACAGTATATCTTAGTGGTTGTTCACTTACCTCCCTAAAAGCTCTTTGTAGAAATATACAACATCTTGTTCATCTTCATATTTTTGCCACCCAGCACCATTCCTTGCCTGTGTTAATTGAGAAAATAAATAATAATTAATCAACAAATGCTATGAATAAACAGGTAAGTGTAAATTAATTAATTAGCTTAGGATTTATCTTCTTATCTGTTGCACAGAAAAAGACATATAAAACATGTCTGTGTTAAATTTATATATTATGATGATAAACAGCAGACAGGCTTTGGGAAATAGTCTTGGCAAGCAAGGTTTGTGGACTGATAGCTTCAAAAACTTGATCTGCAAGACTGTTTCCTGTTTGGTGGTCTGACTCTTAAGATCTTGAGATTGTCACAGGTAGGTGAGCTGATAGAACTAACATGAAGTTTTCTCATCCGGTATGAAAGTGCAAATGAAATCCAATCTTTGACTATGATGGGTAGCAGACTTGACAAAGGGAAAATTTCTGTGTTCAGTGACCTTGTCATTTTTCTTTAAAACTACAAGGATTATTTCTTCCCTTTGCTTTTTCTGCCAACTTCTCATAGAGCAGTAGGCACACATTATCAGGTTGTACAATGCTATGTATTGGTTTTCCAGGGCAGCGTATCAAAGGGCCTCGTGAGGAAAGAAAAGGTTTTTGTAGAATGACACTGGATACTCTAAACAGTCTCATGTTCTTTGCTTTCCAAAACTGGAGCTTTTTTTATTTTTTTGTCTACTTTTACATTTGAATATTTTGAATATAAGATATTTAGGGCAGAAGAACAGAGTCTTCATTCTGCTAACATTTTGAGAGATTTTTAGGAAAAGGGGGTAAAACAAAAAAGCCTTAAGGGAGGGAATGAAATCTTGCCAAACAATTAGTAAGCGAACCCTTATTTTTAATACACACATATATATAAACTTGGATATGTCATAAATGATCTTGTCTTTATCCTGCTCATCACCTGTATTTATTCAGATCAATGGATAACTCTAACAAAGACTCGTATTATTCTTTTTAAAGTAGTTTACATGGGTTACAATTGAATCATCTCCACTTTTCCTTTGGTCACCTAGAAGAAAACAAACACTAGAATTCATTAGATTTGCTTTTTTAGGATTCTTTTTTTTTTTTTTTTAAGTTGACTAGGGAAAACTGTTAATTGTAAAAGATTTGTAGCTATCCACACTGACTAGTAAATTCCATCTCTGAAGTTCAATCCTCCAAATTATTTTTGAAGAATGCATGCTAAGACTACAGTTTCCAACTCTGCTCCCAAGGATGGGATTGTTTTATTGATATATTTGATCTCTTGCTCTATTATGGGCTGGCAGTACTCTCTTTGTTGGCTGTCTTCCAAGAAATGTGGTCCTGATAGACCGCTGGCATCCGGTAGGACACTTGTTCCCAAAGGAAACTTTCCAGATGTGAAGTGAGAACATTAACAAGCAAGGGCCAGCTCAAAATGTGAATGTCTCCATAATTAATAAGCATTTTTTTGGATGCTAAAATCAAACAGTCCAAAATTGAGAGCAGCATGTTTTGATTTACAGTTGAATCCATAAATAACTTTTTCTACTCACCTGTGTTTGTTTTAGATCTGCTTTAGCTTCCAGAGGAATTTAAGAGCGTGGGCCATAAAAATAAGATGACCTCAGAGGGCCAAGTAGTCTTGGAGTCTTTTTGAGTAAAGAAATTAAAAAATGCCAACTTCTTTAAATATTCTTTGTATCTACCAATATTTTTACCAGCCCATAATTTTTTTCCAGCTTATTCCGTTAGTTATGTCATTGTCCTAATTTTTTCTTCTGAACCAAAGTGTTACAACTCACAAAGAAAGCCTTTTTGCATTAACAGAAAAACCTGATTTTAGTGATTCTCAATTTTCTTTTGTCTCCATTCCTCATGCACAGTATTAGCCAAGATACGAATCTATGATAAAACATGTTTCCTAGTTTTCTATGGTAAAGATAATACTAACCAAAATAACTCCTTAAATTGGGAGATTAACATGACCGTCATCCCCAGTTTTAGTCACTCTGCCCTCTCCAGGAGCTTACAGTCTAGCACCTGTGAAAAGTGGAAATGAAATGCAACACTAGGCTGTACTGTGGCAGCAAATGGAGAAGAGCGTGTGTTGTGGATGACTGGAGGAGACTGTGGGTGCCGCGGGGCGGACTGACCAATTAAACCCTCACGTAGGAGCTGAAATTTAAGTTGGGTCTTCAGGGGCAATATTTTAGTTTAAGTTTCTGAGAAGCAGAGCCTGAAATGAGAAATATTTAGAAAATGATTCTGTGTTCCCAGGAGACAGAAGTGAGGGAGAAGGTTAGGGCAGAGAAAGGATGTCAACCAAGAAAATGAACTCAACTGCAATCCAGCTTCAGTTTGGTTCCATGGAGATTCTGGAGTACCAAGGGCACCATGGAGTTTCCCATCTTGAGGCAAAGGTTATTGGTAGCTTTGTAGCCTTGTGTCCATCAGCGTCTGATCATAGTACCAGTTCTGCACCTCCCTGGACACTTTGGTACATGACTTTCTAGGTAAGACTACTCCTATTTGGCACAAGACAATTCTCTAGAGAAAAGAGCAGCTGTGAGCAGTTAGCAGCTGACATGTCCAGCAGCTGGTGATAGGGCATTAGCTTGCGGGAGGGGATTTAGGTAGGCACCAACAGCATCCACCTTTTTCACCTCTAGACATGTTTAGACCTACTTGCTTTCCCAGTAAATTCCTTCAATTCAGCATAATGGCCTCTGAATTCTGCTTGTCACATTTTATGGTAAAGCTCATAAGAAGAGTATTAGTGGCTTGCATCTGCTACAGTTTGTCCTGAGGCTATTGTTGTTATTGTTATTAATTACCCTTTAGTTGATCCCACACACAACAGAATGAAGCACTCTCTAGTCCTGAGACATCCCTGTGATTTGTTGTGGATCTGACTTTAGTGATCTGTAAGGTTTTCACAGGCTGATTTTGGCTTACCAGGCCTTTCCAGTCTTCTTTAAAACCTGTTCAGTATCATAGCAATGTACAAACTCTGCTACCAGGTGGGTTGCGGCTACACACGAGGGGTACTGGCCAGCAAGAATTCTATCACTAAGCCACCATTGCCCCACTGAGGTGGTAGCTGATCCTAGTCATCTTCCTCTCTTCTAGACACCCCTTCCCTTTCTTCTAGAACTTTTGCTAGTTTGAATGGCTTGCATGGGGATTATGAGTCCTTCGCTGCCATTTCCTTATTGGGAGTTGGTTTCTGTACTTGACCACTTACAGTGAAAGCCTGGCATGGGAGTATCAAGAGTGATCCAGTGGATTACAAGTGCCCAACATACTTCTCCCTGCCTCCACTAGGTAGCAGCAGTTCCACCTCCTTAGGACGGTCAGAGTTAACAACTCCTGATACTGTAGTAATTTCTTTCTGCATTTGTTAGTTTACTGGCACATGTAGCCCAAACACACCTGGCCATGGCCTTAGCTTTAAGCCTTCTGTCCCCTGGCAGAATCATCCCTCCTCTGGGACTTAGAACTTCAGACATGCATAGCCTAAAATTGTGAAGATGGGAGACACAAATTCCCCAAGTAGGTCACTATGGGTGGTGGTCAGCTGGGTCAGCCCTACCTCTGCATCTTGTTCTCAGTCCTATGCCTTCTCCTCACAGAGCACACAGCACCACACGTTGTTGTTAATTTCTGTCAACCTGATTTTGACTCTTGGCAACCCCGTGTGCTCAGAGTAGGTTGCTGGATCTCTCTTCCAGGGTGCCTCTGGCTGTGTTTGAACCATCAAAATGTTAGTTAGTAATCAAGTGTTTAACCATTTGTGCCGCTCAGGGACTCCATCAGCATCATATAATGGCTACAAATTTAGGATGTATGTCACATCTCAAGGTGGCATCCCATCATTTCAGGATGTCATCTTTAAGCAGAAGCCTTAGCTAAACTTTCAAGAGGTCATACTGCTATGGGCGGCTCCTAGATGGTACAGTGTGTGATGGGACCAGTGAATCCTATGGTTGTATGCTGGCTGTGTACCTCCTTTGCCATAAAGTGGGTGTCTCGACTGACACAATACAATGAGGGTTCTCATGCTAACAGATCAGACACCTGTGAGTGCTCGGACAGTGGTGGTAGCTGAGGCAGTGCAGCCAGAGAAAGTAATCCCACTCGCAGATTATGTGCTTATCTTCTCAGGAGGAAACACTTCCCTTTCAAAGGTAGAAGGGATTCTGATGTGATGAACTAGCCACCAAGTGGCTGTTAATCTCCACCAGAGATGGTACCACATCAAGGGTCAGCATTAATTTCCATTCTTGGCATATTGGATGCTCATTTGTGGCAGTCATTATATCAGTTTTGGGGATGAGGACCATCTTCCAAGACTGGTATTTCTGAGAACACTCTTGGGCAGGCTGTGCTAGGCAAGGATCACTGAAGAATTTGGAACAGGAGTAAAATAAAGGAACAGATGAAATTGATGTTTTAGTAAGAGTAATCTGGATATTGTTGCATGAGTTTTAGTTGCTTTAATAAACATTCACTTCTCCCTTTCGTATGACTAAGAGAACCGTAATATTGTTCAGAGCCACTCTGTGCTTGTCTCCAACTGATGGATCGTGATAGGTCTAAGCCAGCTATGGCAACGCTAACCCACACTTCCAGTCTCCCTCAAGTCTGAGCCAATGAAAAGTATCAGGAAATTTACTGGAACTTCCCCTTCGAGCTGTGCTTTGGAAATAACCCAGTTAGTCTTCAACAGCTTCCTTCCACAAAGCAATGTCCCAAACCTAAAGTCATTCATTTCTTCTAAAATCTCTTGTCTTTTGTGAGAAATGGCATTCCAGGTAGGCCATTTAATATGGGTATTAAGGATGCTTGTTGCTGCTGAGCTGTCACTGTTTAAGACTTTCCAATGGACAGCACTAAGAATTGTGTGTGTGTGTTTTAAAGAGGAAAAATCGTTAAGTTATTTTAACATTTGCAATTCACATTTAATATTGTGACTTTTACACTGTTAATCTAGACAAACAGCTAATTTTTAGGACAAGATTAGAAAGCCTACTGTGTGTCAGTAAGAGTCAAAGGACACAGTAGAAAAGACAGTGACCTGAGAGTCCTGAGATCTAACTTTCTGCTCTTACTTTGCAAAATGTCATCTAAGATACTCACTTAAAGTCTATGGGCTTTGATTTTCCTCTGGGCAAAATGAACAAGATGATCACTATACTCCTCAAACATTCCAGCTCAAATATTCTCTGTACCTATGAATTTATACTCAGTACATAGAATATAAATTTTAACAACCTAACAAACATTTATGGAAGGAGTGAAGGAGTGAATGAATAGCATGCTTAAAGATCAGCACATAATTTTATTTCTTGTGCTTTGTTTATTAAACATTTGAGGAATGAATGACTGTTTTGAATAATCATTGAATATGCTATGTTGTTTTAGGCTCTGTAAGAGATCTGAGAAAAACTGGCTCCCTGCTCTGGAACATTAAATCTTGGGTAAAGAAATAAGACACATCCATGGGCAATCTGTGGTAAAGTCTAGTGAAACCCAGCTTGTAAATTAACTGGGGTCTTATCTCAGTGACATAGGCAGAGCACAGGGCTGAGAGCACAGCACCTGGAGTCAGATAGACAAAAGGTATTCCCTTCTCTTTCTGTTATCCATGGCTACTGGTTTGGGAATGTTCAGTAGGTGCCAGGTATCACGCTTGGCGCTTCTAAGGTAATGTTTCGTTTAAACTTCACTAATTCACATGAGATCCTTTTGTGGCATATTAAGTTTCTTCTCCCAACATGAGGTGGAGCGTTTATTCTCTCCTGTTGACTAGAGAGTGGCTTTGACTACTTTGACCAATGAAGTACAGAAATGACTACCAGGCCCAGTTTTTGAGAGGACTGGTGGTATTCCTGTTGGTCTTGGGACCCTGAACTGCCCCATGAAATGTGAAAGCTCTCAAGACTACATGAAAACATTGGATAGGGGTCAGTTGACCGCAGCCTCCAGACAGGTGTACCTACCAAAGTGCCAGAAGTGTGAATGAAGTCAGGTTAGCTCCTCCATCCCAGTACACACCAACACCATCTGTGACCTCAGTTGATTTCAGATGGAACAGAAGAATTCCCCTGCCCAGATTCTGGAAACACAAAATTATGAGATAAAGTGGCTCTTCGTTAAAGGAACTAAAGTTTTTGCCAGTTATGCTGCAATAAAAAAAAATAAGAACACTTGAATATATAACTTCTGTGTGCCTCCGTGTTCTCAAACTGTAAAATCTCCATTCTAGCGATGATATCACCATCATCATTATCATCTCTTTGCTTAACATTATTGGAAACTTACTGTGTGCTGCTTGTTGTCCTAAGCACTTCACTTTTTCAGTCAACATTTTCTTGAATAGGGTCTATGCCCGTCCATGGAAACCCTGGTGGCATGGTGGTTAAATGGTACAACTGCTAACCAAGAGGTTGGCAGTTCAAACTCATTGGGTGCTCCTTGGAAACTCTATGGGGGCAATGCTAATGTGTCTACAGAGTTGCTGTAAGTTGGATTCAACCTGATGGCAGTGGGTTTAGTTTATGCCCATCAACAGATACTCAAATATCTTTACTATGACTGTGGTGTGCTCACTACAGCCACATTCTAAGCAATTCACTTATAATTCTCCCAATTTTATTCTCCCAATAGCCTTGTGAAACACACACTATTAACATTCCCAATTTCCAGATGAAGTAACTGAGAGTAAAATGACTTAAGCAAGGTCACATAATTAGTAATAGGTAGAGCTGAGATTCAGACTCAAGTAGCCTGACCACAAGTTGAGAAGAGATTTATAAATCATACTGCATAGTTCCAGTCACTTAGCAGGGGCTCGGTTCTGGGTAACAAGTGGTGGTGCTAGTATCACAGTAGTAATAGCATAGTAGTAGCTATTGCTGTTATTGTCATCACATGGGGAAATTCCTTTTGGAAATCTGGGTTTTGAGGTAAGACACCAAAGAAATAAAAACATTAACAGATGTAGGGTGATAGGAAAATGAGCTTTAGGTAGGCAGCAGGGAACTTGCAAGAGCTGCAGAAAATATTGCTGGGGTGAGGGTGGGTGAATGCAGGATAGAAAGTGAAGCTAGGTTGCTATCTAGGCAAACAATTCAAAGCTGTGACTGTAGGGCTTTTCAGCTCAAAAGGAGAGAGTGACAAGGCTGGGCTGTGGGTGATTTACTGTGGCATCCAATCAAGCTGAGCGTTCATGAAATGCATGACTGTCGCTGCTCCCCATTACCATACTTCCTCTTCCCAATTAGGGTAAATACCCTTTTCATTTATGAAATGGTACATGGGCATCTGCATGATCCCACAGTCAAAAAGACCTGATGGGGGTCATATCAACAAGATCAAGGTCAAGTGGTTAAAAAGTTATTTACAGCCCATTAGGCACCATTCACGTCAGCCAGGCATATTCTGTGTAACTTCCCCAAATGAAGCAAACATGCCAGGATCCCCAGCTTTCTGCTTGGCTGTGTGGCCACAGATTTCAGTAAGTTGTCTGGGAAATGCAAACAGCAACAGCCCAAGAGCTGGATTACCATGTTCCAGATGGGTGCCTGTGGAGCACTTCTCTTATCACAACTCAAGGATCGTAATCATTTTCAGAGAACCATAGAATGCTAATTCTGGAAAAGAACTTATTCTACCGCACTCATTGTAGAGATGCATAAACTCAAACCTTTCAAAGCAAAGGGACTTGTTCAAGGTCACACTGCTAGTTAATGTGAGAGGTTAGGTATAGAACTTTAAGCCTTTTTTGCTGCTTTACTGGTTCCCTTGAGATATATGGAAAGTCCAAGATTGCTTAATAAACTCCATTGGCATAATTTGATATCAAACTGGGGTAAATCATTTAAAGACATGTGCTACAGCACAATATAAACCCATACTGATTAATTACAAAAATATCACCCTCTTGAAATAGCAAGAGATGTGTTTATCATGTTTGTAGAGACATGACATAGTTATATCAGAATAAAATAGTAAGACAAATTCATGCATTTGACTACATAAAAATTTTAAAATTGAACAATAAAAAATCATAATTGAGAAGCTCTTTAATATAATATACCTTAATAGATAATTGGCAAGGAACATAAACAGATCATCGGCTTAAGAAGAATATAATTGATAAACACATAGGAAAATTGTGAAATCTTATTAAAAATCAAATGCATTAAGAAAATGAAAACAATGTATAATGAGTTATCTGGAAAATACTATCAGCGTTTTAACCAACAAACCAAACCCGGTGCCACTAAGTTGATTCCAACTCACAGTGACCCTATAGTTGTATACCTATTAAATAAGCAAGAATCAAAAAAATTTTGCCTTAACTTATTTATTTATTTTTGGATGGTAGGAACCATTACTAACTGAACTGTAGTGAAAAAAATTTTCAGTGCTAGTACATATTGGTTTAGCCATTTTGGAAAATAATATGTTATTATCTATGAGTAACCATACAATATTTTAATCTTTTTGTTTCAGTAATCCCACTCCTAAGCATTTACCCAAAATAATGTCTCCACTTATTAGTTATACTCAAATCTACCACTGATTTCTGATGAGCAGAGCAAAATTCCCAAATCTGTAACTTCTCAGCCAGCCACTTTCCATATTGAAGGAAATGTGCAAAGGGGACTGGTCAGAAAAATGAACATTTTTGCTGTAGTTCAGGTTAACCTGGAGACCCACATAGCTCAGTCTCAGAACACTGTTGTATATCAGAAACAAATCCAAAGCCGTGACTAAGTAAGTACTTCCAGTCTTTATGGTCCAACAAACATTAAAGAGGATCCACAGAAACTCTTAACAGAGCCCACTTCCTTTTCCCATTCATTTTCCTTATACCTGAAGCTGCTCCAGGTCCCCCCCCCCCCAGTTTATTATCTTTTTTTTTTCTCCTTGCTTCCTCTCCTTCACCTCCTTTCACCAGGTCTTGTTAGGTGGAACCACTTGGTCCTGCTCCCGTGAGGAAAGACACTTCCCTCTTTAGGAGTGGGAAGGAACATTGGGAAATTGAACTGACAAATAAAAGTTGTTTTTTTTTTTTTTCCTCATGATGTGGTACAGTCCCTGACCACTTGTATCTCAATATTTTTTTGTATTGTCCTATTTATTTCTAACTGGAAATTTTAACAAAAATACCTGTCTGGTCTTCTTATTATCTTCATTAGATCACACTTGTTTTGTAGGATTTATTTTGCCTAGATTACTACAGCAGCAAGAGTCTCTGGGTGGCATAAGGAGCTAATGTTCAGAGCAGTGACTAACCAAAAGGCTGGAGGTTCAAGTCTATCCAGAGGCACCTTGGAAGACATGTTGGCACCTCTATTGCCCAAAATGCCATTGAGAACTGTATGGAGCACAGTTTTACTCAGACACACGTGGGGTGGTCATGAGTCAGAGCAGACTTGACCGCAACTGATACCACAGAAGACAAATAGACAAGAAGAGAAAGAAAAAAGTAAAGAGTTATATATATGTTTTTAAAAGTTGTTCTGAGGAAGATAGAGGACAAGGAGACCATGAAAGGAGAAAGAGCTCCCACTGGGCACGACAGGCAAGAGTAAGAACTCTTCATCTCCTTGCCCTTCTCATCTAATGCTCCATCTAAGACACTTGGGCCCAACTTGTTCTTGATCCATGCATCAGAGTGGAACTCATCCTCCTTGGGGATTGGGGTTTTCAGCTCCTTCTAGAAGGTGAAGTGAGGCACACTCTAATGTCATAAGGGCTGAAAAGGAAACCCTGGTGATGTAGCAATTCAGCTATATCTGCTAACAAAAAGGTCAGCAGTTCAAATCTGCCAAGATTTCCTTGGAAACACTATGAAACAGTTCTACTCTGTCTTATAGGGTCACTATGAGTTGGAATTGACTCGATGGCAGTGGGTTTTCGGTGAACAATTATGGGAATATTAAAGAGGCAGTGATTGTGTCTGACCCAATAAATCAAAAAAAGGCTTCATGGAGATGGCAGAAAGAATGGATAGTGAGAGAATGAGAATGTAAAGGCTATATTGCTCGTGTTTCTCTATACTTGATTGCATAAATTTTCTTTTTCTGAATGCTTAAAGATTACACATACAATACAAGGTTGCAAGGAGTGTTGGAGGTGTAGTGGTTACCTGCTAGCCCACTAAACCAAAACGTCGGCAGTTCGAATGCACCCTCACTCTCCTTGGAAGCTCTATGGGGCAGTTCTACTCCAACCTACAGAGTCGCTGGAAATCCTAGTGTGAGGCGGTTAAGCGCTACAGCTGTTAACCAAAAGGCTGGCAGTTCGAACCCACCACGTGCTCCTTGGAAACTCCGTGGGACAGTTCTAAAGGGGTCGCTCTCAGTCGGAGTTGACTGACGGCAACGAGTTTTGGTTTTGGTTTGTTATAGCACTTAATCACCACATCACTAGGGTTTTGGTATAGGCTGCATATTTTTATTTGAGATGTAGGGCATTTCTGGTTCTCTTTCTGGAAGTTCTCCAGTTTCTCTTTGCCATTCTACTTTCAGGCTGGCTGCCAGGTCCCGCGCAGGAGTGCTTGGCTCTTTCCAGGGTATGGTGTCTCGGGTGGGCCTCCTGAGGTCTCCGGTGAGCAAGCACGGCTTCGATTTACGTACATGATCTTCCACTGGGTTTTGAAACCCCCGAATACTGCAAAACTGGGATTAGATATTTTGAAATAGGATAATGAGACTAGAACAAGCAAACAGAAACCTGTCTCTCATGCCTGAATTTCCTTCCTATGGTTTTAAACAGGATGGTGGTGTTTAGGAAAAAGGAGCCGCCCAACAAGAATCCCAAGCACAGAATGGTTCTTTCTTCTTTGCTGTGGGAAATAAGGGGTTTGCTTTGAATGCTGCACACTGGTGGTAGGTACTTGTCAAGAAGTTAAACCACTTCCCCAAAGGTTTTTTAACTAAACTCTTGCCCCAGGGCTTAAGAAATCTCCCTCCTTAATTGACATCTTTGGTCAGTGGTTGCTTGTAATCAAGAAGATTGCACATAAAAAGTATAGAGGCTGTCTTTAGTATTGGCATTAGAAGATTTTGGTTTGTAATTACAAGGCAGGCAGTATAGGCTGACCAGCTTCAGGTATAATACAGAGAGGATGACAAGCATTTAATGCAAGCCATGCATATTCATCAAGAATAACTTTTTGTGCTGTGGTGTTTGTGACAAGAAGCACCACTGGCTTTTGGAGCTTCTGTTGCTTTATTTCATTCTTTTACAATAAAATTGTTGACTATGTTCATTCATTAAGCACTGAGTACTGAGTATGTGCCAGAGTCACTGGGTGGTACAAATAGTTGATTCACTAGGCTACTAACCAAAAGGTTGGAGGTTTGAGTCTATACAGAGACACCTTGCAAGAAAGGCCTGGTGATCTACTTCTGGAAAAAATCAGCTATTGAAAATCAGTTGGAGCATAGCTCCACCCTAACACACGTAGGACCAGCATGAGGTAGAATCAACTTGAAGAAACTGGCAAAAAAAAAAAAAAAAAATGTATGTGCTAGACCATGTGTAGAAAAAGGCTTTGGACCAGTTCAAACTGGTTCAGTCAAGGCCAGTGAAGTAAAACCAGAAGAAACTTGAATTTTTAGAATTTCAGTGCTCTGGGCAGTAATTCTGGAAAAATTGTGAGTTGAAGAGTGTGTGTGAGAGAGTAAATTACCGGAAGCACTGGAGAGGGTGATGCATATTCAAAGACGTGTGGTCAGGCACGATCTTTGAGCCAAGATCTATTATTTCTAGCTCTGCTCAAAATCTAATTGGCAAGAGATTTGGTTGCCGTGCAACATGTAAGCTGCCCTTGTTTCTTGAGAGGGAGTTTTAGGTTGGTAGCAGAGCTTTGACCTCTATTTTTCCCTTTTTGATCACTCTTTTGGCTCACCTAAATTTTAACAATTTGGATCTATTCTGGTTTTATTTCCTCAATCAGAACTAAACTGCCGAGTCAGCCAGGTGCCGTCAAGTTGGATCCAACTCATGGCAACCTTAGGAAGAACCAATTCAAAGTTCTCATATGCAAAGCTTTGCCATTGGTGAATGCAAGGTGTAGATATAGATAAACAAAAGGACTAGTGTTGAGTTTAAAACAACATGATCAGGAAGACTTGGGAAGGACATACACAAGGGGTCAATAAACTTTTTATGTAAGTGGCTAGATAATAGATAATAAATATTTTAGGCTTTGTGGGCCATTGGGTCTCTGTCATAGTTGTTCAACTCTGCCCTTGTAATGTGAAATAAGCTACAGAGAACACGTTAAATGGAAAAGCATGGCCATTTTGAAGAACACTTTGTGGACATAAAAATTTGAATTGCTTGTAATTTTCATATCATAAATTATTATTTTAGCAGCCATTTAAAAATGCAAACAAACAAACAAACAAAAAAACCATCATTCTTAGCTCTCAGAATATTACAAAACAGGCAGTGGAATAAATGTGGGCCATGCGCCACAGCTTGCTAACCCCTAACAGCGGCTACTCTCTGGGACCACCTCGCCATTGTTCAGGCAGAAGCTGCCTGAATGGAGCAGAGGATACCTAGTGTACTCTGTGTGTCAGGCGGAACCATATGCATAGCTTTCATGGAAGCATTAGAATTGGCAAAGATACTCAGAGAATAACATTCTCTGCATATCACTCCTCCTTATAGCAACTTCCAGTACAAAAGAATTCCCTGCATGTGAAGAAAATTTGCCATGTTTACAACTCAATCCCTTATACTACACGAAAGGCCAAATTTCAAACACTAGTGCATCTGAGTTGTCTCGCTATACAACTAGATGGCTAGTTGTAGATATGGATAATAAATAAAAACTAAGCCAGTTGATTTGGGCTCATGGTGATCCTACGTGTGTGAGAGTACACCTGTACTCTGTATAGTTTCCAACGGCAGTTTTTTTAAGAAGTGAATCACCAGATCTTCCTTCGGAGGCACTTTTGGGTGAACTCTAGCCTGCAACCTTTCAATCAGCAGCCCAGCACTTCAACCATTAGCACAACTCAGGGGACTTGGGATAATAAATAGGAAGGCAATTTCGGCAGCATTTAGATAAGAACAGATTTGGGGCAACAACATATCACTCTTATTTCTGCCACCTGAAAAGAACTTTGTCTACTATAGAGCCCATCTTACACTGAAATCTGAAGGTAGAATGAACTACAGAGACAGTGCATTCTCTATTCTGAAATTAAGTCAGAAGGCATTAGAGAATCACTTGGTGATAATTAGGAAAGGGCTGTGTGGGAACTACAGCTTGATCTGAAGTCTTCATTTTCTCAGAATTTGTGAATTCTAAGACCAGCTGACTTTGTAGTGCATACCACCTTGGATAAACAGCATCACAAAAAGAGAGATTAGAATGGAATGTGGTTTCGTGCACATGATTTTAAATTTCAGATCACACTGTAGCAACCTCGTAATTTGGACAGAAGACATAATTTACATAGATCTACAGCTGCCCGGATCCCTGGGATGGGTAAGTGATCATGATGCAGGTGAATATTTTACATCCTAGGTGGAGTGTTTCTCAGTCTCTTGAGCTTTAGTAGAGGGAGCTGAAAAAGTGGAGGCGTTTCATTTCATTTTATGACCCAGACAAAAGTCCACTCTCTGTTGATTTCCGATCTTAGAAACCGAATACCTGCTAAGGGGGATGAAGTCTGAAAAGGGAAAAGTTAAACTGGGTTTTAGGGAAGTATGTCCCAGTGGTAAGCATTTAAATAAGAGTGAGAGGAAAGGGTTCTTATAAACCAAAATGGTGCACCCTCCCCTGCCCTAGACTTTTAGGGTTCAGCCCTAAGAGAAAGGGCATGTCCCCAAGGCAGCTGTGTGCTGCCCTGGCTGGACAAACTGCTGTGTCAGCAGCTCCATGTGTCATTAGCCGACCTGGAAAAGCTCCAGCTGCCTTCCTCTTACACTCTTTCTGTACCTCTCACTTTAAAAAAGCTTTCATCAACATCATCCCAAACATCTTTTGTTTTCCCAGCTGGAGAAGCCTTTCTTACCATTTGCATCCCTCTCTAGCTGTCTGAGTTCGTTTGCCCCCAAGAACTGCAGCCATGAATCAAAGGGAATCATCACCTATAAACTCTAAAGTGAATCTGAGCGCTTTGGGATTCCATGTCCCATACATCTTCTTGTAGCTGCCATGTTTAGTTACATTTTATTATCCACTGTTGGTGGTCATTATCTGCCTCTCTTTCCATTCTCCGTACTAGAGACAATCCTCCCAGCAATAGTCTCTTCTGAGGTTTAGCCCTAGTATAACCTAATCCTCTCTTTGCTTGTTGGGTTCCCAATCCCTCTGTCAGGCTGAGTGAGAGGCATGGCTGGCCTGTGGCTGGAGTGTTTTACTGCATAAAATGATCCTCTCTTCCCCAGTTTTACCCAAGATTCTGTTGCAAATGGTTTTACTCTAAATCCAGGAAAAAGAAATCAGGTTTTTTTTCCTTTAAAGGACTGACATCTGTTACCTACAAAGCTTCACACACAATTCTTGGCTTTTACTATCTTTTAGTTCATTAATCTTCATCATCCAAAGCTGGATTGAACTTTTAGAAGTCATCTATTCACCCTCCATTCTCCAAGAAGGAGGTTCTACTTTGATTTTAAGTATTTTCAAAACAAAAATTTCTTCTGTTTCACCTAAACCCTGGCATCTCAGTAATATTTCCTTATAATTGTTTCTCATGCTTACTTGTTATTTTGGATTATGATAGAAATGGTGGACAGATTATCATTATGCTATAGGTAACACAACTTCAAGTGATGTGAGTATCTTCTAGAAGAGCTCCTTCCCATCTAGGGGGTTGCAAATAGTTTACTATGACCCAGATGATTCTAGTAGCCTTCAGTTTACATTCCTAAATTTGCTTAAGGGTCTCAGGTTAATGTACTTGCTGCTAACCGAAAGTTTGCTGATTCAAGTCTACTCAAAGGTATCTCAGAACAAATGCCTAATGATCCACTTCTGAAAAAACAGTCGCTGAAAACCCCGTCAGGTATAGTTCTACTCTGCACACAGTGGATTACCGTGAGTTACAACTGACCTGAAAGCTGCTGAGTTTGTTTTTTTTTTTCCCTTTGTCTGTAGTCGTTTCTTTGTAAATTTGGAAAATCGAACGCCAAGATCACAGGAGAAAAACCCAAGGAATCAAGCACAGGTTCAACCAATAAGCATGAAATTGTTAATGCACAATATGTTGTTTATTAAGAGATTTTAGGAGTCTCTGAGTGATGCCAATGCACTTGGCTGCTAAACAGAGGTTGGAAGTTCAAGTCTACCAAGATACCTCAGAAAGCCCTGGTGATCTACTTCAGCAAATCAGCCTCTGAATACATGATACAGTGTATTTCTACTCTGATGCACAGGGGATTACCATGAGCTGGCATTAACAGCACCTCATTTAAGACTTTCTAATCACCCAGGTAAGTGAATCTTGCCTTTTGACCGAGATCGAAAACTCTCCATTGTCCACTGAAACATTTCTGGACTTCTATTCTTAGATATCTGAGGGTCAACTGGTCATTTTCAAAAACTAACTTTGTGGTGTCAAGCTAAAAGCAGTGGCTCTGACTATGTGAGAGAGAGAGAGCCTTTCCCAGAGAATGACAGCAAGAGGAAGGCAGAAAGAGAAACGAAATTGACACCATCTTGTCCCTTGGAAGGAAGGGCTTTTGTGACGGTTAAGTTACAGAAAAACTGATGACATGACAATAACTTGAAATAGACCCTGAAGGACATACAACTTTCACACAGTTTAGAACATTTAAGGCCAAAGAGATGAAGCTAAGAGACTCAAGTACCCTTTCTTTTAACAATGGCCAATATCCAGCTGGTATGTACAGGTATAGCTGGACTGGTTGATAAAATACTGAAATACTTTCATAATTACTAAATATCTGTTTCCTCAGGCCCCTGAGTAGCTCCTATGACTCCCTCTAACCTTTGTCTTGGAGACTAACCCCATTACCAAGCCTTCCCCATGATCCTTCAACTGAAGGTCAGCCCCAGAAAGCAGGAGTCTCCTGGACTCTGCTCCAGCTCTATGGCTGATACTGGTACAGATTTGTCAGTGTTTGTAGCTTATCAATTGCTAAACACTCTTATTAGGAAATTTTACTTCATTTGATACATCAGCATATGACCTCAGCCTTCAGTGACGAGCATCTGACTTGCCTGAGAATCTTAGAATCTCGGAGTTCTTGATCTTTGGAAGGGTCCAGCCAGTCCTAGATGCATGAACTGCCTTTACAAAACTTTGGTCTTTGTTGAGGAGTCAATACCCCTTTCTGACATTGTCATTAATTCATGCCACTGGTAGATACACTTTACTTTCTCAACAGTAATAAGTCTTTTTGTCCAAAAAAAAAAAAATTAAGTTCAGTATGACGATATGTCTTAATTTGCCAAAATAATTTCACTTTATGCCTGTTTTCCTGGTATAATGTTAATAGTGACTCCCTTTAACTCTCCAAAATATCCCACTTTGGGCAATAAATTTCATGGTCATCCTAATTTTGTTTAACTCTTGGCCCCAGTATTTGTAGTTTTTTCTTATATTCACTGTATTTTGCTGTCAAACACTTGTTACTTGTTGCTTCAAGCCCTCAGATGCACTTAAAGTAGTCCAGTCCACAGAACGATCCTTTGAATGTGTTTCTGCAGACAGTTGTAGAATATGAAGATTCCATTCCTTCTCTTGAGGGCAGTGACTAGCATGAAACATCCATAAATCAGACTGCTCCTTGCTATCTTTTTTTGTCCTACATAATGGTTTATGAGTATTTTATACTCAAGTAATTTTTTGGAAATTGTTCTTAAATGGTATTTAATCTCCCCGTTCAGACTCACTGCAGTGAATTTATGGTGGGCTTCAGAATCAATTAATGCACACTTCTCTCCCATCCCATCCCATCTTGCAGCTAGCTGGCTGTGGCGATGTAATGCTCTTTGGCAAGTTGACAGGAAAAGGAGAGAGATGAGGCTCTGTTCTTATGAAAAATGTTAGCGATAAGTGATTTGGCAGTATTTCAAATGACACTGGGAAACTAGTTTACAGTATTACAAATGTGGCCTTACCCAAACATCTCTACTAAATGCCCTTTCTTCCTCACCTCCCATGTTAAGTTAAAAAAAAAAAATTACATTAACAGCTCAAGAAGTAATGAATCTACCAGGAAAAAAAAAGCATTACATATAAAGCCTGAATGTTCTGAATGAATAAAAAATCAGCAGACAAGAGGACATAAAATTCCTCATTCCCTTTTTCCTTGTTTGTTCTTCCAGATGACAGTCAAGGTTTGGGAGGCTCTACTCAAAACCAAGTTTTCTCAGAAGTGAAATTCCTCTACAGAAAGGCCAGTTACTGATCTTACCCAGTAGTTCACTTGGTTAATAAAGATACAGCTCAGGACTAAGTCCTCCAGCTCCACTTCCAAATGACTTGCATGAACTTGGATATGGGAGATCCCGTTGTTAATCCTCAGTTTCACTTACGATATTTACCAGTGTTTTAATTGGCTGTGCAAAGACATTAAACTGTGGATGATAAGAAATTACAGTAACACTGTGAAGAATGGGAATTCCATAACTCTTTGTAATTGTACTCATAGGGAACCAGGAGGCAGTCATTCCAATAGAACAAGAGGATACTATCTGGTTTTAAAACAGGAAAGGTATATGTCAGATTTATGTATTTTCACCATACTTATTCTATATATATGCTGAGCAAAGCTGGACTAAATGAAGAAGAATATAGCATCCAGATTGGAGAAAGATTGATTAACAATCTGCATTACACAGATGACATAACCCTGCTTGCTGAAAATGAAGACTTGATCCATTTATTGATAATGTCAAAGGCTACAGCCTTCAATATAGATTACACTGCAACAGAAAGAAAACAAAAATCCTAACTACTGGACCAATAATTAACATCATTATAAATGTGCAAAATACTAAAGCTATTAAGGATTTCATTTTACTTAGATCAACAATCAATACCCATGGAAGCATCAGTGAAGAAATCAAAAGGTACATTTCAGTGGTTCACTCAATCATATTAAATAAAAAAAAATACAAATTGAGGGGTGGAGTCAAGATGGAGGGAAGCACACGTCTCCTTATATCCCTCTGGAAACCAAGACCTGAACTGATAATCAAATGGAGCCTTCTGATCACTTAATCAGCCCCAGGACATGGCACAGGGCTCTTAATTTGGACTTCATACCACTGAGCAAAAAAGCTCCTCTCTTTTGCTGACTCCTGCTCCTGGCTAGCCCTAGCTTGCATGGACTGAAGGTAAATGCACCATTTTGACTTTTTTTTCCTTTGTCTTGGCCAGCAGGCGGAGCTGGGTCTTGCCTAGCGGCTAGACTCGGACACGCTGCTGGGGGGATAGGCAGGTGAAATTCCCGTATTTTGAGAGCCAGGCTTAGGATTCTGTTAATCTAGCCCCTTTGGGCCTGTCTTTTTATCTCTGCCACAGCAGGGTTTATACGGATTCCCATTGCCAGAGTGCGGGATGCCATGTTGGGTACAGAGATTTTAGTGGGACCTAATTCTTAGCCTGGGAGCCAGTGCCTACAAACAGGACAGCACTTCTCTGACAGAAAAGCAGTGATTTACACAGTGCTACCTACAGTGGGGACCATGAAACAGAAGCAGAGGAATCACTACCTCTTGGCACCTTTAGCCCCTCTATCTGCTACTTGTGTGGTTGGTGCCATCTTGGATACAGTGGCCACAGCTGGACCTAATTCTTAGCTTGGGAGCCAGAGCCTGCCCACAGGAGAGTGCTTTTCTACCAGAAAAGCAGAACTCTATACAGTGTCGCCTAAGGCTGGGCCCTGTCAGCAGAAGCCAACAGGGCAGTAGCATTGCTGTATTCTAAACTAGTTTGTATCACCAGGGGTTGGATATAGAGGTGCTTTTTGCTGGTTGGGAAGAGAGATCTCTACACCTGAAAACCTGACTGACTTGGGAAGTTGTCAGATACCTTTTGCTTTACATTTTAAGACAGCCTAGAGAAACATCTGTATTCCATCCTCACAGTATCTCTTCCAGCCTCTACTTACATGGGACCCCAAAAGCAACAGACACTTGTGGCATGCAAGAAATCATCCATGGCTTCAGAAGGCTCCCAAACAAAGCAACCAAGGAGTTTTCCAGACGAATAAACTTTTATGAAAGCATCAGAAAGTAAACACAAAATGATTATATACAGAGCCCTTCTAGACCTTATACAGAATGCAGCACAACAAAAGGGGACATTAAACAAGCTGTTCGATCTGATGGAACACCAGTACCCTGAAATCCAACAGATCAAGAAGAAAATCAAAGACATAGAAACTTCCATGCAAAGCCAAGAAAACAGAATGGAACAAATGGAAAAAAAAATTTACGACTTGGAAGACAGAGTTACTGATGCCAGTGTCTATGAGCAGAAATCAGAAAACAGAAACAAGAAAAATGCAGAAGCATGTGAGACTCTATTAAGAGGAACAACCTTCGATTAATTGGAGTCCCTGAATAGAGTGAGACATCTGAGAACACAGAGAGTATGGTTGCTGAGCTGCTGACAGGAAACTTCCCAGAAATCATGAAGGAAGAGAATTTAGACATCTCAGATGTATATCATATGCCACCCAATATAGATCTCAAAAGAAAGACTCCAAGACATATTATAATCAAGCTTAACAAAATGAAACATAAGCAGAAACTCTTAAAGGCAGCAAGACTCAAAGCAAAGCTAACATTCAGAGGGAAACCCTGTAGGATCTCTTCAGATTTCTCAGCAGAAACCATGCTGGCACGGAGACAGTGGCATGACACATTCAAAGCCTTGAAGGAGAAGAACTTCCAACCGTGAATTATATATCCTGCAAAACTATCTTTCAAATACGAAAATGAAATTAAGACATTCTGAGATAAACAGAAACTCAGAGACTTTGCAAAAACCAAACCAAAACTATAAGAAATACTGAAAGAAGTTCTTGGCTCTGGTTTAGAAGAATGAAACCACTAACTTCATATTTTAGAACAACACACTACTCAAAACTAGACTCCAAAGTCAATCACAGCTTTGATACAGAAAGAAGCAATCCAGTGATCATCATGAAAACTATGATGTCATCATATTAAAAAGAAGGATGTACTGCAATCGTTATAGTCCTTCCAGATGGAGAGGAAGATGACAAGACTGGTAGCAATCAAAATTGGGTTTATATATAGTTTATTAAGGGAGATTATAGGAGCAGTTGTAAAGCAAAACAAAGATGTATCATACCATTTCAAGAAATGTAACACAGGAGTCTTCAACAGCTACAAAACCAGCTCTGAAAAAGGTGAAAAATCAATTCACAAAAAAGAATGTTCCAGAACAGACTAATAAGAACAACAGAGAAAACATCAACACAAAAGTAAACCTATCACAATGACAGCAGTGAACACATACCTATCAATAATTACACTGAATGTGAATGGACTGAATGCTCCAGTAAAGAGACATCAAGTGACATCTTGGATCAAAAGACATGACCCATCCATATGTTGTCTACAAGAAACTCACTTGAGACCTAAAGATAGGAACAAGCTGAAAATTAAAGGATGGAAGAATATATATCAAACTAACAATGAACAAAGAAGAGCAGAGCAATCCAGTGATCAATGTGACAATTTTAATCTCAGACAAAATCAATTTCAATGTAAAATGCACCATCATGGAAAAAGATGGACACTATTTATTGCTGAAAGTTTCAGTACACAGGGAAGACTTAACTATATTAAATATTTATGCACCTAATATCAAAGCAACTAAGTGCATTGAAGAAACATTGACTAGACTCAAAAAAGAGTTAGATGACTCCACAATAATAGTGGGAGACTTCAACACTCTCAATACTGGACAGATCATCTAGAAAAAAGCTCAGTAAGGATACAGAAGACCTCATTGCCACAATTAACCAACTAAACCTCATTGATATATACAGAAGGCTGGCTTTCCACCCATCAGCAGACAACTACACCTTCTTCTCCAGTGCACAGGGGACATTCTCCAGAATTGACCATGTGTTAGGACATAATGTAATTGTCAATAAAATCCATACCATTGAATTACTGCAAAGCATCTTCTCAGATCATAAAACCATAAAAATTGAAATCAATAGCAGAAAAAATATAGATAGACAGTGGAATTCTTGGAAACTGAAGAACATCTTGCTCAAAAAAATATGGGTCATAGAAGAAATCAAGGATGAAATAAAGAAATTCGTGGATTCCAATGAGAATGAAAACACTTCCTACCAGAACCTATGGGATACAGCCAAAGCAGTGCTCAGAGGTCTGTTTATCTCCATAAATGCACACATCTGGAAGGAAGAAAGAAACTAAATCAAGGAACTAACCCTACAGCTTGAACAAGTAGAGACAGAATAACAGAGGAACCCCTCAGGCACCAGAAGAAACCAGATCATAAAGATTAGAGCAGAGTTAAATGAATTAGAGAATAGAAGAACGATTGAAAAAATTGAAAAGACCAAAAGCTGTTTTTTTTCAAAGATTAACAAAATTGACAAACCACTGGCTAAACTTACTAAAGCAAAGCAGGAAAGGAAACAAATAACCCAAATTAGAAATGAGAGGGGAGTTGTCATTACAGACCCCACAGAAATCAAAAATATCATAACAGAATACTATGAAAGACTGTACTGTAACAAATTCAAAAACCTAGAGGAAATGGACAAATTCCTTGACTCATACCACCTACCCAAATTATCACAACGTGAAGAACAACTTAATAAACCCATCACAAAGGAAGAGATTGAAAATGTCATCAAAACACTGCCAACCAAAAAAAGCCCGGGCCAAGATGGCTTCACTGCAGAATTCTACCAAGCTTTTAGAGAAGAGTTATCTCCAATACTACTGAGACTATTTCACAATATAGAAAGGGATGGAGTACTCTCAAACTCATTCTATGAAGCCAGCATAACCCTGATACCTAAGCCAGGGAAAGGCCCAACCAAAAAGTAGAACTACAGACCGATATCACTCATGAATCTAGATGCAAAAATCTTCAACAAAATTCTTGCCAGTAGAGTACAACATATCAAGAAAATAATCCATCATGAGCTAGTGGGGTTCATACCAGGGATGCAAGGCTGGTTCAACATCAGAAAAACAATTAATGTGATTAACCACATAAATAACACAAAAGACAAGAATCACCTGATTTTGTCCATTGATGCCGAAAAGGCATTTGATAAAGTCCAACACCCATTCATGCTAAAAACTCTTAGCAAAATAAGCATAGAGGGCAATTTCCTCAACGCAGTAAGGGTCATTTATACAAAGCCAACTGCCCGCGTCATCCTGAATGGAGAGAGACTGAAAGACTTTCCTTTGAGAACAGGAACTAGACAAGGATGCACACTCTCCCCTCTCCTATTCACCCTTGTACTAGAAATTCTAGCCAGAGCAATTAGACAAGGCCAAGGAATAAAGGGCATCTGCATCGGCAAAGAAGAAGTTAAAATCTCCCTGTTTGCAGATGATATGAGTATATATGCAGAGACTCCCAAAGAATCTATAAGTAAACTACTCAAACTGAGAGAAGAGTTCAGCAAAGTTTCAGGATACAAGATAAACATAAGTAAATCAGTAGGATTCCTTTATACAAACAATGAGACTGTTAATGAAGAAATCATCAAATCAATACCATTTACTATAGCACCTAAGAAGATAAAGTACCTAGGAATTAACCTAACCAGAGAAATAACAAACGTTTACAAAGAGAACTACAAGCTCTTACTACAAGAAACTAAGAGAGACTTACGTAAATGGAAAAACCTACCCAGCTCATGGATTGGAAGACTTAACATTGTGAAAATGTCTATTTTACTCAAAGCAATCTGCTTATATAATGCAATCCCCATACAAATTGCAGCATCATTTTTTAATGACATGGAAAAACAAATCACCAATTTTGTTTGGAAAGGGAAGAAGCCCCAGATAAGTAAGGTACTACTAAAGAAGAAGAACACACTGGGAGGGCTCTCATTACCCGAGCTTAGAACATACTACACTGCCACAGTGGTCAAAACAGCCTGGTACTGGTAGAAGAACAGACAGTATGATCAATGGAACAGAATTGAGACCCTAGAGATGACACCGTCTGCCTATGAACAGTTGATATTCGACAAAGGCCCTAAGACATTAAACTGGGGTAAAAACAGTCTCTTCAATAAATGGTGCTGGCAAAATTGGATATCAATCTGCAATAAACTGAAACAAGATCCATATCTTACACCTTATACAAAAACCAACTCCAACTGGATAAAAGACCTAAATATCAAACCTAAAACGATAAAGCTCATCCAAGAAAAGGTAGGAACAACAATGGAAGTTTTAATACACAATGTGGACAGACTCCAAAATCTGTCAAACAAACCACAATCATCAGAAGAGAAAATAGATAAATGGGAACTATTAAGAATCAAACACTTTTGCTCATCCAAAGACTATTAGTAGAATTGAAAGAATGCCTACACAATGGGAAAAAATATTTGGCAACTCTATGTCAGACCAACGCCTGATCTCCACAGTCTATAAGATACTACAAAATATCAATAAGATGAAGACAAATCATCCAATTAAGTGATGGGCAAAGGAGATGGACAGACATTTCACTAAAGAGGCAATCCAGGCAGCCACAAAACACATGCAGACATGTTCACGATCTTTAGTTACTAAAGAAATTCAAATCAAGACAACAATGAGATACCATCACACCCCAACAAGGTTGGCCATGATCCAAAAAACACAAAACAAGAAATGCTGGAGAGGCTATGGACAAAGTGGAACCCTCTTACACTGTTGGTGGGGTTACAAAATGGTCCAGCTTCTTTGGAAAGCAATCTGGCGCTTCCTTAAAAAAATGGATATCGATATACCATTTGAACCAGTAATTCCACTACTTGGAATATATCCTGCAGAATCAAGGCCTTTCACACCAACAGACACATGCACGAGAATGTTTATCGCAGCACAGTCCATGATAGCATAAAGATGGTATCAACCCAGATGCCCAACAACAGAAGAATGGATAGGTAAAGTATATATACTCAATGGAGCACTATGCAATGATAAAGAATAACGATGATTCCAGGAAACATCTCCTAACCTGGTTTCAACTGGAAGACATTATGCTGAGTGAAAGTAGTGAGTGACAAAAGGACAAATATTGTGTGAGACTTCTACGTTAAGATCTCAAAAACAGACTTGTGTATAAAAGAAAAGACTCTGACGGCTGCAAGCGAGGGGAGGGAGGGAAGGGGAAGGTTTAGGTCAGATAGTTGCTAGAAATCTGATTGGATGAAATCGGTGATAGCACACACTAGAAACAAGAACAATATTAAGTGGACTTCAGCATAACTTGAATACTCCTTCCGTCTTAACCCAATATTGCAAGGATAGAGTAGCTGGGGCAGGGGGTAGGGGACCATGCTCTTAGGCCAAATCGAGGCCAACTGGCAGAACTAGTGTTTTGCTAAGACGGCTCTCTGCACCCCACATTGGTGAGTGGCATTGAGGTCTTAAAAGCTGCCAACCTGCCGTCTGAGGGCACAGCAAATTGTCCCAACTCAGCAGGAATGGATGATCACCAAGTACCAATATGACATGTGGTAAAGACAGCCCAGAAGATAGAGAGACCCACATGAGTGGGTGCCTACATAGACTTGGGACTGGAAGAACTGGATGGTGCCTGGCCACCACCAGTGATAGCCACGATGGAGCTCACTAAGTTGAGTCTCACTGGCAACACAAGAATAAAGGGGTGCATCCTGAGATCTCCACTAAAAGACTGCTATTGATGGTCCAGCAGTTTCGGGGTTCCCCTGGGAGCATGGCCCCTGGCCCTGATGCTGCCCTTGCCCATAAATCATAACGAAGGTCTACTCTCCGGACACGAATGGATTGAACTTGGTGATGCAGAGTGACCATATATTGGATTCACTTTATGGTTCTATACATCTATAGGATATCATCCGGCTGACCTCAGGCTGGAGGAAGGAGAGTGGGTGGAGAGGAGGGGGAAGGAGACTGTTGGGAGGATGAGACATGTATGAAGCAGAGAGAAGTAGTGTGCTGTCACCGGACAGGGAGAGCAGTGGAAGCTGCATATAGGTGGGCATGTAAATTTATACGGGAATGTACATTTTCACTCAGTTATATTAAATTTAAAAAAAAAAGTAGAAAAAAATACAAATTAAAAAAAAAGAAACCCTATGAGACAGTTCTACTCTGTCTTATAGGGTTGCTATGAGTCAGAACTGACTTGACCTCAAAAGAAAAGCAAAGATGTCACTTGAAGGACTAAAGTGAGCCTGACCCAAGCTGTGATATTGTCAATTCATTTCGCATGCATAAGACATCTGGACAATGAATAAAGAATACTTAAGAAAAATGGATGCCCACAAATTCTGGTGTTAGTGAAGAACTGTGAATATACTGTTGACTGCCAGAAAAATGAACAATTCTGTCTTGTAAGAAATGCAGCCAGAATGCTCCTTAGAAGTGAGGATGGTGAACTTTGTCACACATAAAAGGTCTTCCAGTAAGGGTATTCTGTCTTTGAACTTAAATTAAGCAAGTTTTGTAAATGATTCAGTTTTAATTGTTTTCTTATTTTGAAGTACATTAATGAAATTAAGTGTGGAAAAGAACTTTGGGTAAATGGCCACCATGGCTTCATTTGGTGGCACACACAAAAAGTGGGCTGAGGATGAGTGTGATGTTGCTCTTTAGATTATCAGTTGCTTGCAGTTGATTGGCATAAACTCAAGATTTAACATAGCCCCATAAAAAGCAATCTAAAGGCATTAAATCCAACGATCTTGACAGCTAGTTAACACCACCACATGAGATGACAAAGTCTTTGAACTTCTTTTTCCGTAAGTCAGTTGTTTCAAATGCAATATGGCAAGTAGTGCTGTCTTGTTGAAACCACATGTTTGTGAGGTCTATACCTTCCAAATGGGGCCCAAAATAATAATTTACCATAACCCTATATCTTTCACCACTGAAAGTCACAGCATTTCCTCATTCATCTTGAAAAAATAAGGCCCCTGATTCCACTGGAACAAAATCCTCACCAAACAATAACCTTCTGGGGATGAAGTGGATGTTCCTGAATCTCCGTTAGATTCTTGTCATGTCAAATGTGGTAGTTTTGTTTGCTAACGAAACCATTCATCCAAAAATTGGCCTCATTGCTGAAGATGACTTTTTGGCCAAATCAGGGTCAACTTTCAATTGTTCCAGATCCCAGACCACAGATGTACAATACAATCTATGATCATTGGACTTCATTCTTGAGTTAAAACAATTTTGTAAGGGCAAAGCTTCAAGTTCAGATGCACAATCCTCCAAATTGTGGTTGACGACAGGCCCAGTTACTGGGCTCCATGGGAAATTAATTGGGATGGATTCTTGCATACACTCTGATGAACTGTGGTGATGTTTTCATTGGAACGTGTGTCTCATTGATGCCTAGGTATCATCTGACTGGCAACAGACCCAACTGTCTCAATTTTTTTGATTAAACATCAAACTATCTTCTCAGTTGGACAATTATGCACATAATAACTTTCACGTAACATGTAGAATGTTTGGTGAACAGAATCCCCATTTTGGTAGTAAATTTTAATAACTGCTATGCATTGTAGAGTTGTGTAACTTTTCGTGGCTATTTGTCAAGACTAATCAAAAAACTGTCACAAATATGGCTGCTATATCTTCATAAGAATGGCTGTTAAAAACAAGACATCCTTATTGGAAGACCCTTTCCTTTGGACATGTTATTATGAAGAATAAGTCCCTGGAGAAGGACATCATGCTTGGTCAAGTAAAGGGTGATCAAAAAAAGAAGACCCTCAATGAGATGGGTTGACACGATGGCTGCAACAATGGGCTCAAGCATAACAACAGTTGAGAGTATGTCACAGGATTGGACAATGTTTCATTCTGTTGTACATAAGGTCACTGTGTAAGTCATCTAGTGCTGCTTTAACAGAAATACCACAAGTAGATGACTTTACAAAGAGAAATTTTATTCTTTCACAGTCCACTAAACTACAAGTCCAGATTCAGGGTGTCAACTTCAAGAGAAGGCTTTCTCTGCCAGCTCTGGGAGAAAGTCCTAGTTGTCAGTCTCCCCCTGAACTGAGAGCTTCTGATGTGCAGGGACTCCAGGTCCTTTCCAAAGGACATGCTTAGCTCTCAGCACTGCTTCTTGGTGGTATGAGGTCCCAAAATCTCTCTGCTAGCTTCTTTCCTTTATATCTCAAGAGATTGCCTCAAGGCACAAAACAATCTCACACACTGAGTCTTGCTTCAGCAACACAACTGATGCCTATCCTCCCTCATTAACATCATAGAGGCAGAGTTCACATCATGAAGGAACATCACAGGAATTGTGGCTCAGTCAAACAGTCACATAGATTTTTTTGGTAAATAATTCAACCCATGACTGTCACTGTAAGTCAGAACAAACTGGAAGGCACCTAACAGCAACAGTGAGTGCAATGACACTTGGTGACCCATTTTCCAAGGGTCTGTGAATGTTTTCTGGGTTCCAGTGAAATCTTTTGGGAACACTTACACAGGCCAAGGACCTTGGACAGTTTGGTTAAAGTGAGTTGGCTGGCTGTTCCAATCATTTTCCCACTGACAGTGTTTTCTTCATCTGTCTTCATATAAAAAACCTCGCTGTTGTCATGTCAATTCTGACTCATAGCAACCCTATAGGTCACAGCAGCACTGCCCCATAGAGTTTCCAAGGAGTGCCTGGTGTATTCAAACTGCTGAATTGCTTACTTTTTGGTTAGCAGCCATAGCACTTAATCACAATGCCACCCAACCCACTGCCATCAAGCCAATTCTGACTCAGAGGCTCTATAGAAGATGGTAGAACTGCTCCCATAAAGTTTCCAAGGAGGGCCTGGTAGATTTGAACAGTGACCTGTTGGCTAGTAGCTATAACACTTAAACACTACTCCCCTGGAGTTTCCTTTTTTTTTTTCTTTTCTTTTTTGGTTTGTTTGTATTCTTATAAATCTGAGTATAAAAGATATAGGGCTCTAAATCTGAAGGATTTTGAACTAAGACACTACTCCCTTTCTTTTCTTTTTTACTAGCACTAACATTGAGTAATTATGGTATTTAACTGTGCTGGCTTCTCGGTTCCCCAGTAGGGAGAATTCTCTTCTGACTGTATAATTCTGAAATGTTTCAGAAAAGAGATTTGACACTTGCTGTCTCTGATGTCACCATGCATCCCAACATTACTTGGACATGGCAGGCAGACAGAGCTTTGTTTGCAGCACAGTCTGGTCATTCCTTCTCCTGTTTTAGTGGCCTGCCTTCCTCTTTTACATCCAAAATGATTGATAATGATGATGCTCAATTAAAATGTTTCCTTTCAAATGTATCTGGAACACTGAGAATCAAGTTTCTTCAGTGTGTAGTAGAGATGTTACAAGAAAAGCATGCTTACCAAAACGTCTCATGATAAAATGCTTGGCATGAAGGCTGGAGACCATCCTGTGCTCTGTCTGCTTTCTTTGCCATAATAACATCAACTATCTTCTGGGGCTGGAACCACCAATTCTATTTCTCAGTGATAATTTCCCAAATCGATATGGAGACAGGAAACCCTGGTGACAGAGTGGTTAAGTTCTATGTCTGCTAACCAAAAGGTTAACAGTTCAAATCTGCCTGGTGCTGTTTGGAAATGCTATAGAGTAGTTCTACTCTGACCTGTAGAGTCAACATGAGTCAGAATCAACTTGACAACACTGGTTCAGGTGGCTCCACAAATTAGCCTTGTTCTAGCTCATTCATCTTTGAAGGAGTATCTGTTTTGCAGACTCTCCATTTTATTTCTTCAGCCAATGAAAGGCCTATAACTTGTAAGAGTCCTCAACCTGTAGACCATAAGGTTTAGAGTTCAGCTAAGCATAGAATTGCCACAGTCCTCCCAACGCCTGCAGGATGCAGCCATTCTCTACTCTTCATATTCCAGAGAGGAAGTGCAAGGTTCTGCCTGACTTGTTACTGCCTGGGTCTTTTGCGTACTTGGGCCTTCACTAGGCAGGTAAGAGCAAGCATTCTTGTCTTCACTCCAGCTGAGAAAGTGCCACTGTTCTTGCCCTGAAAATGGATTAACTCAGTCATACTCCTGGCCTTCTCTCTGTGGCAATGCTGAACACTAGAACCATGGTGGTACGCAGTGGCATTAGTTGCCCTCCAAGTGATTCTAACTCAGAGATCCCATGGGAAAAAGGATAAAAAAGGCTCTGAGGTTGCAATTAAGTCTTTTGACTACAGAAATAGATGTGAACTGCCTCTGCCCCTTAGAGATAGAAGGATGGTACCCTGAGAAGTTATAAGTTCCATTTGAACACAATGAGATTTCTCCCTGAAAGGCAGTGAAAACTTGCAGCTGTATCATTCAGATTCAGTTGGGGGCTCAGTTCAAGGGGGTATAAATATCTTTGGGCCAAGGACCTTAATTCTTTCTTGACCTACCAATTTCCATGAGATCAAAGACATGAAGAAGCCAGTGAAATTCTGCAGTGACAGATACAATGGTGTAAGGATTCTACTGTATCTTCTTGAAAACTTCCCTTTGATGGAGTACTACTGCTCCAAGACCTCAAAATTTCCCTTAGTTTTTAGACAAGATCTGCTATCTAGTTCCAGCCTGTGACACTACTGTTTCATGCCTATTTTTTCCCTCTAGATCTGGAGAATTTTCTAGATACAGAGAATCATAATGAAAACTGGAAGCTCACTTGAAGTGTGGAAGTTTCAGATACCTGGATATAAGTGTAATTATTCAGATTCTTTCAGGATGGTGGTACAGATGGTTAATGTACTTGGTTGCTAACCAAAAGGTTGCAGGTTAGAGTTCAGCAAGAGACACCTCAAAAGAAAGACCTGGTAGTCTGCTTCTGAAATATTAGCCATTGAAAACTCTATGGAGCACAGCTCTACTTTGGCATACGTGGGGTCACTGTGAGTAAGGGTTGACATGATGGCACCTGTTTGTTATGGTTCCAAGCAAGAAGAGAGCTACCAGGGAGAAGTGTCGGCCAGAGGAAGCTCTAGTGCCTAAATGGCTTTGACAGATACTCAGGGTGAAGCGGGAGAGTGAAGTGTGGAGACAGCACAAGTGTGTGCAAGTGTATATATGTTCAACATCTTCATGAGATCCTCAGCGTGTATGGACATCCCCAGCTTCCCCTCGGGGCAGACCTGGAAACTTAACATGGAGGCCAAGACACTGACACTATAGCTTGTTCCCTGAATAAGAGATAGAGCCAGCATTCAGCCACAGCTTTGTTTGTGGGTTCCCAAGGAGCTGGTAAACACAATTAGCTGACCTCAGTTGAAGACTCCCTGGGTGAATTCTGGAGGCCCTGGTGGTGTAATGGTTAAGTGCTACGGCTGCTAACCAACAAAGTCAGCAGCTCAAATCCACCCAGTACTCTTTGAAAACATTATAGGGCAATTCTACTCTGTCCTATAGAGTTGACAACAATAGGTTTGGTTTCTTTGGTTTGGGTAAATTTTTGAAGATGGTCAACTCAGGTCACCTTTGCAGTAGCATAGAGGAAATATTCAATTTAAGCAAATGTATCAGACATGGATTTCCCTTTATCAATCCATGCTGACTGACCTTTAATGAATTAGAGAGAAATCCATTCCACATTGCCTGGATAAAGATGTAAGGCTAATGCATAAATCTTGACTTTAAGAAGAGGTAAATTCAAACCAGAGTTAGGGGCTCATGCCTTTTGAGACCATAGCAAAGATAATTATGTAACTCACAGTTAACGTGATTATTTGAGCCTATTTGTATCTCAAGAACCCCAACTTCCGTTTTCTCATGCTGTTGTGGGATCAGATCAGGCTTTCTAATTCTAAAGGAATAGTAACACCTACGGCCCTGCTGCTTTGCTGTTTGGCGTTCTTCACTGCACTCTTGACTGGACAGAAGTCTTTGACTTCCTTTGCCCTTTCGTTTATTTGTGTTCATCTGGGGGGAGAACAACTCATTCATCCTTTGCTGAGCCAGTCTGATTGAAAAAAGAAACTCAGAGCTTGTCTGTAGTCTGTTCCTTTTAAAACTGTCCCCTTCATCCCAATTTTGCTCTCAAGAGATATGGCCATTGTGGAAATTAAATTATAATTAGGGTCAGGACTTTGACATCATGACCCCCAGACTGACCCCTCTGTCTGCTCTTAAGTGTCTCCTGTCAGTGCACCAAGCACTGAGTTCTGGACCATTTAAAACCTGTTTTCAGAATTGCCACCTGACACTTCATCGTTGCACAATGCTTGGCCTTAGTAAATGCATCTGTTATATGGTACAACCTTACACGCTTTCCTGAAATCCAGATAAATTATGTCTGCTGATTTGGTAATGTGGCCCAAGAATTCAATTTAGGCATATTTATCAGACATGGCCTTTCCTTTATCAATCCATGCTGACTGACCTTTAATAAACTAGGGAGAAATCCATTCCACACTGAGGGATGCACAATCTGAGTGGAAGGATAATCAGCACTGCATCTACAAACATGCTCCTACCTAATTTCCTGCCCTTAATGTGCTCCAGTCTGTGACAGGGCACAGGGAGGTGCATTCAAATGGCTTCAGCCTCCCAAAGAGCCGAGCAGGATGTGAAGTTGGAGAAAACATAAGCATCTCTATTTCTGAGAGCTGCACGGAAGGGCGCCCTGACTCAGTGGTCTGGGTGGGCTTTGCAAGGCTGGGCTCCTTGAACAAGTGGTGGGGAGCTTTTAGGCCAGCTCTTTCCCATCTCTGGGTCTCAGTTCCCTCAGCTGTGAACAGGAATTGCCAGGAAAGGTGCTCCCCTAGGCCCGTTTCAGCTCCAATAACTTTCAGGTACAACAGTAACAAATGATTGCTTGAACTCCAAGATCAAATAAATGACATTGGTGTTCTGATGAGCCTGATGCTTAACTGGGATGAGAATGGAGACACAATGACTAGGTTAAAATTATTGAGCTCATTTCTGAAAATCAGAGAGATTCGGAAAGAAGCACTGTTAAAAACTAGCTGACTCATGGTGACTGCACATGTGTCAGAGTAGAACTGTGCTCCATGGGGTTCTCAACGACTGATTTTCTGGAAATAGGGCACTAGGCCTTTCTTCCAAGAGCTTCTAGGTGGGCTTGAACCACGACCTTCTGGTTAGCAGCTGAGCATGTTAACCATTTATACTACCTAGGGACTTCAAGCAACATTAAGAGTACTCTTTCATCCCAGAACCCTTTAAAAACCTGCTGCTGTCAACCTGATTCTGACTCATAGTGACCCTATAGGACAGAGTATAACTGCCTCATAGAGTTTCCAAGGAGTGCCTAGTAGATTTGAACTGCTGAACTCTTGGTTAGCGGCCATAGCATTTAACCACTATGCCTAGATCTTATTAAAAGAAGTAATATTTGGAAAAGTTGCCCAAGGTATTTCTGTAATCCTTTTCCTTATAATAATCTATTTGAACTTTAGTATATTCAAGATATTGACCCTTGCTGAGTTAAAGAGAAAAACCTAAGCCAACTAAGATGCTAATTTGGCAAAGTACTCAAACAAACAAATGGCCCTATGATGACACAATGCCTCAGTGAGACAATGGTACCTCCCACACCACACGCAAATTCAGATTCTCAATATCCATTTGTATGTTAAAGGATCTGAAGAGCAATAAACGAATCTGTTTAACTTTGTTTAACACAACATATTGCAAACTTAGCTGGCAACTTTTTGGGGGGGGCACTGTTGGCTTCCCTCCCCCATGCAATGCATGTTAAAATCCCTCACAATTTATTTATTCCACATATCACATCTTGTAAAATGCCATTCTAACCTTTCCAGGTGTTCTCCTGTCTGCTCATGTATTGTGGTCATTAAGACAGATCTCATTCTTTCCTCCTTGGGTAAGTGTCCATCTCTAAATTGATCTTCAAATTGTGTTCATTCTCAACAAGATTGGCCATGATCCAGAAAACACAAAACAACAAATGCTGGAGAGGCTGTGGAGAAAGTGGAACCCTCCTACATTGTTGGTGGGGTTGCAAAATGGTCCAGCCTCTTTGGAAGGCAATCTGGCGCTTCCTTAAAAAAAATGGATATTGATATACCATTTGACCCAGTAATTCCACTACTTGGAATATATCCTACAGATTCAAGGCCTTTCACACCAACGGACACATGCATCAGAATGTTTATCGCAGCACAGTCCACAATAGCAAAAAGGTGGAATCAACCCAGATGCCCAACAATAGAAGAATGGATAGGTAAACTGTGGTACATATACTCAATGGAGCACTACGCAATGATAAAGAATAACGATGATTCCAGGAAACATCTCCTAACCTGGTTTCAACTGGAAGACATTATATTGAGTGAGAGTAGTCAGCGACAAAAGGACAAATACCGTATGAGACCTCTACGATAAGATCTCAAAAACAGACTTGTGTATAGAAGAAAAGACTCTCTGACAGCTGCAAGGGAGGGGAGGGAGGGAGGAAGGGTGAGGGGGGGAGGGTTTAGTTTAGGTAGTTACTAGAAATCTAGTTGGGAGAAAGCGGTGACAGCACACATTAGGAACAAGAACAACATTAAGTGGACTTCAGCATAACTTGAGTACTCCTTCCATCTTAACTCAATACTGCAAGGATAGAGTAGCTGGGGTGGGGGGTGGGGGACCATGCTCTTAGACGAATTCCAGGCCAATTGGCACAACTAGCGTTTTTCTAAGAGAGCTCTCTGCACCCCACATTGGTGAGTGGCGTCTGGGTTCTTAAAAGCTGCCAAGCTGCCATCCGAGGACACAGCAAATGGTCCCAACTCAGCAGGAACGGATGCTCACCGAGGGCCAAAATGGCATGCGGTAAAGACAACTGAGAAGACAGACAGACCCACAACAGTGGGTGCCTACATCGACTTGGGACCGGAAGAACCGGATGGTGCCTGGCCACCACCATTAATAGCCATGACGGAGCTCACAGAGAGGAGCCTCACTGGCAACACAAGAATAAAAAGAGGTGCATCATGAGATCTCCACTAAAAGACCTCAATTGATGGTCCAGCGGTTTTGGGGTTCCTCTGAGAGCATGGCCCCTGGCCCTGATGCTGCCCTTTCCCATAAATTATAACAAAGGTCCACTCTTTGGACAGGAATGGATTGGACTTGGCAATGCAGAGTAACCATATATTGGAAGCAATTTATGGTTCTATACATCTATAGCATATCGTCTTGCTGACCTCTGGCTGGAGGAAGGGGAGTGGACGGAGAGGAGGGGAAAGGAGACTGTTGTGAGGATGAGACATGTATGGAGTAGAGAGGAATAGTGTGCTGTCACCAGACAGGGAGAGCAGTGGAAGCTGCATATAGGGGGGCATGTAAATTTACATGTGAATGTACATTTTCACTCAGTTATGTTAAATAAAAATAAAAAATAAAAAAATATATAAAAAAAATTGTGTTCACTCTCAATTCCTTAGAAAAAATAGTCTTCAATTTGGCTCCACATTCGTATGGTGGTGAGATGTATGCAACTTCCAGATGGGAAAAGTTTTTGCTCAAGCTTCTTTTATTTATTTTTGAGGATCCAATTGGTTTTTTCTTTTATTGTAGATAAATAGGTATGTAACAAATCATCTGCCGTTTCAGCATTATTCATGTATACAACTCAGTGATGTTAGTTATCTTTATTACGTTGGTCAACCATTATTACCATTATTTGTTTCCTCATTTTCCTGTTACTCTTAACTGTAGCTCCATGTCCCCTAAAGTGTGAGTACTCCTTTCCTCTCCCTCCCGCCCCCTGGTAACCACTAATAAATCTTAGTCTCTATACCCTTGTCTATCCTTAGTATTTCCTATCAGCAGAACCTGAAGTCCTGATACCTTGAAAGTGAAATAAGTCAAGCTGCTTTTGAGTTGCCTTGGGAGACTTTCAGTGTTCAAAGATGACAGTTGAATACAGAAATAAATATGTGAGGAATGGGTGCTGGATTAGAACCATTACCCTTTCAGTTAGAAGCTGAGTTCTTAACCACTGCACCACCAGTGCTCCTAATAAACTGTAAGTTATTGAAAAACTAAGGACTCCTTCATAAAGTTCCGCATAGAGCCAACTGCTTTGGAGAAGCACTGCCCTGTCAGTGACAGACGCATCTGTGTTTAGAAGGCTGGCCTGTAGAGTGGTCTTGGAAGTAATGGGCTTTGAACTAGCTGAGAACAGTAGAAAGGGAGTGCCTTGTGGGTGCTCAGCTGGTGTGCACGGCACCAAGGCTGGAACATACAGCGGTGCACTGAGAAGGTGACAGCAACTCCTCTAAGCTGGCCCTGGCATCTGCAGTAATTGCTAACAGACCACGTTTCCACTCACTTCTTTTCATCTCTCCCACAGTTCTAGCATGCTAACGGTCCTTTATTTCTGAGTTATTAAAAATTACATCTCTCTTATATTGATTCTTGACAGTTGCCAGCTGACCTCTAATTGTTTCCAGGTCTGGGGTTTCAAATTTACTGATTTCCTTTTTGATATTTTAATCATTCTTCAATCCCCTGCTTGTTCCTTCCCCTTCTGATTTTGCCTTGGCTTCAGAATTTCTTAAAGCAGCTATCTGGATTCTCACTCTGCTTTTCCTGTTAAATATTTCTTTAAGTGTAGGACAATGGCCAACTAGGTGGGTGTATATTGTATTCTCTACACTTTTCTGATCACTTCGAACAACTGTTATTTCCAGCAAAAACCCCAAACCCACTGCCATGGAGTCGATTCCAACTCATAGTGACCCTATATTATTGTTTACAACAGACTAACAAACTGTGAACTCCCACTAGGACATAACCATCCACAGCCTCCTCCTCCAAATACATTGCTTCTCCCCAGGACATCTGTGGATGGGGCTTCTCTCTCGCTCTCAGCTGGTAAACTAGTTGTACAAATCCTCCTACTCATGAAAACCCATGTGTGTCAGAGTAGAACTGTGCTCCAAAGGATTTTTAATGGTAGTATTTTGAAAGCAGGTCTTCCAAAGCTTCTCTGGATGGACTTGGATTGCCAGCCTTTCAGTTATCAGCCAAACAAGTTAACTGTTTATACTCTCTAGAGATTCCATCTCTTCTGATGATTGGGCAACATTAATAATTTAGCGTGGAAACCTAAACAGGTCATAGGATAAAATGATGAATTATAGAAATGTATTAATGTGACGAATTCACTCTGAGCAACCTGAGAAAGGTGGAATTGGGATCCATATGAGGTGAAGCAAAGCAAACTCAGGCAAACTGTGAGCTAGAGGATGTCAGTAAGCTCCATAAAGGTAGAGAATTTGTCTGTTTTCTGTTCTCTCCTCACTGCCTGGCACAGGTCATGGCACATACTAGGCAATGAGTAATTACTTGATGAATGAAATATGCATTTTCTCCTTCCTCTTGATGATTCTGACTGGCAATCAGAATTTGAGGCAAACTTAGTACATAAAATCTAGCAGGAAATCCCCATGCTTCTCTATAATGATTTCCCCCACTCAGCAGGCCATTTAGCAGCTGCCCTCTTTAGCCCAAGAATAAATTCTTAGAAATGACATCACAAAACCTCCCGCTTTGAATGCATATTCTGAATATACAGAACTCCAATATGTTTGAGAGCAGAAAGGACCTTAGAGAATTCACCATGTTCAGTGCTTTCATTCTGTAGCACTGTAGAATTCCCACAAGTTAATTGATTTATTGAGTACTCCAGGAGCACTTTGTTCCTGGGACACATGTTCACTGGGAGATTCTTGCACAAAGCTCCAGTGCTGAGCACAGACAATTAGGGGGAAGCAGGACATGGTCCACACTTTACACTGTCTCATAAACACTTGTACAACCTGCTGGGTCAACTGAAGTTCAGCAGTTTTTTGTCTGTTTGTTTGTTTTTAATACTACTTACATGAGCTAAAATATGTAATTCTCAGAATGTCAGGAATGTAAAGGAAGTCCAAGGATCCACTCATTTGCCTCAGTGAGAACTCTTCCATCAGACCACACATCTCTGAAAGGCAAGGAATACAAGCCCTCACAATTATGTTCATGAACTCATTCTAGAAAAAGTGCTACATACCTCATTGCTGAATATAACCATGGTCACCTTCAAAGTACTCCCTTTGGAAAGCTATGCACTGGTGCTGGCACCTAGTCCATACTTCCAAGCAGTTTTGGAACTCTTTCTGGAATGGCCATCAGAGCTGTCATGGTATTACCCTTGATGTCCTGAATGTCATAAAAATGTCTTCCTTTCAATATTTCCTGTATCTTTGGGTAAAAAAGTCATTGGGGGCCAGGTCAGGTGAGTATGGAGGGTGTTCCAATACAGTTATTTGTTTACTAGCTAAAAACTCTCTCACAGACAGTGCTGTGTGAGCTGGTGCATTGTTGTGATGCAAGAGTCATGAGTTCTTGGTGAAAAGTTCAGGTTGTTTTTCATCTAACTTTTTCACGCAGCCTTTTCAACATTTTCAAATAGTAAACTTGGTTAACTGTTTGCCCAGTTGGTACAAATTCACCATGATAAATCCCTCTGATATCAAAAAAGTCTGGCAACATCATTTTGATTCTTAATTTGGACTGACAGGAACTTTTTTGGATTGTGGAGAATTGGCTGACTTCCGTTGTGCACTTGGTTGCTTTGCTTTAGGGTCATGTAGGTACACCTATGTTTCATTACTGGTGAAAACATAACTCAAAACGTCTCGCTCCTCCAAAATTTTGGCAAACTTTGACTCTCCTTTGCTTTTATCATTGGTGAGCCTCTTCGGGACCATTTTTGCGCACATCTTTCTCATGCCAAGATTTTCAGTTAAGATTATTCTGTTTCTCTATCTATGTTTAGTCTGCTGTGCTTCTCACAGTGAGCTGATGATTTTGACATGCAATTTGATATATTTTTGCAATGCTTCAATCAGCTGTTTTCGTTACTGACTGCCCTGACCTCTCTTCATCAGTGACAATTCCTCTCCTCTCAGAAGACCATTTAATCCATTTGTACACTGCCATTTTCTTCATGGCATTATCTCCATAAACTGGTCCCTGATTTCACTTCTTGCCAAATTTAACAAGAAATTTAACGTTTGTTTGTTGCTCTAATTCAAACTCCAACATTCTCACAATGGCACACAATAACACACAATAATGAACGCCACTCAGCAAGACACCACCACACATTGACACGAACACAGCTGTGAGACACCGATACTTTGATATACCAAGTTGTTTGTATAGTGCTATCAATGTAAGTGCATGGTAGCAAGTTCATGAACTTAATTGTTATTTCTTATATGACTTGGTGTTCCTAGCAACTATCACAGTTCATTGCACATAGAAGGTATTTGAGACAGGTTACAGTGTATGCCCAATGACAATATAATGGATTTGTCCATTTGAGCCAAAGTTGTTCACATTGTTAGTTTTAGGCATTAATTTGGGCAAGGCTGTCTGGTGGGTCTATAAGACCAGTATTTTGGCAATTTGTGTGGGTGAAAGGGGCCTGTGAGAACGCAGCTTCATTTAGGCAAGAGGAGTGGGCATGGAGGCATATGGAAGACAGCATAATGGAAGTTTTCCAAATGTGGAGAGAGAGACTAGTGGCAAAAGCTGAGAGAACTACTTTTGGAAGGGACTCGATGGCCTGGCCTTCGTTCTCCAGAAGATGACCCCGAGAGCTAAGTGCAAGTAATTTACTTAAGGGGATCAGTAAGCACCACCTGGGTAGCGGGGAAGTGATGCAAGGAAGGAAAGGCAGTAGATAAAGGTGAGTTATTAAGCTACTCCCATCATGGGTGACTTGGACTTAATTGGGCAGGGAAACTCAAGGCAACAATGTGACACTCAAGCCACAGGATTATCCCACATGGGAAGTGAGGGACATAGCAACTTTTGAGAGTCACTATTAATTCTACTGGCAGCTCTGGCCTACTGCATACATGGGTAAAATGGCCTCTTTAAGTTCTGGGGGGAAAAAGATTTCCTGATATAGAGATCTAAGTATTAGCAGTTGCAAGTTGGTTGGCACATAGTGAGAGATGTTATAGACATAGTGAGGACATGCGTACCACCTGCTGCACTTAGTTTGGTGTGAGGGCAATAAGCCACCCTTCTTCAGGACCACTGTGACAAGGAGGGTGACAGACTGGGAAAGGGGACACATAGCTCAGTTTCTCTGACCTCACAGTGTAAACTACAGGGAATTCTCTGCCTCTCTGAAACCCTGAGATCAACTGGCAACTGTCAAAAATCAATATAAGAAAGAAGTAATATTTAATTACTCAGAAATTAGGTGCCATTAGCATGCTAGGAATTGCAGGAGGGGTAAAAAGGGGTGACGGGAGATGAGGTCTGTTAACAATTATTGTGGATGCCAGGGCCAGCTTAAAGGAGTTGCTCTCGCCTTCTCAGCATACCACTCTGTTCCAACCTTGGTGCTGCTGGGTGCCCACAAGACACTACCCTTTCTACTGCTCAGCTAGTTTGCAGCCTAGTATGTCCAGACTCCTCAGCAGGTCATCTGTCTGTACCAACAGGACAATGCTTCTCCAAAGCAGTTAGGGCTATGGGAAGTTTTTTATTAAGGAGTCCTTAGTTTTTCAATAACTACCATTTATCTATGTATTTACTGATGTCTTTAAGGAGACTCTGGTGGTGTAGTGGTTAAATATTACGTCTGCTAAAAAAACGGTCAGCAATTCAAACCCACCAGACTCTCCTTGAAAACTTGATGGGCAGTTTTACAATGTCCTATAGGATTGCTATGAATTGGAACCAACTCGATGGCACTGGGTTTTAAATAATAAAAATTCCCCAAGGTAACTTGAAAGTAGCTTGCCTTATTTTATTCAGTGATATTTCAAGGTTCATCCGTCCTGCAGCAGATATCAGAACTTCTGGTTGCACGGACATGAAATATCAGTAAACAGGCAAGGGTATATAGAGACTGAGGTTTATTAGTAGTTACCAGAGGCAAAGCGAGGGAAGGAAAAAGATGTACTCACCACTTAGAGGACATTGAACTTCTGCTAAGGGTGGTAAGAAAATGTGAAAATGAATTAAGGTAATGGTGTAACAACATCATAAACATGATAAATGTAACGTGAACTGTGGGAGGCTATCACAAGACCTGGTAGTACTGGGGCTGATGAGACTCCCTGTCTTGGACAATTCACAGGCATGAGCATCAGCAATGGCTGGGAGGAGCCAGGGGAGAAGAACGTAAAGTCTTTGTGAAATCATGTCAGACACTTCTGGAATCCCAGGTTTGACTGGGGATGTGGATCTCACATCACACCAGTGAAAGGAGAACAAGTAAACTTAGAGTTGCTATTTTTTATTTGAGTTCATCTGTACATACAGTTTAGTAAAGACATAGGAAAACTCTAAAAGTGAGAATAAATGGAATGAAAGGTGAGAAACTGAATACAAATCCCTATTCTTCTCTTATCGTCTCACTGCTACCCAAGATCAGAACCATCACCAGGACTTGGAGAAAGCTGTAGGAGATTACCTAATTGTTTCCCAGCCCTTCACACTCCCCTGAATTAGAATTAGACTCTATGCCTATAGCCACATGACTTCCTTTGAAGCATATCCTCTTACCCCTTAGCTTTGGGTTTGACCGTATGACAGTGTTAGACAGGAAGTAGTGAGAACAGTGGCTTGAAATGTGTTTGAGCTACTTAGTTGGCCCTCTTGCTTGAGCTTATTCCATTTGCCACGAAGACAGTCCCCAGGTCCCTGCTGACCCTAGGATGATGAAGGACATGTGGAGCATACCTAAACCCAATCCACAGTCTGAAGACAAGCCTAACAAACCTACACTTGGAAGCATAGCCATTCAGGTGTTATCTGTCAGCATGTTGAATCTGACTCATGGTAGCTTTATGTGTAACAGAATGAAATGTTGCCAGGTCCTGCCTCATCCTCATAAGCTTTGGTATGTATCCCTCAATCTCATGAACTGTCTATTTTCCCAGCCATGGTGCTCTTTTCTAGAGGTTAGTCTTTCTTGATGACGTGTTCAAAGTAAGAAACCTGAAGTCTAGCTACCTTACCTTGTAAGGAGAGTTCTGATTGTGTTCCAAAATTGATTGCTTCCATGTTTGATTAGTTGACCACTGTCAATCTACCACACCTGAGACCCTGTGATTTTGAGGTTGAAGGAAGCAAAAACTGATGACTGTAAAGGTAACGTGTATGAAAAAGTTCTGTAAATGTGTCTAAAAGAAGATTCTTTGAAGATATTGTTGTTAGGGTTTCCAAACTTTACCATCCCTAGTCTTTGACCACATGGGTAGAAAAGGCTTTGTGACAAATAAAAAGTTGGAAAGAAGCTCAAATAAACCTGCAATATGGGGAGAGGTGGGTTGGAAATTTGAAGAAAGGCAATGGGGCTTTGCAACACTTAAAGCAATCAAAATAAACAGTCATGAAATGAGGAAAAGGCAATCACCAGCACAGGGGTCTGCTGCTGGACTGCTCAGCTTCGGTACATTTAATCTATCGCATTAACACAGCTTTCAGAGTTATAGTCCCTCAAAAGGATTTGGACACTACTTTCAATGCAGTTTGCCAGAGCCTAAACCTGTCAATTAGAAAACCATTTACCCAAGTAAACCCCTCCACTGGCTGTCACGTTAAAGTTATTACTCCAACCTTCATCCTGGCTCTTTCTTTACACGCAGATCCAGACTCTTCAAATCCACTTCCCTATCCAAATCACATTCCCAGAGCATGTCACAGAAAGGAATGCACTTTGAGATAGATTGCAACTGTGCAAAAGTTAATGCTCATGGCATTGTTTCAGAGTAGGTGTGATGTAGTGGTTTGGTTTGGCATGGAGTTGGGCAGACCTTTTACATGACTGCTTTTCTTGACTTTTCTTTTTCACCCTCAATTCTAGTTTCTTTTTGTTTGATATAAACTTTCTAGCACTCTACCAAAAACCAAAACCATTGCTTTTGAGTCAATTCTGACTCATGTCCAGCACTCTAGGCACATTAATTTCATGTATCTTATGGAACAGTGATAAACACAAGGGTAATTTCTAAAGATGATCCTTCCAGAATCTAGGATGTGTGTTACAGCAGAAGTTCCTTGTACCACCTCCCTGAAATGTGCCAATCCCAAGGAGCGAGAAAGGTCCCATTTACTAATCACTTCTGTATACCTTGCTTTGTTCAATCCCCACAGCCCTCCTGAAAAGATGGAATCTTAGTCCTACTTCACAAATGAAGAACCTGAGGCTGCAGAGATGACATGACAGAGCTGAGATTCCAAAGCAACCCTGATTTACTTTAAGCCAGTACCCCTCCTCTTTACATAGTGCTGCTTGGAGAAAGATCTTATAGGAAAGTCTCTCAGGTCTATTCCAAGGCATCCTGCAGGAAGGCCAGTAAGCCCATGTACACAAAGACCTGTATTTTCTAAATGGCAAACCCAACAGAGCTATTTTACACAGTCAGACAATGGTACAGGCATTAAAATTTAGTGGTGTCAGAAACTGTATTACACCTCCTGGTGCCCTTGCCTCTGACCTTGACTCCTTATGTTCATTGTCAACAAACCTGCACAGCAGTCATTAGGATGTTAACATGTAGATCAAATCCCACCAGCCCCATGCTTACAACTTTCCAAAAGTTTTCCATCTCACTAAGAGTTAAACTCAAAGTCCACACCTTGGCCTAACAGGCCCTAAACTACTTGACCTCACCTATATCTTAGCATTCACCAGAAAAACAGAACTGGTAGGATACATATATATATATTAAAAAAATCCTCATAGTGGAGCTAATAAGGAAAATCACTATGCATGGGGTAAGATTGAAATTTTAAGGATTTAGTTTACTTGCATCCACAATCACTGTCCCAGAAGTATCTGCCAAGAAATCAGACAACAAATTACACTGGGCAAACCTACTGCAAAAGACCTCTTTAAAGTGTTAAAAAACAAAGATATAACTTTCAGGACTAAGGTGTGCCTGACCCAAGCTGTGATATTTTCAATTGCCTCGTACACAGGCAAAAAGTGGGACAATGGATAAGGAAGACGGAGGAAGGATTGATGCCTTTGAATTATGGTGCCGGTGAAGAATACTGAACATAACGCAGACCATTAGAAGAACAAGCAAATCTGTGGTGGAAGAAGTACAGCCAGAATGCACCTTAGAAGCGAGGCTGTTGAGGCTTTTCTCTTGTACTTTGGAAAAGGGCATTATATTCCTCCTTGTTGTTGAAAGGGATAGTTCCCTTGAGGGCACTATGCTTGGTAAAACAAAGGGCCAGTGAAAAAGAAGAAGGCTTTCAATGAGTTGGATTGACACAGTGGTTGCAACAAGGGACTCAAACCAAGTAATGATTGTGAAGATGGCACAGGGCTGGGCAATATTTCATTCTGTTGTTCATGGAGCGGCTACAGGTTAGAAATTATTCAGTGGTACCCAGCAACAACATACGTGTGTATATGTATATGTATGCATATACATACACACATGAGAGTGTGGAGGAAATAGCAATATATTTGAATAAATAGGCTTGTCTAATCTTGTGGGTCTGGCAAATTCAAACCTGTAGGTCAAGTAGCAGGCTGAGGACTCCTGCAGGTTTGCATCCCAAAATCCATAGGTCAAGCAACAGGAAGAGTAAAGAAGAAGAGTGTTCTGGCAAAATATCTATGACTAGTTTGGAGCAGAACTTCAACTGCGTGACTAAGGTCCACCAGCACTGATGAAAAGTAATCTACTTTACTTCAGCTGACTGCTTTAATCACACTTTGTAACAACAGCTGTTGGGTGCTGTTGAGACAGTTTTGACTCATAGTGACCCTATGAACAACAAAACGAAACACTGCTTGGTCTTGCACCATGTCCACAATAGTTTTTATGCTTAAACCTATTGTTGCAGCCACTGTGTCAATCCATCTCTTTGAGGGTCTTCCTCTTTTTTGTTGACCCTCTACTCTACCAAACATGGTGTCCTTGTCAAGGGACTGATCCTTCCTGACATTATGTCCAAAGTATGTAAGACGCAGTCTTGCCATCCTTGCTTCCAAGGAGCACTCTGGTTGTAGCTCTTCCAGAACAGATCTATTTATTCTTTTAGTGGTCCATGGTACATTCAGTGTTCTTCTCCGACACCAGTAACAACAACTAGACTAGTGTTTTTCCAAGTCAGTGAGCACCATAAATCAGCCAAAAAATAAAATTAACCATCACAGTGTACCACCCACTCATACACTGTGGACTGGCTATGTCCTCTTATCACTATGGGGATACAGCACAACATCTGGCATTGTTTTGTTCTGTTGTGCATAGGGTTGCTATGAATCAGAACAAACTCACTGGCACCTAATAACAGCAATTAATTCCTGACAAAGTCTTTACATTTGTTGTTTCCTTTGTCCGGAGCTTCCTACCCCAGATCTTTGCACAGGTAGGCTTTTTCAGTTGATGCTGCCTCTGACTTCTCAAAGCAACACTCCTGACAAAAGTAGAACTTTCCTGTCTGATCTGCCCTACTCACCTTGGTTTATGATGCAGTTTCATTTCCTTGATAACTCTATCAACCCTTTGAATTTATCAAATTTATTCACATATTTACATACTTTTACTTACTCACTCTGTTTCATAGTTCAGTTTTATTTCCTTCACAGCCTACACCACTCTTTGAATTTATCACATTTGTTTGCTTATGTACGTACGGTCTTTTCCCACCAGAATATAGGCTCTTTGAGGGCATTCAAAAGCAGCCGCATCAATACATCATCAAGGAACTGCCAAAAATTCAAGCCTAATGAACATCAAAGACCACAGCCTTCAACAGAGGGTGCACAACCAGGGTTATCATTGCTGATTGTCAGATGGATCCTGGCTGAAAGCACAGATTATCAGAAATACATTTTCGTGTATTTTATTCAAATGCAAAGGTATTATGTCCATTCCAAAGAAAGGTGATCCAATCAAATGCAGAAATTACCAAACAATATCATTAATATCACAAGCAAGTAAAATTTTGCTCAACATCATTCAAAAGCGACTGCAACAGTATATTGATAAGAACTCCCAGGGATTCAAGCAGGGTTCAGAAGAGGACACGGACCAGGGATATCATTGCTGATGTCAGATGGACTTGGCTAAAAGCAAGGAATACCAGCATGATGTTTACCTATGTTTTATTGACTATGCAAAGGCACTCGACTGTATGGATCATAACAAATTACAGCTAACATTGCAGAAAATGGGAATTCTACAACACTTAATTGTGCTCTAAAGGAAGCTGTATATAGATCAAGAGGCAGTTGTGCAAACAGAACGAAAAGACACTGCATGGTTTACAGTTAAGAGAAGTGTGCGTCAGAGTTGTACTATTTCACCATACTCATTCAACCTGCATGCTGAGCAAATCTGGAACACTGGAATATATGAAGAAGAGTGGGACATCAGGATTGGAGGAAGACTCATTAACAATATGCATTACGCAGATGACACAAACTTGCATGCTGGAAGCAAGCATTTGTTGATGAACATCTAAGACCACAGCCTTCAGTATAAATTACACCTCTACACACAAGAAACAATCCTCACAACTGGACCAATAAGCAACATCATGATAAACAAAGAAAACATTGAAGTTGTCAAAGATTTCATTGTACTTGGATCCACAATCAATGCTGGTGGGAACAACAATCAAGGAATCAAATGACACATTGCGTTCGACAGATCTGCTACAAAAGACTTCTTTAAACTGCCAAAAAGCAAGGATCTCACCTTGAAGACCAAGCTGCTCCTGACCCAAGCCATGGTATTTTCATTCACCTCATATGCATGAGACAGCTAGTTGAATAAGGACCACCAAAGAAGAACTGACACCTTTGAATTGTGGTGTAAGCAAGGAATATCTACCGAACAAACAGACAGTCTGTCTTGGAAGATGTACAGTCAGAATTCTGCTGAGAAGCAAAGATGGTGAGACTATGTCTCATACTTTGTATGTATTATCAGAAAGAATCAGTCCCTGAAGAAGGACATCACGCTTGGTAAAGTACAGTGTCAGTGAAAAAGCAGAAGACCCAAAGAGATGGATTGACAAGTGGCTGCAACAATGGATTCAAGCGTAATAATGATTGTGAGGGTGGTGCAGGACCCGGCAGTGTTTCCTTCTGGTTAATGTCAGGTTGCTATGAGTCTGAACTATACTCAACCACATGTAACAACAACAACATATGCTATATGTATTAACCTTAGAGTAACACGCCATTGCAAAACACACACAAAAACTCCTGACACTGAAATTAGAACGGAATATAATTTAGTCTTTGTCTGAAGAATAAGGCAGTATTCTTGGAGTTTTTAGGGATTCTCGTATGTTGTTGTCAGGTGCCATGAAGTCAGTTGTGAATCACAGTGACCTTGTGTACAACAGAATGGAGTGCTGTCTGTTCCTGTGTCACCCTCACAATCATTACGTTTGAACCTGCTGTAAGAGCCGTCATGTCAGTTCGTCTCGCTGAGGGCCTTCCTCTTCTTTGCTGACCCTTGGCTTTACTGAGCATGAGGAACAGTCCTGAGCATCATGAACAGTCATTCCTGATAATCTGTATAAAATACATGAGACTAAATTTCACCGTCCTTGCTTCTAAGGAACATTCTGGCTGTACTTCTTCCAAAACAGATTTGTTGGTTGTTCTGGCAGTCCAGTGTCTATTCAGTACTATTTGCCAATGCCACAATTTAAAGGCATCAATTCTTCTTCAGTTTTCCTTGTTCACTGTCCAACTTTCACATGCATATGTGGTAATTGAAAATACCATGGCTTGGGTCAGGCACACCCTAGTCCTCAAAGAAGTATCTGTTTTTCAACATTTAAAGAGGTCTTTTGCAGCAGATTATAGAGATCAGTGAAAAAAAAAAATTCTGCTTCTTTGGAAAGTTTTGGTTACTTGGAACCTGTGGGACATTTGTGAACAGTGGATGACCCTTCAGTAGAATATTTACTTGAAATAGAATTGATGCTGTATTAATTTGAACTTTAAGCTACTAACCTAAGAATTACGGTGACTCTCTTGATATCAAGTAGTCCGTGTACTTGTGATGTGTTCTTATCGTTAAGGTATTAAGGATGACAAAAGGAGTCTGGACAGAAGTAGAGTTCTTAGATAATGCACTTTGGGAAACAGCATAGTATAAAAAAATATCTGCTTTGGAGTAGGCAGCCCTGGTCAGTCTTCCAACTACACTTTACCACTTATGTGAGACAAGCAGGATACCAGACTCTCTATGTCACTGTTTCCTTGTATGTAAACAATACTTTCCCCGTAGAGAGCACTCTTGTCAGGATTGAAAGTAATACTGTATGAGAAGATTCTATGTGATCTTTGGTACCTACAGAAACTACATGTATTTGAGTTCTTGACAACCCTATGTCCGTCAACACATAGATGGCTAAACAAAATGTGGTATACACATACATGTAGTCAACCATAAACAGGAAGGAGGGGGTTAATATGTGTTGCAATGGGTATGAACCTCAAAAACATTATGCTAAGTGAAAGATCTAGACACAAAAGGTCACATATTGTATGATTCCATTTCTATGAAATATCTAGAACAGGTAACTCCATAGAGACAAGAAGCAGATTGGTAATTTCTAAGGGCTGAAGGAGGAGGAAATGGTGAGTGACTGTTTAAGGGACATGAGTTTTTGTTTGGGGGTGATAAAAATATTTTGGAACTTGATAGAGTTGGTGGTTGCTCAACATCGTGAATGTATTAAATACCACTCAGTATACATTTCAAATTAGTTATTTTATGTTGTGTGAATTTCACCTCAGCTAAAATAAAAAGAATACACATAAAAAACAAAACAAATGAACAATTGGAGGGCCAAATTTGGTCAGTGGGTCATAATTTGGCTACTCTCCCTCCAGATACTGTGGAAGGTATAGAGGAAACAGGAGACATCATCATGGCTCTCTAAGACTCTTTAGCCTTACAGGGATGTTTAATAAAAGTCCTTCAATAACCATCAAACTAAAACCAAACCCATTGCTGTCTGACTCACAGTGATTCTACAGGATAGACTAGAACAGCCCTGTGCGGTTTCCAAGGAGCAGCTGGTGAACTAGAACTGCCGACCTTTTGGCTAGCAGTTGAGCTCTTAACCACGGCACCTACTGACTTATAAATAAATGGAAATTAAAACAAAGCAAATAGGGCATAGAGATGTTGAATGAGGACATAGAAAGATCATTCAAGAAAGTAGAGTTGACCTCCAAAGTCTGGAAGAGATAGATTAATTACTTTATTTGCTTATGCAATTAGTCTTTGAATTCAGACTTCAGTTAAGGGAAAGATTGCAAATGACAGAGAGAAGGGGCATTTTATGGCTGTACAAAAAGATATGGAAGTGAGAACAAAAGCTTGCATGAGGAGAATGGGGTAAAGGAGACGATATATGAGGTCCAACAATTAAGTTCATGAACTTGTCCTAGAAAACGTGCTACACACCTCACTGTAGGATATCACTACCGTCACTTTTGAAATACTTACCTTGGTAAGGTATGCACTGACACCAGTGCCTAGTCCACCCTTCAAAGCAATTTTGGAACTCTTTCTCTGGAATGGCCGTCAGAGCTGTCATTGGATGAGATCCAGCAATCAAGTTCACAAACTCATCCTAGAAAAAGTGCTATATACCTTGCTGGTGAATATTGCTACTGTCTCCTTTGAGGTACCTGCCTTGGGAAGCTCTTTATGAACTTATGCCAGTGCCTAGTCCACCCTTCAAGGCACTTTTTCTAGGACAAATTCATGAACATAACTGTCAAAATCAAAAACAAAAGCAGTTGCTGTTTAATTTTGACTTGTAGTGACTTTGTGTGTCAGGGTAGACTTCCTCCCCCTAGGGTTTTCAAGGTTCAGAAGTAGATTGCCGGGCCTTTCTTCTGAGGCGTTTCTGGGTGGATTCGAACCACCACCATTTTGGTTAATAGTCAAGAACTTTAATCATTTGTTCAACCAAACACTCTAAGAAGAGAATAGAATATGGGAATGACAGATGAATGAAAGTCATTGAAGGATTATTTACCATAGATTGAAAATTATAGTTTAGACATTTCCTTTGGCTTTCAGTTATGTTTTGTTTTATGTATTTATCACTTATAACTCCCCTATTTAAACAAACAAGCACAAAAATCAGTAACAACTGACGAGAGTAACATAGATGTCCTCAAGCTGCAGAAAATTCCACTGCAGCTTGCTTGATTGGCCTTACTTATTTTGCATGCAAATTGCAATTCCTTTGCTTGACCTGCCACAAAAATCCTGGCTCCTTCATGGTATGATTAAGAATGTTGGTGCTGTGACTTACACAAACTCCTTGCTTGCAAATCCCTTAAAATAATTTTTTTCCCCTTTCCCTCTCAAAGCAGTTTGAGTGGCAACAGCTCTAGCTGCTTCCTTTCCCTGTAAAATGAAATAGGAACCTTTGTGCTCTCCTGTCTCAGACTCGCTTACTGGCCAACACGAGTCACCCGGAGCAAAACCTAGGATTTACACCCAGTACTTTTTTGCTCTGGAGGTTATTCTCTAGCCTGCAGCTTTTTATCTGTCTCCCTTTCTGTCTTTTTTATTTAGATATCTGCATTTATTCTTACTTAACAATGGAAATCTTTCTATGTCATTGACCATTTTGAAGCATTTGTAATAACTGCATATATTATTTTGTCATTTTAGAGGTACAATAAGTTTTAGAGGCCTCAACCACTCTGGTCTAAGATTATTCCAGTCCTGAGCCATCTACCCAGGAAATCTAGGTCCAGTATTCACTGTGGATGAGACTACAGAGACCATATTGATGTGTTTCATTTGAGGCACTTCTCTCTGGGCAGAGCAATGGGCCCATATCTAGATCCAGCAGGTCCTACTTTTTGTCTCTGGGGTGATTCCCGGCACCCTTTTAAAATTTAAGCTGTTTGATTATTTTGGAGGTAATGCTTTTGAAAGCCATGAGGGTGCTTGATATCCTCTTGAGGTGAGCCCCATTCAGTGACCTCTGTTACAGTTTACATACCTCCACCTCCACTGCTGTGAAGTTCTCCTGACTCAGGGTTCCACGTGTGGACAGCAGCATGCTGTTGAGGTCCAACAATTAAGTTCATAAACTTATTCTAGAAAAAGTGCTACACACCTCATTATTGGATATCACTACAGTCACTTTCAAAATACTTCCCTTGGTAAGGTATGTACTGACACCAGTGGCATCAAGCACTTTACAGAATACAAATGTATTTACAGCAGATTAATGAAAGCTTACTCTTAACTACTACAGCTCTCATCTGTATTACTAGTCTGATTGTATTTTCCATCTTCTACCACCCATACCATGTTCTTTGCCCTCCACAAACACCTTGACTCATTGTACGTTTCCTTCCCTGTTGGAGACATCCAAAACTTCATTTCACGAAGTTCTCTGTCATTTTCACCTATACTGAGTTGTTACACAATTTAAAAATATATATATATATTTTAATTAAGTGAAAGTTTATATTCCAAGACAATTTTCAATATAAAATCCCACATACCCGCCTCTCTGTAACTCTACGTGTTCTGTTCACCCTGTGACAGATAGCATATTCCTCTTTTTCATTCTTTACTTTCAGGACTCACTCCACCAGCACTGTGCCCTCCCCTCTACCCTCTCTTCTCTCCTCTAACGAGAAACCAGTAGGATAGCCTTGTATATATATTAAACCATAAAGTACATACACCACATGCATCACTGTGCTTACTCAACTTTTTTTTAGAAAAATAGTTACTATAGAACATGGCAACATGAAGAAATGGTCCATGGACTTCCTATAGTCCATATGTCATGGATTGAATTGTGATCTCCAAAAAATGTGTGTATCAATTTGGCTAGGCCATGATTCCTGGTATTATGTGATATTCTTCTATGCCATAAACTCTGCTTCTATGACTTTAATGAGGAAGGATGGGCAACAGTTGTGTTGGTGGGGCAGGACTCAATATGTAAGGCTATATTGTACTTGAGATAATCTGTTGGGATACAAAGGAAAGGGAAGCAAACAGAAAGTTGAGGATCTCATACCACCAACAAAGCAGTGCCAGTAGTAGAGTATGTTCTTTGGAAAGGATCTGGGGTCCCTACACCTCAAGAGCTCCCAGTCCAGGGGAAGATTGATGACAAGGACCTTCCTCCAGCACCAACATAGAAAGCCTTCCTCAAGAGCTGATGCCCTAAATTTGAACTTGTAAACTACTGGACTATGACAGAGTAAAATTCTCTTTTTAAAATCATCCACTTGTGATGTTTTCTGTTAGACCAGTGCTAGATGATTAAGACACCATACATACTACTCCCGTAGTAACTCTATATCCCTTTCACAGCCAGGATCAATTACTCCCATCAGAACAATAATCACCTTCATTGCTTATTGGTTCACTGACATAAGGAGCTCAAAATGTCCAGGAGGAAGTTTTAGCTTTTAAGTTACTGAAGGTACAAAACTCTCTTTGCAGGAAAGAGGAAAATCCAGGTTAACTGCTCAAAGCTCTTCCCCCTGGAGGAATTTCCCTTATCCATTGTCCTTCAGAATCATCACTAAATAGGAATGCAGTGCTATGGATGTCCACTTGTGAGTGGTACCAGCATAGTATGCAGAACTGTTTATAGACTATTCCAAACAGCCTCTTCCTTATTTAACTCCCCAGGAAGACACAGGTGCAGGTTGAGACACAAGAGCTTATACAGCAGGAGCAGGAATCATGAGAATCTTGCTCATGTGACTTACCTGTGCCTCAGGGCCTACCTGAGACCAGTTTCACATAGACCCCTTCCACCTGATGGTGGAAAGTTGTTGTGCACACCCAACTGTATGGCTGGATGGATCAGACAACACCCATGGGCCCATTATCTCTTGCAAAAGGAATTAGATTAACTGTAATGATTATTTGGGTTTTGTTAAAATTAATGCATTCATTTTAACTTGGCTGAAATATTTTTCTGAATTTACCTATAACCCATCCATCAGTAACTTACTATTTCTGATTTAAGTATTACTGTAAATCACAATTAAGAATATTCAGTCTGACCATGGGCTGCTCCACTTCTGCCTTCCTATAAGCTAGAAAAATCCAACCTTTCAGTTACATTAGAAACCAGTTGAGCCTGGTTTCTATCTAGTAAGTAACTTTACCCTTAATCCAAGATCCGAGCTAATGATCTCTGAGATGTTACCAAAATCTTTTTGAAATTCTGAGTATATAATATCAGTCTTTCCATGGTCACTATGGAAAATATATCCTAGAAAAATCCAGTCACTTATTTCACTATGATCTATCCCTTATAAAACTAAATTGGCCATTTCTAATAAAAGTTGAGCTTTTAAAATTGTTCCCTTACTAAATCATTGGTAATTGTGTTCATTAATATTCTTACCATGACCAATAGTACAATTAATAAGAAACTAATTTAGAATATCCAGACAGCTCTTGTGTAGTGGGAAAACCACTGGACTTGAGGGCAGAGCACCTGTGTTTAAAATCAACTTTACCGTTTACGCTGTGATTTTGTTTAAGTCACATTACCTTTCTGAACTTCGATTTTCTCAAATACAGTATAAACCCAAAACACCAAACCCATTGTCGTTGAGTAAATTCTGACTCATATCACCCATATAGGAAAGAGTAGAACTGCCCTATAGAGTTTCCAAGGAGTGCTCAGTGCATTTGAACTGCTGATCTTTTGGTTAGCAGCCACAGCTCTTAACCGCTAAACCACCAGGGCTCCCAAATACGTCTATATATCCCTCAACTGGGCACCGTCCAAGATTTGAAACAGTAAGAAACCATTGGCATGTGAAAGCTACAAAATACATATTTGCCACTGTAGTTATGTTTCCCACTATCTTTCTCCTACTATGAGTGACTGAGGAAACTAGTGCTGTAGCGGTTAAGTGCTGTGTCTGCTAACCAAAACATTGGCAGTTCACATTTACCAGGTGCTCCTTGGAAACTCCATGGGGCACTTCTACTCTGCCTATAGATTTGCTATTGGTCAAAATCAGCCTGACAGCAGTGGCTCTGGTTTTTGGGGGGTTTATGAGTGATTGAGGATAAGTTAAGCTACAGTTAGTATAGTGTTATGGATTAAGGTAGCATGGTGTCCCCCTGACCCTGAAAAAAATGTATGTTGAATTCCTGGTACTTTTCCCTTTGAATATGATTCTGTTTGGAAATATACTTTTCTTTTGTTATGTTACTGATGTCATACACCTCTAGGGTGAATCCTAAACCCAATCACATCTGAGTTATAAAAAGACCAGAATAGACACACACACACACAGAGAGAGAGAGAGAGAGAGAGAAGACAGATACTGTGTGAGAGTCTTCTATAAGCCAAAGAATAACAAGGAACCAAAGAACACCTCATGGATACAGCAAGGAAGGAATCAACAGTCTCTGATTTGGACTTTAGCTCCCAGAACTGTGAGAAAATAGATCTCTGTTATTCAAAGACGTGAACTTGTGGTATCTTTCATTAGATTAGTACTAGTTAACTAAGACATCCAGTAACTACCATCAACCTACATCTTAGTCTGATGAACTTTTCTATCATTTTTAGTTGATAGAGCAGCAAAATTGTGGTATTGAGCCTTAAATTAATTCATTCATTTTATTGTGGTAAGAATACACATAACAAATAGTTCAGTAGTTTTTACCATATATGATTTAGTGACATTGGCTATGTCTACCATCGTGCTTTAAGCAACCAGTGCCGTTATCTTTCTCCAGATTGTTCTACCACCATTCACAGAAATACAGTGCCCACTAAACAACTCTCCTTTTGTCCCTTTCTCCTATCCCTGTTAACCACTGAAAGGTGTTAGTCTTCACATCACTGCTTATGATTCCACTTACATGGCATTAGCAAATATATAGAGTCAGTTGTTTAAAAATATCATTGTTTTCCCCCTGCCTTGAGTGCAGATTAGACATCGGACTCCCTCGGTTTGGGCTTTGTCCAGTTGGGGAATGGTTGCTGTCTCACAACTACCTCCTTACTTTAGAGTAATTGTCTTCTGATGTTAGGTTGGGAAGTAGAGAGAACTAGAACAAAAAAGCCCTCAAGTCTTTAACATCCCTGATTGAACAAAATTGCTAACCATAAGGATTATTTCCGAGCAACTACACAAGCCATTGGTTGTCATTTACGGAGACACACTGGAAGCTTCATCCTATTCTGGTATGTGCAGACCTCTGTATACTGGCATGGTCCCTAACACAGCTGCAACCTCCCATTCTCTGTGGTCCCAACTCTGGTGCCTATAGGCGCTGATGTTTTGGTAAACATTTAAAAACTGGCTTTCCAGAAGAAGAAAAAAAATCATGCTATCTTTGTTATCTAGTGCTGCTGTAACAGAAACACCCTAAGTGGCTGGCTTTAACAAACAAAAAATTGTTTCTTAACAGTTTAGGAGGCTGTAAGTTCACGTTCATGGCGCCAGCTCTAGGAAAGGAGCCCTGGTGGTACAGTGGTTAAGAACTCAGTGCTAACTTACTGAAAGGTGGGCTGGAACAGCCCACCAGCCACTCCTTGGAAACCCATGGCACAGTTGTACTTTCTATCACCAAGGCCATATTTTCCAACTACCAAGCCTTCTTCGTTTTCAACTTTTGAGTTCCAATCACCAGGAATTATCAATGCATCCTGATTACATGTTCGATCTTGGACTACAGAAGCTGGTAAAGGTTCTTCAATTTCTTCATCTTTTGCCTTAGTGGTTGGTGTGTAAATTTTAATAATAGTCTCATTAACTGACCTTCCTTGTATGCATATGGATATTGTCCTATCACTGACAGCAATGTATTTCATGACAGATCTTGGAATGTTCCTTTTGATGTCGAACCCAACATCATTCCTCTTGAAGCTTGTGCTCCCTATGTAGTAGACCACATGATTGTCGGATTCAAAATGGCCAGTACTAGCCCACTTCAGCTGGCAAATGACTAGGATATTGATGTTTATGCATCCTATTTCATTTTTGACAATTTCCAATTTTCCTAGATTCACACTTCATACTTTCCATGTTCCAATTATTAACAGATGTTTGCAGCTATTTCTTTTAATTTTGAGTCACACCACATTCACAAATGAAGATCCTGAAGGCTTTACTCCACCCGTGTCATTAAGATGGACTCTGCTTTGAGGAGGCAGCTCTTCCTCAATCATCTTTTGAGTACATTTTCTGGCAGTATATCTGACAATGTTCTGCTGCTATTCATAAGGTATACTGCTGGGTCCCTCTTCCTAGTCTGTCTTAGTCTGGAGGCTCAGCTGAAATCTGTCCACCATGGGTGAACCTGCTGGTACCTAAATAATCAGTGGCGTAGCTTCCAGCATCACAGCAACAAGCAAGCATCTACTGATAGACAAGCGAGGACTGCTTGATCTACCTTCACTCAATCTTCCTAGCCTGCTCCCTCTCTCTCTACTCAATCCTTCTAGCCAGATCACCTTCCCTTAACTCCATCTTCCTAGCCTGCACTTTCTCTTGATCCTTGGAAGCAAAGGTGGCAAGACTGTATCTTAAATTCTTTGGCCATATTGTCAGGAAGGATCAGTCCCTGGGGAAGGACATCATGCTTGTTAGAGTGGAGGGTCAGCAAAAAAGAGGAAGATCCTGAGTGTGTTGGATTTGACACAGTGGTGGCAACAATGGGCTTAACCATAAAAACAGCTGTGGACATGACATAAGACCAGGCAGTGTTTTGTTCTGTTGTGTTAGGGTCGCTATGAGTTGGAACTGACTTGACAGCACCTAACAACAACAACAGGGACTGGAAAACTCAAGATTGGCAAGGCTCTGGAGTACAGGCTGTAGAGACCAATGCATCCCAAGACTGCCTGTCAAGATGGCTGGTAAGCTGCTAACTCAGGTCCCAAGATCCAGAGGTCAGATCAACCAGACTCGGTGGCAGGATCCAAAGCGATTGAAAGACATTGAGCACTGCCAGAAATTCTAAGTATATGAGATGCAGGCCACAGCCCCAAGGAAATTCCCTTTCAAGTGGTTGACTACTCCCAGCAGATCTCATCACATGGGTGATCACATTATACCAAATCTTATTATGGAGGGGATCACATCATTTTATGACTGCCAAACTACACCATAACTACTAAACCATAGAGAACCATGGCCTAGTCAAGTTGATATACAACCTTAATGATCAGATTATGCTTCTGATGAATGTTCACTAATAGTTTCCCATTTTGATGAAAGTAATGTCTGAGTCTTTGCAACAGTCTCTAAAGTCTTAAATAATACGATTTCTCATCCTTTCATTTCACTCTGTATGCATTGGCCTCATTAGGATTCCTCAAACACACTGTGCACACAGCTCTCTCAGGGTTTTTACATTTTTTATTCCTGGTGCCTGAAGTGCATCTTCCCTAAAGAGTCACATAATTCTATTTAAAGTCCTTCAAGTGTCTCATATGTCTCTTTCCCTGGTCATCCTGTAAAAAAAATTGCAATCTTTATCTCCAGAACTCTTCATTTCCCTTTCTCCATTGTATTTTTACCCAGAGCAAATTATCACTGCCTGACACACTGCTTAGAAGCCCTGTTAACTTGGTTAAGAGCTACAGCTGCTAACCAAAATGTTAGCAGTTCAAATCTGCCAGGTGCTCCTTGGAAACACTGTGGGGCAGTTCTGCTCTTTCTTTTAGGGTTTTTATGAGTCAGAATTGACTCTGCAGCAATAAGTTTGGTTTTGGACAAATTGCTTATGTATTAATTTTTTTTAATTATCTTTGTATGCTGATTTGAATATAAGTTCATAGCAAAAGAACATTTTGATTTATTCATTGTACTTTCTCCACTTCCTAGAACAGTGCTCAACAAATGAATGAAAGAAGTGAGAAACAAATTAGCATTTCAAAAATTTGAGATGTGCAACACCAAGGCCTAGTTAGGAGGTCCAGGGTAACATTTGTAGGTCCCCAGATGGCACAAAAGAAGCCCTGGTGCCACGATAGTTAACAGCTTGTTTGCTCACCAGAAGTTCCGTGGTTCCAGTTCACCAGGCCCTGAGAGGCAGAAAGATGTAACAATCTGCTTCTGTAAAGATTTACAGCCTTGGGATCCCTTTTGGACAGTTCTACTCTGTCCTTCTGAGTCACTATGAATCAGAAGTGACTCAAGTGCAGGGTTTGATTTTTGGTTTCTAGGTGGCACAAATGGTTTGCACTTAAGTATTAACCTAAAAACTAGCTGCTTGGCTCCCCGTCAGCTGCACCTCCTGTGAAAAGTGTGCTAATCTGCTTCCACCAGGGGTTTGTGCTACTAGGTGTCATTGTGTAGATTCAGATTCATGACGACTCTGTGTGTGCAGGGCAGAACTGCTCCACGGGGTTTGAAGGCTGTGGCCTTTCAGAAGCAGACTGCCACTTCTGTCTCCTGAGGCACCTCTAGTAGGGTTCAACAGCCAACTTTTCAGCTAATGCTGAAGCCCTTAATTATTTTAGCTATCATGAAAACCCTAAGGGGCAGTTCTACCTTGTAACATGTGGGCTTGCCTTGAGTTGAAAGCAACTTGATGGCAACAGATTTGGTGTGTGAATATTTGGGCAGTGCTTAGTTTCTCATAGGAGCTGTGGCGACACAATGGTTACACACTCAGCTACTAATTGAAGGTCAGTGGTTTGGTAGTTCAAACCCGCCAGCATGGGAGAAAAGATCTGATGATCTGCTTTGGTAAAGATTACATCCCAGAAAACTCTATGAGCTCTACTCTGTCATATAGGATCACTGTAAGTCTGAACTGACTTAATGGCACACAAAAACAACAAGCTAGTTTTTCGGGATAATTCACGAGGTCTCCTCAGGGAAAGTGTATTCTAAGTGTTGCATTTGCAGTATGATGAAAATCCACATCATTTTGTAACTGTGGCCACAAGCCTTCAGAGTCCATGCTAATCTTACAGAACTCTATCTGTATAAGAAGACCATCTTCTTGACCTGCTTGAAACTCCCACCATTGCCTACATATCCAGCACGATCGGGCTCCTGCCCAGTTCTCTAACATCTTTGCTCGTTCCGTCCTTCCTGTGTTTCATTATTCTTCAGCTGCACTGGCCTTCTTCTACTTCTCAAATATGTCTAAGTAGTTCCTGCCTCAACCCTTTGTTCTTGATCTTCCCTCTGTCTGGAATAGGACAATTGCTCTACAGCTGAACAATTATTGCCAGGTGGGAATGCAGGCTCTGCGCTACCAAATCCAGTCATGCCAGAAATCTGGACTTTTTTAAACATTGGGAACTAATTAAATATTTTTTAAAACACTCCACAGGCCAACACTAGCCTGGCCAAACAAAACATGCCTGTGGGATGATCAGAGCCCCAGTTTATAGTCTCCATTCTAGACTGAGTGATGGACAGTATTCTAGATCTTTAAAACTTAGAGTTTTGTTAAAGTTTTTGTAGCAGTTATTCTTGGAAGTCTTCTCAGAACCAGCTGATGGCTGGCCACTTATGTCACTCCTCAGTCTCCTAGAGAGGACAGAGCATAAATGTTTGAGTCATAAAGGTCATAGGACTCAGGGAGGGGGGATGGCTGGTGAAGTCCTCCCTGAAATGCAAAGTGACAGACATTGCTTTGCCAGTGTGTGAGCAAGCCTGCCCATGAGGACCAGCCTAAGGATAAACAGATGGATCTTACTCCCTGTCCAGAGGGATCACAAAATGATCTCTGAGGGAAAGGAATAAATTCCAAGGCAGCATTCACTTTCAGTAAATGTTAGGACCTACTGCTGGAAAACTCATTATATCTTTGGTAGTAAGCCATGTGATTAGAAACCCCAAAGGGCAGAGGTGAGAATACTAATAAACCAAAAAAAAAAACCTCACCAAATCCCATTGCCATGAAGTTCATTCTTACTGAAAGTGATTCTCTATAGGACAGAACAGAATTGCTCCACAGGAGGATTTGAACAGAGCAGAAAGGCCCTGGTGGATTTGAACTACTGACCTTTTGGTTAGCAGCATAACTCATAACTACTACGCCACTAAGGTTTCCAAGAATGCCAACAGTCAAGTTAACTACCTAATCAAAATTACAGAAGATTAAAGTCATTATAATGTTTGTATTTAATATCTGTCCAAATAATAACCATTTTATCACTTTTATTCTTGAATGTATATACAGTACATGTTCAATGGTATCTTTGATCAGTTTTGGACATATTGGTGAGAGAATGCTGATATTTTCTAGAAATTGAATCATTTTCAAAATTTAGTCAGGGCTTGTGTCCTAATGCAGGATCTAGATTTATAGCATGGATTCAAAAAAAAAAAAAAAAATCCACTGCATCAAGTGAATTCCCACTCACAGTGACTCTATAGAACAGAATAGAACTGCCCCACAGACTTTCCAAGGAGTTCCTGGTAGATTCAAACTGCTGACCTTTTCACTGGTAGCTGTAGCTCATTACCACTACATCACCAGGGTTTCCTGTAGCATTGATAGTGACTCTCATTTTTAGAAGCATGAAGAATAACAAAACATTTTAGACCCAAGGAGATCTAAACATTAGCCAGTGTTTGATACTTCATAGAAATCTTTGTTCCTGGATCTATATACACATCAATAAAATTGCTGATGGGAACTGTTTGCTTGAGGTCAGTAAGAGGCTCTTATCAGTGCTATGCTTTCAGAGTAAATGCTTGCTTGTTTCTGGAAATTGTGATTCTAATTCAACAAAGACCAGAATTTGTTTCTGATATTACAACTCAACTGTCACCAGTACCCACTGCTGACAAGTTGATTCCGACTCATAGCGACTCTATGGGTCACAGTAGAACTGCCCTGTAGAGTTTCCAGGGAGATCCTGGAGGATCTGAACTGCCAACCTTTTGGTTAGCCAATGTAGCACTTAACCATCAATAGTTCTCAAATTCTTTTTTTTTTCATTTTTTTTATTTAATATGACTGAGTGAAAATGTACATTCCTGTATAAATTTACATGCCCACCTATATACAGCTTCCACTGCTCTCCCTGTCCAGTGACAGCACACTATTCCTTGCTGCTCCATACATGTCTCATCCTCCCAACAGTCTCCTTTCCCCTTCTCTCCACCCACTCTCCTTCCTTCAGCTGGAGGTTAGCCGGATGATATCCTATGGATGTATAGAACCATAAAGTGCATCCAATATATGGTCACTCTGCATCGCCAAGTCCAATCCATTCATGTCTGAAGAGTGGTCCTTCATTATGATTTATGGGCAAGGGCAACATCAGGGCCAGGGGCCATGCTCTCAGGGGAACCCCGAAACCGCTGAGACCATCAACTGAGATCTTTTAGTGGAGATCTCTGGATTCAAAGTATTCTTTTGCAAGATGGTTGCCTTGTTCACAAGGCATCTGTCCAGTTTTGATAACAAATAACTGCACTTCTAAAATTATCTTTGTTTTTTCCCTTGTCAAATTTCCAGTTCCATGTATGTAGGTGTTTTGTCACAACTACAAGAGACCATCATCGTGTGAACAACAGCCACTTCAAGCTGGGTTTCTCAGGCCTGCAGTTCCTGAAAGTCCTTGATCTGAGGAAGCAGCTTGGTAAATCTTGTCACTGACCTTCCCTGTCTGATGGCATAAAAACAAATAGAATCAGCCCACTCTGCTTTAACCACTGCCAAATACCTAATACACTGGTGACGGCTGTGGGGAACAGCTTGAAGAATAGTTGCAATCGGAATCACTTCATGTTTTACATCATACAAGGAGCCTGCCCGCAGAGGTCACAGTCATAACTGTCCACAGGCTGAGGCAATGGCAGCCACACACCATTCTTGGCTACTGACTGGAATACATGGTCAAATCTGCCTTTTCGCCTTTGGACCACAGGAGTCTCCTCAATGGCAAGTGAGTTCAGCCTTTCTGTGCTTACACCAAACTTCTCCAACTGGTTGCTAGAATGTAGTTAGGCCTAAATGATCTCATATATGTTGAATGGGAGTATGTGATTAGAGTCCCTGGGTAGTACAAATGGTAAATTAACACACTCACTTCTAACAAAAGGGTTGAGGGTTCAAGACTGTGGAGAGGTACCCCAGAAGAAAGGACTGGTGGTCTACTTCTAAAAAATCAGCCATCAAAAACCCAATGGAACTCAGTTCAACTTTGACACACATGGGGTACCCATGAGTTGGAGGTGATTTGGCAACTGCTCATGTCTGTGTTCATGTAAGAACACACACCCATCACTTGGGAAGTGCTTCACATCTCCTTTAGTCCAGTCCAGAAGCCTCGCCTTTAACGGAACTGTCTTGGCTTTTTTTTTATCCTTTCATTCATTCAATAAATATTTGGTAAGATCATACTAACGATCATAGTAAATGCCTCAATTTACCTTTTGCTTATTTAGCTTTTAGTTGTCAACCCCAATCTGTTTACAGTAACCATGCAAGTAGGACCCATTAGCCAGTTGCCACTGAGTTGATTCCAACTCATGGCGACCCCATGTGTGCCAGAGTAGATCTGTGTGGGGCTTTCAGTGGCTGGCTTCTCAGAAGTAGATCACCAGGTCTTTTTTCCAAGGTGCCTCTGGGTGAACTCAAAGCTGCAACCTTCTGGTTAGCAGGCAAGCATGTTAGTAGATTGTGTCACGCATGGACACCATGCAAATAGGACAGAGGGATTTATTTTCAAATAGTCTTGTCAGAAAGTCATGAAAACAATTAGCCTTTCTAGAAGAATCCCCTTCTTTTTCTCTGGTTTGCTAACTCCTGTGCACTAGAATCATGGGAGCTAGCTGCCAAGCACAGCATTCTTTTTGTAAAAATAAATAA